>CM062818.1:1526955385-1529495064 GCA_031772625.1 Pinus tabuliformis | reverse complement strand
AAACAATTGAAGTGGAAGTAGAGCACCCTCCATCAGGGTTGGGAAATCTCGAGGGATCAAAGACTCTGATAGTGACCTCCAATCAAGGACATTACTAGGGAGCTCTCCAAAATATTAAGCACCAAGAGTTTGCTGGAGGTCGTGCCAGCGACTTGCAGAAGCCTGGTTAGAATGAATGAGAAGGTGCTTCACACAAAGATAATATAATTCCAATTCAAAGGCTAAAATAGTGATATTCCAACTCAGATATAGTGCTCTAAATTGGTGGGGTAACTTAGAGCGTCAACTACACCTCACTCTGGACACAGTTACTTGGGAGTTATTTGAGGAGAGATTCTGGAAAAAGTACCTACCAACATAGTATGAAGAACAACAGGTAGGAACCCTACATGTTTTGGTACAGGGAAATCATACGATAGAATAATATGAGATTAGATTCATGGAATTGGTCAAGTATGTCTCCTACATGGACACTGATCAGTGCCAAGAAGATCGTTTCATTTATGGATTGAACCCTAAGATTAGGGAAATGGTGCGGATGTGGAAACCATCCTCAGTTGCAGAAGTTATGGAACATGCTTGTTATGTTGAAGAGTAATTAGACTTAAAGGGTGGAAACAAAACCATTTTTCCATAACAACAAGGTTTATGGGGAAGGCCCCTTATACCTTCCCCAGGGAGGGGAGTTTGAGGCCACCGCCATATGGAAACAGAGTTGTACCCAAAGCACGGATAGTGGGGATTTCAACGGTTACTAATGCAACTTCACTCGCAGCTTCAAGGATTCATGCAAATCAAGGTCATACATGATGAGAAGCAAGTAGGGGCAGGGGTCCCAAGGGAAGGAACTCTTTACAAAGAAATCCACAACATTCTATTCAAATTCTACCACACATCACTTGTTGGGGATGTGGGGGACCTCATTACCAGCGTGACTGTCCTCAGTTACGAACTAGTAACAACCATAGAGAAGGAAAACCACCAATGGTGAGATAAAGTAGCCACCATCGAATCTATGCAACACTTGATAACCAACAAGTTGAACACCGATGCTTCGAAGAAAGGATTGGGAGAAATATTGATGCAATAAGGTAGAGTAATAGCTTACGCATCTAGAAAATTGAAGAAACATGAAGAGTTTTATGCTACCCATGACTTAGAGTTAGCAGCAGTGATGTTAGCTTTGAAAATGTGGAGACACTACCTCGTTGGGAGAAGATTTGAGTTAAGAACAGATCATCAAAGCCTGAAGCACCTCTTCACTCAAAGAGATTTGAATGCTAGACAAAGGCGGTGGAGAGAATTCATGAGTGAGTATGATTTTGAGATCTCATACATTAACGGAAAGGAGAATGTGGTGGCTGATGCACTAAGCAAGAGACCACGAACCTTCTCCCTAGTAGCCTTGAGGGTCAATTTGAGGGAACGTGTGTTGGAGAAACTCTTTGAAGATAGTTGGTATATAAAGGTTATATCATCACTCCAGAGTGGGAATCAGATAGAACCAAAGTTTGAGGGATATGTCCTTGAACCAGATGGACTATTGAGATTTCAAGGGAGAATGTACATACCTAACAGTTACCACTGGTAGAGTTTTCCTATAGTAATAGTTACCACAGTTCAATCAGGATGCCTCCTTATCAAGCTCTATATGGGAGGCCATGTAGGATGCCATTAAGTTGGGAAAAGTTGGAGGACCGAGTAATAGTTGGGCCAGAATTAGTTCAGGAAATGGAGGAATAGGTAAGGCAGATTCGACAAAGGTTAAAGGAAGCACAAGATAGACAAAAGAGTTATGATGATTCACATGGGACTAATCGAAGTTATGAAGTAGGAGACCAAGTTTTTATTCATATCCAATCCAACAAAAGCACCATTCGGTTTGGGAAAGGGACGAAATCGTCACCTTGGTTTATAGGACCTTTTAGATCAAGGGGAAGATTGGACCAGTTGCCTATCATCTTGTACTGCCACCCCATTTGCATAAAACTCATGATGTTTTTCATGTATCTATTTTACGACATTATGTTTCTGATGAATCTCACAAACTCGATTGGAGGGAATTTCAGGTCTTGGACATGGGAACCATAATGGTCGGACCATAATGGTTGAACCATTACGCATATTTGACTGTAGGGTTTGGCAGCTCAGATGTCGCATGGTGGAACAGGTTAAGGTCCAGTGGGACAAGTATAACCCAGGATCTGCTACCTGGGAGGATGCAGAGACTATACGTCGTGACTACCCCTCACTTTTTGAGCATTTGTGATGCCCATTTTGACTTAGATAGCTACCTATGCTAAGGCTCTATTATAGTTCCATGTTATTTATGTATGAACGCTATGTAATATTGATGCATTTATTTGGCATGTGAAACTACTTATATAAATTATTAGATGGATTAGGTATTGATTATTGAAATTTTTGATGTATGACTTACTTGATTATGATTTATCTAGTGCATGACTTATCAGAGTTATTGTTCTTTCATGTATGGCTTAAGTGGATATGATTTATCTAATGCATGACTTAGTCAAATTATGATTTATCTAATGTAAGATTTATTTCCAATATGAACTACAAAATTGACACGTGGATACTAGACTTAATAACATGATGTTTAAGATCACTTATATATATAAATATATATATATATATATATATATATATATTATATATATATATATATATATATTTTGTTATATATATGTATGAATGAGAACTAACCGGTAGATTGGAAAGAACTATATGATAACCAAGATATACTCTTCCATTGGGGAAGGTCGAGACATCTAATGAGGAAATATATGATGTACATTGTTCTATTACATTTTTTATCTACTTGATATGCACTCTTACGACATAGGTAAAATGTAAATGGCAGGTGACAAGACTACCTGACTGGATTATTCGATGACATGTATCCAACCAGCGTTGTAGTGTGGTCCATATTAGGGTGTTGACCCTATTTGTGAGGAGGGGTGGAGGTATTTCCCACTGTGCAACCTCCAAACCTGGAGTCATGGGAGGGCAGTGATGGAAAAGCTCCCCTAGATGTGTGATGATGATTGCCAGTTTCCTGCTGGGGAAGCTAGGTCGATATAGTCGACGCTTCCGCCATATTTGTTTTATTAGTGGTTAGATTAGTATATCCGATGCCATAGTATATAACAGCAGAGGATGTATAGGGTGGGAGCGGAAGTAGGTTAGGAAGGATAGGAGGATATAGATTAGTTGGAGACCCATGATGGGAAGTGGTATCGTTGTCTGACTTACTTAATTTTACTACTATAACTCTCTCTCTATTTTGTTATGCATTATTGTCAAACTTCTTTCAAACCCCTTGTATCTTTTTCACTCTAACTTTGGGACAAAGTTTTCTGAAGGAGGGGTGTATGTAATGGCCTACTTAATCTGATCATGCTAATTTTTATTAGTGTTTAATTGACTTGAAAATATTGACTTATAATTATCAATAAATATTGGTATATACCTACATTGTGAAACTGTAATTTTATTTTACTGATATAAATTTTATTATTGTTATTATTCAATTCCCGACTTGTCTTCTCAAATTTAATTTTGGATAGAATATGGTCTCCTACAATTTATTCCAAATTAAATATCCATATCCCAAGGTGTCTATTCAAATCTAGTTTTGAGAAGATATGGTCTTCTCCAATTTATTCAAAATTAAATATCCATATCCCAAGGTGTCTATTCAAATCTAGTTTTGAAAAGATATGGTCTTCTCCAATTTATTCCAAATTAAATATCCATATCCCAATGTGTCTTTTCAAATCTAGTTTTGAGAAGATATGGTCTTCTCCAGTTAAATTCCAAATTAAATATCCATATCCCAAGGTGTCTTCTCAAATCTACTTGGGAGAAGATATGGTCTTCTCCAATTGAACTCTAAATTTAATATCCATATTTTATTCCCAAAATGTCTTCTCAAATCTACTTTGAGTAAGATATGGTAAGAAAAGTCAAGGATACTAAATGAAAGGATGAGGGGGTTGTCATGACATTAATGATAGGTGGTTGAGGTGGATGGGAGGAAGAGTCATAAAAGGGGAAGGATGATGAGAGGAGAGGGGGCAGATCCTTGGTCTTGGTTTTGTTTTGGAGGATTTTTCTTTGGGGGAGGGATGTGGAGAAAGAGAAGGGAGTGAATGGAGAGATAAATGAAAGAATACAAACTTGGATCTAGAAAGTGTTTGTTTAACTTTGACACAATACACCTGGTTGGACTTGGGCTCGGAGGGCTAGGGAATCTGTGGAGATTCCTTGGGCTAGGAAATCATTCCTAGTTGGCTGGGAGGTAAATTCAGTCGAGTAGTCGAGAGGAGCATCCCAACAGAGTCAGGAGCATATTAACCAAGCTATTCGAATATGTATTCTTCTGTTTATTGATTACTTATGTAAATGGTTGCAATCAAATATTTACTTGTTTAATATGTTGTAAATAAATTTTAATTGTATATTGTCATCAAATAAATGTTGAGTTATAAATAATTTATTTCCGTTCCTATTGAGTTCAAATTAAATAAATTTAGTTTGTATTTAGAGGACCCTAGGATGGATTCTCACAATGGTGATGGTGATGGTGATGGTGGTGGTGGTGATGGTGATGGTGATGGTGATGGTGGTGATGATGATGATGAAAGTGCCTTTAATATTTTATTTCTATGATAAAAAAGATGAGAGAGAAGTGTTGGAGGGCATTGTAATTTTGCTTACTTAACAAGGTTGGTAGTATGGCAAATGTTTTGAAAAAAAGAATGAATGTGAGTAAGGGACATGTTAGTGTCGTTATCTTCATCCCTCCGTCAGAGATCAAATTCTCTTATTTCATTGCATATTAGGTGTCTCGCTCAGTCATGCATACCATTAGGAGCATGGATCATCTAACAGTAGTGTCTTGTTGTACATTTTCCCTCATGTCCTTTACCTACTGGCCCATTTCCATTCATCAAGATTATCTGCAGTCACCTTTTGTCTTTAAATTTGCAAGAGTCAGTTCTAGGGTTTCAATCTCATTAGGTCTAAGCTTTCATCGAAAAGTCTTCAAAATGTTCACTAACGGTCAACAGGCACATGAGGAGGTTGAATAAAGTTCCAGTACCAATAAAGTTCACAATCTCATGCTCAGCAATGTATTTTTCCTCAAAACCCTGTTTTGAGGAAAAACAGAGTATTTTAGGTTTTTGTTGTATAAATTCATGTAATTTCAGTTCTCTTATATGTAAATCACTTCAGTGGCAATCCTGGTCACCTTGCCAAGCTTTAGCTGCTCCATCCCCTGCAAGACAAACAAAAAATCAAGTCATTCAGTTCATCAAAGGCACAAATAAAGTAAACCCCCAAAAAACAGAGTTGAAAAAGTAAGTTACAATGCAATCATTATAAAAGTGGGTTTTATGAAGGAAAAATCAAAAGCTCTTGTATATAAATCATCTTTACAATTCAAAAAGCTCATTGGCACTCAAAGAAGAAAGGTTGAGCAAAGTGAAGGTCGTGTTGGAGAAAGGAAGCAAAATCGCAGCAAAGAGTTCCAGTTTTGGAGGCACGGCACATTGGGTGAGAGGTGCGGTGCACTGGGCTGCCCTCCACAGTGTTAAATTTATACTGGCGCGGTGCGTTGTTTTTGTGGCGTGGCGCATAGATCTGCCAAGCCCAATTTCATCATAAACTCCCTCAAATTGCCAAAATCACTCAAATATTCTAGGGTGAAAGTAAGTCAAGCCCTTTTCCTTGCTAGTGAAAGAGTTCTTCTTAAAATTTATAGTGGTTTAGTGTGAAAAAACTCAAACCCTACCTCTTTTTAATTTCTCAAAAACAATTGCCTAGGGTTTTCATTTGTTATTTTTCTGCCAAGTTCACTCCACCACTCCCTTGCTCTTTGACTCCATTTATTTTCCAGTTCATCCACTCACTTCCTAACTCCCATATTCCTAAAAAATCATTCACCACTATCCCCAAATCTCATTTTCCCAAATCCTAATTCCAAAATCCCTAAACCCTAATTGTTGTCCCTAAGCTTACACACTATTCCCTAAACCCCCTATTTCCTAAAAACTTGTCATAATATTCCCAAAACCCCTCATACTCTCTCCCTTAATAGTCCCTCATACATTCTTACCCTTGGTGGCAGAAAACTAAAATCACCATAAATCTCTTCATACTCATCAAGAAAACTCACACATTAGCAAGCATGGAATCTGATCTTTCATATGACTGAGATGAAGAGACACACAGTGACTCTCCTACAAAAATGCATGCACCAAGGAGACCTCACAAGGGTGGCAAACATATACGAGAGGAGCCTAGTTCACTTGCCGAGGTACAGGCCTGCCCTCTTGCTATCACATGCTTCCAACACCAATCCTATTATCAATTCTATGAGATGGTTGCTAGAGTCTAGTATCATCATGAGTTAGCCTGGTTATTTGTGCTTCATCTACATAATGGCCAAACCACTCTAGCAGGTGTGACATTCACCTTGACACCAGAGTCTCTTTCTCTAGCAACCGGCATTCCGAATGTCGGAGAGCAGTGGAATAAAAGGTAGCAAATTGACAGGGAACATTATGAGCCATACATCAAGCCCGGTTATTTGAGATAGCTCAGCAAAGTTTTTCCTTTTCGGTACCTGAAAGACTCATATGCTCCCTTGATGAAACTCATAATGAAGTATTTCAGCTGTGACGGCCGGTTTTCTCGCCTATATGCCTATCATATCAGATTGTTGATGCACTTTACCAGGGTGAGAATGATGAATCTCCCCTACTTCATGTGCCGAAATATTGAGAATATGACCACCCTAATACAATAGAAGACTCCTCAGTAGTAGTTTAACAATATATATCATTTTGCACTAATCCAAATTGTGGTCATACATCAGCTTGGTTTGCAGGGCATCTTATGGGAGGATTTCATTTCGCATGAGTTCTTCATGGCTCCTCAGGTACCTCAAGAAGCTTTTCATGAGACAGGTGGACCTTCACATCAACAGGAGGGACATGAGACACAGACCGCTAGTGTGTCGGTGTTTGTCACCTATCAAAAGGGCACTAGAAGGTTGTTTGCAGCAGCAAAGCGAGTATTATCTCCACCTGGGGTGGAAGGGGTCTCACTTCCTTCATTAGCACAGCAGGTTCAGGACAAGGGCAAGAGGCCACTAAATGATGAGGGGCCCTCAGGTGAGCAGGAGACTGATTTCAATCTCATTCAGGATGATGACAGAGATTTGGGCCCACAAAGCTCAAAGCTCAAGGAGGTCATCCAAGAGCAACAGGCGGACATCAATGCTTTGTCCCTCAACTTAGAAAGAGCTAAGTGGATAATAAAGTACCTGGAGCAAAGAAACAAGCAGCTAGAGGATCAAAAAATGATTATGGAGCTTCAAAACATACGAGAAAACCGGCAAGCTGCCAAAAGGAGGAAGGTGAAGCTCACATCACTTGAGCAAGAAATCAATGTTGATCAAGAATCTTGGCTTGAGAGAGCTAATATCCACTTGGAAAATTTGTTAGAGAAGGCCAACAGGGATAAAACAATGTTGAGGCATATGGCCTATCATTACATGGCGAGAAATAAAAGTTACAAGGCAAGAATCAGAAGCTTGAAGACAAAATTGAAAAGGGCATCGAGGAGGTGAAAGGAGAAAGATAGACTTTAGATATTGGTTGAGGCTTCCTTGGCCCAACACAACACTTAATTGAGAACACTCAGCGCAATTTCAAAAAAAAATTGATACTTTTTGCATTTATGAAATTTTCGGGCTAAAACACAGAATTTTCTGCCCAATGCACCGCGCCACCTGGCGCTCACTTTTGATGGAGGCCTCCAAATGACAAAAACTCAGCATCTTTGGATTTGTCTTGGAAAAATATGCATTCCTACCAATGGCCAGGAAATTTTGATAGGTTTTGAGCCCCCAAAAAGGTCAAAAACACCAAAAAATGACCTTACTGCCCCTATTTTGACACACAGGAGGCAGTGTTGGGAGAACTTAGTTTTCGAGGGGAAAATGGAGGCCAAATTCAAAAATTCCACTTGTTCTGGAAAGTAGACAGGTATACCTTTCCAACAAGAACACTTGGAGCATATTTGGACACCAGGAAGGCCTCCAAAAGTGGCTGTAAACAGGCACTACGCATAGGGAAATCAACGCGGCGCATTAGGGAAAATTTGCCAAGTTTGACCAAGAATACTCTGTTTTTCACCTAGTTTCTTGACAGTTTGACTTTTATCCTTCTTAATTTCAAACTCATGATGTAATTTAATGTAATTTGATGGATCTTGATGTAATTATGTCTAATCTTCACTCATAGAGGTAGATTCATCCATGAAAAGGTAATTTGCAACTAAATGAATCGGTTCCCTAGTTTTTAGAGGCATGTTGTTCCACTACCTACTTTATAGTTCTTAGTTTAGAATTTGTTGGAACAACTCCTAAACTCATGAGCTCGACCCCTAGAGTCTAGGATGAGTTGTTTTTTGCCTATATCTTATGTTTTTTTAGTCATTAGCATGGTTGGACTTTTGAGAAAGCTTGGAGCTTCATTGTATATTCATATCAGCAGTTTTGGCTAAGGAATAGACTAGGGTTTGCAGCACTTTATGGGATTCATGTGGCATCTTGCTTTGGTATTGTGTTTCCTTCAGTAAATTGTAAGTTTATATGTGTTTTTTGTATGCCATTATCTCTCTTGCTTTCTTCTTAACTAAAACAAACAAGGATAAAGGTATAATCCATTGAAAATGTAGTGCTCTACCTAGGGTTTGTTTAGTTATTGATGTTTTCAGCTGTTTGAAGAGGATCCCTGAGGTTTTCTTGCCCTCTTCAACTCCTCACCTGTCTAAATCTCTCCATTTCATTCATTTTGAAGTGCCAAATCAGTTGCCTACCTTGCCCCATAGAGATCTCTGTAAAACTGAGCCTCATTCCCTAGACCCAGATCTGCCTTTCCATTTGAGTCAACAAAACATCTGTATTAGGGTCAAAGGTTTTCAGATCTTCGTATGTCCAAGAAAATACATATTTTTTTTCCTTGAACAAACAAATGAGATCTAATTTGTCTTTAGGAGTACAACTTGTTTCCAAGTTTATGTTTGGCAGATTTGTTTCAGTCCCCAAATTAATGACTTCATATTGCATAGAAGAGCTATTTGTTTTACAGTTAACAAATCTTATAAATTTATCATATAAGTCATAGAATTTTTCTAACCTTACAACAAGTTTAGGGGTAGAATTTACTAGATCAAATAATTCATCCACTAATCGTTGTTTTCTCACTGACGAGAAATAGTGAATATTGTCCTCATGAGAAATTTCATCAGTCAAAACACCCTAAAAGCTATATTCTAAGTGGAGGAAATTAATTATTTGTTGATAATCATTAAAAGCACACCAATTAGTAATGTTTTTTGGATGGACAATTTAAAAATCAGTTCAACAAAAAATGATTATGGCTTAAAAAATTCAGTAGGAATTAATATAGATGTTATATTAGCTAATTAATCAACTTCTTGGTTGAGAGATATAGAAATAGAAGTAATATTAAAAGCTGAAAATTTAGAAATCAGATCTCATACCTCAGTTTGATAACTCCTTAAGTGAGTTGAAACACAATGTATAGACTTATGTACCTTCTTAACAATATTTTTTTAGTTGCCTTAGACCCTCAAACATTCAATTCCAAATTAAATAACATTTTTAAGTCCTTGGATGAGAGCCTTGTATTTTGTAATATTATTAGTACATTCAAATTCCAATCTACAAGAAAAAAAAAAATTTATTACCTTTCTGGTCAAGAAGAAAACAACTAGCATCAACACCCTCTTTTGACTTAGATCCATCAAAATATAATGACAAAAGTTCATTTTTTGATTTACTTTTGATTGTATTGACATCAAGTGAATCATTATCAGTTGTTACCAAATTATTGGGTAACATAAGTTCTAGTTACTACTTTAAATTTGTGAATGAAGAAGTTTTAGCAGCAAAATTCCCAAAAAATGAGTCAACAGTGAAAGAATCATTAAGCATGATTGGTTCGTTGAAACCATTAATATCAGTAACAACATGTTTCATATAACGTTCTCTATTAACCTTAATCTTATTAGGTTCACCTTTCCATGGTAACCATAGATGAATCAAATATGTTTCTAAGTATCCTTTCAAGTGTTGTATCCAATATTGGCTTGAGAACAAGCCATAAGTCCCTGGTATGTCTACAATCACTATATCAATTATTTGATGAACTCTGTGATTAGAAGATAATCTAATCAAAACATCGTTTAATTCTCATACCACCTTGACATTAGTTCTGCCAAGCTACACAATATTCACTTTAGATGGTTTAATATGAGCATTAAGTTCCTTTCACACTAAAAGATACATGGCATTGGAGGAAGCTCCAGAGTCAATCTTGTAATTATGGACATTCCGGTTAAAAATTTCAAAATTGAGAAAGAAAGGAGATGGTTTCTTCTTTTGTGGAGGATAACTCTTATAAGGGTGCTTCAAAATATAAACACTATCAAATCAAGGTTTATAAAAACTTGACATATTACCAATAGGAGTAGACTTATTTAATTATAATCTTTAGCAATATCTCACTGAATTTTCTGCTGAATTATTGGAATTTTAAGTAACTCAAAAATGGAAATGTTGGCCTTTAATTTCTTAAGGTCTTCAATCATATCATAGTATATACCTAAGGATGATATTTTGTTTTTGTTTCCTAGTTTTGTTTTATAAATTTTCCTCTTATCTAAAGAAGAGAGATCTTGGTTATCATCTAAGGTTTTGCTACATGTATTATATGGTTGTTTATTTGCAAAAACAGACTCATAATCATCTTCAAACAGATTATGTGTTAAGTCTGAAAAATGTCCAATTATAGGATGTGTTTGATTTTAATCTTCTGTCTCATTTTTATATTCATCTTCCTCTAAGCCATTATAGTCAAAATTTGATTATGTTCCAGAAATCAATTCTTGCAAAATGTTCTCTAAACCCTTAGCACTAAGACCTTCATTAGGGGAAGTGGAATTCTTTTGGACTTGATTCCTAAAAGATGGTCTAAAGGTCACCTTATTGGATGGTCCTTCTACTAAATTATTTTTAAGGTCAATGATTTCATTAAAAAGCTTATTTATGACCTTTTCAATGATTTAAAGATCAAGGGGTGATTGGTTTTTATTCTTTGCAAGTGGTTTAGACATTGTTTCAAGTTTCTTATGGGAGGATGAAGCTTAATCTTTCAAGTTATCAGGATTAGGATTAAGGCTAAGTATTTCCTTTTCTATAGATAACGCTTCATCAAACGTTGCCTAAAGGGTGATATTTTGGGGTCTTTTAACCCACATAGAAATTTTAGTAGGAAATTATTTAACACAATAAACAATTACAAGGTGTTTAGCAAGAATCAAATCATTAGGAATTTTGTTTTTAATGCTAGAACCCTTACATTGAAATCATTTATTCTTTCCTTACTTTCCATATTCATGTTAGATAACTTCATGACTAATACCTCTAGAGTTTTGTTGTCCCCAAAATTTTCCAAGAAGGTAGTTTCAAATTGGCCCCAATACATGATACTTTGAGGGGTTGAGAAAACTACCAGGTTGTAGCTTTTCCCTCAAAAGTATATAGAAATAACCTCCAAAATATATATTCATGGTGCATATTATTTTGCCTAATGGCTAACATAAAGCATTTATGTGTTCATCTGTTGATTGTTTAGAGTCAAGGTCGAACATATGAAGGAATTTGTGAGGATATTTGGGAAGAGGATGTTGCACAGCTGGTACAGTTACAACATCATGGTCTAGCCATCGAGTGGCAGGATTGTTCCCCTAGTTATATTTATTGTTCCATAGTTATTAGCCATAAGAGGTGAACCCTAAGAATTATGTGAGTTGTTTAATGAGGAACTTTCCTCGCCAAAGGAATCTTCGAAAGAAGAGGATGAAGGTGAGCTAAGTGGGGAAGGAGGTGAACTATATACTACTCCTAAGAGAGTAGGATGTGTAGATTCACCGGAAGGTGTTTCATATAGTGATTGTTTGAGGTCAACTCTCATACTTAGAATATCATGTAAAGTGTCTTTAAAGGTAGTGGTAGTCTAATAATTTCCTGCATGGGGATCCAACATGATAGGATCTTCCAAATGAAAGTTAATGGGTGTAACAGGACATTGAGAAAAAAATATTTCTATGGATCTTTCTCTCTCCAATCTAACTTGAGTTCTATATAATACTTCCTAAGACCTTTGGAGGCATTCAAAAATTTCATATCAAAATTGACAATGCGTAGAAGTTGTATGTTCGTTTGTAACTTGTTTGTTTTGAAAAGGTTTTGATGGAATAGGATCCAACTATGAATTAGAGGTAGCTTCAATAGTAGGAGGGTTTGAATGAATTATGTGATGATAGGGGAGTGAATTGTTTTCTTTTTATGACTAACCTTACCCATTTAAAGTTTGATTGGCCCTCCTTCTAGTGTCATTTGTTGACAGGAGTTTTGGATCATATGTCAACAAGGGGATGTGGCTCGAACCAAAGTTCTTCATAGAGCCTAAATTATTTAAATAGTCACTCTCAACAGCTTTAGAGGCTATGTTAGCCCATGACTTTCTTCCTCTTGCGAAGAAAAGAGGGTATGGAAATGCTAGAGTAAAGCCTAAGTGTTATAGCTCCAAATATCACTTTTGATGTTTGTGATGCTACACTCATGGCCTAGGGCAACCCTTCCTTCTAGACCTGGTCCAAAATTTAAAAAAAAGTGTTTTATTCCCTATACGCGACATTGCCCTAAGCTAAATGCATGTATACGCGGGTCTGTGTATACCCAACCCGCATATATGTATTAAAACACTTAAAAAAATTTAAACTCCTTAATTTCGGGTGGAGATCGCGGGTTTTACCTGCTGATTACCTGTTAGTGCCCGTGGCCCAACTGTTCCCAACGAATTCCCAACTAAACAACTACCTTGGGAGAAGTATAAAAGGCTTCCATGGGAAGGCCTAAAGGAGGATAGAATAGAGAGAAAGATCACGCTGCTGAGATAATCCCTGTACCAGGTCTGAAGTCCATAGTGCTTCCTGCACTTCCCCCATTTGCAGGAAACCCTTGTTTCCTTGTGTGTTGATGTCTATCTACCATTTGAGATATCATGGAGTAAGTCATGGAAGGAGTTTGTTAAAGGCTTGAGACTGGACGAATCCGGAGGACGGTTCCGCTTGGAGCCTGCGAAAGGACGAATCAGGTGCAATTATTCCTTTCTGTACTTTAGTTATTTATAATAAAAGAAACACTTGTCTTGTTCCTGATATAACATTTCTTCATGTTTATGATATCAATATTATGATTCACATGTGAATGGTTGTTTTTAATTATATAACTAACTACCTTTCAATATGCAATGAAGATGATTTCTTTATGATGCTTGGTCCATATACTATTGTACTTTCTAGAATTGGTGGTATTGCAGGTTGAAGGACTCAAAGGAACTCAAAGAGGGTCTGAACCCTAATTGGATCTTCTCAAATGAAGGACCTAGGGTGCACCCCTTCTTCCTATAGTTTGTTTATATTAGCATCATGGCTGTGTGGAATGTGTGTTTCTTTGTGTAAATAACCCCCAATCTGCTAGGGTAACAACCCAAGACCCTAGGGGAACATTTCCCTTAACAGAATTGGCAACTTCACTGGGGAAAACACTATTGTTGTTCCTATTTTGGGTTTGTTCAAGCCAATCAGAGCTCAGCTGTCTATTTGCTTGCTGTCACTAAGTAGTCTGTTCCTGTAGGAACCTGCATTGAAATTTTGATTAGTTTCTTCAATCTGTTTTTTTTGTTTTTCTTGAAGTCTTTTATATACGTTGTTTTTCTTGTTTATAGAGGCGTATATACGCATGTTTCCTTAAGTGAACCCGCATATACGCATGTTTCCTTAGGCGGAGTCATGTATACACGCAGCTGTACATCAGTATAGTCACGTATATCTTAAAATTTTCAATATTTTTCAAATATTTTTGTTTCTAAAGGTCTGTCTGTTGGTCTGATTCAATCCTGAACAGTTACTTTTCGGTGTCAGTCTTTATTTTTACAGCAAGTATCTGATTTCAAATTCCCTCTGATTGCGAGAAGTATTGGTCTTGTTTTTGTTTTTACAAGCGTCATCTTTTTTGGTTTAAACACGCAAGATTTCTTACTGGGAATCTTGGCTACTCTGATTCATCAGGGCAGGAAGATTGATCTCAATCTTTGTGTCAAATCTTGTTTTGGTGACCTTCTTGTTTTCTTGACAAAACTACTTTTTTGTGACCATCTACTTTTCTTGTTTCATGAAAGTTGTTGATTGACACTTTCTTGAAAATTGTATTTTTGATCTTTTGGTCTTTGTTGCCAAAGCTTTCATTGCTGCTTTTGATTGTTAAGAGCATCTTTAAACACATTTTATTTTTTTTTGTTGAGTTTTCATCCCTTTTGTGTTGTTAACTTGCAAAAGTGTTTGTTGCCTATTCTTCAATCATAAAGTTTCAGTTTTGTTGAGAGCACTTTTGAAAAGATGTTTTTGTTTCTTTTTTGCTTTTGAAAAAAAATTCTTGAAAAACTTGGTTTTGCTTTCTTGAACTTTGTTTTTGATTTAGTTTCTTTTAGTGAATGAAAGTTCATTGTTTTGTTTGTCTTGAAAATTGCTTTTAGTGTAGAGACGAAAATGAGCATTAACAACTCATATTCCATCTAAACATTTTAAGTGGCAAATTAAAAATTGATAAACAAGTAACTTTCATTTCTTCATTTAGGAGTAGTTTTGAGTTTTGCATCAGCATGTACTTGTTGCATTAGGATAAATTTGCACATATTTTTAGGCATTCATAGTTTTGTTAATTTTTGTGAGTGTGAAGTTTGAGTTAAAGAAAAGAAAAGAAAAAATTGTTGTTTTCTTTGAAGTTCCTCTGAACCCAGTAGAAATTTCTTTCATTGAAAAACGAAAACAAGTGCATCTGCATGTAGTTTGGTTTTTATTAATTTATTTTGCGTCAAAACACCACAAGTTTCATTTCCACAAATCCCTTGACTTAAAGAACAGCCTATTCTAAAATCAAGCGCTAATTAAAATACACTAAAACTTTTTTATTATCAAGTTAGATACACCAACAAGTTTTAGGATTTTAGGGCCTTGGATTAGGTGAGTGGAGAGAAAACTCTCCAAGGCCATTTAAACTGTCAAACATAGGAGTTTGAATAGTGAGTGAAAATCTAATAGTGTTAGGAAGACCATGAAAGCTCCGGATCTGGGAGTTAAGCACGAGGGTTCGTGAAGATAAGGAAGAGAGATACCCCCTCTCCTACTTGTCGGATCCAACCTCACGACTGTTCTGCCTGGCTTCTGATATGAGTTGGTAACCTTAGTTGCTACTCCTAGGGATCTACATAGGTGGTTTCGGAGGGGAATCCTGTGGCACCTAAGTTCAACGTTGCATCACTCTCAACGGTACTACTAGAGGGCACCCTTTCGAAGCTTGGGGGCTTGCACCGGCGTAGGCTGTTGTTAGGATGTTAGCGTAACTTCCTATGTTACCTTCGCTAGTAGGACTGGGTCGTCATTATCCCAAACTACCTTCGGAAGGCCCCTTAGTTCACTTTCTTGTATTTTGGTGTCCGGTCCTCATCACACGGAGTGGAAATACTCAAAAGTTGTTTGACTGGCTGACATATTTAGGGACTTTTTAGTGTGTGCTCTGTGCTCGTAGTTGGCCTAGCTTTCAATTTTTTGAGTCTTTAGCTAGATCTTAAAAAAAATTCAAAGTGGCTAATCGATCTCCTAGACGGTCTCGAAGACTTCGTGGTCCTTCACCACCAAGTTTAGAGCCTTCTCCTAGAAGGCACAGAGGTAATACTGCCGGTGGGTTTCAACCCAGGGCAGCTGACGCATCAGGGACTGATCTTCCTCGCAGGGAAATTAGTGTTCAAAATAGGCCTAGTACTTCCACAGAACAAGAGAGGAACACTCCAGTTCTTTCTCGAGTTTTCTTTCAGACAGAAGATAACATAGAGGTAGAAGAACTCTCAAAGTCATTAGCGGCTCCGAATTCTCCCCTACCTTCTAGTCATCCAAAAGTATTACAATACGTTGGATCTCCGACACATAGACCATCGAGTCCAGGTCATATTACGCACTTACCATCGATGGCTACTACTGGAAGCATGGCTTCCACCACAAGTGTTACAACTATGCAGACTCCAACATCAGTACAAGGGGGAGGAACTATTTCCATCCCCTCTGCATCTTTATTTGGGTCTTTTGCTAGCACATCTTTAGTTGGGTCTACCTCCATTCCTTCTAGGAGTGGAAATTCCCAAGCCAATGCTTTTAGTAATAGATTCTTCCCTTTTGGCACCCAGTCACAGGGTATTCCGTAAGTTCCATTTAGTGTCGCCACATCCATGATGGGTGGATCGGCTTCATTTCAGGGTTTTCCTTTTGGAAGTGGTCATATACCACATTCCAACCCGACAATAGGATCTATGCCTTTTTCCACCATAGGACAAAGCAGTAATCCCTTTCAAGGTTGGACTAACCCTGCGGTTAGTGGCATAGGAACTGGGAATCCATTTTTAGGCCAACAAGGGAATAGGTTGTACTCCACAGTTAGCGCGTTTCGAAGTATTCCTCCCTTAGCTTCTGCTTGGAATCCTTATCAGGGGTTATCGACTCTGTATAATCCTTTAGGAGGGAGCTTCGCCGGTTATGGAGGTTTTTCGGCCAAAGTTGGTCAAACTCCGAGTTATGCTGGATCATAAGGTCTGCCTTTTGGTTCAGCCAGTTCTACAGGTTACTTCGAGCAGCCTGGTGCCTTCCAAAATCCAGGCCAATCTTTTTAGGGCTTTGAGAACTTCGCCTAGTCTGGGTGGAATTCCTAAGATCCTCCTAGGCTTCCTTTTCTGGCAACATTGAACTTGCCAGATCTCACGTAATTAACAAATGATCCAATCAAATACAATCTGGCCTACCCTCCGATCCCAACCAAACTCCCTTCGGACATTCCAAAGTTTGAGGGAAAGGGCGGTGAAGACCCAAGTGACCACGTGACCACATTCCATTTGTGGTGCTCATCAAACTCCCTTATCGATGACTCGATTAGGTTGAGACTGTTTCAATGCACCATGACTCGTAATGCGGCCAAGTGGTATATAGAGTTGCCTGGGGGAAACTTTACATCTTTTGCCGACTTAGCTAATATTTTCTTAAATCATTTCCAGTTGCCTGTCCGTTATGATGCCGGAACTGAACTTCTGGCCAATTTCCGGCAGGACACGACAACTCACATTTTTGACCACATTCAGGAATGGAGATGGAGAAAGAGGCTCATTAAAGCCGAAATTCCCCCTGAATACCGTCTCGAATGGTTTTTGAAATCTTTACAACCAGAAATCTCTAAGGATGTATCCCTGTCCGGGGTCTATTCTAAGGAGCAAGCTATTTTTAGGGCCCAGCAATTAGAGTTGATTTATTCTTAATCTGGGATTCTACAAAAAGTCTTGCCTAATGCTTCCGGGACTAAGGTTGATATAGCCAAGTCGAAGCCAGGTCCCCATGCAAACGATATCATTGGATCGATAGACACAAATGCGGTGAACTTGTTGAGTCAACTGCAGCAGTTTTCTTTACAAACTGCTTCTAATAACCAGGTCACATCGTCTAACACTTCATCTTCCCAACCCTCTTCAGTTAATGCCGTCCAATCTACCAACCCCAAAGGAAATCAAAATTCCAATGGGAAGAAGAAAGGACGAGGTAAGAAAAAGAGTCAAGATGAGAAGACTAATGCAAATAATCCTGGCAGTAATGCTGGTGGTGGTGGAAATGAGTCTAAAAATAAAGTCAAGTTTCCGTGCAAGTTATGCAGTGGAGACCATTTAACTCATCTCTGCCCAAAGATTCAAGACGCTCAGTGCTTGTTAGGGCAGCAAGGGACTTCTAGTTCTCAAGCTGTGTTAACCAACCCTTTTCCCCAAGGGCAGCAAATGCTTGTTGGCGCGAGTTAAAATCCTGGTACCTCTGCAGGGGGCAGCCAGGAAGGGGACAAATCATCAAAGTTTTTCATGATGGTTTCTCACACTAATGTGACCACTCGGTCACATGATTACGGTGAAGCTGAAACTTCTAAGGGTAAATCAGTTCCCGAAACTACCAACCCACTTCATATTGAGCGACCTTCTGTCAAGACTATACCATGGATACCGAAAGGTTCTGCTAAATGCACGACTATCAACCCTAATGTTAGGGCAGCCCAGAATTACTCTATTGTTGAGGATCTGGCTCAGAGTCCATGTGCTATGTCCGCTTTAGAGGTTCTCTACTCATGTCCTGCTCAAAGAAGTGCCTTGCTATCAGCAATGGGGGCAGTGGATCCAAACAATTACTTAGCTCTCACTTTTGATATGAATAATGTCAAAAATAGACTTCCTCATCATATGGCTTTCCAGATAAAGTCTACTTACTGGAAAACTAATATTTTTCGAATAGTTATAGATGAGGGAGCTTCCACATGTGTCATGTCTATGTCATGTTCGAAGGCCATCGGATCACCGTCGGTTGTTCCTTCACCTACCCTCTTGACAGCGTTTGATGGTCATTCTCATAAGCCATACGGGATTATCCCGGCCTTCCCTATATGTGTTGGAGGGAAGGTCCTTGATATCGAAGTAGAAGTCATTGATGCTAACCTAGATTATAATCTCCTCTTAGGAAGGAACTGGGTATACGAAATGGACACCATCGTTTCGACTATGTTTCGTGTCATTTGCTTTCCTCATGAAGGGAAAATTGTTAAGGTTGATCAATTGGATTATTCTTCAGTTGATCCTCGAGCAACTTCAGAAACTATTGTTCCATTAGTGGATAACCCCCATCCACATACTAAGAATCTAGGATTTGGGATGTACTCTTCACTGATGGGTACGTTTGATCTTCCCCCTCCTACGGCAAGAATAGATACAATTTCATCCTCCAGGGACCCTTTACGAAAAGAGTTTGTTCAAGCTCATTATTTTTTGGATCCTGGACCCTTATCTTCATCTGTGACCACATCGAATGATGGAAAGGTGGGTGAAATAGAGTCTTCTACGTCTGCAATAGAGCTTAGATGTGAATCTACTGATGACCCTGCAGACAATCATCCTACTCCTTCCTCAGAGAAAGAGTTAGATGGTGATGTGGCTCATATTCGGACCCTTGATTCCACTTCTGCGTGGGATTTCTTAGATATTGTTTTTCCAACTGACGAAGTGATATTCAAAGCAATAATGGCTGTAGATCGACCTTCGGAAGATCTACATCATCGTTCACATTTTCGTCCTTCCTTGCATGAAGTCGAATCTAGGTTCTCCAGTTTGACTAGCGATGTTTGTATGGTTCCCTTGGCTCCAACACAGTTATTCGCCGAAGGAAGTATATTGATTGGTTCGATAATTGTACTGACAAACATCCCTAGAAGCAAGTGGGCAGACCCCTCTGATGAGCTCTACCTTAAGAAGTGTTTTTCTTAGCAACTAGGCAATGGCTTCTTTGTACATTTTGTATATTTGTACATATCTCATCGAGAGTTTGTTGATATCGACACTTTTTGGTCTGCTATGGCAAGTGTTGATGGATGACTTGGTCTATTTTAGATTCGCTGATGGTGCTAGTCGGCACACTTGAAACCTCGCTTCCGTAGCTTGGGTACTCTACTATCCAACTGGTCAATTGATGGTGTCAAGGGGAGTATGCATTGGTCCCGCTTCAAACAATATGGCTGAGTATACTACCGTCATTAATTTACTATCTGAGGCAATTTCTCACGGAATCGACTCGTTGGTAGTTTATCTTGATTCACAATTGATAGTGTCAGAATTAAATAACATTTATCGAGTAAGGGATCCATATTTATATCGCTAGTATTTAAGGGTGAGGTTGTTGCAAAGATCATTTACTTATATTAATTATTTTCACATTCTAAGATCTCATAATTGGTTAGCTCATTCTATCGCTAATCAAGCATTAGATTGGCACATCAATCATTCATCACAATAAAATCAAATATCAAAAAGTCAAACTGTATATATATATCATAAAACATCTCGAGTGTACATAATTCTGTCCAAAAATAATATACAAAAATTGGGACTCAAATGCCCATAATCATGTCTGGTATATCTAATGCCCCGACTCGGGATGAGCAGCTAAGTAGGTAGCTATTGCATTGGCTACACACCTAAAAGTGCAGACCCAGTCATGTGGCATGCCAACCACATGATGTTGTATATCCTCAGGGAGGTCCTCTACGGCTGCCCTCGATACTCGGTGAGTTAGTCTCATCAAGTGTCATTGAATTGTCTGTAGAAGCCGCTCTGTATCAGTAGCCGCCTCTTCGGCCCCTCGGCCACGCCGTCCATGCTGCGGGAACCCATCTGGTCGTACCGACCCAATATCTGGAACATGATCATCATATTAATCATTTGAATCCTATCAAAAATATTTTTCAAAATTCATTATTATATTTGAAAAAAAAAAAAAAATCATAAAATCAAAAATCACTTACCTATGTCGCCCCATGCTGCGGTCGGTGGTAATTCTAGATCGGGATCTCCTCAGAAATCCAACCCAGCATAAGGGTAGTCATCTATGGAAATGATCTGCTGCTCCCACCAGGAGAAGAAGTCATCGTCAAATGCAGTCCGTGGGACATCCCCACCTCCTAGACGTTTCATCAGGTCAGCCCACCTGCCCATCATGGATCTCGTGGGGTGCTGATTGAAACTGGCACTCTAGGACAAAGTGTTGGGACTCTCTCAAAGAAGAAAGAGCACAAGATGGTCTCGTATCCAAAGTCTTTGGTCTGCCCTCTCTTGATGGAAGTAAGCTGGCTTTTCAAGCTAGTCAGAAGAGGAGTACACCAGTCAAATACGGTAGTGAGACAATCTACCACCAAGCTCATGGCTGGCCGTGATGTCTGGTGTAGAGATGCTGATCCGTTCACTCTAGCTATAGTGAACAGGATTATCCTCAGTGATAAACTCACCACATGTTTGATTGGAATCTGTCCTCAAACCTTTTCCGGATGTCCTGGGTAGTATATATGTACGTAGTCCTCGATCGAGAGACTTCTTCGTGTCCTGCCCCTAGAATGTACTATCTCTCCCCTCTGGGAAAGACCTGTGATGAAATAAATATCGTCCACTTCCATCCTGAGTGGCATCTGGTCAATCATAAATGCATCATCCTCGATACTCCAATAGTGAATGAGCATCTCAAGCAACCGTGTGTTTTCTTTCATATTTGGCAATTTGAAGAATTTTAGCAAACCACATCCCCGCAAGGCATCCAAAGCATTGGGATCATTCATGACCTCATCATCCACTGAGGTATGCTCTGTTTCTCGCCAAGTGACTGGCATCCTGAAGAAAAAATGATTTTGAATCGTTAGTTATTTTGTTTGAAATGTTCGCGGCGTATACGCGAGTCCCTTTACACACAGTCGCGTGTAGGTCCTGTGTGTACGTGGGTTTCATATACTCAACCTGCGTATACGTCGTGGAGAAATTTTGGCAAAAAATGCAACGGTAAAACTTAAATTAAAAATTCTAAAACTAGTCACAATTGAATGCAAGTCAAGTATAGAGGTTACCTGGTGATTTTCGAAGGATCTAAATGGTTGAATCTGGCATATGGAAAGTTTGCTTCTTTTGCTCCAATATTTTTCTCTCAAACTCAAATGGTGAAATGGTGAGTCCAAAAACTATTTTATAGGCTTTGAAAATGCAAAATATTTTCAAAACTTGAT
Source organism: Pinus tabuliformis (assembly GCA_031772625.1). Lineage (NCBI taxonomy): Eukaryota > Viridiplantae > Streptophyta > Pinopsida > Pinales > Pinaceae > Pinus > Pinus tabuliformis. Next base: position 1,529,473,214 of record CM062818.1, on the reverse strand, counting down.
TTTATTTGGTCTCATGCAACTTTTAACTTGGGAGCTTGGAATGTCGAGAATGGTTTGATTTTCAGGTCATTTTGGATGCTTTTTTGACAGTTTTGAGACGGTTCCATGACTGCTGACCCGTCATGGCAAGTACCGTTTTCTCACTGGCATATAGGTTAGGAAAGCCATTTTTTCGCTGCATTATGCATACTAGCCTCCATTTGTCGATACATCTGCCATAGGGTCAATCCCATCGTGTTATGGTCAGTAAACCATCTTCACTCTCCGATTTTTTAATCATGACACGATGGTAGAGCCATCCTTTTCATGGGCATTGTAGTTATCACCTTACTGACATTTGTTGCCCATGCTGCTCTGATTTGAGTAGGCTCGGGAGTCCTCTGTAGTCCCACCATAACTTATATGATGAAGACTCATTCCTCTTTGCTTCTTCGCTTCGTTCTGGCCTTATACCCTAGAGGCTCCTTTGTGTTGAGTTGTACTACTGCATTGCATTTTGACCATTTGCACCTTTTGGCCTTGAGACGGCTTCACTTGGACTCGTGTTTAAGCCAAATTTTGACCATGACTACTGCGAAATCAAACTTGCATGCCGTTGCCTTCTGCAACTTGACACACCTTGATCCATGGAAGGAACACACCTTTGAGTGTCTTTGACCAGTTTCGCCTCCCTGCATTGAGCATAGGAATGTTCCAATCCCAGGAACTAGATCATCTATTTCACCGACACTCGTTCTTTCCATTGTACTATAGCATTCTTTTATTCTTTTTCCAGCTTAAAGAAAAAGACAAAAAAATTATATATTCTAAAAAGAGCAGGAACGGGACAAGATTTCCATTTATTGTTGGTAGCTAGAGTCAGTCGTTTTGCCCTTGAACAAAGCACTCAAAACAAAGTCTCCTCTGTTTGGGCGAGATTTAGTTTGGCTTAGGTACGCCTTAACCTTGTTATTGATTCAGTTCTCCCCTGATTGGTTATCTCTTCCAATCATATGGAGGGTTCGTTTGTGCCTCCCACACAACGAGCTTATACAGAGTCATCATATGCTGCCACATAGTCACATTAAGTCGTGATTTTGTTCAAGGGAAGTTAGCTTGAGTTGGCCTCTCTGCGGTGTCTCTTGACTCATTTTTCAGTCGGCCATCCCTGGTTGTCAGTGTCTTGTCTATCATCACATCAGTTATATTGGTCCTTTACTCATGCCGGTTTGAGAAGGTCCCCATTGACTTCTTGCTGGCAGGTCTTGTCCTTATCAACGACGACATCTTACTCTGAGGGCAGGCCTAGAGCCACACCCTGGCCCTATTTACATTATTGATAGGTCACCTTGTGCTCAGCATCGATCAGTATCATGGGTCTTTGACTAAGTGGTTTCCCTTGTGTTCGACATCAGCTTACATTATCACACATTGGGATTCGTGCAGTACCTTGGTTTCCATTTGACCCTATTGGTGGATACCTCACCTCTGTGTCAGCTTTCATTATTGGTTAGTTCAGAGGGTTTCTGTCGTGCGCTAGCCACATCTTGTGTACGCCGGAAATGTGCTTCGGTCAGGTTACTACATCTTTTTCATCTGATTCCTTCCACATTATTGGCCTACGGGTTACACTCGCGCTAGATTGATGAAGGATGCCTTAATGCCTTCCTTCTAGCAGATCTTTCCCCATCGACTACGACTCATTGCTCTGGGGCAAAGGTCTAGAGTCCATTTGGCAGTACCTTGGGGTTTGCAGTCATTAGGGGCAGATCCTTCGCTATCAACAGTGGGAAACCATCATTGTCTCCTGATTTATAGATTCTTACAGGTGATCGACTCCACCTCATTTATTCACACTTGTTAGATTGTACTGGGTACCTTGACGCTCATTATCATTATCGGTGAGTAGTCTTGCACTTGTTAATGGTATACATCAATGACCAGTAATCAAATGATTTCTCACATGGTCGACTTCAGATCATTTATTCCCATAGTGTAGAAATGTACCACGGCGGTCAGTGAAGACCTCAAGTTGCATCAGCAGTTATTGATTCACTTGACAGTTGCTCCTGTTGCTGCTAGTTGATACCACTCCACCTTATATGTTGCAGTCATTCATGGCGACATTCTATATGCTGGCACCTGAGTTTGCAGTGTAGTACCATCTTACTCCATCATGTTCATTTGGTACCTTTTGGGATCAGTCTTTGATATCAGTGATCCGTTGCATCTTTCAGCATCATTGAAATTCTTATATGTGATATTCAGACATGTACTTGTTCGATCATGATCAAATGATCCATTATGTATTTTCCAGTTCTTTATACTTGTATACTTAGTGGATCCGCTTGTACTCGATATGCGGACATGCTTTACTTTCTCTGAGCATGGGTATGCCCGCCTCAGACAGTGTTTTTTTCTTATCTCCTTTTGTGGCTTGGCAGGCTGAACTCTAGTGAAGTCCTTCCCAGTTTTTGACAGGTTTCCTTTCCATGTACTTGCTTAATACATTTCGGCCATCATGTACCCCTTCTGACCTCGTATATTAGGGGGCATCTTTTATAGCTCCAAATATCACTTTTGAAGTTTGTGATGCTGCACTCATGGCCTAGGGCAACCCCTCCTTCTAGACCTGGTCCAAAATTTAAAAAACAGTGTTTTATTCCCTATACGCGACATTACCCTGAGCTAAACGTGTGTATACGCGGGTCTGTGTATACCCAACCCGCATATATGTATTAAAACACTTAAAAAAATCTAAACTCCTTAATTTTGGGCGGAGATCGCGCGTTTTACCTACTGATTACCTATTAGTAACCGTGGCCCAACTGTTCCCAACGAATTCCCAACTAAACAACTACCTTGGGAGAAGTATAAAAGGCTCCCATGGGAAGGCCTAAAGGAGGAGAGAATAGAGAGAAAGATCACACTGCTGAGATAATCCTTGTACCAGGTCTGAAGTCCCTAGTGCCTCTTGCACTTCCCCAATTTACAGGAAACCCTTGTTTCCTTGTGTGTTGATGTCTATCTACCATTTGAGATATTATGGAGTAAGTCATGGAAGGAGTTTGTTAAAGGCTTGAGACTGGACGAATCCGGAGGACGGTTCCTCTTGGAGCCTGCGAAAGGACGAATCAGGTGCAATTATTCCTTTCTGTACTTTAGTTATTTATAATAAAAGAAACACTTTTCTTGTTCCTGATATAAATTTTCTTCATGTTTATGATATCAATGTTATGATTCACATGTGAATGGTTGTTTTTAATTATATAACTAACTACCTTTCAATATGCAATGAAGATGATTTCTTTATGATGCTTGGTCCATATACTGATGTACTTTCTGGAATTGGTGGTTTTGCAGGTTGAAGGACTCAAAGGAACTTAAAGAGGGTCTCAACCCTAATTGGATCTTCTCAAACGAAGGACCTAAGGTGAACCCCTTCTTCCTATAGTTTGTTTATATTAGCATCATGGATGTGTGGAATGTGTGTTTCTTTGTGTAAATAACCCCCGATCTACTAGGGTACTGTTGAAGCCCCGAAAATCAGGTCTACAACAAGGGGGATACTCACCCGGTCCGGACCTTGGTTGGCAGCTCCTTTTCTGTTTGGTATGGTGGGTTCGACTGGGGATATGGGACCAGTTTCCCAATTTATATGTGTGTGTGAAGGATTGATATTTCTTTTCTAAAAGTTCCTAAGTGAAATGCTCTAATTCTAACTCTAATCTAATAGCATGCAAATTGTATTCTAATAAGCAGAAATATCTAAGTCTACACTAACCCGGGGTGTAATCCTTTCGTTATGCGATCTAAAATGATTTCAGATAACAATTGGTAATAAATATTATTCAACTGTTATGAGAAAATAATTCAATACAGATAAACCACTTCGTATAAAAAGTTAGACAAAATAGTTGTGAAAGGCATATCGCATAATAATCTACTCATACATTAAGCATAAATAAATAGCTATCACCGTACGAAAGTTCCAAATGATAACTCAAGCATTCACGCATCAATATATAAACAACTAAACATGAATATCACTTTTAACACAAAGGCAGAAATAGTTAAGAGATAGAAATACCATTAATAACTAGTTCTACTCATGAGCTTTGAGCGATAATGATTTATCTCTTCTTAATCCAACATCCACTAAGAGTACAGAAGTGCAACATCAGTAACAGATATTAAACGCAGATATCAATAAATCATGTTCCATTCATTCATCAAAACCTCCTCAGAGGGTACAAAAGTGCATGTTCTGGGGATAAGTTTTTGATAAATTTCAAGAACCTTCTCTAAATGCATGAGAAGGGTTTAAATACTACTAACTAATTCTAAAAATAACTTATTACAAAAATGTAGGATGCGGTTTAAATGATCGTCCTCATTTTAGGCAAAAATAAAACAAAATTGAAATTAAAACTGAATCTAAAATTAACACCTAACTATTATGTATCCGCTCCTTTGAGAAGAGTCGGCTCACTGACTTCATACTTTAGCTATGCTATGAAAACAGAATCGGTAAGAGCTGGCGCCATCTTCTCGGCAGAATTGATGATTTACAAATTTCTGGGCTTACAGGTGACTAAGCACTTAGAAGCTTTCCTTTTCAAGAAGTTTTGCCCAGCGATGCATGATTAGCACTAGGTGCTAATCGCGCATTGGAAACTACCTCCGTTTCTTGATCCGGGCTTCCTTGATGCGTTTTTCGCCTTTTGCGCATTTTCTTTTAGTGGATATAAAGCTCAAATTTTGTGAAGATAATGATTTCGTAAGCTCTTGACCATGAGTTTTAAATTGTCTGTTTTTTAATGTTTGTGTTGTCCAGTACCCAATTAACCATGTCTTTGTATGGGAGAATTTTGGGCCTCGCTGCTATCTTGTGTAAGAACGAACAAGCTAGCTCTGTAATGGATGCCTCGGAAGAACCATGTGAGTCCGCAGTAGCCACAACTTCCATTACTCTGGGATTTTCTTCCTCAAGTAGATTATACATGCCTTCCCAAGTAGCAATACCAGTGTCTCTGTTACAGGCAGTGTCTGTATACAAGGGCGCCATTTCTTTCTCTTCAGAGCTCGGGACTTTGCCTTTCTTTCCCATAGTATCCTGCGTACTGCTTTGTATCGTTCTCTACTCTCCATTCCTGTAGTTTCAAGTGAAGTGAAAACAATGATAAGGAAGGATGACGGGAAAGCTTTAAATGCTGAAGACATGTAAAATATACCACCTTACGTGAACTGGCTTTTCGATAAGCACGAAACCATATTCCATTAATGACTTGGCAACTAACTCATTAATTAGCATTAAAGCGCATAACCAGGTGTCGGTTTATGGAAAATACTTTTTTAAACGACGTGCTCGAAAGATCTGCGATGAAGTGATTTTGCGATTTGCTTCGCAATATCGCAGATCGCAACATCGCAGAATCACGACATCGCTTGCTCGCTATATCGCAAATTCATAATATCTCATTATCGCATTATCGCATTGCTGCTCTATCACAATATCACAATATCGCAAGAACGTGGCACATGACAATTTTCATTAATCTGTTTTCTGCGAAATGCGATTTGCGATATGCGCCATCGCATATTGGGAGTTTTAAAGTTTTTTAACATAAGTGGTGTTTGATGCATGCGATGCGATATATGTTTGTAGTCCCGTATCGCGATCTCGCAATGTTAGAATTCGGCTTGCAAGGAGGTATCCATGATCTTTTTGCGATGCGATTTTTTCTTAAGGAAAGATTCTTACGCTATCATAAAACTTAGATTTTTTAGATTTTTCGAGGAGATTTTCCTAAGTTTATGATGGTAAGTTTTATTAAAAAGAAAATACAAGCACTAATTGATTTTTTAAATTTTTGACTAAGGGTCCCCACTTATTGAGTATTAGGAATAACACTAAATAAAAAGGGAGGTTGTTGCTGGCCACAACAATTGGCGATTCACTTCAAAGAACCAGTTATGTTCGCTTTTCTTTTGGATTTTCTAAACTTCCAAAATAGAAAATTTTCCAGAAAAATTAAACTTTATTATAGAAAGACAAAATACATTATGCTTTTACATATCAACGATATTTTGTTTCTCCTATTTTCAACTTTGATTATTTACTCCCTCAAGCTAGTCCTTGTATCTTCATCAGTCATTACTTGGTTTATAAAGATAAAAATAATGCCTTCTCTGTAAATCAGTTTTGAATATGCTCATTTGTCGTAAGTAGAGCCTCTGCTGCCAGCAGGCGTTTATAGCCTCGACAGGGTTACCTGTTACCCAACAATGATCCTGTATCCTACTTAGAGAAATTTACAATTTTCAAAGAGAAATCCATATCCACACTTATTGCTTTCATTTTCTTTTTACCCTTAAAGAAAAATGTCTTGGTTTGATAACCAATTTATGACACAGTCATTCACTTGATTTATGGCTTTGCTGAACAAGCTAGCTCGTGATGAGACCCCTTGTCTTTTGATTGCAACAATCTTGAGTCATTGCCCTGTTGTGGTATGCAGTATTGGCAAAGTCAGCAAGCTATAATATCTATGATCATGATAAGCCGGCTCGTGATGAGACCTCTTACTCTTTAAGTTAAAGTGTATCTTTGGATCATTCTCTGAACGTTGAAGTTTCCTAGGTGGGGAGGAAGTCATTGTTTCCTTAAGACAGCTCTGGACGACAATGGTAGAGTTTTTGGATTAATATAAAACAATTTCCCACTAAAGGTCGTTTTTTGTCAAAATTTACAAAGTTGAAACTAGTATCATTTCTAGGCCTAAAGTCTTTAACTGTATCTTTCAATAATAATGATCAATTTTCTAAAAGACTTCTATTTATACAAGTGAAAAAACAAAATCTAAAAGAGAATTTGTGTCTTTTTCATAAATCTCAAATGTAACCATTTATAACCGGTTTTATTATGGAAACAAAAACTAATCTACAAAATAGAAGAATGATCTCCTATGGAAAATATTGTTTGAGGATCTGTCTGTTAACAGGTAAAGAATCTCTTTTTCCTGTTAAATCCTGTAACATAAAAGTGGACGGACCAATTACTTCTTTGATTTGAAAAGGGCCAAGCCACATTCTTTGAAATTTTGTATGTTTCCCTTTTTCCTCATGAGCCTTGTCCCATTTTAAAACTAGATCTCCCATCTGAAAGTCTTTTCTGGATGTCATGGTTGAAACAAAAGAGGCTTTTACTAATGCTTGATGATGAGCATGAGTTATTTTGGCCTTTTCTCATTGTTCTTCTAAGTTAATCATTTCCAGCTGCCTTAGTTGTAAGGAAGAAGTTGGTGCTTCATCAATATATTGAACTAAGGCCAAAGAGGGGATTGCTAAATGAGTTGGAAGAACCACTTCTTTCCCATAAACTAAATTAAAGCGAGAAGTGCCAATGGAGGCTTTCTGCGTTATCCAATCTGCCCATAAAGCATATATTAAATACTTGTGCCAATTTTTATGATTTTGGTCAATGGTTCGCTTAATAATTCTGATTAAGTTTTTATTTGTAGATTCAGCTAATCCATTCCCCTATGGATAGTAATTGGCGGAGTATTTAAGCTTGAAACCCCTTTTGAGTGCAAATTCAGTCATTGCATTACCAGAAAAATATGATGCATTATCAAACATTAAAGCAGAAGGCAACCCAAACCTGGTGATTATGAATTGATCTATGAACTCAATGATATGTTCAGCATTAGCTGTCTTGAGTGGAACTGCTTCTACCCATTTAGTAAAGTAATCTGTTGCTATAAGGATATATCTATGCTGTTTGGAAGAGTGAGGAACGATCTCACCTATTATGTCCAATCCCCACTGATCGAAAGGTTGCTCGATGTTAACTGGTTGTAGTGGCAAGGATGGTTTCTTTTGTCTCCCAGCAGCAGTTTGACAGACTTGACGTTTCCTCACGAAGTTATGTGAGTCTTTGAATAATGTGGGCCAGTAATAGCCTGTGCGTAAGATTTTATGAGCAGTAACGTCTCCAGCATAATGTCCGCCTGCTGGCCCATCATGGAGTTCCTGCAAGACTTTTTCATCTTCATATTTCTCAAGACATCTAAGAAGAACAGAGTCATAATTTATTCTAAAAAGAACATCGTTCATGAGCTTATATTGTTTGGCTTTCAACCTTAGAGCTCTTTTCCTGGTATGATCGAGGTTTGAAGGAGCGTATCCATTCTTTATATAATAAATGATATCAGCGTATAATGACTCAACATTGTTTAGGCTTACCTCGTACATTTGTATCTCTGCAAATGGAATTTCGGACATAAGCAATGATCCGGCCAGCATTTTGCAAAAGCCTTGACCTTTTACAATACTTGCTCGTTTGATTTCTACGTCATATTCCTGTAAGGCAGTAACCCAATTGGCTCTTTTCTCACCCACATCTTTCTGCACTAGAAGATTTCTTACCGCTGGAAACGGTACTATGATTTTTGTATGTGTTTTGAGAAAAAAGGGCCTGGAATATTTAATTGCTTTGAAAACAGAATAAGCTTGTTTCTCCACATATGAATAATTTAACTCAGACCCTTGTAAATTCGAACTGAAAAAAGCAATTGGGGCTTCTGCCTTTTCTTGATTTGCTTGAGTAAGTATCGCAGCATATGATCTATCAGAGGCAAATGTATATAAAATAAAAGGATCTAAAAAATTTGGAGTTGCTAAAGATGGAGCATTAACAATTGCTTGTTTGATAAGATTGAATGCCTCATGTTCATCTTGGCCCCATTTAAAGTTTGAGTTCTTTTTAATCATTGCTTGTAAAGTAGACACGATTCTTGAAAAATCTGGAACAAATCTCTTTACAAAGTTAATCTGGCCAAGAAAAGACTGCATGGCTTTCTTGTTGTGAGGTAGGGGTATTGCGGAAATCTCCTTGATTCTGTCAGGATCAATGTGAATTCCAGATTTTGACACTATGAATCCGAGAAGTTTTCCTTCACTTAATGTGAAAAAGGATTTTTTCGGGTTAAGTGAAATTCCATACTTTTGACAACGTTGGAAGATCTATTTTAAATCTCTAAGATGATTGTTTCGTTTTTTGGAATACACAGTTATATCATCCAAATAGATTACCATTGATTTATTAACTAAACCCTTGAACGCGATGTCCATGGCTCTCTGAAATGTGGCACCAGTGTTAATCAGACCAAAGGAATCTTTGGATATGCATACGTGCCCCATTTAGTTCTGAATGTGGTTTTTAATTGATCATCGGGATGTACCAACACTTGATTGTATCCTGAGAATCCATCCAAGAATGACATTAATTCTAGTCCCGCGACTGCCTGCAATATTTGTTCCATGGGAGGTAAAGGAAAATTGTCCTTTTGGTAGGCTTTGTTAAGGTTTCTAAAGTCAATGCAGATTCTAATGTCTCCGTTTTTGTTTCTAACAGGGACCATATTGGAAACCCATTTAGAATGTCGAACGAGAAAAATTATTTTGGCTTTCAATAACTTATTGAGTTCAGATTTGATCTGGTTTTCTAGATTGGGATGGATCTTTCTCAACTTTTGTTGGACATGTTTTCATCGTCTATCATTGGAATAGTATGTTGGAAGATGGAGGTGTCATATGTTTTGAGTTCATCGTAATTCCAAGCAAAGACACTTTTGTATTGTCTCAAGAGACGAATATACGCTAATTTTTCTTCAGGAGCTAGACCAAGGACTAGATTGATATTCTGTGGTTTGGTATTAGTTCCTAGATTTACTAATTCATAGTTCAAAGTTGAACTTTGGAGTTTTGAATTGGTAGATCTTTTAAGTCGGTCTTTCAAATCATAAAGGTCTTCTAATTTGACTACCGACTTAGGTATGGCATTGTTAATGCTATCTTGTTGCAATTGTCGGTCATGTTGGTCTTCGCCAATTATTTGATTGGTGTAGGATCCTTCAGATGTGAGGAAACTCACGATATCAGGATCATCGTTGAAAATCCTCCAATTGGTAATGTTATCAGGAATAAATGGTCTAAAAATTAATTCAATTGAAAATCTATCAGGGCTAAAATCTTCTGAAGGAATGAGCTTGGAGGCTACGTTAGCTAAGAGGTCTGCACTAGCATTCTGGAGTCTAGGAATTGATGAAATATTAAATGCTATAAAGTGTTCAGTCAAATCTTGAACTAAAGATTGGTAATGTTTTAAATGACCTGATAAACAATCTATAGTATTACGTACCTGTCTGATCACAATTTCCGAATCTCCGAAAACTTGAAGGTATTTGACGTCTAATCCGATTGCTTTGTATAATCCTTGGACTAAAGCCTTGTATTCTGCAGTATTGTTGGTGCAATCAAATTCTAGTCTGCGAGTTAGCATAGTTTTATCTTTGTCTAGACTTATTAACATGCATCCTGCTCTTGCTCCTTCGTTAGACTTAGAACTGTCAAAAAATAATTTCCAAAACAAAGAGTTATTTATAGGACTATCTAAGAAATTAATAAATTTATAACTATCTGTTTGAGAGAAATTTTCTACTTGAGATAAAACAAAATGTTCTAAGTAAGGTGAAGTATGAGCATTAAAATTTCCTAGGAAAGAATCTACTGAGTAGTTGCCAATGATGTTATTGTTGTATGCTATTGGTTCATTTTCTCCCTCTAGTTCTGTTACTATGTATTTCTAATGTCTTTCCCGTTCAACTTTTATTTGATTTGGTTTACCATTTTAAGGGAGCCACATGTGCGACCAGTCAGTTGCAAAATATCCATGAAATTTTTCTAACCAATCTCTGCTAAGAATTAAGCCATAAAATTCCAGAATATCAGCAACTAAAATGTCAATAACTTGACATACCTTTGGGTTGGATGACAACCTTATGGTAACCTGATTTAATTCTCCAATCACTTCAACTTGCGATCGATCTAATTGAACTATGCGTACAACGGACTTTTGTGGTTGAATGTTCAATTTTGCACATATTGACTTTGGTAGAATACTCGATGAAGCTCCAGAATCCACTAAGCAATTATGCACATTTTTATTGAAAATTTAGTAAATAAGAATAAATGGGGGAGTATGAGATCTCGATCGTCCTCCAATTAAGGCGATATCATTTGGATCAACTTTATTAATCGCATTAGTTGGAGGTCTTCCCATGTCTTGGGAAGCTTGAGATATTACAGCGGCGGGCAAAGGTGCAACTGGTACAACATGTAATTGTTTCAAAAGTATCTTTTGCTGGTGTTTTAACTTGCTCAACTCGTACAAAGTGATATTGGCCCTAGTCTTTTTCATGTCTTCTATGATATTATACTCCATTTCATCTGAAACGATCAACATTTTAGATGGATTTGATGGTTCTGTTTGGACTGGGCTGGTTTGAGTCACTTTAGGTGTTGTTTTCTTGTCTGCGACTTTATCCTTAGTCATCGAGCTTGCGCTCTTTGGCTTAGGGGTAGGTTGAGGAGGATCAAGTTGATTTCTACTGCGAGTACTAACCGGGGATGCCTCTTGATCCTCTTCATCCAAGAGTATGAAATCCCACATACGTTGTAATTCTACAACTTCTTCTTCATCGGTATGTTCTTCAGTAGCAATTTCCTCTTCTTCTTCTTCGGATTCAGCACTTGTAATAGCATTGGGGGGTTTGGAATCGGTCAAAGGGTTTCTTTTAAAAGGTCTGTACGGATTTTTAGAAGAAGTTTCTGCCACTTTTTTTTTAATGTCAACCATCTCGTTAGACATGGTCTTCAAAAATTTTTGTAATCCTTCTAAGTCGAATGGATCTTTCGACTGTTTTTTCTTGGGATCTTCCTTGAAAGTAACCTTCTTGGATTTTCGTTCTTCTATCGTGCTTTTCTTTTCTAGGCCTATAATATGTTTCTCTACTGCTATTTCTTCTTTCATATTTTCGGCTAAAGTTGTTTTGTTAGCCCTATCAACAAATATTGCTATGTTTGATGGTAAAGCAGTAATGTACCATTCGCTCGCACTTCTTCGCTAGGCTTGGAAGTAGTAGGAATTTTGTTTAACAGTTTATTGAAACGTGAATTGAAATCTTTGATAAGTTCTTTTGACTCGGCCCTAAGGTTAGACAGGTCGTTGATCAGTGTTTCCGTAGACCTATCATCACCAAACTTAATAAGGAATTGTTCTTGGAAGATATCCCAACTAGTGATAGATCCATATGGTAATGAGAAATACCATGATCTGGCTGTTCCTTGCAGAGTGTAAGGGAAAAGTCGGATGACGACATCTTTGTTGGTAACTCCATTGAGATTTATGGATAACATAAAGTTATTTATATGATCTTCCGCTAGCATGCCTGCCTCAAGGTTAAACTTAGGCAGCCATTTTTCAGGATGGGCCAGTAGCTGACTCAAGGGTGCAGGCATCAAGACTGCCCCTGGGTTATTCCATGGAGATTGGGCCATTTTTGATCTATTAATAGAGGAAAGTGCAGAAGATGATCCCTGCGGTTGAGAAGATGAGGATATTAAGACTCCAGATGATTGAGAAGGAGAGGTGGAAGTACCGGTGGACTGGTGGACAATGATATGAAGTGGAGGAGTGGATGGTTGACTTCACGGTGAAGAGGTTGAGATGGATGATAATGATGAAAAAGTCTCACTATCGGACCCTTTAGGAGATTTCCTTGCTTTCTTCCTTGTGGGTAGAGGTAATTCGGTTGGCTGAATGCAAAATTTTTCGCTCTTTAATCTGGTAAGAGGATGAGCAGGGTTATATTGCGAAGTCACGCTGCCTTGAGATTTATCAGATCTTTGAGGAGATATAGAAAATCGTTGAAGTTTGTGAATCAAAGATTCAACTTCAAGAGGTTCAATAGTAGATTGCTCTGAAATGTCAGGATTGGTAGCAGTGGCTGTTGCTCTTGCGACTTCTAGCTCAAAATTTGGAAATTCTAAATGCGATGGAGAAGTCGGAGGAGATGGTGAGGGCGATTTACTCTCAGAATGGTATTTAGATTTAGACTTGCTTTCCATTCACAGTTAGAGGCCCTCCTTCTAGCGCCAAATATGTTGAAGCCCCAAAAATCGAGTCTACAACAAGCGGGATACCCACCCGGTCCGGACCTTGGTTGGTAGCTCCTTTTCCGTTTGGTATGGTGGGTCTGACTGGGGATATGGGACCAGTTTCCCAATTTATGTGTCTGTGTGAAGGATTGATATTTCTTTTCTAAAAGTTCCTAAGTGAAATGCTCTAATTCTAACTCTAATCTAATAACATGCAAATTGTATTCTAATAAGAAGAAATATGTAAGTCTACACTAACCCGGGGTGTAATCCTTTCGTTATGCGATCTAAAATGATTTCAGATAACAATTGGTAATAAAGATCATTCAATTGTTATGAGAAAATAATTCAATACAGATAAACCACTTCGTATAAAAAGTTAGACGAAACAGTTGTGAAAGGCATATCGCATAATAAGCTACTCATACATTAAGCATAAATAAATAGCTATCACTGTACGAAAGTTCTAAATGATAACTCAAGCATTCACGCATCAATATATAAACAACTAAACATGAATATCACTTTTAACACAAAGGCAGAAATAGTTAAGAGATAGAAATACCATTTATAACTAGTTCTACTCATGAGCCTCGAGCGATAATGATTTATCTCTTCTTAATCCAACATCCACTAAGAGTACAGAAGTGCAACATCAGTAGTAGATATTAAACGCATATATCAATAAATCCTGTTCCATTCATTCATCAAAACCTCCTCAGAGGGTACAAAAGTGCATGTTCTGGGGATAAGTTTTTGATAAATTTAAGGACCCTTCTCTAAATGCATGAGAAGGGTTTAAATACTACTAACTAATTCTAAAAATAACTTATTACAAAAATGTAGGATGCGGTTTAAATGACCGTCCTCATTTTAGGAAAAAATAAAACAAAATTAAAACTAACACTGAATCTAAAATTAACACCTAACTATTTTTGTATCCGCTCCTTGAAATCACACGCATTCAGCATTTGCTTGAGAAGAGTCAGCTGACCAACTTCAGACTTTAGTTGTGCTATGAAAATAGAATCGGCAAGAGCTGGCGCCATCTTCTCGGTAGAATTGATGATTTACAAATTTCTGGGCTTACAGGTGACTGAGCACTTAGAAGCTTCCCTTTTCAAGAAGTTTTGCCCAGCGGAAACTACCTCCGTTTCTTGATCTGGGCTTCCTTGATGCGTTTTTCGCCTTTTGCGCGTTTTCTTTTAGTCGATATAAAGCTCAAATTTTGTGAATATAATGATTTCTTAAGCTCTTGACCCTGAGTTTTAAATTGTATGTTTTTTAATGTCCATGCTGTCCAGTACCCAATTAACCATGTCTTTGTATGGGAGAATTTTGGGCCTCGCTGCTATCCTGTGTAAGAACGAACAAGCTAGCTCTGTAATGGATGCCTCAGAAGAACCATGTGAGACCGCAGTAGCCACAACTTCCATTACTCTGGGATTTTCTTCCTCAAGTAGATTATACATGCCTTCCGAAGTAGCAATACCAGCGTCTCTGTTACAGGCACTGTCTGTATACAAGGGCGCCATTTCTTTCTCTTCAGAGCTCGGGGCTTTGTCTTTCTTTCCCATAGTATCCTACGTACTGCTTTGTATCGTTCTCTACTCTCCATTCCTGCAGTTTCAAGTGAAGTGAAAACAATGATAAGGAAGGATGACGGGAAAGCTTTAAATGTTGAAGACATGTAAAATATACCACCTTATGTGAACTGGCTTTTCGATAAGCACGAAACCATATTCCATTAATGACTTGGCAACTAACTCATTAATTAGCATTAAAGCGCATAACCAGGTGTCGGTTTATGGAAATACTTTTTTAAACAACGTGATCGAAAGATCTGCGATGAAGTGATTTTGCGATTTGCTTCGTAATATCGCAGATCGCAACATTACAGAATCACGACATCGCTTGCTTTCTATATCACAAATTCATAATATCTCATTATCGCATTATCACATTGTTGCTCTATCGCATAATCGCAATATCACAATATCGCAAGAACGTGGCACATGACAATTTTCGTTAATCTGTTTTCTGTGAAATGTGATTTGTGATATGCGCCATCGCATATTGGCAGTTTTAAAGTTTTTTAACGTAAGCGATGTTTGATGCATGCGATGCGATATATGTTTGTAGTCCCGTATTGCGATCTCGCAATGTTAGAATTCAGCTTGCAAGGAGGTATCCATGATCTTTTTGCGATGCAATTTTTTCTTAAGGAAAGATTCTTACACTATCATAAAACTTATATTTTTTATATTTTTCGAGGATATTTTCCTAAGTTTATGATAGTAAGTTTTATTAAAAAGAAAATACAAGCACTAATTGATTTTTTAAATTTTTTACTAAGGGTCCCCACTTATTGAGTATTAGGAATAACACTAAATAAAAAGGGGGGTTGTTGTTGGCCACAACAGGTACCAACCCAAGACCCTAGGGGAACATTTCCCTTAACACTAAGTTTATATGTGCATTGAACCTAGGGTCAATGTCTGATGTTAATGAAACTACAGGTTAAACTAAATAATATAATAAAATACAATAATAGAGTTAGTAATTAACTATTAAAGTATAATCACTAAAATACAACAAAAATATACAAATTGTACAAGAAATAATTTACACACATACACAACGAGAAATGACCACAAACATATGTAACTGGAATGAGAAAGAATATTTTAGATCCTAATGATATAATTAAAAACATTTTATATGTAAGCTAATTTAAACTATAAATGAAAGTATAGTTTAAATGCAATTAATTCTTAATGCAAACATTTGATAAATGATAGAAAATCATAATCGTACAATTCCCTTATATTTTAAACAAATGCAGAGAAGTATGAACTTGTCTATCATATTTCACATCAATAATTAATGAAAATATAAATGTATGTGATTATTTAAAACCATATCAGCCAAGGTAAACTAAATGACTGAAATAATTCCTTTTGAAAATAAATAAATATTTCAACACTTAAGAGATTGAAATAATTCATCAAGTAAACAATAAAAGACTATATAATGCAGAGAAATTATCACAATCAACGTATTAATCCCATTTATATGCAAACTGCATGCTCACTTGACTTAAATTCCTAAGAAATGTTCTAAGAATTCAGACCTAAGTGATGCACAGATCGAAATTACCATTCCAAACTCCATTCTTAAATATAAGAATTAATATATATATATAAGAATTAATATTGTAAGAAAATATCTAATTAATTCACTATTTATTTCCAAATCATAAAAATAAAATAGCAGTGTTAATCCTTCATAATTTTTCAAAACATGGTTATAAAAACAAACTTAGAAGATATTTAACAAAACTTATGGATTTCATATAACATGTGCAAATAAGTCTCAATCTGTCAAAATTGTTTCAACAAAACCTAAATTTATAGTAAGATTAAAATAATATGGTTCCATAGTCTCCAAAGTTTAAAGACCATCATTCCTCCTCCTCTCCTTTTGACACTTGGAGCTCAATATGTGTGTGTCTGTGTCCATGAGTCCATAATGTACAGAAAAAATCATACCAAAAATAAAATAGTTTCCAAAAAAACTAGGACCATAATCTAACTATGATGATCATGTGGGGTCATATCATAATAGTTTCAAAAGAAAATGACATAAATAACTAACATGATATGCACATGTGGTATGAAAGAGCCAAGCCATATCTACAACAACCAACGTCGTGAGAACAATGCCAACATCTGGAAGATAATGATTACCTATTACAAATTGAAAGAATGAAATCAATAATTGATGTTATTATTAACATAAAGAAGATACAAAATCTCAGATTTTGTAGCTGCCTTCAAAACTAACAAACTTAATAAAATAACTAAGCATACCTTACCAAACTGCCAACCGATAAGTAGATAATTGACATCATAATATTTAATAGAGATTTGATCTTAAGAATATGAAGTTATTACTACTTTGATATTGCCAAACTTAATAATAATATGAGTGTCTGATGACTGTGGTTTTTCCTCTAATCAAGAAGCCTTCCTATCCTTTTTATTTTCCCTAAGTTGGTTCATCATTCTTAATTAGTTGTTTTCCTGTTGAAGTTGTTGGATTCTATGCTCCAGACAATGAACCATGACATAAGAGCATTACTGCTAATACATGCTCTGTGTACACCTATATGAATCAACCTTGTATTCGTGGAGGTTATCGCAATTATTATCACAATCCAGATTATGAGTATTGTCATCGACAAATTACAAATTGTGATATGGTTGAGGCTTATTCTTTTTCAATACATGTTATTCGAGAGAATCAACATAAACATAAACTTCTTTAACCGAGACCTTATTACCTCTATTTCATTGTGTCCATGATATTTTTTGACCTATTTGTTTACTTTTGATTCGAGATTGAAGGTTTGGACAGGGTTAACTATTCTCTTCCTTTTGTGTAGGTTTAGAATGGTCATTATAGTCTGAGAGGGTTGGCTTTATATCATCCTTGAATTCATGTTGCAACTGAATGTGTTGAAACCCTATTTTCTTTTCCATGCTACATGTTACACGAGAAGGTGTTTAATTAGTAGTTTTAAACGTGGTTTCATCACATAAATCAGATTCATCTGAATGGAAGGGGTTATGTGGACATGAATTGTCTTGGACATGAGACATTGAAGGTTTTGGGTTGAATGCTCAAAAACTAGGCAAAACCCTAGGAGGGAGTTCTTTCATGTCAATAGCATGACGTTTTTCAAAACAATTTTGGTGAAGGAATGAATCCCAGGAGTCCCTAGACTTAAAAAAATTGTTTCTAACTAGAATGAAAATTAACCCATGATGAAACAAGGATCGTTCTAGTTTTTCTTGCTTGCCATGGTAGAAGTTAGCCATTTTGGAAAGGCCCTTGTGCAAATAAAATGGAAGGTTCAACTTAAAGACCAAAAAAACCATTAAAAAGACACAGATGATACAGAAACATGATTCCATATATACCCTCATAAGTAATAAAATTCCTAATAAAATAAAGTAAGACCTCCCATTTAATTTTGAGAAACTGAATCAGCATACCTTTCACACTATAGGTGCAATTCTTTGAGACTAGAAAATATTTCCAATGAATTTCATACACAAGGAAGTTTTTAAACCAATCTTCACCCTTAATAGAGAGATGTGTTACTTCAATAATGAAGCTTATGCCAACTTGAATCTAAATATCAATGATTTTGGCTTTATAGTTGTTTTAAGTAGAGGCGAAACCTCTTACCACATTATCATTATGACCTTGAAAACTCTCAATGAAATCCCACCATCAAATTTCCTAGAATAGAGTCAAGTATTCCTTGTAAGCCTCAATGATTTCACCTCCCAGAAGTTCTATTTGAACCATAGGTGCCATCGTAGGAAATTCAAAAGAATTTAGTAGTGGTTTTGTTCATAAGGAAGGTCATACAAGCCAAACAGAGCTTCAAGGAATAAACCCTAACCTTACACAACGACATGCAAAGGTAAAGACTCAAAAATTTGATTGCAGAGTATGTGGGAATAGAACCCTAAATTCTGAAATGATTGATTAGATTTAGTATTAACAGTAATGAGTTATATTAATAGTGTTTTAGAGAAGTAATAGAACCACATAGTTCAAGATATTACAATCATATAATGAGTGTCCAAGTATTAGTACTTATGTTTTCTAAGTTGAATGAGTATAGCCATGTTATTGAATAAACATATAATTTATTCAAAACCAAATACCATTGCATGTATATAAATATCCTACTATGGTTAAGTATCAACTCTAGGGATTATAACCTATCGTTCGCATAGTCATATCGAGATTTTCCCCATCATGAATTTAATTATGAGAGGAATGAATGTACATAGTGTTAAATTTTTACAACCTTTCACAATAATAACAATCATCAAAACATATCTATGGTGATCAATAACGCTAGGTGATGTTAAATAGTTAATGGTTGAACCCTTTTGACATAGCATGGAATATGAAAAACATTTTACATATTCTAATAAGTTCCAAAAGACAATTAAATCATTCATATACCAAAACCATATAGCATATGTAACACCCTCCTCCCACATCTACCTAGGAAACCAGACAACTTGGGTAAACATGTAATGAGAGGCCATTATGATATGATTCGACCTCCTAAGTCATGTTAAGGGAATGGAACCTATGGAAACACACAATACAAACCTTCAACATTAGCCTTAGGACCCTTATGAACCAATCCAACATTTCAGGTAGCTTTCCCTTGGGTCCCACTGAACTTTTGGACAACTATACCTCTAGGCGCTCTCACAAGCATGCTTGCCCGCATCCAGGGACTCTTTTTGTTAGTTTTGTGCCAGTGTCCTCGGTAATTAAGCCAAATTTTTAGGCCCAGAGCCAAGGTCACTACTCAGAATAGAATGATGCCTTCAGAACAATAAATTAACAAGGAAATGACAGTGAAAAAGTAATCACTTGAATGAGAACTTGACTGGACCCCTACTAGCCATGACAAGAATTTCGTCAGACATATCGCGAATATGTAATCTACATGTGTAAATAATATATCTGAGCATAAGGGTCTCATGCTTAGTTGAGAATCACTATGAAACATTGATGCCTCAACACATCAACTTCCATTTCATCCATTAGGTCATAGATAGTTGATCATTCATTTACAAGTAAAAACATGATGAGAGCCATACAAAGCTACTGTCATAAAAATATAAATATCCAGCATAATAGCATTAGAAATACTCCTGAAATCATAGCCATATAAACCACATATAAGCCAGTATAATACTCATATATTTACAAGGAGAAATAGCCTCATATTGATGATCTAAAATCCAAACCCGAGATGGGACTTCCTACATGTTCCACTCGATTGTTGACTGGTTGAGCCAAATCTATCTTAATCCATTCACCCATGTGCCATATTCCAAGCATGATTGTGGGAGCTCATAGAAAACATCAATCAAAACTCATCCAAGGCTTCTAGAGGCCATCCACCTCAACCCATCAAATAGTGATTCCCCCTCATGGTCAGACATCACAAAATCATCATCAAATTGGTCTCCATCCAAGCCTTCCAGGGTTTCCAGAGCTTCTGTCCAACCAAGGCTTCCAAGACTAGTAACGCAACCCACAACTTTTACTGGGATTCGAGAGAATTTGTCCAAACAAGGCTTCCAGGACTATTAACTCAACTCACCAAGGGATTTCAGAGAATTTTTCCAACCAACACTTCTAGGACTAATAACTCAACCCAAACTGTTACAGGGCTTCCAGAGCGTTTTTCCAACCAGGGCTTCCAGGTCTAATAACTCAACCCGAGCTAAGGAAACGTGAGATCCAACCAAAAAAAAAAGGAAATCAATCCACAATCCCCATGGTTATCCAATAAATGCTAAGGCTAGGCAATCCACTGTCAACCTAGGCGATCATCCATGCCAGTGATAGATCATGACCAAAACTCCACATGCATATGCCATGCATGCCAAAACTAGTGAGGAAAACATACATGCAACTCAGTACCTGCAAGCAAATCCCATTGTAGTTGTTATTTCCGATGGCCTCTTGTACTTTCTTGCTCCTCCTTTGCCTTCTTTCTCCAAAAATCCAAGTATGCCACATTCTCCAAGATTGCTCCAAGAAAACTCTAAGTCTCCAAGAATATGAGAGGGAGAGAGAATAATGAGAGAGCTCCAATAACAAGCTGAAAAAAGGTTACCAACTGATCCTCAGAAGCCTTTTTTTGAATGAGGCCTCTATTTTCTTCATTTTCCATTTTTCTCCTCACATGAAACTTGTGACCTTTCACCTCCCTTTTCTCCTAATTTCCATTATTTTCATAAATAAATGTGCCAAAATTGCCATTTTTCCTTTCCAAAATCTTAGCCATTTCCTTTCCCAATTTCCTTAGCTATTAAATAATCACAAGTGATTCCCATCACTAGGATTTTTCCCAACATTCAGCTTGGAATAAGTGTCCCATTAACTGTGGTTATTATTTTTCCTTTATTAACTTTTATTACATGGAATTTTCACCAAGGCTATTACAGAACCCTCCCCCTTGAGGGAACACCATCCTCCATGTTCAACAACACCTATAACCATAAACTATTGTAAGAAAAACATATTGTCGATGGAGCTTTATTACTTAACTCGTTGCATTATTTACAATAATCGACCTACTGAGAAGGAAACCAACATGAAAACATAATAAACATAACATCATAATTACATGACACCCATACCGCTTACTGGAGCTTTATAACATAGCTCATGATGGTATTTACATCCATATACATATGTACATATAGAAACATCACCAACACATATACCAAAGCATATACCAAGACATATACCAAAACACCACATCAAAACCTCTTTGCCTCAACCCGCAAACAAGGAACGATACATAGCCCACATTTGATCCGTCATCTCCCATGTAGATTCATCGGGCCCAAAGTGCTTCCATTGCACCTTAACTTGCTCGATTTCTCGGTTCCGGAGCATCACCACCTTTTTCTACAATATACACTAAGGCTCCGACTAGAATTCTCCATCTGCTTCCACCTGCAATACCAACCAATCAATCACATGATCAACATCTTTAACATACTTATTAAGAAATGACACATGGAACACATCATGGAAGTCCACTATTGGAGGCAGTGCAATTCGATTGGCTACTAGCCCAATCCTCTAAATAATACTGAAGGGTCCATAAAACCACGGTGCCAGCTTGGCACATGATCGAAACTGTAAGGAGCTCTTCTTCAGTTTGATGCACAAGTACACCTGTTCACAGACCTAGAACTCCTTGATTAACCTATTTCGATCTGCATAGCTTTTTTGCCTATCATGTGCTGCCTTTAGATTATTCTTTATAACCTACATTTCTTGTTCCATATCCACCAACATGTTTGGTCCAATCAACACCCTGTTAACTGGATCACTCCAACTAACATGATTATTGCAACTTCGCCCATGAAATGCCTCAAACGGACTCATATTCAAAGATTCCTGATACCCATTGTTGTAAGCGAACTCTACCAGTGGAAGATACTCTTCCCACTTTCATTGTTGATGCATCATATACATCCTCAACATGTCCTTCAATATCCTGTTCACCCTCTCTATCTGTCCATATGTCTGTGGATGATAAGTTGTACTGAAGGCCAACTCTATGCCCAAACCTACAAACAACTCCTTCCAAAACTTGGAAGTGAACTTCACATCTTTGTCCGACAAAATCTTCTTTGGAACACCATGCAATCTAACCAGATCTCTGATGAATATCTATGCTTCATGGCTAGTTGAGAATGTAGATTTCACTGGAATGAAATGTTCAACCTTTTTCAACCTGTCCACAAAAACCATGATGGAATCATGTTGTCTCAATATCCTTGACAACCCTATGATGATGTCCATAAAAATGACCTCCCATTTCCATTCTGGAATCGCAATTGGCTGTAGCAGTCCACCTAGGTGCTTACACTCTACCTTCACATGCTGACAATCAAAACACCTAGCCGTAAACTCTGCTACATCCCTCGTTAGGTTTAGCTAATAATAAAATATCTTCACTGTTGTGGCTGTCTTTTGATAACCTGGGTGATCTTAATATGGTTTCATATGAAACTCCCTCAAGGTCACCTTCTTGAGCTCACTGCTATCTGGAACATATATCATCTCTTTGAATCTAACCAATCCATCTGTTGTAAGGAAATAGTCCACATCCTGTGCACCTGCACCTATACCTGTACCTATACCTGTACCACTACTGTACCTATACTGTCACCTGTACCTATACCTATACTTGTACTGTCACTTGTACCTATACCTGTGCTATCACTGATACATGTGCCTGTACTCTGCTGCAACTTGTGCATAATCTCCATATATCTGACATCCTGTTGGACTTCCTCCAAGATCCTATCCGGTAAGTCTATCCCATAGGAGCTCATAACCGCTAAGTGATCTACCTGAATCAACCTGCTAAGAGCATCTTCCACTATGTTCTCTTTACCTTTGACATATATGATCTCGAAATCGAACTCACTAATCGTAGCCAACCACCGAGCTTTCCTACCATTCATATTTGGTTGGTCAAATACATATCGAAACCAATTGTGATCACTCATCAATGTAAACCTCCTCCCAGAAGATAGTGTCTCCACATCTTCAACGCATGTGTAATCGCTGCCAACTCAAGATCATGTGTGAGATATTTTTGCTCGTGCACATTCAGTTTCCATGACTCATAACATCCCACTTTTCCATCCTGCATAAGGACTCCACCAAGTCATTTCTTGCAAGAATCTGTGCATACTCTTTATCTGAATATGCAATCTTTAACAATGGTGCATGTGTCAACAACTGCTTAAGATGCTCAAAACTAGCCTCATACTCCTCTGTCCATTCAAACTTCTTGCCTTTTCTCTGCAATGTTGTGAGAGGATAAGCAATGTGTGAGAAGTTCCTGATGAACCTCCTATAATAGCTTGACGCCCCCATAAAAGATCTCACCTCATCTACATTCTTAGGAGCTACCCACTCCATGATAGACCTTATCTTCTTTGGACCTACTGCAATTCCCTCCTTGGAGATAACATGCCCTAAGTAAGGAACCTCAATCTCAAATAAACTAAACTTGTTGATTTTAGCACATTATTGATGCTCTCTCAACAACCTCAGCATTGCTCCTAAATATTTGGCATGCTTTTCCTCATTTTTATAATATACCAATATGTCATCAATGAACACAATAACAAACTTATCCAAGTGCGAGCGCTACACACTATTCATCAAACAAATAAATGTAGCTGGAGCATTAGTTAAGCCAAATGGAACTATAACAAACTCATAATGCCCATACCTGGTCTGGTAAGCTATCTTGTAAATGTCCTCCTCTTTGATGCATACCTAATGATATCAGGATCTCAGATCAATCTATGAGAATGTTGTTGCTCCCTTCAACTAATCAAACAAGTCATCAATCCTTAGTAATGGATACTTGTTCTTAATGGTCAGTTTTTTCAACGCCCTGTAGTCAATGCATAATCTGAGGGTACCATCTTTCTTTTTCACAAAAAATATCGGTGTGCCCCGTGGTGATACACTTGGCCTAATGTATCCCTTTTTGAACATTTCTTTCAACTGCAACTTTAACTCTACCAACTCAGGTGTGCTCATCCTATAAGGTGCTTTTGCTGTTGGAGCTGCCACTGGAAAAGACTCAATAGAAAAGTCTACCTCCCTATGAGGTGGAAACTCTAAAATGTCCTCAAGAAATACATCCTTGAAATACTGTAAAAACGGGTACCTGCTCAACATATCTGCATCCTCAACTTCCTTACCCTTATCACTAGAAATGTACACTACAAATAACATATACCCTTTCCTGCGACTACGTTTTTCTTGCATAGTTGTCACCATCCTAACTGATGCGGCTTTCTTCTTTCCCTGCAAGACTCTTGATTCCCCATTGTCATCAACACATCCAATGGATTTGTCATAACAGTCTACCTTGGTTCTATGAAGATACAACCAATCCATGCCCAACAAAATACTTTATGATCCCAATGGTAATACATTCAAATGTGTTGCGGTAGGCATAATATTCAAATCAAATGCACAAGCTCTTACCCAATGATAAAATTGTTTCTTTGTACTTGTATCCAACTTCAATAACCAAGACTCTTCATGAAATTCCTTACTCAAACCACACTTATCCACCAAGTCAGGACTGACATAGCTATAATTAGATCTAGGGTCAATCAAAATAGAAATAACTTGATCACAAAATTATTGTCCATCTCAATGATAGATGTCTAATGATCTTCCTGTTTGTTATCCAATGCTGCATAAATATGAGGAATGCTCTGGCCAACGTCCCCAACATTATGTGCGTCATGTGCATTGTATATCTAAGGCCTACCACCTTGATTTTGTAGACAATCTCTCTTATGATGATCCTTGCCACAAGTCCAACACTCTATAAGCTTCCATATTACACCCTTGTTCTGCTCCTCAGATCATTGTCTACACCCTATTTTAGATGCATTAAACCTCTTAGTTGGTGAAACATTCTATTTATTACCTAAATCTTTGTTTTTACATACTTCTTGTCCCATTTTCCTTTGTTCTTGGTATTGTTTTTCCAGTCTGGGTTCATCTCAGATCTGCACTTCGATTGTTCATAGACTTCTGGATGGCCTCCTCCAATGATATAGGCTCATCGAAATCAATCCTATCTTTGAATTACATTGGTAACCCACTGGTGATTATCTGAATCTCAACCTTCTCCTCCTTGAGGTAAGGCACGTACCTCAGTAGCTCCATGAACTTGCTAGTCTACTCATCATCTATCATAGACCCCATCTTTAGCTCATAGAATTATTTTGCCATGTCATCAAAGTATCTCTCTAACAAATAATTCTTCTGGAATAGCCGCTCAAACTGGCTCCAAGTCAAATATTGCTCTTGTATACCTCTGACATTCTTCACATCTTCCCACCAAATTCCCGCTTTACCTTTGAGGTTGAATGTAGCTACTCTGGATTTCATGTTCTCATAATAATCATGCAACCGAATAACTTCTTCATGACAAGAAACCATGCCTGTCCATCTCTCCATCAAAGGTAGGTGGCTTTGCTTTCTTAAAATCATCTGGAAAGTATCCCTATCACTCCTCCTGTAAGGATGATAATGATATCAATCATCATACCTGTCAGAACCAAAACTAGAATGATATGTGTCTATCTCTTCTCCTATCTGAAGTGTCCAACAATCTTCCATCTCTAACCATTTCATCATTATCCGATCTGTGACCACCATGTGATCTATTACCATATGCCCCATTAGTTTTATCCTCTTTCTCATGGTTGATCTGAAGTGGCCCTTGTCACTGCAAATCTGACAAGCTCTAAAGTATCACTGCATTTACCTTTGCTAGCTTCTCTTGTGCCTACATGATTTTGTCATTACCTTCCTTACAACTCCTTATTTCTTCCTTTAAGCTTCTCAATGTATAAAACAAATTGGAAGAGTTCCCAACACCATATCTCTCTTCTGATCCATAGTGAGAGTCTTTGTAGTCAACCATCTTGCTAGCCATTTAATATTTCTTCCTACAAGATATATTATGTTAGCTAAACCAAATCACAATAAACCAATGTACCTTAGTATAGCTTGGGGAGGATACCTTTTCTGAAAGATCATCAAATCAGTTTGATACATATATAACATAATCATGATAGCATATGCAAGAATAACACATAAAAATATGACGATGCAACCATCATTCTAGCTAGGGTCCAGTCATCAACGCATGACCTTAAAAACAACACACATCACGACCTCATGCATGACAACAACCACTACATCGTTGTACACTTGACCACATGAAAACATTAACATACATAAGAAATGTGCAACCAACCATACACATGCATAAACACATATGATCAAGCATGAATGAACAATTCTTGAAACCAAACCTACAAGAATGATACATGCAACCAAGCATACACGAATGCAATCGAACATACAAGAATGTAACCAAGCATACAACAATGATACATGTAAGTGACATATAACAATATGTAACCAATCTTACACTCACGACGATGCATCCCACAATAACAACATAAACATCCACATGGCAACATTACTACAACCATGATCAACATTATGAAAATGAAACAACCACAAGAATGCAAAGGTAAGAGACACACATGCAATCGACATTCATGTATGACCAACACACAGCCCATCCAGTATGATGGGTGAACCATGCTCTGATACCACTTTGTAACACCCTCCTCCCACATCTACTGAAGTGACTAGTCAGCCAGGGTAAACATGTGATGTGAGGCCACAATGATAGGATTAAACTTCCTAAGTCACGTTAAGGAAGTGCAAATGACAGAAACACACCATACACACCTTCAACATCAGCCTTAAGACCCTCAGGAACCAATCCAACACTTTGGGTAGCTTGTGCTTGGGTCCCACTAAACTTTTGGATAACTAGACCTTTGTATGCTCTCATGCTATGGGAATGTTAATGTCCATAGACCTCTGGATGCTCTCACAAGCCTTCTTGCCAGTGTCTAGGGACTCTTTTTGTCAGTTCTATGCCAACGTCCCCGGGAATTAAGACACATTTTTAGGCCGAGAACCTAGGTCACTACCCAGAATGGCATGATACCTTACGAACAATAAATTAACAAGGAAATGATAGTGAAAAATAAATCACTTAAATGAGACCTTGACTGGACCCCTACTAGCCATCACATGCATTTCGTCAAACATATCACAAATATGTAATCTACAAGTGTAAATAACAGATCTGAGCATAGGGGTCTCATACTTAGCGGAGAATTGCCAAGAAACATTGATGCCTCAACATATTAAGTTCCATTTCATCTATTAGGTCATATATACATTGATCATTCATTTCCAAGTACAAACATGATGAGAGCCATACATAGCTACTATCATAAAACATATAAATAACAACATAATAGCAATAGAAATACTCATGAACTCACAACCATATAAACCACATGTAATCCAGTAAAATACTCAAATATTTACAAGGATAAATAACCTCATATTGATGATTCAAAATCCAAACTCGGGATGGGACTTCCACATTCCACCCAACTGTAGAATGGCTGAGCCAAATCTCTTTTCATCCATTCACTGTCATGCCATATTCGAAGCATGAATGTGGGATCTCATAGAACACATCAATCAAAACTCATCCAGGGCTTCCAAATCCCATCCACCTCAACCCATCAAATAGTGATTCCACCTCACTATCGGACATCACAAAACCATTATCAGATTAGTCCATCCAATCCTTCCAGGGCTTCCCAAGCATTTGTCCAACCAAGGTTTCCAAGACTAGTGACTCAACCCACATCTTTTACTGGGCTTCTAGAGATTTTGTCTAACCAAGGCTCCCAAGACTAGTAAATCAAGCCACCAAGGGATTCCAAAGAATTTTTCCAACCAAGGCTTCTAGGACTAGTAACTCAACCCAAGTTGTTACAGGGCTTCCAGAGCATTTGTCCAACCAGGGCTTCCAGGACTAATAACTCAACCCATGCTAAGGAAACATGAGAACCAACCAAAAAAAACAAGGAAAACAATCCACAATCACCATGGCTATCTAGGAAATGGGAAGGCTAGGAAATCCACTGTCAATTGAGGCAATCCTCCATGCTAGTGACAGATCATGACCAAAAACGCACATGCATCTACATTGCATGACAAAACTAGTGAGGAAAGCATACATGCAACTCGGTACCTGCAATAAAATCCATTGTAGTTGTTGATCTCGATGCCCTCTTGTGCTTTCTTGCTCCTCCTTTTCCTTATTGTCCCAAAAATCCAAGTATGCCACACTCTCCAAGAGTGCTCCAAGAAAACTCTAAGTCTCCAAGAATATGAGAGGGAGAGAGAATAATGAGAGAGATCCAATAATGAACTGAAAAAAGGTTACCAATTGATCCTCAGAAGCATTTTTATCAATGAGGCCTCTATTTTCTTCATTTTCCATTATTTTCCTTCATTTTCCTCCTCACATGCAACCTGTGACCTTTCACCTCCCTTTTCTCCTAATTTCCATTATTTTCATAAATAAATGTGTGAAAAATTTCATTTTGCTTTTTCAAATCCTTAGCCATTGCCTTTGCCAATTTCCTTAGCCATTAAACAATCACAAGTGATCCCCATCACTAGGATTTTGCCCAACAGTTAGCTTGGAATAAGTGTCCCATCAACCGTGGTTATTAGTTTTCCTTTATTAACTTTTATTAGATGGGATTTTCACCAAGGTTGTTACAACATATAAAGTAGCATGTCAAAAGCACAATTTCAATCCTTAACCACTGGAAAGGGATTGTGTAAAACAAAAAATAAAATCTCCAGGTTTATATGTGGACTTGACCAAATAGTTTTATAATGTTATCAAGTCTTCTCATAAAGACACAAAAGGACTATGATTTCTACACTTGTATGAAGATGATATTGAATTATCCAAAAAGTGAACGACATACATCAACCAATTGAAATTAATATTAGGATTAGAAGCATATATCCAATGAAAAAGAATATTATCTCAATGCTCAAAATGAATAAGCACAATCATCGTCCAAAAGTAAAGTCCCTACTTGTAGAGAAATGAGTCATCATTCTAGGTCACTAAGGCAAAGCAACAAATCTTAAATATACAATAAATGTAAAAGGAGGGACTCATTGCATTCGAAGAATGTGAAGGGAGGTTATTGGGTGGCCAACACTACTCCCCTTTGTCTTTGTTTCCATCTCCATCTACGATCATCCCACACTTTCATGCCCATGAAATTTTCAAAATCAAAAACTTGTGGGTAGCTAGAGATGAAATCAATGCATGTTTCCATTGGTTTCTCCCCCTCCCACCCTAAAAATTCAAACTCAAGTTACATATATTCATTTAATCTCTCAAACAACTTGCATAAAACGAGTTAGGGGTTGAGGTTGGTGTTTACATTGTTAATGGATCAGATGAAATGCAAATGATTATTTGGCATGGAGAATTTGAGTTGGCTCACTCTGAATCTGTCTGACAATGTTAATCTTACAACTATTAGACATTCTACTTGGTTCCTATTCTTCTTTGGGTAGAATCCAACCAGTTGAATCTTCATGATATATACTTTCTTCACAAAACCCAACAGTAGCAACAATTGAACCCTTATAACATTTGGGAGCAAAGTTCTTTTCAGGGAAGGAGTGGATTCAATTTTGGTGCAAATAGTCAGAATCAACAAAAAAAATTTGATAACAAGGAAATATGGAATCATTTTCAACATTATATGAGCTAGTTTATTGGGATCTTGACATAATAATTCTTAGCCTTGGAAGGTGAATCAATTGACCAATGATCATATCATTCAAGTTTTTAAAGAGATTGCTTATTTTGAACATCTTGAATGATATGGTGACTGTGGTGACTTGAATAACAAATGCTATGAACAATCACCAATTCCTAGGTCAGTGAATTCCCAGGAATTCTCAGCCTAGACCAGTAAAGGAACTTAAATAAAAAACTTTAATGATATTACCAATTACCAATGCCCATGTCAGTGAAGGTGATTGTATTATCATTCCATTCTTGGGAATTAATTACATTAAAGACGAAGAAATTTTGTAGCCTAGACATTAAGCTTTACCAAAGTCTAATAGCCCATTATATATTCTAGCAAATCCATGAGTCTACCAAAGAACTCACCATGGTTATTGTAGAATTTATTTTTCTATGTTCTTGTATATCTTTCTGTTTTGCACCTGTTTCCTTCTCCTAGTTCATTTTTGCATCTAGGTTGCTAGACTTGTATTCACAAAAATTGAGAAGAAATTTATGTTACAATTTCCTTATTAGGGTCGTAAACTTTTGCAAATTTTTTGAAAAAGTAAATGCACTTCAAGATATTTACTATCCTTTCGTACTTTGCAATATATGGTTATAGAGGTTTTTAAGGATGTCTAAAGAGTTCTAATCATGAATATACAAATCTTATGATATCTATTGTGATGGAATTACTTCTCATATCTATTCTTTATTTTCAATCTGTATTGTGAGATGAAATATTTTACATGTCTTAAATGATCGAAGTTAGCCTATAGTTCTTATGAACTAAGTTAAATTGTTGGACTCAATTCCTAATGCACGGTATGTTTGATGTCTTACCAGTAAATGTTAAGGACCCTAACTCTCATCAACATTTATAATATTTGTGGTTTTTTGTGCATATGTTATCCTTAAACTTATTATGTATCTCTTACTCAATCATCTTTATGTTTCTGCAACATGGTATAATGATTGCTAATGGATAAACTCCTACTTCGAAGACTTAAATGTGATTTCTTACGTCCTTGGTTGTAATATTCATTTATTATACTTTGTCCATCAATCATCAATCATTGTACCTAAATTTTGTAATATTACTTTATTATCTTTTTTCCATTAATCATCAATCATTATCCTTGAAATGTTGAAGCTTATAGAAGCAAGCTAAAATTATAGTAGGTAGTCAACATTGAATATATTTGAGGGTTAAAATTGCTGCAAGAAGAGCCACCTTGAAACCTAAATTAGGGAGGTTATTTTCCTTTGGAGAGTGCCTTAGCATTGTTATATAGTAAAAAATGTCTTGAAAAACAACACCATGACTTCATAAATCATAGCTTGACAGTAAAATGGATAAGAAATTCCAATACAAGAAGACAATTACAAATGGAGTTTAAATATTCTTTTTAACATAATAAGTAATTACCTTAAAAAATAGGCACTTTTGATATTTCGGAAATACAAGAGTGAATATTTTGGAAAAAAAAAGCATACAATCACTCTTGTTTTCATAATGACCCATTTTATGAATGGCTAAAAGAGAAGAAAATAGGATTTTGAAAAGCATGTTGATATGGATCGTAAATTTTGCTACGATTGAGCCATTTAGGTGATATCGAACAAGTTATTAGGCTATTAGTATATTTTTATCCCTTATTTTCAAAGGCAAAGAATGTAATCACTCTTCTTTTCACAATGACCTTTTTTTTCTAATGGCTAGAAGAAACTAAAATAAATGACTTTGAAAAGCATATTGATATGGCTCCTAAATCTCATTATGATTGATCCACGTGGGGGATATATGCCTAGTTTCTACTTATTAGTAGGTTATTAAAAAGCTATCTTATTATTTATCAAGATAATTAGCATATTTGTTGATTCAATCAACTATTATCTACCCCCATTTTCTATTTACTCTTATAACTATACAAATGTTCAAACATAAAAGAT
The DNA here is from genome assembly GCA_031772625.1 of Pinus tabuliformis. Classification (NCBI taxonomy): domain Eukaryota; kingdom Viridiplantae; phylum Streptophyta; class Pinopsida; order Pinales; family Pinaceae; genus Pinus; species Pinus tabuliformis. Next base: position 1,529,441,371 of record CM062818.1, on the reverse strand, counting down.
GTGTGTTTATTGGGACAAATATTCAAATCTAATTTTTTGTCTCTTTGCATCTATTACTTGTATCAATTACTAACATATAACGTTTCACTCTTAACATACATATCCCTCGCTAGATTTAATTTACATCAATAAATCCTAATTCATGTATCACATGATCTAGTGCACTCTTAACTCTCCATAATACAGATCTAGAAGTTCAGCCATACTTACAAATTTATTTTGTAGATCTCCTAGAGGATTGTCTCATACATAACTAAATTTATAATGTCCTACAACGCTATGTGTTATGTTTTTCCTGTTGTTCACCACACCTTCCACAAACTCTAAACCATCTACTTATAATCGTTCCTCCCTACAACCCCCCACTCCTCTACCTATCTATTATCATTTTCCTATTGTTCACCCCAGTTTCCATATACCCTAAACTTGCTACTTATAGGCCACCTTAGCCCACTTGAATTCCACCATGTTTATCCATGTCTCCCATGGCATTCATACATCTCTCTTGATATTGTATACAAACCAGCTCTGTTTCCCTCCCATATATCACCCTGCTTCAACTGCCACAAATGGTTATGTAGTCTGGTTGTATACACATCATTGTTAACTACCATATTGGTGGAAGAAGAGAGATATTCCTTATAGTCCAGTCAATATATTTCTAGGCCATTTTGGTTTTATATTTCACTCCTCCATATCACCAATTCACTCTACTAAAGATGATTTAGTCATTATACCTCATGATTAGTGGAAAAAATTATTGGATTCATTGTCCTATATTTCCCTATCCATGCCTTCTCTTGCACCAACTAAGGCTTTTTTATTTTCAATTTATCATCCCTTGATGTCTTTGGACAAGTGATATGAAATTGTCAATGTTTCTTCTAATGAGCCAATACAATCAACTTTCAAGTTACTAGATTCTCTAAGCATCCCACCTCATCGAGGAGGTGTGCATTCTTATCTCTCCACTTGAGTATTCCTATCATTTCCAATGCCTATACAAGTGCCTCAACTTGTCAAGGTTGCTTCTACTTTAAACGAAATAAATCCAGTGTTGTTGGAAACTCACCCTAATTTATAGATACAATGCTTATTGTTGATACAAATCACACAATAGCGTGTGTGCTCAATGTGAACTCATCAAATGATGTTCAACCTATGTTGTTATTGATTTAATATTCTTTGTTTGATTGACATCTTTAGCACTTAATAAATAAGTTAGCCACAAATATTCATAAGTACTCAAGACTACATGGCATGTTGAAATGGAGTGAGGTAATATTAATTTGTTTAAAATATTCTCCCATTGGTCATAATGAATCCTAAAATACAAAGAACGATATATATTCATATGATTACAATGATGATCCTAGTGATTAACGTCTAATAAGATTGAATATGGCCTTGTCAGACCTTATCAAGTTAAGGGATTATTTTGGATTTTTTAGAATTTTCTTCTATGCTTAAAATAAATTAAGATAAGAGAAGTGCTCCAAAATCATTATAGACACAAGCCATAATTCCATGTCCCATGCATATAAGTAAACATCAACATCAACATCAACATTAGAATGTTTGATTGGCATATATAGGGATCATCCAATAAAGCACTTTCATGATCTAATTCCCATTGCTTCAAAAGAGTAAATATGTGTTGTGCTAGGAGGACTTCTTCAAGATTAAGAATCATATCAATGCATTTTGTTCATGATTATTTGAGGGATATGATTGGTGACCTTACTGGTGATTTATATAGTCACTCTAGAGTTATGGTAGGTGTAATTTTGTGCCCAAAGTTTGGCACACATGATACCTTTATATGATTATGATGTGATGGTGATGATGATGATAATTAATTTCTACTAAGATTGAAAATGGCCCTGCTGGACCTTAAGAAGTTAAGAGATTATTTTTAATTTTTTAGAAATTATTTATATGCTTGAAATACATTAAGATAAGAGAAGTGCTCCAAAATCATTATAGTCACAAGACATAATTCCATGTCGTATGCATACAAGTAAACGTCAACATCAACATTATAATGTTCAGTTGGCATGTGTAGGGATTGGATAAAAGATACTTTCACAATTTAATGCCCATTGCTTCAAAGGAGTGAATATGTGTTGTGCCACAAGGACTTGTTTAAGAGTAGGTATCACATCAACGCAATTTGTTCATGATGATTTGAGGGATATGACTATGGACCTTACTAGTGATTTCTATAATCACTCTAGAGCTATACTAGGTGTGAAGTTGTGACCAAAGTCTAGCATGCATGATTCTAGTCTATCCTATCTCATGGGTTCTTTAGGTATGCAAATGAAATTAAATCAAGAGGGCCTCACCATGCGCTTTAATGCGTATATTGATGTTTGCCCTTACACGCAAAGATTAAATCAACTCCCACTTTGTTATTGCATATTGTTGGTTATATTAGAGGTCATTACCGTGTTATTTCAATTAGGAAGGCCTATCATAACAATGAACTAATATAGAAACATAATGTCCCAATAGATGTCTTGGTTATTCCCAAGTTATAGTAGATAGAAGCAAGGGACATCCCAAATGAACAACCTTTATAGTTCACTGGATGTCAAAGAAGTTGTCAAGAGCAAAGATTTCCTTAAATATTGGGTTGCCTTTGATTTATCTATCATGAAAACTCAAATTAAAAATGCTCTTCTCCAAATACTTACTTCAACTATCCCAAATACACGTCATAAATGTTTACCAATTACTTTAAATATATATATGATTGAAATCTCTCCCTAAGAATATCTAGTACTTGTTGGTGTTGTATTAGTGATTATGCACAACCCTCGAGTAAAAAAACTAGTGACCTTGATGTTGGTGACTTTAGAATCTCTTGGGTATAATTATGACAAATATCACCATATGTGCTTGCACATCATAAAGTGGAGTCTATTATCGTAATCGTCATACAATCCATGGATGTGTTAGACAATAAAAATGAGGTGTACCATACAACAACAATGGTTATGTGCACTTTTGTTAATTTTGCATACATTCACCAATTTTTGCACCTAACAATGATAAAAAAATTATTTTGTACATTATTGGTGAAACAACATTTGCTCAATTATTCACATACATTCTAACACATATGGACCTCCTATGTTGTAAATCACTGTGGATATATGTTTTTTCCCTTTAAAACACTCACAAAAAAATAATTTCTTCCAAACCCTTGATTGGTATGTCCTCCCTCTTTCCCTTTGAAGAATGACCACCAATTCACTGTTGGCTAATATGTGCAAAACCTTGAAATTGACCTCCCTTCGAGAGTGCAAGTTCTAAAACCATGTTAAATTTACTTTACTAACCTCGGCTACTGACAATTTATTGCCTAGTAAATTCATTGATCTAAATTTATTAACTACAAAGTGTTAGGCCCCTATACTACTAGTGTAACCCCTTATTGTTATTAGTATAACCCACTTATTATATTGATGTACCCATGTAGTGCCCATATTGTTACTATTGTGCCCCATAGAAGCCCACTATTGTTATTATTGTGCCCTTACATTATTATTGTTATGTCGGCTCTGGTTATGTTATGACCCCTTAGACTCCTATATATAGAAAGGAGGTCTTTTCATTTGTATCATCAAAGAATTGTTCATTTATGTAATACAAAGGAGGTTGCCCCCTCGAAGAGGCTAAATTCTAAGGTGTTGATCTATCTTTTCTATCTTTTCTTGAGCTGGTTCCATAACACAAAGTCATTGAATAAAAGCACTTCTAGTATTTTAACAAGTAAAATAAATCTAAAATAAAAAATGGTGAAAGCAAAATAGACCAATCTCATACACATGCACATAGAAAATTATGCCCTTTAAATTTTCTCTCCATTAACATTACAACATATTAACTGTTGCAATTTCTAGAAATAAAACTAAAATTAACAACTTTCCACCCAATAATAACATGAGAGTGATTTTTATAGAAACCCTTGAATGTTAGTAGAATCTTTCCTTTAAAATGGAATTTATGGAATTAATTTTCCACGAAAAATCTAAAAATAAAATTTTGATGTCAAAATTTAGATTAGATGTTTTTAAAGATTTACCTAGTCCTTTTAACCATAAGCATTAACTTATGTATATGTCACTCTCAAATTGAGCAATGAAGCAACAAATATAAATGTGGTAACTTGAGCACTCAAGCACAACCCTAACCCAATTTGCAATATAATTGGGTTTTGTTATTTCAAAACAATCTGAAAAGAACCTCAACTACCAAATTAACATCATACTACCACTTTCTTACATCACAACACAAACGCAAACTCTATACCATACCTCAAATTTACCCCACATATCTATATATATATAATGTTTAAGGGCCCCGTCTTTTGTCACCGAGTATTTTTCGAAAAGTGAGCCATTCCGTGGGCAATAATGACTCTGGTTTGAGTTGTTTTAGCATTATTCGCAATAATGTCGTCAGAATTGAATCTAAATTGTAGCACAAAATAGTGGAGTGGAGCAGTTTATTTGTGCGGTGGGTATGTTGCCATGTCAGGATGGTCAAAATTTTGGTTTGGGATGATGGTAGGTCAGGAATGATTGAAAAATTAGGTTACGTTTGAAGCTAAATTCTGATTTTGATTGTGAACTTTTGTAGTTTCCTAAAAAATTAGGTTGGGGCAATGAAAATTATGATGGTTATGCTATTTTATGTATGAGACAAAACATTTTGTAGTCTTCTGAAAAACACAAATAACTTACTTTATAAGATTGAAGGTACAGTAGAAAAAAATGATATTTAATTGGGTGAAAATGCATTTGATGTGTTTTAGTTTTTGGATTTATATTTCAATGAATTTTTGTTGGAAATTTAATAGAACTGTGTTAAAATTATTATATATATATCATTGTATGTTAAAATTATAATATATATATCATTGTATGTTTTATTGGTTAGCAATAATACGTTTCATAAATGGTATTGTAATATTTTATCAACTTAAAATTTGTAAATTGATTTTTATAAAAAACAACTAAGAAAACCCATAGTAGAGACTAACAGTGACAGTGACAGGCTCAGAAAACCCATAGTAGAGACTCATTTATTTTTAGGAAAAAAACAACTAAGAAAACGCATGGAATAGCTTAACAAGGCAGTGACAGGCTAAGAAAACCCATAGAAGAGACTAATTTAATTTTAGGAAAAAACTACTAAGAAAACCCATAAAATAGTTAAACAAAGCCGTGACAGGCTAAGAAATCCCAGAGAAGAGACTAATTTATTTTTAGGAATAAACAACTAAGAAAACCCATAGAATAGTTAAACAAGGCCGTGACAGGTAAACCTGCAAACACAGAACTACTATGGCGGCACCAGTACTGTTCGATGCTCCCGCTTTCTGATAGTCCAGAATGGCCTTCAACAAATGCCTGAACGAGAACTCTGGCCACAGAACGGGTGTCACACAGAGGAACGTGAAAGAAGACTGCCATAACAGAAAGTTACTGAGCCTTATCTCCCCAGATGTTCGGATCAATAGCTGCGGCTCTCCACAGTTCGCGGTGTACAGATGACGCTCAATCTCCTCTGCCGTGACTGATGATTGAAGCCCATCAATTTCTTCGGATGCTGCACCATCTTCGTCGCTTTGGCTGTGAAAACCATTGTCAGCGAATTCGTATTTTTCATGAACTTCAATCCTCCTGCTCACAGCGTCATGGCAGACGTTTTCTACTCCTTTGACGATTTCGTGATAAACCATCTCCTTAACACTTCGTATATCGCGTTTGCGCTGGCCCCATTCCCAATCACGTAGCGGTCATCATGGACGGCAATCGAAGATACGCAGCCCGTCGTCAAATGGAGAAGAAGAGCGGCCATCAATTCGGATTGCTATGACTTAGGCATCAAATGCATGAGCGTGTACGCATTCAGCATCGAGAATTTCAAGCGCTCGAAAGAGGAGGTCGCGACGCTGATGAATCTGATGCAGAAGAAGTTGGAAGCGCTGATAGAGAAGGAAAGCATGGTCACAGAATATGGAATTCGCATGCAGATACTGGGAGAGCTGAGCCTTCTTCCCGAGCGCGTCAGGAGAGCGGCAGAAAAAGCTATGGCTATGAGCCAAGGCAATGAGAAGGTCATTCTTAATATTTTCGCTCCTTACACTTCCACTCACGAAATTTTCAAAGCAGTAGAAAATGTCTGCCATGAAGTTGTGACGAGGAGGATTGAAGTTCATGAAAAATACGAATTCGCTGACAATGGTTTTGACGGCCAAGAGGACGAAGATGGTGCAGCATCCGAAGAAATTGTTGGGCTTCAATCATCAGTCACGGCAGAGGAAATGTCAAAAAGATGGTTGGAATGTCAAAAACGATATTTAGTTTGGTTGGTGAAAGCCCGTTCACATAGTTATGCCACGTTAAAGTTCTTTCCATCACAGCTTTGTATTATGTGATGATAAAGTTTAAATGCCAAAAAGATGATTGGCTGGACGGTAAAAATGTCAAAAACGATATTTAGTTTGGTCGGTCAAAGCCCGTTCACATAGTTATGCCACGTTAAAGTTCTTTCAATGACAGCATGTTAAAGTTTAAATGTCTAAAAGATGATTGGATGGACGGTAAAAATGTCAAACACGATATTTAGTTTGGTTGGTGAAATGAAAGCCCGTTCACATAGTTATGCCACGTTAAAGTTCTTTCAATGACAGCGTTCAATGGGACCAGCCCAACACTTTACAGTTTGTGTAATTAAAATGATTATGTGATGTTTATATGTTTGATTGAATAATTCGGTTGTGATTACACATGGGAGGAATGCACTGTCAGATATTTTGGGTGTGTATTATGTAGCATTCAATTATACAATTATGAATGGGTACTTGCTTTGGACTTCGTATTTCCGGTCCTCTCTATGCCTGAACCTGTCGTTCGTCGTTCATTTTGGTCATTTGTTGTTGGCTTGCCGAGGGTTTGCTCTGCTGTGTTCTGTAAGTTTTGTTAAGCAGCTTCGCTGCAAGTCTTGGGCGCGCCTCTGGTTGTTTCCAGTACTGACTCCTCGCTGTGTGCGTGGTTGCTCTTAAACCTTGGTTCGTTGTGTTAGGCCCCTATACTACTATTGTAACCCCTTATTGGTATCAGTACAACCCACTTATTATATTGATGTACTCATGTAGTGCCCAATTGTTACTAATGTGCCCCATAGAAGCCCACTATTGTTATTATTGTGCCCTTACATTATTAATTGTTATGTCGGCTCTCGTTATGTTATGACCCCTTAGACTCCTATATATAAAAATGAGGTATTTTCATTTGTATCTTCCAAGAATTGTTCATTTATGTAATGTAAAGGAGGTTGCCCCCTCGAAGACGCTGAATTCTAAGGCGTGGATCTCTCTTTTCTATCTTTTTGTGAGCTGATTTCATAACATTTGGTATCAGAGCTTTGGATTCTAGGGTTTCGCTGCTCCAAATAGGTCATCGTGGCATTTTCGCTATAACTCTTTTTCTGTGACGTTTCAGAAGTCGCAAAAAAAACTCATTTGAGAAGAAATCGCGCTCAACCTTGGGTCCGAATTTCAGAGCTTTTCGCGTAATATTTTCGGAGATATGATCTGAGGAAGTTAGTCTTTTTGCAGATTCCTGAATTACATTCAAAACAGGTGACCTGAGGAATATCGTCATAACTTTCTCTCTGCGGATCAGATTGAAATTTTGTAAGAAGGTACAAAAAGAGGACAGACTGTAGTTTCTTGTATGCATTTTTGAGATCCATAGGTCGAGAAATTGACACGCGGCACTTCATACAAGTTCGCTCTTCTCGAAAGGTCTATAATCAGGTCATCTTGGAAGATTGTGCATAAATTTTTGTTGGGGAATCCAATTTGGATCAGAGTAGTGGCATTGGAAAGAAGACACATAGGGCTACTACAGGTAGCAATTTCAGAACTTAAATATCCACAAGTACGAAGTTACAGTCGTTTCAAGTTCGAGGTCCTAAAATCAAGAAAAAACAAGATGGGGAAGTTTGATGGCAAGGATCCGGTAAATTGGATACTTCAGATGGAGAAATATTTTGATCTACATGGTGTACCACTATTACAAAAGGTATGTATTGCATCTTCATACTTAGAACCGGATCAATTTTTATGGTATAAAGGGCTTTGTTCTCGTAAAAAACTTGTTACGTGGTCAATTCTCACGGAGGAAATGATAGCACATTAGGAGGATACAAAGAGCAACACCTTCTTTAGAGCAACACCACAAAAATTGGAAAGAGTAAAAGAGCTTTGTGACATATTTGAAAGTAAAATTATGGCAACAAGAAAGTCTACCCCTCACAACTATAAAGATGGACGTGTTGTTCCTCCTAGCCTTCCACAACCTACAAGGGTTACACCACAACAATTGGAAGAAAAAAGAGAAAAAGGGCTTTGTTACAATTGTGATAGCAAATGCACTAAAGGTCATAAATGTGCTAAGAAGAAATTATTTTACATAGAGTATGAAGAGGAGGAAGAAAATGATCAAGAAACATCAAAAGAAGAGGATATATGCCAGGACCCGACTTCAAAGAAAGAAGAAATGAATCAGAACATATCTTGTAAACTATTGGCAAGAATGACCACTCCTCAAACTCTCAAGATAGAAGGAAAAATTAAGAAGAAAAGGGTGCAAGAAGTAAAAGATCACATCAAGAAAGAAGAAATGAATCCAACTGTATCTTGTAATTCACTGGTCGGAATAACCACTCCTCAAACTAGCGAGACAGAAGGACATATCAAGAAGAAAAATGTTCAAGAAGTGAAAGATCACATCGAGCATCAAGAAATGAATCCGCCCATATCTTGTAAAGGATTGGAAGAAATTACCACTCCTCAAAATCTAAGGATAGAAGGACATATCATGAAGAAAAAGGTTCAAGCAGTGAAAGATCACATCAACCATCAACAACAAGTTCTCCAACTTTTAAAGGATAGCGCCACTTCAGTGCAAAATCAAATGAAACAACAGCTAGATCAACATCATAGTGAAAAATGTTTTGATGTAGGCGATTGGGTATTTTTACTGCTACATCTAAAGCAAGCTATTTATGAGAAGGAAACATTGGCAATACTACATGCACTTCAAAAATGGCGACCTTACCGAATGGGAAGACTCTTCAAGGATGAGGATGTGGAAGCATTGTTTTGTGCTATTTCTATTATCCAACCAGATTGGATAAATGAAGCAAGGGAAGAATGGAAGAAGGACAAAGAAGTATGGCCGCTTATTCAAAACTTGCAAAAGATCCCAATTCAAACAATATTACTAGATATTGAAAAGGAAGGAAAAATCATATTGGAACCTAGAGCAGTCACAGAAACAAGAACCCGACAGCTATGAAATCGATCAATTTCAGAGTATCTCATCAAGTGGAAGAACTTACTCGCTGAAGATTCCACATGGGAGGATAAGAATTTTATACAAAAGCATCAAGAACTACTCAAGCGTTGAGGACAACGCTTTTTGAAGGAGAGGGGCATGTTAGGCCCCTATACTACTATTGTAACCCCTTATTGTTATCAGTACAACCCACTTATTATATTGATGTACCCATGTAGTGCCCATATTGTTACTAATGTGCCCCATAGAAGCCCACTATTGTTATTATTGTGCCCTTACATTATTATTGTTATGTCGGCTCTGGTTATGTTATGACCCCTTAGACTCCTATATATAGAAAGGAGGTCTTTTCATTTGTATCATCCAAGAATTGTTCATTTATGTAATGTAAAGGAGGTTGCCCCCTCGAAGAGGCCGAATTCTAAGGTGTGGATCTCTCTTTTCTATCTTTTTGTGAGCTGGTTTCATAACACGTTGGCAGTTGTGGTTTGCCTTGTAGCCGCCTGGGTAAGTGATACTTCTATTATGGTTTGTTTTCCTTCTGTTGTTGGTTCAATAGGTCGTCGTATTTCAAGTTTTGTGCTGGTATTTCTCGTCTTGGTTGGAAACTTGGTGATTGGCTTCTCTTCAGGCTCAACTTGATGGAATTCTTTCGTCCTCAGCGTAAAACGCAGAGATTCTTCCTTCTCTGTTTCAATTTGTGATTCTCTTTCCACAACTTCTGACCTGGTTTGCTCCTTCTTCGCCGCAATTAGTCAGAACTTTGGGTGGAATGTCTGTCTTCGGCTCTCACTGCAAGTTCTCAGGTAAAGTGGATGTAATCTCCATTGGTTGTTCTCTCCAGGCTCTGTACTTTCACTTCGGCAACAATATATTTTCTAACACCTGTGTGTCATTCGTTGTGCAGGTATTGAGGGTTTGCGGTTGGAGGTCTCGGCACTGTATGCCTCGGTCTTGTCTGGTAGGATCTGCCTTTTTGTATTTTTTTCAGTCCTCGGTCTGATTTCAATTTAGGCTATCTCGTCGTATGGCTTAATGCTTGTCAATTGACTCATGCTGTGAGTGATGCTCTATCGTTTTGAGGTCTAGACTTCCACTGTTTCGTTGACTGCCATCTTCCGCATATGGATGCAATTTTCTTTCGAAACCCTCACCTAGGGTTTGTCGTTCCAGGGTCTGCGTGTCTATAGCTGTATATGAATAGGTGTTTGAAACCCCCACCTAGGGTTTTTCGTCCACTATTTGAGCATTTACGGCTTTATTTTTGCAGTACTACTATATCACTGTTATACACTGGACTTTGCCATTTCAAAAGAAAAATCCTTCAGGAAAATATAATAAGATTTGGTTTGGTTTACTTGAATGTCATTTGCTTTTGGTTTACTCTGAATTCGTAACCTAAACTACAGTTATGATTCTTCAATATGCTTGTGATGTGGTGTATGAACGTGCATGAATGTTGTAGATATGCTGGCAATTTTATATGATTGTCAATTTAAATGTATGGTGGAAACTTTCGTCCAGTCGTGGGTGCTTGGCTTGTACCGAAACCGTTTGTATCACTCTTGGTTTGTCTTCACTGTTTGCTTCAAATGAATTATAAACCCTCGTATTGTATCTGTTCTTCTGTCTCGTTATGAGAACTGGTTCTTTCTCTTAGGAAACAAGAAAAAAATGAATTAAACTCAATAATCTGAATACAGTAAGTTGTCTGTTCAGATATTTTTCAATTGGAAAACACAATAGAATACAATATAACATACAGACGAACAAAACTTAGTTTCTCCGTTATTGTTATTATTCGAGTGCGAGAGGTACTGAACCCCTTACATGATTTGTCCTGTTACATTTATATGTTTCTTGTTCCAGTTAATGAAACTGTATAGTTGCTTTTCAGTTATAGACTTTATAGTTACATGGTTATTAGTCATTCGTTCTATCCTTATGACAAGATTTTCCTCTTAGACACATTTGTCTTTTTCTTTTTAAAATAATAGGACAATTATTAATCCATGACTTATTAGCAACAGAAAAACAAATAACCCTAACTGATCAAACTACCCTTGACTAATTTAGAAATTAAGATAAAAATAAAAATCCTACCTCCTATTCTATCAACTAACATAAAGACAAATAAAAAGTTAACTCAACTCTTCGACCTGGCAGAGACCGACACCTGGTCATGGTGCCTGAGCTGGATGCTCCTGCATCAGGCTCCCGGGCAAAAGAAAATCATGACTCTGGTCCATGAGCTCCTCAACTGAAGAACCTGTCTGCTCAATCTGCCTGGCATCAAGCCATGAACTGTCCTCAATAGGACGGTTCTTCCACTTGACTAAGTATTGCAGATACTCCTTCCGCCGAGTTCGTTTGGCCACCTGAGTGTCGAGAATGCGCTCGATCTCGGGAGGCTGAACGTAAGGCATCTATCTCATCCAAGCTTCTCCTCCATCCTGGGTATTCCATGTAGGCCGCGTGGTTCCATCTTCTTCCTTCTCTTTTGGGTCAGCCGTGTAGGGGAACAGGTCTACTACATTAAAGATAGGTGAAATGCCTATTCCGGGTGGCAACTGTATCTCATAGGCATTTGCCGAAAATTTCCGAAGGACTTTGCAGGGTCCTATCTTTTTATACTTTAATTTATTGTATGTACCCCTAGGGAAGCGTTCCTTGCACAAATGCGCGAGGACTTCATCTCCCACATTAAATTGTACTTCCCTTCTCTTTAAATCTGCTTGTTGTTTATACTTTAGGCTGCTGTCCTATAATTTTATTTTTACCTGCTCATGAAAATCTCTCATTGCGTTAGCGAAATCTTCCCCATCTGTGCTTCACCTTTCTTGCAATCTAAGATCCCGCAACTCATGCACTCCATGAAGATGCATGTCGTACAGGATTTGAAACGGACTGAAGCCTGTGCTGCGGTTAGGCGAGTCATTATAAGCGAACTCTGCTTGTGCTAGCACTCAATCCCACATCTGTGAATTCTCTCCAACGAGGTTTCGTAGCAGGTTTCCTAGACTCCTGTTTACAACTTCTGTTTGTCCGTCAGTTTGCGGATGATAAGCAGAACTGTAACTCAGCTGTGTGTCCATTTTCTTCCACAGGGTACGCCAAAAGTTTCCTGTAAACTTCACATCCCTGTCCGACAGAATAGACTTAGGCAACCCATGTAACCTGACAATCTCTGTGAAAAACAAGTGGGCCACGTGAGTGGCATCACTGGTTTTTCTGCAAGGGATGAAATGCGCCATTTTCGAGAATCTGTCCACTACTACCATCACCGAGTCGTAACCTCGCTCTGTCTTAGGTAGACCTAAGATAATGTCCAAGCTAACTGAGTCCCACAATCTTCCTGGAACAGGTAACGGTGTGTACAGTCCCGTGTTTTGACTGTGACCCTTCGCCAACTGGCACACTTTACATCTGGACACAAATCGCTGCACATCCCTTTGCGTCTTTGGCCAAAAGTAGAAACGACTGAGCTGCTTGAGTGTCTTGTCCATGCCAAAATGTCCGACCAGACCTCCACTATGCTTCTCTCAAATAATATTCTCTCTCATCGAGCAGTCAGGTATGCATCGCTGTCCTCCCTTAAACAGTAGTTTCTCTTATAGGTTGTAGTCCAACCATGGACTGTTATCTCTCACCAAGGGATTCTGACATGCCTCATAGGCCTCCTTAAAATTTGTATCAGTCTGGTATAAGTCTTTTAAGTGCTCAAAATCTAGCACTTGCACAGTGCTTTCCTGCAGAAGTAGAGCTCTCCTACTTAGTGCATCCGCCACCTTGTTGGCCTGCTCGCTAATATGCTTCAATACGAAGTTGAAACTTTGCAAATACTCCACCCATTTGGCGTGTTTGTGGTTCAACTTGTGATGTTGCATTACATACTATAGTGCAGAATTATCTAAAAATAACAAAAATTCGTTTCCCAACAGATAATGCCTCCAGTGTTTTAATGCCTATATAACAGTGTAGAACTCCTTATCATACGATGAATATTTCTGTCGACTTTCATTTAGCTTCTCGCTAAAAAACGCTACGGGCTTATCCTCCTGGCTAAGTACAGCTCCAATAGCTGTACTGCTAGCATCACAGCAAACCTGAAAAATCTTCTTGAAATCTGGCAATCTCAGGATCGACCTCTCAGTGATCTTTCTCTTTAATAACTGGAAACTTCTCTCTGCTGCATCCATCCATCGAAAAGGCTGACTGGCCTTTTTAATGGTGTCCAACATAGGTGCAAAAATTTCGGTAAAATTCCTTATGAATTTCCGATAAAAACACGCTAGTCCATGAAAGCTACGTACTTCGAATAAATTTTTCGGAGATGGCCAATTAACTATCGCCGCAACCTTCTCTGGATCCATCTTCAGTTCATTTTCTGCTATTACAAAGCCCAAATAAATCAATTCCTTCTACAGAAAGGTACATTTCTTCAAGTTTATGAGCAGTTTATTCTACTGTAATTTTTCCAGCACTTTCCATACATTTTGAAGGTGTTATTCCCTTGTCCTACTCAAAATTAGTATGTCGTCCAGGTACACTATCACAAATTTCCCGATGTACTCCTTCAGTGTCTCATTCATCAACCTCATAAATGTATTGGGTGCATTGCTCAGTCCAAGTGGCATGACCAACCATTCGTACAGTCCCTCATTCATCTTAAAGGTTGTCTTCCATTCGTCCCCCTCTTGTATCTGAATCTGATGGTACCCTCTCTTCAAGCCTATCTTAGAGAAATATGCTACCCCGCTTAAACAATCCATCATGTCATCCATCTGTGGCAGTGAGAACCTGTACTGGATGGTGATTTTGTTGATGGCTCTTGAGTCTGTGCACATCCGCCACTCTCCTCCCTTCTTGGGGGCGAGAACCGTTGGGACTGCGCAAGGGCTCAAACTTTCCCTTATCAATCCCTTGTCTAGAAATTCTTGCACCTGCTTCCTAATCTCTTCATTGTCCTTGGGGCTCATTCGGTACAGTGCTTTGTTCAGGAAACTGGCTCCGGGTATGAAGTCAATATGATGACTTATACTTCTTTTGGGGGGTAATTTGTCTGGCAAGTCATCCACCACTATATTCGTGAATTCCTGCAACATCTGCTGGATTTATGTAGGTAAATATGATACCTCTGTATGCAACAACACTGTCCTTGCTTTCTTTACAACTGCATAACCCATCTCACTATCCTCAACTTGTTTCAGAAACTGTTTTCCACTAACCAACAATGCTCTTGGTTCACTTGTCCCTACTTTCCCTTCTTCTTTGATGGGCACAAGCGTATGCTTGATTCCATCCTTGACAAACTTACAACAGTTCTTCAATCCATCATGTACCACTTTCCTGTCGTATTGCCAAGGCCTGCCTAGCAATATGCGACATACATCCATCGACATGATGTCACAAACGACTTTATCCTTATATCTGACTATTTGAAACTCCACCTCACATTGTTCATCCACCAACAACTGATGGCCTTTTTGCAGCCATGAGACTCTGTAAGGGTTGGGATGTTTCAAGCACTTTAATTCCAACTTTTCTACCATTTTTGTGGACACTAAGTTATTAGTACTACCATTGTCAATAATTAACTTACAACACTTACCTCGTGACTTACAAACTATTCTAAACAAAGCCTTCCGTTGTGTCTGTTCGGTGACCTCCTTGACTGGTTTTAACAACACCTTGTGCAGCACCAGGGCTTCCCCTGTCTCTGGAGCATTTTCTGCTTCTTGGGGAGGTGTCGCTGCTTCCTCTAGTTGTGCAACATATGCACCCCTCTGTCCAGCTTGATCTGCCTCTGGACATTCAAATGATCGGTGTCCCCATTTATGACACCTGTAACATTGATAACCAACCCCTCTTCCTCGGCCATTTCCCCTGCCTCGCTGGGATGACCTACCGCCTCTCGCATTATCACCTCTGTCCATTGATCCAGAAGCTCTGGAACTGTTGCCTTCCTCATTACTACTAGCAGTCCGCCCTCTGCCATATGACTGGCCTTTTCCCCTGCCGGCTCCTCGTCCTCTTCGGGCATTCTGCCTTCTAGTAATTTTCTCTTCAGCTTTCATCGCACTTTGATACGCTTCTTCAGTGTTCTTTGGAGATAAAATATTGATTTCATCTAAAATTTCTAATCTTAACCCATTTACCTACCTGGTTGTTCTTTCCGCGGTATTCTCTGTATATCCGGCTCTTAAGTTTACTCGATAGAACTCCTCCATGTACTCCCTTACCATCATTCCTTTCTATCTCAGATTCTACACTTGCCTGTGAAGTGCAATTTGATAATCTTTCGACAGAAATCTGCCCTTCAACTTAGCCACCATCCTTGACCAGGTTTTAATCGGCATCTTGTTTAATCTCTTTCTTTTTGTTTGGACACTATCCCACCACAGGGCTGCATGTCCCTTCAATTTCGTCACAACGAACTTAACTCTGTGGTCTTCGCTGACTTCCTCACACTCGAAATACTTATCCATCTCGCTGATCCAATCTAGTAAAACCTCAATAGACAGGCTGTCATCATAGGTTGGGAGTTCTAGCTTGGGTTTACTGCTTTCCACTAAAACAGACCTCAACAATCTCACTTCTGGGGTCTCACCGTCCAGTCCATCTGTTGCTGCTTCAGTTTCCTCTTCGTTCTTATCGCCTACCTCCGGGTCTCTTCTTCTCCCTGCCTCCACTGCCTCCAAAAGGGCAGCAAGAATTTTGATCTCCTCTCTCAGTCCTTCCTCCACTATCCTTTCTGTGCCTCTCCCACAACCTCGCCTTCCTCTTTCCATGTCTTCAATCAATTTAACCTGCTCCGATACCACTTTGATGGGACCAGCCCAACACTTTACAGTTTGTCATAATTAAAATGATTATGTGATGTTTATATGTTTGATTGAATAATTCGGTTGTGATTACACGTGGGAGGAATGCATCGTCGGATATTTTGGGTTTGTATTATGTGGCATTCAATTACACAATTATGAATGGGTACTTGCCTTGGACTTCGTATTCCCACTCCTTTCTATGCCTGAACCCTTCGTTCGTTGTTCATTTTGGTCATTTGTTGTTGGCTTGCCGAGGGTTTTCTCTATTGTGCTCTATAAGTTTTGGTAAGCAGCTTTGCTGTGAGTCTTGGGCGTGCCTCTGGTTGTTTCCAGTACTGACTCCTTGCTGTGTGCGTGGTTGCTCTTAAACCTTGGTTCGTTGGCAGTTGTGGTTTGCCCTGTAGCTGCCTGGGTAAGTGATACTTCTGTTGTGGTTTGTTTTCCTTCTGCTGTTGGTTCAACAGGTCGCCGTATTTCAAGTTTTGTGCTGGTATTTCTCGTTCTGGTTGGCAACTTAGTGATTGGCTTGTCTCCAGGCTCAACTCGATGGCATTCTTTCGTCCTCAGCGTAAAACACAGGTAGTCTTCCTTCTCTATTTCAATTTGTGATTCTCTTTCCATAGCTTCTGACCTGGTTTGCTCCTTCGTCGCCGCAGTTAGTCGAAACTTTGGGTGGAATGTCTCTCTTCGACTCTCACTACAAGTTCTCAGGTAAAGTGGATGCAATCTCCATTGGTTGTTCTCTCCAGGCTCTGTACTTTCACTTCGGCAACAATATATTTTCTAACACCTGTGTGTCATTTGTTGTACAGGTATTGAGGGTTTGCGGTTGGAGGTCTCGGCGCTGTATGCCTCGGTCTTGTCCGGTAGGCTCTACTTCTTTGTATTTTCTTTAGTCCTCGGTTTGGTTTCAATTTAGGCTGTTTGGTCGTATGGATCAATGCTTGTCAATTGACTCATGCTGTGAGTGATGCTCTATTGTTTTGAGGTCTGGACTTCCACTATTTCGTTGACTACCATCTTCCGCATATGGATGCAATTTTCTTTCAAAACCCTCACCTAGGGTTTGTCATTCCAGGGTCTGCGTGTCTATAGCTGTATATGAATAGGTGTTTGAAACCCCCACCTAGGGTTTGTCGTCCACTATTTGAGCATTTACGGCTTTATTTTTGTAGTACTACTATATCACTGTTATACACTGGACTTTGCCATTTCAAAAGAAAAATCCTTCAGGAAAATATAATAAGATTTGGTTTGGTTTACCTGAATGACATTTGCTTTTGGTTTACTCTGAATTCGTAACCTGAACTACAGATATGATTCTTCAATATGCTTGTGATGTGGTGTATGAACGTGCATGAATGTTGTAGATATGCTGGCAATTTTATATGATTGTCAATTTAAATGTATGGTGGAAACTTTCGTCCAGCCGTGGGTGCTTGGCTTGTACCGAAACCGTTTGTATCACTCTTTGTCTGTCTTCACTGTTTGCTTCAAATGAATTATAAACCCTCGTATTGTATCTGTTCTTCTGTCTCGTTATGAGAACTGGTTCTTTCTCTCAGGAAATAAGAAAAAAGGAATTAAACTCAATAATCTGTATACAATAGGTTGTATGTTCATATATTTTTCAATTGGAAAACACAATAGAATACAATAGAACATACAGATGGACAGAACTTAGTTTCTCCGCTATTGTTATTATTCGAGTGCGAGAGGTACTGAACCCCTTACATGATTTGTCCTGTTACATTTATATGTTTCTTGTTCCAGTTAATGAAACTGTACAGTTGCTTTTCAGTTATAGACTTTACAGTTACATGGTTATTAGTCATTCATTCTATCCTTATGACAAGATTTTCCTCTTAGACACATTTGTCTTTTTCTTTTTAAAATAATAGAACAATTATTAATCCATGACTTATTAGCAACAGACAAATAACCCTAATTAATCAAACTAGCCTTGACTAATTTAGAAATTAAGATAAAAATAAAAATCCTACTGTGGAGTACTGAAGAAGTTATGTTTTTATTGATTATTTTGTCATCTTTTCTTCAAATTCATAACCCTTTGCATCATGAACTAGGTAGATAATGAGAAGTTATGAAAATACCTATGGGATTTATACGCAACACAAAACAACTAATAATTTCCATTTTCTTATGTAGAAAAAGGAAAAAACGAAATATTGTCATCCCAAAGAAAAATACATGACAAAGTTAACTGTTTTCCCTTTGGCAGAGAACCACATGCAAACAAGGCAATCCAAGTTGAAGCGTATCAGCCAAGGAAAGGAAAAGGAGATATCGAATTGGCGCAAGGAAACAAATGGATAACTGGGAATTAACAGTTTGGCGAATCCCTCAGGATCCTTTGATCCTGAGGGATCGCTATCTTAACTATTTTTGCATCATTGATATCTCCGCTCAGCTACTAAAAAAAGGGGCAGCACTGCTAGCCCAGGGGGGATGACCTGTTGTTGTTTTTATGTAATTCTCCTTTGTATTTGAAACTTTGATCATCGACTCTCGTTGAGAAGTGATCCATTGTAACTCTGCTTGATGCTTTAATATAAATATGGTTGTTGTTCCATCTTTGATCCTGGAATAATCTCAAGCGGTGTGTCCCTGGAGGCTAAGGGCCCGGCCCTGGTGGAACACTTGCTCCTGTACCATTATCTTTAATTCGTGCGTGGTTTTCATTATCAGTTTCGTTCAGTAACCTGATGTGTTTTGTTATTTTACATCACGGTTCTGTTATATTTGATTTATGTTCGACTGATTAATATCGTTCTCTGTGACAGGAATGTCGTATTGTTCATTCTGACTTTGTAATGCATTGTTGTTCCTTTAATCATTGATATAATATTGCTGGTCCTTACAGAATGCTATTGCTGTTCAATTGCAGAGTAACCGTGTTGTGACATTCATAAGTTGGTATTACTGTATTCATCTGTGGTTTACACTTAATCGCGATTGTTGTTCAATTGACGTTGTCGTTCCATTACAAATTACAATCGTTATTCTTTATAACTGAGATTGATATCTGTTGTATCGAAGTCAGATTACTGTTTCCCTTAATATTAAAGCGCGTCGTGTGTGTTATTTATTTTGGTTCATTGTACATTTACATTTGGCTCTAAGTGTTGTTCGATATTTCATTGCTAATCAGTTGATGTTCCATTTCCTAGTTGTTGTTCCATTTCCTGTTGTTTGCGTTATCATTGCTTTGGTGTGCAGAACGATATGAAACTGTAGTGAGAGTTAACATTTGTTGTCTATTTCCCAGGTTGATGATCTGTTCCTTGATTATCTTTAGTTACATCAGTTTATATAAGTATGAGTTACTGTTATTATACCCTTGACTGATAATTTGCTTAGTTTTCTGAATGCATGATTTGAGTCTTAAGGTTCTTTTCTGTAAGTAGATCTTATTTCAAACATCCGTTTACTCTTGTATTTAAGCACTATACTGCTAGCATTACTCTAACAAATGACCGCCTCAAACTGAGTACACTCTTTGAGATAACAAATCGTTCCTGGATTGATAAGTTAATGTGAGGTAAATAGAGGTGAAATAGACCCTTTTTATTGCTCGACATTTTGGCGTCGTTGCCGGGGAAGAGTGTAGCCATTTGTTTCTTTTCCAAAGTAGTGTAAGAACCTATTAGGAAAGAATTGGGTTTTAAAAATGAAAGGTACGAACCTGCGTGTCGAGTATGTAATAGCCCTGCTCCCCTGCCCGCTTTCCTGTAGATTTGTTATTGTTTCCTTTGGGTAGAAATCAGCATTTGATTTGTGTGCATGACTAAGCAGAAAAACCCTGAAAAGAATCCTAAACCTCTACCCAAGTCTGACAAAGCTAAGAGGTCGGTGACCCTTGGCCGATCGACCTTTATAGACGAAATCCTTAATAAAGTAGAATCTCATCCTTCAGTAGGACCTAGAAAAGTTACTTCTAGATAGCCTACTAGTTCCCTTTAGGCCACAGGATCACCATCTGTAGCCTTTGCTGAGGTGCATAGTCAAACCGAAGAGTAAGATTTTCAAGAAATTGAAAATTCTAGCCCAAAATCATTGCAAGAAGGGAACCTTAGCAACCTCTGTGAAGGAGGAGGAAAAACAGCAGAAACTAAAGAACCAAGATCTCCTCTTGGGGTAATTTGGCCATTAAGCAACCCAGATAAGGGAAGTGCTGTAAAAATCATTTATAACGAAGTTGAAGAAACTCAAAAACCTGAATCCCCCCAGACATTAGGCATTCTCATCATCCCAAACAAAGAAAGTGATGTTAAGGCCATTCCCGTTAGAGCCATTCCCCCTTGACAACCTAG
The DNA here is from genome assembly GCA_031772625.1 of Pinus tabuliformis. Taxonomy (NCBI): domain Eukaryota; kingdom Viridiplantae; phylum Streptophyta; class Pinopsida; order Pinales; family Pinaceae; genus Pinus; species Pinus tabuliformis. The sequence goes on along the minus strand of CM062818.1, from coordinate 1,529,420,827 downwards.
GAATACCCTCCTAGATATCCCAGAAGACTATTGGCATATATTTGACCAAATGGCCCAGAACCAGCCAAACACCCAAACCTCAACACTGCAAGACCCCATTGTGGATACTGCAGCTAATGCACCTATGAAAGCAATTCCTCTCCAGCATATCCCTACATTCCATGGCCTTACATCAGAAAATTTGGATGCATTCTTATTTGAATTTGATGTGCTGTGTAGAGGATATGACTATACCACTGATCCCCAGAAATTAAAATTATTTCCCTCTACATTAAAAGGGGTTGCTTTAAGATGGTTTATGGGATTGGGTGGTGGTGTTATAAATAACTGGGACCAAATGAAAGAGTCTTTTCTAAAAAAATATCAGGATTATTGCAGGTCTAGAGAGTTAAAAGATGAAATATTTCAGATGGTAGTTAGACCAAATGAAACATTAGAAGAGTATGTTGAACGTTTCCAGTATAATCTTCAAAGATCTCCTTATGCATCTTACCCTTACCTAATAATGTATTAAAAACAACATTAATTAGGGGAATGAAGGAACAATGGATTGAAACACTAAATATTATGGGAATGAAGATATTTATTAGGAAAATTTTCCTGACATTATTAATCTATGTATCAGGAGCTCGAGAGGCAGCACAAGACCAAAACCAGCAGAACATGATCGGTTTGCAAGAGATAACAGAATTTTGGCAGAAGGAGTAACTCGTGCAGAAATTAGAAATTTATTAGAAAATTTTAAAACTGACATATTGGGGACACTGACAACACAACTTGATATTATGCAGGCCAAACAAAAGCAAGCAGAGGCAGAACATAATTTGCCAATCTTCTATCCCAGATGCAGAAAGAAACACAGCCATAAGGAGTGTCCATTAGATGCAGTCCAAGTTTGTGCCATTTGTACAAAATACCACTCTACAGAGAGCTGTCCCTCACTTCCTGGATTGAAAGCAGTATACAAGGAAGCAGAAGAAGAGCCAGAACTGGTGTATCTACTCAATCAGCGTCGTCAATGGCAGCCGCGACAATCAGGTATGTTCTCAGACCCAGCTTCTTATTTTCAACCTCCACAATATCATGCTCAACAATATAATACAATGTGGCAAAATCAACCTCCCTTCCCGAATTGGTCACAACAATCATTTCCTTCATCATCTCCATGGTCGAATCAAGCAAGCCAACCCAATTGGCCAAATTTACCCTATACCCCACCATATTGGCAAAACAATGTATATCCAGCACAATGGATCCCTCCTACTTCACAGAGTCAAGCTTGGCAGACAAACTGGCAAAGACAGATGAATCAGCCAGTAGGAACCATCCTCCTCCCTCAACCTACACTGCAAGCATTACAACAAAACCCCCAGTCTAACTTAAGACTGCAACTCCCAGCCCAACCCAACCCCAATCCGAATAACACACTAGTCCAATCCATTCAAATAATTGAAACACTAGAGATAGGAACCGATCTAAGGGAGTGTAATGACCTTCAATTGAGATCTGCCTATATCATTGAAACAGAGGGAGATAAAACAACTCAAGTTGAAAATCAGTTACCTATAGAACAACCGCTACAAGAAGATGTCATGACTAGACAACAAATTCATGATCCAACAACCACATCCTCTCCCCCATTCCCATAACGATTACTTATACCTCGACCCATACAATATCCTGATTTTGACATTCTGGGAGAACTAAAAAATTTGTACATAAAAATCCCACTCCTCCAAGCCATTCAAGACATCCCGATATATGCAAAGACTATCAAAGAACTATGTATAAAAAAACCAAGGAGGAAAATAATAAATAACCCAAAAGTCCAAGTAATTGGCACTCTATTCGACTTATTATCGGGAAAAGAAACACCAATTAAATACGAAGACCCAAGAAATCCAATAGTAACCTTAAAAATCAATGGACAAACCTTCTCAAATGCCTTAGTTGATCTAGGAGCTGCAATTAATATCTTAACAACCACCACTTGCCAAAAACTGGGCATTACATCAGTAGAACCGACCTCCACTTTACTAGAACTGGCTGACCGATCTATGGTTAGGCCAGAAGGCACACTATATGATGTCATGGTATTTGTTGACTCTTGGGAGTATCCAGCCGATTTCTTGATAATAAACCCCAAAAACCGACTTGATGGACATCCATTGATTTTAGGCAGACCTTGGCTTGCAACTGTTGATGCTTATATTGGCTGCCAAGAAGGTAGTATGACCATAACTAGGGGGGAAATATCAAGAATCTAGCTTTATATCCCTCAGCGCAGCCAAGTGTCACAATAATAAAAACTAATAAGCATCATGTGTCATACCTCACCGAAAATATTAGATCTCCATTAACCATAGAAGAGGCTCTCGATTTCAAAGGCCAAACAGAAGATGATGCCATTAACAATTTTATTAGCCAAGCTAAACCCAGATCCCACATACAATGTCACATGATAGAAGCAACATTTGATAATGAATTAGAAGAAGATCCTCTTAAAGATACACACGATCAAACAATACCTACTACCTCTGTCTCCAATAGCAAAATTGTAGAAATTGGGCCAGGAAAGACTTTAAACATTAATGCCAACATGACTTCCGAGCAAGAAGAGAAGCTCATCCAACTACTGAGGAAATATAAAGAAGCGTTTGCATGGGACTATCCTGATATGAAAGGAATTGATCCCCAGTTATGTACACACCACATTTACATAGAAAAAGATGTAAGACCTATTCACCAACCACAAAAGAGACTTAACCCTCATCTAAAAGACATTGTAAGAGCTGAACTTCAAAAACTTCTAGGTGTGAACTTCATTTACCCTATCTCCGATAGTAAATGGGTCTCTCCGCTTGTTGTGGTACCAAAGAAGAATGCAAAGTGGAGGATTTGTGTAGATTATAGAGATCTAAGTAAAGCAACACAAAAATACCACTTTCCCCTTCTATTAATCGACCAAGTATTAGACACTTTCGCAAGAAAGAAATTCTTTTCTTTCGTAGATGGCTTCAGCGGATACAATCAGATTCAGATTGTCCCTAAAGACCAAGAAAAAACCACTTTTACTTGTCCTTGGGGAACATTTGCCTACAGAGTCCTACCTTTTGGCTTATGCAATGCAACTGCCACATTTCAAAGGGCTATCCTCAGCATCTTTCCAGATTTAATAAATGAGGGCTCGAAGTATACACAGATTATTTTACACCATACGGAGATGATTTTGACCCAGCATTGGACACACTGGAAAAAGTCCTGCAGCACTGCATTGCCACCAGGCTTTGTTTGAGCCATGAAAAATGCTATATGATGATGACTGAAGGACTTATTCTAGGCCATTATATTTCAATAGCTGGCATACAGGTAGACCCGGCCAAAATTCAAATAATTTTGCTAATTCCCACTCCTACCACTCAAACAGAGTTACGCAGTTTTCTTGGATTTTCTAGTTATTATAGAAGATTTATAGAACATTTTTCGCATATTGTTGCACCTCTATATGCATTGGCAGGTAATGTTGACTTTCTTTGGACAGAAAAATGTGACCGTGCTTTCGAGGATCTAAAGAAGCTTGTTTCAATAGCCCTAGTCCTTCGAGGTCCAAATTGGGACCTGCCATTTCAAATTTCATCAAATGCTTCAGATATAGCTATTGGAGCAGTCCTTGGGCAGGAAGAAGATGAAAAACCATATGAAATTTATTATATTAGCAAGAATTTATCTCCTACTGAATTGAATTATACTGTTACTGAAAATGAATTTCTAGCTATAATACATGGTGTCAATAAGTTCAGGCATTACATTACTGGATATCCTGTTATCTTGTATACGGATCACTCTGCCATAAAATATTTAGAAAATAAACCAATCACAAATGGTATAATAACTAGATGGCTAATTTTATTGCAGGAATTTGATATCACAATCAAGGACCGACCTGGAAAAGAAAATCTTGTAGCTGACTTTCTCTCGCGAATGCCAAAACCAGTGGACGCAGTAGCAGTTGAAGATCAATTTCCAGATGAGCATTTGTTTTTTGTCACTGTTAAAACACCCTGGTATGTTGATGTTGCGAATTACTTAGCAGTAGGTAAATTACCAAAACATCTGACCCCCAATGAATGAAAACAGATCGTCCAGCGAAGTGCTCGATTTTCTTGGATTGGGGGCTACCTGTTTCGTATAGGGGCAGATATGCACATCAGGAGATGCATTTAGGAGGATGAAATTTTTGACATTTTGAAAGCTTGTCACGACGGACCATGTGGCGGACATTTCACCAATCGGAGAACCGAACATAAGGTGCTGCAAACAGGGTATTATTGACCCACGATCTCCAAATATGCAAAGAAGTTCATTCAAGCTTGTGATAGTTGCTAAAGAGCAGGACGCCCTAGTCAGTCCGACGAAATGCCCCTGAATCCACAGCTAGTTATTGAACCATTCGAGCGATGGGCCCTCGATTTTGTTGGCCCAATTAACCCATCATCGAACCAGAAAACATATATTTTGGTAGCAACAGAATATGTCACTGAATGGGTTGAAGTACAAACATTGTCGAGAGCTACAGAGGATTTCGTCATACAATTCCTGTTCCATATATTTGTGCGATATGGGCTTCCAAGAGATATAATTACAGATGGTGGACCACAGTTTGCTGGTAACAAGATTGCTGCAACACTAAACAACTATCATATCCAGAACAAAATTACCACTCCATACCACCCACAGGGAAAGGGTCAAGTAGAAAGCAGCAATAAAATAATAGAAGCAATCTTAACAAAAACCATTGCATCACATAGACGCGATTGGGCTGCAAGATTACTAGAAGCCTTGTGGGCTTACAGAACAACATGGAGAAGCACTACTGGCTATTCACCATACCAATTGGTGTTTGGAAAGGAACCCATCTTTCCCATAGAATTCGAAATCCAAACACTGCGAATAGCACAAGAAGTCAGTCTAGATCTAAATGAGGCACAGATTAATAGATTACAGCAGATCAATGAGCTAGATGAAATTAGGCTCTCTGCCCTTCAAAACACTGCATTGATCCAACAACAGCGAGCTAAATGGCATGACGCTCTCATTAAAAATAAAGTCTTCCGCGAAGGAGATTGGGCGCTCTTATACGATTCCAGGTTTCAGGATTTTTCCAGGAAGCTTCAAACTCGTTGGCTAGGGCCATATGAAATTCAGAAGGTACATGATAATGGCATCCTTACTCTAATTACCATAGATGGATCTGGACATACCTTCAAGGAAAATAGCCACCGAGTTTGACTATGCCGCAAACCCCTTACTCGGGAATCCTTCTACCAGCAACTCCGCGAAGACTCCGACATGCAAATTTTGGAGGAGGAAGAGAAATCTTCCTCACCTCTGGTTCATTAAAGTGATTCAACTGTTCTTATATTTTGTACATAATTCCTTTGTTTTGTTAGCATAGATTATTCTCTGTACATATCTTTTCGTATTTGCGCTTTGTTGTTCCTTTTTCTTTTTAAAGCAACAACACCCCTGCATTTTGCTGTTTCCTTTCGAAGAATTAGCAATTCCATCGTTTTCTGTTGTTCCTTCTTCAGAAGGAAAAACACTGTCGTTTTTGCTATTCCTTTTCTCAAGGAAAAAAATTTGCTGCACTTTTGTTTTTCTCTTGTTCCTTTTCCAAAGGAACAACACTTTCGTTTTGTTGTTCCTTTTTCAAAGGAACAACACTTTTTGTTTTAGCCATTCCTTTTTCACTGTCATTTTGTTGTTCATTTTTCAAAGGAACAACAATTTTGATTTTCGTTGTTCTTTTTCCAAAGGAATGGCACTTGCGTTTTCTACTGTTCCTTTTCCAAAGGAACAACTCTTTTGGTTTTTGTTGTTCCTTTTCCAAAAGAACGACACTTGTGTTTTCTGCTGTTCATTTTCCAAAGGAACATCACTTTTGGTTTTTGCTATTCCTTTTTCAAAGGAACGACACTTGCGTGTTTTGCTATTCCTTTTTTAAAGGAACAACACTTGTATTTTTATGCTCTTCCTTTTTGAAACGACAACATTCTCGTATTCCTTTTACTTATGCTTGTTCTCCTTGCTTTTCCAATTAAAGGACAGCTGCCATTCCTCTTAATATATAATAATTTCGAGTCTTTTGGAGCACATTTATACACTTATGCAATGGATACAAAACCAGAGCATACTGAAATCAACAAATTATATAAAATCGCTATTTTTACAAGAAATTGTTTTGAATTGATAGGAGGAAAGAGGAAAGGACACAATTATTTATCACTTTTGCTGTCATTATCCTACTAATATTGATATGATTGGTTATCTTTATCATGGTGGTTCTTTTTAAAATTCCCATAATCTTCTTTACTCATTATCAAGGAATAAAAACAGAGGGTATTTTTTTTCTATTGAGATGTTAAGACTTCTTCCACCATTCCTACTCTTAAGGAGTGTTGAACCACCCTTTGTGTATAAATAGGAAAGTACTTTATAAAAGAAAAAAAAGAAAAGAAAAATGTTTATATGACTTGTTTATATAGGTTGTCAAATGCAAGATAGGGGGTCTCATTAAGAGCCAGCCTACCATGATCATAAGGAAGAAAGTGAAGTGGCATTACCACTATGGTCACCACACCAAGGATATGATCCAAGAGGCACATCAGAAAAAAATAAAGAGTCCTTGGAACAGGAGGTCTCATCACAAGCTGGCCTGCCCACCTTTCACTCCTTCCTGGTGAATGGCATTATGGTTTAACTGGTTACCAAGCTAGCATAATGACCTCCATTTTGACATTGCACAGCACTTCCTAAGCATACACAAAGGATCATGGTTCCATGGGTGAAACAAACAACTCTGTCAAGGTTATGGACACCTGTGGGCAACAGAGCTCTGTTGATGGTATTGAAGTCACATTCCTTATACACCAATAACAATCATTAACACCCTTCTTTGTCTTATACCTTTGTAATAGGTCAAATGAGATTATGTATATTACCTCCTCAAACCTCTAAACACATGAAAATCTATTATAACCAATCTTGACGAGAAAATCAATAATGACCGCATTAGACATTTTGTGCACGTCAGCTGTCCTATCCTCCCAGCCTCACATCATATCACAATATTCTCTTATTTGTTAAGCGATCCTATTATACACCTCGATTTCGGCAACCTGCTCCTTTTGTAAACATGGCATTTCCGTATATGCTGTTCCTTTATGACTATGTACCATGGCAGTTCAGCACGCCGCTCCCTCATTTGCTGGCCGAGGACGGCCTGTCACATTGCAGGCGGGAGGCAGGTGACCTCATAATTTGCTGGTATACGTGTCAGACTATTACTCGAAAAACTTTTACTTGGGAATAGCAAGGCTTAACGGTATATCATTTTTCAATTTGCATGGCTTGTTGTTCCTAAGCTATTTCCATATTAGGCTCTGCAGCAATTAGTAAGAGACTCAGGATTTGAACGCACCTTGTTGTTTCGTTATTTTCTCTGTGTTTCTAACAGTTTGAACAACCTGTTGTTTCATTGTCGTCTCTGCGTTTTTACAGTGTGCTAAAACATGGGAGGAAGATCAATTCGGAGAGAACCATAGGTATTGACAGTTTCTGATGCTGCACGGGAAATCCTGGAAAGTGCAGGATGGTTAGTTTATCTCAATCATTTACAGGAATCCAACGAGACCATAGTAATAGAGTTCTTGCAGAATTTGCAAGAATATCACTCCACGGCAAGAGGGAGACACATAGCAGCCACTGATGACATAATTGCAGAGGCCTTGGGTCTGCCAACACTGGACCTGTGTGGACTCTAAAGAAGGAGAGATTGCGAAAGATCATAAAAATCTTCCAAGATGAAGGCCAGATTCTGATAGTCAGAGGAAAGGGAGTTCTACCAACAACATTAGGGGAGCCGTGGCAGAATTGGCGAAAATCATTCAGAGCTACATCACCTATGATGGAAGGAAATACGTGGTAAGACCACAACACCTTAAACTTTTAGCCATATTGAAACAAAAATGCTCTGTGAATTTACTCGCATTTTTAAATTCCTTACTACATGATGTTGCTCGAAGCATGAAAAAATCACAACACATAGAATCGGTAGTAAGTCACCATGGGCTGATATGACTGATAGTTAGCCATAGTCTTGCTCAGCAAAAAAGTAGCTGGGAAGAGCTAATTGCCACAATAGACGGGGGACTGACTCTGCCAGCCCCAAAACGTAAGCATGCTACCAGTACATCGAATAGACCATTGAAACGAAGGAAATCAGTTAGATTGGCATGGATCAGAGGGAGGTTGGAAAATTCCCAAGGGAATACCAGCCAACCAGTGGAGATAGATGATTCAGGGGATGAGCAACCCCCGCAATTGGAAGGAGAAGAGAATGAGAAAGAAATGGGAGAAAATAGGGAAGGAGAAACAAAGGAAGAGATTGAGTAGTCTGGGTAGGCAGAGGAAGAGACAAAGCAACGCGAAGAGATCCCATTGCAAAATCCATTGCAAGAGGACGAATTGGCCCAAACCCTGCCCAATATGGGCGAATATACCCAACCTCTAAACCCGTTAGGCCTCCATGTTGAAGAAGAATCAAAAGAGCATTCTGATCAGGACAAAAATGCACCCGAAGAACTATGCGACGAGGAAGAAAAAGAAGAGAATCATTCCGTTCATGATGAAAGTATGACAGGAGAGAAAAGTGATGAAGATATAGAAGAGGAACAATCTGTTCCTAGCCAGACTACACTGGAAGAATTTCATGGAGAAGAAAGGGTGGAAAAATAAGTCACCCAGGAAATAACAGAACCAGCTAGGGTTTTTACTCCTGAGCAACCCGAATAGAACAACAAAGGAGCACCCCAAGAAGAAAACCAGGGAATTGGCCAAGATGACAGTCCAGGCCCGAGTAAACAGACAACTGTTCCTTCTAAGAAAATAGAAGAAATTAAAAGATTACGAAAAGAACAGCAAAGATTGTTGAATGTGATAGCATGACTTTGACAACAAATCAGGGTTTTGAAAATGAGAAAGAGAGCAAAAAGGACTTCAGGGGTAAGACATGCAACCACTCCGGCAAGACCCCTTAAGAAAAAGGTAAAGAGTACTCAAGTCCAGCCTGCCTTTTAAAACCAAAAGGAACAACATTCAGCTGTTACCCATGTTGAAGTGCAAACAGATGATATATCGGTCTATGATAAAGAAGTTCAGACAGAGGCACAACCCTCTGAAGAAATGCGAACCATAAACCTGAGACGATGTAATAAGAAGATTCAAGTGAACCTTCTGCGTACCACTACCATGTGGGATAGTGATCCGAGGATAGTAACCCTACGAGAGGGTTTGATGCAAGCTCAACAACCAGTAGAAAAAATCACAGAACAAATGGTTTCTCGAGAAAGGTATGAAGAATTACAATAGCTAAGGAATGTCAATTTATCTGAAAGCCAGGCTTTTGAAGGGTGGCGAAAGGAAGAAGAAAAGGCCACAAAGGTAACTCATAGGTTAGATGTAGTTATCAAGAAGATGGATACCTTATGCTCTTTGTACACTGGCGTCCTAGCATGTGGAGCCCCTGCTAAGAATTAGGCCTTGTTTTTAATGGAACGATATTTGCAATTGAAAATTAAGGCTGTCAAAGTAGGAGCTCCTATACAAATTAATACTATTGATGATTTTATAAATTGTTGTAAGCACTATGGAGTAAAGGTTCAAAGATTATTGTGTGAATTCTATCTGCATAACCTCGTGTTAGATCAAGAGACAAAGCAGAACCCCGACCCTTTCGTTGGGGATATCCAACTGTAGGCATTTATTTTGTTTGGAGTTAATCAAATCAAATAGATTAAAGCCTATAATGCCTTCCAAAGGCAAGAAAATGGATTAGATTTATGGGTAAGAGCTGAGCCTAGAAATCCAGTGCAGTTATGGAGGGAACATAGGAACCTCATGAGGACTCCAGGCGTGATTGAAGCATTAGGACCCATTCATATAGCAATCAATCAGCAAGGGATAGAATACTTCTTTACCATCAAAGACCTTGCCATTGACGCTGCTAAATTTCGATATCAGATTTCTAATCCGAATATCCAACTCAGGGAACCATTTAATTACGAGAACTTTAAATTAGCTACTGATCGCTTGAGCCTCTATGGTGAACTTATCTTGAGGGCAGGGCCATCTTGGTTAGGATATAGGTTTCGGAGTCCGATTATTTGGCACCCTGCACCTGGATACCAAGCCCTTTATGAGATGCCTGAGGGTCAGACAGACCATCTTTTTGAACACCTAGTTAGGCATCATGGCTATAGACCGCCACATGAGATCCCATCTACGACCTACTCTCTCACTACCTTACATGTCAACTACAATGTTTTCATGAGGGCATGAAAAAGGGTAAGCAGGGGGGTGTGTGGAGTACTGAAGAAGGTATGTTTTTATTGATTATTTTGTCATCTTTTCTTCAAACTCATAACCCCTTTGCATCATGAACTAGGTAGATAATGAGAAATTATGACAAAATCTATGGGATTTATACGCAACACAAAACAACTAATGATTGCCATATTCTTATGCAGAAAAAGGAAAAAACGAAAGATTGTCGTCCCAAAGAAAAATACAGGACAAAGTTAACTGTTGTCCCTTTGGCAGGGAGCCACATGCAAACAAGGCGATCCAAGTTGAAGCGTATCAGCCAAGGAAAGGAAAAGGAGATATCGAATCGGCGCAAGGAAACAAATGGATAATTGGGAATTAACAGTTTGGCAAATCCCTTAGGATCCTTTGGTCTTGAGGGATCGCTATCTTAACTATTTTTGCATCATTGATATATCCGCTCAGCTGTTATAAAAAGGGGCAGCACTGCTAGCCCGGGGGGATGATCTATTGTTGTTTTTATGTAATTCTCCTTTGTATTTGAAACTTTGATCATCAACTCTCGTTGAGAAGTGATCCACTGTAAATCTGCTTGATGCTTTAATATAAATTTGGTTGATGTTCCATCTTTGATCCTGGAATAATCTCAAGAAGTGTGTCCCTAGAGGCTAAGGGCGCGGCCCTGGTGGAACACTTGCTCCTGTACCATTATCTTTAATTCGTGTGTGGTTTTCATTATCAACTTCGTTCAGTAATCTGATGTGTTTTGTTATTTTACATCACGGTTCTATTATATTTGATTTATGCTCAACTGAGTAATATCGTTCTCTGTGATAGGAATGTCGTATTGTTCATTCTGACTTTGTAACACATTGTTATTCCTTTAATCATTGATATAACATTGTTGGTCCTTACAGAATGCTATTGTTGCTCAATTGCAGAGTACCCGTGTTGTGACATTCATAAGTTGGTATTATTGTATTCATCTGTGGTTTACACTTAATTGCGATTGTTTTTCAATTGACGTTGTCGTTCCATTACGAATTACAATCGTTATTCTTTATAACTGAGATTGATACCTGTTGTATCGAAGTCAGATTACTGTTTCCCTTAATATGAAAGTGTGCCATGTGTGTTATTTATTTTGGTTCATCGTACATTTACATTTGGCTTTAAGTGCTATTTGATATTTCATTGCTAATCAGTTGCTGTTCCATTTCCTAGTTGTTATTCCATTTCCTAGTTGTTGTTCTATTTCCTGTTATTTGCGTTATCATTGCTTTGATGTGCAGAACGATCTGAAACTGTAGTGAGCGTTGACATTTGTTGTCTAGTTCCCAGGTTGATGATTTTTTCCTTGATTATCTTTAGTTACATCTGTTTATAGAGGGATGAGTTACTGTTACTGTACCCTTGACTGATAATTTGCTTAGTTTTCTGAATGCATGATTTCAGTCATAAGGTTCTTTTCTGTAAGTAGATCTTATTTCAAGCATCCGTTTACTCTTGTATTTAAGCACTATACTGCTAGCATTACTCTAACAAATGACAGCCTCAAACTAAGTACACTCTTTGAGATAACAAATCTTTCTTGGATTGATAAGTTAATGTGAGGTAAATAGAGGTGAAAAAGACCCTTTTTATTGCTCGACACCTACCTCATATTCTGTCAACTAACATAAAGACAAATAAAAAGTTAACTCAACTCTTCGACCTGGCAGAGACCAACACCCGGTCATGGTGCCTGAGCTGGATGCTCCTGCATCAGCTTTGTATTATGTGATGTTAAAGTTTTTTTTTCATGTGAGAACATAAAGGTGTTTTGGTCCTTATTTTTTTTAATATTTTAAGTTATTTAATTATTTTATTTTTTAATTTAATATAATTAATTAATTTAAATTATATATATATATATATATATATTTTTAATCAAAGTTTGATATAAAGATGTTAGGAAAATTACTCACAAAAGAAAGATAATATTAAAATTATCTATTAGAAATTAAGATATGGTAAACTATTTGATGACGGTGATGGTTGTAATGCTTTACTTAATCTTCTCATGTTAATTTTTATTAGTGTTTAATTGACTTATAATTATCAAGAAATATTGGTATATACCTATATTGTGAAACTGTAATTTTATTTTACTGATATAAATTTTATTATTGTTATTATTCAATTCCCAACTTGTCTTCTCAAATTTAATTTTGGATAGAATATGTTCTCCTCCAATTTATTCCAAATTAAATATCCATATCCCAATGTCTCTATTCAAATCTAGTTTTGAGAAGATATGGTTTTCTCCAATTTATTCCAAATTAAATATCCATATCCCAAAGTGTCTATTCAAATCTAGTTTTGAGAAGATATGGTATTCTCCAATTTAATCCAAATTAAATATCCATATCCCAAGGTGTCTTTTCAAATCTAGTTTTGAGAAGATATGGTATTTCCAATTAAATTCCAAACTAAATATCAATATCTCAAGGTGTCTTCTCAAATCTACTTGGAAGAAGATATGGCCTTCTCCAATTTAATTCTAAATTTAGTACTCATATTTTATTCCCAAAATGTCTTCTCAAATCTACTTTGAATAAGATATGGTAAGAAAAGTCAAGAATACTAAACGAAAGGATGAGGGGATAGTCATGACATTAATGATAGGTGGTTGATGTGGATGGGAGGAAGATACACAAAGGGGGTGGGATGATAAGAGGAAGGGGGAGATCCTTGGTCTTGGTTTTGGTTTGGAGGATTTTGTTTTGGGGGAGGGATGTAGAGAAAGAGAAGGGAGAGAATAGAGAGATAAATGAGAGAATACAAACTTGGATATGGAGAGTGTTTGTTTAACTTGAACACACTAAACCTAGTTGGACTTGGGCTCGGAGGGCTAAGAAATTCCACAGGTTCCCTAGTTGGCTAAGAGGTAAATTCTGTCGAGTAGTCGAGAGGAGCATCCCAACAGAGTTAGGAGCATCTTAACCAAGCTATTGAAACATGTATTCTTCTGTTTATTGATTACTTATGTAAATGGTTGCAATGAAATTTTTACTTGTTTAATATGTTGTAAATAAATTTTAATTGTATATTGTCATCAAATAAATTTTGAGTTATAAATAAGTTATTTCCGTTCTTATTGAGTTTAAATTAAATAAATTTAGTTTGTAGTTAGAGGACCCTCTAATGGATTCTCACATATGGTATCAGAGCTTAGGTTCAAAATCTAGACCTTGAAACCAACCTACTAGTAAAAAAAAAACACAACAAACAACATTGCAAACAAAATTAATTATATTAGAAACCAAAATAAATTGAATTATTAAATGACATTGACCATAAATTTAAATGATGGAAAAATAATATTTTCCATATTTTCATCAAAATTAATATATATCATACTCTTTTTTTTTTTTTTTCCGGGGAAAAAATCACAACTTTTTATTAAGAGCGATAAAAAGTTTTACAAGCTATTGAAACATATGCCACCACATCTGGCTCATAAGTCTGCTGTTCTGCTCAACAATTAAGGAGCTGTTCTGCTATTCTGTAGGACCCAAAACCTTTACAGTCAACCTCCCAACGGAGGTGCGATAACAACCATATATCAAAAATGTGAAAACAAAAACTGGGATCTCCTTCAACAGAAGGAAAACAACCCCAATAAACAAAAATATAAAAATAAAAATATAGATGTCTTAAGGCCCGTGAGCAGTTTCAAAACGGATAACAAGTATAAAAGTTTGTTTGCTGAGAATTTTAAAAGCTGCTACTGAAATCAAGATCTAAAGAAAAATAGAGCTGGAAAATACACGAGTATACATATAATATATAATGCCGCTGCAAAACTGCTGTGAAAAAGAAACTGGACGACAAAATTCAAAGAGACTGTGCATAAGGAGGCATATTTGATCTGATTGAATGCCCCTGTCTAATCTCTTCTATGACCCAGTTGCCCAAATCCTGTTGTACACCAGCTTTAGATAGCTGGTCTGCTTCTTCATTCTTGTCCCTGTAAATGTGGCAGATAGAAAAAGTATTAAAAGATGCCTTTAATAAGAAAATTTCTTCCACAAGAGTTCTCAATATCTGATTATGACAAGATGCTTTTCCATTGACCCAATTGATGACATTAAGGGAGTCCCCAAAAATCTGTATCATGTTTATGTTTCTGTGAATAAGCCAGCATAAAAGGTAACGAAGAGCTGATAATTCCGCATAGTTATTAGTGCCATAACCCAGCCCAACAGAAGCTTTTAATGAATGATCAGGATCGATATGAATGCACAGGCCAGCTCCTGCCCTGTTATTTTGTGAAGCCCCATCAAAAAAACCCCAAGGAATGCCTTCTTGTATGTTGATTTGTTTTTGCTTTTGCTTAGGTTCTTTTTGCTCAGGAGGCGGTAATGCAGAGTAAATGGCCGCAATGTTAGTGGCAGTGACGAAGGAGGGAATGTCCTTGTCTTGAAAAGTGCTTTTATTCCTGGCAAGCCATATTCCCCAGCAGTATATGAGAGGCAGGTTTCTCAGGTTTCCGTCAGGGAAGTCTTGCCACCATTTTTTCCAAGCTGACTCCAAAGAATCGAGGCCCCACCTAGCATTTATCTTGAGCAGCGCAGAAACCTCCTCCCAGATCTGTCTAGAGAAAGCACAAGATATGAAAAGGTGGTTTATGGATTCATCATCCGACTTGCACAGCGGGCATCTTCCAGGCCCAACTAAGAATCTTGCTTGTAGAATTTCCCAAGTTGGGATCTTCCTTTTTAAGATACACCATAGAAACAGTCTGGCCTTTGCTGGGCTTTTGAGTTTCCACAATTTTTTGGCCCACCAATCCGGAATGCCCCAACCTTTCTTTCCCATCAAGAAAAGGTATCCATCTTTGGGCGAGTAATCCCCTGTTTTACTCTGGGCCCAAAGCAGGCAGTCAGGTTCATCTTTTATCCTGACATTTGAACGTTGAAGTTCTTTTATGAAGACCTCCCATTCAGCCTTCCACCTGACATTGATTCCCAACTCGACATCATCCTTCCAGGCCTGTCCCCAGATAGTAGACTGTCCCACCTTCTCCACTTGATTTAGTGATGTAATACCTTTGCTGTCCAGATGTCTGAGAAGTCCAGGCGATAGAGCATAATCTTCATTGCATCCTACCCAAGGGTCTCTGCCAATCTTGATTAGACTACCATCACCAACTTTCCAAGCTAAGCCTTGTTCGATCACGGAGAAAGCTTCCACCGTGGCCTTCCATATGGCAGAAGTATTTTTTATCTTCTTGTTTTGACTCCGGATCCAGTCTTCCAGGGGGATGGGGTCAATGTATTTCCTTTTTACCACTCTTGTCCATAAGTTTTCCATAGTTATTAGCCTCCATCCGGATTTTGCAGCTAAAGAGAGACTGAATTCTGGGAGTCTTTTAATGCCCCATCCACCCCATTCTTTTGGTCTGGCCACTTTGTCCCAAGCCACCCAAGGCAGAACTGAGGATTCCTTAGTGCCGGCCCATAGAAATCTACTACATATTTTCCTGATTTTCTCCATCACTCCTTTGGGGATCCAAGTCAGGGCAGCCCAGTATACCGGAATAGCTAGGAGAACAGATTTAATAAGAGTCAGCCTCCCAGCTCTGGAAAGCCACCTGAAGCTCCAGTGTGATATTCTAGCTTCAATTTTGGCTATGAGCCAGTTCCAATCCTCTTTTCTGTAGCCTACAGGCTTTAGCCAAAAACCCAAATATTTGAAAGGAGTATCCAGAGGCTGTATAGGGAAAGGAAATAAATTAGCCAGACTGTTCCTTTCCCTTCTTTCAAAATCTGCAACACAAGCTTGGGACTTTCCAGAATTAATCTGCATTCCAGTGGCTTTAAGGAAGAGATCAAAAATACATTTTAATTCCTTTAGTTCATCAGAGGAGCCATTAGTGAAAATCAAAATATCATCAACAAAAAGGAGGTGAGTGATGAAGAGATTGATTGCTACCTCTATACCCTTTACCTTTCCCGTCCTTCTGGCTTTATGGATTAGTCTACTTAGTCCTTCTGCCACAAGAAGGAACAGTAGGGGAGATAAAGGGCACCCTTGCCTTAATCCCCTCTGACTGTTGAAAAATGAGGAGGCCGCACCGTTAACCAAAACAGCAAAACTGACATTTGTGATGCACCCCATGACCCAGCTAACAAAAGAATAGTTGAAACCGAGATGTGTAAGCAACATTCGCAAATAGAGCCAACTGATCCGGTCATATGCTTTGGATAAATCAATTTTGAGCACAGCACCCTTCTTATTCTTCATCCGGATACTATGAATAACCTCCTGGGCAACCCCGATGGCTTCATGAATTTGTCTTCCATCCAGAAATCCAAATTGTTCCATCGATATGTTTTGTGATAGGATTGGTGCTAATCTGAGAGCAATAACCTTTGCAATAATCTTGTAGATGCAGTTACACAAGGATATTGGTCTGAAGTCTTCGAAACTATCCGGATCATCCTTCTTCGGAATAAGAGCTATGAAAGTTGAGTTGAAGGGTCTATAGATTTCTCCTTTCTGTCTTGACTCTTCAACTACTTCAGTTATTTCTGTTCCCAATTGATCAAAAAAATGGAGGAACAGCTCTATTGTCCAGCCATCAGGGCCTGGGCTCTTGTCTTTGCCCATGAGCTTCATAGCTGCTTCAACCTCCTCCTTTGAGACCGGGGAGGACAGATCTTCTGATTCATCTTCCTCAATGAACCTAGGAAAGCTTTGTGCCGTTTGGAGGACTTCTGCAATCGTAGCCTCCCCAGAATCTGAGAAAATGTTCTGAAAGTGTCTTTTCCCAAGCCCAGAGAGCTCTGAGAAAGAATTGACCATCCTCCCTTCTTCGTTTTTAAGGCGCCATATAGTATTTGCAGCTTTCCTACCTTTAGAAAAGTTATGAAAAAACTTAGTATTCTCATCCCCCGATTTTATCCAGACTGCCCTACTTTTTATCCTCCATTCTTCTTCCTTATCCAGTAGGATTTTATTTTGTTGTTTCTCCAAATGGAGGATTCTGTCTTTGGATGACTGAGATGAGTAACCATCAACCTCCATACTTTCCAGCTGCTTCAGTTCCTCCCTAATATTTCCCAACTCCTCATTTTGCTTCAGCTTTCTTTCCTTTGCCCAGGAGATTGTGGCTTTCTTCAAAATTTTAAGGTTCTCCATGAACAAAAAACTCCTATCCTCATCAGAGTTTGGAACAGGGTGGCTCCATGTATTATTGAACAGATTGCAGAAAGAGGGATCTTGGAGCCAAGCAGGATTGAACTTGAAAGGGGCTGGGGGCTTGGGGGGAGGGAGGAAAAGGTCAAGAAAAACAGGGAAGTGGTCCGAGTTTCCTCTTTCCTCAACCCACTGTTTGATCAAGGGAATTTTTGTTAACAGGGGATCAGCTATCAGAAAACGGTCAAGTCTTTTGGCAATTTGATCCTCACCCATTCTTCGATTTCTCCAAGTAGGCTTTAATTTGATCGGAGAAGGATCAGTCAAATTGTTATCCGATATGAGGTTAAGGAAGAAATTAGAAAGAGGGTCTTCTCTGGCAGATGGCCCCCAAGCTTCAGCTCTGCCAATGGAGAAATTTAAATCACCACCCAGAAGCAAGTAAGGAGTCTTCATCACCGATTTCATCATCAGATTATCCCAAAAGGATTCCCTGCCCTGACAGGGCCCATACACATTTACCAAGGTAATAGGGAAAGAGAAATCTGGGGAGAGAACCTCCATTCCCAAAACAGAATTCATAGCCCATTGGTTTATAATTTTAATCCGTCCTTCTTTAATTCCAATGGAAATGCCCCCCGAATGACCAGAAGAGTCAACAGCAGTAAAAGACCATCCTGGTAAAATATTTTTTAGCAAAGCCTCAACCTCTACGGCCTTACCCAAAGTTTCTTGCAGAAAGATTACATCCAGATTAGAATTGTTTATCCACTCTTTTAATGCCAGTTTTTTAGGTTTGCTGGCCAAACCTCTACAATTCCATGATGTCAAAATCATTTAATAACATTCTCAGGGGGGTGGGCTGCTCTAAGAACCCCCGGTATTGAATATTGTTTGCCGTCTGCAACGTCAAGCTTAGCTTTAATCTTAGCTTTGGACATATCTGACTTCCTACCTCGCTTATTTTTGAGGCAGCTATGTTCAGAGGTTTGTCCCAATCCACCTACAGTCCCAGGATCACTAAGTTTCCCTCCCAAAGATCTCAGATTATATGGACAGGGAGATCTGGCAACCGAAAGAGAGAGGGGTGGCCATTGGTCTTCACGATTAATATCCAGAGCTGGTAAAGCATCAGCAATAAGGTCTATGGAAGGGGATATAGTATTATTTTCCACAGATTTATCAGCTTTATTTTCATGAACATTTTCGGATTGAAGCATAACGGAATTATGGTCCATGGACTCATAAGTATTATATTCATGTTCATTACAGGATTGAGAAAAAACATGCGGGGGAACAAGAACATGCTCAGACAAAAGATGTGTAGAAGTAGAGGTTCTTGACATACCCTTTTCTTCGTCTTCGCAATGAGCTTGTATAGCCGGGACAGTCTTGACATGCTCCTCCGCGGTCACCGAAACTTTGACAGGTTCCACCTCATGCACTGTTGAAAAGTTTTCAGTTCGCTGATTCCCTTCTTGGTGCGGGGCATTTTCATCCACTGGGACTTTATCAGTTTCCTCTGCCTCCATATCCTCTCCTCCGAGCGTCTCCGGTATTTCGTACTCCGTGGATAGCTGATCAGGGTCTTGTACATTTCCTCTATTCGCTGAGGCCCGCCGAAAGTGTCGCCTCCTTCGCATCAATGGGCATTCTTTAGCCAGATGCCCATACTCATGACAGAGATGGCATCGGAACGGGAGATATTCATAATCTAACATCTGCTCGAAGACGTAATCCTTATACTGGAGATTAATTGTTTTTGCTAAGCCTCTGCTCGGATTAAGGGTGGCCAGTATACGCGCCATCGATCGATCCTTTGTGTGCAAAAAGGTCATATCTGCCTCCAGATATTTCCCCAACCGGTTTCCAATGGATTTAAACACTTCTTCAGTCCACAGGAAGGAGGGCAAGCCCGGGACACGAATCCACACAGGAAACTCATCGGCTCTCTCCTTGTAAGCATCAAACATGGGTGTCCATTTCTTTAGTAGAATGGGAATGTTCCCAATATGCCAGTTGCGTTGGAAAACCCATTCTGCCGAAGCTTTATCTACAAAAACGAGCTTAAACCAGCCCTTCCCTAGGACTTGAGCTTCAAACTGAAGTGGTCTGTCTGAAACAAAACAGGATTCTCCCCACTCTTGCAGAAATTCTGAGGAGTATTTCTTACCTCGAACTCTTCCTACCAGCGTGCATTCTGCAACAGCTAGGGTTTCTTCAATAGTTACCTCCATTCCAAGGACCAGGTTGCCCTCTATCGCCTGAGCTCCAATGGGTCTTTGAGACTTCCTCTTCGCCCCTTTGAATCCTAAATCTTCCACCTGGGTATCATAACCCTTACGGCTGACGTTCCTATCTGTGATTGTCTGCGGATAGCCCCCACTGGATGTTATCTCCGGCTGAGGCGGATTTTGGTTCGCCAAAACTGCTTCCCCGTTCCCAGAAGATGACAGTCCCTTAGCCGGTCCATCAGAAACTGCCCGCGCCTCACCAGGTAGCTCTCCGGGACCCTGAGCAAACGGCCCTTCAAGGGTATGGGATACCCTTGGCTGCGAAACCCTAGTAATCGGGGGAAGCCCCTCAGAGGCCCTTGGAGGGCTGTTACTTGCAGCGAGCCCTAAAATGGGAAAATCTTCAAAACCCTTAGTCAACCGAAAACGCGAAGGGTCTTTTTTACCTTTTGGATCCAAGGGTAAACCTTCTTCAGCTGCTCCTCTGGGAGTCGAAACGCCGTCACTCTGCTTGTAACCATCTGCTATGCTTGAATGAAGTTCCGCGTTTTCCGCCGCCTTGTCCACTAGTGGAAACAGAGTATCATTCGGGTTTATTTCTCCACGCCTCGTCAGGTCGAAAGCTCCAAAATAGTGCTCCACAGCCTGAGCATTTGTGTCTTTCCCCCACATGGACAAAATGTCTTCTAATGCTGGGTCCAAATCGACTAAATCTGCGGGGTTAACCATGGTTATCTAGGAGCAGTTGCTGGTCAATGGCTGAAACCTCACGGTTCTTGTTGGGAGAAACGAAATAAGGGCGGTTGTTCAAACTGTAATAAAAACAAAGTGAAAAGGTTCTCGTGGATATGTTTTCAGGCCTATACCGTCGCAGTGATTAACCTCCAGCTGCCAGTCAAACGAGAAACCGCGCCGGCATCTGTTCTGCACCCCTCTGACCTTGCAGGCTAGCCGTGGCCCTTACGGGTTTCCAAGCAACTTCCAGGTTTCGGAACCCTAGTCGCCGCCATGATCGCTCCTCCCGTTTTTTCTCCTATATAGCATACTCTTATATATATATATATATATATATATATATAGGCAAAATGTCACGTTTACTTTTTCCCTGCAATTTGTAAAGAGCAGAATTTTACCATTGCTAGATGTAACCATGATATAAAAAAAATTTATTATAGATATAACCATCAACATTTTGAAAAAAATAAAAATATATTGAAAAAAATAAAAAATAAAAAATAAAAAATTATTATCAAAAAACAATGGCGTTAACGAGAGAAAGTAACGTTGGTCACCGTGGCTCTATGCACATAAACAAAGCTGTTGTTGCTTCCACCTCATAGGAAAACACTGGCTGCCTGCTACTTAGAACAACATTAGACAACACTACCAATATTTTTTCTCCATGTGGTTTCTTTTTATCCGTTGCTTCATCAATAACATTATGACCATGAGTGTGATCAACATAGATGTGGAAGTATTTTAAATCTGCCAATCGCTCCTTGCAGGTGGGCACTCCAAGGTTCTAGTCCCTATTGAATTTCATCTCCTATACTCCTTCCACGTTGGTTGAATGTTGAGCTTGACCCCTCCAGACCTTACCTTAAAACTTAATACAAGATTCACTTTGCATTGAAATGCCTAAATTCAAGACCAAGAAAATATCTACCTACTACTCAAAATAGAGCAAGAATTAATAGACGCATTGTATAGTGATTAACATAGTAATGTGAAATTTAATTTTATTTTCCCACTATGCAAGCATAAACAATTAACAAGGCATGAAGTAAATAATTTTGGAAAGTGAAAATTTGGATTAATACTCGTTCTTTGAAGTTTGTTTTTAAATTAGACTTAAAATTTATATATATATATATATATATATATATATATATATATATATATATATATATATATGTCATTAAAATAAGTATATTATTTCATTATAGCAAAAAATAAAAAAATAAAATAGGGAAAATATATTTTTCTATGGAAATTGATATTAAAAATAGAAAAAAAGAAGAAAGAAGAAAAAAAGGGATAAAAGATACAAACACTAAAATGAGTAAGTATGAGAAGAAAATTGTCATTAACAAATGGCATGAAAAGCTTTTATGGCTTTATTTTTTGTTCTTTTCAAAATAAATAAATCCTCTCCAAGAAAGTAGAAGTAGAGTTTGGAATGAGAGATGCGTACTTCAATGGTTCCTTACCATTCAATAAGCTTGCATTTGTCTGCAACACAATAGGAACAATATGTATTTATGATAAGTTTAATCTCCTGGCTTATTGTTTCCCCACGGTGTGCATGTATGTGTGATAAGTTTAATCTCCTTGCCTGGTGTTCTATATATGTATGGTGAGTTGGAGCTTTTCGACATGCATAAAGAGTAATGTCAAAATCTCATTCCGTGAAAACAATTATACCTCAACCATCAAAACATGATTAATTCATTCTAAAACCCAACCACATTAAATAGCCTATATTAAATGTCCCCCTGTGTACTATATTTTTTCTAAGTTGAAAACTATAATTTTAGGACAACAATGCGGAAACTAGAATTTTAGTATTACTCACATTTTTTTGTAAAAGGATATTTTCTATATGGCAATTAGATTTCCTTTCAAATTAATCATGTTCAAAATGATAAACTGACCCACCAATGAGAATTAAATAGTTGAAATCAATAAGAATTAAATAGTTGAAATACTTTTCTTTGGAACATTTTTTACACTTGGATAACTAAATATGTTTACCAAGAATTACTGCCCACCATAAATTACACAATTCACTACATAAATTTACATAGGAGTTTACTGAGGTTAGTGCCCACCAAAATTACACTTAGATAGCTAAATATGTTTACCAAGAGTTACTCCCCACCATAAATTACGCAATTCACTACATAAATTTACATAGGAGTTTATCGAGGTTAGTGCCCACTAAAATTTATGCAAATTGTGGGAGAACCTTTAGATAGAAGAATTATTGACTTAGTAAACAAAGATAACTTATATATGTATACAAGAAGGTTGTAATTTCCTATTAAAAATTTAGATTAACATTAATACAAATAAATATTGTTTTGCAAAAAATATATTTTCTTATAGCCATATTATTTCTTATAATGACAAGATTTAGTGAGAATGTTGACCTTTTAAGTTGCACTAAAACAAGTTGTTTATTTATTAATAATATTCAATAATATAAATGAACTTAAGTGAAATTTTTACTAGTTACTCACATCATGTTTGATGCCATGCATATTTCTAAACTTTTTTTTAGATGCAACTTCTTGAAATTTTCTTGAGACACAATAGAGTTATATTAGATATTGTCATAGTATTAATATGCATATGTTTACAAAACGGAAATCCATCATATTCATATTAAAGTTTCAAAGGTGAACACCAATTGATTAGCACATTAGAACCTCCTTTAAGACAATATATAATATTGAAATATTAAAACATGTAGCACTAACCATTCTATATATATCATTGGGATAGTAAATACCTAACAATAATGTCAATGTTGAGTTGATTGAGGCCATTAGACACCTACTTCGAAAACATAAGAATAATATATATATATATATAGATGACAATCTAGCATTAGTGATGGAATTTCAAGAGGACACCTAGTTATAATAATGTGATTAAAAATGGTAATTTAATGTTTATGTGAATGCTCAAAATATATAAGATGGATTTAGGATGATTGTTTAGGCATATCTAAAGATATTTGAGAGTGACTAGTAGTGTGTCACAACACTTGCTTAGATAGCAATGGGAGAGGTGGTAGATCCACGGTTATCTTCTCAATATTAGAAATGCTCATTTACAAGCATAACAAAAGGAAAACTTACACCTATCATTATGCAAAACATGTGTGAGCCAAGTAAGAATTTACAAGGCCCTAAGTCATGCTAATAAGTCTTGCATATCATATAGATATTTGAACAATTCAAAATGGTGAGGATGCGAAGAAATTAAGGTCAAGGAGGGTCATCACAAGGACCTCCTACAAATAACCCATTTCATAACCCGGAGTTGGCTCTCGTCTTGCATTCCCTAAAAGAAATTAAGGAGACTTTAAGATGGCACCAAACAATTGAAGTGCAAGTAGAGCACCCTCCATCAGGGTTGGGAAATCTCGAGGGATCAAGAGACTCTGATAGATGACCTCCAATCAAGGACATTACTAGGGAGTTCCAAAATATTAAGCTCCAAGAGTTTACTGGAGGTCATGCCAGTGAACATGCAGAAGCTTGGTTAGAAGGAATGAGAAGGTGCTTCGCACTAAGATATTATACTTCCAATTCAAAGGCTAAAATGATGATATTCCAACTCAGATATAGTGCTCTGAATTGGAGTAACTTAGAGCGTCAACTACACCTCACTCTGGACACAGTTACTTGGGAGTTATTTGAGGAGAGATTCTGGAAAAAGTACCTACCAGCATAGTATGAAAAACAACAGGTAGGATCCTTCCATGCTTTGGTACATGGAAATATTATGGTAGAAGAATATGAGATTATATTCATGGAATTGGTCAAGTATGTCTCCTACGTGGATACTGATCAGTGCTAACAAGATCATTTCATTTATGGATTGAACCCTAAGATTAGGGTAATGGTGCAGATGTGGAAACCATCCTCAGTTGTAGAAGTTATGGAACATGCTCGTTATGTTGAAGAGCACTCAGACTTAAAGGGTGGATACAAAACCATTTTTCCACAACAACCAAGGTTTATGGGGAAGGCCCCTCGTACCTTCCTCAGGGAGGGGAGTTTGAGTCCACTGCCATATGGAAACAGAGTTGAACCCAAAGCACCGACAATGGGGATTTCAATGGTTACTAGTGCAACTTCACCCGCAGCTTCAAGTATTCATGCAAATCAAGGTCATACATTAGGAGAAGCAAGTAGGGGCAGGGGTCCCAACGGAAGGAACTCTTTCCAAAGAAATCCACAACATTCTGTTCAAAGTCTACCACACATCACTTGTTGGGGATGCGGGGGACCTCATTACCAGTGTGACTTTCCTCAGTTACGAACTGGTAACAACCATAGAGAAGGAAAATCACCAATGGGGAGATAAATTAGCCACCATTGAATCTATACAACACTTGATAACCAACAAGTTGAACATCAATGCTTTGAAGAAAGGATTGGGAGCAATATTGATGCAAGAAGGCGGAATAATAGCTTACGCATCTAGAAAATTGAAGAAACGTGAAGAGTTGTATGCTACCCATGACCTAGAGTTAGCAGCAATGATGTTAGCTTTGAAAATGTGGAGACACTACCTCGTTGGGAGAAGATTTGAGTTAAGAATAGATCATCAAATCCTGAAGCACCTCTTCGCTCAAAGGGATTTGAATGCTAGACAAAGGCAGTGGAGCGAATTCATGAGTGAGTATGATTTTGAGATCTTATACATTAAGGGAAAGGAGAATGTGGTGGATGATGCACTAAGAAAGAGACCACGAACCTTCTCCCTAGTAGCCTTGAGGGTCAATTTGAGGGAACGTGTGTTGGAGAAACTCTTTGAAGATAGTTGGTATCTAAAGGTTATATCATCACTCCAGAGTGGGAATTAGATAGAATCAAATTTTGAGGTGTATGTCCTTGAACCAGATGGACTATTGAGATTTCAAGGGATAATGTACATACCTAAGGAAGGGGGTATAAAAAAGATCATCCTCGAAGAGTCACATAGAGCACTCTATTGTGCACATCCTAGAGTGAAGAAGATGTATGCAGACATAAAGAAACTCTTCTTTTGAGCAGGCATGAAGCACGGCATAGTCCAGTTTGTCACCAAATGTCTTGAATGTCAATGAATGAAGGTTGATCATCGCCATCTAGCAGGAGTCCTACAACCACATGACATCTCTATGTCTAAATACGAGGTAATTTCTATGGATTTTGTTTTCGATTTTCCACTCACGTCACAAAGGCACAATGTTTTATTGGTTATAGTTGATAAATTGACCAAAAGTGCCCATTTCATCCCAGTAAGAGACACTTACGATGTTACTGAAGTGGCATGAGTTTTTATAAGTGAATTTATTCGACTACATGGGTTACCCACAAAGATGATTTTTGATAGAGACTCCTAATTTACATCTAGGTTTTTGAAAAGTTTGTAGTTAGCACTAGGGACTCTGTTAAACCTGAGCACTGCATATCATCCAGAAACAAATGGGCAGACTAAAAGATTAAATCAAGTTATGGAATACATGGTTAGAATGTACGTCATGGATAATCAAACTTAGTGGGAAAGGTATTTACCATTGGTAGAGTTTTCCTATAATAACAGTTACCATAGTTCAATTGGGATGCCTCCTTATCAAGATCTATATGGGAGGCCATGTAGGATGCCATTAAGTTGGGAAAAGTTGGAGGACCGAGTAATAGTTGGGCCAGAATTAGTTCAGTAAATGGAGGAATAGGTAAGGTAGATTCGACAAAGGCTAAAGGAAGCACAAGATAGACAGAAGAGTTATGATGATTCACATAGGACTGGTCGAAGTTATGAAGTTAGAGACCAAGTTTTTATTCGTATCCAACCCAACAAAAGAACCATTCGGTTTGGGAAAGGGATGAAGTTGTCACCTTGGTTCATAGGACCTTTTAGATCAAGGAGAAGATTGGACCAGTTTCCTATCGTCTTGTACTGCCACCCCATTTGCATAAAACTCATGATGTTTTTCATGTATCTATTTTACGAAATTATGTTTCTGATGAATCTCACAAACTGGATTGGAGGGAATTGCAGGTCTCGGACCATTACGCATATTTGACTGTAGGGCTCGACAACTCAGACATCGCATGGTGGAACAGGGTAAGGTCTAGTGGGACAAGTATAACCCAAGATCTGCTACCTGGGAGGATGCAGAGACTATATGTCATGACTACCCTTCACTTTTTGAGCATTTGTGATGCCCATTTTGACTTAGATAGCTACCTATGCTAAGGCTCTATTACAGTTCCATGTTATTTATGTATGAACACTATGCAATATTGATGCATTTAGCTGGACAGGTGAAACTAATTATATAAATTATTAGATGGATTAGGTATTGATGATTGAAATGTTTGATGTATGACTTACTTGATTATGATTTATCTAGTGCATGACTTATCAGAGTTACGTTGTTTCATGTATGGCTTAAGTGGATATGATTTATCTAATGAATGACTTAGTGAAATTATGATTTATCTAATGTAAGATTTATGTCCAGTATGAACTACAAAATTGACACGTCGATACTAGACTTAATAACATGATGTTTATGATCACTTATCTATATATATATTTTTGTTATATATGTATGAATGAGAACTAACCGTCAGATTGGAAAGAACTATATGATAACCATGATATACTCTTCCATTGGGGAAGGTCGAGAGATCTAATGAGGAAATATATGATATACATTGTTCTATTACATTTTGTATCTACTTGATATGCACTCTTATGACATGGGTAAAATGTAAATGGCAGGTGACAACACTACTTGACTGGATTATTTGATGACAAGTATCCAACTAGCATTGTAGTGTGGTCCATATTAGGGTGTTGACCCTATTTGTGAGGAGGGGTGGAGGTATTTCCCACTCCGTAACCTCCAAACCTAGAATCATGGGAGGACAGTGATGGACACACTCCCCTAGATGTGTGATGATGATTGCTAGTTACCTGCTGGGGAAGTTAGGTCGATATAGTCGATGCTTCTGCCATATTGCTTTTATCAGTGGTTAGATTAGTATATCCGACGCCATAGCATATAGCAGCAGAGGATGGATATGGTGGGAGCGGAAGTAGGTTAAGAAGGATAGATGGATATAGATTAGTTGGAGACCCTTGATGGGAAGTGGTATCATTGTCTGACTTAATTAATTTTACTACTATAACTCTCTCTCTATTTTGTTATGCATTATTGTCAAACTTCTTTCGAACTCCTTGTATCTTTTTCACTCTAACTTCGGGACAAAGTTTTCTGAAGGAGGGGTGTACGTAATGGCCTACTTAATCTGATCATGGTAATTTTTATTAGTGTTTAATTGACCTGAAAATATTGACTTATAATTATCAATAAATATTGGTATATACCTACATTGTGAAACTATAATTTTATTTTACTAATATAAATTTTATTATTGTTATTATTCAATTCCCAACTTGTCTTCTCAAATTTAATTTTGGATAGAATATGTCCTCCTCCAATTTATTCCAAATTAAATATCCATATCCCAAGGTGTCTATTCAAATCTAGTTTTGAGAAGATATGGTCTTCTCCAATTTATTCCAAATTAAATATCCATATCCCAAGGTGTCTATTCAAATCTAGTTTTGAGAAGATATGGTCTTCTCCAATTTATTCCAAATTAAATATCCATATCCCAATGTGTCTTTTCAAATCTAGTTTTGAGAAGATATGGTCTTCTCTAGTTAAATTTCAAATCAAATATCCATATCCCAAGTTGTCTTCTCAAATATACTTGGGAGAAGATATGGTCTTCTCCAATTGAATTCTAAATTTAATATCTATTTTTTATTCCCAAAATGTCTTCTCAAATCTACTTTGAATAAGATATGGTAAGAAAAGTCAAGGATACTAAATTAAAGGATGAGGGGGTTGTCATGACATTAATGATAGGTGGTTGAGGTGGATGGGAGGAAGAGACATAAAAGGGGAAGGATGATGAGAAGAGAGGGGGAGATCCTTGGTCTTGGTCTTGGTTTTGGTTTGGAGGATTTTGTTTTGGGGTAGGGATATGGAGAAAGAGAAGGGAGAGAATGGAGAGATAAATGAGAGAATACAAACTTGGATCTAGAGAGTGTTTGTTTAACTTGGACACACTACACCTGGTTGGAGTTGGGCTCGGAGGGCTAGGGAACCTATGGAGGTTCCTTGGGCTAGGAAATCATTCCTAGTTGGCTGGGAGGTAAATTCAGTTGGGTAGTCGAGAGGAGCATCCCAACAGAGTCAGGAGCATCTTAACCAAGCTATTGGAATATGTATTCTTCTGTTTATTGATTACTTATGTAAATGGTTGCAATGAAATATTTACTTGTTTAATATGTTGTAAATAAATTTTAATTTTATATTATCATCAAATAAATGTTGAGTTATAAATAATTTATTTCCGTTCTTATTGAGTTTAAATTAAATAAATTTAGTTTGTATTTAGAGGACCCTAGGATGGATTCTCACAATGGCGATGGTGATGGTGATGGTGATGGTGATGGTGTAGGTGATGATGGTGATGGTGATGATGATGATGATGAAAGTGTTTTTAATATTTTATTTCTATGATAAAAAAAAAGAGAGAGAAGTGTTGGAGGGCATTGTAATTTTGCTTACTTAACAAGGTTGGTAGTATGGCAAATGTTTTGAAAAAAAGAACGAATGTGAGTAAGGGATAGACAATCAAAGCGAAAGTGATTTTCATTTTCAACTCTCTTAGTATCGCAAAGGGGGTATATTCTTTCATCCCAAGGTGATTTGGGAATAGACCAACGCCCCTTTCCACTCTGAAGCTCATGAGAATTAGTTCTTATCTTTGCAATGTTCATTTTCTTCTTAGTACTAGTCAAGGCAAAAGATAATTTTGGTTAGCAAGAGGGGTTGATTACCTCCTTATAATACCTTAACTTCCTTTTTCCATCTAACTCCTTGTCATCCCATAACTTATCCTTAAATTTGGAACTGATATTATTTATAATATTATCTTTATTCTCCAAAATGATCTCCTCATTTATCCCCCAATGGTCAAGCCACGACAAGGCATCCTTATGCTAGCCTCGCTTGAGTCGAAGGTGGGGGTTTTGACTAGAGTTAGAATCAATTTTGGGTAGCCTCTTGGCTTCCATGTTATACAACTTCTTCTTGTACATCAAATAACTAAACATAGCCAGGATTTCAATGGGAGAAAGGCTAGCTTCAATCAAGAGAATAGGGTAGGGGGAATTTCCTTTAATCTCTAGGTTGTGAGTTATAAATTTCTTTTGGATCGTCTCAATATTTCTCCACAATTTTCTAGATATACTACAGCCCCAAACCTCACATCCATATAAAATTAGATGGGTGAACCTTTTTTTACTCCAAACCCAAAGATCTGTTGACTTACAATTGTTTCAAAGCTCACAATAAGCTTCCAGCCTCTTATTTCTCAATGTTATAGTTCCAATTGAGCTCGTGGTGAATGTCAATACCTAAATATTTGTATGAGGAAACCTTCTCCAAGTAATTGTTATCATACATGAAACTATAATAATTGATCATTTTGGATTTAATTATCATGACTTTATTCTTCTCAGTATTAAGAGTCATACCCATGTTGGAGCTTATGGGGAGAAGAACGATATCCTCATCATAAAGGAGAAGAGCAATGATTATGCCAACGAGATTGGATCCATTCCATCCTGCAATTTCTAAA
This sequence comes from Pinus tabuliformis, assembly GCA_031772625.1. Classification (NCBI taxonomy): domain Eukaryota; kingdom Viridiplantae; phylum Streptophyta; class Pinopsida; order Pinales; family Pinaceae; genus Pinus; species Pinus tabuliformis. The sequence continues at coordinate 1,529,390,574 of CM062818.1, read as the reverse complement.
CATTCTTCTAGCTTATCAATGTAAATGCCAAAAAAACGAGATAAGGAACATCCTTACTTAACTATGATGTTGCATTTAATTTGGAGAGGTACCATTATCTCATATAGACTTTGCCATAACTTAAAAAGTTATTAACTTTAACTCAAAATTACTGAATTGAGGCTTCTGTGATCCATAATAGTTGTAAGAAGAACTTCGGCGAAAATCACATGAGGAAAGGCCTTTGTGACGCGTTTCGAACCAACCAGTGTGGTTCATCGTCAGGACAAGTTGAAGAAACAGATCCAGCTAAGCATGTTAAATAGTCTGAGCAGAGACTCCAACGGCTGAATCGACCAACGACTAATTTTGACCTACAGACCCAGGGCAAATTACTGTTCATTAATTTAATATTATTATTATTTTTAATATTAATACATAAAATATTTTTAATGGTTAGTTTAAAAATTAATTTATATATATATATATATATATATATTAAAGTTCTAAAAATAGATTATTAATAAAAGTTAGGATTCAAAATAAATAAAATACTATTAGGGTTAGTTTAAGAAGGTAATTCACTTATTTATTTAAATTATTCACTAATTATTGTTAATAATATATATATATATATATATATATATTCCAATTAAAATCATACAGTTAAGGTTAAAAATATCAATAAATAAAATAATTTAAATGGTTAGTTAGAAAAGGTAATTTATTTAATTAAATTAAATTATTTGTTATTATATATAAGTAATTTTTTGTTTAATTAAGTTATTTATTAAATATAATTAATATTATATTAGTAAAATAGTCTTGATATTAATATATTATTAATATTGGTAGACAAAATATCATTAATAATAATAATAATAATAATAATAATAATAATAATATTATTATTATTATTATTATTATTATTATTATTTATGGAAAAGAGTTAAAATAGGTAAGATAAAATACTTTAAAGGTTAGTTTTTAATTTATTTATTTATTATTTATATATATATATATATATATATATATATATATATATATATATATATATATATATATAAGTAATAATATTCGGTTATTTAGATAAAATTTAGGTAAAAGACAGTTGAAAAAAATAAAATAAATAAATAAACAAATAAATAAATAAACTTAAAAAAAATAAAAAATAAATTAAAAAAATAAAATTAAAAAAATAAAATAAAATAAAAAATAAAAAATAAAAATAGAAATAATAATAATAATAATAATAAATACTTTTAAATATAGGGTATATAAATGAATAAATAAATAAATAAGAGAGAACGAAAAAAAAGGGGAGGGACAGGAAAAAGACCAAAAGCAACCACAGAGCAAAATGGATCAACCCCAGAAGGAAGGCTCCAGGGGGAACACAGAAAACTAAGACGACAAGGCAGGGATCCAATAGCTACTCATTTTCCAGCCGTCATCTCTATTGAGATTGTTAGGCCTTCTTTCAATCTCAATAGCTTCCCTGAATTTGCGATGATGGAAATGAGCAATCTTAGCAACAACCTTGGCCTCTTCAATACAAACCTGATGCTTGGTATTTTCCACATGCTCTGCTAACGCTGAAGACTTGGTTCTCCCATGTCTTATGTTAGCTGCATGTTCGCTTATCCTCTGATGGATGGAGCGTCATGTTTCCCCGATATAGGGGGTTCCACAAGAACAAGGGATCAAGTAGACACCCTTTTGTCCATAGGGTCAACAGGATCTTTCACCGATCGGAGGGACTTACGAATGGTGTTGAGGGGCCTAAAGGTAGAGGGGATATCATACCTCTTAAGGATTCGAGCAATTTTGTCTGTGGTTCCTTGAACATAGGGAAGATGGACCCCTAGTTGGCGCTCCTTCGGTTCTTTATTAATCATCATTTTTAGAGGCTTTAAGGAAAGCCTTCTGACCTAGGTGCCTACTGTAGCCATTCTCCACAAAGACATTAAGGAGATGGGATCTCTCCTTATCAAAGCTTTTATTATCAGAAATCCTTAGGGCACGAGCAGCAAGGGTGTTAAGAACACCCATCTTTTGAGCAGGGAAATGATGGGAATCCGCATGAAGATACTGCTCAGTATGCATTTTCTTACGGAATACTGAGTGGGAGAGAGAGCCATCCATATTCTTAGAAATAAGAATATCCAGGAAAGGGAGGCAACCATTGACCTCTTTTTCCTTTGCGAACTTAATGGCAGAGGACTGACAGTTGAGGTGATTGAAGAAGTGATCCAGCTCCTCGTGGCCATGGGACCAGATGACATTAGTGTCATCTACATACCTTCGCCAAAGCTTAGGAAGGAGACGAGCCGAGGCTAGAGATTTGGCTTCGAAATCTTCTATAAAGAGATTGGCGACAATAGGGGAAAGGGGGGAGCCCATGGCAACACCACAAGTCTGTTCAAAGAACTCACCCTCGAAACAGAAGAAAGTGGAAGTGAGACAAATCTCAACCAGATGCGCGGTATCGGGATCCGTTAGGTGATAAATCACTTCCAAGGCCTCCTTTATAGGGATGCAGGTATAAAGGGAGACCACATCAAAGCTGACCAGGATGTCCTCAGGGTCAAGTTTAATATCTTTAAGCTCCTTAATGAAGGATGCAGAGTCTTTCACGAAGGACTCAGTGCGGCCAACCAGGGGCTTAAGTTTCAGGGCGAGGAACTTAGCAAGAAGGTAGGTCGGACCACCAATGGTATTGACGATAGGCCTCAGAGGGACTCCTTCTTTGTGAATCTTAGGTAACCCATAGATCCTAGGAGTAAGGGGACTGCTCTCAATGAGTTTGTGGCTTAGAGAGCCCACCGAACTACTGGACTTGATGGCTAGAGCCACAGTCCTAGAAACTTTCTTAAGAGGGTTCTTGGGCAGTTTTTTATAACTGCCACTATTGTAAAGATGATCTAACATCTTCTTACGGTAATCATCCTTGTTAAGGATGACCGAAGCCCCTCCTTTGTCAGCCTTCAGAACGACAATGTCTTGGTTCTGATTTAATGATTTAAGGGCAGAGAATTCCTCCTTGCTGAGGTTCTTCCGAGGGGGCTTAGCTTTCCTAAGGACGACAGCACAGTCCTGCCTAATAGTGTCCTTGATATTGTCCGGAAGATCCCTAATCCCGTATTCCACGTCGCAAATAATGTCATCCACCAGGATTCTTCTAGGGGCAAGGGCAAAGTTTAAACCTTTGCCTAAAAGACTAAAAAAAGAAGGGGAAAAAGAAAAGCTAGAGAGGTTAACCACTCTTTTATTCAAGGAAGAAGGGGGAGAATGAACCTGATTCACAATCAAATTCTCACTGTTAAGGTTATTAATATTAATACCAACATCAATGTTATTACTAAAAGAATATTTGTCCTTAGGGTATAAAGTATTATTATTAATATCACATAAATCAACCTTCATATTACCCGAAATTTTATTCAAAATATTGTTATTATTCTTATGCTTAATACTATTCTTAGATAAATTCTTATTATTAATCTTATTATCATAAATATTCATATTATTCATATACATCATATTAATATTCTTATTATAATGGTTATTCATGCAAATATTATTACAATTATAAAAATCCTTATTATTAACCATGTTGTCATTATTGTTGAGGAGTCCCTCTGAGGCCTATCGTCAATACCATTGGGGGTCCGACCTACCTTCTTGCTAAGTTCCTCGCCCTGAAACTTAAGCCCCTGGTTGGCCGCACTGAATCCTTCGTGAAAGACTCTTCATCCTTCATTAAGGAGCTTGAAGATATTAAACTTGACCCTGAGGACATCCTGGTCAGCTTTGATGTGGTCTACATTTTTTCCTGCATCCCTATAAAGGAGGCCTTGGAAGTGATCTATCGCCTAACGGATCCCGATACCGCGCATCTGGTTGAGATCTGTCTCACTTCCACTTTCTTCTATTTCGAGGGTGAGTTCTTTGAACAGACTTGTGGTGTTGCCATGGGCTCCCCCCTTTCCCCTATTGTCGCCAATCTCTTTATGGAAGATTTCGAAGCCAAAGCTCTAGCCTCAGCTCGTCTCCTTCCTAAGCTTTGGCGAAGGTATGTAGGTGACACTAATGCCATTTGGTCCCATGGCCACGAGGAGCTGGATCGCTTCTTCAATCACCTCAACTCTCAGTCCTCTGCCATTAAGTTCACCATGGAAAAAGAGGTCAATGGTTGCCTCCCTTTCCTGGATATTCTTATTTCTAAGAATATGGATGGCTCTCTCTCCCACTCAGTATTCCGTAAGAAAACGCATACTGAGCAGTATCTTCATGCCGATTCCCATCATTTCCCTGCTCAAAAGATGGGTGTTCTTAACACCCTTACTACTCGTGCCCTGAGGATTTTTGATAATAAGAGCTTTGATAAGGAGAGATCCCATCTCCTTAATGTCTTTGTGGAGAATGGCTACAATAGGCGCCTAGGTTAGAAGGCTTTCCTTAAAGCCTCTAAAAATGCGATGATTAATAAAGAACCGAAGGAGCGCCGAGTAGGGGTCCATCTTCCCTATGTTCAAGGAACCACAGACAAAATTGCTCGGATCCTTAAGAGGTATGATATCCCCTCTACCTTTAGGCCCCTCTACCTTTAGGCCCCTCAACACCATTCGTAAGTCCCTCCGATCGGTGAAAGATCCTGTTGACCCTATGGACATGAAGGGTGTCTACTTGATCCCTTGTTCTTGTGGAACCCCCTATATCGGGGAAACAGGACGCTCCATCCATCAGAGGATAAGCGAACATGCAGCTGACCTAAGACATGGGAGAACCAAGTCTTCAGCGTTAGCAGAGCATGTGGAAAAGACCAAGCATCAGGTTTGTATTGAAGAGGCCAAGGTTGTTGCTAAGATTGCTCATTTCCATCATCGCAAATTCAGGGAAGCTATTGAGATTGAAAGAAGGCCTAACAATCTCAATAGAGATGACGGCTGGAAAATCAGTAGCTGTTGGATCCCTGCCCTGTCGTCTTAGTTTTCTGTGTTCCCCCTGGAGCCTTCCTTCTGGGGTTGATCTGTTTTGCTCTGTGGTTGCTTTTGGTCTTTTTCCTGTCCCTCCCCTTTTTTGTCGTTCTCTCTATTTTATTTATTTATTCATTTATATACCCTATATTTACAAGTATTTATTATTATTATTATTATTATTATTATTTTATTATTTATTTTATTTCTATTTTTATTTTTTATTTTTATTTTTATTTTTATTTTTTATTTTTATTTCTATTTTTATTTTTTATTTTTATTTTTAAGTTTATTTATTTATTTGTTAATTTATTTATTTATTTCAACTATCTTTTACCTAACTTTTATCTAAATAACCGAATATTATTACTTATATATACTTATATATATATACTTATAGATATATATATATATATATATATATATATATATATATATATATATATATATATATATATAATTATTAATAAATAATTTAAATAAATAAATTAAATTAAAGTTTTTTAACTAACCTTTAAAGTATTTTATCTTACCCATTTTAACTCTTTTCCATAAATAATAATATTAATAATAATAATACTAATATTAATATTAATATTAATATTAATAATATTAAATTAATAATGATATTTTGTCTACCAATATTAATAATATATTAATATCAAGACTATTTTACTAATATAATATTAATTATATTTAATAAATAACTTAATTAAACAAAAAATTACTTATATATAATAACAAATAATTTAATTAAATTAAATAAATTACCTTTTCTAACTAACCATTTAAATTATTTTATTTATTGATATTTTTAACCTTAACTGTATAATTTTAATTGGAATATATATATATATATTAACAATAATTAGTGAATAATTTAAATAAATAAGTGAATTACCTTCTTAAACTAACCCTAATAGTATTTTATTTATTTTGAATCCTAACTTTTATTAATAACCTATTATTAGAACTTTAATATATCTATATATATATATATATATATATTAATATAATTAATTAATTAATTTTTAAACTAATCATTAAAAATATTTTATGTATTAATATTAAAAATAATAATAATATTAAATTAATGAACAGTAATTTGACTTGGGTCTGTAGGTCAAAATTAGCCGATGGTCGATTTAGCCCTTGGAGTCTCTGCTCAGACTATTTAACATGCTTACCTGGATCTGTTTCTTCAACTTGTCTTGACGATGAATCACACTGGTTGGTTCGAAACGCGTCACAAATGTCTTTCCTCATTTAACTCAAAATATTAAACATATCATTTTATTTTAATTAATTTAAAAATATTTCATATCATTTTATTTTAATTAATTTAAAAAATATTTCATTAGGTTAATGAGTGTAAAATATAAAAGCATTATTAAAAAATATACCCAAATTTGTTTTCGATGAAATAGGGTGTTAGACCATTCTTGCAAAATAATAAATTGAAAAAATTGTAAAAAATAAAAGGCATTTTTTAAATATCTTTTATACACTTATAAGATTTAAATTTTAATATTAAAATTAATATTTTTTTACGATAATTATTAAATTTATATTCACTGAACAATATAAAAAAATAAAAATAAAAAATACAAATTATATATAAAAATGAATCCTTGAACTTAAATCTGTATTATATTGTTCCAATTTAAAAAACAAAAAAAAAATTATAGTCGAAAAATGAATAAAGAAAAAACCGTATATAATTTGTAAGCCAAGCTTGAACAACGTAAAATACTTACTATTAAATTTAAGTTTCTTTGCACGATAATATAATTCGGCAAATTTTCCTTTAGTTATCTGATTTTATTGGGTGTAAACCCAACAATGTGTCAACTAATATGTAATTATTGGTATACTTTGTGTTTTATCTTTTATGTAGTTTTTTCCTTTTAAATATTATCGTGTTTTATAATGATATTTTTGTTTTTAGGTTCTTTTATATAAAATAATTTAAAATAATTTTTTTTTAAGAGTTTTGAATTTTTTAAAATAATATAAAATTTATTTACTTATAAATATAATTAATTTTTTTTTTTTTTTTTTTATAATATGATATTTAGAAATGATAAATTAACTTTTGAAATTCATTACCATAATGAAATATTTTATAACCTAATTTCATTTTATGTAAATTTATTTAACTATTTAATAAAATAAAATTTCTATTAAAATTTTCAATATTAATTATATTTTAATATTTATTTATTATATATGATTTTGTAATGTATTTAAATATAAAAATTTAATAGGTAAATATATTTGTTTATTATATATATTATTAGTCTCTGCTCTAGGTATGGTTGGGACTATAGTAATAGAAGATGTGGGGTTAACATTACTTTTGGTTGGTTAATTTTACAAATAACCAAACTTTTTAAATACTGTAGTGTATTTTCATAATGTAATCTTTTTTGCCATTTTCTTTGGCCTCTTCCTTAGGTGGGAGACTATAAGCATATATTATATTGATATGTTCCCTTTGCATTTTGAAAACATTTTGAAAGACATGAACTAATGCTTGTATTAGTTTACCATGTTATGCTTCTATTATAAAAAAGACCAAAGTTATAAGTGCTAAATGGTGTCTGCATGTTGTTGTAGTGGTGTTTGCATGTTGTGGTGTCCACATGTTGTTGTTGTCTATGGGAGGATCACAGGCTACCGATGTTTTGAGAAATTGATGACCACTGATGTTTTGAGCATGTTCATCGTGAGTGCTTGAAGAGGCCTATCAATCTATTTAAGTGAAGATGTTTGCTCTCTTGATCTAATGTTTTAAAGAATAAAATGAAGGCTTTTTTTTGTGCAAGGATCCAGCCTACACCGACTCCACATGGCTCCTGGCATTGTTCTATGTGAGAATGCAACCCATATCGACTCCACATCCCACTGCAACAACAACAATGACTCACACCGACTCAACGACCCATAGCAAATCTGAACATAGCTACAATTGCGGCAAAGGAAATTGACAATGAGCACAATAAAATATGATTCTAAGGCTAATGGAGAACAAAAAAAAAAGAGTCGAATTCTTATGATTTTCATATATACCACATGTATGTTCTTTTTCCCTTCTTAGTACGCTTAATAAAAAATTAATTTTATCAATTTTTAATGCATTCCTGGTTATTTTATAGTAATGGTGAGATTAAATTAAAAACTATATTTCCCTTAAATACTTCTACACAAATTAATTTCAAGTAGAAGGATGAAATAGAATAATGCAGTGAAATAGGAGATTGTTTCTTTTGTTTCTCTTCAATACAAAATTATTTTCCAAAGAAGATCTTATATTTTTTACATTTTGTCTAGGAAGAGTGAAATTCACTTACACAATGTGTAGCAGGGGTAGAAACATGCAGATCCGACAGTATTTGAACTGAAACAATAATAACCATTGTTACAAATTCATGAACTTTAGTCACAAATACAGAAAACACATTCACATCCTCAGTTTCAGCTTTAGCGACAACAACATTCACAAATTCTCCAACCATATGTGGGAAAACGAGTGAGTTTCAAAAGCATCGAGGCGAAATGCAAAACTTACCGAGACTATCAATATCAATCTAGCTTAGGTTGTGGCCTATCGCTTGTAGATTTGTATGGATATTCCTTTATCCTACCCCTTTCGAGCTCATGGTCCCCTAAACAGACTTATCCCTCATTATCTGGCCTTATCACCCTCCAGTCAAACCATGCCCAGGGAAATCCATAGGAGACCTACAGTGAGTATTCACCTTAGCTTTAGGTGTTCTAGCTGTTTTCCCACGAAAGGTTGTATGAATTACCTAGTTCCCTAGGTATCTCAACATTCAGAGAGAGCCTGTAATATTTGAAAAATTTGTAAATGTTGTAATAACACAATGGTTCGGTCTTCCAGGTGTTTGTCATTGATGCTTAATGCCCATACCTTGCATGCGGACCCTTAGAAGAAATGATATGCCCAAAATCTACCAATCAAATGAAGCAAACACAACCACACCAGAAGCTAACATTAGCACAAGATCTCAATTTTTTTAGTAGATAACTGACACCCAGACAAGGAGGAAAACTTGAATCAGGCACTAGAGCGGACTCTACATGCCCCTATTTTGATAAGACTTCATGCTTCAGGGGTCTGCGAGTGAACACAAGCTTTGTATGTAAAATAACTACTTCAAGAGAGGAAGTAGTGAGATTTCTCCCAAGGCTACTAACTTGCACCCCAATGAGAGTGGGGTTGGGATTAGGCTCAATTATGGAGCTTCAATTATCAGGTGCATGGAGTTTAGTTCTAGATGAAAAGTTGTATGGAAGATTGAAAAAGGGAGAAGTGGGATGCATGCAAGCTTAGGGTGTTTACCAATGAGTTTTTGGTTTTATTTGTCTTTATTGAGTATTTTGTATATTTATAGTTTAATTATTATTCCTGGTTGTAAAACAAATATTTTATTTGTTAAAAAAATTATGTTCTTATAATTATTAATTACATATTAGAATCGTTATGGCCTTTGACTTTCCATCGTGCCATCCACTAGTGTATCCATATGGGTTGTTCTGTACTTTGACTTACAAAAACAAGTTAAAACTAAGTCAGCGATTTCATTCCCAGCTATGCTTACTGGTCACCATATCCTACATTGCCATCAACTACTAGCACATGCAGATCAATTTAGAGGTGACATTATCCAGGGCATGACTATAGAGGACCTTAGAAATCTAGACTCTTTTTGAAGTTGGTCTAGAAAATTATGTCTATCTTTTCTTGAAGGAAATTTGTGCAAGCTTTCAGAAAACTAGTCAGCTCATTTGTAAGAAGCTACATGTGATTGAGCTTCATCTACAACTAGGTATGCTACTATATTTACATTTAGTATGCAAGTACAGGTTTTGAATCAAAGAATAACTTGACTTTTGGTCGAACTAGTGAAATTTGAGCCTTTTTTTTAGTCTTCTCTAAAATAACTAGCTCATTTTTTCATGTCATGGAGATAGTTTGTTTTGAAATAACTTCACCAGGGAGGAGAAATAGTGGTAAATATGAAAAATTTAGGATCAGTTTGCATGCAGTTAACTAGTTTTTGCAAAAGTTAGTTCTATCACTCATTTTCAAAGGGAACACTTGATCTTATCTAAACTAATAGGATAACTAGTTGAATTTGGATAAGTCTAGAGACATGTTTTCCTCTTGTGGCTTGCATGCCACTGCAAGGGGGCCATTTGATTAGCAGCAGCCATTGTGGTTGTTAAGTTTGGAAAAGAATGTCACACCATAAACTGTGACATCGTGTCCCGCCTCTTCATAATGGGTGGCAATCAACGTTTGAAGGAATCTTTGATACTCTTGGTTGATTCAAGTCACAATATAGAAAGAAGAATTTGTAAACATATAAAGCTTCCAATCTCGATATCTTTAGTTTTTAATTAATATTTTGCACAAGCATGTCATACGAAACAAAATTGTTGATGCTTTTATTATGTAGATATAAATTTTAACTTCCACTTCTATCATGACATATCTAAGATGCTACTTTTGTAATTATGACTCAAATAATATGTTTATTTGGTCAGTCTCATATAGTTCGATTTCAAATTTTTTTATGAAGACAATATATTGATGTTTATGTAAAAATTCTTCTTGGGCATCTTAAAATATATGGGAAATAATGCAAACAATTAATTAATATAATCAGTCTTTGTTAGTTGGGTCTGATAAAGTGATACATTATGTTGCAGTCTATACAAGCTTTGGAAAACATTTTTCATAGGCATGCATATGCTTGTCTTCATGGTGGTGCTCTTATGACAGTATTGTCCTAGCTAGATCTTTTTTCTCCACTAATGTAAATGTAAGATATATTCCTCGCTTGTATATATTTTGTTGAGTATGGAAAGTGGAATCATATGGCTAATATCAATTTCAAATTTTTCAAAGAGTATATTTTTCAACGACTACAAACATTTGCAAACAAATTTCATCTGATACTATCGCTTCTACAATGGAAACAATTCCAACCTTTACCGACCTTCTTTCAGATAATGATACTAATTTATTTTGTATTTGTAATATAGTTCGATATTATCTTGGGTGGTTTCCTTACACTAATGTATAAAGTTATGAATTCTTGTGGGTCTTACTTATATATAAAGTTGTGACTGCTAGTGGACCTTACTTATATATAAAGTTGTGACTGCTTGTGGGTCTTCCTTATATATAAAGTTATGACTGCTTATGGGTCTTACTTATGGATTCTCCCTGGTGAAAAAATTAATTATGTTTTAGGTGGTAGAGAATGCATCATTTTTCTTGGCTCGAATTGCAGAAGCTTGTGCTTCTTCTCCAGAAAAATTGAACAATCTCTCTAGCTATAGTCTAGTTTCGCAAGCTGTAAATCTGATATATGTCACTAACTCAGGAAGTTCCTAGGCATCTCTTAGTTATTCAACATACACGATAGTATAACCTTTTATAAAGTACTTTCAAGCAGTGAGATCATTAATTTTTAACTCTAAATTAGGGACCTTTTACTAACTGGTCTACTCAAGTTGTTATTTGGCTTGGTGTAGGTTTTAATTAGGCTTATTTCAACTTGTGCAAGTAACTCTACTCTATCTACAAAGGAATTACTTGAAATGGGGATCTATGGCATCCTTAGAGACATTCTAGCCAACTCTGGCCTTGTTTCACAGATAGTTGTTCCTTTTTCATCAAATAGGCCTCTTGATCAGGTTACCTTCTTGTCTAATCATTTATATGCAATAAGTGTCTTGTCTAATAATTTACATGTTTAGTGCTACTTTTTGTGAATATTTATGTGTTGTGAACATTTATGTGTTGGAAATAATAGATGTCAGAGGTTCTTAGGGAGCGAATGCTCCTTAGGTTAATTTTTGTTGTAATTTCACAAAATTTGTGGCTTAGATAAAGGTTAACTAATTTGGATTTGATTTGAATATTGTCTTTCTAAGAACTATATAAGTATAGATCAATGACAAGGGGACATGCATATGCCATCTTTGTGATTGTTGGAACTTGCTGAGTAACTTGGCTAACTTTTGAATCAAGTCATTTTGACACTTACTGTTAAATTCATGTAAATATAAGATAATTCCTTAGAGATATACATCATTGGAAACTATTGATATAGCATATATTTTAATTGATATTAAATTCAGGGACCTAAAACCAAGATCTAATTTCAATCAAAACAACTATTTTTTTCCTTATTCTCTAGAAGTAAACAAATTCTGATGAGCCAACAACGTTGTTGTACGTGAAAGGCTTGTGTCTTTTTAACTGTGAATGAAAGGATGCAATTATTATTTTTTCATGAATGCCACCTCAATGTAATTTATGTTTCTTAATAATTTTCAATCAAAATGTGGTGCCTTCTTTTGCCTCTACTTGTTTGATATAGACTACATCAAATCTTAACCAAAGTTACAATATAGACTCTTCTAGACTTTTATACATAATAATCATGTCGCTAGCCTTTTTTCCATGAATAATAGGGCTAATATGTCTTCCTCTCGAATTATGGTGGTGAAAACAGGAAGGTCGACTTCTGAGTAGCATAACTTTCGCATACATAATCTAATTGGCATGATTCTTGCATCGTTGAAAAGGTCTTTGTGTGTAGAATAGTAAAAAAAAAGGTGCTACCCTAAAGAGACAAATTTTATCCTAGAAAAAATGTTATTTGATGCCTCAAAATTCTCTTGGAATGTTTTAGACCCTAATTTGCCAAACTAGTCCCACTAGTAAAAATGGTTCTGATAGTGGATTCCTCCTCCTTTTCCACTTTGGAAGCATCAAGATGAATGAAAAACAATAGAATGATGCAATCAGAATCACACCTCCCAATTTTGGGAGGCTTTTTGTCAACAAAAGATTCTACTAAATGAGGTGAGGAAATTTTTCCTCCACCTTCTCTTTGGTCTACCATTTAGCTTTGCCTAGAAGTTTTCCTTTCAACCCAATCTACCAAAGGTCATGCTACGCTTGCATTGTAGTTCTAGACCTCTTCTACAAAATTGTATCTTTTGTCAACGCTACTTGGGCATCTGGTGCCAAATTGTCTACAAAAGATAGGGCTTATTCCTCTTCTTGATCTAGCATGGAAGGCTCATGGAGTTTCAGATTCTCTACATTAAAAACTGAGTAAATGCACATATATGGTGGTAAAATCAATTGATAGGCATTATCACCCACCTTTTTCAATATCTCAAAGGGACCATACATCAGAGCCTTGATTTTATTACCAGGTCCTTTTGGACTTTCCTTATTCAATTGTAGCCATACTCTATCTCCCATGTTCAATGATTTCTTTGTTATATGTTGATCATGCATGGAATTATATTTCTCATGTGACTTCTATAATGTCTCTTGTACCTGTATATGGATATGCTTGATCTTCTCTATAAATATGGGTACTTTCCTATTGAAGTGTGCACTTCTCTATTGTAAGGTTGATGTATGTGTACCATATTTTCATCCTAGGTCATTGGATGCTTGTGTTTGTATCCCATCAAAAATTACACCAAAGTTCTATTGACTACTTTTGTTTTTCCATCTCTCTACGGATGGAATGTTGTAAATCTCTTTAACTTTGTGTCCATCTTCTCCCACAATGTAGTCCATAATGCACTGAAAAATATTGTGTCCCTATCTAAAACGATTCTCCTTGGTATCCCAAAGTGTAGCAAGACTATCCAAAGAACAAGTTTGTTTCTTCTTTCCAACTTATGGTATTTTTATAGGGCATCAAAACACACATATTGTTATGACCTATCAACTACCACGAAAAAGCAGTCATGTCCCTTCCTAATTGTTGTTAAACTTACCACAAATTCCATGGAAATTCTTTCCCAAGGACGAGTGGGTATAGGTAAGGGATGAAATAGACCATGTTTTTTATTTCTAGGCTTGTTGGTACAACAAAGAATGCATCCTCTTATGAACCTAGCTACCTGTTCTTACATCTTGGGAAATATACATACCTTTGCAACTTGGCCATCACCTTTTGTACACCAAAGTGCCTCGCAACCTTGGAGGTGTGAGCCTATCTAATTAGCTACAATCGTTGGCATTTAGGAACACATAGATTATCCAACTTGTAGATTAATCCATCTTAGAGATGGTAGTCAACAATATTGTCGCCATCATTACACATGATTCCGACTATGCAACTACTGAAACACCTCCCTAAAATCATCATCCTTTAAATATGCCTCTTTGTATGCATCATAAGTGAATGGTTCCATGTGCATCAGAGTTCCCAAAGATGTGATCTTTGATGTGGGTGGCCTTGAAAGCATGTCAACCAACTTATTTGTGTTTCCCTTCATATAGTTAATAATTGGATGAAATTGTTGTAGAAAATCCATCCATTTGTAATATCTGGTCGGTTGTATCTTACTTTGGGCCTATGGGTACTATAGCAACTAGTGATCTATGTGGATTATTGTCTCCTTTCCCATAAAATAGTGCTTCCACTTCTTCACAACTTGCACCAAGGCATATATCTCCTTGTCATAGGTAGGGTAGTTAATAACTTCCCCATGAAATACTTCAAAATCGTAGCATACACACCTTCCTCCCTACATCAATTCCAATCCCATAGCATACCCGCTCGCATTTGTATCCACTTCAAAAAATTGTTGCAAGTTTGTTAATGTTAGAACTGGTGCTTGACTAATCTTCTTCTTTAGCTCCTCAAAAACCTTTGTTGACCCTTTCCTCATTGGAAACCCTTGCCACTTGTTGTTATGATGTGGAGTGGTGTTTCCAACACTGAAAATGAAGCTATAAATTTCCTTAGATACTATGTTTCCCCAATGAAAATATTGACCTCAAAAACATTAGTAGGCACTGGCCATTTCATGATGGCATCCATGATCTTGGATATATCTATCTTCAACTCTCTTCCTCCTATCACATAATCCAGATACGCTAAAGACTATTGTGCAAACTCACACTTCTTGATATTTTCTAGTATTTATTGCTCCTTTAATGTCTCTAGCACCCATGTCAAATGTGATATGTGCTCCTCCTAGGTAGAATTGTATACCATTATATCATCCAAATAGACAATAAAAAATGAATAAATAAAATAGCGCAGTATATCATTCATTAATCTCATAAATGTATTTGGTTCATTGCATAGGCCAAATGGCATGACGAAAAACTTATACAAACATTTCCTACTTTTGAACGCAATCTTCTAGGTATCTTCTTATTTGACTTGAAATTGGTGATATCTAGACTTTAATTCTAGCTTGGTGATGTATTTATCTTGTTGTAACTGACCCGAAAAATCATCTATCCTAGGCAAGGGGTACCTATTATTGAGCATGAACAATAGATCTCGTTCTCCACTTCCCTCTTAGGTGGTAACCCTTTAGGCTCCCAGAACACATCCTTGTATGCCTATAGAAACTCTTCCAGTTGTTGTTTTTATCTCTTAGTACACCCCTCGAGGGATGCCCTAACTCTTATTGAATCTTGTACATACTGATTTTCTCTTAGAAACAATAAAACATACCACTTGCTTGAAGTGATTAATTTCTTGGCTTGGTTGGCACTTACCAACGAAATTTTTGACTTGCCTTTGTGCACATTGATGGTGATCGATTATCCATCCTCAATGAGATGATATTGGTTGGCTCTCTACATGAATATTGCATCTCACATGTACATGTAGGGACTCCCAAACATAACTCCATATACATCAAGGGGAACCACATCTAGTTCTACTTTATCAATAAAATCAACACTAATGGAAAATCTATTTCCCCACTATTTTGTTTCCATCAGCTTTGGATCCTTCTTTACCCATCCCAATGGATATGGGCTTGGATGGTCATGAAATTCCAATCCCAATTTATTGACCATATATGTTGCAATGAGATTCCCTTGTGATCCTGAGTCAAATAAAGCATCAATCTTGGTCTTCTTGGCCTATATCTTTATATGGAAGAGTTTGGTCATTTCTTTCTCTTCCTATTGTTGAAGGTTGCACAAATTCACCTCCTTCTGCACTAAGTTCATATGATCTTCTTAGCAACATCAGAGCCACTTTCAACTTGGTTGCCCGAATTAGTGTCCATGATATTTTTTTTCTTATCATATTTCTTTTTGTTCTTCGGGTTAAGATTTGGATGCAACTTCGAACACTTATCCTCTATATGGTCATAAATGTTGCAGCGGTTGTTGGGATCTTTGCATTGGTGTGCTGTGTCTGATGACTTTTTATATTTTCACCCTTTCTTCTTCTTCTTCCCCTCCTTATAAGTGTCTTGTTACTCCTTCTACATTCATCCATTTTATTGTGCTTTCTTCAAGCCTATATTCTCAAGGTATTATGCTTGTACACAAGCCTCATGCATTAAATTGGGGTTGAATAAGATCACTTGTTACCATAGATGGAAATGTAGAACCTGAAATACTTGAGTACATCTAGGTTATTTGGGTAGATACCCATCATTATGGCCATCTTTCTAAACTATGTGGTATACTCTTACACACTTTGCCCTACCTTTTGCCTGAAGTAGTGCCATGAAATCCACTAGTCATCTACATAACTAATAGGGTAAAATTGTGACTTTGTGAGGATTTTGAATTCCCCCCACTTAGTCACTAGAGTTTATCCCTCTAACCTTAAGTTTTCCATGTGGCTTTCCCACGAAGTGAGGGCATGACCCTCTAATTTTTGTCGCACAAATTAAATCTTATGTTCTTCCTCAATTTGATGGAAATTGAAATACACTTCCAGTTGTTGGAACCAGTGATTTAGCTTTAGACCCTTAATCTCCCCAATGTATGGCTTGATATCAACCTTACCTTCCATTTTGAGTAGTGCATGTGATTGATTCACTACACTAGGAATGGGTTGATCTTTTTTTGGTTCGTTCTTTGGATGATTCTTTGTTTCTTCTTGATCTCTTGGTCCCCCTTTCGATTTGTCCTCTACATTTGAACCCTTATCTTCCCCAAATATCCCAAGATTGTTGCTTATGACCGCCATGAGGAGATTTACATTATGATTTATATCAATGACTTGTTGTTCTAGCCGTGAAAACCTCTCCCTTGTAGGATCACAAGGGTTATTCACAAATTCTTCAACCATAATGAGGGTTTTATGACTTTTGGCCCATCCTATCTAGATCCCTTGCAAATATCCACACTATACCCAAAGACACTTGCTCTTATACTAAAAAGATCCATAAAATTTCATGGATATTCCATTAGACAGTTCATCACAACATATTTGATAAAATTATATTTAAAATGTGAAATTCTACACCATTATAGTTTTAATTATATTTACATTTATAGATATGTAAATAATAGTGTATGCATGCAAATTAAAATTATGCAAAAAATAAATAACATCAAAATAAAATATCACACACATACATTTGACACAATATATGACCTATGAAACCCTTTCAAGAGAAAAACCCATCTGGAAGGTGAGGTCACTCTGCTCTCTTTCTCTGAATTGAAACATGGTTGCAAGTACAAAAAATAATGGCTTGTGGCCTGTGGGCTACTACAATGCATAATTCCTTTCGATGTGATCTACCTCCTATCCCTCTTGGTTATTTTTTCTCAACTATCTAATAAATGCACTCAAAATAATGGAACCCCTTTTCCTCCTAGTGGCTCGTTATAACACAGCTTGATAGCCTACAAGTCGTTTGGTTTAACTACCTCAACTCTTAACCAAAGTTACGATATAGACTCTTCTAGAGTCTTCTCCATCATAATTATGTATCTAGCACCCTTTTCATGAATAATTGGGTTGACGTTGCATCCTCTCAAATTATTTTGTGAAAACGGGAAGATCAACTTCTTGGTGGCATAACTTTCGCATACAGACTTCGATTGACATGATTCTTGTGATTTTTAAAAAGTATCTATTTGTAGAATAGGAAAAAATGGCACTATGCTAAAGCATAAGATTTTTACCCCAAAAAAACATCGTTTGATGCCTCAAAATGATCTGATAAGGTTTCAAACCCCAATTTATCAAATTGGCCACACCAGTAAAAACGGTCTTGAGAGTGGATTCCTCCACGTTTTCCACTCTGGACGCATCGAGATGAATGAAAAATAATATAATGATCCAATCCAGATAAAAAAGAAGAAGATAAATGCCATGAAATATAAGAGATTTAGTTAAGTCAACGAAAAATAAGGAAGAAATCACTAACAAAATAAAGATAATATTAATTATCACATCTAAATTCAAAAAGAAATTATGATCTAATGAAGTATTAAAATATATAGGAAAATTAAGATATTATGAGGAGACTATCAATTTTAATTGAAAAGATTAAACACATCTTTTTATTTTAGTTAGTGTAAAGTATACAATCATTATTAAAATAAAAACAAATTCTTACAAGTTTTTTGGTGATGAGACCTTATAAATATAGGGATTTCTCTAAGAAAATACATAGATAGGGTTGGACCCAAAGATGGCATGTTTACTTGTGCTCATATTGAGAAAGGTTTCCTGGAGGTAATCCAACATTTTCTAGACCATTGGTCTTTCATTCAAGAAGTGAATTATGATTATCTCTCTTTCAAATGCAAAGATTTTTCATGAATATGATCATTTTACCATAAATTGTCCCAAGTCTTAAGGTGCTCCTATTCATTAGGAATAAGGATATCAATGGAAGCTTCCTAAGAGAAGAAGAGGTTATAATATGAAACAAGTTCTTGAAAATCCCCCTAGAGTGGCCTTAAGGTGTCACTGCCTTCCTTTCATCCTATGGGGGATCGTTTTTCCTCAAATTCACAAGATCATTATAAAGGTTCCCTTAAAAACCATTTCAAAGTTTTAAACGATGTATAGAATATTTAAAAATCTCAAAAAATCTTAGCTAATATTCATGAAAATGAATCTCTCTCATAAAACAGGAAGATGAGTGGGTTATGCTCCCCCTAGAAGATGCTACATAACCAATTCAAGACCAAGAATAATACAAGTCTAAGGAAGAAGGAGAGATTCTCCTCTATCCAAAAATCTCAAAAAATACCCTCAACTTCCCCTCTTCAACTGATGAGAATTATGAGGATAATCTAGCCTATGATTCTTTCTTGGTAAGGTCCCATAAAAAGGCTAGAAGAAAAACCAATAGGGATTCACTTATAAAATGATGAGAAATATATAGAACTCGGAACCAAAATTTCTATCAAACTAACTTTTAAGTAAGTCACTAGAAATTTGAAGAAACAGGTTGGAGCGCCCCCACTCAAAGGGCCTTTCCCAAATCTTTAGGTAAATGATGAAGGTTCTCTCTTGTAACTAAAGGGATCTTGGAAATTAAAAAAAGGACATTAGAAATTGAGAATCTGCTTAAGGAATAAAAAACCCTAATTTTATTTCTCTAAGAAACAAAGATGAATGAGGATGAAGTTTATTCCAAAGGAGAAGCATTTGGAGAGACTATAAGGCCGCAATGATTGGATCTAGAGGAGTCTATAAAGGAGTATACACTATTTGGGATCCTTTTTAATTTCATAAACATCAAGAATAGAAATCACCACACTAGATATCAATTAATCTCCTTCACGTGACTACCCAAAATGTGTGTATTATTGTTAATGTATATATGGCTATATCTTATCAAGAAAAAATATATTGTCAGAACTCCTTATGTCTTTTAGATCACTTAAGAAATAAAGCTAATCTCATTTTTGGAGGTGAGAAGAAAGGAGGTTCAATGGTTAGAGACCCATCTCAAGAATATACGGAAGGTCACATGGCTCATATGAATTTAATAGACATAAAACTTTGTAAGAGAAAATTCACATCGAATAATCGTCACACAGTAATGTGATTGTGACATTCGACATATTTGTGGTTAGCACTTAGTTCCGAGAGAAGAATTTTTCCATTCCCTCTAAGGATTTGGCTTGGGGAAGCTTAAACCATAATACCATTTCTTTAGAGGTTCACGATTCAATGGATGATGGTCCACTTTCTTTCAAATTCAATCCCCTTTACATTTCCACCAAATGTCTCTTTGATTTTACTTCTAAGCCTTTAAACATTTGGGTAACTAGTTCTCCAAGTTTCATTTGGGAGAAAAATATTAAGGCCACATAGATCTCCCTCAAAAATTTGGTAAAGGAAAGATACCAAGCTAGAGAATCGAAAGTTATGATCCATAAACCAAAATTGGAAGCACTTCACCAAAGAATGGAAAATTAAATTCCTTCCCTTGAAAACTATTTGGAAGAAAAGAATATTTTTTAATATTCCACTCAACCTTCAAATCGGAAGAAGAAATCTAAAATATAGAAGTTTATGGCTCAAAGTAGCAGACACGAACACCAAATTTTTTCACATCAAAGCTAAAATGGGGCTATGGAAAAAACATTTCAAATCCATTTTGGTAGAAGGGAAAGAAATATCATCTTATGACTATATTAACGAGGAATATTTTTAAGCATTAGAAAAATATGTATGCAAAGCAAGGAGAAAAAAATCTCGTCGAAGAAGACACAATGATGAAGGTATTCTACATTTCATCTCTCAAGAGGACAATGAATAACTTTTGATGTCGATCTGAGAGGAAGAAGTATGGAAGATGCTCAAATTTTTCAGTCCAACTAAAGATCCTAGCTTGAATGGATTCTCTGCCCATTTTTGTCAGCTTTTTTGGTAAATTATCAAATTTTATTTATGCAAGATGGTGGATTTCATGTTTTTCCATGCTAATATGGGAGAAGGGATCAACTCGACATTCCTTTCTATAGTTCCAAAAGAGGTTAAACCATCCTACTTTTCCATATTTTCGCCCATCTCTATATGTAATGTCTCATATAAAAAAATTCCAAAATTATTTCCTCATGTTTAAAGTCTTCATTACCTAAGATATTTTATGAAAACCAAGGGGTCTTGTCAGTAAAAGGAAGATAATTGACCATATAATTTTGGTCCAAGAATTTTTTCACTCGAGCAAAAGTAGGAAAGAGAAGGGTATGCTTATACAGTTAAATATGGATAATGCCCTTGAAATCTAGTTAGGCACTCCTTTTTATTCTCTGTGATTAGGAAATTTGGCTTTAACAACAAATTTAAAGTGGATAGTAGTTTGTAGCGAAGGTCCATCGGTTTCCCCTTTTGTTAATGGAACATTAATGGGATTATTTAATGACACCTATGGATTAGGAAACACTATTCCCTCTCCCCTATGATTTATATTCTTAGGCATGAATCCCCAAGTTGAAGGATAAATTCTGAAAGAATATCTAGATACATTCTGGGTAACTTGTATATGAGAGGGGTCAAGAACATCAACTTGACGCAATTTGTAAATGATACCCTACTTCTAAGAGGAGAATCCATAACCATTTCCAAAAGTTTTAAAACATTTCTGAACTACTTTGGGCCAACCTCAGGGAGATTATTTAAAGTTGCAAAATTTTTATTTATTCCTAGAATATTGGCCCCAAAAGGCAAATTATTTTTTCTAGATCAATGGGGTTCCTTGTCTTAGACTCTTTTAGCTCATTTTCTTATTTGGGAATGTTCATCTCTCTATGGTTTTTTCCTCACCCTACTTGGACCCAATTTCTAGATAAATTCAAAGTAAAATTCTCCCAATGGGGAGCTCAATGGTTGAATTCATCTAGAAGAGTTGTTCTAATAAAGTTTATTCTCTCTGATCTTCCCCTTTTTCAATTAAAAACTCTCTTAAGTAAAAAAGGGACTAGATATTCTCTTCTTATGGAGATAAGAAATTTCCTATTGCAAGGAGGGAAGTCAAATAATTTTCTTTTTCATTTAATAAATTAGGCACTAGCAAATACCCAAAAAATCCATGGGTGTCTTGACATGAAAGACTTATCTCTCACAAATTTGGCTTTGGGTAGAAAATTGCTTTCAAGGTAGATTGCTAATAAAAATGATTTGTGGAAGAAGGTTTTGGTCAAGAAATACTTATAAGGAACTAGGAGGAATTGCTTGGAAACACCTTCCCAAGTTAAGGGAGGTTCACAGATATGGAGTCTCATCTCAGTCGTCGTCCTGTTAATCAAATAAAGATTATCTTGGATCCTTGGATATGGACATGAGATAAATAATTGGAAATCCTCCATTTTGGGGAATTCTCCTCTTGAAAATCGAAGATGCCTCTTTCCTCTTCGATAATGGATTTTAGGTAGAGAAAATTCTCTTTCTCCCACATTTCTTCATGGTCTAAAGATGGAGATTGGTTTGGATGGTATTGGGGAAGAGTACCCCCTCCTCTAACCCCATTAACATGTGATTTGGAAATAATGTTGTATACATGTGCTCCCTCCTCCTTATCAGTGATATACCAGTGGGGATAGGTTCAATCTATTTACTCAATAAAGCACAGTTACAATGCTCTACTTTTTCTATATGGTTACATCCCTCCTAATGCTGCAATGCGGTCCCACATATGGAATTCTAATAGTCCTCCTCATGTAATTATATTATTTTGGATGTTGGTTCACAAAAAATTCCTAATAGAAAGAAATATCTATAAAAGGGAAATTATTAGGCCTTGTAGATTTTCCTTATGTAAATAAAAGGAGGAAACCATCAAACATTTATTTATGGAATGTGAATTTTCTAAATATTTGTGGGACTTTTCTTTAAAAGGAATTTATCATAGGATTATCTACTTGGTTAGTACATCTCAATTCATAGATTCTTTGGAAAAACATTATGTGGGGTCCCTTTAAGGGAGATATCTTCTAAAATAATTTGGTAGGCCCTCACTAAATTCATTTGTTGGAAAATTTGGTTGGAAATAAACACAACTATATTTTAGAGCTCTTTCTCAAAACCTCTATAAGTGCGAATAATATCTTCCTCCTTACTAGTTGAATCTATAAAATCTAATCTTATCTCCATCTTTTGCTCTCATACATTAGATGAAATGGAAGAAGCTAACTCTATAGCTTCAATGTTTAAGAAGAGTCCCCTAAGAAAATAGGTAAGAATCAGACTTAGTAGCTCAGAATCTCGGAGGAAGAATTCTTCGTTTGGCTCTCTAGTTGGGAAAATCTAATTCTCCTTTCTAATGGGGCGTCGAAATCCAATCCAAGCATGGGGTGATTATCAATTTCCTTATAAGAATTTGAGAAGTTTTGTGTTCTTGGGGCCTTATAATAATTTCAAATAATCAAGGAAAGTCATACAGATTATATCAATTACTCCTTCATGCCTTATCTCTCAATTCCAATAAGATAATTGTTGTGAGAGACACATTCATTCTTATTTCTCATCTACAAAATGGTTTTTATCCTAGAGATTTAATATTAAAAATTCTCCTTAATGGGATCAGAAGATTGTTTCATAAGTTTGAGCATAATGAAAGTATTCACATTTTAAGGAACAACAACTTAGATTCAAACCAATTAGCTGACATAGGTGTTAAGTTAATCCAAGGAGAGCTCATAATATAAAAAAAAAAACTAAATCTTTGATCCCTTAATGGAAGTTTTTAATCTCCTTTTTTGTTGGTCGTTAGATAGAAATCGAAATGGAAAAACTAGAGGCAAGCAACATGGCAGTTGGATACCGTGAATTTGTTTCCTATTGTAAATAAATGGACCTTCAATCGTTATCATTCCCCTTCTTAGTTGATTGTATGAAGTCATGTTTGTTTGCTCTAGTTGTAAAGGATGCACTCTCCCCCATACATTTTTCTAGAGCAAACATTAGGGGAGACTATGTGATGTTGTAAGAGAAATGATGGTTGCTCTCTAGTCATCATCATAATGATTCAAGATTAGTTGTGAAGGAGGTATATCCCATGGAGGTTGGAGGTTGGGTGTGTTAACATTTCTGTGTTCAGGTCTTTAAACATGTGATTTATTTTAGTGGATTGAATTCAATATCAAACAATATAAGAAATTTTTAGGGACACAAGAGGAAGATGGTGATGAAGTAATTGGTATAATGAGGCTTAGGATTCATTATAATTAGTTTGTTTCTTCTTTAATAATGGAAATGGAGCAAATATTAGATCATAAATCAAAGATCAATATGATAGAGGATGAGATGAGGATTATAAGATGCCAAATGGAGGAAATTAAAATGTAGTTAGCCAAAAATAGTTAGGATCCCTCTCACTTAGTCAATTCTATGAACATGAAGACTGTGAAGGTCCCATATCTCAATGAATATTTGACCAAGAGATGGACAAGATGGAGGAGCTAGATCCTAAAGGAAAAGACTCCAAAAATTAGATATATTATTTCATGAATTATATTTTTTAAATGTATTTAGGAACCTTTTGTAAGGTATTTACTTATAAATGCATTAGATATTTTGGTGTGTATATAGAGGAAAATTTTGAAGAATGGTTAGTCTGATCTAAATTAGATGCATTTACAAATCCTATAAAGCCAATTTTTTACCGTTGACGTCCTCATGGACTTCTCATATTGATTTATATAATATAAATTTTACAATTATGATTAAAAAAAATATCCAATATCAACATTATTATCGATATCCTCCACATATTCAATAAAAAATAAAACAATAATATATATTTAAAAAATAAGCAAACAAACAAAAAAATTATAAGTGTAATTGAAACTAAAAATTATCTTGCATATGTTTGATGGTAAAAGAACTTAAGTCTCTAACCTTCCATTATCATTATTCCATATATTCTTTGAAACCTCCATTATCATTATTCCATAGATCCCTTGAGAGAAAAAATCATTTTATATTTATTGTACATACATGATTTTTTAATCTATAATCATAAGATTGAGAGGTAATTGGTTGCATTAAGTTTTGCATATTAATTTATTGCAACCCCACCCTCATATATGTTGAAAATAGCAACAAGAAATGCTAAAAAATAGAAATGCTAAAAATAGCATTTCTAAAGATAGCATTTCAGGAGATTCCAATTTTAATTTGTCCTTGAATTAAAATTGAGAATTAAAATTCGAATTTAGTCACCAGCTGTTTGAAAAATAATTAATTAATTCATCTTGAGTTAATTAGTTTGAGAAATTCCAACATGAAGTCTTTGTGAAGTCATGCAACAATTATCCCTTTGATTAAGGAAGTTATCCCTTAATTAAGGAGATAAGTATGAGTTGTATTTGAGTTGTAATTAGTTAGCTCATTTAACTAAGTTAAATCCAGTTAGATTAGTTCAAAATAGTTTGTTGAACCGATTGTTAGTTCAGTCAGTTAATGCATGCATGCATGAAACTAGTGTACTCCAGATAACTGAATATCCTCTCATAAATAACTCATGCATGTTAGTTCAGACAACGACACAGTTGAGATTAAAGATAGGGACATTGTACTATCAGTTAGAGGATTTTTCCTATAAAGGAAACTCATCCATGCAGAAGGAACAAGGTTCCTTGAGGATTGCACAATTTTATAGGGTGTGAGATCAGTGTGAGTGATCAGTGTTACACTTGGTAATAGTAGGATCACCCAGGAGAAACAACACAAGGAAATAGGAGGCTTGGAGGGCAGAGGAGAAGGTTTGTGAGAAGCCTTGTTTACCTGTGAGCATCCAGGAGGATTGTACTAAGAGATGGCTAGCTATGAGAGCTAAGGCTTTGTGTAATCTTGATATATTTCCACCTTGTGTGATAATACAGATAGTGGGGTTTTTAGCTGAGGCTTTCACCAGAGTATTCTTCTATGTTTCATGTGTGATTGATTCTTCTTCTTTGTTATATGTGTTCTGTTTGATCTTGCTCAAATCAATTAAGCTTCTGCAAGTTTGATTGTAGAAGTAGACTAAGTATTTTGCTTTATTACATTGCATAATCAATTTAATCTACAGTGAGATTTTCTACATGGTATCAGAGCAAAGGTGATCGAAGATGTGAACAATATACTAAGAAGCGAAATTCGAAGTTTGAAGTTCAGGATTGAAGGTACAAATCAAATTCATCTCATACTTCAGGTTGGTCAATGGCATTCTTTGGCTTAAGACTCGAGTATGCATTGGATGGAAGCTCGAATTACATAGCATGGAAAGATCACATGGAAGCAATAAAATCATTGCATGTGCAACAACGCCAACTATGATAAACCCACCAATCCACATATGATGTGTGAATAGAGAGAGTTGGGTACCATAATCAATAGCTAGGTATGGATAGGGAGGCATCGAATACATGTGGTGAGCTACAACAATAGTTAAAGATTAGAAGACAATTGTTTGAAGGATTTCATTGATCAAGAAATCCCCAATCCAGCTGCAACTAATGCGCAAGAGTTGGATGAATGGAAGAAGTGTGTGGCGAGGGCGAGACAGATCATCCTTGAGGGAGTTCGAGACCATATTGTCTCGAGTCTCCATGGGAAGGAGACTCTGTTTTCAATGTGGAAGACATTGAAGGACTTATATCAGAACAGTAGCGACTAGAGGAAGCTGGCACTGAAGGACAAGCTTCAAAAAATCAAGTGTGAAAAGGGCGACACTATTTCTACATATCTGAACAAGCTCACCACCTGCAGAGATGAGATTGGAAGTGTAGGAATAATGTCAGCTGATGATGATATGGTGAGTCTTGCTCTCCTCGGTCTTCCTAAGAGTTGGCATAACTATGAGGACTCAGTGAATGGAAGAGATAAATTGCCGGATTGGGAACGACTATGGTCAGATCTCATGTAGGAGGAGATCAGGAGGAACACACGAGATGGTTCTTCATCCAAGTAGGATGAAGAAAATCTGGCCTTAGCAAGTAAGGCAAGGAAAGGGAAGGAGAAGGATTCTCATCCCAAATCCAGTTCTTCTCATGGAGGGAAGAAGGGTGACAAATCTAAAGTGAGATGTTTAAATTGTCATGAGGTGGGCCATTATGCAACTAATTGTCCATCGAGGAAGTCCAAGAAGGGATACTCAGAAGGATCTGAAGGTGAGGCATTGGCCTCTTAGTTCAAAATGGACTTCACTCTCATCGCATGCATGGTGTCTTCAATGATGGGTTGTGGTTGGTTTCTTGACAGTGGAGCCTCATTCCACATGACCGACAATAAAATTTTATTCAGTACCTTGGAGGATAAAGACCTCAAGATACTCATAGAGATGGGTGACAATGAAAGGTATAGTGTTTCAGGAGTGGGCACGGTTACTTTTCAGATGGAGCATGGAGATTCTATCACCTTGATGGATGTGAAGTATGTGTCTGGACTAAAGAATAACTTTGTATCGATCATGATGTTAGAGGACAAAGGCTACGATGTTGTCTTCATTAAGGGAAAGGTTTTCCTTAGACACATCACCACGGGACATGTGAAATAGATCGGTTCACGGGTACAGAACTTGTATGCTCTTGAGGTTCAAGATGCATGCAAAGCCTTGAGGAGCAAGGCCAATGTTAGAGAATTGGTGGTTGAGAGGGAGAGTAAATTACCTCTCAACATGCAGCGCCAGAAGAAGTCTCAGACAATTGTGGAGGAGCCACATTTGAAGAAGTCAGTAGAGGGATCACATGCAGCCATACCTTTAGGTGTGAGGTGGGGTGATGTGAAGTGATAGACCAATGAAGGTTGAAATAGCCTGGGCAGGATCCTTGAGGTACCCAGCCTCTTTGATTAAACCTTGCTACGGGAGCCCGACAAGGAGTAACAGGACTGGATGAGTGGGTAGAGACAAATGCGGATGGAGCGGTAGAGGGAGCTTCAGCATTAGAGGGTGTTTCTAGCCCAACAGGGAGGTCAATTGGGAGATCAGTTACTTACTTCTCAGTGTGATTTATGTAGTCATAGATCAAAGTGACAGAGGCTAGAGCAGTCAGATACTAAAGAGCACAGAGGTGCATAGTTTTTAGTTGATAGAGGCACTAACAATCAGAGACTTTGATGACAAAGGCATCATTCTGATTTAGGTTGTATATTTTTTGGTTCGAGAGTTGTTGGAGCAACAAAACTTGAGAGAAGTGTTGCATGCAGAACATTCCAAAGGTTCATGATCAGGATCGAGTTGAATTCCTTTCTTGTTGAGAGGGAGTGTTGAAAGTAGCAACAAGAAATGCTCAAAAATAGAAATGCTAAAAATAACATTGCTAAGGATAGCATTTCAGGATATTCCAATTTTAATTTGTCCTTGAATTAAAATTGAGAATTAAAATTCGAATTTAGTCACACCGGCTGTTTGAAAAATAATTAATTAATTCATCTTGAGTTAATTAGTTGGAGAAATTCAAACATGAAGTCTTTGTGAAGTCATCCAACAGTTATCCCTTTGATTGAGGAAGTTATCACTTAATTAAGGAGATAAGGATGAGTTGTATTTGAGTTGTAATTAGTTAGCTTAGTTAACTGAGTTAAGTCCAGTTAGATTATTTCAAAATAGTTTGTGGAACTGATTGTGAGTTTAGTCAGTTAATGCATGCATGCATGAAACTAGTGTACTCCAAATAACTGAATATTCTCTCATAAATAACTCATGCATGTCAGTTCATACAAAGACCCAATTGAGATTAAATACAGGGACATTGTACTATCAGTTGTAGGATTTTTCCTATAAAGGAAACTCATCCATGTAGAAGGAACAAGGTTCCTTGAGGATTGCGCAGTTTTACAGGGTGTGAGATCAGTGTGAGTGATCAGTGTTAGACTTGGTAATAGTAAGATCACCCAGGACAAACAATGCAAGGAAATAGGAGGCTTGGAGGGTAAAGGAGAAGGTTTGTGAGAAGCCTTGTTTGCCTGTGAGCATCCAAGAGAATTGTACTGAGAGTTGGCTAGCTGTGAGAGCTAAGGCTTTGTGTAATCTTGATGTACTTCCACCTTGTATGATAATACAGATAGTGGAGTTTTTAGTTGAGGCTTTCCCCAGAGTATTCTTCTGTGTTTCATGTGTGATTGATTCTTCTTCTTTTTTATATGTGTTCTATTTGATCTTGCTTAGATCGATTAAGCTTCTGCAAGTTTGATTGTATAAGTAGATTAAGTATTTTTCTTTAGTACATTGCATAATAAATTTAATATACAGTGAGAATTTCTACAATCTAAAGGTGGACGAGGGTGGGGAGAGTTAATATGAAAAATATATTAATAATATTTTATATTAATTCCCCCCACCTCATCTACACTCATGTATGAGGGTGGGTGAGGATGGTTGTTGGACACCTAATCCGCTAAGGGTTAAGGTGTGGGAGTTGAGTAGTCAAAGGGATTCTAAGAGATGTTGGAATATGAATCCAACATTCACACCAATGTATTATAAATGTACATCTTGTGAATATTAAATCATCCATGTTTATCCTATTTGGTTGTCTTATCCATGTGTGTTTGACATGGTATCAGAGCCAAGTTGGTTCAAAATACCTATGCCATTATGATATTGTCAGATTTGGTGTAACTCCTTTGATTTATGGTTGTTTCTTTGCCATATTCCTAATCCCTGAAATGCACAGTTCCCATTTTATCAATCCTTTTGCCACTATAACCTTTCCCTCTTCCATCACCTGCCTTGGTAAAACCATTTGTGCTGTGTCAAAATTAAATTCTCCTTCTGTTGCTTGACTATAATGCTTTTGCAGTCATTTTATGCATCGTACACATTGGTCAAGGCCCTCCTTAGATGATACACACTATGACAAGCCTACGAGAGTATTGTAAACGCATAGACTCTGGTCTTCAAGCATGCAGAGCGCATGATAGAGTAGGTGTTGAGAAATTTATTCCAACAAAAAATTGGAGGTCGGACATTCACTGTTGAAGCTTGAAGTCTGTGGAATAAAAAACTTTGAAGATTGGTTTCTCCATGCATGATTTATGTGTGATGAATGGAGCTTATGGTATCATACTATATGTAAACGCATTGAGCTCTGTGTGTTATCTCTCTCTATTATCTGTGCGTAAATTGGTCCTTGAATACAAATTTTTATTTCTGTGTGTTGGATTATTTCATATTCATTGAATAGATATGGTCGTTGTTGTTGCCGCTTTTGTTTATAAATTTCATGAATTATGAACCATTGAGAATCGTCTTTTAGCATTAGACCTGGAATGAATTGAGTCCTAAATGCATTGAAGTCCGGGCAATGATTATTTGTGAATTACTCCTACATTCAATTTCATGTTCATAATACATGTTGAATGATCTCCATTCAAGTTTGTTGAAGCACATGTATGTTGGGAACCGACCATCTTGTAACAATTGTTAGAAAAGTTTCAAATACAGTTGTAGTATATACGTGAATCTAGCCAACCTTACATTTCATCCAATTTGTAGTTTTGATTCCATGGAGTGGCATATCTTCTGTAACTTTGGTGGTTTGAAGTAGATGGCACTGTGAAGTTCCAACTGCCTGTAGGAGAATATAATCTTTGTTTCAGGATACAGCTTGCAAGAGTATAATTGGGCCATCGGATTTATATCTTTGAACAAATTCATGGATGGGATGTGAGGCCTGTTCATTTCTCTCTTTATACATTTGATGGTAATCAAGTTGTGCAAGAGCACTATTTTGAAAAGGACTGATAAGATTGAAAGTAATTATCCTATGATTTATGCTCGTGGAAACTAGACTAACATATATGATGGTGAGTTTCGAGTCAAGATTGAGAACAAATTGATTGCACAAATTCCAAAGGTGTGCTTTGCATAGATTTTGTTTCGATTGTTCCTAGCAAGCATCAGAACGAAGCAATGAAGGTTTTCTAAGTATTATCTTTATATTATATATGACCCCAGATGCTCGAGAGGTTTATGTGTGTTAAGCTATTGAGTATTGAATGTGTTTGGAGTGTTGAAGTTTAAATGTGCATTGAATTGGTTTCATATATGTTGGGCATTCTATTTATTAATATTTCTTGTTGTTTCTTTGTTTAAAAGAGTCATTTCATGAAAATAAGCTAGCGACGGTCACTAGAGAGACAAAAATGACTTTCCATAATCCATAAATAAAAGAAACTTCAATTCAACTTCGAAGGTATGCAAATATCATTTCAATTTGAACGCAGTGGAATTTGAACACATTCTAACATTCAAACTATATATCAAATTTCATAGGAATATTTCTTTTGCATTTTATGTCGCATTAAAGGATGGACTAGTCGTGGGCTAGATTCAAGTCTATAGAAGGAATATTTTTTATGTTTTAAAATTGTTCAAATTCTGCATCTTTCCGTTACCCCCAAAAACGTGAAATAAAACAATGTGTAGTTTGACGCAGATTTTGATGCTCGTATTGGAGACTTTGGCTTAGGTTATTGAGTTTAATTTTCAGGCACAACAAGTGATCAAGCACACATATTTTTTCCTTGATGGAGATGCCATTTTTTAATCATTGAGATTGTTAGGACCAAGTCTTTTAGTTGGCTTATTTGTATTCATTATAGGTAGAAGAGTGGAGTTGCAAGAAAGTTTTTGAAGTTTAGAAAAGAAAATTAAAAATGGCTAAAATTAACAATTTACTAGAGTTATTCGGAACTCTAATCATGTCTAATACTGAAAGCACAGTTAAAATCAACAAGTGAACTCTTTTTGACATTTAAAACTGCTTGGAAAATGCATAGGAAAATATTGATTCTTTACAACTTGAGTCATAGCTAAAGATGAGCTTCAACAAAAGAGTTGTCATTCTAAACTATTTTCTATTCAGAAAAATCATTTGTTCAAGATTGATATAGACTCCCATAAACAACAAGAATATGAAGTTGAGGTTGATTCAAGAGCATATTTGCATGCAGGTGTGGAAATTCAATGTGCACTTCCCAAGCAAGTCATCCAACATTGGGAAGATCTTTTCAATAATAAGCAAATAATAAGTCTTGGATATGACAAGGATGTGTCCTTTCATATTCCAGACTTTTCCAAGCCCATGAAATTTTAAAGTGCTTGATTTCTTCATGACATTTCATCTTCACTTGTTCTTTCTCTTCTTCCACAACAGCCACAACAAAAATTTCAGATGCCAAATTTGTGACAGAGTTGGCCATCTCAAAGATCCTTGTTCTGATCTTCATCCATGTGAGCATTGTGGTTAGCATCATCATCACTCAAACAAATGCTTCAGAAACAAGCTTCATGCAATAAAAAATATTCATCTTGGATGGATCACTTCTTGACAATGGGCTTCAACAACCAAGAAGATATTTTAGTCATATGTCATAATTTCTTCTAGAGTATTAAAAAGTTTTGCAGTTAAGTTTTCTCCATCTTCTCACCTTGTATCTAACGAGGGAATATGATGGTCATCTACAAGTTTTGAAGCCACATCAAGAAATCCTAAGACACAACTTGAACCTGTTGCCTGAGCCTAGATCCAGAGAAAACCATACCTAGATTCAGAGTTGTAGCATGAGACATAGAATCCCTTAAGCATGCCTTTGGTTGATGACCTTCCTTAAACCACCGCAAGTCGCAGAGCTCCCTTTTGTAGGTTTAAGGTCTACCTCTCCAAAACATTAGGGACACTTCCTCTAGCAGAATACTTCAGCATCTTGCCAGACTTGGAAGAGTTTTGGGAATCACACTAAGCATTCCTTTGGTTGGTGGAATTAATTAAACCACCACAGGCTGCATCCCTCCCTTTTCTAGGTCGAAGGTCTCCCTTTTCAAAATGTTAAGGAGCACTTCATCTAGCAAAATACATCAGCTTCTTGCAATATTTGGAAGAGTTCCATGAAATGCACTAAGCATTCCAGTGTTGGTGGTCATCCTTAAACCACCACCAGTTGAGACCTTGAGTTCTCCCACCTTATGCCATCATTTTAGAGAGCTCGTTCAACTTATTTCTATCATCCCTTGTTTTATTTCTATTACAACTCTCTTCTTGGACTCATATATACCCCTTTGAGTTAGGGGGTAATGTTGGACACCTAATCCACTAAGAGTTATGGTGTGGGAGTTGAATAGTCAAAGGGATTCTAAGAGATGTTGGAATATGAATCCAACAATCACACCAATGTATTATAAATGTACATCTTGTGAATAATAAAGCATCCACGTTTATCCTATTTGGTTGTCTTCTCCATGTGTGTTTAACAATAGTTAATATGGAAAACTATTTATATGCATTAAGTTTTACATATTAACTCCCCCTATACCTCATCCACCCTCATATATGATGGTGGGGATGAGGTTATACAAAGATGGGGATGAGGGGAGTTAATATGAAAAACCATTAACTTAATAATTTTTCATATTAATTCCTATGACCTACATGAACCCCGACTCTAATATATGAGTGTGGGAATGAGGGAGTCAATATAAAAAACTATTAACCTCCAAAATCATAGGGATTTAATATAGGAGGGTGGGGTGAGCATACTTAATATGAAAAGCTATTAATTGTTAAGTCCCTATTCAAGTGGGAATTTTGTATATTAACTTCCTCCACCTCCAACCAATCCTACCCTAATATATGAGTGTGGGGATTGGGGGAGTTATTATGCAAATTCAATAATCCCCTCACTCATAGGGAGTTAATATAAAAATTATGAGGGTGGGGTGAGTGGAGTTAATATACAAAATTATTAACTCCCTATGAGGATGCGAGTAGGGGAGTAATATGACAAACTATTAACATATGAGGATGAAAGTGGGGGGAGTTAATATACAAAAGCATTATGCTAATATTTTTGCATATTAACTCCTTGCACCTCCACCCTCATATAAGAGTGGTGAGAGTTGATATGAAAAAAAATATTTAAATTTTTATATTCAAGGTTTCTATGTTGATTTTAATATAATATAGTAAATAAATAAAATGGTAAAAAATATGTACAATAATTAAAATTTAAACTTTAAACAATATTTCAAATTTCTCATACTGAAATATTTCATGTTGATAAAGATTTGGAAAGATGGAAGCCATAATCAATTGGTTATCATAAAATTTGTTATTTTAAATTTCTTGAAAAGTATGTATAATTTCGATTTGAAATATAATGATATTTTTCAATATACAAAAATGTAAATTTCAATATTTTAAACATGCTCATAAGTTGATGGCGTAACCACTCATGTATGAGAGTGGGGGTGGGGATGAGGGTAGTTAATATGAAAAAATTATGAGGGTGGAGTTGGGAGGAATTAAAATGAAAAACTATTAATTTTTTCATATTAGTTCCCCCCACCCTCATCCACCAAATTATCACGGTGGAGGACGAAGGAATTAATATGTAAAACTATTAAATTTTTACATAGTAACTTCGTCCACCCTCATCCACCCTCATATATGAGGGTTGGATGAGTGGCAGGAGTTAATATGAAAAGTTTAACATGGTGATGGGGGTTGGGGGACTTAATATGAGGGTGGTAAATAGTTTTGCATGTTAACTGCCTCACCCCCACCCTCATAAGTTTTCCATATTAACTTTCTCGAAGTTACGTTTTTCATATAAACTCCCCCTAGCACCCTCACATCTAAGTGGTTAAGCCATCAACTTATAAACACTTTTAAAATATTGACATTTGCATCTCTTGTAACAAAAAATATCATTACATTCCAAATTGAAATTATATATATATATATATATATATATATATATATATATATATATATATAGATATATATATATATATATTTCAAATTGAAATTATCTCTCTCTCTCTCTCTCTCTCTCTCTATATATATATATATATATATATATATATAAAATTTATCATGGCATCCAAATTTTAGATACATTTTTATCATTTTATTGATTTATTATATTATATTAAAATTAACATAAGAGCTTCAAATATAAAAATTTTAAATATTTTTTTAAGTTTAAATATATAAAACTTAATATGAGGATGGGGTTGAGGAGTTAATATGAAAAACTTAATAATTTTTTATATTAACTCCTGCCACCCTCATATTGGGGATTAAGTTTTACATATTAACACTCCCTACCCTCATCCTTGTATCGAGGTTTAAATTTTGCATATTAATTGCACCCACTTCCACCTTCACCTTAACCTTCATATATGATTGATTAACTCATCTTATTAACATTTTTTATAATATTGATATTTACACCTTTGTATAATGAAAAATATCGTTATATTTCAAATCCAAATTTTACATATTTCTCAAAAAATTTAAAACAGTTAATTTGTTCATGGCGTCAGGATTTCCAAATCTTTTTCTACATGAAACCTTTAAGTTTTACAAATTTTAAATATTTTTCCATGTGTAAATTGTAATTATTATTCATTTTGTTTTCATTAATAAATTTCAAAATGTAAAGTTTAGTTATTATACATTATTTTTTAATAATTTTATTTTATTTATTATATTATTTTAATATAATATTGATAGGGGTATTACGATGGGCATTAAAAATGGGACTTATGGACTTGATGTGCCCTATCGCCACCTCCCCTCTACACATGCCACTACCTCATGGAGAATTTATGGAATCATGCCTCCCAAGGAGGGTGACAAATGCCACATTGGCATGTTTTTCATTTATTTGTCTTTATGAATTGGGTTCAATCCACCATGCTCTTCATCGTGAGCCATTGGTTATAGCTTTGGTTTCTCCTTCAATGTCTCCTCTTGTTGTTGCCCTTTCTATCCATGCATTTCGAGTCCTATCTGGCCGCTTGGGCAGGTTTCCTTCTATCTACTTCATTAGATTTTCCACCTCCCTTGGTAGCTTTTTCTAATGGCAAAGGCGTGGCACCAAGCTCATCATCAGTGCAACATGCTTGGAAATTTATCATGGCCCCTTTCTTTCACAACTACCTCTTACAGCGTCCCTCCTAACTAGGGGGCTTCACTCAATTAACCTCTGACATATCATGTGTGTTTGTGGCATACTAAACAATACCCCTAATTTGACTACATATTGGAAAATACTTCTAAAAAGCACATTATTTGACCCCCTACCAATACAAACCCAATACACCTTCCTAATTTAAAAAACCCCTACTTTCACTAGATATTGTAGGTATCCATTTTTTCATTAACATTTTATATATCCCTTTATATTTTTTCATTAACTTTGAGCTCCATTTTTTATACCTTCTAATATAAAAATCCTTTACCCCCTAATATATGCTCAATCTATTATGTCATTTTTTCATCAATATATATCCCCCAATATGAATGCGCGTGGTATGGTATTTCTCCCCTAGTGAAGCCCCTGTGGTCCTAGCTTTTTCTAGGTCTCTCTGATGTCATGTTGCCTCCAGTAGCCATGACTTTCTAGTGAGCTCAATGCCGATGTGGAAGTTGTGTTTGTGGCACTTCATGAGGCTCTTAAGCATGATTACAAGTTTAATGTCAACCCATAACTACAATGAACATACTTCTTCAGACATTCAAGAGGAAATCCATCTCGTGGAAGTAGATATTCAACAAGAACAACATAATTTTTCGATTTGGAAGCCATGGTCGACATAACCTCTTGGGTTCCTGTTATAGATAACTATGGATGCTTCCAAAATCACTATCTTCATGTAATGGATTTGTATTGGCATGTGTAGCTCCTACTCTTATAGAATTTTGGAACATGCAACTCCCATTCTTTTATGTGTGTGATCATATTTGATTTGCAAAGTTTAGTGGTAATTATTAGATAGGA
The DNA here is from genome assembly GCA_031772625.1 of Pinus tabuliformis. Taxonomy (NCBI): domain Eukaryota; kingdom Viridiplantae; phylum Streptophyta; class Pinopsida; order Pinales; family Pinaceae; genus Pinus; species Pinus tabuliformis. The sequence goes on along the minus strand of CM062818.1, from coordinate 1,529,354,087 downwards.
ATGGTTTATAGGAAGTTGTTGGAACTAGTTATATGTGAAATACTTTTTCCAAAAAGATAGTTCCTATTTGGTGTGTGGTTAGAATTGTTATATTTTCACACTCACCTCATTGGGAATCGATCACGTGGACTAACCACTACTCTGGGATCCACCCTAGGGCCAGTCAAAAGGTAATGATAATGGGTTGGAATTTTACTAATTCCTACAGGTTTTGATGTAATGGAAAACCTCAGCATGGTATCAAAGTCTTGGCCCAGGTTCGATTCCCCGATTTGCATTTGGGGGGGGGGGGGAGTTAGATTTTCACACTCACTTCATTGCGAATCGGTCATGTGGACTAATCACCACTATAGGATCCACCTTGTGACCACTCAAAAGGTAATGATAATGGGTTGGAAGTTTACTAATGCCTGCAAGTTTTGGTATGTCCAGCATATTTTATGTATCTTAAGACAAAGTTTCATGTATTTATATTTCTAACATTATTTGATTAATGTAAAGAACTATCAACACACTTTTTGTCTGCAATAATATTTAGTATAAATATGATTTGATTAATGCAAAAAAGTGATATCAACACACTTTTGGTTTGCAAGAATATTTAGTCTCCCATATTTTAACATGGTATCAGAGTGTACTTGACTCCCTCATTGGAGGGCTCACAACATGAGTAGAGTAGATAGTTTGAATGTGGATTTTTGGTGTATGTTTGTAGTAGAGTTTTCTTCTTTCTGGTATGTTTTTCTTGTTTGTATATTTGACACAATAGGAGGAGAAGCTTCCTTTCTAGAGGATGTCTCATCAAGGAGAGGAACCGTTGAGTGCCATGTGAAACTAGTGGAATTGTGGGCAATGTTTTAGATGCTGAAATCTATGTCATATGTTGCTTGAGTTCATGACCTTTAGGGAAGGAGAAATTAGCATGCTCCATGATGAGTCATACACCACTTCCATAGTATTGGGAAATTTGGATTCCCATGATTAGCATCAAATTTTTCAATTGCAGATTTGCTTGATAATGTTTAGGTTCATGGTAGAGGGCATTAAGGATGTCAACAAAGTTTAATGTTGAAGCGCTATGTGGAGAGATTTGACTTCAATAAGTCTAATACATATAGATCGTAAAATTTGTTTGTGAAGATTTTTAATGGAAGGGTTGAAACTACAAGCCACAAGGACATCCAATCCTTCATTAAGGCACAAATCCATTCTATCATTCAGGACCAGGGCTTCCGCTCCCTTTCTATGATTCGAACCCATGACCAACTCCAATGCCAACATCTATCTTCTCTTATCAACAATATCAATGCAACCACATTTCTTTTGTCACAGGTTCCATTCTTCATCGAAACATATTTTTCATGAGAGAGATCGACTTAATAAGGGTGAAACACATTATTCACCATGGGCAGAAAAATATTGGTCAGGGGATCAAGCCTTGGGAGAGTAATTCATGTGAAAGGTCATCAAGAAGATTAATTTTGTGGAAGAGGAGGTGATTTTCCTTAGACTAGTCTTTGAATTGGATGAAGTGGAATCTCTTCTCTACATTGGGTGAGTAGAGAGATTGGATTTTACATTGAATAATTCTGAGGCCAAATACTGCAATGTGTTAAATTTCCCTTGTTGTGCCATGGGTTGTGGTAGTGATGATCATAGAAATGAATTTTAGATTTGTATTGTACCATCAAATAATTTTATTGCGATGATCACAAAATGAGGAGGAAGGGAACTGCAGGTACAAAGCCCATCATCATGCCATCCAATTTTGTTGTAGAAATTTAAGTTTTTAGTTTTGCATTTGAGTTCACATTAGAAGCTATATATTTTCTATCATATTAAGGCTTTGGTCCCAATGTTTACTCATGTTTTTATGAATATTGGTGATGGTGTTTAGCTTATGCTTCTATTTCTACTCACATAAATTGGTTGGAGTGGCATATAAGACAATTGATGGATCTTCCAAGTGGCATATTGTCTTGGACATGCAAGAGTTGGATTCCAACCACTTTTTTCCCATCTCTATCTAAGTGGAATACTATCTCGGACATGTAGGAGTTGGATTCCAACCACGTTTTTCCCATCTCTATTTAATTTTTCATATAAATTTGATATACCTATAATTTATATGGAGTTGCTCTTAGAAGAGAATGACTATAGGCGAAAAGAGATGGAGAAACAATCAATACTATGGAAGGAGAAAGGATTCTTCCAGGTAGTGGATCATGGTATTCCTTGTTCTTTGATGGATTAAGTAGGGATTCTTCCAGTTTGTGGATCATGGGATTCCTTGTTCTTTGATGGATTGCATAAAGGGAATTCACTAAGAATACTTTATATTTTATTTGCAATAGAAAGTGGAATTTATTAGCCTTGCTTTATATATTTGGCTTAACTGATAGAAATTGAAGAGAAAAAAAGTAGAACAATGGACTACTCTTCTAAGTATTATAAATCACATAAATAAGATTACATTGGAAACATCAGTAATAAATGACTGGAGTTAAACTCGACTTAAACTAGAGTAAGTGAAATTGAACTAGGACACATGGAGGGACGGTTTTGACACCCAATAGGGGGTTGCAATTATATTCTCCAACACTCCCCCTTAATTACAACCACATAAAAATTCCATTAAGATGCATGTTGGTCTATGTCTCAGCTAGGCTTACAATTTAAAAAATTGACTTCAACTACATTTACTTTTCTTCTTCTCTTCTTCCAAATTCTGTAGCCTCTAAATTGTTTCAACTTTTTTCTTTGTTGTACCCTTCAAACCTCAGTTTATTCATTTGTTGGTGTAGGTCTTCCATCCTTCCAGGTTGTCTAAGAATATTGTGAACTGTTAGGCCCCTATACTACTAGTGTAACCCCTTATTATTATTAGCACAACCTCATTATTATGTTGTTGTACCCATGTAGTCCCCATATTGTTACTATTATGCCCCATAGAAGCCCACTATTGTTATTATTGTGCCCTTACATTATTATTTTTATATCGGCTCTGATTATATTATGACCCCTTAGACTCCTATATATATAAAGGAGGTCTTGTCATTTGTATCATAAAGGAATCATTCATTTGTGTAATGTAAAGGAGGTTTCCCTGTCGAAGAGGCTGAATTCTAAGGCATTGATCTATCTTTTCTATCTTTTTGTGAGCTGGTTTCATAACATTTGGAATCAAAGCTTTGGATTCTATGGTTTCGCTACTCCAAATAGGTCATCGTGGCATTTTCGCTATAACTCTTTTTCTATGACGTTTCAGAAGCAAACAAAAAAACCCAATTGAGACGAAATCGCGTTGAACCTTGAGTCCAAATTTCAGATATTTTTGCACTATATTTGCTGAGATATGATCTGAGGAAGTTGGTATTTTTGCAGACTCCTGAACTGCATTCCAAACAGGTGACCTTGGGAAAATAGTCATAACTTTTGTTTTGAGCATCAAATTGAAATTTCGTACAAAGTTATAAAAAGTGGATAGACTGTAGTTTCATGTGTATATTTTTCAGATCCTAAGGTCGAAACAGTGACACGTGGCACTTCCTACAAGTTCGCTCTTCTGAAAAGGTATATAATCAGGTCATCTTGGGAGATTGTGCATAACTCTTTCTTGGAGAATCTAAATTTGATCAGACTAGTGGCATTGGAAAGAGGACACAGAGGGCTACTGCAGGTCACAATTTCAAAACTAGAAGAGCCGAAATTATAGAGTTATAGTCATTTCAATATCGAGCTCCTAAAAGCAAGAAAAGGTGATATGAGGAAGTTTGATGGCAAAGATCCAGTAAATTGGATACTTTAGATGGAGCAATATTTTGATCTACATGGTGTACCACTATTACAAAAGGTATGTATTGCATCTTCATATTTAGAACCAGATCAATTTTTATGGTATAAAGGGCTTTGTTCTCGTAAAAAACTTGTTACGTGATCAATTTTCATAGAGGAAATGATAGCACATTATGAGGATACAAAGAGAAACACCTTCTTTAGCCAGTTGATAAATCTCAAACAAAAGTGTTCAATGGCAGACCATATTGAAGGCTTCCAAAAATTGAATATAATGGTAAATGATATTCCAGAGAAGAAAAGGATTGATGTCTTCATAGGTACTTTAAAGGATAACATTCAACATGAGGTTCATCTTTGGGAACCTGATTCACTGGAGAAGGCATTCAGGTGGGCAAGAAAAATTGGAAGCGAAATTATGGAAACAAGGAATCCCACCACTCATGACTATAATTATGAAAATATTTCTTCTCCTAGCCTTCCACAACCTACAAGGATTAGTCCACAACAATTGGAAGAAAAAAGAGAAAAGGGGCTTTGTTACAATTGTGATAACAAATGCACTAAAGGTCATAAGTGTGCTGAGAAGAAATTATTTTACATAGAGTATGGAGAGGAGGAATAAAAGGATCAAGAAACATCAAAAGAAGAGGATATACACTAGGAACCAACCCCAGAGAAAGAAGAAATGAATCAGACCATATCTTGTAAAGCATTGGCAAGAATTACCACTCCTCAAACTATCAAGATAGAAGGACATATCAAGAAGAAAAAGGTTCAAAAAGTGAAAGATCACATCGAGAAAGAAGAAATGAATCCAACCATATCTTGTAATTCATTGGTCAGAATTACCACTCCTCAAACTATCAAGATAGAAGGACATATCAAGAAAAAAAATGTTCAAGAAGTGAAAGATCACATCGAGCATCAAGAAATGAATCCAACCATATCTTGTAAAGGATTGGAAGAAATTACCTCTCCTCAAACTCTAAAGATAGAAGGACATATCAAGAAGAAAAAGGTTCAAGCAATGAAAGATCACATCGAGCATCAACAACAAGTTCTCGAACTTTTAAAGGATGATGCCACTTTGGTGCAAAATCAAATGAAACAACAGGTAGATCAACATCGTAGTGAATTTTTTTTTGATGTAGATGATTGGGTATTTTTACTGCTACATCTCAAGCAAGCTATTTATGAGAAGGAAATGTTGGCAATACTACATGCACTTAAGAAATGGCGACCTTACCGAATGGGAAGACACTTCAAGGTAAAAATGGATCATGATAGTCTTAAATAATTTTTAGAACAACTATTATCTTTAGAAGAATAGAATAAATGTGTCACAAATATGTTGGGTTATGACTTTAACATCATCTATAGAAAATGGAAGCAAAATTTTGTTGCAGATGCAGTATCAAGAAAGGATGAGGATGTGGAAGCATTGTTTTGTGCTATTTTTATTATCCAATCAGACTGGATAAACGAAGCAAGGGATGAATGGGAGAAGGACGAAGAAGTGTGGCCACTCATTCAAAAGTTACAGAAGATCCCAATTCAAACAATATTGCCAGAACTTGAAGAGGAAGGAAAAATCATATTGGAACCTGGAGCAGTCATAGAAACAAGAACCTGACAGCTACGAAATCAATCAATTTCAGAGTATCTCATCAAGTGGAAGAACTTGCCCACTAAAGATTCCACATGGGAGGACAAGAATTTTATACAGAAGCATCAAGAACTACTCAAGCGTTGAGGACAACACTTTTTGAAGGAGAGGGGCATGTTAGGCCCCTATACTACTAGTGTAACCCCTTATTTTTATTAGCACAACCCCATTATTACGTTTTTGTACCCATGTAGTCCCCATATTGTTACTATTGTGCCCCATAGAAGCCCACTATTGTTATTATTGTTCCCTTACATTATTATTGTTATGTCAGCTCTGATTAAATTATGACCCCGTAGACTCCTATATATAGAAAGGAGGTCTTGTCATTTGTATAATCAAGGAATCATTCATTTGTGTAATGTAAAGGAGGTTGCCCCCTTGAAGAGGTTGAATTCTAAGGCGTTGATCTATCTTTTCTATCTTTTTGTGAGCTGGTTTCATAACATGAACTTCTTCATCATCAATTTGCTACAACATCAAACCATAATACAATTTCATCTCTTCAAAACTCCAATACCTGAAAATTTCATTAATTTTTTCATCATGCAAGTTTTCTTCAACATTCATTTCTGCAAATTCTATGCAGAGTTCATCAAGCCATGGTGTTGCAATCCATGCTTCAAGGAAATTTAACTCTTCTACATAATCATTATGTGTACCTGCACACTAAAAATCAATGTTAGAATTAAAAATATCTACAGAACCATATTGGTCTTCTATGTAATGATATCTTTCTCCTATTCCACTTCCAGTTATTGCACTTCCAGCTCTGCTTCAAAATTTGTCTTTGTTTTCTCTTTGTGGGCTTCTTTCTTTTCCTCTTCCTCTATTTCTATCTTTGTCTCTTCAACTTCTGTACTAACCTATGTTGCTGCAAACAGATTATCTTCCATTAACTCAATTGGGATTTCCTCATTGAATAACATCATGTCTATATGATGCTTTTGTTACATTAATTGCAACAATTCATCATTAGCCAATAATTATTCATCAAAATTTACATCAACAATATTACTTACTAGATTCACTATAGCATTGACTGCTCTAATGGTAGCTTCATTGTCCTCAACAAGATTTGTTGCTGCATTTACCAAACTTTCATCAATAAGCTATGTTGTTGTATTCACCAAATTTTCATCAACAAGCTTTGTTGCTCAATTTACCAAATCTTCATTAACAAGCTTCGTTGCTCAATTTACCAAATCTTCGTCAGCAAGCTTTGTTGTTGGAATCATTATGTTAACATCAGAAATCTCTCTTGCTGGAATCACCAATTTTCATCCACTTCTAGTTGGGCATAGCGGGGTTCACGAACATCTATGTGCTCCTTCTCTACTACTTCTAAAACTTCTTCACATACATCATCCACTTGTGGCTAAGCACAGTGGGATTCAACAAATTTTTCATCTCGTTGTAGATATGTTGTTATAGATCCACTTTCATATTCAACTTAATTCTCCCCCTTACACTAAAGCTTCTCTCAAGGATATCCCGACCTCCTTGGCTGCCTTGGCTTCCAAAATCACATGAAGCCTCTTAGATTTTACCATTTGTTGAGCGCTGGCTCACTACGACTCAACAAGAAAAACAAATTGTAGACATTTCATCTAATTGCAATAAAAACGCCTCTACTTCTTGGGTTCCACAAACAAACGAGTCTATAAATTTTCACAAAGTCAATGCTTTCGCAACAGCTTTCAAAAAATCACAATTCCCTTTTTTAAGAGTTTTTTTGGAAGAAGTTTATGTAAAGCAACCTCCTATTTTGGAAGTTCCAGGACAGGAGCATAAGGTATAGAGATTGAAGAAACCTTTGTATGGTTTGAAACAAGCTCCAAGAACTTGGTACAGTCGCATTGACACCTATCTCATCAAAAGTGGCTTTTGTAGAAGCAATCATGAGTCAACTTTGTATACCAAAATGCATGAAGGTAAAATTCTTATTGTATGCCTCTATGTAGATGATCTTCTTTATACAGGAAATATGATGTTAGAAGATTTCAAAAAAGCAATTCAAACAGAGTTTGATATGATAGATCTAGGAGTCATGAAATACTTCTTAGGCATTGAAATTCACCAATCTGCTAATGGAATTTTTGTCGGTCAACAAAAATATGCCACTGATATCATCCAAAAGTTTAGAATGACCAATTGCAAACCTGGAGATACACAAATTTCTCAAGGTGCAAACTGAGCAAAGAAGATGTAGCACCACTAGTTGATTCCACATTGTATAAAAGTCTAGTTGGTAGCTTGTTATATCTCACTTCAACTAGACTTGATATTATGTTTGCAACAAGTTTTGACTCCAGGTTTATGCAGTCACCTAAGATTTCTCATCCAAAGGTTGCAAAAACGATCTTAAGGTATATTGCAGGGAAAATAGACTACGGTTTGTCCTATACACATTCAGAAAATTATTCACTTTCAGGTTATACATAAAACAGTTATGCATGGAGTTTAGATGAGCGCAAAACCACCTTAGGGTACGCTTTTCTTCTTGGAACCAATCTGATTTCATGGGCATCCAAGAAACAGTCAATCGTTTCAACACCTTCTGCAGAGGAAAAATATGTAGCAGCAAATTGAGTAGCTTGTCAAGCTGTGTGGTTGAGAATATTATTGAAAGATATTTCAAATATTCAGAAGGAACCAACACCAATCTACTGTGATAACAGTTCAGCAATTTCTTTATCAAAAAATCTTGTTTTCCAAAAAACGCAAGCACATTGACACTTGTTTTCATTTCATCTGTGAGCTTGTCAATGATGGGGACATAGTACTTTGTTTTTGTGGTTCCAAAGATAAACTAGTAGATATTTTAACAAATCCATTGGGAAAAAATGTATTTGAATTTCAAAGAGAACGACTAGGCATTGTAAGTGTCTATACATGTAACAGTTGAGATTAGGGGAGGATGTTGAGATATTAATCTCATTTTCAGTTAGTTGTCAGTTAGGTGTCATCACATTTGATTCTGTTGTCTGCTAGCTGTCATAGACAATTTAGTTTTACTTGAGTTCTACTCTATAGGTGTCAAGTTTTACTTCAGTAATTTATTATTGATGTTTCCAATGTAATCTATTTAGTCATTTTGAATATTGAGAAGAGCAATCTCTGCTCCACTTTTCAGTTTCATTCTTTGTCATTAACAAGTGATGGCCACCCCATTGGTAGCTACGACAATTTGTATGTCTTTAGATCTTAGATGAATGTATTGAAATTTACTAAGCCTAGTTGATTAAATATATGTATAGTTATTTTTTTAGAATTCGTGACTCTAACAAATGACAATAAAATTTGGAGATTCAAGATTGAATTGAGGTGCCAAAGATGAAACATCAGTATTCTTGTGTTTGAATTACTATAGAAGAATATTCTATTCATATCATGTATCCCTTGCTAATATAAATCATAATTCATTATTTTGTGATGTAAAAGTCATTCATGAGTTTTCATAATAAAAAGTGTTGTAGTTAGAAATCAGTTCTAGCTACATGATTTTCTTCGTGAACTGTTTGTAATATAATGCACTATATTTTCTCACCAAAAAGTGCTAAGAGTGTAAGATTGAGATGGATACATACCATATCTAGACTACTTTCCTAGATGGCAAGTACAATAGGTACCCGACTGGTTTTAGGTATTGGTGATTTATTTTATTTCCAACTAATACAAGACAATAGTTCTTCAGGTGATGGGAGGAGCATGAACACTTTTTGAGGTGGAAGCGAGTTGGATTGTTCTCACTTGAGAAGCTAAGAGTTGATTGCAGACTAAACTATTGAAGTGGAATGATGAGATTGCAATACGAAGGATAGAGAGGTCCTTGAAATAGCAAAGAGTTCTTTGGAGCTTGGTCCAAAAAAATTAGGTGACAATGCTTAGGAATTCAGGTAGCAGCAACAAAGGATGGATGATGTTGGACACATATAGGTAAAATTTTTGAATTGTATGAAATAATAATAGACTCATGACCATATGGTAATTTGATCTACACCTTGTAGTTGTAGCAAGTCTATATGGTGTGTTTTCATTTGATTTATTGTTCCTAAGGATGTTTCAGTATATACCCAATATCTCCATGATTTGGAGTGTGTTGTATGTGTCCATGTCTATGTAGCATAAAAAGGGAATATCATTGTAAGACCTAGAGAGGCATTCATACCCCTTTATCATTTGTCCCTGTTGACTTGGTAGTTCTTGTCTAGTTTAGTTTAGTAGCCTCTATTAGGGAGTTCTTTAATGCTTGGAGGAGTGGGTCATGTGTTGGTTGGATGCTCTATGAGTGAACCATATTGTTGGTTGTAGACTCTAGGAGGTGAAGTTTTACATTCAGGGGGAGTACATCAATAGGTTGAATGAAGCATGTACACAAGGGACATCCTAGTGAACGAGAAATTGCAACAGTTAGGTACCCATGCATTATGATGGATGGTTGTTTCTTTATAAGACCATCAATAGTTTAGTGATGTCTAACATGATTGAGGTGCGGGATAATTAGTACTAGGATGGACCAAATATGGAATTTTCTATGGAGGAGGTTAAGTCATAGTGAAGCATTTGTTGTAGGGGAGAAGATTTTTAAGACCACAACAAATGAAAATTAAGACAAATAGTTGTTAAGGGGGGTGTTGGAATATGTATCTGGCACTTGTCTTATGTGTGTGATCATATTTGAGTTGTTAATATTATTGGTCTAAGTAGAGATGGTTCTTTACGTAGATAGTATAATCCTTGTTTCTAAGAGGTTGTTCGAAGTAGTTGGGTGTGAGAGAGTCTCTATGAACTAGTAGTTGGGTGTGAGAGAGTCTCTACAAGATAGTTCATAGTTTAGTGTATAGTTGAGATATTCCTTCAACCAATAGATGTCCATAATATTTTTCCTATTTTAAGATAAAATTCCATGTATTTATAGTTGTAACATTATTTGATCAACGCAAAGAGTACTCAACACAATTTTGGTGTGCAATATTTGTAAAGTCAAGTAGAGGATGAGGGTTAATGTTGATGGGATAAAGGACAAAATAGAAGATTGTCACTACAAAGGTTTTACCATGAATAAAAAGAATGAAATAAGAGTTTTCCAAAAAACGTATGGGTGAATTGTCTTCCTTAGATCATAACACATATTAAATACTAGCATTTGCACCTTATGTTGCAAAAGAAACGCCGTAAGGCATAAAATGGGGAAGAATAGCATAGAGTGGGGAAGAATAGGTAATCAAATTCGTCAAAATTAAGATTAAATTGATCTATTAATTTTTCATTTACATACACTGAAATCGTATGCAGCATGGGATAAGAATCTCAAGTTATCATTGAGATAAATAAATCTCCATATTACATACTCGTTATATATATATATATATATATATATATGAATGAAGATCTCTGCTATGATTTATATTAATGTGGCAATGCCATTTTTCTCTCGCAAAGTTGCATCCATTGGTTTTATTAAGACATTAAAAGAATCTAGCTGCTATGGTTTGTTATGATCGATGGGTTATCTTTCAGATTATACTGTAGATGATGTTAGATACATTAAATCATTTTGAAATAAACACAGAAAAGAACTCGAAACCTGCTAAATAAATAAATATGTTACATCTTTGTAGTTGCATATTTAAAATGATAAAATAGATATCTTACATCTTTGTAGCTGCATATTTGAAAGGATAAATGAGAATTCGAAAATATCGAGGGCATTGCCCACACTTCAAAAGATAACAACAATTAAAATTGCCTATGGGGAAAATTTTATTAACTTGTCGTATGCTTAGGGCCAATGATCTTCACATTCAATCTTGCTTAAAATGAACCAAATTTTGATATACATCATGGCCTAAAATTATGGTTTAAAACCCTATGTATAAGGAGGATAACTTTTACATATGAATTGAGAAATGGTGCAGATGCATAGTTGGATCTTGTCACATTTTTCCCTATTATATTGGTTCCTTTTGTTACAAAAGGAAGCTTCACTGAAATATTTTGAACTTAGTATCCATATCACTTTTCTAATAAGATCTCCTTCTAGAGTGAGTTAATATGTATAAAAAAGTAACATGTCTTATCCTTTCTTCGAAAAGAGATTCTTACAACGCATTACTATTATGTCAGTACAATATCATACCAGCTATAACATCAACCAAAACCATGCCTGAAAGAAATTCTGGGTAGAAAGGAGCATGTGGAACTTCAACCCATTTCATGATATTTCTAATAGCCAAATGAAACATTTCTACCATGGTAGGTCATGGTAGGTCATAGGGAGTGGGATTATTCACATGATTAGAATCCAATTTATTTTTATTTGTAATAGATATCCTTGTAGGCTAATAAGGACTGTGTAGAAATCCAATCACCAAATTAGTGCTCATCATGTGGGGTTGATTCCATCATGGTTACTCTTCGAGTGCCTCTTAAAAATATGTAGGTACTTGACTTCAATTCAGGATATGAAAGTGGGAACATGCCAAGCCATTTCAATCAATTAGATAACCTCCCTTCGTGGTAACTAAAACTCTAAAATTATTTCCGTTGACTTGAACAAACCCAACGTTACCTCTGCTTTCAAGAACAATTGTCACAGTATTTGGTTTCATTTCATCAAAAGATACCATATTAATTTAAAGTATCCATGAAAATAAACGCATAACCAAAAAAATTTCTACATCAATCATCAACAGATTTACTCATTTAATGATTGCATAATATCATTTCAGTAGGAAGCCCACAAACCAACATTACTGAAAAGACAATAAAGATTACCGATGTATACTTTAGCTTGCACAAAACTATACTAATAGAAGGATCCTTTAGGCAAAATTTGCAAGTTTTTCTCTGTTCAAGAGTGGAAAATGTGCCAATTAAGTCTACAATTGGATTCTAGAAATAAAAATAAGGTAGGGTCAGTAGGTGACAACATCATGGTAGTTTCCTTTTCACCTAAGTGAATGAAGCTAGAAGAAGCCAATGTTTACATTTATCCTTGTTGATATTTATGTTATAAAGCAAGGAATCATTGAGAAATAGCCACAAATATCAAGGAACACCAAGATTTTGCAAAAGTACTGATATTGATATTTTCCCACCTTTGTTTGCACTAACTGAAATGTGTGATCCATGTTACATTTCCTATTTTTTTGTGATTGATTGCTTGTACTGGTTACTACTAGTGTACACTTTTTTGGGGGATGAAACTCAATGCTCACAATGATGACTACTCTACATTTCTTGGGACTCATTTATTTCAACTATTGGGTATCATGTTCCCTAGATTTGTTAAATTTGCAAATTTGAGTAGTACACAAGTTTTATTTCTTATAAAATTAATGTAAAATTTAATCTTTTCGACTTGAAATAAATCTTTATACTCAAATATTCATATGATATCACATAAGGATTAAATTTTCTAAAAGTTTGGTATGGAGACTATTGAACACAATTATCTAAAGTTTTGTTTGGAGACTATTGAACACAATTATCTAGATCTCTCTCCTAATTGCACACATATTCCTGGATAAATGTTAACCTTAAGCCGTGACATGATTTTTCCAAACAAGGTCAAAAGTAAAGTGTACTCACCCACCATGCTACTTAGTTTAAAGAAAATGAGAAGGTCACGATCATAAAGTCACTCCATTGAATGGTCCATGTTAATGAAAGTGAGGATTTTGTAGTCTTTTCGCATGGCTAATTACCTTGAAGATTGTCTTGACTTGTATGTGGTTGGGAAAAGATGGGGAAAATAATTAGGTACAATCAACCAATGCAATATCAGAAGGCACTCACACACGAGAAAATGCATTTCTGTTTGGTGAAATGTATTTCCATGTATGCTACAGCTAGAAATGTTTTGGTTCCATATAATATACGATTGAGCTCATCTAGTAAGTTCGTTCATGACTGCCCAGAAGACTTAGAACAAAGCAATTGTGTCAAGAACATGTGTACACAAAAGAGGTATGGGTGCCTCTGAAGTTAACTTTGGAAGATGCGGAATAGGGGAATGCATCTTCTTAAAATCATTGCATTCTATTACTGTTGTCGGGTCCTGACTGTTTAGGAAGAACTATCAACCTCCTTCGCATATCAATTGAAAACGAAGTTGGAAGACTCCACGTCTATGAAAACTCAAATATTACTGTGAACATGCTTAATGGAAAATCTGCTTTGCGAAGAATTCAATCTGTTATGGATCACATTCTAGAAATGAAGACCAGATTACATTCCATCTCCTTTACTCATATTTTCCATGAGCCCAACTCCCAGGCAGATTCCTTATCCAAAGGTGGAGTGGACCTAAAACCCTATGTATAAGGAGGATACCTTCTACATATGAATTGAGAAATGTTGCAAATGCATAATTGGATCTCGCCACATTTTTCCTTATTATATTGGTTCCTTTTGTCACAAAAGGAAGCTTCACTTAAATATTTTGAACTTAGTATTCATATTACTTTTCTAAAACAACACATTTGATCCCAACCGTTGATCTTGGCTGCTAGATCCAACGGCCATAAATCATATCGCACTGTAACCTAACACGACTAAGAGATGGTGTGCGATCGAAGGCGGTTTCAAAGTCAACCAACCTACCACGTGTTACAATCTCTATGGGATCGCTCCTGAAACTGCAAAACCATAAACTGCTCCTGAATCACGCGATCTCCAGAAAATCAACCATGCTGTGGTTTTCAAGCCCGAAAGCAAAAAGAGGGAAAATTCCAGTTGCTGGAAAAACTAACCACGCATTCTATTTATTCTTGCTATAGAATCAAAATCCGATACTATGCTTGTTTGGGAAAAAACTCGGCAACTTGTCTGCCGATGAACTGAGAACCTCGTTCAACTTATTCCGGGATAAAATGAGACATACTTTAGCTTGCCTTTCTACCAAGTACATACTGATAGGTTGTATAAGTTCTTGTTGGAAAAATCAATTCATGCTTGTCAACCTGGCCCGATATCTAAACACTTCTCTGTCCTTTGTGGCTTGTTCTTCGTAGAGAACCTTTAAACGGTTTTGAGGTATCTCCTGCCACTTTTTCACCATTTCGCCATTAGCATTTTTCACCCCTTGGTTGGCCAGAAGGTCCGCTAGTTTATTGGCAAATCGTCGGACATGGTTGAAGCTAACCATTCGAAGCTGCTGGAGGTGAACGTGGATTCTTTGGTAGACCTGGATTAGTTTCCAATGAGTAGGGACTTTCTCTCGTCGAGTACCGTAGTTGATTCTTTTCACAGAGTTAATGGTAATCTCTGAGTCCGCTTCTACAATGACATTTGAGCCATGGTTCTGGATCAGAAACTCTAGCCATTGTTCCAAAGCCATTAATTCTGCCATATTATTTGTGGCTCTTCCCAAATGGCAGTGGAAGATAAAGATAATACTGCCCTTTTCATCTCTTAAAACTCCTCCAAAACCAGTTGTTCTCGGGTTGCCTTTTGAAGCCCCATCAATGTTGTATTTCAGATAGCCTTTCGGTGGTGGTTCTCAAAAATCCTTCTTTGTATCCATAGTTATGTCCTTCCTAATCAATCCTTAGGGAATAATCCCTTTCATTCCCAGTTGTCTGAGAATTCTTAGCGCAGTCTTAGAGGGGGGATTTTTTGGGAGATTGCATACTGTGATACAAGCTGTCTCCCTGAGCTGTTTTAGGATATGATCAAATAGTCTATGAGGAATAACCTTTTCATTCTTAAAAATTCTTTTATTTCTTTCTTTCCAAACATTCCAGATAATGAAGCTTGGCGTGAAGGCCCAAGCCAAATTAAGCAACTCATTCTCTGAATAGTTTCCTCTCCACTTGTTTAGGGTATTTGTGATACTACTTCTGTCCCTATCTGTCTGTTGGAAAATGGTAGAGAAAGAATCCCACAACCAGGTGGTGTAAGAGCAGTTGTTAAGAATGTGCTCCATGGTCTCCTCCTGCTCTTCATAGAGCTGGCATCTGGAAGGCCCCATAACCCCCCTTTTCCTAATGTTGTCCCAAGTTAAAATTTTCTTATGATGAACCAACCACGTGAAAAGCTTGATCTTCATCCAACCTTGGTGCTTCTAGAGGTGCTGCCAGGTATTTTCTGGAACATTGGAATCAAGCTCAAGGAGAATACCTTTAGCTTCCTTAAGATTAAAGGTGCCTTTATTGTTATTGCCCCATCCCAATTGATCCTGCCCCTCTGTTACTAAAATAATTCTTTGTTTAAGCAAGCTCCCAAGAGCCTCTGCTTTAATTTTAATGGGGCTATCATCTCTGCAGTCAATTTTTCTCCAGCTTCTCCACTTTCTGGAGTTCTGAGCAGGATCCCAGAAATCCTTAACTTTGTCTAACCCTTGGGAATCCGTTTCTTGCTTGAGGCTTAAAAAATCCTTTGTTAACAGTGTTGGCTCTTGTTGCCATTTGTACTCCCAAAAGAGTGCAAGATCTCCTGCTTTGATTTCCCAAAAATTGTTTTTTTGAACTAGGCTTCTATTTTCCTAGGCTCTGTTCTAGATGTGAGATCCTTTTAAATTTCCAGACATTCTTATGAGATCATTAGTGTGCCAAGAGCTGGCATATTTATCTTTCCAGATCCTTGCCCACTAGGCTATTGGCTCCTGAACCCATCGCCAACAAAGCTTGGCTGCTAGCGCTTTACTAAGAATATCCTGATCATCCAAGCCTAGACCCCCATGACTCTTGGGTTTACAGATTTTATCCCAAGAGACTAGGGCCCACTTCTTCTTTGTTTCTTCCTTGCCCTAGAGGAAATCTCTTTGCATATTCCTGAATTGATCTAAAACTCCTTTGGGAGCTAGGAGGGCTGTTAACATAAAAACTGGGATAGATTGCAAAACTACCTTTGTAAGAACCAACCTGCCTGCCAGGTTCAAGACTCTGAAGGTCCAATTTTTGACTTTGTCCTGCAACTTATTAAGCATCGGTTTCCAGATACTCTTGTGCATAGGTCTGGCAGTGAGAGGGATTCCCAAATACTTTGTGGGGACTGAATCCCTTTGGAAGCCAAGAATTCTTGAAATATTTCTCTGAATAGCAATGTTAGTGTTTAAGAAGAAGATTTTTGACTTAGAGAGATTGACTTCCATACCTGTAGCCATGGCAAATTCCTTCAGGATTTTATTGTAGGCTAAAGCTTCTTTGACTGTGGGGATTCCTTGCAACATGGTGTCATCAACAAATTGTTGGTGAGTCAGAGCTTGACCATGCTCAGATAATTGAAGACCTTTGATTTTGCCCGTTTCCCTGGCATGCTTAATGGATCTGCCAAGTCCTTTCATCATGAGAATAAAAAGAAAGGGAGAGAGCGGGTCTCCCTGCCTAAGACCTCTAGAAGGAATGAAAATATCTTAGGGAGAGCCATTCACCAAAATTGAAAAGCTGGATGAATTCACCAGAGCCATGACCCATCTGACCCATTTGTGATCGAAACCAAAAGCAGTGAGAACCTTCTTGATGTAAATCCAATTCACCTTGTCATATGCTTTGGCGATATCCAATTGCATGATCATCCCCGCCTGCTTTTTACTAGTAAGCATGTGTATCACCTCATGGGCTTGAATAATGTTATTTAAAATTTGTCTGCCCTCCACATAACCTACCTGTTCCTCTGACACTAAGTAAGCCTCCAAATTATTTCCTCTTGTTTTCATATATTTTCCCATTCTTGATGAAACTCAAATCTATTGAGCCATTTGCTATGAATTTGTTTTATTTTTTGAATGGAACATTTGGTTTCCTAGATGAAGATCATATCTAGAATTTCTTGTTTCATTCTATAACTTAGCATTCTTTGTTTTCTTTTACTACCTATACCTATAATATTCCAGGATGTGAACTTCGTAATTCAATATTTGTAAATGAGTAACTGGTTAGGTCTTTCAACTTACCTGAGTCTATCATTAACTTTCCACACTCCATCAAGAGGTCCTTTTTCTTTCTCCTACCCCTTTTCTTTCCCGCATTTTTGGTAGCTAATCCTAGAGTTGATTTACTTGTTTTCACACCTCTGTACTCTTGCTTGTCAATGGTTTTTCCTTTATCTAACCCCCTTTCCTGATTTTTCCATAAAAACAACTGTTGAATTCTGTTGCAATCTTCTTGGGGTAGTGAATCTATCCCTCCTGTGGTTCCCTGCATCAAGAACCCTTCCAGATCTAGGTGTTCCTTATCTATAATTTCTTGAAGTTCATGGTCCTCCAGATCTATTTCACTCTGGGTCATTTCTTGATCCCTCTCTAGTTCTGTTTCACTCATCATAGTTTCTTTCTTATTACCAATCTCTTGTGTTGGGTTGTAGTTTTCTTCCTTTTCATTTTCATTAGGGTCGTCCTCCATAGATTGGTCTTCATTTGCCATTTCTTCATTCTCTTCTAGTGCTTGATACCTATTTTGACTGGCCTTTTGACCCTCATTACAAAGATGCTTTGGTCCTTTTTTGCCTCCTTTTCCTCTACTTGCCACTTTCTGAAAGCTTTATGTGTCCTTTATGGCATTTTGTTTGCTCCTGTTGTCTGCTCTACTAAGAGGGCAATCTCTGAACAAGTTTCCATGTTCGTGGCATTTATGACATCTGAACGGGATGTGCTCATAGTCCACTGTTTGCACCCAATTCTCATCAAAAACTTCTAGGATGACTTCATTTGGAAGGGCTCTATATAGATCCATTTCTACATAGATTCTTGTATAGGAAGTGTATTTGCCCCTTCTTGTGGCTTTTGAAGCTTTGACAAAACGACCTAGTTTATTGCCAATGGCAGCAAGCGATTCAGTTTGCCAGTAATCAAGAGGTAGAGAATAGAGCCTTTCCCAGACAGGTACCGTAGTGAAAGTCTCTCGCTATGGAACGAAGTTCATTATCCAAGGGCGCATATAGATGCCAGTTGCTACATAAAAGTAGGGTCCTCCTTTGAATATTTTGTCTTTGTCTTGGATGCTTGTGAACACCATGGTGAAGAATCCCTTTGACCTAAGATGCAGATCGAAGCTTCCTTTGGGTTTCCAGTGGTACTTGATCCATATCTATAAATCCTTTTCCGTGGGCCATAGTCCCATGAATTTGTAGATTATAGCGTAATTCCCCATATGTTCCCTGTGTGCCTGCAGTGCAGGATCATTTGGCACTACTTTAGGAGTAGTATCCGTTTTGGGTCTGCATGGTCCCTTTTGTTAATTGTCCCTTGTTCTCTAGCTTTTGTCTTCTTCCTCCTTATCTTTAGTGCTGACATTTTCCTTGGGCCTAACCCCATCTGTCTCCTTTCCATTATTATTTTTTTCCTCTTCCACAGAACCTCTAACATTACCCAGTGGAGACTTGCCTCTGTTGGCTACAGCCTCCTTGTAGGAGGGAGTGGAGCTCCCTCCTCTGTGGCCCTCCATTAGGAGCAAGCACTGAAACTCTCAGAAACCCTAGCTGCGCGTTTTTCTCTCGCTCCTCTCTTGGCACTCCCTAAAACAACAATGGTTGTGTCGGCCAAGATACCGTAGAGAAATGAAATTTGATTTTGAGTATAAAAATGGAAATAAAAATGATTTGGAAATATATTTTTTATGTTTTAAAATTGTTTTAGGTATTAGGAGAAATGAAAATTTGGCAAACAACCAATCAAAGATGTGAACAATGGAACAAATAAAGAATGTGCACGCACATTCTCATTTTCTTTTGTTTCGCTATAAGTTTGGGTTTATAA
Organism: Pinus tabuliformis; assembly: GCA_031772625.1. Taxonomy (NCBI): domain Eukaryota; kingdom Viridiplantae; phylum Streptophyta; class Pinopsida; order Pinales; family Pinaceae; genus Pinus; species Pinus tabuliformis. Next base: position 1,529,334,921 of record CM062818.1, on the reverse strand, counting down.
GTGGAAAAATGGAAATTGGATTTACAAGTGGAGAAATGGGAATTTGGCAATAAAAGAGAAATGGAAACAGAAATTTGGCAAACAACCAATCAAAGATGTGAACAACCAAACGAATAAAGAATGTGCGCACACATTCTTATTTTCTTTTGTTTCGCTATAAGTTTGGGTTTATAAGTGGAGAAATGGAAATTTGGCAATAAAAGGGTGAACAACTAATCAAAGACATGAACAACTGAACGGATATAGAATATGCACACACACTCTTGCTTTTGTTCTATTATAGATTTGGGTTCTTAAGTAGAGAAATGGAAATTTGATTTTGAGTATAAAAATGGAAATAAAAATGATTTGGAAATATATTATTTATGTTTTAAAATTTCTTTAGGTATTAGGAGAAATGAAAATTTGGCAAACAACCAATCAAAGACGTGAACTGCCGAACCAAGCACATTCTTGTTTTCTTTTGTTTCGCTATAAGTTTGTGTTTATAAGTGGAGAAAAGGAAATTGGGTTTATAAGTGGAGAAATGGAAATTTGGCAATAAAAGAGGTGAACAACCAATCAAAGACGTGAACAACTAAACAACTAAACGAATATAGAATATGCACACACACTCTTGCTTTTGTTATATTATAGATTTGGGTTTTTAAGTAGAGAAATGGAAATTTGATTTCGAGTATAAAAATGAAAATAAAAATTATTTGGAAATATATTTTTTATGTTTTAAAATTGTTTTAGGTATTAATAGGTGGCAACCCTAAAAAAATTTATCTCAAAAATTGATTGGAGATAAACTTTTTTATAATTTTGTAAATGTTACTAAGTAAAAATAAAAATGGTTACATAGGTGACTGAGTCTAATTTTATCTCAATAAATTGTGTTTTAAGGAGAAGTGACATCATAAACTCAAGCCCATCTACAATAGTCCATGTACTATTCTAAAGTGGGTTGGTGTGAATGCATGTCATTTAGATTTGCCCAACTTTGCCTCCACAGTTTGGTTAATGTTAATCATCTCAAGCCTTATATGTCATTTAGATTTTCCTTGCCAACTTTGCCTCCACAATGTGGTTAATGTTAATCATTTCAAGCTTTATGAAACTCCTATTCTTGAAAGGGAAGTTCAAGTGACATGATAAACTCAAGCCCATCTACTATAGTCCATGTACTCTTTTGAAGCAGGCTAGTGTGAATGCATGTCATCTAGGAAGCTCAAGTGACATCATAAACTCAAGCCCATCTACTATAGTCCATGTACTATTTTGAAGCAGGTTAGTCCATGTACTATTTATCTAGATAAATTGTGTTTTAAGGAGAACTAACATCATAAACTCAAGCCCATCTACAATAGTCCATGTACTATTCTGAAGCGGGTTGGTGTGAATGCATGTCATTTAGATTTGCCCAACTTTGCCTCCATAGTTTGGTTAATGTTAAGGTTAATGTTAATCATCTCAAGCCTTATATGTCATTTAGATTTGCCTTGCCACAATGTGGTTAATGTTAATCATTTCAAGCTTTATGAAACTCCTATTCTTGAAAGGGAAGTTCAAGTGACATCATAAACTCAAGCCCATCTACTATAGTCCATGTACTATTTTGAAGCAGGCTAGTGTGAATGCATGTCATCTAGGAAGCTCAAGCGACATCATAAACTCAAGCCCATCTACTATAGTCCATGTACTATTTTGAAGCAGGTTAGTCCATGTACTATTTTGAAGCGGGTTGGTGTGAATGCATGTCATTTAGATTTGTCTTGTTAGCTTTTCCTCGACAATGTGGTTAATGTTAATCATCTCAAGCCTTATGAACCTCCTATTTTGGAGGAGGAAGTTCACATTTCCCACTTGTTAGCTTTGCTTCCACAATGTGGTTAATGTTAATCATCTCAAGCCTTATGAACCTCCTATTCTGGAAGAGAAAGTTCACATTTCCCACTTCTGGATTTTTAGCAGTTGTTGGAGGAGGACACACGATTAGACCTATAGCAGCAGTTATGATGTATCTTGATGGGCACCAAACCCTGATGGGCACCAAAGACAGCTACCTTAGAAAGACACAATGTTAGACTTGTAGCAACATTTATGACATATCTTGATGGGCACCAAAGCCAGCTTCCTTCTTAGGACAAATGTTTGTCCCAGGTTTCTTAATAGTTAGTTGTAGGATAATGAAGGCATGGTTAATCTTAAGCACTATGCATTTTTTATTTTTCTTAGTTAGCACTCACTTTGCCAAAACAACTAATCAACTAATCAAATCTCATCTTAGGTAAAATATTATAAAAGGAATTTTCTTAGAAACATAAGAATGTTTTGGGAATCAATATTCTTATGCTTATGTTTGCAAGTTTTCATCTTCAACATTTGAATGTTATGGCTTATCAATCAGCCAACCACTAATGTAGGGAGGCATATCCAGTGGTGTAGCAATTTACAGATGGGAAAGAGGTTGATATTACCTCCAGAGCTCCCAAAATATGCAGTGATTTGGGAGGCATATCTAGTGGTGTAGCAGTTTGCAAATGGGAAAGAGGTTGATATCATCTCCAGAGCTCCCAAAATATGTAGTGGTTTGGGTCGTCAGATCCAAGAGGACAAATTAATGACAAAGTATGCACCAGCGTAATAGATTTTTATATGTCACGATTCTTCCCCAGTTTATGCCTTACGGCGTTTCCTTTGCAACATCTGGTGCAATTGCTAGTATATAGTGATTTTAATTTTTTTAATAAAAAATAATTAACAACCTGAACGGAAATGTGAGATAAAGAAATGTATTTACGTGCAAGTATTATTCAAGGGAGGCCATTGCAGATTAAATTATCTAAGTTCCATTTAGAACCAGGGCCGTAGCCATAATAATTGAGGTCATTGTCATCATACATTCAAAGCAGAACATCACAAATTAAAATAATGACGAAACTAACTCCCATTAAAGCCACGTGTTTAAACATTATTACAGAACTTAACTGTGTAGTAATATGATAAAGCAGGAGAAGCTTAGCCCGTAGAGGCCAAAGTTTGTCAAACAAAGGTAAGTAACTGTGTAGTAATATGATAAAGCAGGAGAAGCTTAGCCTGTAGAGGCCAAGGTTTGTAAATTGACAGGATAAACAAAAGGGGAGGTGCCATTAATGTAGGTAAGGGCTGTGAGGTGGTGCACATTGGATGTGGGGTGGAATCCATCGAAGAAAAAGTAGTGTGATGCATTGGCGCAAGTGCGAGCACCTCGAAGGCATAGTATGCCCGGCATTAAGCCCCCTTGGGACTCACAGCACGCCTCGTCCACGTTCCTAATTCCTGCATTCACACCAACGAAACAAAGCAAACGTATTTAGTCACTCAACTAAGCAGCAGCTGTGGGTCTATTGGGTAGAGAACATACATACATATATCATCTATATCTAACCGTAGTGAGTGGGATTTTTATATATCTGAAGGGCGGCCTCGGTGGCATTGTTGTAAATGAAATGTGCATCCGAATATAGGTGTTGAAGCGTTTGAATGGAAGAGAAAATTTTGGTATTATAGGTGTGGACATCGTCCTTCATAAATGAGATGCATCCATCCTCGTCTTTAGTATTGTTTGGGTACTGCCACAACGCATAAGGTGTGCATCCGATGGGTGGAATGGCCGTCACTGCAAACTTTCTAGCGCCCACCTCATATAGATTCTGCATAATTCATCATCACAAGGATTCATTCATCACTTTTTCGCATCATTCATGTTACGAATTGAAATTGAATTGTCATAGCTGTAGGTGCTCATTCATGTTACGAATTGAAATTGAATTGTCATACCTGGAGGTGCTCATTCATGTTACGAACTGAAATTGAATTGTCATACCTGGAGGTGCTCATTCAACTGAGAAATGAGGAGGTCACTGAATTGCCCAGGGGAAAGCGTGGCGTACAAAGGATTCGGCGGTCTCGAATAGTAGGTGAGAAAATAGTCGTTGCTTCCGGTTGTGATGTAGAAGATTGCTTTCGAAATGATTGAAGAGGACACGGCAGTGCCCACCTTTTGTTCCAATCTGTTCTTCACATCCTCGAAATTTCTTATCTGCCGCGGCATACTATAATGCTCTCCCTGTAATCAAATTTATAATCAATAAGCATAACTAAAACATATAATAAAACCCAGCTTCTAAATTGGAAAAGGTTTTTAGTCTAAATATGCTAAGTGTGAGATGTATTTTTAATTTTGGTTATCTAAAATGGGTTTTGAGTTTTTGATGGTATATATGGATTCAGTATCTTGAAAAATATATAGGGCACTTGAATTGTGAAGAGTTTACAACTCAAATATGTGATTTTGTGATTTTAAAAAATCAGATGGGATTTTGCCTAAATTAAATGAAAAATATGTAGAAAAACTTTTCAAAACCAATAGCCATCACTCATATTATTGGTGAATGACCAACAGTGAGGATAGTCACTATTCGTGAACGCTGGTTGACTCATCACTGTCATTCAAAAAAAATCATGCCACATGGAAATATCAATTGGTGGTCCTAAGAGGCTAGACTTCACGTGGCCAAATGCCTTTGAGTCATGAGCAATTAACCTATTTAGTAAACCGGTATGGGGAAAAGAGTTGGGTAGAAAGAAGAAGTATTACATTGAGGAATTCAACCCTATGTGTGATCTACAACAAAAAGAGTTCATTGGAGGTAGCATTCCGTGAAAGGCAAAGGTTCTTATTGCTCAATTAAAAACCAACATGCATCCACTTAGGTGTGAGGTTCTTATTACTCAATTAAGAACCAACTCGCATCAACTTTGGTGTAAAACAGGGGGTGGAAAAGGCCTAAAGAAGCTACGATGGAAAAAGCCTAAAAAAACTTGGGAAGAAGGGGTGTGTGCATTTTGCACATCTTGGAAAAGTTATGGGAATATGTTTTATTGACATTGTCTTTTTAACAAGGGGATTGTTGGAAGGTTGAGCCAACTCATCATCAATTTGAATAAAAAAAGAAAAAGATTGAATTGCAAAAGGCGAAAGCAAGGAACTAATAGTCTCATAAAACTAACTAATAGTCTCATAAAACTAATAGTCCCATAGACTATTGTTAGTCTAGTAAATGTTAAAAGTTTATTTCATTTTCTCACTTACAAAAACAAACTCTTAACCCAGCTAAAACAATTTTAAAACATACTCCAAACCCATCCAAATGTATATATTATTTATCAATTAAATAAATATTATAAATAGTAAAATAAAATTTTAAATAAATTAATAAAAATAAAAATAGTCGGCTTAAGTAACCTTGGTACTTTACCTTAATAATTCTATATAGTTACGAAGTTTCCGAATGTGGCATTTTTTTAATGAAATTTGGACTAAAATCAAGTGTATATAAAAACGTTGACTAAATATTTTGTTATAAAAATTGAGATATAAACTTTACACAGAGATGGCGCTTTTGAGATGTAAAGAATCTGTGTGTACTGGGAAATATAGAGAATCAGATGCGGAGAGGAGAGGAGAGGTTAGAGTTGAAAGGTATACGAAGATAAACGCTAGAGTGACAAATTATGCTGCATTGCATAATGGTAATTTGTAATTAATAAAAAAAAAGTAACTTACAAAGATATTTCCAGTGACATCAAGAATGCCAGATGCAGCTGATGCAAAGTTTACCCCGTGCTCGATATTGTCTCCCGCACTTACATAGGGAGGTGGGGAAGGTAAGCTTAGTGAAGCAGCTGAAACAAATATAACGAGAAGTCATTATTCAGGACATGAAAGCTGCTGCAAATTGCAAATGTTTAAAGCTTCAAAAACAAAAAGAGCGAGACAGAAATTACCGATGAAGTCTGTAGTTATGGGACCGTTAGAAAATCTCCCCCCAGAAGACGACGACGACGATGATCCATTTGCACTAGTCAAGTCCTGACCATAGGGAGGAGAAACCGGTCTTGCAATAGTCAATAAACCGTCGTTATTTCCTGTGTCCAACAGAGAATCTCCAAACACAAATAACGCCGGAACCTTGGAGGTGATATTTGAACAGTTGCTGCATCTCAGTGCCAAAACCAAAGTTACTGCCACGATAACAGTACCCAAGAGAGGAGAAGCCATGATCATCGAGCAGGCCTAGAAATTAGAGTAGAATAAAAGAGATGGAGCGTAAGCAGATATATGTAGGAGAGCCGTCTATTTCTATGGAGAGATTATTGATTGAGATTATAACGCACTATCCGTCGTGGGAATGTGCAAAGTTTATATTGGCACAGATGGGTGTGAGTAGCTGAAGCTCATCACATGCTCCTTCAATGCGTATATTGTTTTCTCATTAAAAATCCCAACTCCTATTTGGCAGTAGATTGAAGGAGCCTTCGATCTATTATTGGAATGTGACAGGGCCGGGGTAGGTAACTACCTCAATGCCCCCCATATCAATAATTTCGTGGGCCACATACTTATAGTTCTCATGAAAGTAAAATTCACTTCTTTCTGAAATTCTTTTTATGCTCCACCCAACCAAAGATATAATTAATGCAATTAAATGCCTACAACACCTCTGCTTTTCTACTCCAACAATCTTTTCGGTTTTTTATAACTTGCTAAACTGAAAAATATGCTGTACAATAATTTGGAATATATGTTTTTAGATTTAAATGTTTTTAAATTTAAAATTTTAATTTATGTAATATTGATTTAAATTTAATATTCTATATATTAATTTATATAATAATTATTACTTTATATATTATTTATTATAAATATGAATTTAATGTATTAATTATTATAAATATTAATTTAATCTATAGACTATTATTATTTATAGCATATCTCTCTAAATAACTCTACTCACAAAAGTTTCTATTTAGATATCAACTGTTAATTTAAATAAATAAACAGTAAATGAAAATATATTATTTTGCTTTTCACATGTCTAAATAGTTTATTTGGACATTCCAAATTACTTTACACCTCTAAACACTTAATACACATATTTAATGTTTTTTTGTAATATGATTTAATAAGCATATTTAATTTACCAAAATATGGTGTAATAATATATAACTGGTTTAAAATCTAATCATAGTTAATTTGTATAAATGTATATATGTAAAGTTTGTATTAAAGTTTAACTTTATTTATAACATAAAATTTTAATTTTAAAAATTGTTTAAATTAAGTTTATTAAATAAATTTTTTAAATTTTTGAAAAGAATATATATATATATATATATGTATATGCATTTTTATTCTAATATATTTAAATATTTTCATAAATTTATGAAATGTTAAAAATAATCCATTTAAATTTTTTAATTGAGTTTTATAATTATTATTATTATGAATCTGTACTCTATCATATTATAGTTTTTACATGCTTTTGTCATAGTAGAGTTTGATTGTTTTAATGACTCTTAGTATTTTAATGATTCTCTTGTCCCATATTTTGTATCCAAGTAATAAACATTAGTGGCATTAGTCATAGTTCTTTAGGGATGGTTCTTTATTAGACTATATCATTTTAAGTATTACTAAACATCATTCTTATAGTTAACAACACTATGTTTGTTTAGACATGCTTAAAGACACATGTTTACTTGCCCTTGTATTAAACTTTTAAGTAGATCTCTTTAATAAAAACCTTAGGTGTAAGATATCATATGAAAGAGAGAATAGGAACCCTCTTAATGAGATTAAACAAATCATAAAATGAGTGTTTTATTAATATAAAAAAGAGATGTACATCAACATTTCGATAAAATTCTTACTCAACTAACTCATAGCATGAGTTTTAGTTTGACTAGTGACTTTAGAGGAATTGGCTTTGATAATGTTAGCTTCTTCAAAGGTGAAATTATTTTTTCTAGATCAATGGGGTTCCTTGTCTTAGACTCTTTTAGCACATTTTCTTATTTGGGGATGTTCATCTCTCTATGGTTTTTTCCTCACCCTACTTGGACCCAATTTCTAGATAAATTCAAAGTAAAATTCTCCCAATGGGGAGCTCAATGGTTGAATTCATCTAGAAGAGTTGTTCTAATAAAGTTTATTCTCTCTGATCTTCCCCTTTTTCAATTAAAAACTCTCTTAAGTAAAAAAGGGACTAGATATTCTCTTCTTATGGAGATAAGAAATTTCCTATTGCAAGGAGGGAAGTCAAATAATTTTCTTTTTCATTTAATAAATTAGGCATTAGCAAATACCCAAAAAATCCATGGGTGTCTTGACATGAAAGACTTATCTCTCACAAATTTGGCTTTGGGTAGAAAATTGCTTTCAAGATAGATTGCTAATAAAAATGATTTGTGGAAGAAGGTTTTGGTCAAGAAATACTTATAAGGAACTAGGAGGAATTGCTTGGAAACACCTTCCCAAGTTAAGGGAGGTTCACAGATATGGAGTCTCATCTCAGTCGTCGTCCTATTAATCAAATAAAGATTATCTTGGATCCTTGGATATGGACATGAGATAAATAATTGGAAATCCTCCATTTTGCGGAATTCTCCTCTTGAAAATCGAAGATGCCTCTTTCCTCTTCAATAATGGCTTTTAGGTAGAGAAAATTCTCTTTCTCCCACATTTCTTCATGGTCTAAAGATGGAGATTGGTTTGGATGGTATTGGGGAAGAGTACCCCCTCCTCTAACCCCATTAACATGTGATTTGGAAATAATGTTGTATACATGTGCTCCCTCCTCCTTATCAGTGATATACCAGTGGGGATAGGTTCAATCTATTTACTCAATAAAGCACAGTTACAATGCTCTACTTTTTCTATATGGTTACATCCCTCCTAATGCTGCAATGCGGTCCCACATATGGAATTCTAATAGTCCTCCTCATGTAATTATATTATTTTGGATGTTGGTTCACAAAAAATTCCTAATAGAAAGAAATATCTATAAAAGGGAAATTATTAGGCCTTGTAGATTTTCCTTATGTAAATAAAAGGAGGAAACCATCAAACATTTATTTATGGAATGTGAATTTTCTAAATATTTGTGGGACTTTTCTTTAAAAGGAATTTATCATAGGATTATCTACTTGGTTAGTACATCTCAATTCATAGATTCTTTGGAAAAAAATTATGTGGGGTCCCTTTAAGGGAGATATCTTCTAAAATAATTTGGTAGGCCCTCACTAAATTCATTTGTTGGAAAATTTGGTTGGAAATAAACACAACTATATATTAGAGCTCTTTCTCAAAACCTCTATAAGTGCGAATTATATCTTCCTCCTTACTAGTTGAATCTATAAAATATAATCTTATCTCCATCTTTTGCTCTCATACTTTAGATGAAATGGAAGAAGCTAACTCTATAGCTTCAATGTTTAAGAAGAGTCCCCTAAGAAAATAGGTAAGAATCAGACTTAGTAGCTCAGAATCTCGGAGGAAGAATTCTTCGTTTGGCTCTCTAGTTGGGAAAATCCAATTCTCCTTTCTAATGGGGCGTCAAAATCCAATCCAAGCATGGGGTGATTATCAATTTCCTTATAAGAATTTGAGAAGTTTTGTGTTCTTGGGGCCTTATAATAATTTCAAATAATCAAGGAAAGTCATACAGATTATATCAATTACTCCTTCATGCCTTATCTCTCAATTCCAATAAGATAATTGTTGTGAGAGACACATTCATTCTTATTTCTCATCTACAAAATGGTTTTTATCCTAGAGATTTAATATTAAAAATTCTCCTTAATGGGATTAGAGGATTGTTTCATAAGTTTGAGCATAATGAAAGTATTCACATTTTAAGGAACAACAACTTAGATTCAAACCAATTAGCTGACATAGGTGTTAAGTTAATCCAAGGAGAGCTCATAATATTAAAAAAAAACTAAATCTTTGATCCCTTAATGGAAGTTTTTAATCTCCTTTTTTGTTGGTCGTTAGATATAAATCGAAATGGAAAAACTAGAGGCAAGCAACATGGTAGTTTGATACAGTGAATTTGTTTCCTATTGTAAATAAATGGACCTTAAATCGTTATCATTCCCCTTCTTAGTTGATTGTATGAAGTCATGTTTGTTTGCTCTAGTTGTAAAGGATGCACTCTCCCCCATACATTTTTCTAGAGCAAACATTACGGGAGACTATGTGATTTTGTAAGAGAAATTATGGTTGCTCTCTAGTCATCATCATAATGATTCAAGATTAGTTGTGAAGGAGGTATATCCCATGGAGGTTGGAGGTTGGGTGTGTTAACATTTCTGTGTTCAGGTCTTTAAACATGTGATTTATTTTAGTGGATTGAATTCAATATCAAACAATATAAGAAATTTTTAGGGACACAAGAGGAAGATGGTGATGAAGTAATTGGTATAATGAGGCTTAGGATTCATTATAATTAGTTTGTTTCTTCTTTAATAATGGAAATGGAGCAAATATTAGATCATAAATCAAAGATCAATATGATAGAGGATGAGATGAGGATTATAAGATGCCAAATGGAGGAAATTAAAATGTAGTTAGCCAAAAATAGTTAGGATCCCTCTCACTTAGTCAATTCTATGAACATGAAGACTGTGAAGGTCCCATATCTCAATGAATATTTGACCAAGAGATGGACAAGATGGAGGAGCTAGATCCTAAAGGAAAAGACTCCAAAAATTAGATATATTATTTCATGAATTATATTTTTTAAATGTATTTAGGAACCTTTTGTAAGGTATTTACTTATAAATGCATTAGATATTTTGGTGTGTATATAGAGGAAAATTTTGAAGAATGGTTAGTCTGATCTAAATTAGATGCATTTACAAATCCTATAAAGCCAATTTTTTACCGTTGACGTCCTCATGGACTTCTCATATTGATTTATATAATATAAATTTTACAATTATGATTAAAAAAATATCCAATATCAACATTATTATCGATATCCTCCACATATTCAATAAAAAATAAAACAATAATATATATTTAAAAAATAAGCAAACAAACAAACAAATTATAAGTGTAATTGAAACTAAAAATTATCTCGCATATGTTTGATGGTAAAAGAACTTAAGTCTCTAACCTTCCATTATCATTATTCCATATATTCTTTGAAACCTCCATTATCATTATTCCATAGATCCCTTGAGAGAAAAAATCATTTTATATTTATTGTACATACATGATTTTTTAATCTATAATCATAAGATTGAGAGGTAATTGGTTGCATTAAGTTTTGCATATTAATTTATTGCAACCCCACCCTCATATATGTTGAAAATAGCAACAAGAAATGCTAAAAATAGCATTTCTAAAGATAGCATTTCAGGATATTCCAATTTTAATTTGTCCTTGAATTAAAATTGAGAATTAAAATTCGAATTTAGTTTCACCAGCTGTTTGAAAAATAATTAATTAATTCATCTTGAGTTAATTAGTTTGAGAAATTCCAACATGAAGTCTTTGTGAAGTCATGCAATAATTATCCCTTTGATTAAGGAAGTTATCCCTTAATTAAGGAGATAAGGATGAGTTGTATTTGAGTTGTAATTAGTTAGCTCATTTAACTGAGTTAAGTCCAGTTAGATTAGTTCAAAATAGTTTGTTGAACCGATTGTTAGTTCAGTCAGTTAATGCATGCATGCATGAAACTAGTGTACTCCAGATAATTGAATATCCTCTCATAAATAACTCATGCATGTTAGTTCAGACAACGACACAGTTGAGATTAAAGATAGGGACATTGTACTCTCAGTTAGAGGATTTTTCCTATAAAGGAAACTCATCCATGCAAAAGGAACAAGGTTCCTTGAGGATTGCACAGTTTTATAGGGTGTGAGATCAGTGTTACACTTGGTAATAGTAGGATCACCCAGGAGAAACAACACAAGGAAATAGGAGGCTTGGAGGGCAGAGGAGAAGGTTTGTGAGAAGCCTTGTTTACCTGTGAGCATCCAGGAGGATTGTACTGAGAGATGGCTAGCTATGAGAGCTAAGGCTTTGTGTAATCTTGATGTATTTCCACCTTGTATGATAATACAGATAGTGGGGTTTTTAGCTGAGGCTTTCACCAGAGTATTCTTCTATGTTTCATGTGTGATTGATTCTTCTTCTTTGTTATATGTGTTCTATTTGATCTTGCTCAAATCAATTAAGCTTCTACAAGTTTGATTGTAGAAGTAGATTAAGTATTTTGCTTTAGTACATTGCATAATCAATTTAATCTACAGTGAGATTTTCTACATGGTATCAGAGCAAAGGTGATCGAAGATGTGAACAATATACTAAGAAGCGAAATTCGAAGTTTGAAGTTCAGGATTGAAGGTACAAATCAAATTCATCTCATACTTCAGGTTGGTCAATGGCATTCTATGGCTTAAGACTCAAGTATGCATTGGATGGAAGCTTGAATTACATAGCATGGAAAGATCACATGGAAGCAATAAAATCATTGCATGTGTAACAATGCCAACTATGATAAACCCACCAATCCACATATGATGTGTGAATAGAGAGAGTTGGGTACCATAATCAATAGCTAGGTATGGATAGGGAGGCATCGAATACATGTGGTGAGCTACAACAATAGTTAAAGATTAGAAGACAATTGTTTGAAGGATTTCATTGATCAAGAAATCCCCAATCCAGCTGCAGCTAATGCACAAGAGTTGGATGAATGGAAGAAGTGTGTGGCGAGGGCAAGACAGATCATCCTTGAGGGAGTTCGAGACCATATTGTCTCGAGTCTCCATGGGAAGGAGACTCTGTTTTCAATGTGGAAGACATTGAAGGACTTATATCAGAACAGTAGCGACTAGAGGAAGCTGGCACTGAAGGACAAGCTTCAAAAAATCAAGTGTGAAAAGGGCGACACTATTTCTACATATCTGAACAAGCTCACCACCTGCAGAGATGAGATTGGAAGTGTAGGAATAATGTCAGCTGATGATGATATGGTGAGTCTTGCTCTCCTCGGTCTTCCTAAGAGCTGCCATAACTATGAGGACTCAGTGAATGGAAGAGATAAATTGCCGGATTGGGAACGACTATGGTCAGATCTCATGTAGGAGGAGATCAGGAGGAACACACGAGATGGTTCTTCATCCAAGTAGGATGAAGAAAATCTGGCCTTAGCAAGTAAGGCAAGGAAAGGGAAGGAGAAGGATTCTCATCCCAAATCGAGTTCTTCTCATGGAGGGAAGAAGGGTGACAAATCTAAAGTGAGATGTTTTAATTGTCATGAGGTGGGCCATTATGCAACTAATTGTCCATCGAGGAAGTCCAAGAAGGGATACTCGGAAGGATCTGAAGGTGAGGCATTGGCCTCTTAGTTCAAAATGGACTTCACTCTCATCGCATGCATGGTGTCTTCAATGATGGGTTGTGGTTGGTTTCTTGACAGTGGAGCCTCATTCCACATGACCGACAATAAAACTTTATTCAGTACCTTGGAGGATAAAGACCTCAAGATACTCATAGAGATGGGTGACAATGAAAGGTATAGTGTTTCAGGAGTGGGCACGGTTACTTTTCAGACGGAGCATGGAGATTCTATCACCTTGACAGATGTGAAGTATGTGTCTGGACTAAAGAATAACTTTGTATCGATCATGATGTTAGAGGACAAAGGCTACGATGTTGTCTTCATTAAGGGAAAGGTTTTCCTTAGACACATCACCACGGGACAGGTGAAATAGATCAGTTCACGGGTACAGAACTTGTATGCTCTTGAGGTTCAAGATGCATGCAAAGCCTTGAGGAGCAAGGCCAATGTTAGAGAATTGGTGGTTGAGAGGGAGAGTAAATTACCTCTCAACATGCAGCGCCAGAAGAAGTCTCAGACAATTATGGAGGAGCCACATTTGAAGAAGTCAGTAGAGGGATCACATGTAGCCATACCTCTAGGTGTGAGGTGGGGCGATGTGAAGTGATAGACCAATGAAGGTTGAAATAGCCTGGGCAGGATCCTTGAGGTACCCAGCCTCTTTGATTAAACCTTGCTACGGGAGCCCGACAAGGAGTAACAAGACTAGATGAGTGGGTAGAGACAAATGCGAATGGAGCGGTAGAGGGAGCTTCAGCATTAGAGGGTGTTTCTAGCCCAATAGGGAGTTCAATTGGGAGATCAGTTACTTACTTCTCAGTGTGATTTATGTAGTCAGAGATCAAAGTGACAGAGGCTAGAGCAGTTAGATACTAAAGAGCACAGAGGTGCATAGTTTTTAGTTGATAGAGGCACTAGCATTCAGAGACTTTGATGACAAAGGCATCATTCTGATTTAGGTTGTATATTTTTTGGTTCCAGAGTTGTTGGAGCAACAAAACTTGAGAGAAGTGTTGCATGCAGAACATTCCAAAGGTTCATGATTAGGATCGAGTTGAATTCCTTTCTTGTTGAGAGGGAGTGTTGAAAGTAGCAACAAGAAACGCTCAAAAATAGAAATGCTAAAAATAACATTGCTAAGGATAGCATTTCAGGATATTCCAATTTTAATTTGTCCTTGAATTAAAATTGAGAATTAAAATTCGAATTTAGTCACACTGGCTGTTTGAAAAATAATTAACTAATTCATCTTGAGTTAATTAGTTGGAGAAATTCAAACATGAAGTCTTTGTGAAGTCATCCAACAGTTATCCCTTTGATTGAGGAAGTTATCCCTTAATTAAGGAGATAAGGATGAGTTGTATTTGAGTTGTAATTAGTTAGCTCATTTAACTGAGTTAAGTCCAGTTAGATTATTTCAAAATAGTTTGTGGAACTGATTGTGAGTTTAGTCAGTTAATGCATGCATGCATGAAACTAGTGTACTCCAAATAACTGAATATTCTCTCATAAATAACTCATGCATGTCAGTTCAGACAAAGACCCAATTGAGATTAAATACAGGGACATTGTACTATCAGTTGTAGGATTTTTCCTATAAAGGAAACTCATCCATGTAGAAGGAACAAGGTTCCTTGAGGATTGCGCAGTTTTACAGGGTGTGAGACCAGTGTGAGTGATCAGTGTTACACTTGGTAATAGTAAGATCACCCAGGACAAACAATGCAAGGAAATAGGAGGCTTGGAGGGTAAAGGAGAAGGTTTGTGAGAAGCCTTGTTTGCCTGTGAGCATCCAGAAGAATTGTACTGAGAGTTGGCTAGCTGTGAGAGCTAAGGCTTTGTGTAATCTTGATGTACTTCCACCTTGTATGATAATACAGATAGTGGGGTTTTTAGTTGAGGCTTTCCCCAGAGTATTCTTCTCTGTTTCATGTGTGATTGATTCTTCTTCTTTTTTATATGTGTTCTATTTGATCTTGCTTAGATCGATTAAGCTTTTGCAAGTTTGATTGTAGAAGTAGATTAAGTATTTTTCTTTAGTACATTGCATAATCAGTTTAATATACAGTGAGAATTTCTACAATCTAAAGGTGGACGAGGGTGGGGAGAGTTAATATGAAAAATATATTAATAATCTTTTATATTAATTCCCCCCACCTCATCTACACTCATGTATGAGGGTGGGTGAGGATGGTTGTTGGACACCTAATCCGCTAAGGGTTAAGGTGTGGGAGTTGAGTAGTCAAAGGGATTCTAAGGGACGTTGGAATATGAATCCAACATTCACACCAATGTATTATAAATGTACATCTTGTGAATATTAAATCATCCATGTTTATCCTATTTGGTTGTCTTATCCATGTGTGTTTGACATGGTATCAGAGCCAAGTTGGTTCAAAATACCTATGCCATTTTGATATTGTCAGATTTGGTGTAACTCCTTTGATTTATGGTTGTTTCTTTGCCATATTCCTAATCCCTGAAATGCACAGTTCCCATTTTAGCAATCCTTTTGCCACTATAACCTTTCCCTCTTCCATCACCTGCCTTGGTAAAACCATTTGTGCTGTGTCAAAATTAAATTCTCCTTCTGTTGCTTGACTATAATGCTTTTGCAGTCATTTTATGCATCGTACACATTGGTCAAGGCCCTCCTTAGATGATACACACTATGACAAGCCTACGAGAGTATTGTAAACGCATAGACTCTGGTCTTCAAGCATGCAGAGCGCATGATAGAGTAGGTGTTGAGAAATTTATTCCAACAAAAAATTGGAGGTCAGACATTCACTGTTGAAGCTTGAAGTCTGTGGAATAAAAAACTTTGAAGATTGGTTGCTCCATGCATGATTTATGTGTGATGAATGGAGCTTATGGTATCATACTATATGTAAACGCATTGAGCTCTGTGTGTTATCTCTCTCTATTATCTGTGCGTAAATTGGTCCTTAAATACAAATTTTTATTTCTGTGTGTTGGATTATTTCATATTCATTGAATAGATATG
Organism: Pinus tabuliformis; assembly: GCA_031772625.1. Classification (NCBI taxonomy): domain Eukaryota; kingdom Viridiplantae; phylum Streptophyta; class Pinopsida; order Pinales; family Pinaceae; genus Pinus; species Pinus tabuliformis. Next base: position 1,529,318,682 of record CM062818.1, on the reverse strand, counting down.
GTCGTTGTTGTTGCCGCTTTTGTTTATAAATTTCATGAATTATGAACCATTGAGAATCGTCTTTTAGCATTAGACTTGGAATGAATTGAGTCCTAAATGCATTGAAGTAGCAATGATTATTTGTGAATTACTCCTACATTCAATTTCATGTTCATAATACATGTTGAATGATCTCCATTCAAGTTTGTTGAAGCACATGTATGTTGGGAACTGACCATCTTGTAACAATTGTTAGAAAAGTTTCAAATACAGTTGTAGTATATACGTGAATCTAGCCAACCTTACATTTCATCCAATTTGTAGTTTTGATTCCATGGAGTGGCATATCTTCTGTAACTTTGGTGGTTTGAAGTAGATGGCACTGTGAAGTTCCAACTGCCTGTAGGAGAATATAATCTTTTCTTCAGGATACAGCTTGCAAGAGTATAATTGGGCCATCGGATTTATATCTTTGAACAAATTCATGGATGGGATGTGAGGCTTGTTCATTTCTCTCTTTATACATTTGATGGTAATCAAGTTGTGCAAGAGCACTATTTTGAAAAGGACTGATAAGATTGAAAGTAATTATCCTGTGATTTATGCTCGTGGAAACTAGACTAACATATATGATGGTGAGTTTCGAGTCAAGATTGAGAACAAATTGATTGCACAAATTCCAAAGGTGTGCTTTGCATAGATTTTGTTTTGATTGTTCCTAGCAAGCATCAGAACGAAGCAATGAAGGTTTTCTAAGTATTATCTTTATATTATATATGACCCCAGATGCTCGAGAGGTTTATGTGTGTTAAGCTATTGAGTATTGAATGTGTTTGGAGTGTTGAAGTTTAAATGTGCATTGAATTGGTTTCATATATGTTGGGCATTCTATTTATTAATATTTCTTGTTGTTTCTTTGTTTAAAAGAGTCATTTCATGAAAATAAGCTAGCGACGGTCACTAGAGAGACAAAAATGACTTTCCATAATCCATAAATAAAAGAAACTTCAATTCAACTTCGAAGGTATGCAAATATCATTTCAATTTGAACGCAGTGGAATTTGAACACATTCTAACATTCAAACTATATATCAAATTTCATAGGAATATTTCTTTTGCATTTTATGTCGCATTAAAGGATGGACTAGTCGTGGGCTAGATTCAAGTCTATAGAAGGAATATTTTCTTATGTTTTAAAATTGTTCAAATTCTGCATCTTTCCGTTACCCCCAAAAACGTGAAATAAAACAATGTGTAGTTTGACGCAAATTTTGATGCTCGTATTGGAGACTTTGGCTTAGGTTATTGACTTTAATTTTCAGGCACAACAAGCGATCAAGCATACATATTTTTTCCTTGATGGAGATGCCATTTTTTAATCATTGAGATTGTTAGGACCAAGTCTTTTAGTTGGCTTATTTGTATTCATTATAGGTAGAAGAGTGGAGTTGCAAGAAAGTTTTTGAAGTTTAGAAAAGAAAATTAAAAATGGCTAAAATTAACAATTTATTAGAGTTATTCGGAACTCTAATCATGTCTAATACTGAAAGCACAGTTAAAATCAACAAGCGAACTCCTTTTGACATTTAAAACTTCTTGGAAAATGCATAGGAAAATATTGATTCTCTACAACTTGAGTCATAGCTAAAGATGAGCTTCAACAAAAGAGTTGTCATTCTAAACTATTTTCTATTCAGAAAAATCATTTGTTCAAGATTGATATAGACTCCCATAAACAACAAGAATATGAAGTTGAGGTTGATTCAAGAGCATATTTGCATGCAGATGTGGAAATTCAATGTGCACTTCCCAAGCAAGTCATCCAACATTGGGAAGATCTTTTCAATAATAAGCAAATAATAAGTCTTGGATATGACAAGGATGTGTCCTTTCATATTCCAGACTTTTCCGAGCCCATGAAATTTCAAAGTGTTTGATTTCATATGCCAAATTTGTGACAGAGTTGGCCATCTCAAAGATCCTTGTTCTGATCTTCATCCATGTGAGCATTGTGGTTAGCATCGTCATCACTCAAACAAATGCTTCAGAAACAAGCTTCATGCAATAAAAAAGATTCATCTTGGATGGATCACTTCTTGACAATGGGCTTCAACAACCAAGAAGATATTTTAGTCATATGTCATAATTTCTTCTAGAGTATTAAAAAGTTTTGCAGTTGAGTTTTCTCCATCTTCTCACCTTGTACCTAACGAGGGAATATGATGGTCATCTACAAGTTTTAAAGCCACATCAAGAAATCCTAAGACACAACTTGAACCTGTTGCTTGAGCCTAGATCCAAAGAAAACGATACCTAGATTCAGAGTTGTAGCATGAGACATAGAATCCCTTAAGCATGCCTTTGGTTGATGACCTTCCTTAAACCACCGCAGGTCGCATAGCTCCATTTTGTAGGTTTAAGGTCTACCTCTCCAAAGCATTAGAGACACTTCCTCTATCAAAATACTTCAGCATCTTGCCAGACTTGGAAGAGTTTTGGGAATCGCACTAAGCATTCCTTTGGTTGGTGGAATTAATTAAACCACCACAGGCTGCATCCCTCGCTTTTCTAGGTCGAAGGTCTCCCTTTTCAAAATGTTAAGGAGCACTTCATCTAGCAAAATACATCACCTTATTGCGATATTTGGAAGAGTTCCATGAAATGCACTAAGCATTCCAGTGTTGGTGGTCATCCTTAAACCACCACCAGTTGAGACCTTGAGTTCTCCCACCTTATGCCATCATTTTAGAGAGCTCGTTCAGCTTATTTCTATCATCCTTTGTTTTATTTCTATTACAACTCTCTTCTTGGACTCATATATACCCCTTTGAGTTAGGGGGTAATGTTGGACACCTAATCCACTAAGAGTTATGGTGTGGGAGTTGAATAGTCAAAGGGATTCTAAGAGATGTTGGAATATGAATCCAACAATCACACCAATGTATTATAAATGTACATCTTGTGAATAATAAAGCATCCACGTTTATCCTATTTGGTTGTCTTCTCCATGTGTGTTTAACAATAGTTAATATGGAAAACTATTTATATGCATTAAGTTTTACATATTAACTCCCCCTATACCTCATCCACCCTCATATATGATGGTGGGGATGAGGTTATACAAGGATGGGGATGAGGGGAGTTAATATGAAAAACCATTAACTTAATAATTTTTCATATTAATTCCTATGACCTACATGAACCCCGACTCTAATATATGAGTGTGGGAATGAGGGAGTCAATATAAAAAACTATTAACCTCCAAAATCATGTTGGGACTCAGAATTGACCTATTTTGACCTTATCTTTTTGTTATAATATTATCCTTTTGCAGTCATAGGTTGAAAGCTTTTGATTTTATAATGACATAATTACCCCAAGGTACGAAGTAACTTCCCGCATATCTATGTTTAATTGTTCATTGCATATTCGTGAATATCTTTATATTTATCCTTGGAAAAGATGACTAAATTGTCAAGCAATTGTCTTAAGCTTGCAGGAATTATAATGTATAGTTGCTGTAACACCAGAAACAACAACTACGCAGTTGCTGCAACACCAGAAACGGCAACTACGCAGTTGCTGCAACACCAGAAGCAGCAACTCCGCAGTTGCTACAGTCAGCAACAGCAATCATCTAAAGCAAGCTATTTTGCAACAGCCACGAATAACAGATGGCAACTATCTAAAGAACTCTGACGCGGCATAATCAAGCGGATGTCTAAAGCAGGAAGAACACAGTCATCATTGCCTAAATCAGGAACAGCATGGGGAAGCGGCAAAGGAATGCGAAGATCCCGAGAAGACGGTCGAAGTCAGTTACCAACTGTGTAACAGCCAGAACCCAAGAAAGAACATATTATCATACTGTTGTAACATCATTCTGTAATTCTTATTTTTGATAGAATGGGTTAACTGAATGAACTGTAATACTCTATTGTAATAGATGTCTCCTCTATAAAGAGGAGACATCTACATGAGAAAGGGGGATCAGTCTGGAGTCTATAGTCAGTCTGTAACTGAGATTTTGAGAAACATCAGCAAGTCTGAACTTTATTGTATTTGAATCCTTTTTGGAAGATGAATATAAAATTGTTTTGAGCACTTAATCCAGTCTTCGTGTTCCTGGGGAATCTTGTGAGAAGGACTGCGCCCACCTTCCTCACAAGATTCACCCATTTACTTTCCTGTCAAGTGTGTAAGTGTGTAATAGTTTCTTTCTTTCTGGTACTCTGTTTGGATTCTGTAGCATTACCTCTGGTATTTCTGTTTTGCTAGTACTCTGTTTCATTAATTGTTTGAAGTTGTTTCTCACCGGTGAATTAGAGTGCAGTGTGCATTAGCAATCTGATTACAGGGGCAGGTGCTGAACGTCCCCACCTGGAGGATAGGGTCCTGATCCTCTGCCAACAGAGCATCCATCATTTTGATTTGTAGTTTTAATTAATTGCTTTCATTTTAACAGTACTGTGATGACTTAGCGTAAGAATTACGTATACTACAGCTTTTCAATGCTTTTAGAATTTAAGTACATACAGTACGCAGTAGCCTTTGGAATAAAAAGACTTTCCCTGGTTGACAATTAATGTGGTACTTGATTGTTTAATTCATAAACAATTCAACTAGCCAACATTTTGGCGCCGTTGCCGGGGAAGGCAACTAAAGATTTCTAAAAGCATTAATGGTTTCTTTGTGAAAATAACAGGTGCATGAGAGGACGCAAGAAACCTAATTTCGCAGGCGGCAAGGGAGGAAGAAAGACTTTTATTGACGAGATCATCTCAAAGGCCGAAACATCACAGAGGACGAGTTCCCGGAGACCGCAAATCCAATACTCCTCACAGACGGACCAACAGACGGAGGAAGTACTGGGACCTGAAAGGAAGCTGGAAGCACCAGAATACACTGAGGAACCGGTGGAAGAACCTGAAGATACAGAAGACAAACTAAGTGATTCAGGAAAGAGACCAATGGAGGATAACAAAACAGAAGGAAGAGGGGAAAATTCGCTCTCTACCCTGGAATTTCCTATTGGGGAGCTCCCGAGAGGAACGACCCCTATGAAGAATATTCCACTCTCAGCATTACCCAACTTCCATGGGTTATCCTCTGAGGACCCAGACGAATTCCTCTTTGAATTCGACATACTATGCAGAAGTTATGATTATGTGACTCCTAATCAGAAACTTAAATTGTTTCCAGCAACACTAAAAGGAAATGCGCTGAGGTGGTTCATGAGCTTAGGAGCTCAGGTAATCACCACCTGGGACCAGATGAAAGAAGGATTCTTGGCCAAATATCAAGACTATTGCCGAACGAGGGAAAGGAAGGAAGAACTGTTCAAAATGGTTCAGAAGGAAGACGAGAGCTTAGAAGATTTTGTGGAAAGACTGCAGTATAATCTGCAGAGGTCTGACCATCCTAATATGAGTAAAGACATTCTAAAGACCATATTGCTAAAAGGGGTAAGAGATGACTGCTTGGATATGCTAAACATGCTAGGAAAAGGGGACATTTCCAAAGAATCATTTGATGAAATCATCAATCTCTGCATGAGATGCTCAAGAGGAGCAGGCAGCAGATCAAAGAGCAGAGATAATGTGTATTCAAGAGTTCAGAAGTCAGCCAGTGGAGGAGCGACAAGAGCCGAAATAGGTAACTTATTAGAAGAATTTAAAACTGAGATGCTAAGCTCTTTTGCTTCACAAATCGATGCTCTGCAGGTTAAGAAGAAACAGGCGGAAGCAGAAGCTGCTCTAGCTATCTTCTGTTCCAAATGCAGAGAAAAGCACCCACTGAGGGAATGCCCACTGGATAAGATACCTATCTGCACAATCTGCGAGAAGGACCATGAAACGCAGCAATGCCCCTCTCTGCCTGGAATCAAAGCAGCACTGCAGTCAACTGAAGAAGAGGCTGAAGCAGTGTACCTGATGACACAGAGGAGGCAGTGGCCACAAAGACAAGGTATGAGCTCTAATACAACATTCAGTCGTTGGAATAATAATCCTCCTTTTTACCCACCCATGAACCAAATGCAGTACCCACCCTTCAATACAATGAACTTTCCACCTATGCAGCAACCAAATCTTCCTTTCCATGATCCTACTATATGGAATCCTTGGGCTCCCCAACAACCATATTTCAATCAATGGAATCCAAATTGGGCAGCCCAACAGATGCCATTTCCTCAACAACAACAATCTCTTTCCCTACCATCTAACACTCCTCCAAATAATCAGGCAATTAGACCGCAGCTGCCTGTACAACCTAACCCTAATCCAAATAATAATAAAGCCCTGCAAGTAATTGACATTCACAATCAACCTGTCTCTCCCCTGCAATGTAATGATATCCATCTTCGCTCTGGGAGAATTGTCGAACCCATTATAGATGATATCACTGACTCTGACAAAGAAGAAGTTAGAAAAGAAAAATCACCTAACAACAATGCTGAAACAGCAGAATCAACACCTAATAATAATGATCAAATGATAGATCCACCCTTTCCTGAACGGCTAGCTCTCACGAAAACACTTGAGCAACCTACCTTTAACCTTTTAGGAGAGTTACAGAATTTGTATGTTAAAATCCCATTATTGCAAGCATTAAGAGATGTGCCTATTTATGCTAGAACCATTAGAGACATTTGTATAAAGAAACCGGGAAGAAAGGCTAAGGATCCCCTCACAGTTCATGTGATGGGAGAATTAACTGCCTTAATGACCGAAAAAGATTATCTTGTGAAGTACGGTGACCCTGGTCACCCTACAGTAAGAGTCCAGGTCGGAAAAACCTTTATCTCTAAAGTTCTAGTAGACTTAGGAGCTGCAATAAATATTATGACACTCGAAACAACACAACTGCTTCAGTTGAAAAACTTAATTAGGGAAACTCCAACAATTTTAGAGTTAGCTGACCGATCTACAATTAAACCTGAGGGGGTCATTGAAGATCTTATAATTTCTGTAGAATCCTGGAACTACCCGGCTGACTTTGTGGTGCTACAAACTAAAACAAAGTTGGGGGGTCATCCGTTGATTCTAGGGAGACCTTGGCTGGCTACAGCAGATGCTTTCATCAGCTGCAAATCAGGATCAATGACCATATCCAACGGGCAGGAAACTAAACAGCTCACCCTCTATCCTCATGCCACACCCATGATCAATAGTGACAATTCCGTATGGGTAGACTATGAGGATGAAGAAACCCAACCAATACTGACTATTGGACAAGCCTTGACTTTTAAGGACTCCACCGAAGATGAACTAATTAGCAGCTTTATTTCTGAACCCTCTTCGGTTAACCCTGAAACATTTAACCACTTCACTGCAATCTTAGAATCTGAATCCCAGCAGAATATGAAAGATGAAAACTTATGCCAGACAGCATTAGGCAACCCTTCCAAGAGCACAACAATTGAAATTGAACCTGGTAAAACACTAAATATAAATCCTGACTTGGCTGATAATGAAAGACAACAATTAATAAAGTTACTCCAAGCAAATAAAGAGGCATTTGCATGGGACTACACAGACATGAAAGGGATCTCCCCTGAACTATGCACTCACCGTATTTATATTAAGGAGGGATCCCGGCCAGTCTGTCAACCCCAGCGAAGAATGAACCCTAACCTTAGAGAAATTGTGAAGGAGGAACTCCAAAAACGGTTAAATGCAGGATTTATATATCCAATATCTGATAGTGAGTGGGTTTCCCCACTTGTAATTGTACCGAAGAAGAATGGGAAATGGCGAGTATGTGTAGACTATAGATCATTGAATAAAGCAACCCAAAAAGATCATTTCCCTTTACCTTTTATTGATCAGGTATTGGATAATTTAGCAGGTAAGAAATTCTTCTCATTCTTGGATGGGTTTAGTGGATACAATCAGATTAGGATTGCACCCCAGGACCAGGACAAAACCACATTTACTAGCCCATGGGGAACCTTTGCTTACAGAGTACTTCCATTTGGGCTATGCAACGCTCCAGCAACATTCCAAAGAGCGGTGATAGGAATCTTTTCTGATATGTTAAACGATTCATTAGAAATATTCATGGACGACTTTACTCCTTATGGAGTGACCTTTGAAGATGCACTGCAAAACCTTGAAAAAGTACTTAAGCGGTGCATAGAAGCACACCTTGCTTTAAGCACTGAAAAGTGCCATATGATGATGAATCAGGGTATTGTATTAGGTCATTTCATTTCATTTTTAGGAATTCAAGTCGACCCAGCTAAAATTCAGGTGATTCAGAACCTTCCTATCCCCAAAACACAAACTGAGGTGAGAAGTTTTTTAGGACATGCCGGATATTATAGAAGATTCATTAAGGATTTTTCTAAAATAGCTTCTCCTCTGTTTGTGTTATTAATGAAAAATGCTGAATTCAAGTGGACTGATGACTGCGAAAATGCATTCAATAAACTTAAACATCAGTTGTCCGCAGCTCCTATTTTGAGAGGACCTGATTGGGCATTACCCTTTCATATCTCCTCTGATGCCTCAGATACGGCAATTGGAGCTGTCCTGGGTCAGGAAGAAAACAATCTCCCCTATGCCATCTATTTCATTAGCAAAAACATGACACCAGCTGAGCTAAATTATACAGTGACTGAGAAAGAATTTTTAGCAGTTATTTATGCTATTAATAAATTTCGGCATTATATTACTGGCTATACTACTTTTGTGCATACTGATCACTCGGCCATTAAGTATTTAATGAATAAATCAATTACAAATGCCCGAGTCACCAGGTGGTTATTACTATTACAAGAATTTGATATCACAATTGTAGATAGGCCAGGAAAAGAAAATGTAGTTGCTGATTTTCTTTCTCGTTTAAAAACTGATGAAAATGCTCCAGTAGATGATTCTTTTCCGGATGAGTATTTATTTGCAGTATCTGCTCACTCACCTTGGTATGCAGACATTGCCAATTATCTAGTTGCAGGAAAATTACCATCACACCTATCACACAGGGAAAGAAGAAAGATCATCCAGCAAAGTGCTAGGTACAGCTGGATAAGCGGGTGTCTGTTCCACACAGGAATAGATCAGGAAATCCGGAGATGCATTGGGGAAGATGAAATTTATGATGTGTTAAAAGCTTGTCACGATGGCCCTTGTGGAGGACATTTTGCAGACAAAAGAACAACACACAAGGTACTTAGAATGGGTTATTATTGGCCATCACTTTTTAAAGATGCTAGAAAATATGTGAAGGCTTGTGACAGCTGTCAAAGAATGGGTCAGCCTAACCATAGGGATGAAATGCCACTTAACCCCCAGGTAACTCTTGAACCTTTTGAGAAATGGGCATTAGATTTTATAGGTCCCATTAATCCTCCATCTAATCAAAGAGTCTACATATTAGTATGCACGGATTATATGACTAAATGGGTAGAGGCCAAAGAACTCATTAAAGCTAATGAAGAAGCAGTACTAACATTCTTATTTGAAGAAATCTTTGTTAGATTTGGACTACCCAGAGAATTAGTCACTGATGGAGGACCTCCTTTTAATTCTCATGGCTTCAAAGATACGCTCCAAAAATATCATATTAAGCACAAAATGACTACACCATACCACCCCCAAGCAAATGGGCAGGTGGAAAGTACCAACAAGGTCATAGAAGCCATCTTAACAAAAACGATAAAGGAGAATAGAAGGGATTGGTTTCAGAGGTTGCCCGAGGCTCTATGGGCCTATCGAACCACTTGGAGGAATACAACAGGCTTTTCACCCTATGAATTAGTTTATGGAAAGAATGTTATTTTCCCTGTAGAATTTGAGATTAAAACCTTAAGAACTGCCTTAGTTGTGAACCTTGATTTAACTGATGCACAAACAGCCAGGTTGCAGCAGCTTCAGGAATTGGATGAGAAAAGACTGGATGCCGTCCATCAAACAACTATGATACAGCAACAAAGAAGCAGATGGCATGACAGAACCATCAAGCAAAAGCAATTCCAGAAAGGTAACTGGGCTTTACTTTATGATTCCCGTTTCGAGAATTTTCAAGGGAAGTTAAGAACAAGGTGGTTAGGGCCGTATGAAGTGGATGCTGTTTTTCCAAATGGAACAGTCAGACTTTTAACAATTGATGGGGAAAGAACACCACTATTAGTGAATGGCTACCGACTTCGGTTATATCAGCGGCCGGTTTCCAAAGAAGATTTTAAAGCCACTTGCATGGCAATAAAACAGTATTCTTTTCCAGGGGAACTTGCTGTCCCTCAAAGCACTTGAATTTTTATTATGTAATTTTCTTAGGTTAGATATTCTTGTTTTTTTTAGAAACTAATAAATCCTGCCAAGGATTGCGATATTATATTTCAGTATTTTGCAAATTTAGCCTGGGAAGTAGCTGAGAACAAAAGATTCAAAGGAATTACTGTGCGGACTCGGAATTCCCGTTGCTGCAACACCATCTCCCGTTGCTGCAACACCATTCCCCGTTGCTGCAACACCATTCCCCGTTGCTGCAACACCACTTCCCGTTGCTGCAACACCACCCCCGTTGCTGCAACACCATTCCCCGTTGCTGCAACACCACTCCTGTTGCTGCAACACCATTTCCTGTTGCTCCAACTCCATTTCTGTTGCTGCAACACCAGTTCCATTACTCCGGCACATTCCCCGTTTTCACAAACGTCTTTTTCCCAATGATAGAACACCAGTCCCTGTTGCCCCAACGACAATTTTCCGTTGCTGCAACACCAATCCCGGTGCCACAACATTGCTTCCCGATCACGAAATATCCTTCCCAGCAAAATTCCCTCACGTACGAAAACGCCAGTCTTACCACTTCAGCCCCAAAGGAACGAATCTTGATAAAATATACCACTTCTTGTGATGATTACAACACCCTACTATCACTTCCCGTCATTATCATTACAAATCACCCATATTCCCATGCTTTCAGATCCGCGGTAATTATTATGATCCAGCAGAAGACAAGATAAGACTTTTTGACGCAGCAATCAAAAAGGTAAAATACGAAGGTACGCACGTTTATGAATGAGCATTAAATAATAGATAATGCGGAGAAGTTGATAGGACCATCAAATGATTGCATTTCCAATCATATCATTTACACGTAGGAGGGGGGGGGTTACCAAAGCAACTCTCATAATGACATACTACGCCAACTGCCGCCACCCTTAATTCTCCCGGTAATATGTAAAAGCCACGGCATGTTACCATTTGCGATGTTTTACTCTGAGTTGAAATCGGAAGCTCGGCTCTGAACTCTGAAAATTCACTGAAACAACAGCCATGGGAGGAACCCTCATTACACATGAACCTGGCACGACAGCAGTCCTGGAACTCTTTCCGGAAATTTATCAAATCTTCTTGCAAGCAGGATGGATAGAGTACTTCAGGAGACTTCCAGACTTTGACGAGCAGCAAGTCCTGGAATTCGCATGCAACTTAACAGAAGGATTCTCTGTCGTCCAGGGAATTCAAATTCCAGTCACGGAGGAAATCATAGCCGAAGTTACCGGACTACCAGCCAATGGCACACAGTGGTTCAGCAGAAAGCACCTGATTCTGAATGCGCAGCAGGATTTTCTCCGACCAGGCGAGCAAGTAGAGACCAAGGGCAGAGGCGTAGCACTTCGGTCGTTACCTCAACCATGGCCGAAAGTCACTGAATTTGTCAAGCAATATCTGACGTGCGAAGGCCGCTACCAGGTAATTTACCAGCACGATTTCGTCCTGTTAAATCATTTAAGAAATGGTCAGTTATTAAACATGCCATATTATCTATTGGGTTGTCTCAAAAATATGTCACGATATGCTATGAAAGCGAAGCATCCAGTTCTCTCCTTAAAACACCATCGCTTAGCCCAATTGCTGATTAACAGAGCCCTCGCTCTAAACAACCCTCCACCCCCCATTAATCCCCATCCGGAGGAAGAAATTCCACAGCCGGAGCATGAAAGTCCTCATCAAGAAGAGGAAATTCTTCGTCAAGCTGAGGACACACCTCAGCAAGACGAAGAACTTCCTCAGCAAACGGACGACATGCCTGAACAAATCCCTTTGGAAAACCCTCAGCAAGCAGAGCACATTCCTGAACAACCCCAGCAAACACCCCTGCACGTTGCTGAGAATGAACAAGCAGCAGCAGAAATAACCACATCTCCCAAAAGAACCAATCCTTCCGTTCCCATACTTAGTATTTCTACTGATGATTCCGATGATAATATCCCAATTACTCTGCTTAAACGAAAAATGCAGCAGGGAAAGAAAACCCCAGCAAAAAGAAGAAGAACTAGGGTTTCAACTAAAGCACCTGCTACTCCGACTACTGTCCCTATCTTAAAGAAAGCTAGCAGGAAGAGAAAAACGCCTGAATTCCCTGCTTCTCTACCAAAACGAAAATCGGTAGCAGTTGAATCTCCTAATTCCTCCAGTTCACCGCCCATCGCTACAAGAATCCGCACTCCCGCCAGTCCTCAAAACTCCTCTCCCTCACCCACGGAAGCTGAGATGCAGAGTGTTCATAGCTTCGTGACATCATATCTTAAGACAGCTGACACACAAGAACCAGCTGCCGACACCCAAAGTGATAGTGACCAAGTGGCTGCAACACAAGAAACAGCCACTACCCCAGGTGACACACAAGAACCACCTGTGGGGAATACTGATCAAACTGACGAAACACAACCTCTGCCTCCACTGGAATCTACCGTTCCACAGGATCAGCCTACCATACCTGCCCTACAGGAAGAAATTGAGTTTCTGAAATCTCAGATTCAGGACTATCAGGAAGAGATAATAAGGGTCAAGGAAGCATATCAGAAAGAATTCAGCCTGCATGTTTTAGCACGAGTAGCGTCTGCAGCAGAGAAAAGTAAAGATAATGAATATATGTGTACAAATTGTGGTGAAATATATACTCAGGCAGGATATAAGGTAGTGGCAGAACCAATGAAGGAAGCCTCCGCTGCTGTAGATGAAACAAAAGAGCCTGCTGATGCACAGATGGAAATCCCACAATCCTCTGCTGAAATAGAAAAACCTGTTGACACACAAGAACCAACAGGCTTTCCAGAAGAAGTGCAGACAGACAGACCTGTTGTTACACAAGAACCAACAGGATCTCCAGAAGAAGTGCAGACAGAAAGACCTGTTGTTACACAAGAACCAACAGGATCTCCAGAAGAAGTGCAGACAGAAAGACCTGTTGCCACACAAGAACCAACAGGCTCTCCAGAGAAGATGCAGGACCAAACTGAAGAACTTACTGACACACAAGAACCAGTAAGTTCACCAGAAACTGCACAAGAGCTTACTGACACACAAGAACCAGTAAGTTCACCGGAAACTGCACAAGATCAAGAGCTTACTGACACACAAGAACCAGTAAGTTCACCGGAAACTGCACAAGATCAAGAGCTTACTGACACACAAGAACCAGTAAGTTCACCACAAACTGCACAAGATCAAGAGCTTGCTGACACACAAGAACCAGCAAGTTCTCCAGAGACTGCACAGGAACAAACAGAGGAGCTTGCTGACACTATGCAGGAAGAAAAGAAAGAGGAGAATATGAATTCACCACGGCCTACCCAAACCATTATGGAGGAAGAAGAAATAGTTTCAGGAGAAAATGAAGAAAAACTGGACTCACCTAGCCCTATTCAAATTGCCAAGGAGCTAGAAGAAGAAGAAGGAAATGAGGAAAAAGGTACAGACTCACCACGGCCTACCCAAAGCATTATGGAGGAAGAAGAAATAGTTTCAGGAGGAAATGAAGAAGAATTGGACTCATCCAGCCCCAGTCAAACTGCCAAGGAGCAAGAAGAAGAAGAAGGAAATGAGGAAAAAGGAACAGATTCACCCCGGCCCACCCAAATCACCATGGAGCAAAACGAATTAGTACAACAGGAGGAAGAGACGCTAGTCAAAATGAAGAGAAAGATGTTGGATCATCCCAGCCCACTCCAACAGAGCAGATTATCCTGGTTGATGCCTGTACACAAACAGAGCTTCCCTCTGTTAGTGATGTATGCACAGAAACAGAGAGTTTTCAGGCATTAAAAGGAAAGTGGTGGAGAGAATATCAGCAGTCTCAAGGCAAAGCATTCGAACAGCAAAAGGGGACCTGGTTCGATCATGCTTATAAGAACTGGGAAGCACTAGAGCAGTGTAGAGCCCAGTATAAAGAAATCAAGGAACTGAAAGCCAGACTGTCCCAAATGTTTGAGTTATGTCAAAGAATGCTTGCCACAAGGAAACCTTCTTTTAATTATGCTACATTTTTGAGGGAAAGACTCGCATTTCTACAGATAAAGGTTGTCAAAGAGGGAAGGCCTTATCAGGTAGTCACATCAGAGCAGTTTATGCAGACCTTTGCAGAGGCACCTAACAACGATCAAAACCTGCTATGTGAACTGTACCTCCATAATGAAGCCGTGTCCGAAGAAAGGAACATGAATATGATACCTGTAGTTGGCGACATACAGCTGAGAGCCTTTATCTCCTTTTTGGCTAATCAACTTACCTGGCAGAATGCCTTTGTCTCAGCTCACCATAATGAACAGAATTGTCTTCTGTGGATTAGAGCTGAACCGCAGAACGCTGCCACTTTCATTGCACAACACCTAAAAATGGTAAGTGATCCCGATATGAAGGACCATATCACGCAACTGCAAACAGCGGTCCTAGAAGACTGTCAGCATTATGTGAAGACTAAGGCATCCTTGGCTGTTAAAGCAAATAAACTGTTTTGGGAAAACTGCCCCACAGAAAGGCAGGAATATCACCCGTATAATCCATCAAATCTGCAAGTAGCACTCTCAAGGGTACCTCAGTATGTTAAATGCATGCAGCATTGTGCTGAAAATTGGATGGGTTACAAATTTAAATTTCCACTTTTATGGTTATCTGGTGAACAGTATAAGGGCCAGTTTGGACTATCCAACAAGGAAGAAGCAGCAGCATGGAAGCATATACAGACTGTTTGTGGGTTCAGGGAGAAGTTTGATGCCACTCCCTATAGCTATTGTCTTAGTAATCTACATTGTTCGTCCCAGTTCTCCGACTCAGACTCAGAGTAGCCATTGCATAAGGGACATGCAATCTCTTCAGTTGGGGGGGATGTTGGGACTCAGAATTGACCTATTTTGACCTTATCTTTTTGTTATAATATTATCCTTTTGCAGTCATAGGTTGAAAGCTTTTGATTTTATAATGACATAATTACCCCAAGGTACGAAGTAACTTCCCGCATATCTATGTTTAATTGTTCATTGCATATTCGTGAATATCTTTATATTTATCCTTGGAAAAGCTGACTAAATTGTCAAGTAATTGTCTTAAGCTTGCAGGAATTATAATGTATAGTTGCTGTAACACCAGAAACAGCAACTACGCAGTTGCTGCAACACCAGAAACGGCAACTACGCAGTTGCTGCAACACCAGAAGCAGCAACTCCGCAGTTGCTACAGTCAGCAACAACAATCATCTAAAGCAAGCTATTTTGCAACAGCCGCGAATAACAGATGGCAACTATCTAAAGAACTCTGACGCGGCATAATCAAGCGGATGTCTAAAGCAGGAAGAACACAGTCATCATTGCCTAAATCAGGAACAGCATGGGGAAGCGGCAAAGGAATGCGAAGATCCCGAGAAGACGGTCGAAGTCAGTTACCAGCTGTGTAACAGCCAGAACCCAAGAAAGAACATATTATCATACTGTTGTAACAGCGTTCTGTAATTCTTATTTTTGATAGAATGGGTTAACTGAATGAACTGTAATACTCTATTGTAATAGATGTCTCCTCTATAAAGAGGAGACATCTACATGAGAAAGGGGGATCAGTCTGGAGTCTATAGTCAGTCTGTAAGTGAGATTTTGAGAAACATCAGCAAGTCTGAACTTTATTGTATTTGAATCCTTTTTGGCAGATGAATATAAAATTGTTTTGAGCACTTAATCCAGTCTTCGTGTTCCTGGGGAATCTTGTGAGAAGGACTGGGCCCACCTTCCTCACAAGATTCACCCATTTACTTTCCTGTCAAGTGTGTAAGTGTGTAATAGTTTCTTTCTTTCTGGTACTCTGTTTGGATTCTGTAGCATTACCTCTTGTATTTCTGTTTTGCTAGTACTCTATTTCATTAATTGTTTGAAGTTGTTTCTCACCGGTGAATTAGAGTGCAGTGTGCATTAGCAATCTGATTACAGGGGCAGGTGCTGAACGTCCCCACCTGGAGGATAGGGTCCTGATCCTCTGCCAACAAAGCATCCATCATTTTGATTTGTAGTTTTAATTAATTGCTTTCATTTTAAGAGTACTGTGATGACTTAGCGTAAGAATTACGTATACTACAGCTTTTCAATGCTTTTAGAATTTAAGTACATACAGTACGCAGTAGCCTTTGGAATAAAAAGACTTTCCCTGGTTGACAATTAATGTGGTACTTGATTGTTTAATTCATAAACAATTCAACTAGCCAACAAATCATGGGGATTTAATATAGGAGGGTGGGGTGAGCATACTTAATATGAAAAGCTATTAATTGTTAAGTCCCTATTCAAGTGGGAATTTTGTATATTAACTTCCTCCACCTCCAACCAATCCTACCCTAATATATGAGTGTGGGGATTGGGGGAGTTATTATGCAAATTCAATAATCCCCTCACTCATAGGGAGTTAATATAAAAATTATGAGGGTGGGGTGAGTGGAGTTAATATACAAAATTATTAACTCCCTATGAGGATGCGAGTAGGGGAGTAATATGACAAACTATTAACATATGAGGATGAAAGTGGGGGGAGTTAATATACAAAAGCATTATGCTAATATTTTTGCATATTAACTCCTTGCACCTCCACCCTCATATAAGAGTGGTGAGAGTTGATATGAAAAAAAATATTTAAATTTTTATATTCAAGGTTTCTATGTTGATTTTAATACAATATAATAAATAAATAAAATGGTAAAAAATATGTACAATAATTAAAATTTAAACTTTAAACAATATTTCAAGTTTCTCATACTGAAATATTTCATGTTGATAAAGATTTGGAAGGATGGAAGCCATAATCAATTGGTTATCATAAAATTTGTTATCTTAAATTTCTTGAAAAGTATGTATAATTTCGATTTGAAATATAATGATATTTTTCAATATACAAAAATGTAAATTTCAATATTTTAAACATGCTCATAAGTTTATGGTGTAACCACTCATGTATGAGAGTGGGGGTGGGGATGAGGGTAGTTAATATGAAAAAAGTATGAGGGTGGAGTTGGGAGGAATTAAAATGAAAAACTATTAATTTTTTCATATTAATTCCCCCCACCCTCATCCACCAAATTATCAGGGTGGAGGACGAAGGAATTAATATGTAAAACTATTAAATTTTTACATAGTAACTTCGTCCACCCTCATCCACCCTCATATATGAGGGTTGGATGAGTGGCAGGAGTTAATATGAAAAGTTTAACATGGTGATGGGGGTTGGGGGACTTAATATGAGGGTGGTAAATAGTTTTGCATGTTAACTGCCTCACCCCACCCTCATAAGTTTTCCATATTAACTTTCTCGAAGTTAAGTTTGTCATATAAACTCCCCCTAGCACCCTCACATCTAAGTGGTTAAGCCATCAACTTATAAACACTTTTAAAATATTGACATTTGCATCTCTTGTAACAAAAAATATCATTACATTCCAAATTGAAATTTTATATATATATATATATATATATATATATATATATATATATATATATATATATATATATATATATATATATATATATATATATATATATATATATATATATATATATATAAATAAATATATATATATATATATAAAATTTGTCATGGCATCCAACTTTTAGATACATTTTTATCATTTTATTGATTTATTATATTATATTAAAATTAACATAAGAGCTTCGAATATAAAAATTTTAAATATTTTTTTAAGTTTAAATATATAAAACTTAATATGAGGATGGGGTTGAGGAGTTAATATGCAAAACTTAATAATTTTTTATATTAACTCCTGCCACCCTCATATTGGGGATTAAGTTTTACATATTAACACTCCCTACCCTCACCCTTGTATCGGGGTTTAAATTTTGCATATTAATTGCACCCACTTCCACCTTCACCTTAACCTTCATATATGACTGATTAACTCATCTTATTAACATTTTTTATAATATTGATATTTACACCTTTGTATAATGAAAAATATCATTATATTTCAAATCCAAATTTTACATATTTCTCAAAAAATTTAAAACAGTTAATTTGTTCATGGCGTCAGGCTTTCCAAATCTTTTTCTACACGAAACCTTTAAGTTTTACAAATTTTAAATATTTTTCCATGTGTAAATTGTAATTATTATTCATTTTGTTTTCATTAATAAATTTCAAAATGTAAAGTTTAGTTATTATACATTATTTTTTAATAATTTTATTTTATTTATTATATTATTTTAATATAATATTGATAGGGGTATTACGATGGGCATTAAAAATGGGACTTATGGACTTGATGTGCCCTATCGCCACCTCCCCTCTGCACATGCCACTACCTCATGGAGAATTTATGGAATCATGCCTCCCAAGGAGGGTGACAAATGCCACATTGGCATGTTTTTCATTTATTTGTCTTTATGAATTGGGTTCAATCCACCATGCTCTTCATCGTGAGCCATTGGTTATAGCTTTGGTTTCTCCTTCAATGTCTCCTCTTGTTGTTGCCGTTTCTATCCATGCATTTCGAGTCCTATCTGGCCGCTCGGGCAGGTTTCCTTCTATCTACTTCATTAGATTTTCCACCTCCCTTGGTAGCTTTTTCTAATGGCAAAGGCGTGGCCCCAAGCTCATCATCAGTGCAACATTCTTGGAAATTTATCATGGCCCCTTTCTTTCACAACTACCTCTTACAACGTCCCTCCTAACTAGGGGGCTTCACTCAATTAACCTCTGACATATCATGTGTGTTTGTGGCATACTAAACAATACCCCTAATTTGACTACATATTGGAAAATACTTCTAAAAAGCACATTATTTGACCCCCTACCAATACAAACCCAATACACCTTCCTAATTTAAAAAACCCCTACTTTCACTAGATATTGTAGGTATCCATTTTTTCATTAACATTTTATATATCCCTTTATATTTTTTCATTAACTTTGAGCTCCATTTTTTATACCTTCTAATATAAAAATCCTTTACCCCCTAATATATGCTCAATATATTATGTCATTTTTTCATCAATATATATCCCCCAATATGAATGCGCGTGGTATGGTATTTCTCCCCTAGTGAAGCCCCTGTGGTCCTAGCTTTGTCTAGGTCTCTCTGATGTCATGTTGCCTCCAGTAGCCATGACTTTCTACTGAGCTCAATGCCGATGTGGAAGTTGTGTTTGTGGCACTTCATGAGGCTCTTAAGCATGATTACAAGTTGAATGTTCAACCCATAACTACAATGAACATACTTCTTCAGACATTCAAGAGGAAATCCATCTCGTGGAAGTAGATATTCAACAAGAACAACATAATTTTTCGATTTGGAAGCCATGGTCGACATAACCTCTTGGGTTCCTGATATAGATAACTATGGATGCTTCCAAAATCACTATCTTCATGTAATGGATTTGTATTGGCATGTGTAGCTCCTACTCTTATAGAATTTTGGAGCATGCAACTCCCATTCTTTTATGTGTGTGATCATATTTGATTTGCAAAGTTTAGTGGTAATTATTAGATAGGAAT
Organism: Pinus tabuliformis; assembly: GCA_031772625.1. Lineage (NCBI taxonomy): Eukaryota > Viridiplantae > Streptophyta > Pinopsida > Pinales > Pinaceae > Pinus > Pinus tabuliformis. The sequence goes on along the minus strand of CM062818.1, from coordinate 1,529,298,931 downwards.
GGTTTATAGGAAGTTGTTGGAACTAGTTATATGTGAAATACTTTTTCCAAAAAGATAGTTCCTATTTGGTGTGTGGTTAGAATTGTTATATTTTCACACTCACCTCATTGGGAATCGATCACGTGGACTAACCACCACTCTGGGATCCACCCTGGGGCAGTCAAAAGGTAATGATAATGGGTTGGAATTTTACTAATTCCTACAGGTTTTGATGTAATGGAAAACCTCAGCATGGTATCAAAGTTTTGGCCCAGGTTCGATTCCCCGATTTGCATTTGAGGGGGGGGAGTTAGATTTTCACACTCACTTCATTGCGAATCGGTCATGTGGACTAATCGCCACTATAGGATCCACTTTGTGACCACTCAAAAGGTAATGATAATGGGTTGGAAGTTTACTAATGCCTGCAAGTTTTGGTATGTCCAACATATTTTATGTATCTTAAGACAAAGTTTCATGTATTTATATTTCTAACATTATTTGATTAATGTAAAGAACTATCAACACACTTTTTGTCTGCAATAATATTTAGTATAAATGTGATTTGATTAATGCAAAAAAGTGATATCAACACACTTTTGGTTTGCAAGAATATTTAGTCTCCCATATTTTAACATGGTATCAGAGTGTACTTGACTCCCTCATTGGAGGGCTCACAACATGAAAAAGTAAAGTAGAGTAGATAGTTTGAATGTGGATTTTTGGTGTACGTTTGTAGTAGAGTTTTCTTCTTTCTGGTATGTTTCTCTTGTTTGTATTTTTGACACAATAGGAGGAGAAGCTTCCTTTCTAGAGGATGTCTCATCAAGGAGAGGAACCGTTGAGTGCCATGTGAAACTAGTGGAATTGTGGGCAATGTTTTAGATGCTGAAATCTATGGCATATGTTGCTTGAGTTCATGACCTTTAGGGAAGGAGAAATTAGCATGCTCCATGATGAGTCATATGCCACTTCCATAGTATTGGGAAATTTGGATTCCCATGATTAGCATCAAATTTTTCAATTGCGGATTTGCTTGATAATGTTTAGGTTCATGGTAGAGGGCATTAAGGATGTCAACAAAGTTTAATGTTGAAGCGCTATGTGGAGAGATTTGACTTCAATAAGTCTAATACATATAGATCGTAAAATTTGTTTGTGAAGATTTTTAATGGAAGGGTTGAAACTACAAGCTACAAGGACATCCAATCCTTCATTAAGGCACAAATCCATTCTATCATTCAGGACCAGGGCTTCCGCTCCCTTTCTATGATTCGAACCCATGACCAACTCCAATGCCAATATCTATCTTCTCTTGTCAACAATATCAATGCAACCACATTTCTTTTGTCACAAGTTCCATTCTTCATCGAAACATATTTTTCATGAGAGAGATCGACTTAATAAGGGTGAAACACATTATTCACCATGGGTAGAAAAATATTGGTCAGGGGATCAAGCCTTGGGAGATTAATTCATGTGAAAGGTCATCAAGAAGATTAATTTTGTGGAAGAGGAGGTGATTTTCCTTAGACTAGTCTTTGAATTGGATGAAGTGGAATCTCTTCTCTACATTGGGTGAGTAGAGAGATCGGATTTTACATTCAATAATTCTGAGGCCAAATACTGCAATGTGTTAAATTTCCCTTGTTGTGCCATGGGTTGTGGTAGTGATGATCATAGAAATGAATTTTAGATTTGTATTGTACCATCAAATAATTTTATTGCGATGATCACAAAATGAGGAGGAAGGGAACTGCAGGTACAAAGCCCATCATCATGCCATCCAATTTTGTTGTAGAAATTTAAGTTTTTAGTTTTGCATTTGAGTTCACATTAGAAGCTATATATTTTCTATCATATTAAGGCTTTGGTCCCAATGTTTACTCATGTTTTTATGAATATTGGTGATGGTGTTTAGCTTATGCTTCTATTTCTACTCACATAAATTGGTTGGAGTCGCATATAAGACAATTGATGGATCTTCCAAGTGGCATATTGTCTTGGACATGCAAGAGTTGGATTCCAACCACTTTTTTCCCATCTCTATCTAAGTGGAATACTATCTCGGACATGTAGGAGTTGGATTCCAACCACGTTTTTCCCATCTCTATTTAATTTTTCATCTAAATTTGATATACCTATAATTTATATGGAGTTGCTCTTAGAAGAGAATGACTATAGGCGAAAAGAGATGGAGAAACAATCAATACTATGGAAGGAGAAAGGATTCTTCCAGGTAGTGGATCATGGTATTCCTTGTTCTTTGATGGATTGAGTAGGGATTCTTCCAGTTTGTGGATCATGGGATTCCTTGTTTTTTGATGGATTGCATAAAGGGAATTCACTAAGAATACTTTATATTTTATTTGCAATAGAAAGTGGAATTTATTAGCCTTGCTTTATATATTTGGCTTAACTGATAGAAATTGAAGAGAAAAAAAGTAGAACAGTGGACTACTCTTCTAAGTATTATAAATCACATAAATAAGATTACATTGGAAACATCAGTAATAAATGACTGGAGTTAAACTCGACTTAAACTAGAGTAAGTGAAATTGAACTAGGACACATGGAGGGACGGTTTTGACACCCAATAGGGGGTTGCAATTATATTCTCCAACACCCCCCCTTAATTACAACCACATAAAAATTCCATTAAGATGCATGTTGGTCTATGTCTCAGCTAGGCTTACAATTTAAAAAATTGACTTCAACTACATTTACTTTTCTTCTTCTCTTCTTCCAAATTCTGTAGCCTCTAAATTGTTTCAACTTTTTTCTTTGTTGTACCCTTCAAACCTCAGTTTATTCATTTGTTGGTGCAGGTCTTCCATCCTTCCAGGTTGTCTAAGAATATTGTGAACTGTTAGGCCCCTATACTACTAGTGTAACCCCTTATTATTATTAGCACAACCTCATTATTATGTTGTTGTACCCATGTAGTCCCCATATTGTTACTATTGTGCCCCATAGAAGCCCACTATTGTTATTATTATGCCCTTACATTATTATTTTTATATCGGCTCTGATTATATTATGACCCCTTAGACTCCTATATATAGAAAGGAGGTCTTGTCATTTGTATCATAAAGGAATCATTCATTTGTGTAATGTAAAGGAGGTTTCCCCCTCGAAGAGGCTGAATTCTAAGGCGTTGATCTATCTTTTCTATCTTTTTGTGAGCTGGTTTCATAACATTTGGAATCAAAGCTTTGGATTCTATGGTTTCGCTACTCCAAATAGGTCATCGTGGCATTTTCGCTATAACTCTTTTTCTATGACGTTTCAGAAGCAAAAAAAAAACCCATTTGAGACGAAATCGCATTGAACCTTGAGTCCAAATTTTAGATATTTTTGCACTATATTTGCTGAGATATGATCTGAGGAAGTTGGTATTTTTGCAGACTCCTAAACTGCATTCCAAACAGGTGACCTTGGGAAAATAGTCATAACTTTTGTTTTGAGCATCAAATTGAAATTTCGTACAAAGTTATAAAAAGTGGACAGACTGTAGTTTCATGTGTATATTTTTCAGATCCTAAGGTCGAAACAGTGACACGTGGCACTTCCTACAAGTTCGCTCTTCTGAAAAGGTATATAATCAGGTCATCTTGGGAGATTGTGCATAACTCTTTCTTGGAGAATCTAAATTCGATCAGACTGGTGGCATTGGAAAGAGGACACAGAGGGCTACTGCAGGTCACAGTTTCAAAACTGGAAGAGCCGAAATTATAGAGTTATAGTCATTTCAATATCGAGCTCCTAAAATCAAGAAAAGGTGATATGAGGAAGTTTGATGGCAAAGATCCAGTAAATTGGATACTTTAGATGGAGCAATATTTTTATCTACATGGTGTACCACTATTACAAAAGGTATGTATTGCATCTTCATATTTAGAACCAGATCAATTTTTATGGTATAAAGGGCTTTGTTCTCGTAAAAAACTTGTTATGTGATCAATTTTCATAGAGGAAATGATAGCACATTATGAGGATACAAAGAGAAACACCTTCTTTAGCCAGTTGATAAATCTCAAACAAAAGTGTTCAATGGCAGAGCATATTGAAGGCTTCCAAAAATTGAATATAATGGTAAATGATATTCCAGAGAAGAAAAGGATTGATGTCTTCATAGGTACTTTAAAGGATAACATTCAACATGAGGTTCATCTTTGGGAACCTGATTCATTGGAGAAGGCATTCAGGTGGGCAAGAAAAATTGGAAGAGAAATTATGGAAACAAGGAATCCCACCACTCATGACTATAATTATGAAAATGTTTCTTCTCCTAGCCTTCCACAACCTACAAGGATTAGTCCACAACAATTGGAAGAAAAAAGAGAAAAGGGGCTTTGTTACAATTGTGATAGCAAATGCACTAAAGGTCATAAGTGTGCTGAGAAGAAATTATTTTACATAGAGTATGGAGAGGAGGAATAAAAGGATCAAGAAACATCAAAAGAAGAGGATATACACTAGGAACCAACCCCAGAGAAAGAAGAAATGAATCAGACCATATCTTGTAAAGCATTGGCAAGAATTACCACTCCTCAAACTCTCAAGATAGAAGGACATATCAAGAAGAAAAAGGTTCAAGAAGTGAAAGATCACATCGAGAAAGAAGAAATGAATCGAACCATATCTTGTAATTCATTGGTCAGAATTACCACTCCTCAAACTATCAAGATAGAAGGACATATCAAGAAGAAAAATGTTCAAGAAGTGAAAGATCACATCGAGCATCAAGAAATGAATCTAACCATATCTTGTAAAGGATTGGAAGAAATTAACTCTCCTCAAACTCTAAAGATAGAAGGACATATCAAGAAGAAAAAGGGTCAAGCAATGAAAGATCACATCGAGCATCAACAACAAGTTCTCGAACTTTTAAAGGATGATGCCACTTTGGTGCAAAATCAAATGAAACAACAGGTAGATCAACATCGTAGTGAATTTTTTTTTGATGTAGATGATTGGGTATTTTTACTGCTACATCTCAAGCAAGCTATTTATGAGAAGGAAATGTTGGCAATACTACATGCACTTAAGAAATGGCGACCTTACCGAATGGGAAGACACTTCAAGGTAAAAATGGATCATGATAGTCTTAAATAATTTTTAGAACAACTATTATCTTTAGAAGAACAGAATAAATGTGTCACAAATATGTTGGGTTATGACTTTAACATCATCTATAGAAAATGGAAGCAAAATTTTGTTGCAGATGCACTATCAAGAAAGGATGAGGATGTGGAAGCATTGTTTTGTGCTATTTTTATTATCCAATCAGACTGGATAAACGAAGCAAGGGATGAATGGAAGAAGGACGAAGAAGTGTGGCCACTCATTCAAAAGTTGTAGAAGATCCCAATTCAAACAATATTGCCAGAACTTGAAGAGGAAGGAAAAATCATATTGGAACCTGGAGCAGTCATAGAAACAAGAACCTGACAGCTACGAAATCAATCAATTTCAGAGTATCTCATCAAGTGGAAGAACTTGCCACTAAAGATTCCACATGGGAGGACAAGAATTTTATACAGAAGCATCAAGAACTACTCAAGCGTTGAGGACAACACTTTTTGAAGGAGAGGGGCATGTTAGGCCCCTATACTACTAGTGTAACCCCTTATTTTTATTAGCCCAACCCCATTATTACGTTTTTGTACCCATGTAGTCCCCATATTGTTACTATTGTGCCCCATAGAAGCCCACTATTGTTATTATTGTTCCCTTACATTATTATTGTTATGTCAGCTCTGATTAAATTATGACCCCGTAGACTCCTATATATAGAAAGGAGGTCTTGTCATTTGTATCATCAAGGAATCATTCATTTGTGTAATGTAAAGGAGGTTGCCCCCTCGAAGAGGTTGAATTCTAAGGCGTTGATCTATCTTTTCTATCTTTTTGTGATCTGGTTTCATAACATGAACTTCTTCATCATCAATTTGCTACAACATCAAACCATAATACAATTTCATCTCTTCAAAACTCCAATACCTGAAAATTTCATTAATTTTTTCATCATGCAAGTTTTCTTCAACATTCATTTCTGCAAATTCTATGCAGAGTTCATCAAGCCATGGTGTTGCAATCCATGCTTCAAGGAAATTTAACTCTTCTACATAATCATTATGTGTACCTGCACACTAAAAATCAATGTTAGAATTAAAAATATGTACAGAACCATATTGGTTCTTCTATGTAATGATATCTTTCTCCTATTCCACTTCCAGTTATTGCACTTCCAGCTCTGCTTCAAAATTTGTCTTTGTTTTCTCTTTGTGGGCTTCTTTCTTTTCCTCTTCCTCTATTTCTATCTTTGTCTCTTCAACTTCTGTACTAACCTATGTTGCTGCAAACAGATTATCTTCCATTAACTCAATTGGGATTTCCTCATTGAATAACATCATGTCTATATGATGCTTTTGTTACATTAATTGCAACAATTCATCATTAGCCAATAATTATTCATCAAAATTTACATCAACAATATTACTTACTGGATTCACTATAGCATTGACTGCTCTAATGGTAGCTTCATTGTCCTCAACAAGATTTGTTGCTGCATTTACCAAACTTTCATCAATAAGCTATGTTGTTGTATTCACCAAATTTTCATCAACAAGCTTTGTTGCTCAATTTACCAAATCTTCATTAACAAGCTTCGTTGCTCAATTTACCAAATCTTCGTCAGCAAGCTTTGTTGTTGGAATCATTATGTTAACATCAGAAAGCTCTCTTGCTGGAATCACCAATTTTCATCCACTTCTAGTTGGGCATAGTGGGGTTCACGAGCATCTACGTGCTCCTTCTCTACTACTTCTAAAACTTCTTCACATACATCATCCACTTGTGGCTAAGCACAGTGGGATTCAACAAATTTTTCATCTCGTTGTAGATATGTTGTTATAGATCCACTTTCATCTTCAACTTAATTCTCCCCCTTACACTAAAGCTTCTCTCAAGGATATCCCGGCCTCCTTGGCTGCCTTGGCTTCCAAAATCACATGAAGCCTCTTAGATTTTACCATTTGTTGAGCGTTGGCTCACTACGACTCAACAAGAAAAACAAATTGTAGACATTTCATCTAATTGCAATAAAAACGCCTCTACTTCTTGGGTTCCACAAACAAACGAGTCTACAAATTTTCACAAAGTCAATGCTTTCGCAAAAGCTTTCAAAAAATCACAATTCCCTTTTTTAAGAGTTTTTTTGGAAGAAGTTTATGTAAAGCAACTTCCTAGTTTTGAAGTTCCAGGACAGGAGCATAAGGTATAGAGATTGAAGAAACCTTTGTATGGTTTGAAACAAGCTCCAAGAACTTGGTACAGTCGCATTGACACCTATCTCATCAAAAGTGGCTTTTGTAGAAGCAATCATGAGTCAACTTTGTATACCAAAATGCATGAAGGTAAAATTCTTATTGTATGCCTCTATGTAGATGATCTTCTTTATACAGGAAATATGATGTTAGAAGATTTCAAAAAAGCAATTCAAACAGAGTTTGATATGATAGATCTAGGAGTCATGAAATACTTCTTAGGCATTGAAATTCACCAATCTGCTAATGGAATTTTTGTCGGTCAACAAAAATATGCCACTGATATCATCCAAAAGTTTAGAATGACCAATTGCAAACCTGGAGATACACAAATTTCTCAAGGTGAAAATTGAGCAAAGAAGATGTAGCACCACTAGTTGATTCCACATTGTATAAAAGTCTAGTTGGTAGCTTGTTATATCTCACTTCAACTAGACTTGATATTATGTTTGCAACAAGTTTTGACTCCAGGTTTATGCAGTCACCTAAGATTTCTCATCCAAAGGTTGCAAAAACGATCTTAAGGTATATTGCAGGGAAAATAGACTACGGTTTGTCCTGTACACATTCAGAAAATTATTCACTTTCAGGTTATACATAAAACAGTTATGCATGGAGTTTAGATGAGCGCAAAACCACCTTAGGGTACGCTTTTCTTCTTGGAACCAATCTGATTTCATGGGAATCCAAGAAATAGTCAATTGTTTCAACACCTTCTGCAGAGGAAAAATATGTAGCAGCAAATTGAGTAGATTGTCAAGCTGTGTGGTTGAGAATATTATTGAAATATATTTCAAATATTTAGAAGGAACCAACACCAATCTACTGTGATAACAGTTTAGCAATTTCTTTATCAAAAAATCATGTTTTCCAAAAAACGCAAGCACATTGACACTTGTTTTCATTTCATCTGTGAGCTTGTCAATGATGGGGACATAGTACTTTGTTTTTGTGGTTCCAAAGATAAACTAGTAGATATTTTAACAAATCCATTGGGAAAAAATGTATTTGAATTTCAAAGAGAACGACTAGGCATTGTAAGTGTCTATACATGTAACAGTTGAGATTAGGGGAGGATGTTGAGATATTAATCTCATTTTCAGTTAGTTTTCAGTTAGGTGTCATCACATTTGATTCTGTTGTCTGCTAGCTGTCATAGACAATTTAGTTTTACTTGAGTTCTACTCTATAGGTGTCGAGTTTTACTTCAGTAATTTATTATTGATGTTTCTAATGTAATCTATTTAGTCATGTTGAATATTGAGAAGAGCAATCTCTGCTCCACTTTTCAGTTTCATTCTTTGTCATTAACAAGTGATGGCCACCCCATTGGTAGCTACGACAATTTGTATGTCTTTAGATCTTAGATGAATGTATTGAAATTTACTAAGCCTAGTTGATTAAATATATGTATAGTTATTTTTTTAGAATTCGTGACTCTAACAAATGACAATAAAATTTGGAGATTCAAGATTGAATTGAGATGCCAAAGATGAAACATCAGTATTCTTGTGTTTGAATTACTATAGAAGAATATTCTATTCATATCATGTATCCCTTGCTAATATAAATCATAATTCATTATTTTGTGATGTAAAAGTCATTCATGAGTTTTCATAATAAAAAGTGTTGTAGTTAGAAATCAGTTCTAGCTACATGATTTTCTTCATGAACTGTTTGTAATATAATGCACTATATTTTCTCACCAAAAAGTGCTAAGAGTGTAAGATTTAGATGGATACATACCATATCTAGACTACTTTCCTAGATGGCAAGTACAATAGGTACCCGACTGGTTTTAGGTATTGGTGATTTATTTTATTTCCAACTAATACAAGACAATAGTTCTTCAGGTGATGGGAGGAGCATGAACACTTTTTGAGGTGGAAGCGAGTTGGATTGTTCTCACTTGAGAAGCTAAGAGTTGATTGCAGACTAAACTATTGAAGTGGAATGATGAGATTGCAATACGAAGGATAGAGAGGTCCTTGAAATAGCGAAGAGTTCTTTGGAGCTTGGTCCAAAAAAATTAGGTGACAATGCTTAGGAATTCAGGTAGCAGCAACAAAGGATGGATGATGTTGGACACATATAGGTAAAATTTTTGAATTGTATGAAATAATAATAGACTCATGACCATATGGTAATTTGATCTACACCTTGTAGTTGTAGCAAGTCTATATGGTGTGTTTTCATTTGATTTATTGTTCCTAAAGATGTTTGAGTATATACCCAATATCTCCATGATTTGGAGTGTGTTGTATGTGTCCATGTCTATGTAGCATAAAAAGGGAATATCATTGTAAGACCTAGAGAGGCATTCATACCCCTTTATCATTTGTCCCTGTTGACTTGGTAGTTCTTGTCTAGTTTAGTTTAGTAGCCTCTATTAGGGAGTTCTTTAATTCTTGGAGGAGTGGGTCATGTGTTGGTTGGATGCTCTATGAGTGAACCATATTGTTGGTTGTAGACTCTAGGAGGTGAAGTTTTACATTCAGGGGGAGTACATCAATAGGTTGAATGAAGCATGTACACAAGGGACATCCTAGTGAACGAGAAATTGCAACAGTTAGGTACCCATGCATTATGATGGATGGTTGTTTCTTTAGAAGACCATCAATAGTTTAGTGATGTCTAACATGATTGAGGTGTGGGATAATTAGTACTAGGATGGACCAAATATGGAATTTTCTATGGAGGAGGTTAAGTAATAGTGAAGCATTTGTTGTAGAGGAGAAGATGTTTAAGACCGTAACAAATGAAAATTAAGAAAAATAGTTGTTAAGGGGGGTGTTGGAATATGTATCTGGCACTTGTCTTATGTGTGTGATCATATTTGAGTTGTTAATATTATTGGTCTAAGTAGAGATGGTTCTTTACGTAGATAGTATAATCCTTGTTTCTAAGAGGTTGCTCGAAGTAGTTGGGTGTGAGAGAGTCTCTATGAACTAGTAGTTGGGTGTGAGAGAATCTCTACAAGATAGTTCATAGTTTAGTGTATAGTTGAGATATTCCTTCAACCAATAGATGTCCATAATATTTTTCCTATTTTAAGATAAAATTCCATGTATTTACAGTTGTAACATTATTTGATCAACGCAAAGAGTACTCAACACAATTTTGGTGTGCAATATTTGTAAAGTCAAGTAGAGGATGAGGGTTAATGTTGATGGGATAAAGGAAAAAATAGAAGATTGTCACTACAAAGGTTTTACCATGAATAAAAAGAATGAAATAAGATTTTTCCAAAAAACGTATGGGTGAATTGTCTTCCTTAGATCATAACACATATTAAATACTAGCATTTGCACCTTATGTTGCAAAAGAAACGCCGTAAGGCATATAATGGGGAAGAATAGCATAGAGTGGGGAAGAATAGGTAATCAAATTCGTCAAAATTAAGATTAAATTGAACTATTAATTTTTCATTTACATACACTGAAATCGTATGCAGCATGGGATAAGAATCTCAAGTTATCATTCAGATAAATTTCTATAGTCCATGCTCTATTTTAAATATTTTACTCTTTTGTCATAATTGGAAGAATCTCAAGTTATCATTGAGATAAATAAATCTCCATAGTACATACTCGTTATATATATATATATATATATATATATATATATATATGAATGAAGATCTCTGCTATGATTTATATTAATGTGGCAATGCCATTTTTCTCTCGCAAAGTTGCATCCATTGGTTTTATTAAGACATTAAAAGAATCTAGCTGCTATGGTTTGTTATGATCGATGGGTTATCTTTCAGATTATACTGTAGATGATGTTAGATACATTAAATCATTTTGAAATAAACACGGAAAAGAACTCGAAACCTGCTAAATAAATAAATATGTTACATCTTTGTAGTTGCATATTTAAAATGATAAAATAAATATCTTACATCTTTGTAGCTGCATATTTGAAAGGATAAATGAGAATTCGAAAATATCGAGGGCATTGCCCACACTTCAAAAGATAACAACAATTAAAATTGCCTATGGGGAAAATTTTATTAACTTGTCGTATGCTTAGGGCCAATGATCTTCACATTCAATCTTACTTAAAATGAACCAAATTTTGATATACATCATGGCCTAAAATTATGGTTTAAAACCCTATGTATAAGGAGGATAACTTTTACATATGAATTGAGAAATGGTGCAGATGCATAGTTGGATCTTGTCACATTTTTCCCTATTATATTGGTTCCTTTTGTTACAAAAGGAAGCTTCACTGAAATATTTTGAACTTAGTATCCATATCACTTTTCTAATAAGATCTCCTTCTAGAGTGAGTTAATATGTATAAAAAAGTAACATGTCTTATCCTTTCTTCGAAAAGAGATTCTTACAACGCATTACTATTATGTCAGTACAATATCATACCAGCTATAACATCAACCAAAACCATGCCTGAAAGAAATTCTGGGTAGAAAGGAGCATGTGGAACTTCAACCCATTTCATGATATTTCTAATAGTCAAATGAAACATTTCTACCATGGTAGGTCATGGTAGGTCATAGGGAGTGGGATTATTCACATGATTAGAATCCAATTTATTTTTATTTGTAGTGGATATCCTTGTAGGCTAATAAGGACTGTGTAGAAATCCAATCACCAAATTAGTGCTCATCATGTGGGGTTGATTCCATCATGGTTACTCTTCGAGTGCCTCTTAAAAATATGTAGGTACTTGACTTCAATTGAGGATATGAAAGTGGGAACATGCCAAGCCATTTCAATCAATTAGATAACCTCCCTTCGTGGTAACTAAAACTCTAAAATTATTTCCGTTGACTTGAACAAACCCAATGTTACCTCTGCTTTCAAGAACAATTGTCACAGTATTTGGTTTCATTTCATCAAAAGATACCATATTAATTTAAAGTATCCATGAAAATAAACGCATAACCAAAAGATTTTCTACATCAATCATCAACAGATTTACTCATTTAATGATTGCATAATATCATTTCAGTAGGAAGCCCACAAACCAACATTTCTGAAAAGACAATAAAGATTACCGATGTATACTTTAGCTTGCACAAAACTATACTAATAGAAGGATCCTTTAGGCAAAATTTGCAAGTTTTTCTCTGTTCAAGAGTGGAAAATGTGCCAATTAAGTCTACAATTGGATTCTAGAAATAAAAATAAGGTAGGGTCAGTAGGTGACAACATCATGGTAGTTTCCTTTTCACCTAAGTGAATGAAGCTAGAAGAAGCCAATGTTTACATTTATCCTTGTTGATATTTATGTTATAAAGCAAGGAATCATTGAGAAATAGCCACAAATATCAAGGAACACCAAGATTTTGCAAAAGTACTGATATTGATATTTTCCCACCTTTGTTTGCACTAACTGAAATGTGTGATCCATGTTACATTTCCTATTTTTTTGTGATTGATTGCTTGTACTGGTTACTACTAGTGTACACTTTTTTTGGGGGATGAAACTCAATGCTCACAATGATGACTACTCTACATTTCTTGGGACTCATTTATTGCAACTATTGGGTATCGTGTTCCCTAGATTTGTTAAATTTGCAAATTTGAGTAGTACACAAGTTTTATTTCTTATAAAATTAATGTAAAATTTAATCTTTTCGACTTGAAATAAATCTTTATACTCAAATATTCATATGATATCACATAAGGATTAAATTTTCTAAATGTTTGGTTTGGAGACTATTGAACACAATTATCTAAAGTTTTGTTTGGAGACTATTGAACACAATTATCTAGATCTCTCTCCTAATTGCACACTTATTCCTGGATAAATGTTAACCTTAAGCCGTGACATGATTTTTCCAAACAAGGTCAAAAGTAAAGTGTACTCACCCACCATGCTACTTAGTTTAAAGAAAATGAGAAGGTCACGATCATAAAGTCACTCCATTGAATGGTCCATGTTAATGAAAGTGAGGATTTTGTAGTCTTTTCGCATGGCTAATTACCTTGAAGATTGTCTTGACTTGTATGTGGTTGGGAAAAGATGGGGAAAATAATTAAGTACAATCAACCAATGCAATATCAGAAGGCACTCACACAGGAGAAAATGCATTTCTGTTTGGTGAAATGTATTTCCATGTATGCTACGGCTAGAAATGTTTTGGTTCCATATAATATACGATTGAGCTCATCTAGTAAGTTCGTTCATGACTGCCCAGAAGACTTAGAACAAAGCAATTGTGTCAAGAACATGTGTACACAAAAGAGGTATGGGTGCCTCTGAAGGTAACTTTGGAAGATGTGGAATAGGGGAATGCATCTTCTTAAAATAATTGCATTCTATTACTGTTGTCGGGTCCTGACTGTTTAGGAAGAACTATCAACCTCCTTCGCATATCAATTGAAAACGAAGTTGGAAGACTCCACCTTTATGAAAACTCAAATATTACTGTGAACATGCTTAATGGAAAATCTGCTTTGCGAAGAATTCAATCTGTTATGGATCACATTCTAGAAATGAAGACCAGATTACATTCCTTCTCCTTTACTCATATTTTCCATGAGCCCAACTCCCAGGCAGATTCCTTATCCAAAGGTGGAGTGGACCTAAAACCCTATGTATAAGGAGGATACCTTCTACATATGAATTGAGAAATGTTGCAAATGCATAATTGGATCTCGTCACATTTTTCCTTATTATATTGGTTCCTTTTGTCACAAAAGGAAGCTTCACTTAAATATTTTGAACTTAGTATTCATATTACTTTTCTAATAAGATCTCCTTCTAGAGTGAGTTAATATGTATAAAAAGGTAACATGTCTTATTCTTTCTTGGAAAAGAGATTCTTACAACGCATTACTATTATGTCAGTACAATATCATACCAGCTATAACATCAACCAAAACCATGCCTGAAAGAAATTCTAGGTAGAAAGGAGCATGTGGAACTTCAACCCATTTCATGATATTTCTAATAGCCAAATGAAACATTTCTACCATGGTAGGTCATGGTAGGTCATAGGGAGTGGGATTATTCACATGATTAGAAGCCAATTTATTTTTGTTTGTAGTAGATATCCTTGTAGGCTAATAAGGATTGTGTAGAAATCCAATCACCAGATTAGTGCTCATCATGTGGGGTTGATTCTGAAGATCTTTCTTAACCTTATTATAGTTGGGTGGTTCTATTCATTTTTCATGAATGAGAATGTTCGTTTGTAGATCCTATTATGATTCTTATTTTGTGTTGGCAAAGCTTCGAGGTCCAATTGTATCTCATTCCCACCTTAGCTTGGGAGGTCGACACCACTCACTTCCAAATTTTTAACGTCGTAGTCTATCCCATTTTTTCATGCCATTTATGTCCATGAAATTGTGGTTTTGTAGATTAATCCCATGCAACCTTCAATGCAATTTAGCTAAGTTGAGTCATTCCAAATTTGATCTCCTCAATTTACTCCAGACACACCTCTCATAGAAGCACTATCTCACATCATTGCAAATTTATTCCTTGTAGAGACAATGATTGATTCCATTGACTATTGCTTGCTAGAAGAAAGCATTATCTCACATCATTGCAAATTTATTCCTTGTAGAGATAATGATTGATTCCATTGACTATTGCTTGCTAGAGAAACATTTGCAATTGCTTTTGAATATTAGTCTGAGTCTGATCACACTCCAGGGTTTCCTATATGGTATATCTTGCTATTTTGTAATCCCTGATTTCATGTAGATACATAAACATCTTGATGACTTTTCTTATAACTATTTGTAAGAAAATTATGGCTTTATTTAGATGTCATTCTAATTTGTGTTTTAATGATGGTTTCTTAGTAATAGATATATGTAAAAGTTTAATGGTAGTTTTTGTTGAAGATGATGTCATTCTAATTTGTGTTTTAATGATGGTTCCTTAGTAATAGATATATTTAATGGAAAATCTGATTTGCGAAAATTCAGTCTGTTATGGATCACATTCTAGAAATGAAGACCAGATTACATTCCATCTCCTTTACTCATATTTTCCATGAGCCCAACTCCCAGGCAGATTTCTTATCCAAAGGTGGAGTGTACCTGAAGGTTGGTATGATCGAGATCTCTGAAGTCAATGATGGAGTATTTATCGATAATCCTTTCCCTTTTTCTTAAGACTACTAGTCTTTGTATTGTTCAAGTTCTTGTTAGTGTTCTGCTATTTTAGAAGTTCTATATGGACAGTAAGTGCTTCAAGGATTCGTTCACGACAATCGAAAATGCAGAAAAAGGATAATACTAGCAATTGTCCCAAAAGGTACAAAGAGAGGCCGATAGGATTATTAAATTGGAATTGTTGAATTTTTCTAGAAGAGATGTTGGTTCAAGCCTAACGGATGAGAAATTTGAGCTGGCTGAAGACTTTCTAATTGTTTTTTATTATGGTAAAATTATATTGATAAGTCATTGGTTTTACTTTCAAAAGCTTGAAGGAATTTGAAGAGCAGGTATAGATTGCTTTGTGGGATTTGATCCCAAAATCATTGATTTGTAAATACATACTCAATGAAATGTTAATTGGTTGAAACCCTGCACAAATGTTTGATATAAGCAAATAAGCCGAAAAGGTTGAAAGGCTTAATTGGTTTGTAGAAAACCTTGTTTTCTTGGACTGGATCATTGTGCAATTACTTTTCTTTAGATGTTTTGTTTATATCTATATTACAAGGAACACATTGAATGTCTTATTTCATTTTAGAGTAAGTTAATTACCCAAAATCAAGAGGTTAAGTTAATTACCCAAAATCAAGAAACCTCTATAGATGGCCAAGCATATACAAGAATATACGAAGCTTGCTAAGGCAATAACCACCATGACTATTCTCTACCAATATATTTCATTGAAAACCATAATTGTATTGTGCAATTACTTTTCTTTAGATGTTTTGTTTATATCTATATTACAAGGAACACATTGAATGTCTTATTTCATTTTAGAGTAAGTTAATTACCCAAAATCAAGAGGTTAAGTTAATTACCCAAAATCAAGAAACCTCTATAGATGGCCAAGCATATACAAGAATATACGAAGCTTGCTAAGGCAATAACCACCATGACTATTCTCTACTAATATATTTCATTGAAAACCATAATTGTATATTGCATTTATAAATTCAAAACATAATATTAGAAAACATGTTGATATATTGCTATTAAAAAGTTAATTCCATTAGAAACCATGATATTATTATTATATTTTATAAAGAATAATATACATATATAGAATGATACTACATTGAAAACCATAATTGTATATTGCGATTAGAAAGTCAAAATATAATATTCGAAACCATGCTAAATATGACATTACAAACCTTGAATGTCAAAGGGAGAACTTAGAAGTTGGAAATTAAATGACCACGGCCATTCTGAACACCATGTCTATAGAGACGTTAAAAAACCATGGTCAATGCCAAATTAGGAGGCACCATGGTCAATGCCAAATTAGGAGGTCGGAAGGCAAAAAAAAAATAAGAAAATACCAAATCGTTGCTAACATTACATGTAGCAAGAATAATAGAAGCACTTCTTCCCCATGGATGCCTTCCTGATTGTGATCTCACGCTGGCCTGAAGACGGCCATGCCTGAAGACGACCATCTAAACATGATCTCACGCTGCCCTGAAGACGACCATGCCTGAAGACGACCATCTAAACATGAACACACACGCTCGCCTTAAAATAACCATGCCTGAAGACGACCATCTAAACATGAACACGCACGCTTGAAAGGAGGAACAACACACCAGACACTATTCAGATCAGCTAATGAAGTGAAGCAGTGATATATTGGAAAGTCTCAAAGATGCCGACTTGAACAACGTTTCATGAAGGACAACATAAAACCGATATCCCAACTCATTCATTTCATTATCCCAACTGATTCATCTCATGATAAAACGAGAAAATCTAAACATCTTTTAACAAATATAACACCTCAATTGGAGGAGAAAGGAGCTGCTAACATTGTCACTAAAATCAATGGTTTCAACATTTCCCATTTAGCAAAGTTTTTTGGTGTTTATGCTCCTTTTCTCTTTGACATTTCATAGACATAGCTATGTAACTAATGACATTATTTTTCATTCTTGACCAACAATATTGATTTCTTATGATTGCAATAGTCTTCTAGTAACTACTATGTCGAACATATGGAACATTACACATTTTTTTAATGCTAGCTTCCTTAATTAATAAAAATTAGGAACATACACTTTTTTGGTATACATAAGCATTCCATCTACTTTATCTTTATCTTGTACTATCTATATTTATGTCAGATTTTCCATATTTTCAACACACATTGTGGTAACAATCTCCAAATCAACACTGCAATAGTCTATCTTCTAGTCTATCTTCTAGTAACTAGTATGTCCACGCATGAAACATTACAAATTTTTTTAATACTAACTTCCTTAATTAATTAAAATTAGAAACATACACTTTATTCTATACATAAGCATTTCATCTTCCTCTATCTTATACTATCTATATTTATGTCACATTTTTCCTATATTCAACACATACACTATGGCAACAAGCTCCAAATCATTACATGTAACTACTTAAATATAAATTCATAAATTCATAACAAATCACATATCTATTTTAAATAAAGAATCCACAAAATCTCTCTTTAAATACATGTGGAAACACCACATAATTTTTAAATACATGTGCAAACACCACATAATTTTCATTTGAATTAGTAATCTTCAAAATGAGTGCACTAGCATTCAATTCATTAATAGTTGCAAACTTTTTTCAAACTTTAATATCCATTCAATTTAATTCCCTTATTTTTATAAAATATAATAAAAAAGCAATGTTAGAAAATCCTTTTATGAATCTCTTATACTATCTAGCTGCAAGCCCATGAATAACATTATTTAAAATTGTTAAAAAATAAATTTAATACTATTCAAAACTATGTATAATTAATTACATTAAAAAATTTAAAAATTGGAACTACAACGAAGGAAAACCTTCAAGCTTTCAAGATTTCTCCGCAGACAGTCGGTTATAAAAGAAAAATGTAACATAAATTTCCAAGAATTTTGACTAAAATTAACGCAACCTTCTTTATTATGTGTCCTCAAGCTTCTTTATTATATTTTCTCATCCCAAACGTTCTTTTTAAAAGAAAAATGCTGCATCTTTTCATTAATTTAAACTAAACCGCGTTCTTGATTTTTTTTAAATTTAAATAGAGGTTTTGATAGAAAAATGCCAAATAATTTTTCAATAAAATGTTTGATAATTTCTCAGGAAGAACAGAAGCTCTGAGCTCTCTAGTTTTTACGCGATAAAGTTAGGTTTCAAAAGAAAAGTGCAGGATAGATTTCAAGAATTTAAACTGTAGGAAGAAAAACCTGCAGGCTCTCGTAAGTTAAAATAAATAAATAAATAAAATTGTTCCATAAATCATTGAGAATTTAAAACGTAAGGAAGGAACATCTGTATTCAAAGTAGATTCTAAAGGAGGAGTGCCGGATAGATGTTGCAGAAAAATTGCGGCTCTCAAATTTTCAAGAACTTAAACTAAAACGAACGATCTCCTGTGTTCTCAACATAAACGGAAAAAAAGGAAGCTCTAACCCCGGTTTTAAAAGAAAATGTGGTATAAGTTTTCAAGAATTTGAGCTTAAACGAACGATGTGAAATCTGCATAAAAATAACATGTCAGATAAATTCTCGAGAATTTCAATTAAAATTGCGATATCTGGGCTTTGAGGAGCACGGGCGACCGCGGTCATAAAAGAAAATGTCTGGGCTTTGAGGAGCACGAGCACATTAAATTTAACTAAAAATCGTTCTAATCTTCATGTCGATCAAGATTTCGAATCTTGCGATAAAGATTGCAAGGATCTGCAAAAGAAAGAACTTAGACGCCCTGTACCTGTGCAATCTGGTGCGGAAGCGTTGATATTACAGGCCGCAGGGAGCGAGAAGGCGAGCGTTTGATTTATTTGAAAGCCGAGGTAATCGCTGCTACGGAAAAGCTGGAAAAGGCAGTCGGACCTGGCGAGGATGGCAGCGATGGATAAACATCAGTCATTGGTTGGCTGTGCGCTGGTGTTATTATTTCCAGTAATGTAGTCTACACATGGTAATATACTTATGAGGGGGGTTGTGCAGTCGGGAGAGGAACAGGGCGGCTGTGAAGCGGGTTCGCCGACGCTGCTTCCTGCTGCTGCCATGAAGGCCACCACGCCCATGACTACCATTAAGAACTGGCAATTTCTGCCACCCAGCGTCACAGTGCTGATAATCTCGACGGTCTATTCTCTAAAACAAATCAAATCAATCGGTTGCGAGGCGGAAATTTGGGGCTGTAAAGATTTAAAGTTTACCGGACTACGAACTACAACAGAGGGCCTTGCGTTGTTATTGACAAGATCCAGCGCTATTTCCATGGCAGAGTTACAAAGCCTTCCAGCCCGGAAACGTCTGGCACGCATTTTTCACCGTTTTCGCCCGTCGCCACAACAAGAAACCTGCTGAGATACTCCTTCTTGCCAGATGCGATGCGCAGCGAAGGATAATGAATCGGTAACATAAATAATATAGCCAGATGTCAATTCGACGGCAGAATATATTTCCATCGTGTAACATACAGAATGGACGGTAGAAAACCTTACACAATAACTTATTTCAGTTTTATTTTAGTTTTAGATCAACGATCAAAATTTCTTCAATCGTCTAACATCATAAATCTAGGGTGAAAAATAAGACACGGAGGCAGCTGGATAATTTATCTCAAAAAGAAACGCCTTACAGCGTAATTATGAAATAAGTTAATAATGGACTTAGCTTACTTGTTTATTGAATACCATGTTATTAGTTAAAAAAATAATAAATAATAAAATAATGATTAATTTTTGCATGCGTTTTGGGTACTAACGATTAGTTTGGTTTAAATTCGCAGATGAATGTCCGTTTATTTGGTTCAACTCTTCTTTATTGTTGCAAGGCTAGGATGAAAATCCTGGACTTGTAGTTTGAAATCTGCTGAGGGGCCTGCTTTCATACAAAGTACAGCTGTTCAGAAAAGCGAGGTTTCAACGAAAAAGAGGGAAGGGATAGGATGGGCTGGATTGAGGCCCTCAAGGATTGTCTGAACATTTACTATTAAAAATTTTTATTTAAAAAGGTGAAAATGAGATAAGCCGATCGTGTAAGAAAATTGCATTTAAGTTTTGGTTTGATATGAATAAAATATTAAATAACTATATAAAATATTTAAATAATATAAACTCATAATTTTTTTTAGAAAAAAATCTATACTGATGTAACAAAAAGCCAATAGTTAAACCAAATAGTTTACTGATCATGCTATGGTCTATACACTAAGATTTCCTCAGAATCCATGTTGAAAAACGAAAGGAGAGACTTGAATGGCATCGCCAGTGCCAGAGACTGAGATTTATGATACGTTGATAAATTGTGTGGATAATATCACAACACAGTCAGATTTATTTATCGAAGATATATTTTTGGTAGCGTTTAATAAGATTTATTTATCGAAGATTTATACAGATTATGTTGTATTTAACTGTTTAAACATTGTCATTGTGCGGTTTATTTGTAAGTTTTAGTTTATTTTGTTGGGATGTGATAAGAGTTTTTGTTGTAATTAAAATATGTGTTTAAATGTATAAATAAGATAATTTAAAATTTTTTTAGTAATTTATTCAATTTTATAATTTATGTGTGATTCTAACCAATTTTTTTTTTTTCAAAATTAACATAAAAATATATGACAGATTTCCTCATTTAAATTTATAATTACAATATATCAAAAGTTAATAAAAATTATGATGGTTATGTTATTTTTTGTATGAGTCAAAAACCAGAGCAAATGATCACCTCTGGTGCGCTGGAGATTTGGGTAGAGCATATTGACTATCACATGTATGAGAGGGTGGTGTTTTTTTTGGAAAATTCTCTTCTTGTGTTATTTTTGTTTGGGAAATAACCAAAAACACGGGTTATCTTGGCTTTCTTAAAGGCTCAATCTTGCTCTCTTGTTAGCTCTTAGGCCTATTATTTTGTTAAGTATGACAGCAACTATATATACAAGGCAACTGTTGATGTACGATGTTTTTGAAATTTTGATAATATAATACAGTTACCTTAACCTTAACTTTAATGAACAAAAAAATCTCAACTAGTGACACTATAACCTAAATGTTTTTCATAAATATTATTGTATGTTTTATTGGCTAACAATAATCCATTTAATCCATTTCATAAATAGTATTGTAAAATTTTATTTGATTTTGTTTTTGTAAACTGGTTTGGTACCAGCAATACCAACAATCTCAATCAACCGGAGACAAATTTATTTTTAGGAAAACCAATAGAAGAGACTAAGAAAACCCATGGAAGAGACTAATTTATTTTTAGGAAAAAACAACTAAGAAAACCCATGGAAGAGACTAATTTATTTTTAGGAAAAAACAACTAAGAAAACCCATAGAATAGTTAAACAAGGCCGTGACAGGTAAACCTGCAAACACAGAACTACTACGGCGGCACCAGTACTGTTCGATGCTCCCGCATTCTGCATCATACTGATGCATTGCGCGAGATCAGTCTTTCTAGCTGTCTTCTCTTCTGCTGGATCAAAGGATACGCTTTCTGGTAGTCCAGAATGGCCTTCAACAAATGCCTGAACGAGAACTCTGGCCACAGAACGGGTGTCACACAGAGGAACGTGAAAGAAGACTGCCATAACAGAAAGTTACTGAGCCTTATCTCCCCAGATGTTCGGATCAATAGCTGCGGCTCTCCACAGTTCGCGGTGTACAGATGACGCTCAATTTCCTCTGCCGTGACTGATGATTGAAGCCCATCAATTTCTTCTGATGCTGCACCATCTTCGTCGCTTTGGCTGAGAAAACCTTTGTCAGCGAATTCGTATTTTTCATGAACTTCAATCCTCCTGCTCACAGCTTCATGGCAGACGTTTTCTACTGCTTTGACGATTTCGTGAGTGGAAGTGTAAGGAGCGAAAATATTAAGGATGACTTTCTCATTGCCTTGGCTCATAGCCATAGCTTTTTCTGCCGCTCTCCTGACCGGCTCGGGAAGAAGGCTCAGCTCTCCCAGTATTTGCACGCGAATTCCATATTCTGTGACCATGCTTTCCTTGTCTATCAGCGCTTCCAGCTTCTCCTGCATCAGATTCATCAGCGTGGCCACCTCTTCTTTCGAGCGCTTGAAATTCTCGATGCTGAATGCGTACACGCTCACGCATTTGATGCCTGAATCATAGCAATCCCTCAAGGTATGCATGAGGGTCTCGTATCCGAATTGATGGGCGCTCGTCTTCTCCATCTGACGATGGGCTGCGTATCTTCGATTGCCGTCCATGATGATCGCTACGTGTTTAGGGATGGGGCCAGCGCATATCACCCAGATAAACCATCTCCTTAACACTTCGTATATCGCGTTTGCACTCGAGGCGATGCCTCTTGCAACAATGGATCGCAGGGCGGCCACTTCCATCTTGAAACTCTAACACTGCAATTTCTTTCACTACGCCTTTTTATGAAGACTGCACCCTCTACCGCACATAGAATTCAATATTTGCCTTCTGACGTTTTCCTTCCCAATGAGGTATAAATGTGAGGAAAGCCCTATTTCCAACCCTATTCATAGTAAATGTGCCCTGACATGGGCCGATATAATACAGGCTTATGGCTTGATATGGGCCAATATAAGACAGGAGCGGTGATGAGAAAAAAAATAATCATTTATTATATGTACCTATGTCAAGCGGCATTTACTATGTAATAGAGTTGAAAATAAGGCTTTCCTAAATATGACTGCTGCCACTCCATAACGGATTTTACGAAGTTTCTTTAAAAAACTGTCTCGTATAAATTTGGTAAGCTTTCTACTACAACTACCATTCTTTGTATATATGTTACCATTTACATGCATTACCTAAATTCCATTTACATGCGTTACCTAAAACTGTTTTGCTAAAAATAATATTTAAAAATAGTTTTTTTAAATAAAAATTTATATATTCTAATAAAGTTATCTAATCATCCAATTTAATTTTTATTATAGTGTATTTTGAAAAGAAACAATTAATTCTGTTCGCAAGGGGTAGCTTAAGTGGCGATGGTTGTGGAAATGAAGTCTCACCTAATCGGAGATTTTGGGTTTGATTCTTGTACTAGTCTCCCGAGAAATGGAGTGAATAACGGACATGTAAAAATTCCAAAATGAGAAGGTCTTACCAAGCTTACTAAAAAAAACAATTAATTTTAATTTTCAAAAAACTAAAAATGCTATAACAAAATTTTGGAAATATTTATTTCGCTCAAATAAATAATAAGAAAAGTCAAACTTCTATTAATAATTAAATAACTAGTAATATAACTTCATTAAACTAAAAAATAATAAAGACAAATTTTATCACAAAAATAAACTAATTAATAAAATATGATTAACTAATATTGTTTATATTAACATATACACAATTTTATATGTATATAATTTTTTATTTATATATATATATATATATATATATATATATATAAATTTTTATAATTAAGTTTATTAAAATATATTTTTAATATAATAATAATTCATGTTAAATTGAAAATATAGAGAAAAACTATAATCATGGAAAATGGAGAAATAGAAAAAATTAAAGAATTAAAAATTAGATAAAAAATAAATAAAACTAAAACAAAAAATTACTAAACAACTCACAATAATACCTCAACTAGTCACCTTACAAATATATAAATTTATATAATAAGAAAAACAGAATTCCTAATGTTAAACTATGGATAAAGGATAATTTTTTTAAACTATTTAATTTATTACTCTATCTTCATAAATTAGCGTTTTCTTTAATTTATTAATACTCCATAAACTTAAGCATACTATATGAGTCTCAATTTAAAGTTTTACATTTAATTATTCATCATGTGCAATTTCACACTGTGAGTGAAAAAAGATATGGACTTTTTCTAACACATCCAAAGACCCACTATGGATGAGTACGTTTTTATGTTGGAAGCTCAGTATTATAGAGCATTCTATGCTTATTTTGGAATCTCATTATAATCTTTTAGCATTATAAGTTTTGTATAGTTTGATTCTTTATCTTAGTCTCATCATAATTTCCTAATATTCTAAATTTTATATAATTTGATTATTTATCTAGAGTATCACATTGTAAAAATATTAATTTTTTTATTTTATTTTTTACTATTTTATTTAAATAAAGTATGACAAATATTTATATCTAAAATATGATTAATTTTTTAAATGATCATATTTTAATTCATTTATCAAATTATTCGTTCACGATTTTAAAAATTTAGAATTTAAATAAACACTTAATAGTAAATTTTATAAAGATCGTTATAAATAAATATCCATCAAATTTAAACCGTCTCCAAAATATCTTCAGCTCATCGTGTGACGTTTTATGAATGTTCTATTTGATTTTAATACGAGGCAAAGGAATCTGGAAATGTCAAAAAGATGGTTGGAATGTCAAAAACGCTATTTACTTTGGTTGGTGAAAGCCCGTTCACATAGTTATGCCACGTTAAAGTTCTTTCGCCTTGTATTATGTGATGTTAAAGGTTTTTTTCATGTGAGAACATAAAGGTGTTTTACTCCTCATTTTTTTTAAATATTTTAAGTTATTTAATTATTATATTTTTTAATCTAATATAATTAATTAATTTAAAATATATATATAATTTTTAATCAAAGTTTGATATAAAGATGTTAGGAAAATTACTAATATTAAAATTATCTATTAAAAATTAAGATATGGTAAAATATTTGATGATGGTGATAGTTGTAACGTTTTACTTAATCTTATTATGTTAATTTTTATTAGTGCTTAATTGACTTATAATTATCAAGAAATATTGGTACATACCTATATTGTGAAACTATAATTTTATTTTCTGATATAAATTTTATTATTATTATTATTCAATTTCCAACTTGTCTTCTCAAATTTAATTTTGGATAGAATATGTTCTCCTCCAATTTATTCCAAATTAAATATCCATATCCAAGGTGTCTATTCAAATCTAGTTTTGAGAGCATATTGGTTTCTCCAATTTATTCCAAATCTACTTGGGAGAAGATATGGCCTTCTCCAATTTCATTCTAAAGTTAGTATTCATATTTTATTCCCAAAATGTCTCCTCAAATCTACTTTGAATAAGATATGGTAAGAAAAGTCAAGAATACTAAATGAAAGGATGAGGGGCTAGTCATGACATTAATGATAGGTGGTTGAGGTGGATGGAAGGAAGATACATAAAAGGGGGAGGATGATGAGAGGAGGGGGGAGATCCTTGGTCTTGGTTTTGGTTTGGAGGATTTTGTTTTGGGGGAGGGATGTAGAGAAAGAGAAGGGAGAGAATAGAGAGATAAATGAGAGAATACAAACTTGAATCTGGAGAGTGTTTGTTTAACTTGGACACACTAAACCTGGTTGGACTTGGGCTCGGAGGGCTAAGAACTTCCACAGGTTCCCTAGTTGGCTAGGAGGTAAATTCAGTCGGGTAGTCGAGAGGAGCATCCCAACAGAGTCGGGAGCATCTTAACCAAGCTATTGAAACATGTATTCTTCCATTGATTGATTACTTATGTAAATGGTTGCAATGAAATTTTTACTTGTTTAATATGTTGTAAATAAATTTTAATTGTATAAGGTCATCAAATAAATTTGGAGTTATAAATAAGTTATTTCCATTTTTATTGAGTTTAAATTAAATAAATTTAGTTTGTAGTTAGAGGACCCTATGATGGATTCTCACATATGGTATCAGAGCCTAGGTTCAAAATCTGTTCCTCGAAACCAACCTACTAGCAAAAAAAACACAACAAACAACATTGCAAACAAATTTAACTATATTAGAAACCAAATAAATTGAATTATTAAATTATTAAATGACATGGACCATAAATTTAAATGATGGAAAAATAATATTTTCCATATTTTCATCAAAATCAATATATATAATAGGCAAAATGTCATGTTTACTTTTTCCCTGCAATTTGTAAAGAGCAGAATTTTACCATTGCTAGATGTAACCATGATGTAAAAAAAAATTATTATAGATATAACCATCAACATTTAAAAAAAAATCTATTGAAAAAAAATAAAAAATTATTATCAAAAAACAATGGAGTTAACCAGAGAAAGTAATGTTGGTCATTGTGTCTCTACGCACGGAAACAAAGTTGTTGTTGTTTCCACCTCATAGGAAAACACTGACCACCCGCTACTTAGAACAACATTAGACAACACTCCCAATACTTTTTCTCTATGTGGTTTCTTTTTATCCGTTGCTTCATCAATAGCATTATGACCACGAGTGTGATCAACATAGCCATGGAAGTATTTTAAATCTGCCTGCCCCAGGTCCCTGCTCTTGCACTGCTGCAGGCGGCTCCTTGCAAGTGGGCACTCCAAGGTTCTAGTCCCTATTGAATTTCATCTCCTGTACTCCTTCTACGGTGGTGAAATGTTGAGCTTGACCCCTCCAGACCTTACCTTAAAACTTAATACAAGATTCACTTTGCATTGAAAATGCCTAAATTCAAGACCATGAAAATATCTACCTACTACTCAAAATAGAGCGAGAATTAATTGATGCATTGTATAGTGGTTAACATAGTAATGTGAAATTTAATTTTATTTGCCCACTATGCAAGCATAAACAAGTAGAAGTAGAGCTTGGAATGAGAGATGCGTACTTCAAGTGTTCCTTACCATTCAAGAAGCTTGCATTTGTCTGCAACACAACAGGAACAATATGTATTTATGATAAGTTTAATCTCCTCGTTTATTGTTTCCCCACGGTGTGCATGTATGTATGATAACTTTAATCTCCTTGCCTGGTGTTCTATATATGTATGGTGAGTTGGAGCTTTTGGACATGCATAAAGAGTAATGTCTGTTGGAAATAATACTGAGAGGGGGCGGTGAATCAGTATTATCTAACTCTTTTAATAAATCTTCCTTATTTGTTCTTTGAATTATTTTTGCATGTCAGTACCATAAAATAATGAACATGAACAAAGAAAACAAATAGTCACACCAAAGAACACAAGATGTAAGGTGGAAACCCAATGTGGGTGAAAACCACCTGCTGCAATATGTCTCTATCTTCTTTCAAATTAGAAACTCATTTTACAATGGTTATGTACTGGTGCAGTCCTTTACCAGTACGCAGGCTGCAGCCTGCAGAGAGCTACAACTCTCTCTCGTTTTCCAGTCTCTCCTGGAAGGGAGCTACAACCCCCTACTTCTTTTCTTACAAGGACCACTTTTCATAAATTTTCAAACTGGATCCATAAGCATCAAAAGATCATCAAGTATAAGAAAATCACCCAGTCAACTGTAGTAACCAGATCAACAATAATAGAACCAAACCCAGAACACAGCAATGATAAACAGAGATTTCAAGAGAAGTAAGCAGCTTCACCCATGTACTGCCTGCTTACAGTACGCACCCTGCTCAACTACTTGCCTGCTTACGTACGCACCCTGCTCAATTGCTCGCCTGCTTACGTACGCATTGTACTCAACTGCTCACCTGCTTACCTACGCTCTGTGTCCATTGAACTGCCTGCGGACCTCCGCACTTGCAACCCTTCTGTGCCTGCGTATCGGCGCACCTGCAACCCTTCTGTGCCTGCGTACTGGCGCACCTGAAATGCTTCGTTCCAACGTATATACGCACTTTTCCTTCACTGTACCTGCGTACCTTCGGGCACAGGTGATTTCAAGACTTCAAGAATAACCCAGACAGTCAGATCTACAGATCTGATCATGCGCCGAAGAGATCTCAATCCATCAGTAGATTCGCCTTATTTAGATCTAGACATTACTCCCAAGAGATCATAATATTTCAGATCTAGCTCTCATAAGATGTTCAACCCAAGCACTTACCCAAGCCAAATGATCTCCTTTGCTTTATATAGGAAAGCTCTTCCTCAAATCATGGATCAATACCACGGGCCGACACCATAATAACACAAATACCGTCGGCTAAATACCAAAGTTTAAACATAAGAAACCCCACGTGTGCTTTTCTTTGCCTTGAAATGTGTGCACTGGGGGTACGCACCTCCTGAACGGCTGACCTGCGTATCAGGCCGCGGTCCCTCCACGGTGTACCTGCAGGTACGCACTGTCTGAACTGATCTCCTGCGTACTTCTTAATTTTCAACATATTGAGAGCCTTGCCGCGGGAGTTGCCATCAAGTACAACCAGAAACATAATGCCAACAATCTCCCCCTTTGGACTTGATGGCAACCTCACAAACTTCAGCTTCATTCTTCCCCTTTGACATCAAGGGCAAAGGGTTATGCTCCCCCTGAGAACATGTTCCCCCTGAATATGAACCAGATCTGCAGCGAAAAACCATAATCCACCATGAAAGAGATAGAGACATATTGCAGCTACTTCCAAGATCTCCTTCTGCACATCATAATGCCAACAATGCATTATATGCTCCCCCTGAACCTGTACCATCAATCAGAAGAGGTTCAGCAATAAGATGATGCATCAACAACCCCCAGCTTTTGCCTGAGGTATTCAAAAGTGTCCCTGGGCAATGGTTTGGTGAGAATATCAGCAACTTGTTCCTTAGAAGGAACATACTCCAACTTGACCTTCTGTTCAAGCACTTGTTCCCGGAGAAAATGATACTTGATTGGTATGTGCTTGGTTTTTGAATGCATAACAGGATTCTTTGAGATGTTGATTACACTTGTGTTATCACATAAGATGGGGATTGGTGGTGTACAAGTGATTTGAAAATCCTGCAAAGTCTGCATCATCCAAAGGAGTTGGGTGCAACAAGATGCAGCAGCAACATATTCCGCTTCAGCTGTAGATAAGGCAATCGAACTCTGTTTCTTGCTGAACCAAGATACTAGTCTGGAACCCATAAAGAACGCACCACCACTTGTGCTTTTCCTGTCATCCACGCTTCCGGCCCAATCTGCATCTGTATAAGCATGAAGTGTAAGATCTGTATCTCTAGGATACCATAAGCCATAATTTTGAGTCCCTTGAAGATATTTGAAAATTCTCTTCACTTCCTGAAGATGAGTCTCCTTCAGATTTGCCTGAAATCTTCCAACTATTCCAACTGCATGCATGATGTCCGGTCGGGTACCTGTCAAATAAAGTAAACTTCCAATCATAGATCTGTAGGTTGGTTGATGTACTGCTGCAGATTCATCATTTGCACTGAGGCTACATCCTGTGACCATGGGTGTACATACTGGTTTTGCATCTTCCATACCATATTTCTTCAAAATTTGTTTGAGATACTTGGTTTCAGATAAAAAGATTCCTCCTTCTTTTTGTTGGATTTGCAAACCAAGGAAATATGTCAGTTCTCCTAGCAAGGACATTTCAAATTCTTTTTGCATGACCAAGGCAAAGCTTTGACTCATAGCTTCTTCATTGCTCCCAAAAATAATGTCATCTACATACACAACAAGTATTAGCAATTTGTCATTTTCAACTTTTATATAAAGATTGCTATCTGCTGATCCTTTTGAAAAGCCTTGTTGATGAAGATATTTGTCCAAACGGTAGTACCAAGCCCTTGGAGCTTGTTTGAGACCATAGAGAGCCTTTTTCAATCTGCATACAAGATTTGGATCATTTCCAAGAATGAACCCATCTGGTTGTTCAATGTATACTTCTTCTTCCAAGTCTCCATTCAGAAAGGCTGATTTCACGTCCATTTGAAATACTTTGAAGTTTTAAAAACTTGAGAGAGCAAGGAACATTCGGATGGCCTCAAGTCTTGCAACAGGAGCAAAGGTTTCTTCAAAGTCTATTCCTTCTTCTTGCGCATACCCTTTACAAACAAGTCTGGCTTTGTTTCTAATTACTTCTCCATTTTCATTCAATTTATTTTTGAAGACCCATTTTGTTCCGATAACATTCTTATCTTTTGGTCTAGGAACCAGCTCCCAAGTGTTGTTCTTTTCGATCTGCTCAAGTTCTTCATCCATTGCTTTCACCCAACATTCATCTTTGCATGCCTCTTTCACATTTTGTGGTTCAGTAGAGGAGAGTAATGCCAAATAGCTTGAAGCTTCTGCAACTGTTCTTCTTGTTTGTACACCTGCTTCTTTCTGCCCCATAATCTGAGATTCTGGATGATTCTTCTGAACATATCTAGATGGAGTCTTTTATTCTATTCTTGTTTGCTCCTCTGGTTCTTCTTGAGGTTCTTCTTCTTCATCATTCTGTCGTTGGGGGTAGCCTTCATCTTCTTTGATGTCTTCATGATGTACTTGCCTAGGAATGTATCCCTTCTCATCAACCACTACATCAATGCTGTCAATAATTCTGCCAAGTCTTTTATTGTAGCATTTGTATGCTTTGCTATGTGGAGAGTAACCAAGAAGAATGCCTTCATCTACTCTAGGTTCAAGTTTGCCAAGCTGCTCATCAGTATTCTTGATATAGCATTTGCTCCCAAAGATTTTGAAGTGCTTTACCGAAGGAGTCCTACCACTCCAGAGCTCATGAGGAGTTTGAGTGCTATTCACCCGGACATTTGTTTTGTTGAGAATAACAACCGCAGCATGTGCAGCTTCACCCCAGAAAGTTGCGGGAGTTCCTGACTCATCAAGCATAGCACGAGCCATTTGTTGGACTGTTCTGTTCATTCTTTCCACAACTCCATTTTGCTGAGGAGTTCTTGCTATAGAGAATTCTCTTCTTATCCCATGTTCTTCACAGAAATCGAAAAATTCATTTGAAGTAAATTCCCCACCTCTGTCGGATCTGAGGCACTTAATTTTGTGACTTGATTCATTTTCAACCAAGGCTTTGAAGGATTTGAATTTTTCGAATGCTTCATCTTTGTGCTTCATAAGTCCTAACCAGACAAACCTGGAGAAATTGTCAATGAATAATATCAAGTATTCTTCTCCTCGAGGTGTTCTTTTCCTGAAAGGACCGCATGTATCTGTATGTACTAGCTCAAGAGGCATGCTAGCTAATCCTTCTTTCTCTGGAAAGTTAGTTCTGGTTTGTTTTCCAAACTGACATGATTTGCATATGGTGTTGTCAGGAATTTTGATATCTGGAAGATCGCGAACTGCCTGATATTTGCATGCTTTCCTTATTTGTGAAAAGCTTAGATGTCCCAACCTCTGATGCCATAACCAATGCTCATCATCCTTGCTCAGATAGCATTGTTGTTGTCCTTCTTCAAATATGTACAGATTATTTGGAGTTCTTTTGCCTTTGATCACTGTTTTACCTGTATCAAGATCACGAACAAAACATCCATTTGATCTGAATATAACCTCGGTTCTTTGATCACACATCTGGCTGACACTTAGAAGATTATGCTTCAATCCATCAACATACAAAACATTTCCAGCCTTGACCTTTTCTTTTAACTGAGCAATGCCTTTTCCTTTTATAGTTGCAGGAGTATCATTTCCAAAAGAGACTTTCTTTCCCTTTTCTAGAGCAGAATAAGACTCAGGTTTTTCTTTATCACCTGTCATATGCTTCGAACATCCACTGTCAATGTAGCATAGATTTTCTTGTCCCTCTGCATAAAATGCTATCCCACATCTTTCTGTTTGAGGTTCCTTTATTCTCCATGTTTTGGTGCTTGAGGCTTGTTCCTTTTTCTGCTGAAACCTGCTCCTGCATTCAGAGTCTTCATGACCAAAGTTATTGCAAATAGAACATTCAACTTCATTTTCAAGAACCGAAAAGTTGTTATAGGTCCTTTTTGTAATCCCCGTCATACTTCTTTGTTTTTGAGCTTCCCTAGTCATGATCGTTTTATATGCAACACATTGAGCTGCTTTGTGACCAAAGTTATGGCAAGAAAAGCATTGTCCATTGAAGAAACTTCCGCGGTTATCGAATCTACCAGCCAACTGATTGTGATTTCTATTTTCATCTATTCTTGAACCAAATTGAGAAGATTTTACCTGTGGCTGGTTGTAGCTTTTGTTCACCCTTAAGATGGATTGCCCCTGATAGTTTCTGTTTGTAATTCGTCCCTGCTTTACCTGATGATCTTCATTGTGCTTTTGCTCATTTCTTCTTGCTGCATCAAGATAACTTTTTGAGGTGGATGCTTGAGAAGTTTCTCCATTATAGCCCAGACCTGTCTTGTTTAGTGGAGACCACTGCACATTGATAATCTCATCCAAAGTTTCAGATCCTTTGACAAACTTAAGATTAATAGCTTTTGTTTTCTCAATCTCTTTTCTAAGACCAACAATTTCACCTTCTAATTTTTCAAGATGTTTTTCTTTTTCATCAATTTGAAATTGTAGAACTATCAATGATCATATTCTTTTCTTCTATACATCTCTTGAGTCTAGTAATTTCATCATAAAGGTTATCCACATCTATAGCATCCATATAATCATCATCTTCAAATGCCATTAACAACTTATATTCATTACCTCGTTCATCTTCATCACTGTTTGATAGACCATCACTATCTTCATGAGTGTAGTAGCTTTTCTTATTTGCATTCTGTTTCTTGTTCCATCTAGCAGGTTCCTTTCCTTTATCCTTATAAGGACATTTTGCAGCATAATGACCTACTCTTCCACAAGAAAAGCATTTAAAAGGTAACTTACCTCTGAACCTTCCAGAACCCCTTTGAAGATTTCTGACAAAATTTGATTCTTCTTCTTCTTCTTCTGGGACGTGGCTTGCTTCATAATAATCTCCTTTGCCTGATGCCTTGAAAGCAGCTTCTCTTCTGTCTGATGGACCTCCCTTTCTCATTTCATAAGCAGTTAGAATTCCATGTAGCTGAGACATAGTAAGGATTCGTAGATTTTCCTTTTGTTCTATTGCAGATACTTTAGATTCGAACTTGGGAGACAATGATCTTAGAACCTTTTCAACCACAATAGCCTCTTTTATTTCTTCACCCAAATTTTTCATACAATTAACAACCTCATCTACCCAAAGAAAATAGTTAGCCACACTTTCATCATTATACATCTTGAGAGTCTCATACTGAATTCTGAGAGTTTGAAGTTTAGCATGCTTTACCTGTTCATCTCCTTCATAGCTCGTGACAATTTTGTCCCATATCTCTTTTGCGGATTTATAGTGCATTACCTTCATGAATTCCGATTGGGATATACATCCTAATAGAGTACTGACTGCTTTCGCATTTGTTTCATACTTCTTTTTCTCTGCTGCATCTGTAGGAGTGGCTGAAGGAAAAGTGTAGCCTGTCTCTACGATGTCCCAAACTTCTGTACCAAGAGATTGAAGATAGGCAGTAACTCTTACCTTCCAATAATTGAAGTTTGTCCCATCAAAAACCGGTGGCCTGATTGATTCTTCTCTCTCGTAGTTGCTCATGATGAACGATCTACCTTCAAGCGATCAAGCTCTTCTGAAGGACCTCCTCTGATACCAATTGTTGGAAATAATACTGAGAGGGGGGGGTGAATTAGTATTATCTAACTCTTTTAATAAATCTTCCTTATTTGTTCTTTGAATTATTTTTGCATGTCAGTACCATAAAATAATGAACATGAACAAAGAAAACAGATAGTCACACCAAAGAACACAAGATGTAAGGTGGAAACCCAATGTGGGTGAAAACCACCTGCTGCAATATGTCTCTATCTTCTTTCAAATTAGAAACTCCTTTTACAATGGTTATGTACTGGTGCAGTCCTTTACCAGTACGCAGGCTGTAGCCTACAGAGAGCTACAACTCTCTCTCGTTTTCCAGTCTCTCCTGGAAGGGAGCTACAACCCCCTACTTCTTTTCTTACAAGGACCACTTTTCATAAATTTTCAAACTGGATCCATAAGCATCAAAAGATCATCAAGTATAAGAAAATCACCCAGTCAACTATAGTAACCAGATCAACAATAATAGAACCAAACCCAGAACACAACAATGATAAACAGAGATTTCAAGAGAAGTAAGCAGCTTCACCCATGTACTGCCTGCTTACAGTACACACCCTGCTCAACTGCTCGCCTGCTTACGTACGCACCCTGCTCAACTGCTCGCCTGCTTACGTACGCACTATACTCAACTGCTCACCTGCTTACCTACGCTCTGTGTCCATTGAACTGCCTGCGGAGCTCCGCCCCTGCAACCCTTCTGTGCTTGCATACCAGCGCACCTGTAACCCTTTTGTGCCTGCGTACCGGCGCACCTGAAATGCTTCGTTCCAGCATATATACGCACTTTTCCTTCACTGTACCTGCGTACCTTTGGGCACAGGTGATTTCAAGACTTCAAGAATAACCCAGACAGTCAGATCTACAGATCTGATCATGTGCCAAAGAGATCTCAATCCATCAGTAGATTCGCCTTATTTAGATCTAGACATTACTCCCAAGAGATCATAATATTTCAGATCTAGCTCTCATAAGATGTTCAACCCAAGCACTTACCCAAGCCAAATGATCTCCTTTGCTTTATATAGGAAAGCTCTTCCTCAAATCATGGATCAATACCACGGGCCGACACCATAATAACACAAATACCGTTGGCTAAATACCAAAGTTTAAACATAAGAAACCCCATGTGTGCTTTTCTTTGCCTTGAAATGTGTGCACTGGGGGTACGCACCTCCTGAACGGCTGACCTGCGTATCAGGCCGCGGTCCCTCCACGGTGTACCTGCGGGTACGCACTGTCTGAACTGATCTCCTGCGTACTTCTTAATTTTCAACATATTGAGAGCCTTGCCACGGGAGTTGCCATCAAGTACAACATCTATAACATATAGCCATACCAGAAACATAATGCCAACAATGTCGAAATCTCATTTCGTGAAAACAATTATACCTAAACCATCAAAACATGATTAATTCATTCTAAAAGCCAACCACGTTATATATCTTATATTAAATGTCTCCCTATGTGCTATATTTTCTCTGAGGTGAAAACTATAATGTTAGGATAACAATGTGGAAACTAGATTGTTAGTATAAAACTTACTCACATTTTTTTTGTAAAAGGATATTTTCTATATGGCAATTAGATTTCCTTTCAAATTAATCATGTTCAAAATGATAAGCTGACCCACCAATGAGAATTAAATAGTTGAAATCAATAAGAATTAAATAGTTGAAATACTTTTCTTTGGGACATTTTTTACACTTGGATAACTAAATATGTTTACCAAGAGTTACTGCCCACCATAAATTACACAATTCACTACATAAATTTACATAGGAGTTTACTGAGGTTAGTGCCCACCAAACTTACACTTAGATAGCTAAATATGTTTACCAAGATTTACTGCCCACAATAAATTACGCAATTCACTACATAAATTTACATAGGAGTTTAGGTTAGTGCCCACCAAAATTTATGCAAATTGTGGCAGAACCTTTAGATAGAAGAATTATTGACTTAGTAAACAAAGATAACTTATATATGTATACAAGAAGTTTGTAATTTCCTATAGAGTTAAGTCCCTTTAATAAATCGAGATTATTTCTTAAAAATTTAGATTAACTTTAATACAAATAAATATTATTTTGCAGAAAATATACTTTCTTATAGCCATATTATTTCTTATAATGACAAGATTTAGTGAGAATGTTGACCTTTTAAGTTGCATTAAAACAAGTTGTTTATTTATTAATAATATTCAATAATATAAATGAATTTAAGTGAAATTTTTATGAGTTACTCACATTATGCTTGATGCCATGCATATTTCTAAACTTTTTTTTAGATGCAACTTCTTGAAATTTTCTTGAGACACAATAGAGTTATATTAGATATTGTCATAGTATTAATATGCATATGTTTACAATACAGAAATCCAACATATTCAGATTAAAGTTTCAAAGGTGAACACCAATTGATTAGCACATTAGAACCTCCTTTAAGACAATATATAATATTGAAATATTAAAACATGTAGCAGTAGCCATTCTATATATATCATTGGGATGGTAAATACCTAACAATAATGTCAGTGTTGGGTTGATTGAGGCCATTAGACACCTACTTTGAAAACATAAGAATAATATATATATATATATATATCTATATATATATATATATATATATATATATATATATATATATATATATATATATATACATGACAATCTAGCATTATTGATGGAATTTCAAGAGGACACCTAGTTATAGTAATGTGATTAAAAATAGTAAGTTAATGTTTATGTGAATGCTCAAAATATATAAGATGGATTTAGGATGATTGTTTAGGGATATATAAAGATATTTGAGGGTGACTAGTAGTGTGTCATAGCACTTGCTTAGATAACAATGGGAGAGGTGGTAGATCCACGGTTATCTTCTCAATATTAGAAATACTCATTTACAAGCATAACAAAAGGAAAACTTACACCTATCATTATGCAAAGCCAAGTAAGAATTGACAAGGCCCTAAGTCATGCTAATAAGTCTTGCGTATCATACAAATATTTGAACAATTCAAAATGGTCAAGACGCGAAGAAATCAAGGTCAAGGAGGGTCATCACAAGGACCTCCTACAAATAACCCATTTCATAACCCGGAGTTGGCTCTCATCTTGTGTTCCCTAAAAGCAATTAAGGAGACTTTAAGAGGGCACCAAAAAATTGAAGTGGAAGCAGAGCACCCTCCATCAGGGTTGGGTCGAGGGATCAAGAGACTCTGATAGATGACCTCCAATCAAGGACATTACTAGGGAGCTCCAAAATATTAAGCTCCAAGAGTTTGCTAGAGGACGTGCCAGCGAACGTGCAGAAGCCTGGTTAGAATGAATGAGAAGGTGCTTCGCACTAAGATATTATAATTCCAATTCAAAGGCTAAAATAGTGATATTCCAACTCAGATATAGTGCTTTGAATTGGTGGGGTAACTTATAGCGTCAACTACACCTCACTCTGGACACAGTTACTTGGGAGTTATTTGAGGAGAGATTCTGGAAAAAGTACCTACCAGCATAGTATGAAGAACAACAGGTAGGAGCCTTCCATGCTTTGGTACAGGGAAATCGTACGGTAGAAGAATATGAGATTAGATTCATGGAATTGGTCAAGTATGTCTCCTACATGGATATTGATCAGTGCCAAGAAAATCGTTTCATTTATTGATTGAACACTATGATTAGGGCAATGGTATGGATGTGGAAACCATCCTTAGTTGCAGAAGTTATGGAACATGCTTGTTATGTTGAAGAGCACTTAGACTTAAAGGGTGGAAACAAAACCATTTTTCCACAACAACCAAGGTTTATGGGGAAGGCCCCTTATACCTTCCCTAGGGAGGGGAGTTTGAGGCCACCGCCATATGGAAATAGAGTTGTACCCAAAGCACTGACAGTGGGGATTTCAATGGTTACTAGTGCAGCTTCACCTACAGCTTCAAGGATTCATGCAAATCAAGGTCATACATGAGGAGAAGCAAATAGGGGTAGGGGTCCCAAGGGAAGGAACTCTTTTCAAAGAAATCCACAACATTCTGTTCAAAGTCTACCACACATCACTTGTTGGGGATGCGGGGGACCTCATTACCAGCATGACTATCCTCAGTTACGAACTGGTAACAACCATAGAGAAGGAAAACCACCAATGGGGAGATAAAGTAGCCACCATTGAATCTATGCAGCACTTGATAACCAACAAGTTGAACACTGATGCTTCAAAGAAAGGATTGGGAGCAATATTGATGCAAGAAGGCAGAGTAATATCTTACGCATCTAGAAAATTGAAGAAACATGAAGAGTTTTATGCTACCCATGACTTAGAGTTAGCAGCAGTGATGTTAGCTTTGAAACTGTGGAGACACTACCTCGTTGGGAGAAGATTTGAGTTAAGAACAGATCATCAAATCCTGAAGCACCTCTTCACTCAAAGGGATTTGAATGCTAGACAAAGGCGGTGGAGCGAATTCATGAGTGAGTATGATTTTGAGATCTCATACATTAAGGGAAAGGAGAATGTGGTGGCTGATGCACTAAGCAAGAGGCCACGAACCTTCTCCCTAGTAGCCTTGAGGGTCAATTTGAGGGAACGTGTGTTGGAGAAACTCTTTGAAGATAGTTGGTATCTAAAGGTTATATCAGCACTCCAGAGTGGGAAGCAGATAGAACCAAAGTTTGAGGGATATGTCCTTGAACCAGATGGACTATTGAGATTTCAAGGGAGAATGTACATACCTAAGGAAGGGGGTATAAGAAGGACCATCCTTGAAGAGTCACATAGAGCACTCTATTGTGCACATCCTGGAGTGAAGAAGATGTATGCAGACATGAAGAAACTCTTCTTTTGGGCAGGCATGAAGCATGACATAGTCCAGTTTGTCGCCAAATGTCTTGAATGTCAATGAGTGAAGGCCGATCATCGCAATATAGCAGGACTCCTACAACCACATGACATCCCTATGTCTAAATGGGAGGTAATTTCTATGGATTTTGTTTTGGGTTTGCCACTCACGTCACAAAGGCACAATGCTTTATTGGTGATAGTTGATAAATTGACCAAAAGTTCCCATTTCATCCTAGTAAGATACACTTACGTTGTTGCTGAAGTGGCACGAGTTTTTATAAGTGAATTTATTTGACTACATGGGTTACCGACAAAGATGATTTCTGATAGAGACTCCAAATTTACATCTATGTTTTTGAAAAGTTTGCAGTCAGCACTAGGGACTCAGTTAAACCTGAGCACTGCATATCATCCAGAAATAGATGGGCAGACTAAAATATTAAATCAGGTTATGGAAGACATGGTTAGAATGTACGTCATGGATAATCAGACTTAGTGGGAAAGGTATTTACCATTGGTAGAGTTTTCCTATAATAACAGTTACCACAGTTCAATCGGGATGCCTCCTTATCAAGCTCTATATGGGAGGCCATGTAGGATGCCATTAAGTTCAGAAAAGTTGGAGGACCGAGTAATAGTTGGGCCAGAATTAGTTCAGGAAATGGAGGAATAGGAAAGGCAGATTTGATAAAGTTTAAAGGAAGCACAAGATAGACAAAAGAGTTATGATGATTCACATAGGACTGATTAAAGTTATGAAGTAGGAGACCAGGTTTTTATTTGTATGCAACCCAACAAAGCACCATTCGGTTTGGGAAAGGGACGAAGTTGTCACCTTGGTTTATAGGACCTTTTAGATCAAGGAGAAGATTGGACCAGTTGCCTATCGTCTTGTACTGCCACCCCATTTGCATAAAACTCATGATGTTTTTCATGTATCTATTTTATGACATTATGTTTCTGATGAATCTCACAAACTGGATTGGAGGGAATTGTAGGTCTCAGACATGGGAACCATAATGGTCGAACCATAATGGTTGAACCATTACGCATATTTGACTGTAGGGTTCGACAGCTCAGACGTCACATGGTGGAACAGGTTAAGGTCCAGTGGGACAAGTATAACCTAGGATCTGCTACCTAGGAGGATGCAGAGACTATACGTCGTGACTACCCCTCACTTTTTGAGCATTTGTGATGCCCATTTTGACTTAGATAGCTACCTATGCTAAGGCTCTATTACAATTCAATGTTATTTATGTATGAACGTTATGTAATATTGATGCATTTATTTGGATAGGTGAAACTACTTATATAAATTATTAGATGGATTAGGTATTGATGATTGAAATGTTTGATGTATGACTTACTTGATTATGATTTATCTAGTGCATGACTTATCAGAGTTATTGTTCTTTCATGTATGGCTTAAGTGGATATGATTTATCCAATGAATGACTTAGTGAAATTATGATTTATCTAATGTAATATTTATTTCCAATATGAACAACAAAATTGACACGTGGATACTAGACTTAATAACATGATGTTTAAGATCACTTATCTATATATATATATATATATTTGTTATATATATGTATGAATGAGAACTAACCAACAGATTGGAAAGAACTATATGATAACCAAGATATACTCTTCCATTGGGGAAGGTCGAGACATCTAATGAGGAAATATATGATGTACATTGTTCTATTACATTTTGTATCTACTTGATATGCACTCTTATGACATAAGTAAAATGTAAATGGCAGGTGACAAGACTACCTGACTAGATTATTCGATGACATGTATCCAACCATCGTTGTAGTGTGGTGCATATTAGGGTGTTGACCCTATGTGTGAGGAGGGGTGGAGGTATTTCCCACTATGTAACCTCCAAACCTGGAATCATGGGAGGGCAGTGATGGACACACTCCCCTAGATGTGTGATGATGATTGCCAGTTTCCTGTTGGGGAAGTTAGGTCGATATAGTCGACGCTTCCGCCATATTGGTTTTATCAGTGGTTAGATTAATATATCTGATGCCATAGTATATAGCAGCAGAGGATGGATAGGGTGGGAGCGGAAGTAGGTTAGGAAGGATAGGAGGATATAGATTAGCTGGAGACCCTTGATGGGAAGTGGTATCGTTGTTTGACTTACTTAATTTTACTACTATAACTCTCTCTCTATTTTGTTATGAATTATTGTCAAACTTCTTTCGAACTCCTTGTATCTTTTTCACTCTGACTTCGGGACAAAGTTTTCTGAAGGAGGGGTGTATGTAATGGCCT
The DNA here is from genome assembly GCA_031772625.1 of Pinus tabuliformis. NCBI lineage: Eukaryota > Viridiplantae > Streptophyta > Pinopsida > Pinales > Pinaceae > Pinus > Pinus tabuliformis. The sequence goes on along the minus strand of CM062818.1, from coordinate 1,529,258,032 downwards.
ACTTAATCTGATCATGCTAATTTTTATTAGTGTTTAATTGATTTGAAAATATTGACTTATAATTATCAATAAATATTGGTATATACCTACATTGTGAAACTATAATTTTATTTTACTGATATAAGTTTTATTGTTTTTATTATTCAATTCCCAACTTGTCTTCCCAAATTTAATTTTGGATAGAATATGGTCTCCTCCAATTTATTCCAAATTAAATATCCATATCCCAAGGTGTCCATTCAAATCTAGTTTTGAGAAGATATGGTCTTCTCGAATTTATTCCAAATTAAATATCCATATCCCAAGGTGTCTATTCAAATCTAGTTTTGAAAAGATATGGTCTTCTCCAATTTATTCCAAATTAAATATCGATATCCCAATGTGTCTTTTCAAATCTAGTTTTGAGAAGATATGGTCTTCTCCAATTAAATTCCAAATTAAATATCCATATCCCAAGGTGTCTTCTCAAATCTACTTGGGAGAAGATATGGTCTTCTCCAATTGAATTCTAAATTTAATATCCATATTTTATTCCCAAAATGTCTTCTCAAATCTACTTTGAATAAGATATGGTAATAAAAGTCAAGGATACTAAATGAAAGGATGAGGGGGTTGTCATGACATTAATGATAGGTGGTTGAGGTGGATGGGAGGAAGAGACATAAAAGGGGAAGGATGATGAGAGGAGAGGGGGGAGATCCTTGGTCTTGGTTTTGGTTTGGAGGATTTTGTTTTGTGGGAGGGATGTGGAGAAAGAGAAGGGAGTGAATGGAGAGATAAATGAAAGAATACAAACTTGGATCAAGAGAGTGTTTGTTTAACTTGGACACACTACACCTGGTTGGACTTGGGCTCGGAGGGCTACGAAACCTGTGGAGGTTCCTTGGTCTAGGAAATCATTCCTATTTGGCTAGGAGGTAAATTCAGTCGAGTAGTCGAGAGGAGAATCCCAACAGAGTCAGGAGCATCTTAACCAAGCTATTGGAATATGTATTCTTCTATTTATTGATTACTTATGTAAATGGTTGCAATGAAATATTTACTTGTTTAATATGTTGTAAATAAATTTTAATTGTATATTGTCATCAAATAAATGTTGAGTTATAAATAGTTTATTTCCGTTCTTATTGAGTTTAAATTAAATAAATTTAGTTTGTATTTAGAGGACCCTAGGATGGATTCTCACAATGGTGATGGTGATGGTGATGGTGGTGGTGGTGATGGTGATGGTGATGGTGATGGTGGTGATGATGATGATGAAGGTGTCTTTAATATTTTATTTCTATGATAAAACAGATGAGAGAGAAGTGTTGGAGGGCATTGTAATTTTTCTTACTTAACAAGGTTGGTAGTATGGCAAATGTTTTGAAAAAAAGAACGCATGTGAGTAAGGGACATGTTAGTCTCGGTATCTTCATCCCTCCGTCAGAGATCAAATTCTCTTGTTCCATTGCATATTAGGTGTCTCGCTCTATCATGCATTACATTAGGAGCGTGGATCATCTGATGGTAGTGGCTTGTTGTACATTTTCCCTCATGTCCTTTACCTGCTGGCCCATTTCCATTCATCAAGATTATCTACAGTCACCTTTTGTCTTTAAATTTGCAAGAGTCAGTTCTAGGGTTTCAGTTTCATTAGGTCTAGGCTTTCATCAAAAAGTCTTCAAAATATTCACTAATGGTCAACAGGCGCATGAGGAGGTTGAATAAATTTCCAGTACCAATAAAGTTCACAATCTCATGCTCAACAATGTATTTTTCCTCAAAACCCTGTTTTGAGGAAAAACATAGTATTTTAGGTTTTTGTTGTATAAATTCATGTAATTTCAGTTCTCTTATATGTAAAGCACTTCAGTGGCAACCCTGGTCACCTTGCCAAGCTTCAGCTGCTCCATCCCCTACAAGACAAACAAAAAATCAAGCCATTCAGTTCATCAAAGGCACAAATAAAGTAATCTGCCCAAAAAACAGAGTTGAAAAAGTAAGTTACAATGCAAACATTATAAAAGTGGCTTTTATGAAGGAAAAATCAAAATCTCTTGTATATAAATCATCTTTACAATTCAAAAAGCTCATTGGCACTCAAAGAAGAAAGGTTGAGCAAAGTGAAGGTCATGTTGGAGAAAGGAAGCAAAATCACAGCAAAGAGTTCTAGTTTTGGAGGCGTGGCACATTGGGTGAGAGGCGTGGCACATACAAGTGGCGCGGCGCATTGGGCCGCCCTCCACAGTGTTAAATTTATACTGGTGTGGCGCGTTGGGTTTGTGGCGTGGCGCATAGAGCTGCCAAGCCCGATTTCATCATAAACTCCCTCAAATTTCCAAAATTGCTCAAATCTTCTAGTGTGCAAGTAAGTCAAGCCCTTTTCCTTGCTAGTGAAAGAGTTCTTCTTAAAATTTATGGTGGTTTAGTGTGAAAAAACTCAAACCCTACCTCTTTGCAATTTCTCAAAAACAATTGCCTAGGGTTTGCATTTGTGATTTTGCTGCCAAGTTCACTCCACCACTCCCTTTCTCTTTGACTCCTCCATTTATTTTCCAGTTCATCCACTCACTCCCTAACTCCCATATTCCTAAAAAATCATTCACCCCTATCCCCAAATCTCATTTTCCCAAATCCTAATTCCAAAATCCCTAAACCCTAATTGTTGTCCCTAAGCTTACACACTATTCCCTAAACCCCCTATTTCCTAAAAACTTGTCATAATATTCCCAAAACCCCTCATACTCTCTCCCTTCACAGCCCCTCATACATTCTTACCCTTGGTGGCAGAAAACTAAAATCACCATAAATCTCTTCATGCTCATCAAGAAAACTGACACATTAGCAAGCATGGAATCTGATCCTTCATATGACCGAGATGAAGAGACACACAGTGACTCTCCTACAGAAATGCATGCACCAAGGAGACCTCACAAGGGTGGCAAACATATATGAGAGGAGCCTACTTCACTTGCCGAGCTACAGGCTTGCCTTCTTGCTATCACATGCTTCCAACACCAATCCTGTTATCAATTCTATGAGATGGTTTCTAGAGGCCAGTATCATCATGGGTTAGCCCGGTTGTTTGTGCTTCATCTACATAATGGCCAAACCACTCTAGCTGGTGTGACATTCACCTTGACACCAGAGTCTCTCTCTCTAGCAATCAGCATTCCAAATGTCGGAGAGTAGTGTAATAAAAGGCATCAAATTGACAGGGAACATTATGAGCCATACATCAAGCCCGGTTATTTGAGACAGCTCAACAAAGTTTTTCTCTTTTGGTACCTGAAAGACTCATATGCTCCCTTGATGAAACTCATAATGAAGTATTTCAGCTATGAGGGCCGATTTTCTCGCCTATATGCCTATCATATCAGATTGCTAATGCACTTTACCAGGGTGAGAATGATGAATCTCCCCTACTTCATGTGCCGAAATATTGAGAAGATGACCACCCTGGTACAATAGAAGACTCCTCAACAGTGGTTTAACAGTATATATCATTTTTCACTCATCAAAATCATGGTCATACATCAGCTTGGCTTGCAGGGCATCTTATGGGAGGATTTCATTTCGCATGAGTTCTTCACGGCTCCTGAGGTACCTCCAGAAGCTTTTCATGAGATAGGTGGACCTTCACATCAGTAGGAGGGATATTGAGACACAAACCACTAGTGTGCCGGTGTTTGTCACCTATCAAAAGGGCACTAGAAGGTTGTTTGCAGCAGCAAAGCAAGTATTATCTCCACCCGGGGTGGAAGGGGTCTCGCTTCCTTCATCAGCACAGCAGGTTCAGGACAAGGGCAAGAGGCCATTACATGATGAGGGGCCTTCAGGTGAGTAGGAGACCGATTTCATTCTCATTCAGGATGATGACACTAATTTGGGCCCACAAAGCTCAAAGCTCAAGGAGGTCATCCAAGAGCAACAGGCGGACATCAATGCTTTGTCCCTCAACTTAGAAAGAGCTAAGTGGATAATAAAGTACCTAGAGCAAAGAAACAAGAAGCTAGAGGATTAGCAAATGATTATGAAGCTTCAAAACATATGAGAAAACCGGCAAGCTGCCAAAAGGAGGAAGGTGAAGCTCACATCACTTGAGAAAGAAATCAATGTTGATAAAGAATCTTGGCTTGAGAGAGCTAATATCCACTTGGAAAAGTTGTTAAAGAAGGCCAAAATGGAGAAAACAATGTTGAGGCATATGGCCTATCATTACATGGCAAGAAATAAAAGTTACAAGGCAAGAATCAGAAGCTTGAAGGCAAAATTGAAAACGGCATCGAGGAGGCGAAAGGAGCAAGATAGACTTCAGATATTGGCTGAGACTTCCTTGGCCCAACACAGCACTTGATGGAGAACACTCAGCCCAAATTTTAAAAAATTTGAGATACTTTTTGCATTCTTGAAAATTTTGGGCTAAAACACAGAATTTTCTGCCCAATGCGCCACGCCACCTAGTGCTCGCTTTTGATGGAGGCCTCCAAATGACAAAAACTAAGCATATTTAGGTTTTTCTTGGAAAAATATGCATTCCTACCAATGGTTAAGAAATTTTGATAGGTTTTGAGCCCCCAAAAAGGTCAAAAACACCCAAAAATGACCTTACTGCCCCTATTTTGACACACAGGAAGCAGTGTTGGGAGAACTCAGTTTTGGAGGGGCAAATGGAGGCCAAGTTCAAAAATTCCACTTTTTCAGGAAAGTAGACAGGTAGACCTTTCCAAAAAGCACACTTGGAGCAGATTTCGACATTGGGAAGTCCTCCAAAAGTGGTTTCAAACAGGTGCTACGCATAGAGAAATCAGCGCGGTGCATTGGGGAAATTTTGCCCAGTTTGACCAAGAATACTCTGTTTTTCGCCTAGTTTCTCGGCAGTTTGAATTTTATCCTTCTTAATGTCAAACTCATGATATAATTTAATGTAATTTGATGGATCTTGATGTAATTATGTTGAATTTTCACTCATAGAGGTAGATTCATCCATGAAAAGGTAGTTTGCAACTGAATGAATCAGTTCCTTAGTTTTTAGAGGCATGCTATTCCACTGCCTACTTTATAGTTCTCAATTTAGAATTTGTTGGAACAGCTCCTAAACTCATGAGCTCAACCCCTAGAGGCTAGGATGAGTTGTTTTTTGCCTATATCTTATGTTTTTTCAGTCATTAGCATGGTTGGACTTTTGAGAAAGCTTGGAGCTTCATTGTATATTCATATCAGCAGTTTTGGCTAAGGAATAGACCAGGGTTTGCAACACTTTATGGGATTCATGTGGCATCTTGCTTTGGTATTGTGTTTCCTTCAGTAAATTGTAAGTTTATATGTGTTTTATGTATGCCATTATCTCTCTTGCTTTCTTCTTAACTAAAACAAACAAGGATAAAGGTAGAATCCATTGAAATTGCAGTGCTCTACCTAGGGTTTGTTTAGTTATTGATGTTTTCAGCTGTTTGAAGAGGATCCCTGAGGTTTTCTTGCCCTCTTCAACTCCTCACCTGTCTAAATCTCTCCATTTCATTCATTTTGAAGTGCCAAATCAGTTGCCTACCTTGCCCCATAGAGATCTCTGTAAAACTGAGCCTCATTCCCCAGACCCAGATCTGCCTTTCCATTTGAGTCAACAAAACATCTGTATTGGGGTCAAAGGTTTTCAGATCTTCATATGTCCAAGCGAATACATATTTTTTTCCTTGAACAAACAAATGAGATCTAATTTGTCTTTAGGATTACAACTTGTTCCCAAGTTTATGTTTGGCATATTTGTTTTAGTCCCCAAATTAATGACTTCATATTACATAGAAGAGCTATTAGTTTTACAGCTAATAAATCTTATAAATTTATCATATAAGTCATAGACTTTTTCTAACCTTACAACAAGTTTAGGGGTAGAATTTATTAGATCAAATAGTTCATCCACTAATCGTTGTTTGCTCACTGACGAGAAATTGTGAATATTGTCCTCATGAGAAATTTCATCAGTCAAAACACCCTGAAAGCTATATTCTAAGTGGAGGAAATTAATTATTTGTTGACGATCATTAAAACCACACCAATTAGTAATTTTTTTTGGATGGACAATTTAAAAATCAGTTCAACAAAAAATGATTATGGCTTAAAAAATTTAGTAGGAATTAATATATATGTTATATTAGCTAATTAATCAACTTCTTGGTTGAGAGATATAGAAATAGAAGTAATATTAAAAGCTGAAAATTTAGAAATCAGATCTCATACCTCAGTTTGATAACTCCTAAAGTGAGTTGAAACACAATGTATAGAATTATGTACCTTCTTAATAATATTTTTTTAGTTGCCTTAGACCCTCAAACATTCAATTCCAAATTAAATAACATTTTTAAGTCCTTGGATGAGAGCCTTGTATTTTGTAATATTATTAGTACATTCAAATTCCAATCTACAAGAAAAAAAAAATTATTACCTTTCTGGTCAAGAAGAAAACAACTAGCAACAACGCCCTCTTTTGACTTAGATCCATCAAAATATAATGACAAAAGTTCATTTTTTTATTTACTTTTAATTGTATTGACATCAAGTGAATTATTATCAGTTGTTACCAAATTATTGGCTAACATAAGTTCTGGTTACTACTTTAAATTTGTGAATGAAGAAGTTTTAGTAGCAAAATTCCCAAAAAATGAGTCAAGAGTGAAAGAATCATTAAGCATGATTGGTTCATTCAAACCATTAATTTCGGTAACATGTTTCATATAACATTCTCTATTAACCTTAATCTTATTAGGTTCACCTTTCCATGGTAACCATATATGAATCAAATATGTTTCTAAGTATCCTTTCAAGTGTTGTATCCAATATTGGCTTGAGAACAAGCCATAAGTCCCTGGTATGTCTACAATCACTATATCAATTATTTGATGAACTCTGTGATCAGAAGATAATCTAATCAAAACATTGTTTAATTCTCATACCACCTTGACATTAGTTTTGACAAGCTGCACAATATTCACTTTAGATGGTTTAATATGAGCATTATGTTTCTTTCACACTAAAAGGTACATGGCATTGGAGGAAGCTTTGGAGTCAATCATGTAATTATCGAAATTCCGGTTAAAAATTTCAAAATTGAGAAAGAAAGGAGATGGTTTCTTCTTTTGTGGAGGATAACTCTTATAAGGGTGCTTCAAAATATAAACACTATCAAATGAAGGTTTATGAAAACTTGACATATTCCCAATAGGAGTAGACTTATTTAATTATAATCTTTAGCAATATGCCACTGAATTTTCTACTGAATTATTGGAATTTTAAGTAACTCAAAAAGGGAAATGTTGGCCTTTAATTTCTTAAGGTCTTCAATCATATCATAGTATATACCTAAGGATGATATTTTGTTTTTGTTTCCTAGTTTTTTTTTAGAAATTTTCCTCTTATCTGAAGAAGAGAGATCTTGGTTATCATCTAAGGTTTTGCTACGTGTATTACATGGTTGTTGATTTGCAAAAACAGACTCATCATCATCTTCAAATAGATTATGTGTTAAGTCTGAAAAATGTCCAATAGTAGGATGTGTTTGACTTTAATCTTCTGTCTCATTTTTATATTCATCTTCCTCTAAGCCATTATAGTCAAAATTTGATTATGTTCCATAAATCAATTCTTGCAAAATGCTCTCTAAACCCTTAGCACTAAGACCTTCATTAGGGGAAGTGGAACTGTTTTGGACTTGCTTCCTAAAAGATGGTCTAAAGGTCACCTTATTGGATGGTCCTTCTACTAAATTCTTTTTAAGGTCAGTGATTTCATTAGAAAGCTTATTTATGACCTTTTCGATGATTTAAAGATCAAGGGGTGATTGGTTTTTATTCTTTTCAAGTGGTTTAGACATTGTTTCAAGTTTCTTATGGGAGGATGAAGCTTAATCTTTCAAGTTATTAGTATTAGGATTAAGGCTAAGTATTTCCTTTTCTATAGATAACGCTTCATCAAATGTTGCCTAAAGGGTGATATTTTGGGGTCTTTTAACCCACATAGCAATTTTAGTAGGAAATTATTTAACACAATAAACAATTACAAGGTGTTTAGCAAGAATCGAATCATTAGATCATATTCTTATGAGCAGAAGGAACACCACGCTCTGGAGCGATTGTTGGGAACTCGACTGCTAGGGTTCTGACCACATCTCAGATGGCGCAGTCTGCTCAGCTCAGAAAGCCATCACGGACCTGACCTCTTGCTCTGTCTCTACTCAGCTGTTCAGTGACGGATCGAAAGGCGAATGGACATTCCCTGGGGGGGGCGTCAACGCCCTCCCCCAAAGCAAGTAACCCGCAGCAAGGACCTGAACGGATAATTCTGTTTGGTTCGGTCAATGAGGAAGTGATAAACAAGGAGATCCCGCGATGAAATGAGCACTCTGAAACAGGCAGTCAAGGAGACAAGACAGAAGGAATACCCGGACAGAAGGACAAACCAGAAGGAGCCCCGAAGGTCTCCTCGACTACTTGCAAACCAATAGCAACAGATCGGCCCAGAATAGAACTGCCGGGATAGAAAATAGAAGAACGAATCCAATATATGAGAGATCATGCCCTTATTGGGAAATTTATTGGGTTCTGGCCGATAGAAAAAGCCCTATATGGTTGGATTGCAGCAAAGTGGAAACCTAAAGGAGATGTGACTCTACAGCTAGGCCCGAAAGGATTCTTCACTGCGATTTTATTTTGCCTAGAAGACAAATACAGAATCTTGGTTGAAGGACCCTACTTCTTCAACTTAGCTGGTCTATACTTAAGGGAATGGACAGCCAGATTTAATCCGGACAAGGAAGACCTCACTTGGGCGCCAGTCTGTATAAGAATGCACTCACTTCCAGATGAGTACAGGGATGAAGATATTCTCAAATACATAGGAAATGGTCTAGGGGAATACATAAAGGCGGCAGAGGAAACAAAAATGCGAAGATATACATCATACGCCCGCATCTGCGTCTTTATGCGCCTGGACAAAGCTCTACCAGAATCAGTAAGTCTCTCTCACCGTGACTATGAATGGATTCAACCCTTAGACTATGAACATGTCTCGTTTCGATGCCATAAATGCCACGCCATCGGGCATCTTTTCAGAGATTGTCCCCTAAATGCCAAAGCTAATGCTCATGCCTCCTCAGAATCTCTGACCCATGATGGCTTCACCAAAGCTCCTAACCGCAGACGAGCGCACAAAAAACCTACAGTAGGGAAAAAGCCCCAGCAAGAAAATACCTCTGATCCAGCGGTTAGAAACAGATTTGAAATTCTAGCTCAATCTACGGAAGAGAAAAACCCGTTCTCTAAGTGCAGCTCTGCTCTCCCCTCCTCCTCCGCCCAACCACCTCCTTCAGCTCATCCCTCTGAACCCTAATCCCCTAAAGTCACCCTAGCAAACCCCAAGGAAGGCGGAGAGAAACATGTAGAAAAAGACAATGAAATGGAAGTATATGGAACTTCAGATCCCCTCCAAATCTTAGATAATCCCACAGATGGAAATAGCCAGGTGCAACAGATGGAGGAAGAACCAGAAAGCATAGATCTAAATGGACTAGATATTTTAGAACTAGAAGCAGCATGCAAAAAGAAGGCCTACGAAAGTATCCCAAAGCTTCAGCTTAACAAACTGTAAGTGGTCATCTCTAGAGCTTATCATCAGCATCAGCTCGGCATCCAATCAGGAAGTCAATGGGATATAGGCCTTCCCCCAAAAGATTCCAAAAAAGGGGAAGAAGAACTGATCTCCAACGAACAATAGCGATAGGGAAAATCCTGGTGGACTCAGGAAGGTATGCTAAGCTGACGAAGTACTATAAGCCCTCTATCAGTAGTGAATCATGAAGCTCATTTCATGGAACCTAAGGGGGCTAAATAGCCCAGGAAAACTTAGAATGTTAAATAATATGATAAAAATGGAAAAGCCGCAAATATGCTTTCTCCAGGAAACCAAATGTAACAGCTCAACTCTAGGTAATATTCTCTCTAAGGCATGGCCAGGTTGTCAATCGGTGGCAGTGGATGCATTTGGCGCATCTGGGGGGCTCGCCATTGCATGGAACACACAAGCGCTTACTCTCTCGGATTTCCACGCTTCTCATCATCTAATCCAGGCTGCATTCCACATTATTGGCACCAATATTCATGGAAATCTTTCGAATGTTTACTTCCCGCAGGAAGCAGGAAAAAAAATAGCTCTCCTCAACACCATAGAAGCATTGAATATCAGTAGAAGGCACCCGCTATGGATTATGGGGGGGATTTTAACATGATCACCAAATTGGAGGAAAAGATTGGGGGAAGAACTAGATTGGAACAGGAAAACACCCATTTCAAAGACTTCATCCAGAACACCTCTCTAATAGATCTGCATTTTTGCAATAGCACTTTCACTTGGAGCAATCGAAGAGCAGGAAAGCATTAAATTGCCTCCAAACTGGATCGGTTTCTAATTTCAGACAACTCGATTCACTTGGGAGGAGACATATCAGCGGCCATTCTTCCCCACTCAGGATCGGATCACTAGCCTATTTCTCTTCAATGGAAACGTCCTGGCAGCACCACTAGAAGACCCTTTCGCTTCGAAGAATTCTGGCTCACCCATCCTTCCTTCAAATACTTTGTTAACACAACTTGGACAACCTTCATTCTGCCAGAAGGCTCCAAGATGTTGCAGTTCCAACAGAAACTCAAACATTTAAAATTCAATTTAAAGCGATGGAATAGTGAGACCTTCGGAAACATTTTTAAGGCGCAACATGACCTTCACAAGGAACTGGCGGAACTACAGCAAGAAATAAGCACAGGAGGACACACAGAAAGAACCCTTGAGCAGGAGCAGCGCATCCACAACCAGCTGGAGGAGAGAAGAAAGCAGGAGGAGATATATTGGAAGCAAAAATCCAGGATTAGATGGTTGAAAGAGGGCAAACGAAACACCAAATTCTTCCACCGAACCACTGTTCAACGAAGAATGCGCAATAACATCCCTTTTATTCAAAAACAAGGAGGGGAAAAGGTAGAACAACATGAGGAAATTGAGAAGGAGTTCCTTAATCACTTCAAGCAAGTTCATCAAGAGCCTGAAATAGACAGGCGACCTGCAATTGATAGAATTACACACAATGTGCCAAAACTAATCACGGAGGAACATAATGAACTTCTCCTCCGTCCAATTCTAACTCAGGAAGTGGATATCGCTATGGCCCAGCTCAAAGATGGAAAAGCTCCTGGCCCAGACGGCTTCACCACAACTTTATTCCACAATTTCTGGGAGCTGATAAAATTGGAAGTCTGGCAAGTGGTAGAGGAATCGCGTGCACATCATTGGCTGCTTCCCTCACTTAATTCTACTTTCATTGCCCTAATCCCTAAAGAGGAGGACTCAATCACCCCGGACAAATTCAGGGCGATTGCTCTATGCAATGTCATATACAAAGTCATCTCTAAAGTCATTGCAAACAGGTTAAAACCCCTCTTGCCCCTGCTCATTTCTCTGGAATAGTCTGGATATGTGGAAGGGAGATAGATCATGGATGGAATTATCCTCTCGCATGAGATCATGCACTCCCTCAAGCACTCCAAGTAGACAGGTATGCTCCTAAAACTTGATCTTTTTAAAGCATTTGATAAGCTCAGTTGGACTTACATATAGCAAATGCTAATTGCTTTCGAATTCTATCCCATGTGGATCCACTGGATTATGAGTCTAATCTCCTCCTCCTTCCTCTCCATTATCATGAATGGGATCCCCTCTCGCCCCTTTTCTCCCTCCCGTGGAATTAGGCAAGGAGATCCCCTCTCCCCCTTCCTCTTTGTTTTAATGGCTGAAGGCCTGGGTCGTCACATTAAAAGAGCCCTCCACTCTCAATAGCTCAAAGGCCTCTCCATTCACCACTCTCCTGCCATTTCTCATCAACAGTTTGTAGATGACACAATGCTCTTCGGTTACCCCTCTGTCCAGGAGGCCTCAAGCTTTAAAGCCATGCTCAATGACTTCTCTGAAGCCTCTGGAACCAGCATAAACAGCTCAAAATCACAGATCTTTTTCTTTAACACCCCTCTTGTTGTTAAGACTGCAATCGCTCGAATCTTGGGATTCCCTATTGCCACTCTTCCCTCCAAATACCTTGGAGCCCCCCTAACTGTCTCAGCCATCAAGCATTCCTCTTGGCGTAATCTAATTGAGAAGCTCGAATCCCACCTCAAGCTATGGTCACACAGGGCTCTGAACTTAGCCAATCGTGCAGTGCTCATAAAGTCTGTCCTTCAAGCAATGCCGCTATACTTATTCTCTATCCTTGCTGCACCAAAATGGGTCCTAAAAAGAATAAGGAATCTTCAGCGAGGATTCCTCTGGGGAAACACCGCAACAAATTGCAAATGGGCCCTGGTAAAATGGAGCACTATTCGTAAGCCCAGAGAAAAAGGGAGCATTAGCCTAAGAGATACCGAGCATAGCAACACCATCATGGGAGATAAAATATGGTGGCAATGGCTCACCAACCCAGGAAAACCTTGGGTCACAATTTGGACGGCCAAGTATGCCAATCACCGACCCCAGGAAGAGCTCATCAGGTTCACTCCCAATGACAAAGGCTCGCTAATTTGGAATGCAGCCAAAGAACACTTCCATTTGATACAGAAGCACAATTTTTGGGAGGTAAGAAATGGTAATACTGCAAGATTTTGGACAGATGCCTGGAATCAAATGCCTCAACTCAGCCGAGTACTTAACCTACCACCGAACCTCATTAGGGAGGAGCAACAGCAAGAAAAGATTTGGCATTATTGGACTTAGGAAACAGAGCAAGGCTTCAGGAATTGGAAATAGGGAAACCAAGTAATCACAAATGGAAATCACCAAATTGTTGAGGAGATGGATAGGGAACTGCGCAAAAGAAGAATCAGATATGATGAAAGCAGAGACATTCTAAGATGGGGATACCAGCCTAAAGGAGCCTTTACCACATCTGAGGCCTACAAAATCATTTGCAATAGTTTTTCTCCCCATAACCCAATCTGGAGCAAAATCTGGCGTTTTGGCTCTTGGCACAAAATCTCCTACTTCCTTTGGCTGGTAGGACATCAGAGAATTCTAACATGGGACAAACTCAGAAGCAGAAATTTTCACAGCCCCTCCATTTGTTTTAATTGCAATTCCCATGAGGAAACTCTCCAACACCTTCTGGACTCCTGTCCCTTGGCCAATCAGCTATGGGAAAAGGCCAGCTTCAGATGTCAAAGAAGATGCAGAATTGAGAATGAAATCACCAACTCAATACGTCAGTGGCAACAAGATCCTTGCAAAAGTGAAATCCTTAATCACCTATGGAAAATAATTCCCGAGTTGTTACTATGGAGCATATGGAAGGAACGGAATAGACACATATTCAAAGATCAACACTCCTCGATAGATAATATTTGGAGCCTGCTCTGTAGAAATCTTAAAGAGACTCTGATGCTAAGATCTTGGAATGTGGAGGACTTTCCGACTCTAGATAATGAGAAAGCCATTTTGGAAAATTGGCAAATACATCTTCCTCAAGTACCTCACAAGCAAGGGCATTCTGAAGGCAGCAATCTAAAAAAAGTTACCTGGACTCCCCCTCCAAAGCACACATTCAAGCTCAACTTCGATGGTGCCTCAAAAGGGAATCCCGGAATTGTAGGCTTTGGCAGAATATTAAGGAATCATGAAGGTGAACCCCTGATGTTGTACTACGGGAACATTGGATGGGACACCAATAACTCGGCTGAGTTAGAGGGACTATGGCAAGGACTCCTTCTCGCATGGAATCATAACTTCCATCCCCTGGAGGTGGAAGGAGACTCTCAGATCCTCATAAATATGGCCAAGCATATCCTAAATGGATCTCATGCCAGGAAAATAGCTACCAGCTGGAGGCTCAAAGCAAGATTGGAGGCCATAGAACTTGAGCTCCACAGAAACAGAGCTATCACCTTCAATCACATAAAAAGGGAAGGTAACAAGGTTGTCGACTTCATGGCCAATATGGGGGTGGAAAATGAAAACTCTCTACTCACCAGGCAAATGGATATCATTTTGACTCATGATAAGGCACACGAATGCACACATCTGGTCCAAAGAGATGCGGCTCCCCCGGATGCGGGTGATAGTGCTGATGGGACGGGAGTTTAACGCTGCCCACATGCCAGCCATGTGCCATCACGAGGCAGATGTTTGGGCTCAAGCCTGTATTGGTATGAGTGGAAGCAGGTATAAGGTCATTCAACAGAGGATAGTTAATGCCCTGCACGGCTATTCGGCTCACTTGGAGGTTGCAGTTATGGCGGATGCATTCCAAGGTGAGGTCGTTGTGATTAAAAACCATGTCGATGCGTCGGGTCAGGGTATGTTTCTGGTTTTTCCTTCAGGAAGGTTCATGTACCCTCAGATGCTCTGCGCAGCTCCAAGCAACTACCTCTCTGTCTAGGTCATTACGCTGTCTGTCTTGGTCATTCTGTTGTCTGTCTGCATCTCTCACGGGAAGGATTCGTATCACACTCTAGAGCTGGGTCTCATCCCTTCAGTCCCTACAAGGATGGTAAGGCCCTGACAGCGCATGCTTAGCCGTCGAGGCACCTCCAGGGGAGGAACTTTGCGCACTCCCGTTGCTGATACTTCTACCCACTGCTGTCATTGCCATGGCATTCGCTCCACTGGAGCTAACCCCCTTCAATCTAGTAAATTCATGGATGCTGGTGCTCCGAACTCTACTTCATTGCCCGCCTTCGGCTCTGCCATTTTTAACTTCAGCAGTTCCATGAACAACCCCCGGATCAATGCTCATGTATCGGTTCTGTTCATTGAAACTTCCCAGGAAGACAATGACTCTCTGGACAATCGTGGGAAGATGCAGGTTGATAGCCTGGAGAAAGAAACAAAGGATCCTGCTGCAGACCTGGAGAATGTCTCGAAAAGCCTTCTGGATCAAAAGGCGAGGACCAGCGAAACAAAAGACATCCATATGGACACTGCCCCCATTGCTGCGGAGGTGGAGGCTTACGGATGGTGCCGGGTAGTGGAGGAGAAACTGGAAGAATAGAGATGCCCGTGCTCAAGGTCTACATGGCTCTTCTGTCTCGTATTTTGCCTTCTATCGCTACTTGTCTTTTCTTAGTTTCGTTATGTATGCATTTTGTCTGTGTTCGGAATGGGGTTCAAGAACCTTTGTTGATGGTCTGGGTTATGTCTGTCTCGCCTGCGCGGGATCATTTGGATTTTTGGTTGGGGCCCCTGTGAGGGCTAGCTCTTTTTTGAATGGTCTAGTCCTTTGGACCTTGCAGTCTCAGCTGTTCCAGGTTGACACCTTAGGTGCCTGGTTCTTTCTGTTTTGATCTGATGTAAATTTTTGGCTTCTGTATATAATATATTAGTATAGTTTTACCGAGAAAAAAAAAAGAATCGAATCATTAGGAATTTTGTCTTTTAATACTAGAAACCTTACATTGAAATCATTTATTGTTTCCTTAATTTCCATATTCATGTTAGATAACTTTATGACTAATACCTCTAGAGTTTTGTTGTCCCCAAAATTTTCCAAGAAGGCAGTTTCAAATTGGCCCCAAGACGTGATACTTTTAGGGGTTGAGAAAAGTACCAGGTTGTAGCTTTTCCCTCAAAAGTATATAGAAATAACCTACAAAATATATATTCATGGTGCATATTATTTTGCCTAATGGCTAACATGAAAGCATTTATGTGTTCATTTGTTGATTGTTTAGACTCAAGGTTGAACATATGAAGGAATTTGCGAGGATATTTGGGAAGAGGATGTTGCACACCTGGTACAATTACAACATCATGGTCTAGCCATGGAGTGGCAGGATTGTTCCCCTAGTTATATTTATTATTTCCATAGTTATTAGCCATAAGAGGTGAACCCTAAGAATTATGTGAGTTGTTTAATGAGGAACTTTCCTCGCCAAAGGAATCTTCCAAAGAAGAGGATGAAGGTGAGCTAAGTGGGGAAGGAGGTGAACCATATACTCCTAAGAGAGTAGGATGTGTAGATTCACCGGAAGGAGTTTCATATAGTGATTGTTTGAGGTCAACTCTCATACTTAGAATATCATGTAATGTGTCTTTAAAGGTAGTGGTAGTCTAATAATTTCCTGCATGGGGATCCAACATGATAGGATCTTCCAAATGAAAGTTAATGGGTGTAACAGGACATTGAGAAAAAAATATTTCTATGGATCTTTCTCTCTCCAATCTAACTTGAGTTCAATATAGTACTTCCTAAGACCTTTGGAGGCATTCAAAAATTTCATTTCAAAATTGATAATGTGTAGAAGTTGTATGTTCATTGGTAACTTGTCTGTTTTGAAAATGTTTTGGTGGAATAGGATCCAACTATGAACTAGAGGTAGCTTCAATAGTAGGAGGGTTTGAATGAATTCTGTGATGATAGGGGAGTGAATTTTTTTCTTTTTATGACTAACCTTACCCATTTAAAGTTTGATTGGTCGTCCTTCTAGTGTCATTTGTTGACAAGAGTTTTGGATCATATATCAACAAGGGGATGTGGCTCGAACCAAAGTTCTTCATAGAGACTAAATTATTTAAATAGCCACTCTCAACAGCTTTAGAGGCTATGTTAGCCCACGACTTGCTTCCTCTTGCGAAGAAAAGAGGGTATGGAAATGCTAGAGTAAAGCCTAATTTTATATAAGCATTGAACCTAGGGTCAATGTCTGATGTTAATGAAACTACAGGTTAAACTAAATAATATAATAAAATACAATAATAGAGTTAGTAATTAACTATTAAAGTATAATCACTAAAATACAATGAAAATATACAAATTGTACAAGAAATAATTTACACACATACACAAAGAGAAATGACCACAAACATACGTAACTGGAATGAGAAAGAATATTTTAGATCCTAATGATATAATGAAAAACATTTTATATGTAAGCTAATTTAAACTATAAATGAAACTATAGTTTAAATGCAATTAATTCTTAATGCAAACTTTTAATAAAATATAGAAAATCATAATCGTACAATTCCCTTATATATTAAACAAATGTAGAGAAGTATGAACTTGTCTATCATATTTCACATCAATAATTAATGAAAATATAAATGTATGTGATTATTTAAAACTATATCAGCGAAGGTAAACTAAATCACTGAAATAATTCCTTTTGAAAAATAAATAAATATTTCAGCACTTAAGAGATCGAAATCATTCATCAAGTAAAGAATAAAAGACTGTACAGTGCAAAGAAATTATCACAATCAGTGTATTAATCCCATTTATATGCAAACTGCATGCTCACTTGACTTAAATTCCTAAGAAATGTTCTAAGAATTCAGACCTAAGTGATGCACAGATCAAAATTACCATTCCAAACTCCATTCTTAAAAGGTTAACACCATGAAATATATATATATATATATATATATATATATATATATATATATATATATAGATATAAGAATTAATATTGTAAGAAAAGATCTAATTAACTCACTATTTATTTCCAAATCATAAAAATAAAATAACAGTGTTAATCCTTCATAATTTTTCAAAACATGGTTATAAAAACAAACTTAGAAGATATTTAACAAAACTTATGGATTTCGTATAACATGCGAAATAAGTCTCAATCTATCAAAATTGTTTCAACAAAACCTGAATTTATAGTAAGAGTAAAATAATATGGTTCCATAGTTACCAAAGTTTAAATACCATCATTCCTCCTCCTCTCCTTTTGACACTTGGAGCTCAATATCTATGTGTCTGTGTCCATGAGTCCATAATGTACAGAAAAAATGATACCAAAAATAAAATATTTTCCAAAAAAACTAGGACCATAATCTAACTATGATGATCATGTGGGGTCATATCATAACAGTTTCAAAAGAAAATGACATAAATAACTAACATGATATGCACATGTGGTATGAAATAGCCGAGCCATATCTACAACAACCAACATCGTGAGAACAATGCCAACATCTGGAAGATAATGATTACCTATTACAAATTGAAAGCATGAAATCAATAACTGATGTTATTATTAACATAAAGAAGATACAAAATCTTAGATTTTGTAGCTGCCTTCAAAACTAACAAACTTAATAAAATAACTAAGCATACCTTACCAAACTGCCAACCTATAAATAGATAATTGACATCATAATATTTAATAGAGATTTGATCTTAAGAATATGAAGTTATTACTACCTTGATATTGCCAAACTTAATAATAATATGAGTGTCTGATGACTGTGGTTTTTCCTCTAATCAAGAATCCTTCTTATCCTTTTGATTTTCCTTAAGTTGGTTCATCATTCTTAATTAGTTGTTTTCCTATTGAAGTTGTTGGATTCTATGCTCCAGACAATGAACCATGACATAAGAGCATTACTGCCAATACATGCTTTGCGTACACCTATATGAATCAACCTTGTATTCGTGGAGGTTATTGCAATTATTATCACCATCCAGATTATGAGTATTGTGATCGACAAATTACAAATTGTGATACGGTTGAGGCTTATTCTTTTTCAATACATGTTATTCGAGAGAATCAACATAAACATAAACTTCTTTAACTGAGACCTTATTACCTCTATTTCATTGTGCCCATGATATTTTTTGAGATATTTGTTTATTTTTGATTCGAGATTGAAGGTTTGGATAGGGTTAACTATTTTCTTCCTTTTGTGTAGGTTTAGAATGGCCATTATAGTCTGAGAGGGTTGGCTTGATATCATTCTTGAATTCAGGTTGCAACTGAAAGTGTTGAAACCCTATTTTCTTTTCCATGATACATGTTACAGGAGAAGGTGTTTAATTAGTAGTTTTAAACGTGGTTTCATCACATAAATCAGATTCATCTGAATGGAAGGGGTTATGTGGACATGAATTTTCTTGGACATGAGACATTGAAGGTTTTGGGTTGACTGCTCAAAAACTAGGCAAAACCCTAGGAAGGAGTTCTTTCCTGTCAATAGCATGAGGTTTTTCAAAACAATTTTGGTGAAGGAATGAATCCCAAGAGTCCCTAGACTTAAAAAATTTATTTCTAACTAGAATGAAAATTAACCCATGATGAAACAAGGATCGTTCTAGTTTTTCTTGCTTGCCATGGTAGAAGTTAGCCATTTTGGAAAGGCCCTTGTGCAAATAAAATGGAAGGTTCAACTTAAAGACCAAAAACACCATTAAAAAGACACAGATGATACAGAAATATGATTCCATATATACCCTCATAAGTAATAAAATTCCTAATAAAATAAAGTAATACCTCCCATTTAGTTTTGAGAAATTGAATCAACATACCTTTCACAATATAGGTGCAATTCTTTGAGACTAGAAAATATTTCCAATGAATTTCATACACAAGGATGTTTTTAAACCAGTCTTCACCCTTAATAGAGAGATGTGTTACTTCAACAATGAAGCTTATGCCAACTTGAATCTAAATATCATTGATTTTGGCTTTACAGTCGTTTTAAGTAGAGGCGAAACCTCTTACTACATGATCATTATGACCTTGAAAACTCTCAATGAAATCCCACCATCCAATTTCCTAGAATAGAGTCAAGTATTCCTTGTAAGCATCAATGATTTTACCTCCCAGAATTTCTATTTGAACCATAGGTGCCATCGTAGGAAATTCGAAAGAATTCAGTAGTGGTTTTGTTCATAAGGAAGGTCATACAAGCCAAACAGGGCTTTAAGGAATAAACCCTAACCTTACACATTGACATGCAAAGGTTAAGACTCAAAAATTTGATTGCAGAGTATGTGGGAATAGAACCCTGAATTCTGAAATGATTAATTAGATTTAGTACTAACAATAATGAGTTATATTAATAGTGTTTTAGAGAAGTAATAGAACCACATAGTTCGAGATATTACAATCATGTAATGAGTGTCCAAGTATTAGTACTTATGTTTTCTACGTTGAATGAGTATAGCCATGTTATTGAATAAACATATAATTTATTCATAACCAAATACCATTGCATGTATATAAATATCCTACTATGGTTAAGTATCAACTCTAGGGATTATAACCTATCGTTCGCATAGTCATATCGAGATTTTCCCCATCATGAATTTAATTATGAGAGGAATGAATGTACATAGTGTTAAATTTTGACCACCTTTCACAAGAATAACAATCATCAAAACATATCTATGGTGATCAATAGCACTAGGTGATGTTAAATAGTTAATGGCTGAACCCTTTTGACATAGCATGGAATATGAAAAACATTTTACATATTCTAATCAGTTCCAAAAGACAATTAAATCATTCATATACCAAAACCATATAGCATATGTAACACCCTCCTCCCACATCTACCTAGGAAACCACACAACTTGGGTAAACATGTAACGAGAGGCCATTATGATATGATTCGACCTCCTAAGTCACGTTAAGGGAATGGAACCTATGGAAACAGACCATACAAACCTTCAACATTAGCCTTGGGACCCTTATGAACCAATCCAACAATTCAGGTAGCTTTCCCTTGGGTCCCACTGAACTTTTGGACAACTATACCTCTAGACGCTCTCACAAGCATGCCTGCCAGCATCCAGGGACTCTTTCTGTCAGTTTTGTGCCAGTGTCCTCAGGAATTAAGCCACACTTTTAGGCCCAGAGCCAAGGTCACTACTCACAATAGAATGATGCCTTCAGAACAATAAATTAACAAGGAAATGACAGTGAAAATGTAATCACTTGAATGAGAACTTGACTAGACCCCTACTATCCATGACAGGAATTTCGTCAGACATATTGTGAATATGTAATCTACATGTGTAAATAATATATCTGAGCATAAGGGTCTCATGCTTAGTTGAGAATCACTATGAAACATTGATGCCTCAACACATCAACTTCCATTTCATCCATTAGGTCATAGATAGATTGATCATTCATTTACAAGTAAAAACATGATGAGAGCCATTCATAGCTACTGTCATAAAACATATAAATAACCAGCATAATAGCAGTAGAAATACTCATGAAATCATAACCATATAAACCACATATAAGCCATTATAATACTCATATATTTACAAGGAGAAATAGCCTCATATTGATGATCTAAAATCCAAACCCGAGATGGGACTTCCTACATGTTCCACCCGACTGTAGAATGGTTGAGCCAAATCTCTCTTAATCCATTCACCCATGTGCCATATTCCAAGCATGAATGTGGGAGCTCATAGAACACATCAATAACTCATCCAAGGCTTCTAGAGGCCATCCACCTCAACCAATAAAATAGTGATTCCCCCTCATGGTCAGACATCACAAAATCATCATCAAATTGGTCTCCATCCAAGCCTTCCAAGGTTTCCAGAGCTTCTGTCCAACCAAGCCTTCCAACACTAGTAACGCAACCCACAACTTATACTGGGATTCTAGAGCATTTGTCCAAACAAGGCTTCCAGGACTATTAACTCAACTCACTAAGGGATTTCAGAGAATTTTTCCAACCAAGGCTTCTAGGAATAATAAATCAACCCAAACTGTTACAGGTCTTCCAGAGCGTTTCTCCAACCAGG
Source organism: Pinus tabuliformis (assembly GCA_031772625.1). Taxonomy (NCBI): domain Eukaryota; kingdom Viridiplantae; phylum Streptophyta; class Pinopsida; order Pinales; family Pinaceae; genus Pinus; species Pinus tabuliformis. The sequence continues at coordinate 1,529,236,470 of CM062818.1, read as the reverse complement.
GCTTCCAGGTCTAATAACTCAACCCAAGCTAAGGAAACGTGAGAACCAACCAAAAAAAAAAGGAAATCAATCGACAATCCCCATGGTTATCCAATAAATGGTAAGGCTAGGCAATCGACTGTCAACCTAGGCAATCCTCCATGCCAGTGACAGATCATGACCAAAACTCCACATGCATATGCCATGCATGCCAAAACTAGTGAGGAAAACATACATGCAACTCAATACCTACAAGCAAATCCCGTTGTAGTTGTTATTTCCAATGGCCTCTTGTACTTTCCTGCTCCTCCTTTGCCTTCTTTCTCTAGAAATCCAAGTATGCCACATTCTCCAATATTTCTCTAAGAAAACTCTAAGTCTCCAAGAATATGAGAGGGAGAGAGAATAATGAGAGAGCTCCAATAACAAGCTGACAAAAGGTTACCAACTGATCCTCAGAAGCATTTTTATGAATGAGACCTCTATTTTCTTCATTTTCCATTTTTCTCCTCACATGAAACTTGTGACCTTTCACCTCCCTTTTATCCTAATTTCCATTATTTTCATAAATAAATGTGCCAAAATTGCCATTTTTCCTTTCCAAAACCTTAGCCATTTCCTTTCCCAATTTCCTTAGCTATTAAACAATCACAAGTGATCCCCATCACTAGGATTTTTCCCAACATTCAGCTTGGAATAAGTGTCCCATTAACTATGGTTATTATTTTTCCTTTATTAACTTTTATTACATGGAATTTTCACCAGGGCTACTACAGAACCCTCCCCCTTGAGGGAACACCATCCTCCATGTTCAACAACACCTATAACCATAAACTATTGTAAGAAAAACATATTGTCGATGGATCTTTCTTACTCAACTCGTTGCATTATTTACAATGATCGACCTACTGAGAAGGAAACCAACATGAAAACATAATAAACATAACATCATAATTACATGACACCCATACCGCTTCCTGGAGCTTTATAACATAGCTCATGACGGTATTTACATCCATATACATATGTACATATAGAAACATCACCAACACATATACCAAAGCATATACCAAGACATATACCAAAACACCACATCAAAACCTCTTTGCCTCAACCCTCAAACAAGGAACGATACATAGCCCACATCTGATCCGTCATCTCCCATGTAGATTCATCGGGCCCAAAGTGCTTCCATTGCACCTTAACTTGCTTGATTTCTCGGTTTTGGAGCATCACCACCTTTTTCTACAATATACACTGAGGCTCCGACTAGAATTCTCCATCTAGTTCCACCTGCAATACCAACCAATCAATCACATGATCAACATCTTTAACATACTTATTAAGAAATGACACATGGAACACATCATGGAATTCCACTGTTGGAAGCAGTGCAATTCGATTGGCTACTGGCCCAATCCTTTAAATAATACTGAAGGGTCCATAAAACCACGGTGCCAGCTTGGCACATGATCGAAACTGTAAGGAACTCTTCTTCAGTTTGATACACAAGTACACCTATTCCCAAACCTAGAACTCCTTGAATAACCTATTTCGATCTGCATAGCTTTTCTGCCTATCATGTGCTGCCTTTAGATTCTTCTTTATAACCTACATTTCTTGTTCCATATCCACCAACATGTCTGGTCCAATCAACACCCTGTTAACTGGATCACTCCAACTAACATGATTATTGCAACTTCGCCCATGAAATGCCTCAAAATGACTCATATTCAAAGGTTCCTGATACCCATTGTTGTAAGCGAACTCTACCAGTGGAAGATACTCTTCCCACTTTCATTGTTGATGCATCATATACATCCTCAACATGTCCTTCAATATCCTGTTGACCCTCTCTATTTGTCCATATGTCTGCGGATGATAAGTTGTACTGAAGGCCAACTCTATGCCCAAACCTACAAACAAATCCTTCCGAAACTTGGAAGTGAACTTCACATCTTTGTCCGAAAAAATATTCTTTGGAACACCATGCAATCTAACCAGATCTCTGATGAATATCTATGATTGATGGCTAGCTAAGAATGTAGATTTCACTGGAATGAAATGTTCAACCTTTGTGAACCTATCCACAAAAACCATGATGGAATCATGCTATCTCAATATCCTTGACAACCCTGTGATGATGTCCATAAAAATGACCTCCCATTTCCATTCTGGAATCGCAATCGGCTGTAGCAATCCACCTAGGTGCTTACACTCTACCTTCACACGCTGACAATCAAAACATCTAGCTGTAAACTCTGCTACATCCCTCGTTAGCTTCAGCTAATAATAAAATATCTTCACTGTTGTGAATGTCTTTTGATAAACTGGGTGATCTTAGTATGGTTTCATATGAAACTCCCCCAAGATCACCTTCTTGAGCTCACTGCTATCTGGAACATATATCATGTCTTTGAATCTAACCAATCCATTTTTTGTAAGGAAATAGTCCACATCCTATGCACCTGCACCTATAACTTTACCTATACCACTACCTATACCTGTACCACTAATGTACCTATACTGTCACCTCTACCTATACCTATACTTGTACTGTCACTTGTACCTATACCTGTACTATCAATGATACATGTGCCTGTACTCTGCTGCAACTTGTGCATAATCTCCATATATCTGACATCCTGTTGGACTTCCTCCAAGATCCTATCCCGTAAGTCTATCCCATAGGAGCTCATAACTGCTAAGTGATTTACCTGAATCAACCTGCTAAGAGCATCTTCCACTATGTTCTCTTTACCTTTGATATATATGATCTTGAAATTGAACTCATTGATCGTAGCCAACCACCGAGCTTTCCTACCATTCAGATTTGGCTGGTCAAATACGTATCGAAAACCATTGTGATCACTCATCAATGTAAACCACCTCCCAGAAGATAGTGTCTCCACATCTTCAACTCATGTGTAATCGCTGCCAAATCCTGATCATGTGTGAGATAGTTTTGCTTGTGCTCATTCAGTTTCCATGACTCATAACATACCAATTTTCCATCCTGCATAAGGACTCCACCAAGTCCTTTCTTGCAAGCATCTGTGCATATTACAAACTCTTTCTGTGAATATGCAATCATTAACAATGGTGCATGTGTCACGAATTGCTTAAGATGCTCAAAACTAGCCTCATACTCCTTTGTCCATTCAAACATCTTACCTTTTCTCTGCAATGTTGTGATAGGATAAGCAATGTGTGAGAAGTTCTTGATGAACCTCCTATAATAGCTTGCCACCCCCATAAAAGATCTCACCTCATCTACATTCTTAAGAGCTACCCACTCCATGATAGACCTTATCTTTTTTGGACCTACTGCAATTCCCTCCTTGGAGATAACATGCCCCAAGTAAGGAACCTCAGTCTCAAATAAACTACACTTGTTGATTTTAGCACATTATTGATGCTCTCTCAACAACCTCAACAGTGCTCCTAAATTCTCGACATGCTCTTCCTCATTTTTAGAATATACCAATATGTCATCAATGAACACAATAACAAACTTATCCAAGTACGAGCGCTACACACTATTCATCAAACACATAAATGTAGCTGGAGCATTAGTTAAGCCAAATGGAACTATAACAAACTCATAATGCCCATACCTAGTCTGGCAAGCTATCTTGTAAATGTCCTCCTCTTTGATACATACCTGATGATATCAGGATCTCAGATCAATCTCTGAGAATGTTGTTGCTCCCTTCAACTAATTAAACAAGTCATAAATCCTCAGTAATGGATACTTGTTCTTAATGGTCAGCTTTTTCAACTGCCTATAGTCAATGCATAATCTGAGGGTACCATCTTTCTTTTTCACAAAAAATATCGGTGTGCCCCGTGGTGATACACTTGGCCTAATGTATCCCTTGTCGAACATTTCTTTCAACTGCAACTTTAACTCTACCAACTCAGGTGTGCTCATCCTATAAGGTGCTTTTGATGTTGGAGCTGCCACTGGAAAACACTCAATAGAAAATTCTACCTCCCTATGAGGTGGCAACTCTAAAATGTCCTCAAGAAATACATCCTTGAAATACTGTAAAAACGGGCACTTGCTCAACATATCTGCATCCTCAACTTCCTTACCCTTATCACTAGAAATGTGCATTGCAAATAACATACACCATTTCCTGCGACTAATTTTTTCTTGCATAGTTGTCACCATCCTAACTGATGTGGCTTTCTTCTTTCCCTGCAAGACTCTTGATTCCCCATTGTCATCAACACACCCAATGGATTTGTCATAACAGTCTACCTTGGTTCTATGAAGATAAAACCAATCCATGCCCAACAACATACTTTATGATCCCAATGGTAATACATTCAAATGTGTTGCGGTAGGCATACTATTCAAATCAAATGCACAAGCTTTTACCCAATGATAAAATCGTTTCTTTGTACTTGTATCCAACTTCACTAACCAAGACTCTTCATGCAATTCCTTACTCAAACCACACTTATCCACCAAGTCAGGACTGACATAGCTATAATTAGATCTACGGTCAATCAAAATAGAAATAACTTGATCACAAATATTACTGTCCATCTCAATGATAGATGTCTGATGATCTTCATGTTTGTTATCCAATGCTACATAAATATGAGTAATGCTCTCGCCAACATCCCCAACATTCTGTGTGTGATGTGCATTGTATATCTGAGGCCTACCACCTTGATTCTGCAGACAATCTCTCTTGTGATGATCCTTGCCACAAGTCCAACACTCTATAAGCTTCCATATTACACCCTTGTTCTGCTCCTCAGATCATTTTCTGTACCCTATTTCAGATGCACTAAACCTCTTAGTTGGTGAAACATTTTCTTTATTACCTGAATCTTTGTTTTTACCTACTTCTTGTCCCATTTTCCTTTGTTCTTGGTATTGTTTTTCCAGTCTGGGTTCATCTCAAATCTGCACTTCGATTGTTCATAGACTTCCAGATGGCCTCCTCCAATGATATAGGCTCATCGAAATCAATCCTATCATTGAGTTACATTGGTAACCCACTGGTGAATCTCTGAATCTCAGCCTTCTCCTCCTTGAGGTAAGGCACGTACCTCAGTAGCTCTATGAACTTGCTAGTCTACTCATCATCTATCATAGACCGCATCTTTAGCTCATTGAATTCTTTTGCCATGTCATCAAAGTATCTCTCTAACAAATAACTCTTCTGGAATAGCCGCTTAAACTGGATCCAAGTCAAATATTCCTGTTGTATATCTCTAACATTCTTCACATCTTCCCACCAAATTCCCGCTTTACCTTTGAGGTTGAATGTAGCTATTGTGGATTTCATGTTCTCATAATAATCATGCAACTGAATAACTTCTTCATGATAAGAAACCATGCCTCTCCATCTCTCCATCAAAGGTATGTGGCTTTGCTTTCTTAAAATCATCTAGAAAGTATCCCCTATCACTCCTCCTATAAGGATGATAACGATATCAATCATCATACCTGTCAGAACGAGAACTAGAACGATATATGTGTCTATCCATTCTTGTATCTAAAGTGTCCAACAATCTTCCATCTCTGACAATTTCATCATTATCCGATTTGTGACCACCATGTGATCTATTACCATATGCCCCAATACCTTTATCCTCTTTCTCATGGCTGATCTGAAGTGGCCCTTGTCACTGCAAATCTGACAAGCTCTGAAGTATCACTGCATTTACCTTTGCTAGCTTCTCCTGCACCTACATGATTTTGTCATTACATTCCTTACAACTCCTTATTTCTTCCTTTAAGCTTCTCAATGTATAAAACAAACTGGAAGAGTTCCCAACACCATATCTCTCTTTTGATCCATAGTGAGAGTCTTTGTAGTCAACCATCTTGCTAGCCATTTAATATTTCTTCCTGTAAGGTATATTATGTTAGCTAAACCAAATCACAATAAACCAATGTACCTTAGTATAGCTTGGGGAGGATACCTTGTATGAAAGATCATCAAATCAGTGTGATACATATATAACATAATCATGACAACATATGGAAGAATAACACATAAAAATATAACGATGCAACCATCACTCTAGCTAGGGTCCAGTCATCAATGCATGACCTTAAAAACAACACACATCATGACCTCATGCATGAAAACAACCACTACATCATTGTACACTTGACCACATGAAAACATTAACATACATAAGAAATGTGCAACCAACCATACACATGCATAAACACATATGATCAAGCATGAATGAACAATTCTTGAAACCAAACCTACAAGAATGATACATGCAACCAAGCATACACAAATGCAACCAAACATACAAGAATGTAACCAAGCATAGAATAATGATACATGTAAGTGACATATAACAATATGTAACCAGTCATACACTCACGACAATGCATCCCACAATAACAACATAAACATCCACATGGCAACATTACTACAACCATGATCAACATTATGAAAATGAAACAACCGCAAGAATGCAAAGGTAAAAGACACACATGCAATTGACATTCATGCATGACCAACACACAGCCCATCCAGTCCGATGGGTGAACCATGCTCTGATACCACTTTGTAACACCCTCCTCCCACATCTACCGAAGTGACTGGTCAGCCAGGGTAAACATGTGACGCGAGGCCACAATGATATTATTCAAACTCCTAACTCACGTTAAGGAAGTGCAACTGATAGAAACACACCATACAGACCTTCAACATCAGCCTTAGGACCCTCAGGAACCAATCCAACACTTTTGGTAGCTTGCCCTTGGGTCCCACTAAACTTTTGGATAACTAGACCTTTGTATGCTCTCATGCTATGGGAATGCCAGCATCCACAAACCTCTGAATGCTCTCACAAGCCTTCTTGCCACTGTCTAGGGACTCTTTTTGTCAGTTTTGTGCCAATGTCCCCAGGAATTAAGACACATTTTTTGGTCGAGAACCCAGGTCACTACCGAGAATGGCATGATACCTTACGAACAGTAAATTAACAAGGAAATGATAGTGAAAAATAAATCACTTAAATGAGACCCTGACTGGACCCCTACTAGCCATCACATGCATTTCGTCAAACATATCACAAATATGTAATCTACAAGTGTAAATAACAGATCTGAGCATAGGGGTCTCATACTTAGCGGAGAATGGCCAAGAAACATTGATGCCTCAACATATTAAGTTTCATTTCATCTATTAGGTCATATATACATTGATCATTCATTTCCAAGTAAAAATATGATGAGAGCCATACATAGGTACTATCATAAAACATATAAATAACAACATAATAGCAGTAGAAATACTCATGAAGTCACAACCATATAAACCCCATATAATCCAGTAAAATACTCAAATATTTACAAGGATAAGTAACCTCATATTGATGATTCAAAATCCAAACTCAAGATGGGACTTCCACATTCCACCCAACTGTAGAATGGCTGAGCCACATCTCTTTTCAGCCATTCACCATCATGCCATATTCGAAGCATGAATGTGGGATCTCATAGAACACATCCATCAAAACTCATCCAGGGCTTCCAAATCCCATCCACCTCAACCCATCAAACAGTGATTTCACCTCACTATCGGACATCACAAAACCATCATCAGATTAGTCCATCCAATCCTTCCAGGGCTTCCCAAGCGTTTGTCCAACCAAGGCTTCGATGACTAGTGACTCAACCCACATCTTTTACTGGGCTTCTAGAGATTTTGTCTAACCAGTGCTTCCAAGACTAGTAAATCAAGCCACCAAGGGATTCCAAAGCATTTTTCCAACCAAGACTTCTACAACTAGTAACTCAACCCAAGTTGTTACAGGGCTTCCAGAGCATTTGTCCAAACAGGGCTTCCAGGACTAATAACTCAACCCATGCTAAGGAAACATGAGAACCAACCAAAACAAAACAAGGAAAACAATCCACAATCACCATGGCTATCCAGGAAATGGGAAGGCTAGGAAATCCATTGTCAATTGAGGCAATCCTCCATGTTAGTGACAGATCATGACCAAAAACGCTCATGCGTCGGCATTGCATGAAAAAACTAGTGAGGAAAGCATATATGCAACTCGGTACCTACAGTAAAATCCATTGTAGTTGTTGATCTCGATGCCCTCTTGTGCTTTCCTACTCCTCCTTTCCCTTCTTGTCCCAAAAATCCAAGTATGCCACGCTCTCCAAGAGTCCTCCAAGAAAACTCTATGTCTCCAAGAATATGAGAGGGAGAGAGAATACTGAGAGAGATCCAATAATGAACTGACAAAAGGTTACCAATTGATCCTCAGAAGCCTTTTTATCAATGAGGCCTCTATTTTCTTCATTTTCCATTATTTTCCTTGATTTTCCTCCTCACATGCAACCTGTGACCTTTCACCTCCCTTTTCTCCTAATTTCCATTATTTTCATAAATAAATGTGCCAAAAATGTCATTTTGCTTTTTCAAATCCTTAGCCATTGCCTTTGCCAATTTCCTTAGCCATTAAACAATCACAAGTGATCCCCTTCACTAGGATTTTGTCCAACATTTAGCTTGGAATAAGTGTCCCATCAACCGTGGTTATTAGTTTTCCTTTATTAACTTTTATTAGATGGGATTTTCACCAAGGTTGTTACAACATATAAAGTACCATGTCAAAAGCACAATTTCAATCCTTAACCACTGGAAAGGGATTGTGTAAAAGAAAAAATAAAATCTCCAGGTTTATATGTGGACTTGACTAAATAGTTTTATAATGTTATCAGGTCTTCTCATAAAGACACAAAAGGACTATGATTTCTACACTTGTATGAAGATGATATTGAATTATCCAAAAAGTGAACGAAATACATCAATCAATTGAAATTAATATTAGGATTAGAAGCATATATCCAATGAAAAAGAATATTATCTCAATGTTCAAAATGAATAAGCACAATCATCATACAAAAAGTAAAGTCCCTACTTGTAGAGAAATGAGTCATCATTCTAGGTCACTAAGGCAAAGCAACAAATCTTAAATATACAATAAATGTAAAACGAGGGACCTATTGCATTCGAAGAATGTGAAGGGATGTTATTGGGTGGCCAACGCTACTCCCGTTTGTCTCTGTTTCCATCTCCATCTATGATCATCCCACACTTTCATGCCCATGAAATTTTCAAAATCAAAAACTTGTGGGTAGCTAGAGATGAAATCAATGCATGTTTCCATTGGTTTCTCCCCCTCCCACCCTAAAAATTCAAACTCAAGTTACAGATATTCATTTACTCTCTCAAACAACTTGCATAAAGCGAGTTAGGGGTTGAGGTTGGTGTTTACATTTTTAATGGATTAGATGAAATGCAAATTATTATTTTGCATGGAGAATTTGAGTCGGCTCACTCTAAATCTATGTCTGACAATGTTAATCTTACAACTATTAGACATTGTACTTGGTTCCTATTCTTCTTTGGGTAGAATCCAACCAGTTGAATCTTCATGATATATACTTTCTTCACAAAACCCAACAGTAGCAACAATTGAACCCTTATAACATTTGGGAGGAAATTTCTTTTCAGGGAAGGAGTGGATTCAATTTTGGTGCAAATAGTCAAAATCAATAGATAAAATTTGATAACAAGGAAATATGGAATCATTTTCAACATTATATGAGCTAGTTTATTGGGATCTCGACATAATAATTCTTAGCCTAGGAAGGTGAATCACATGACCAATGATCATATCATTCAAGCTTGTAAAGATATGGATTATTTTGAACATATTGAATGATATGGTGACTATGGTGACTTGAATAACAAATGCTATGAACAATCACCAATTCCTAGGTCAGTGAATTCCCAGGAATTCTCACCCTAGACCAGTAAAGGAACTTAAATAAAAAACTTTAATGATATTACCAATTACCAATGCCCATGTCAGTGAAGGTGATTGTATGGTCATTCCATTCTTGGAAAGTAATTACATTAAAGGAAGTTGGAAACCAATATTCAAGGCAAGATAAAGGGAAATGTTGAAGACTAGGAGGAGATGGAGAAATTTTGTAGCCTAGACATTAAGCTTTACCAAAGTCCAATAGCCCATTATATATTCTAGCAAATCCATGAGTCTACCAAAGAACTCACCATGGTTATTGTAGAATTTATTTTTCTATGTTCTTGTATATCTTTCTGTTTTGCACTTATTTTCTTCTCCTAGTTCATTTTTGCATCTAGTTGGCTAGAATTGTATTCAAAAAAATTGAGAAGAAATTTATGTTACAATTTCCTTATTAGGGTTGTAAACTTTTGCAAATTTTTTGAAAAATTAAATGTAGTTCAAGATATTTACTATCCTTTCGTACTTTGCAATATATGGTTATAGAGGTTTTTAAGGATGTCTAAAGAGTTCTAATCATGAATATAAAAATCTTATGATATCTATTGTGATGGAATTACTTCTCATATCTATTCTTTATTTTCAATCTGTATTGTGAGATGAAATATTTTACATGTCTTAAATGATCGAAGTTAGCCTATAGTTCTTATGAACTAAGTTAAATTGTTGGACTCAATTCCTAATGCACGGTATGTTTGATGTCTTACCAGTAAATGTTAAGGACCCTCACTCTCATCAACATTTATAATATTTGTGGTTTTTTGTGCATATGTTATCCTTAAACTTATTATGTATCTCTTACTCAATCATCTTTATGTTTTTGCAACATGGTATAATGATTGCTAATGGATAAATTCCTACTTCGAAGACTTAAATGTGATTTCTTACGTCCTTGGTTGTAATACTCGTTTATTATATTTTGTCCATCAATCATCAATCATTGTACCTAAATTTTGTAATATTACTTTATTATATTTTTTCCATTAATCATTAATCATTATCCTTGAAACGTTGAAGCTTATAGAAGCAAGCAAAAATTATAGTAGGTAGTCAACATTGAATATATTTGAGGGTTAAAATTGCTGTAAGAAGAGCCACCTTGAAACCTAAATTAGGGAGGTTATTTTCCTTTGGAGAGTGCCTTAGCATTATTATATAGTAAAAAATGTCTTGAAAAACAACACCATGACTTCATAAATCATAGCTTGACAGTAAAATGGATAAGAAATTCCCAATACAAGAACACAATTACAAATGGAGTTTAAATATTCTTTTTAACATAATAAGTAATTACCTTAAAAAATAGGCACTTTTGACATTTCGGAAATACAAAAGAGTGAATATCTTGGAAAAACAAAAGCATACAATCACTCTTGTTTTCATAATGACCCATTTTATGAATGGCTAAAAGGGAAGAAAATAGGACTTTGAAAAGCATGTTGATATGGCTCCTAAATTTTGCTAGGATTGAGCCATTTAGGTGATATCGACCAAGTTATTAGGCTATTAGTATATTTTTATCCCTTATTTTCAAAGGCAAAGAATGTAATCACTCTTCTTTTCACAATGACCTTTTTTTTCTAATGGCTAGAAGAACCTAAAATAAATGACTTTGAAAAGCATATTGATATGGCTCCTAAATCTCATTAGGATTGATCCACGTGGGGGATATATGCCTAGTTTCTACTTATTAGTAGGTTATTAACAAGCTATCCTATTATTTATCAAGATAATTACCATATTTATTGATTCAATCAACTATTATCTACCCCCATTTTCTATTTTACTCTTATAATTCTAGCTATGTGTTATGTTTTTCCTGTTGTTCACCAATTCACTCTACTAAAGATGATTTAGTCATTATACCTCATGATTAGTGGGAAAAATTATTGGATTCATTGTCCTATATTTCCCTATCCACGCCTTCTCTTGCACCAACTAAGGCTTTTTTATTTTCAATTTATCATCCCTTGATGTCTTTGGACAAGCGATATGAAATTATCAATGTTTTTTCTAATGATCCAATACAATCAACTTTCAAGTTACTAGATTCTCTAAGCATCCCACCTCATCGAGGAGGTGTGCATTCTTATCTCTCCACTTGAGTATTCCTATCATTTCCATCGCATATACAAGCGCCTCAACTTGTCAATATTGCTTCTACTTTAAACGAAATAAATCTAGTGTTGTTGGAAACTCACCCTAATTTATAAATACAATGCTTATTGTTGATACAAATCACACAATAGCGTGTGTGCTCAATGTGAACTCATCAAATGATGTTCAACCTATGTTTTTATTGATTTAATATTCTTTGTTTGATTGACATATTTAGGACTTAATAAATAAGTTAGCTGCAAATATTCATAACTATTCAAGACTGCATGGAATGTCTAAATGGAGTGAGGTAATATTCATTTGTTTAAAATGTTCTCCCATTGGTCATAATGAATCCTAAAATACAAAGAACGATATGTATTCATATGATTACAATAATGATCCTAGTGATTAACATCTACTAAGATTGAATATGGCCCTGTCACACCTTATTAAGTTAAGGGATTATTTTGGATTTTTTAGAATTTGCTTCTATGCTTAAAAGAAATTAAGATAAGAGAAGTGCTCCAAAATCATTATAGAGACAAGCCATAATTCCATGTCCCATGTGTTAGGGCCAAAATCTGCCTCAGGCTGAGGAAGGAAAAACTCAAGGCCACATCAAACCAAGCTCAGCCTCGTAGCTAGCCCTACGAGGACAGGAGAGGGCTCTCTTCGGGTCTATCTCGACAAAAGATCTTCAAAGAGGCTGAGATGACTCACAATTAATACTGATTTAGGCTAGTAAAGATATAGGAAAGTTTGTTTTAGATTTTTGAGTTTTTTGTTGGAGAAATGGGAAAACAAATTTTGGGTGCGGGGATTGAGGTCAGATCTTTGCAGAAATCGAGTTGGGGCGAGGTAGGCAATAGTCTTGATGCCTTTGATCTGGTGTATGGATGGATCAGAATGGCAAGGAGCTGAAGAGGGCAAAGGAGAACATGGATCCTCTCCAAACTGACGAAAACATGTAAAACTAAACAAATTTTAAAGGAAGAGCACTGTGAACAGTGAATTCAACCTCATTTACTCATTCATTTAGTTTCAGTAGCATAAGAAGGAATGGCATACATGTAAACATGAATAAACTTACAATAACTGAGGAAAAACACCCTCAAGAGCTGAAAGCCAGAAGAATCCCAACAGGTGCTGCAAAATCTCTGATCTTTCCTTAGCCAAAATATGAAAAATATGTACAATAATGTGCCAAAATCTTCCCAAGAGTCCAACCCTTGCTACTGACTGAAATTTTACATAATATAGACCAAGCTAACCCATTCCCTAACCTATAGGGATCAAGCTCCTCCTTCTAGGAGCAGTTTCAACCAATTCTAAACAAGGAACTGAAATCTAGGTAGTCAAACAACTAACCCCTATATGCTAGGAAACTGATTCATTACATTAAATTTTTGCTATTTTGTGGATGAATCATCTAGAATAGGTAAATAAGTACCAAATTTACATCATGTACATTAAATTACATCAATCTGGGTAAAAAATCACATCAAGAGGTGAAACTGGTCATGACTGGCCGAAATTCTGAGCTGGAAAGTGAAAAATTGACCATAAACCTCTATGCATAGCGCCCTGATCTCTATGCGTAGCGCACCTTTCAGCCTGTTTTTGGGGCACTTCCTGACATCCAAATTGAGCTCATGATAGCTTGTTATAAATCCCTGGATGTCTACTTTTCATCCCAAGTGGAATTTTTCAATTGGGAGCTCATTTGCCCCTCCGAAACTGCATTCTCCCAGAAGTACTTCCTGTTATTGCAAAAGGTGGCAGCAAGGTGGTTTTCATGGTGTTTTTAGGCCTTTTGATCATCCAGAACTTGATGAAATGCTTCGGAAATAACTGAGCATGCATAACTTACCATGACAAACCCAAAAATACAAAGTTTCCCTCCAGCAAGTGTCCCAATAAAAAGCGAGCGCGTCGACGCGCTACTCGTAGAGTTGAAAAAACTGTTTTTGGGACCAAAAAATTTCAAAATGACAAAAATTTCTCCGAATTTGCTCAAATTCGGAGCAAAGACCCTCCATCATGTATCATGCCCAGCCAATGAAGCCTCGGCCAAAACTCGAAGTGGATCTAGCCTCTTTCGCCGTTTTAATGCTCTGCTCAACCTCCTTTTCAAAATCTTCATTTTTGCTTTGCCGACATGCATGCGAGCCCAATAGTGATGTTTCATGTGACAGAGCATGTCTTTGTCTCTATTGGCCTTCGCCAGCAACTTCTCTAAGTGGATGTTGACCCTCTCAAGCCAAAACTCTCGGTTAGCCTCTACCTCCTGCTTATAAACTGAATCTGTGTCTGACATGGCTTTGAAAACAAGATGTCTGCAATATGTATGTTGATATAGGTGTAGTGAAATCAAAAGTTCAATGTATGCTCAAAACCTAAACATGTTACATGTGTACCAAAGCATCATAGGAAACAAGCCACAGTGGTAATAGCTCTTTTTAAGTAGATTGGCATAAAATAGTCACTGCTTTGATCACAAGGGAATTTGACAAATGAGCAAAAAGTGTAATGTGCACCCTTTGCAATGTTGGCTAAAACTTTACAAATGAGTATGGGACTGTATTTCACCAATAGAGAATGGGAAAATATTCACCAAGCCACCCACATGTCTTTAAAAACCCTAAGGAATGATTTTGGTATGTGCATAGGGTTTCACTTTTCTACACCCAACACATCAAATTTCCCACCTTAAACACACTACAAACATTTTAAAATTGACTAAGCAGCCATGAAAAACCTACTTGCAAGCTTTGGAGTCGATTTGGCAAGATCTAGTTGCATTAACAAAATTTTGTTTTGGGGCTGTGACTGAGTGCATAGCGCCCAAACCCAACGCGTAGCGCACACCTGTATGTGTAGTGCCTTTGTTTTTTTACACTGGCCAGTGAGGCCCAATGCGTAGCGCACAGACCCAACGCGTATCACATTTTGTAAGAGGCATTTGAAAGCCTTCCCGGTGTCTAAATTAGTCATAGGATAGCTCGTTGGAAAGGTCTTTGAGTCTACTTTCTACTAAAGCTAGAATTTTTCAATTTGGAGTTCATTTTCCTTGTCAAAAATCAAATCTCCCAAGACTTGTCAAAATGTGCCAAATGAGGCTGCCTCAAGGCAGAGTGCTATTGCAGTCAAATTTTGAATGCCTTCCTCAATTCCAAATTGAGCTCATGATAGCTCTTTGGAAAGGTATTTTTTTCTAGGTATCCTTTGACTTATCAAGATTTTTATTTGGCCAACCAAGCTAGGATAAAAATTGATTTTCCCAAGTTCACTTCAGAGGTGCATCAATTCTCCCGAGGCGATTGTATTTTTGACATTTATCCAAAACCATTATACCTATGTAAAAAGTGAAAGATTTTTTTCTTCCTTGGCCTGTTGTGGACAAAAACCTCTCTCAATTTTTCCAAATTCATCTTTTATTGCTCAGAAACATCATTTGAGTAAAACCTATCCCGATGTGTGAAACAAGGGATTTTGTCGAAATGAAGCGAAATGAAGGGGAGAAGGGGCTTCTAAATTCTTGGGGAAATTTTTGGAAGTAGGGAGGGATGTTAGGAAGAAGGGGAAAGTGGAATCTCAGAGATCAAGTGAGGGGAAAGGGTCCAAAAAGGCAAAACACAGGCCCAACCTAGAAAATTGCCAGGTTGTAGCAAGAAACTAGGGTTTGTGGAAAAATGAGGAATTTGGGGAATCTCAGTGATGGGAAGTGTTTAATAAGGTACATGAAGGATAGGGGAAGGCTTATGAACATATGGATACAATTTTTGCTAATGATTTGACCATCCAAGAGAAATTACCTCCAAAACCCTAGGAGAGGGAAATGGGCCTTACCAAGGCACAACTGAAGCATGAATAAGCTGTAAAATGACCCAATGGAACTGACATGATGATAACAACCATATGAATGATGATAGACTCAGCTGAATAGTGACATAGACTGACATTTGGGAAACTTTGAAAAGAGTGAAAGCAAACCCTAGACCTAATGCCTAGTGACCAAATTTTGCTTGAAGACTCACCGAAATGACAAAATTTGACCTTGACACTCTGAGACCACTTTGTAAAAGCATATTTGATCACTGGAGGAAGGCTGGAAATACTGACACTAACATTGGCTCCAATGGGGAAAGTAGCTCCTTGTAGGTGCCAAGAACGACAGATCTCTCGAAGAGCTAGACAGTGCCTTCATCCATTGGGCAATGGAGTCAAAAACTCAAGCTGAAATGCATGACTGAAAACTGATGACTTGAGAACACAAATTGACTCTCACTCAACTAAAAACTGACTTGATACTTAAACACAACCGACAAACTGGAAATGATGCTCAAAGGGGAGCTTATTCATCACAACCAACTCTAACAGTTTCATTCATCACCTGATCAAGTGAAATGAAACAACCAGTGCAACCAAGTAAGTATTCCATCTACTGTTCGAATTTTCCGCAAGTGCTCACTTATGAACAACAAGAGAGAACTACTGAAAGGAAACTCCCATGATAACTTAGAAACAGATCCGTTGAATGATATGAATTCTCTATCCGCCTCGAAAAACACTGCGTAAGGATCTTGAAATTCAAGCACACAGGAATTTAGCTCATCCAATGGATTACTTCTCTTTTCCTCATACCATGAATGCAAACTTTGATCTGAGCCTTGTGACGAGACCTTTGCTGAAAATGACAAAGAAACCGGCTGCCGGATCAAGTTTGTATCATTACACGTTTCAAGCTCACATATAGTCAATGGAGAAAGACTTTGACTGCAAACCTCATCCAAAAAATCAGCTATTGGATCATGAAAAATTTGAAAAGACTGCTGCAAACCATTTTCTATTGGTTCCAATGTGATTACATGATTGCCTACATGCTGCTCATTCTTCACTGAAGATGTACTATGCAAATTTCCCTTCGAAAGCTGAAATGTTTCAAAACAGAAAGGAAGGGAACCTTCTTGTATCATTTGATCATATGTGTCAGCGTCCATGCCTTCATCTTCAATTTGACAATCAAAGGCATTCGGGGGCTGCAATTCTGGATATGAGAAGTCTTGAACAAGGTTTTCATTGCCCTCAAGATGGTCCAAATCAAAACTTGTTGACAGCCGAATTCTTATTGCATGGAAGTTGTCTCTGATGAACTGACATTGTTAAGTTATGGTATGTTCTATGCTTATAACAGTTTACTTATTTTTCTTATTATATTCCACCGATTAGCAATCACATGTACATAAAGTAAAGTGCAGATAGAACATTAAACGATCGACAAAAAACAAGCCAAGACAAGAGACACAAGATGTGGTGGCTAGCCAGGGACAAACCCCACAATGTGTGGGGAAACCCTTTGATCAAATCTTCTTTTATCTTCAATAATTAAGTAGAGAGAAATAGTACAATAAATCTGATTCATATCAGCAGTAGCAAACCCTAGATCAACAGCATCAGCATTAGTGGCTTCATTATCAAACTAGGGCAGACGATATCTCACAAACCGATCGTCGGATTGACTTCATTCCACCACCAAACGTTTCGGCTTCCAGAGGAGGTTCAGATGAACCTACAACGCAGTTCAGATGAGGAGATCTTCTAGGCCACGCAAGTCAATCTTTACTTCTGTAGTTGCAGCTTCAAATTCAACAGCTTCCGGCTTCACATGTGTGAGAGAGAGAGACCCATTTCAGCGCAGTAGAGAAGAGACTCATCTCTGCGCAGTAGAGAGAGAGACAGAGATGTGATGAGATGATTGAGTCCAAATGAGGAAAAGTCCTCTTATATTTATACACAACGTTGGTGGGTGAATGGATGCGATTGTTGGGCTTCTGAGCCTACATGAGTTGTAGGTCGGCTTGATAATAATTCCATAATCAAAATAAATTCATATCTCCATGAATACTTATCGGAATCGGATGATCTTTATATCAATCCTACACCTATCGACGAGAGGAATCTAATAAAAATATTATCAGCCATGAATAAGATGACCCACATGAATTTTTGCCCTGGTTGCCAATTTTAACACTCCCTCTCAACCATGGAGAACTTCATCTGCAGTCTGTCTATCGGTCATTACTATTCATCCATCAAATGCACTGCCATGTATAGCCTGACCCTTGCCCTGCTCTGCTCTATTCTGCCTGTTCTGCTTTGTCTTGTTCTGCCTGCACTGATCTGTACTATTTTGCTCTGTTTTGCTCTGCTCTTGCATTGTTCTGTTTTGCTCTACTTTTGTCCGAATTATGAAGAAGAAGAAATGATCGAGGATGTATCATACTGACTCAAAGTCAGTCTCAGAGTATGTATCGCTGGTCCTAGACCAGTCTCAACCAACCCAAAGTCAGCGTCATAGTGAGTACAACTCCAATGGTCCCAGACCAATATCATCCTCCACTGACTCAAAGTCAGTCTCAGAGTATGTACCACTGATCCCAGACCAGTCTCAATCGACCCGAAGTTAGCGTCATAGTATGGTACAACTCCTACCACTGGTCCCAGACCAGTATCATTGATCCCAGATCAATGGAGGTCATCCTAGCATAGGGAGTATGGTAGTTACAACGATGCGTCCATCGGTACTACTATGGTCCCTAACTTCATTTCCCTACTCATTGATCAGATGAGAGGTACTTCCCATGAGTCCCAGACTACATGGGTAGGATGCCTCGACAGGAGAACTAATCAATCCTGTCCTCACAGGAGAACACATCAATCCTGCTACAATTGCCATGGATAACACATCAATCCAGGCCTCACATGAGAACACATCAATCCTGCTACAATTGCCATGGAGAACACATCAATCCAGGCCTCACAGGAGAACACATCAATCCTGCTACAATTGCCATGGAGAACACATCAATCCAGGCCTCACAGGAGAACACATCAATCCTGCTACAATCGCCGTGGAGAACACATCAATCCAGGCTACCATGGAGAACACATCAATCCAGGCCTCAGAGGAGAACTAATCATCCTGCTACACATGAGAGCGAATCATCCTGATCCATAAGAGAGCGAATCATCTTGTCCCACAAGAGAGCGAATCATCTTGTTCCAGTGTGCACCACCAGGGGAGGGCGAGTCACCCTGTGGTCATATGTTGCTCCAGTAGGAACCGCAAGCCCTTAGAGCTCCCAGAGCTCAATGTATGCAACATGCAGGACCCTTGTACAAAGGTTTCTTGCCAACTCCAAGTCGTTTGGGAAAATCACAGATTAGATCTTTCCTCGGGGCTTTGACAAGGTGTATCAACCTGTACATCATCTTAATGTGATGGAGCTTCCTTGCTCATCAACTTACCATATCCCAGATGATGTCTATCTGCTAGAGCAATTAACGAATATCGGATTCCTCAATAATCGAATCCCACCTCTGGTTGTTACAGAGAATCACAGTGCTATCCAATGTAAATCCAAACAGCTCACTGAAGAGCTTTCGCAACCAGACTGCCTCATACGAGGTTATGCTAACAACAATATATCCTGCTTCGGCGGTGCTCAAAACCACCGACTTCTGCTTCCTGCTCATCCAGGATATCGAATCAGATCCCAAGGTGAAACAGTACCCGGAAGTGCTCTTACAGTCCACCACACTGCCTGCCCAATCAACATCAATATATCCAAGTAGTCTCACATCTCCGGCAGTGTATCTTAATCCATGAGAGATTGTGTCCTGAAGACATCTCAGAAGATTCCTTGCATCAATCCAGTGAGGCTCAACCAAATATGAGCTCACAATGCTAACTGCAAAACATATGTTCGGATGGAGGTTCACCAAGAACATCAATGCGAATGAGTTTTTGAAACTCAGAGGCATTTCTCAAGTCTGGTCAGACATCACTACCATATAACTTCTAAAAGTTAAGATCCTCGAGGTAGTCACAGGCTTGCAGTCCATCATACCGAATCTTTCCAATATCTTTACCACATATTTTCCTTGAGATAGGAAAATTTCCATTGGCTTCTGCCACACTTCAAGTCCTTGGTCCTTCATTTCAAATTTAGAAGCCATCTCCCCCTTACATTTGTGAATGAGAGGGTTTGCACATGTTAGAAAGAGGTCATCCACATACAACACCAGTATGAGAGGCTTGTCATCTTCAACCTTAAAGTAAAGGTTAGGATCGGCTTCACTCCTAGTGAATCCCAGCTTCATCAAGTAGCTATCGATCCTCTCATACCATGCTCGGGGTGCTTTCTTCAGCCCATAGAGAGCTTTCTTCAACCTACATACATGAGATTTTCGATCATAAATCTCAAATCCTTCGGGTTGCTCCACGTAGACCTCTTCTTTGATCGAGCCATGCAAGAACGCAGTCTTGACATCCATCTGATGTAGGTTCCATCCTTGTGAAGCCACAAGGGCTATGATCAAGCAGATGGTCGTATATCTGGCAACAGGTGCAAATATCATAGTCTATACCTCCCTTCTGGGATAAACCATGAGCAACAAAATGAACCTTATACTTTTCCATACTTCCATTTGCTACATGCTTTATCTTGTAAAGCCATTTTGAAGTAACAATTGTCTTGTCCAGGGTCTGGGAACTACTTCCCAGACATCATTCTCCATAATAGACTCATATTCTATGTTCATAGCATCCTTCCATAGTTAATGCTTTATGACATCTGAGAATGATGAAGGTTCGTTTTGTATGATCGTGCTCATGATGGTCAGGTATCCCTGATACCTGTTAAGTTTCTTACTTTGATGGAAGGTTCCTCAGGGTGCAGCATGTCCTTCAGCATCATCAAGTATCCCCCTAAGCCATGAAGGCCTCTTCCTAGAAGAGGAAGGCTCATGTGGATGGGGACCAATCGGATCCATGGGTTCTTCTACATCAGGCATTGATTCATCATCCTTTTCTTTCGGTTCAATGGTGTCGGCTTCTTGAGAGCTACTCAAAGCAGATTGTCCACCTTGCTGAGAGCATCTCTTTGTCAAAGGTGACATCATGACTAATCACGACTTCCCTTTGACTGGTGGTGAACATTTATTCAGGAGTTTAGGAACCCAATTCTTGATGAGGGCATCAATTTTGTACATATACGACGGTGATTGTAGTTTCAGCCCATAGAAACTTTGGAAGTTTTTGATCATGTAGCATGGCCCGGACAACTTCCATCATCGTGTGGTTCTTCCTTCCTGCCACACCATTCTGCTCAAGAGTATGTGGTGTAGTAGTCTCCCTCTTAATGCCAACCTCAGATATGCCTAAGTGAACCAACTGTAATACATCGGAGGTCTTGCTTTGGCTTGAGGGGAATGGTCCCCTTTTGAGATTTCCTTTGACACATCCCGGACATACACCTTCTTTCTCTACTTGGAATTCGGGCATCCCTGTCACCATTTGTTTTACACCAAGTAGAGCTTTGTAATGAAGGTGAACAAACCTCTAATGCCAAAGTTCGGACTGAAGAGTTGTGTCACAAGACATGACACCTAGCGGACTTCCATCGACCTGATATGATGAATCAACACTAAACCCAAGAGTAAAGGCATTTCCATATACATACCTTGCCATTGCTTAAGGTTACCTTGTAGCCTTTGTCTTCCATTGTCGAGATGGACACTAGGTTCTTTTTGAGGTCAGGTGCATTTAATACATCCTGGACTTTCTAGCCTTCTTGAATGGTTGTCCTCTTCCTCGATCCCCAACTCTCCTCTTACCTTTGTTGTTGAATTTGTCATTCCTTTGATTTGCCATCAGAGGGATTTTGATCATTGTCCCAATGTGAGTCCTTTCTATGAGGGCACTCCCTTGCATAGTGACCTGCTTTATCGCAGATGTAACATCATCCTTTTCTTCCACCCTTAGGTCCAGCCTTTCCTTTTGATTTAGACCCAGAATTATTTCTTTTCTTAGCATGAGAAGAAAAAGCAGCAGGAGGACCTTTAGGCAAGGGCATTTCCTGCTCTTCTACCCTTGTTTGTTCTTGAATGCATCTAGCCATTAATTCCTCGAAACTAGGAATTACATTATTTTTTAGAAGAGTAGTCCTGAACACATACCATTCAGATGGTAATCCTCCGAGAGTTGTGAGTGCCATTTCTCTGTCAGTAATGGTTTCCCTAATAGATAGGAGATCGTTCTTGATCTCGGTGATTCTTAAGAAGTATGCTTGCATACTTTCATCTTTACCCTTCTTGATTTCCCTCAACTTATTTCTAAGAAACAAAACTTGATTTTCATCATTAACTTTAAATAAACTCACCAGTCTGTCGTAGATTTCCTTGGAGGTGTCTAGATCAGAGATGTAGGCCACCAAGCGCTTGTCGATAGAGTCCCAGATGATCTTCTTTGTTTTTACTTCTCCATTTTTCCATTTTTTCCAGGCAGTAGCAGATGCATTTGATGAAGGCTCAACAATATTGCCTCTTACATGGTCCAGCACTCCTTGATCCTCAAGGGTTAGATCGATAGACATCTTCCATCCGTGATAGTCAGCTTTCTCACGGAGCTTGTCTTCGACAGGAAAGAGTGTTGAGGACCCCATAGTTCTTTTAGGATAGCCTTGCCAATCTTCTCTTCAATGATTGCTCTTGCTCTTGCTCAGGCTTTGTCTTCACCTCAGCTCTGATACCATGTTAAGTTATGGTATGTTCTATGCTTATAACAATTTACTTCTTTTTCTTATTATATTCCACCGATTAGCAATCACATGTACATAAAGTAAAGTGTAGATAGAACATTAAACGATCTACAGAAAACAAGCCAAGACAAGAGACACAAGATGTTGCGGCTAGCCAGGGACAAACCCCACAATGTGTGGGGAAACCCTTTGATCAAATCTTCTTTTATCTTCAATAATTCAGTAGAGAGAAATAGTACAATAAATCTGATTCATATCAGCAGTAGCAAACCCTAGATCAGCAACATTAGCATTAGCGGCTTCATTATCAAACTAGGGCAGACGATATCTCACAAACCGACCTTCGGATTGACTTCATTCCACCACCAAAAGTTTCGGCTTCCAGAGGAGGTTCAGATGAACCTACAGTGCAGTTCAGATGAGGAGATCTTCTAGGCCACGTAAGTCAATATTTAATTCTGCAGTTGCAGCTTCAAATTCAACAGCTTCCGGCTTCACATGTGTGAGAGAGAGAGACCCATTTCAGCGCAGTAGAGAAGAGACTCATCTCTGTGCAGTAGAGAGAGAGAGAAATGTGATGAGATGAGTGAGTCCAAATGAGGAAAAGTCCTCTTATATTTATACACAACGTTGGTGGGTGAATAGATGTGACTATTGGGCTTCTGAGCCTACATGAGTTGTAGGTCGGCTTGATAATAATTCCATAATAAAAATAAATTCATATCTCCATGAATACTTATCGGAATCGGATGATCTTTATATCAATCCTACACCTCTCGACGAGAGGAATCTAATAAAAATATTATCAGCCATGAATAAGATGACCCACATGAAGTTTTGCCCTGGTTTCCAATTTTAACAGACATGAATCAAAACAAAAATGCAAAGATCCTTCACTTACTTCAAAATTTGTTGCACTTTCCTCGTCACTGTCATAGCTGATATGTGATGGCTGAACATTGTATTCGAGCTGCTGAAAATGAACTTCTTCCTCCCACAATCTAGCTGCTTGTTTGATTGCAAGATTAGCTTCTGTTTGGAGAACATAATCATCATCATACTGATAAAACTGAGGCAAATCATCGGTATAAAACATATCATCAAGCATGCGGGTTATATCAACAGTTCTTTCTTCGCCAAGGTGATCTACAAAACAATCATTATCAGATCTATGACAACTAGGATAAGAAACAAAATGTTTTGGATCAGCAACTTGTTCTTCTTCAATCAGCGAGCCATGAGCTTGAACATCATAATCATTCCTTGCGTTGATCTTGTCCATCATCTTTTCCACTGCACTTACCAAAATGTCAAGTTTCACCTCTAGAGATGTTGATTCGGTCGGATCTATGTTTTTCATCTCTTCTTCTTTCAACCTTGCCCGTCGGATCAGCAGATGCGCCTCTACATTTACTGCACTGTTTTGCATCTCATGAAGTGTTGCAATATCCCTTTCTCTCAGCTGAAACTCCATCTCTGGATCAAAGGCACCCGGATAGTGCAAGAGAGCAGATCTAGGAGTAGGCCTTATATCAATTGGGATCGAATAATAAACTTGGTTAAATCTGGCCGAAAACTGTTGTACTGTCTCCCCTGGTAGTCTTTTCAGCTGATTATACTCTTCTACAATCAAGAAAAGGTTCTCCCTGATCATCCACCTGTCAAGAAAAATTTTGACGAACTGCCGGAAATCTGAGATGCTCATATCAGGCAGGGTTTTGAACCAACTCTTCACTTTAGCTTGCAAAGAAAGAGCAAAAAGCCTTATACTGACATCTTCTTCATCAACTTCAAAAAGGTCAAGAAAGGACTCAAAATTCTGCACATGTTGCTCAGTGTTGACATTCTTACTTTCACCATCGAACCTCGGCAAGTATAGATCATAGTTTTTGGGGAAAGCATGGAGAAAAGAAGGTAAAACAAGAGGTTTATACCGATCTAGAATTTTACAAGGTATAGGGGTATGTACAGAAGGTATAGAATCAGCCTTGGTCTCTTGAGGTTCATCAATTTGAAGATGGTCATCACAAGATTTAGAAAAAGGATCCTAATCAAGCTCAAAGGCATGCAAATCTTTGGTATTCACAATCTTCAAAGGGAAAGAATCAACTGCAGGTTGAGGATATCTTCTCAAATAGAATACACTTTGCAAAGCCTTCTTGACATTCTTGGGAAAAGAGAAGAAATAATTTATGACAAAGAACAAAATGTCTTGGATGAAATTCCAACTTGAATACCTGATCTGTCCATGTTGTCCTTTCATGTTTTTGTTGGTCGGGATCATCCTCCAGTGGAGTCTTTGGATCTGATCTTGAAAATGATTTAGAGTCGCCAGGTGAATGATTTCAGCCTTGCCAGTGTCTGATCGTTGTCCACCATCAACCATTAGATCTGAACTTGATACATGTACTGGGGTAATTAACAAGTTAGATGTCACGTTTACAAGCTAGACTGGAGATTGACTGAAGCAGCGTTTATCTACTTCCGCTAATGCAAAGCAAAAGCGTTTCGAAGGCTACCTGGCATAACTTCAGGCTCCGTCTGTAGCTTATAAAACAAATGACATCAACAAGCAAACCATGTTTTCCCCAGTATGGTCACCACAATGTTAGCGCCCAAATCTTCCTCAGGCTGAGGAAGGCAAAACTCAAGGCCACATCAAACCAAGCTCAGCCTCGTAGCTAGCCCTACGAGGACAGGAGAGGGCTCTCTTCGGGTCTATCTCAACAAAAGATCTTCAAAGAGGCTGAGATGACTCACAATTAATACTGATTTTAGGCTAGTAAAGAGATAGGGAAGTTTGTTTTAGATTTTTGAGTTTTTTGTTGGAGAAATGGGAAAACCAATTTTGGGTGCGGGGATTGAGGTCAGATCTTTGCAGAAATCGAGTTGGGGCAAGCTAGGTAATAGTGTTGATGCCTTTGATCAGGTGTATGGATGGATCAGAATGAAAAGGAGCTGAAGAGGACAAAGGAGAACATGGATCCTCTCCAAACTGACGAAAACATGTAAAACTAAACAAATTTTAAAGGAAGAGCACTGTGAACAATGAATTCAACCTCATTTACTCACTCATTTAGTTTCAGAAGCATAAGAAGGAATGGCATACATGTAAACATGAATAAACTTAAAATAACTGATAAAAACACCATCAAGAGCTGAAAGCCAAAAGAATCCCAACAGGTGCTGCAAAATCTCTGATCTTTCCTTAGCCAAAATATGAAAAATATGTACAATAATGTGCCAAAATCTTCCCAAGAGTCCAACCCTTACTACTGACTGAAAATTTACATAATATAGACCAAGCTAACCCATTCGCTAACCTCTAGGGGTCGAGCTCCTCCTTCTGGGAGCAATTTCAACCAATTCTAAACAAGGAACTGAAATCTAGGTAGTCAAACAACTAACCCCTATATGCTAGGAAACTGATTCATTACATTAAATTTTTGCTATTTTGTGGATGAATCATCCAGAATAGGTAAATAAGTACCAAATTTACATCATGTACATTAAATTACATCAATCTAGGTAAAAAATCACATCAAGAGGTGAAACTAGTCATGACTGGCCGAAATTCTGAGCTGGAAAGTGAAAAATTGACCAAAAACCTCTATGCGTAGCGCCCTGATCTCTATGCGTAGCGCACCTTTCATCCTGTTTTGGGGGCACTTCCCAACATCCAAATTGCGCTCATGATAGCTCATTGGAAAGCCCTGCATGTCTACTTTCCAACCCAAGTGGAATTTTTCAATTTGGAGCTCATTTTCCCCTCCAAAACTGCATTCTCCCAGAAGTACTTCCTGTTGTTGCAAAAGGTGGCAGCAAGGTGGTTTTCATGGTGTTTTTAGGCCTTTTGATCATCCAGAACTTGATGAAATACTTCGGCAATAACTGAGCATGCATAACTTACCATGAAAAACCCAAAAATACAAAGTTTCCCTCCAGCAAGTGTCCCAATCAAAAGCGAGCGCGTCGACGCGCTACTCGTAGAGCTGAAAAAACTGTTTTTGGGACCAAAAAATTTCAAAATGACAAAAATTTCTCTGAATTTGCTCAAATTCGGAGCGAAGACCCTCCATCATGTATCATGCCCAGCCAATGAAGCCTCGGCCAAAACTCGAAGTGGATCTAGCCTCTTTCATCGTTTTAATGCTCTGCTCAACCTCCTTTTCAAAATATTCATTTTTGCTTTGTCGACATGCATGTGAGCCCAATAGTGATGTTTCATGTGACAGAGCATGTCTTTGTCTCTATTGGCCTTCACCAGCAACTTCTCTAAGTGGATGTTGACCCTCTCAAGCCAAAAATCTCGGTTAGCCTCTACCTCCTGCTTATAAACTGAATCTGTGTCTGACATGGCTTTGAAAACAAGATGTCTGCAATATGTATGTTGATATAGGTGTAGTGAAATCAAAAGTTCAATGTATGCTCAAAACCTAAACATGTTACATGTGTACCAAAGCATCATAGGAAACAAGCCACAGTGGTAATAGCTCTGTTTAAGTAGATTGGCATAAAATAGTCACTGCTTTGATCACAAGGGAATTTGACAAATGAGCAAAAAGTGTAATGTGCACCCTTTGCAATGTTGGCTAAAACTTTACAAATGAGTATGGGACTGTATTTCACCAATGGAGAATGGGAAAATCTTCACCAAGCCACCCACATGTCTTTAAAAACCCTAAGGAATGATTTTGGTATGTGCATAGGGTTTCACTTTTCTACACCCAACACATCAAATTTCCCACCTTAAACGCACTACAAACATTTTAAAATTGACTGAGCAGCCATGAAAAACCTACTTGCAAGCTTTGGAGTCGATTTGGCAAGAACTGGTCGCATTAACAAAATTTTTTTTTGGGGCTATGACTAAGTGCGTAGCGCCCGAACCCAACACGTAGTGCACACTTGTATGCGTAGCGCCTTTGTTTTTTTACACTGGCCAGTGAGGCCCAGTGTGTAGCGCACACCTGTGTGCGTAGTGCACAGACCCAACGCGTAGCGCATTTTGTAAGAGGCGTTTGGAGGTCTTCTCGGTGTCAAAATCGGGCGCAGGATAGCACGTTGGAAAGGTAACTAAGTCGGCTTTCCACTACAGCTAGAATTTTTCAATTTGAAGTTCATTTTCTTTGCCAAAAGTCAAATCTCCCAAGACTGGTCAAAATGTGCCAAATGAGGCTGCCTCAAGGTAGAGTGTTTTTGTAGTCAACTTTTGAATGCCTTCCTCAATTCCAAATTGAGCTCATGATAGCTCTTTGGAAATTTATTTTTGTCTAGTTATCCTTTGACTTATCAAGAAAGTTATTTGGCCAACCAAGCTAGGAGAAAAATTGATTTTCCCAAGGTCACTTCAGAGGTGCATCAATTCTCCCGAGGCGATTGTATTTTTGACATTTATCCAAAACCATTGTACCTCTATAAAAAGTGAAGGAGGTGTTTCTTCCTTGGCCTATTTTGGACAAAAACCTCTCTCAGTTTTCCCAAATTCATCTTTGATTGCTCAGAAACATCATTTGAGTAAAACCTATCCCGATGTGTGAAACAAGGGATTTTGTCGAAATGAAGCGAAATGAAGGGGATAAGGGGCTTCTAAGCTATTGGGGAAATTTTTGGAAGTAGGGAGGGATGTTAGGAAGTAGGGTAAAGTGGAATCTCGGAGATCCAGTGAGGGGAAGGGGTCAAAAAGGGAAAAACACAGGCCCAACCTAGAAAATTGTCAGGTTGTAGCAAGAAGCTAGGGTTTGTGGAAAAATGAGGAATTTGGGGAATCTCAGTCATGGGAAGTGTTTAATGAGGTACATGAAGGATAGGGAAAGGTGTATGAACATCTGGATATAAGTTTTGCTAATGATTTTACCATCCAAGAGAAATTACCTCCAAAACCCTAGGAGAGGGAAATGGACCTTGCCAAGGCACAACTGAAGCATGAATAAGCTGTAAAATGACCCAATGGAACCTGACATGATGATAACAACCATATGAATGATGATAGACTCAGCTGAATAGTGACATAGACTAACATTTGGGCAACTTTGAAAAGAGTGAAAGCAAACCCTAGACCTAATGCCTAGTGACCAAATTTTGCTTGAAGACTCACCGAAATGACAAAATTTGACCTTGACACTCTGAGACCACTTTTTAAGAGCATATATGGTCACTGGAGGAAGGCTGGAAAGACACACTAACACCATGCATATAAGTAAACATCAACATCAACATTAGAATGTTTGATTGGCATATATAGGGATCATCCAATAAAGCACTTTCATGATCTAATTCCCATTGCTTCAAAATAGTAAATATGTGTTGTGCTCGGAGGACTTCTTCAAGATTAAGAATCATATCAATGCATTTTGTTCAAGATTATCTGAGGGATATGATTGGTGACCTTACTGGTGATTTATATAGTCACTCTAGAGTTATGGTAGGTGTAATTTTGTGCCCAAATTTTGGCACACGTGATACCTTTATATTATTATGATGTGATGGTGATGATGATGATAATTAATTTCTACTAAGATTGAAAATGGCCCTACTGGACCTTAAGAAGTAAAGAGATTATTTTTAATTTCTTAGAAATTATTTATATGCTTGAAATACATTAAGATAAGAGAAGTGCTCCAAAATCATTATAGTCACAAGACATAATTCCATGTCGCATGCATACAAGTAAACATCAACATTAACATTATAATGTTCAGTTGGCATGTGTAGGGACTGGATAAAAAATACTTTCACAATTTAATTCCCATTGCTTCAAAGGAGTGAATATGTGTTGTGCCACAAGGACTTGTTTAAGAGTAGGCATCACATCAATGCAATTTGTTCATTATGATTTGAGGGATATGACTATGGACCTTACTAGTGATTTCTATAATCACTCTAGAGCTATACTAGGTGTGAAGTTGTGACCAAAGTCTGGCAGGGATGATTCTAGTCTATCCTATCTCATGGGTTCTCTAGGTATGCGTATGAAATTAAATTGAGAGGGCCTCATCATGCGCTTTAATGCGTATATTGATGTTTACCCTTACACACAAAGATTAAGTCAACTCCCACTTAGTTATTTCATCTTGTTGGTTATATTAGAGGTCATTACCATGTTATTTCAATTAAGAAGGCCTATCATAACAATGAACTAATATAGGAACATAATGTCCCAATAGATGTATTGGTTATTCCCAAGTTATAGTAGATAGAAGCAAGGGACATCCCAAATGAACAACCTTTATAGTTCATTGGATGTCAAAGAAGTTGTCAAGAGGAAAAATTTCCTTAAATATTGGGTTGCCTTTGATTTATCTATCATGAAAACTCAAATTAAAAATGCTCTTCTCCAAATACTTACTTCAACTATCCCAAATACATGCCATACATGTTTACCAGTTACTTTAAATATATATATGATTGAAATCTCTCCCTAAGAATATCTAGTACTTGTTGGTGTTGTATTAGTGATTATACACAACCCTCGAGTAAAAAAACGAGTGACCTTGATGTTCATGACTTTAGAATCTCTTGGGTATAATTATGACAAATATCACCATATGTGCTCACACATCATAAAGTGGAGTCTATTATCATAATTATCATACAATCGATAGATGTGTTCGACAATAAAAAAGAGGTGTATCGTACAACAACAATGGTTATGTGCACTTTTGTTAATTTTGCATACATTCACCAATTTTTGCACCTGACAATGATAAAAAAATTATTTTGTACATTATTGGTGAAACAACATTTGCTCAATTATTCACATACATTCTAACACATATGGACCTCCTATGTTGTAAATCACTGTGGATATATGTTTTGGCCCTTTAAAACACTCACAAAAAAATAATTTCTCCCAAACCCTTGATTGGTATGTCCTCCCTCTTTCCCTTTGAAGAATGACCACCAATTCACTGTTGGCTAATATGTGCAAAACCTTGAAATTGGCCTCCCTTCGAGAGTGCAAGTTCTAAAACCATGTTAAATTTAACCTTATAATTACAATCTATAAAAAAATAATAAAAATTTTCCGAAAAAAACCAAACTCTAGAAAATCTAGACCAGTCTTTTGTCACCGCGTACTTTTCAAAAAGTGCGCCATTCCGTGGGCAATAATGACTCTGGTTTGAGTTGTTGTAGCATTATTCGCAATAATGTCGTCACAATTGAATCTAAATTGTAACACAAAATAGTGGAGTGGAGCAGTTTATTTGTGCGGTGGGTATGTTACCATGTCAGGATGGTCAAAATTTTGGTTTGGGATGATGGTAGGTCAAGAATGATTGAAAAATTAGGCTAGGTTAAGCTAAATTTTGATTTTGAGTGTGAAATTTTGTAGTTTCCTAAAAAAAATAGGTTGGGGCAATGGAAATTATGATGGTTATGCTATTTTATGTATGAGACAAAAAGACATTTTGTACTCTTCTGAAAAACACAAATAACTTACTTTATAAGATTGAAGGTACAGTAGAAAAAATTGATATTTAATTGGGTGAGGGTGAAAATGCATTTGATGTGTTTTAGTTTTTGGATTTGTATTTTAATGATTTTTTTTTTGGAAATTTAATAGATCTATGTGGAAATGGACTTCAGTGTCGGATTCTAAGCTGAAATAAACCTAAAAAGTAAAGACTATGTGTAGAATGAGAAACTCGATTATAAAAGTGTCCTCTTCAGATGTCGATCCTCCTTTGAGACAGGCCATCTAGCCAAAAATTGCCCAAAAGCCTCCCAGAAAAATTCTACTAGAAAAACCAAACTTTAAAATATATTATTTTTATTAATATATATATATATATATATATATATATAACTTTTTATAATTAAGTTTATTAAACTATATTTTTAATTTAATAATAATTCATGTTAAATTGAAAATATAGAGAAAAACTATAATCATGAAAAATGGAGAAATAGAATAAATTAAAGAATTAAAAATTAGATAAAAAAATAAATAAAACTAAAACAAAAAATTACTAAACAACTCACAATAATACCTCAACTAGTCACCTTACAAATATATAAATTTATATAACAAGAAAAACAAAATTCCTAATGTTAAACTATGGATAAAGGACAATTTTTTTTTAACTATTTAATTTATTACTCTATCTTCATAAATTAGCGTTTTCTTTAATTTATTAACACTCCATAAGATTAAGCATACTATATGAGTCTCAACCTAAAGTTTTAGATTTAATTATTCATCATGTGCAATTTCACACTGTGAGTGAAAAAAGATATGGACTTTTTCTAACACATCCAAAGACCCACTATGGATGAGTATGTTTTTATCTTGGAACCTCATTATTATAGAGCATTCTATGCTTATTTTGGAGTCTCATTATAATCTTTTAGCATTATAGGTTTTGTATAATTTGATTCTTTATCTTAGTTTCATCATAATTTCCTAATATTTTAAATTTTATATAATTTGATTATTTATCTTAGAGTATCACATTGTAAATTTATTATTTTTTTTTATTTTATTTTTTACTATTTTATTTAAATAAACTATGGCAAATATTTATATCTAAAATATAATTAATTTTTTAATTCATTTATCAAATTATTCGTTCACCATTTTAAAAATTTAAAATTTAAATAAACACTTAATAGTAAATTTTATAAAGATTGTTATAAATAAATATCCATCAAATTTAATCCGGATAAATATCCATCAAATTTAATCCGGATAATTTTATAATGATTGATACACATAAATATCCATCAAATTTAAGCCGTCTCCAAAATATCTTCAGCTCATCATGTCACGTTTTATGAATGTTATATTTGATTTTAATACGAGGCAAAGGGATCTGGAAATGTCAAAAAGATGATTGATGGACAGAAAAAATGTCAAAAACGATATTTAGTTTGGTTGGTGAAAGCCCGTTCAAGGAGGGGCAATGTAGATTATGCTTAGGTTGGTTTCAAAGGCAGCAAACCGAACAAGGCAAAGTGGATGGAGGTGGACAGAGTGAGGGAGCTATACCCTCACCTCTTTAATAGGTAGTTGAAGGCTTTTGGGGTCCAAAAGCTTCCCAATGGGGAGGCATGATCAGGAGGTCTTGTCCCAAGTGTCGTCAAAAGCTCAAAAATGAAAGTGCTCAGAACTGGTTCAAACTTGAACGAATGGAAAGAGCTCGTCCTCCTGATTCTGGTGCTACAAACGGTTCAAAAAACAGTCTCCGTATGAGGAAGTTATGCAAAAAAGAGAAATTGCCCAATAACATTGAAATTTTGAATTTTTTTCAAAAAAAAATTAAAATAGAATATTCCCAGAATATTCCTTTTTTGGTAGTGAATGGCAGGCTGCCATGTGGCAGGCCTGGAGGCCACCACGTGGCCCAAGATGATGTCATCATATCTATATTGGGCGCATATATAAAACTTTTGGTGTTGCTAAGTTTTGAACACAGGACCTCCCTCGCATCAATGGACATTCTTACCGTTAGGCCAATGCTGCAGGTTTTGATATGGAGGTGGCAAAAACCATTTTTAAAAGGTTTGAATTATTATGAGGTGGGGTCCGAAGGGGGCCAACCCCCATACATATGACCACCGCCCGGAACCGTAGGCCTAACTCCTAACCGCGCACCCAAATTCAAACAGTCATCGCTGATGTGTTCACATATGCAAGAAATTCGGAGGTTAACACTCAATTTTATTAACCGTTCATTAAAAGGCATGGCGCGGAATCCGATGGAGAACCTAACCACCGCCGAACTTCGTTCACATGCATTAAATCAAATGGATAACTAGCGGGTAATGTGCGGTTAGACTGGCGGATTTTTGGCAGACTGCCAAATTTTGGCGGTCCCGCCATAATTGGCGGAGTTAACTGGACTCAACTACAGTTAGCTGAAGTGATTCTAGGCCTAATTGGGGGAAAACTTCAATGAGCCATAACTTTGGCTAGGGAAGTCCTTTTTGGACGATTTTTTATTGGCATAGGTTAGAGAGCAATCAGAGGTCGTTTACAGGTGTTTTTGCTCCGTGGAAGTTCTAGGAGCCACTAGGGCCCAGTATTGTGAGAGCTGTATAGGGTTGCAGGTACCCATTGGAGGAGAACCAATAGTAATTCCTCACTGATTTGAGTGTTCTGCATCCAGTTTTACAGTCTATTTCACATGTTGAGGCTTTTATTCAACTGTATATTCATTTTGAGCTTTTAATCAAAACAAGGACATGCCCATTTGGGAGCCTTAGACCCAGCAGATCTAGCCCAGGAGGGGTGAACTGCTTTATCAACTTCTTTTGCATCTGTGGTTGAGTTATTTTGCAGAACAAATTCGTTTTAGTGTGTTAAACAGTAAAAGGAAATAATTCTACTATACTTAAATGGGTCATGAACAACTGAAAATTTCATTTGTTTTTAACTGCAAGACATGTACATCTTTTAAACATGTATGTTTACTGAATTGAATACCTTGCAAAGCATTTACAAGTAGTTTCAGATTCAAATCAAGTTGGTATTCTTATAAGGTATTCAATTCAGTAAAGATACATGTTTTAGTGATGTACATGTCTTGCAGTTAGAAACAAATGAGTTTTTCAGCTGTTTATGACCCTTTTGTGTGTAGTAGAATTAATTCATTTCCCTGTTTAACATACTAAAACAGATTTGTTCAGGAAAATAATTCAAACACAGATGTAAAAGAAGTTGATAACGCAGTTCACCCCTCCTGGGCTACATCTGTCGGGTCCAAGGCTCCCAAATGGGCATGTCCTTGATTTTATTAAAAGTTCAAAATTATTGTACAACTGAGTACAAGCTTCTACAGGTGAAATAGATTGTAAAAATGGATTCAGAACACTCAAATCCCTCAGGATTGACGACTGGTTCACCTCCAATGGGTACCTGCAACCCAATACAGCTCTCACAATGCTGGGTCCTAGTGGCTCCTATAACTTCCATGGAGAAAATACACCTGCAAACAACCTTTGATGGCTGGGAAACCTATGCCAATGGCTTCAGAAGGTCGAAGAGCCCCAAAATAAATAAATAAATTTGTCCAAAAAGGACTCTCCTAGCCAAATTTATGGCCATTTACTCCCAACTACCAGCTGGTCCTAGAAAGACTCCAGCTAACTTTAGTTAGAGTCCAGATAGGCCCGCCAATTATTGCAGGATCGCTCAAATTTAGCGCTCCGCCAAATTTTCCTCCGGCTAAATCGTTCTCTAACTGCAATTTAATTGAATGCCATGTGAATGGTTTATGGCTTGGCGGTTCTGCATGGGATTGCGTGCCAGCACATTTTGTTGACCTGCCCTTAACTGCATGTTAACCCTGCACTTTGTGGTAATGTCACCACGTATCCATAACATAACACGGTGACCGTTACAGTTTAACGTTGGCGGGTCTGGGGGCATAAGCCCTGGTCCTGGGCCACGGTCACGTCGTCTAGTGGGGCTGGCCCCCTATGGGCCCCACCCTACGGTCTCTCAAACGTTAAATATAATCTGTTCCGCCAACCTAACAACTCTGATCCCTGTGACGCGTTGGTAAGGCGCGGCGTTTGGAGACATCAGGGCTTAAGTTCAAACCACAGATCCGACCCAATATTTTGGAAATGCGCCCACATAATGCTGATGTCACTCTGGGCCACATAGCACCCTCTAGGCCTACCACATGGCAGCTTTCCATTCACTTCCTGAAAAAGAATATTCCGTGGAATATTCTATTTTAAATATTTTTTGAAAAAATTCAAAATTTCAATGTTATTGGGAAATTTTTCTTTTTGGCATAACTTCCTCATACGGAGACCGTTTTTCGAACCGTTTGTAGTGCCAGAATCATGAAGATGAGCTCTATTTGGTTGTTTAGGTTTGAACCAGTTCTGAGCACTTTCATTTTGGAGCATTTTACGACACTTGGTCCTGAGCTCCTGATCACACCTCCCAAATGAGAAGGCTTTTGGTCCCCAAAAGCTTACTGAATCTCTGAACTGAACTATACAGCACTTGAGGAATAGAAATATCCTCTTCTATTCAGCCAAAAGAGCATACTGATGCCAAAATGTCCTCCCTTATCAACTATCGTCATGGTGACTTTTTGCTGCATAAGCCGAGTACTTGTCGAATCCCAACCAAGCTTGTTCACCTGACAAACTGAAAATTTGCAGAAACCAGCAATGATACTTGTTGATATATGAGTTGAAATATTCCTCTAAACATGTGGGCTTGCCAACTTTCATGATGCCCATCCATGGCACCTCTGCTCCAGAAGAAGAGCTGCCTCCCATTTCCTGCAATTGGTCAGAAAGCAACTACTTCTCTTCCCTCATGGAATTCAACTGCTCTTAAAGTCTAGAGCTCTGCCTTTCATCCTCATACATTTCTCTCACTATATTCATCATGATGAAAAATTCTTGCTTCAAGCCTTCATCAAAGAATCTTGTGAAGGAGGATGATTTTGAGAACTCACTTATGGAAGTTGTCATTATAAAAATGAACAAAAGAGCTTCAGCAAAATTCAAAATCTATTAACAAATTCCTGAATCAAATGATTGTAGAGTCAAAATCTTATTCAAACAACCTATTTTGCATCAAACTTCTTGTGCTTCACAGATTGTCTTAAGGTCCTTGGGGTAAGGAAAATATCTGTTATTCCTTTTTTTCTTCTCCAAGACTTAGCTATTCAGTGGCTATCCCCAATCTTCTTTTCAAGCTATACAATCAAGCTATTGTGATAAAAAATTGCAAGACAGTCAAAATATCCTTGCACAAAAACAATCAAAAGACAACTACACCAAAGATTGACTGAAAAGAGCGTTTATCTACTTTACAGTTGTATAAAAAGAGCATTTCGAAGGCTTCTTGGCTCTTTTCAGGCTCTGTCTACAGCTTTATTTGACTACTTTTGATACAAAGAAGCAACAACCTACTCTGATACCATCTTCTTCCTGCAAAGCATGTTTCAAACTATTGCATTCCTCAAGGATACAACCTTTACAACCTTGAGATAGAGAACCTGAAATGAAACTCCTTCTAGGAACTGTTTCAATTGCCTTCATGGCTACTTTGGAACTTTCTCCATAAGATTGTCCATAGCCAAGACCCAAATTCTTAGGCCTTACCTCAACCATTATTGGCTCAACTATACCCTGTGCATGTTTTCCCAATCCTTTTCCTTCATATCCCATTTTGGACATCAACTTGGACCCTATGCCTCTGGTATGTTTCTCAAAAGAACCAACATAAACATTCTTATAGGAATTTGAAGAAATGCTTTTCCAGCTCATGGGATTATGCACTGCTTTGCACAAATTTCCTTCCCCGCACCAAATGACACCAAAGGGACCTTGTGCAACAAGAGAATCATCAGCAACAAGTTGTCTTGAAATATGCTGAACAATGGACTCAACCATCAACATAGAAAATGTGTACACAACCGACACAAGTCGACAAAACATGTGCACCACAATCGACACAAGTCGACAACATAAGTGGCACAATCGACACAAGTCAATGAAACATGTGACACAATCGACAATGTAAAAGTGTGCTCACAAGCGACACTAGTCGACCAACAACAAGATACATTTACAAATACCTATGCATGTATCATGTACAATGAACTATATACAGTTCGACAAATACACCTACAACATCTATGTACAGGTTTAACTTCAACTCTTCTTTTGCAAAGACCAACAGGTACATCAACCCAATAAAAACACATATGGGTGAAAAGAGCTGAAATGAAAAACATTGTTGCAAAACTAGTGAGTATCATTGCTGGTTTCTGCAAATTTTCAGTTTTTCAGGCGAATAAGCTTGGTTGGCATTCGAAAAGTACTTGGCTTATGCAGCAAAAAGTTGCCATGAATACAGTTGATAAGGCAGGACATTTTGGCATCAGTATGCTCTTTTGGCTGAATGGAAGAGGATATTTCTGTTCCTCAAGTGTTGTACAGTTCAGTTCAGAGATTCAGTAAGCTTTTGGGGACCAAAAGCCTTCTCATTTGGGAGGTGTGATCAGGAGCTCAGGACCAAGTGTCGTAAAATGGTCAAAAATGAAAGTGCTCAGAACTGGTTTGAACCTGAATGACTACATAGAGCTCATCTTCCTGATTCTGGCACCGCAAACTGTTCGAAAAATGATCTTCATATGAGGATGAAAGAAAGAGCTCTAGACTTCAAGAGCAGTTGAATTCCATGAGGGAAGAGAACCAGTTGCTTTCTGACCAATTGTAGGAAATGGAAGGCCAACTTCATCTTGCAAACATGAATCTGGAAAGGATGCATGAGTTGGAGACACAACTCCTTGTTGCCAAAGAAGCCTTAGCCAAGTATCAGCTTGAAGAAGAGGTAAACAATTCTAGTTTGTCTTCAAATTCTTATAAGAATGTTTATGTTGGTTCTTTTGAGAAACATACCAGAGGCATAGGGTCCAAGTTGATGTCCAAAATGGGATACGAAGGAAAAGGATTGGGCAAACATGCACAAGGTATAGTTGAGCCAATAATGGTTGAGGTAAGGCCTAAGTATTTGGGTCTTGGCTATGGACAATCTTATGAAGAAAGTTCCAAAGCAGCCATGAAGGAAGAAGGTGTGCATAAGCATGCACTTGAACAAGAAAGTGGTGAAAGCTCTAAAACCATTGATGGGATTGATAGTGTTCCAAAGGGAGCTTCTTCTTCTTTCGATTCACCACCTTATGAAGGTAATGAAGGTGAAAGAGAAAGGTATAAATCTGATTTCCATCACCCTTCCTTTGATCATGTAAAGCATGGAAAATTTCCACATAAGCATTGGAAAAGAATTGCATGTTCTTTTTGTGGTTTGGTTAACCATAATGTTTCTAGATGTTGGAAAAGAATGGCAACATATAGGAAAATTTTGAAGGAAAGGAGGCAAGAAGCCAAAGTTCCATTGAACAATGCAAATCATGCTGTCAAGAAGATGAACATGTGTTGCACTTATTGCCATAAGTGTGGACATACTGCTAAAAGGTGTTGGACTTTGAATCCAGCAGTGCTTCCACGAAAGTTGAAGAAATTGGAGAAAGAGTATGGCAAGAATGGGAAAGAAGTTTCCATCATTGATATGTGTCAGGATGATACACATGTTGATATCGATATGCAGTTAAAGGAAGCACCTTTG
This sequence comes from Pinus tabuliformis, assembly GCA_031772625.1. NCBI lineage: Eukaryota > Viridiplantae > Streptophyta > Pinopsida > Pinales > Pinaceae > Pinus > Pinus tabuliformis. The sequence goes on along the minus strand of CM062818.1, from coordinate 1,529,197,839 downwards.
AAATGGATTGGTAAGAAATGGTTAGAATTCTTATCCAATTAAAGTTGCATGTCTTTTGATTGAATGCATTTCTTTGTTAAGGGAATGCAAGTTGCAGGATGGAAAAGCTGAGTATGAGACTCACTCTATCGCAACGAAAGTTATATTCATTTCAGCTTTGAAAGTACATGTACATGTGATCAAGGATATTGTACTTATGATTGTACTTAAGAGAAATTTGAAGGATAAACTGCATGCATGAGAATGATATGCATGAGCACAGCGATCATGATGATTTCCTTGTATTTTAAACATGTATGTGTGATTAACTTGAAGGGTTGATTACTTTGTTTTTAACCATGCATGTAATGTAATATTGACTTGGAGTATTTGTGCACTCATTTACATAAATGAAAATGGATACCTTGCACCCGTAAACAAGTACATTCCATTTTCAGATCATATACTTAGATAGCTAAATATGTTTACCAAGAGTCACTGCCCACCATAAATTACGCAATTCACTACATAAATTTAAATAGGAGTTTAGGTTAGTGCCCACCAAAATTTATGCAAATTGTGGCAGAACCTTTAGATAGAAGAATTATTGACTTAGTAAACAAAGATAACTTATATATGTATACAAGAAGGTTGTAATTTCCTATAGAGTTAAGTCCCTTCAATAAAATTGAGATTATTTCTTAAAAATTTAGATTAACATTCATACAAATAAATATTATTTTGCAGAAAATATACTTTCTTATAGCCATATTATTTCTTATAATGACAAGATTTAGTGAGAATGTTGACCTTTTAAGTTGCATTAAAACAAGTTCTTTATTTATTAATAATATTCAATAATATAAATGAATTTAAGCGAAATTTTTACGAGTTACTCACATTATGCTTGATGCCATGCATATTTCTAAACTTTTTTTTAGATGCAACTTCTTGAAATTTTCTTGAGACACAATAGAGTTATATAAGATATTGTCATAGTATTAATATGCATATGTTTACAAAACATAAATCCAACATATTCACATTAAAGTTTCAAAGGTAAACACCAATTGATTAGCACATTAGAACATCCTTTAAGACAATATATAATATTGAAATATTAAAACATGTAGCACTAGCCATTCTATATATATCATTGGGATAGTAAATACCTAACAATAATGTCAGTGTTGAGTTGATTGAGGCCATTAGACACCTACTTTGAAAACATAAGAATAATATGTATATATATATATATATATATATATATGACAATCTAGCATTATTGATGGAATTTCAAGAGGACACCTAGTTATAATAATGTGATTAAAAATAGTAAGTTAATGTTTATGTGAATGCTCAAAATATATAAGATGGATTTAGGATGATTGTTTAGGGATATCTAAAGATATTTGAGGGTGACTAGTAGTGTGTCATAGCACTTGCTTAGATAGCAATGGGAGAGGTGGTAGATCCACAGTTATCTTCTCAATATTAGAAATACTCGTTTACAAGCATAACAAAAGGAAAACTTACACCTATCATTATGCAAAACATGTGTGAGCCAAGTAAGAATTGACAAGGCCCTAAGTCATGCTAATAAGTCTTGCGTATCATACAGATATTTGAACAATTCAAAATGGTGAGGACGCGAAGAAATCAAGGTCAAGGAGGGTCATCACAAGGACCTCCTACAAATAACCCATTTCATAACCCGGAGTTGGCTCTCGTCTTGTGTTCCCTAAAAGCAATTAAGGAGACTTTAAGAGGGCACCAAACAATTGAAGTGGAAGTAGAGCACCCTCCATCAGGGTTGGGAAATCTCGAGGGATCAAGAGACTCTGATAGATGACCTCCAATCAAGGACATTACTAGGGAGCTCCAAAATATTAAGCTCCAAGAGTTTGCTGGAGGTCGTGCCAGCGAACGTGCAGAAGCCTGGTTAGAATGAATGAGAAGGTGCTTCGCACTAAGATATTATACTTCCAATTCAAAGGCTAAAATAGTGATATTCCAACTCAGATATAGTGCTCTGAATTGGTGGGGTAACTTAGAGCGTCAACTACACCTCACTCTGGACACAGTTACTTGGGAGTTATTTGAGGAGAGATTCTGGAAAAAGTACCTACCAGCATAGTATGAAGAACAACAGGTAGGAGCCTTCCATGCTTTGGTACAGGGAAATCGTACGGTAGAAGAATATGAGATTAGATTCATGGAATTGGTCAAGTATGTCTCCTACATGGATACTAATCAGTGCCAAGAAGATCGTTTCATTTATGGATTGAACCCTAAGATTAGGGCAATGGTGCAGATGTGGAAACCATCCTCAGTTGCAGAAGTTATGGAACATGCTTGTTATGTTGAAGAGCACTCAGACTTAAAGGGTGGAAACAAAACCATTTTTCCACAACAACCAAGGCTTATGGTGAAGGCCCCTTATGCCTTCCCCAGGGAGGGGAGTTTGAGGCCACCGCCATATGGAAACAGAGTTGTACCCAAAGCACCGACGGTGGGGATTTCAATGGTTACTAGTGCAGCTTCACCCGCAACTTCAAGGATTCATGCAAACCAAGGTCATACATGAGGAGAAGCAAGTAGGGGCAGGGGTCCCAAGGGAAGGAACACTTTCCAAAGAAATCCACAACATTCTATTCAAAGTCTACCACACATCACTTGTTGGGGATGCGGGGGACCTCATTACCAGTGTGACTATCCTCAATTACGAACTGGTAACAACCATAGAGAAGGAAAACCACCAATGGGGAGATAAAGTAGCCACCATCGAATCTATGCAGCACTTGATAACCAACAAGTTGAACACCGATTCTTCGAAGAAAGTATTGGGAGCAATATTGATGCAAGAAGGCAGAGTAATAGCTTACGCATCTAGAAAAATGAAGAAACATGAAGAGTTTTATGCTACCCATGACTTGGAGTTAGCAGTAGTGATGTTAGCTTTTAAAATGTGGAGACACTACCTCGTTGGGAGAAGATTTGAGTTAAGAACAGATCATCAAAGCCTAAAGCACCTCTTCACTCAAAGGGATTTGAATGCTAGACAAAGGCAGTGGAGTGAATTCACGAGTGAGTATGATTTTGAGATCTCATACATTAAGGGAAAGGAGAATGTGGTGGCTGATGCACTAAGCAAGAGACCACGAACCTTCTCCCTAGTAGCCTTGAGGGTCAATTTGAGGGAACGTGTGTTGGAGAAACTCTTTGAAGATAGTTGGTATCTAAAGGTTATATCATCACTCCAGAGTGGGAATCAGATAGAACCAAAGTTTGAGGGATATGTCCTTGAACCAGATGGACTATTGAGATTTCAAGGGAGAATGTACATACCTAAGGAAGGGGGTATAAGAAGGACCATCCTCAAAGAGTCACATAGAGCACTCTTTTGTGCACATCCTGGAGTGAAGAAGATGTATGCAGACATGAAGAAACTCTTCTTTTGAGAAGGCATGAAGCACGACATAGTCCAGTTTGTTGCAAAATGTCTTGAATGTCAACGAGTGAAGGCTGATCATCGCCATCTAGCAGGACTCTTACAACCACATGACATCCCTATGTCTAAATGGGAGGTAATTTCTATGGATTTTGTTTTGGGTTTGTTGGCATTATGGCTAAAGTGTTGTCCTTGATGGCAACCCATTCAGGTGATAGATCACAGTACTTCAAGTCAGCAGCAGAGATTGATGATCAGCTATCAAATATTAAAGAAAATAAGGGGTACGCACGTACACCTTACATAAGGTGCGTACACGTAGGTCAGTGTTACATAAAGTGCGTACATACCCGCAGTTATCCCGTTCAGGAGGTGCGTACCCCCAGTGCATACATTTCAAGGCAAAGAAATTCACATGTGGGGTTTTCTTATGTTTTACTCTTGGTATTTAGCCGACGGTATTGTGTTATTATGGTGTCGGCCCATGGTATTGATCCATGATTTAAGGAAGAGCTTTCCTATATAAAGCAAAGGAGATCATTTGGCTTGAGCATGTTTTGGGTTGAATATCTTATGAGGGCTAGATCTGAAATATTATGATCTCTTGGGAGTATGTCTAGATCTAAATAAGGCGAATCTACTCATGGATTGAGATCTCTTCGGCGCGTGTTCAGATCTGTAGATCTGACTGTCTGGGTTATTTCTGAAGTCTTGAAATCATCTATGCCCGAAGGTACACAGGTACAGTGAGAGAAAAGTGCGTACATACGCAGGAACAAAGCGTTTCAGGTGCGTACATACGCAGGCACAGAAGGGTTGCAGGTGCGTACATACGCAGGCACAGAAGGGTTGCAGGTGCGTACATACACAGGCACAGAAGGGTTGCAGGTGCGTACATACGCAGGCACAGAAGGATTGTAGGTGCGGAGGTCCACAGGCAGTTCAATGGACTCAGAGTGAGGTACGCAGGCGAGCAGTTGAGCAGGGTGCGTACGTAAGCAGGAAAGCAGTTGAGCAGGGTGCGTACGTAAGCAGGCGAGCAGTTGAGCAGGGTGCGTACGTAAGCAGGCGAGCAGTTGAGCAGGGTGCATACTGTAAGCAGGCAAGCAGTTGAGCAGGGTGCGTACGGTAAGCAGGCAAGCAGTTGAGCAGGGTGCTTACGTAAGCAGGCGAGCAGTTGAGCAGGGTGCTTACTTCTCTTAAAATCTTTGTTTATCATTGCTGTGTTCTGGGTTTGGTCCTATTATTATTGATCTGGTTACTACAGTTGACTGGGTGATTCTCTTATACTTGATGATCATTTGATGCTTATGGATCCAGTTTGAAAATTTATGAAAAGTGGTCCTTGTAAGAAAAGAAGTAGGGGGTTGTAGCTCCCTTCCAGGAGAGACTGGAAAACGAGAGAGAGTTGTAGCTCTCTGCAGGTTGCAGCCTGCGTACTGGTAAAGGACTGCACCAGTACAAAACCATTGTAAAAGGAGTTTCTAATTTGAAAGAAGATAGAGACATATTGCAGCAGGTGGTTTTCACCCACATTGGGTTTCCACCTTACATCTTGTGTTCTTTGGTGTGACTATCTGTTTTCTTTGTTCATGCTCATTATTTTATGGTACTGACATGCAAAAATAATTCAAAGAACAAATAAAGAAGATTTATTAAAAGAATTAGATAATACTGATTCACCCCCCCTCTCAGTATTATTTCTAACAGGGTTTTCTACTCACGTCACAAAGGCACAATGCTTTATTGGTTATAGTTGATAAATTGACCAAAAGTGCCCATTTCATCCCAGTAAGAGACACTTACGATGTTACTGAAGTGGCACGACTTTTTATAAGTGAATTTATTCGACTACATGGGTTACCCACAAAGATGATTTCTGATAGAGACTCCTAATTTACATCTAGGTTTTTGAAAAGTTTGCAATCAGCACTAGGGACTCAGTTAAACCTGAGCACTGCATATCATCCAGAAACAGATGGGCAGACTAAAAGATTAAATCAGGTTATGGAAGACATGGTTACAATGTACGTCATGGATAATCAGACTTAGTGGGAAAGGTATTTACCATTGGTAGAGTTTTCCTATAATAACAGTTACCATTGTTCAATCGGGATGCCTCCTTATCAAGCTCTATATGGGAAGCCATTTAGGACGCCATTAAGTTGGGAAAAGTTGGAGGACCGAGTAATAGTTGGGCTAGAATTAGTTCATGAAATGGAGGAATACATAAGGAAGATTCGACAAAGGTTAAAGGAATCACAAGATAGACAAAAGAGTTATGATGATTCACATAGGACTGATCAAAGTTATGAAGTAGGAGACCAAGTTTTTATTTGTATCCAACCCAACAAAAGCACCATTCGGTTTGGGAAAGGGACGAAGTTGTCACCTTGGTTTATAGGACCTTTTAGATCAAGGACAAGATTGGACCAGTTGCCTATCGTCTTGTACTGCCACCCCATTTGCATAAAAATCATGATGTTTTTCATGTGTCTATTTTACGACATTATGTTTCTGATGAATCTCACAAACAGGATTGGAGGGAATTGCAGGTCTCGGACATGGGAACCATAATGGTCGAACCATAATGGTTGAACCATTACACATATTTGACTATAGGGTTCGACAGCTCAGACGTTGCATGGTGGAACAGGTTAAGGTCCAGTGGGACAAGTATAACCCAGTATCTGCTACCTAGGAGGGTGCAGAGACTATACGTCGTGACTACCCCTCACTTTCTGAGCATTTGTGATGCCCATTTTGACTTAGATAGCTACCTATGATAAGGCTCTATTACGGTTCCATGTTATTTATGTATGAATGCTATGTAATATTGATGCATTTATTTGGACAGGTGAGACTACTTATATAAATTATTAGATGGATTAGGTATTGATGATTGAAATGTTTGATGTATGACTTACTTGATTATGATTTATCTAGTGCATGACTTATCAGAGTTATTGTTCTTTCATGTATGGCTTAAGTGGATATGATTTATCTAATGAATGACTTAGTGAAATTATGATTTATCTAATGTAAGATTTATTTCCAATATGAACTACAAAATTGACACGTGGATACTAGACTTAATAACATGATGTTTAAGATCACTTATCTATATATATTTTTTTGTTATATATATGTATGAATGAGAACTAACCGGCAGATTGGAAAGAACTATATGATAACCAAGATATACTCTTCCATTGGGGAAGGTCGAGACATCTAATGAGGAAATATATGATGTACATTGTTCTATTACATTTTGTATCTACTTGATATGCACTCTTATGACATAGGTAAAATGTAAATGGTAGGTGACAAGACTACCTGACTGGATTATTCGATGACATGTATCCAACCAGCGTTGTAGTGTGGTCCATATTAGGGTGTTGACCCTATTTGTGAGGAGGGGTGGAGGTATTTCCCACTGTGTAACCTCCAAACCTGGAATCATGGGAGGGCAGTGATGGACACACTCCCCTAGATGTGTGATGATGATTGTTAGTTGCCTGCTGGGGAAGTTAGGTCGATATAGTCAACGCTTCCGCCATATTGGTTTTATCAGTGGTTAGATTAGTATATCTGATGCCATAATATATAGCAGCAGAGGATGGATAGGGTGGGAGCGGAAGTAGGTTAGGAAGGATAGGAGGATATAGACTAGTTGGAGACCCTTGATGGGAAGTGGTATCGTTGTCTGACTTACTTAATTTTACTACTATAACTCTCTCTCTCTATTTTGTTATGCATTATTGTCAAACTTCTTTTGAACTCCTTGTATCTTTTTCACTCTAACTTCGGGACAAAGTTTTCTGAAGGAGGGGTGTATGTAATGGCCTACTTAATCTGATCATGCTAATATTTATTAGTGTTTAATTGACTTGAAAATATTGACTTATAATTATCAATAAACATTGGTATATACCTACATTGTGAAACTATAATTTTATTTTATTGATATAAATTTTATTATTGTTATTATTCAATTCCCAACTTGTCTTCTCAAATTTAATTTTGGATAGAATATGGTCTCATCCAATTTATTCCAAATTAAATATCCATATCCCAAGGTGTCTATTCAAATCTAGTTTTGAGAAGATATGGTCTTCTCCAATTTATTCCAAATTAAATATCCATATCCCAAGGTGTCTATTCAAATCTAGTTTTGAAAAGATATGGTCTTCTCCAATTTATTCCAAATTGAATATCCATATCCCAATGTGTCTTTTCAAATCTATTTTTGAGAAGATATGGTCTTCTCCAGTTAAATTCCAAATTAAATATCCATATCCCAAGGTGTCTTCTCAAATCTACTTGGGAGAAGATATGGTCTTCTCCAATTGAATTCTAAATTTAATATCCATATTTTATTCTCAAAATGTCTTCTCAAATCTACTTTGAATAAGATATGGTACGAAAATTCAAGGATACTAAATGAAAGGATGAGGGGGTTGTCATGACATTAATGATAGGTGGTTGAGGTGGATGGGAGGAAGAGACATAAAAGGGGAAGGATGATGAGAGGAGAGGGGGGAGATCCTTGGTCTTGGTTTTGGTTTGGAGGATTTTGTTTTGGGGGAGGGATGTGGAGAAAAAGAAGGGAGTGAATGGAGAGATAAATGAAAGAATACAAACTTGGATCTAGAGAGTGTTTGTTTAACTTGGACACACTACACCTAGTTGGACTTGGGCTCGGAGGGCTATGGAACCTGTGGAGGTTCCTTGGGCTATGAAATCATTCCTAATTGGATGGGAGGTAAATTCAGTTGAGTAGTCGAGAGGAGCATCCCAACAGAGTCAGGAGCATCTTAACCAAGCTATTGGAATATGTATTCTTCTATTTATTGATTACTTATGTAAATGGTTGCAATGAAATATTTACTTGTTTAATATGTTGTAAATAAATTTTAATTGTATATTGTCATCAAATAAATGTTGAGTTATAAATAATTTATTTCCGTTCTTATTGAGTTTAAATTTATTAAATTTAGTTTGTATTTAGAGGACCCTAGGATGGATTCTCACAATGGTGATGGTGATGGTGGTGGTGGTGGTGGTGGTGGTGGTGGTGGTGGTGATGGTGATGGTGATGGTGATGGTGATGGTGATGGTGGTGGTGATGATGATGAAAGTGTCTTTAATATTTTATTTATATGATAAAAAAGATGAGAGAGAAGTGTTGGAGGGCATTGTAATTTTGCTTACTTAACAAGGTTGGTAGTATGGCAAATGTTTTGAGAAAAGAACGAATGTGAGTAAGGGACATGTTAGTGTCTGTATCTTCATCCCTCCGTCAGAGATCAAATTCTCTTGTTGCATTGCATATTAGGTGTCTCGCTCAGTCATGCATTCCATTAGGAGCATGGATCATCTGACGATAGTGGCTTGTTGTACATTTTCCCTCATGTCCTTTACCTGCTGGCGCATTTCCATTCATCAAGATTATCTACAGTCACCTTTTGTATTTGAATTTGCAAAAGTCAGTTCTAAGGTTTCAGTTTCATTAGGTCTAGGCTTTCATCAAAAAGTCTTCAAAATGTTCACTAACAGTCAGCAGGCGCATGAGGACGTTGAATAAAGTTCCAGTACCAATAAATTTCACAATCTCATGCTCAACAATGTATTTTTCCTCAAAACCCTGTTTTGAGGAAAAACAGAATATTTTAGGTTTTTGTTGTATAAATTCATGTAATTTCAGTTCTCTTATATGTAAATCACTTTAGTGGCAACCCTGGTCACCTTGCCAAGCTTCAGCTGCTCCATCCCCTGCAAGACATACAAAAAATCAAGTCATTCAGTTCATCAAAGGCACAAATAAAGTAATCTGCCCAAAAAACAGAGTTGAAAAAGTAAGTTATAATGAAAACATTATAAAAGTGGGTTTCATGAAGGAAAAATCAAAATATCTTGTATATAAATCATCTTTACAATTCAAAAAGCTCATTGGCACTCAAAGAAGAAAGGTTGAGCAAAGTGAAGGTCGTGTTGGAGAAAGGAAGTGAAATCGCAGCAAAGAGTTCCAGTTTTGGATGCGCGGCACATTGGGTGAGAGGCGTGGCACATACAAGTGGTGCAGCACATTGGGCCACCCTCCACAATGTTAAATTTATACTGGCGCGACGCGTTGGGTTTGTGGTGCAACACATAGAGCTGCCAAGCCCAATTTCATCATAAACTCCCTCAAATTGCCAAATTTGCTCAAATCTTCTAGTGTGCAATTAAGTCAAGCCCTTTTCCTTGCTAGTGAAAGAGTTATTCTTAAAATTTATGGTGGTTTAGTGTGAAAAAACTCAAACCCTACCTCTTTGCAATTTCTCAAAAACAATTGCCTAGGGTTTGCATTTGTGATTTTGCTGCCAAGTTCACTCCACCACTCCCTTGCTCTTTGACTCCTCCATTTATTTTCCAGTTCATCCACTCACTCCCTAACTCCCATATTCCTAAAAAATCATTCACCCCTATCCCCAACTCTCATTTTCCCAAATCCTAATTCCAAAATCCCTAAACCCTAATTGTTGTCCCTAAGCTTACACACTATTCCCTAAACCCCCTATTTCCTAAAAAACTTGTCATAATATTCCCAAAACCCCTCATACTCTCTCCCTTCACAGTCCCTCATACATTCTTACCCTTGGTGGCAGAAAACTAAAATCACCATAAATCTCTTCATACTCATCAAGAAAACTCACACATTAGCAAGCATGGAATCTGATCCTTCATATGACCGAGATGAAGAGACACACAGTGACTCTCCTACGGAAATCCATGCACCAAGGAGACCTCACAAGGGTGGCAAACATATACGAGAGGATCATACTTCACTTGCCGAGCTACAGGCCTGCCCTATTGCTATCACATGCTTCCAACGCCAATCCTATTATCAATTCTATGAGATGGTTGCTAGAGTCCAGTATTGTCATGAATTATCCCGGTTGTTTGTGCTTCATCTACATAATGGCCAAACCACTCTAGCATGTGTGACATTCACCTTGACACCAGAGTCTCTTTCTCTAGCAACCAGCATTCCAAATGTCAGAGAGCAGTGGAATAAAAGGCACCAAATTGACAGGGAACATTATGAGCCATACATCAAGCCCAGTTATTTGAGACAGCTCAGCAGAGTTTTTCCTTTTTGGTACCTAAAAGACTCATATGCTCCCTTGATGAAACTCATAAAGAAGTATTTCAGCTGTGACGGCCGGTTTTCTCGCCTATATGCCTATCATATCAGATTGTTGATGCACTTTATCAAGGTGAGAATGATGAATCTCCCCTACTTCATGTGCCGAAATATTGAGAAGATGACCACCCTAGTACAACAGAAGACTCCTCAATAGTAGTTTAACAGTATATATCAGTTTTCACTCATCAAAATTGTGGTCATACATCAGCTTGGTTTGCAGGGCATCTTATGGGAGGATTTCATTTCGCATGAGTTCTTCACAGCTCCTTAGGTACCTCCAGAAGCTTTTCATGAGACAGATGGACTTTCACTTCAGCGGGAGGGACATGAGACACAAACCGCTAGTGTGCCGGTGTTTGTCACCTATCAAAAGGGCACTAGAAGGTTGTTTGCAACAACAAAGTGAGTATTATCTCCACCCGAGGTAGAAGGGGTCTCACTTCCTTTATCAACACAACAGGTTCAAGACAAGGGAAAGAGGCCATTACATGATGAGGGGCCTTCAGTTGAGCAGGAGACCGATTTCATTCTCATTCAGGATGATGACATTGATGTGGGCCCATAAAGCTCAAAGCTCAAGGAGGTCATCCAATAGAAACAAGCGGACATCAATGCTTTTTCCCTCAACTTAGAAAGAGCTAAGTGGATAACAAAGTACCTGGAGCAAAGAAAAAATTAGCTAGAGGATCAGCAAACGATTATGGAGCTTCAAAACATACGAGAAAACGACAAGCTACCAAAAGGAGGAAGGTGAAGCTCAGATCACTTGAGCAAGAAATCAATGCTGATCAAGAATCTTGGCTTGAGAGAGCTAATATCCACTTGAAAAAGTTGTTAGAGAAGGTCAATAGGGAAAAAACAATGTTGAGGCATATGGCCTATCATTACATGGCGAGAAATAAAAGTTACAAGGCAAGAATTAGAAGCTTGAAGGAAAAATTGAAAAGGGCATCGAGGAGGTGAAAGGAGAAAGATAGACTTCAGATATTAGCTGAGGCTTCCTTGGCCCAACACAGCACTTTATGGAGAACACTCAGCCCAAATTTCAAAAAATTTGGGATACTTTTTGCATTTTTGAAATTTTTGGGCTAAAACACAGAATTTTATGCTTAATGCGCCGCGCCACCTGGCGCTTGCTTTTGATGGAGGCCTCCAAATGAAAAAAACTCAGCATCTTTGGATTTTTCTTGAAAAAATGTGCATTCCTGCCAATGGCCAAGAAATTTTGATAGGTTTTGAGCCCCCAAGAAGGTCAAAAACACCCAAAAAATGACCTTACTACCCCTATTTTGACACACAGGAAGAATTGTTGGGAGAACTCAGTTTTGGAGGGGCAAATGGAGGCCAAATTCAAAAATTCCACTTGTTCTAGAAATTGGACAAGCAATCCTTTCCAACAAGCACACTTGGAGTAGATTTCGACACTGAGAAGGCCTCCAAAAGTGGCCGCAAACAGGTGCTACGCATAGGAAAATCAGCGCTGCGCATTAGGGAAATTTTGCCCAGTTTGACCAAGAATACTCTGTTTTTCGCCTAGTTTCTTGACAGTTTGAATTTTCTCCTTCTTAATGTCAAACTCATGATGTAATTTAATGTAATTTGATGGATCTTGATGTAATTATGTTGAATTTTAACTCATAGAGGTAGATTCATCCATGAAAAGGTAGTTTGCAACTAAATGAATCAGTTCCCTAGTTTTTAGAGGCATGCTGTTCCACTGCCTACTTTATAGTTCTCAGTTTATAATTTGTTGGAACAGTTCCTAAACTAATGAGCTCGACCCCTAGAGGCTAGGATGAGTTGTTTTTTGCCTATATCTTATGTTTTTTCATTCATTAGCATGGTTGGACTTTTCAGAAAGCTTGGAGATTCATTGTATATTCACATCAGCAGTTTTGGCTAAGGAATAGACCAAGGTTTGCAGCACTTTATGGGATTCATGTGGAATCTTGCTTTGGTATTGTGTTTCCTTCAGTAAATTGTAAGTTTATATGTGTTTTATGTACACCATTATCTCTCTTTCTTTCTTCTTAACTAAAACAAAGAAGGATAAAGGTAGAATCCATTGAAATTGCAATGCTCTACCTAGGTTTTGTCTAGTTATTGATGTTTTCAACTGTTTGAAGAGGATCCCTGAGGTATTATTGCCCTCTTCAACTCCTCACTTGTCTAAATCTCTCCATTTCATTCATTTTGAAGTGCCAAATTAGTTGCCTACCTTGCCCCATAGAGATCTCTGTAAAACTAAGCCTCATTCCCTAGACCCAGATCTGCCTTTCCATTTGAGTCAACAAAACATCTGGATTGGGGTCAAAGGTTTTCAGATCTTCGTATGTCCAAGCGAATACATATTTTTTTTCCTTGAACAAACAAATGAGATCTAATTTGTCTTTAGGAGTACAACTTGTTCCCAAGTTTATGTTTGGCGGATTTGTTTTAGTCCCCAAATTAATGACTTCATATTGCATAGAAGAGCTATTAGTTTTACAGTTAACAAATCTTATAAATCTATCATATAAGTCATAGAATTTTTCTAACCTTACAACAAGTTTAGGTGTAGAATTTACTAGATCAAATAGTTCATCCACTAATCGTTGTTTGCTCACTGGCGAGAAATTGTGAATATTGTCCTCATGAGAAATTTCATCAGTCAAAACACCCTCAAAGCTATATTCTAAGTGGAGGAAATTAATTATTTGTTGATAATCATTAAAATCACACCAATTAGTAATGTTTTTTGGATGGACAATTTAAAAATCATTTCAACAAAAATGGATTATGGCTTAAAAAATTTAGTAGGAATTAATATAGATGTTATATTAGCTAATTAATAAACTTCTTGGTTGAGAGATATAGAAATAGAAGTAATATTAAAAGCTAAAAATTTAGAAATCAGATCTCATACCTCAGTTTGATAACTCCTTAAGTGATTTGAAACACAATGTATAGAATTATGTACCTTCTTAACAATATTTTTTTAGTTGCCTTAGACCCTCAAACATTCAATTCCAAATTAAATAACATTTTCAAGTCCTTGGATGAGAGCCTTGTATTTTGTAATATTATCAGTACATTCAAATTCCAATCTACAAGAAAAAAAAAAAGAAAAAAAAAATATTACCTTTCTGGTCAAGAAGAAAACAACTAGCAACAACACCCTCTTTTGACTTAGATCCATCAAAATATAATGATAAAAGTTCATTTTTTGATTTACTTTTAATTGTATTGACATCAAGTGAATTATTATCAATTGTTACCAGACTATTGGCTAACATAAGTTCTAGTTACTACTTTAAATTTGTGAATGAAGAAGTTTTAGCAGCAAAATTCCCAAAAAATGAGTCAACAGTGAAAGAATCATTAAGCATGATTGGTTCATTGAACCCATTAATATCAGTAACAACATGTTTCATATAACGTTCTCTATTAACCTTAACCTTATTAGGTTCACCTTTCCATGGTAACCATAGATGAATCAAATATGTTTCTAAGTATCCTTTCAAGTGTTGTATCCAATATTGGCTTGAGAACAAGCCATAAGTCCCTGGTATGTCTACAATCACTATATCAATTATTTGATGAACTCTATGATCAAAAGATAATCTAATCAAAACATCGTTTAATTCTCATACCACCTTGACATTAGTTCTGCCAAGCTGCACAATATTCACTTTAGATGGTTTAATATGAGCATTAAGTTTCTTTCACACTAAAAGATACATGGCATTGGAGGAAGCTTCGGACTCAATCATGTAATTATGGACATTCCGGTTAAAAAATTCAAAATTGAGAAAGAAAGGAGATGGTTTCTTCTTTTGTGGAGGATAACTCTTATAAGGGTGCTTCAAAATCTAAACACTATCAAATGAAGGTTTATGAAAACTTGACATATTCTCAATAGGAGTAGACTTATTTAATTATAACCTTTAGCAATATGTCACTGAATTTTCTACTGAATTATTGGAATTTTAATTAACTCAAAAAGGGAAATGTTGGCCTTTAATTTCTTAAGGTCTTCAATCATATCATAGTATATACCTAAGGATGATATTTTGTTTTTGTTTCCTAGTTTTGTTTTAGAAATTTTCCTCTTATCTGAAGAAGAGAGATCTTGGTTATCATCTAAGGTTTTGCTACATGTATTATATGGTTGTTGATTTGCAAAAACAGACTCATAATCATCTTCAAACAGATTATGTGTTAAGTTTGAAAAATGTCCAATATTAGGATGTGTTTGATTTTAATATTCTGTCTCATTTTTATATTCATCTTCCTCTAAGCCATTATAGTCAAAATTTGATTATGTTCCAGAAATCAATTCTTGCAAAATGTTCTCTAAACCCTTAACACTAAGACCTTCATTAGGGGAAGTGGAATTGTTTTGGACTTGCTTCCTAAAAGATGGTCTAAAGGTCACCTTATTGGGTGGTCCTTCTACTAAATTCTTTTTAAGGTCAATGATTTCATTAGAAAGCTTATTTATGACCTTTTTGATGATTTAAAGATCAAGGGGTGATTGTTTTTTATTCTTTGCAAGTGGTTTAGACATTGTTTCAAGTTTCTTATGGGAGGATGAAGCTTAATCTTTCAAGTTATTAGGATTAGGATTAAGGCTAAGTATTTCCTTTTCTATAGATAACGCTTCATCAAACGTTGTCTAAAGGGTGATATTTTTGGGTCTTTTAACCCACATAGCAATTTTAGTAGGAAATTATTTAACACAATAATCAATTACAAGGTGTTTAGCAAGAATCGAATCATTAGGAATTTTGTTTTTTAATGCTAGAAACCTTACATTGAAATCATTTATTCTTTCCTTACTTTCCATATTCATGTTAGATAACTTCATGACTAATACCTCTAGAGTTTTGTTGTCCCCAAAATTTTCCAAGAAGGTAGTTTCAAATTGGCCCCAAGACGTGATACTTTGAGGGGTTGAGAAAAGTACCAGGTTGTAGCTTTTCCCTCAAAAGTATATAGAAATAACCTACAAAATATATATTCATGGTGCATATTATTTTTCCTAATGGCTAACATGAAAGCATTTATGTGTTCATATGTTGATTGTTTAGAGTCAAGGTCGAACATATGAAGGAATTTGTGAGGATATTTGGGAAGAGGATGTTGCACAACTGGTACAGTTACAACATCATGGTCTAGCCATGGAGTGGCAGGATTGTTCCCCTAGTTATCTTTATTATTTCCATAGTTATTAGCCATAAGAGGTGAACCCTAAGAATTATGTGAGTTGTTTAACAAGGAACTTTCCTCGCCGAAGGAATCTTCCAAAGAAGAGGATGAAGGTGAGCTATGTGGGGAAGGAGGTGAACCATATACTCCTAAGAGAGTAGGATGTGTAGATTCACCGAAAGGTGTTTCATATAGTGATTGTTTGAGGTCAACTCTCATACTTAGAATACCATGTAATGTGTCTTTAAAGGTAGTGGTAGTCTAATAATTTCCTGCATGGGGATCCAACATGATAGGATCTTCCAAATGAAAGTTAATGGGTGAAACAAGACATTGAGAAAAAAATATTTCTATGGATCTTTCTCTCTCCAATCTAACTTGAGTTCTATATAGTACTTCCTAAGACCTTTGGAGGCATTCAAAAATTTCATATCAAAATTGACAATGTGTAGAAGTTGTATGTTCGTTGGTAACTTATTTGTTTTGAAAAGGTTTTGATGGAATAGGATCCAACTATGAACTAGAGGTAGCTTCAATAGTAGGAGGGTTTGAATGAATTCTGTGATGATAGGGGAGTGAATTGTTTTCTTTTTATGACTAACCTTACCCATTTAAAGTTTGATTGGCCCTCCTTCTAGTGTCATTTATTGACAGGAGTTTTTGATCATATGTCAACAAGGGGATGTGGCTCGAACCAAAGTTTTTCATAGAGCCTAAATTATTTAAATAGCCACTCTCAACAACTTTAGAGGCTATGTTAGCCCACGACTTGCTTCCTCTTGCGAAGAAAAGAGGGTATGGAAATGCTAGAGTAAAGCCTAAGTTTATATGTGCATTGAACCTAGGGTCAATGTCTGATGTTAATGAAACTATAGGTTAAAATAAATAATATAATAAAATACACTAATAGAGTTAGTAATTAACTATTAAAGTATAATCACTAAAATACAACGAAAATATACAAATTGTACAAGAAATAATTTACACACATACACAAAGAGAAATGACCATCAACATACGTAACTGGAATGAGAAAGAATATTTTAGATCCTAATGATATAATGAAAAACATTTTATATGTAAGCTAATTTAAACTATAAATGAAACTATAGTTTAAATGCAATTAATTCTTAATGAAAACTTTTGATAAAAGATAGAAAATCATAATCGTACAATTCCCTTATATTTTAAACAAATGCAGAGAAGTATGAACTTGTCTATCATATTTCACATCAATAATTAATGAAAATATAAATGTATGTGATTATTTAAAACTATATCAGCCAAGGTAAACTAAATGACTGAAATAATTCCTTTTGAAAAATAAATAAATATTTCAGCACTTAAGAGATCGAAATCATTCATTAAGTAAACAATAAAAGACTATACAGTGCAGAGAGATTATCACAATCAGCGTATTAATCCCATTTATATGCAAACTACATCCTCACTTGACTTAAATTCCTAAGAAATGTTCTAAGAATTCAGACCTAAGTGATGCATAGATCGAAATTACCATTCCAAACTCCATTCTTAAAAGGTTAGCTCCATTCATATATATATAAGAATTAATATTGTAAGAAAAGATCTAATTAATTAACTTTTCATTTCCAAATCATAAAAATAAAATAACAGTGTTAATCCTTCATAATTTTTCAAAACATGGTTATAAAAACAAACTTAGAAGATATTTAACAAAACTTATGGATTTCGTATAACATGCGCAAAAAAGTCTCAATCTGTCAAAATTGTTTCAACAGAACCTGAATTTATAGTAAGAGTAAAATAATGTGGTTCCACAGTTACCAAATTTTAAAGACCATCATTCCTCCTCCTCTTTTTTTGACACTTGGAGCTCAATATGTGTGCGTCTGTGTCCATGATTCCATAACGTATAGAAAAAATCATACCAAAAATAAAATAGTTCCCAAAAAAACTAGGACCGTAATCTAACTATGATGATCATGTGGGGTCATATCATAACAATTTCAAAAGAAAATGACATAATAAATAACATGATATGCACATGTGGTATGAAATAGTCGAGCCATATCTACAACAACCAATGTCGTGAGAACAATGGCAACATCTGGAAGATAATGATTACCTATTACAAATTGAAAGCATGAAATCAATAACTGATGTTATTATTAACATAAAGAAGATACAAAATCTCAGATTTTGTAGCTGTCTTCAAAACTAACAAACTTAATAAAATAACTAAGCATACCTTACCAAACTGCCAACCTATAAATAGATAATTCACATCATAATATTTAATAGAGATTTGATCTTAAGAATATGAAGTTATTACTACTTTGATATTGCCAAACTTAATAATAATATGAGTGTCTGATGACTGTTGTTTTTCCTCTAATCAAGAAGCCTTCTTATCCTTTTGATTTTCCCTAAGTTGGTTCATCATTCTTAATTAGTTATTTTCCTGTTGAAGTTGTTGGATTCTATGCTCTAGACAATGAACCATGACATAAGAGCATTACTGCCAATACATGCTTTGTGTACACCTATATGAATCAACATTGTATTCATGGAGGTTATCGTAATTATTATCACCATCAAGATTATGAGTATTGTCATCGACAAATTACAAATTGTGATATGGTTGAGGCTTATTCTTTTTCAATACATGCTATTCGAGAGGATCAACATAAACGTAAACTTCTTTAACCGAGACCTTATTACCTCTATTTCATTGTGCCCATGATATTTTTTGAGCTATTTGTTTACTTTTGATTCGAGATTGAAGGTTTGGACAGGGTTAACTATTTTCTTCCTTTTGTGTAGGTTTAGAATGGTCATTTTAGTCTGAGAGTGTTGGCTTGATATCATCCTTGAATTCAAGTTGCAAATGAATGTGTTGAAACCCTATTTTCTTTTTCGTGCTACATGTTACACGAGAAGGTGTTTAATTAGTAGTTTTAAACGTGGTTTCATCACATAAATCAGATTCATCTTAATGGAAGGGGTTATGTTGACATGAATTGTCTTGGACATGAGACATTGAAGGTTTTGGGTTGACTGCCCAAAAACTAGGCAAAACCCTAGGAGGGAGTTCTTTCCTGTCAATAGGATGAGGTTTTTCAAAACAATTTTAGTGAAGGAATGAATCCTAGGTGTCCCTAGACTTAAAAAAATTGTTTCTAACCAGAATGAAAATTAACCCATGCTGAAACAAGGATCGTTCTAGTTTTTATTGCTTGCCATGGTAGAAGTTAGCCATTTTGGAAAGGCCCTTGTGCAAATAAAATGGAAGCTTCAACTTAAAAACCAAAAACACCATTAAAAAGACACAAATGATACAAAAATATGATTCCATATATACCCTCATAAGTAATAAAATGCCTAATAAAATAAAGTAAGACCTCCCATTTAGTTTTGAGAAACTGAATCAACATACCTTTCACACTATAGGTGCAATTCTTTGAGGCTAGAAAATATTTCCAATGAATTTCATACACAAGGAAGTTTTTAAACCAGTCTTCACCCTTAATAGAGAGATGTGTTACTTCAACAATGAAGCTTATGCCAACTTGAATCTAAATATCATTGATTTTGGCTTTACAGTCGTTTTAAGTAGAGGCGAAACCTCTTACTACATGATCATTATGACCTTGAAAACTCTCAATGGAATCCCACCATCCAATTTCCTAGAATAGAGTCAAGTATTCCTTGTAAGCCTCAATGATTTGACCTCCCAAAAGTTCTATTTGAACCATAGGTGCCATCGTAGGAAATTTGAAAGAATTCAGTAGTGGTTTTGTTCATAAGGAGGCTCATACAAGCCAAATAGGGCTTCAAGGAATAAACCCTAACCTTACATAGGGACATGCAAAGGTAAAGACTCAAAAATTTGATTGCAGAGTATGTGGGAATAGAACCCTAAATTCTGAAATGATTAATTAGATTTAGTACTAATAGTAATGAGTTATATTAATAGTGTTTTAAAGAAGTAATAGAACCACATAGTTCGAGATATTACAATCATGTAATGAGTGTCCAAGTATTAGTACTTATGTTTTATAAGTTGAATGAGTATAGCCATGTTATTGAATAAACATTTAATTTATTCAAAACCATGTATATAAATATCCTACTATGGTTAAGTATGAACTCTAGGGATTATAACCTATCGTTCACATAGTCATATCGAGATTTTCCCCATCATGAGTTTACTTATGAGAGGAATGAATGTACATAGTGTTTAATTTTGACCACCTTTCACAATAATGACAATCATCAAAACACATATATGGTGATCAATAGCACTAGGTGATGTTAAATAGTTAATGGTTGAACCCTTTTGACGTAGCATGGAATATGAAAAACATTTTACATATTCTAATAAGTTCCAAAAGACAATTAAATCATTCATATACCAAAACCATATAGCATATGTAAGACCCTCCTCCCACATCTACTTAGGAAACTAGACAACTTGGGTAAACATGTAACGCGAGGCCATTATGATATGATTCGACCTCCTATGTCACGTTAAGGGAATGGAACCTATGGAAACACACCATAAAAACCTTAAACATTAGCCTTAGGACCCTTATGAACCAATCCAACATTTCAGGTAGCTTTCCCTTGGGTCCCACTAAACTTTTGGACAACTATACATCTAGACGCTCTCACAAGCATGCCTGCCAGCATCCAAGTGTTAGCCTCCTGCTGCAGCAGGTTAATCATCTTTCATGATCGACATTTTTACATGCCAAATATTTCATACTATGCATGCTGCAATGCTCCATATTTGCTACAGATGGCCAAAGAAGTGTCCATAAGAGTATGCTAGTCTAAGTGCCACTGCTGTGTTCCAATTTTGATAAGCAATCCATTTTTCGGTTTAAGACAGTTTTTCAGTTGGAGGTACTCAAGTTGGAATTCACTAATCTCTCCCTTCTTCTCATCACCCCAAAGTCACTTACTAACATCCCCCAAGAGGTCAAGATCTGCTTGGGCCTCTCAGTTTCATCATTTCCATGACATGTGCCTTGGTGAACATCTGCTTCACTCAAGGATTGCTCACTCAGTGTTTGTGAGTCTTCTTTTCCCCAAAATGGCCTAAGGTCTCATACCTTAGCGCCCTCTTTTCATCTCCATATTAACTATTAACTTTATTATATAACTCCCTAACAATTTTTCCCTTTCCCCTATTTAAATCATGTATATAAATCCCCTTATGTAAATACTCCCCCCCTGGCAATATAGCCATATTATTTACTAAGTCAGGGAAATCACAATCCATCTGGGATTGCTTTTAGCCCATCCGTGTCCAGGGATTACTCTGACATCTGGTCAGAATAATAACCTCTTCCCTAAACCAAAAACCCATTTTTGTGCCTTTTTCCCCTCATTTTGTGCATAACATATTAACCCCGCATGTCAAAAACCCATATTTCACACATATCCCTAAGTCTGATTGTAAATACATTAATGCGCCCTTTATTAAACCCCATAACCCACTAAACCTAAGTCTAAAACCCATCCGCTACGATATATCAAACTTGGAATATTCCTGCGAATATTCCCACCCGCTAACCCGCCGTTACCTCGCAATCGCCGCCAACCGTTGGATCGCCCACCCCACAGATCAACGGCTGGCGGGCATCCCCATCCCCGACACGCCCGGGCTTTAGCGTCTGGGAGTTCGGCGGTTTTGCCACCGTACTCCCGCCACGCGTCAGGCTCTGGGGTGTGGCGGAGCCCCCTCCCCCGAAACCACCTTTGCCCATAAGCGGTGTGCCAGAAACCGCTTACCACCTTGTGACGTCATACCCCACGTCACCCCCTGCACAGTCCCTGCTTACGTCACCCCTTGTCCAGTCACCCGATGAGTCACCTGCCTGCGTGGCCTCCTGCCACGTCACTGCCACGTGTCCCCGCCACCGTACCTACCACGTCATCGTCCGTACGTGATGACGTCATGCTGACATCATCCCACCACGTCGCCCTGCTGACGTCACCCGCCATACAATGCTGACGTCATCAGCACTTTTTTGGGCGCAGAGGCGCGAAAGTCGCACTTCGGAGCCCCGGAATCGAATTCTGAGGCAGTTTTTGATGAGTGATTTGCGCCTATGCAAATTGCTCATCACAGGATTTTTTAGGCCGAAATGGAGAATCTTCAGGGAATCTTTAAGGAATCTTCTCATCATGCGGCCCCAAGAAGCCCGAAAAGGCGCAAAAATGATCAGTTTTCTTCACGGAGCATACCAAAAGGATCAGAAGACAATTCCAGATGATACAGAGGCCGACCAACGGCCATTTACTAGTGATTAGACCCGCAGCACATCAAATCGGCAGTCCAGATTTTGTCAGAGAGTATCAGAGGAAGAAAAGACGCCAGAAAGTATCAGTCAAGATTTTTTAGGGGCTCGAGGCACCTGAACATTGATGAAGCCCCCAGAAATTCAAATCAATAAGCATCAGCCCATCCTTGCCTTCAAATCACCCTCAAGGCATTCAAAGCACCAGGACAGCAAGAAAGCAGAAACCCATACTCATTTATTGCAGAAAACACTGCAGCAAGCCACCAAAGACAGCATCATTTATTCAGTTTTGATACATCGGCCCTGAGCGCGACCCAAGATATTTTTTGTATTTATTTCAGGATAGGATTAGGTCAAGTAGTCATTTTTATGACCTAATTAGGTCAAGATGTAATAAAGGAACTCTGCAGAGAGTTTTTGCCCTATATATACCACCCTTTGTATAGTTTTAAGGGTTGGTTAATTGAGAATTTTCACTAGAGACTCGCTGTGTATACCTGAATTTTCCTGTAATCAAAGATTGCTTAAAGCTTGGAGAGAGGACTGTCTGTTGTTGATGAATGTTTTAAAGAGTTGAAGATGGAATTCCTGTGCTGCGGCCTGAAGCAATAAGTGCCTCCTATCTTTGTTTATGTGTTTGCCATTATCTAAATAGCAGAAAAAATGAATAGCCTAGAATTAGTTTAAATATTCTCTATGCTCAATTTCTGTTGTTTCTTGATGTTTTCCTATAAAAGAATTGGTTATGAACATTGAATTCCTCCTGGCTCATGTTTACCCCAATTCACCTGTGTTGGCCAATTATCTAGGGATTCTTAACTGCCCCTAGGTAGTGCTCTGTAACCTTCTTTGCTAATATGTTGGAGAGATTCTTAATTGCCTCTCTTTCTTTAGCATTCCTTCCATCCTTTGAACCTGAAAATTGCTTCAAGCCCAGCTATCTTGCTCCATGTTCCCTCACTGTTATTAAGGGAGTACACCAGCAGTTCCCCTCCTCGACTCCACGCCCAATGGCTTGAAAGATTCAGACTATACTCTGCCTCTCTACCTGAAAGTGTCAGTTTTCCCACCAAAACTCAATCAAAACCCTTGAGCATCATATCTAGCCTAAAATCATCCCTTTCAACAAAGCTAAATCATAAAGAGAGAGCCCTCTCTGACTGCAGGTAGGCTAGGACCTGCAGTCCAAAGTTGGTTTGTGGTTACCTCGGTCATATCCCTTTAGGAGTCAAAAGGGACAACCTGAGTGATAACACCAGGGACTCTTTTTGTTAGTTTTGTGCCATTGTCCTTGGGAATTAAGCCACATTTTTAGGCCCAGAGCCAAGGTCACAACTCAGAATAGAATGATGCCTTCAGAACAAATAAATTAACAAGGAAATGACAGTGAAAAAGTAATCACTTGAATGAGAACTTGACTGGACCCCTACTAGCCATGACAGGAATTTCATCAGACATATCGC
Organism: Pinus tabuliformis; assembly: GCA_031772625.1. Taxonomy (NCBI): domain Eukaryota; kingdom Viridiplantae; phylum Streptophyta; class Pinopsida; order Pinales; family Pinaceae; genus Pinus; species Pinus tabuliformis. The sequence goes on along the minus strand of CM062818.1, from coordinate 1,529,174,271 downwards.
GAATATGTAATCTACATGTGAAAATAATATATCTGAGCATAAGGGTCTCATGCTTAGTTGAGAATAACTATGAAACATTGATGCCTCAACACATCAACTTCCATTTCATCCATTAGGTCATAGATAGATTGATCATTCATTTAGAAGTAAAAACATGATGAGAGCCATACATAGCTACTGTCATAAAACGTATAAATAACTAGCATAATAGTAGTAGAAATACTCATGAAATCATAGCCATATAAACCACATATAAGCCAATATAATACTCATATATTTACAAGGAGAAATAGACTCATATTGATGATCTAAAATCTAAACCCGAGATGGGACTTCCTACATGTTCCACCCGACTGTAGAATGGTTGAGACAAATCTCTCTTAATCCACTAACCCATGTGCCATATTCCAAGCATGAATGTGGGAGCTCATAGAACACATCAATCAAAACTCATCCAAGGCTTCTAAAGGCCATCCACCTCAACCCATCAAATAGTGATTCCCCCTCATGGTCAAACATCACAAAATCATCATCAAATTGGTCTCCATCCAAGCCTTCTAGGGTTTCCAAAGCCTCTGTCCAACCAAGGCTTCCAAGACTAGTAACGCAACCCACAACTTTTACTGGGATTCCAGAGCATTTGTCCACACAAGGCTTCCAGGACTATTAACTCAACTCACCAAGGGATTTCAGAGAATTTTTCCAACCAAGGCTTCTAGGACTAATAACTCAACCCAAACTGTTACAGGGCTTCCAGAGCATTTGTCCAACCAGGCTTCCAGGTCTAGTAACTCAACCCAAGCTAAGGAAACGTGAGAACCAACCAAAAAAAAAATGGAATCAATCCACAATCCCCATGGTTATCCAATAAATGGTAAGGCTAGGCAATCCACTGTCAACCTAGGCAATCCTCCATGCCAGTGATAGATCATGACCAAAACTCCACATGCATATGCCATGCATGCCAAAACTAGTGAGGAAAACATACATGCAACTTAGTACCTGCAAGCAAATCTCATTGTAGTTGTTATTTCTGATGGCCTCTTGTACTTTCCTGCTCCTCCTTTGCCTTCTTTCTCCAAAAATCCAAGTATGCCACATTCTCCAAGATTGCTCCAAGAAAACTCTAAGTCTCCAAGAATATGAGAGGGAGAGAGAATAATGAGAGAGCTCCAATAATGAGCTAACAAAGGTTACCAACTAATCCTCAGAATCCTTTTTATGAATGAGGCCTCTATTTTCTCCATTTTCCATTTTTCTCCTCACATGAAACTTGTGACCTTTCACCTCCCTTTTCTCCTAATTTCCATTATTTTCATAAATAAATGTGCCAAAATTGACGTTTTTCCTTTCCAAAACCTTAGCCATTTCCTTTCCCAATTTTTTTAGCTATTAAACAATCACAAGTGATCCCCATCACTAGGATTTTTCCCAACATTCAGCTTGGAATAAGTGTCCCATTAACTGTGGTTATTATTTTTCCTTTATTAACTTTTATTACATGGAATTTTTACCAGGGCTATTATAGAACCCTCCCCCTTGAGGGAACACCATCCTCCATGTTCAACAACACCTATAACCATAAACTATTGTAAGAAAAACATATTGCCGATGGAGCTTTATTACTTAACTCGTTGCATTATTTACAATGATCGACCTACTGAGAAGGAAACCAACATGAAAACATAATAAACATAACATCATAATTACATGACACCCATATCGCTTATTGGAGCTTTCTAACATAGCTCATGATGGTATTTACATCCATATACATATGTACATATAGAAACATCACCAACACATATACCAAAGCATATACCAAGACATATACCAAAACACCACATCAAAACCTCTTTGCCTCAACCCTCAAACAAGCAACAATACATAGCCCACATCTGATCCGTCATCTCCCATGTAGATTCATCGGGCACAAAGTGCTTCCATTGCACCTTAACTTGCTCGATTTCTCGGTTCCGGAGCATCACCACCTTTTTCTACAATATACACTGAGGCTCTGACTAGAATTCTCCATCTGGTTCCACCTGCAATACCAACCAATCAATCACATGATCAACATATTTAACATACTTATTAAGAAATGACACATGGAACACATCATGGAATTCCACTGTCAGAGGCAGTGCAATTCGATTGGTTACTGGCCCAATCCTCTAAATAATACTGAAGGGTCCATAAAACCACGGTGCCAGCTTGGCACATGATCAAAACAGTAAGGAGCTCTTCTTCAGTTTGATGCACAAGTACACATGTTCATAAACCTAGAACTCCTTGAATAGCCTCGTTCGATCTGCATAGCTTTTCTGCCTATCATGTGCTGCCTTTAGATTCTTATTTATAACCTACATTTCTTGTTCCATATCCACCAACATGTCTAGTACAATCAACACCCTGTTAACTGGATCACTCCAACTAACATTATTATTGCAACTTCGCCCATGAAATGCCTCAAACAGACTCATATTCAAAGATTCTTGATACCCATTGTTGTAAGCGAACTCTACTAGTGGAAGATACTCTTCCCACTTTCATTGTTGATGCATCATATACATCCTCAACATGTCCTTCAATATCCTGATGACCCTCTCTATCTGTCCATATGTCTGCGGATGATAAGTTGTACTGAAGGCCAACTCTATGCCCAAACCTACAAACAACTCCTTCCAAAACTTGGAAGTGAACTTCACATCTTTGTCCGACAAAATCTTCTCTGGAACACCATGCAATCTAACCAGATCTCTGATGAATATCTATGCTTCATGGCTAGCTGAGCATGTAGATTTCACTGGAATGAAATGTCCAACCTTTGTCAACCTATCCACAAAAACCATGATGGAATCATGTTGTCTCAATATCCTTGACAACCCTGTGATGATGTCCATAAAAATGACCTTCCATTTCCATTCTGGAATCGCAATCAGCTGTAGTAGTCCACCTAGGTGCTTACACTCTACCTTCACATGCTGATAATCAAAACACCTAGTTGTAAACTTTGCTACATCCCTCGTTAGGTTCAGCTAATAATAAAATATCTTCACTGTTGTGAATGTCTTTTGATAACTTGGGTGATCTTAATATGGTTTCATATGAAACTCCCTCAAGATCACCTTCTTGAGCTCACTGCTATCTGGAACATATATCATGTCTTTGTATCTAACCAATGCATTTGTTATAAGGAAATAGTCCACATCCTATGCACCTGCACCTATACCTGTACCTATACCACTACCTATACCTGTACCACTATTGTACCTATACTGTCACCTATACCTATACCTATACTTGTACTGTCACTTTTACCTATACATGTGCTATCACTAATACATGTGCATGCACTCTGTTGCAACTTGTGCATAATCTCCATATATCTGACATCCGGTTGGACTTCCTCCAAGATCCTATCCCATAAGTCTATCCCATAGGAGCTCATAACTACTAAGTGATTTACCTGAATCAACCTGCTAAGAGCATCTTCCACTATGTTCTCTTTACCTTTGATATATATGATCTCGAAATCGAACTCACTGATCGTAGCCAACCACTGAACTTTTCTACCATTCAGATTTGGTTGGTCAAATACGTACCAAAAACCATTGTGATCACTCATCAATGTAAACCTTTTCCCAGAAGATAGTGTCTCCACATCTTCAACACATGTGTAATCGCTACCAACTCAAGATCATGTGTGAGATAGTTTTGCTCATGCTCATTCAGTTTCCATGACTCATAACATACCACTTTTCCATCCTGCATAAGGACTCCACCAAGTCATTTCTTGCAAGCATCTGTGCATATTACAAACTCTTTATCTGAATATGCAATATTTAACAATGGTGCATGTGTCAACAACTGCTTAAGATGCTCAAAACTAGCCTCACACTCCTCTGTCCATTCAAACTTCTTACATGTTATCTACAATGTTGTGATAGGATAAGCAATGTGTGAGAAGTTCCTGATGAACCTCCTATAATAGCTTGCCACCCCCATAAAAGATCTCACCTCATCTACATTCTTAGGAGCTACCCACTCCATGATAGACCTTATCTTTTTTGGACCTACTGTAATTCCCTCCTTGGAGATAACATGCCCCAAGTAAGGAACCTCAGTCTCAAATAAACTACACTTGTTGATTTTAGCACATTATTTATGCTCTCTCAACAACCTCAAAACTACTCCTAAATGCTCGGCATGCTCTTCGTCATTTTTAAAATATACCAATATGTCATCAATCAACACAATAACAAACTTATCCAAGTACGAGTGCTACACACTATTCATCAAACACATAAATGTAGCTGGAGCATTAGTTAAACCAAATGGAACTATAACAAACTCATAATGCCCATACCTAGTCTGGCAAGCTATCTTGTAAATGTCCTCCTCTTTGATGCATACCTGATGATATCAGGATCTCCGATCAATCTCTGAGAATGTTGTTGCTCCCTTCAACTAATCAAACAAGTCATCAATCTTCAGTAATGGATACTTGTTCTTAATGGTCAGTTTTTTTAACTGCCTGTAGTCAATGCATAATCTGAGGGTAACATCTTTCTTTTTCACAAAAAATATCGGTGTGCCCCGTGGTGATACACTTGGCCTAATGTATTCCTTGTCGAACATTTCTTTCAACTGCAACTTTAACTCTACCAACTCAGGTGTGCTCATCCTATAAGGTGCTTTTGATGTTGGAGCTGCCACTGGAAAAGACTCAATAGAAAATTCTACCTCCCTATGAGGTGGAAACTCTAAAATGTCCTCAAGAAATACATCCTTGAAATACTGTAAAAACGGGTACCTACTCAACATATCTGCATCCTCAACTTCCTTACCCTTATCACTAGAAATGTGCATTGCAAATAACATACACCCTTTCCTGCGACTATGTTTTTCTTGCATAGTTGTCACCATCCTAACTGATGTGGCTTTCTTCTTTCCCTGCAAGATTCTTGATTCCCCATTGTCATCAACAAACCCAATGGATTTGTCATAACAGTCTACCTTGGTTCTATGAAGATACAACCAATCCATGCCCAACAACATACTTTATGATCCCAATGGTAATACATTCAAATGTGTTGCGATAGGCATACTATTCAAATCAAATGCACAAGCTCTTACCCAATGATAAAATTGTTTCTTTGTACTTGTATCCAACTTCACTAACCAAGACTCTTCATGCAATTCCTTACTCAAACCACACTTATCCAGCAAGTCAGGACTAACATAGCTATAATTAGATCTAGGGTCAATCAAAATAGAAATAACTTAACCACAAATATTACCGTCCATCTCAATGATAGATGTCTAATGATCTTCCTGTTTGTTATCCAATGCTGCATAAATATGAGGAATGCTCTAGCCAACGTCCCCAACATTTTGTGCATCATGTGCATTGTATATCTGAGGCCTACCACCTTGATTATGCAAACAATCTCTCTTACGATGATCCTTGGCACAAGTCCAACAATCTATAAGCTTCCATCTTACACCCTTGTTCTGCTCCTCAGATCATTGTCTGTACCCTATTTCAGATGCATTAAACCTCTTAGTTGGTGAAACATTCTCTTTATTACCTGAATCTTTGTTTTTACCTCCTTCTTGTCCCATTTTCCTTTGTTCTTGGTATTGTTTTTCTAATCTGGGTTCATCTCAGCTCTGCACTTCGATTGTTCATAGGCATCCGGATGGCCTCCTCCAATGATATAGGCTCATCGAAATCAATCCTATCTTTGAATTACATTAGTAACCCACTGGTGAATCTTTGAATCTCATCCTTCTCCTCCTTGAGGTAAGGCACGTACTTCAATAGCTCCATGAACTTGCTAGTCTACTCATCATCTATCATAGACCCCATCTTTAGCTCATAGAATTCTTTTGCCATGTCATCAAAGTATCTCTCTGACAAATAATTCTTCTGTAATAGCTACTCAAATTGGCTCCAAGTCAAATATTCCTCTTGTATACCTCTGACATTCTTCACATCTTCCCACCAAATTCCCGCTTTACCTTTGAGGTTAAATGTAGCTACTCTGGATTTCATGTTCTCATAATAATCATGCAACCAAATAACTTCTTCATGACAAGAAACCATGCCTCTCCATATCTCCATCAAAGGTAGGTGTCTTTGCTTTCTTAAAATCATCTGGAAAGTATCCCCTATCACTCCTCCTGTAAGGATGATAACAATATCAATCATTATACCTGTCAGAACCAGAACTAGAACAATATATGTGTCTATCCCTTCCCCTATCTGAAGTGTCCAACAATCTTCCATCTCTGACCATTTCATCATTATCCAATCTATGACCACCATGTGATCTATTACCATATGCCCCATTAGTTTTATCCTCTTTCTCATGGTTGATCTGAAGTGGTCCTTGTCACTGCAAATCTGACAAGCTCTGAAGTATCACTGCATTTACCTTTGCTAGCTTCTCTTGCGCCTAAATGATTTTGTCATTACCTTCCTTACAACTCCTTATTTCTTCCTTTAAGCTTCTCAATGTATAAAACAAATTGGAAGAGTTCCCAACACCATATCTCTCTTCTGATCCATAGTGAGGGTCTTTGTAGTCAACCATCTTGCTAGCCATTTAATATTTCTTCCTGCAAGGTATATTATGTTAGCTAAACCAAATGACAATAAACCAATGTACCTTAGTATAGCTTGGGGAGGATACCTTGTATGAAATATCATCAAATCAGTTTGATACATATATAACATAATCATGACAGCATATGGAAGAATAACACATAAAAATATAACGATGCAACCATCACTCTAGCTAGGGTCCAGTCATCAATGCATGACCTTAAAAACAACACACATCACGACCTCATGCATGACAACAACCACTACATCATTGTACACTTGACCACATGAAAACATTAACATACATAAGAAATGTGCAACCAACCATACACATGCATAAACACATATGATCAAGCATGAATGAACAATTCTTGAAACCAAACCTACAAGAATGATACATGCAACCAAGCATACACAAATGCAACCAAGCATACAAGAATGTAACCAAGCATAGAATAATGATACATGTAAGTGACATATAACAATATGTAACCAGTCATACACTCACGACGATGCATCCCACAATAACAACATAAACATCCACATGGCAACATTACTACAACCATGATCAACATTATGAAAATGAAACAACCACAAGAATGCAAAGGTAAGAGACACACATGCAATCGACATTCATGCATGACCAACACATAGCCCATCCAGTCTGATGGGTAAACCATGCTCGGATACCACTTTGTAACACCCTCCTCCCACATCTACTGAAGTGACTGGTCAGCCAAGGTAAACATGTGATGCGAGGCCACAATGATAGGATTCAACCTCCTAAGTCACGTTAAGGAAGTGCAACTGACAGAAACACACCATACAGACCTTCAACATCAGCCTTAGGACCCTCAAGAACCAATCCAACACCTTGGGTAGCTTGCCCTTGGGTCCCACTAAACTTTTGGATAACTAGACCTTTCTATGCTCTCATGCTATGGGAATGCTAGCATCCACAAGCCTCTGGATGCTCTCACAAGCCTTCTTGCCAGTGTCTAGGGACTCTTTTTGTCAGTTCTATGCCAACATCCCTGGGAATTAAGACACATTTTTAGGCCGAGAACCCAGGTCACTACCCAGAATGGCATGATACCTTATGAATAGTAAATTAACAAGGAAATGATAGTGAAAAATAAATCACTTAAATGAGACCTTGACTGGACCCCTACAAGCCATCACATGGATTTCGTCAAACATATCACAAATATGTAATCTACAAGTGTAAATAACAGATCTGAGCATAGGGGTCTCATACTTAGCGGAGAATCACCAAGAAACATTGATGCCTCAACATATTAAGTTCCATTTCATCTATTAGGTCATATATACATTGATCATTCATTTCCAAGTAAAAACATGATGAGGGCCATACATAGCTACTATCATAATACATATAAATAACAACATAATAGCAGTAGAAATACTCATGAAGTCACAACCATATAAACCACATATAATCTAGTAAAATACTCAAATATTTACAAGGATAAATAACCTCATATTGGTGATTCAAAATCCAAACTCGGGATGGGTTTTCCACATTCCACCCAACTATAGAATGGTTGAGCCAAATCTCTTTTCAGTCATTCACCGTCAAGCCATATTCGAAGCATGAATGTGATATCTCATAGAACACATCAATCAAAACTCATCCAGGGCTTCCAAATCCCATCCACCTCAACCCATCAAACAATGATTCCACCTCACTATCGGACATCACAAAACCATCATCAGATTAGTCCATCCAATCCTTCCACGGCTTCCCAAGAATTTGTCCAACCAAGGCTTCCAGGACTAGTGACTCAACCCACATCTTTTACTGAGCCTCTAGAGATTTTGTCTAACCAGGGTTTCCAAGACTAGTAAATCAAGCCACCAAGGGATTCCAAAGCATTTTTCCAACCAAGTCTTCTATGACTAGTAACTCAACCCAAGTTGTTACAGGGCTTCCAGGACTAACAACTCAACCCATGCTGAGGAAACATGAGAACCAACCAAAACAAAACAAGGAAAACAATCCAAAATCACCATGGATATCCAAGAAATGGGAAGGCTAGGAAATCCACTGTCAATTGAGGCAATCCTCCATGTTAGTGATAGATCATGACCAAAAACGCACATGCATATGCATTGCATGACAAAACTAGTGAGGAAAGCATACATGCAACTCGGTACCTGCAATAAAAATCTGTCGTATTTGTTGATCTCAATGCCCTCTTGTGCTTTCCTGCTCCTCCTTTTCCTTCTTGTCTCAAAAATCCAAGTATGCCACACTCTCCAAGAGTGCTCCAAGAAAACTCTAAGTCTCCAAGAATATGAGAGGGAGAGAGAATAATGAGAGAGATCCAATAATGAACTGAAAAAAGGTTACCAATTGATCCTCAAAAGCCTTTTTATCAATGAGGCCTCTATTTTCTTCATTTTCCATTATTTTCCTTCATTTTCATCCTCACATGCAACCTGTGACCTTTCACCTCCCTTTTCTCCTAATTTCCATTATTTTCATAAATAAATGTGCCAAAAATGTCATTTTGATTTTTCAAATCCTTAGCCATTGCCTTTGCCAATTTCCTTAGCCATTAAACAATCACAAGTGATCCCCATCACTAGGATTTTGCCCAACATTTAGCTTGGAATAAGTGTCCCATCAACCGTGGTTATTAGTTTTCCTTTATTAACTTTTATTAGATAGGATTTTCACCAAGGTTGTTACAACATATAAAGTACCATGTCAAAAGAAAAATTTCAATCCTTAACCACTGGAAAGGTATTGTGTAAAAGAAAAAATAAAATCTCCAAGTTTATATGTGGACTTGACCAAATAATTTTATAATGTTATCAAGTCTTCTCATAAAGACACAAAAGGACTATGATTTCTACACTTGTATGAAGATGATATTGAATTATCCAAAAAGTGAACGACATACATCAACCAATTGAAATTAATATTATGATTAGAAGCATATATCTAATGAAAAAGAATATTATCTCAATGTTCAAAATGAATAAGCACAATCATCGTACAAAAAGTAAAGTCCCTACTTGTAGAGAAATGAGTCATCATTCTAGGTCACTAAGGCAAAGAAACAAATCTTAAATATACAATAAATGTAAAAGGAGGGACCCATTGCATTCGAAGAATGTGAAGGGAGGTTATTGGGTGGCCAATGCTACTCCCCTTTGTCTCTGTTTCCATCTCCATCTACGATCATCCCACACTTTCATGCCCATGAAATTTTCAAAATCAAAAACTTGTGGGTAGCTAGAGATGAAATCAATGCATGTTTCCATTGGTTTCACCCCCTCCCACCCTAAAAATTCAAATTCAAGTTACAGATATTCATTTACTCTCTCATACAACTTGCATAAAACGAGTTAGGGGTTGAGGTTGGTGATCACATTGTTAATGGATCAGATGAAATGAAAATGATTATTTGGCATGGAGAATTTGAGTCGGCTCACTCCGAATCTATGTCTGACAATGTTAATCTTACAACTATTAGACATTGTACTTGGTTCCTATTCTTCTTTGGGTAGAATCCAACCAATTGAATCTTCATGATATATACTTTCTTCACAAAACCCAACAGTAGCAACAATTGAACCCTTATAACATTTGGGAGCAAAGTTCTTTTCAGGGAAGGAGTGGATTCAATTTTGGTCCAAATAGTCAGAATAAATAGAAATAATTTGATAACAAGGAAATATGGAATCATTTTCAACATTATATGAGCTAGTTTATTGGGATCTCGATATAATAATTCTTAGCCTAGGAAAGTGAATCACATGACCAATGATCATATTATTCAAGTTTGTAAAGATATTACTTATTTTGAAAATCTTGAATGATATGGTGACTGTGGTGACTTGAATAACAAATGCTATGAACAATCACCAATTCCTAGGTCAGTGAATTCCCAGGTATTCTCAGCCTAGACCAATAAAGGAACTTAAATAAAAAACTTTAATGATATTACCAATTACCAATGCCCATGTTAGTGAAGGTGATTGTATGGTGATTCCATTCTTGGAAAGTAATTACATTAAAGGAGGTTGGAAACTAATATTCAAGGCAAGATAAAGGGAAATGTTGAAGACTAGGAGGAGACAGAGAAATTTTGTAGCCTAGACATTAAGCTTTACCAAAGTCCAATAGCCCACTATATATTCTAGCAAATCCATGATTCTACCAAAGAACTCACCATGGTTATTGTAGAATTTATTTTTCTATGTTCTTGTATATCTTTCTGTTTTGCACCTGTTTTCTTCTCCTAGTTCATTTTTGCATCTAGTTGGCTAGACTTGTATTCACAAAAATTGAGAAGAAATTTATGTTACAATTTCCTTATTAGGGTCGTAAACTATTGCAATTTTTTGAAAAAGTAAATGCAGTTCAAGATATTTACTATCCTTTCGTACTTTGCAATATATGGTTATAGAGGTTTTTAAGGATGTCTAAAGAGTTCTAATCATGAATATACAAATCTTATGATATCTATTGTGATGGAATTACTTCTCATATCTATTCTTTATTTTCAATCTGTATTGTGAGATGAAATATTTTACATGTCTTAAATGATCGAAGTTAGCCTATAGTTCTTATGAACTAAGTTAAATTGTTGGACTCAATTCCTAATGCACGGTATGTTTGATGTCTTACCAGTAAATGTTAAGGACCCTCACTCTCATCAACATTTATAATATTTGTGGTTTTTTGTGCATATGTTATCCTTAAACTTATTATGTATCTCTTACTCAATCATCTTTATGTTTCTGCAACATGGTATAATGATTGCTAATGGATAAATTCCTACTTCGAAGACTTAAATGTGATTTCTTACATCCTTGGTTGTAATATTCATTTATTATATTTTGTCCATCAATCATCAATCATTGTACCTAAATTTTGTAATATTACTTTATTATATTTTTTCCATTAATCATCAATCATTATCCTTGAAATGTTGAAGCTTATAGAAGCAAGCTAAAATTATAGTAGGTAGTCAACATTGAATATATTTGAGGGTTAAAATTGCTGCAAGAAGAGCCACCTTGAAACCTAAATTAGGGAGGTTATTTTCCTTTGGAGAGTGCCTTAGCATTGTTATATAGTAAAAAATGTCTTGAAAAACAACACCATGACTTCATAAATCATAGCTTGACAGTAAAATGGATAAGAAATTCCCAATACAAGAACAAAATTACAAATGGAGTTTAAATATTCTTTTTAACATAATAAGTAATTACCTTAAAAAATAGGCACTTTTGACATTTGGGAAATACAAAAGAGAAAATATTTTGGAAAAACAAAAGCATACAAGCACTCTTGTTTTCATAATGACCCATTTTATGAATGGCTAAAAGAGAAGAAAATAGGACTTTGAAAAGCATGTTGATATGGCTCCTAAATTTTGCTAGGATTGAGCCATTTAGGTGATATCGACCAAGTTACTAGGCTATTAGTATATTTTTATACCTTATTTTCAAAGGACAAGAATGTAATCACTCTTCTTTTCACAATGACCTTTTTTTTCTAATGGCTAGAAGAACCTAAAATAAATGACTTTGAAAAGCATATTGATATGGCTCCTAAATCTCATTAGGATTGATCCATGTGGGGGATATATGCCTAGTTTCTACTTATTAGTAGGTTATTAACAAGCTATATTATTATTTATCAAGATAATTAGCATATTTGTTGATTCAATCAACTATTATCTACCCCCATTTTCTATTTTACTCTTATAGCTATACAAATGTTCTAAACATAAAATATGTTTGTTTATTGGGACAAATATTCAAATCTATTTTTTTGTCTCTTTGCATCTATTACTTGTATCGATTACTAAAATATAACATTTCACTCTTAACATACATATCCCTCGCTAGATTGAATTTACATCAATAAATCCTAATTCATGTATCACATGATCTACTGTACTCTTAACTCTCCATAATACAGATCTAGAAGTTCAGCCATACTTATAAATTTATTTTGTAGATCTCCTAGAGGATTGTCTCATACATAACTAAATTTACAATGTCCTACAATGTTACACATCTTCTTTCAACCCTTCTTTCATATTTGGTTCATATTTATGTATTAGTTTAACTATTTTAACACCTTGTTTTTCACAACTACATTCCCTCAACTTCCTCCCTACAATCACCTTCTCCTCTAGCTATGTGTTATGTTTTTCCTGTTGTTCACCACACCTTCCACAAACTCTAAACCATCTACTTATAACCATTCCTCCCTACAACCCCCCACTCCTCTACCTATATACTATCATTTTCCTATTGTTCACCCCAGTTTCCATATACCCTAAAATTGCTACTTATAGGCCACCTTAGCCCACTTGAATTCCACCATGTTTATCCATGTCTCCCATGGCCTTCATACATCTCTCTTGATATTGTATACAAAACAGCTTTGTCTCCCTCCCATATATCACCCTGCTTCAACTGCCACAAATGGTTATGTAGTCTGGTTGTATACACATCATTATTAACTACCATATTGGTGGAAGAAGAGATATTCCTTATAGTCGAGTCAATAGATTTCTAGGCAATTTTGGTTTTATATTTCACTCCTCCATATCACCAATTCACTCTACTAAAGGTGATTTAGTCATTATACCTCATGATTAGTGGAAACAATTATTCGATTCATTGTCCCATATTTCACTATCCTCGCCTTCTCTTTCACCAACTAAGGCTTTTTTATTTTCAATTTATCATCCCTTGATGTCTTTGGACAAGTGATATGAAATTGTCAATGTTTCTTCTAATGATCCAATACAATCAACTTTCAAGTTACTAGATTCTCTAAGCATCCCACCTCATCGAGGAGGTGTGCATTCTTATCTCTCCACTTGAGTATTCCTATCATTTCCAACGCATATACAAGCGCCTCAACTTGTCAAGGTTGCTTCTACTTTAAACGAAATAAATCTAGTGTTGTTGGAAACTCACCCTAATTTATAGATACAATGCTTATTGTTGATACAAATCACACAATAGCGTGTGTGCTCAATGTGAACTCATAAAATGATGTTCAACCTATGTTGTTATTGATTTAATATTCGTTTTTTGATTGACATCTTTAGGACTTAATAAATAAGTTAGCCACAAATATTCATAACTATTCAAGGCTGCATGGAATGTTGAAATGGAGTGAGGTAATATTCATTTGTTTAAAATGTTCTCCCATTGGTCATAATGAATCCTAAAATACAAAGAATGATATATATTCATATGATTATAATGATGATCCTAGTGATTAACGTCTAATAAGATTGAATATGGCCCTGTCAGACCTTATCAAGTTAAGGGATTATTTTGGATTTTTTAGAATTTGCTTCTATACTTAAAAGAAATTAAGATAAGAGAAGTGCTCCAAAATCATTATAGACACAAGCCATAATTCCATGTCCCATGCATATAAGTAAACATCAACATCAACACTAGAATGTTTGATTGACATATATAGGGATCATCCAATAAAGCACTTTCATGATCTAATTCCCATTGCTTCAAAAGAGTAAATATGTGTTTTGCTAGGAGGACTTCTTCAATATTAAGAATCATATCAATGCATTTTGTTCATGATTATTTGAGGGATATGATTGGTGACCTTACTGGTGATTTATATAGTCACTCTAGAGTTATGGTAGGTGTAATTTTGTGCCCAAATTTTGGCACACGTGATACCTTTATATGATTATGATGTGATGGTGATGATGATGATAATTAATTTCTACTAAGATTGAAAATGGCCCTGCTAGACCTTAAGAAGTTAAGAGATTATTTTTAATTTTTTAGAAATTATTTATATTCTTGAAATACATTAAGATAAGAGAAGTGCTCCAAAATCATTATAGTCACAAGACATAATTCCATGTCGCATGCATACAAGTAAACATCAACATCAACATTATAATGTTCAATTGGCATGTGTAGTGATTGGATAAAAAATACTTTCACAATTTAATGTCGATTGCTTCAAAGGAGTGAATATGTGTTGTGCCACAAGGAGTTGTTTAAGAGTAGGCATCACATCAATGCAATTTGTTCATGATGATTTGAGGGATATGACTATGGACCTTACTAGTGATTTCTATAATCACTCTAGAGCTATACTAGGTGTGAAGTTGTGACCAAAGTCTCGCACGCATGATTCTAGTCTATCCTATCTCATGGGTTCTCTAGGTATGCAAATGAAATTAAATCAAGAGGGCCTGACCATGCGCTTTAATGCGTATATTGATGTTTACCCTTACACGCAAAGATTAAGTCAACTCCCACTTAGTTATTGCATCTTGTTGGTTATATTAGAGGTCATTACCGTGTTATTTCAATTAGGAAGGCCTATCATAACAATGAACTAATATAGGAACATAATGTCCAGGGAAAATTTTAAGAACCCCCCCAAATTTACATGTATAATAAATGGGCGAATCTCCATGGTATATAGGAAAAATGGAAGGCAATTTTATCAATAATATGATATGTATATATAATTTTTTGGCGAATCTCTCACCAGGCATGGCGAATATTTTACTCAATTATAAAATCTTGTGTTTATTGAATACACAAATGAAATCATTGCATTTCTTTAAAATATCTTTTGAAATCAAAATTACCGAAATTACATATCGATAACCTAGTGGGTGTAGGATAAAATTCACCCGTGCCATTCATAGAAAGCATGAGAAAAAACCTAATACTATATATAAAACCAAGAAAAATTCAAATTCATCACTTCTAGGGACCTCGTAACCACCCTGCCAATACACAAGTATGTTCTTGTTTGCAATTAGAAAAATTACCCAAATTACAATCTGTTTACTCCACTTCTAGGGACCTCGTAACCACCCTGCCAATACACAAGTATGTTCCGTTTGCAATTAGAAAAATTACCCAAATTACAATCTGTTTACTCCAGCATATGTTGGAAAGTTACAGAAGGATGACTAGTGCAATCAATCCATTCCTTTTAGCCCTGGATTTGTTTCAGTTTAAAACAGAAGTATACAAATATACTTGCCCAATGTCTATGCTTTAACCATTCACCTTAAGATGTTTTTACAATATAATTTCCTAAGTCTATTTAACATCTTCATTATCATAAAAACCAACCTATATCCATCTTAACTCCACATCTACCACTCTTAGGGGGATGAAATCTATTTATCCCTCTCAGCACTTGGTAGACCCCGAATTAAGATGGATCTAAGATAGAATTTCCCCTTTAAATAGTCTATGCTCACATGAATACCATGGGTCAATACCATGGGTTATCATAAATCTCGAGCTTAAAAATTACTATTAGTAATTTATAAAAATTAATAAAATTAATAATTGATTTTTATTTTATTTTTATTTTAACCAAGCTAAAATGTTTAACATACATTAAATTACAACATGCATTTTTACTCTTGATCGGATCAAATATTTTTTCACTCTATGCTAGTTTGCATATCACGATATTTGATACCTCTCGGGGGTTAGTAGATCTAGAGTAAAGATGGATCTATGCTGGTTTAATTCCCCCATTTAAATAAGCTACATTCCAAGTGAATACCATGGGTCAATACCATGTGCCATTTTGGTGAATACCATGGGTCAATACCATGTGCCATTTTTATTTTTATTAATACTAATATTAGGGTTAATAATGTTTTTTTGCATGGTATTAATAACAATCTAGTCCATGGTATTTGTCCCATAGTATAAATATAAGATGACTTATGGAGTAAATATAAAAAAATGTTTTATTTGTTTACCATACCTCTCGTTTATTTATATTTTTATTAATTTACCATACCATTCATAAATACAAGGTGACTTATGGAGTAAATATAAAAAAATGTTTTATTTGTTTACCATACCTCTCGCTTATTTATATTTTTATTAATTTACCATAGCTCTTTTACAAATATGGTATTTGGCCCATAGGATTCACTTAAATAAAACCTCTTTCTTGAGCCTTCATAAATAGAATGAGGGTTATGGACTAAATATAAAAAGAGGTTTTATTTATTTACCATGCGTCTAGTTTATTTATATTTTTATTTATTTACCATACCATTTGAGTAAGTATAAAAAGACGTTTTATTTATTTACCATACCTCCACTTTACTTATATTTTTGTTTGTTTACACCCTTGCATGTATATAAGGTGACTTATGGAGTAAATATAAAAAATGCTTTATTTATTTACCATACCTCTCATTTATTTATATTTTTATTAATTTACCATACCTCTTTTATAAATATGGTATTTGGGCCTTTGGCCCATAGGATTCACTTAAATAAAACCTATTCTTTACTTATATTTTTATTTGTTTACACCCTTGCATGTCTATAAGGTGACTTATGAAGTAAATATAAAAAATGCTTTATTTATTTACCATACCTCTCATTTATTTTATTTTTATTAATTTACCATACCTCTTTTATAAATATGGTATTTGGGCCTTTGGCCCATAGGATTCACTTAAATAAAACCTATTCTTAAAAATGGGCGAATGGAAGGTTGTAACTCCTAATTTCAAGGGCTAAATTTACCTTTTTTACCCTCTCCCTTAAAATAAGGTGGGCTATTTGAGGTGATTTCTAAAAATGTACTATGATACAAAATATTCGCCCACTAAAAATTTAAAACCCCTTAATTTCGCCAAAGGGCGAACATTCGCCCCTAAAAGCACCCCTAATAATGTCCCAATAGATGTCATGGTTATTCCCAAGTTATAGTAGATAGAAGCAAGGGACATCCCAAATGAACAACCTTTATAGTTCATTGGATGTCAAAGAAGTTGTCAAGAGGAAAGATTTCCTTAAATATTGGGTTGCCTTTGATTTATCTATCATGAAAACTCAAATTAAAAATGCTCTTCTCCAAATACTTACTTCAACTATCCCAAATAAACGCCATACATGTTTACCAGTTACTTTATATATATATGAATCTCTCCCTAAGAATATCTAGTACTTGTCGGTGTTGTATTAGTGATTAGTGTATTAGTGTTGTATTAGTGATTATGTCGAATGGTCATTCTAGACTCAAAATATAAAACAGTAAAAATATATTATTAGAATGATTATTATATATTCCATCTAGGTTGGAGACACCATGAACTAAATGCATTTGATAAATATTATTGTATGTTTAATTGGCTAGTAATAATGCATTTCATAAATAGTATTGTAATATTTTATTGACTTAAAATTTGATACTAGCAATCTCTCTCTCACTAAACAAGAGAATAATTTATTTTTAAACAAGAGAATAATTTATTTTTAGGAGACACTACAAAACTAAATGTATTTCATAAATATTATTATATGTTTTGTTTTATTGGCTAGCAATAATGCGTTTCATAAATAGTATTGTAATATTTTATTAACTTAAAATTTGTAAATTGATTTTTATAAAAAAACAACTAAGAAAACCCATAGAATATTTTAACAAAGCAGTGACAGGCTAAGAAAACCCACAGAAGAGACTAATTTATTTTTAGGAAAAAACAACTAAGAAAACATATGAAATAGTTTAACAAAGCAGTGACAGGCTGAGAAAACCCATAGAAAAGACTAATTTAATTTTAGGAAAAAACCACTAAGAAGACCCATAAAATAGTTAAACAAGGCCGTGACAGGCTAAGAAAGCCCATGGAAGAGACTAATTTATTTTAGGAAAAAACAACTAAGAAAACCCATAGAATAGTTAAACAAGGCCGTGGCAGGTAAACCTGCAAACACAGAACTACTACGGCGGCACCAGTACTGTTCGATGCTCCCGCATTCTGCATCATACTGATGCATTGCGCGAGATCAGTCTTTCTAGCTGTCTTCTCTTCTGCTGGATCAAAGGATACGCTTTCTGATAGTCCAGAATGGCCTTCAACAAATGCCTGAACGAGAACTCTGGCCACAGAACGGGTGTCACACAGAGGAATGTGAAAGAAGACTGCCATAACAGAAAGTTACTGAGCCTTATCTCCCCAGATGTTCGGATCAATAGCTGCGGCTCTCCACAGTTCGCGGTGTACAGATGACGCTCAATTTCCTCTGCCGTGATTGATGATTGAAGCCCATCAATTTCTTCGGATGCTGCACCATCTTCGTCGCTTTGGCTGTGAAAACCATTGTCAGCGAATTCGTATTTTTCATGAACTTCAGTCCTCCTGCTCACAGCTTCATGGCAGACATTTTCTACTGCTTTGACGATTTCGTGAGTGGAAGTGTAAGGAGCGAAAATATTAAGAATGACCTTCTCATTGCCTTGGCTCATAGCCATAGCTTTTTCTGCCGCTCTCCTGACGCGCTCGGGAAGAAGGCTCAGCTCTCCCAGTATCTGCACGCGAATTCCATATTGTGTGACCATGCTTTCCTTGTCTATCAGCGCTTCCAGCTTCTCCTGCATCAGATTCATCAGCGTCGCGACCTCCTCTTTCGAGCGCTTGAAATTCTCGATGCTGAATGCGTACACGCTGACGCATTTGATGCCTAAATCATAGCAATCCCTCAAGGTATGCATGAGGGTGTCGTATCCGAATTGATGGCCGCTCTTCTTCTCCATCTGACGATGGGCTGCGTATCTTCGATTGCCGTCCATGATGATCGCTGCGTGATTAGGAATGGGGCCAGCGCATATCACCCAGATAAACCATCTCCTTAACACTTCGTATATCGCGTTTGCACTCGAGGCGATGCCTCTTGCAACAATGGATAGCAGGGCGGCCACTTCCATCTTGAAACCCTAACACTGCAATTTCTTTCGCTACGCCTTTTTATAAAGACTGCACCCTCTACCGCACATAGAATTTGTTGTAATTCAATATTTGCCTTTTGACGTGTTCGTTCCCAATGGGGGTATAAATGTGACGGTCACTCCATGACGGGTTTGACGAAATTTCTTTCAAAAACTGTATCTCGTATAAATTTGGCGAGCTTCCTACTCCAACGACCATTCTTTAAATATATTACCATTTACATGCGTTACCTAATTTTTTTTTGCTAAATATATAATTTAATATTTAAAAATGTGTGTATTTTAATAAAAATTTATAAGTTCTAATAAAGTGATCCAATTTAATTTTATTATAGTGTATGTTGAAAAGAAACAATTAATTTTAATTTTCAAACAAACTAAAATATTATAACAAAATTTTGGAAATAGTTATTTGGCTAAAATAAATAAGTAAGAAAAGTCAAATTTATATTAATAATTAAACAAAATAATTAGTAATATAATTTAATAAAACTAAAAAATAATAAAGCTAGATTATATCACAAAAATAAACTAATTAATAAAATATGATTAATTACTGGTGGTGGTGGTTAATGTCTATTGAGACCAAATTTTGGTCTATTGGACCAAAAAAACAAATTATTTAGTTTGATTTATAATTTTATTCCTACGCTCAAAAAGCTTGGAGAGAAGCCTCGTGAGCTCACTATAATTTTGACATCCTAAAAGGTTAGGAAAGTTATTATTGCGACAAAGATTATAAAACTAAGATCTAATGTGGTTGTACGCGAGGCATTCTAAAAGGAAGTGGTTTTCATCCTCGATGTTCCTATTCGCATAGAGATGTTAATATTGTTTATATTAACATATACACAAATATATATATATATATATATATAATATATATATATATATATATATATTATTTCTATTAATATATATATTTCTATATATATATATATATATATATTATTTATATATATATATATATATATATAATTTTTTATAATTAAGTTTATTAAAATATATTTTTAATATAATAATAATTCATGTTAAATTCAAATAGAAAAAATGGAGAAATAGAAAAAATTAAAGAATTAAAAATTAGATAAAAAATAAATAAAACTAAAATAAAAAATTACTAAACAACTCATAATAATACTTCAACTTGTCACCTTACAAATATATAAATTTATATAATAAGAAAAACAGAATTCCTAATGTTAAACTATGGATAAAGGACAATTTTTTTTTAAACTATTTAATTTATTACTCTATCTTCATAAATTAGCGTTTTCTTTAATTTATTAATACTCCATAAACTTAAGCATACTATATGAGTCTCAACTTAAAGTTTTAGATTTAATTATTGATCATGTGCAATTTCACACTGTGAGTGAAACAGATATGGACTTTTTCTAACACATCCAAGGACCCACTATGGATGAGTATGTTTTTATCTTGGAACCTCAATATTATAGAGCATTCTATGTTTATTTTGGAGTCGCATTATAATCTTTTATATTATAGGTTTTGTATAATTTGATTCTTTATCTTAGTCTCATCATAATTTCCTAATATTCTAAATTTTATATAATTTGATTATTTATCTTAGAGTATCACATTGTAAAAATATTAATTTTTTTATTTTATTTTTTACTATTTTATTTAAATAAACTATGGCAAATATTTATATCTAAAATATAATTATTTTTTTAATTCATTCACCATTTTAAAAATTTAAAATTTAAATAAACACTCAATAGTAAATTTTATAAAGATGGTTATAAATAAATATCCATCAAATTTAATCGGAATAATTTCATAATGATTGATACACATAAATATCCATCAAATTTAAGCCGTCTCCAAAATATCTTCAGCTATTTTAATAGTTTTCTCTGATCATGGAGTTTATGGTTTTAGAAAAATTCAATGATGCAAATTTCTCTTCATCGAAAGTAAAAATTCAAATGCAATTAATGAAGAAAAATCTGTGGGGCATAGTGAATGGTTCAGAAGTAGCACCTAAAAATGCTAAACGGTTAATTGAATGGAAAAATAGAGATGACAAAGCTAAGTCCATTATTGGACTTGCTTTTTCAGATTTGCAATTACATCTTGTAGATCTCACTAAACCATCTAAGGAAATATGGGAACATTTGACTCAACTATTTGGTGTAAAAGCTACAAATGCAAAATTTTCCATAAAATTACAATTATTTACACTGAAAATGAATGAAGAGACATCTATGTCCACTCATGTAAACAATTTAATATCTCTTATAAGATAATTAGCTGAAGCAGGTGCCAAGGTGGAGGATGAAAATGCTAAAGAAATATTACTAAATAGTCTTCCTTCAAGATATAGTAATGTTGTCTTCTCTTTGAGTCAAATGTCTTCACAAAAATTGCATGAGACAATTGCAACACTTCTTGCAGGGGAAAAGAGACCAAAACCAAAGGATACAGAAGAGAAATCTCCAATAGAAAACACATTGTTTACAAAGACAATGATGAAAAAGAAAATTACAAACAAAAGTGAAATTGAATACTACTATTGCAGGAAAATTGGGCATACGGTGTGGAATTATAGAAGTCATGCCAGTGATCTGTTAAAAGGGAAAGAATCAGAAAATATAGCCACAGATGAATATCCATTGAATTCTAATGATGAATTCAATGAAGATTTTGAACCTCTTAAACTTTTTTAGAACAACTCAGTGAAAAGGCTCAACATGGATGGTTGTCTAGATAGTACGGTAGTTGCGGATCTTGGGAAGAATCCCTCATTCGTTGAAGACGTGGGAGTGCTCTTCTAGTGAGGTTATGTGACTGCTTGGGACACTGTTCAGTAATTGACTTCGGGAGGTCCTTGATTCAGGAGTTCAAGGGTTGAACTCGGGTATCCAACTTGCTAACTACAACTTTACGAGGGTTATGAGGCAACTTGATGGAGTTTATACCGATAAGTTGTAAACCAGTGAGTTAAAGAATGACTGTGTATTTTTTTGTTTGTGGATGATTTCAATAAATTTATATAATGTAAGCATTAGAAGGGGATGTTGGAGTTAATGCTTACATCCTATATTTGAGATGTTGGTTTGAGATGGCTGAGAGATTCTCTCAACCTTTCTTTCTAAGTTAGGAATAAATTAGATCTGAGAAACTCTATATAATAGAGTAATATCTAAATGTAAAGTGTGTGTCTTGAATGCATACACCTTTGTGTGAAAATATGAGTGCTTTGAGCGATTCTTAACGGATTTTAATCCATTCCCATTTTTATTTTTTTTAATTTACCATAAATAATTATTTTATTGAACAAAACTAAATGTTGCATCTAAATATTTTAATCCAAGTGAAGGATAATTATTGCTTATTGTATTTTTAATAACTTAGAATTCACAAGAATAATTATAAATTATCGTAATTAATTAACTCAAATAAATATCGTATTATAATTATATTGAATCAGCCCATCGCACTTGTATCACATTACCTTTGTCAATAGCGCGCCACCTTCAATAAGCTTGCAAGTTGCAGAATTCGATATGAAATCCCACATCATGAAAATTATGTGATTAGACAGCGTTTTATGAATGTTACATTTGATTTTAATACGAGGCAAAGGGATCTGGAAATGTCAAAAAGATGATTGATGGACGGAAAAAAAGGTCAAAAAGATGGTTAGTTTGGTTGGTGAAAGCCCGTTCACATAGTTATGCCACGTTAAAGTTCTTTCAAGGACAGCTTTGTATTATGTGATGTTAAAGTCTTTTTTCATGTGAGAACATAAAGGTGTTTTGCTACTTATTTTTTTTTATAAATATTTTAAGTTATTTAATTATTTTATTTTTTAATTTAATATATATATATATATATATATATATATAATCAAAGTTTGATAAAAAGATGTTAGGAAAATTACTCACAAAAGAAAGATAATATTAAAATTATCTATTAAAAATTAAGATATGGTAAAATATTTGATGATGGTGATGGTTGTAACGCTTTACTTAACCTTATCATGTTAATTTTTATTAGTGCTTAATTGACTTATAATTATCAAGAAATATTGGTATATACTTATATTGTAATTTTATTTTACTGATATAAATTTTATTATTGTTATTATTCAATTCCCAACTTGTCTTCTCAAATTTAATTTTGGATAGAATATGTTCTCC
Organism: Pinus tabuliformis; assembly: GCA_031772625.1. NCBI lineage: Eukaryota > Viridiplantae > Streptophyta > Pinopsida > Pinales > Pinaceae > Pinus > Pinus tabuliformis. The sequence continues at coordinate 1,529,150,708 of CM062818.1, read as the reverse complement.
TACAATTTATTTCGAATTAAATATCCATATCTCAAATAGTTTTGAGAAGATATGATTTTCTCCAATTTATTCCAAATCTACTTGGGAGAAGATATGGTCTTCTCCAATTTAATTCTAAATTTAGTACTCATATTTTATTCCCAAAATGTCTTCTCAAATCTATTTTGAATAAGATATGGTAAGAAAAGTCAAGAATACTAAATGAAAGGATGAGGGGGTACTCATGACATTAATGATAGGTGGTTGAGGTGGATGGAAGGAAGATACATAAAAATAGGAGGATGATGAGAGGAGGGGGGAGATCGTTGGTCTTGGTTTTGGTTTGAAGGATTTTGTTTTGGGGGAGGGATGTAGAGAAAGAGAATGGAGAGAATAGAGAGATAAATGAGAGAATACAAACTTGGATCTGGAGAGTGTTTGTTTAACTTGGACACACTAAACCTGGTTGGACTTGGGCTCAGAAGGCTAAGAACTTCCACAGGTTCCCTAGTTGGCTAGGAGGTAAATTCAGGTGGGTAGTCGAGAGGAGCATCCAACAGAGTTGGAAGCATCTTAACCAAGCAATGAAATGGTTGCAATGAAATTTTTACTTGTTTAATATGTTGTAAATAAATTTTAATTCTATATTGTCATCAAATAAATTTTGAGTTATAAATAAGTTATTTCCATTTTTATTGAGTTTAAATTAAATAAATTTAGTTTGTAGTTAGAGGACCCTATGATGGATTCTCACATATGGTATCAGAGCCTAGGTTCAAAATCTGGACCTTGAAACCAACCTACTATAAAAAAACACAACAAACAACATTGCAAACAAATTTAATTATATTAAAAACCAAAATAAATTGAATTATTAAATTATTAAATGACATTGACCCTAAATTTAAATGATGGAAAAATAATATTTTCCATATTTTCATCAAAATCAATATGTAGCATACTTACATATATATATATATAATAGGCAAAATGTCACGTTTGTTTTTTCCCTACAATTTGTAAAGAGCAGAATTTTACCATTACTAGATGTAACCATGATGTAAAAAAAAATTATTATAGATATAACCATCAACATTTTGAAAAAAAATAAAATCTATTGAAAAAAATAAAAAATAAAAAATTATTATCAAAAAACAATGTCGTTAACCAAAGAAAGTAACGTTGGTCACCATGGTTCTACGCACGAAAACAAAGCTGTTGTTGCTTCCACCTCATAGGAAAACACTGACCGCCTGCTACTTAGAACAACATTAGACAACACTCCCAATACTTTTTCTCTATGTGGTTTCTTTTTATTAGTTGCTTCATCAATAGCATTATGACCACGAGTGTGATCAACATAGTCATGGAAGTATTTTAAATCTACCGATCTCTGCCCCAGGTCCCTGCGCTACAGGCGGCTCCTTGTAGGTGGGCACTCCAAGGTTCCAGTCCCTATTGAATTTCATCTCTTCTTACGGTGGTGGAATGTTGAGCTTGACCCCTCTAGACCTTACCTTAAAACTTAATACAAGATTCACATTGCATTGAAAATGCCTAAATTCAAGACCAAGAAAATATCTACCTACTTCTCAAAATAGAGCAAGAATTAATGGACGCATTGTATAGTGATTAACATAGTAATGTGAAATTTAATTTTATTTGCCCACTATGCAAGCATAAACAATTAACGAGGCATGAAGTAAATAATTTTGGAAAGCCAAAATTTGGACTAATATTCCTTCTTTGAAGTTTTTTTTTCCAATTAGACTTATATATATATATATATATATATATATATATATGTCATTAAAATAAGTATATTATTTCATTATAGCAAAAAAAAACATGATTAAAATAAAGAAAATATATTGTTCTATGGAAATTGATATTAAAAACAGAAAAAAAGAGGAAAGAAGACAAAAGGGATAAAAGATATAAACACTAAAATGAATAAGTTTTTTTTTCAATTAGACTTAAAGTTTATATATATATATATATATATATATATATATATATATATATATATATATATATATATATATATATATATGTCATTAAAATAAGTATATTATTTCATTATAGCAAAAAAAAAAACACATGATTAAAATAAGGAAAATATATTGTTCTATGGAAATTGATATTAAAAACAGATATTAAAAACAGAAAAAAAGAGGAAAGAAGACAAAAGGGATAAAAGATACAAACACTAAAATGAGTAAGTATGAGAAGAAAATTGTAGTTAACAAATGGAATGAAAAGATTTTATGGCTTTATTTTTTGTTCTTTTCAAAATAAATCCTATCCAAGGAAGTAGAAGTAGAGCTTGAAATGAGAGATGCATACTTCAAGCGTTCCTTACCATTCAAGAAGCTTGCATTTGTCTACAACACAACAAGAACAATATGTATTTATGATAAGTTTAATCTCATCGCTTATTGTTTCCCCACGGTGTGCATGTATGTATGATAAGTTTAATCTCCTTGCCTAGTGTTCTATATATGTATAGTGAGTTGGAGCTTTTGGACATGCATAAAGAGTAATGTCAAAATCTCATTCCGTGAAAACAATTATACCTCAACCATCAAAACATGATTAATTCATTCTAAAACCCAACCACATTATATAGCCTATATTAAATGTCTCCCTGTGTACTATATTTTTTCTGAGGTGAAAACTATAATGTTAGGACAACAATGCGGAAACTAGATTGTTAGTATAAAAATTACTCACATTTTTTTGTAACAGGATATTTTCTATATGGAAATTAGATTTTCTTTCCAATTAATCATGTTCAAAATGATAAACTGACCCACCAATGAGAATTAAATAGTTGAAATCAATAAGAATTAAATAGTTGAAATACTTTTCTTTGGGACATTTTTTACACTTGGATAACTAAATATGTTTACCAAGAGTTACTGCCCACCATAAATTACACAATTCACTACATAAATTTACATAGGAGTTTACTAAGGTTAGTGCCCACCAAACTTACACTTAGATAGCTAAATATGTTTACCAAGAGTTACTGCCCACCATAAATTATGCAATTCACTACATAAATTTACATAGGAGTTTAGGTTAGTGCCCACCAAAATTTATGCAAAATGTGGCAGAACCTTTGGATAGAAGAATTACTGACTTAGTTATATATGTATACAAGAAGTTTGTAATTTCCTATAGAGTTAAGTCCCTTTAATAAAATCGAGATTATTTCTTAAACATTTAGATTAACATTAATACAAATAAATATTATTTTGCAGAAAATATACTTTCTTATAGCCATATTATTTCTTATAATGACAAGATTTAGTGAGAATGTTGACCTTTTAAGTTGCATTAAAACAAGTTGTTTATTTATTAATAATATTCAATAATATAAATGAATTTAAGTAAAAATTTTACAAGTTACTCACATTATGCTTGATTCCATGCATATTTCTAAACTTTTTTTTAGATGCAACTTCTTGAAATTACAATAGAGTTATATTAGATATTGTCATAGTATTAATATGCATATGTTTACAAAACAAAAATCCAACATATTCAGATTAAAGTTTCAAAGGTGAACACCAATTGATTAGCACATTAGAACCTCCTTTAAGACAATATATAATATTGAAATATTAAAACATGTAGCACTAGCCATTCTATATATATCATTGGGATAGTAAATACCTAACAATAATGTCAGTGTTGAGTTGATTGAGGCCATTAGACACCTACTTTGAAAACATAAGAATAAGATATATATATATATATATATATATATATATATATATATATATATATATATATATATCTATATCTATATCTATATAGATATATATATATATATATATATATATATATATATATATATATATATATATGAAAATCTAGCATTATTGATGGAATTTCAAGAGGACACCTAGTTATAATAATGTGATTAAAAATAGTAAGTTAATGTTTATGTGAATGCTCAAAATATATAAGACGGATTTAGGATGATTGTTTAGGGATATATAAAGATATTTGAGGGTGACTAGTAGTGTGTCATAGCACTTGCTTAGGTAGCAATGGGAGAGGTGGTAGATCCACGGTTATCTTCTCAATATTAGAAATACTCATTTACAAGCATAACAAAAGGAAAACTTACACCTATAATTATGCAAAACATATGTGAGCCAAGTAAGAATTGACAAGGCCCTAAGTCATGCTAATAAGTCTTGCGTATCATACAAATATTTGAACAATTCAAAATGGTGAGGACGCGAAGAAATCAAGGTCAAGGAGGGTCATCACAAGGACCTCCTACAAATAACCCATTTCATAACCCGGAGTTGGCTCTCATCTTGTGTTCCGTAAAAGCAATTAAGGAGACTTTAAGAGGGCACCAAACAATTGAAGTGGAAGCAGAGCACCCTCCATCAGGGTTGGGTCGAGGGATCAAGAGACTCTGATAGATGACCTCCAATCAAGGACATTACTAGGGAGCTCCAAATATTAAGCTCCAAGAGTTTGCTAGAGGTCGTGCCAGCGAACATGCAGAAGCCTGGTTAGAATGAATGAGAAGGTGCTTCGCACTAAGATATTATACTTCCAATTCAAAGGCTAAAATAGTGATATTCCAACTCAGATATAGTGCTCTGAATTGGTGGGGTAACTTATAGTGTCAACTACACCTCACTCTGGACACAGTTACTTGGGAGTTATTTGAGGAGAGATTCTGGAAAAAGTACCTACCAGCATAGTATGAAGAACAACAGGTAGGAGCCTTCCATGCTTTGGTACAGGGAAATCGTACGATAGAATAATATGAGATTAGATTCATGGAATTGGTCAAGTATGTCTCCTACATGGATACTGATCAGTGCCAAGAAGATCATTTCATTTATGGTTTGAACACTATGATTAGGGCAATGGTACGGATGTGGAAACCATCCTTAGTTGCAGAAGTTATGGAACATGCTTGTTATGTTGAAGAGCACTCAGACTTAAAGGGTGGAAACAAAACCATTTTTCCACAACAACCAAGGTTTATGGGGAAGGCCCCTTATACCTTCCCTAGGGAGGGGAGTTTGAGGCCACCGCCATATGGAAACAGAGTTGTACCCAAAGCACTGACAGTGGGGATTTCAATGGTTACTAGTGCAGCTTCACCCGCAGCTTCAAGGATTCATGCAAATCAAGGTCATACATGAGGAGAAGCAAGTAGGGGTAGGGGTCCCAAGGGAAGGAACTCTTTCCAAAGAAATCCACAACATTCTGTTCAAAGTCTACCACACATCACTTGTTGGGGATGCGGGGGACCTCATTACCAGCATGACTGTCCTCAGTTACAAACTGGTAACAACCATAGAGAAGGAAAACCACCAACGGGGAGATAAAGTAGCCACCATCGAATCTATGCAGCACTTGATAACCAACAAGTTGAACACCAATGCTTCGAAGAAAGGATTGGGAGCAATATTGATGCAAGAAGGCAGAGTAATAGCTTACGCATCTAGAAAATTGAAGAAACATGAAGAGTTCCATGCTACCGATGACTTAGAGTTAGCAACAGTGATGTTAGCTTTGAAAATGTGGAGACACTACCTCGTTGGGAGAAGATTTGAGTTAAGAACAGATCATCAAATCCTGAAGCACCTCTTCACTCAAAGGGATTTGAATGCTAGACAAAGGTAGTGGAGCGAATTCATGAGTGAGTATGATTTTGAGATCTCATACATTAAGGGAAAGGAGAATGTGGTGGCTGATGCACTAAGAAAGAGACCACGAACCTTCTCCCTAGTAGCCTTGAGGGTCAATTTGAGGGAACGATTGTTGTAGAAACTCTTTGAAGATAGTTGGTATCTAAAGGTTATATCAGCACTCTAGAGTGGGAAGCAGATAGAACCAAAGTTTGAGGGATATGTCCTTGAACCAGATGGACTATTGAGATTTCAAGGGAGAATGTACATACCTAAGGAAGGGGGTATAAGAAGGACCATCCTTGAAGAGTCACATAGAGCACTCTATTGTGCACATCCTGGAGTGAAGAAGATGTATGCAGACATGAAGAAACTCTTCTTTTGAGCAGGCATGAAGCACAACATAGTCCAGTTTGTCGCCAAATGTCTTGAATGTCAACGAGTGAAGGCTGATCATCGCCATCTAGCAGGACTCCTACAACCACATGACATCCCTATGTCTAAATGGGAGGTAATTTTTATGGATTTTGTTTTGGGTTTGCCACTCACGTCACAAAGGCACAATGCTTTATTGGTGATAGTTGATAAATTGACCAAAAGTGCCCATTTCATCCCAGTAAGATACACTTACGATGTTACTGAAGTGGCACGAGTTTTTATAAGTGAATTTATTTGACTACATGGGTTACCCACAAAGATGATTTTTGATAGAGACTCCAAATTTACATCTAGGTTTCTGAAAAGTTTGCAGTCAGCACTAGGGACTCAGTTAAACCTGAGCACTTAATATCATCCAGAAATAGATCGGAAGACTAAAATATTAAATCAGGTTATGGAAGACATGGTTAGAATGTACGTCATGGATAATCAGACTTAGTGGGAAAGGTATTTACCATTGGTAGAGTTTTCCTATAATAACAGTTACCATAGTTCAATTGGGATGCCTCCTTATCAAGCTCTATATGGGAGGCCATGTAGGATGCCATTAAGTTCAGAAAAGTTAGAGGACCGAGTAATAGTTGGGCCAGAATTAGTTCAGGAAATGGAGGAATAGGTAAGGCAGATTCGACAAAGGTTAAAGGAAGCACAAGATAGACAAAAGAGTTATGATGATTCACATAGGACTGATTGAAGTTATGAAGTAGGAGACCAAGTTTTTATTCATATCCAACCCAACAAAAGCACCATTCGGTTTGGGAAAGGGATGAAGTTGTCACCTTGGTTTATAGGACCTTTTAGATCAAGGAGAAGATTAGACCAGTTGCCTATCGTCTTGTACTGCCACCCCATTTGCATAAAACTCATGATGTTTTTCATGTATCTATTTTATGACATTATGTTTCTGATGAATCTCACAAACTGGATTGGAGGGAATTGCATGTCTCAGACATGGGAACCATAATGGTCGAACCATAATGGTTGAACCATTATGCATATTTGACTGTAGGGTTCGACAGCTCAGACGTCGCATGGTGGAACAGGTTAAGGTCCAGTGGGACAAGTATAACCTAGGATCTGCTACCTGGGAGGATGCAGAGACTATACGTCGTGACTACCCCTCACTTTTTGAGCATTTGTGATGCCCATTTTGACTTAGATAGCTACCTATGCTAAGGCTCTATTACAATTCAATGTTATTTATGTATGAACGCTATGTAATATTGATGCATTTATTTGGATAGGTGAAACTACTTATATAAATTATTAGATGGATTAGGTATTGATGATTGAAATGTTTGATGTATGACTTACTTGATTATGATTTATCTAGTGAATGACTTATCAAAGTTATTTTTCTTTCATGTATGGCTTAAGTGGATATGATTTATCTAATGAATGACTTAGTGAAATTATGATTTATCTAATGTAAGATTTATTTCCAATATGAACTACAAAATTGACACGTGGATACTAGACTTAATAACATGATGTTTAAGATCACTTATCTATATATATATATATATATATATATATATATATATATATATATAGATATATATATATATATATATATCTATATATATCTATATATATATATATATATATATATATATATATATATATATATATATATATATATATTTGTTATATATATGTATGAATAAGAACTAACCAGCAGATTGGAAAGAACTATATGATAACCAAGATATACTCTTCCATTGGGGAAGGTCGAGACATATAATGAGGAAATATATGATGTACATTGTTCTATTACATTTTGTATCTACTTGATATGCACTCTTATGACATAAGTAAAATGTAAATGGCAGGTGACAAGACTACCTGACTGGATTATTCGATGACATGTGTCCAACCACCGTTGTAGTGTGGTCCATATTAGGGTGTTGACCCTATTTGTGAGGAGGGGTGGAGGTATTTCCCACTATGTAACCTCCAAACTTGGAATCATGGGACGGCAGTGATGGACACACTCCCCTAGATGTGTGATGATGATTGCCAGTTGCCTGCTGGGGAAGTTAGGTCGATATAGTCGATGCTTCCACCATATTGGTTTTATCAGTGGTTAGATTAATATATCTGATGCCATAGTATATAGCAACAGAGGATGGATAGGGTGGGAGTGGAAGTAGGTTAGGAAGGATAGGAGGATATATATTAGTTGGAGACCCTTGATGGGAAGTGGTATCGTTGTCTGACTTACTTAATTTTACTACTATAACTCTCTCTCTATTTTGTTATGCATTATTGTCAAACTTCTTTCGAACTCCTTGTATCTTTTTCACTCTGACTTCGGGACAAAGTTTTCTGAAGGAGGGGTGTATGTAATGGCCTACTTAATCTAATCATGCTAATTTTTATTAGTGTTTAATTGACTTGAAAATATTGACTTATAATTATCAATAAATATTGGTATATACCTACATTATGAAACTATAATTTTATTTTACTAATATAAGTTTTATTATTGTTATTATTCAATTCCCAACTTGTCTTCCCAAATTTAATTTTGGATAGAATATGGTCTCCTCCAATTTTTTCCAAATTAAATATCCATATCCCAAGGTGTCTATTCAAATCTAGTTTTGAGAAGATATGGTCTTCTTGAATTTATTCCAAATTAAATATCCATATCCCAAGGTGTCTATTCAAATCTAGTTTTGCAAAGATATGGTCTTCTCCAATTTATTCCAAATTAAATATCGATATCCCAATGTGTCTTTTCAAATCTGGTTTTGAGAAGATATGGTCTTCTCCAATTAAATTCCAAATTAAATATCCATATCCCAAGGTGTCTTCTCAAATCTACTTGGGAGAAGATATGGTCTTCTCCAATTGAATTATAAATTTAATATCCATATTTTATTCCCAAAATGTCTTCTCAAATCTACTTTGAATAAGATATGGTAAGAAAAGTCAAGGATACTAAATGAAAGGATGAGGGGGTTGTCATGACATTAATGATAGGTGGTTGAGGTGGATGGGAGGAAGAGACATAAAAGGGGAAGGATGATGAGAGGAGAGGGGGGAGATCCTTGGTCTTGGTTTTGGTTTGGAGGATTTTGTTTTGGGGGAGGGATGTGGAGAAAGAGAAGGGAGTGAATGGAGAGATAAATGAAAGAATACAAACTTGGATCTAGAGAGTGTTTGTTTAACTTGGACACACTACACCTGGTTGGACTTGGGCTCGGAGGGCTAGGGAACCTGTGGAGGTTCCTTGGGCTATGAAATCATTCCTAGTTGGCTGGGAGGTAAATTCAGTCGAGTAGTCGAGAGGAGCATCCCAACAGAGTCAGGAGCATCTTAACCAAGCTATTGGAATATGTATTCTTCTATTTATTGATTACTTATGTAAATGGTTGCAATGAAATATTTACTTGTTTAATATGTTGTAAATAAATTTAATTGTATATTGTCATCAAATAAATGTTGAGTTATAAATAATTTATTTCCGTTCTTATTGAGTTTAGATTAAATAAATTTACTTTGTATTTAGAGGACCCTAGGATGGATTCTCACAATGGTGATGGTGATGGTGGTGGTGGTGGTGGTGATGGTGATGGTGATGGTGATGGTGGTGATGATGATGATGAAGGTGTCTTTAATATTTTATTTCTATGATAAAAAAGATGAGAGAGAAGTGTTGGAGGGCATTGTAATTTTTCTTACTTAACAAGGTTGGTAGTATGGCAAATGTTTTGAAAAAAAGAACGAATGTGAGTAAGGGACATGTTAGTGTCGGTATCTTCAACCCTCCGTCAGAGATCAAATTCTCTTGTTCCATTGCATATTAGGTGTCTCGCTTAGTCATGCATTCCATTAGGAGCATGGATCATCTAATGGTAGTGGCTTGTTGTACATTTTCCCTCATCTCCTTTACCTGCTGACCCATTTCCATTCATCAAGATTATCTACAGCCACCTTTTGTCTTTAAATTTGCAAGAGTCAGTTCTAGGGTTTTAGTTTCATTAGGTCTAGGCTTTCATCAAAAAGTCTTCAAAATGTTTACTAATGGTCAGCAGGCACATGAGGAGGTTGAATAAATTTCCAGTACCAATAAACTTCACAATCTCATGCTCAGCAATGTATTTTTCCTCAAAACCCTGTTCTGAGGAAAAACAGAGTATTTTAGGTTTTTGTTGTATAAATTCATGTAATTTTAGTTCTCTTATATGTAAATCACTTCAATGGAAACCCTGGTCACCTTGCCAAGCTTCAGCTGCTCCATCCCCTGCAAGACAAACAAAAAATCAAGTCATTTAGTTCATCAAAAGCACAAATAAAGTAAACTGCCCAAAAAACAGAGTTGAAAAAGTAAGTTACAATGCAAACATTATAAAAATGGCTTTTATGAAGGAAAAATCAAAAGCTCTTGTATATAAATCATCTTTACAATTCAAAAAGCTCATTGGCACTCAAAGAAGAAAGGTTGAGCAAAGTGAAGGTCGTGTTGGAGAAAGGAAGCAAAATCACAGCAAAGAGTTCCATTTTTGGAGGCGTGGCACATTGGGTGAGAGGTGTGGAACATACAAGTGGCACGGTGCATTGGGTCTCCCTCCACAGTGTTAAATTTATACTGGTGCGGCGTGTTGGGTTTGTGGCGTGGCGCATAGAGCTGCCCAGCTCGATTTCATCACAAACTCCCTCAAATTTCCAAAATTGCTCAAATGTTCTAGTGTGCAAGTAAGTCAAGCCCTTTTCCTTGCTAGTGAAAGAGTTCTTCTTAAAATTTATGGTGTTTTAGTGCAAAAAATCTCAAACCGTACCTCTTTGCAATTTCTCAAAAACAATTCCCTAGGGTTTGCATTTGTGATTTTTCAGCCAAGTTCACTCCACCACTCCCTTGCTCTTTGACTCCTCCATTTATTTTCCAGTTCATCCACTCACTCCCTAACTCCCATATTCCTAAAAAATCATTCACCCTATCCCCAAATCTCATTTTCCCAAATCCTAATTACAAAATCCCTAAACCCTAATTGTTGTCCCTAAGCTTACACACTATTCCCTAAACCCCCTATTTCCTAAAAACTTGTCATAATATTCCCAAAACCCCTCATACTCTCTCCCTTCACAGTACCTCATATATTCTTACCCTTGGTGGCAGAAAACTAAAATCACCATAAATCTCTTCATGCTCATCAAGAAAACTCACACATTAGCAAGCATGGAATCTGATCCTTCATATGACCGAGATGAAGAGACACACAGTGACTCTCCTACAGAAATGCATGCACCAAGGAGACCTCACAAGGGTGGCAAACATATACGAGAGGAGCCTACTTCACTTGCCGAGCTACAGGCTTGCCTTCCTGCTATCACATGCTTCCAACACCAATCCTGTTATCAATTCTATGAGATGGTTTCTAGAGTCCAGTATCATCATGAGTTAGCTCGGTTGTTTGTGCTTCATCTACATAATGGCCAAACCACTCTAGCTGGTGTGACATTCACCTTGACTCCAGAGTCTCTTTCTCTAGCAATCGGCATTCCAAATGTCGGAGAGTAGTGGAATAAAAGGCATCAAATTGACAGGGAACATTATGAGCCATACATCAAGCCTGGTGATTTGAGACAGCTCAGCAGAGTTTTTCCTTTTTGGTACCTGAAATACTCATATGCTCCCCTGATGAAACTCATAATGAAGTATTTAGCTATGAAGGCCGGTTTTCTCGCCTATATGCCTATCATATCAGATTGTTGATGCACTTTACTAGGGTGAGAATGATGAATCTCCCCTACTTCATGTGCCGAAATATTGACGAAGATGACCACCCTGGTACAACAAAAGACTCCTCAACAGTAGTTTAACAGTATATATCATTTTTCACTCATCAAAATCATGGTCATACATCAGCTTGGTTTGCAGGGCATCTTATGGGAGGATTTCATTTTGCATGAGTTCTTCACGGCTCCTCAGGTACCTATAGAAGCTTTTCATGAGACAGGTGGACCTTCACATCAGCAGGAGGGATATTGAGACACAGACCACTAGTGTGCCGGTGTTTGTCACCTATCAAAAGGGTACTATAAGATTGTTTGCAGCAGCAAAGCAAGTATTATCTCCACCCGGGGTGGAAGGGGTCTCACTTCCTTCATCAGCACAGCAGGTTCAGGACAAGGGCAAGAGGCCATTACATGATGAGGGGCCATCAGGTGATTAGGAGACCGATTTCATTCTCATTCAGGATGATGACACAGATTTGGGCCCATAAAGCTCAAAGCTCAAGGAGGTCATCCCAGAGCAACAGGCGGACATCAATGCTTTGTCCCTCAACTTAGAAAGAGCTAAGTGGATAATAAAGTACCTAGAGAAAAGAAACAAGAAGCTAGAGGATCAACAAATGATTATGGAGCTTCAAAACATATGAGAAAACCGACAAGCTGCCAAAAGGAGGAACGTGAAGCTCACATCACTTGAGCAAGAAATCAATGCTGATAAAGAATCTTGGCTTGAGAGAGCTAATATCCACTTAGAAAAGTTGTTAAAGAAGGCCAAAACAGAGAAAAAAATTTTGAGGCATATGGCCTATCATTACATGGCGAGAAATAAAAGTTACAAGGCAAGAATCAGAAGCTTGAAGGCAAAATTGAAAAGGGCATCGAGGAGGCGAAAGGATCAAGATAGACTTAAGATATTGGTTGAGGCTTCCTTGACCCAACACAGCACTTGATGGAGAACACTCAGCCCAAATTTTAAAAAATTTGAGATACTTTTTGCATTTTTGAAAATTTTGGGCTAAAACACAGAATTTTCTGCCCAATGAGCCACGCCACCTGGCGCTCGCTTTTGATGGAGGCCTCCAAATGCAAAAAACTCAACATATTCAGATTTTTCTTGGAAAAATATGCATTCCTACTAATGGATAAGAAATTTTGATAGGTTTTGAGCCCCCAAAAAGGTCAAAAACACCCAAAAAATGACCTTACTGCCCCTATTTTGACACACAAGAAGCAGTGTTGTGAGAACTCAGATTTGGAGGGGCAACTGGAGGCCAAGTTCAAAAATTCCACTTGTTCAGGAAAGTAGATAGGCGGACCTTTCGAAAAAGCACACTTGGAGCAGATTTCGACATTGGGAAGGCCTCCAAAAGTGGTTTCAAATAGGTGCTACGCATAGAGAAATCAGCACGGTGCATTGGGGAAATTTTGCCCAGTTTGACCAAGAATACTCTGTTTTTCGCCTAGTTTCTTGACAGTTTGAATTTTATCCTTCTTAATGTCAAACTCATGATGTAATTTAATGTAATTTGATGGATCTTGATGTAATTATGTTGAATTTTCACTCATAGAGGTATATTCATCCATGAAAAGGTAGTTTGCAACTGAATGAATCAGTTCCCTAGTTTTTAGAGGCATGCTATTCCACTGCCTACTTTATAGTTCTTAGTTTAGAATTTGTTGGAACAACTCCTAAACTCATGAGCTCAAACCCTAGAGGCTAGGATGAGTTGTTTTTTGCCTATATCTTATTTTTTTCAGTCATTAGCATGGTTGGACTTTTGAGAAAGCTTGGAGCTTCATTGTATATTCATATCAGCAGTTTTGGCTAAGGAATAGACCAGGGTTTGCAACACTTTATGGGATTCATGTGGCATCTTGCTTTGATATTGTGTTTCCTTCAGTAAATTGTAAGTTTATATGTGTTTTATGTATGCCATTATCTCTCTTGCTTTCTTCTTAGCTAAATAAACAAGGATAAAGGTAGAATCCATTGAAATTGCAGTGCTCTACCTAGGGTTTGTTTAGTTATTGATGTTTTCAGCTGTTTGAAGAGGATCCCTGAGGTATTCTTGCCCTCTTCAACTCCTCACCTGTCTAAATCTCTCCATTTCATTCATTTTGAAGTGCCAAATCAGTTGCCTACCTTGCCCCATAGAGATCTCTGTAAAACTTAGCATCATTCCCCAGACCCAGATCTGCCTTTCCATTTGAGTCAACAAAACATCTGTATTGGGGTCAAAGGTTTTCAGATCTTCATATGTCCAAGCGAATACATATTTTTTTCCTTGAACAAACAAATGAGATCTAATTTGTCTTTAGGAGTACAACTTGTTCCCAAGTTTATGTTTGGCAGATTTGTTTCAGTCCCCAAATTAATGACTTCATATTACATAGAAGAGCTATTATTTTTACAGCTAATAAATCTTATAAATTTATCATATAAGTCATAGACATTTTCTAACCTTACAACAAGTTTAGGGGTAGAATTTATTAGATCAAATAGTTCATCAACTAATCGTTGTTTGCTCACTGACGAGAAATTGTGAATATTGTCCTCATGAGAAATTTCATCAGTCAAAACACCCTGAAAGCTATATTCTAAGTGGAGGAAATTAATTATTTGTTGATGATCATTAAAACCACACCAATTAGTAATTTTTTTTGGATGGACAATTTAAAAATCAGTTCAACAAAAAATGATTATGGCTTAAAAAATTTAGTAGGAATTAATATATATGTTATATTAGCTAATTAATCAACTTCTTCGTTGAGAGATATAGAAATAGAAGTAATATTAAAAGCTGAAATTTTAGAAATCAGATCTCATACCTCAGTTTGATAACTCCTTAAGTGAGTTGAAACACAATGTATAGAATTATGTACCTTCTTAACAATATTTTTTTAGTTTCCTTAGACCCTCAACATTCAATTCCAAATTAAATAACATTTTTAAGTCCTTGGATGAGAGCCTTGTATTTTGTAATATTATTAGTACATTCAAATTCCAATCTACAAGAAAAAAAAATTATTACCTTTCTGGTCAAGAAGAAAACAACTAGCAACAACACCCTCTTTTGACTTAGATCCATCAAAATATAATGACAAAAGTTCATTTTTTATTTACTTTTAATTGTATTGACATCAAGTGAATTATTATCAGTTGTTACCAAATTATTGGCTAACATAAGTTTTGGTTACTACTTTAAATTTGTGAATGAAGAAGTTTTAGCAGCAAAATTCCCAAAAAATGAGTCAAGAGTGAAAGAATCATTAAGCATGATTGGTTCATTGAAACCATTAATATCGGTAACAACATGTTTCATATAACATTCTCTATTAACCTTAATCTTATTAGGTTCACCTTTCCATGGTAACCATAGATGAATCAAATACCTTTCTAAGTATCCTTTCAAGTGTTCTATCCAATATTGGCTTGAGAACAAGCCATAAGTCCCTGGTATGTCTACAATCACCATATCAATTATTTGATGAACTCTGTGATCAGAAGATAATCTAATCAAAACATTGTTTAATTCTCATACCACCTTGACATTAGTTCTGCCAAGCTGCACAATATTCACTTTAGATGGTTTAATATGAGCATTAAGTTTCTTTCACACTAAAAGATACATGGCATTGGAGGAAGCTTCGGAGTCAATCATGTAATTATGGACATTCCGGTTAAAAATTTCAAAATTGAGAAAGAAAGGAGATGGTTTCTTCTTTTGTGGAGGATAACTCTTATAAGGGTGCTTCAAAATATAAACACTATAAAATGAAGGTTTATGAAAACTTGACATATTCCCAATAGGAATAGACTTATTTAATTATAATCTTTAGCAATATGTCACTGAATTTTCTGCTGAATTATTGGAATTTTAAGTAACTCAAAAAGGGAAATGTTGGCCTTTAATTTCTTAAGGTCTTCAATCATATCATAGTATATACCTAAGGATGATATTTTGTTTTTGTTTCCTAGTTTTGTTTTAGAAATTTTCCTCTTATCTGAAGAAGAGAGATCTTGGTTATCATCTAAGGTTTTGCTACATGTATTACATGGTTGTTGATTTGCAAAAACAGACTCATAATCATCTTCAAACAGATTATGTGTTAAGTCTGAAAAATGTCCAATAGTAGGATGTGTTTGACTTTAATCTTCTGTCTCATTTTTATATTCATCTTCCTCTAAGCAATTATAGTCAAAATTTGATTATGTTCCATAAATAAATCCTTGCAAAATGTTCTCTAAACCCTTAGCACTAAGACCTTCATTAGGGGAAGTGGAACTGTTTTGGACTTGCTTCCTAAAAGATGGTCTAAAGGTCACCTTATTGGATGGTTCTTCTACTAAATTCTTTTTAAGGTCAATGATTTCATTAGAAAGCTTATTTATGACCTTTTCGATGATTTAAAGATCAAGGGGTGATTGGTTTTTATTCTTTGCAAGTGGTTTAGACATTGTTTCAAGTTTATTATGGGAGGATGAAGCTTAATCTTTCAAGTTATCAAGATTAGGATTAAGGCTAAGTATTTCCTTTTCTATAGATAACGCTTCATCAAACGTTGCCTAAAGCGTGATATTTTGGGGTCTTTTAACCCACATAGCAATTTTAGTAGGAAAATATTTAGCACAATAAACAATTACAAGGTGTTTAGCAACAATCGAATCATTAGGAAATTTGTCTTTTAATACTAGAAACCTTACATTGAAATCATTTATTCTTTCCTTAATTTCCATATTCATGTTAGATAACTTCATGACTAATACCTCTAGAGTTTTGTTGTCCCCAAAATTATCCAAGAAGGCAGTTTCAAATTGGCCCCAAGACGTGATACTTTGAGGGGTTGAGAAAAGTACCAGGTTGTAGCTTTTCCCTCAAAAGTATATAGAAATAACCTACAAAATATATATTCATGGTGCATATTATTTTGCCTAATGGCTAACATGAAAGCATTTATGTGTTCATCTGTTGATTATTTAGAGTCAAGGTTGAACATATGAAGGAATTTGTGAGGATATTTGGGAAGAGGATGTTGCACACCTGGTA
This sequence comes from Pinus tabuliformis, assembly GCA_031772625.1. Lineage (NCBI taxonomy): Eukaryota > Viridiplantae > Streptophyta > Pinopsida > Pinales > Pinaceae > Pinus > Pinus tabuliformis. The sequence continues at coordinate 1,529,133,826 of CM062818.1, read as the reverse complement.
CAGTTACAACATCATGGTCTAGCCATGGAGTGGCAAGATTGTTCCCCTACTTATATTTATTGTTTCCATAGTTATTAGCCATAAGAGGTGAACCCTAAGAATTATGTGAGTTGTTTAATGAGGAACTTTCCTCGCCAAAGGAATCTTCCAAAGAAGAGGATGAAGGTGAGCTATGTGGGGAAGGACGTGAACCATATACTCCTAAGAGAGTAGGATGTGTAGATTCACTGGAAGGTGTTTCATATAGTGATTGTTTGAGGTCAACTCTAATACTTAGAATATCATGTAATATGTCTTTAGAGGTAGTGGTAGTCTAATAATTTCCTGCATGGGGATCCAACATGATAGGATCTTCCAAATGAAAGTTAATGGGTGTAACAGGACATTGAGAAAAAAATATTTCTATGGATCTTTCTCTCTCCAATCTAACTTGAGTTCTATATAGTACTTCCTAAGACCTTTGGAGGCATTCAAAAATTTCATATCAAAATTGACAATGTGTAGAAGTTGTATGTTCATTGGTAACTTGTCTGTTTTGAAAAGGTTTTGGTGGAATAGGATCCAACTATGAACTAGAGGTAGCTTCAATAGTAGGAGGGTTTGAATGAATTATGTGATGATAGGGGAGTGAATTGTTTTCTTTTTATGACTAACCTTACCCATTTAAAGTTTGATTGGTCATCCTTCTAGTGTCATTTGTTGACAGGAGTTTTGGATCATATGTCAACAAGGGGATGTGGCTCGAACCAAAGTTCTTCATAGAGACTAAATTATTTAAATAGCCACTCTCAGCAGCTTTAGAGGCTATGTTAGCCCACGACTTGCTTCCTCTTGCGAAGAAAAGAGGGTATGGAAATGCTAGAGTAAAGCCTAATTTTATATGTGCATTGAACCTAGGGTCAATGTCTGATGTTAATGAAACTACAGGTTAAACTAAATAATATAATAAAATACAATAATAGAGTTAGTAATTAACTATTAAAGTATAATCACTAAAATACAATGAAAATATACAAATTGTACAAGAAATAATTTACACACATACACAAAGAGAAATGACCACAAACATATGTAACTGGAATGAGAAAGAATATTTTAGATCCTAATGATATAATGAAAAACATTTTATATGTAAGCTAATTTAAACTATAAATGAAACTATAGTTTAAATGCAATTAATTCTTAATGCAAACTTTTGATAAAAGATAGAAAATCATAATCGTACAATTCCCTTATATTTTAAACAAATGCAGAGAAGTATGAACTTGTCTATCATATTTCACATCAATAATTAATGAAAATATAAATGTATGTGATTATTTAAAACTATATCAGCCAAGGTAAACTAAATCACTGAAATAATTCCTTTTGAAAAATAAATAAATATTTCGGCACTTAAGAGATCGAAATCATTCATCAAGTAAACAATAAAAGACTATACAGTGCAAAGAAATTATCACAATCAGTGTATTAATCCCATTTATATGCAAACTGCATGATCACTTGACTTAAATTCCTAAGAAATGTTCTAAGAATTCAGACCTGAGTGATGCACAGATCGAAATTACCATTCCAAACTCCATTCTTAAAAGGTTAACACGATGATATATATATATATATATATAATATATATATATATATATATATATATATATATATATATATATATATATATATAAGAATTAATATTGTAAGAAAAGATCTAATTAACTCACTATTTATTTCCAAATCATAAAAATAAAATAACAGTGTTAATCCTTCATAATTTTTCAAAACATGGTTATAAAAACAAACTTAGAAGATATTTAACAAAACTTATGGATTTCGTATAACATGCCAAATAAGTCTCAATCTATCAAAATTGTTTCAACAAAACCTGAATTTATAGTAGGAGTAAAATAATATGGTTCCATAGTTACCAAAGTTTAAAGACCATCATTCCTCCTCCTCTCCTTTTGACACTTGGAGCTCAATATGTGTGTGTCTGTGTCCATGAGTCCATAATGTACAGAAAAAATGATACCAAAAATAAAATATTTTCCAAAAAAGCTAGGACCATAATGTTGGAAATAATACTGAGGGGGGGGGGGGGGGGGGGGGGGGGGGGGGGGGGGGGGTGGGGGGTGAATCAGTATTATCAGATCAGTAAAACCTTTCCAACTTTCATACTCAGAAACATATACGCTACTTCAATTAAGTGAACCCGCGTGTACACGCTACTGTATCTAATGCAACTAGCGTATATCTAGAGATCTTATAATTCAGTTAGCTTAATCTTCAGTGAATGCATCAGAACATTATTAAGCATATTAACAGTAAACAGGTGCAGTATAACAGAACAGAACATCACACAAGAGCCACACACATGAACACCATGATATAAGGTGGAAACCCAATGTGGGTGAAAACCACCTGCTGCAATTCATCTCTTTCTTCTTTAATAAGAAACTTCTTTTACAATGTACTGGTGCAGTCCTTTACCAGTACGCAGGCTACGACCTGCAGAGGGCTACAACCCTCTCTCGTTTTCCAACTACTTCTGGAAGGGAGCTACAACCCCCTCAGCTCTTGTACTAGCCGATCCATTCACTAGTACGTAGGTGCTGACCCTACAACCTTCTTTCCTTCAGGGACCACGTTTCATCAATTTTCAGACTAGATCCAAGAGTACAAAACAAACATTACTGCAATACAATCATCAACTTATACTTGCATCATAATTCATAAAACAACCCAATACTGAATCACTGAAACCCTGTCATCAAGAACACAGAACCCAAACCAGAGACCAGAACTCTGCAACAACCACCAGAATCAACAGCAACCTGAAATATCAAATCTTATTATGCATACGCTACTTCATTGTATCAAAACCGCGTGTATACGCGCTTTCTCCAAAGGAAACCCGTGTGCAGATCTAGAAATAATTACTTATGCCTTTGCTGTCAGATCCGACCCTTGCCAAGCATCCCGAACAGATAACTCGCAATACTAGATCTTCTCACTTCGTCAGACACACCTTGCTTTTCATGCTTTGCCTAATGATCTTCTCCTTATATAGCCTTAGGCCCTTCACAATACCATCAACTTCAAAACTAGGGATTGACACGTTTGTCGAGACATCATGGTCAAAAACCATAGGCACAACTTCCAAGGACTAACCGCCATGGACCAAAACCATAGGCACAACTTCCAAGGACTAACCGCCACGGACCAAAGATAAGTTTTCCACATACACGCTCTTTTACTGAAGCCAACCTGCGTGTACACGTGACTTGGTATATAGCGAACCTACGTATACGTGACTTGGTATATAGTGAACCTGCTTGTATACGCGACTTGGTATATAGTGAACCAGCGTGTATATATTTTTTCTTCATACTTGTAGTCTGATCATCAATTCCTTGCTGCTATCCTTCTGCACTATGATTTGTCATCAGTGTGAGTTGCCATCAAGGACAACACTTGTCTCATAATGCCAACAATCTCCCCCTTTGGACTTGATGGCAACCACCACACCAAGTCACTCTCCCCCTTTGACATCAAGGGCAAAGGGCAGACCAAGATATTTTCTTCTTTGGTATACCTTTTGCTGTCCATACTCTCCCTGAGTACATGCTGAAATTTCTGATTTGGCTCCCCCTTTGTTTATGCCAAAGTGTACCAATCTATCCATGCTCCCCCTGAGCAGATGCAGGTTCTAAGACCAGCCATTCAGATCTGTACCATAAGCATCAGTCTGCAATACTATTTCTTTGATCAAACAACAAGATGTATCATTTAGTTTCATCAGCAACTTCTAACCATAATGCCAACAATGAATTATTTGAAGTATATGCTCCCCCTGAGTGTGAGCCAACCATTTCCTGAGTCTGTTCTGCTCCCCCTGAGCCTGAGCCAACCATGACTGAACCTAGGTCTGTTCTGCTGCCCTTTCTTCATATACGCGACTTTGCAGCCTGTAACTCACGTATATACGCGACTTGTCTTCATTATATCAGCGTATGCAAGGAATACTGAAATTCATCACTTTCAGATTCCCCTGTGTCTGTTATGTCAGCTGGCTGAGTTATGCCACACTTTTCTGTCTCTGTCTTCTTCAATTCTTGGAACTGTGATGATGTATGGTCCTCTTGTTTTGAATTTTGAAATCTGCTCCTGCATTCCCTTGCTTTATGTCCATATTTGTTGCATGTATAACATCTTACATATTTCATGTTCCTTCTATCACAATCAATTGCTTTGTGTCCATATGCATTGCAGGCAAAGCAATATCCTCTGAAATACCTGGGATGTAATGATCTTTTGTAATGGTCTTGAACCATTCTACTTCTACATCTGGCTGCAACATGTCCAAGATTATGACATACATGACATTCAACATTATTCAGTGGACGAGATAATCTTCTATCACATCCATAGTTAGGATTAAAGGATCTTCCTTGAGGAATTTCTTTCCTTGGTTGTTCCTTGTTGAGCATTTCAGATTTCTCCTTAGAATTTCTTGCCTCACCTTGTGAACTAGATTCACCTTCAACATATTCATGAAAACCAAGACCAGTTTTGATAGCAGGAGACCTTTGGCTATTAAGAATATCATCCAAGACTTTAGTACTATCTTGAAATCGTAAAAGCTTATCCTTTTCTTCTAGTTTACCTTTCAAGATATTTACCTCAACTTGATGTTGTTCTTCCTTTTTCAGATACTGATTCCTTAGGTCTTCTTCAGCTTTTCTTCCTTCTTCCACTTGTCGCTTTAGTTTGATCACTTCATGTTCTTGATCTTCAAGAGCTTCTCTATTCTGTTCTCTTGATTTTTTAAGATCTTCTTTTAGAGAGAGGATCTTTGATTCAAGCCTTTGAATAGTTATGCTCTGATCCTTTACTACATCCTGCAATTGCTCCCTTACCCTGGTTACTGTCTCCAATTGTTCATTTAATTTGGTAACTTCTTCAGTTTCTGCATTCTTCTTTTCATGTGCCATGAGACTTTTAATATCTTTGCTATTATTGGATGAAGCATTCTTCTTTTCATGTGCCATGAGACTTCTAATATCTTCACTATCATTGAATGAACTTGTAATATGGGTATAATAGCTTCTACCATCTTCTTCAGATATCTTTCCTTTGTTATGAGGGCATCTAGCAGCATAGTGACCAACTCTACCACATAGAAAACATTTGAAAGGTAGCTTACCTTTGAACCGTCCAGTTCCCCGTTCAAGATTCTTGACAAAATTTACCTCATCTTCTTCCACTGACACTTCGAATGTGGCTTCTGGTGGTACCTCTTGTCACATTTCAAAAGCAGTTAAGATCCCGTGAGCTGTGACATGGTGATTTTCTGCACATTCTCCTTTTCTTCTATGGCAGATACTTTAGAATCAAATTTAGCAGACAAAGATCTCAAAACCTTTTCAACTAAGACAACTTCCTCAAATTCTTCACCCAGATCCCTCATACAATTCACAATCTCATCCATACGCAGGAAATAATTAGCTATGCTTTCATTACTATGCATCTTAAGAGTTTCATACCGGATTCTGAGAGTTTGAAGCTTTGCTCTTTTTACCTGATCATCTCCTTCGTAGCTTGTGACGATTTTGTCCCATATTTCCTTAGCTGATTTGAAATGCATGATCTTCATAAATTCTGATTGTGTCAAACTACTCAATAGGACAGTAACAGCTTTGGCATTGAGCTCATATTGCTTTTTCTCTGCTGGATCTGTAGGAGTTGCTGATGGGAATTTGTATCCCCCTTCTACGATTCCCAAATTTCTGCTCCAAGTGATTGTAGATATGCAGTGGTTCTTATCTTCCAGTGAGTAAAATTGTTCCCGCCAAAGACTGGTGGCCTGATGTGTGCCTCTCTTTCTGGATTAGCCATTCTGATGGATCTTTTCCTTCAAGCGATCAAGCTTCCTCTGAAGGACCTGCTCTAATACCAATTGTTGGAAATAATACTGGGGGGGGGGTGAATCAGTATTATCAGATCAGTAAAACCTTTCCAACTTTCATACTCAGAAACATATACGCTACTTCAATTAAGTGAACCTGCGTGTACACGCTACTGTGTCTAATGCAATTAGCGTATATCTAGAGATCTTATAATTCAGTTAGCTTAATCTTTAGTGAATGCATCAGAACATTATTAAGCATATTAACAGTAAACAGGTGCAGTATAACAGAACAGAACATCACACAAGAGCCACACACATGAACACCATGATATAAGGTGGAAACCCAATGTGGGTGAAAACCACCTGCTGCAATTCGTCTCTTTCTTCTTTAATAAGAAACTTCTTTTACAATGTACTGGTGCAGTCCTTTACCAGTACGCAGGCTACGACCTGCAGAGGGCTACAACCCTCTCTCGTTTTCCAACTACTTCTGGAAGGGAGCTACAACCCCCTCAGCTCTTGTACTAGCCGATCCATTCACTAGTACGTAGGTGCTGACCCTACAACCTTCTTTCCTTCAGGGACCACGTTTCATCAATTTTCAGAATGGATCCAAGAGTACAAAACAAACATTACTGCAACACAATCATCAACTTATACTTGCATCATAATTCATAAAACAACCCAATACTGAATCACTGAAACCCTGTCATCAAGAACACAGAACCCAAACCAGAGCCCAGAACTCTGCAACAACCACCAGAATCAACAGCAACCTGAAATATCAAATCTTATTATGCATACGCTACTTCACTGTATCAAAACCGCGTGTATACGCGCTTTCTCCAAAGGAAACCCGCGTGCAGATCTAGAAATAATTACTTATGCCTTCGCTGTCAGATCCGACCCTTGCCAAGCGTCCCGAACAGATAACTCGCAATACTAGATCTTCTCACTTCGTTAGACACACCTTGCTTTTCATGCTTTGCCTAATGATCTTCTCCTTATATAGCCTTAGGCCCTTCACAATACCACGGTCCAAAACCATAGTAACACAATACCATCAACTTCAAAACTAGGGATTGACACGTTTGTCGAGACATCATGGTCAAAAACCATAGGCACAACTTCCAAGGACTAACCGCCATGGACCAAAACCATAGGCACAACTTCCAAGGACTAAATGCCACGGACCAAAGATAAGTTTTCCACATACATGCTCTTTTACTGAAGCCAACCTGCGTGTACACGCGGCGAACCTGCGTATACGCGACTTGGTATATAGTGAACCAGCGTGTATATATTTTTTCTTCATACTTGTAGTCTGATCATCAATTCCTTGCTGCTATCCTTCTGCACTATGATTTGTCATCAGTGTGAGTTGCCATCAAGGACAACACTTGTCTCATAATGCCAACAATCTCCCCCTTTGGACTTGATGGAAACCACCACACCAAGCCACTCTCCCCCTTTGACATCAAGGGCAAAGGGCGGACCAAGATATTTTCTTCTTTGGTATACCTTCTGCTGTCCATACTGCTGTCCATACTCTCCCTGAGTACATGCTGAAATTTCTGATTTGGCTCCCCCTTTGTTTATGCCAAAGTGTACCAATCTATCCATGCTCCCCCTGAGCAGATGCAGGTTCTAAGACCAGCCATTCAGATCTGTACCATAAGCATCAGTCTGCAATACTATTTCTTTGATCAAACAACAAGATGTATCATTTAGTTTCATCAGAAACTTCTAACCATAATGCCAACAATGAATTATTTGAAGTATATGCTCCCCCTGAGTGTGAGCCAACCATTTCCTGAGTCTGTTCTGCTACCCCTGAGCCTGAGCCAACCATGACTGAACCTGGGTCTGTTCTGCTGCCCTTTCTTCATATACGCGACTTTTCAGCCTGTAACTCGCGTATATACGCGACTTGTCTTCATTATATCAGCGTATGCAAGGAATACTTAAATTCATCACTTTCAGATTCCCCTATGTCTGTTATGTCAGCTGACTGAGTTATGCCACACTTTTCTGTCTCTGTCTTCTTCAATTCCTAGAACTGTGATGATGTATGGTCCTCTTGTTTTGAATTTTGAAATCTGCTCCTGCATTCCCTTGCTTTATGTCCATATTTGTTGCATGTATAACATCTTACATATTTCATGTTCCTTCTATCACAATCAATTGCTTTGTGTCCATATGCATTGCAGGCAAAGCAATATCCTCTGAAATACCTGGGATGCAATGATATTTTGTAATGGTCTTGAACCATTCTACTTCTACATCTGGCTGCAACATGTCCAAGATTATGACATACATGACATTCAACATTATTCAGTGGAGGAGATAATCGTCTATCACATCCATAGTTAGGATTAAAGGATCTTCCTTGAGGAATTTCTTTCCTTGGTTGTTCCTTGTTGAGCATTTCAAATTTCTCCTTAGAATTTCTTGCCTCACCTTGTGAACTAGATTCACCTTCAACATATTCATGAAAACCAAGACCAGTTTTGATAGCAAGAGACCTTTGGCTATTAAGAATATCATCCAAGACTTTAGTACTATCTTGAAATCGTAAAAGCTTATCCTTTTCTTCTAGTTTACCTTTCAAGATATTTACCTCAACTTGATGTTGTTCTTCCTTTTTCAGATACTGATTCCTTAGGTCTTCTTCAGCTTTTCTTCCTTCTTCCACTTGTCGCTTTAGTTTGATCACTTCATGTTCTTGATCTTCAAGAGCTTCTTTGTTCTGTTCTCTTGATTTTTTAAGATCTTCTTTTAGAGAGAGGATCTTTGATTCAAGCCTTTGAATAGTTATGCTCTGATCCTTTACTACATCCTGCAATTGCTCCCTTACCCTGGTTACTGTCTCCAATTGTTCATTTAATTTGGTAACTTCTTCAGTTTCTGCATTCTTCTTTTCATGTGCCATGAGACTTTTAATATCTTTGCTATTATTGGATGAAGCATTCTTCTTTTCATGTGCCATGAGACTTCTAATATCTTCACTATCATTGAATGAACTTGTAATATGGGTATAATAGCTTCTACCATCTTCTTCAGATATCTTTCCTTTGTTATGAGGGCATCTAGCAGCATAGTGACCAACTCTACCACATAGAAAACATTTGAAAGGTAGCTTACCTTTGAACCGTCCAGTTCCTCGTTCAAGATTCTTGACAAAATTTACCTCATCTTCTTCCTCTGACACTTCGAATGCGGCTTCTGGTTGTACCTCTTGTCGCATTTCAAAAGCAGTTAAGATCCCGTGAAGCTGTGACATGGTGATTTTCTGCACATTCTCCTTTTCTTCTATGGCAGATACTTTAGAATCAAATTTAGCAGACAGAGATCTCAAAACCTTTTCAACTAAGACAACTTCCTCAAATTCTTCACCCAGATCCCTCATACAATTCACAATCTCATCCATACGCAGGAAATAATTAGCTATGCTTTCATTACTATGCATCTTAAGAGTTTCATACCGGATTCTGAGAGTTTGAAGCTTTTCTCTTTTTACCTGATCATCTCCTTCGTAGCTTGTGACGATTTTGTCCCATATTTCCTTAGCTGATTTGAAATGCATGATCTTCATAAATTCTGATTGTGTCAAACTACTCAATAGGACAGTAACAGCTTTGGCATTGAGCTCATATTGCTTTTTCTCTACTGGATCTGTAGGAGTTGCTGATGGGAATTTGTATCCTAATTCTACGATTCCCCAAATTTCTACTCCAAGTGATTGTAGATATGCAGTGGTTCTTATCTTCCAGTGAGTAAAATTGTTCCCGCCAAAGACTGGTGGCCTGATGTGTGCCTCTCTTTCTGGATTAGCCATTCTGATGGATCTTTTCCTTCAAGCGATCAAGCTTCCTCTGAAGGACCTGCTCTGATACCAATTGTTGGAAATAATACTGAGGGGGGGGGTGAATTAGTATTATCAGATCAGTAAAACCTTTCCAAATTTCATACTCAGAAACATATACGCTACTTCAATTAAGTGAACCCGTGTGTACACGCTACTGTGTCTAATGCAACTAGCGTATATCTATAGATCTTATAATTCAGTTAGCTTAATCTTTAGTGAATGCATCAGAACATTATTAAGCATATTAACAGTAAACAGGTGCAGTATAACAGAACAGAACATCACACAAGAGCCACACACATGAACACCATGATATAAGGTGGAAACCCAATGTGGGTGAAAACCACCTGCTACAATTCGTCTCTTTCTTCTTTAATAAGAAACTTCTTTTACAATGTACTGGTGCAGTCCTTTACCAGTACGCAGGCTACGACCTGCAGAGGGCTACAACCCTCTCTCGTTTTCCAACTACTTCTGGAAGGGAGCTACAACCCCCTCAGCTCTTGTACTAGCCGATCCATTCACTAGTACGTAGGTGCTGACCCTACAACCTTCTTTCCTTCAGGGACCATGTTTCATCAATTTTCAGACTAGATCCAAGAGTACAAAACAAACATTACTGCAATACAATCATCAACTTATACTTGCATCATAATTCATAAAACAACCCAATACTGAATCACTGAAACCCTGTCATCAAGAACACAGAACCCAAACCAGAGCCCAGAATTCTGCAACAACCACCAGAATCAACAGCAACCTAAAATATCAAATCTTATTATGCATACGCTACTTCACTGTATCAAAACCGCGTGTATACGTGCTTTCTCCAAAGGAAACCCGCGTGCAGATCTAGAAATAATTACTTATGCCTTCGCTGTCAGATCCGACCCTTGCCAAGCGTCCTGAACAGATAACTCGCAATACTAGATCTTCTCACTTCGTCAGACACACCTTGCTTTTCATGCTTTGCCTAATGATCTTCTCCTTATATAGCCTTAGGCCCTTCACAATACCACAGTCCAAAACCATAGTAACACAATACCATCAACTTCAAAACTAGGGATTGACACGTTTGTCGAGACATCATGGTCAAAAACCATAGGCACAACTTCCAAGGACTAACCGCCACGGACCAAAACCATAGGCACAACTTCCAAGGACTAAACGCCACGGACCAAAGATAAGTTTTCCACATACACGCTCTTTTACTGAAGCCAACCTGCGTGTACACGCGACTTGGTATATAGCGAACCTGCGTATACGCGACTTGGTATATAGTGAACCTGCTTGTATACGCGACTTGGTATATAGTGAACCAGCGTGTATATATTTTTTCTTCATACTTGTAGTCTGATCATCAATTCCTTGCTGCTATCCTTCTGCACTATGATTTGTCATCAGTGTGAGTTGCCATCAAGGACAACACTTGTCTCATAATGCCAACACATAATCTAACTATGATGATCATGTGGGGTCATATCATAACAGTTTCAAAAGAAAATGACATAAATAACTAACATGATATGCACATGTGGTATGAAATAGTCGAGCCATATCTACAACAACCAACGTCGTGAGAACAATGCCAACATCTGGAAGATAATGATTACCTATTACAAATTGAAAGCATGAAATCAATAACTAATGTTATTATTAACATAAAGAAGATATAAAATCTTAGATTTTGTAGCTGCCTTCAAAACTAACAAACTTAATAAAATAACTAAGCATACCTTACCAAACTGCCAACCTATAAATAGATAATTCACATCATAATATTTAATAGAGATTTGATCTTAAGAATATGAAGTTATTACTACTTTGATATTGCCAAACTTAATAATAATATGAGTGTCTGATGACTGTGGTTTTTCCTCTAATAAAGAATCCTTCTTATCCTTTTGATTTCCACTAAGTTGGTTCATCATTCTTAATTAGTTGTTTTCCTATTGAATTTGTTGGATTCTATGATCCAGACAATGAACCATGACATAAGATCATTACTGCCAATACATGCTTTGTGTACACCTATATGAATCAACCTTGTATTCTTGGAGGTTATTGCAATTATTATCACCATCCAGATTATGAGTATTGTGATCGACAAATTACAAATTGTGATATGGTTGAGGCTTATTCTTTTTCAATACATGTTATTCGAGAGAATCAACATAAACATAAACTTCTTTAACTGAGACCTTATTACCTCTATTTCATTGTGCCCATGATATTTTTTGAGATATTTGTTTACTTTTGATTCGAGATTGAAGGTTTGGATAGGGTTAACTATTTTCTTCCTTTTGTGTAGGTTTAGAATGGTCATTATAGTTTGAGAGGGTTGGCTTGATATCATTCTTGAATTCAGGTTGCAACTGAATGTGTTGAAACCCTATTTTCTTTTCCATGATACATGTTATAGGAGAAGGTGTTTAATTAGTAGTTTTAAACGTGGTTTCATCACATAAATCAGATTCATCTGAATGGAAGGGGTTATGTGGACATGAGACATTGAAGGTTTTGGGTTGACTGCTCAAAAACTAGGCAAAACCCTAGGAGGGAGTTCTTTCCTGTCAATAGCATGAGGTTTTTCAAAACAATTTTGGTGAAGGAATGAATCCCAGGAGTCCCTAGACTTAAAAAAATTGTTTCTAACCAGAATGAAAATTAACCCATGATGAAACAAGGATCGTTCTAGTTTTTCTTTCTTGCCATGGTAGAAGTTAGCCATTTTGGAAAGGCCCTTGTGCAAATAAAATGGAAGGTTCAACTTAAAGACCAAAAACACCATTAAAAAGACACAGATAATACAAAAATATGATTCCATATGTACCCTCATAAGTAATAAAATGCCTAATAAAATAAAGTAATACCTCCCATTTAGTTTTGAGAAACTAAATCAGCATACCTTTCACACTATAGGTGCAATTCTTTGAGACTAGAAAATATTTCCAATGAATTTCATACACAAGGAAGTTTTTAAACCAGTCTTCACCCTTAATAGAGAGATGTGTTACTTCAACAATGAAGCTTATGCCAACTTGAATCTAAATATCAATGATTTTGGCTTTACAGTCGTTTTAAGTAGAGGCGAAACCTCTTACTACATGATCATTACGACCTTGAAAACTCTCAATGAAATCCCACCATCCAATTTCCTAGAATAGAGTCAAGTATTCCTTGTAAGCGTCAATGATTTGACCTCCCAGAATTTCTATTTGAACCATAGGTGCCATTGTAGGAAATTCGAAAGAATTCAGTAGTGCTTTTGTTCATAAGGAAGGTCATACAAGCCAAACAAGGCTTCAAGGAATAAACCCTAACCTTACACAGTGACATGCAAAGGTTAAGACTCAAAAATTTGATTACAAAGTATGTGGGAATAGAACCCTAAATTTTGAAATGATTAATTAGATTTAGTACTAATAGTAATGAGTTATATTAATAGTGTTTTAGAGAAGTAATAGAACCACATAGTTCGAGATATTACAATCATGTAATGAGTGTCCAAGTATTAGTACTTATGTTTTCTAAGTTGAATGAGTATAGCCATGTTATTGAATAAACATATAATTTATTCATAACCAAATACCATTGCATGTATATAAATATCCTACTATGGTTAAGTATCAACTCTAGGGATTATAACCTATCGTTCACATAGTCATATCGAGACTTTCCCCATCATGAATTTAATTATGAGAGGAATGAATGTACATAGTGTAAAATTTTGACCACCTTTCAGAATAATAACAATCATCAAAACATATCTATGGTGATCAATAGCGCTAGGTGATGTTAAATAGTTAATGGTTGAACCCTTTTGACATAGCATGGAATATGAAAAACATTTTACATATTCTAATAAGTTCCAAAAGACAATTAAATGATTCATATACCAAAACCATATAGCATATGTAACACCCTCCTCCCACATCTACCTAGGAAACCACACAACTTGGGTAAACATGTAACGAGAGGCCATTATGATATGATTCGACCTCCTAAGTCACGTTAAGGAAATGGAACCTATGGAAACACACCATACAAACCTTCAACATTAGCCTTGGGACCCTTATGAACCAATCCAACATTTCAGGTAGCTTTCCCTTGGGTCCCACTGAACCTTTGGACAACTATACCTCTAGACGCTCTCACAAGCATGCCTGCCAGCATCCAGGGACTCTTTTTGTCAGTTTTGTGCCAGTGTCCTCGGGAATTAAACCACACTTTTAGGCCCAGATCCAAGGTCACTACTCATAATAGAATGATGCCTTCAGAACAATAAATTAACAAGGAAATGACAGTGAAAATGTAATCACTTGAATGAGAACTTGACTAGACCCCTACTAGCCATGACAGGAATTTCGTCAGACATATCGCGAATATGTAATCTACATGTGTAAATAATATATCTGAGCATAAGGGTCTCATGCTTAGTTGAGAATCACTATGAAACATTGATGCCTCAACACATCAACTTCCATTTCATCCATTAGGTCATAGATAGATTGATCATTCTTTTACAAGTAAAAACATGATGAGAGCCATTCATAGATACCATCATAAAACATATAAATAACCAGCATAATAGCAGTAGAAATACTCATGAAATCATAACCATATAAACCACATATAAGCCATTATAATACTCATATATTTACAACGAGAAATAGCCTCATATTGATGATCTAAAATCCAAACCCGAGATGGGACTTCCTACATGTTCCACCCGACTGTAGAATGGTTGAGCCAAATCTCTCTTAATCCATTCACCCATGTGCCATATTCCAAGCATGAATGTGGGAGCTCATAGAACACATCAATAACTAATCCAAGGCTTCTAGAGGGCATCCACCTCAACCCATAAAATAGTGATTCCCCCTCATGGTCAGACATCACAAAATCATCATCAAATTGGTCTCCATCCAAGCCTTCCAAGGTATCCAGAGCTTCTGCCCAACCAAGGCTTCCAAGACTGGTAACACAACCCACAACTTTTACTAGGATTCTAGAGCATTTGTCCAAACAAGGCTTCCAGGACTATTAACTCAACTCACCAAGGGATTTCAGAGAATTTTTCCAACCAAGGCTTCTAGGAATAATAACTCAACCCAAACTATTACAGGTCTTCGAGAGCGTTTTTCCAACCAGAGCTTCCAGGTCTAATAACTCAACCCAAGCTAAGGAAACATGAAAACCAACCAATAAAAAAAGGAAATCAATCGACAATCCCCATGGTTATCCAATAAATGGTAAGGCTAGGCAATCGACTGTCAACCTAGGCAATCCTCCATGCCAGTGACAGATCATGACCAAAACTCCACATGCATATGCCATGCATGCCAAAACTAGTGAGGAAAACATACATGCAACTCAGTACCTGCAAGCAAATCCCGTTGTAGTTGTTATTTCCGGTGGCCTCTTGTACTTTCCTGCTCCTCCTTTGCCTTCTTTCTCTAGAAATCCAAGTATGCCACATTCTCCAAGATTGCTCCAAGAAAACTCTAAGTCTCCAAGAATATGAGAGGGAGAGAGAATAATGAGAGAGCTCCAATAACAAGCTGAAAAAAGGTTACCAACTGATCCTCAGAAGCCTTTTTATGAATGAGACCTCTATTTTCTTCATTTTCCATTTTTCTCCTCACATGAAACTTGTGACCTTTCACCTCCCTTTTCTCCTAATTTCCATTATTTTCATAAATAAATGTGCCAAAATTGCCATTTTTCCTTTCCAAAACCTTAGCCATTTCCTTTCCCAATTTCCTTAGCTATTAAACAATCACAAGTGATCCCCATCACTAGGATTTTTCCCAACATTCAGCTTGGAATAAGTGTCCCATTAACTATGGTTATTATTTTTCCTTTATTAACTTTTATTACATGGAATTTTCACCAGGGCTACTACAGAACCCTCCCCCTTGAGGAAACACCATCCTCCATGTTCAATAACACCTATAACCATAAACTATTGTAAGAAAAACATATTGTTGATGGATCTTTATTACTTAACTCGTTGCATTATTTACAGTGATCGACCTACTGAGAAGGAAACCAACATGAAAACATAATAAACATAACATCATAATTACATGACACCCATACCGCTTACTGGAGCTTTATAACATAGCTCATGACGGTATTTACATCCATATACATATGTACATATAGAAACATCACCAACACATATACCAAAGCATATACCAAGACATATACCAAAACACCACATCAAAACCTTTTTGCCTCAACCCGCAAACAAGGAACGATACATAGCCCACATCTGATCCGTCATCTCCCATGTAGATTCATCGAGCCCAAAGTGCTTCCATTGCACCTTAACTTGCTTGATTTTTCGGTTATGGAGCATCACCACCTTTTTCTACAATATACACTGAGGCTCCGACTAGAATTCTCCATCTGGTTCCACCTGCAATACCAACCAATCAATCACATGATCAACATCTTTAACATACTTATTAAGAAATGACACATGGAACACATCATGGAATTCCACTGTCGGAAGCAGTGCAATTCGATTGGCTACTGGCCCAATCCTCTAAATAATACTGAAGGATCCATAAAACCACGGTGCCAGCTTGGCACATGATCGAAACTGTAAGGAACTCTTCTTCAGTTTGATGCACAAGTACACCTATTCACAAACCTAGAACTCCTTGAATAACCTATTTCGATCTGCATAGCTTTTCTGCCTATCATGTGCTGCCTTTAGATTCTTATTTATAACCTACATTTCTTGTTCCATATCCACCAACATGTCTAGTCCAATCAACACCCTATTAACTGGATCACTCCAACTAACATGATTATTGCAACTTTGCCCATGAAATGCCTCAAAATTACTCATATTCAAAGGTTCCTGATACCCATTGTTGTAAGAGAACTCTACCAGTGGAAGATACTCTTCCCACTTTCATTATTGATGCATCATATACATCCTCAACATGTCCTTCAATATCTTGTTGACCCTCTCTATCTGTCCATATGTCTGCGGATGATAAGTTGTACTGAAGGCCAACTCTATGCCCAAATCTACAAACAAATCCTTCTGAAACTTGGAAGTGAACTTCACATCTTTGTCCGACAAAATCTTCTTTGGAACACCATGCAATCTAACCAGATCTCTTGATGAATATCTATGCTTCATGGCTAGCTAAGAATGTAGATTTCACTGGAATGAAATGTTCAACCTTTGTGAACCTATCCACAAAAACCATGATGGAATCATGCTGTCTCAATATCCTTGACCACCCTGTGATGATGTCCATAAAAATGACCTCCCATTTCCATTCTGGAATCGCAATCGGTTGTAGCAATCCACCTAGGTGCTTACACTCTACCTTCACACGCTGACAATCAAAACACCTAGACGTAAACTCTGCTACATCCCTCGTTAGCTTCAGCTAATAATAAAATATCTTCACTGTTGTGAATGTCTTTTGATAAACTGGGTGATCTTAATATGGTTTCATATGAAACTCCCCCAAGATCACCTTCTTGAGCTCACTGCTATCTGGAACATATATCATGTCTTTGAATCTAACCAATCCATTTGTTGTAAGGAAATAGTCCACATCCTATGCACCTGCACCTATAACTGTACCTGTACCACTACCTATTCCTGTACCACTAATGTACCTATACTGTCACCTGTACCTATACCTATACTTTTACTATCACTTGTACCTATACCTGTACTATCACTGATACATGTGCCTGTACTCTGCTGCAACTTCTGCATAATCTCCATATATCTCACATCCTGTTGGACTTCCTCCAAGATCCTATCCCGTAAGTCTATCCCATAGGAGCTCATAACTGCTAAGTGATTTACCTGAATCAACATGCTAAGAGCATCTTCCACTATGCTCTCTTTACCTTTGATATATATGATCTCAAAATCGAACTCATTGATCGTAGCCAACCACCGAGCTTTCCTACCATTCAGATTTGGCTGGTCAAATACGTACCGAAAACCATTGTGATCACTCATCAATGTAAACCTCCTCCCAGAAGATAGTGTCTCCACATCTTCAACGCATGTGTAATTGCTGCCAAATCCTGATCATGTGTGAGATAGTTTTGCTTGTGCTCATTCAGTTTCCATGACTCATAACATACCACTTTTCCATCCTGCATAAGGACTCCACCAAGTCCTTTCTTGCAAGCATCTGTGCATATTACAAACTCTTTCTGTGAATATGCAATCTTTAACAATGGTGCATGTGTCAACAACTGCTTAAGATGCTCAAAACTAGCCTCATACTTCTTTGTCCATTCAAACATCTTACCTTTTCTCTGCAATGTTGTGATAGGATAAGCAATGTGTGAGAAGTTCCTGATGAACCTCCTATAATAGCTTGCCACCCCCAACAAAGATCTCACCTCATCTACATTCTTAGGATCTACCCACTCCATGATAGACCTTATCTTTTTTGGACCTACTGCAATTCCCTCCTTGGAAATAACATGCCCCAAGTAAGGAACCTTAGTCTCAAATAAACTACACTTGTTGATTTTAGCACATTATTGATGTTCTCTCAACAACCTCAACACTGCTCCTAAATGCTCGGCATGCTCTTCCTCATTTTTAGAATATACCAATATGTCATCAATGAACACAATAACAAACTTATCCAAGGACGAGCGCTACACACTATTCATCAAACACATAAATGTAGCTGGAGCATTAGTCAAGCCAAATGGAACTATAACAAACTCATAATGCCCATACCTAGTCTGGCAAGCCATCTTGTAAATGTCCTCCTCTTTGATGCATACCTCATGATATCATGATCTCAAATCAATCTCTGAGAATGTTGTTGCTCCCTTCAACTAATCAAACAAGTCATAAATCCTCAGTAATGGATACTTTTTCTTAATGGTCAGCTTTTTCAACTGCCTGTAGTCAATGCATAATCTGAGGGTACCATCTTTCTTTTTCACAAAAAATATCGATGTGCCCCGTGGTGATACACTTGGCCTAATGTATCCCTTGTCGAACATTTCTTTCAACTGCAACTTTAACTCTACCAACTCAAGTGTGCTCATCCTATAAGGTGCCTTTGATGTTGGAGCTGCCACTGGAAAAGACCCAATAGAAAAGTCTACCTCCCTATGAGGTGGCAACTCTAAAATTTCCTCAAGAAATACATCCTTGAAATACTGTAAAAATGGGCACTTGCTCAACATATCTACATCCTCAACTTCCTTGCCCTTATCACTAGAAATGTGCACTGCAAATA
This sequence comes from Pinus tabuliformis, assembly GCA_031772625.1. Lineage (NCBI taxonomy): Eukaryota > Viridiplantae > Streptophyta > Pinopsida > Pinales > Pinaceae > Pinus > Pinus tabuliformis. Next base: position 1,529,114,793 of record CM062818.1, on the reverse strand, counting down.
ACATACACCCTTTCCTGCGACTTTTTCTTACATAGTTGTCACCATCCTAACTGATGTGGCTTTCTTCTTTCCCTTCAAGACTCTTGATTCCCCATTGTCATCAACACACCCAATGGATTTGTCATAACAGTCTACCTTGGTTCTATGAAGATAAAACCAATCCATGCCCAACAACATACTTTATGATCCCAATGGTAATACATTCAAATGTGTTGCGGTAGGCATACTATTCAAATCAAATGCACAAGCTTTTACCCAATGATAAAATCGTTTCTTTGTACTTGTATCCAACTTCACTAACCAGGACCCTTCATGCAATTCCTTACTCAAACCACACTTATCCACCAAGTCAGGATTGACATAGCTGTAATTAGATCTAGGGTCAATCAAAATAGAAATAACTTGATCACAAATATTACCGTCCATCTCAATGATAGATGTCTAATGATCTTCATGTTTGTTATCCAATGTTGCATAAATATGAGGAATGCTCTGGCCAACTTCCCCAACATTCTGTGTGTCATGTGCATTGTATATCTGAGGCCTACCCCCTTGATTCTGCAGACAATCTCTCTTATGATGATCCTTGCCACAAGTCCAACACTCTATAAGCTTCCATATTACACCCTTGTTCTGCTCCTCAGATCATTTTCTGTACCTATTTCAGATGCATTAAACCTCTTAGTTGGTGAAGCATTCTTTTTATTACCTGAATCTTTGTTTTTACCTACTTCTTGTCCCATTTTCCTTTGTTCTTGGTATTGTTTTTCCAGTTTGGGTTCATCTCATATCTGCACTTCGATTGTTCATAGACTTCCGGATGGCCTCCTCCAATGATATAGGCTCATCAAAATCAATCCTATCTTTGAGTTACATTGGTAACCCACTGGTGAATCTCTGAATCTCAGCCTTCTCCTCCTTGAGGTAAGGCACGTACCTTAGTAGCTCCATGAACTTGCTAGTCTACTCATCATCTATCATAGACCGCATCTTAAGCTCATTGAATTCTTTTGCCATGTCATCAAAGTATCTCTCCGACAAATAATTCTTCTGGAATAGCCGCTCAAACTGGATCCAAGTCAAATATTCCTCTTGTATACCTCTGACATTCTTCACATCTTCCCACCAAATTCCCGCTTTACCTTTGAGATTGAATGTAGCTACTGTGGATTTCATGTTCTCATAATAATCATGCAACTGAATAACTTCTTCATGATAAGAAACCATGCCTCTCCATCTCTCCATAAAAGGTAGGTGGCTTTGCTTTCTTAAAATCATCTGGAAGTATCCCCTATCACTCCTCCTATAAGGATGATAACGATATCAATCATCATACCTGTCAGAACCAGAACTAGAACGATATATGTGTCTATCCCTTCTCCTATCTGAAGTGTCCAACAATCTTCCATCTCTGACGATTTCATCATTATCCGATCTGTGACCACCATGTGATCTATTACCATATGCCCCATTACCTTTATCCTCTTTCTCATGGCTGATCTGAAGTGGCCCTTGTCACTGCAAATCTGACAAGCTCTGAAGTATCACTGCATTTACCTTTGCTAGCTTCTCCTGTGCCTACATGATTTTGTCATTACCTTCCTTACAACTCCCTATTTCTTCCTTTAAGCTTCTCAATGTATAAAACAAATTGGAAGAGTTCCCAACACCATATCTCTCTTTTGATCCATAGTGAGAGTCTTTGTAGTCAACCATCTTGCTAGCCATTTAATATTTCTTCCTGCAAGGTATATTATGTTAGCTAAACCAAATCACAATAAACCAATGTACCTTAGTATAGCCTGGGGAGTATACCTTGTCTGAAAGATCATCAAATCAGTGTGATACATATATAACATAATCATGACAGCATATGGAAGAATAACACATAAAAATATAACGATGCAAACATCATTCTAGCTAGGGTCCAGTCATCAATGCATGACCTTAAAAACAACACACATCACGACCTCATGCATGACAATAACCACTACATCATTGTACACTTGACCACATGAAAACATTAACATACATAAGAAATGTGCAACCAACCATACACATGCATAAACACATATGATCAAGCATGAATGAACAATTCTTGAAACCAAACCTACAAGAATGATACATGCAACAAAGCATACATGAATGCAACCAAACATACAAGAATGTAACCAAGCATACAATAATGATACATGTAAGTGACATATAACAATATGTAACCAGTCATACACTCACAACAATGCATCCCACAATAACAACATAAACATCCACATGGAAACATTACTACAACCATGATCAACATTATGAAAATGAAACAACCACAAGAATGCAAAGGTAAAAGACACACATGCAATCGACATTCATGCATGACCAACACACAGCCCATCCAGTCCGATGGGTGAACCATGTTCTGATACCACTTTGTAACACCCTCCTCCAACATCTACCGAAGTGACTGGTCAGCCAGGGTAAACATGTGACGTGAGGCCACAATGATAGTATTCAAACTCCTAAGTCATGTTAAGGAAGTGCAACTGATAGAAACACACCATACAGACCTTCAACATCAGCCTTAGGACCCTCAGGAACCAATCCAACATTTTGGGTAGCTTGCCCTTGGGTCCCACTAAACTTTTGGATAACTAGACCTTTGTATGCTCTCATGCTATGGGAATGCCAACATCCACAGACCTCTGGATGCTCTCACAAGCCTTCTTGCCAGTGTCTAGGGACTCTTTTTGTCAGTTCTGTGCCAACATCCTCGGGAATTAAGACACATTTTTAGGCCGAGAACCCAGGTCACTACTGAGAATGGCATGATACCTTACGAATAGTAAATTAACAAGGAAATGATAGTGAAAAATAAATCACTTAAATGAGACCCTGACTGGACCCCTACTAGCCATCACATGCATTTCGTCAAACATATCACAAATATGTAATCTACAAGTGTAAATAACAGATTTGAGCATAGGGGTCTCATACTTAGCGGAGAATGGCCAAGAAACATTGATGCCTCAACATATTAAGTTCCATTTCATCTATTAGGTCATATATACATTGATCATTCATTTCCAAGTAAAAACATGATGAGAGCCATACATAGCTACTATCATAAAACATATAAATAACAACATAATAGCAGTAGAAATACTCATGAAGTCACAACCATATAAACCACATATAATCCAGTAAATACTCAAATATTTACAAGGATAAGTAACCTCATATTGATGATTCAAAATCCAAACTCAAGATGGGACTTCCACATTCCACCCAACTGTAGAATGGTTGAGCCAAATCTCTTTTCAACCATTCACCATCATGCCATATTTGAAGCATGAATGTGGGATCTCATAGAACACATCCATCAAAACTCATCCAAGGCTTCCAAATCCCATCCACCTCAACCCATCAAACAATGATTCCACCTCAATTTCAGACATCACAAAACCATCATCAGATTAGTCCATCCAATCCTTCCAAGGCTTCCCAAGCGTTTGTCCAACCAAGGCTTCAAGGACTAGTGACTCAACCCACATCTTTTACTGGGCTTCTAGAGATTTTGTCTAACCAGTGCTTCCAAGACTAGTAAATCAAGCCACCAAGGGATTCCAAAGCATTTTTCCAACCAAGGCTTCTACGACTAGTAACTCAACCCAAGTTGTTACAGGGCTTCCAAAGCATTTGTCCAAACAGGGCTTCCAGGACTAATAACTCAACCCATGTTAAGGAAACATGAGAACCAACCAAAACAAAACAAGGAAAACAATCCACAATCACCATGGCTATCTAGGAAATGGGAAGGCTAGGAAATCCATTATCAATTGAGGCAATCCTCCATGTTAGTGACAGATCATGACCAAGAACGCACATGCATCGGCATTGCATGACAAAACTAGTGAGGAAAGCATACATGCAACTCGGTACCTACAGTAAAATCCATTGTAGTTGTTGATCTCGATGCCCTCTTGTTCTTTCCTGCTCCTCCTTTTCCTTCTTGTCCTAAAAATCCAAGTATGCCACGCTCTCCAAGAGTACTCCAAGAAAACTCAAAGTCTCCAAGAATATGAGAGGGAGAGAGAATAATGAGAGAGATCCAATAATGAACTGACAAAAGGTTACCAATTGATCCTCAAAAGCCTTTTTATCAATGAGGCCTCTATTTTCTTCATTTTCCATTATTTTCCTTGATTTTCCTCCTCACATGCAACCTGTGACCTTTCACCTCCCTTTTCTCCTAATTTCCATTATTTTCATAAATAAATGTGCCAAAAATGTCATTTTGCTTTTTCAAATCCTTAGCCATTGCCTTTGCCAATTCCCTTAGCCATTAAACAATCACAAGTGATCCCCATCACTAGGATTTTTCCCAACATTTAGCTTGGAATAAGTGTCCCATCAACTGTGGTTATTAGTTTTCCTTTATTAACTTTTATTAGATGGGATTTTCACCAAGGTTGTTACAACATATAAAGTACCATGTAAAAAGCACAATTTCAATCCTTAACCACTGGAAAGGGATTGTGTAAAAGAAAAAATAAAATCTCCAAGTTTATATGTGGACTTGACCAAATAGTTTTATAATGTTATCAAGTCTTCTCATAAAGACCCAAAAGGACTATGATTTCTACACTTGTATGAAGATGATATTGAATTATCCAAAAAGTGAACGACATACATCAAACAATTGAAATTAATATTAGGATTAGAAGCATATATCCAATAAAAAAGAATATTATCTCAATGTTCAAAATGAATAAGCACAATCATCGTACAAAAAGTAAAGTCCCTACATGTAGAGAAATGAGTCATCATTCTAGGTCACTAAGGCAAAGCAACAAATCTTAAATATACAATAAATGTAAAACGAGGGACCCATTGCATTCGAAGAATGTGAAGGGATGTTATTGGGTGGCCAACGCTACTCCCGTTTGTCTCTGTTTCCATCTCCATCTACGATCGTCCCACACTTTCATGCCCATGAAATTTTCAAAATCAAAAACTTGTGGGTAGCTAGAGATGAAATCAATGCATGTTTCCATTAGTTTCTCCCCCTCCCACCCTAAAAATTCAAACTCAAGTTACAGATATTCATTTACTCTCTCAAACAACTTGCATAAAGCGAGTTAGGGGTTGAGGTTGGTGTTTACATTTTTAATGGATCAGATGAAATGCAAATGATTATTTTGCATGGATAATTTGAGTTGGCTCACTCCGAATCTATGTCTGACAATGTTAATCTTACAACTATTAGACATTGTACTTGGTTCCTATTCTTCTTTGGGTAGAATCCAACCAGTTGAATCTTCATGATATATACTTTCTTCACAAAACCCAACAGTAGCAACAATTGAACCCTTATAACATTTGGGAGGAAATTTCTTTTCAGGGAAGGAGTGGCTTCAATTTTGGTGCAAATAGTCAAAATCAATAGATAAAATTTGATAACAAGGAAATATGGAATCATTTTCAACATTATATGAGCTAGTTTATTGGGATCTCGACATAATAATTCTTAGCCTAGGAAGGCGAATCACATGACCAATGATCATATCATTCAAGTTTGTAAAGATATGGCTTATTTTGAACATCTTGAATGATATGGTGACTGTGGTGACTTGAATAACAAATGCTATGAACAATCACCAATTCCTAGGTCAGTGAATTCCCAGGAATTCTCAGCCTAGACCAGTAAAGGAACTTAAATAAAAAACTTTAATGATATTACCAATTACCAATGCCCATGTCAGTGAAGGTGATTGTATGGTGATTCCATTCTTGGAAAGTAATTACATTAAAGGAGGTTGGAAACCAAAATTCAAGGCAAGATAAAGGGAAATGTTGAAGACTAGGAGGAGACGGAGAAATTTTTTAGCCTAGACATTAAGCTTTACCAAAGTCCAATAGCCCATTATATATTCTAGCAAATCCATGAGTCTACCAAAGAACGCACCATGGTTATTGTAGAATTTATTTTTCTATGTTCTTGTATATCTTTCTGTTTTGCACCTATTTTCTTCTCCTAGTTCATTTTTGCATCTAGTTGGCTAGAATTGTATTCAAAAAAATTGAGAAGAAATTTATGTTACAATTTCCTTATTAGGGTCGTAAACTTTTGCAAATTTTTTGAAAAAGTAAATGCAGTTCAAGATATTTACTATCCTTCCGTACTTTGCAATATATGGTTATAGAGGTTTTTAAGGATGTCTAAAGAGTTCTAATCATGAATATAAAAATCTTATGATATCTATTGTGATGGAATTACTTCTCATATCTATTCTTTATTTTCAATCTGTTTTGTGAGATGAAATATTTTACATGTCTTAAATGATCGAAGTTAGCCTATAGTTCTTATGAACTAAGTTAAATTGTTGGACTCAATTCCTAATGCACGGTATGTTTGATGCTTACCAGTAAATGTTAAGGACCCTCACTCTCATCAACATTTATAATATTTGTGGTTTTTTGTGCATATGTTATCCTTAAACTTATTATGTATCTCTTACTCAATCATCTTTATGTTTCTGCAACATGGTATAATGATTGCTAATGGATAAATTCCTACTTCGAAGACTTAAATGTGATTTCTTACGTCCTTGGTTGTAATATTCGTTTATTATATTTTGTCCATCAATCATCAATCATTGTACCTAAATTTTGTAATATTACTTTATTATATTTTTTCCATTAATCATCAATCATTATCCTTGAAATGTTGAAGCTTATAGAAGCAAGCAAAAATTATAGTAGGTAGTCAACATTGAATATATTTGAGGGTTAAAATTGCCGCAAGAAGAGCCACCTTGAAACCTAAATTAGGGAGGTTATTTTCCTTTGGAGAGTGCCTTAGCATTATTATATAGTAAAAAATGTCTTGAAAAACAACACCATGACTTCATAAATCATAGCTTGACAGTAAAATGGATAAGAAATTCCCAATACAAGAACACAATTACAAATGGATTTTAAATATTCTTTTTAACATAATAAGTAATTAACTTAAAAAATAGGCACTTTTGACATTTCGGAAATACAAAAGAGTGAATATCTTGGAAAAAAAAAAGCATACAATCACTCTTGTTTTCATAATGACCCATTTTATGAATGGCTAAAAGAGAAGAAAATAGGACTTTGAAAAGCATGTTGATATGGCTCCTAAATTTTGCTAGGATTGAGCCATTTAGGTGATATCGACCAAGTTATTAGGCTATTAGTATATTTTTATCCCTTTTTTTCAAAGGCAAAGAATGTAATCACTCTTCTTTTCACAATGACCTTTTTTTCTAATGGCTAGAAGAACCTAAAATAAATGACTTTGAAAAGCATATTGATATGGTTCCTAAATCTCATTAGGATTGATCCACGTGGGGGATATATGCCTGGTTTCTACTTATTTGAAGGTTATTAACAAGCTTTCCTATTATTTATCAAGATAATTACCATATTTGTTGATTCAATCAACTATTATCTACCCCCATTTTCTATTTTACTCTTATAACTCTAGCTATGTGTTATGTTTCTCCTGTTGTTCACCAATTCACTCTACTAGAGATGATTTAGTCATTATACCTCATGATTAGTGGAAAAAATTAATGGATTCATTGTCCTATATTTCCCTATCCACGCCTTCTCTTACACCAACTAAGGCTTTTTTATTTTCAATTTATCATCCCTTTATGTCTTTGGACAAGCGATATGAAATTATCAATGTTTCTTCTAATGATCCAATACAATCAACTTTCAAGTTACTAAATTCTCTAAGCATCCCACCTCATCGAGGAGGTGTGCATTCTTATCTCTCCACTTGAGTATTCCTATCATTTCCAACGCATATACAAGCGCCTCAACTTGTCTAGGTTGCTTCTACTTTAAACGAAATAAATCTAGTGTTGTTGGAAACTCACCCTAATTTATAGACACAATGCTTATTGTTGATACAAATCACACAATAGCGTGTGTGCTCAATGTGAACTCATCAAATGATGTTCAACCTATGTTGTTATTGATTTAATATTCATTGTTTGATTGACATCTTTAGGACTTAATAAATAAGTTAGCTGCAAATATTCATAACTATTCAAGACTACATGGAATGTTGAAATGGAGTGAGGTAATATTCATTTGTTTAAAATGTTCTCCCATTGGTCATAATGAATCCTAAAATACAAAGAACGATATATATTCATATGATTACAATGATGATCCTAGTGATTAACATCTACTAAGATTGAATATGGCCCTATCAGACCTTATTAAGTTAAGGGATTATTTTGGATTTTTTAGAATTTGCTTCTATGCTTAAAAGAAACTAAGATAAGAGAAGTGCTCCAAAATCATTATAGACACAAGCCATAATTCCATGTCCCATGCATATAAGTAAACATATACATCAACATTAGAATGTTTGATTGGCATATATAGGGATCATCCAATAAAGCACTTTCATGATCTAATTCCCATTGCTTCAAAAGAGTAAATATGTGTTGTGCTCGGAGGACTTCTTCAAGATTAAGAATCATATCAGTGCATTTTGTTCATGATTATCTGAGGGATATGATTGGTGACCTTACTGGTGATTTATATAGTCACTCTAGAGTTATGGTAGGTGTAATTTTGTGCCCAAATTTTGGCACACGTGATACCTTTATATGATTATGATGTGATGGTGATGATGATGATAATTAATTTCTACTAAGATTGAAAATGGCCCTACTGGACCTTAAGAAGTAAAGAGATTATTTTTAATTTTTTAGAAATTATTTATATGCTTGAAATACATTAAGATAAGAGAAGTGCTCCAAAATCATTATAGTCACAAGACATAATTCCATGTCACATGCATACAAGTAAACATCAACATCAACATTATAATGTTTAGTTGGCATGTGTAGGGACTGGATAAAAAATACTTTCACAATTTAATGCCCATTGCTTCGAAGGAGTGAATATGTGTTGTGCCACAAGGACTTGTTTAAGAGTAGTCATCACATCAATGCAATTTGTTCATGATGATTTGAGGGATATGACTATGGACCTTACTAGTGATTTCTATAATCACTCTAGAGCTATACTAGGTGTGAAGTTGTGACCAAAGTCTGGCACGGATGATTCTAGTCTATCCTATCTCATGGGTTCTCTAGGTATGCGAATGAAATTAAATCGAGAGGGCCTCACCATGTGCTTTAATGCGTATATTGATGTTTACCCTTACACACAAAGATTAAGTCAACTTCCACTTAGTTATTGCATCTTGTTGGTTATATTAGAGGTCATTACTGTGTTATTTCAATTAGGAAGGCCAATCATAACAATGAACTAATATAGGAACATAATCTCCCAATAGATGTATTGGTTATTCCCAAGTTATAGTAGATAGAAGCTAGGGACATCCCAAATGAACAACCTTTATAGTTCATTGGATGTCAAAGAAGTTGTCAAGAGGAAAGATTTCCTTAAATATTGGGTTGCCTTTGATTTATCTATCATGAAAACTCAAATTAAAAATGCTCTTCTCCAAATACTTACTTCAACTATCCCAAATACATGTCATACATGTTTACCAGTTACTTTAAATATATATATGATTGAAATCTCTCCCTAAGAATATCTAGTACTTGTTGGTGTTGTATTAGTGATTATGCACAACCCTCGAGTAAAAAAACGAGTGACCTTGATGTTGGTGACTTTAGAATCTCTTGGGTATAATTATGACAAATATCACCATATGTGCTTGCACATCATAAAGTGGAGTCTATTATCATAATTATCATACAATCCATAGATGTGTTAGACAATAAAAAAGAGGTGTATTGTACAACAACAATGGTTATGTGCACTTTTGTTAATTTTGCATACATTCACCAATTTTTGCACCTGACAATGATAAAAAAATTATTTTGTACATTATTGGTGAAACAACGTTTGCTGAATTATTCACATACATTCTAACACATATGGACCTCCTATGTTGTAAATCACCATGGACATATGTTTTGGTCCTTTAAAACACTCACAAAAAAATAATTTCTCCCAAACCCTTGATTGGTATGTCCTCCCTCTTTCCCTTTGAAGAATGACCACCAATTCATTGTTGGCTAATATGTGCAAAACCTTGAAATTGGCCTCCCTTCGAGAGTGCAAGTTCTAAAACCATGTTAAATTTAACCTTATAATTACAATCTATAAAAAAATAATAAAAATTTTCTGAAAAAAACCAAACTCTAGAAAATCTAGACCAGTCTTTTGTCACCGCGTACTTTTCAAAAAGTGCGCCATTCCGTGGGCAATAATGACTCTGGTTTGAGTTGTTGTAGCATTATTCGCAATAATGTCATCAGAATTGAATCTAAATTGTAACACAAAATAGTGGAGTGGAGCAGTTTATTTGTGCGGTGGGTATGTTACCATGTGAGGATGGTCAAAATTTTGGTTTGGGATGATGGTAGGTCAAGAATGATTGAAAAATTAGGTTAGGTTAAGCTAAATTTTGATTTTGAGTGTGAACTTTTATAGTTTCCTAAAAAAAATAGGTTGGGGCAATGAAAATTATGATGGTTATGCTATTTTATGTATGAGACAAAAAAACATTTTGTACTCTTCTGAAAAACGCAAATAACTTACTTTATAAGATTGAAGGTAGAGTAGAAAAAATTGATATTTAATTGGGTGAGGGTGAAAATGCATCTGATGTGTTTTAGTTTTAGGATTTGTATTTTAATGATTTTTTTTTTGGAAATTTAATAGATCTATGTGGAAATGGACTTCAACGTCGGATTCTAAGCTGAAATAAACCTAATAAGTAAAGACTATGTGTGGAACGAGAAACTCGATTATGAAAGTGTCCTCTTCAGATGTCGATCCTCCTTTGAGATAGGCCATCTAGCCAAAAATTGCCCAAAAGCCTCCCAGAAAAATTCTACTAGAAAAACCAAACTTTAAAATATATTATTTTTATTAATATATATATATATATATATATATATATATATATATATATATATATATATATATATATATATAGATAGATAGATAGATATAACTTTTTATAATTAAGTTTATTAAAATATATTTTTAATATAATAATAATTCATGTTAAATTGAAAATATAGAGAAAAACTATAATCATGAAGAATGGAGAAATACAATAAATTAAAGAATTAAAAATTAGATAAAAAATAAATAAAACTAAAACAAAAAATTACTAAACAACTCACAATAATACCTCAACTAGTCACCTTACAAATATATAAATTTATATAATAAGAAAAACAAAATTCCTAATGTTAAACTATGGATAAAGGACAATTTTTTTTAAACTACTTAATTTATTACTCTATCTTCATAAATTAGCGTTTTCTTTAATTTATTAACACTCCATAAACTTAAGCATACTATATGAGTCTCAACCTAAAGTTTTAGATTTAATTATTCATCATGTCCAATTTCACACTGTGAGTGAAAAAAGATATGGACTTTTTCTAACACATCAAAAGACCCACTATGGATGAGTATGTTTTTATCTTGGAACCTCGGTATTATAGAGCATTCTATGCTTATTTTGGAGTCTCATTATAATCTTTTAGCATTATAGGTTTTGTATAATTTGATTCTTTATCTTAGTTTCATCATAATTTCCTAATATTTTAAATTTTATATAATTTGATTATTTATCTTAGAGTATCACATTGTAAAAATATTAATTTTTTTATTTTATTTTTTACTATTTTATTTAAATAAACTATGGCAAATATTTATATCTAAAATATAATTAATTTTTTAATTAATTTATCAAATTATTCGTTCACCATTTTAAAAATTTTAAATTTCAATAAACACTTAATAGTAAATTTTATAAAGATCGTTATAAATAAATATCCATCAAATTTAATCCGGATAAATATCCATCAAATCTAATCCGGATAATTTTATAATGATTGATACACATAAATATCCATCAAATTTAAGCCGTCTCCAAAATATATTCAGCTCATCATGTCACATTTTATGAATGTTATATTTGATTTTAATACGAGACAAAGGGATCTGGAAATGTCAAAAAGATGATTGATGGACGGAAAAAATGTCAAAAACGATATTTAGTTTGGTTGGTGAAAGCCCATTCAAGGAGGGGCAATGTAGATTATGCTCAAGTTAGTTTCAAAGGCAGCAAACCGAACAAGGCAAAGTGGATGGAGGTGGACAGAGTGAGGGAGTTGTACCCTCACCTCTTTAACAGGTAGTTGAAGGCTTTTGGGGTCCAAAAGCTTCCCAATGGGGAGGCGTGATCAGGGGCTCTTGTCCCAAGTGTCGTCAAAAGCTCAAAAATGAAAGTGCTCAAAACTGGTTCACACTTGAACGAATGGAAAGAGCTCGTCCTCCTGATTCCGGTGCTACAAACGGTTCAAAAAACAGTGTCCATATGAGGAAGTTATGCCAAAAAGAAAACTTGCCCAATAACATTGAAATTTTGAATTTTTTTCCAAAAAAAATAAAATAGAATATTCCTGGAATATTCCTTTTCTAGTAGTGAATGGTAGGCTGCCACATGGCAGGCCTGGAGGCCACCACGTGGCCCAAGATGATGTCATCATATCTATATTGGGCGCATATATAAAACTTTTGGTGTTGGTAAGTTTTGAACACAGGACCTCCCTCGCATCAATGGACATTCTTACCATTAGGCCAACACTGCAGGTTTTGATATGGAGGCGGCAAAAACCTTTTTTAAAAAGTTTGAATTATTATGAGGTGGGGCCCGAAAGGGGGCCAGCCCCTAAAGGCCAACCCCCATACATATGACCACCGCCCGGAACCGTAGGCCTAACTCCTAACCACGCACCCAAATTTAAACGGTCACCGCTGATGTGTTCACATATGCAAGAAATCCGGAGGTTAACACTCAATTTTATTAACCATTCATTAAAAGGCATGGCACAGAATCCGATGGAGAACCTAACCACCGCCGAACTTCGTTCACATGCATTAAATCAAACAGATAACTGGCAGGTAATGTGCGGTTAGACTGGCGGATTTTCGGCAGACTGCCAAATTTGGGCGGTCCCACCATAATTGGCGGAGTTAACTGGACTCAACTATGGTTAGCTGGAGTGATTCTAGGCCTAATTGGGGGAAAACTTCAATGAGCTATAACTTTGGCTAGGGAAGTCCTTTTTGGACGATTTTTTTATTTTATTTTGACTATTCAGATGATTTTGAAGCCATTAGCATAGGTTAGAGAGCAATCAGAGGTCGTTTACAGGTGTTTTTGCTCCGTGGAAGTTCTAGGAGCCACTAGGGCCCAGTATTGTGAGAGCTGTATAGGGTTGCAGGTACCCATTGGAGGAGAACCAGTAGTCATTCCTCACTGATTTGAGTGTTCTGCATCCCGTTTTACAGTTTATTTCACCTGTTGAGGCTTTTATTCAACTGTATATTCATTTTGAGCTTTTAATCAAAACGAGGACATGCCCATTTGGGAGCCTTAGACCCAGCAGATGTAGCCCAGGAGGGGTGAACTGCTTTATCAACTTCTTTTGCATCTGTGGTTGAGTTATTTTGCAGAACAAATTCGTTTTAGTGTGTTAAACAGTAAAAGGAAATAATTCTACTATACTTAAATGGGTCATGAACAACTGATAATTTCATTTGTTTTTTACTGTAAGACATGTACATCTTTTAAACATGTATGTTTACTGAATTGAATACCTTGCAAAGCATTTACAAGTAGTTTCAAATTCAGATCAAGTTGGTATTCTTATAAGGTATTTAATTCAGTAAACATACATGTTTTAGTGATGTACATGTCTTGCAGTTAGAAACAAATGAGTTTTTCAGCTGTTTATGACCCTTTTGTGTGTAGTAGAATTAATTCATTTCCCTGTTTAACATACTAAAACAGATTTGTTCAGGAAAATAATTCAAACACAGATGCAAAAGAAGTTGATAACGCAGTTTGCCCCTCCTGGGCTACATCTGTCGGGTCCAAGGCTCCCAAATGGGCATGTCCTTGATTTTATTAAAAGTTCAAAATGATTGTACAGCTGAGTACAAGCTTCTACAGGTGAAATATACTGTAAAAATGGATTCAGAACACTCAAATCCCTCAGGATTGACTACTGGTTCACCTCCAATGGGTACCTGCAACCCAATACAGCTCTCACAATGCTGGGTCCTAGTGGCTCCTATAACTTCCACGGAGCAAATACACCTGCAAACAACCTCTAATGGCTGTGAAACCTATGCAAATGGCTTCAAAAGGTCGAAGAGACCCAAAATAAATAAATAAATTCGTCCAAAAAGGACTTTCCTAGCCAAAGTTATGGCCATTTACTCCCAACTGCGAGCTGGTCCTAGAAAGACTCCAGCTAACTTTAGTTAGAGTCCAGATAGGCCCGCCAATTATGGCAGGACCGCCCAAATTTAGCGCTCCGCCAAATTTTCCGCCGGCTAAACCGCGCTCTAACTGCAGTTTAATTGAATGCCATGTGAACGGTTTATGGCTTGGCGGTTCTGCATGGGATTGCGTGCCAGCACATTTTGTTGACCTACCCTTAACTGCATGTTAACCCCGCACTTTGTGGTAATGTGACCATGTATCCATAACATAACACGGTGACCGTTACAGTTTAACGCTGGCGGGTATGGGGGCATAAGCCCTGGTCCTGGGCCACGGTCACGTCGTATGGGGGGGCTGGCCCCCTACGGGCCCCACCCTAAGGTTCCTCAAACCTTAAATATAATCTATTCCGCCAACATAACAAGTCTGACCCCTGTGGCGCGTTGGTAAGGTGTGGCATTTGGAGACATCAGGGCTTAGGTTCAAACCACAGATCCGACCCAATATTTTGGAAATGTGCCCACATAATGCTGATGTCACTCTGGGCCACATGGCACCCTCTAGGCCTGCCACATGGCAGCTTTCCATTCGCTTCCTGAAAAAGAATATTCCATGGAATATTCTATTTTAAATATTTTTTGAAAAAATTCAAAATTTCAATGTTATTGGGAAATTTTTCTTTTTGGCATAACTTCCTCATACGGAGACCGTTTTTTGAACCGTTTGTAGTGCCAGAATCAGGAAGATGAGCTCTATCTGGTCGTTCAGGTTTGAACCAGTTATGCGCACTTTCATTTTGGAGCATTTTATGGCACTTGGTCCTGAGCTCCTGATCACACCTCCCAAATGAGAAGGGTTTTGGTCCCCAAAAGCTTACTGAATCTCTGAAATGAACTGTATAGCACTTGAGGAACAGAAATATCCTCTTCCATTCAGCCAAAAGAGCATACTGATGCCAAAATGTCCTCCCTTATCAATTGTCGTCATGGCGACTTTTTGTTGCACAAGCCAAGTACTTGTCGAATCCCAACCAAGCTTGTTCACGTGACAAACTGAAAATTTGCAAAAACCAGCAATGATACTTGTTGATATATGAGCTGAAATATTCCTCTGAACATGTGGGCTTGCCAACTGTCATGATGCCCATCCATGGCACCTCTGCTCCAGAAGAAGAGCTGCCTCCCATTTCTTGCAATTGGTCAGAAAGCAACTGCTTCTCTTCCCTCATGGAATTCAACTGCTCTTGAAGTCTAGAGCTCTGCCTTTCATCCTCATACATTTCTCTCACTATATTCATCATGATGAAAAATTCTTGCTTCAAGCCTTCATCAAAGAATCTTGTGAAGGAGGATGATTTTGAGAACTCACTTATGGAAGTTGTCATTATAAAAATGAAAAAAAGAGCTGCAGTAAAATTCAAAATCTATTAACAAATTCCTGAATCAAATGATTGCAGAGTCAAAATCTTATTCAAACAACCTATTTTGCATCAAACTTCTTGTGCTTCACAGATTGTCTTAATGTCCTTGGGGTAAGGAAAATATCTATTATTCCTTTTTTTCTTCTCCAAGACTTAGCTATTCAGTGGCTATCCCCAATCTTCTTTTCAAGCTATACAATCAAGCTATTATGATAAAAAATTGCAAGACAGTCAAAATATCCTTGCACAAAAACAATCAAAAGACAACTACACCAGAGATTGACTTAAAAGAGTGTTTATCTACTTTACAATTGTATAAAAAGAGCATTTCGAAGGCTTCTTGGCTCTTTTCAGGCTCTGTCTATAGCTTTATTTGACTGCTTTTGATACAAAGAAGCAACAACCTGCTCTGATACCATCTTCTTCCTGCAAAGCATGTTTCAAACTATTCCATTCCTCAAGGATACAACCTTTACAACCTTGAGATAGAGAACTTGAAATGAAACTCCTTCTAGGAACTGTTTCAATTGCCTTCATGGCTACTTTGGAACTTTCTCCATAAGATTGTCCATACCCAAGACCCAAATTCTTAGGCCTTACCTCAACCATTATTGGCTCAACTATACCCTGTGCATGTTTGCCCAATCCTTTTCCTTCATATCCCATTTTGGACATCAAATTTTACCCTATGCCTCTGGTATGTTTCTCAAAAGAACCAACATAAACATTCTTATAAGAATTTGAAGAAATGCTTTTCCAGCTCATGGGATTATGCACTACTTTGCACCAATTTCCTTCCCTACACCAAATGACACCAAAGGTACCTTGTGCAACAAGAGAATCATCAGCAACAAGTTGTCTTGAAATATGTTGAACAATGGACTCAACCATCAAAATAGCAAATGTGTACACAACCGACACAAGTCGACAAAACATGTGGACCACAATCGACACAAGTCGACAACATAAGTGGCACAATCGACATAAGTCGATGAAACATGCGACACAATCGACAATGTAAAAGTGTGCTCACAAGCGACACTAGTCGACCAACAACAAGATACATTTACAAATACCTATGCATGTATCATGTACAATGAACTATATACAGTTCAACAAATACACCTACAACATCTATGTACAGGTGTAACTTCAACTCTTCTTTTGCAAAGACCAACAGGGACATCAACCCAATAAAAACACATATGGGTGACAAGAGCTGAAATGAAAAACATTGTTGCAAAACTAGTGAGTATCATTGCTGGTTTCTGCAAATTTTCAGTTTGTCAGGCGAACAAGCTTGGTTGGGATTCGACAAGTACTTGGCTTATGCAGCAAAAAGTCGCCATGATGACAGTTGATAAGGCAAGACATTTTGGCATCAGTATGCTCCTTTGGTTGAACGGAAGAGGATATTTCTGTTCCTCAAGTCCTGTACAGTTTAGTTCAGAGATTCAGTAAGCTTTTGGGGACCAAAAGCCTTCTCATTTGGGAGGTGTGATCAGGAGCTCAGGACCAAGTGTCGTAAAATGGTCAAAAATGAAAGTGCTTAGAACTGGTTTGAACCTGAACAACTACATAGAGCTCATCTTCCTGATTCTGGCATCGCAAACGGTTCGAAAAACGGTCTTCGTATGAGGATGAAAGAAAGAGCTCTAGAGTTCAAGAGCAGTTGAATTCCATGAGGGAAGAGAAGTAGTTGCTTTCTGACCAATTGCAGGAAATGGAAGGCCAACTTCATATTGCAAACATGAATCTGGAAAGGATGCATGAGTTGGAGACCCAACTCCTTGTTGCCAAAGAAGCCTTAGCCAAGTATCAGCTTGAAGAAGAGGTAAACAATTCTAGTTTGTCTTCAAATTCTTATAAGAATGTTTATGTTGGTTCTTTTGAGAAACATACCAGAGGCATAGGGTCCAAGTTGATGTCCAAAATGGGATATGAAGGAAAAGGATTGGGCGAACATGCACAGGGTATAGTTGAGACAATAATGGTTGAGGTAAGGCCTAAGTATTTGGGTCTTGGCTATGGACAATCTTATGAAGAAAGTTCCAAAGCAGCCATGATGGAAGAAGGTATGCATAAGCATGCACTTGAACAAGAAAGTGGTGAAAGCTCTAAAACCATTGATGGGATTGATAGTTTTCCAATGGGAGCTTCTTCTTCTTTCGATTCACCACCTTATGAAGGTAATGAAGGTGAAAGAGAAAGGTGTAAATCTGATTTCCATCACCCTTCCTTTGATCATGTAAAGCATGGAAAATTTCCACATAAGCATTGGAAAATAATTGCATGTTCTTTTTGTGGTTTGGTTAACCATAATGTTTCTAGATGTTGGAAAAGAATGGCAACATATAGGAAAATTTTGAAGGAAAGGAGGCAAGAAGCCAAAGTTCCATTGAACAATGCAAATCATGCTGTCAAAAAGATGAACATGTGTTGCACTTATTGCCATAAGCATGGACATACTGCTAAAAGGTGTTGGACTCTGAATCCAACAGTGCTTCTATGAAAGTTGAAGAAATTGGACAAAGAGTATGGCAAGAATGGGAAGGAAGTTTCCATCATTGATATGTGTCAGGATGATACACATGTTGATATCGATGTGCAATTAAAGGAAGCACCTTTGAAATGGATTGGTAAGAAATGGTTAGAATTCTTATCCAATTAAAGTTGCATGTCTTTTGATTGAATGCATTTCTTTGTTAAGGGAATGCAAGTTGCAGGATGGAAAAGCTGAGTATGAGACTCACTCTATCGCAACGAAAGGTATATTCATTTCAGCTTTGAAAGTACATGTACATGTGATCGAGGATATTGTACTTATGATTGTGCTTAAGAGAAAGTTGAATTATAAACTGTATGCATGAGAATGATATGCATGAGCACAGGGATCATGATGATTTCCTTGTATTTTAAACATGTATGTGTGAATAACTTGAAGGGTTGATTACTTTGTTTTTAACCATGCATGTAATATAATATTGACTTGGAGTATTTGTGCACTCATTTACATAAATGAAAATGGATACCTTGCACCCTTAAACAAGTACATTCCATTTTCAGATCATATACTTAGATAGCTAAATATGTTTACCAAGAGTCACTGCCCACCATAAATTACACAATTCACTACATAAATTTACATAGGAGTTTAGGTTAGTGCCCACCAAAATTTATGCAAATTGTGGCAGAACCTTTAGATAGAATAATTATTGACTTAGTAAACAAAGATAACTTATATATGTATACAAGAAGGTTGTAATTTCCTATAGAGTTAAGTCCCTTTAATAAAATCGAGAATATTTCTTAAAAATTTAGATTAACATTAATACAAATAAATATTATTTTGCAGAAAATATACTTTCTTATAGCCATATTATTTCTTATAATGACAAGATTTAGTGAGAATGTTGACCTTTTAAGTTGCATTAAAACAAGTTCTTTATTTATTAATAATATTCAATAATATAAATGAATTTAAATGAAATTTTTACGAGTTACTCACATTATGCTTGATGCCATGCATATTTCTAAACCCTTTTTTAGATGCAACTTCTTGAAATTTTCTTGAGACACAATAGAGTTATATAAGATATTGTCATAGTATTAATATGCATATGTTTACAAAACATAAATCCAACATATTCACATTAAAGTTTCAAAGGTGAACACCAATTGATTAGCACATTAGAACCTCCTTTAAGACAATATATAATATTGAAATATTAAAACATGTAGCACTAGCCATTCTATATATATCATTGGCATAGTAAATACCTAACAATAATGTCAGTGTTGAGTTGATTGAGGCCATTAGAAACCTACTTTGAAAACATAATAATAATATGTATGTATGTATATATATATATATATATATATATATATATATATATATATATATATATATATATATATATATGTATATGACAATCTAGCATTATTGATGGAATTTCAAGAGGACACCTAGTTATAATAATGTGGTTAAAAATAGTAAGTTAATGTTTATGTGAATGCTCAAAATATATAAGATGGATTTAGGATGATTGTTTAGGGATATCTAAAGATATTTGAGGGTGACTAGTAGTGTGTCATAGCACTTGCTTTGATAGAAATGGGAGAGGTGGTAGATCCACAGTTATCTTCTCAATATTAGAAATACTCGTTTACAAGCATAACAAAAGGAAAACTTACACCTATCATTATGCAAAGCATGTGTGAGCCAAGTAATAATTGACAAGGCCCTAAGTCATGCTCATAAGTCTTGCGTATCATACAGATATTTGAACAATTCAAAATGGCGAGGACGCGAAGAAATCAAGGTCAAGGAGGGTCATCACAAGGACCTCCTACAAATAACCCATTTCATAACCCGGAGTTGGCTCTCGTCTTATGTTCCCTAAAAGCAATTAAGGAGACTTTAAGAGGGCACCAAACAATTGAAGTGGAAGTAGAGCACCCTCCATCAAGATTGGGAAATCTCAAGGGATCAAGAGACTCTGATAGATGACCTCCAATCAAGGACATTACTAGGGAGCTCCAAAATATTAATCTCCAAGAGTTTTCTGGAGGTCGTGCTAGCGAACGTGCAAAAGCCTGGTTAGAATGAATGAGAAGGTGCTTCGCACTAAGATATTATACTTCCAATTCAAAGGCTAAAATAGTGATATTCCAACTTAGATATAGTGCTCTGAATTGGTGGGGTAACTTAGAGCGTCAACTACACCTCACTCTGGACACAATTACTTGGGAGTTATTTGAGGAGAGATTCTAGAAAAAGTACCTACCAGCATAGTATGAAGAACAACAGGTAGGAGCCTTCCATGCTTTGGTACAGGGAAATTGTATGGTAGAAGAATATGAGATTAGATTCATGGAATTGGCCAAGTATGTCTCCTACATGGATACTAATCAGTGCCAAGAAGATCCTTTCATTTATGGATTGAACCTTAAGATTAGGGAAATGGTGCAAATGTGGAAACCATCCTCAGTTGCAGAAGTTATGGAACATGCTTGTTATGTTGAAGAGCACTCAGACTTAAAGGGTGGAAACAAAACCATTTTTCCACAACAACCAAGGTTTATGGGGAAGGCCCCTTATACCTTCCCCAAGGAGGGGAGTTTGAGGCCACCGCCATATGGAAACAGAGTTGTACCCAAAGCACTGACGGCGGGGATTTCAATGGTTACTAGTGCAGCTTCACCCGCACCTTCAAGGATTCATGCAAACCAAGGTCATACACGAGGAGAAGAAAGTAGGGGCAGGGGTCCCAAGGGAAGGAACACTTTCCAAAGAAATCCACAACATTCTGTTCAAAGTCTACCACACATCACTTGTTGGGGATGCGGGGGACCTCATTACCAGCGTGACTATCCTCAATTACGAACTGGTAACAACCATAGAGAAGGAAAACCACCAATGGGGAGATAAAGTAGCCACCATCGAATCTATGCAGCACTTGATAACCAACAAGTTGAACACCGATGCTTCGAAGAAAGGATTGGGAGCAATATTGATGCAAGAAAGTAGAGTAATAGCTTACGCATCTAGAAAAATGAAGAAACATGAAGAGTTTTATGCTACCCATGACTTAGAGTTAGCAGCAGTGATGTTAGATTTTAAAATGTGGAGACACTACCTCATTGGTAGAAGATTTGAGTTAAGAACAGATCATCAAAGCCTGAAGCACCTCTTCGCTCAAAGGGATTTGAATGCTAGAAAAAGGCGGCAGAGCGAATTCACGAGTGAGTATGATTTTGAGATCTCATACATTAAGGGAAAGGAGAATGTGGTGGCTGATGCACTAAGCAAGAGACCACGAACCTTATCCCTAGTAGCCTTGAGGGTCAATTTGAGGGAACGTGTGTTGGAGAAACTCTTTGAAGATAGTTGGTATCTAGAGGTTATATCATCACTCTAGAGTGGGAATCAGATAGAACCAAAGTTTGAGGGATATGTCCTTGAACCAGATGGACTATTGAGATTTCAAGGAAGAATGTACATACCTAAGGAAGGGGGTATAAGAAGGACCATCCTCAAAGAGTCACATAGAGCACTCTATTGTGCACATCCTGGAGTGAAGAAGATGTATGCAGACATGAAGAAACTCTTATTTTGAGCAGGCATGAAGCACGACATAGTCCAGTTTGTCGCAAAATGTCTTAAATGTCAACAAGTGAAGGTTGATCATCGCCATCTAGCAGGACTCCTACAACCACATGACATCCCTATGTATAAATGGGAGGTAATTTCTATGGATTTTGTTTTGGGTTTGCCACTCACGTCACAAAGGCACAATGCTTTATTGGTTATAGTTGATAAATTGACCAAAAGTGCCCATTTCATCCCAGTAAGAGACACTTACGATGTTACTGAAGTGGCACAACTTTTTATAAGTGAATTTATTTGACTACATGGGTTACCCACAAAGATGATTTCTGATAGAGACTCCTAATTTACATCTAGGTTTTTGAAAAGTTTGCAATCATCACTATGGACTTAGTTAAACCTGAGCACTGCATATCATCCAGAAATAGATGGGCAGACTAAAAGATTAAATCAGGTTATGGAAGACATGGTTAGAATGTACGTCATGGATAATTAGACTTAGTGGGAAAGGTATTTACCATTGGTAGAGTTTTCCTATAATAACAGCTACCATTGTTCAATCGGGATGCCTCCTTATCAAGCTCTATATGGGAAGCCATGTAGGACGCCATTAAGTTGGGAAAAGTTGGAGGACCAAGTAATAGTTGGGCCAGAATTAGCTCAGGAAATGGAGGAATACGTAAGGCAGATTCGACAAAGGTTAAAGGAAGCACAAGATAGACACAAGAGTTATGATGATTCACATAGGACTGATCGAAGTTATGAAGTAGGAGACCAAGTTTTTATTTGTATCCAACCCAACAAGTGCACCACTCGGTTTAGGAAAGGGACGAAGTTGTCACCTTGGTTTATAGGACCTTTTAGAGCAAGGACAAGATTGGACCAGTTGCCTATCGTTTTGTACTGCCACCCCATTTGCATAAAAATCATGATGTTTTTCATGTATCTATTTTACGACATTATGTTTCTGATGAATCTCACAAACTGGATTGGAGGGAATTGCAGGTCTCGGACATGGGAACCATAATGGTCGAACCATAATGGTTGAACCATTACACATATTTGACTGTAGGGTTCGACAGCTCAGACGTTGCATGGTGGAACAGGTTAAGGTCCAGTGGGACAAGTATAACCCAGGATCTGCTACCTGGGAGGATGCAGAGACTATACATTGTGACTACCCCTCACTTTTTGAGCATTTGTGATGCCCATTTTGACTTAGATAGCTACCTATGCTAAGGCTCTATTACAGTTCCATGTTATTTATGTATGAACGCTATGTAATATTGATGCATTTATTTGGACAGGTGAAACTACTTATATAAATTATTAGATGGATTAGGTATTGATGATTGAAATGTTTGATGTATGACTCACTTGATTATGATTTATCTAGTGCATGACTTATCAGAGTTGTTGTTCTTTCATGTATGGCTTAAGTGGATATGATTTATCTAATGAATGACTTCGTGAAATTATGATTTATCTAATGTAAGATTTATTTCCAATATGAACTACAAAATTGACACGTGGATACTAGACTTAATAACATGATGTTTAAGATCACTTATCTATATATATTATTTTGTTATATATATGTATGAATGAGAACTAACCGGCAGATTGGAAAGAACTATATGATAACCAAGATATACTCTTCGATTGGGTAAGGTCGAGACATCTAATGAGGAAATATATGATGTACATTATTCTATTACATTTTGTATCTACTTGATATGTACTCTTATGACATAGGTAAAATGTAAATGGCAGGTGACAAGACTACGTGACTGGATTATTCGAAGACATGTATCCAACCAGCGTTGTAGTGTGGTCCATATTAGGGTGTTGACCCTATTTGTGAGGAGGGGTGGAGGTATTTCCCACTGTGTAACCTCCAAACCTGGAATCATGGGAGGGCAATGATGGACACACTCCCCTAGATGTGTGATGATGATTGTCAGTTGCCTGCTGGGGAAGTTAGGTCGATATAGTCAACGCTTCCGCCATATTGGTTTTATCAGTGGTTAGATTAGTATATCCGATGCCATAATATATAGCAGTAGAGGATGGATAGGGTGGGAGTGGAAGTAGGTTAGGAAGGATAGGAGGATATAGATTAGTTGGAGACCCTTGATGGGAAGTGGTATCGTTGTCTGACTTACTTAATTTTACTACTATAACTCTCTCTCTCTATTTTGTTATGCATTATTGTCAAACTTCTTTTGAACTCCTTGTATCTTTTTCACTCTAACTTCGGGACAAAGTTTTCTGAAGGAGGGGTGTATGTAATGGCCTACTTAATCTAATCATGCTAATATTTATTAGTGTTTAATTGACTTGAAAATATTGACTTATAATTATCAATAAACATTGGTATATACCTACATTGTGAAACTATAATTTTATTTTACTGATATAAATTTTATTATTGTTATTATTCAATTCCCAACTTGTCTTCTCAAATTTAATTTTGGATAGAATATGGTCTCGTCCAATTTATTCCAAATTAAATATCCATATCCCAAGGTGTCTATTTAAATCTAGTTTTGAGAAGATATGGTCTTCTCCAATTTATTCCAAATTAAATATCCATATCCCAAGGTGTCTATTCAAATCTAGTTTTGAAAAGAAATGGTCTTCTCCAATTTATTCCAAATTAAATATCCATATCCCAATGTGTCTTTTCAAATCTAGTTTTGAGAAGATATGGTCTTCTCCAGTTAAATTCCAAATTAAATATCCATATCCCAAGGTGTCTTCTCAAATCTACTTGGGAGAAGATATGGTCTTCTCCAATTGAATTCTAAATTTAATATCCATATTTTATTCTCAAAATGTCTTCTCAAATCTACTTTGAATAAGATATGGTACGAAAATTCAAGGATACTAAATGAAAGGATGAGGGGGCTGTCATGACATTAATGATAGGTGGTTGAGGTGGATGGGAGGAAGAGACATAAAAGGGGAAGGATGATGAGAGGAGAGGGGCGAGATCCTTGGTCTTGGTTTTGGTTTGGAGGATTTTGTTTTGGGGGAGGGATGTGGAGAAAAAGAAGGGATTGAATGGAGAGATAAATGAAAGAATACAAACTTGGATCTAGAGAGTGTTTGTTTAACTTGGACACACTACACCTAGTTGGACTTGGGCTCGGAGGGCTAGGGAATCTGTGGAGGTTCCTTGGGCTATGAAATCATTCCTAGTTGGCTGGGAGGTAAATTCAGTCGAGTAGTCGAGAGGAGCATCCCAACAGAGTCAGGAGCATCTTAACCAAGCTATTGGAATATGTATTCTTTTGTTTATTGATTACTTATGTAAATGGTTGCAATGAAATATTTACTTGTTTAATATGTTGTAAATAAATTTTAATTGTATATTGTCATCAAATAAATGTTGAGTTATAAATAATTTATTTCCGTTCTTATTGAGTTTAAATTAAATAAATTTAGTTTGTATTTAGAGGACCCTAGGATGGATTCTCACAATGGTGATGGTGATGGTGATGGTGGTGGTGGTGATGGTGGTGGTGGTGATGGTGATGGTGATGGTGATGGTGATGGTGATGGTGGTCATGATGATGATGAAAGTGTCTTTAATATTTTATTTCTATGATAAAAAAGATGAGAGAGAAGTGTTGGAGGGCATTGTAATTTTTCTTACTTAACAAGGTTGGTAGTATGGCAAATGTTTTGAAAAAAAGAACGAATGTGAGTAAGGGACATGTTAGTGTCGGTATCTTCATCCCTCCATCAGAGATCAAATTCTCTTGTTGCATTGCATATTAGGTGTCTCGCTCAGTCATGCATTCCATTAGGAGCATGGATCATCTGACGGTAGTGGCTTGTTGTACATTTTCCCTCATGTCCTTTACCTACTAGCCCATTTCCATTCATCAAGATTATCTACAGTCACCTTTTGTCTTTAAATTTGCAAGAGTCAGTTCTAAGGTTTCAGTTTCATTAGGTCTAGGCTTTCATCAAAAAGTCTTCAAAATGTTCACTAACGGTCAGCAGGCGCATGAGGAGGTTGAATAAAGTTCCAGTACCAATAAATTTCACAATCTCATGCTCAGCAATGTATTTTTCCTCAAAACCCTGTTTTGAGGAAAAACAGAGTATTTTAGGTTTTTGTTGTATAAATTCATGTAATTTCAGTTCTCTTATATGTAAATCACTTTAGTGGCAACCGTGGTCACCTTGCCAAGCTTCAGCTATTCCATCCCCTGCAAGACAAACAAAAAATCAAGTCATTCAGTTCATCAAAGGCACAAATAAAGTAAATTGCCCAAAAAACAGAGTTGAAAAAGTAAGTTATAATGAAAACATTATAAAAGTGGGTTTTATGAAGGAAAAATCAAAAGCTCTTGTATATAAATCATATTTACAATTCAAAAAGCTCATTGGCACTCAAAGAAGAAAGGTTGAGCAAAGTGAAGGTCGTGTTGGAGAAAGGAAGCAAAATCGCAGCAAAGAGTTCCAGTTTTGGAGGCGCGGCACATTGGGTGAGAGGCACGGCACATACAAGTGGCGCAGCACATTGGGCCGCCCTCCACAATGTTAAATTTATACTAGCGCGGCGCGTTGGGTTTGTGGCATAGCACATAGAGCTGCCAAGCCCGATTTCATCATAAACTCCCTCAAATTGCCAAAATTGCTCAAATCTTCTAGTGTGCAATTAAGTCAAGCCCTTTTCCTTGCTAGTGAAAGAGTTATTCTTAAAATTTATTGTGGTTTAGTGTGAAAAAACTCAAACCCTACCTTTTTGCAATTTCTCAAAAATAATTGCCTAGGGTTTGCATTTGTGATTTTGTTGTTAAGTTCACTCCACCACTCCCTTGCTCTTTGACTCCTCCATTTATTTTCCAGTTCATCCACTCACTCCCTAACTCCCATATTCCTAAAAAATCATTCACTCCTATCCCCAACTCTCATTTTCCCAAATCCTAATTCCAAAATCCCTAAACCCTAATTGTTGTCCCTAAGCTTACACACTATTACCTAAACCCCCTATTTCCCAAAAAACTTGTCATAATATTCCCAAAACCCCTCATACTCTCTCCCTTCACAGTCCCTCATACATTCTTACCCTTGGTGGCAGAAAACTAAAATCACCATAAATCTCTTCATACTCATCAAGAAAACTCACACATTAGCAAGCATGGAATTTGATCCTTCATATGACCGAGATGAAGAGACACACAGTGACTCTCCTACAGAAATGCATGCACCAAGGAGACCTCACAAGGGTGGCAAACATATACGAGAGGATCCTACTTCACTTGCCGAGATACAGGCCTGCCCTATTGCTATCACATGCTTCTAATGCCAATCCTATTATCAATTCTATGAGATGGTTGCTAGAGTCCAGTATCGTCATGAGTTATCCCGGTTGTTTGTGCTTCATCTACATAATGGCCAAACCACTCTAGCTGGTGTGACATTCACCTTGACACCAGAGTCTCTTTCTCTAGCAACCAACATTCCAAATGTCGGAGAGCAGTGGAATAAAAGGCAGCAAATTGATAGGGAACATTATGAGCCATACATCAAGCCCAGTTATTTGAGACAGCTCAGCAGAGTTTTTCCTTTTCGGTACCTGAAAGACTCATATGCTCCCTTGATGAAACTAATAATGAAGTATTTCAGCTGTGACGGCCGATTTTCTCTCCTATATGCCTATCATATTAGATTGTTGATGCACTTTATCAGGGTGAGAATGATGAATCTCCCCTACTTCATGTGCCGATATATTGAGAAGATGACTACCCTAGTACAACAGAAGACTCCTCAATAGTAGTTTAACAGTATATATCATTTTTCACTCATCAAAATTGTGGTCATACATCAGCTTGGTTCGTAGGGCATCTTATGGAAGGATTTCATTTCGCATGAGTTCTTCATGGCTCCTCAGGTACCTCTAGAAGCTTTTCATGGGACAGGTGGACCTTCACATCAGCAGGAGGGACATGAGACACAGACCGCTAGTGTGCCGGTATTTGTCACCTATCAAAAGGGCACTAGAAGGTTGTTTGCAACAACAAAGCGAGTATTATCTCCACCCGAGGTGGAAGGGGTCTCACTTCCTTTATCAACACAACAGGTTCAAGACAAGGGCAAGAGGTCATTACATGATGAGGGGCCTTCAGTTGAGCAGGAGACTGATTTCATTCTCATTCAGGATGATGACACAGATGTGGGCCCATAAAGCTCAAAGCTCAAGGAGGTCATCCAAGAGAAATAAGCAGACATCAATGCTTTGTCCCTCAACTTAGAAAGAGCTAAGTGGATAATAAAGTAGCTAGAGCAAAGAAAAATTTAGCTAGAGGATCAGCAAATGATTATGGAGCTTCAAAACATAAGAGAAAACGGCAAGCTGCCAAAAGGAGGAAGGTGAAGCTCAGATCACTTGAGTAAGAAATCAATGCTGATCAAGAATCTTGGCTTGAGAGAGCTAATATCCACTTGAAAAAGTTGTTAGAGAAGGCCAACAGGGAGAAAACAATGTTGAGGCATATGGCCTATCATTACATGGCGAGAAATAAAAGTTACAAGGCAAGAATCAGAAGCTTGAAGGAAAAATTGAAAAGGGCATCGAGGAGGCGAAAGGAGAAAGATAGACTTCAGATATTGGCTGAGGCTTCCTTGGCCCAACACAGCACTTTATGGAGAACACTCAGCCCAAATTTCAAAAAATTTGGGATACTTTTAGCATTTTTGAAATTTTTGGGCTAAAACACAGAATTTTCTGCTTAATGCGCCGCGCCACCTAGCGCTTGCTTTTGATGGAGGCCTCCAAATGAAAAAAACTCAGCATCTTTGGATTTTTCTTGAAAAAATGTGCATTCCTGCCAATGGCCAAGAAATTTTGATAGGTTTTGAGCCCCCAAAAAGGTCAAAAACACCCAAAAAATGACCTTACTGCCCCTATTTTGACACACAGGAAGCATTGTTGGGAGAACTAATCTTTGGAGGGGCAAATGGAGGCCAAATTCAAAAATTCCACTTGTTCTAAAAATTGGACAAGCAATCCTTTGCAACAAGCACACTTGGAGCAGATTTGGACACCGAGAAGGCCTCCAAAAGTGGCTGCAAACAGGCGCTACGCATAGGGAAATCAGTGCTGTGCATTGGGGAAATTTTGCCCAGTTTGACCAAGAATACTCTATTTTTCGCCCAGTTTCTTGACAGTTTGACTTTTCTCCTTCTTAATGTCAAACTAATGATGTAATTTAATGTAATTTGATGGATCTTGATGTAATTATGTTGAATTTTCACTCATAGAGGTAGATTCATCCAAGAAAAGGTAGTTTGCAACTAAATGAATCAGTTCCCTAGTTTTTAGAGGCACGCTGTTCCACTGCCTACTTTATAGTTCTCAGTTTATAATTTGTTGGAATAGTTCCTAAACTCATGAGCTCGACCCCTAGAGGCTAGGATGATTTTTTGTTTGCCTATATCTTATGTTTTTTCAGTCATTAGCATGGTTGGACTTTTGAGAAAGCTTGGAGATTCATTGTATATTCATATCAGCAGTTTTGGCTAAGGAATATACCAGGGTTTGCAGCACTTTATGGGATTCATGTGGAATATTGCTTTGGTATTGTGTTTCCTTCAGTAAATTGTAAGTTTATATGTGTTTTATGTATGCCATTATCTCTCTTTCTTTCTTCTTAACTAAAACAAAGAAGGATAAAGGTAGAATCTATTGAAATTGCAATGCTCTACCTAGGGTTTGTTTAGTTATTGATGTTTTTAGCTGTTTGAAGAGGATCCCTGAGGTATTCTTGCCCTCTTCAACTCCTCACCTGTCTAAATCTCTCCATTTCATTCATTTTGAAGTGCCAAATCAGTTGCCTACCTTGCCCCATAGATATCTCTGTAAAACTGAGCCTCATTCCCCAGACCCAGATCTGCCTTTCCATTTGAGTCAAAAAAACATCTGTATTGGGGTCAAAGGTTTTCAGATCTTCGTACGTCCAAGCAAGTACATATTTTTTTTCCTTGAACAAACAAATGAGATCTAATTTGTCTTTAGGAGTACAACTTGTTCCCAAGTTTATGTTTGGCGGATTTGTTTCAGTCCCCAAATTAATGACTTCATATTGCATAGAAGAGCTATTAGTTTTACAGTTAACAAATCTTATAAATTTATCATATAAGTCATAGAATTTTTCTAACCTTACAACAAGTTTAGGGGTAGAATTTACTAGATCAAATAGTTCATCCACTAATCGTTGTTTGCTCACTGACGAGAAATTGTGAATATTGTCCTCATGAGAAATTTCATCAGTCAAAACACCCTGAAAGCTATATTCTAAGTGGAGGAAATTAATTATTTGTTGATAATCATTAAAAGCACACCAATTAGTAATTTTTTTTGGATGGACAATTTAAAAATCATTTCAACAAAAATGGATTATGGCTTAAAAAATTTAGTAGGAATTAATATAGATGTTATATTAGCTAATTAATAAACTTCTTGGTTGAGAGATATAGAAATAGAAGTAATATTAAAAGCTAAAAATTTAGAAATCAGATCTCATACCTCAGTTTGATAACTCCTTAAGTGAGTTGAAACACAATGTATAGAATTATGTACCTTCTTAACAATATTTTTTTAGTTGCCTTAGACCCTCAAACATTCAATTCTAAATTAAATAACATTTTCAAGTCCTTGGATGAGAGCCTTGTATTTTGTAATATTATTAGTACACTCAAATTCCAATCTACAAGAAAAAAAAAAAAAAAAAATTATTACCTTTCTGGTCAAGAAGAAAACAACTAGCAACAACACCCTCTTTTGGCTTAGATCCATCAAAATATAATGACAAAAGTTCATTTTTTGATTTACTTTTAATTGTATTGACATCAAGTGAATTATTATCAGTTTTTACCAGATTATTGGCTAACATAAGTTCTAGTTACTACTTTAAATTTGTGAATGAAGAAGTTTTAGCAGCAAAATTCCCAAAAAATGAGTCAACAGTGAAAGAATCATTAAGCATGATTGGTTCATTGAAACCATTAATATCAGTAACAACATGTTTCATATAACGTTCTCTATTAACCTTAACCTTATTAGGTTCACCTTTCCATGGTAACCATAGATGAATCAAATATGTTTCTAAGTATCCTTTCAAGTGTTGTATCCAATATTGGCTTGAGAATAAGCCATAAGTCCCTGGTATGTCTACAATCACTATATCAATTATTTGATGAACTCTATGATCAGAAGATAATCTAATCAAAACATCGTTTAATTCTCATACCACCTTGACATTAGTTATGCCAAGCTGCACAATATTCACTTTAGATGGTTTAATATGAGCATTAAGTTTCTTACACACTAAAAGATACATGGCATTGGAGGAAGCTTCAGAGTCAATCATGTAATTATGGACATTTTGGTTAAAAAATTCAAAATTGAGAAAGAAAGGAGATGGTTTCTTCTTTTGTGGAGGATAACTCTTATAAGGGTGCTTCAAAATATAAACACTATCAAATGAAGGTTTATGAAAACTTGACATATTCCCAATAGGAGTAGACTTATTTAATTATAACCTTTAGCAATGTCACTGAATTTTCTGCTGAATTATTGGAATTTTAAGTAACTCAAAAATGGAAATGTTGGCCTTTAATTTCTTAAGGTCTTCAATCATATCATAGTATATACCTAAGGATGATATTTTGTTTTTGTTTCCTAGTTTTGTTTTAGAAATTTTCCTCTTATCTGAAGAAGAGAGATCTTGGTTATCATCTAAGGTTTTGCTACATGTATTATATGGTTGCTGATTTGCAAAAACAGACTCATAATTATCTTCAAACAGATTATGTGTTAAGTTTGAAAAATGTCCAATATTAGGATGTGTTTGATTTTAATATTCTGTCTCATTTTTATATTCATCTTCCTCTAAGCTATTATAGTCAAAATTTGATTATGTTCCAGAAATCAATTCTTGCAAAATGTTCTCTAAACCCTTAGCACTAAGACCTTCATTAGGGGAAGTGGAGTTTTGGACTTGCTTCCTAAAAGATGGTCTAAAGGTCACCTTATTGGATGGTCCTTCTACTAAATTCTTTCTAAGGTCAATGATTTCATTAGAAAGCTTATTTATGACCTTTTTGATGATTTAAAGATCAAGGGGTGATTGGTTTCTTTTCTTTGCAAGTGGTTTAGACATTGTTTCAAGTTTCTTATGGGAGGATGAAGCTTAATATTTCAAGTTATCAAGATTAGGATTAAGGCTAAGTATTTCCTTTTCTATAGATAACGCTTCATCAAACATTGTCTAAAGGGTGATATTTTGGGATCTTTTAACCCACATAGCAATTTTAGTAGGAAATTATTTAACACAATAATCAATCACAAGGTGTTTAGCAAGAATTGAATCATTAGGAATTTTGTTTTTTAATGCTAGAAACCTTACATTGAAATCATTTATTCTTTCCTTACTTTCCATATTCATGTTAGATAACTTCATGACTAATACCTCTAGAGTTTTGTTGTCCCCAAAATTTTCCAAGAAGGTAGTTTCAAATTGGCCCCAAGACGTGACACTTTGAGGGGTTGAGAAAAGTACCAAGTTGTAGCTTTTCCCTCAAAAGTATATAGAAATAACCTACAAAATATATATTCATGGTGCATATTATTTTGCCTAATGGCTAACATGAAAGCATTTATGTGTTCATCTGTTGATTGTTTAGAGTCAAGGTCGAACATATGAAGGAATTTGTGAGGATATTTGGGAAGAGGATGTTGCACAACTGGTACAGTTACAACATCATGGTCTAGCCATGGAGTGGCAGGATTGTTCCCCTAGTTATATTTATTGTTTCCATAGTTATTAGCCATAAGAGGTGAACCCTAAGAATTATGTGAGTTGTTTAACGAGGAACTTTCCTCGCCGAAGGAATCTTCCAAAGAAGAGGATGAAGGTGAGCTAAGTGGGGAAGGAGGTGAACCATATACTCCTAAGAGAGTAGGATGTGTACATTCACCAAAAGGTGTTTCATATAGTGATTGTTTGAGGTCAACTCTCATACTTAGAATATCATGTAATGTGTCTTTAAAGGTAGTAGTAGTCTAATAATTTCCTGCATGGGTATCCAAAATGATAGGATCTTCCAAATGAAAGTTAATGGGTGTAACAGGACATTGAGAAAAAAATATTTCTATGAATCTTTCTCTCTCCAATCTAACTTGAGTTCTATATAGTACTTCCTAAGACCTTTGGAGGCATTCAAAAATTTCATATCAAAATTGACAACGTGTAGAAGTTGTATGTTCGTTGGTAACTTGTTTGTTTTGAAAAGGTTTTGACGGAATAGGATCCAACTATGAACTAGAGGTAGCTTCAATAGTAGGAGGGTTTGAATGAATTCTATGATGATAGGGGAGTGAATTGTTTTCTTTTTATGACTAACCTTACCCATTTAAAGTTTGATTGGCCCTCCTTCTAGTGTCATTTGTTGACAGGAATTTTCGATCATATGTCAACAAGGGGATGTGGCTCGAACCAAAGTTCTTCACAGAGCCTAAATTATTTAAATAGCCACTCTCAACAGCTTTAGAGGCTATGTTAGCCCATGACTTGCTTCCTCTTGTGAAGAAAAGAGGGTATGGAAATGCTAGAGTAAAGCCTAAGTTTATATGTGCATTGAACCTAGGGTCAACGTCTGATGTTAATGAAACTACAAGTTAAACTAAATAATATAATAAAATACACTAATAGAGTTAGTAATTAACTATTAAAGTATAATCACTAAAATACAACGAAAATATACAAATTGTACAAGAAATAATTTACACACATACACAAAGAGAAATGACCATAAACATACATAACTGGAATGAGAAAGAATATTTTAGATCCTAATGATATAATGAAAAACATTTTATATGTAAGCTAATTTAAACTATAAATGAAACTATTGTTTAAATGCAATTAATTCTTAATGAAAACTTTTGATAAAAGATAGAAAATCATAATCGTACAATTCCCTTATATTTTAAACAAATGCAAAGAAGTATGAACTTGTCTATCATATTTCACATCAATAATTAATGAAAATATAAATGTATGTGATTATTTAAAACTATATCAGCCAAGGTAAACTAAATGACTGAAATAATTCCTTTTGAAAAATAAATAAATATTTCAGCACTTAAGAGATCGAAAGCATTCATCAAGTAAACAATAAAAGACTATACAGTGCAGAGAGATTATCACAATCAGCGTATTAATCCCATTTATATGCAAACTGCATGCTCACTTGACTTAAATTCCTAAGAAATGTTCTAAGAATTCAGACCTAAGTGATGCATAGATCGAAATTACCATTCCAAACTCCATTCTTAAAAGGTTAACTCCATTCATATATATATATATATATATATATATATATATATATATAAGAATTCATATTGTAAGAAAAGATCTAATTAATTAACTTTTTATTTCCAAATCATAAAAATAAAATAACAGTGTTAATCCTTCATAATTTTTCAAAACATGGTTATAAAAACAAAGTTAGAAGATATTTAACAAAACATATGGATTTCGTATAACATGCACAAATAAGTCTCAATCTGTCAAAATTGTTTCAACAAAACCTAAATTTATAGTAAGAGTAAAATAATATGGTTCCATAGTTACCAAATTTTAAATACCATCATTCCTCCTCCTCTCCTTTTGACACTTGGAGCTCAATATGTGTGTGTCTGTGTCCATGAGTCCATAATGTATAGAAAAAATCATACCAAAAATAAAATAGTTCCCAAAAAAACTAGGACCATAATCTAACTGTGATGATCATGTGGGGTCATATCATAACAATTTCGAAAGAAAATGACATAATAAATAACATGATATGCACATGTGGTATGAAATAGCTGAGCCATATCTACAACAAACGTCGTGAGAACAATGCCAACATCTGGAAGATAATGATTACCTATTACAAATTGAAAGCATGAAATCAATAACTGATGTTATTATTTACATAAAGAAGATACAAAATCTCAGATTTTGTAGTTGTCTTCAAAACTAACAAACTTAATAAAATAACTAAGCATACCTTACCAAACTACCAACCTATAAATAGATAATTGACATCATAATATTTAATAGAGATTTGATCTTAAGAATATGAAGTTATTACTACTTTGATATTGCCAAACTTAATAATAATATGAGTGTCTGATGACTGTGGTTTTTCCTCTAATCAAGAAGCCTTCTTATCCTTTTGATTTTCCCTAAGTTGGTTCATCATTCTTAATTAGTTGTTTTCCTATTGAAGTTGTTGGATTCTATGCTCCAGACAATGAACCATGACATAAGAGCATTACTGCCAATACATGCTTTGTGTACACCTATATGAATCAACATTGTATTCATGGAGGTTATTGCAATTATTATCACCATCAAGATTATGAGTATTGTCATTGACAAATTACAAATTGTGATATGGTTGACGCTTATTCTTTTTCAATACATGCTATTCGAGAGAATCAACATAAACATAAACTTCTTTAACCGAGACCTTATTACCTCTATTTCATTGTGCCCATGATATTTTTTGAGCTATTTGTTTACTTTTGATTCGAGATTGAAGGTTTGGACAGGGTTAACTATTTTCTTCCTTTTGTGTAGGTTTAGAATGGTCATTGTAGT
Organism: Pinus tabuliformis; assembly: GCA_031772625.1. Lineage (NCBI taxonomy): Eukaryota > Viridiplantae > Streptophyta > Pinopsida > Pinales > Pinaceae > Pinus > Pinus tabuliformis. The sequence goes on along the minus strand of CM062818.1, from coordinate 1,529,079,253 downwards.
CTGAGAGTGTTGGCTTGATATCATCCTTGAATTCAAGTTGCAACTGAATGTGTTGAAACCCTATTTTCTTTTCGGTGCTACATGTTACACGAGAAGGTGTTTAATTAGTAGTTTTAAACGTGGTTTCATCACATAAATCAGATTCATCTTAATGGAAGGGGTTATGTGGACATGAATTGTCTTGGACATGAGACATTGAAGGTTTTGGGTTGACTGCTCAAAAACTAGGCAAAACCCTAGGAGGGAGTTCTTTCCTGTCAATAGCATGAGGTTTTTCAAAACAATTTTGGTGAAGGAATGAATCCTAGGAGTCCCTAGACTTAAAAAAGTTGTTTCTAACCAGAATTAAAATTAACCCATGCTGAAACAATGATCGTTCTAGTTTTTCTTGCTTGCCATGGTAGAAGTTAGCCATTTTGGAAAGGCCCTTGTGCAAACAAAATGGAAGGTTCAACTTAAAGACCAAAAACACCATTAAAAAGACACAGATGATACAGAAATATGATTCCATATATACCCTCATAAGTAATAAAATGCCTAATAAAATAAAGTAAGACCTCCCATTTAGTTTTGAGAAACTGAATCAACATACCTTTCACACTATAGGTGCAATTCTTTGAGGCTAGAAAATGTTTCCAATGAATTTCATACACAAGGAAGTTTTTAAACTAGTCTTCACCCTTAATAGAGAGATGTGTTACTTCAACAATGAAGCTTATGCCAACTTGAATCTAAATATCATTGATTTTGGCTTTACAGTTGTTTTAAGTAGAGGCGAAACCTCTTACTACATGATCATTATGACCTTGAAAACTCTCAATGGAATCCCACCATCCAATTTCCTAGAGTAGAGTCAAGTATTCCTTGTAAGCCTCAATGGTTTGACCTCCCAAAAGTTCTATTTGAACCATAGGTGCCATCGTAGGAAATTTGAAAGAATTCAGTAGTGGTTTTGTTCATAAGGAAGCTCATACAAGCCAAACAGGGCTTCAAGGAATAAACCCTAACCTTACACAGGGACATGCAAAGGTAAAGACTCAAAAATTTGATTGTAGAGTATGTGGGAATAGAACCCTAAATTCTGAAATGATTAATTAGATTTAGTACTAATAGTAATGAGTTATATTAATAGTGTTTTAGAGAAGTAATAGAACCACATAGTTTGAGATATTACAATCATGTAATGAGTGTCCAAGTATTAGTACTTATGTTTTCTAAGTTGAATGAGTATAGCCATGTTATTGAATAAACATTTAATTTATTCAAATCCATGTATATAAATATCCTACTATGGTTAAGTATGAACTCTAGGGATTATAACCTATCGTTCGCATAGTCATATCGAGATTTTCCCCATCATGAGTTTACTTATGAGAGGAATGAATGTACATAGTGTTAAATTTTGACCACCTTTCACAATAATGACAATCATCAAAACACATATATGGTGATCAATAGCGCTAGGTGATGTTAAATAGTTAATGGTTGAACCCTTTTGACGTAGCATGGAATATGAATTTTTTTTTACATATTCTAATAAGTTCCAAAAGACAATTAAATCATTCGTATACCGAAACCATATAGCATATGTAACACCCTCCTCCCACATCTACTTAGGAAACCAAACAACTTGGGTAAACATGTAACGAGACGCCATTATGATATGATTCGACCTCCTATGTCATGTTAAGGGAATGGAACCTATGGAAACACACCATACAAACCTTAAACATTAGCCTTAGGACCCTTATGAACCAATCCAACATTTCAGGTAGCTTTCCCTTGGGTCCCACTTAACTTTTGGACAACTATACCTCTAGATGCTCTCACAAGCATGCCTGCCAGCATCCAGGGACTCTTTTTGTTAGTTTTGTGCCATTGTCCTTTGGAATTAAGCCACATTTTTAGGTCCAGAGCCAAGGTCACAACTCAGAATAGAATGATACCTTCAGAAAAAATAAATTAACAAGGAAATGACAGTGAAAAAGTAATCACTTGAATGAGAACTTGATTGGACCCCTACTAGCCATGACAGGAATTTCATCAGACATATCGCGAATATGTAATCTACATGTGAAAATAATATATCTGAGCATAAGGGTCTCATGCTTAGTTGAGAATCACTATGAAACATTGATGCCTCAACACATCAACTTCCATTTCATCCATTAGGTCATAGATAGATTGATCATTCATTTACAAGTAAAAACATGATGAGAGCCATACATAGCTACTGTCATAAAACATATAAATAACCAGCATAATAGCAGTAGAAATACTCATGAAATCATAGCCATATAAACCACATATAAGCCAATATAATACTCATATATTTACAGGGAGAAATAGACTCATATTGATGATCTAAAATCCAAACCCGAGATGGGACTTCCTACACGTTCCACCCGACTGTAGAATAGTTGAGCCAAATATCTCTTAATCCATTAACCCATGTGCCATATTCCAAGCATGAATGTGGGAGCTCATAGAACACATAAATCAAAACTCATCCAAGGCTTCTAAAGACCATCCACCTCAACCCATCAAATAGTGATTCCCCCTCATGGTCAAACATCACAAAATCATCATCAAATTGGTCTCCATCCAAGCCTTCGAGGGTTTCCAGAGCTTCTGTCCAACCAAAGCTTCCAAAACTAGTAACGCAACCCACAACTTTTACTGGGATTCCAGAGCATTTGTCCAAACAAGGATTCCAGGACTATTAACTCAACTCACCAAGGGATTTCAGAGAATTTTTGCAACCAAGGCTTCTAGGACTAATAACTCAACCCAAACTGTTACAGGGCTTCCAGAGAATTTTTCCAACCAGGGCTTCCAGGTCTAGTAACTCAACCCAAGCTAAGGAAACGTGAGAACCAACCAAAAAAAAAATGAAATCAATCCACAATCCCCATGGTTATCCAATAAATGGTAAGGCTAGGCAATCCACTGTCAACCTAGGCAATCCTCAATGCCAGTGATAGATCATGACCAAAACTCCACATGCATATGCCATGCATGCCAAAACTAGTGAGGAAAACATACATGCAACTTAGTACCTACAAGCAAATCTCGTTGTAGTTGTTATTTCTGATGGCCTCTTGTACTTTCTTGCTCCTCCTTTGCCTTCTTTCTCCAAAAATCCAAGTATGGCACATTCTCCAAGATTGCTCCAAGAAAACTCTAAGTCTCCAAGAATATGAGAGGGAGAGAGAATAATGAGAGAGCTCCAATAATGAGCTGATAAAGGTTACCAACTAATCCTCAGAATCCTTTTTATGAATGAGGCCTCTATTTTCTTCATTTTCCATTTTTCTCCTCACATGAAACTTGTGACCTTTCACCTCCCTTTTCTCCTAATTTCCATTATTTTCATAAATAAATGTGCCAAAATTTACATTTTTCCTTTCCAAAACCTTAGCCATTTCCTTTCCCAATTGTTTTAGCTATTAAACAATCACAAGTGATCCCCATCACTAGGATTTTTCCCAACATTCAGCTTGGAATAAGTGTCCCATTAACTGTGGTTATTATTTTTCCTTTATTAACTTTTATTACATGGAATTTTCACCAGGGCTATTACAGAACCCTCCCCCTTGAGGGAACACCATCCTCATGTTCAACAACACCTATAACCATAAACTATTGTAAGAAAAACATATTGTCGATGGAGCTTTATTACTTAACTCATTGCATTATTTACAGTGATCGACCTACTGAGAAGGAAACCAACATGAAAACATAATAAACATAACATCATAATGACATGACACCCATACCGCTTACTGGAGCTTTATAACATAGCTCATGATGGTATTTACATCCATATACATATGTACATATAGAAACATCACCAACACATATACCAAAGCATATACCAAGACATATACCAAAACACCACATCAAAACCTCTTTGCCTCAACCCGCATACAAGGAACAATACATAGCCCACATCTGATCCGTCATCTCCCATGTAGATTCATCGGGCCCAAAGTGCTTCCATTGCACCTTAACTTGCTCGATTTCTCGGTTCCGGAGCATCACCACCTTTTTCTACAATATACACTGAGGCTCTAACTAGAATTCTCCATCTGGTTCCACCTGCAATACCAACCAATCAATCACATGATCAACATCTTTAACATACTTATTAAGAAATGACACATGGAACACATCATGGAATTCCACTGTCAGAGGCAGTGCAATTCGATTAGCTACTGGCCCAATCCTCTAAATAATATTGAAGGGTCCATAAAACCACGGTGCCAGCTTGGCACATGATCGAAACAGTAAGGAGCTCTTCTTCAGTTTGATGCACAAGTACACATGTTCACAAACCTAGAACTCCTTGAATAGCCTATTTTGATCTGCATAGCTTTTCTGCCTATCATGTGCTGCCTTTAGATTCTTCTTTATAACCTACATTTCTTGTTCCATATCCGCCAACATGTCTAGTACAATCAACACCCTGTTAACTGGATCACTCCAACTAACATGATTATTGCAACTTCGCCCATGAAATGCCTCAAACAGACTCATATTCAAAGATTCTTGATACCCATTGTTGTAAGCGAACTCTACCAGTGGAAGATACTCTTCCCACTTTCATTGTTGATGCATCATATACATCCTCAACATGTCCTTCAATATCCTGCTGACCCTCTCTATCTGTCCATATGTCTGCGGATGATAAGTTGTACTGAAGGCCAACTCTATGCCCAAACCTACAAACAACTCCTTCCAAAACTTGGAAGTGAACTTCACATCTTTGTCCGACAAAATCTTCTTTGGAACACCATGCAATCTAACCAGATCTCTGATGAATATCTATGCTTCATGGCTAGCTAAGCATGTAGATTTCACTAGAATGAAATGTTCAACCTTTGTCAACCTATCCACAAAAACCATGATCGAATCATGTTGTCTCAATATCCTTGACAACCCTGTGATGATGTCCATAAAAATGACCTCCCATTTCCATTCTGGAATCGAAATCAGCTATAGCAGTCCACCTAGGTGCTTACACTCTACATTCACATGCTAATAATCAAAACACCTAGTCGTAAACTTTGCTACATCCCTCGTTAGGTTCAACTAATAATAAAATATCTTCACTGTTGTGAATGTCTTTTGATAACCTGGGTGATCTTAATATGGTTTCATATGAAACTCCCTCAAGATCACCTTCTTGAGCTCACTGCCATCTGGAACATATATCATGTCTTTGTACCTAACCAATCCATCTGTTGTAAGGAAATAGTCCACATCCTATGCACCTGCACCTATACCTGTACCTATACCACTACCTATACCTGTACCTATACTGTCACCTGTACCTATACCTATACTTGTACTGTCACTTGTACCTATACATGTGCTATCACTGATACATGTGCCTGTACTCTGCTGCAACTTGTGCATAATCTCCATATTTCTGACATCCTGTTGGACTTCCTCCAAGATCCTATCTCGTAAGTCTATCCCATAGGAGCTCATAACTGCTAAGTGATTTACCTGAATCAACCTGCTAAGAGCATCTTCCACTATGTTCTCTTTACCTTTGATATATATGATCTCGAAATCGAACTCACTGATCGTAGCCAACCACCGAACTTTCCTACCATTCAGATTTGGTTCGTCAAATACGTACCAAAAACCATTGTGATCACTCATCAATGTAAACCTCCTCCCAGAAGATAGTGTCTCCACATCTTCAACACATGTGTAATCGCTGCCAACACAAGATCATGTGTGAGATAGTTTTTCTCATGCTCATTCAGTTTCCATGACTCATAACATACCACTTTTCCATCCTGCATAAGGACTCCACCAAGTCCTTTCTTGCAAGCCTCTGTGCATATTACAAACTCTTTATCTGAATATTCAATCTTTAACAAGGGTGCATGTGTCAACAACTACTTAAGATGCTCAAAACTAGCCTCACACTCCTCTGTCCATTCAAACTTCTTACCTGTTCTCTACAATGTTGCGATAGGATAAGCAATGTGTGAGAAGTTCCTGATGGACCTCCTATAATAGCTTGCCATCCCCATAAAATATCTCACCTCATATACATTCTTAGGAGCTACCCACTCCATGATAGACCTTATCTTTTTTAGACCTACTCTAATTCCCTCCTTGGAGATAACATGCCCCAAGTAAGGAACCTCAGTCTCAAATAAACTACACTTGTTGATTTTAGCACATTATTGATGCTCTCTCAACAACCTCAACACTACTCCTAAATGCTCGGCATGCTCTTCCTCATTTTTAAAATATACCAATATGTCATCAATCAACACAATAACAAACTTATCCAAGTACGAGTGCTACACACTATTCATCAAACACATAAATGTAGCTGGAGCATTAGTTAAACCAAATGGAACTATAACAAACTCATAATTCCCATACCTGGTCTGGCAAGCTATCTTGTAAATGTCCTCCTCTTTGATGCATACCTGATGATATCAGGATCTCAGATCAATCTCTGAGAATGTTGTTGCTCCCTTCAACTAATCAAACAAGTCATCAATCCTCAGTAATGGATACTTGTTCTTAATGGTCAGTTTTTTAACTGCCTGTAGTCAATGCATAATCTGAGGGTAACATCTTTCTTTTTCACAAAAAATATCGGTGTGCCCCATGGTGATACACTTGGCCTAATGTATCCCTTGTCGAAAATTTCTTTCAACTGCAACTTTAACTCTACCAACTCAGGTGTGCTCATCCTATAAGGTGCTTTTGATGTTGGAGCTTCCGCTGGAAAAGACTCAATAGAAAAGTCTACCTCCCTATGAGGTGGCAACTCTAAAATGTCCTCAAGAAATACATCCTTGAAATAATGTAAAAATGAGTACCTACTCAACATATCTGCATCCTCAACTTCCTTACCCTTATCACTGCAAATGTACATTGCAAATAAAATACACCCTTTCCTGCGACTATGTTTTTCTTGCATAGTTGTCACCATCCTAACTGATGTGGCTTTCTTCGTTCCCTGCAAGACTCTTGATTCCCCATTGTCATCAACACACCCAATGGATTTGTCATAACAGTCTACCTTGGTTCTATGAAGATACAACCAATCCATGCCCAACAACATACTTTATGATCCCAATGGTAATACTTTCAAATGTGTTGTGGTAGGCATACTATTCAAATCAAATGCACAAGCTCTTACCTAATGATAAAATTGTTTCTTTGTACTTGTATCCAACTTCACTAACCAAGGCTCTTCATGTAATTCCTTACTGAAACCACACTTATCCACCAAGTCAGGACTGACATAGCTATAATTAGATCTAGGGTCAATCAAAATAGAAATAACTTGATCAAAAATATTACCATCCATCTCAATGATAGATGTCTAATGATCTTCCTGTTTGTTGTCCAATGCTGCATAAATATGAGGAATGCTATGGCCAACATCCCCAACATTTTGTGCGTCATGTGCATTTTATATCTGAGGCCTACCACCTTGATTATGCAAACAATCTCTCTTACGATGATCCTTGCCACAAGTCCAACACTCTATAAGCTTCCATCTTACACCCTTGTTCTGCTCCTTAGATCATTGTCTGTACCCTATTTCAGATGCATTAAACCTCTTAGTTGGTGAAACATTCTCTTTATTACTTGAATCTTTGTTTTTACCTCCTTCTTGTCCCATTTTCCTTTGTTCTTAGTATTGTTTTTCCAGTCTGGGTTCATCTCAGCTCTGCACTTCAATTGTTCATAGACGTCCCGATGGCCTCCTCCAATGATATAGGCTCATCGAAATCAATCCTATCTTTGAATTACATTAGTAACCCACTGGTGAATCTCTGAATCTCAGCCTTCTCCTCCTTGAGGTAAGGCACGTACCTCAGTAGCTCCATGAACTTGCTAGTCTACTCATCATCTATCATAGACCCCATCTTTAGCTCATAGAATTCTTTTGCCATGTCATCAAAGTATCTCTCTGACAAATAATTCTTTTGTAACAGCTACTCAAATTGGCTCCAAGTCAAATATTCCTCTTGTATACCTCTGATATTCTTCACATCTTCCCACCAAATTTCCGCTTTACCTTTGAGGTTGAATGTAGCTACTGTGGATTTCATGTTCTCATAATAATCATGCAACCAAATAACTTCTTCATGACAAGAAACCATGCCTCTCCATCTCTCCATCAAAGGTAGGTGGCTTTGCTTTCTTAAAATCATCTAGAAAGTATCCCCTATCACTCCTCCTGTAAGGATGATAACAATATCAATCATCATACCTGTCAGAACCAGAACTAGAACGATATATGTGTCTATCCCTTCTCCTATCTGAAGTGTCCAACAATCTTCCATCTCTGACCATTTCATCATTATCCAATCTATGACCACCATGTGATCTATTACCATATGCCCCATTAGTTTTATCCTCTTTCTCATGGTTGATCTGAAGTGGCCCTTGTCACTGCAAATCTGACAAGCTCTGAAGTATCACTGCATTTATCTTTGCTAGATTCTCTTGCGCCTACATGATTTTGTCATTACCTTCCTTACAACTCCTTATTTCTTCCTTTAAGCTTCTCAATGTATAAAACAAATTGGAAGAGTTCCCAACACCATATCTCTCTTCTGATCCATAGTGAGAGTCTTTGTAGTCAACCATCTTTCTAGCCATTTAATATTTCTTCCTGCAAGGTATATTATGTTAGCTAAACCAAATCACAATAAACCAATGTACCTTAGTATAGCTTGGGGAGGATACCTTTTATGAAAGATCATCAAATCAGTGTGATACATATATAACATAATCATGACAGCATATGGAAGAATAACACATAAAAATATAACGATGCAACCATCACTCTAGCTAGGGTCCAGTCATCAATGCATGACCTTAAAAACAACACACATCACGACCTCATGCATGACAACAACCACTACATCATTGTACACTTGACCACATGAAAACATTAACATACATAAGAAATGTGCAACCAACCATACACATGCATAAACACATACGATCAAGCATGAATGAACAATTCTTGAAACCAAACCTACAAGAATGATACATGCAACCAAGCATACACAAATGCAACCAAACATACAAGAATGTAACCAAGCATACAATAATGACACATGTAAGTGACATATAACAATATGTAACCAGTCATACACTCACGACGATGCATCCCACAATAACAACATAAACATCCACATGGCAACATTACTACAACCATGATCAACATTATGAAAATGAAACAACCACAAGAATGCAAAGGTAAGAGACACACATGCAATCAACATTCATGCATAACCAACACACAGCCCATCTAGTCCGATGGGTGAACCATGCTCTGATACCACTTTGTAACACCCTCCTCCCACATCTACCGAAGTGACTGGTCAGCCAAGGTAAACATGTAATGTGAGGCCACAATGATAGGATTCAACCTCCTAAGTCATGTTAAGGAAGTGCAACTGACAGAAACACACCATACAGACCTTCAACATCAGCCTTAGGACCCTCAAGAACCAATCCAACACTTTGGGTAGCTTGCCCTTGGGTCCCACTAAACTTTTGGATAACTAGACCTTTGTATGCTATCATGCTATGGGAATGATAGCGTCCACAAGCCTCTGGATGCTCTCACAAGCCTTCTTGCCAGTGTCTAGGGACTCTTTTTGTCAGTTCTATGCCAACGTCCCTGGGAATTAAGACACATTTTTAGGCCGAGAACCCAGGTCACTACCCAGAATGGCATGATACCTTACGAACAGTAAATTAACAAGGAAATGATAGTGAAAAATAAATCACTTAAATGAGACCTTGACTGGACCCCTACTAACCATCACATGCATTTCGTCAAACATATCACAAATATGTATTCTACAAGTGTAAATAACAGATCTGAGCATAGGGGTCTCATACTTAGCGGAGAATCGCCAAGAAACATTTATGCCTCAACATATTAAGTTCCATTTCATCTATTAGGTCATATATACATTGATCATTCATTTCCAAGTAAAAACATGATGAGAGCCATACATAGCTACTATCATAATACATATAAATAACAACATAATAGCAGTAGAAATACTCATGAAGTCACAACCATATAAACCACATATAATCCAGTAAAATACTCAAATATTTACAAGGATAAATAACCTCATATTGATGATTCAAAATCCAAACTCGAGATGGGACTTCCACATTCCACCCAACTATAGAATGGCTGAGCCAAATCTCTTTTCAGTCATTCACCGTCAAGCCATATTCGAAGCATGAATGTGGGATCTCATAGAACACATCAATCAAAACTCATCCAGGGCTTCCAAATCCCATCCACCTCAACCCATCAAACAGTGATTCCACCTCACTATCGGACATCACAAAACCATCAGCAGATTAGTCCATCCAATCCTTCCACGGCTTCCCAAGAATTTGTCCAACCAAGGCTTCCAGGACTAGTGACTCAACCCACATCTTTTACTGGGCTTCTAGAGATTTTGTCTAACCAGGGCTTCCAAGACTAGTAAATCAAGCCACCAAGGGATTCCAAAGCATTTTTCCAACCAAGGCTTCTAGGACTAGTAACTCAACCCAAGTTGTTACAGGGCTTCCAGAGCGTTTGTCCAACCAGGGCTTCCAGGACTAATAACTCAACCCATGCTGAGGAAACATGAGAACCAACCAAAAAAAAACAAGGAAAACAATCCACAATCACCATGGATATCCAGGAAATGGGAAGGCTAGGAAATCCATTGTCAATTGAGGCAATCCTCCATGTTAGTGATAGATCATGACCAAAAACGCACATGCATCTGAATTGCATGACAAAACTAGTGAGGAAAGCATACATGCAACTCAGTACCTGCAATAAAATCCGTCGTATTTGTTGATCTCAATGCCCTCTTGTGCTTTCCTGCTCCTCCTTTTCCTTCTTGTCCCAAAAATCCAAGTATGCCACACTCTCCAAGAGTGCTCCAAGAAAACTCTAAGTCTCCAAGAATATGAGAGGGAGAGAGAATAATGAGAGAGATCCAATAATGAACTGAAAAAAGGTTACCAATTGATCCTCAAAAGCCTTTTTATCAATGAGGCCTCTATTTTCTTCATTTTCTATTATTTTCCTTCATTTTCCTCCTCACATGCAACCTGTGACCTTTCACCTCCCTTTTCTCCTAATTTCCGTTATTTTCATAAATAAATGTGCCAAAAATGTCATTTTGCTTTTTCAAATCCTTAGCCATTGCCTTTGCCAATTTCCTTAGCCATTAAACAATCACAAATGATCCCCATCACTAGGATTTTGCCCAACACTTAGCTTGGAATAATTGTCCCATCAACCGTGGTTATTAGTTTTCCTTTATTAAATTTTATTAGATAGGATTTTCACCAAGGTTGTTACAACATATAAAGTACCATGTCAAAAGCAAAATTTCAATCCTTAACCACTGGAAAGGTATTGTGTAAAAGAAAAAATAAAATCTCCAGGTTTATATGTGGACTTGACCAAATAGTTTTATAATGTTATCAAGTCTTCTCATAAAGACACAAAAGGACTATGATTCCTACACTTGTATGAAGATGATATTGAATTATCCAAAAAGTGAACGGCATACATCAACCAATTGAAATTAATATTAGGATTAGAAGCATATATATAATGAAAAAGAATATTATCTCAATGTTCAAAATGAATAAGCACAATCATCGTACAAAAAGTAAAGTCCCTACTTGTAGAGAAATGAGTCATCATTATAGGTCACTAAGGCAAAGAAACAAATCTTAAATATACAATAAATGTAAAAGGAGGGACCCACTGCATTCGAAGAATGTGAAGGGAGGTTATTGGGTGGCCAATGCTACTCCCCTTTGTCTCTGTTTCCATCTCCATCTACGATCATCGCACACTTTCATGCCCATGAAATTTTCAAAATCAAAAACTTGTGGGTAGCTAGAGATGAAATCAATGCATGTTTCCATTGGTTTCACCCCCTCCCACCCTAAAAATTTAAACTCAAGTTACAGATATTCATTTACTCTCTCATACAACTTGCATAAAACGAGTTAGGGGTTGAGGTTGGTGTTTACGTTGTTAATGGATCAGATGAAATGCAAATGATTATTTGGCATGGAGAATTTGAGTCGGCTCACTCCGAATCTATGTCTGACAATGTTAATCTTACAATTATTAGACATTGTACTTGGTTCCTATTCTTCTTTGGGTAGAATCCAACCAGTTGAATCTTCATGATATATACTTTCTTCACAAAACCCAATAGTAGCAACAATTGAACCCTTATAACATTTGGGAGCAAAGTTCTTTTTAGGGAAGGAGTGGATTCAATTTTGGTGCAAATAGTCAGAATCAATAGAAAAAATTTGATAACAAGGAAATATGGAATCATTTTCAACATTATATGAGCTAGTTTATTGGGATCTCGACATAATAATTCTTAGCCTAGGAAGGTGAATCACATGACCAATGATCATATCATTCAAGTTTGTAAAGAGATTTCTTATTTTGAATATCTTGAATGATATGGTGATTGTGGTGACTTGAATAACAAATGCTATGAACAATCACCAATTCCTAGGTCAGTGAATTCCCAGGAATTCTCAGCCTAGACCAATAAAGGAACTTAGATAAAAAACTTTAATGATATTACCAATTACCAATGCCCATGTCAGTGAAGGTGATTGTATGGTCATTCCATTCTTGGAAAGATATTACATTAAAGGAGGTTGGAAACCAATATTCAAGGAAAGATAAAGGGAAATGTTGAAGACTAGGAGGAGACGAAGAAATTTTGTAGCCTAGACATTAAGCTTTACCAAAGTCCAATAGCCCATTATATATTCTAGCAAATCCATGATTCTACCAAAGAACTCACCATAGTTATTGTAGAATTTATTTTTCTATGTTCTTGTATATCTTTCTGTTTTGCACCTATTTTCTTCTCCTAGTTCATTTTTGCATCTAGTTGGCTAGATTTGTATTCAAAAAAATTGAGAAGAAATTTATGTTACAATTTCCTTATTAGGGTCGTAAACTTTTGCAATTTTTTTGAAAAAGTAAATGCAGTTCAAGATATTTACTATCCTTTCGTACTTTGCAATATATGGTTATAGAGGTTTTAAGGATGTCTAAAGAGTTCTAATCATGAATATACAAATCTTATGATATCTATTGTGATGGAATTACTTCTCATATCTATTCTTTATTTTCAATCTGTATTGTGAGATGAAATATTTTACATGTCTTAAATGATCGAAGTTAGCCTATAGTTCTTATGAACTAAGTTAAATTGTTGGACTCAATTCCTAATGCACGGTATGTTTGATGTCTTACCAGTAAATGTTAAGGACCCTCACTCTCATCAACATTTATAATATTTGTGGTTTTTTGTGCATATGTTATCCTTAAACTTATTATGTATCTCTTACTCAATCATCTTTATGTTTCTGCAACATGGTATAATGATTGCTAATGGATAAATTCCTACTTTGAAGACTTTAATGTGATTTCTTACGTCCTTGGTTGTAATATTCGTTTATTATATTTTGTCCATCAATCATCAATCATTGTACCTAAATTTTGTAATATTACTTTATTATATTTTTTCCATTAATCATCAATCATTATCCTTGAAATGTTGAAGCTTATAGAAGCAAGGTAAAATTATAGTAGGTAGTCAACATTGAATATATTTGAGGGTTAAAATTGCTGCAAGAAGAGCCACCTTGAAACCTAAATTAGGGAGGTTATTTTCCTTTGGAGAGTGCCTTAGCATTGTTATATAGTAAAAAATGTCTTGAAAAACAACACCATGACTTCATAAATCATAGCTTGAGAGTAAAATGGATAAGAAATTCCCAATACAAGAACAAAATTACAAATGGAGTTTAAATATTCTTTTTAACATAATAAGTAATTACCTTCAAAAATAGGCACTTTTGACATTTGGGAAATACAAAAGAGTGAATATTTTGGAAAAACAAAAGCATACAATCACTCTTGTTTTCATAATGACCCATTTTATGAATGGCTAAAAGAGAAGAAAATAGGACTTTGAATAGCATGTTGATATGGCTCCTAAATTTTTCTAGGATTGAGCCATTTAGGTGATATCGACCAAGTTATTAGGCTATTAGTATATTTTTATCCCTTATTTTCAAAGGACAAGAATGTAATCACTCTTCTTTTCACAATGACCTTTTTTTTCTAATGGCTAGAAGAACCTAAAATAAATGACTTTGAAAAGCATATTGATATGGCTCCTAAATCTCATTAGGATTGATCCACGTGGGGGATATATGCCTAGTTTCTACTTATTAGTACGTTATTAACAAGATATCTTATTATTTATCAAGATAATTAGCATATTTGTTGATTCAATCAACTATTATCTACCCCCATTTTCTATTTTACTCTTATAACTATACAAATGTTCTAAACATAAAATATGTTTGTTTATTGGGACAAATATTCAAATCTATTTTTTTGTCTCTTTGCATCTATTACTTGTATCAATTACTAAAATATAACGTTTCACTCTTAACATACATATCCCTCGCTAGATTGAATTTACATCAATAAATCCTAATTCATGTATCACATGATCTAGTGCACTTCTAACTCTCCATAATACAGATCTAGAAGTTCAGCCATACTTACAAATTTATTTTGTAGATCTCCTAGAGGATTGTCTCATACATAACTAAATTTACAATGTCCTACAATGTTACACATCTTCTTTCAACCCGTCTTGCATATTTGGTTCATATTTATGTATTAGTTTAACTATTTTAACACCTTGTTTTTCACAACTACATTCCCTCAACTTCCTCCCTACAATCACCTTCTCCTCTAGCTATGTGTTATGTTTTTCCTGTTGTTCACCACACCTTCCACAAACTCTAAACCATCTACTTATAACCATTCCTCCCTACAACCCCCCACTCCTATACCTATCTACTATCATTTTCCTATTGTTCACCCCAGTTTCCATATACCCTAAACTTGCTACTTATAGGCCACCTTAGCCCACTTGAATTCCACCATGTTTATCCATGTCTCCCATGGCCTTCATACATCTCTCTTGATATTGTATACAAACCAGCTCTGTCTCCCTCCCATATATCACCCCGCTTCAACTGCCACAAATGGTTATGTAGTCTGGTTGTATACACATCATTATTAACTACCATATTGGTGGAAGAAGAGAGATATTCCTTATAGTCCAGTCAATAGATTTCTAGGCCATTTTGGTTTTATATTTCACTCCTCCATATCACCAATTCACTATACTAAAGATGATTTAGTCATTATACCTCATGATTAGTGGAAAAAATTATTGGATTCATTGTCCCATATTTCCCTATCCTCGCCTTCTCTTTCACCAACTAAGGCTTTTTTATTTTCAATTTATCATCCCTTGATGTCTTTGGACAAGTGATATGAAATTGTCAATGTTTCTTCTAATGATCCAATACAATCAACTTTCAAGTTACTAGATTCTCTAAGCATCCCACCTCATCAAGGAGGTGTGCATTCTTATCTCTCCACTTGAGTATTCCTATCATTTCCAACGCATATACAAGCGCCTCAACTTGCCAAGGTTGCTTCTACTTTAAACAAAATAAATCTAGTGTTGTTGGAAACTCACCCTAATTTATAGATACAATGCTTATTGTTGATACAAATCACACAATAGCATGCGTGCTCAATGTGAACTCATAAAATGATGTTCAACCTATGTTGTTATTGATTTAATATTCTTTGTTTGATTGACATCTTTAGGACTTAATAAATAAGTTAGCCACAAATATTCATAACTATTCAAGACTGCATGGAATGTTGAAATGGAGTGAGGTAATATTCATTTGTTTAAAATGTTCTCCCATTGGTCATAATGAATCCTAAAATACAAAGAATGATATATATTCATATGATTATAATGATGATCCTAGTGATTAACGTCTAATAAGATTGAATATGGCCCTGTCAGGCCTTATCAAGTTAAGGGATTATTTTGGATTTTTTAGAATTTGCTTCTATACTTAAAAGAAATTAAGATAAGACAAGTGCTCCAAAATCATTATAGACACAAGCCATAATTCCATGTCCCATGCATATAAGTAAACATCAACATCAACATCAGAATGTTTGATTGGCATATATAGGGATCATCCAATAAAGCACTTTCATGATCTAATTCCCATTGCTTCAAAAGAGTAAATATGTGTTGTGCTAGGAGGACTTCTTCAAGATTAAGAATCATATCAATGCATTTTGTTCATGATTATTTGAGGGATATGATTGGTGACCTTACTGGTGATTTATATAGTCACTCTAGAGTTATGGTAGGTGTAATTTTGTGCCCAAATTTTGGCACACGTGATACCTTTATATGATTATGATGTGACGGTGATGATGATGATAATTAATTTCTACTAAGATTGAAAATGGCCCTGCTAGACCTTAAGAAGTTAAGAGATTATTTTTAATCTTTTAGAAATTATTTATATGCTTGAAATACATTAAGATAAGAGAAGTGCTCCAAAATCATTATAGTCACAAGACATAATTCCATGTCGCATGCATACAAGTAAACATCAACATCAACATTATAATGTTCAATTGGCATGTGTAGTGATTGGATAAAAAATACTTTCACAATTTAATGCCCATTGCTTCAAAGGAGTGAATATGTGTTGTGCCACAAGGACTTGTTTAAGAGTAGGCATCACATCAATGCAATTTGTTCATGATGATTTGAGGGATATGACTATGGACCTTACTAGTGATTTCTATAATCACTCTAGAGCTATACTAGGTGTGAAGTTGTGACCAAAGTCTGGCACGCATGATTCTAGTCTATCCTATCTCATGGGTTCTCTAGGTATGCAAATGAAATTAAATCAAGAGGGCCTCACCATGCGCTTTAATGCGTATATTGATGTTTACCCTTACACGCAAAGATTAAGTCAACTCCCACTTAGTTATTGCATCTTGTTGGTTATATTAGAGGTCATTACCGTGTTATTTCAATTAGGAAGGCCTATCATAACAATGAACTAATATAGGAACATAATGTCCCAATAGATGTCTTGGTTATTCCCAAGTTATAGTAGATAGAAGCAAGGGACATCCCAAATGAACAACCTTTATAGTTCATTGGATGTCAAAGAAGTTGTCAAGAGGAAAGATTTCCTTAAATATTGGGTTGCCTTTGATTTATCTATCATGAAAACTCAAATTAAAAATGCTCTTCTCCAAATACTTACTTCAACTATCCCAAATACACGCCATACATGTTTACCAGTTACTTTAAATATATATGAATCTCTCCCTAAGAATATCTAGTACTTGTTGGTGTTGTATTAGTGATTAGTGTATTAGTGTTGTATTAGTGATTATGTGGAATGATCACTCTAGAAGTAAAAATATATTATTAGAATGATTATTATATATTCCATCTAGGTTGGAGACACCATGAACTAAATGCATTTGATAAATATTATTATATGTTTAAATATTATTGTATGTTTAATTGGCTAGTAATAATGCATTTCATAAATAGTATTGTAATATTTTATTGACTTAAAATTTGATACTAGCAATCTCTCACTAAACAAGAGAATAATTTATTTTTAGGAGACACTATAAACTAAATGTATTTCATAAATATTATTCTATGTTTTATTTTATTGGCTAGCAATAATACGTTTCATAAATAATATTGTAATATTTTATTAATTTAAAATTTGTAAATTGATTTTTATAAAAAAACAACTAAGAAAACCCATAGAATATTTTAACAAAGCAGTGACAGGCCAAGAAAACCCTCAGAAGAGACTAATTTATTTTTAGGAAAAAACAACTAAGAAAACACATGAAATAGTTTAACAAAGCAGTGACAGGCTAAGAAAACCCATAGAAGAGACTAATTTAATTTTAGGAAAAAACTACTAAGAAGACCCATAAAATAGTTAAACAAGGCCGTGACAGGCTAAGAAAACCCAGAGAAGAGACTAATTTATTTTTAGGAATAAACAACTAAGAAAACCCATAGAATAGTTAAACAAGGCCGTGACAGGTAAACCTGCAAACACAGAACTACTATGGCGGCACCAGTACTGTTCGTTGCTCCCGCATTCTGCATCATACTGATGCATTGCGCGAGATCAGTCTTTCTAGCTGTCTTCTCTTCTGCTGGATCAAAGGATACGCTTTCTGATAGTCCAGAATGGCCTTCAACAAATGCCTGAACGAGAACTCTGGCCACAGAACGGGTGTCACACAGAGGAACGTGAAAGAAGACTGCCATAACAGAAAGTTACTGAGCCTTATCTCCCCAGATGTTCGGATCAATAGCTGCGGCTCTCCACAGTTAGCGGTGTACAGATACGCTCAATTTCCTCTGCCGTGACTGATGATTGAAGCCCATCAATTTCTTCGGATGCTGCACCATCTTCGTCGCTTTGGCTGTGAAAACTATTGTCAGCGAATTCGTATTTTTCATGAACCTCAATCCTCCTGCTCACAGCTTCATGGCAGACGTTTTCTACTGCTTTGACGATTTCGTGAGTGGAAGTGTAAGGAGCGAAAATATTAAGAATGGCTTTCTCATTGCCTTGGCTCATAGCCATAGCTTTTTCTGCCGCTCTCCTGACGCGCTCGGGAAGAAGGCTCAGCTCTCCCAGTATCTGCACGCGAATTCCATATTTTGTGACCATGCTTTCCTTCTCTATCAGCGCTTCCAGCTTCTCCTGCATCAGATTCATCAGCGTCTCGACCTCCTCTTTCGAGCGCTTGAAATTCTCGATGCTGAATGCGTACACGCTCACGCATTTGATGCCTAAATCATAGCAATCCCTCAAGGTATGCATGAGGGTGTCGTATCCGAATTGATGGCCGCTCGTCTTCTCCATCTGACGATGGGCTGCGTATCTTCGATTGCCGTCCATGATGATCGCTACGTGTTTAGGAATGGGGCCAGCGCATATGACCCAGATAAACCATCTCCTTAACACTTCGTATATCGTGTTTGCACTCGAGGCGATGCCTCTTGCAACAATGGATAGCAGGGCGGCCACTTCCATCTTGAAACCCTAACACTGCAATTTCTTTTGCTACGCCTTTTTATAAAGACTGCACCCTCTACCGCACATAGATGTGATGGGTTTGACGAAATTTCTTTCAAAATCTGTATCTCGTAGTTGGAGCTTCCTACTCCAACTACCATTCTTTATATATATTACCATTTACATGCGTTACCTAATTTTTTTTTGCTAAATATATAATTTAATATTTAAAAATGTATGTATTTTAATAAAAAATTATAAGTTCTAATAAAGTGATCCAATTTAATTTTATTATAGTGTACGTTGAAAAGAAACAATTAATTTTAATTTTCAACCGACTAAAATATTATAACAAAATTTTGGAAATAGTTATTTGACTCAAATAAATAAATAAGAAAAGTCAAATTTATATTAATAATTAAACAAAATAATTAGTAATATAACTTAATAAAACTAAAAAATAATAAAGCAAGATTATATCACAAAAATAAACTAATTAATAAAATATGATTAACTGCTGGTGGTGGTGGTTAACGTCTACTGAGACCAAACTTTGGTCTATCGGACCTAAAAAAACAAATTATTTAGTTTGATTTAAGATTTTATTCCTATGCTCAAAAAGCTTGGAGAGAAGCCTCGTGAGCTCACTATAATTTTGACATCGTAAAAGGTTAGGAAGGTTATTATTGCGACAAAGATTATGAAACTAAAATCTAATGTGGTTGTATCGGGGCACTCTAAAAGGAAGTGGTTTTCATCCTCGATGTTCCTATTCGCACAGAGATGTTAATATTGTTTATATTAACATATACACAATTATATATATATATATATATATATATATATATATATATATAGATATATATATATATATATATATATATATTTATAATTAAGTTTATTAAAATATATTTTTAATATAATAATAATTCATGCTAAATTGAAATAGAAAAATGGAGAAATAGAAAAAATTAAAGAATTAAGAATTAGATAAAAAATAAATAAAACTAAAACAAAAAATTACTAAACAACTCACAATAATACCTCAACTAGTCACCTTACAAATATATAAATTTATATAATAAGAAAAACAGAATTCCTAATGTTAAACTATGGATAAAGGACAATTGTTTTTTAAACTATTTAATTTATTACTCTATCTTCATAAATTAGCATTTTCTTTAATTTATTAATACTCCATAAACTTAAGCATACTATATGAGTCTCAACTTAAAGTTTTAGATTTAATTACTCATCATGTGCAATTTCACACTGTGAGTGAAAAAAGATATGGACTTTTTGTAACACATCCAAAGACCCATTATGGATGAGTATGTTTTTATCTTGGAACCTCAATATTATAGAGCATTCTATGTTTATTTTGGAGTCTCATTATAATCTTTTATATTATAGGTTTTGTATAATTTGATTCTTTATCTTAGTCTCATCATAATTTCCTAATATTCTAAATTTTATATAATTTGATTATTTATCTTAGAGTATCACATTGTAAAAATATTAATTTTTTAATTTTATTTTTTACTATTTTATTTAAATAAACTATGGCAAATATTTATATCTAAAATATAATTAATTTTTTAATTCATTCACCATTTTAAAAATTTAAAATTTAAATAAACACTCAATAGTAAATTTTATAAAGATGGTTATAAATAAATTTCCATCAAATTTAATCGGGATAATTTTATAATGATTGATACACATAAATATCCATCAAATTTAAGCCGTCTCCAAAATATCTTCAGCTATTTTAATAGTTTTCTTTGATCATGGAGTTTATGGATTTAGAAAAATTCAATGATGTAAATTTCTCTTCATCGAAAGTAAAAATTCAAATGCAATTAATGAAGAAAAATCTGTGGGGCATAGTGAATGGTTCAGAAGTAGCACCTAAAGATGCTAAACCCTTAATTGAATGGAAAAATAGAGATGACAAAGGTAAGTCCATTATTGGACTTGCTTTTTCAGATTTGCAATTACATCTTGTAGATCTCACTAAACCATCTAAGGAAATATGGGAACATTTGAAATGCAAAATTTTCCATAAAATTACAATTATTTACACTGAAAATGAATGAAGAGACATCTATGTCCACTCATGTAAACAATTTAATATCTCTTATAAGATAATTAGCTCAAGCAGGTGTCAAGGTGGAGGATGAAAATGCTAAAGAAATATTACTAAATAGTCTTCCTTCAAGATATAGTAATGTTGTCTTCCCTTTGAGTCAAATGTCTTCACAAAAATTGCATGAGACAATTGCAGCACTTCTTGTAGGAGAAAAGAGACCAAAACCAAAGGATACGGAAGAGAAATCTCCAATAGAAAACACATTGTTTACAAAGACAAGGATGAAAAATAAAATTGCAAACAAAAGTGAAATTGAATGCTACTATTGCAGGAAAATTGGGCATACAGTGTGGAATTATAGAAGTCATGCCAGTGATCTAGGAAAGAATCAGAAAATATAGCCACAGATGAATATCCATTGAATTCTAATGATGAATTCAATGAAGATTTTGAACCTCTTAAACTTTTTTAGAACAACTCAGTGAAAAGGCTCAACGTGGATGGTTGTCTAGATAGTACGGTAGTTGCGGGTCTTGGGAAGAATCCCTCATTCGTTGAAGACGTGGAAGTGCTCTTCTAGTGAGGTTATGTGACTGCTTGGGACACTGTTCAATAATTGACTTCGGGAGGTCCTTGATTCAGGAGTTCAAGGGTTGAACTCGGGTATCCAACTTGCTAACTACAACTTTACGAGGGTTATGAGGCAACTTGATGGAGTTTATACTGATAAGTTGTAAACCAGTAAGTTAAAGAATGACTGTGTATTTTTTTGTTTGTGGATGATTTCAATAAATTTATGTAATGTAAGCATTAAAAGGGGATGTTGGAGTTAATGCTTACATCCTATATTTGAGATGTTGGTTTGAGATGGCTGAGAGATTCTCTCAACCTTTCTTTCTAAATTAGGAATAAATTAGATTTGAGAAACTCTATATATTAGAGTAATATCTAAATGTAAAGTATGTGTCTTAAATGCATACACCTTTGTGTGAAAATATAAGTGCTTTGAGCGATTCTTAACGGATTTTAATCCATTCCCATTTTTATTTTTTTTAATTTACCATAAATAATTATATTATTGAACAAAACTAAATGTTGCGTCTAAATATTTTAATCCAAGTGAAGGATAATTATTGCTTATTGTATTTTTAATAACCTAGAATTCACAAGAATAATTATAAATTATCGTAATTAATTAACTCAAATAAATATCGTATTATAATTATATTGAATCAGCCCATCGCACTTGTATCACATTACCTTTGTCAATAGCGCTCCACCTTCAATAGGGGACAAAAGCTTGCAAGTTGCAGAATTCGATATGAAATCCCACATCATGAAAATTATGTGATAAGTTGCAGAATTCGATATGAAATCCCACATCATGAAAATTATGTGATTAGACAGCGTTTTATGAATGTTACATTTGATTTTAATACGAGGCAAAGGGATCTGGAAATGTCAAAAAGATGATTGATGGACGGAAAAAAAGGTCAAAAAGATGGTTAGTTTGGTTGGTGAAAGCCCGTTCACATAGTGATGTTAAAGTTTTTTTTTTTCATGTGAGAATATAAAGGTTCACATAGTTATGCCAGGTTAAAGTTCTTTCAATGACAGCTTTGTATTATGTGATGTTAAAGTCTTTTTTCACGTGAGAACATAAAGGTGTTTTGTTACTTATTTTTTTTTAAATATTTCAAGTTATTTAATTATTTTATTTTTTAATTTAATATAATTAATTAATTATATATATATATATATATATATATATATATATATATATATAAAATCAAAGTTTGACAAAAAGATGTTATGAAAATTACTCACAAAAGAAAGATAATATTAAAATTATCTATTAAAAATTAAGATATGGTAAAATATTTGATGATGGTGATGGTTGTAACGCTTTACTTAATCTTATAAAATATTTGATGATGGTGATGGTTGTAATGCTTTACTTAATCTTATCATGTTAATTTTTATTAGTGCTTAATTCACTTATAATTATCAAGAAATATTGGTATATACCTATATTGTAATTTTATTTTACTGATATAAATTTTATTATTGTTATTATTCAATTCCCAACTTGTCTTCTCAAATTTAATTTTGGATAGAATATGTTCTCCTACAATTTATTCCAAATTAAATATCCATATCTCAAATAGTTTTGAGAAGATATGGTTTTCTCCAATTTATTCCAAATCTACTTGGGAGAAGATATGGCCTTCTCCAATTTAATTCTAAATTTAGTACTCATATTTTATTCCCAAAATGTCTTCTCAAATCTACTTTGAATAAGCTATGGTAAGAAAAGTCAAGAATACTAAATGAAAGGATGAGGGGGTAGTCATGACATTAATGATAGGTGGTTGAGGTGGATGGAAGGAAGATACATAAAAATAGGAGGATGATGAGAGGAGGGGGGAGATCCTTGGTCTTGGTTTTGGTTTGGAGGATTTTGTTTTGGGGGAGGGATGTAGAGAAAGAGAAGGGAGAGAATAGAGAGATAAATGAGAGAATACAAACTTGGATCTGGAGAGTGTTTGTTTAACTTGGACACACTAAACCTGGTTGGACTTGGGCTTAGAGGGCTAAGAACTTCCACAGGTTCCCTAGTTGGCTAGGAGGTAAATTCAGTTGGGTAGTCGAGAGGAGCATCCAACAGAGTTGGGAGCATCTTAACCAAGCTATTGAAACATATATTCTTCCGTTGATTGATTACTTATGTAAATGGTTGCAATGAAATTTTTACTTGTTTAATATGTTGTAAATAAATTTTAATTGTATATTGTCATCAAATAAATTTTGAGTTATAAATAAGTTGTTTCCATTTTTATTGAGTTTAAATTAAATAAATTTAGTTTGTAGTTATAGGACCCTATGATGGATTCTCACATATGGTATCAGAGCCTAGGTTCAAAATCTGGACCTTGAAACCAACCTACTAGCAAAAAAAAACAACAAACAATATTGCAAACAAATTTAATTATATTAAAAACCAAAATAAATTGAATTATTAAATTATTAAATGACATTGACCATAAATTTAAATGATGGAAAAATAATATTTTCCATATTTTCATCAAAATCAATATATAGCATACTTACATACATACATATATATATAAAATTATTAAATGACATTGACCATAAATTTAAATGATGGAAAAATAATATTTTCCATATTTTCATCAAAATCAATATATAACATATTTACATACATACATATATATATATAAAATAGGCAAAATGTCACGTTTGTTTTTTCCCTGCAATTTGTAAAGAGCAGAATTTTACCATTACTAGATGTAACCATGATGTAAAAAAAAAATTATTATAGATATAACCATCAACATTTTGAAAAAAATTAATTGTGGAGGTTGAGAAAATTTGGTTGCTGCGGAAGAGAGCCGAGATGAACCCTAAAGGCAGAGCCGCCGCCTCCTCGCCTTCGGCCGTCGTCCGGCCTCTGGAAGGCTCTGTTGATGCAGGTGAAACGCAATACACTCAAGGACCTCCGCTCCAGAGCTTTGCTGAAAAGCCAGGTCTCCACTGCGTCGCCTTCGGCCCTGAAAACGCCAGATCTGGATCTTTTACTGCCGCATCGCGTGCCAGCTGCCTCCTACAGAATGCAGATACGGCGACTGAGAAAGAGGACGCAGATCTTTCTCTTGTTTCGGATACCCTTCGCAGTGCGAACCTGAAATCGAGTTCTCTGTCAGAATCTACGGCACGAAAGAACTCCTCTGCATCGGATCTGGGCTGGAATGAAAGTTACCATTGGCAGATACCTTTTTCTCCTCCTCTGCCTCCAGGGCGTCAAGAGTTAGGAGACCCTACAGCCTCTGGCCCCGTGCTGCTTCAGAATGTTTCTGGAAAAAAGCTCTCTGCCCCCTTTCAGGTTCAAATCACACAGATCTCAGGCAAAACCATTATGCAATGGGTACACCCTTTAGATCTGGTGCAGAACCTCAAAGCAAATCTGGAGCGCAGACTTGGGATCCCCACAGCCCTACAGAGACTCATCTTCCAAGGTAAACAGCTCGACGATCCTCTTCCTCTATCTTTTTACAGCATAAAAATCAACAGTTCTTTAGTGTTTTCCTTTCGCTTGAGAGGTGGAGCTGCAGGGCAATCCTCTTCTGCTCCTCCATTCTCCTACAAAGATGCAGTCCGCTCTGAGATACCTGCAACCCCGGAACCTCCTAAACCTAAGCCTTTTTTGGTGGACAAATTGGAGGAGGTTCCCTCTGTTGAGATCTCCTACTCTGATCTTGCAGATGACACCCAAAAATTTGCTGAAAGGGCCATCATCTGCAGATTCAATGGGCTATGGCCACGCTCAAAGGATCTTTATGACTGGATCAATGACAACTGGACTGACCGTTGCAAGGTCCATTTCTGTGCAAAGGGTTATTTTATAGTGTTGTTCGATAACCCCGAGCACTACGAAAAAGCCTTAGAAGAAGGCCCTTGGTTCATGGGTTCAGCAGGCCTCTTCTTAACTCCATGGTTCCCAGACTTTGACCCAGCCTCAGCAGTCTTCACTAAAGCCCCTGTATGGATCAGACTTCCAAATCTCCCAATCCACCTGTGGCGCACAGAAGTATACAGGCAAATAGGCAACACCCTGGGCTGCTTTTTAATGGGAGATTACAAGAGGGAACGGCAAGGTCTCTATACATATGCTAGAGTATGTGTGGAGCTAGATTTAAGCAAGGGATTGCCAGAGCAAATCAATCTCAAGATCAATGACTCGGTTTGGACCCAGTTTATAGATTACGAAAACACTGCCTTCCGATGCCGCCATTGTCACCTAACAGGGCACCTGCAGAACTCATGCCCATCGCTGACAGCAAGAATGAAAAAGGGCATCTTCGCAAAATCCAAACCCAAGCGTTGGACTCCCTGTCCACCACCACCAGCTGGAAGCTCTAGCTTCCCAAGTAAGGAGGTTGAGGAAAGCGATTCAGATCCGGACCAGGAGCCTCAGCCGATGGTTCCGCCCACGGAAACTGAGGGGTGCACCCATGTCACAGCAATCTCTCAGAAACGCGCCCATGAGACTTCCTCCTCTGAATCTGAAAAGGAGTTCCCGAAGACAGAGAATTCCAGTCTTCAAGTGGTTCTAGCTCATTCCCCCCATGAGGGCTGGACAAAAGTCAACAAAAAGAAAGGGAAAAAACACTGTGTTGAAGTTTCTGCCCCTGTGGGGTAAAAGTCAGTTAGTCAGTCTTTACTCTCAAATTACTTGATGTAGCTGTGAGTTTGATTCCTTCCTCCGGGACCGAGGTTGATGGCTCCATCATTTCCGGTCTGCCGGTCTCTTGCTTCTCTTGCTTGTACTATACTTTACTTAATAGAATTAGTCTTTACCGATAAAAAAAATAAAAACATTTTGAAAAAAATAAAAATATATTGAAAAAAATAAAAAATAAAAAATTATTATAAAAAACAATGTTGTTAACCAAAGAAAGTAACGTTGGTCACCATGGTTCTACGCACGAAAACAAAGCTGTTGTTGCTTCCACCTCATAGGAAAACACTGACCGCCTGCTACTTAGAACAACATTAGACAACACTCCCAATACTTTTTCTCTATGTGGTTTCTTTTTATTCGTTGCTTCATCAATAGCATTATGACCACGAGTGTGATCAACATAGTCATGGAAGTATTTTAAATCTACCGATCTCTACCCCAGGTCCCTGCTCTTGCACTGCTACAGGCGGCTCCTTATAGGTGGGCACTCCAAGGTTCCAGTCCCTATTGAATTTCATCTCTTCTACGGTGGTGGAATGTTGAGCTTGACCCCTCTAGACCTTACCTTAAAACTTAATACAAGATTCACTTTGCATTGAAAATGCCTAAATTCAAGACCAAGAAAATATCTACCTACTGCTCAAAATAGAGCAAGAATTAATGGACGCATTGTATAGTGATTAGCATAGTAATGTGAAATTTAATTTTATTTGCCCGCTATGCAAGCATAAACAATTAACGAGGCATGAAGTAAATAATTTTGGAAAGTGAAAATTTGGACTAATATTCCTTCTTTGAAGTTTTTTTTTCAATTAGACTTCAAGTTTATATATATATATATATATATATATATATATATATATATATATATATATATCATTAAAATAAGTATATTATTTCATTATAGCAAAAAAAAAAAACACATGATTAAAATAAGGAAAATGTATTGTTCTATGGAAATTGATATTAAAAACAGAAAAAAAGAGGAAAGAAGACAAAAGGGATAAAAGATACAAACACTAAAATGAATAAGTTTTTTTTTCAATTAGACTTAAAGTTTATATATATATATATATATATATATATATATATATATATATATATATATGTCATTAAAATAAGTATATTATTTCATTATAGCAAAAAAAAAAAACACATGATTAAAATAAGGAAAATATATTGTTCTATGGAAATTGATATTAAAAACAGAAAAGGAAAGGAAAGAAGACAAAAGGGATAAAAGATACAAACACTAAAATGAGTAAGTATGAGAAGAAAATTGTAGTTAACAAATGGAATGAAAAGCTTTTATGGCTTTATTTTTTGTTCTTTTCAAAATAAACCCTATCCAAGGAATTAGAAGTAGAGCTTGAAATGAGAGATGCATACTTCAAGCGTTCCTTACTATTCAAGAAGCTTGCATTTGTCTGCAACACAACAAGAACAATATGTATTTATGATAAGTTTAATCTCCTCGCTTATTGTTTCCCCACGGTGTGCATGTATGTATGATAAGTTTAATCTCCTTGCCTAGTGTTCTATATATGTATGGTGAGTTGGAGCTTTTGGACATGCATAAAGAGTAATGTCAAAATCTCATTCCGTGAAAACAATTATACCTCAACCATCAAAACATGATTAATTCATTCTAAAACCCAACCACATTATATAGCCTATATTAAATGTCTCCCTGTGTACTATATTTTTTCTGAGGTGAAAACTATAATGTTAGGACAACAATGCGGAAACTAGATTGTTAGTATAAAAATTACTCACATTTTTTTGTAACATGATATTTTCTATATGGCAATTAGATTTTCTTTCAAATTAATCATGTTCAAAATGATAAACTAACCCACCAATAAGAATTAAATAGTTGAGATCAATAAAAATTAAATAGTTGAAATACTTTTCTTCAGGACATTTTTTACACTTAGATAACTAAATATGTTTACCAAGAGTTACTGCCCACCATAAATTACACAATTCACTACATAAATTTACATAGGAGTTTACTGAGGTTAGTGCCCACCAAAATTACACTTAGATAGCTAAATATCTTTACCAAGAGTTACTACCCACCATAAATTACGCAATTCACTACATAAATTTACATAGGAGTTTACCGAGGTTAGTGCCCACCAAAATTTATGCAAATTGTGGCAGAACCTTTAGATAGAAGAATTATTGACTTAGTAAACAAATATAACTTATATATGTATACAAGAAAGTTGTAATTTCCTATAGAGTTAAGTCCCTTTAATAAAATGGAGATTATTTCTTAAAAATTTAGATTAACATTAATACAAATAAATATTATTTTGCAGAAAATATATTTTCTTATAGCCATATTATTTCTTATAATAACAAGATTTAGTGAGAATGTTGACCTTTTAAGTTGCATTAAAACAAGTTGTTTATTTATTAATAATATTCAATAATATAAATGAATTTAAGTGAAATTTTTACAAGTTACTCACATTATGCTTGATGCCATGCATATTTCTAAACTTTTTTTTAGATGCAACTTCTTGAAATTTTCTTGAGACACAATAGACTTATATTAGATATTGTCATAGTATTAATATGCATATGTTTACAAAACAGAAATCCAACATATTCAGATTAAAGTTTCAAAGGTGAACACCAATTGATTAGCACATTAGAACCTCCTTTAAGACAATATATAATATTGAAATATTAAAACATGTAGCACTAGCCATTCTATATATATCATTGGGATAGTAAATACCTAACAATAATGTCAGTGTTGAGTTGATTGAGGCCACTAGACACCTACTTTGAAAACATAAGGATAATATATATATATATATATATATATATATAGAGAGAGAGAGAGAGAGAGAGAGAGAGATATATATAGATATGACAATCTAGCATTATCGATGGAATTTCAAGAGGACACCTAGTTATAATAATGTGATTAAAAATGGTAAGTTAATATTTATGTGAATGCTCAAAATATATAAGATGGATTTAGGATGATTGCTTAGGGATATCTAAAGATATTTGAGGGTGACTAGTAGTGTGTCATAGCACTTGCTTAGATAGAAATGGGAGAGGTGGTAGATCCACGATTATCTTCTCAATATTAGAAATACTCGTTTACAAGCATAACAAAAGGAAAACTTACACCTATCATTATGCAAAACATGTGTGAGCCAAGTAAGAATTGATAAGGCCCTAAGTCATCATAATAAGTCTTGCGTATCATACAGATATTTGAACAATTCAAAATGGTGAGGACGCGAAGAAATCAAGGTCAAGGAGGGTCATCACAAGGACCTCCTACAAATAACCCATTTCATAACCTGGAGTTGGCTCTCGTCTTGCGTTCCCTAAAAACAATTAAGGAGACTTTAAGAGGGCACCAAACAATTGAAGTGGAAGTAGAGCACCCTCCATCAGGGTTGGGAAATCTTGAGGGATCAAGAGACTCTGATAGATGACCTCCAATCAAGGACATTACTAGGCAGCTCCAAAATATTAAGCTCCAAGAGTTTGTTGGAGGTCGTGCCAGTGAACGTGCAGAAGCCTGGTTATAAGGAATGATAAGGTGCTTCACACTAAGATATTATACTTCCAATTCAAAGGCTAAAATAGTGATATTCCAACTCAGATATAATGCTCTGAATTGGTGGGGTAACTTAGAGCGTCAACTACACCTCACTCTAGACACAGTTACTTGGGAGTTATTTGAGGAGAGATTCAGGAAAAAGTACCTACCAGCATATTATGAAGAACAACAGGTAGGAGCCTTCCATGCTTTGGTACAGGGAAATCGTACGGTAGAAGAATATGAGATTAGATTCATGGAATTGGTCAAGTATGTCTCCTACATGGATATTGATCAATGCCAAGAAGATCGTTTCATTTATGGATTGAACCCTAAGATTAGGGAAATGGTGCAGATGTGGAAACCATCCTCAGTTGCAAAAGTTATGGAACATGCTCATTATGTTGAAGAGCACTCAGACTTAAAGGGTGGAAACAAAACCATTTTTCCACAACAAACAAGGTTTATGGGGAAGGCCCCTCGTACCTTCCGTAGTGAGGGAGTTTGAGGCCACTGCCATATGGAAACAGAGTTGTACCCAAAGCACTGACAGTGGGGATTTCAATGGTTACTAGTGCAGCTTCACTTGTAGCTTCAAGGATTCATGCAAATCAAGGTCATACATGGGGAGAAGCAAGTAGGGGCAGGGGTCCCAAGGGAAGGAACTCTTTCCAAAGAAATCCACAAAATTCTGTTCAAAGTCTACCACACATCACTTGTTGGGGATGCGGGGGACCTCATTACCATCATGACTGTCCTCAGTTACGAACTGGTAACAACCATAGAGAAGAAAAACCGCCAATGGGGAGATAAAGTAGCCACCATCGAATCTATGCAGCACTTGATAACCAACAAGTTAAACACTGATGCTTCGAAGAAATGATTTGGAGCAATATTGATGCAAGAAAGCGAAGTAATAGCTTACGCATCTAGAAAATTGAATAAACATGAAGATTTGTATGCTACCCATGACTTAGAGTTAGTAGCAGTGATGTTAGCTTTGAAAATGTGGAGACAGTACCTTGTTGGGAGAAGATTTGAGTTAAGAACAGATCATCAAAGCCTGAAGCACCTCTTCACTCAAAGGGATTTGAATGCTAGACAAAGGCGGTGGAGCGAATTCATGAGTGAGTATGATTTTGAGATCTGATACATTAAGGGAAAGGAGAATGTGGTGGTTGATGCACTAAGCAAGAGACCACGAACCTTCTCCCTAGTAGCCTTGAGGGTCAATTTGAGGGAACATGTGTTGGAGAAACTCTTTGAAGATAGTTGGTATCTAAAGGTTATATCATCACTCTAGAGTGGGAATCAGATAGAACCAAAGTTTGAGGGATATGTCCTTGAACCAGATGGACTATTGAGATTTCAAGGGAGAATGTACATACCTAAGGAAGGGGGTATAAGAAGGACCATCCTCGAAGAGTCACATAGAGCACTCTATTGTGCACATCCTAGAGTGAAGAAGATGTATGCAGACATGAAGAAACTCTTCTTTTGAGTAGGCATGAAGCACGACATAGTCTAGTTTGTCGCCAAATGTCTTGAATGTCAACGAGTGAAGGATGATCATCGCCATCTAGCAGGACTCCTACAACCACATGACATCTTTATGTCTAAATGGGAGGTAATTTCTATGGATTTTGTTTTGGGTTTTCCACTCACGTCACAAAGGCACAATGCTTTATTGGTTATAGTTGATAAATTGACCAAAAGTGCCCATTTCATCCCAATAAGAGACACTTACGATGTTATTGAAGTGGCACGAGTTTTTATAAGTGAATTTATTCAACTACATGGGTTACCCACAAAGATGATTTCTGATAGAGACTCCTAATTTACATCTAGGATTTTGAAAAGTTTGCAGTCAGCACTAGGGACTCAGTTAAACTTGAGTTTCGCATATCATCCAGAAACAAATGGGCAGACTAAAAGATTAAGTCGGGTTATGGAAGACATGGTTAGAATGTACATCATGGATAATCAGACTTAGTGGGAAAGGTATTTACCATTGGTAGAGTTTTCCTATAATAACAGTTACCACGGTTCAATCGGGATGCCTCCTTATCAAGCTCTATATGGGAGGCCATGTAGGACGCCATTAAGTTGGGAAAAGTTGGAGGACCGAGTAATAGTTGGGCCAGAATTAGTTTTGGAAATGGAGGAATAGGTAAGGAAAATTCGACAAAGGTTAAAGGAAGCACAAGATAGACAAAAGAGTTATGATGATTCACAAAGGAGTGATCGAAGTTATGAAGTAGGAGACCAAGTTTTTATTCATATCCAACCCAAAAAAAGCACCATTCAGTTTCAGAAAGGGATGAAGTTGTCACCTTGGTTTATAGGACCTTTTAGATCAAGAAGAAGATTGGACCAGTTGCCTATCGTCTTGTACTGGCACCCCATTTGCATAAAACTCATGATGTTTTTCATGTATCTATTTTATGACATTATGTTTCTGATGAATCTCATAAACTGGATTGGAGGGAATTGCAGCTCTCGGACATGGGAACCATAATGGTCGAACCATTACGCATATTTGATTGTAGGATTCGACAGCTCAGATGTCACATGGTGGAACAAGTTAAGGTCCAGTGGGACAAGTATAACCCAGGATCTACTACCTGGGAGGATGCAAAGACTATACGTCATGACTACCCCTCACTTTTTTAGCATCTATGATGCCCATTTTGACTTAGATAGCTACGTATGCTAAGGCTTTATTACAGTTCCAGTGTATGAACGCTATGTAATATTGATGCATTTAGTTGGACAGGTGAAGCTACTTATATAAATTATTAGATGGATTAGGTATTGATGATTGAAATGTTTGATGTATGACTTACTTTATTATGATTTATCTAGTGCATGACTTATCAGAGTTATTGTTGTTTCATGTATGGCTTAAGTGGATATGATTTATCTAATGAATGACATAGTGAAATTATGATTTATCTAATGTAAGATTTATTTCGAGTACGAACAACAAAATTTACACGTGGATACTAGACTTAATAACATGATGTTTAAGATCACTTATCTATATATATTTTTTTGTTATATATATGTATGAATAAGAACTAACCGACAGATTGGAAAGAACTATATGATAACCAAGATATACTCTTCCATTGGGGAAGGTAAAGACATCTAATGAGGAAATATATGATGTACATTGTTCTATTATATTTTGTATCTACTTGATCTGCACTCTTATGACATGGGTAAAATGTAAATTGCAGGTGACAAGACTACCTGACTAGATTATTCGATGACAAGTATCCAACCAGCATTGTAGTGTGGTCCATATTAGGGTGTTGACCCTATTTGTGAGGAGGCGTGGAGGTATTTCCCACTGTGTAACCTCCAAACCTAGAATCATGGGAGGGCAATGATGGACACGCTCACCTAGATGTGTGATGATGATTGCCAGTTGCCTGCTGGGGAAGTTAGGTCAATATAGTCGACGCTTCCGCCATATTGGTTTTATCACTGGTTAGATTGGTATATCCGATGCCATAGTATATAGCAGCAAATGATGGATAGGGTGGGAGCGGAAGTAGGTTAGGAAGGATAGGAGGATATAGATTAGTTGGAGACCCTTGATGGGAAGTGGTATTGTTGTCTGACTTACTTAATTTTACTACTATAACTCTCTTTCTATTTTGTTATGCATTATTGTCAAACTTCTTTCGAACTCCTTGTGTCTTTTTCACTCTAACTTCAGGACAAAGTTTTCTGAAGGAGGGGTGTATGTAATGGCCTACTTAATCTGATCATGCTAATTTTTATTAGTGTTTAATTGACCTGAAAATATTGACTTATAATTAAAAATAAATATTGGTATATACCTACATTGTGAAACTATAATTTTATTTTACTGATATAAATTTTATTATTGTTATTATTCAATTCCCAACTTGTCTTCTCAAATTTAATTTTGGATAGAATATGGTCTCCTCCAATTTATTCCAAATTAAATATCCATACCCGAAGGTGTCTATTAAAATCTAGTTTTGAGAATATATGTGTCCCTATCTAAAATGATTCTCCTTGGTATCCCAAAGTGCACCAAGACTATCCAAAGAACAAGTTTGTTTCTTCTTTCCAACTTATGTTCTTTTTACAAGGCATCAAAACACACATATTGTTATGACCTATCAACTACCACGAAAAAGCAGTCATGTCCCTTCCTAATTGTTGTTAAACTTACCACAAAGTCCATGGAAATTCTTTCCCAAGGACGAGTGGGTATAGGTAAGGGATGAAATAGACCATTTTTTTATTTCTAGGCTTGTTGGTACAACAAAGAATGCATCCTCTTATGAACCTAGCTACCTGTTCTTACATCTTGGGCAATATACA
The DNA here is from genome assembly GCA_031772625.1 of Pinus tabuliformis. Lineage (NCBI taxonomy): Eukaryota > Viridiplantae > Streptophyta > Pinopsida > Pinales > Pinaceae > Pinus > Pinus tabuliformis. The sequence goes on along the minus strand of CM062818.1, from coordinate 1,529,044,873 downwards.
TACCTTTGCAACTTGGCCATGACCTTTCGTACACCAAAGTGCCTCGCAACCTTGGAGGTGTGAGCCTATCTAATTATCTACAATCGTTGGCATTTAGGAACACATAGATTATCCAACTTGTAGATTAACCCATCTTAGAGATGGTAGTCAACAATATTGTCGCCATCATACACTTTACTCCAACTATGCAACTACTGAAACACCTCCCTAAAATCGTCATCCTTTAAATATGCCTCTTTGTATGCATCATAAGTGAATGGTTCCATGTGCATCAAAGTTCCCAAAGATGTGATCTTTGATGTGGGTGGCCTTGAAAGCATGTCAGCCAACTTATTTGTGTTTCCCTTCATATAGTTAATCATTAGATGAAATTATTGTAGAAAATTCATCCATTTGTAATATTTGGTCTGTTGTATCTTACTTTGGGCCTATGAGTATTGTAGCACTAGTGATCTATGTGGATTACTGTCTCCTTTCCCATAAAATAGTGTTTCCACTTCTTCACAACTTGCACCAAAGCATATATATCCTTGTCGTAGGTAGGGTAGTTAATAACTTCCCCATGAAATACTTCAAAATCGTAGCATACACGCCTTCCTCCCTACATCAAGTCCAATCCCATAGCATACCCACTCGCATTTGTATCCACTTCAAAAAATTGTTGCAAGCTTTTTAATGTTAGAACTGGTGCTTGACTAATCTTCTTCTTTAGCTCCTCGAAAACCTTTGTTGACCCTTTCCCCATTGGAAACCCTTGCCACTTGTTGTGATGATGTGGAGTGGTGTTTCTAACACTGAAAATGAAGCTATGAATTTCCTTAGATACTATGTTGCCCCAATGAAAATATTGACCTCAAAAAAATTAGTAGGCACTGGCCATTTCATGATGGCATCCATGATCTTGGATATATCTATATTCAACTCTCTTCCTCCTATCACATAATCTAGATACGCCAAAGACTATTGTGCAAAATCACACTTCTTGATATTTTCTAGTAGTTATTGCTCCTTTAATGTCTCTAGCACCCATGTCAAATGTGATATGTGCTCCTCCTAGGTAGAATTGTATACCATTATATCATCCAAATAGACAATAAAAAATGAATAAATAAAAGAGCGCAGTATATCATTCGTTAATCTCATAAATGTATTTGGTTCATTGCATAGGCCAAATGGCATGATGAAAAACTTATACAAACATTTCCTAGTTTTGAACGCAATCTTCCAGGTATCTTCTTATTTGACTTGAAATTGGTGATATCTAGACTTTAAGTCTAGCTTGGTGATGTATTTATCTTGTTTGATCTGAAAAATCATCTATCCTAGGCAAGGGGTACCTATTATTGAGTGTGAACAATAGATCTCATTCTCCACTTCCCTCTTAGGTGGTAACCCTTTAGGCTCCCAAAACACATCCTTGTATGCCTATAGAAACTCTTCCAGTTGTTGTTTTTATCTCTTAGTACACCCCTCCAGGGATGCCCTAACTCTTATTGAATCTTCTACATACTGATTTTCTCTTAGAAACAATAAAACATACCTCTTGCTGGAAGTGATTAACTTCTTGGCTTGGTTGGCACTTACCAACGAAATTTTTGACTTGACTTTGTGCACATTGATGGTGATCGATTATCCATCCTCGATGAGATGATAATGGTTGGCTCTCTACATGAATATTACATCTCACATGTACATGTAGGGACTCCCAAACATAACTCCATATACATCAAGGGGAACCACATCTAGTTCTACTTTATCAATAAAATCAACACTAATGGAAAATCTGTTTTCCCACTATTTTGTTTCCATCAGCTTTGGATCCTTCTTTACCCATCCCAATGGATATGGGTTTGGATGGTCATGAAATTCCAATCCCGATTTATTGACCATATATGTTGCAATGAGATTCACTTGTGATCCTGAGTCAAACAAAGCATCAATCTTGGTCTTCTTGGCCTGTATCTTTATATGGAAGAGTTTGGTCATTTCTTTCTCTTCCTATTGTTGAAGGTTGCGCAAATTCACCTCCTTCTGCACTAAGTTCATACGATCTTCTTAGCAACGTCAGAGCCACTTTCAACTTGGTTGCTCGAATTAGTGTCCATGAGATTTTTTTTCTTATCATATTTCTTTTTGTTCTTCAGGTTAAGCTTTTGATGCAACTTTGAACACTTATCCTCTATATGCTCGTCAATGTTGTAGCAGTTGTTGGGATCTTTGCATTGGTGTGTTGTGTCTGATGTCTTTTTATCTTTTCACCCTTTCTTCTTCTTCTTCACCTCCTTATAAGTGTCTTGTTATTCCTTTTGCATTCATCCATTTTATTGTGCTTTCTTCAAGCCTATATTCTCTAGGTATTATGCTTGTACACAAGCCTCATCCATTGACTTGGGGTTGAATAAGATCACTTGTTACCATAGATGGAAATGTAGACCCCTGAAATACTTGAGTACATCTAGGTTATTTGGGTAGATACCCATCATTATGGCCATCTTTCTAAACTCTGTGGTATACACTTACACACTTTGCCCTACCTTTTGCCTGAACTAGTGCCACAAAATCCACTAGTCATCTACATAACTAATAGGGTAAAATTGTGACTTTTTGAGGATTTTGAATTCCCCCCACTTAGTCACTAGAGTTTATCCCTCTAACCTTAAGTTTTGCATGTGGCTTTCCCACGAAGTGAGGGCATGACCCTTTAATTTTTGTCGCACAAATTAAATCGTATGTTCTTCCTCAATTTGATGGAAATTGAAATACACTTCCAGTTGTTGGAACCAGTGATTTAGCTTCAGACCCTTAATCTCCCCAATGTATGGCTTGATATCAACCTTACCTTCCATTTTGAGTAGTGCATGTGATTGATTCACTACACTAGAACTGGGTTGATCTTTCTTGGGTTCTTTCTTTGGATGGTTCTTTGTTTCTTCCTGATCTCTTGGTCCCCATTTTGATTTGTTCTCTACATTTGAAACCTCATCTTCCCCAAATATCCCAAGCTTATTGCATATGATCGCCATGAGGAGATTTACATTATGATTTATATCAATGACTTGTTGTTCTAGCCATGAAAACCTCTCCCTTGTAGGATCACAAGGGTTATTCACAAATTCATCAACCATAATGAGGGTTTTATCACTTTTGTCCCATCCGATCTAGATCCCTTGCAAATCTCCACACTATAGCTAAAGACACTTGCTCTTATACTAAAATGATCCATAAACTTTCATGGATATTCCATTAGACAGTTCATCACAACATATTTGATAAAATTATATTTAAAATGTGAAATTCTACACTATTATAGTTTTATTTATATTTACATTTATAGATATGTAGATTACTATCAAAAGTGTATGCATGCAAATCAAAATTATGCAGAAAATAAATAACATCAAAATAAAATATCACACATAGACATTTGACACAATATATGACCTAGAAAACCCTTTCGAGAGAAAAACCCATCTGGAAGGTGAGGTCGCTCTGCTCTCTTTCTCTTAATTGAAATATGGTTGCAAGTACAAAAAATTATGGCTTGTGGCCCGTGGGCTACTACAATGCATAATTCCTCCCGGTGTGATCTACCTCCTATCCCTCTTGGTTATTTTTTCTCAACTATCTAACAAATGCACTCGAAATAATGGAACCCCTTTTCCTCCTAGTGGCCCGCTATAACATAGCTTGATAGCCTACAAGTGGTTAGGTTTAACTACCTCAACTCTTAACCAAAGTTACAATATAGACTCTTCTAGAGTCTTCTACATCATAATCATGTATCTAGCACCCTTTTCATGAATAATTGGGTTGACGTTGCATCCTCTCAAATTATTGTTGTGAAAATAGGAAGGTCAACTTCTTGGTGGCATAACTTTCACATACAGACTTCAATTGACGTGATTCTTGCGATTTTTAAAAGGTATCTGTTTGTAGAATAGGAAAAAATGGCACTATGCTAAAGCAGAAAATTTTTACCCCAAAAAAACATCGTTTGATGCCTCAAAAAGCTCTGACAAGGTTTCAGACCCCAATTTATCAAATTAGACATGCCAGTAAAAATGGTCCTCAGAGTGGATTCCTCCACGTTTTCCACTTTGGATGCATCGAGATGAATGAAAAATAATATAATGATCCAATCCAGATAAAAAAAAGAACAAGATAAATACCATGAAATATAAGAGATTTAGTTAAGTCAACGAAAAATAAGGAAGAAATCACTAACAAAATAAAGATAATATTAATTATCACATCTAAATTCAAAAGGAAATTATGATCTAATGAAGTATTAAAATATACAAGAAAATTAAGATATTATGAGGAGACTATCAATTTTAATTGAAAAGATTAAACACATCTTATTATTTTAGTTTGTGTAAAGTATACAATCATTATTAAAATAAAAAAAATTCTTACAAGTTTTTTGGTGATGAGACCTTAAAAATATGGGGATTTCTCTAGGAAAATACATAGATAGGGTTGAACCCAAAGATGGCATGTTTACTTGTGCTCATATTGAGAAAGGCTTCTTGGAGGTAATCCAACATTTTCTAGACAACTGGTCTTTCATTCAAGAAGTGAATTATGATTATCTCTCTTTCAAATGCAAATATTTTCATGAATATGATCATTTTACCATAAATTGTCCCAAGTCTTAAGGTGCTCCTATTCATTAGGAATAAGGATATCAATGCAAGCTTCCTAAGAGAAGAAGAGGTTATAATATGAAACAAGTTCTTGAAAATCTCCCTAGAGTGGCCTTAAGGTGTCACCGCCTCCCTTTCATCCTATGGGGGATCATTTTTCCTCAAATTCACAAGATCATTATAAAAGTTCCCTTAAAAACCATTTCAAAGTTTTAAATGATGTATAAAATATTTAAAAATCTCAAAAAATCTTAGCTAATATTCATGAAAATGAAGCTCTCCCAGAAAACAGGAAGATGAGGGGGTTATGCTCCCCCTAGAAGATGTTACATAACCAATTCAAGACCAAGAAGAATACAAGTCTAAGGAAGAAGGAGAGATTCTCCTCTGTCCAAAAATCTCAAAAAATACCCTCAACTTCCCCTCTTCAACTGATGAGAATTATGAGGATGATCTAGCCTATGATTCTTCTTTGGTAAGGTCCCATAAAAAGGCTAGAAGAAAAACCAATAGGGATTCACTTAGAAAATGATGAGAAATATATAGAACTTGGAACCAAAATTTCTATCAAACTAACTTTTAACTAAGTCACTAGAAATTTGAAGAAACAGGTTGGAGCGCCCCCACTCAAGGGGCCTTTCCCAAATCTTCAGGTAAATGATGATGGTTCTCTCTTAGAACTAAAGGGGTCTTGGAAATTAAAAAAAGGACATTAGAAATTGAGAATCTACTTAAGGAATAAAAAACCCTAATTTTATTTCTCGAGGAGACAAAGATGAATGAGGATGAAGTTTATTCCAAAGGAGAAGCATTTGGAGAGACTATAAGGCCTCCATGGTTGGATCTAGAGGAGCCTATAAAGGAGTATACACTATTTGGGATCCTTTTGCATTTCATAAACATCAAGAATAGAAATCACCACATTAGATATCAATTAATCTCCTTCACGTGACTACCCAAAATGTGTGTATTATTGTTAATGTATATATGACTATATCTTATGAAGAAAAAATATATTGCCGGAACTCCTTATGTATTTTTTATCACTCAAAACATAAAGCTAATCTCATTTTTGGAGGTGAGAAGAAAGTAGGTTCAATGGTTAGAGACCCATCTCAAGAATATATGGAAGATCACATGGCTCATATGAATTTAATAGACATAAAACTTTGTAAGAGAAAATTCACATGGAATAATTGTCACGCAGTAATGTGATTGTGACGTTCAACATATTTGTGGTTAGCACTTATTTCTGAGACAAGAAATTCACCTTTTCCTCTAAGTATTTGGCTTGGGGAAGCTTAAACCATAATACCATTTCTTTAGAGGTTCACGATTCAATGGATTATGGTCCACTTTCTTTCAGATTCAATCCCCTTTACATTTCCACTGAATGTCTCTTTGATATTACTTCTAAGCCTTTAAACATTTGGGTAACTAGTTCTCCAAGTTTCATTTGGGAGAAAAATATTAAGGCCACAGATCTCCCTCCAAAATTTGGTAAAGGAAATATACCAAGCTATAGAATCGAAAGTTATGATCCATAAACCAAAATTGGAAGCACTTCATCAAAGAATGGAAAATTAAATTCCTTCCCTTGAAAACTATTTGGAAGAAAAGAATATTTTTGAATATTCCACTCAACCTTCAAATCGGAAGAAGAACTCTAAAATATAGAAGTTTATGGCTCAAAGTAGCAGACACGAACACCAAATTTTTTCACATCAAAGCTAAAATGGGGCTATGGAAAAAACAATTTCAAATCCATTTTGGTAGAAGGGAAATAAATATCATCTTATGACTATATCAACAAGCAATATTTTTAAGCATTATAAAAATATGCATGCAAAGCAAGGAGAAAAAAAATCTCGTCGAAGAAGACACAATGACTAAGGTATTCTACATTTCATCTCTCAAGAGGACAATGAATAACTTTTGATGTCGATCTAAGAGGAAGAAGTATGGAAGATGCTCAAATTTTTCAATCCAAATAAAGATCCTAGTTTGAATGGATTCTCTGCCCATTTTTGTCAGCATTGTTGGTCAATTATCAAATTTTATTTATGCAAGATGGTGGATTTCATGTTTTTCCATGCTAATATGGAGAAGGGATCAACTCGAAATTCCTTTTCCAAAATAGGTTAAACCATCCTACTTTTCCATATTTAGGCCCATCTCTATATGTAATGTCTCATATAAAAAAATTCCAAAATTATTTCCTCATGTTTAAAGTCTTCATTACCTAAGATATTTTATGAAAACCAAGGGGTCTTGTCAGTAAAAGGAAGATAATTGACCATATAATTTTGGTCCAAGAAGTTCTTCACTCGAGCAAAAGTAGGAAAGAAAAGGGTATGCTTATATAGTTAAATATGGATAATGCCCTTGAAATCTAGTTAGGCACTCCTTTTTATTCTCTGTGATTAGGAAATTTGGCTTTAACAACAAATTTAAAGTGGATAGTAGTTTGTAGCGAAGGTCCATCGGTTTCCCCTTTTGTTAATGGAAGATCAATGGGATTATTTAATGACACCTATGGATTAGGAAACACTATTCCCTCTCCCCTATGACTTATATTCTTAGGCATGAATCCCCAAGTTGAAGGATAAATTCTAAAAGAATATCCAGATACATTCTGGGTAACTTGTATATGAGAGCGGTCAAGAACATCAACTTGACGCAATTTGCAAATGATACCCTTCTTCTAAGAGGAGAATCCATAACCATTTCCAAAAGTTTTAAAACATTTATGGACTACTTTGTGCCAACCTCAGGGAGATTATTTAAAGTTGGAAAATTTTTATTTATTCCTAGAATATTGGCCCCAAAAGGAAAATTATTTTTTCTAGAACAATGGCGTTCCTTGTCTTAGACTCTTTTAGCTCATTTTCTTATTTGGGGATGTCCATCTCTGTATAGTTTTTTCCTCACCCTGCTTGGACCCAATTTCTAGGTAAATTCAAAGTAAAATTCTCCCAATGGGGAGCTCAATGGTTGAATTCATCTAGAAGAGTTGTTCTAATAAATTTTATTCTCTCTGATCTTCCCCTTTTTCAATTAAAAACTCTCTTAAGTAAAAAAGGGACTAGATATTCTCTTCTTATGGAGATAAGAAATTTCCTATTGCAAGGAGGGAAGTCAAATAAAAAAATATTTCATTTAATAAATTAGGCACTAGCAAATACCCAAAAAATCCATGGATGTCTTGACATGAAAGACTTATCTCTCACAAATTTGGCTTTAGGTAGAAAATTGGTTTCGAGGTAGATTGCTAATAAAAATGATTTGTGGAAGAAGGTTTTGGTCAAGAAATACTTCTAAGGAACTAGGAGGAATTGCTTGGAAACACCTTCCGAAGTTAAGGGAGGTTCACAGATATGTAGTCTCATCTCAGTCGTCATCCTGTTAATCAAATCAATGTTATCTTGGATCCTTGGATATGGACATGAGATAAATAATTGGAAATGGAAATCCTCCATTTTGGGGAATTCTCCTCTTAAAAATTCAATTTTCCTCTTTCCTCTTCATTAATGGCTTTTAGGTAGAGAAAATTCTCTTTGTCCCACATTTCTTCATGGTCTAAAGATGGAGATTGGTTTGGATGGTATTGGGGAAGAGTACCCCCTCCTCTAACCCCATTAACATGTGAGTTGGAAATAGTGTTGTATATATGCGCTCCCTCCTCCTTATCAGTGATATACCAGTGGGGATAGGATCAATCTATTTACACAATAAAGCGTAGCTACAATGCTCTACTTTTTCTAGATGGCTACATCCCTCCTAATGCTGCAAAGCGGTCCCACATATGGAATTCTAATAGTCTTCCTAATGTAATTATATTATGTTGGATGTTGGTTCACAAAATATTCCTAATAGAAAGAAATATCTATACAAGGGAAATTATTAGGCCTTGTAGATTTGCCTTGTGTAAATAAAAGGAGGAAACCATCAAACATTTATTTATGGAATGTGAATTTTCTAAATATGTGTGGGACTTTGCTTTAAAAGGAATTTATCATAGGATTGTCTACTTGGTTAGTACATCTCAATTCATTGATTCTTTGGAAAAACATTATGTGGGCTCCCTTCAAGGGAGATATCTTCTAAAATAATTTGGTAGGCCCTCACTAAATTCATTTGTTGGAAAATTTGGTTGGAAAGAAACACAACTATATTTTAGAGCTCTTTCTCAAAACCTCTAGAAGTGCAAATTATATCTTCCTCCTTACTAGTTGAATCTATAAAATCTAATCTTATCTCCATCTTTTGCTCTCATAATTTAGATGAAATGGAAGAAGCTAACTGTATCACTTCAATATTTAAGAAGAGTCCCCTAAGAAAATAGGTAAGAATCAGACTTAGTAGCTCAGAATCTCAGAGGAAGAATTCTTCGTTTGGCTCTCTAGTTGGGAAAATCCAATTCTCCTTTTTAATGGGGCTTCGAAATCCAATCCAAGCATCGGGCAATTATCAATTTCCTTATAATAATTTGAGAAGTTTTGTATCCTTGGGGCCTTATAATAATTTCAAATAATCAAGGAATGTCATACAGATTATATCAATTACTCCTTCATGCCTTATCTCTCAATTCCAATAAGATAATTATTGTGAGAGACACATTCATTCTTATTTCTCATCTACAAAATGGTTTTTATCCTAGAGATTTAATATTAAAAATTCTCCTTAATGGGATCAGAGGATTGTTTCATAAGTTTGAGCATAATGAAAGTATTCACATTTTAAGGAACAACAACTTAGATTCAAACCAATTAGCTAACATAGGTGTTAATTTAATCCAAGGAGAGCTCATAATAAATAAAATAAAAACTAAATCTTTGATCCCTTAATGGAAGCTTTTAATCTCCTTTTTTGTTGGTCGTTGGACAAAATTCCAAATGGAAAAACCATAGGCAAGCAACATGGTAGTTGGATACCATGAATTTGTTTCCTGTTGTAAATAAATGGACCTTCAATCGTTATCATTCCCCTTCTTAGTCGATTGTATACAGTCATGATTGTTCGCTCTAGTTGTAAAGGATGCACTCTCCCCCATACATTTTTCTAGAGCAAACATTAGTGGAGACTATGTGATGTTGTAAGAGAAATGATGGTTGCTTTCTAGTCGTCATCATGATGATTCAAGATTAGTTGTGAAGGAGGTATATCCCATGGAGGTTGGAGGTTGGGTGTGTTAACATTTCTGTGTTCGGGTCTTTAAACATGTGATTTATTTTAGTGGATTGAATTCAATATCAAGTAGTATAAGCAATGTTTAGGGACACAAGAGGAAGATGGTGATGAATTAATTGGTATAATGAGGCTTAGGATTCATTATAATTAGTTTTTTTCTTCTTTAATAATGGCAATGGAGCAAATATTAGATCATAAATCAAAGATCAATATGATAGAGGATGAGATGAGGATTATAAGATGCCAAATGGAGGAAATTAAAATGTAGTTCGCAAAAAATAATTAGGATCCCTCTCACTTAGTCAATTATATGAACATGAAGACTGTGAAGGTCCCATATCTCAATGCATCTTTGACCAAGAGATGGACAAGATGGAGGAGCTAGATCCTAAAGGAAAAGACTCCAAAAAGTAGATATATTATTTCATGAATTATATTTTTTAAATGTATTTAGGAACCTTTTGTAAGGTATTTACTTATAAAGGCATTAGATATTTTGGTGTGTATATAGAGGAAAATTTTGAGGAATGGTTGGTTTGATCTAAATTAGATGCATTTACAAATCCTATAAAGCCAATTTTTTACCTTTGACATCCACATGAACTTCTCATATTGATTTATATAATATAAATTTTACAATTATGATAAAAAAAAGATATCCAATATCAACATTATTATCGATATCCTCCACATATTCAATAAAAAATAAAACAATAATACATATTTAAAAAATAAGCAAACAAACAAACAAATTATAAGTGTAATTGAAACTAAAAAATATCTCGCATATGTTTCATGGTAAAAGAACTTAAGTCTCTAACCTTTCATTATCATTATTCCATATATTCTTCGAAACCTCCATTATCATTATTCCATATATCCTTTGAGAGAAAAAATCATTTTATATTTATTGTACATACATGACTTTTTAATCTATAAACATATGATTGAGAGGTAATTGGTTGCAATAAGTTTTGCATATTAATTTCTTGCAACCCCACCCTCATTTATGTTGAAAATAGCAACAAGATATGCTAAAAATAGCATTTCTAAATATAGCATTTCAGGATATTGCAATTTTAATTTGTCCTTGAGTTAAAATTGAGAATTAAAATTTGAATTTAGTCTCACTAGTTGTTTGAAAAATAATTAATTAATTCATCTTGAGTTAATTAGTTGGAGAAATTCAAACATGAAGTCTTTGTGAAGTCATGCAACAATTATCCCTTTGATTGAGGAAGTTATCCCTTAATTAAGGAGATAAGGATGAGTTGTATTTGAGTTGTAATTAGTTAGCTCATTTAACAGTCCAGTTAGATTAGTTCAAAACAGTTTGTGGAACCGATTGTGAGTTCAGTTAGTTAATGCTTGCATGCATGAAACTAGTGTACTCTAGATAACTGCATATTCTCTCATAAATAACTCATGCATGTCAGTTCAGACAAAGACCCAGTTGAGATTAAAGATAGAGACATTGTACTATCAATTGGATGATTTTTCCTATAAAGGAAACTCATCCATGCAGAAGAAACAAGGTTCCTTAAGGATTGCACAGTTTTACAGGGTGTGAGATCAATGTGAGTGATCAGTGTTACACTTGGTAATAGTAGGATCACCCAGGAGAAACAACGCAAGGAAATAGGAGGTTTGGAGGGCAGAGGAGAAGGTTTGTGAGAAGCCTTGTTTGCTTGTGAGCATCCAGGAGGATTGTACTGAGAGATGGCTAGCTGTGAGAGATAAGGCTTTGTGTAATCTTGATGTATTTCCACCTTGTATGATAATACAGATAGTGAGGTTTTTAATTGAGGCTTTCCCTAGAGTATTCTTCTGTATTTCATGTGTGATTGATTCTTCTTCTCTGTAATATGTGTTCTGTTTGATCTTACTCAAATCTATTAAGCTTCTGCAAGTTTGATTGTAGAAGTAGATTAAGTATTTTGCTTTAGTACATTGCATAATCAGTTTAATCTACAATGAGAGTTTCTACATGGTATCAGAGCAAAGGTGATCGAAGCTATGAACATTATACTGAGAAGGGAAATTCAAAGATTGAAGTTCGGGATTGAAGGTACAAATCAAATTCATATCATACTTCAGGTTGGTCAATGGCATTCTATGGCTTGAGACTCGAGTATGCCTTGGATGGAAGCTCAAATTACATAGCATGGAAAGATCACATGGAAGCAGTAAAATTGTTGCATGTGCAGCAACGCCAACTATGATAAACCCACCAATCCAGATATGATGTGTGAACAAAGAGAGTTGGGTACCATAATCAATAGCTAGGTATGGATAGGGAGGCATTGCATACATGTGGTGAGCTACAACAATAGTTAAAGATTAGAATACAATGGTTTGAAGGATTTCATTGATCAAGAAATCCCCAAGCCAGCTGCAGCTGATGCACAAGAGTTGGCTGAATGGAAGAAGTGTGTGGCGAGGGCGAGACAGATCATCCTTGAGGGAGTTCAAGACCATATTGTCTCGAGTCTCCATGGGAAGGAGACACCGTTTTCAATGTGGAAGACATTGAAGGACCTATATCATAACAGTAGCGACTAGAGGAAGCTGGCACTGAAGGACAAGCTTCGAAAAATCAAGTGTGAAAAGGATGACACTATTTCTACATATTTGAACAAGCTCACCACTTGCAGAGATGAGCTTGGAAGTGTAGGAATAATAACAGTCGATGATGATATGGTGAGTCTTGCTCTCCTCGGTCTTCCTAAGAGCTAGCATAGCTACGAGGACTCAGTGAATGGAAGAGAGAAATTGTCGGATTGGGAACGACTGTGGTCAGATCTCATGTAGGAGGAGATCAAGAGGAACACATGAGATGGTTCTTCATCGAAGTAGGATGAAGAAAATCTGGCCTTAGCGAGTAAGGCAAGGAGAGGGAAGGAGAAGGATTCTCATCCCAAATCGAGTTCTTCTCATGGAGGGAAGAAAGGTGAAAAATCTAAAGTGAGATGCTTTAATTGTCATGAGGTGGGCCATTATGCAACTAATTTTTGATGGAGGAAGTCCAAGAAGGGATCCTCGGAAGGATCTAAAGGTGAGGCATTGGCCTCTCAGTTCAAAATGGACTTCACCCTCATCTCATGCATGGTGTCTTCAATGATGGGTTGTGGTTGGTTTCTTGACAGTGGAGCCTCATTCCACATGACCGGTGATAAAAGTTTATTTAGTACCTTGGAGGATAAAGACCTCAGGATACTCATAGAGATGGGTGACGATGAAAGGTATAGTGTTTCAGGAGTGGACACAGTTACTTTTCAGAGGGAGCATGGAGATTCTATCACCTTGACAGATGTGAAGTATGTGTCTGGACTGAAGAAGAACCTGGTATCGATCATGATGTTAGAGGACAAAGGCTATGATGTTGTCTTCAGTAAGGGAAATTTTTTCCTTAGACACATCACCACGGGACAGGTGAAACAGATCGGTTCACGGGTACAGAACCTGTATGCTCTAGAGGTTCAAGATGCATGCAAATCCTTGAGGAGCAAGGGCAATGTTAGAGAATTGGTGGTTGAGAGGGAGAGTAAATTACCTCTCAACATGCAGCGCCAGAAGAAGTCTCAGATAATTGTGGAGGAGCCACATTTGAAGAATTCAGTAGAGGGATCACATGCAGCCATACCTCCAGGTGTGAGGTGGGGTGATGTGAAGTGATAGTCCCATGAAGGCTGAAATAGGTGTAGGATCCTTGAGGTACCCAGCCTCTTTGATTAGACATTGCTACGAGACCCCCGACGAGGAGTAACAAGACTGGATGAGTGGGTAGAGATAGATGCGGATGGAGTGATAGAGGGAGCTTCAGCATCAGAGGGTGTTTCTAGCCCGACAGGGATGTCAATTGGGAGATCGGTTACTTACTTCTCAGTGTGATTGATGTAGTCAGAGATCAAATGATAGAGGCTAGAGCAGTCAGATACTGAAGAGCACAGAGGTTGAGAGTTTTTAGTCGACAGAGGCACTAACAGTCAGAAACTTTGATGACAAAGGCATCATTCTAATTCAGGTTGTATATTTTTTGGTTCTAGAGTTGTTGGAGCAACAACACTTGAGAGAAGTGTTGCATGCAGAACATTCCAAAGGTTCGGGATGGGATCAAGTTGAATTCATTTCTTGTTGAGAGGGAGTGTTGAAAGTAGCAACAAGAAATGCTAAAAAATAGAAATGCTAAAAATAACATTGCTAAAGATAGCATTTCAGGATATTCCAATTTTAATTTGTCCTTGAATTAAAATTGAGAATTAAAATTCGAATTTAGTCTCACCAACTGTTTGAAAAATAATTAATTAATTCATCTTGAGTTAATTAGTTGGAGAAATTCAAACATGAAGTCTTTGTGAAGTCATGCAATAGTTATCCCTTTGATTGAGGAAGTTATCCCTTAACTAACTCAAGATAAGGATGATTTGTATTTGATTTGTAATTAGTTAGCTCAGTTAACTGAGTTAATTCTAGTTAGATTAGTTCCAAACAATTTGTGGAACTGATTGTGAGTTTAGTCAGTTAATGCATGCATGCATGAAACTAGTGTACTCCAAATAACTAAATATTCTCTCATAAATAACTCATGCATGTCAATTCAGACAAAGACCCAGTTGAGATTAAAGACAGGGACATTGTACTATTAGTTGGAGGATTTTTCCTATAAAGGAAACTCATCCATGCAGAAGGAACAAGGTTCGTTGAGGATTGCAAACTTTTATAGGGTGTGAGATCAGTGTGAGTGATCAATGTTACACTTGGTAATAGTAGGATCACCCAGGAGAAACAATGCAAGGAAATAGGAGGCTTGGAGGGCAGAGGAGAAGGTTTGTGAGAAGCCTTGCTTTCCTGTGAGCATCCAGGAGGATTGTACTGAGAGCTGGCTAGCTGTGAGAGCTAAGGCTTTGTGTAATCTTGATGTATTTCCACCTTGTATGATAATACAGATAGTGGGGTTTTTAGCTGAGGATTTCCCCAGAGTATTCTTCTATGTTTCATGTGTGATTGATTCTTCTTCTCTGTTATATGTGTTATATTTGATCTTGCTCAAATCGATTAAGCTTCCGCAAGTTTGATTGTAGAAGTAGATTAAGTATTTTTCTTTAGTACATTGCATAATCAGTTTAATATAAAGTGAGAATTTCTACAATCTAAAGGTGGATGAGGGTGGGGAGAGTTAATATGAAAAATATATTAATAATTTTTTATATTAATTCCCCCCACCCCATCTACACTCATGTATGAGGGTGGGTGAGGATAGTTGTTGGACACTTAATCCGCTAAGGGTTAAGGTGTGGGAGTTGAGTAGTCAAAGGGATTCTAAGAGACGTTGGAATATGAATCCAACATTCACACCAATGTATTATAAATGTACATCTTGTGAATATTAAATCATCCACGTTTATCCTATTTGGTTGTCTTATCCATGTGTGTTTGACATGGTATCATATCCAAGTTGGTTCAAAATACCTATGCCATTCTGATATTGTCAGATTTGGTGTAACTCCTTTGATTTATGGTTGTTTCTTTGCCATATGCCTGATCCCTAAAATGCGCAGTTCCCATTTTAGCAATCCTTTTGCCACTATAACCTTTCCCTCTTCCATTAGCTGCCTTGGTAAAACCATTTGTGCTATGTCAAAATTAAATTCTCCTTCTGTTGCTTGACTATAATGCTTTTGCAGTCATTTTATGCATCATACACATTGGTCAAGGCCCTCCTTCAGATGATACACACTATGAAAAGCCTGTGAGAGTATTGTAAATGCATAGACTCTAGTCTCCAAGCATACAGAGCGCACGATAGAGTAGGTTGTTGCGAAATTTATTCCAACAAAAAATTGGAGGTCAGACATTAACTGTTGAAGCTTGAAGTTCGTGGAATAAAAAAATTTGAAGATTGGTTTCTCCATGCATGGTTTATGTGTGATGAAGGGATGTTATGGTATCATACTATATGTAAATGCATTGAGCTCTGTGTGTTATCTCTCTCTATTATCTGTGCGAAAATTGGTCCTCGAATACAAATTTTATTTCTGTGTGTTGGATTATTTCATATTCATTGAATAGATCTGGTCATTGTTGTTGCCGCTTTTCTTTATAAATGTCATGAATTGTGAACCATTGAGAATCGTCTTGTGGCATTAGACTTGGAATGAATATAGTCCTAAATGCATTGAAGTCTGGGCGATGATTATTTGTGAATTAATCCTGCATTCAATTTCATGTTCGTGATACATGTTGAATGATCTCCATTCAAGTTTGTTGAAGCACATGTATGTTGGCAACCGACCATCTTGTAACAATTGTTAGAAAAGTGTCAAATACAGTTGTAGTATATACGTGAATGTAGCCAACCTTACATTTCATCCAATTTGTAGTTTTGATTCCATGGAGTGGCATATCTTCTGTAACTTTGGTGGTTTCAAGTAGATGGCATTGTGAAGTTCCAACTGCCTGTAGGAGAATATAATCTTTGTTTCAGGATACAGCTTGCAAGGGTAAAATTGGGCCATTGGATTTATATCTTTGAACAAATTCATGGATGGGATGTGAGGCCTATTCATTTCTCTCTTTATACATCTGATGGTAATCAAGTTGTGCAAGAGTGCTATTTTGAAAAAGACTGATGAGATTGAAAGTAATTATCCTGTGATTTATGCTCGTGGAAACTAGACTAACATATATGATGGTGAGTTTCGAGTCAAGATTGAGAACAAATTGATTGCACAAATTCCAAAGGTGTGCTTTGCATATATTTTGTTTTTATTATTCCTAGCAATCATCAGAAGGAAGCAATGAAGGCTTTCTAAGTATTATATTTATATTATATATGACCCCAGATGCTAGAGAGGTTTATGTGTGTTAAACTATTGAGTATTGAATGTGTTTGGAGTGTTGAAGTTTAAATGTGCATTGAATTGGTTTCATATATGTTGGGCATTATATTTATTAATATTTGTTGTTGTTTCTTTGTTTAAAAGAGTCATTTCATGAAAATAAGCCAGCCACGGTCACCAGAGAGACACAAATGACTTTCCATAATCCATAAATAAAAGAAACTTCAATTCAAATTTGAAGGTATGCAAAGATCATTTCAATTTGAACGCAGTGGCATTTGAACACATTCTAACATTCAAACTATATATCAGATTTCACAGGAATATTTCTTTTGCATTTTATGTTGCATTAAAGGATGGACTAGTCATTGGCTAGATGCAAGTCTGTAGAAGGAAGATTTTCTTATGTTTTAAAATTTTTCAAATTCTGCATCCTCCTATTACCCAAAAAACGTGAAATAAAACAATGTGTAGTTTGACACGGATTTTGATGCTTGTATTGGAGACCTTGGCTTAGGTTATTGAGTTTAATTTTCAGCCACAACAAGCGATCAAGCACACATATTTTTTCCTTGATGGAGATGCTATTTTTTTTTATCATTGAGATTGTTAGGACCAAGTCTTTTGGTTGGCTTATTTGTATTCATTATAGGTAGAAGAGTGGAGTTGCAAGAAAGTTTTTAAAGTTTAGAATTTTTTTTTGAAAAATGGCTAAAATTAACAATTTATTAGAGTTATTTAGAACTCTAATTATGTCTACTACTGAAAGCACAGTTAAAATCAACAAGGGAACTCTTTTTGACATTCAAAATTGCCTAGAAAATGCACAAGAAAATATTGATTCTTTACAGCTTGAGTCATAGCTAAAGATGAGCTTCAACAGAAGAGTTGTCATTCTAAACTATTTTCTATTCAGAAAAATCCTTTGTTCAGGATCGATATAGACTCCCATCAACAACAAGAATATGAAGTTGAGGTTTATTCAAGAGCATATTTGCATGCAGGTGTGGAAATTCAACATGCACTTCCCAAGAAAATCATCCGACATTGGGAAGATCTTTTCTATAATAAGAAAATAATAAGTCTTGGATATGACAAGGATGTGTCCTTTCATATTCCAGACTTTTCCAAGCCCATCAAATTTCAAAGTGCTTGATTTCTTCATGATAGTTCATCTTCACCTGTTCTTTCTCTTTTTCCACAACAGCCACAACAAAAATTTCAGATGCCAAATTTGTGACAGAGTTGGCCATATGAAAGATCCTTGTTTCGATCTTCATCCATGTGAGCATTGTGGTCAGCATCAGCGTCATTCAAACAGATGCTTCAGAAACAAGCTTCATGCAATAACAAAGATTCATCTTGGATGGATCACTTCTTGACAATGGGCTTCAACAACCAAGAAGATATTTTAGTCATATGTCATAATTTCTTCTAGAGTATTAAAAAGTCTTGCAGATAAGTTTTCTCCATCTTCTCACCTTGTATCTAACGGGGGAATATGATGGTCATCTACAAGTTTCAAAGCCACATCAAGAAATCCTGAGACACAACTTGAACCTGTTGCCTGAGCCTAGATCAGAAGAAAACCATACCTAGATTCAAAGTTGTAGCATGAGACATAGAAGCCCTTAAGCATGCCTTTGGTTGATGGCCTTCCTTAAACCACCGCAGGTTGCAGACCTCCCTTTTGTAGGTTTAAGGTCTCCCTCTCCAAAGCATTAGGGACACTTCCTGTAGCAGAATACTTCAACATCTTGCGAGACTTGGAAGAGTTTCAGGAATCACACTAAGCATTCCTTTGGTTGGTGGAATTACTTAAACCACAATAGGTTGCATCACTCCCTTTTCTAGGTCAAAGGTCTCCCTTTTCAAAATGTTAAGGGGCACTTCATCTAACAAAATACATCAGCTTCTTGGGATATTTGGAAGAGTTCCATGAAATGCACTAAGCATTCCAGTGTTGGTGGTCATCCTTAAACCACCACCAGTTGAGACCTTGAGTTCTCCCACCTTATGCCATCATTTTAGAGAGCTCGTTCAACTTATTTCTTTTATCCCTTGCTGTATTTCTATTACAACTCTCTTCTTGGACTCGTATATACCCCTTTGAGTTAGGGGGTAATGTTGGACACCTAATCCACTAAGAGTTATGGTGTGGGAGTTGAATAGTCAAAGGGATTCTAAGAGACATTGGAATATGAATCCAACAGTCACACCAATGTATTATAAATGTACATCTTGTGAATAATAAAGCATCCACATTTATTCTATTTGGTTGTCTTCTCCATGTGTGTTTAAAAATAGTTAATATGGAAAAAAAAATTATATGCATTAATTTTTACATATTAACTCCCCCCACACCTCATCCACATTCATATACGATGGTGGGGATGAGGTTATACAAGGATGGGGATGAGGGGAGTTAATATGAAAAACCATTAACTTAATAATTTTTCATATTAATTCCTATGACCTACATGAACCCCGACTCTAATATATGAGTGTGGGGATGGGGGAGTCAATATTAAAAACTATTAACCTCCAAAATCATAGGGATTTAATATAGGAGGGTGGGGTGAGCATACATAATATGAAAAACTATTAATTGTTAAGTCCCTATTCAAGTGGGAGTTTTGTATATTAACTTCCTCCACCTCCAACCAATCCTACCCTAATATATGAGTGTGGGGATTGGGGGAGTTAGTATGCAAATTTAATAATCACCTCACTCATAGGGAATTAATATAAAAATTATGAGGGTGGAGTGAGTGGAGTTAATATACAAAATTATTAACTTCCTATGAGGATGCGAGTAGGGGAGTAATATGACAAACTCTTAACATATGAGGATGAAAGTGGGGGGAGTTAATATACAAAAGCATTATGTTAATATTTTTGCATATTAACTCCTTGCACCTCCACCCTCATATATAAGAGTGGTGAGAGTTGATATGAAAAAAAATATTTCAATTTTTTATATTCAAAGTTTTTATGTTGATTTTAATATAATATAATAAATAAATAAAAAGCTAAAAAATATGTACAATAATTAAATGAGACTTATGGACTTGATGTGCCCTATCGCCACCTCCCCTCTACACATGTCACCACCTCATGGAGAATTTATGGAATTGTGCCTCCCAAGGAGGGTGACAAATGCCCCATTGGCATGTTTTTCATTTATTTGTATTTATGAATTCGGTTCATTCCACCATGCTCTTCATCATGAGCCATTGGTTATAGCTCTGGTTGCTCCTTCAATGTCTCCTCTTGTTGTTGCCCTTTCTATCCATGCATTTGGAGTCCTATCTGGTCGCTCAGGCAGGTTTCCTTCTATTTACTTCATTGGATTTTCCACCTCCCTTGGTAGCTTTTTGTAATGGCAAAGGCGTGGCCCCAAGCTCATCATTAGTGCAAAATGCTTGGAAATTTATCATGGCCCCTTTCTTTCACAACTACCTCTTACAGCATCCCTCCTAACTAGGGGGCTTCACTCAATTAACCTCTGACATATCACGTGTGTTCGTGGCATACTAAACAATACCCCTAATTTGACTACATATTGTAAAATAATTCTAAAAATCACATTATTTGACCCCTTACCAATACAAACCCAATACACCCTCCTAATTTTAAAAACCCTACTTTCACTAGATATTGTAGGTATCCATTTTTTCATTAACATTTTATATATCCCTTTATATTTTTTCATTAACTTTGAGCTCCATTTTTTATACCTTCTAATATAAAAAGCCTTTACCCCCTAATATATGCTCAATATATTATGTCATTTTTTCATCAATATATATCCCCCAATATGAATGTGCGTGGTATGGTATTTATCCCCTAGTGAAGCCCTTGTGGGCCTAGCTTTGTCTAGGTCTCTCTGATGTCATGTTGCCTCTAGTAGCCATGACTTTCTAGTGAGCTCATTGCCGACGTGGAAGTTGTGTTTGTGGCACTTCATGAGGCTCTTAAGCATGATTACAAGTTGAATCTTCAACCCATAACTACAATGAACATACTTCTTTGGACATTCAAGAGGAAATCCATCTCGTGGAAGTAGATATTCAACAAGAACAACATAGTTTTTCGATTTGGAAGCCATGGTCGACATAACCTCTTGGGTTCCTGATATAGATAACTATGGATGCTTCCAAAATCACTATCTTCATATAATGGATTTGTATTGGCATGTGTAGCTCCTACTCTTATAGAATTTTGGAACATGCAACTCCCATTTCTTTTATGTGTGTGATCATATTTGATTTGAAAAGTTTAGTGGTAATTATTAGATAGGAATGGTTTATAGGAAGTTGTTGGAACTAGTTATATGTGAAATATTTTTTCCAACAAGATAGTTCCTATTTGGTGTGTGGTTAGAATTGTTGGATTTTCACACTCACCTCATTGGGAATCGATCACGTGGACTAACCACCACTCTGGGATCCACCCTGGGGCCAGTCAAAAGGTAATGATAATGGGTTGGAAGTTTACTAATTCCTGCGGGTTTTGGTGTAATGGAAAACCTCAACATGGTATCAAAGTCTTGGCCCAGGTTCGATTCCCCGATTTTCGTTTGAGGGGGGGAGTTAGATTTTCACACTCACTTCGTTGCGAATCGGTCACGTGGACTAATCGCCACTATAGGATCCACCTTGTGACCACTCAAAAGGTAATGATAATGGGTTGGAAGTTTACTAATGCCTGCAAGTTCTGGTATGTCCAACATATTTTATGTATCTTAAGACAAAGTTTCATGTATTTATATTTCTAACATTATTTGATTAATGTAAAGAACTATCAACACACTTTTTCTTTGCAATAATATTTAGTATAAATATGATTTGATTAATGCAAAAAAGTGATATCAACACACTTTTGGTTTGCAAGAATATTTAGTCTCCCATATTTAACATGGTATCAGAGTGTACTTGACTCCCTCATTGGAGGTCCCACAATATGAAAAAGTAGAGTAGAGTAGATAGTTTGAATGTGGATTTTTGGTGTATGTTTGTAGTAGAGTTTTCTTCTCTCTGGTATGTTTTTCTTGTTTGTATATTTGACACAGTAGGAGGAGAAGCTTCGTTTCTAGAGGATGTCTTATCAAGGAGAGGAACTTTTGAGTGCCATGTGAAACTAGGGGAATTGTGGGCAATGTTTTAGATGCTGAAATCTATGGCATATGTTGCTTCAGTTCATGACCTTTAGTGAAGGATAAATTAGCATGCTCCATGACAAGTCATACGCCACTTCCATAGTATTGGGAAATTTGGATTCCCATGATTAGCATCCAATTTTTCAATTGCGGATTTGCTTGATAATGTTTAGGTTCATGGTAGAGGGCATTAAGGATGTCGACAAAGTTTAATGTTGAAGTGCTATGTGGAGAGAGTTGACTTCAATAAGTCTGATACATATAGATCGTAATTGTTTGTGAAGATTTTTAATGGAAGGATTGAAACTACAGGCCACAAGGACATCCAATCCTTCATTAATTGACAAATCCATTCTATCATTCAAGACCAGGGCTTCTGCTCCCTTTCTATGATTCGAACCCATGACCAACTCCAATGCCAATATCTATCTTCTCTCGTCAATGATATCAATGCAACCACATTTCTTTTGTCACAAGTTCCATTCTTCATCGAAACATATTTTTCATGAGAGAGATCGACTTAATAAGGGTGAAACGCATTATTCACCATGGGAAGAAAAATATTGGTTAGGGGATCAAGCCTTGGGAGAGTAATTCATGTGAAAGGTCATCAAGAAGATTAAGTTTGTGGAAGAGGAGGAGATTTTCCTTAGACTAGTCTTTGAATTGGATGATGTGGAATCTCTTCTCTACATTGGGTGAGTAGAGAGATTTGGTTTTACATTGAATAACTCTGAGGCAAAATATTGCAATGTGGAAAATTTCCCTCGCTGTGCCATGGGTTGTGGTAATTATGATCGTAGAAATGAATTTTAGATTTGTATTGTCCCATCAAATAATTTTATTGCGATGATCACAAAATTAGGAGGAAGGGAACCGCAAGTACAAAGCCCATCATCATGCCATCCTATTTTGTTGTAGAATTTTAAGTTTTTAGTTTTGCATTTGAGTTCACATTAGGAGCTATATATTTGCTATCACATTAAGGCTTTGGTCCCAATGTTTATTCATGTTTTTATGAATATTGGTGATGGTGTTTAGCTTATGCTTCTATTTCTACTCACATAAATTGGTTGGAGTGGCATATAAGACAATTGATGGATCTTCCAAGTGGCATATTGTCTCGGACATGCAGGAGTTGGATTCCAACCACTTTTTTCCCATCTCTATCTAAGTGGTATACTATCTCGGACATGTAGGAGTTGGATTCCAACCACGCTTTTCCCATCTCTATCTAATTTTTCATCTAAATTTGATATACCTATAATTTATATGGAGTTTCTCTTAGAAGAGAATGACTATAGGCTAAAATAGATGGAGAAACAATCAACACTACGAAAGGAGAAAGGATTCTTCCAGGTAGTGGATCATGGGATTCCTTGTTCTTTGATGGATTGAATAAATGGAATTCACTAAGAATACTTTCTATTTCATTTGAAATATAAAGTGGAATTTATTAGCCTTGCTTTATATATTTGGCTTAACTGACAGAAATTGAAGAGAAAAAAATGTAGACCAGGGGACTACTCTTCTAAGTATTATAAATCACTTAAATAAGATTACATTGGAAACATCAGTAATAAATGACTGGAGTTAAACTCGACTTAAACTGGAGTAAGTAAAATTGAACTAGGACACGTGGAGGGATAGTTTTGACATCCAACAGGTGGTTGGAATTATATTCTCCAACACTCCCCCTTAATTACAACCACATAAAAATTCAATTAAGATGCATGCTGGTCTATGTCTCAGCTAGGCTTACAATTTTAAAAATTCACTTCAACTACATTTACTTTTCTTCTTCTCTTCTTCCAAATTCTGTAGCCTCTAAATTGTTTCAACTTTTTTTCTTTGTTGTACCCTTCAAACCTCAGTTTATTCATTTGTTGGTGCAAGTCTTCCATCCTTCCAGGTTGTCTAAGCATATTGTGAACTTCTTCATCATCAATTTGCTGCAACATCATACCATAATATAGTTTCATCTCTTCAAAACTCCAATACCTGAAAATTTCATTAATTTCTTCATCATGCAAGTTGTCTTCAACATTCATTTCTGCAACTTCTATGCAGAGTTCATCAAGCCATGGTGTTGCAAGCCATGCTTCAAGGAAATTTAACTCTTCTACATAATCATTTTGTGTACCTGCACACTGAAAATCAATGTTAGAATTGAAAATATTTATAGAACTAGATTGGTTCTTCTATGTAACGAGAACTTTCTCCTCTTCCACTTCCAGTTATTGCACTTCTAGCTCTACTTCAAACTTTTTCTTTGTTTTCTCTTTGTGGGCTTCTTTCTTTTCCTCTTCCTCTATTTCTATCTTTGTCTCTTCAACTTCTGTACTAACCTGTGTTGCTAGAAATAGATTATCTTCCATTGACTCAATTAAGATTTCCTCATTGAATAACATCATGTCTATATGATGCTTTTGTTACATTAATTGCAACCATTCATCATTAGCCAATAATTATTCATTAAAATTTACATCAGCAATATTAATTACTGGATTCACTATAGCATTAACTGCTCTAATGGTAGCTTCATTGTCCTCAACAAGCTTTGTTGCTGGATTTACCAAACTTTCATCAATAAGCTATGTTGTTGTATTCACCAAATTTTCATCAACAAGCTTTGTTGCTCGATTTACCAAATCTTCATCAACAAGCTTCGTTGCTCGATTTACCAAATCTTCATTAGCAAGCTTTGTTGTTGGAATCATTATGTTAACATCAGAAATCTCTCTTGCTGGAATCACCAATTTTCGTCCACTTCTAGTTGGGCATAGTGGGGTTCACGAGCATCTACGTGCTCCTTCTCTACTACTTCTACAACTTCTTCACATACATCATCCACTTGTGGCTAAGCACAGTGGGATTCAACAAATTTTTCATCTCATTGTAGATATTTTTTTATAGATCCACTTTCATCTTCAACTTCAATTCTCCCCCTTACACCAAAACTTCTCTCAAGGATATCCCTGGCCTCCTTGGTTGTCTTGGCTTCTAAAATCACGTGAAGCCTCTTAGATTTTCCCATTTGTTGAGCGCTGGCTCACTACGAATCAACAAGAAAAAAAAATTGTAGACATTTCATCTAACTGCAATAAAAATGCCTCTACTTCTTGGCTTCCACAAACAAACGAATCTACAAATTTTCACAAAGTCGATGCTTTTGCAAAAGCTTTAAAAAAAATCACAATTCCCTTTTTAAGAGTTTTTTTGGAAGAAGTTTATGTAAAGCAACCTCCTAGTTTTGAAGTTCCAGGACAGGAGCATAAGGTATACAGATTGAAGAAACCTTTGTATGGTTTGAAACAAGCTCCAAGAACTTGGTATAGTCGCATTGACACCTGTCTCATCAAAAGTGGCTTTTTTAGAAGCAATGATGAGTCAACTTTGTATACCAAAATGCATGAAGGTAAAATTCTTATTGTATGCCTCTATGTAGATGATCTTCTTTATACAGGAAATATGATGTAGAAGATTTCAAAGAAGCAATTCAAACAGAGTTTGATATGATAGATCTAGGAGTCATAAAATACTTTTTAGGCACTGAAATTCACCAATCTGCTAATGGAATTTTTATTGGTCAACAAAAATATGCCACTGATATCATCCAAAAGTTCAAAATGACCAATTGCAAACCTGCAGATACACCAATTTCTCAAGGTACAAAACTGAGCAAAGAAGATGTAGCACCACCAATTGATTCCACATTGTATAAAAGTCTAGTTGGTAGCTTGTTATATCTCACTTCAACTAGACTTGATATTATGTTTGCAACAAGTTTTGACTCTAGGTTTATGCAGTCACCTAAGATTTCTCATTCGAAGGTTGCAAAAACGATCTTAAGGTATATTGCAGGGAAAATAGACTATGGTTTGTTCTATACACATTCGGAAAATTATTCACTTTCAAGTTATATAGAAAACAATTATGCATGAAGTTTAGATGATCGCAAAAGCACCTTAGGGTACGCTTTTCTTCTTGGAACCAATCTGATTTCATGGGCATCCAAGAAATAGTCAATCGTTTCAATACCTTCTGCAGAGGAAAAATATGTAGCAGCAAATTGAGTAGCTTGTCAAGCTGTGTGGTTGAGAATATTATTGAAAGATATTTCAAATATTCAAAAGGAGCCAACACCAATCTACTGTGACAATAGTTCAACAATTTCTTTATCAAAAAATCATGTTTTCCACAAAAAACGCAAGCACATTGACACTTGTTTTCATTTCATCCGTGAGCTTGTCCATGTTGGGAAAAAATGTATTTGAATTTCAAAGAGAACAACTAGGCATTGTAAGTGTCTATACATGTAACAATTGATATTAGGGGAGGATGTTGAGATATTAATCTCATTTTCAATTATTTGTCAGTTAGGTGTCATCACATTTGATTCTATTGTCTGCTAGGTGTCATAGACAATTTAGTTTTACTTGATTTCTACTCCATAGATGTCGAGTTTTACTTCAGTCATTTATTATTGATGTTTCCAATGTAATCTTTTTAGTCATTTTGAATATTGAGAAGAGCAATCTCTGCTCCACTTTTCAATTTCATTCTTTGTCATTAACAGGTGATGGCCACCCTATTGGTAGCTACGACAATTTTTATGTCTTTGGATCTTAGATGAACGTATTGAAAGTTATTAAGCCTA
Organism: Pinus tabuliformis; assembly: GCA_031772625.1. Taxonomy (NCBI): domain Eukaryota; kingdom Viridiplantae; phylum Streptophyta; class Pinopsida; order Pinales; family Pinaceae; genus Pinus; species Pinus tabuliformis. Next base: position 1,529,018,377 of record CM062818.1, on the reverse strand, counting down.
GTTGATTAAATATATGTATATTTATTTTTTTAGAATTCGTGACTCTAACAAATGACAATAAAATTTGGAGATTCAAGATTGAATTGAGATGCCAAAGATGAAACATCAGTATGCCTGTGTTTGAATGACTATAGAAGAATATTATATTCATATCATGTATCCCTTGCTAATATAATTCATAATGCATTATTTTGTGATGTAAAAGTCATTCATGAGTTTTCATAATAAAAAGTGTTGTAGTCAAAAATGAGTTCTAGCTACATGATTTTCTTCATGAACTGTTTGTAAAATAACGCACTATATTTTCTCACCAAAAAGTGCTAAGAGTGTAAGATTGAGATGGATACGTCCCATATCTAGACTACATTCCTAGATGGCAAGTACAATAGGTAGCCGACTGGTTTTAGGTATTGATGATTTATTTTATTTCCAACTAATACAAGACAATAGTTCTTCAGGTGATGGGAGGAGCATGAACACTTTTTGAGGTGGAAGCAAGTTGGATTGTTCTCGCTTGAGAAACTAAGAGTTGATTGCAGACTAAACTATTGAAGTGGAATGATGAGATTGCAATACGAAGGGTAGAGAGGTCCTTGAAATAGCTAAGAGTTCTTTGGAGCTTGGTCCAAAAAAATCAGGTGACAATGCTTAGGAATTCAGGTAGCAGCAACAAAGGATGGATGATGTTGGACACATATAGGTAAAATTTTTGAATTGTATGAAATAATAATAGACTCATGACCATATGGTAATTTGATCTACACCTTGTAGTTGTAGCAAGTCTATATGGTGTGTTTTGATTTGATGTATTGTTCCTAAAGAACGTTTGAGTATATACCCAATATCTCCATGATTTGGAGTGTGTTGTATGTGCCCATATCTATGTAGCATAAAAAGGGAATATCATTGTAAGACCTAGAGAGGCATTCATATCCCTTTATCATTTGTCCCTGTTGACTTGGTAGTTCTTGTCTAGTTTAATTTAGTAGCCTCTGTTACGGAGTTCTTTAATTCTTGGAGGAGTGCGCTATGAGGTGGACCATATTTTTGGTTGTAGACTCTAGGAGGTGAAGTTTTACATTCAGGGGGAGTACATCAATAGGTTGAATGAAGCATGTACACAAGGGACATCCTAGTGAACGAGAAATTGCAACAGTTAGGTACACATGCATTATGATGGATGGTTGTTTCTTTATAAGTGATTTGATAATCACCCTATGAGTGACCTCAGTTAAGATTTGTTAAACAAAAGGTATTACAGAATCATGTGCTAGTGTGTGTTCTGTGTTATTGAAACAACGAATCGAACAGATTGCCAATACATAGAAAATGAATGGAAAGACAGCAGAGAAATACAGTAAGCAACACAAAGACACAAGCTATTTTTAATAAGGAGTTCACCCTATTCTCCAGGGCTACGTCTCTGGTCCAGCTTCAATGGTGGCCTTGTTTTATTATGTCTTTGAGCAGAGAAATTACAATACAGGGACTCAATATGAGTTCTCCTGAAGCAGATTTTGCTTGGCAGGGTGGTTCTTGGATTCCCCAAGCCACATGGAGTACATAGACTCGTGTTCTTCCTACTAGCTCTGTGACCCTCGGTCTATAGTGGAAAGAGCCAACTGTGATGCTCAATCCGGATAGATTCCTCTATGGGAAGGCTTGATTCTTCAAGCTCTTTAGTGCTCGATGCTACCTGTGGTCAGCTCGGCCCTCTGTCTCCTTTGCTTGGCTTTACTGCTCTTTGTGCTTAGTCCTCCTCTCAGGGTTCACTATTCACTGTCTCTCTTGGTCGCTTGGACTCTTCAATCTGAATCTCTCTTCTGATCCCTGTTCACTGTCTCTACTCATGGCTTTATCCATTCGACCTCCATGCCTATTCGTTTCCTCTCCTACCTGCATCGATTCACCTGTCGCCTGTGTGCTTTGAATTCCTTGTTCAGTGTTAGCATGGATGCTCGAGAAGTAGCCACATCTCCTCATCAGAACTGCGCCAACCCGCTCGTCGATTCGTTGATTTCTCCACCGTGGCGGTCAATGGATTCCAAAACCTCTTAAATCGTGGCTTAATCCCCTGTCAATTCTGCTCTGTCCATCAGGCGCAATCTCAGCCGTCTGATCTAGGCTCCTCCAAATCCAATGTCAGTCGCACATCGAGCGTGATTGACTTGCTCAACCGATAACGTGCAATCGTGACGGTTTTTCTCTCTCCTCCGCTGCCACGCGTCGATCGCTAAGGGTTCTCGCTTTGTTTTCTCCAAAACCGCTTACCGTTCAAGGGCACCCCGATCAAACCGTCGGTTTCCAAGGTGTGGGTCCCACCTTCATACGATGGCACTTTTTCTCTTTTCCGCCCACGGTCCTCTGGCTCCCAACATGACCGAGTGCCTAAGCACTACCATTTCTGCCCTATTTGCCTAACGCGCATCGAAAATCAGCTCCTTTTCCCAATCCAGGGCTCCCAGGGGCTATTTTGACCTCCCGCGCAGTCTCCATGGGCCTCGTTCAGTGCACTTTGACCAAGGTCCTCGTCGTTCCACGCCAGCTGCCATGGCCACTGGTTCAAGGTGTTTTCGGTTGCTGTTTTGGATTCTTCAAGGGTTTGTTCTACTTGATTTAGTCACGATTCTATGATAGTCATTTATGGATCCAATTCGAATCACGACCTCCCAACTGAAAAGCTTTTGGACCACCAAAAGTTAGTTTTTCTTCAAGCATCGACTAAGTGAGGAAACTAGTCGGAAGACCCGTACAGTTTTAACTCATTTGGACAGCCGTGTGGTTGGGTGTAATGGCAGCTCCCCTTAGGACCACATTAGTTTTCATATGCTTATAATGTGGCAACCTCCGTTAGGAAGGGTCAAGCCATTAGCTAGTGTTTCAATTCAATAAGTTATGTTTCGGTATTTGCAATAGTTACTAGAAGTGCTCCGACATAAGCTCTTTATCCAACTAGTGATGTTCCTACATACCCTGGTGTTACAATAATTTATGATGGCATCTGCATGCATTCCAATTTAGTTTTTCTTCAAGCATCGACTAAGTGAGGAAACTGTTGTCTCACTTGTCCAATCTCTATCCACTTCACACTACTCGGATTCGAACCTTTAAGCCTAATTCTGAGGTATTCCACCTGTCCACTGCACGCCGTCCTTACCTTCCTGTCCAGCACTGTATCTTCCTGCAACTCATTAAGATATTCAGGTAGCAGGTCATCAACAAAAGGCAATTGACTCTGCTCTTCAGGGTCCTCAATCATTGAAGGTTCAAACAACCTCAAGCAATTTGCATTCACGACTGAGTAGATATGCATGTAAGCTGGTAGATCAAGGCGAAAAGCATTCTCACCAATCTTCTCAAGTATCCTGAAGGGTCCATAGATGATAGGTTTGAGCTTCTTACCTTCACCTTACATCCTGTCCTTGCTGATATACAGCCAGACTTGGTCTCTAACTTGAAAACCATGCTCCATCTAATGCTTATCATGCCTAGCCTTGTACTTGGCCTGGCTCTTTTCCATTTGTTCCTGTACTACCTGGTGGATCTCTTGGATCTGTTCAATGAACCTAGTTGCTTTGTCCACATCACTGTGTCCATCAACCATGGTATCTTTACCAAAGACAAAATCCAACGGAGACCTTGGTATGAAACCAAAGCAGGTCTCAAAAGGAGATCTCTGTGTAGAAGAGTGTTTGGCTCTATTGTAAGCATGCTGCACATAGCACAAGTGCTCATCCCAAAGCTTAGGATGTTTGCTGCAATATCCTCTCAGTAACTAGATCACTGTCCTGTCAGCTACTTCTGTCTGGCCATCTGTTTGTGGATGAAAAGCTGTGCTTTTCTTTAATTTGGTGTCCATTAGTTCCCACAGACTAGACCAAAACTTCCCCACAAATCGAGGGTCTCGATCAGATATAATAGAAGTGGGTAATCCAAAATGAACCCATACATGTTCAAAGAATAATTTTGCAGTTTGTTCAGCTGTAATCTGTTTACTACAGGGTATCAAAATACACATTTTACTGAACCTATCCACAATAACATATAGATAATCATGACCTTTCCTAGATTTGGGTAGTCCTCCAACAAAATCCATGGAAATGCTCTCCCAAGGGTGAGAAGGAACTAGCAATGGAGTGTACAAGCCTAGTTTTCTGTTGTTGGGCTTGCTTTTAGCACACATAGCACACCCTTTTACATATCTAGAAACTGTCTCACTCATTCTTGGCCAATAACAAAACCTTTCCAGCTGTGCAACTGTTTTACTTACCCCAAAGTGACCTGATATCAGAGAAGTGTGTGCTTCCCTAATTATCTTTGCTCTCTCAGTTTGTGGAATGCAGAGTTTCCCACAATGATATAAGAGTCGGTCCTTCACATGATAGTCCAAGTCTTCTACTCTTTTGCCTTGACTCAAAGTTTCATATACATCTTTAAAGTCCATATCCTGAGCATACTATCCTATGTAGATTTCATGTAGCACAGAATTATGCTTAATTATGGTAGATGCATTTATAATGGGTCTAGATAACATGTCTGCAACCTTGTTACGTGTGCCCTTTTTATATCTGATGACTAAATGAAACTGTTGTAGAAAACCCATCCATCTATAATGCCTTGACTGTTGCAACTTAGTTTGGGAGTGTAGATATTGAAGTGGCTGATGATCAGTATGTATTACTGTTTCTTTTCCCATTAAGTAATGTTTCCACATTTTTACACTCTGAACTAATGCATAGAATTCCTTATCATAGGTAGGATAGTTAACTACTGCAGGATTAAAAGTCTCAGAATGATAACATATGGGTTTACCGTGCTTTGTCAACACTACTCCCATGGCATAGTCACTTGCATCAGTTTGGATCTCAAATGGTCTTTGTAGATTTGGCAATGCTAGTATGGGTGTTGTACTAATTTTTCCTTTCAAGGTGTCGAAGGCTTTCTGTTGTTTGCCTCCCCACTGAAACACCTTGTTCAATCCTGTCAAAGCATGTAAGGGAACTGCAATTGAGGAGAAATTTGAAATGAACTTCCTCCAATACTGTGCTGCTCCTAAGAAGCTTCTCACTTCTGTAGCAGACTTGGGTTTAGGCTAGTTTACAATGACTGCCACTTTAGAGGGATCTATTTTCAATTCACCTCCCCCTACTATGTGACCCAAATAATTTAGAGAGGTTTTTCCAAATTCATATTTGGAGAGTTTAGCATAAAGTTTTTCTCTTCTCAAAACATCTAATGTCTGCTTAACATGCTTTAAATGTTATTCCCACGTTTTACTAAAAATCAGAATGTCATCCAAATACATAATAACAAAATCATCAAGGAAAGGTCTGAGTACATCATTCATTAATCTCATGAAAGTAGCAGGGACATTGGTCAAGCCAAAAGGCATAACCAGCCATTCATACAATCCCTGCTTTGTTTTGAAAGCAGTCTTCCATGCATCTTGCTCTGCAACTCTGACCTGATGGTATCCACTGTGCAAATCTAGCTTGGTGAAATAAACAATTTCCTTCAATTGATCTAAAAGATCATCTATGCAAGGAAGGGGATAACTATTTTTTATCGTTATTTTATTCAGTGCTCGGTAATCAATGCACATTCTCCATGAGCCATCTTTCTTTCTCACCAAAATGATTGGTGACCCACATGGTGATGTGCTAAGCCTGATGAACCCTTTCTAGAGCAACTCTTGCACCTGCTTCTTGATTTCAGGATTCTCTAAAGCAGATAACCTGTACATCCCAATGTTAGGCAAAGGAACATCTTGCTGCAAAATAATATCACATTTTCTATTCCCTTTTTGGGTGGTAGACCTTGAGGTTCTTGAAAGAAGACATCATACTCTGAAACAATCTTTTCTATATCAGCTTGCTGATCAGAATTACAGCCCTCAAATACATAGGTTTTATCAGTTTTCTTTTCCTTTACAACCATTAGTAAGAATTGTTTGCATGAATTTATCATTCTTTTCATCTGTCCTGAGATTATGAGAGTATAATTATTCTTGAGCTTATGAGCTCTTACAAAGTATTCGATTCCATATTTAACAAGTAGATACTTGTTCTCAGCTCTATAGAAAATAGCCTTTCTATCATACAAGTAAGGACTTCCTAAAACAATTCCACATATATCAAAAGGAATTACATCTAACTCAACCTCATCTACAAATGCTGACCCAAAAGAAAACTTGAGTTTGCACTGTCTAATCACTTGTAGTTGTGCTTTATCATTCAACCATCCTAATGGGTATGGTTTCTTATGAGGTGTAGTTGTTAATCCCAATTTCTTTACAATTGCTTCAGAAATTAGATTTACTTGTGAGCCACTATCAAACAAAGTATCAATCTTTTGATATTTGGAAACAACTCGAATATGGAAAAGCTCACGCCTTTTTCTCTCATGTTCTTCATCAATAACAGATTGAGCAGAATTACTGGTAGATGCTTCAGAATTCTTACCTTTTATACCTGTGGCTGCAATGATTGTTTCATCTCCTGAGTCTGACCCCAAATCCTTCTAAATAGTTGCAGCAGTCGTCTTCTTCTTGCCCTCAGACTTCTTAGGTCTCAGCTCTGGATGCAGAATCTAACAGTGCTCATCATCATGCCCCTCCTTTTTACAGTGGGTTCATGACGCTTTGCCTTTCTGTGCAGTGTTAGCCTTCCTTTCTTTCCACTTTTGCTTTCTTTTCTCCTTGCTCTTGCTTACAGTGGGTTGGGATATTCCCCCAACTTCTAGATTTCCATTCTTTCCTCGAGCTTCTAGATGAGTAGCTTGTACAGATACCTCATCTATACTAGTGGAATTAAACATGAGGATAGTGTGCCTCATGTAGCTGTGTAGACCACCAATGTACTTCAAAAGAGTTTCTAGTGAGTCTAATGAAATACCTAACATCAATGCTCTCTTTCGGAACTCTTGAGTATACCCTTTTACACTTTGCCCTTTCAATTACCGAAGATTTTGCCAACTCATCATGGCTTGTTGCATGTAGGCCAATGGATAGAACTGCTTTCTGATGGCAGAAACAAAGTCACTCCAGACAGAGATTGTCTTACCATGCTTCTTCATATCAGCTTGGGTTCTGCCTTCCCACTAAACCAAGGCAGTGCCCCCTAGGCATAGGCTTGCCAGCTGAATCTTGCTCTTGTCTGAGTCTATATTTTGTACTCTACAATACACATCAATTTGTTTTATCCAGTTGTCCAACTTTTCAGCATTCAACTCTCCATCATAAATAGGCAAATCAAATTTAACATCTAACTTAATCAAAGATGCTTTCTTATTATGCACAGTGATACTAGGAGGTGTAGGGAAGCTTTATTCTTTTCCCTTTCCTTTGGAGTGGTCATGGGAATGAGATTCATCTTCTTCTTTATCTTGCTTAGAGCCTGATGAATATTCATCCTTATGCTTTCTAAAGTCCCTATACATTTCTTCCACCATGGACTTTATAGCTAGGAAACTTTCTAGGAATTGAGAGTCTGGCCCTATAGAACCTTCTTCTGACATTGTCTTTTGAGAATAGACTCTTCCAATTTCAAGATTAGTTTCCACCAATTCTCCTTCTCCTAATTTGAGCTTTGATCTAGTGATCATTCACAGCTAAACCAACACAAGCTTGTCTAACCTTACAGCCTAGAGCTCTGATACCACTTGATCTAATAATCACCCTATGAGTGACCTCAGTTAATATTTATTAAACAAAAGGTATTACAGACCCATGTGTTGGTGTGTGTTCTGTGTTATTGAAACAACGGATCGATCAGATTGCCAATACATAGAAAATGAATGGAAAGACAGCAGAGAAATACAGTAAGCAACACAAAGACACAAGTTATTTTTAATAAGGAGTTCACCCTATTATCCAGGGCTACGTCTCCAGTCCAGCTTTAGTGGTGGCCTTGTTTTATTATGTCTTTGAGAAGAGAAATTACAATACAGGGACTCAATATGAGTTCCCCTGAAGCAGATTTTGCTTGGCAGGGTGTTTCTTGGACAACCCAAGCCACGTGGAGTACACAGACTCTTGTTCTTCCTACCAGCTCTGTGACCCTCGGTCTATAGTGGAAAGAGCCAACTGTGATGATCAATTTGGACAGATTCCTCTATGGGAAGGCTTGATTCTTCAAGCTCTTTCGCACTCGATGTTGCCTATGGTCAGCGCGGCCCTCTGTCTCCTCTACTTGGCTTTACTACTCTCTGTGCTCAGTCCTCCTCTCAGGGTTCACTATTCACTGTCTCTCTTGGTCGCTTGGACTCTTCGATCTGAATCTCTCTTCTGATCCCCGTTCACTGTCTCTATTCGTGGTTTTAGCCATTCGACCTCCATGCCTGTTCCTTTCCTCTCCCGCCTGTGTCAATTCACTTGTCGCCTGCGTGCTTGGAATTCCTTGTTCGGCATCAGCATGAACGCTCGAGAAGTAGCCACATGTCCTCATCGGAACTGTGCCAGCCCGCTCGTTGATTCGTTGCTTTCTCCACCGTGGCGGTCAACAAATTCCAAATCCTCTTAAATCGCGGCTTAATCTCCTGTCAATTCCGCTCTGTCCATCGGGTGCAATCTCAGCCGTCCGATCTGGGCTCCTCCAGATCCAACGTCATTCGCATGTCGAGCGCGGTTGACTTGCTTGACCGATAACGCGCGATCGCGGCGGTTTTTCTCTCTCCTCCACTGCCACGCGTCGATCGCTGAGGGTGCTCGCTCTATTTTCTCCAAAACCGCTTACTGTTCAAGGGCGCCCCAATCAAACCGCCGGTTTCCAAGGTGTGGGTCCCACCTTTGTACGATGGCGCTTTTTCGCTTTTCCGCCCACGGTCCTCTGGCTCCCAACGTGACCAAGTGCTTAAGCCCTACCATTTCGGCCCTGTTTTCTAAGTGCTAACGCGCATCGAAAATCGGCTCATTTTCCTAATTTGGGGCTCCCAGGGGCTATTTTGACCTCTCGCACAGTCTCGATGGACCTCGATCAGTGTGCTTTGACCAAGGTCCTTGTCGTTCCACACTGGCTGCCATGGCCACTGGTTCAAGGTGTTTTTTATTGTTGTTTTGGATTCTTCAAGGGTTTGTTTGACTTGATTTAGTCATGGTTCTATGGCAGTCGTTTATGGATCCGATTCGGATCAATAAGACCATCAATAGTTTAATGATGTCTAACATGATTGAGGTATGGGATAATTAGTACTAGGATGAACCAGATACAGAATTTTCTATGGAGGAGGTTAATTCATAGTGAAGCATTTGTTGTAGAGGAGAAGATGTTGAAGACCACAACAAATGAAAATTAAGAAAAATAATTGTTAAGGGGGGTGTTGGAATATGTATCTCCCACTTGTCTTATGTGTGTGATCATATTTGAGTTGTTAAGATTATTGGTCTAAGTAGAGATGGTTCTTTACGTAGATAGTATAATCCTTGTTTCTAAGAGGTTGTTCGAAGTAGTTGGGTGTGAGAGAGTCTCTACAAGATAGTTCATAGTTTAGTGTGTAGTTGAGATATTCCTTCAACCAATAGATGTCCATGATATTTTCCTATTTTAAGATAAAATTCCATGTATTTATATTTGTAACATTATTTGATTAATGCAGAGAGTGTTCAACACAATTTTGGTGTGCAATATTTGTAAAGTCAAATAGAGGATGAGGGTTAATGTTGATGGGATAAGAGGCAAAATAGAAGATTGTCACTACAAAGGTTTTACCATGAATAAAAAGAATGAAATAAGAATTTTTCAAAAAACCTATGGGTAAATTGTCTTCCTTAGATCATAACCCATATTAAATATTATGAAATAAGTTAATAATTGACTTAGCTTACTTGTTTATTGAATACCATATTATTAGTTTAAAAAAATAAATTAATGATTAATTTTTGCATGCGTTTTGGGTACTAACGATTAGTTTGGTTTAAATGCGCAGATGAATGTCCGTTTATTTGGTTTAACTCTTCTTTATTGTTGCAAGGCTAGTATGAAAATCCTGGACTTGTAGTTTGAAATCTGCTAAGGGGCCTGGTTTCATGCAAAGTACAGCTGTTCAGAAAAGCGAGGTTTCAACCCTAAGATGATACCCTGGAAAAAGAGGGATGGGATGGGATGGGATGGGATGGGATGGGATGGGCTGGGCTGGGCTGGATTGAGGCCCTCAAAGATTGTCTGAACATTTACTATTAAAATTTTTGATTTAAAAAAGTGAAAGTGAGATAAGCCGATGGTGTAAGAAAATTGCATTTAAGTTTGGGTTTGATATAAATAAAATATTAAATAACTATACAAAATATTTAAATAATATAAAATCATAATTTTTTTTTATTAAATCCCATTCATATTAAATCCAAGGTGGAAAAAAAATCTATACTGGTGTAATCAATTTGATTTAACAAAAAGCCAATAGTTACACCAAACAGTTTACCCATCATGCTATGGTCTATACACTAAGATTTCCCCAGAATTTTTGGGCGGATTTCAATCAGAATCCATGTTGAAAAACGAAAGGAGAGACTTGAATGGCATCGCCAGTGCCAGAGACTGAGATTTATGACACGTTGATAAATTGTGTGGATAATATCACAACACAGTCAGATTTATTTATCGAAGATATATTTTTGGTAGCGTTTAATCATTTTGGGGGCAAAGTTATAAATGTAGAACAGTTAAATCTGATTATGTTGTATTTAACTGTTTAAACATTGTCATTAGGCGGTTTATTTGTAAGTTTTAGTTTATTTTGTTGGGATGTGATAAGAGTTTTTGTTTTAATTAAAATATGTGTTTAAATGCATAAATAAGATAATTTAAAATTTCTTTACTAGTTTATCCAATTTTATAATTTATGTGTGATTCTAACCGATTTTATCTTCTTTAAAATTTCTTTACTAGTTTATTCAATTTTATAATTTATGTGTGATTCTAACCGATTTTTTTTTTTCAAAATTAACATAAAAATATATGACAGATTTCCTCATTTAAATTTATAATTACAATATATCAAAAGTTAATAAAAATTATGATGGTTATGTTACATAATTTTTTCAAAATTAACATAAAAATATATGACAGATTTCCTCATTTAAATTTATAATTACAATATATCAAAAGTTAATAAAAATTATGATGTTTATGTTATTTTATGTAGATCACCTCTGGTGCGTTGGAGATTTGGGTAGAGCATATTGACTATCACAGGTATGAGAGGGTAGTGTTTTTTGTGGAAAATTCTTTTTTTGTGTTAATTTTGTTTGGGAAATAACCAAAAACAAGGGTTGCCTTGGCTTCTTTAAAGGCTCAATCTTGCTCTCTTGTTAGCTCTTAGGCCTATTATTTTGTCAACCATAACAGCAACTATATATACAAGGCAACTGTTGATGTACGATGTTTCTGAAATTTTGATAAATAATACAGTTACCTTAACCTTAATCTTCAAAAAAAATCTCCACGAGTCACACTATAAACTAAATGTTTTTCATAAATATTATTGTATGTTTTATTGGCTAACAATAATCCATTTCATAAATAGTATTGTAAAATTTTATTTGATTTTGGTTTTGTAAACTGGTTTGGTACCAGCAATACCAACAATCTCAACCAGAGACAAATTTATTTTTAGGAAAACCAATAGAAGAGACTAAGAAAACCCATGGAAGAGACTAACTTATTTTAGGAAAAAACAAGAAAACCCATAGAATAGTTAAACAAGGCCGTGACAGGTAAACCTGCAAACACATAACTACTACGGCGGCACCAGTACTGTTCGATGCTCCCGCATTCTGCATCATACTGATGCATTGCGCGAGATCAGTCTTTCTAGCTATCTTCTCTTCTGCTGGATCAAAGGATACGCTTTCTGATAGTCCAGAATGGCCTTCAACAAATGCCTGAACGAGAACTTTGGCCACAGAACGGGTGTCACATAGAGGAACGTGAAAGAAGACTGCCATAACAGAAAGTTACTGAGCCTTATCTCCCCAGATGTTCGGATCAATAGCTGCGGCTCTCCACAGTTCGCGGTGTACAGATGACGCTCAATTTCCTCTGCCGTGACTGATGATTGAAGCCCATCAATTTCTTCGGATGCTGCACCATCTTCGTTGCTTTGGCTGTGAAAACCATTGTCAGCGAATTCGTATTTTTCATGAACTTCAATCCTCCTGCTCACAGCTTCATGGCACACGTTTTCTACTGCTTTGACGATTTCGTGAGTGGAAGTGTAAGGAGCGAAAATATTAAGGATGACTTTCTCATTGCCTTGGCTCATAGCCATAGCTTTTTGTGCCGCTCTCCTGACGGGCTCGGGAAGAAGGCTCAGCTCTCCCAGTATCTGCACGCGAATTTCATATTCTGTGACCATGCTTTCCTTCATCGGATTCATCAGCGTGGCCACCTCTTCTCTCGAGCGCTTGAAATTCTCGATGCTGAATGCGTACACGCTCACGCATTTGATGCCTAAATCATAGCAATCCCTCAAGGTATGCATGAGGGTGTCGTATCCGAATTGATGGCCGCTCGTCTTCTCCATCTGACGATGGGCTGCGTATCTTCGATTGCCGTCCAGGATGATCGCTACGTGTTTAGGAATGGGGCCAGCGCATATCACCCAGATAAACCATCTCCTTAACACTTCGTATATCGCGTTTGCACTCGAGGCGATCCCTCTTGCAACAATGGACCGCAGGGCGGCCACTTCCATCTTGAAACTCTAACACTGCAATTTCTTTCACTACGCCTTTTTATGAAGACTGCACCCTCTACCGCACATAGAATTCAATATTTGCCTTCTGACGTTTTCCTTCCCAATGAGGTATAAAGGTGAGGAAAGCCCTATTTCCAACCCTATTGCATAGTAAATGCGATCTGACATGGGTTGATATAACACGTTATAACACACCAAGCGGTGATGAGAGAGAAAAAAAATAGCCACCTGTTATATACTGTTATATCGGTCCCATGTCAAACCGCATTTACTATGCAATAAAATTGGAAATAGAGCTTTCCTAAATGTGACGGCCGGTTCCATGTCAAACCGCATTTACTATGCAATAAAATTGGAAATAGAGCTTTCCTAAATGTGACGGCCATGACGGATTTTACGAAGTTTCTTTCAAAAACTGTATCTCGTATAAATTTGGTAAGCTTTCTACTATAACTACCATTCTTTGTATATATGTTACCATTTACATGCGTTACCTAAATTCCATTTACATGCGTTACCTAAAACTGTTTTGCTAAAAATAATATTTAAAAATGGTTTTTTTTAATAAAAATTTATATATTCTAATAAAGTCATCTAATCATCCAATTTAATTTTTATTATAGTGTATTTTGAAAAGAAACAATTAATTTTGTTCGCAAGGGGTAGCTCAAGTGGTGATGGCTGTGGAAATGAAGTCTCACCTAATCGGAGATCTTGGGTTTGATTCTTGTGCTAGCCTCCCGGGAAATGGAGTGAATAACGGACATGTAAAAATTCCAAAATGAGAAGGTCCTACCAAGCTTACTAAAAGAAACAATTAATTTTAATTTTCAAAAAACTAAAAATGTTATAACAAAATTTTAGAAATAGTTATTTGGCTCAAATAAATAATAAGAAAAGTCAAACTTATATTAATAATTAAACAAAATAACTAGTAATATAACTTAATTAAACTAAAAAATAATAAAGACAGATTTTATCACAAAAATAAACTAATTAATAAAATATGATTAACTAATATTGTTTATATTAACATATACACAATTTTATATGTATATAATTATTTATATATATATATATATATATATTTTTATAATTAAGTTTATTAAAATATATTTTTAATATAATAATAATTCATGTTAAATTGAAAATATAGAGAAAAACTATAATCATGAAAAATGGAGAAATAGAAAAAATTAAAGAATTAAAAATTAGATAAAAAATAAATAAAACTAAAACAAAAAATTACTAAACAACTCACAATAATACTTCAACTAGTCACCTTACAAATATATAAATTTATATAATAAGAAAAACAAAATTCCTAATGTTAAACTATGGATAAAGGATAATTTTTTTTAAACTATTTAATTTATTACTCTATATTCATAAATTAGCGTTTTCTTTAATTTATTAATACTCCATAAACTTAAGCATACTATATGAGTCTCAACCTAATGTTTTACATTTAATTATTCATCATGTGCAATTTCACACTGTGAGTGAAAAAAGATATGGACTTTTTCTAACACATCCAAAGACCCACTATGGATGAGTATATTTTTATGTTGGAACCTCAGTATTATAGAGCATTCTATGCTTATTTTGGAGTCTCATTATAATCTTTTAGCATTATAGGTTTTGTATAATTTGATTATTTATCTTAGTCTCATCATAATTTCCTAATATTCTAAATTTTATATAATTTGATTATTTATCTTAAAGTATCACATTGTAAAAATATTAATTTTTTTATTTTATTTTTTATCTAAAATATGATTAATTTTTTAATTCATTTATCAAATGATTCGTTCACCAATTTAAAAATTTAAAATTTAAATAAACACTTAATAGTAAATTTTATAAAGATCGTTATAAATAAATATCCAGCAAATTTAAGCCGTCTCCAAAATATCTTCAGCTCATCGTGTGACGTTTTATGAATGTTATATTTGATTTTAATACGAGGCAAAGGGATCTGGAAATGTCAAAAAGATGGTTTTATGAATGTTCTATTTGATTTTAATAGGAGGCAAAGGGATCTGGAAATGTCAAAAACGATATTTAGTTTGGTTGGTGAAAGCCCGTTCACATAGTTATGCCACGTTAAAGTTCTTTCAATGACAGCTTTGTATTATGTGATGTTAAAGTTTTTTTTCATGTGAGAACATAAAGGTGTTTTTTTCATTTTTTTTAAATATTTTAAGTTATTTAATTATTTTATTTTTTAATCTAATATAATTAATTAATTTAAAAATATATATATAATTTTTAATCAAAGTTTGATATAAAGATGTTAGGAAAATTACTAATATTAAAATTATCTATTAAAAATTAAGATATGGTAAAATATTTGATGATGGTGATAATTGTAACGTTTTACTTAATCTTATCATGTTAATTTTTATTAGTGCTTAATTGACTTATAATTATCAAGAAATATTGGTATATACCTATATTGTGAAACTATAATTTTATTTTATTGATACAAATTTTATTATTATTATTATTATTCAATTCCCAACTTGTCTTCTCAAATTTAATTTTGGATAGAATATGTTCTCCTCCAATTTATTCCAAATTAAATATCCATATCCAAGGTGTCTATTCAAATTTAGTTTTGAGAGCATATGGGTTTCTCCAATTTATTCCAAATCTACTTGGGAGAAGATATGGCTTTCTCCAATTTAATTGTAAAGTTACTATTCATATTTTATTGCCAAAATGTCTTCTCAAATCTACTTTGAATAAGATATGGTAAGAAAAGTCAAGAATACTAAATGAAAGGATGAAGGGGTAGTCATGACATTAATGATAGGTGGTTGAGGTGAATGCAAGGAAGATAAATAAAAGGGGGAGGATGATGAGAGGAGGGGGAGATCCTTGGTCTTGGTTTTGGTTTGGAGGATTTTGTTTTGGAGGAGGGATGTAGAGAAAGAGAATGGAGAGAATAGAGAGATAAATGAGAGAATACAAACTTGGATCTGGAGAGTGTTTGTTTAACTTGGACACACTAAACCTGGTTGGACTTGGGCTAGAAGGGCTAAGAACTTCCACAGGTTCACTAGTTGGCTAGAAGGTAAATTCAGTCGGGAAGTCGAGAGGAGCATCCCAACATAGTCACAAGCATCTTAACCAAGCTATTGAAACATGTATTTGATTACTTATGTAAATGGTTGCAATGAAATTTTTACTTGTTTAATATGTTGTAAATAAATTTTAATTGTATATTGTGATCAAATAAATTTTGAGTTATAAATAAGTTATTTCCGTTCTTATTGAGTTTAAATTAAATAAATTTAGTTTGTAGTTAGAAGACCCTATGATAAATTCTCACATATGGTATTAGAGCCTAGGTTCAAAATTTGGACCTTGAAACCAACCTACTAGCGAAAAAAACACAATAAACAACATTGCAAACAAATTTAGTTATATTAGAAACCAAAATAAATTTAAATGACATTGACCATAAATTTAAATGATGGAAAAACAATATTTTCCATATTTTCATCAAAATCAATATATAGCATACTTTTATTTATATATATTATATATATATAATATGCAAAATGCCGTGTTTACTTTTTCCCTGTAATTTTAAAGAGGACAATTTTACCATTTTTAGATGTAACCATGATGTAAATATAATCATCAATGTTTTGAAAAAAATTAAAATCTATTGAAAAAAATATAAAATATAAAATATAAAAATATTATCAAAAAACAATGGCTTTTCAATATAAAATATAAAATATAAAAATATTATCAAAAATCAATGGCGTTAACCAGAGAAAGTAACGTGGAAATCTAGAAAAAAATATAAAATATAAAATAAAAAAATATTATCAAAAAACAATGGCGTTAACCAGAGAAAGTAACGTTGGTCACCCTGGCGTAACGTTGGTCACCCTGGCTCTACGCATGGAAACAAAGCTGTTGTTGCTTCCACCTCATAGGAAAACACTGACCTCCTGCTACTTAGAACAACATTAGACAACACTCCCAATACTTTTTCTCTATGTGGTTTCTTTTTATCCGTTGCTTCATCAATAGCATTATGACCATGAGTGTGATCAGCATATCCATGGAAGTATTTAAAATTTGCCAATCTCTGCCCCAGGTCCCTGCTCTTGCACTGCTGCAAGCGGCTCCTTGTAGGTGGGCACTCCAAGGTTCCAGTCCCTATTGAGTTTCATCTCGTGTACTCCTACGGTGATGGAATGTTGAGCTTGACCCCTCTAGACCTTACCTTAAAACTTAATTCAAGATTCACTTTGCATTGAAAATGCCTAAATTCAAGACTAAGAAAATATCTACCTACCACTCAAAATAGAGCGAGAAATAATGGACGCATTGTATAGTGATTAACATAGTAATGTGAAATTTAATTTTATTTGCCCACTATGCAAGCATAAACAATTAAATAAATAATTTTGGAAAGTGAAAATTTGGATTAATACTCATTCTTTGAAGTTGGTTTTTAAATTAGAAATAAAGTAAGTATATATATATATATATATATATATATATATATATATATATATATATATATATATATATCATTAAAATAAGTATATTATTTCATTATAACAAAAAAAACACATGATTAAAATAGGGAGAATATATTGCCCCATGAAAATTGATATAAAAAACAGAAAAAAGGAGGAAAGAAGAAAAAAGGGATAAAATATACAAACACTAAAATCAATAAGTATGAGAAGAAAATTGTTGTTAAAAAATGGCATGAAAAGATTTTATGGCTTTATTTTTTGTGGTTTTCAAAATTAATCCTATCCAAGGAAGTAGAAGTAGGGCTTGGAATGAGAGATGTGTACTTCAAGCATTCCTTACCATTGAGGAAGCTTGCATTTGTCTACAACACAACAGGAACAATATGTATTTATGATAAGTTTAATCTCCTCGCTTATTGTTTCTCCATGGTGTGCATGTATGTATGATAAGTTTAATCTCCTCACCTGTTGTTCTATTTATGTATGGTGAGTTGGAGCTTTTGGACATGCATAAAGAGTAATGTCAAAATCTCATTCCATGAAAACAATTATACCTCAACCATCAAAACATGATTAATTCATTCTAAAACCCAACCACATTATAGAGCTTATATTAAATGTCTCCTTATGTACTATATTTTTTCTGAGGTGAAAACTATAATGTTAGGACAACAATGCGGAAACTAGATTGTTGGTATAAAAATTACTCACTTTTTTCTGTAAAATGATATTTTCTATATGGCAATTAGATTTCTTTTCAAATTACTCATGTTCAAAATGATAAACTGACCCACCAATGAGAATTAAATAGTTGAAATCAATAAGAATTAAATAGTTGAAATACTTTTCTTTGGGACATTTTTCACTTGGATATCCAAATATGTTTACCAAGAGTTACTGCCCAACATAAATTACACAATTCACTACATAAATTTACATAGGAGTTTATTGAGGTTAGTGCCCACCAAAATTACACTTAGATAACTAAATATCTTTACCAAGAGTTACTACCCACCATAAATTACGCAATTCACTACATAAATTTACATAGCCCACCAAAATTTATGCAAGTTGTGGCAGAACCTTTAGATAGAAGAATTATTGACTCAGTAAACAAAGATAACTTATATATGTATACAAGAAGGTTGTAATTTCCTATAGAGTTAAGTCCCTTTAATAAAATCGAGATTATTTCTTAAAAATTTTGATTAACATTAATACAAATCAATATTATTTTGCAGAAAATATATTTTCGTATAGCCATATTATTTCTTATAATGAAAATATTTAGTGAGAATGTTGACCTTTTAAGTTGCATTAAAACAAGTTGTTTATTTATTAATAATATTCAATAATATAAATGAATTTAAGTGAAATTTTGACGAGTTACTCACATTATGCTTGATGCCATGCATATTTCTAAACTTTTTTTAGATGCAACTTCTTGAAATTTTCTTGAGACATAATAGAGTTATATTAGATATTGTCATAGTATTAATATGCATATGTTTACAAAACATAAATCCAACATATTTAGATTAAAGTTTCAAAGGTGAACACCAATTGATTAGCACATTAGAACCTTCTTTAAGACAATATATAATATTGAAATATTAAAACATGTAACACTAGCCATTCTATATATATCATTGGGATAGTAAATACCTAACAATAATGTCAGTATTGAGTTGATTGAAGCCATTAGACACCTAATTTGAAAACATAAGAATAATATATATATATATATATATATATATGACAATCTAGCATTATTGATGGAATTTCAAGAGGACACATAGTTATAATAATGTGATTAAAAATGGTAAGTTAATGTTTATTTGAAGTGTGTTAGATAGCAATGGGAGCAGTGGTAGATCCACGGTTATCTTCTCAATATTAGAAATACTCGTTTACAAGCATAACAAAAGGAAAACTTACACCTATCATTATGCAAAACATGTGTGAGCCAAGTAAGAATTGATAAGGCCCTAAGTTATGCTAATAAGTCTTGTGTATCATACAGATATTTGAACAATTCAAAAAGGTGAGGACACAAAGAAATCAAGGTCAAGGAGGGTCATCACAAAGACCTCCTACAAATAACCCATTTCATAACCCAGAGTTGGCTCTCATCTTGCATTCCCTAAAAGCAATTAAGGAGACTTTAAGAGGGCACCAAACAATTGAAGTGGAAGTAGAGCACCCTCCATCAGGGTTGGGAAATCTCAAGGGATCAAGAGACTCTGATAGATGACCTCCAATCAAGGACATTACTAGGGAGCTCCAAAATTTTAAGCTCTAAGAGTTTGCTGGAGGTCGTGCCAGTGAACGTGCAGAAGCCTAGTTAGAAGGAATGAGAAGGTGCTTCGCACTAAGATATTATACTTCCAATTCAAAGGCTAAAATAGTGATATTCCAACTCAGATATAGTGCTCTGAATTGGTGGGGTAACTTAGAGCGTCAACTACACCTCACTCTAGACACAGTTACTTGGGATTTATTTGAGGAGAGATTCTGGAAAATGTACCTACCAGCATAGTATGAAGAACAACAGGTAGGAGCCTTCCATGCTTTGGTATAGGGAAATCATATGGTAGAAGAATACGAGATTAGATTCATGGAATTGGTCAAGTATGTCTCCTACATGGATATTGATCAGTGCCAAGAAGATCATTTCATTTATGGATTGAACCCTAAGATTAGGGCAATGGTACGGATGTGGAAACCATCCTCAGTTGTAGAAGTTATGGAACATGTTCATTATGTTGAAGAGAACTCAGACTTAAAGGGTGGAAACAAAACCATTTTTCCACAACAACCAAGGTTTATGGGGAAGGCCCCTTGTACCTTCCCCAAGGAGGGGAGTTTGAGGCCACTGCCATATGGAAACAAAGTTGTACCCAAAGCATCGACAGTGGGGATTTCAATGCTTACTAGTGCAGCTTCACCCGTAGCTTCAAGGATTTATGCAAACCGAGGTCATACATGAGGAGAAGCAAGTAGGGGCAGGGGTCCCAAGGGAAGGAACTCTTTCTAAAGAAATCCACAACATTTTGTTCAAAGTCTACCACACATCACTTGTTGGGGATGCGAGGGACCTCATTACTAGCGTGACTGTCCTCAGTTACGAACTGGTAACAACCATAGAGAAGGAAAACCACCAATGGGGTGATAAATTAGCCACCATCGAATCTATGCAGCACTTGATAGCTAACAAGTTGAACAATGATTCTTCGAAGAAAGGATTGGGAGCAATATTGATGCAAGAAGGTGGAGTAATAGCTTACGCATCTAGAAAATTGAAGAAACATGAAGAGTTGTATGCTACCCATGACTTAGAGTTAGCAGCAGTGATGTTAGCTTTGAAAATGTGGAGACACTACCTCATTGGGAGAAGATTTGAGTTAAGAACAGATCATTAAAACCTGAAGCACCTCTTCACTCAAAGGGATTTGAATGCTAGAAAAAGGTGGTGGAGCGAATTCATGAGTGAGTATGATTTTGAGATCTCATACATTAAGGGAAAGGAGAATGTGGTGGTTGATGCACTAAGCAAGAGACCACGAACCTTCTCCCTAGTAGACTTGAGGGTCAATTTGAGGGAATGTGTGTTGGAGAAACTCTTTGAAGATAGTTGGTATCTAAAGGTTATATCATCACTCCAGAGTGGGAATCAGATAGAACCAAAGTTTGAGGGATATGTCCTTGAACCAGATGGACTATCAATATTTCAAGGGAGAATGTAGATACCTAAGGAAGGGGGAATAAGAAGGACCATCCTCGAAGAGTCACATAGAGCACTCTATTGTGCACATCCTGGAGTGAAGAAAATGTATGCAAACATGAAGAAACTCTTCTTTTGAGCAGGCATGAAGCACAACATAGTCTAGTTTGTCGCCAAATGTCTTGAATGTCAACGAGTGAAGGATGATCATCGCCATCTAGCAGGACTCCTACAACAACATGACATCCCTATGTCTAAATGGAAGGTAATTTCTATGGATTTTGTTTTGGGGTTGCCACTCACATCTCAAAGGTACAATGCTTTATTGGTTATAGTTGATAAATTGACCAAAAGTGCCCATTTCATCCCAGTAAGATACACTTGCGATGTTACTGAAGTGGCACGAGTTTTTATAAGTGAATTTATTCGACTACATGGGTTACCCACAAAGAATATTTTTGATAGAGACTCCTAATTTACATCTAGGTTTTCGAAAAGTTTGCAGTCAACACTAGGGACTCAGTTAAACCTGAGCACGACATATCATCCAGAAACAGATGGGTAGACTAAAAGATTAAATTAGGTTATGGAAGACATGGTTAGAAAGTATGTCATGGATAATCAGACTTAGTGGGGAAGGTATTTACCATTGGTAGAGTGTTCCTACAATAACAGTTACCATAGTTCAATCGAGATGCCTCCTTATCAAGCTCTATATGGGAGGCCATGTAGGATGCCATTAAGTTGGGAAAAGTTGGAGGACCGAGTAATAGTTGGGCCAGAATTAGTTCAAGAAATGGAGGAATAGGTAAGGCAGATTTGACCAAGGTTAAAGGAAGCACAAGATAGACAAAGAATTATGATGATTCACATAGGACTGATCGAAGTTATGAAGTAGGAGACCAAGTTTTTATTCGTTTCCAACCCAACAAAAGCACCATTCAGTTTGGGAAAGGGACGAAGTTGTCACCTTGGTTTATAGGACCCTTTAGATCAAGGAGAAGATTGGACCAGTTGCCTATCGTCTTGTACTGCCACCCCATGTGCATAAAACTCATGATGTTTTTGATGTATCTATTTTACGACATTATGTTTCTGATGAATCTCACAAACTGGATTGGAGGGAATTGCAAGTCTCGGACATGGGAACCATAATGGTCTAACCATTATGCATATTTGGCTGTAGGGTTCAACAACTTAGATGTCGCATGGTGTAACAAGTTAAGGTCTAGTGGGACAAGTATAACCCAGGATCTGCTACCTGGGAGGATGCAAAGACTATACGTTGTGACTACCCCTCACTTTTTGAGCATCTGTGATGCCCATTTTGACTTAGATAGCTACCTATGCTAAGGCTCTATTACTGTTCCATTTTATTTATGTATGAACGCTATGTAATATTGATGCATTTAGTTGGACTGATGAAACTACTTATATAAATTATTAGATGGATTAGGTATTGATGATTGAAATGTTTTATGTATGACTTACTTGATTATGATTTATCTAGTGCACGACTTATCATAGTTATTGTTGTTTCATGTATGGCTTAAGTGGATATGATTTATCTAATGAATGACTTAGTGAAATTATGATTTATCTAATGTAAGATTTATTTCCAGTATGAACCACAAAATTGACACGTGGATACTAGGCTTAATAACATGATGTTTAACATCACTTATCTATATATATTTTTTTGTTATATATATGTATGAATGAGAACTAACCAGCAGATTGGAAAGAACTATATGATAACCAAGATATACTCTTCCATTGGGAAGGTCGAGACATCTAATGAGGAAATATATGATGTACATTGTTCTATTACATTTTGTATCTACTTGATATGCACTCTTATGACTTAGGTAAAATGTAAACAGTAGGTGACAAGACTACCTGACTGGATTATTCGATGACAAGTATCCAACCAGCATTGTAGTGCGGTCCATATTAGGGTGTTGACCCTATTTGTGAGGAGGGGTGGAGGTATTTCCCACTATGTAACTTCCAAACCTGGAATCATGGGAGACCAGTGATGGACACGCTCCCCTAGATGTGTGATAATGATTGCCAGTTGCCTACTAAGGAAGTTAGGTCGATATAGTCAACGCTTCCGCCATATTGGTTTTATCAGTGGTTAGATTAGTATATCCGATGCCATAGTATATAGCAGCAGAGGATGGATAGGGTGGGAGCGGAAGTAGGTTAGGAAGGATAGGAGGATATAGATTAGTTGGAGACCCTTGATGGGAAGTGGTATCATTATCTGACTTACTTAATTTTACTACTATAACTCTCTCTCTATTTTGTTATGCATTATTGTCAAACTTCTTTCGAACTCCTTGTATCTTTTTCACTCTAACTTTGGGACAAAGTTTTCTGAAGGAGGGGTGTATGTAATGGCCTACTTAATCTGGTCATGCTAATTTTTATTAGTGTTTAATTGACCTGAAAATATTGACTTATAATTATTAATAAATATTGGTATATACCTACATTGTGAAACTATAATTTTATTTTACTGATATAAATTTTATTATTGTTATTATTCAATTCCCAACTTGTCTTCTCAAATTTAATTTTGGATAGAATATGGTCTCCTCCAATTTATTCCAAATTAAATATCCATATCCCAAGGTGTCTATTCAAATCTAGTTTTGAGAAGATATGGTCTTCTCCAATTTATTCCAAATTACATATCCATATCCCAAGGTGTCTATACAAATCTAGTTTTGAGAAGATATGGTCTTCTCCAATTTATTCCAAATTAAATATCCATATCCCAATGTGTCTTTTCAAATCTAGTTTTGAGAAGATATGGTCTTCTCTAGTTAAATTCCAAATTAAATATCCATATCCCAAGGTCTCTTCTCAAATCTACTTGGGAGAAGATATTGTCTTCTCCAATTAAATTCTAAATTTAATATCCATATTTTATTCTCAAAATGTCTTCTTAAATCTATTTTGAATAAGATATGGTAAGAAAAGTCAAGGATACTAAATGAAAGGACGAGGGGGTTGTCATGACATTAATGATAGGTGGTTGAGGTGGATGGGAGGAAGAGACATCAAAGGGGAAGGATGATGAGAGGAGAGGGGAGAGATCCTTGGTCATGGTTTTGATTTGGAGGATTTTGTTTTGGGGGAGGGATGTGGAGAAAGAGAAGGAAGAGAATGGAGAGATAAATGAGAGAATACAAACTTGGATCTGAAGAGTGTTTGTTTAACATGGACATACTACACCTCGTTGGACTTGGGCTCGGAGGGCTAGGGAACTTGTGGAGGTTCCTTGGACTAGGAAATCATTCCTAGTTGGCTGGGAGGTAAATCAGCTAGGTAGTCGAGAGGAGCATCCCAACAGAGTTAGGAGCATCTTAACCAAGCTATTGGAATATGTATTCTTCTGTTTATTGATTACTTATGTAAATGGTTGCAATGAAATATTTACTTGTTTAATATGTTGTAAATAAATTTTAATTGTATATTGTCATCAAATAAATGTTGAGTTATAAATAATTTATTTCCGTTCTTATTGAATTTAAATTAAATAAATTTATTTTTTATTTAGAGGACCCTAGGATGGATTCTCACAATGGTGATGGTGGTGGTGATGGTGGTGGTGGTGGTGGTGATGGTAATGGTGATGGTGATGATGATGATGATGAAAGTGTCTTCAATATTATATTTCTATGATAAAAAAGGATGAGAGAGAAGTGTTGGAGGGCATTGTAATTTTCATTACTTAACAAGGTTGGTAGTATGGAAAATGTTTTGAAAAAAAGAACGAATGTGAGTAAGGGACAAACAATCAAAGTGAAAGTGATTTTCATCTTCAACTCTCTTAGTATCACAAAGGGGGTAGATTCTTTCATCCCAAGGTGATTTGGGAATAGACTAACGCCCCGTTCCACTCTGAAGCTCATGAGAATTAGTTCTTATCTTTGCAATGTTCATTTTCTTCTTAGTACTAGTCAAGGTAGAAAGATAATTTTGGTTAGCAAGAGGGGTTGATTACCTCCTTATAATACCTTAACTTCCTTTTTCCATCTAACTCCTTGTCATCCCACAACTTATCCTTCAATTTGGAAGTGATAGTATTTATAATATTATCTTTATTCTCCAAAATGATCTCCTCATTTATCCTCCAATGGTCGAGCCACGACAGGGCATCCTTATGCCAGCCTCGCTTGAGTCGAAGGTGGGGGTTTTGACTAGAGTTAGAATCAATTTTGGGTAGCCTCTTGGCTTCCATGTTATACAACTTCTTCTTGTACATCAAATAACTAAACATAGCCATTATTTCAATGGCAGAAAGGCTGGCTTCAGTCAAGAGAATAGGGTAGGGGGAATTTCCTTTAATCTCCATGTTGTGAGCTATAAATTTCTTTTGGATCGTCTCAATATTTCTCCACAACTTTCTAGATATACTACAACCCCAAACCTCACATCCATATAAAATAAGATGGGTGAACCTTTTTTAACTCCAAACCCAAAGATCTATTGACTTACAATTGTTTCCAAGCCCACAATAGGCTTTCCAGCCTCTTATTTCTCAATGCTATAGTTCCAACTGAGCTCGTGGTAAATGTCAATACCTAAATATTTGTATGAGGAAACCTTATCCAAGTAATTGTTATCATACATGAAACTATAATAATTGATCATTTTGGATTTAATTATCATGACTTTATTCTTGTCAGTATTAAGAGTCATACCCATCTTGGAGCTTATGGGGAGAAGAACAATATCCTCATCATAAAGGAGAAGAGAAATGACTATGCCAACGAGATTGGATCCATTCTATATGGACCTGCGGTTTGGGTCACCTTCACCGTGCGAAGGATGGGCGAGGAGCTCATGTGAAATGTAAAGTGAATGAACCAAGGGCGAGTTTATACGATGTTGGGTGAGTTGAGAGGGCGGTCCCACGAGTTGGGCGGGCCGACCCTCCACTCGGGCGAAGTCAACATGTTGAACGAGTCGGCTTGGGCGTTAGGCGTGGGTCAGCTGGGTGGCATAACCCACCACCTGCCCATATATATTGGTGAGGCGTTTGGAGGCAAATGACCATCATTCGATCAACACGAGTTTGAACAAGGAGTTCTGCAGTGCGTGGATGAGCCTGCATGACGAGCGGAACTCGGGTGGAAAACTTGTTCAGAAAAGTCGGGTGAAAAACTCGGGTAAGAATCTCAGGCGAAAAACTCGTGCAGAAAACTCGGGTGAGAAACTCGGGCGAAAAACTCGTGCAAGAAACTCGTGCAAAAAACTCTGGCGAGGTCGTCGGGTAGAACTCGAATGAGGTCATTTAGGTAGAACTCGGGCAAGGTCGTCGGGCAGGAAACTCGGGTGAGGTCGTTCGGGCGAATTGGGTGAGCTCATTCGGGCGAGCCGGGTGAGGTCATCGGGTGACCCGAGTGAAGTCATTCGAGCGACCCAGGTGAGGTCGTTGGGCAACCTGGGTGAAGTTGTTTGAGCGAGCCGGGTGAAGTCGTGTGGCGACCCAGGTGAGGTCGTTCGGGCAAACCAGCTGAAGTCGTGTGGCGACCCAGGTGAAGTCGTGTGGCAACTCGGGTGAAGTTGTTCGGGTGAACGAGTTTGGGTGGTCGTGCGGACAGGCGACCGGGCAAGGGAGCGCCGTGCATGCCAAAATGAAGAATCGTGCAGACGGGCGACTTGGGTAGGGCGCGTCGTGCACGACGAAACGGTGGAAATGGTGAAGTGTTGAGGTTGTGAACGAAGGTGTGACTCGTGTGAAGGCGCCTGTGTGTGGCGACTTGGTTACAACGAGGCGTGCCCAAGTTGGGCAAACAACATGATCATGTGACGAGGTGAACAAAGGGTTGGTCAGTTGTGCGGCGACTGTGCGGAGGCGCCGACGAGTTGGGCAACTGAGTTTTCCGAAGTTGGAAATTTGGCTAAGTGTAAATTTTGGGTTTCCCAAGGTTTAACTTGTACTTATGAAAGAAGATTATATATATTGATTCGGGTAAACTCATATTGCAGGGAGTTTCCCCTCCCTTTATATTGTTGTGCATTTCTATTGTATAATGTTGTTTATGTGAATGTTATGAGCTTTCACTATATAAAGGACAAAGA
Organism: Pinus tabuliformis; assembly: GCA_031772625.1. Classification (NCBI taxonomy): domain Eukaryota; kingdom Viridiplantae; phylum Streptophyta; class Pinopsida; order Pinales; family Pinaceae; genus Pinus; species Pinus tabuliformis. The sequence goes on along the minus strand of CM062818.1, from coordinate 1,528,991,350 downwards.
TAATACTTGGTAATGAAAAATAAACTAAGTGTGGAATGTTAGGCGTAGTCTACAATCGTAAAAACTGGTGAAAAGAAATTGGTTGGTAGTGCCGCACCTTGCTATAGTGCAGTTGGAAGAGTACCGCCAGTATAAGGGCATGACAGGTGGTATCAAAGCTAGTCCAAGTTTTGCAGGAAACTTGGTGAACTGAATCAAGGCGCTAAGTCTACGAAGACCGAAGACTTGAAGGAAGTTCAAGTTTTGCAGGTGACAGGTGGAATATCAGGGTGATTCAGGTGAATGGTGAAACAGGTTTAGCAAAGTTGAAGCTTAGTTCTTAGGCCAAGCTGAACAACAAGACATGGCAAGTTTGGAAGAATGCGAAGGGAAGCTCTTGCTTACCTTATACAGGTTGAAGCGGATGAAAGAAGAGAATCCCCAGATTCGAAAGGAACTTGAAGTCTTGGAAAGGAATGTTGAAAACGAACTTCTTCAACTTGGTTGGACAATGTAGCAAGATGAAGTTGCAGATTGTGCTAACCATGAAGAGGAAGCCATGATGATTTAGGATGTTGCAGATGTGACAACGATGGAGGATGAACTTGAGATTGATAAAGTTGAACCAGGATCTTGCAGTTTGTAGACATAGATGGATGAGGATACTCACATGGAGGAGCCTCATGATGATGAAGTAAGTATTGATACTTGTGTTTCATTTGAACATTTGGTAGATGGATCGTATGCAGGGAACAACGAAATCGGTTTACCGATGCTAGGGAGGATCTTACCATGGATGTCTACAATGAGACCTTGTATGAAGAAGCAAGGATTGTTGACTGTTGCAGGACTTGTTGTGGTTATTTGTGACCTTATGGTGGAAGGTACAAAGGCCTGTGACAAGGGAGGAACATGATGATCATTGTGGAGGATTGGGTCATGCTTTAGCCACATGGAGAATTGGCTAAGTGCCCAACATGACTCATGGACAAATTAAAGGGCACACACTTGGGTATGATAATTCTTGGGTGGACTTCTCATGGCCGAGACCAAGAGCAAGTCTTGGTGGAACTTTCAGTGGGGGAGCTATGATGGAAGGGACTCGTGACGATGATGATATGGTTGGGTGACCGAGCTTACTAGACCGAATATGCAGACTTGGATGGGATGACCGATTGATGTGATGGGTCTACTTGGTTGGACAACATGGGCAACTTAGTCATGGACATCAGGTTGGATACATGGAGCATGGCAGTCTTATGCAGGGACATGATGCAGGAGCACTTGTAGAGGTGTCACTTATGGGCATCCAATGAGGAGTGCCAAGGCAGGGATGTTGTGCAGGTGGATTTGCTGATGTGACATGGAGATGTTTTATTTATGAGCCAATGGAGGGGTTGTGCACTCTTGTACAACAAGGCCATGGACTTGGATGGAGTTGTGAGCAGACTATGGAGCATTCCTACTACATGGAGAGTTGAGGCATCTTGCAGAGACCTTTGGGCTGAGACTTGTATGCTTGCTGAGATGTTGGTTGGAGATGACTCATGGAGCTCATGATGACATGAGGTTGTGACTTTTAGGGACTTCATATATGGTGGACTTGGAGGATCTAATGCATTGAGGAGCTGAGGTCAGGGACTTTGATGCAGAATGGGATGCATACTTTCAAGTACATGTATGGGTGTGGCTTGGAAGAGTGACTTGATGTGGAAGATCGATATGAGACACTTTGGAGTGATGGAGTTATGACGATGATGATGCCTTGGTGGCAACACTTGGGCATGGGTTGAGCTGAGACTTGACCATTTTTTACACATGGGAGCTGATTGATCTATGATCATGGGCAGCACATGGATAGATGAGACAGGTGTATACTTGTTTCCATGGCAGACTTGAGGGATGGCACATACAGATATGATGGAGGTTGCTTCATGGTCCTGGATGTGGCACATCGAGAGTCGAATTTTGATGAGATGGTCTCTTCATATTGAGGATATGGATGTTTTGCAGATGGATGATGTTGGGATGGATGTGGTTGATTTCATGCAACACATTGGTACCAAACATCATGGACAACATGTTGTAGATGAGATGAAGACTACTTCATGGACTTGAGCATGGATTACACTTATATGGATATGGATTCTTGATCGAGTTGAGGATGTGACGAGATGTTCTAAGAAACAACTAATGATGGCATGAGGATGTTCACTCTCATGGTTTGAGCGTGATGGTTGGATTAGCTACCCAACTAGTTCAGACATGGGGTCGCGAACTGTGCAAATATATGTTAGCATTGTGTTGGAGTATCATGGCAGCAGTTCACATGATGACGATACATGATGAGGTCGACATCAGATGTTGCAGTAGGCATGTAGCTTGAGGTGGAGGGGACAGCCTTCCACGATGGGGAGCAACATGTGGAGATTGTGACAGGGTGGTTGATGGTCATGGATTGAGATGATTTCCAATATATGACATATCGATGGTTGCTAGGATGAGATATTGTCGAGGACGACAATGACTTTAAGTGGGGGAGGATGTATGGACCTGTGGTCTGGGTCACCTTCACCATGCGAAGGATGGGCGAGGAGCTTGTGAGAAATGTCAAGTGAATGAGCCAAGGGTGAGTTTATACGATGTTGGGCGAGTTGAGAGGGCGGCCCACTAATTGGGTAGGCCGACCCTCCACTCGGCTGAAGGCAACATGTTGAACGAGTCAGCTTGGGCGTTGGGCATGGGTCCGCTGTGTGACATAACCCACCACCCGCCCATATATATTGGTGAGGCGTTTGGAGGCAAACGACCATCATTCGATCAACACGAGTTCGAACAAGGAGTTCTGTGGTGCGTGGATGAGCTCGCACGATGGGAGGAACTCGGGTGGAAAAATCGTTCAGAAAAGTTGGGTGAAAAACTCGGGTGAGAATCTCGGGCGAAAATCTCGTGCAGAAAACTCGGGTGAGAAACTTGGGTGAAAAACTCGTGCAAGAAACTCGTGCAGAAAACTCGGGCGAGGTTGTCGGGTAGAACTCGGGCGAGGTCATTCAGGCAGAACTTAGGCAAGGTCATCGAGCAGGAAACTCGAGTGAGGTCGTTCGGGCGAATCGGGTGAGGTCATTTGGGCAAGCCTGGTGAGGTCATCGGGCGACCCGGGTGAAGTCGTTCGAGCAACCCGGCTGAGGTTGTTGGGCGACCTAGGTGAAGTTGTTCAGGCGAGCCGGGTGAAGTCATGTGGTGACCCAGGTGAGGTCGTTCGGGCGAACCGGGTGAAGTCGTGTGGCAACTCGAGTGAAGTCATGTGGCGACTCGGGTGAAGTTGTTCGGTTGAACGATTTTGGGTGGACGTGCGGACGGGCGACCGGGCAAGGGCACGCCGTGCATGCTGAAACGAATAATTGTGCGAAAGGGTGACTTGGGTAGGGTGTGCCATGCATGACGAAACGATGGAAATGGTGAAGTGTTGAAGCTGTGAACGAAGGTGTGACTCGTGCGGAGGCGCCTGTGTGTGGCGACTTGATTACGACGAGGCATACCCAAGTTGGGCAAATAACACGATTGTGCGACGAGGTGAACAAAGGGTTAGTGAGTCATGTGGCGACCGTGCGAAGGCGCCGATGAGCTGGGTAACCAAGTTTGCCGAAGTTGGAAATTTGGCTAAGTGTAAATTTGGGGTTTCCCAAGATTTAACTTGTACTTATAAAAGAAGATTATATATATTGATTCGGGCAGACTCATATTGCAGGGAGTTGCCCCTCCCTTTATACTGTTGTGCATTTCTATTATATAATGTTGTTTATGTGCATGTTATGGGCTTTCACTATATAAAGCACAAAGATAATACTTAGTAATGAAAAATAAACTAAGTGCAAAATGTTAGGCGTAGTCTACATTCGTAAGTATTGGTAAAAGGAAAACGGTTGGTAGTGCCGCACCTCACTATAGTGCGGTTGGAAGAGTACCGCCAGTGTAGGGGCATGACACATTTCATCCTGCAATTTCCAAACTTTCTTCTAGCTTATCAATGTAAATGCCAAAAAAAACAGGATAAAGAACATCCTTGCTTAACTATGATATTGCATTTAATTTAGAGAGATACCATTATCTCATATAAACTTTGCCATAACATAAAAAGTTATTAACTTTAATTCAAAATATTAAACATATCATTTTATTTTAATTAATTTAAAAAATATTTCATTATGTTAATGAGTGTAAAATATAAAAGCATTACTAAAAAATATACCCAAATTTGTTTTCGATGACATAGGGTGTTAGACCATTCTTGAAAAATAATAAATTGAAAAAAATTGTAAAAATAAAAACATTTTTTTAAATATCTTTTTTTTTTTTTTTTTTTTTTTCAAAAGGTGGAAAAACCTATCAAACTCAGTTTGTCAAACCAACAGTGAGGACAGCCATCTCTGGCTGCTATCCGCGAATGTCAGTTGACACATCACTGTTATCAAGGAAAACCACGCCACCTGAAATAATGGTCCGTATTTCACTCCTGCCAGAGGCCTCTGGGTCTTGGGCCGTTAACCTGTTTCCTTACGTCCGAGGAAGACGAGCTCTTAGCCAAGCAGAAGCAGTTTTAGGGCATACTCCAGGCCCATTTTTTAAATATCTTTTATACACTAATAAGATTTAAATTTTAATATTAAAATTAATATTTGTTTACGATAATTATTAAATTTATATTCACCGAACAATATAAAAAATAAAAATAAAAAATAAAAATTATATATAAAAATGAATGCTTGAACTTAAAGCTGTATTATATTGTTCCAATTCATTTAAAAAAAAATTATAGTTGAAAAATGAATAAATAAAAAACCGTATATAATTTGTAAGCCAAGCTTGAACAACGTAAAATACTTAATATTAAATTTCAGTTTCTTTGCAGGATAATATAATTCGGCAAATTTTCCTTCAGTTATCTGATTTTATTGGGTGCAAACCCAACAATGTGTCAACTAATATGTAATTATTGATATACTTTGTGTTTTATCTTTTATATAATTTTTTCCTTTTAAATATTGTCGTGTTTTATGATGATATTTTTGTTTTTAGGTTCTTTTATATAAAAGAATTTAAAATAATTTTTTTTTAAGGGTTTTGAATTTTTTTAAATAATATACAAATTTATTTACTTATAAATATAATTAAATTTATATGAAATTTATATTTTTTTATAATATGTTATTTAGAAATGATAAATTAATTTTTGAAATTCATTACCATAGTGAAATATTTTATGACTTAATTTCATTTTATTTAAATTTATTTAACTATTTAATAAAATAAAATTTCTATTAAAATTTTCAATATTAATTACATTTTTAATAATTATTTATTATATATGATTTTGTAATGTATTTAAATATAAAGATTTAATAGATAAATATATTTGTTTATTATATATATTATTAGTCTCTAGGTTGGGACTATAGTAATAGAAGATGTGGGGTTAACATTATTTTTGGTTGGTTAATTTTACAAATAACCAAAGTTTTAAATATTGTAATGTTTTTTCATAATGTAATTTCTTTGGCTATAAGAATATATTATATTGATATGTTCCTTTTGCATTTTGAAAGACGTGAACTAATGCTAGTATTAGTTTACCATGTTATGCTTCTACTATAAAAAAGACCATAGTTACAAGTGCTAAGTGGTGTCTGCATGTTGTTGTAGTGGTGTTTGCATGTTGTGGTGTCTACATGTTGTTGTCTATGGGAGGATCACAGGCTACTAATGTTTTGAGATATTGATGACTACTGATGTTTTGAGCATGTTCGTCGTGAGTGCTTGAAGAGGCCTATCAATCTATTTAAGTGAAGATGTCTGCTCTCTTGATCTAATGTTAATAAAGAATAAAATGTAGGTTTTGTTTTGTGCAAGGATCTAGCCTACACTGACTCCACATGGCTCCTGGCATTGTTCTAAGTGAGAATGCAACCCACATTGACTCCACATCCCACTGCAACAACAACAATGACTCACACCGACTCAACGACCCATAGCAAATCTGAACATAGCTACAATTGCGGCAAAGGAAATTGACAATGAGCACAATAAAATATGATTCTAAGGCTAATGGAGAGCAAAAAAAAGAGTCGAATTCATATAATTTTCATATATACCACATGTATGTTCTTTTTCCCTTCTCAGTACGCTTAATAAAAAATTAATTTTATTAATTTTTAATGCATTCCTGGTTATTTTATAATAATGGTGAGATTAAATTAAAAACTATATTTCCCTTAAATACTTCTACACAAATTAATTTCAAGTAGAAGGATGAAATAGAATAATGCAGTGAAATAGGAGATTGTTTCTTTTGTTTCTCTTCAATACAAAATTATTTTCCAAAGAAGATCTTATATTTTTTACATTTTGTCTAGGAAGAGTGAAATTCACTTACACAATGTGTAGCAGGGGTAGAAACATGCAGATCCGACAGTATTTGAACTGAAACAACAATAACCATTGTTACAAATTCATGAACTTTAGTCACAAATACAAAAAACACATTCACATCCTCAGTTTCAGCTTTAACGACAACAACATTCACAAATTCTCCAACCATATGTGGGAAAACGAGTGAGTTTCAAAAGCATCGAGGCGAAATGGAAAACTTACTGAGACTATCAATATCAATCTAGCTTAGGTCGTGGCCTATCGCTTGTAGATTTGTATGGATATTCCTTTATCCTACCCCTTTCGAGCTCATGGTCCCCTAAACAGACTTATCCCTCATTATCTGGCCTTATCACCCTCCAGTCAAACCATGCCCAGGGAAATCCATAGGAGACCTACAGTGAGTATTCACCTTAGCTTTAGGTGTTCTAGCTGTTTTCCCACGAAAGGTTGTATGAATTACCTAGTTCCCTAGGTATCTCAACATTCAGAGAGAGCCTGCAATATTTGAAAAAATTGTAAATGTTGTAATAACACAATGGTTCGGTCTTCCAGGTGTTTGTCATTGATGCTAAATGCCCATACCTTGCATGCGGACCCTTAGAAGAAATGATATGCCCAAAATCTACCAATCAAATGAAGCAAACACAACCACACCAGAAGCTAACATTAGCACAAGATCTCAATTTTTTTAGCAGATAACTAACACCCAGACAAGGAGGAAAACTTGAATCAGGCACCAGAGCGGACTCTACATGTCCCTATTTTGATAAGACTTCATGCTTCAGGGGTCTGCGAGTGAACACAAGCTTTGTATGTAAAATAACTACTTCAAGAGAGGAAGTAGTGAGATTTCTCCCAAGGCTACTAACTTGCACCCCAATGGGAGAGGGGTTGGGATTAGGCTCAATTATGGAGCTTCAATTATCAGGTGCATGGAGTTTAGTTCTAGATGAAAAGTTGTATGGAAGATTGAAAAAGGGAGAAGTGGGATGTATGCAAGCTTAGGGTGTTTACCAATGAGTTTTTGGTTTTATTTGTCTTTATTGAGTATTTTGTATTATAGTTTAATTATTATTCCTGGTTGTAAAACAAATATTTTATTTGTTAAAAAAATTATGTTCTTATAATTATTAATTACATATTAGCATCGTTATGGCATTTGACTTTCCATCGTGCCATCCACTAGTGTATCCATATGGGTTGTTCTGTACTTTGACTTACAAAAACAAGTTAAAACTAAGTCAGCCATTTCATGCCCAGCTATGCTTACTGGTTACCATATCCTACATTGCCATCAACTACTAGCACATGCAGATCAATTTAGAGGTGACATTATCCAGGGCATGACTATAGAGGACCTTAGAAATCTAGACTCTTTTTGAAGTTGGTCTAGAAAATTATGTCTATCTTTTCTTGAAGGAAATTTGTGCAAGGTTTCAGAAAACTAGTCAGCTCATTTGTAAGAAGCTACATGTGATTGAGCTTCATCTACAACTAGGTATGCTACTATATTTACATTTAGTATGCAAGTACAGGTTTTGAATCAAAGAATAACTTGACTTTTGGTCGAACTAGTGAAATTTGAGCCTTTTTTTAGTCTTCTCTAAAATAACTAGCTCATTTTTTCATGTCATGGAGATAGTTTGTTTTGAAATAACTTCACCAGCGAGGAGAAATAGTGGTAAATATGAAAAAATTAGGATCAGTTTGCATGCAGTTAACTAGTTTTTGCAAAAGTTAGTTCTATCACTCATTTTCAAAGGGAACACTTGATCTTATCTAAACTAATAGGATAACTAGTTGAATTTGGATAAGTCTAGAGACATGTTTTCCTCTTGTGGCTTGCATGCCACTGCAAGGGGGCCATTTGATTAGCAGCAGCCATTGTGGTTGTTAAGTTTGGAAAAGAATGTCACACCATAAACTGTGACATGGTGTCCCGCCTCTTCATAATGGGTGGCAATCAACGTTTGAAGGAATCTTTGATGCTCTTGGTTGATTCAAGTCACAATATAGAAAGAAGAATTTGTAAACATATAAAGCTTCCAATCTCGAGATCTTTAGTTTTTAATTAATATTTTGCACAAGCATGTCATACGAAACAAAATTGTTGATGCTTTTATTATGTAGATATAAATTTTAACTTCCACTTCTATCATGACATATCTAAGATGCTACCTTTGTAATTATGACTCAAATAATATGTTTATTTGGTCAGTCTCATATAGTTGGATTTCAAAAAATTTATGAAGACAACATATTGATGTTTATGTAAAAATTCTTCTTGGGCATCTTAAAATATATGGGAAATAATGCAAACAATTAATTAATATAATCAGTCTTTGTTAGTTGGGTCTGATAAAGTGATACATTATGTTGTAGTCTATACAAGATTTGGAAAACATTTTTCATAGGCATGCATATGCTTGTCTTCATGGTGGTGCTCTTATGACAGTATTGTCCTAGCTAGATTTTTTTTCTCCACTAATGTAAATGTAAGATATATTCCTCGCTTGTATATATTTTGTTGAGTATGGAAAGTAGAATCATATGGCTAATATCAATTTAAAATTTTTCAAAGAGTATATTTTTCAACGACTACAAACATTTGCAAACAAATTTCATCTGATACTATCGCTTCTACAATGGAAACAATTCCAACCTTTACCGACCTTCTTTCAGATAATGATACTAATTTATTTTGTATTTGTAATATAGTTCGATATTATCTTGGGTGGTTTCCTTACACTAATGTATAAAGTTATGAATTCTTGTGGGTCTTATTTATATATAAAGTTGTGACTGCTAGTGGACCTTACTTATATATAAAGTTGTGACTACTTGTGGGTCTTCCTTATATATAAAGTTATAACTGCTTATGGGTCTTACTTATGGATTCTCCCTGGTGAAAAAATTAATTATATTTTAGGTCGTAGAGAAGGCATCATTTTACTTGGCTCGAATTGCAGAAGCTTGTGCTTCTTCTCCAGAAAAATTGAACAATCTCTCTAGCTATAGTCTAGTTTCGCAAGCTGTAAATCTGATATATGTCAGTAACTCAGGAAGTTCCTTGGCATCTCTTAGTTATTCAACACAAACGATAGTATAACCTTTTATAAAGTACTTTCAAGCGGTGAGATCATTACATTTTAACTCTAAATTAGGGACCTTTTACTAATTGGTCTACTCAAGTTGTTATTTGGCTTGGTGTAGGTTTTAATTAGGCTTATTTCAACTTGTGCAAGTAACTCTACTCTATCTACAAAGGAATTACTTGAAATGGGGATCTATGGCATCCTTAGAGACATTCTAGCCAACTCTGGCCTTATTTCACAGATAGTTGTTCCTTTTTCATAAAATAGGCCTCTTGATCAGGTTACCTTCTTGTCTAATCATTTATATGCAATAAGTGTCTTGTCTAATAATTTACATGTTTAGTGCTACTTTTTGTGAATATTTATGTGTTGTGAACATTTATGTGTTGGAAATAATAGATGTCAGAGGTTCTTAGGGAGCGAATGCTCCTTAGGTTAGTTTTTGTTGTAATTGCACAAAATTTGTGGCTTAGATAGAGGTTAACTAATTTGGATTTGATTTGAATATTGTCTTTCTAAGAACTATATAAATAGAGATCACTGACAAGGGGACATGCATATGCCATCTTTGTGATTGTTGGAACTTGCTGAGTAACTTGGCTAACTTTTGAATCAACTCATTTTGACACTTACTGTTAAATTCATGTAAATATAAGATAATTCCTTAGAGATATACATCATTGGAAACTATTGATATAGCATATATGTTAATTGATATTAAATTCAGGGACCTAAAACAAGATCTAATTTCAATCAAAACAACTATTTTTTTCCTTATTCTCTAGAAGTAAACAAATTCTGATGAGCCAGCAACGTTGTTGTACGTGAAAGGCTTGTGTCTTTTTAATTGTGAATGAAAGGATGCAATTATTATTTTTTCATGAATGCCACCTCAATGTAATTTATGTTTCTTAATAATTTTCAATCAAAATGTGGTGCCTTCTTTTGCCTCTACTTGTTTGATATAGACTACATCAAATCTTAACCAAAGTTACAATATAGACTCTTCTAGACTTTTATACATAATAATCATGTTGCTAGCCTTTTTTCCATGAATAATAGGGCTAATATGTCTTCCTCTCGAATTATGGTGGTGAAAACAGGAAGGTCGACTTCTGAGTAGCATAACTTTCGCATACATAATCTAATTGGCATGATTATTGCATCGTTGAAAAGGTCTTTGTGTGTAGAATAGTAAAAAAAAGGTGCTACCGTAAAGAGACAAATTTTATCCCAGAAAAAATGTTATTTGATGCCTCAAAATTCTCTTGGAATGTTTTAGACCCTAATTTGCCAAACTAGTCCCACTAGTAAAAATGGTTCTGATAGTGTATTCCTCCTCCTTTTCCACTTTGGAAGCATCAAGATGAATGAAAATCAATATAATGATGCAATCAGAATCACACCTCCCAATTTTGGGAGGCTTTTTGTCAACAAAAGATTCTACTAAATGAGGTGAGGAAATTTTTCCTCCACCTTCTCTTTGGTCTACTATTTAGCTTTGCCTAAAAGTTTTCCTTTCAACCCAATCTACCAAAGGTCATGCTACCTTGCATTGTAGTTCTAGACCTCTTCTACAAAATTTTATCTTTTGTCAACTCTACTTGGGCATCTGGTGCCAAATTGTCTACAAAAGGTAGGGCTTATTCCTCTTCTTGATCTAGCATGGAAGGCTCATGGAGTTTCAGATTCTCTACATTAACAACTGAGTAAATGCACATATATGGTGGTAAAATCAATTGATAGGCATTATCACCCACCTCTTTAAATATCTCAAAGGGATCATACATCAGAGCCTTGATTTTATTACCAGGTCCTTTTAGACTTTCCTTATTCAATTGTAGCCATACTCTATCTCCCATGTGCAATGATTTCTTTGTTATATGTTGATCATGCATGGAATTATATTTCTCATGTGACTTCTATAATGTCTCTTGTACCTGTATATGGATATGCTTGATCTTCTCTATAAATATGGGTACTTTCCTATTGAAGTGTGCACTTCTCTATTGTAAGGTTGATGTATGTGTACCATATTTTCATCCTAGGTCATTGGATGCTTGTGTTTGTATCCCATCAAAAATTACACCAAAGTTCTATTGACTACTTTTGTTTTTCCATCTCTCTACGGATGGAATGTTGTAGATCTCTTTAACTTTGTGTCCATCTTCTCCCACAATGTAGTCCATAATGCACTGAAAAATATTGTGTCCCTATCTAAAATGATTCTCCTTGGTATCCCAAAGTGCACCAAGACTATCCAAAGGACAAGTTTGTTTCTTCTTTCCAACTTATGGTATTTTTATAGGGCATCAAAACACACATATTGTTATGACCTATCAACTACCACGAAAAAGCAGTCATGTCCCTTCCTAATTGTTGTTAAGCTTACCACAAATTCCATGGAAATTCTTTCCCAAGGACGAGTGGGTATAGGTAAGGGATGAAATAGACCATGTTTTTTATTTCTAGGCTTGTTGGTACAACAAAGAATGCATCCTCTTATGAACCTAGCTACCTGTTCTTACATCTTGCGAAATATACATACCTTTGCAACTTGGCCATCACCTTTTGTACACCAAAGTGCCTCGCAACCTTGGAGGTGTGAGCCTATCTAATTAGCTACAATCGTTGGCATTTAGGAACACATAGATTATCCAACTTGTAGATTAATCCATCTTAGAGATGGTAGTCAACAATATTGTCGCCATCATTACACATGATTCTGACTATGCAACTACTGAAACACCTCCCTAAAATCATCATCCTTTAAATATGCCTCTTTGTATGCATCATAAGTGAATGGTTCCATGTGCATCAGAGTTCCCAAAGATGTGATCTTTTATGTGGGTGGCCTTGAAAGCATGTCAACCAACTTATTTGTGTTTCCCTTCATATAGTTAATAATTGGATGAAATTGTTGTAGAAAATCCATCCATTTGTAATATCTGGTCGGTTGTATCTTACTTTGGGCCTATGGGTACTGTAGCAACTAGTGATCTATGTGGATTATTGTCTCCTTTCCCATCAAATAGTGCTTCCACTTCTTCACAACTTGCACCAAGGCATATATCTCCTTGTCATAGGTGGGGTAGTTAATAACTTCCCCATGAAATACTTCAAAATTGTAGCATACACACCTTCCTCCCTACATCAATTCCAATCCCATAGAATACCCGCTCGCATTTGTATCCACTTCAAAAAATTGTTGCAAGTTTGTTAATGTTAGAACTGGTGCTTGACTAATCTTCTTCTTTAGCTCCTCAAAAACCTTTGTTGACCCTTTCCTCATTGGAAACCCTTGCCACTTGTTGTTATGATGTGGAGTGGTGTTTCCAACACTGAAAATGAAGCTATAAATTTCCTTAGATACTATGTTGCCCCAATGAAAATATTGACCTCAAAAACATTAGTAGGCACTAGCCATTTCATGATGGCATCCATGATCTTGGATATATCTATCTTCAACTCTCTTCCTCCTATCACATAATCCAGATACGCTAAAGACTATTGTGCAAACTCACACTTCTTGATATTTTCTAGTAGTTATTGCTCCTTTAATGTCTCTAGCACCCATGTCAAATGTGATATGTGCTCCTCCTAGGTAGAATTGTATACCATTATATCATCCAAATAGACAATAAAAAATGAATAAATAAAATAGTGCAGTAGATCATTCATTAATCTCATAAATGTATTTGGTTCATTGCATAGGCCAAATGGCATGACGAAAAACTTATACAAACATTTCCTACTTTTGAACGCAATCTTCTAGGTATCTTCTTATTTGACTTGAAATTGGTGATATCTAGACTTTAATTCTAGCTTGGTGATGTATTTATCTTGTTGTAACTGACCCGACAAATCATCTATCCTAGGCAAGGGGTACCTATTATTGAGCATGAACAATAGATCTCGTTCTCCACTTCCCTCTTAGGTGGTAACCCTTTAGGCTCCCAGAACACATCCTTGTATGCCTATAGAAACTCTTCCAGTTGTTGTTTTTATCTCTTAGTACACCCCTCGAGGGATGCCCTAACTCTTATTGAATCTTATACATACTGATTTTCTCTTAGAAACAATAAAACATACCACTTGCTGGAAGTGATTAATTTCTTGGCTTGGTTGGCACTTACCAACGAAATTTTTGACTTGCCTTTGTGCACATTGATGGTGATCGATTATCCATCCTCGATGAGATGATATTGGTTGGCTCTCTACATGAATATTGCATCTCACATGTACATGTAGGGACTCCCAAACATAACTCCATATACATCAAGGGGAACCACATCTAGTTCTACTTTATCAATAAAATCAACACTAATGGAAAATCTATTTCCCCACTATTTTGTTTCCATTAGCTTTGGATCCTTCTTTACCCATCCCAATGGATAAGGGCTTGGATGGTCATGAAATTCCAATCCCGATTTATTGACCATATATGTTGCAATGAGATTCACTTGTGATCCTGAGTCAAATAAAGCATCAATCTTGGTCTTCTTGGCTTATATCTTTATATGGAAGAGTTTGGTCATTTCTTTCTCTTCCTATTGTTGAAGGTTGCGCAAATTCACCTCCTTTTGCACTAAGTTCATATGATCTTCTTAGCAACGTCAGAGCCACTTTCAACTTGGTTGCCCAAATTAGTGTCCATGATATTTTTTTTCTTATCATATTTCTTTTTGTTCTTCGGGTTAAGATTTGGATGCAACTTCGAACACTTATCCTCTATATGGTCATAAATGTTGCAGCGGTTGTTGGGATCTTTGCATTGGTGTGCTGTGTCTGATGACTTTTTATATTTTCCCCCTTTCTTCTTCTTCTTCCCCTCCTTATAAGTGTCTTGTTACTCCTTCTGCATTCATCCATTTTATTGTGCTTTCTTCAAGCCTATATTCTCAAGGTATTATGCTTGTACACAAGCCTCATGCATTAAATTGGGGTTGAATAAGATCACTTGTTACCATAGATGGAAATGTAGACCCTGAAATACTTGAGTACATCTAGGTTATTTGGGTAGATACCCATCATTATGGCCATCTTTCTAAACTATGTGGTATACTCTTACACACTTTGCCCTACCTTTTGCCTGAAGTAGTGCCATGAAATCCACTAGTCATCTACATAACTAATAGGGTAAAATTGTGACTTTGTGAGGATTTTGAATTCCCCCCACTTAGTCACTAGAGTTTATCCCTCTAACCTTAAGTTTTCCATGTGGCTTTCCCAAGAAGTGAGGGCATGACCCTCTAATTTTTGTCGCACAAATTAAATCTTATGTTCTTCCTCAATTTGATGGAAATTGACATACACTTCCAGTTGTTGGAACCAGTGATTTAGCTTTAGACCCTTAATCTCCCCAGTGTATGGCTTGATATCAACCTTACCTTCCATTTTGAGTAGTGCATGTGATTGATTCACTACACTAGGAATGGGTTGATCTTTTTTTGGTTTTTTCTTTGGATGATTCTTTGTTTCTTCTTGATCTCTTGGTCCCCCTTTCGATTTGTCCTCTACATTTGAACCCTCATCTTCCCCAAATATCCCAAGATTGTTGCTTATGACCGCCATGAGGAGATTTACATTATGATTTATATCAATGACTTGTTGTTCTAGCCATGAAAACCTCTCCCTTGTAGTATCACAAGGGTTATTCACAAATTCTTCAACCATAATGAGGGTTTTATGACTTTTGGCCCATCCTATCTAGATCCCTTGCAAATCTCCACACTATACCCAAAGACACTTGCTCTTATACTAAAATGATCCATAAACTTTCATGGATATTCCATTAGACAGTTCATCACAACATATTTGATAAAATTATATTTAAAATGTGAAATTCTACACCATTATAGTTTTAATTATATTTACATTTATAGATATGTAAATAATAGTGTATGCATGCAAATTAAAATTATGCAAAAAATAAATAACATCAAAATAAAATATCACACACATACATTTGACACAATATATGACCTATGAAACCCTTTCAAGAGAAAAACCCATCTGGAAGGTGAGGTCACTCTGCTCTCTTTCTCTGAATTGAAACATGGTTGCAAGTACAAAAAATTATGGCTTGTGGCCTGTGGGCTACTACAATGCATAATTCCTCTCGATGTGATCTACCTCCTATCCCTCTTGGTTATTTTTTCTCAACTATCTAATAAATGCACTCAAAATAATGGAACCCATTTTCCTCCTAGTGGCTCGTTATAACACAGCTTGATAGCCTACAAGTCGTTAGGTTTAACTACCTCAACTCTTAACCAAAGTTACGATATAGACTCTTCTAGAGTCTTCTCCATCATAATCATGTATCTAGCACCCTTTTCATGAATAATTGGGTTGACGTTGCATCCTCTCAAATTATTTTGTGAAAACGGGAAGATCAACTTCTTGGTGGCATAACTTTCGCATACAGACTTCGATTGACATGATTCTTGTGATTTTTAAAAAGTATCTGTTTGTAGAATAGGAAAAAATGGAACTATGCTAAAGCATACAATTTTTACCCCAAAAAAACATCGTTTGATGCCTCAAAATGCTCTGATAAGGTTTCAGACCCCAATTTATCAAATTGGCCACACCAGTAAAAATGGTCTTGAGAGTGGATTCCTTCACGTTTTCCACTCTGGATGCATCGAGATGAATGAAAAATAATATAATGATCCAATCCAGATAAAAAAGAAGAAGATAAATACCATGAAATATAAGAGATTTAGTTAATTCAACGAAAAATAAGGAAGAAATCACTAACAAAATAAAGATAATATTAATTATCACATCTAAATTCAAAAAGAAATTATGATCTAATGAAGTATTAAAATATATAGGAAAATTAAGATATTATGAGGAGACTATCAATTTTAATTGAAAAGATTAAACACATCTTTTTATTTTAGTTAGTGTAAAGTATACAATCATTATTAAAATAAAAACAAATTCTTACAAGTTTTTTGGTGATGAGACCTTAAAAATATGGGGATTTCTCTAAGAAAATACATAGATAGGGTTGAACCCAAAGATGGCATGTTTACTTGTGCTCATATTGAGAAAGGTTTCCTGGAGGTAATCCAACATTTTCTAGACCATTGGTCTTTCATTCAAGAAGTGAATTATGATTATCTCTCTTTCAAATGAAAAGATTTTTCATGAATATGATCATTTTACCATAAATTGTCCCAAGTCTTAAGGTGCTCCTATTCATTAGGAATAAGGATATCAATGAAAGCTTCCTAAGAGAAGAAGAGGTTATAATATGAAACAAGTTCTTGAAAATCCCCCTAGAGTGGCGTTAAGGTGTCACTGCCTTCCTTTCATCCTATGGGGGATCGTTTTTCCTCAAATTCACAAGATCATTATAAAGGTTCCCTTAAAAACCATTTCAAAGTTTTAAACGATGTATAGAATATTTAAAAATCTCAAAAAATCTTAGCTAATATTCATGAAAATGAAGCTCTCTCATAAAACAAGAAGATGAGTGGGTTATGCTCCCCCTAGAAGATGCTACATAACCAATTCAAGACCAAGAAGAATACAAGTCTAAGGAAGAAGGAGAGATTCTCCTCTATCCAAAAATCTCAAAAAATACCCTCAACTTCCCCTCTTCAACTGATGAGAATTATGAGGATAATCTAGCCTATGATTCTTCCTTGGTAAGGTCCCATAAAAAGGCTAGAAGAAAAACCAATAGGGATTCACTTAGAAAATGATGAGAAATATATAGAACTCGGAACCAAAATTTCTATCAAACTAACTTTTAACTAAGTCACTAGAAATTTGAAGAAACAGGTTGGAGTGCCCCCACTCAAAGGGCCTTTCCCAAATCTTTAGGTAAATGATGAAGGTTCTCTCTTGTAACTAAAGGGGTCTTGGAAATTAAAAAAAGGACATTAGAAATTGAGAATCTGCTTAAGGAATAAAAAAACCTAATTTTATTTCTCTAGGAAACAAAGATGAATGAGGATGAAGTTTATTCCAAAGGAGAAGCATTTGGAGAGACTATAAGGCCTCAATGATTGGATCTAGAGGAGTCTATAAAGGAGTATACACTATTTGGGATCCTTTTCCATTTCATAAACATCAAGAATAGAAATCACCACACTAGATATCAATTAATATCCTTCACGTGACTACCCAAAATGTGTGTATTATTGTTAATGTATATATGGCTATATCTTATCAAGAAAAAATATATTGTCAGAACTCCTTATGTATTTTATATCACTTAAAAAATAAAGCTAATCTCATTTTTGGAGGTGACAAGAAAGGAGGTTCAATGGTTAGAGACCCATCTCAAGAATATATGGAAGGTCACATGGCTCATATGAATTTAATAGACATAAAACTTTGTAAGAGAAAATTCACATCGAATAATCGTCACGCAGTAATGTGATTGTGACATTCGACATATTTGTGGTTAGCACTTAGTTCCGAGAGAAGAAATTCTCCTTTCCCTCTAAGGATTTGGCTTGGGGAAGCTTAAACCATAATACCATTTCTTTAGAGGTTCACGATTCAATGGATGATGGTCCACTTTCTTTCAGATTCAATCCCCTTTACATTTCCACCAAATGTCTCTTTGATTTTACTTCTAAGCCTTTAAACATTTGGGTAACTAGTTCTCCAAGTTTCATTTGGGAGAAAAATATTAAGGCCACATAGATCTCCCTCCAAAATTTGGTAAAGGAAAGATACCAAGCTAGAGAACCGAAAGTTATGATCCATAAACCAAAATTGGAAGCACTTCATCAAAGAATGGAAAATTAAATTCCTTCCCTTGAAAACTATTTGGAAGAAAAGAATATTTTTTAATATTCCACTCAACCTTCAAGTCGGAAGAAGAAATCTAAAATATAGAAGTTTATGGCTCAAAGTAGCAGACACGAACACCAAATTTTTTCACATCAAAGCTAAAATGGGGCTATGGAAAAAAAATTTCAAATCCATTTTGGTAGAAGGGAAAGAAATATCATCTTATGACTATATTAACGAGGAATATTTTTAAGCATTAGAAAAATATGTATGCAAAGCAAGGAGAAAAAAATCTCGTCGAAGAAGACACAATGACGAAGGTATTCTACATTTCATCTCTCAAGAGGACAATGAATAACTTTTGATGTCGATTTGAGAGGAAGAAGTATGGAAGATGCTCAAATTTTTCAGTCCAAATAAAGATCCTAGTTTGAATGGATTCTCTGCCCATTTTTGTCAGCATTTTTGGTCAATTATCAAATTTTATTTATGCAAGATGGTGGATTTCATGTTTTTCCATGCTAATATGGGAGAAGGGATCAACTCGACATTCCTTTCTATAGTTCCAAAAGAGGTAAAACCATCCTACTTTTCCATATTTTTGCCCATCTCTATATGTAATGTCTCATATAAAAAAATTCCAAAATTATTTCCTCATGTTTAAAGTCTTCATTACCTAAGATATTTTATGAAAACCAAGGGGTCTTGTCAGTAAAAGGAAGATAATTGACCATATAATTTTGGTCCAAGAATTTTTTCACTCGAGCAAAAGTAGGAAAGAGAAGGGTATGCTTATACAGTTAAATATGGATAATGCCCTTGAAATCTAGTTAGGCACTCCTTTTTATTCTCTGTGATTAGGAAATTTGGCTTTAACAACAAATTTAAAGTGGATAGCAGTTTGTAGCGAAGGTCCATCGGTTTCCCCTTTTGTTAATGGAAGATTAATGGGATTATTTAATGACACCTATGGATTAGGAAACACTATTCCCTCTCCCCTATGATTTATATTCTTAGGCATGAATCCCCAAGTTGAAGGATAAATTCTAAAAGAATATCCAGATACATTCTGGGTAACTTGTATATGAGAGGGGTCAAGAACATCAACTTGACGCAATTTGTAAATGATACCCTACTTCTAAGAGGAGAATCCATAACCATTTCCAAAAGTTTTAAAACGTTTCTGAACTACTTTGGGCCAACCTCAGGGAGATTATTTAAAGTTGCAAAATTTTTATTTATTCCTAGAATATTGGCCCCAAAAGGCAAATTATTTTTTCTAAATCAATGGGGTTCCTTGTCTTAGACTCTTTTAGCTCATTTTCTTATTTGGGGATGTTCATCTCTCTATGGTTTTTTCCTCACCCTGCTTGGACCCAATTTCTAGATAAATTCAAAGTAAAATTCTCCCAATGGGGAGCTCAATGGTTTAATTCATCTAGAAGAGTTGTTCTAATAAAGTTTATTCTCTCTGATCTTCCCCTTTTTCAATTAAAAACTCTCTTAAGTAAAAAAGGGACTAGATATTCTCTTCTTATGGAGATAAGAAATTTCCTATTGCAAGGAGGGAAGTCAAATAATTTTCTTTTTCATTTAATAAATTAGGCACTAGCAAATACCCAAAAAATCCATGGGTGTCTTGACATGAAAGATTTATCTCTCACAAATTTGGCTTTGGGTAGAAAATTTCTTTCAAGGTAGATTGCTAATAAAAATGATTTGCGGAAGAAGGTTTTGGTCAAGAAATACTTATAAGGAACTAGGAGGAATTGCTTGGAAACACCTTCCCAAGTTAAGGGAGGTTCACAGATATGGAGTCTCATCTCAGTCATCGTCCTGTTAATCAAATCAAGATTATCTTGGATCCTTGGATATGGACATGAGATAAATAATTGGAAATCCTCCATTTTGGGGAATTCTCCTCTTGAAAATCGAAGATGCCTCTTTCCTCTTCAATAATGGCTTTTAGGTAGAGAAAATTCTTTTTCTCCCACATTTCTTCATGGTCTAAAGATGGAGATTGGTTTGGATGGTATTGGGGAAGAGTACCCCCTCCTCTAACCCCATTAACATGTGATTTGGAAATAATGTTGTATACATGTGCTCCCTCCTCCTTATCAGTGATATACCAGTGGGGATAGGTTCAATCTATTTACTCAATAAAGCACAATTACAATGCTCTTCTTTTTCTAGATGGTTACATCCCTCCTAATGCTGCAATGCGGTCCCACATATGGAATTCTAATAGTCTTCCTCATGTAATTATATTATTTTGGATGTTGGTTCACAAAAAATTCCTAATAGAAAGAAATATCTATAAAAGGGAAATTATTAGGCCTTGTAGATTTTCCTTATGTAAATAAAAGGAGGAAACCATCAAACATTTATTTATGGAATGTGAATTTTCTAAATATTTGTGGGACTTTGCTTTAAAAGGAATTTATCATAGGATTATCTACTTGGTTAGTACATCTCAATTCATAGATTCTTTGGAAAAACATTATGTGGGGTCCCTTTAAGGGAGATATCTTCTAAAATAATTTGGTAGGCCCTCACTAAATTCATTTCTTGGAAAATTTGGTTGGAAATAAACACAACTATATTATAGAGCTCTTTCTCAAAACCTCTATAAGTGCAAATTATATCTTCCTCCTTACTAGTTGAATCTATAAAATCTAATCTTATCTCCATCTTTTTCTCTCATACTTTAGATGAAATGGAAGAAGCTAACTCTATAGCTTCAATGTTTAAGAAGAGTCCCCTAAGAAAATAGGTAAGAATCAGACTTAGTAGCTCAGAATCTCGGAGGAAGAATTCTTCGTTTGGCTCTCTAGTTGGGAAAATCCAATTCTCCTTTCTAATGGGGCGTCGAAATCCAATCCAAGCATGGGGTGATTATCAATTTCCTTATAAGAATTTGAGAAGTTTTGTGTTCTTGGGACCTTATAATAATTTCAAATAATCAAGGAAAGTCATACAGATTATATCAATTACTCCTTCATGCCTTATCTCTCAATTCCAATAAGATAATTGTTGTGAGAGACAAATTCATTCTTATTTCTCATCTACAAAATGGTTTTTATCCTAGAGATTTAATATTAAAAATTCTCCTTAATGGGATCAGAGGATTGTTTCATAAGTTTGAGCATAATGAAAGTATTCACATTTTAAGGAACAACAACTTAGATTCAAACCAATTAGCTGACATAGGTGTTAAGTTAATCCAAGGAGAGCTCATAATATAAAAAAAAAAAACTAAATCTTTGATCCCTTAATGGAAGTTTTTAATCTCCTTTTTTGTTGGTCGTTAGACAGAAATCGAAATGGAAAAACTAGAGGCAAGCAACATGGTAGTTGGATACCGTGAATTTGTTTCCTATTGTAAATAAATGGACCTTCAATGATTATCATTCCCCTTCTTAGTTGATTGTATGAAGTCATGTTTGTTTGCTCTAGTTGTAAAGGATGCACTCTCCCCCATACATTTTTCTAGAGCAAACATTAGGGGAGACTATGTGATGTTGTAAGAGAAATGATGGTAGCTCTCTAGTCATCATCATAATGATTCAAGATTAGTTGTGAAGGAGGTATATCCCATGGAGGTTGGAGGTTGGGTGTGTTAACATTTCCGTGTTCAGGTCTTTAAACATGTGATTTATTTTAGTGGATTGAATTCAATATAAAGCAATATAAGAAATTTTTAGGGACACAAGAGGAAGATGGTGATGAAGTAATTGGTATAATGAGGCTTAGGATTCATTATAATTAGTTTTTTTCTTCTTTAATAATGGAAATGGAGCAAATATTAGATCATAAATCAAAGATCAATATGATAGAGGATGAGATGAGGATTATAAGATGCCAAATGGAGGAAATTAAAATGTAGTTAGCCAAAAATAGTTAGGATCCCTCTCACTTAGTCAATTCTATGAACATGAAGACTGTGAAGGTCCCATATCTCAATGAATATTTGACCAAGAGATGGACAAGATGGAGGAGCTAGATCCTGAAGGAAAAGACTCCAAAAATTAGATATATTATTTCATGAATTATATTTTTTAAATGTATTTAGGAACCTTTTGTAAGGTATTTACTTATAAAGGCATTAGATATTTTGGTGTGTATATAGAGGAAAATTTTGAAGAATGGTTGGTCGGATCTAAATTAGATGCATTTACAAATCCTATAAAGCCAATTTTTTACCGTTGACGTCCTCATGGACTTCTCATATTGATTTATATAATATAAATTTTACAATTATGATTAAAAAGAATATCCAATATCAACATTATTATCGATATCCTCCACATATTCAATAAAAAATAAAACAATAATGTATATTTAAAAAATAAGCAAACAAACAAACAAATTATAAGTGTAATTGAAACTAAAAATTATCTCGCATATGTTTGATGGTAAAAGAACTTAAGTCTCTAACCTTCCATTATCATTATTCCATATATTCTTTGAAACCTCCATTATCATTATTCCATAGATCCCTTGAGAGAAAAAATCATTTTATATTTATTGTACATACATGATTTTTTAATCTATAATCATAAGATTGAGAGGTAATTGGTTGCATTAAGTTTTGCATATTAATTTATTGCAACCCCACCCTCATATATGTTGAAAATAGCAACAAGAAATGCTAAAATAGCATTTCTAAAGATAGCATTTCAGGATATTCCAATTTTAATTTGTCCTTGAATTAAAATTGAGAATTAAAATTCGAATTTAGTTTCACCAGTTGTTTGAAAAATAATTAATTAATTCATCTTGAGTTAATTAGTTTGAGAAATTCCAACATGAAGTCTTTGTGAAGTCATGCAACAATTATCCCTTTGATTAAGGAAGTTATCCCTTAATTAAGGAGATAAGGATGAGTTGTATTTGAGTTGTAATTAGTTAGCTCATTTAACTGAGTTAAGTCCAGTTAGATTAGTTCAAAATAGTTTGTTGAACCGATTGTTAGTTCAGTCAGTTAATGCATGCATGCATGAAACTAGTTTACTCCAGATAACTGAATATCCTCTCATAAATAACTCATGCATGTTAGTTCAGACAACGACACAGTTGAGATTAAAGATAGGGACATTGTACTATCAGTTAGAGGATTTTTCCTATAAAGGAAACTCATCCATGCAGAAGGAACAAGGTTCCTTGAGGATTGCACAGTTTTATAGGGTGTGAGATCAGTGTGAGTGATCAGTGTTACACTTGGTAATAGTAGGATCACCCAGGAGAAACAACACAAGGAAATAGGAGGCTTGGAGGGCAGAGGAGAAGGTTTGTGAGAAGCCTTGTTTACCTGTGAGCATCCAGGAGGATTGTACTAAGAGATGGCTAGCTATGAGAGCTAAGGATTTGTGTAATCTTGACGTATTTCCACCTTGTATGATAATACAGATAGTGGGGTTTTTAGCTAAGGCTTTCACCAGAGTATCCTTCTGTGTTTCATGTGTGATTGATTCTTCTTCTTTGTTATATGTGTTCTGTTTGATCTTGCTCAAATCAATTAAGCTTCTGCAAGTTTGATTGTAGAAGTAGATTAAGTATTTTTCTTTAGTACATTGCATAATCAATTTAATCTACAACTAGAGTTTCTACATGGTATCAGAGCAAAGGTGATCGAAGATGTGAAAAATATACTAAGAAGCGAAATTCGAAGTTTGAAGTTCAGGATTGAAGGTACAAATCAAATTCATCTCATACTTCAGGTTGGTCAATGGCATTCTATGGCTTAAGACTCGAGTATGCATTGGATGGAAGCTCGAATTACATAGCATGGAAAGATCACATGGAAGCAATAAGATCATTGCATGTGCAACAATGCCAACTATGATAAACCCACCAATCCACATATGATGTGTGAATAGAGAGAGTTGGGTACCATAATCAATAGCTAGGTATGGATAGGGAGGCATCGAATACATGTGGTGAGCTACAACAATAGTTAAAGATTAGAAGACAATGGTTTGAAGGATTTCATTGATCAAGAAATCCCCAATCCAGCTGCAGCTAATGCACAAGAGTTGGATGAATGGAAGAAGTGTGTGGCGAGGGCGAGATAGATCATCCTTGAGGGAGTTCGAGACCATATTGTCTCGAGTCTCCATGGGAAGGAGACTCCATTTTCAATGTGGAAGACATTGAAGGACCTATATCAGAACAGTAGCGACTAGAGGAAGCTGGCACTGAAGGACAAGCTTCAAAAAATCAAGTGTGAAAGGGGCGACACTATTTCTACATATCTGAACAAGCTCACCACCTGCAGAGATGAGATTGGAAGTGTAGGAATAATGTCAGCTGATGATGATATGGTGAGTCTTGCTCTCCTCAGTCTTCCTAAGAGCTGGCATAACTATGAGGACTAAGTGAATGGAAGAGAGAAATTGCTGGATTGGGAACGACTATGGTCAGATCTCATGTAGGAGGAGATCAGGAGGAACACACGAGATGGTTCTTCATCCAAGTAGGATGAAGAAAATCTGGCCTTAGCAAGTAAGGCAAGGAAAGGGAAGGAGAAGGATTCTCATCCCAAATCGAGTTCTTCTCATGGAGGGAAGAAGGGTGACAAATCTAAAGTGAGATGTTTTAATTGTCATGAGGTGGGCCATTATGCAACTAATTGTCCATCGAGGAAGTCCAAGAAGGGATACTCGGAAGGATCTGAAGGTGAGGCATTGGCCTCTTAGTTCAAAATGGACTTCACTCTCATCGCATGCATGGTGTCTTCAATGATGGGTTGTGGTTGGTTTCTTGACAGTGGAGCCTCATTCCACATGACCGGCAATAAAACTTTATTCAGTACCTTGGAGGATAAAGACCTCCAGATACTCATAGAGATGGGTGACAATGAAAGGTATAGTGTTTCAGGAGTGGGCACGGTTACTTTTCAGATGGAGCATGGAGATTCTATCACCTTGACAGATGTGAAGTATGTGTCTGGACTAAAGAATAACTTTATATCGATCATGATGTTAGAGGACAAAGGCTACGATGTTGTCTTCATTAAGGGAAAGGTTTTCCTTAGACACATCACCACGGGACAGGTGAAATAGATCGGTTCACGGGTACAAAACTTGTATGCTCTTGAGGTTCAAGATGCATGCAAAGCCTTGAGGAGCAAGGCCAATGTTAGAGAATTGGTGGTTGAGAGGGAGAGTAAATTACCTCTCAACATGCAGCGCCAGAAGAAGTCTCAGACAATTGTGGAGGAGCCACATTTGAAGAAGTCAGTAGAGGGATCACATGCAGCCATACCTCTAGGTGTGAGGTGGGGCAATGTGAAGTGATAGTCCAATGAAGGTTGAAATAGCCTGGGCAGGATCCTTGAGGTACCCAGCCTCTTTGATTAGACCTTGCTACGGGAGCTCGACAAGGAGTAACAGGACTGGATGAGTGGGTAGAGACAAATGCGGATGGAGCGGTAGAGGGAGCTTCAGCATTAGAGGGTGTTTCTAGCCCAACAGGGAGGTCAATTGGGAGATCAGTTACTTACTTCTCAGTGTGATTTATGTAGTCAGAGATCAAAGTGACAGAGGCTAGAGCAGTCAGATACTAAAGAGCATAGAGGTGCATAGTTTTTAGTCGATAGAGGCACTAGCAATCAGAGACTTTGATGACAAAGGCATCATTCTGATTTAGGTTGTATATTTTTTGGTTCCAGAGTTGTTGGAGCAACAAAACTTGAGAGAAGTGTTGCATGCAGAACATTCCAAAGGTTCATGATCGGGATCGAGTTGAATTCCTTTCTTGTTGAGAGGGAGTGTTGAAAGTAGCAACAAGAAACGCTCAAAAATAGAAATGCTAAAAATAACATTGCTAAGGATAGCATTTCAGGATATTCCAATTTTAATTTGTCCTTGAATTAAAATTGAGAATTAAAATTCGAATTTAGTCTCACCGGCTATTTGAAAAATAATTAATTAATTCATCTTGAGTTAATTAGTTGGAGAAATTCAAACATGAAGTCTTTGTGAAGTCATCCAACAGTTATCCCTTTGATTGAGGAAGTTATCCCTTAATTAAGGAGATAAGGATGAGTTGTATTTGAGTTGTAATTAGTTAGCTCAGTTAACTGAGTTAAGTCCAGTTAGATTAGTTCAAAATAGTTTGTGGAACTGATTGTGAGTTTAGTCAGTTAATGCATGCATGCATGAAACTAGTGTACTCCAAATAACTGAATATTCTCTCATAAATAACTCATGCATGTCAGTTCAGACAAAGACCCAATTGAGATTAAATACAGGGACATTGTACTATCAGTTGTAGGATTTTTCCTATAAAGGAAACTCATCCATGTAGAAGGAACAAGGTTCCTTGAGGATTGCGCAGTTTTACAGGGTGTGAGATCAGTGTGAATGATCAGTGTGAGTGATCAGTGTTACACTTGGTAATAGTAAGATCACCCAGGACAAACAATGCAAGGAAATAGGAGGCTTGGAGGGTAAAGGAGAAGGTTTGTGAGAAGCTTGTTTGCCTATGACCATCCAGGAGGATTGTACTGAGAGTTGGCTAGCTGTGAGAGCTAAGGCTTTGTGTAATCTTGATGTACTTCCACCTTGTATGATAATACAGATAGTGGGGTTTTTAGTTGAGGCTTTCCCTAGAGTATTCTTCTGTGTTTCATGTGTGATTGATTCTTCTTCTTTTTTATATGTGTTCTGTTTGATCTTGCTTAGATCGCTTAAGCTTCCGCAAGTTTGATTATAGAAGTAGATTAAGTATTTTTCTTTAGTACATTGCATAATCAGTTTAATATACAGTGAGAATTTCTACAATCTAAAGGTGGACGAGGGTGGGGAGAGTTAATATGAAAAATATATTAATAATCTTTTATATTAATTTCCCCCACACCTCATCTACACTCATGTATGAGGGTGGGTGAGGATGGTTGTTGGACACCTAATCCGCTAAGGGTTAAGGTGTGGGAGTTGAGTAGTCAAAGGGAGTCTAAGAGACGTTGGAATATGAATCCAACATTCACACCAATGTATTATAAATGTACATCTTGTGAATATTAAATCATCCATGTTTATCCTATTTGGTTGTCTTATCCATGTGTGTTTGACATGGTATCAGAGCCAAGTTGGTTCAAAATACCTATGCCATTCTGATATTGTCAGATTTGGTGTAACTCCTTTGATTTATGGTTGTTTCTTTGCCATATTCCTAATCCTTGAAATGCACAGTTCCCATTTTAGCAATCCTTTTGCCACTATAACCTTTCCCTCTTCCATCACCTGCCTTGGTAAAACCATTTGTGCTGTGTCAAAATTAAATTCTCCTTCTGTTGCTTGACTATAATGCTTTTGCAGTCATTTTATGCATCGTACACATTGGTCAAGGCCCTCCTTAGATGATACACACTATGACAAGCCTACGAGAGTATTGTAAATGCATAGACTTTGGTCTTCAAGCATGCAGAGCGCACGATAGAGTAGGTGTTGAGAAATTTATTCCAACAAAAAATTGGAGGTCGGACATTCACTGTTGAAGCTTGAAGTCTGTGGAATAAAAAACTTTGAAGATTGGTTTCTCCATGCATGATTTATGTGTGATGAATGGAGCTTATGGTATCATACTATATGTAAACGCAATGAGCTCTGTGTGTTATCTCTCTCTATTATCTGTGCGTAAATTGGTCCTTGAATACAAATTTTTATTTCTGTGTGTTGGATTATTTCATATTCATTGAATAGATATGGTCGTTGTTGTTGCCGCTTTTGTTTATAAATGTCATGAATTATGAACCATTGAGAATCGTCTTTTAGCATTAGACTTGGAATGAATTGAGTCCTAAATGCATTGAAGTCCGGGCGATGATTATTTGTGAATTACTCCTACATTCAATTTCATGTTCATGATACATGTTGAATGATCTCCATTCAAGGTTGTTGAAGCACATGTATGTTGGGAACCGACCATCTTGTAACAATTGTTAGAAAAGTGTCAAATACAGTTGTAGTATATACGTGAATCTAGCCAACCTTACATTTCATCCAATTTGTAGTTTTGATTCCATGGAGTGGCATATCTTCTGTAACTTTGGTGGTTTGAAGTAGATGGCACTGTGAAGTTCCAACTGCCTGTAGGAGAATATAATCTTTGCTTCAGGATACAGCTTGCAAGAGTATAATTGGGCCATCGGATTTATATCTTTGAACAAATTCATGGATTGGATGTGAGGCCTGTTCATTTCTCTCTTTATACATTTGATGGTAATCAAGTTGTGCAAGAGCGCTATTTTGAAAAGGACTGATAAGATTGAAAGTAATTATCCTGTGATTTATGCTCGTGGAAACTAGACTAACATATATGATGGTGAGTTTCGAGTCAAGATTGAGAACAAATTGATTGCACAAATTCCAAAGGTGTGCTTTGCATAGATTTTGTTTCGATTGTTCCTAGCAAGCATCAGAACGAAGCAATGAAGGTTTTCTAAGTATTATCTTTATATTATATATGACCCCAGATGCTCGAGAGGTTTATGTGTGTTAAGCTATTGAGTATTGAATGTGTTTGGAGTGTTGAAGTTTAAATGTGCATTGAATTGGTTTCATATATGTTGGGCATTCTATTTATTAATATTTCTTGTTGTTTCTTTGTTTAAAAGAGTCATTTCATGAAAATAAGCTAGCGACAGTCACTAGAGAGACAAAAATGACTTTCCATAATCCATAAATAAAAGAAACTTCAATTCAACTTCGAAGGTATGCAAATATCATTTCAATTTGAACGCAGTGGAATTTGAACACATTCTAACATTCAAACTATATATCAAATTTCATAGGAATATTTCTTTTGCATTTTATGTCGCATTAAAGGATGGACTAGTCGTGGGCTAGATTCAAGTCTATAGAAGGAAGATTTTCTTATGTTTTAAAATTTTTCAAATTCTGCATCTTTCTGTTACCCCCAAAAACGTGAAATAAAACAATGTGTAGTTTGACACGGATTTTGATGCTCGTATTGGAGACTTTGGCTTAGGTTATTGAGTTTAATTTTCAGGCACAACAAGCGATCAAGCACACATATTTTTTCCTTGATGGAGATGCCATTTTTTAATCATTGAGATTGTTAGGACCAAGTCTTTTAGTTGGCTTATTTGTATTCATTATAGGTAGAAGAGTGGAGTTGCAAGAAAGTTTTTGAAGTTTAGAAAAAAAAAATAAAAATGGCTAAAATTAACAATTTATTAGAGTTATTCGGAACTCTAATCATGTCTAATACTGAAAGCACAGTTAAAATCAACAAGCGAACTCTTTTTGACATTCAAAACTGCTTGGAAAATGCATAGGAAAATATTGATTCTTTACAACTTGAGTCATAGCTAAAGATGAGCTTCAACAAAAGAGTTGTCATTCTAAACTATTTTCTATTCAGAAAAATCATTTGTTCAAGATTGATATAGACTCCCATAAACAACAAGAATATGAAGTTGAGGTTGATTCAAGAGCATATTTGCATGTAGGTGTGGAAATTCAATGTGCACTTCCCAAGCAAGTCATCCAACATTGGGAAGATCTTTTCAATAATAAGCAAATAATAAGTCTTGGATATGACAAGGATGTGTCCTTTCATATTCCAGACTTTTCCAAGCCCATGAAATTTCAAAGTGCTTGATTTCTTCATGACATTTCATCTTCACTTGTTCTTTCTCTTCTTCCACATCAGCCACAACAAAAATTTCAGATGCCAAATTTGTGACAGAGTTGGCCATCTCAAAGATCCTTGTTCTGATCTTCATCCATGTGAGCATTGTGGTTAGCATCGTCATCACTCAAACAAATGCTTCAGAAACAAGCTTCATGTAATAACAAAGATTCATCTTGGATGGATCACTTCTTGACAATGGGCTTCAACAACCAAGAAGATATTTTAGTCATATGTCATAATTTCTTCTAGAGTATTAAAAAGTTTTGCAGTTGAGTTTTCTCCATCTTCTCACCTTGTATCTAACGAGGGAATATGATTGTCATCTACAAGTTTTAAATCCACATCAAGAAATCCTGAGACACAACTTGAACCTGTTGCCTGAGCCTAGATCCAGAGAAAACCATACCTAGATTCAGAGTTGTAGCATGAGACATAGAATCCCTTAAGCATGCCTTTGGTTGATGACATTCCTTAAACCACCGCAGGTCGCAGAGCTCCCTTTTGTAGGTTTAAGGTCTCCCTCTCCAAAGCATTAGGGACACTTCCTCTAGCATAATACTTCAGCATCTTGCCAGACTTGGAAGAGTTTTGGGAATCGCACTAAGCATTCCTTTGGTTGGTGGAATTAATTAAACCACCACAGGCTGCATCCCTCCCTTTTCTAGGTCGAAGGTCTCCCTTTTCAAAATGTTAAGGAGCACTTCATCTAGCAAAATACATCAGCTTCTTGCGATATTTGGAAGAGTTCCATGAAATGCACTAAGCATTCCAGTGTTGGTGGTCATCCTTAAACCACTACCAGTTGAGACCTTGAGTTCTCCCACCTTATGCCATCATTTTAGAGAGCTCGTTCAACTTATTTCTATCATCCCTTGTTTTATTTCTATTACAACTCTCTTCTTGGACTCATATATACCCCTTTGAGTTAGGGGGTAATGTTGGACACCTAATCCACTAAGAGTTATGGTGTGGGATTTGAATAGTCAAAGGGATTCTAAGAGATGTTGGAATATGAATCCAACAATCACACCAATGTATTATAAATGTACATCTTGTGAATAATAAAGCATCCACGTTTATCCTATTTGGTTGTCTTCTCCATGTGTGTTTAACAATAGTTAATATGGAAAACTATTTATATGCATTAAGTTTTACATATTAACTCCCCCTATACCTCATCCACCCTCATATATGATGGTGGGGATGAGGTTATAGAAGGATGGGGATGAGGGGAGTTAATATGAAAAACCATTAACTTAATAATTTTTCATATTAATTCCTATGACCTACATGAACCCCGACTCTAATATATGAGTGTGGGAATGAGGGAGTCAATATAAAAAACTATTAACCTCCAAAATCATAGGGATTTAATATAGGAGGGTGGGGTGAGCATACTTAATATGAAAAACTATTAATTGTTAAGTCCCTATTCAAGTGGGAGTTTTGTATATTAACTTCCTCCACCTCCAACCAATCCTACCCTAATATATGAGTGTGGGGATTGGGGGAGTTATTATGCAAATTCAATAATCCCCTCACTCATAGGGAGTTAATATAAAAATTATGAGGGTGGGGTGAGTGGAGTTAATATACAAAATTATTAACTCCCTATGAGGATGCGAGTAGGGGAGTAATATGACAAACTATTAACATATGAGGATGAAAGTGGGGGGAGTTAATATACAAAAGCATTATGCTAATATTTTTGCATATTAACTCCTTGCACCTCCACCCTCATATAAGAGTGGTGAGAGTTGATATGAAAAAAATATTTAAATTTTTATATTCAAGGTTTCTATGTTGATTTTAATATAATATAATAAATAAATAAAATGGTAAAAAATATGTACAATAATTAAAATTTAAACTTTGAACAATATTTCAAATTTCTCATACTGAAATATTTCATGTTGATAAAGATTTGGAAAGATGGAAGCCATAATCAATTGGTTATCATAAAATTTGTTATCTTAAATTTCTTGAAAAGTATGTATAATTTCGATTTGAAATATAATGATATTTTTCAATATACAAAAATGTAAATTTCAATATTTTAAACATGCTCATAAGTTGATGGCGTAACCACTCATGTATGAGAGTGGGGGTGGGGATGAGGGTAGTTAATATGAAAAAATTATGAGGGTGGAGTTGGGAGGAATTAAAATGAAAAACTATTAACTTTTTCATATTAATTCCCCCCACCCTCATCCACCAAATTATCAGGGTGGAGGACGAAGGAATTAATATGTAAAACTATTAAATTTTTACATAGTAACTTCGTCCACCCTCATATATGAGGGTTGGATGAGTGGCAGGAGTTAATATGAAAAGTTTAACATGGTGATGGGGGTTGGGGGACTTAATATGAGGGTGGTAAATAGTTTTGCATGTTAACTGCCTCACCCCCACCCTCATAAGTTTTCCATATTAACTTTCTCGAAGTTAAGTTTCTCATATAAACTCCCCCTAGCACCCTCACATCTAAGTGGTTAAGCCATCAACTTATAAACACTTTTAAAATATTGACATTTGCATCTCTTGTAACGAAAAATATCATTACATTCCAAATTGAAATTATATATATATATATATATATATATATAATATATATATATATATATAGATATATATATTTCAAATAAATTATATATATATATATATATATATATATATATATATATATATAAAATTTGTCATGGCATCCAACTTTTAGATACTTTTTTATCATTTTATTGATTTATTATATTATATTAAAATTAACATAAGAGCTTTGAATATAAAAAATTTAAATATTTTTTTAAGTTTAAATATATAAAACTTAATATGAGGATGGGGTTGAGGAGTTAATATGCAAAACTTAATAATTTTTTATATTAACTCCTACCACCCTCATATTGGGGATTAAGTTTTACATATTAACACTCCCTACCCTCACCCTTGTATCGGGGATTAAATTTTGCATATTAATTGCACCCACTTCCACCTTCACCTTAACCTTCATATATGAGTGATTAACTCATCTTATTAACATTTTTTATAATATTGATATTTACACCTTTGTATAATGAAAAATATCATTATATTTCAAATCCAAATTTTACATATTTCTCAAAAAATTTAAAACAATTAATTTGTTCATGGCGTCAAGCTTTCCAAATCTTTTTCTACATGAAACCTTTAAGATTTACAAATTTTAAATATTTTTCCATGTGTAAATTGTAATTATTATTCATTTTGTTTTCATTAATAAATTTCAAAATGTAAAGTTTAGTTATTATACATTATTTTTTAATAAATTTATTTTATTTATTATATGATTTTAATATAATATTGATAGGGGTATTACGATGGGCATTAAAAATGAGACTTATGGACTTGATGTGCTTTATCGGCACCTCCCCTCTGCACATGCCACCACCTCATGGAGAATTTATGGAATCATGCCTCCCAAGGAGGGTGACAAATGCCACATTGGCATGTTTTTCATTTATTTGTCTTTATGAATTGGGTTCATTCCACCATGCTCTTCATCGTGAGCCATTGGTTATAGCTCTGGTTGCTCCTTCAATGTCTCCTCTTATTGTTGCCCTTTCTATCCATGCATTTCGAGTCCTATCTGGCCGCTCGGGCAGGTTTCCTTCTATCTACTTCATTGGATTTTCCACCTCCCTTGGTAGCTTTTTCTAATGGCAAAGGCGTGGCCCCAAGCTCATCATCAGTGCAACATGCTTGGAAATTTATCATGGCCCCTTTCTTTCACAACTACCTCTTACAGCGTCCCTCCTAACTAGGGGGCTTCACTCAATTAACCTCTGACATATCATGTGTGTTTGTGGCATACTAAACAATACCCCTAATTTGACTACATATTGGAAAATACTTCTAAAAAGCACATTATTTGACCCCCTACCAATACAAACCCAATACACCTTCCTAATTTAAAAAACCCCTACTTTCACTAGATATTGTAGGTATCCATTTTTTCATTAACATTTTATATATCCCTTTATATTTTTTCATTAACTTTGAGCTCCATTTTTTATACCTTCTAATATAAAAATCCTTTACCCCCTAATATATGCTCAATATATTATGTCATTTTTTCATCAATATATATCCCCCAATATGAATGCGCGTGGTATGGTATTTCTCCCCTAGTGAAGCCCCTGTGGTCCTAGCTCTGTCTAGGTTTCTCTGATGTCATGTTGCCTCCAATAGCCATGACTTTCTAGTGAGCTCAATGCCGATGTGGAAGTTGTGTTTGTGGCACTTCATGAGGCTCTTAAGCATGATTACAAGTTGAATGTTCAACCCATAACTACAATGAACATACTTCTTCAGACATTCAAGAGGAAATCCATCTCGTGGAAGTAGATATTCAACAAGAACAACATAATTTTTCGATTTGGAAGCCATGGTCGACATAACCTCTTGGGTTCCTGATATAGATAACTATGGATGCTTCCAAAATCACTATCTTCATGTAATGGATTTGTATTGGCATGTGTAGCTCCTACTCTTATAGAATTTTGGAACATGCAACTCCCATTTCTTTTATGTGTGTGATCATATTTGATTTGCAAAGTTTAGTGGTAATTATTAGATAGGAATGGTTTATAGGAAGTTGTTCGAACTAGTTATATGTGAAATACTTTTTCCAAAAAGATAGTTCCTATTTGGTGTGTGGTTAGAATTGTTATATTTTCACACTCACCTCATTGGGAATCGATCACGTGGACTAACCACCACTCTGGGATCCACCCTGGGGCCAGTCAAAAGGTAATGATAATGGGTTGGAATTTTACTAATTCCTACAGGTTTTGATGCAATGGAAAACCTCAGCATGGTATCAAAGTCTTGGCCCAGGTTCGATTCCCCGATTTGCATTTGAGGGGGGGAGTTAGATTTTCACACTCACTTCATTGCGAATCGGTCATGTGGACTAATCACCACTATAGGATCCACCTTGTGACCATTCAAAAGGTAATGATAATGGGTTGGAAGTTTACTAATGCCTGCAAGTTTTGGTATGTCCAACATATTTTATGTATCTTAAGACAAAGTTTCATGTATTTATATTTCTAACGTTATTTGATTAATGTAAAGAACTATCAACACACTTTTTGTCTGCAATAATATTTAGTATAAATATGATTTGATTAATGCAAAAAAGTGATATCAACACACTTTTGGTTTGCAAGAATATTTAGTCTCCCATATTTTAACATGGTAACAGAGTGTACTTGACTCCCTCATTGGAGGGCTCACAACATGAAAAAGTAAAGTAGAGTAGATAGTTTGAATGTGGATTTTTGGTGTATGTTTGTAGTAGAGTTTTCTTCTTTCTGGTATGTTTTTCTTGTTTGTATATTTGACACAATAGGAGGATAAGCTTCCTTTCTAGAGGATGTCTCATCAAGGAGAGGAACCGTTGAGTGCCATGTGAAACTAGCGGAATTGTGGGCAATGTTTTAGATGCTGAAATCTATGGCATATGTTGCTTGAGTTCATGACCTTTAGGGAAGGAGAAATTAGCATGCTCCATGATGAGTCATACACCACTTCCATAGTATTGGGAAATTTGGATTCCCATGATTAGCATCCAATTTTTCAATTGCGGATTTGCTTGATAATGTTTAGGTTCATGGTAGAGGGCATTAAGGATGTCAACAAAGTTTAATGTTGAAGCGCTATGTGGAGAGATTTGACTTCAATAAGTCTAATACATATAGATCGTAAAATTTGTTTGTGAAGATTTTTAATGGAAGGGTTGAAACTACAAGCCACAAGGACATCCAATCCTTCATTAAGGCACAAATCCATTCTATCATTCAGGACCAGGGCTTCCGCTCCCTTTCTATGATTCGAACCCATGACCAACTCCAATGCCAATATCTATCTTCTCTTGTCAACAATATCAATGCAACCACATTTCTTTTGTCACAGGTTCCATTCTTCATCGAAACATATTTTTCATGAGAGAGATCGACTTAATAAGGGTGAAACACATTATTCACCATGGGCAGAAAAATATTGGTCAGGGGATCAAGCCTTGGGAGAGTAATTCATGTGAAAGGTCATCAAGAAGATTAATTTTGTGGAAGAGGACGTGATTTTCCTTAGACTAGTCTTTGAATTGGATGAAGTGGAATCTCTTCTCTACATTGGGTGAGTAGAGAGATCGGAATTTACATTGAATAATTCTGAGGCCAAATACTGCAATTTTTTAAATTTTCCTTGTTGTGCCATGGGTTGTGGTAGTGATGATCATAGAAATGAATTTTAGATTTGTATTGTACCATCAAATAATTTTATTGCGATGATCACAAAATGAGGAGGAAGGGAACTGCAGGTACAAAGCCCATCATCATGCCATCCAATTTTGTTGTAGAAATTTAAGTTTTTAGTTTTGCATTTGAGTTCACATTAGAAGCTATATATTTTCTATCATATTAAGGCTTTGGTCCCAATGTTTACTCATGTTTTTATGAATATTGGTGATGGTGTTTAGCTTATGCTTTTATTTCTACTCACATAAATTGGTTGGAGTGGCATATAAGACAATTGATGGATCTTCCAAGTGGCATATTGTCCTGGACATGCAAGAGTTGGATTCCAACCACTTTTTTCCCATCTCTATCTAAGTGGAATACTATCTCGGACATGTAGGAGTTGGATTCCAACCACGTTTTTCCCATCTCTATTTAATTTTTCATCTAAATTTGATATACCTATAATTTATATGGAGTTGCTCTTAGAAGAGAATGACTATAGGCGAAAAGAGATGGAGAAACAATCAATACTATGGAAGGAGAAAGGATTCTTCCAGGTAGTGGATCATGGTATTCCTTGTTCTTTGATGGATTGAGTAGGATTCTTCCAGTTTGTGGATCATGGGATTCCTTGTTCTTTGATGGATTGCATAAAGGGAATTCACTAAGAATACTTTATATTTCATTTGCAATAGAAAGTGGAATTTATTAGCCTTGCTTTATATATTTGGCTTAACTGATAGAAATTGAAGAAAAAAAAAGTAGAACAGTGGACTACTCTTCTAAGTATTATAAATCACATAAATAAGATTACATTGGAAACATCAATAATAAATTACTGGAGTTAAACTCGACTTAAACTAGAGTAAGTGAAATTGAACTAGGACACATGGAGGGACAATTTTGACACCCAAAAGGGGGTTGCAATTATATTCTCCAACACTCCCCCTTAATTACAACCACATAAAAATTCCATTAAGATGCTTGTTGGTCTATGTCTCAGCTAGGCTTACAATTTAAAAAATTGACTTCAACTACATTTATTTTTCTTCTTCTCTTCTTCCAAATTCTGTAGCCTCTAAATTGTTTCAACTTTTTTCTTTGTTGTACCCTTCAAACCTTAGTTTATTCATTTGTTGGTGCAGGTCTTCCATCCTTCCAGGTTGTCTAAGAATATTGTGAACTGTTAGGCCCCTATACTACTAGTGTAACCCCTTATTATTATTAGCACAACCTCATTATTATGTTGTTGTACCCATGTAGTCCCCATATTGTTACTATTGTGCCCCATAGAAGCCCACTATTGTTATTATTGTGCCCTTACATTATTATTTTTATATCGACTCTGATTATATTATGACCCCTTAGACTCCTATATATAGAAAGGAGGTCTTGTCATTTGTATCATAAAGGAATCATTAATTTGTGTAATGTAAAGGAGGTTTCCCCCTCGAAGAGGCTGAATTCTAAGGCATTGATCTATCTTTTCTATCTTTTTGTGAGCTGGTTTCAGAACATTTGGAATCAAAGCTTTGGATTCTATGGTTTCGCTGCTCCAAATAGGTCATCGTGGCATTTTTGCTATAACTCTTTTTCTATGACGTTTCAGAAGCAAACAAAAAAACCCATTTGAGACTAAATCGCGTTGAACCTTGAGTCCAAATTTAAGATATTTTTGCACTATATTTGCGGAGATATGATCTGAGGAAGTTGGTATTTTTGCAGACTCCTGAACTGCATTCCAAACAGGTGACCTTGGGAAAATAGTCATAACTTTTGTTTTGAGCATCGAATTGAAATTTCATACAAAGTTATAAAAAGAGGACAGACTGTAGTTTCATGTGTATATTTTTCAGATCCTAAGGTCGAAACAGTGACACGTGGCACTTCCTACAAGTTTTCTCTTCTGAAAAGGTATATAATCAGGTCATCTTGGGAGATTGTGCATAACTCTTTCTTGGAGAATCTAAATTTGATCAGACTGGTGGCATTGGAAAGAGGACATAGAGGGCTACTGCAGGTCACAATTTCAAAACTGGAA
The DNA here is from genome assembly GCA_031772625.1 of Pinus tabuliformis. Lineage (NCBI taxonomy): Eukaryota > Viridiplantae > Streptophyta > Pinopsida > Pinales > Pinaceae > Pinus > Pinus tabuliformis. The sequence goes on along the minus strand of CM062818.1, from coordinate 1,528,953,104 downwards.
GAGCCGAAATTATAGAGTTATAGTCATTTCAATATCGAGCTCCTAAAATCAATAAAAGGCGATATGAGGAAGTTTGATGGCAAAGATCCAGTAAATTGGATACTTTAGATGGAGCAATATTTTGATCTACATGGTGTACCACTATTACAAAAGGTATGTATTGCATCTTCATATTTAGAACCAGATCAATTTTTATGGTATAAAGGGCTTTGTTCTCGTAAAAAAAATGTTATGTGATCAATTTTCACAGAGGAAATGATAGCACATTATGAGGATACAAAGAGAAACACCTTCTTTAGCCAGTTGATAAATCTCAAACAAAAGTGTTCAATGGCAGAGCATATTGAAGGCTTCCAAAAATTGAATATAATGGTAAATGATATTCCAGAGAAGAAAAGGATTGATGTCTTCATAGGTACTTTAAAGGATAACATTCAACATGAGGTTCATCTTTGGGAACCTGATTCATTGGAGAAGGCATTCAGGTGGGCAAGAAAAATTGGAAGCGAAATTATGGAAACAAGGAATCCCACCACTCATGACTATAATTATGAAAATGTTTCTTCTCCTAGCCTTCCACAACCTACAAGGATTAGTCCACAACAATTGGAAGTAAAAAAAGAAAATGGGCTTTGTTACAATTGTGATAGCAAATGCACTAAAGGTCATAAGTGTGCTGAGAAGAAATTATTTTGCATAGAGTATGGAGAGGAGGAATAAAAGGATCAAGAAACATCAAAAGAAGAGGATATACGCCAGGAACCAACCCCAGAGAAAGAAGAAATGAATCAGACCATATCTTGTAAAGCATTGGCAAGAATTACCACTCCTCAAACTCTCAAGATAGAAGGACATATCAAGAAGAAAAAGGTTCAAGAAGTGAAAGATCACATCGAGAAAGAAGAAATAATCCAACCATATCTTGTAATTCATTGGTCAGAATTACCACTCCTCAAACTATCAAGATAGAAGGACATATCAAGAAGAAAAATGTTCAAGAAGTGATAGATCACATCGAGCATCAAGAAATGAATCCAACCATATCTTGTAAAGGATTGGAAGAAATTACCTCTCCTCAAACTCTAAAGATAGAAGGACATATCAAGAAGAAAAAGGTTCAAGCAGTGAAAGATCACATCGAGCATCAACAACAAGTTCTCGAACTTTTAAAGGATGATGCCACTTTGGTGCAAAATCAAATGAAACAACAGGTAGATCAACATCGTAGTGAATTTTTTTTTGATGTAGATGATTGGGTATTTTTACTACTACATCTCAAGCAAGCTATTTATGAGAAGGAAATGTTGGCAATACTACATGCACTTAAGAAATGGCGACCTTACCGAATGGGAAGACACTTCAAGGTAAAAATGGATCATGATAGTCTTAAATACTTTTTAGAACAACTATTATCTTTAGAAGAACAGAATAAATGTGTCACAAATATGTTGGGTTATGACTTTAACATCATCTATAGAAAATGGAAGCAAAATTTTGTTGCAGATGCACTATCAAGAAAGGATGAGGATGCGGAAGCATTGTTTTGTGCTATTTCTATTATCCAATCAGACTGGATAAACGAAGCAAGGGATGAATGGAAGAAGGACGAAGAAGTGTGGCCACTCTTTCAAAAGTTGCAGAAGATCCCAATTCAAATAATATTGCCAGAACTTGAAGAGGAAGGAAAAATCATATTGGAACCTGGAGCAGTCATAGAAACAAGAACCTGACAGCTACAAAATCAATCAATTTCAGAGTATCTCTTCAAGTGGAAGAACTTACCCACTAAAGATTCCACATGGGAGGACAAGAATTTTATACAGAAGCATCAAGAACTACTCAAGCGTTGAGGACAACACTTTTTGAAGGAGAGGGGCATGTTAGGCCCCTATACTACTAGTGTAACCCCTTATTTTTATTAGCCCAACCCCATTATTACGTTATTGTACCCATGTAGTCCCCATATTGTTACTATTGTGCCCCATAGAAGCCCACTATTGTTATTATTGTTCCCTTACATTATTATTTTTATGTCAGCTCTGATTAAATTATGACACCTTAGACTCCTATATATAGAAAGGAGGTCTTGTCATTTGTATCATCAAGGAATCATTCATTTGTGTAATGTAAAGGAGGTTGCCCCCTCGAAGAGGTTGAATTCTAAGGCGTTGATCTATCTTTTCTATCTTTTTGTGAGCTGGTTTCATAACATGAACTTCTTCATCATCAATTTGCTGCAACATCAAACCATAATACAATTTCATCTCTTCAAAACTCCAATACCTGAAAATTTCATTAATTTCTTCATCATGCAAGTTTTCTTCAACATTCATTTCTGCAAATTCTATGCAGAGTTCATCAAGCCATGGTGTTGCAATCCATGCTTCAAGGAAATTTAACTCTTCTACATAATCATTATGTGTACCTGCACACTAAAAATCAATGTTAGAATTAAAAATATCTACAGAACCATATTGGTTCTTCTATGTAATGATATCTTTCTCCTATTCCACTTCCAGTTATTGCACTTCCAGCTCTGCTTCAAAATTTGTCTTTGTTTTCTCTTTGTGGGCTTCTTTCTTTTCCTCTTCCTCTATTTCTATCTTTGTCTCTTCAACTTCTGTACTAACCTGTGTTGCTGCAAACAGATTATCTTCCATTGACTCAATTGGGATTTCCTCATTGAATAACATCATGTCTATATGATGCTTTTGTTACATTAATTGCAACAATTCATCATTAGCCAATAATTATTCATCAAAATTTACATCAACAATATTAATTACTGGATTCACTATAGCATTGACTGCTCTAATGGTAGCTTTATTGTCCTCCACAAGATTTGTTGCTGCATTTACCAAACTTTCATCAATAAGCTATGTTGTTGTATTCACCAAATTTTCATCAACAAGCTTTGTTGCTCAATCTACCAAATCTTCATTAACAAGCTTCGTTGCTCAATTTACCAAATCTTCGCCAGCAAGCTTCGTTGTTGGAATCATTATGTTAACATCAGAAAGCTCTCTTGCTGGAATCACCAATTTTCATCCACTTCTAGTTGGGCATAGTGGTGTTCACGAGCATCTACGTGCTCCTTCTCTACTACTTCTAAAACTTCTTCACATACATCATCCACTTGTGGCTAAGCATAGTGGGATTCAACAAATTTTTCATCTCGTTGTAGATATGTTGTTATAGATCCACTTTCATCTTCAACTTAATTCTCCCCCTTACACTAAAGCTTCTCTCAAGGATATCCCCGGCCTCCTTGGCTGCCTTGGCTTCCAAAATCACATGAAGCCTCTTAGATTTTACCATTTGTTGAGCGCTGGCTCACTACGACTCAACAAGAAATACAAATTGTAGACATTTCATCTAATTGCAATAAAAATGCCTCTACTTCTTGGGTTCCACAAACAAACGAGTCTACAAATTTTCACAAAGTCAATGCTTTCGCAAAAGCTTTCAAAAAATCACAATTCCCTCTTTTAAGAGTTTTTTTGGAAGAATTTTATGTAAAGCAACCTCCTAGTTTTGAAGTTCTAGGACAGGAGCATAAGGTATAGAGATTGAAGAAACCTTTGTATGGTTTGAAACAAGCTCCAAGAACTTGGTACAGTCGCATTGACACCTATCTCATCAAAAGTGGCTTTTGTAGAAGCAATCATGAGTCAACTTTGTATACCAAAATGCATGAAGGTAAAATTCTTATTGTATGCCTCTATGTAGATGATCTTCTTTATACAGGAAATATGGTGTTAGAAGATTTCAAAAAAGCAATTCAAACAGAGTTTGATATGATAGATCTAGGAGTCATGAAATACTTCTTAGGCATTGAAATTCACCAATTTGCTAATGGAATTTTTTTCGGTCAACAAAAATATGCCACTGATATCATCCAAAAGTTTGGAATGACCAATTGCAAACCTGCAGATACACAAATTTCTCAAGGTGCAAACTGAGCAAAGAAGATGTAGCACCACTAGTTGATTCAACATTGTATAAAAGTCTAGTTGGTAGCTTGTTATATCTCACTTCAACTAGACTTGATATTATGTTTGAAACAAGTTTTGACTCCAGGTTTATGCAGTCACCTAAGATTTCTCATCCAAAGGTTGCAAAAACGATCTTAAGGTATATTGCAGGGAAAATAGACTACGGTTTGTCCTATACACATTCGGAAAATTATTCACTTTCAGGTTATACATAAAATAGTTATGCATGGAGTTTAGATGAGCGCAAAAGCACCTTAGGGTACGCTTTTCTTCTTGGAACCAATCTGATTTCATGGGCATCCAAGAAACAGTCAATCGTTTCAACACCTTCTGCAGAGGAAAAATATGTAGCAGCAAATTGAGTAGCTTGTCAAGCTATGTGGTTGAGAATATTATTGAAAAATATTTCAAATATTCAGAAGGAACCAACACCAATCTACTGTGACAACAGTTCAGCAATTTCTTTATCAAAAAATCGTGTTTTCCAAAAAACGCAAGCACATTGACACTTGTTTTCATTTCATCTGTGAGCTTGTCAATGATGGGGACATAGTACTTTGTTTTTGTGGTTCCAAAGATAAACTAGTAGATATTTTAACAAATCCATTGGGAAAAAATGTATTTGAATTTCAAAGAGAACGACTAGGCATTGTAAGTGTCTATACATGTAACAGTTGAGATTAGGGGAGGATGTTGAGATATTAATCTCATTTTCAGTTAGTTGCCAGTTAGGTGTCATCACATTTGATTCTGTTGTCTGCTAGCTGTCATAGACAATTTAGTTTTACTTGAGTTCTACTCTATAGGTGTCGAGTTTTACTTCAGTAATTTATTATTGATGTTTCCAATGTAATCTATTTAGTCATTTTGAATATTGAGAAGAGCAATCTCTGCTCCACTTTTTAGTTTCATTCTTTGTCATTAACAAGTGATGGCCACCCCATTGGTAGCTACGACAATTTGTATGTCTTTAGATCTTAGATGAATGTATTGAAAGTTACTAAGCCTAGTTGATTAAATATATGTATAGTTATTTTTTTAGAATTCGTGACTCTAACAAATGACAATAAAATTTGGAGATTCAAGATTGAATTGAGATGCCAAAGATGAAACATCAGTATTCTTGTGTTTGAATGACTATAGAAGAATATTCTATTCATATCATGTATCCCTTGCTAATATAAATCATAATTCATTATTTTGTGATGTAAAAGTCATTCATGAGTTTTCATAATAAAAAGTGTTGTAGTTAGAAATCATTTCTAGCTACATGATTTTCTTCATGAACTATTTGTAATATAATGCACTATATTTTCTCACCAAAAAGTGCTAAGAGTGTAAGATTGAGATGGATACATACCATATCTAGACTACTTTCCTAGATGGCAAGTACAATAGGTACCCGACTGGTTTTAGGTATTGGTGATTTATTTTATTTCCAACTAATACAAGACAATAGTTCTTCAGGTGATGGGAGGAGCATGAACACTTTTTGAGGTGGAAGCGATTTGGATTTTTCTCACTTGAGAAGCTAAGAGTTGATTGCAGACTAAACTATTGAAGTGGAATGATGAGACTGCAATACGAAGGATAGAGAGGTCCTTGAAATAGCGAAGAGTTCTTTGGAGCTTGGTCCAAAAAAATTAGGTGACAATGCTTAGGAATTCAGGTAGCAGCAACAAAGGATGGATGATGTTGGACACATATAGGTAAAATTTTTGAATTGTATGAAATAATAATAGACTCATGACCATATGGTAATTTGATCTACACCTTGTAGTTGTAGCAAGTCTATATGGTGTGTTTTCATTTGATTTATTGTTCCTAAAGATGTTTGAGTATATACCCAATATCTCCATGATTTGGAGTGTGTTGTATGTGTCCATGTCTATGTAGCATAAAAAGGGAATATCATTGTAAGACCTAGAGAGGCATTCATACCCCTTTATCATTTGTCCCTGTTGACTTGGTAGTTCTTGTCTAGTTTGGTTTAGTAGCCTCTATTAGGGAGTTCTTTAATGCTTGGAGGAGTGGGTCATGTGTTGGTTGGATGCTCTATGAGTGAACCATATTGTTGGTTGTAGACTTTAGGAGGTGAAGTTTTACATTCAGGGGGAGTACATCAATAGGTTGAATGAAGCATGTACACAAGGGACATCCTAGTGAACGAGAAATTGCAACAGTTAGGTACCCATGCATTATGATGGATGGTTGTTTCTTTATAAGACCATCAATAGTTTAGTGATGTCTAACATGATTGAGGTGCGGGATAATTAGTACTAGGATGGACCAAATATGGAATTTTCTATGGAAGAGGTTAAGTCATAGTGAAGCATTTGTTGTAGAGGAGAAGATGTTGAAGACCACAACAAATGAAAATTAAGACAAATAGTTGTTAAGGGGGGTGTTGGAATATGTATCTGGCACTTGTCTTATGTGTGTGATCATATTTGAGTTGTTAATATTATTGGTCTAAGTAGAGATGGTTCTTTACGTAGATAGTATAATCCTTGTTTCTAAGAGGTTGTTCAAAGTAGTTGGATGTGAGAGAGTCTCTACAAGATAGTTCATAGTTTAGTGTATAGTTGAGATATTCCTTCAACCAATAGATGTCCATGATATTTTTCCTATTTTAAGATAAAATTCCATGTATTTATAGTTGTAACATTATTTGATCAACGCAAAGAGTACTCAACACAATTTTGGTGTGCAATATTTGTAAAGTCAAGTAGAGGATGAGGGTTAATGTTGATGGGATAAAAAGCAAAATAAAAGATTGTCACTACAAAGGTTTTACCATGAACAAAAAGAATGAAATAAGAGTTTTCCAAAAAACGTATGGGTGAATTGTCTTCCTTAGATCATAACACATATTAAATATTATGAAATAAGTTAATAATGGACTTAGCTTACTTGTTTATTGAATACCATGTTATTAGTTAAAAAAAATAAAATAATAAAATAATGATTAATTTTTGCATTCGTTTTGGGTACTAACGATTAGTTTGGTTTAAATTCGCAGATGAGTGTCCGTTTATTTGGTTCAACTCTTCTTTATTGTTGCAAGGCTAGTATGAAAATCCTGGACTTGTAGTTTGAAATCTGCTGAGGGGCCTGCTTTCATACAAAGTACAGCTGTTCAGAAAAGCGAGGTTTCAACCCTAAGATGATACCCTGGAAAAAGAGGGAAGAGATAGGATGGGCTGGATTGAGGCCCTCAAGGATTGTCTGAACATTTACTATTAAATTTTTTTATTTAAAAAGGTGAAAGTGAGATAAGCTGATGGCGTAAGAAAATTGCATTTAAGTTTTGGTTTGATATGAATAAAATATTAAATAACTATACAAAATATTTAAATAATATAAACTCATAAAAAATTTTATTAAATCCCACTTATATTAGATCCAAATTAGAAAAAAAATCTATACTGGTATAACAAAAAACCAATAGTTAAACCAAATAATTTACCGATCATGCTATGGTCTATACACAAAGATTTCTCCAGAATTTTTGGGCGGATTTCAATCAGAATCCATGTTGAAAAACGAAAGGAGAGACTTGAATGGCATCGCCAGTGCCAGAGACTGAGATTTATGATACGTTGATAAATTGTGTGGATAATATCACAACACAGTCAGATTTATTTATCGAAGATATATTTTTGGTAGCGTTTAATCATTTTGGGGGCAAAGTTATAAATGTAGAACAGTTAAATCTGATTATGTTGTATTTAACTGTTTAAACATTGTCATTGGGCGGTTTATTTGTAAGTTTTAGTTTATTTTGTTGGGATGTGATAAGAGTTTTTGTTTTAATTAAAATATGTGTTTAAATGCATAAATAAAATTTCTTTACTAGTTTATCCAATTTTATAATTTATGTGTGATTCTAACCAATTTTTTTTTTCAAAATTAACATAAAAATATATGACAGATTTCCTTATTTAAATTTATAATTACAATATATCAAAAGTTAATAAAAATTATGATGGTTATGTTACATAATTTTTTCAAAATTAATGTCACATACCCGTACCCTCAGCAATAATTTATTTATTTTTTTTTTTATTTTTTTATTTTTTTTATATATAGAACAAACCCTTGGTAAATAGCTCACCATCTCTATGCATGGTTATTTTATGGCTTGCAAATAATTAAACTACGAAAGCTTATCAGTTACCAACAAAGGCTTTTCCGCTGACTTATGATATGCTTATAGTCGTATGCTACCTGTGGTTTATTATACGCATGCTGAGACATTATATTATCAATGTAAAATAATAAGGGGTGCGCATATATCATTGTCATGGCACTATACTTTCTGCTAACCGTTGACTCGCTGTTATATTTGATTTGTTATATATGGCATTTCGCATTCGATGCATTTTATGGTTAATATTTGGGTTATTTACGGCTGAACCTTGGTGCTGTCAAATTGTGCCACCCGAGACTACCGCTGGCATTGCCATGTGACAGGCGTACGCGGCATTCCCTCTGCCGGCTCGATCACGTGGAGGGCAGATGGCTGCCATAAATCCTCTGCCTAACCCTTACCGCCTTGATCGAGGGTTGAGATGCTTCGAGGAAGATCTAACGGCAGGGACGTTTCCAGATGTCCCGCCCGAAGTGTGAAGGTATAAGGTTCCCATTTCCGCCTACTCGGGTTATTGTCATTCTATTGCCGCGCCATTCCGTTTCATTCGGGCGCTGCTGTAACCTTCCACGCCGAGAGAGCATACTGGCGCCGAGACGCTGCTCCATCCAGCTCTGCTACAAAAGTGAGGTAAGACTCCGTGGTCTTTCCGCCGGTTACTTCCTCTGTTCATTGCTCTGCTTCATGCTCTGTTTCATTCGGGTTTTTTTTTTTTTCTTTGCTCTTTGAACTGTCGAATGTAACCAATACTAAGGATTGTCTTATGGGTTGCATGCAGTGGAATTCGACTCCGGTTTGTGGCGGATAAGGGGGTCCGCCTATGGAACCTGGGTGCTTGCGACTCTACCACAGGTGCGACCCTTGCGGACTTTAGGTGCATGGTTGATTGAGATTATTTTGTTTTTCTATTGGGTCTTCTGACAGAGGTTTTTTTTTCCTTGCGCCTATCCGTAGCCCACCTTTAACCCCGCCATGTTGATCGCAGGTGGCTACAGAAGGCTTTCTCTGTCTCATTTTATGACTGTTCTGCGCCGACTATGGGTTTATCAAACCCTAGCGCTACCAGCGTTGAGTCTGGAAAGTTTTACATGAATGGAGGGCTGTATTCGCATAACTGAGATCGGAATTTAAATTGTTAATGTGTTTGTATGCTGGAGGGCATTTCGGCCACGGCACTGATGAACACGATTTGGGCATCGACCCTTTATGATTTCTTGTTAACATTTGACACAGCCTTGCGGCTTTCACTGTTCTGTCTCGCGACTTATGTACAGCTTGCAAATTGACAGTGTATTTATTTATTGTTTCATAATGAATTCCAGTTTACTTATACTACTATCTCTGGTTTCGGAATACCGTTTCCTTGTATTTAAAGGTCAGGTGATGCATATATGTAATTAGAAATTCGATATGTATTCCGTTACTTGTTTATTTGATTTCCATGACGGTTCCATAGACAGTACAGACGGCTCGGTTACCCGGCCATGTGTCTGCGCTGTGCGAGGAACGGGTCTAACATATCGCTCGTACCAAGAGCCACAGTATGGTTTCATAACCAGGTTGTTCTGTGCATTGACTTAGTGACAGTATTATGTACTGCTTGGTTTGTTTTCTAAACTTTATACATATACAGGCCGATGTTTAATCTATGAATATTGCTTGTTCGCTGCATGTTAATTTATTAAAGGTCCTCGCGTATCGGCTCTTCTCTAAGAGGATGCACGCATGTTTGTTTAGAGATGGGTCTCGGGTATCAGCGTTTTCCCTATAGGAACGCCTGTACCGTGATACCCAGCCGTCCCACATATCTCATTTCCTGAGATGAGGGCGTATACAGGGTGACCAGCACCGCAGGGTTATATGTCCATTTATCTTCTGTGCAATGTATATTTTCTAGTTGTGAATGCAAGGTTAATCCGAATTTAACTGAATTAGTTTGGTATTAAATCATCATTGGGGTTTTCTCTTTTGGCTTCGAGCATAACCCGTCTTTTCTTGGATCTGACCGGTTCTTTCCCGTTTCTTTTCGCCTCGGGTAGGTAGTACCGCCTTCAGCCTTGCTATTCGCTTTACTTGTCTTGTGCTTCTATCCTCACAGCGAGACTTGCCTGGTCTGTTCGCGTTCTGCCAGATTCCGGAGCAAGTCTCTGTACTTATAAGCTCGGTCTCTGTCTGCAATTCTAAGACACAGATTCCTAAATATGCATATATTGACTTGTACTATGCAACTGTAGTGTCACTAACGTAACAGTAGTAGTTCTTCAAATAACCTATTAGTTTGTCTCATAGGTATCTACAGTCTAACTTAAATGACTTGTGACACTTACAGAAAAGTAAGGGTTCAGTCTTACTTACCTGGTTGCTGCCCCTTAAGTTCTCAGTAGGTCATCTGCAAGCTCATGCATAATCTTTTTAGCCACCCAACCGCGAGGCTCGTCTTTCGAGACCAGAGCCTCCCCCCTAGCTTCCTCTTGCCAGATCCCTATCCTCAGCAAGGGTGCACTGTGTGCTCGACTATCTGGTCCTTACCAGACTTAGTCCTCAGCTTTCTTTTTTTTTTTTTTTCTGTCTGCATGTCTCTACAGCCCAGACTTTTGTCATTCCCCCTCCCTTTTCCCTTGGGAATTTTCAGTTAGGGAGGGTGGTTAAAGTCAGTTCCAATAACTGACTTTTCTTGCCAACTCCCTCCCAAGAGTTGCCAACACTATCATGAGTATTCTTTTTCTTTTAAACATTTAAATGCATTTTATAAAAATAAAAGAAATACTCTGAAATTTTCCTTTAACAATCAATGAGATAATCTTGCAATGTCATTTCTAAATTCAGTCTTTTACCGTAGTGAAAACTAAATATTTACATTCTCCTGGGGTCATCACATCTCCCCCTCCTGAGATTGGACATCGTCCCGATGTCTGCTGTTCACAAACAGTCCCGGATAAGCCTTCTTAAGAAGCTCTTCATCTTCCCAGGTGGCCTCATCAGGCCCATAGTGCTGCCACTGCACTTTAACTTGGGTAATAACTCGCTTCCGCAACTACACTTCTCTCTGGTCGAGAATGCTCAGCGGTTCGACCAGGAACTCTCCTTCCGGTTCGACCTGCAATCATCAATAATATCAGTTAATTTCTATTTTCAAAAATATGTATCAATAGTTCAACCGAATTCAGTCCTTACCCATATATCTTGCCATTTGATCACATGCTTAGGGTCGTAAATGTATTTTTTAAGCACGGAAACATGGAATACATTATGAATTCTAATATGGCTTGGCAGAGCAAGCTGGTAAGCTACCGGCCCAACTCTTGCCAAGACCTGAAAAGGTCCAAAATAGCGGGGTGCGAGTTTAGCGCAACCGCTCCATTGCAGGGTACTTTTCCTGGCTTGTATTCTTACATAAACATGGTCGCCAACCTGATACTCTTTGGACCTTCGCTTCCGATCTGCAAAATTCTTTTGCCGATCCTGGGCAGCCTTTAAATTAGACCGCACTCTTTTTATCATGTCTTCCATTTCCTTGAGCATTTCTGGCCCCAACCTTAGTTTATCTTCTGGCCCACTCCAGCTTGAGGGCGTACGACATTTCCGTCCGTACAAAACTTCAAATGGAGACATTTGGATCGATGTGTGGTATCCGTTGTTGTACGCGAACTCTACCAAGTGTAAATAATCTTCCCATTGTGTCGGTTTTTGCATTACACATGCTCTTAACATGTCCTCAACAATCTGATTTACTCGTTCTGTCTGTCCATCAGTCTGGGGATGGTAAGCTGTACTGAAATTCAGCTGTGTACCCAGTTCTGTAAACAATGCTCTCCAAAAGGCGGATGTAAATTTTACATCTCGATCTGATATTATCGTCTTTGGAAGCCCATGCAGTTTGAACACGTTTTGCATAAAAATGTGTGCAATCTGTACTGCTTTGTAGGTAGACTGCACTGGTATGAAGTGCGCTGCTTTACTTAACTTGTCTACTACTACCATAATAGAGTCATTATTCCTCCTTGTTCTAGGCAGTCCAGTTATAAAATCCATGGATATGATTTCCCATTTCCATTCTGGAATGGGCAAGGGTTGCAATAACCCTGCTGGATGTAGGTGTTCTGCCTTAATCTGCTGACATTCCAAACACCGCGCTAAATACTCAGCCACATGCTTTTTCATACCAGGCCAGTAGTACTCTCTTCGAAGCGCAGTAAGCATATTCTGATATCTAGGATGACCTGCGTAGTGGCTGGTATGAAATTCATCCAGAATCAGATTTTTAAGATTGTTGTCGTTAGGTACAAACAACCTCTTTTTATAGAGCAGCATTCCATACTCACCTAACTCATACTCCTGCTGACCTTCCTTGCTGGAAAGTGGTATTTGCTGTTTCATTTGCTGATATTCTGCATCTTGGTCTGCTGCCGTTCTTATCTTTTCGTGCAAGGAATTCTCCCATTTACTGAGCGTAACTTCGTATAAACATTGCACCTTTCGACTCAGTGCGTCAGCCACGCGGTTTTCTTTGCCTTTCAGATGTTTAATATCGAAATCAAATCCACTTAAGAAATCTGCCCAACGGGCTTGCCTTGCGTTCAGGGTGGGCTGACTGAAATAGTTTGTCAAACTATGATGATCTGTTAACAGCAGAAATTTCCTTCCTAGCAAATAATGCCGCCACATTTTAAGTGCATGAATGACGGCTGCCAATTCTAAGTCGTAGGCAGAATATTTCTGCTCATGCTCCTTCAACTTTCTCGACTCATAGGCGATCACTTTTCCTTCTTGCATTAACACTCCGCCCACGCCTTCTCGACTAGCATCGGTACATACCACATAATCCTTATCAGGATCAGCTATACTCAAGATGGGAGCAGAGGTGAGTAAATGCTTGAGTCGCTCAAAGCTTTGCTGACATTCTGGGGTCCATTTGAATGTCCTTCCTTTCTTCTGCAAGGAAGTGATAGGATATGCTACCCTTGAGAAGCCTTCCACGAATCTTCTATAATAGCCGGCCAGTCCCATGAAGGACCTGATATCCGCCACATCCTTAGGTACAGGCCAATCCATTATGGTCTTTATTTTCTCAGGGTCCACTGCAATCCCTTTCTTTGTAATTACATGGCCTAAATACTGAATCTCTTCTTTGTAGAAATCGCACTTGCTGAGTTTAGCATACAATTGATGTTCTCGAAGAGTTTGCAGAACCAACTGGAGGTGTTCCTCGTGCTCCTCCTTAGAACGAGAATAAATCAGAATATCATCGATGAATATCAGCACAAATTTGTCTAAAAATCGATGGAACACACTGTTCATTAAGCACATGAAGGTGGCGGGTGCATTAGTCAACCCGAAAGGTAGCACTACAAATTCGTAGTGTCCATACCGGGTTCTGAAGGCTGTTTTTGCGATATCCTCCTCTTTAATTCTGATCTGATGGTAACCAGATCGCAAATCAATCTTAGAAAATACCGTTGCCCCCTTGACTTGATCAAAAAGCTCATCGATCCGGGGTAAGGGGTATTTGTTTTTGATTGTGAGTTTGTTTAGCTGTCGGTAATCGATACACATACGGAGGGTTCCGTCTTTCTTCCTGACGAACAGCACCGGAGCTCCCCATGGAGACACACTGGGGCGGATGTAATTTTTGTCTAGCAATTCCTGTAATTGCATTTTCAATTCGGTTAACTCAGGTACACTCATTCTGTAAGGTGCCCGCGAAACTGGGGCAGCCCCTGGTAGCAATTCAATGGTGAAGTCAATATCTCTTTTAGGAGGTAACCCAGGGATTTCTTCCGGAAACACATCCGCGAATTCTTTTATTACCGGAAGATTGTCCAGCGTGGCCGTTTTATCCTTGGTTTCTGCATAACCCACCTGAATGGCATATATCTGGCATCGTTTCCTGATGCACTTTGCTAGTTGGGATGCGGTGATTGGCCGGACCTGAACTGGTCGTTTAATCCCTTGCATCTCTTGTTCTTTTCCAAAATCATCCTTGTATCGAATGATTTTCGTCTTGCAGTTCACTATTGCCCAATGTTTTTCTAGCCAATCCATTCCGATTAGGACATCATATGAGCCAAGTGGGAGCATATTCAGATCTGCTACCACTGGCTGTCCTGCTATTGTTAAGGGACAGTTATTAATTTTTGCCACTACTCGCCTTTTAGCCCCCGTAGCTAGTTGTACCAGCCAAGGGTTCCTGAATTTTTCAGGTTGTAATTTACACTGTTCAACTATCTTTGGGCTAATATAACTTAAAGTAGCTCCTGGATCTATTAGAACAGTGATTGAAAGGTCTAAAATCTTACCTTCAAATTCTACCATGGTGGGCTGGTATTCCGCCTGGCGATCGTCCAGGGCTGCATTTATCCTTGGCACACTTCGTCCCACATCGCCGACGGTTGATGCCTCATGAATCTGGGATATCTGATCAGTTCCCTTCCGTTGCGGACAGTTCTTGATGTAATGCGGTCCGCCACAGCCCCAGCACTGCACTGGGGGTCTGGTTATTCCTTCATTGTCCAGCTTGGCAGATTGCTCGCCCATCCTGGTTTCGCCGATTGTCTTAGTTCTGAACGAACCTCTTGGTGCTGCTCTACTGTTCTGCCCTTTGCTGCTTCCTTTAACTCCACTTCCTCGACCTCCTTTACTGTTTCCAGCAGTTTTACTATTCTTTTTCTCACTCCATTTCCTATTGGAAATGTCTCCTTTCTGCTTGTTCTGCTGATAACAGATTCTGGCCTTGCGAATAGCTTCATCCATTGTTCTAGGATTGTCAAATTCAATCCTTTCCCTCATATACATGGGTAAACTACTAACAAATCTTTGCACTTTGGCCTTTTCTTCCTTAAGGTAAGGCACATAACGAAGCAGGGAAGTAAAACGATTAATAAACTCATCCATGGTCTGCTGTCCTAGTCGCAGATCATGGAACTCCTTCGCCTTTTCATCATAAAAGCGCTCCATCAAGTATCTCTCTTTAAAATACTTCTGGAACTTTTCCCACGTTATGGTTCGTTCGCTTACCCCTTTAACAATTTTGACTTCCTCCCACCACAGGGTTGCCTTTCCTTGCAACTGAAAGATAGCCAGTCGTGCCTTCAAATTATGGTCGTACTCATATAGCTGGAAATATTTGTTCATGTTAATTAACCATGCTTCAGCCGCCTCCTCTTGCTCTCCATCGAAGTGTGGGGGTTTGATTTTCCGAAATTCTCCTTGTAGTTCTACCCTTTGACGTTTTGAGGTCTGCTGTTCGGATGCATTGCCAGATTGATCCTCACCTTCTTCCGAATTTTCAGGTTCCACTTGATCGTGTTGTTCCTCCGTCATTCTCTGCTGTTCCGCACTAGGATTGGCTAACGGAGGGTTCTGTCTTCCTGACAGACTCTTCAAAATTCTCTCTTGCTCCATTGTTAATCGTGCATTATCCTCCCGCAACCGGGCCATCTCATTTTTCAAGTCCTGGACTGTCTCCAATATAGCCAGGTTCGTGCTCCGTGTTTCCTCTCCAAGCTGTACCCACAGCTCTGGGTTATCTCTTGGGTTGGTTGTAGGTCCCTGTTCTGCTGTGGGCCTGTGCGGAGCGCTGCTAGCTCTCTGCATTTTACTGTTAATTTCTAATGTCTTCTGTGATTCTTCTTTCTCCTTTCCTGGTATAAAATCAAGGAAATATTGGCACTGTAAGTTACTTTGCACAATTTAGCTACAAAAAAAAAAACAACACTATGATTACCTCCCATTTTAGCAGGTTAGCCTCGTTCCCAGAGGTCACAGTATGGGAACCTTGGCTCTGATACCAATTTGTCACATACCCGTACCCTCCGCAATAATTTTTTATTTTTTTTTATATATAGAACAAACCCTTGGTAAATAGCTCACCATCTCTATGCATGGTTATTTTATGGCTTGCAAATAATTAAACGACGAAAACTTATCAGTTACCAACAAAGGCTTTTCCGCTGACTTATGATATGCTTATAGTCGTATGCTACCTGCGGTTTATTATACGCATGCTGAGACATTATATTATCAATGTAAAATAGTAAGGGGTGTGCATATATCATTGTCATGGCACTATACTTTCTGCTAACCGTTGACTCGCTGTTATATTTGATTTGTTATATATGGCATTTTGCATTCGATGCATTTTATGGTTAATATTTGGGTTATTTACGGCTGAACCTTGGTGCTGTCAAATTGCGCCACCCGAGACTGTCGCCGGCATTGCCATGTGACAGGCATACACGACATTCCCTCCGCCGGCTCGATCACGTGGAGGGCAGATGGCTGCCATAAATCCTCTGCCTAACCCTTACCGCCTTGATCGAGGGTTGAGATGCTTCGAGGAAGATCTAATGGCAGGGACGTTTCCAGATGTCCCGCCCGAAGTGTGAAGGTATAAGGTTCCCATTTCCGCCTACTCGGGTTATTGTCATTCTATTGCCGCGCCATTCCGTTTCATTCGGGTGCTGCTGTAACCTTCCACGCCGAGAGAGCATACTGGCACCGAGGCGCTGCTCCATCCAGCTCTGCTACAAAAGTGAGGTAAGACTCCGTGATCTTTCCGCCGGTTACTTCCTCTGTTCATTGCTCTGCTTCATGCTCTGTTTCATTCGGGGTTTTTTTTTTCTTTGCTCTTTGAACTATCGAATGTAACCAATACTAATGATTGTCTTATGGGTTGCATGCAGTGGAATTCGACTCCGGTTCGCGGTGGATAAGGGGGTCTGCCTATGGAACCTGGGTGCTTGCGACTCTACCACAAGTGCGACCCTTGCGGACTTTAGGTGCGCGGTTGATTGAGATTATTTTGTTTTTCTATTGGGTCTTCTGACAGAGGTTTTTTTTTTTCCTTGCGCCTATCCGTAGCCCACCTTTAACCCCGCCGTGTTGATCGCAGGTGGCTACGGAAGGCTTTCTCTGTCTCATTTTATGACTGTTCTGCGCCGACTATGGGTTTATCAAACCCTAGCGCTACCAGCGTTGAGTCTGGAAAGTTTTACATGAATGGAGGGCTGTATTCGCATAACTGAGATTGGAATTTAAATTGTTAATGTGTTTGTATGCCGGAGGGCATTTCGGCCACGGCACTGATGAACACGGTTTGGGCATCGACCCTTTATGATTTCTTGTTAACATTTGACACAGCCTTGCGGCTTTCACTGTTCTGTCTCGCGACTTATGTACAGCTTGCAAATTGACAGTGTATTTATTTATTGTTTCATAATGAATTCCAGTTTACTTATACTACTGTCTCTGGTTTCGGAATACCGTTTCCTTGTATTTAAAGGTCAGGTGATGCATATATGTAATTAGCATTTCGATATGTATTCCGTTACTTGTTTATTTGATTTCCATGACGGTTCCATAGACAGTACAGACGGCTCGGTTACCCGGCCATGTGTCTGCGCTGTGCGAGGAACGGGTCTAACATATCGCTCGTACCAAGAGCCACAGTATGATTTCATAACCAGGTTGTTCTGTGCATTGACTTAGTGACATTATTCTGTACTGCTTGGTTTGTTTTCTAAACTTTATACATATACAGGCCGATGTTTAATCTATGAATATTGCTTGTTCGCTGCATGTTAATTTATTAAAGGTCCTCGCGTATCGGCTCTTCTCTAAGAGGATGCACGCATGTTTGTTTAGAGATGGGTCTCGGGTATCAGCGTTTTCCCTATAGGAATGCCTGTACCGTGATACCCAGCCGTCCCACATATCTCATTTCCTGAGATGAGGGCGTATACAGGGTGACCAGCACCACAGGGTTATATGTCCATTTATCTTCTGTGCAATGTATATTTTCTAGTTGTGAATGCAAGGTTAACCCGAATTTAACTGAATTAGTTTGGTATTAAATCATCATTGGGGTTTTCTCTTTTGGCTTCGAGCATAACCCGTCTTTTCTTGGATCTGACCGGTTCTTTCCCGTTTCTTTTCGCCTCAGGTAGGTAGTACCGCCTTCAGCCTTGCTATTCGCTTTACTTGTCTTGTGCTTCTATCCTCACAGCGAGACTTGCCTAGTCTGTTCGCGTTCTGCCAGATTCTGGAGCAAGTCTCTATACTTATAAGCTCGGTCTCTGTCTGCAATTCTAAGACACAGATTCCTAAATATGCATATATTGACTTGTACTATGCAACTGTAGTGTCACTAACGTAACAGTAGTAGTTCTTCCAATAACCTATTAGTTTGTCTCATAGGTATCTACAGTCTAACTTAAATGACTTGTGACACTTACAGAAAAGTAAGGGTTCAGTCTTACTTACCTGGTTGCTGCCCCTTAAGTTCTCAGTAGGTCATCTGCAAGCTCATGCATAATCTTTTTAGCCGCCCAACCGCGAGGCTCATCTTTCGAGACCAGAGCCTCCCCCCTAGCTTCCTCTTGCCGGATCCCTATCCTCAGCAAGGGTGCACTGTGTGCTCGACTATCTGGTCCTTACCAGACTTAGTCCTCAGCTTTTTTTTTTTTTCTGTCTGCCTGTCTCTACAGCCCATACTTTTGTCATTCCCCCTCCCTTTTCCCTTGGGAATTTTCAGTTAGGGAGGGTGGTTAAAGTCAGTTCCAATAACTGACTTTTCTTGCCAACTCCCTCCCAAGAGTTGCCAACACTATCATGAGTATTCTTTTTCTTTTAAACATTTAAATGCATTTTATAAAAATAAAAGAAATACTCTGAAATTTTCCTTTAACAATCAATGAGATAATCTTGCAATGTCATTTCTAAATTCAGTCTTTTACCGGAGTGAAAACTAAATATTTACATTCTCCTGGGGTCATCACAATTAACATAAAAATATATGACAAATTTCCTCATTTAAATTTATAATTACAATATATCAAAAGTTAATAAAAATTATGATGGTTATGTTATTTTATGTAGATCACCTCTGGTGCGCTGGAGATTTGGGTAGAGCATATTGACTATCACAGGTATGAGAGGGTAGTGTTCTTTGTGGAAAATTCTCTTTTTGTGTTACTTTTGTTTGGGAAATAACCAAAAACACGGGTTGCCTTGGCTTCTTTAAAGGCTCAATCTTGCTCTCTTGTTAGCTCTTAGGCCTATTATTTTGTCAACCATAACAGCAACTATATATACAAGGCAACTGTTGATGTACGATGTTTCTGAAATTTTGATAATATAATACAGTTACCTTAACCTTAACCTTAATCTTCAAAAAAATCTCCACTAGTCACACTATAAACTAAATGTTTTTCATAAATATTATTGTATGTTTTATTGGCTAACAATAATCCATTTCATAAATAGTATTGTAAAATTTTATTTGATTTTGGTTTTGTAAACTGGTTTGGTACCAGCAATACCAACAATCTCAATCAACCAGAGACAAATTTATTTTTAGGAAAACCAATAGAAGAGACTAAGAAAACCCATGGAAGAGACTAATTTATTTTAGGAAAAAACAACTAAGAAAACCCATAGAATAGTTAAACAAGGCCGTGATAGGTAAACCTGCAAACACAGAACTACTACGGCGGCACCAGTACTGTTCGATGCTCCCGCATTCTGCATCATACTGATGCATTGCGCGAGAGCAGTCTTTCTCGCTGTCTTCTCTTCTACTGGATCAAAGGATACGCTTTCTGATAGTCCAGAATGGCCTTCAACAAATGCCTGAACGAGAACTTTGGCCACAGAACGGGTGTCACACAGAGGAACGTCAAAGAAGACTGCCATAACAGAAAGTTACTGAGCCTTATCTCCCCAGATGTTCGGATCAATCGCTGCGGCTCTCCACAGTTCGCGGTGTACAGATGACGCTCAATTTCCTCTGCTGTGACTGATGATTGAAGCCCATCAATTTCTTCGTCGCTTTGGCTGTGAAAACCATTGTCAGCGAATTCGTACTTTTCATGAACTTCAATCCTCCTTCTCACAGCTTCATGGCAGACGTTTTCTACTGCTTTGACGATTTCGTGGGTGGAAGTGTAAGGAGCGAAAATATTAATTAATTAATTTAAAATATATATATAATTTTTAATCAAAGTTTGATATAAAGATGTTAAGAAAATTACTAATATTAAAATTATCTATTAAAAATTAAGATATGGTAAAATATTTGACGATGGTGATGGTTGTAATGTTTTACTTAATTTTATCATGTTAATTTTTATTAGTGCTTAATTGACTTATAATTATCAAAAAATATTGGTATATACCTATATTGTGAAACTATAATTTTATTTTACTGATATAAATTTTATTATTATTATTATTCAATTCCCAACTTGTCTTCTCAAATTTAATTTTGGATAGAATATGTTCTCCTCCAATTTATTCCAAATTAAATATCCATATCCAAGGTGTCTATTCAAATCTAGTTTTGAGAGGATATGGGTTTCTCCAATTTATTCCAAATCTACTTGGGAGAAGATATGACCTTCTCCAATTTAATTCTAAAGTTAGTACTCATATTTTATATAATATGGTAAGAAAAGTCAAGAATACTAAATGAAAGGATGAGAGGGTAGTCATAACATTAATGATAGGTGGTTGAGGTGGATGGAAGGAAGATACATAAAAGGGGGAGGATGATGAGAGGAGGGGGGAGATCCTTGGTCTTGGTTTTGGTTTGGAGGATTTTGTTTTGGGGGAGGGATGTAGAGAATGAAAAGGGAGAGAATAGAGAGATAAATGAGAGAATACAAACTTGGATCCCGAGAGTGTTTGTTTAACCTGGACACACTAAACCTGGTTGGAGGTAAATTCAGTCGGGTAGTCGAGAGGAGCATCCCAACAGAGTCGGAAGCATCTTAACCAAGCTATTGAAACATGTATTCTTTCGTTTATTGATTAATTATGTAAATGGTTGCAATGAAATTTTTACTTGTTTAATATGTT
Source organism: Pinus tabuliformis (assembly GCA_031772625.1). Classification (NCBI taxonomy): domain Eukaryota; kingdom Viridiplantae; phylum Streptophyta; class Pinopsida; order Pinales; family Pinaceae; genus Pinus; species Pinus tabuliformis. The sequence goes on along the minus strand of CM062818.1, from coordinate 1,528,932,101 downwards.
GAATAAATTTTAATTGTATATTGTCATCATATAAATTTTGAGTTATAAATAAGTTATTCCGTTTTTATTGAATTTAAATTAAATAAATTTAGTTTCTAGTTAGAGGACCCTATGATGGATTATCACATATGGTATCAGAGCCTATGTTCAAAATCTGGACCTTAAAACCAACCTACTAGAAAAAAACACAACAAACAACATTGCAAACAAATTTAGTTATATTAGAAACCAAAATAAATTGAATTATTAAATTATTAAATGACATTGATAATAAATTTAAATGATGGAAAAATAATATTTTCCATATTTTCATCAAAATCAATATATAGCATACTTATATATATATATATTAAAAAAATAGGCAAAATGTCACGTTTACTTTTTCCCTACAATTTGTAAAGAAAATTTTACCATTGCTAGATGTAATCATGATGTAAAAAAAAATTATTATAAATATAACCATCAACATTTTGAAAAAAAATAAAATCTATTCAAAAAAAATAAAAAATTATTATCAAAAAACAATGGCGTTAAGTAGAGAAAGTAATGTTGGTCACCGTGGCTCAAGTAATGTTGGTCACCGTGGCTCTATGCACGGAAACAAAGCTGTTGTTGCTTCCACCTCATAGCAAAACACTGACCACCTACTACTTAGAACAACATTAGACAACACTCCCAATAGCATTATGACCATCCATGAGTGTGATCAACATAGCTATGGAAGTATTTTAAATCTACCAATCTCTGCCCTAGGTCCCTGCTCTTGCACTTTAAGGTGGGCACTCCTTGCAGGTGGGCACTCCAAGGTTCCAGTCCCTATTGAATTTCATCTCCTGTACTCCTTCCACGGTGGTGGAATGTTGAGCTTGACCCCTCCAGACCTTAGCTTAAAACTTAATACAAGATTCACTTTGCATTGAAATGCCTAAATTCAAGACCAAGAAAATATCTACCTACTACTCAAAATAGAGCAAGAATTAATACACGCGTTATATAGTGATTAACATAGTAATGTGAAATTTAATTTTATTTTCCCACTATGCAAGCATAAACAATTAACGAGGCATGAAGTAAATAATTTTGGAAAAGTGAAAATTTGGACTAATACTCGTTCTTTGAAGTTTGTTTTTAAATTAGACTTAAAGTATGTATACGTGTATATATATATCATTAAAATAAGTATATTATTTTATTATAGAAAAAAAAACATGGGAAAATATATTGTTCTATGGAAATTGATATTAAGAAAAAAAAAGAGGAAAGAAGAAAAAAAGGGATATTAGATACAAACACTAAAATGAATAAGTATGAGAAGAAAATTGTCATTAACAAATGGCATGAAAAGCTTTTATGTTTTTTTTTTTTGTTCTTTTCAAAATAAATCCTATCCAAGGAAGTAGAAGTAGAGTTTGGAATGAGAGATGCGTACTTCAATGGTTCCTTACGATTCAATAAGCTTGCATTTGTCTGCAACACAACAAGAACAATATGTTTTTATGATAAGTTTAATATCTTGACTTATTGTTTCCCCAGGGTGTGCATGTATGTGTGTGGACATGCATAAAGAGTAATGTCAAAATCTCATTCCGTGAAAACAATTATACCTCAACCATCAAAACATGATTAATTCATTCTAAACCCCAACCACATTATATAGCCTATATTAAATGTCCCCCTGTGTACTATATTTTTTCTAAGTTGAAAACTATAATTTTAGGACAACAATGCGGAAACTAGATTGTTAGTATAAAAATTACTCACATTTTTTTGTAAAAGGATATTTTCTATATGGCAATTAGATTTCCTTTCAAATTAATCATGTTCAAAATGATATTTTGACCCACCAATGAGAATTAAATAGTTGAAATCAATAAGAATTAAATAATTGAAATACTTTTCTTTGGGACACTTTTTACACTTAGATAACTAAATATGTTTACCAAGAATTACTGCCCACCATAAATTACACAATTCACTACATAAATTTACATAGGAGTTTTCTTTGGGACATTTTTTACACTTGGATAACTAAATATGTTTACCAAGAATTACTCCCCACCATAAATTACAGAATTCACTACATAAATTTACATAGGCGTTTACCGAGGTTAGTGCCCACCAAAATTTATGCAAATTGTGGCAGAACCTTTAGATAGAAGAATTATTGACTTAGTAAACAAAGATAAGTTATATATGTATACAAAAAGGTTGTAATTTCCTATAGAGTTAAGTCCCTTTAATAAAATCCAGATTATTTCTTAAAATTTTAGATTAACATTAATACAAATAAATATTATTTTGCAGAAAATATATTTTCTTATAGCCATATTATTTCTTATAATGACAAGATTTAGTGAGAATGTTGACCTTTTAAGTTGCATTAAAACAAGTTTTTAATTTATTAATAATATTCAATAATATAAATGAACTTAAGTGAAATTTTTACTAGTTACTCACATTATGATTGATGCCATGCATATTTCTAAACCTTTTTTTTTGGATGCAACTTCTTGAAATTTTCTTGAGACACAATAGAGTTATATTAGATATTGTCATAGTATTAATATGCATATGTTTACAAAATGGAAATCCAACATATTTAGATTAAAGTTTCAAAGGTGAACACCAATTGATTAGCACATTAGAACCTCCTTTAAGACAATATATAATATTGAAATATTAAAACATGTAGCACTAGCCATTCTATATATATCATTGGGATAGTAAATACCTAACAATAATGCCAGTGTTGAGTTGATTGAGGCCATTAGACACCTACTTTGAAAACATAAGAATTATATATATATATATATATATATATATATATATATATATATATATATATATATATATATATAGATATATAGATATATATATATATATATATATATATATAAGACAATCTAGCATTATTGATGGAATTTCAAGAGGACACCTAGTTATAATAATGTGATTAAAAATGGTAATTTAATGTTTATGTGAATGCTCCAAATATATAAGATGGATTTAGGATGATTGTTTAGGGACATAAAAAATATTTGAGGGTGACTAGTAGTGTGTCATAGCACTTGCTTAGATAGCAATGGGAGAGGTGGTAGATCCACGGTTATCTTCTCAATATTAGAAATACTCATTTACAAGCATAACAAAAGGAAAACTTAGACCTATCATTATGCAAAACATGTGTGAGCCAAGTAAGAATTGACAAGGCCCTAAGTCATGCTAATAAGTCTTGCATATCATACAGATAGTTGAACAATTCGAAATGGTGAGGATGCGAAGAAATCAAGGTTAAGGAGGGTCATCACAAGGACCTCCTACAAATAACCCATTTCATAACCTGGAGTTGGCTCTCATCTTGCATTCCCTAAAAGCAATTAAGGAGACTTTAAGAGGGCACCAAACAATTGAAGTGGAAGTAGAGAACCCTCCATCAGGGTTGGGAAATCTCGAGGGATCAAGAGACTCTAATAGGTGACCTCCAATCAAGGACATTACTAGGGAGCTCCAAAATATTAAGCTCCAAGAGTTTACTGGAGGTCGTGCCAATGAACGTGCAGAAGCCTGGTTAGAAGGAATGAGAAGGTGCTTCGCACTAAGATATTATACTTCCAATTCAAAGGCTAAAATAGTGATATTCTAACTCAGATACAGTGCTCTGAATTGGTGGGGTAACTTAGAGCATCAACTACACCTCACTTTGGACACAGTTACTTGGGAGTTATTTGAGGAGAGATTCTCGAAAAAGTACCTACCAGCATAGTCTGAAAAACAACAGGTAGGAGCCTTCCATGCTTTGGTACAGGGAAATCGTACGGTAGAAGAATATGAGATTAGATTCATCAAATTGGTCAAGTATGTCTCCTACATGGATACTGATCAGTGCCAAGAAGATCGTTTCATTTATGGATTAAACCCTAAGATTAGGGCAATGGTGAGGATGTGGAAACCATCCTTAGTTGCAAAAGTTATGGAACATGCTCGTTATGTTGAAGAGCACTTAAACTTAAAGGGTGGAAACAAAACCATTTTTCCACAACAACCAAGGTTTATGGGGAAGGCCCCTTGTACCTTCCCCAGGGAGGGGAATTTGAGGCCACCGCCATATGGAAACAGAGTTGTACCCAAAGCATCGACAGTGGGGATTTTAATGGTTACTAGTGCAGCTTCACTTGCAGCTTCAAGGATTCATGCAAATCAAGGTCATACATGAGGAGAAGCAAGTAGGGGCAGGGGTCCTAAGGGAAGGAACTCTTTCCAAAGAAATCCACAACATTTTGTTCAAAGTCTACCACACATCACTTGTTGGGGATGCAGGGGACCTCATTACCAGCGCGATTGTCCTCAGTTATGAACTGGTAACAACCATAGAGAAGGAAAACCACCAATGGGGAGATAAAGTAGCCACCATCGAATCTATACAGCACTTGATAACCAACAAGTTGAACATCGATGCTTCGAAGAAAGGATTGGGAGCAATATTGATGCAAGAAGGCAGAATAATAGCTTACGCATCTAGAAAATTGAAGAAACATGAAGAGTTGTATGCTACCCATGACTTAGAGTTAGCAGCTGTGATGTTAGATTTGAAAATGTGGAGACACTACCTCATTGGGAGAAGATTTGAGTTAAGAACAGATCATCAAATCTTGAAGCACCTCTTCACTCAAAGGGATTTGAATGCTAGAAAAAGGAAATGGAGCGAATTCATGAGTGAGTATGATTTTGAGATCTTATACATTAAGGAAAGGAGAATGTGGTGGCTGGTGCACTAAGCAAGAGACCACGAACCTTCTCCCTAGTAGCCTTGAGGGTCAATTTGAGGGAACCTGTGTTGGAGAAACTATTTGAAGATAGTTGGTATCTAAAGGTTATATCATCACTCCAAAGTGGGAATCAGATAGAACCAAAGTTTGAGGTATATGTCCTTGAACCAGATGGACTATTGAGATTTCAAGGGAGAATGTACATACCTAAGGAAGGGGGTATAAGAAGGACCATCCTCAAAGAGTCACATAGAGCACTCTATTGTGCACATCTTGGAGTGAAGAAGATGTATGCAGACATGAAGAAACTCTTCTTTTGAGCAGGCATGAAGCACGACATAGTCCAGTTTGTCGCCAAATGTCTTGAATGTCAATGAGTGAAGGTTGATCATCGCCATCTAGCAAGACTCCTACAACCACATGAAATCTCTATGTCTAAATGGGAGGTAATTTCTATGGATTTTGTTTTGGGTTTTCCACTCATGTCACAAATGCACAATGTTTTATTGGTTATAGTTGATAAATTGACCAAAAGTGCCCATTTCATCCCAGTAAGAGACACTTACGATGTTACTGAAGTGGCATGAGTTTTTATAAGTGAATTTATTCGACTACATGGGTTACCCACAAAGATGATTTCTAATAGAGACTCCTAATTTACATCTAGGTTTTTGAAAAGTTTGCAGTCAGCACTAGGGACTCAGTTAAACCTGAGCACTGCATATCATCCAGAAACAAATGGGCAAACTAAAAGATTAAATCAAGTTATGGAAGACATGGTTAGAATGTACGTCATGGATAATCAGACTTAGTGGGAAAGGTATTTACCATTGGTAGAGTTTTACTATAATAACAGTTACCACAGTTCAATCAGGATGCCTACTTATCAAGCTCTATATGGGAGGCCATGTAGGATGCCATTAAGTTGGGAAAATTTGGAGGACCGAGTAATAGTTGGGCTAGAAATAGTTCAAGAAATGGAGGAATAGGTAAGGCAGATTCGACAAAGGTTAAAGGAAGCACATGATAGACAGAAGAGTTATGATGATTCACATAGGACTGATCGAAGTTATGAAGTAGGAGAGGAAGTTTTTATTTGTATCCAACCCAACAAAAGCACCATTTGGTTTGGGAAAGGGACGAAGTTGTTACCTTGGTTTATAGGACCTTTTAGATCAAGGAGAAGATTGGACCAGTTGCCTATCGTCTTGTATTGCCACCCCATTTTCATAAAACTCATGATGTTTTTCATGTATCTATTTTACGACATTATGTTTCTGATGAATCTCACAAACTGGATTGGAGGGAATTGCAGGTCTCGAACATGGGAACCATAATGGTTGAACCATTACGTATATTTGATTGTAGGGTTCGACAGCCCAGATGTCGCATGGTGGAACAGGTTAAGGTCCAGTGGGACAAGTATAACCCAAGATTTGCTTCCTGGGAGGATGTAAAGACTATATGTCTTGACTACCCTTCACTTTTTGAACATCTGTGATGCCCATTTTGACTTAGATAGCTACCTATGCTAAGGCTCTATTACAGTTCCATGTTATTTATGTATGAACACTATGTAATATTGATGCATTTAGTTGGATAGGTGAAACTAATTATATAAATTATTAGATGGATTAGGTATTGATGATTGAAATGTTTGATGTATGACTTACTTGATTATGATTTATCTAGTGCATGACTTATCAGAGTTATTCTTGTTTCATGTATGGCTTAAGTGGATATGATTTATCTAATGAATGACTTATTGAAATTATGATTGATCTAATGTAAGATTTATTTCTAGTATGAACTACAAAATCGACACGTGGATACTAGACTTAATAACATGATGTTAAAGATCACTTATCTATATATTTTTTGTTATATATATGTATGAATGAGAACTAACCGGCAGATTGGAAAGAACTATATGATAACCAAGATATACTCTTCCACTGGGGAAGGTCGAGACATCTAATGAGGAAATATATGATATACATTGTTCTATTACATTTTGTATCTATTTGATATGCACTCTTATGACATGGGTAAAATGTAAATGGCAGGTGACAAGACTACTTGACTGGATTATTCAATGACAAGTATCCAACCAGCGTTGTAGTGTGGTCCATATTAGGGTGTTGACCCTCTTTGTGAGGAGGGGTGGAGGTATTTCCCACTATGTAACCTCCAAACCTGGAATCATGGGAGGGCAGTGATGGACACGCTCCCCTAGATGTGTGATGATGATTGCCAGTTACCTATTGGGGAAGTTAGGTCGATATAGTTGATGCTTCCGCCATATTGGTTTTATCAGTGGTTAGATTAGTATATCCGATGCCATAGTATATAGCAGCAGAGGATGGATAGGGTGGGAGCGGAAGTAGGTTAGGAAGGATAGGAGGATATAGATTAGTTGGAGACCCTTGATGGGAAGTGGTATCATTGTCTGACTTACTTAATTTTACTACTATATCTCTCTCTCTCTATTTTGTTATGCATTGTTGTCAAACTTCTTTCGAACTCCTTGTATCTTTTTCACTCTAACTTCGGGACAAAGTTTTCTGAAGAAGGGGTATGTAATGGCCTACTTAATCTGATCATGCTAATTTTTATTAGTGTTTAATTGACCTTAAAATATTGACTTATAATTATCAATAAATATTGGTATATACCTACATTGTGAAACTATAATTTTATTTTACTAATATAAATTTTATTATTGTTATTATTCAATTCCCAACTTGTCTTCTCAAATTTAATTTTGGATAGAATATGGTCTCCTCCAATTTATTCCAAATTAAATATCCATATCCCAAGGTGTCTATTCAAATCTAGTTTTGAGAAGATATGGTCTTCTCCAATTTATTCCAAATTAAATATCCATATCCCAAGGTGTCTATTCAAATCTAGTTTTGAGAAGATATGGTCTTCTCCAATTTATTCCAAATTAAATATCCATATCCCAATGTGTCTTTTCAAATCTAGTTTTGAGAAGATATGGTCTTCTCCAGTTAAATTTCAAATTAAATATCCATATCCCAAGGTGTCTTCTCAAATATACTTGGGAGAAGATATGGTCTTCTCCAATTGAATTCTAAATTTAATATCCATATTTTATTCCCAAAATGTCTTCTCAAATCTACTTTGAATAAGATATGGTAGGAAAAGTCAAGGATACTAAATTAAAGGATGAGGGGGTTGTCATGACATTAATGATAGGTGGTTGAGGTGGATGGGAGGAAGAGACATGAAAGGGGAAGGATGATGAGAGGATAGGGGGGAGATCCTTGGTCTTGGTTTTGGTTTGGAGGATTTTGTTTTGGGGGAGGGATGTGGAGAAAGAGAAGGGAGAGAATGGAGAGATAAATGAGAGAATACAAACATGGATCTGGAGAGTGTTTGTTTAACTTGGACACACTACACCTGGTTGGACTTGGACTTGGAGGGCTAGGGAATCTGTGGAGGTTCCCTGGGCTAGGAAATCATTCCTAGTTGGCTAGGAGGTAAATTCAGTTGGGTAGTCGAGAGGAGCATCCCAACAGAGTGAGGAGCATCTTAACCAAGCTATTGGAATATGTATTCTTTTGTTTATTGATTACTTATGTAAATGGTTGCAATGAAATATTTACTTGTTTAATATGTTATAAATAAATTTTAATTGTATATTGTCGTCAAATAAATGTTGAGTTATAAATAATTTATTTCCGTTCTTATTGAGTTTAAATTAAATAAATTTAGTTTGTATTTAGAGGACCCTAGGATGGATTCTCACAATGGTGATGGTGATGGTGATGATGGTGATGGTGATGGTGATGTTGTTGATGATGATGATGAAAGTGTCTTTAATATTTGATTTCTATGATAAAAAAAATGAGAGATAAGTGTTGGGGGGCATTGTAATTTTGCTTACTTAACAAAGTTGGTAGTATGGCAAATGTTTTGAAAAAAAGAACGAATGTGAGTAAGGGATAGACAATCAAAGCGAAAATGATTTTCATCTTCAACTCTCTTAGTATCGCAAAGGAGGTAGATTCTTTCATCCCAAGGTGATTTGGGAATAGACCAACGCTCCATTCCACTCTGAAGCTCATGAGAATTAGTTCTTATCTTTGCAATGTTCATTTTCTTCTTAGTACTAGTCAAGGCAGAAATATAATTTTGGTTAGCAAGAGGGGTTGATTACCTTCTTATAATACCTTAACTTCCTTTTTCCATATAACTCCTTGTCATCCCATAACTTATCCTTAAATTTGGAAGTGATAGTATTTATAATATTATCTTTATTCTCCAAAATGATCTCCTCATTTATCCCCCAATGGTTGAGCCACGACAGGGCATCCTTATGTTAGCCTCGCTTGAGTTGAAGGTGGGGGTTTTGACTAGAGTTAGAATCAATTTTGGGTAGCCTCTTGGCTTCCATGTTATACAACTTCTTCTTGTACATCAAATAACTAAACATAGCCAGGATTTCAATGGGAGAAAGGCTAGCGTCAATCAAGAGAATAGGGTAGGGGGAATTTCCTTTAATCTCCATGTTGTGAGTTATAAATTTCTTTTGGATCGTCTCAATATTTCTCCACAATTTTCTAGATATACTATAGCCCCAAACCTCACATCCATATAAAATTAGATGGGTGAACCTTTTTTTACTCCAAACCCAAAGATCCGTTGACTTACAATTGTTTCCAAGCTCACAATAAGCTTTCCAACCTCTTATTTCTCAATGCTATAGTTCCAATTGAGCTCGTGGTGAATGTCAATACCTAAATATTTGTATGAGGAAACCTTCTCCAAGTAATTGCTATCATACATGAAACTATAATAATTGATCATTTTGGATTTAATTATCATGACTTTATTCTTGTCAGTGTTAAGAGTCATACCCATCTTGGAGCTTATAGGGAGAAGAACGATATCCTCATCATAAAGGAGAAGAGCAATGACTATGCCAACGAGATTGGATCCATTCCATCCTGCAATTTCTAAACATTCTTCTAGCTTATCAATGTAAATGCCAAAAAAACAGGATAAGAAACATCCTTGCTTAACTATGATATTGCATTTAATTTGGAGAGATACCATTATCTCATATAGACTTTGCCATAACTTAAAAAGTCATTAACTTTAATTTAAAATATTAAACATCTCATTTTATTTTACTTAATTTAACAAATATTTCATTATGTTAATGAGTGTAAAATATAAAAGCATTATTAAAAAATATACCCAAATTTGTTTTCGATGAAATAGAGTGTTAGAACATTCTTCAAAAATAATAAATTGAAAAAAATTGTAAAAAATAAAAAACATTTTTTAAAATATATTTTATACACTTATAAGATTTAAATTTTAATATTAAAATTAATATTTTTTTACGATAATTATTAAATTTATTAAAAATAAAAAAATACAAATCATATATAAAACTGAATGCTTGAACTTAAAGCTGTATTATATTGTTCCAATTTATTTAAAAAAAAATTATAGTTGAAAAATGAATAAATAAAAAACCGTATATAATTTGTAAGCCAAGCTTGAACAACGTAAAATACTTAATATTAAATTTAAGTTTCTTTGCAGGATAATATAATTCGGCAAATTTCCTTTAGTTATCTGATTTTATTGCGTGTAAACCCAACAATGTGTCAACTAATATACTTTGTGTTTTATCTTTCATATAATTTTTTCCTTTTAAATATTATCGTGTTTTATAATGATATTTTTGTTTTTAGGTTCTTTTATATAAAAGAATTTAAAATAATTTTAAGAGTTTTGAATTTTTTTAAATAATATACAAATTTATTTACTTATAAATATAATTAAATTTATATAAAATTTATATTTTTTTATAATGTTATTTAGAAATGATAAATTAATTTTTGAAATTCATTACCATAGTGAAATATTTTATAACATAATTTCATTTTATGTAAATTTATTTAACTATTTAATAAAATAAAATTTCTATTAAAATTTTCAATATTAATTATATTTTTAATATTTATTTATTATATATGATTTTGTAATGTATTTAAATATAAAGATTTAATAGGTAAATATATTTGTTTATTATATATATTATTAGTCTTTGTTCTAGGTATGGTTGGGACTATAGTAATAGAAAATGTGGGGTTAACATTACTTTTGGTTGGTTAATTTTACAAATAACCAAACTTTTTAAATATTGTAATGTATTTTCATAATGTAATATCTTTGGCCATTTTATTTGCCTCTTCTTGAGGTAGGAGGCTATAAGCATATATTATACTGATATGTTCCCTTTGCATTTTGAAAGCATTTTGAAGGAAGTGAACTAATGCTAGCATTAGTTTACCATGTTATGCTTCTATTATAAAAAAGACCAAAGTTATAAGTGCTAAGTGGTGTCTGCATGTTGTTATAGTGGTGTTTGCATGTTGTGGTGTCTGCATGCTGTTGTTGTCTACGTGTGGATCACAGGCTACTCATGTTTTGAGAAATTGATGACTACTGATGTTTTGAGCATGTTCGTCGTGAGTGCTTGAAAAGGCATATCAATCTTGTTAAGTGAAGATGTCTGCTCTCTTTATCTAATGTTAATAAATAATAAAATTCACGCTTTTTTTTGTGCAAGGATGCAACCGACACCGACTCCACATGGCTCCTGGTATTGTTCTATGTGAGAATGCAACCCACATCAACTCCACATCCCACTGCAATAACAACAACAATGACTCACACCGACTCAATGGCCCATAGCAACTCGGAACATAGCTATAATTGTGGCAAAGGAAATTGACAATGAGCACAACAAAATTTGATTCTAACGCTAATGGAGAGCGAAATAAAAGAGTCGAATTCTTATGATTTTCATATATACCACATGTATGTGCTTTTTCCCTTCTAGTAGGCTTAATAGCAAATTAATTTTATCAATTTTTAATGCATGCCTGGTTATTTTCTAGTAGTGGTGAGATTAAATTGAAAACTATAGTTCTCTTAAATACTTCTACACAAATTAATGTCAAGTAGAAGGATGAGATAGAATAATGCAGTGAAACAAGAGATTGTTGTTTTTGTTTCTCTTCAATAAAAAATTGTTTTCCAAAGAAGATCTTATATTTTTTACATTTTGTTTAGGAAGAATGAAATTCACCTACACAATGTGTAGCAGGGGAAAAAACATGCAGAGCCGACAATATTTGAACTGCACCAACAATAACCATCATTACAAATTCATCAACTTTAGTCACAAATACAACAAACACATTCACATCCTCAGTTTCAGCTTTAGCAACAACGACATTCACAAATTCTACAACCATCTTTGGGAAAACGAGTGAGTTTCAAAAGCATCGAGGTGAAATGAAAAACTTATCGAGACTATCAATATCCATCTAGCTTAGCTCGCGGCCTACCGCTTGTAGATTCGTATGGAGATTCCTTTATCCTACCCCTTTTGAGCTCATGGTCCCCCAAACAAACTTATCCCCCGTTATCTGGTCTTATCACCCTGCGGTCAAACCATGCCCAAGGAAATCTGGAGGAGACCTACAGTGAGTATTCACCTTAACTTTAGGCGCTCTATCCATTTTCCCACAAAAGGTTGTATGAATTACCTAGTTCCCTAGGTAGCTTAACATTCAGAGAGAGCATGCAATATTTGAAAAAAATTCAAATGTTGTAATAACACAACGATTCGGTCTTCCAGGTGTTTGTCGTTGATGCTAAATGCCCATACCTTGCATGCGGACCCTTAGAAGAAATGATATGCCAAAAATCTACCAACCGAATGAAGCAGACACAACCACACCATAAGCTGACATTAGCACAAGATATCAAATTTTTTAGCAAATAAATGACATCGAGATGAGTAGGAAAACTTGAATCAGGCACCAGAGCAAACTCTACACATCCCTATTTTTATAAGACTTCACGCTTCAGGGGTCTACGAGTGAACACAAACTTTGTATCTAAAATAAATACTTCAAGAGAGGAAGTAGTGAGATTTATCCCAGGGCTACTAACTTGCACCCCAACGAGAGAGGGGTTGGGATTAGGTTCAATAATGGAGCTTCGATTATCAGGTGCATGGAGTTTAGTTATAGATGAATAGTTGTATGGGAGATTGACGAAGGGACAAGTGGGATGTATGAAAGCTTAGGGTGTTTACCAATGAGTTTTCAGCTTTTATTTGTCTTTATTGAGTATTTTTTATTATAGTTTAATTATTATTCCCCATTGTAAAACAAATATTTTATTTGTTAAAAAAAATATGTTCTTATAATTATTAATTACATATGACCATCGTTGTAGCTTCTGAGTTTCCATCATGCCATCCACTAGTGTATCCATATGGGTTGTTCTATGCTTTGAGTTACAAAATCAAGTTAAAACTATGTGAGCCATTTCATTCCCAATTTTGCTTACTGGTTACCATCTCCTTCATTGCCATCAACTAGTAGCACACGCAGATCAATTTAGAGGTGACATTATCTAGGGCGTGACTCTAGAGGACCTTAGAAATCTAGAATCTTTTTGGAGTTGGTCTAGAAAATTATGTCTATCTTTTCTTGAAGGAAATTTGTGCAGGGTTTCAGAAAACTACTCAGCTCATTTGTAAGAAGCTACATGTGATTGATCTTGGTGCACAACTAGGTCTGCTACTCTATTTACACTTAGTATGCAAGTACGAGTTTTGCATCCAGTGATTAACCTTAAGTCTTAGGTTTGATTTGGTTTAAATAAAATTAACCTTTTCGTGGTAAATATGCGGAATCCAGGGCTAGTCAGTACCCTTCACATATATTCTGAAGTTGTAGATGTGTGGAAATTAGGGTTAATTAATAAACTTGTCATCAAAGAATAACTTCACTTTTGGTCGAACTAGTGAAATTTGAGCGTTTTTTTTAGTTTGCTCTAGAATAACTAGTTCATTTTTTCATGTCATGGAGATAGTTTGTTTTGAAATAACTTCACTAGGGAGGAGAAATAGTGGTAAATATGCAAAATTTAGGATTAATTTGCATGCAGTTAATTACTTTTTGCAAAAGTTAGTTCTATCACTCATTTTCAAAGAGAACACATGAGCTTATCTGAACTAATAGGATAACTAGTTGAATTTGGATAAGTCTAGAGACATGTTCTCCTCTTGTGGCTCACATGCCAGTACAATGGGCCATTTAATTAGCACAACCATTGTGGTTGTTAAGTTTGGAAAAGAAAGTCACACCATAAACTGTGACATAGTGTCCCACCTCTTCATAATGGGTGGAAATCAGCATTTGAAGGAATCTTTGATGCTCTTGCTTGATTCAAGTCACAATATAGAAAGAAGAATTTGTAAACATATAAAGCTTCCAATCTCAAGATATTTAGTTTTTACTTGATATTTTTCACAAGCTTGTCATATGAAACAAAATTGTCGATGATTTTGTTGTGTAGATATAAATTTAAACTTCCACTTCTATCATGACATATCTGAGATGCTACTTTTGTAATTATGACTCAAATAATATGTTTATTTGGCTAGTCTCGTATCGTTGGATTTCATAAAAGTTTATGAAGACAATATATTGATGTTTATGTAAAAATGCTTCTTGGGCATCTTAAATATATGGGAAATAATGCAAACAATTAATTAATATAATTAGTATTTGTTAGTTGGGTCTGCTAAAGTGATACATTATGTTGCAGTCTTTGCAAACTTTGGAAAACATTTTTCATACGCATGCATATGCTTGTCTTCGTGGTGGTGCTCTTATGGCAGTATTGTCCTACCTAGATTTTTTCCTCCACTGATGTAAATGCAAGATATATTCCTCGCTTGTATATATTTTTTTGAGTATGGAAAGTGGAATCATATGGCTAATATAAATTTCAATTTTTTCAAAGAGTATCTTTTCAACAACTGCAAACATTTGCAAACAAATTTCATTTGATATTATCGCTTCTGCAATGGAAACAATTCCAACCTTGACCGACCTTCTTTCAGATAATGATACTAATCTATTTTGTATTTGTAATACATTTTGACAGGGAAAATTTTAAGAACCCCCCCTAAATTTACATGTATAATAAATGGGCGAATCTCCATGGTATATAGGAAAAATGGAAGGCAATTTTATCAATAATATGATATGTATATATAATTTTTTGGTGAATCTCTCACCAGGCATGGCAAATATTTTACTCAATTATAAAATCTTGTGTTTATTGAATACACAAATGAAATCATTGCATTTCTTTAAAATATCTTTTGAAATCAAAATTACCAAAATTACATATCGATAACCTAGTGGGTGTAGGATAAAATTCACCCTTGCCATTCACAGAAAGCATGAGGAAAAACCAAATACTATCTATAAAACCAAGAAAAATTCAAATTCATAACTTATAGGGACCTCGTAACCACCCTGCCAATACACAAGTATGTTCCAATTTGCAATTAGAAAAATAACCCAAATTACAATCTGTTTACTCCAGCATATGTTGGAAAGTTATAGAAGGATGACTAGTGCAATCAATCCATTCCTTTTAGCCTCAGTTTAAAACAGAAGTATACAAATATACTTGTCCAATGTCTATGCTTTAACCATTCACCTTAAGATGTTTTTACAATATAATTTCCTAAGTCTATTTAATATCTTCGTTATCATAAAACCAACCTATATCCATCTTAACTCCACATCTACCACTCTTAGGGGGATGAAATCTATTTATCCCTCTGAGCACTTGGTAGACCCAGAATTAAGATGGATCTAAGATGATAGAATTCCCCTTTAAATAGTCTATGCTCACATGAATAACATGGTATTACCATGGGTCAATACCATGTGTTATCATAAACTTGGAGCTTAAAAATTACTATTAGTAATTTATAAAAATTAATAAAATTAATAGTTGATTTTTATTTTACTTTTTATTTTAACCAAGCTAAAATGTTTAACATACATTAAATTACAACATCCATTTTTACTCTTGATCGGATCAAATATTTTTTCACTCTATGCTAGTTTGCATATCACGATATTTGATACCTCTCGGGGGTTAGTAGATCCAGAGTAAAGATGGATCTATGCTGGTTTAATTCCCCCATTTAAATAGGCTACATTCCAGGTGAATACCATGGGTCAATACCATGTGCCATTTTTATTTTTATTAATACTAATATTAGGGTTAATAATGTTTTTTTGCATGGTATTAAAAACAATCTAGTCCATGGTATTTGTCCCATAGTATTTTGCCCATAGGTTTCACCTAAATATAACGCATTTTTGAGTGTTCGTAAATATAAGATGACTTATGGAGTAAATATAAAAAAATGTTTTATTTGTTTACCATACCTCTCGTTTATTTATATTTTTATTAATTTACCATACCTCTTTTACAAATATGGTATTTGGCCCATAGGATTCACTTAAATAAGACCTCTTTCTTGAGCCTTCATAAATAGAACGAGGGTTATGGACTAAATATAAAAAGAGGTTTTATTTATTTACCATGCATCTAGTTTATTTATATTTTTATTTATTTACCATACCTTTTGAGTAAGTATAAAAAGACGTTTTATTTATTTACCATACCTCCACTTTACTTATATTTTTATTTGTTGACACCCTTGCATGTATATAAGGTGACTTATGGAGTAAATATAAAAAATGTTTTATTTATTTACCATACCTCTTTTATAAATATGGTATTTGGGCCTTTGGCCCATAGGATTCACTTAAATAAAACCTATTCTTGAAAATGGGCGAATGGATTCACTTAAATAAAACTTATTCTTGAAAATGGGTGAATGGAAGGTTGTAACTCCTAATTTCAAGGGCTAAATTTAACATTTTACCCTCTCCCTTAAAATAAGGTGGGCTATTTGAGGTGATTTGTAAAAATGTACTATGATACAAAATATTCGCCCACTAAAAATTTAAAACCCCTTAATTTCGCCAAAGGGCGAACATTCGCCCCTAAAATTTTCTATGCATTTTGATATTATCTTGGGTGGTTTCCTTACACTAATGTATAAATTTATGAATGCTTGTGGGTCTTACTTATATATAAAGTTGTGACTTCTAGTGGATCTTACTTATATATAAAGTTGTGACTGCTTGTGGGTCTTCCTTATATATAAAGTTATGACTACTTGTGGGTCTTACTTATGGATTCTCCTTGGTGGAAAAATTAATTATATTTTAGGTGTTAGATAATGCGTCATTTTGCTTGGCTCGAATTGGAGAAGCTTGTGCTTCTTCTCTAAAAAAATTGAACAATCTCTCTAGCTATAGTCTAGTTTCGTAAGCTGCAAATCTGATATATGTCACTAATTCAGGCAGTTCCTGGGCATCTCTTAGTTATTCAACATACACGATAGTATAACCTTTTATAAAGTACTTTCAAGCAGTGAGATAATTAAATTTTAACTCTAAATTAGGGACTTTTACTAATTGGTCTACTCAAGTTTTTCTTTGGCTTAGTGTAGGTTTTAATTAGGATTATTTCAACTTGTGCAAGCAACTCTACACTATCTACAAAGGAATTACTTAAAATGGGGATCTATGGCATCCTTAGAGACATTCTAGCTAGTTCTGGCCTTGTTTCACAGATAGTTGTTCCCTTTTCATAAAATAGGCCTCCTAATCAGGTTACCTTCTTGTCTAATCATTTATATGCAATAAGTGTCTTGTCTAATAATTTACATGTTTAGTGCTACTTTTTGTGAATATTTATGTGATGTGAACATTTATGTGTTGGAAATAATAGATGTGAGAGGTTCTTAGGGAGCGAATGGTCCTTAGGTTAGTTTTTGTTGTAATTGCACAAAATTTGTGGCTTAGATAGAGGTTAACTAATTTGGATTTGATTTGAGTATTGTCTTTCTAAGAACTACATAAACAGAGATCAATGACAAGGGGACATGCATATGCCATCTTTGTGATTGTTTGAACTATTTGATTAACTTGGCTATCTTTTGAATCAAGTCATTTTGACACTTATTGTTAAATTCATGTAAATATGAGATAATTCCTTAAAGATATACATCATTGGAAACAGTTGATATAGCATATATGTTAATTGAGATTGAATTCAAGGACCTAAAACCAAGATCTGATTTCAATCGAAACAACTATTTTTTTCCTTATTCTCTAGAAGTAAACAAATTCTGATGAGCCAGCAATGTTGTTGTACGTGAAAGGCTTGTGTCTTTTTAACTATGAATGAAAGGATGCATTTATTATTTTGTCATGAATGCCACTTCAATGTAATTTATGTTTCTTAATAATTTTCAATCCAAATGCGGTGCCTTCATTTGCCTCTACTTGTTTGATATAGACTACATCAACTCTTAACCAACGTTACAATATAGACTCTTCTAGAATTTTATACATCATAATCATGTGGCTAGCCTTTTTTTCATGAATAATAGGGCTAATATGTCTTCCTCTCAAATTATGGTGGTGAAAGCAGGAAGGTCGACTTTTGAATAGAGTAACTTTCACATACATAATCTGATTGGCATGATTCTTGCATTGTTGAGAAGGTCGTTGTGTGTAGAATAGTAAAAAAAGGTGCTACCCTATAGAGACAATTTTTACCCCAGAAAAAATGTCATTTGATGCCTCAAAATTCTCCTGGAATGTTTTATACTACGATTTTCCAAACTAGTCCCACTAGTAAAAATGGTTCTGATAGTGGATTCCTCCTCCTTTTCCACTTTGGAAGCATCCAGATGAATGAAAAACAATACAATGATCCAATCAGAGTCACACCTCCCCATTTTGGGAGGATTTTGGTCAACAAAATATTCTACTAAATGAGGTGAGGAAAATTTTCCTCCACCTTCTCTTTGGTCTACCATTTAGCTTTGCCTAGATTTTTTCCTTTCAACCCTATCTACCAAAGGTCATGCTACCCTTATCTTGTAGTTCTATACCTCTTCTACAAAACTGTATCTTTTGTCAACTTTTCTTGGGCATCTAGTGCCAAATTCTCCACAAAGGGTAGGGATTATTCCGCTTCTTGATCTAGCATGGAAGGCTCATGGAGTTTCAGATTCTCTACATTAACAACTAAGTAAATGCACATATATTGTGGTAAAATCAATCGATAGGCATTATCACCCACCTTTTCCAATATCTCAAAGGGACCATACCTCAGAGCCTTGATTTTATTACCAGGCCCTTTTAGACTTTCCTTATTCAATTGTAGTCGTACTCTATCTCCCATGTTCAATGATTTCTTTGTTATATGTTGATCATGCCTGGAATTATATTTCTCATGTGACTTCTACAATGTCTCTTGCACCTGTACATGGATATGCTTGATCTTCTCTATAAATATGGGTACTTTCATATGAAGTGTGCACTTCTCTATTGTAAGGTTGACGTATGTGTACCATCTTTTCATCGTAGGTGTTTGGATGCTTGTGTTTGTATCCCCTCAAAAGTTACACCAAAGTTCTATTGACAACTTTTGTCTGTCCATCTGTCTATGGATGGAATGTTGTAGATCTCTTTAAATTTGTGTCCATCTTCTCCCACAATGTAGTCTAGAATGCACTAAAAAATATTGTGTCCCTGTCTAAAACGATTCTCCTTGGCATCCCAAAGTGCACCCAGACCTATCCAAAGAACAATTTTGTTTCTTCATTCCAACCTATGGTCTTTTTATAGGGCATCAAAACACGCATATTGTTATAACCAATCAACTGCCACGAAAAATCAGTCATGTCCCTTCCTAATTGTTGTTAAACTTACCACAAAGTCCATGAAAATTCTTTCCCAAGGATGAGTGGGTATAGGTAAGGGATGACATAGACCATGTTTTTTATTTCTAGGCTTGATGGTACAACAAAGAATGCATCCTCTTATGAACCTAGCTATTTGTTCTTACATCTTGGGAAAATATACATTCCTTTGCAAGTTGGCCACGACCTTTCGTACACCAAAGTGCCTCCTAACCTTGGAGGTGTGAACCTATCTAATTAGCTACAATCGTTGGCATTTAGGAACACATAGATTATCCAACTTGTAGATTAACCCATCTTGGAGATGGTAGTCAACAATATTGTCACCATCATGCACTTGACTCTGACTACGCAACTTCTGAAACACCTCCCTAAAATTGTCATTGTTTAAATATGCCTCTCCGTATGCAGCATAAGTGAATGGTTCCATGTACATTAGAGTTCCCAAATATGTGATCTTTGATGTGGGTGGCCTTGAAAGCATGTCGGCCAACTTATTTGTGTTTCCTTTCTTATAGTTAATCATTAAATGAAATTGTTGTAGAAACTCCATCCATTTGTAATGTTTGGTTTGTTGTAGCTTACTTTGGGCCTACGGGTACTGTAGCAGCTAGTGATCTATGTGGATTACTGTCTCATTTCCCATCAAATAGTGCTTGCACTTCTTCACAACTTGCACCAAGGCATATATCTCCTTTTCATAGGTAGGGTAGTTAAGATCTTCCCCATGAAATAATTCAAAATTGTAGCATACATGCCTTCCTCCCCGCATCAAGACCAATCCCATAGCATACCTGCTCACATTTGTATCCACTTTAAAAAACTGTCGCAAGTTTGTTAATGTTAGAACTAGTGCTTGACTAATCTTCTTCTTTAGCTCCTCGAAAACCTTTGTTGACCCTTTCCCCATTGAAAACTGTTGTCACTTGTTGTATGGTGTGGAGTGGTGTTTCTAACACTGAAAATGAAGCTATGAATTTCCTTAGATACTATGTTGCCCCATTGAAAATATTGACCTCAAAAACATTAGTAGGCACTGCCCATTTCATGATGGCATCCATGATCTTGGATAGATCTATCTTCCACTCTCTTCCACCTATCACATAATCCGGATACACCAAAGACTATTGTTCAAACTCACACTTCTTTATATTTTCTAGTAGCTAGTGCTCCTTTAATATCTCTAGCACCCATGTCAAACGTGATATGTGTTGCTTCTAGGTAGCATTGTATACTAGTATATCATCCAAATAGAAAATAAAAAATGAATAAATAAAAGAGCACAGTATATCATTCATTAATCTCATAAATGTATTTGGTGCATTGCATAGGCCAAATGGCATGACTAAAAACTTATACAAACCTTTCCTAGTTTTGAACGCAGTCTTCCAGGTATCTTCTTCTTTGACTCGAAATTGCTGATATCTAGACTTTAAGTCTAGCTTGGTGATGTATTTATCTTGTTGTAACTGATCTAAAAAATCATCTATCCTAGGCAAGGGGTACCTATTATTTAGCATGAACAATAAATATCGTTCTCCACTTCCCTCTTAGGTGGTAACCTTTTAGGCTCCCATAACACATCCCTGTATGCCTATAGAAACTCTTCGAGCTATTGTTTTTATTTCTTAGTAAACCCCTACAGGGATGCCCTAACTCTTATTGAATCTTCTACATACTAAGTTTCTCTTAGAAATAATAAAGCATACCTCTCGTTGGAAGTGATTAATTTCTTGGCTTGGTTGGCACTTACCAGCAAAATTTTTTACTTGCCTTTGTGCAAATTGATGGTGATCGATTCTCCATCCTCAATGAGATGATATTGGTTGGCTCTCTACATGAATATTACATCTCACATGTACATGTAGGGACTCCCAAACACAACTCCATATACATCAAGGGGAACCACATCTAGTTCTAATTTATTAATAAAATCAACACTAATGGCAAATTTATTTTTCCACTATTTTGTTGCCATCAACTTTAGATCCTTCTTTACCCATCCCAATGGATATGGGCTTGGATGATCATGAACTTCAAATCCCAATTTATTGACCATATCTATTGCAATGAGATTCACCTATGATCCTGAGCCAAACAAAGCATCAATCTTGGTCTTCTTGACCTGTATCTTTATATGGAAGAGTTTCGTCATTTCTTTCTCTTCCTATTGTTGAAGGTTGCGCAGATTCACCTCCTTCTGCATTGAGTTCATACGATCTTCTTAGCCACATCAAAGCCACTTTCAACTTCGTTGCTCAAATTAGTGTCCATGAGATTTTTTTTTTATCATATTTCTTTTTGTTCTTCGAGTTAAGCTTTGGATGCAACTTCGAACACTTATCCTCTATATGGTCATCAATGTTGTAGTGGTTGTTGGGATCTTTGCATTGGTGTGTTTTGGCTGATGTCATTTTATCTTTTCACCCTTTCTTCTTCTTCTTCCCCTCCTTATAATTGTCTTGTTACTCCTTCTGCTTTGATCCATTTTATTGTGCTTTATTCAAGCCTATATTCTCTAGATTATGCTTATAGACAAGCCTCGTCCATTGATTTGGGGTTGAATAAGATCACTTGTTCCCATAGATGGAAATGTAGACCCCTTAAATACTTGAGTACATCTATATTATTTGGGTAGATACCCATCATTATGGCCATCTTTCTAAACTCTTTGGTATACTCTTACACACTTTTCCCTACCTTTTGCCTGAAGTAGTGCAACGAAATCCATTAGTCCTCTACATAATTAATAGGCTAAAATTGTGACTTCATGAGGATTTTAAATTCCTCCTAGTTAGTCACTAGAGTTTATCCATCACCTTAAGTTTTCCATGTGGCTTTCCCACGAAGTGAGGGCATGACCCTCTAATTTTTGTCGCACAAATTAAATCTTATGTTCTTCCTCAATTTGATGGAAATTAAAATACGCTTCGAGTTGTTGGAACTAATGATTTAGCTTCAAACCCTCAACCTCCCGAATGTATGGCCTGATATCAACCTTCACTTCCATTTTGACTAGTGCATGTGATTGATTCAATACACTAGAATTGGGTTGATATTTTTTGGGTTCTTTCTTTGGATGGTTCTTTGTTTCTTCCCGATCTCTTGATCCCCCTTCTAATTTGTCCTCTACATTTGAACCCTCATCTTCCCCAAATATCCCAAGCTTGTTGCTCATGACCGCCATGAGGATATTTACATTATGATTTATATCAACGACTTGTTGTTCTATGTTAGGAAACCAACTCACAAAAATATAGAAAAGATAGATAAACGCCTTAGAATTCAACCTCTTCGAGGGGGAAACCTCCTTTACATTACACAAATGAACAATTATTGGATGATACAAATGACTAAACCTCCCTTCTATACATAGGAGTCTAAGGGGTCACAATATAATCAAGCTGACATAAAAGTAATAACATAAGGGCACAAAAATAACAATAGTGGGTTTCTATGGGGCATACTAATAACAATATGGGGATAATAGGGGCACAATAATAACAATAAGGGATATAATGACAATAGAAATGGTGGAATCACTAGTATTATAGGTGCCTAACATTGTAACCATGAAAACCTCTCCCTTGTAGGATCACAAGGGTTATTCACAAATTCATCAACCATAATTAGGGTTTTAAGACTTTTGGCCCATCTGATCTAGATCCCTTGCAAATCTCCACACTATACCCAAAGACACTTGCTCTTATACTAAAATGATCTGTAAAATTTCATGGATATTCCATTAGACAGTTCATCACAACATATTTGATAAAATTATATTTAAAATGTGAAATTCTACACTATTATAGTTTTATTTCTATTTACATTTATAGATATGTAGATTACTATAAAAAATGTATGTATGCAAATTAAAATTATGAAGAAAATAAATAACATCAAAATAAAATATCACACAGAGACATTTGACACAAGATATGACCTAGGAAACCCTTTCGAGAGAAAAACCCATCTGGAAGGTGAGGTCGCTCTACTCTCTTTCTCTGAATTGAAATATGGTTGTGAGTACAAAAAATTATGGCTTGTGGCCCGTGGGCTACTACAATGCATAAGTCCTCTCGTGTGATCTACCACCTATCCATGTTGGTTATTTTTTCTCAACTATCGAACAAATGCACTCGAAAGAATGGAACCCAATTTCCTCCTAGTCGCCCGGTTATAACACAGCCTGATAGCCTACAAGTGGTTAGGTTTAACTACCTCAACTCTTAACTAGAGTTACAATATAGGCTCTTCTAGAGTATTTTACATCATAATCATGTATCTAGCACCCTTTTCATGAATAATTGGGTTGACATTGCATCCTCTCAAATTATCGTGGTGAAAACAGGAAGGTCAACTTCTTGGTGGCATAACTTTCGCATACAGACTTCGATTGATGCGATTCTTGCAATGTTTAAAAGGTATCTATTTGTAGAATAGAAAAATTTGGCATTATGCTAAAGCAGAAAATTTTTACCCCAAAAAAACATCGTTTGATGCCTCAAAATGCTCTGAGAAGGTTTCAGACCCCAATTTGTCAAATTGATCACGCCAGTAAAAACAGTCTTGAGAGTGGATTCCTCCACTTTTTCCACTCTAGACGCATCGAGATGAATGAAAAATAATATAATGATCCAATCTAGATTAATAAAAGAACAAGATAAATACCATGAAATATAAGAGATTTGGTTAAGTCAACGAAAAATAAGGAAGAAATCACTAACAAAATAAAGATAATATTAATTCTCACATCTAAATTCAAAAATAAATTATGATATAATGAAGTATTAAAATATACAGGAAAATTAAGATATTATGAGGAGACTATCAATTTTAATTGAAAATATTAAACACATCTTTTTATTTTAGTTAGTGTAAAGTATACAATCATTATTAAAATAAAAACGAATTCTTACAAGTTTTTTGGTGATGAGACCTTCAAAATATGGGGATTTCTCTAGGAAAATACATAGATAGGGTTGAACCCAAAGATGGCATGTTTACTTGTGCTCATATAGAGAAAGGTTCCTTGGAGGTAATCCAACATTTTCTAGACAATTGGTCTTTCATTCAAGAAGTGAATTATGATTATCTCTCTTTCAAATGCAAATATTTTTCATGAATATGATTATTTTACCATAAATTATCCCAAGTCGTAAGGTGCTCCTATTCATTAGGAATAAGGATATCAATGGAAGCTTCTTAAGAGAAGAAGAGGCTATAATATGAAACAAGTGCTTGAAATCCCCCCTAGAGTGGCCTTAAGGTGTCACCGCCTCCCTTTCATCCAATGGGGGATAGTTTTTCCTCAAATTCACAAGCTCATTATAAAGGTTCCCTTAAAAACCATTTCAAAGTTTTAAAAAATGTATAGAATATTTAAAAATCTCAAAAAATCGTAGCTAATATTCATGAAAATGAAGCTCTCCCAAAAAACAGGAAGATGAGGGGGGTATGCTCCCCCCTAGAAGATATTACATAACCAATTCAAGACCAAGAAGAAGACAATTCTAAGGAAGAAGGAGAGGTTCTCGTCTCTCCATCTCCTCTCTCCAAGTCTAAGGCAGTTCCTATGCATCTCTTAGTTCTTCAACATACACAATAGTCTAACCTTTTATAAAGTACTTTCAAGCAGTGAGATCATTTAATTTTAACTCTAAATTAGGGACCTTTTACTAATTGGTCTACTCAAGTTGTTCTTTGGCTTGGTGTAGGTTTTAATTAGGCTTATTTCAACTTGTGCAAGTAGATATGATCTATCTACAAAAGAATTACTTGAAATGGGGATCTATGGCATCCTTAGAGACATTCTAGCCATATTTTGCCTTGTTTCACAAATAGTTGTTCCTTTTCCATAAGATAGGCCTCCGGATCAGGTTACCTTCTTGTTTAATCATTTATATGCAATAAGTTTCTTGTCTAATAATTTACATGTTTAGTGCTACTTTTTGTGAATATTTATCTGTTGTGAACATTTATGTGCTGGAAATAATAGATGTCAGAGGTTCTTAAGGAGCGAATGCTCCTTAGATTAGTTTTTGTTGTAATTGCACAAAATTTGTGGCTTAGACAGAGGTTAACTATTTTGGATTTGATTTGAATATTCTATTTCTAAGAACTATATAAATAAAGATCAATGACAAGGGGACATCCATATTCCATCTTTGCAATTGTTGGAACTTGCTGAGTAACTTGGCTAACTTTTGAATCAAGTCATTTTGACACTCACTGTTAAATTCATGTAAAGATGAGATAATTCCTTAGAGATATACATCATTGGAAGCTATTGATATAGCATATATTCTAATTGAGATTGAATTCAAGGACCTAAAACCAAGATCTGATTTCAATCGAAACAACTATTTTTTTCCTTGTTCTCTAGAAGTAAACAAATTTTTATGAACCAACAATGCTGTTGTACATGAAAGGCTTGTGTCTTTTTAACTGTTAATGAAAGGATGAAATTATTATTTTGTCATGAATGTGACATCAGTGTAATTTATGTTTCTTAATAATTTTCAATCCAAATGTGGTGCCTTCTTTTGCCTCTACTTATTTGATATAGACTACATCAACTCTTAACCAAAGTTACAATATAGACTCTTCTAGACTTTTATACATCATAACCATGTGGCTAGCCCATTTTTCATGAATAATAGGGCTAATATGTCATCCTCTCTAATTATGGTGGTGAAAGTAGGAATGTCGACTTATGAGTAGCATAACTTTCGCATACATAATCTGATTGGCATGATTCTTGCATTGTTGAAAAGGTATTTATGTGTAGAATAGTAAAAAAAAGTGCTACCTTAAAGAGACAAATTTTATCCCAGAAAAATGTCGTTTGATGCCTCAAAATTCTCTGGAATGTTTTAGACCCCAATTTGCCAAACTAGTCCCACTAGTAAAAATGGTTCTGATAGTGGATTCCTCCTCTTTTTCCACTATGGAAGCATCAAGATGAATGAAAAATAATATAATGATCCAAGCTGAATCACACCTCTCCATTTTGGGAGGCTTTTGGTTCCCAAAATATTCTACTAAATGAGGGAGGAAATTTTTCCTCCACCTTCTCTTTGGTCTAACATTTAGCTTTGCCTAGAAGTTTTCCTTTCAACCCAATCTACCAAAGGTCATTGTTATAGACATATTTGGGCACTGTAACCCCAATCACATATGTCCATAAACCAAGGGCTTCTAACCCCCTAAAAGTGTTGTTTCATACCCTAAAGGATCAAGGTCAACTGATTACATCATTTCCCAGAAGTTCTCCCTAAAAAACTGCTCAGAACTGGTCAAAACTGGATCATCTCACCTGCTCCATGGCCAGGGTGTGATGCATCTCACCTTGTACACATGGGAGGTGTGATGCATACTGAAAATGTCTTCTATAGGGTGCGATGAGCGAGAATAGATAAATGGTAGAGACAGTTTGCTAAGTGGATGATCAAGGAATCTTTTAGAAACTTCTCATATGACACTTGCCTCTCAGAATTTTCCCAGGGATGAGTAAGAGATCAATGAAACCTCCAAGTGGAACCAAGAACTATCAGTGGAATGACACTAATCAAAAAACTAGAGCTAACTCACACCTCTGTAAATATCTATATATGGATCCCTCATCTTAGAGATCCGGAGGTTGAAGGCTGGAATTTTGTAATTTGCAAGGAAGTGTTGTTGGTTTCTCTTTGAAGACATTGTTGGGTGATCTTGCTTTGTATGAGGTGAAGAGGGCTTTCATGCTGGGAGGATGACACTGGGTCAGACCAAGTGGTTGTAATCCTCTCTTCTACTACTTCTATCAATAAAGCCATTTCAGTTTTCCTCCATATTCTTGTATATCTCTGAATATTGTGTTGATATATGCATTTGTATGGTCAATATATATCTGATCCTATGTTGTTTACAGTGATAGATCTCTATGCTTTGATGGTATTATGTTTCTTTGATTCTACAAGTGCTCTTTGAAGCGGGACAAGTAAGGAAGGAGTGGCGAGATTCTATCAAAGGGGAAAGGAAACAAGTAAGGAGCTAAGCGAAAGACTGAGGTTGGTACTCTTTGCTTCTTTCTCATCTATCTCTCGTAAAGGAAAACACAAGTAACTTTAGCTTGTTTGTTTCTAAGATAGCTACCCGTCTTAGTGGGACTAGCAGTTTTGAATAGACACTAGCTTTCCCAATAACAAAATGGTGACCATACTGGGGAGCGATTAGTTTGATTGGTTGTCTCTATTTGTTTGATTCATAAACCACAGACGGAGCCTGAAGTCAAGCCAGCTAGCCTTCGAACTGCATTTGCTATGCAAGTGCAAAGTATATCAATGTTGCTTCAGTCAATCTCCGGGTTTTATTTATGAACTGAACAAATGACTTGCAAACATCCTAAGTGCCCTAGGGGTAGCTCAAGTAACCTCATTAGATCAGCCCTATACTTTGTATTTACTGACTATCATTAGCTCGGCCTAAATCCCTGAACTAAACTGCAAACTGTGACCAAAAACCAAGTTAAAGTCTTGTTACTGGTCCATCGCACCCTCTCCTTTAGGCAGACTGGATGCATCACACCTCCTATGTGCAGTAGGTGAGATGCATCCCTATTTCCTTGTGTTACAGGTGCGATGATCAGGTAGGATTTTTTCTACCTCAAGATTTTGGTTTTTCTTCACTGTCTTCAGTTTTATTCAGGAGTTTTGTTGTCTATGATCTGTAGACCATTGTTGAAACCCCTTTCCTTTGCATCATTCAGCATCATTGTAAAAATATTTGTGAATGTTTTTATGTATTTTTCGCCATTCACAGTTCTCATTTACAAAATAGTAGCTTAATCGAACTGTCATCTTTTGATTAGGAAGTGTCGCAAGTGTCATTTTTAGTCAAAGAAAATAATCCTTCTCATTCTGATAGTCGATTACATTGTTACTCTTGTATTTGATTTGAATTTATAGTATTTAAAGTGTCAAAAGCAGTTTTCAATTCAAAATCGCAAAGTGTCGTCTTGCCTCCTTGTCATTTTTTGAAAAGAAAATCGTTAGTGTTGTCACTTTGAAAGAAGAGATAATTCGGATTGGTATTCAACATTCTTTTGTCATTCACACATTAAGAAATCGGAAAACAAATACATGCACGTGCATTTTCATTTAGACTTCTTGATTTAGGACAGTGCATCTAGTGTGTGCTCTCTGCTCTATGTTGAAAGGATTTCGTTTCTCTTCCCTTAGTAGCTAGGATTTTCATTGCAAAAAGAAGAGTAAACGATTGTTTATCATCTTAGATTGCATATTTAGGAGTTGTATATCTACATCACACGGTGAACCTTAAAGGAAAACTTCTTAAGAAAGATCAACTGTAAAATAATTCAATTAACATAAAAACGCTTTGGAACCTAACGCACAACATCTAGAAGTCTAGGCTAGAGACATATTCCGGCATCGTAAAGCCTGGTAACTGTCGATTTCATCGTAGGTTGGGTGATTCCTCCTCTTGGAGACGACAAGTGCTAGTACAGACTTGTGCTCCCACGTACCGTCGAGTATATATTGGGAGACCACAATAGGCTATATCCTTTATCCTTAGGAAGCCGTGTCTGCCACCCTATTGATCGTAATGCACTGAACACAACATTTGGGAATATTGACTGCCATACTGTAAAAAGTATTCTGCAGTTTTGCGATTGGCTTGGTAATCCCTCTGTCTAGATTTCCAAAGTAGTCTCTTTCGTTCCTTTTCAGACTCCTTAAATTAAAAGGTCCATCTGAGCACTTGTCACTTCAAGCTCATTAAAAAATCGAAGGTGACTAGAGTCATTTTTAGCTTTTTCTCGACTCTTAGAAAGTGAAAAAGCAAGTTGTGTCAAAGCGTCTAAAATTCATTTAATACGGAATAACATTTTCCCCTCTTATTTTGAGTTGATCAAATAATCTGCAATCGTGGAAGAAAGTCAATCAAAACCCCATCATTCACGGAGACTAATGAGTTAGCCATCATTGACTCTGGAAACGAAACCATTCCAGGCCAAGCGAACTCATTTAACTGGGTCAAAGTCTCCTGGTTTGTTTGAAACTTGTGTTCAAACATCCTTTGAGACTCTAGTTACTCCAATAATTTCTGGTACCCCTGCCTCTACAGAAGAAGCTACATAGTTACAAGAGGACATTAGAACTGATCCTAGTGTAACAGTAAACACTTTTATTCCTGAACCAACCCCATCTGGAGTTGATTCGGAAGGTGTTACTTCTCCAACATCTGTCGCTGCAAAATCTATACCCTCTTCGGCACTGGAAATATTTTACGGACCTGACGGTCTACCTCTTCCACCTGGATTAATTGCTATAGAAGAGTTTACGGAGGATCTTCCATCCAGTACTCTGTCACATTTCGGAACTTGGATCAACCTATATCCTTCTACTTCAGAAGTTAATACCCCTTCATCGCAAGTTCCTGTAGAATCACTAGGAATTCTTTTGGATAGACTTGATATGTCTAGACAATCATTGACATCTAGGACTGTGTCATCCGATACAGCGGTAGCAGAACTTCCTGCCACCACTGCGACGATGTTCGCTGGCATACCATCTGTCCCAACTAGCTCTCAACCACTAGAGGGAGTCCACCCAGGGACTGTTTCGACAGTATGGTATGTTCCCATTTGTTCGTCCAGAATAATATCTAGAATTTCTTATGTTGAATCTCAAAAATTGATCCTTCACAATAGCATCAATTTGGGCAATCCGGTCTCCAAAGACCAATAATTCCTTTGAGCACCGGATTGTCGTCATGTGGGGGGTAGTATTCCCTTTCATTGTTCCCTCCGGGGGGACAACCATATGAGAGTCCTCAACCAAATTCGGGTCAGAATGGAATCACATCCAGTGGTTGGGTGCCAATACTACCTCAACAAACAAGAATTATATACTCAATGCAACCGAGTCTACCTGTGTCGAATATCCCCACTACACCAGGTATTGTGACAGTGTCGTAAGTAAAAGCATTGCCTGTTGTATGCCAGCCTCAAGTTTCTCAGGTTGTAATACAACAACCTCTTGTCTCCACGATGCAACCGAAATCGCCGGTTAGTGGCTCCGTAACTGGAGCAACTCAGGCTCAAATGGGTACTATTACCCCTCATCTTGGTCAAACAACCAGTATTGGGCAACAGCAAATGGTTTCACAACCATGGCTGGTGCAACATCAACAACCGCAATTCCAGCAAGTGTACCAAGGACCTGAGCAGCAAAGCTTTGCAAGTAACGGGTAGCCATATATTCAAAGCGGTTATTATCAATCGTCCCAGATTGGTCATGCCCAGCAACCTTATCAAAGTTATCAGCATCAAATGCATTATGCCGGTATGCAAAGACCCACTGCTCAAGCAATCCCATCTTATCCTGGGTATGCTTCGCCAAACCTAAATCAATAGTTGCCCTTCGTGGCAACTTTAGAACTACCAGATCTAAATCGACTAACTAACGATCCAATTGCTTATGCCCCTTGGTGGCCAGCGATTCCTCATAAACTTCTGCCAGATATTCCTAAATTTAATGGAAATCCGGGTGAAGATCCGTCGAATCATGTGATGACATTTCATATATGGTGTTCATCCAACACTCTAAACGATGATTCGATTAGGCTTCACCTTTTTCAGTGAACATTAACTGGTCTGGCAGCAAAATGGTAGATCGAGTTGCCTAGAGCTTCGTTTGATAACTTTAGCGCCCTTGCCACCACCTTTTTAACCCATTTTCAGTTACCAATAAGGTACGAAACAGGAACAGAGCTTCTTACCAATTTCAAGCAGATGACCACCACTCACATATATGATCATATTCATGAGTGGCGATATTGTCATAGAATGGTAAAAACATATGTTCCTAATCAGCTACTAGCTGAATGGTTTATTAAGTCATTGTTGCCTTCCATTACAGAAGATGTGGCAAAGGGAGGAGTCATCACTGAAGAGCAAGTCATTGCTCGTGCGCAATATTTAGACTTGATCTATACTCAGTTTGGCACGCTCTATGACAAAATCCCCGACACTCCCAGACCAAAATTTTCTGTTCCTCCTCCTCCTAAATCAAACACAGACTCTCATGCCAGTGATGGTGTGATAGGTACGACAAGTGCGAAATTGACAAAGGCAACATCTAAAAAAGCCCATGAGATTTCTGGTCAAAATTCAAATGAATAACTTCTAGCCTCGGAGGTTAATGCCATGACAACTGACAAAGGCAAAGAATCGAAGCAACTAGGAGGCAAGAAGAAAGGGAAGAGCAAAATGAAGAAACAAGATGACTCATCTTCTGATAAATCTTCTGCGAACTCTTCTAGGCAAAAGAAACCTACTTAGCCATGCCTCATATGCGATGAGGATCATTGGATGAGAGATTGTCCATATAATGCTGAAGTTAAGAAGTTCTTTAAGAATTCAAAAACCTCAACAGTATTGATTGATCCATTTCTAAACCTAGGAACCAATCTGGTTGCTAGTGACAATGCTTCCCCATCCCAAGTCCTTATGCTGTCCATTTCAAAACAGCAAAATGATGCTTTGATATCGACAAGGAATAAAGATTACGAGAATCCATAACTGTCGAACAACAAGGCCACTGATCAACCTAGTAGTTCGAAAACAACTTCGACCGAAGTTGTGCCACCCATCACTCCTGAACTAATGATAAAACGACTAAAGGGAGTTTTACACAAATCGACATTTAATCCTTGTGCCAGAGCGGCATAGAATTATAATATAGTAGAGGACTTGGCCCAATCGCCGTCCACTATGTCAACACTTGAGGCACTGCAAAATTGTCCCTCCCAAAAGTAGGCTTTGTTATCACCAATAGGTGGGATTGACCCAGCGGATTCCAATCTTGTGGCCTTTAAGCATAAAGGATATGAACCCCAATTACCAGCTCAACTTGCTTTCCTCATTCAAGTGAAAGCCCTCAACAAAATTGTTCATTGAACAATTATTGATGAGGGGGCATCTACATGCATTATGTTAATGAGTTACTGGAAAAATTTAGGCTCACGACCCTTGTCATGATCGTCTACAATGTTAAAATCATTTGATGGACGAACATACACTCCATACGGGATTTTGAGTAACTTGCAAGTCGAACTGGGGACAAAAACAGTAGAAATTGATGTTGAAGTTATTGATGGAAGCCTCGATTACAACATACTTCAGAAAGATTGCATTTCCTTTTCAAGGAGGAATTACAATCGTTGACCAGCAAACCTTTCTCCCCAACAGTTCACAAGTTACGGGAAGCATCCCAATGATCCATGGAAGCTCTCATTCGCTTCAAAATATCGGAGTAAGCCTACTAAAAGACCCTAAATTAATGGGTACTTTTGCCCTACCGCCTCAGAGTAATCTGGCAGAAGTGGCCACGGTGGAAACCTGCAATATGATATCTTCTATATCTAAAAGATTCAGAAGATTCCTGAACATTTTGTCAGCATGGATCATCGCCATTTTAGAAATATTGTAGCAATCAATTTTCTTGGCTTTGGAGGAAAACCCAAATCAACGCTCATCGAGTGTTTGGATAGATAGGTCTAAGGAATATGGCACCTCTTCAGATCCTTGGTCACATGTACATTCTACAGACGTAGGAATCATTAAGTCAATGATGATAGGAGAGGCACCATGGGAAGATTACCACCATCGTTCCCATCTTCCGGATCACCACGAAGATTATTCCAGCAACCTTAATCATCCTTCGGTTTTTTATTTTCTATCAAATACTGTAAATACGGTGGATTATGAGGATAGTTCTTTCATTGTGTCAACCTCATTAAAAAATGAAAAAAATCCCTTTCCAAATTGAGTCTTTGATTACGATCTCGTAAAATCCAAGTCGAGTCTTTCAAAGATTTCGAAGGTAAACCTTCATTCCAACCACCGCGTTGAATGCAATGAAGCTTGGGGGGCATGCACCTCGATTTGCGTCATTATGCTGGGGGCATGTGAACTTATAACAAGCATAGTTTCTCGTTTCAAGCTTGTGTAAACATGAAACTGAATCTGAGCATATGTTGTCGCATGGTTCAAGCTCATTAAAAAATAAACCTAGCCATGAGCAATTTTACACAAAGTTCAAGCTCGTTAAAAAATAAACCTAGCAACGAGCAGTTTTACATGAAGTTCAAGCTTGTTAAAAAATAAACCTAGCAATGAGCATATGTTCCACCAGAGTTTAAGCTCATTAAAAAATGAACCCACCTTCGGTAAATAACCATTGCGATCGCATTATTATCCACTTTTGAGCCTTGGTCGTGTTCTTACCATCACCTCCACTCTTTTTCAACTGATCATACGCCTCCATTTGATTTTTTACCCCTTTTGAGGAACAACCACGACGAGTGATCGTATTAGCCACCTTCTTTACACTGTTGTGATTGAAAAGTTCCAACCCTTACCTAGAACCAACTGCTACCTGAATATATCACTCGTTCCTCAAAAATTGAGTCTCCTTTAAGCTCTTTTCATCTGACTCATAAAATATGAAAATATTGCCCAGCAATTGGCCTCTCCAGCTCGTTAAAATGATTGGAAGTGTCATCCCTCCTCTAGATTTTAATCTTTTTGGACCTGAGGGATTATTACACAAACAAATCGACCATTTGTCTTGTTCGGCTCATTAAAACTATTGAAAAGTCATCCCTTTTGCATTGTTTTATACTTTTTCGGACTTAAGGAATTATATTATGAAAAAGGAATATTGGAGTCTCCTTTCTGTCTCTTTTTAGACTCTCTAAAATTGAAAAGAACCGAGTTATCCTTGTCGTTAAACTCGTTAAAATAATAGTGATAAACTTGTCCATTCAGAAAAGAGCGAGTTTCACTGTCGTTAGGCTCGTTAAAACATAGCGACGGGTTTGCCCGAAGGGAAAATTATAGAACAAGCATATGTTATTCTCCTCAAGCTTGACAAAAACAAAGAGGTACTAGTCAGAAATGACTGGGGAAAAATGGGAAGAAAACTTGAAGAAACTTTGTTGGTAGCAGGTCGCTCTTGAACATGACACTTTCACTCCATCACCATGATTGAGTCAGGTGGGGTTATTCTGTTCACCGATCATATCACCATTGGTCCACCGTACCATCCACTTTTAGGGTTAATGCTACCAATCCATTTCAGTGTCACTGATATGTTCAAGAGAAGTCACTCAGAGAATTCACCAACCCAGCTCGTGTCTCATCCGCTGCAATACCTTCATGCTTCATTCTTTCATGACCGCCACCCTGAACCTTGTATCATCAGATTGTTTTCACCTCCACAAAATCATTTGCTCCATTCTGTGTTGTAGATGTGGGATTCATTAAGGCCCTCCTACAACGGGTCACTTCTTGTCGAAATCAACTCATTATCCAAGAAGTCGACTTAGGAACAACCCTTTTAGTACTTTGAAGCTTGCATGCCTCAATGGCAAGTTTCTCACTTCCAACGACAGGTTTACATCAATGGCCTTTGACTGAAAGATTTTGTGTGGTGTTCGACATCGACTCATGTATTCACATGATCAGGTGCTCATGTCCTAAGTGTCGTAAAATGCTCAAAATTTAAAATGCTCAGAACTGGTTCAAAGTTGAACGACTAGAAATTGCTCGTCCTCCTGATTCCGGCACCGCAAACAATTCGAAAAATAGTCGTCGTATGAGAAAGTTATGCCAAAAACAAAATCGCCCAATAACCCTTAATTTTTGAATTTAAAAAAAAAATTAAAAAAAGAATATTCCAGGGAATATTCCTTTTGGACAGCGAATCAACAACTGCCACGTGGCAAGCCCAGAGGCCGCCACGTGGCTGGGGTGATGTCAGCAACAATGGGTGCATGTTAAAACTTTTGGTGGCGGTGAGGTTTGATCCCGCAACCTCCGGGATATTAGCCATATGCCTTACCGTTGGGCCAAACAAGCAATTGTTGTTATATGAGCCACATAAAACTATTTTAAATATTGTTTTAGTGTTGGGCGGGGCCCGAAGGGGGCCAGCCCCCATTTCATGTGACCCTCGGCCCATAACCATGGGCTCAACCCCCTAAACCGCCGGTGCACAATCCGATGCAAACTGCCAGCCATAATTTTTGGTCACATGCGCATTTATTGTAACTGCAGTTAGCATGGTGGAATATTTGGCGGAGCACGCCAAACTTGGCGGCCGCTCCATATTTGGCGGGCCTATTTGGCCGCAACTAAAGTTAGCTAGAGTGTTTCTAGGCATAACTGGGGGAAAACTTTAATGGGCCATAACTTTGGCTAGGAAAGGCGGTTTTGGACGAATTTTTTTTTGATTTTGGGTATTTTCGACCTTTTGAAGCCATTGGTGCAGGTATTACAGCTATCTGAAGTCATTTTCAGAGGTTTTGGAGCCATGAAAGTTCTAGGAGCCACCAAGGCCCAATATTGTGAAGACTGTATAGGGTTGCAGGTATCCATTGGAGGTGAACCAGTAGTCAATCCTGAAGGATTCAAGTGTTCTGAATCCATTTTTACCATCTATTCCACCTTTAGATGCTTCTATTCAGCTGTATATTCAATTTTAGCATTTTATTAAAACAAGGACAAGCCCATTTGGGAGCTTTGGACCCAACAGACGTAGCCCAGGAGGGGTGAACTGCTTTATCAACTTCTTTTGCATCTGTGGTTGATTTATTTTGCAGAACAAATTCATTTTAGTGTGTTAAACAGTAAAAGAAAATAAATCTGCTATGCTTAAATGGGTCATGAACAGCTGAAAATTTCATTTGTTTTCTTTCTGCAAGACATGGACATCTTTTAAACATGTATATTTCTGAATTGAATACCTTGCAAACAATTTACAAGTAGTTTCAAATTCAGATCAAGTTGGTATCAGAGCAGGGTTTTGTGCAAAGATCTTCTAACTGTCTTGCAAGTATTGATGCTTACTAGGTTGAAACTTAAAAGAGGGGAAGGACAGTTGACTAGAGAACGAGAGAATCCTCAGTCAAGGAAGGCCAGAGAGCCATCACCTCCACCTTCAATTTCACCCTCAAGAGTCTCAGCAGAAGCTTCAAGAATGTCTGCACATGAAGGAGAAATTCCTGCAGACATGGATCCAAAAGAAGAAGAAAGAGTCTTCAGAAAGGATTTCTTGGACCTCACTGAAATGGTGAGGATATTGTACCAAGAAAGAAATGAGAAATTGGCTGGAGAAGGGTCCAAACATCCTCATGAAGGAGAGGGCTCTTCAAGAGGTAAGAGGGATGATGATCATTCCAAGAAATGACATGGAGGTAATGGTGATCCACCACCCCCATCGTCACCTTCTTCCTCTTCATCCTCGTCTTCTTCTTCTGTGCATAAGCATAGATCCTCTGGAAAAAGTCATTTTTTGAAGCTTGATGTAAAATTCGAATTACCTATGTTTAATGGTGAAGTGAATGCATAAAAGCTTGACAACTGGATTAGGCAGTTGGAAGTTTACTTGAGGATCCAGAATATGCATGATGATGCCACAAAGATTCAGTTGGCTTCTTTGAGAATGGATGGAGCAGCATTGGTCTGGTGGGAGGCCAAGACTAAAGAGGAGATCAAGAAATTTGGTAAGGTTACCTTAACATGGCCTGAATTTCTGTTAGCCATTAAAAATTAGTTTTATCCTCTTGCTCACATGCAGAGAGCCATTATGAATTGGCAAAATTTCAGACAACTTAAGGGTCAGAGTGTCCAAGACTACACCCAAGAATTCAGGAGAAGAGCTCTCTTGTTAGGGGTAGATTTACAGACCCAGAAAACCTTGTTGAAATACATTGGTGGCTTGCATAGCTACCTTAGACACACCATCTTGATGTTTAACCCTACTAGCCTGGACGAGGTTTGTGTCCAAGCTACCCATTTAGAGGCAAGGGGAAAAAACACATTTGAAGAGGGTAGAAACAAGCCCCCCAAGGGGAAAAACAAAGAGAAAACCTCCAAGGGAAAGGGCAAAAAGAATGCATCTGTCAAACAGGAGAGTGAGAAAGTGATCTGTAAACACCGTTCTAAACCAGGCCATGAGGAGAAAAACTGTTGGAAATTACATCCTGAAAAAAGACCTCAATCTAACAAATCCAAAGGAAAACAGAAAATTGCTGCTACTACATCTACACCACAGGATTTAGGGGATGATTCAGGTGATGAAACCAAAATTGCAGCCATGGGTTTGAAAAACTTGAAGGGAAAAGAAATTGAAACTCAAGCTAGCACTAGTACCTCAAACTGCCATGTACAAGCTCCTAATGAGGAAGAAAGAATTGAACTATTTCATGTGAGGGTGATTTCAAAACATACTAAAATTGACACACTTTTTGATAGTGGGTCACAAGCAAACCTTATATCAGAGGACTTGGTCAAGTAGCTTAAACTTGAGACTGTTCTACATCCGAAGCCATATCCACTTGGATGGATTTGCAAGGATGCAAATTTGCAAGTTTCAAGAAAGTGCACATTGCACTTTGCAATTACTACACATTTTATTGACACAGTTGAACTTGATGTGGTACCTTTTGATATAGCAGGAATTGTTTTGGGAAGTCCTTACTTGTTTGACAGGAAAGCTGTCTCTCATCGCCATGAAAACAAATATCATCTTTTCAAAGATGGCAAGGAGTTCATTGTTAGAGCTCATCGCAAGAAGACAAATATAGCGATGGTGAATGCAGGACATGTAAAAAGGTTGGTCAATTCAAGTAAGAATTTTGTTCTTCTTATGATTAAGCCCAAGGTTGATGTGAATCATGAGTCATTTGACAATTGTGATCCAAAACTTAAGTTAGAACTGTATGATGTAGTTGATGCATATCATGAGATGTTTTAGGAGCCAACAGGTTTGCCTCCTAAGAGGGAGATTCAGCATGAAATCCATTTGCATCCAGATTGTCCTCTTCCAAACATAGGCATGCACCACATGTCTATTATGGAGAATGCTGAAATAAAGAAGCAAATCAAGGACTTGTTGGACAAGGGTTTCATAAGGCCAAGTACTTCGCCATGTGGGTCACCGATTGTATTGATTCCAAAGAAAGATGGCACTTGGCATATGTGTGTTGATTTCAGGGCCTTGAACAAGATAACAGTAAAGAATCGTTACCCACTCCCAAGGATAGATGATTTGCTAGACCAGCTGAAAGATGCTCGATATTTCACTAAGTTAGACTTGCGCATTGGATATCATCAAGTAAGAATTGAAGAAAGTGACATTTGGAAGACAGCCTTTAAAACCAAACAAGGACTCTTGGAGTGGCTTGTGATGCCGTTTGGTTTGTGCAATGCACCTGCAACTTTCATGCGGGTAATGGATGATGTCTTGCGTCCTTTTCTTGATGATTTCGTTATTGTCTACTTAGATGACATCTTAATTTTCAGCAAGTCTAGAGAAGATCATGTCATGCATGTTAGGAAAGTACTTGATGTTTTGAAGAAGAATCAGTTATTTCTTAAAATGTCAAAGTGTGAATTTGGAAAGACTTCTTTGGTTTATTTGGGACACATAGTAGGAGGAGGTGCTTTGAGAATAGATACTGCTAAAATAGAGGCTATTGGGAATTGGCCTACTCCCAAATCCATAACAGAGGTAAGAATTTTTTTGGGTGCAACTCAATATTGGAGGAAGTTTATCTCTAACTTCTCTTCTATAGCAGCTCCTATGCATGCAGTGACAAGTGTGAAGCATGCTTTCCAATGGGGAGGCAAGCAGCAAAAAGCTTTCGAATCTTTGAAAGAGAAGATTATTTCAGCTCCGGTCCTTGCATTACCAGATTTGAGATAGCCATTTGAGATACAAACCGATGCTAGTGATTATGCCATGGGTGCAGTTCTTCTACAACATGGTAAGCCTATTGCTTTTCATTCTGAAACTTTTAATGGTGCTGTTGTAAATTATCCTACATATGATAAGGAGTTGTATGCATTGGTACAAAGCGTCAAAAAGTGGAAACACTATTTGATGGGCAAAGAAACTGTTATACATATCGACCATCAGCCCTTACAGTACTTGCAATCACAAAGCAAGTTACGATAGTCACAACACTTCAGATGGATGGGCTTCTTGCAACAGTTCCATTTGGTAATAAGGTACAAGAAAGGTACTTTGAATAAGGTTGCTGATATGCTTTCAAGGCCTATTATTGGTGCTATTACTTTACTTAAGAATGATTCCGTTGTACATGATAGTTACATAGAACAATATGCATCTGATGATGACTTTAAAGATGTGTATGCTAACTTGAGTAAAGGGAATCATGTAGAGGAAAATGACTATCACATGCATAAAAATTTGTTGTTTCATTTGGGAAAGTTGTGTATACCACAGGGGGAGAGAATAAATGTCATAAGAGAAGCTCATTCTTCTCTTATTGCTGGCCATTATGGTGTAAGAAAAACAGTTGCACATCTACAGAGGTATTGCTATTGGCCTCGCATGGTAGATTTTGTTTCAAGGTTCATAAGAGGTTGTTCATTATGTGCTACAAGCAAGCCTAGTAATAGGAAGCTTGGTTTGTATACTCCTTTGCCGGTACCTTCTAGACCATGGGAGAGCTTCTCTATGGATTTTGTAGGAGTTTTGCCAAAATTGAGAAAGCAACATGATTATTTATATGTAGTAGTTGATCGTTTCAGCAAAATGTGTATACTTATGCCTTGTAAGAAAACTATAACTGCTGAACAAACTACTGAATTATTTTTTCATCATGTATGGATTCACTTTGGTTTGCCTACTTTCATTATTAGTGACAGGGATTCCAGATTTGTGGGGAATTTTTGGTCCAACCTATGGGAGATGATGGACACAAAGTTGAAGAAAAGTACCGCTTTCCATCCGCAAACAGATGGACAAACAGAAGTTGTGAACAGAACCATTGTGCACCTCTTGAGAGGATATTGCAGCAAGCATCCCAAGCTTTGGGATGAACATTTGCACTACATACAGCATGCTTACAACTGTGCCAAGCACTCTTCCACAAACACCTCATCGTTTGAAGCTTGTTTTGGTTACTTGCCAAAATCACCTCTTGATTTCACTCTTGAGAAAGATGTCGCCATTGAGGGACATAGTGATATTGACAAAGCTCATTCATTCATTGAAAGAATTCAGCAAATACATCAGCAAATTCAAGAACAGCTTGAGAAGAGTCAAGGCAAGTACAAGGAAAGACACGACAAGCATAGAGTCGATCACAAGTTTCAAGAAGGGGATGAGGTATGGCTATACATTTGTAAGGAAAGGATGCAAGGAGAAGGTAAAAAGCTGAAGCCTATTCATTATGGTCCATTCAAAATCCTCAAGAAGGTTGGAAATAATGCTTTTCAATTAGATTTGCCTTCCTACATGCAAATGTATTATGTTGTCAATGTCGAGAACTTACGTTTGTATGAACCTCCTTTGATTGTTGATCATGAAAGTTATGTTCAGCTGCCATCTATAGAAGATTTCTCGCCAGAATTCTTAGATGAGCTGAAAGAAGATACAATCCTTGACAGAAGGACACACACTTCAAGGAGGGGCAGTGTAGATTATGTTCGGGTTGGTTTCAAAGGCAGCAAATCGAACAAGGCAAAGTGGATGGAGGTGGAAAGAGTGAGGGAGCTATACCCTCACCTCATTAACAGGTAGTTGAAGGCTTTTGGGGTCCAAAAGCTTCCCAATGGGGAGGCGTGATCAGGGGATCATGTCCTAAGTGTCGTAAAATGCTCAAAATTTAAAATGATTAGAACTGGTTCAAAGTTAAACAAGTGGAAAGTGCTTGTCCTCCTGATTCTGGTGCTACAAACGGTTCGAAAAATGGTCGCCGTATGAGAAAGTTATGCCAAAAACAAAATCGCCCAATAACCCTTAATTTTTGAATTTTAAAAAGAAATTTAAAAAAGAATATTCCACGAAATATTTCTTAGAATATTTTGGGGAATATTCTTTTTGGACAGTGAATCAACGGTTGCCACGTGGCAAGCCTAGAGGCCGCCACGTGGCTGGGGTGATGTCAGCAACAATGGGTGCATGTTAAAACTTTTGGTGGCAGTGAGGTTTGATCCCTCCGGGATATTAGCCATACGCCTCACCGTTGGGCCAAACAAGCGGTTCTTGTTATATGAGCCGCATAAAACTGTTTTAAAGATTGTTTTAGTGTTGGGCGGGGCCCGAAGGGGGCCAGCCCCCATTTCATGTGACCCTCGGCCCATAACCGTGGGCTCAACCCCCTAAACCGCCAGCGCACAATCCGATGCAAACTGCCAGCCATAATTTTTGGTCACATGCGCATTTATTGTAACTGCAGTTAGCATGGCAGAATATTTGGCGGAGCGCGCCAAATTTGGTGGCTGCTCCATATTTGGCGGGCCTATCTAGCCGAAACTAAAGTTAGCTGGAGTGTTTCTAGGCATAACTGGAGGAAAACTTTAATGGGCCATAACTTTGGCTAGGAAAGGCAGTTTTGGATGATTTTTTTTTATTTTTTATTTTGGGTATTTTCGACCTTCTGAAGCCATTGGTGCAGGTCTTACAGCCATCTGAGGTCATTTGCAGAGGTTTTGGAGCCGTGAAAGTTCTAGGAGCCACTAGGGCCCAGTATTGTGAAGACTGTATAGGTTGCAGGTATCCATCGGAGGTGAACTAGTAGTCAATCCTAAAGGATTCAAGTGTTCTGAATCCATTTTTACCATCTATTCCACTTGTAGATGCTTCTATTCAGTTGTATATTCAATTTTATCATTTTATTAAAACAAGGACAAGCCCATTTGGGAGCTTTGGACCCAGCAGACGTAGCCCAGGAGGGGTGAACTGCTTTATCAACTTCTTTTACATCTGTGGTTGATTTATTTTGCAGAAAAAATTCATTTTAGTGTGTTAAACAGTCAAAGGAAATAAATCTGTTATGCTTAAATGGGTCATGAACAGCTGAAAATTTCATTTGTTTTCTTTCTGCAAGACATGGACATCTTTTAAACATGTATATTTCTGAATTGAATACCTTGCAAACAATTTACAAGTAGTTTCAAATTCAGATCATCACACCACGTGAATTGTACTACAGTACCTTGAGGGTCATCATCATCATCGGTGATTCTTCTCATGCCTGTTAACAACTTATGTCATTGGCTAGTAATCAAGCGATGTCTTTCCATGTTCGACATCAGAACATCTTTTCACATGGATTGACTTGTACTTCGAGCAAAGATTGAACGAGTTTGAAGACCCCGGATCTAGTTTCATCCATTCAGGCTGCGATATATTCACAAAAATAAATACATCAAAATGTACATCATTGTTGCACAGATAATCATCCAAGCTAAGGGATGATGGCTCTACCAGAATCATCAGTCTGCCACACAGACGATTGTCTATCCTATGTACATGAAAATGAATTTATAAAGCTGAGTATGGGAATGCCTGCCTCAGTTAGATCATGAAAATATTATGAAGATAATGTATTGTATTGTATCTTATTACAGGTCACCTTCCAATGCGAAAAACCTCGGATCCTCATGATAAAGCATTTCACCCGACATCAAAAGATTTACGACCTCATGCTTTAGGGGGCAACTGTTATAGACATATTTGGGCACTGCAACCCCAATCACATATGTCCATAAACCAAGGGCTTCTAAACCCCTAAAAGTGTTTTTTCATACCCTAAAGGATCAAGGTCAACTGATTACATCATTTCCCAGAAGTTCTCCCTGAAAAACTGCTCAGAACTGGTCAAAATTGGATCATCTCACCTGCTCCATGGCCAGGGTGCGATGCATCTCACCTTGTACACATGGGAGGTGCGATGCATACTAAAAAGGCCTTCTGTAGGGTGCGATGAGCGAGAATAGACAAATGGCAGAGACAATTTGCTAAGTGGATGATCAAGGAATCTTCTAGAAACTTCTCATATGACACTTGCCTCTCAGAATTTGCCCAGGGATGAGTAAGAGATCAATGAAATCTCCAAGTGGAACCAAGAACTATCAGTGGAATGACACTAATAAAAAACCCAGAGCTGACTCACACCTCTGCAAATATCTATATATGGATCCCTCATCTTAGAGATCCGGAGGTTGAAGGCTAGAATTTTGTAATTTTCAAGGAAGTGTTGTTGGTTTCTCTTTGAGGACATTGTTGGGTGATATTTCTTTGTATGAGGTGAAGAAGGCTTTCATGCTGGGAGGATGGCACTGGGTCAGACCAAGTGGTTGTAATCCTCTCTTCTACTACTTCTATCAATAAAGCTATTTGAGTTTTCCTCCATATTCTTGTATATCTCTGAATATTGTGTTGATATATGCATTTGTGTGGTCAATATATATCTGATCCTATGTTGTTTACAGTGATAGATCTCTATGCTTTGATGGTATTATGCTGCTTTGATTCTACAGGTGCTCTTTGATGCAGGACAAGTAAGGAAGGAGTGGCGAGATTCTGTCAAAGGGGAAAGGAAACAAGCAAGGAGCCAAGCGAAAGACTGAGGTTGGTACTCTCTGCTTCTTTCTCATCTATCTCTCATAAAGGAAAACACAAGTAACTTTAGTTTGTTTTTTTCTAAGATAGATACTTGTCTTAGTGGGACTAGTAGTTCTGAATAGACACTAGTTTTCCCGATAACAGTCATGTTGCCTTTGTCTTGTAGTTCTAGACCTCTTCTACAAAATTGTATCTATTGTCAACTCTACTTGGGCATCTGGTGCCAAATTCTCCATAAAAGGTAGGGCCTATTCCTCTTCTTGATCTAGCATGGAAGGCTCATGGAGTTTCAAATTCTCTACATTAACAACTAAATAAATGCACATATATGGTGGTAAAATGAGTCGATAGGATGCTTCTGTTTGTATCCCCTCAGAAGTTACACCAAATTTCTATTGAATACTTTTGTCTGTCCATCTATCTGCGGATGGAATGTTGTAAACATCTTTAACTTTGTGTCCATGTTCTCCCACAATGTAGTCCAAAATGCACTGAAAAATATTGTGTCCCTATCTAAAACGATTCTCCTTTGTATCCCAAAGTGCACCCAGACCTATCCAAAGAACAAGTTTGCTTCTTCTTTCCAACTTATGGTCTTTTTATAGGGAATCAAAACACACATCTTGTTAAACCTATCAACTACCATGAAAAGTAGTCATATCCCTTCCTAATTGTTGTTAAACTTACAACAAAGTCCATGGAAATTATTTCCCAAGGATGAGTGGGTATAGGTAAGTGATGACATAGACCATTTTTTTTTCCTAGGCTTGTTGGTACAACAAAGCATGCATCCTCTTATGAACCTAGCTACCTCCTCTTACATCTTGGGCAATATACATACCTTTGCAAGTTTGCCACGATCTTTCATACACCAAAGTGCCTCGCACCTGTTGGGTGTAGGAATTGCACTTAAGCAAGCTCATTCAACACTTAATTATCAACCCAGGCGTTTT
The DNA here is from genome assembly GCA_031772625.1 of Pinus tabuliformis. Taxonomy (NCBI): domain Eukaryota; kingdom Viridiplantae; phylum Streptophyta; class Pinopsida; order Pinales; family Pinaceae; genus Pinus; species Pinus tabuliformis. The sequence continues at coordinate 1,528,887,202 of CM062818.1, read as the reverse complement.
GTAAACTTAAAGATGAAGCACAGGTAATGCCAGAAATGGTATGAACTTTTCCTATTTCTATTCCTACTTCTCAACTGAAACTTTGCACAATTAAATAAAAAAATATCAAAGGTAATTAACACCAAAGTAATTCTAGTGCTGGAATGTAAAAGAATGCATTTGCGAAGAAATCAAATAAAGGAACTTTCACACTGTTGTAAATAATCTTAATTGCTGAAGTGAAACTCTATGTTTATCCTCAGTATAGGTGATGGCAGTTTAACAAGTGGGCCCTTGAAAAGATATGCCTTCTAAATGATTTTCCTTCTCATACTAAGTGGTCGTTCCTATACTCTTGCAATTTTCTTGCACTAGTGCAGGTACAGAACTTATGTGAGAAGTATAACTTGCACTTATACTTAAGACTTATATTTTCTTGTAGAGGATCTAAGCCTCAAGGCTTGGAGCACTCTGTTCCTGTAACAAGACACTAGTCCTTGTACAGAGATTCATACACCAAATATTCCAATTTTCTTTTGGGAAAATAAAAGAGCATGTTAACTATAAAAAGAATTGCAAGTGCAGTAGAATCTGAAATAATCTTAAACATGAAAAGAATGCTTTAATTGACTGAATCTCAAAAACAGAAATAAACTCTTAAGATGAATGTAAAGAAAACTTTCTTTAGTCAAAGGGATTTTTCATGTAAACAAATATAACTCGAAATGGTTCACTATAATATTCCAGATTACTTCTAGTCTTTTTCCTTAATTTGTGAAGTGCAAATACAAACTAATATATGCAGCAACGTCCTTTTCTATTTGCTAAAGTTATCCTTAATCTTTAAGAATTTGACTTTTAGTATTAGAGATGCCTTCTTCAGATGACAAATGCTTGCTTCATAGAAATGGATTAAATCATGTAAAAGGAAAAGAATGAAACATTTGTTGTAAATGAACCAACGAACCAAGCTGCAAGATCCTGCATGCCCTAGTGCAGGAAGGATCACATCTGCACGATCCAAGCAAAAGAAAACCAACAGAAAAATTATATGAAGCAATTTAATTTAACTTTCACACAACGGATCCATTCACACTTGACTGTTTTAATGAAATAAATCAAAATTCATAGGAAAGCACTAAGTCAATATTCAAACCACACTTCTATAAATAAATAAAGTTAACACACCTTTAAGATAACAAAGAAAGAGGGTAAACGAGCTGGGTGGCTGGGCCCTAGCCAACCAGCTCATTTCCCGTTTTAGGAAATGAAAACCTTCAGCATGTTATCAACACATCAATGAAGAATTATAACGCAGAATGAGAAAATCATGGCACAGTTCCTTGTATTAATTCCGATCAGCAAATATACATTTGAGCTTGAGTCTAGCCCAGAACGAGGGCAACAACGAAATTCCAAATAAACAAGAAATTACAACGATTTGCTATTGTTATCACTTGCTAGCTTAGTTCTATCTAAAATCTACATTTTATACAACCCTTCGGCCTGTGGCCGTAACCAAAAATTATAGTCGTTCCAAATCAAGCCTTCTAGCTGAAACAAAATAACAACCAAAATTACAAAATTAAGCCGATGGCTATAATAAGGTGCAAACTATTCGTGGTTGTAGACTGATCCTCGGCCATATCCCTGATTTTCCTCCACTTTGAGTTCAACTCCGGATGACTGCAACCAAACTGGACGACGTGGACCAAGATCCCCACGTGAAGTGATCGAACTCTTATGGAGATCAAAGAATACATAGTTGTTGGCAGTGCAAGAATCTACCTGCACTAGATCAAGCTATCATAACGATTAATAATTTAGCTTTTCAAATACTTTAGGAAAGTAAATATAAGTTACAAGAAATATTCAAAGGCATGAAATCTATTTAAAATGATTAATTAAGTGCCTAATAAACCTTAAACATGAAATATGAAGTTTATGTAGGAATAAATAGTATTCTTGGACTAGTGCAGGAATGAGGAGGTTTATGTAGAAAAAAAGAGGTTAATGATTGTGGTTTTATGATAGGAAGGGGATAAAAATGGGGCATTTCGGCCTACCAACATCCTCCCATCCCTAAGTTGTTGTGTTTGCTCACACAACCTTTACCTTTAAGTTGTTGTGTTTGCTCACACAACCTTTACCTGTTGCAAAAATATTCACATAGGAAGCCATCTCTCAATCCTGCACTTGGATACTAATTCCTGCCTTCACTACCTTCGTCTTCTTTCCTCAAGCTTTCTAAAGTTGTTTGGTCACCTTCTTGAGGTGCTTGTAGCATTTAGAAGCCCAAAACTTCCATAGCCTCACTTAACGTTTCTGTTCTTTGACCTCTTCTGCTAACTCTATCTTGCCTTTCTTCTACCAATTCTGCTCCTTCATGACTTGGTTTAATGCCTCCAAGTCATGAATTTGCTGCTCAAGCTCTACTATCCTGTTATTTAGATAGAGGGTAGAGGTCTTTGTTTCCAGTTCATCTGGTGCGAGCACTTTCTCTACGACTGATTCGAAACATGTACCGTCGTTGCCAAGATCAAAGTCATCTTGGCCATCTAGTGTCTGCATCATAATATCACCAAGGGTTTTAGTGCCAGGGGCTTCCAAGTCACTGAGGGTTTCATCCCCCTGTGCATCTAAATCATCAGGCGTTTCAATGCCCTGTACATCCAACTCTGCAGGGGCTTTAGTACCCTGTTCCTTCACCTCATCTAGGGATTCAATACCCTGTTCCTTTGCCTCATTAGCAGCTTCAGTACCTTGTTCCTCCAATTTTTCAGGGGATTCAGTACCCTGTTCATCAAAATTATCGTGGGCTTCTGTACCCTGTTCATCAAAATGGTCGAGGTCTTAAGTACCATGTTCATCAAAATTATCGAGGGCTTCTATGTGATGCGCCCCATCATCTACCTGACCCTCTGTCGTGTTTTTACTTGCACTTACTATCATTATTTTCTTCTTCAATTTATGAACGAAGGTCGACAAGGGTATTTCATCCTCCTTATCTGCATCTTTTTCATTCCCCACTATGTAGGCTACTACATCTGCGAGAACCGAGAGGTTATGATCTCCAGGTGAAGCCTGGGGTGTCTCGTCAATCAAAATCAGGGAGCTCGATTGAGCCTGACTTGTCCCCAAAGAGACATTCCTTCTCCTTGTCGAGGTCCTAGTCATTCTTCTTTTTGTTGAGGACGGGGTTTCTTCAACAAATTTCTCCTCTACTTGCACCCTTTTGTCCTTACTTTTCATCTCAAATTTTCTCTTCTTGCCTACACTTTTTGTAGCTGACTCCCCTGCACGTCTTTCCCGAAATTCTTTCAAGAATGCCTCCCAGGTTATTCCCTTAGCCTCCAGCTCCTTCTTGACTAGGATTGTAATGAGCCCGTGATGGTACATTTTATTTGCAACTCGGCTGGCACTCCCATTCTGCACTCCTTTTACCATTTTCTCTAAACTTCAGAGCAGGTAATAAGGGAAAGTGATGCGTTTCCCTGATTCAAAATGTAGCAAAAAACTGATATGGTACATGAACGTTGATGTGTAACGTCCCTCGCAGGTCAAATTTTTTTTTAATATGTATAGCAGGTCTTGCCATTTTCCAATCATGGCACTCTGCAAAAGCCCTTTCTTCCAGTCAACTTTGAGCTCTCGATCGACCACAAATCGACGCCTTCTTTTCCTTTCAATCCTCTCCTTTTTAAATCATTTTTCAATCGTGGTTGACAAGCCTGTAGTTCGTGTTATATATTCCTTCCCTGACCTAAAATTCCAGTGAGCCTACTTTAGTTCAGCCTTCCTTGAATGTCTTCGCAAATCCCAGATCCACGCCCATATCGAACTCGTCAAATTTCTGCAAAAATGGGAGAAATCCGTATTCTTGCAATAGTGTAAGACTCCCTCGATATTTGGTCATTTTCTCTATCTCCTTCACAGATGATGGTTCATGTCTCACGGGCACCATCTCTGTGTTGAATTCACCTCAATTCTCTGTCACAACCTTAGAAATATTTCACACTGCGGAGTGCAAGGGAGATGATGAGAATTTTATGATGGAGATCTGGTCATTCCATCGTCTTGTTGATAACTTCCATCCAATCACATTCAATAATTAAAATCTCCCCTTTAGGATGGATGCACACACATATCAATTTGCTACAACAGGCAATGATAATTGGAGGAGGATGATTTTTTTGCGGTGGTGGTGTAACGATCGTGGGAGATCGGATTATGAGGTAAGGCTATCATGAGCGAGTGATGGAGGATGTTTTCAATAGAGGTGAGTGTAGGTTTTAAAGTGGGTTTGTACTATCCCTGGCTGCTTCATAATTCACATAAGTTGTACTTCGGTACTCATTAAAAATATTAGACTTCAGAACCTAAAATACCTTGCACTTAAATGATTTCTCCCTAAATTAGTATATGATAAAGAAAAGTTTTAACCAAAATTTAAATAATACAATGCTATGATCTATCATTGTGGTAGTTATTTACGACAAGAATAAAAATGTAAATTTCTCAATAAAATTTCTACATCAAGTACTTATGTACTGTGTTTAAAAAATTCTTTTGCACTGTGTTTGCATGCCTTCACTAATCATACTTGGACTGATCCTACCTGCACTGCAACATGATTACATTGAGCCTGCTTGCACTACAGCATGCTTGCACTGAACCTGCCTGCACCAATCATGCGTATTCCTGCACTAGAGATTTTTGTAGCATCGAAGAAAGAATGGATAATGTCATGCGGAAAGAGTCAATTTTGCAGACAAAACCGACCTCCCTAGAAGCTAAGGCTTTCTAGTGACAAACAAGACAATTAAACACTATCTTTCCCTAAATATGCATTTAGAATACAAGTAATTAGGTGTTTAAAACATACCTTTAGTCCCACGCTGTTTGTAGCAGTCCAGCCTCTCCGATCCGGATGAGCTCCTCCTTCTCTTCGAAACCCGCATTCACTAACAAGCAAACGATTACATAGCACCTGAATAACTCATAAAAAAAAACATATTCATCATAAACACCAAGGAGTATATGAAACAAATTATGTATAACAACTTGTTGAGAAAAATGAGCTTAATTGTATTAAGTGGAAACAAAAGAAACCATTACAACCAGTGCCTTGGTGTTGTGCAGGTCCCTCCTAGGGTCCAGCAAGAGTTCTCCTTTACTTTGATCAGCTCACCCACTTCCAAATGAAGCTAAGAAAGGATGGGAATCTCTCCTCTCAAGCTCTATAAGGGAGTCCTAATTTCAGCAGCATCTACCCTTAGGAATGTCCAGCTTTCAACCTCCCCTCCCTCTGGCCCAATGCCTGTATTTATAATGCTTTGGAGGAAGTTAATCAGGTCCACCATCAATGGGATAAGCCCCTCTTTGAATGGGATAGCTCCCCTCTTGATGGGATAAGTTCCTCTTTCATAGGGATACATGAACCATTTGGAGGCGCTCAATACATGTCAAACAAACTTCTAGAATGCTCTAGAATCGACCACAAGTAACTTTTTTGAAGTAAAACTTGCGCCTTTTGACCTTTACAGGAGTACGCACCCACCCCTTTACAGAAAGAGTGTACAAGTACGCAGGTATTGTGAACTTGAGGTGCGTACACGCAGGTAAGGCTAAGAGAAACTGCGTACCCAGAGTTATATAGATTTTTAAAGACTTTCTCTCTTTCTTGGAGTTTGACATGAGTAGCAGAGGTATAAGACTTGCCAAGGAGGATAGTATGACAGTTGATGGAGCCATACTAACTGCAAATAGTCATGGTGACAAATTTTAGTGTAACAGATTGCCCCCTAAAGTGCGAAGCCTGTAGTAGATTAGGGTTTCATATCATCTAGGAAGGGTGAAGTACTTTATCATTTCAAGGATTATCTTGTGGAGAGCCCAGTCGGAACCTGCAAATATTCAACACAAAATACATATGTAAGATCATATCATCACTGAGGTAGGCATTCCCATACTCAGATTGAAAACTTTAACTAACTAACTACTGCTCTGATACAGGAATGATTTTGCAGTACATCATAATCATAGACTCATGTAAACACAGTATGGACGCAGCCATCTGTTTATGATTAGTCTACTGTGCAATGAATACAAAACTCCTCGCAGCCTGGATGGTGGAAATTAGATCCAGGGTCTTCATTTCTACTTCCCGAAAAGGTACGATTCTATCCATGCGAATAAATGAGTTGATGTCGAACATGGTAGAAACCACTTGATTACCAGTCGATGATGTAAACTGTTAACAAGTGTGAGAGAGACCACCAGTGATGTCAATGGTTCTCAAAGTACCCAGTACAATCCATGAGATGTGAATGAATGAGTTGATGTCGAACATTTCACGGAATCCTTCGATCGAAAGTCAATGATGCAAACCGTCGTCAAAGGCGAGAAATCTGCCATTGATGCATGCAGATCTCAAGGTACTGACGATTTCTAGGTCATCTTTCTAGATAATGTGCTGATGTCGATAGAAAGCGACCCGTTGCGGGCAAGCCCACAACACGAAATCATAGATCAAGTTGAAGAAATGTAGCTGTAAGGACTGACTCAGGGATGGTCGAGATGGATGACAGGTATTTTGCAGATGAATGGTTTATTTGCAGTGACCTCTTGAACACATAACGACACGACAGATGGCTTGGTGACAATTGACCCAATAGTTAATACCCGGAACCGGCTGAAAATTTTCAATGTGACTTGACCAAACTGTTAGGCAAAGGATTTCCCAACCCAGGTGGATGAAAAGTGTCGTGTTCAAGAGTGGTGATAAGGTTTCTTCTGAGACAAAGGATAACAAATAGGCTCATTTTTCTCTCTTTTCCCCCACCATTTCTGGCAAGTACCTCTTTATTTTTTACAAGCTTGAGGAGGATAACATATGCTTGATTATAAGCTCATCCTTCGGATGAGTCCAACTTAGTTTTAGATTCAAACCCTAAGAAGGAGTGGTCCGTTCCTGTTTGTAATCGAACAGGTCCTTTACTGTGAAATTTTAACGAGTCCAGTATAGGAGAAACTTGGCGTTTTTCAATTTTAGACAGTCTGAAAAACTTAAGAAGACTCCAGGGTTGAACTTTTTTTTAAATTTGTGTCTCCCAAGCCCGAAAAAGTATAAAATAATACTTGAGAGAACCGCTTGATCTTTTACGACCAAGGAGTACTTTCATGATTAGTGTCTTTGACCTGAAAAGTAAAAAGCGATCAAGGACACGTTGTTTTATTTCCAGTATCGAATTTGAAACGACAAAAATCCGGCAATCTTTTCCTGTTTTTTTACGGTTAGAAAAGGGCTATAAGGGGACCGTCTTTTAATTCCGTTTTAACGAGTGTAAAAGAAACGCTCGGCAATCTTTTCATGTTTTAGGAGTCAGAAAAGGGCTTAAAAGATGACTCTGATGTTTTTGTTTGTGAAAAATGACAATTTTCCCTGAAAATCCTTTTATCCTGCACAAAAAACCAACACATTACTCATACATGTTTAAAGATAGATAAAAATTCTTTGGAAAATACCTTTTCATGGTGAAAAATAAACAAATTTAGCATTTATTTACCCAAAAAACCTATAAAAAGGGCTTTTACCATTTTACAGTTGAGGAGAGAAAAAGGGCTTTTGGCAAGAAACTTCCCGTGGACATTGCGGAGAATCCGACCGTCGAAATCGAACGCCGTCTCACCAGGTATTCTACAACATCCTCCTCTTCATTTCCATCCATTTAGAATTTGTTTTTAGGCCCTAGTTTCATTTTTTTTAGGCTTTAGGGTTTCAAGGTCCGCTTTTCGGGGTACGCAGGTGCTCCACTGGTGACTCGCGTACCTCGACATTTTCGCAGTTGGGAAAATGCCGGGCGTATGCACCTTGCCTTAAGGGAACCCGCGTACGCAAGCCCTGTTCCTAAAGGCGGGTGCATACCCCACAAAACGAATTTTTAAACCCCAATTTCTTCAAAATGGACCAAATTTTTTGATTTCATTGATTCTAACAGATGTTTTTTGGTGTGTAGATTGCCCACCATGCTTGATTGGCGCGAGAGAGAGCACGAAGATGTTGATTTGGCCGCCATTAATCATCAACCGTCCATTGATGCTTTAAAGGCATGCGGCCTCTACAAATACTGGGCCATACCTGGCATGAGGGACCAGGTGCGCTTTCTAGAGTGGCTGGTAGAGAGATGGAATGTCCAGGACCAATGCTTTTACATTGGAGGGCACCAGCTCGAGATAGAGCTCTCAGATATTTACTTTCTCACTGGTTTGCCCAAGAGGGGCGAACACTTGAATCTGTCCGGGACTAGGTCGGGTGGCCAATCCATTGCTAGTCTCCGACTAGAGTGGTGCAACACGCAGAACCAGGAGAAGGGGATAGAGATCAAAACTATATCCCGCCCTGAACTTATGGTCATTGCTTTCACAGTTACCAGACTTTGCGGGGCTTCCGCTTTGCACATTGCCACTGGATCCCAGATGCGGATGGCGATTGATTGCTATCGAGGCACCATTTTCAACTGGTGTGATGCTGTGTTGGCTAACGTAAAAAGCCAACTGACTAAAACCAAAAACGGATAGCTGAAGACCTTTGGTTATGGGGTTTTAGTTGTGAGTTTTGCTTTAGAGAGGGTTCCGATGCTGATCCCACAACATCTCACTGTTGAGGCTGGGCTTCCCCGAGAGCCCAAATTGACGTGATGGGTTGCGGTTATGGCCCGTCATCCTGACGAGGGCACGGAGGTTGTCCGATTTAGACCGGAGTATTTTCACTGGTTGGAGGACCAGATCTTCTCTATACAGGATTTTCCTTATGCCGGAGTTGATTTTCGTGGAGATCCGGACATGGTTCTTCCACCGGGAGAACAATGGGATGACACAGGTACTTCATTTTCACAAGTTTTTAAATTATCTATTTTTTTTGTTTTTTATATCGCCTCAAAATTGACAGTAACAATTTTCAAAATGCAGATGTAGGCCCACGTCGTCCAGGCAATCTCCGGCCTTTCGAGAGGAGACTACCAGTTGCAGTGGCACCGGCCCCACGGGACGAGGCCACAGAGACCTTAGCTGAGTTGGAACAAGACCTAGAGCGTCTGACGGCCGATATACCAGAGACTACTATAGACGATATTCTTATCAGGCTTCAGCGCTACGTAGTCGCAGTCCCAGGACCTTTTAGAAGGTTCTTGTGTAGGGTAGCTCGTGCAGTGGTGTCGTACAGAGAGCATCACCAATGATTGGATGGTCGTTTTTGTAGACACATGCGACATTTTGGTTTTTTGTACTTATCATTTTTGCCGATCATAAGGTGTTTTTCAACCTATGATTGAAGACGATGTATTTTTGACACACTCCTATCTATATATATCATTATTACCGGCTTATCTTGTTAAACATGTGTGATGAAGTGTTTTTAAATTTGCATGTATGATTATTGCAAATGTCTGTCTAACATTCGAGAAGCAATTGCATCTGCTAATGTATTTAAAGACCTTGGAATATGCTGATACTCAATGTAATCAATTCACGTTCCAAGAGATGCACTCTCAAAAATAACCTTAATAACACTGGATTTCTAATGGCATACACTCTATTAAGCTGTAATACAACGAGTTCAGAATCTAACCTCACTATCAAACTCCGAATCCCGAATGAAATAGATTCAGACAATAATTCGATCACTGCACTGTATTCTGCAATGTTGTTTGTTGTTTGACCGAGGCTTACCCCATGCATAGAAACTAACTCGTCAGAGGGCGAATAGATAACCCAAGCTGCAGAAGAGATATTCCGTGTACTACGACAAGCACCATCAGCAAATCTGATGTATGTTTGGAGAGGCATCGACATCTGCAAACATCAAGCGTAAAACCAAGATAAGCAGAATAACGACGAAAAACACACTTTCTAAGCTAAGCACACTGTCTAAACTAACAAACACACCGGCTAGAAAGAAAAACCTAACCTAACTAAAATCTCCATACCCATCATTTAAGCATAATACCTCTTTAGGTAAAGTCCATTTCTGGGTTTACCCAAAGAGTCCCCGTCAAAATCTACCAGCTCATAGGCCCCTTTTGCTAGCTTTCGCTTGACAATGTAGGGCCCATGCCACATAGGAACGAATTTTCCAGCACCTAATTTATCGTTAGCTTGATCATATAATAGCACTAGGTCTCCTTTCGAAAAATTTCGAGGGGTCACATTTCGATCATACTGAGCTTTCATACGTTTTGCGTGAGTCTCGATTGCCAACGCAACATCACGTCGAGTCTCATCTAATTGAGCTAAGTATAATAAATGCTTCTCCTCTTCAGAAGTAGCTGGAAGTAATTCGACGGCCATTTGAAGTGACGGGATTTCGCATTCAATGGGCAGCACAGCTTCCAAACCATAAACTAGTTGGAAAGGAGTGAACCATGTTGATGTTTTCACTGAGGTTCGGTACGCCCAAAGTGTGGAAAATAACATGTTGTGCCAATTCGACCGATGAATACCAATGATTCGTCGGATCATGATAACTAAAACTTTGTTGATGGACTCAACCAGACCATTCGCTTGTGGATAATAAGGAGTTGAGCTATCGTGACGCAAACCAAGCTGGCCTGTAAGTTCTGTCATCATAACGTTTCGAAAATGGCGCCCATGGTCAGTGATTATTGCTTGTGGGACACCAAACCTAGCAATAATGTGATTGAATACGAAAATTGCAGCTGTCTTGCCGTCTGCCTCGAATGTAGGCATCGCCTCGGCCCACTTAGTAAAATAATCAACCGCCAGGATGATATACGCATGCCCCCCGGCCGAGTGAGGGTTACATGTAATAAAATCGATACCCCATTTGGCAAAAGGACCAACGGCAATTATAGGGTGGAGAGGAGCAGGTGGAGCGTGCATCTTGCGATCAAACACTTGACAGTTGTGGCATTTCCGAACCGCAGTAATACAGTCTTTAAACAAAGACGGCCAGAAGTAGCCAGCGCGCAATATCTTTTGGGCTGTGGCATACCCAGACATATGACCGCCACATGCTCCAGAGTGACAGTCATTCAGAACCCTTTCAGCTTCCTCGTGAGTTAAACAACGTCGAAAAACCAAGTCCGCCCCACGACGATAAAGAGTATCTCCAATAATTTTGTACTGTTGGGATTGGAATCGAATTTTCCGACATTCCGACTTTGAAACTTCGGGCCGAAAGGATTGGGTCTGGAGATAGACGATTATATCCCCATACCACGGATCTAAAGTGCTGATGAGAAACAAAGATTCGTTCGCAATGGGTTCCTCTGCCACAGTTTCTGTGTCAGCACGCGGGAAGTCACACATTAACTCGGCAAAAACTAAAGATTTCTTAGACTTAGATTTTTCAAACTCCAAGTCGAACTCTTGTAGGATAACGATCCATTTAGAGTACTTGCCCCCTAGCAATTGTTTAGTCAAAATGTAGATCATAGGGTTGCAATCCGAAATGACTGTAGTTTTACGGAGAAGAATGTAGTGACGAAAACGTTGGACAGCTTGAACGGCTGCCAAGGCCAATTTCTCCACATGTGAATATTTGAGCTCAGTTGGATTTAATGTCCGACTAAGGTAATATATCACATGTTCCGTTCCGAATTCGTCTTCCTGAACTAAGACCATTCCAATGGTGGAATGAGCAGCGGCGAGGTACAAAAAGTAATCCTGGTTGTAGTTGGGAGGATGCAGCAACGGTGCATGGGTCAACGCGTGCTTGAGTGCATCAAAAGATTTCTGAGCTATCTCATCCCAAGAGAATTGAGCGTTCTGTTTCAACAACCGGGTAAAACCCTTTGTAATCTCGGCGTAGTTAGGAATGAATCGGCGTAAAAAGTTTGCTTTCCCCTGCAAAATTTGGAGTTGGCGAAGACTCGAAGGAGGAGGCAATTTGATGATAGCTTCTACCTTCGAGGGATCGACGCGGATGCCGGCTTTTGAAACTACAAATCCCAGCAATCGTCCCACTTCTATACAGAAGACACATTTGTGTGGGTTCAACCGAATACGATAATGCCTACACCGCATGAAAATTGCTCGTAAATGGACAAGGTGATCAGCTCGATGTAGTGAATGAGCGGGCAAATCATCGAGATACGGTTGCACAATGTGTTTGATGTCATGAAACGCATAAGACATCGCCCTTTGAAAAGTGGCTCCAGCATTCTTAAGTCCAAAAGGTAATTTGCAATAAGCAAATGTCCCCCATGGACAAATGAAAGCCGTTTTTGGTTGATCGGCAGGTAGAATATTGATTTGGTTGTAACCAGAAAAACCATCCATAAAGGAAAATATTTCACTGCCGGCACAATCATCAATTATTTGATCGATATAGGGTGTTGGGTAGTTGTCCTTGGGACAAGCTTGATTGATATCCCTATAGTCGATACATATTCTTATTGTTCCCTGTTTTTTGTTAACCGGAACAATATTCGATACCCAATCCATTAACGGGATCGGATAAATGAAACCTGCTTTCAACAGCTTCTCAACTTCTGCTTTAATTGCAGCCGCTTTTCGTGGGTGAATCTGCCGCAAACGTTTCCGGACGGGTTTAGCGTCCGGGTAAGTCTTGATCTCATGGACAACAATCGTGGATCAATTCCTGGCATTTCCTCATAGGACCAGGCAAACACGTCACAGAATTCTTGAAATAGGGCCTTGTATGTTTGAATTTCGTCATCTGAACACGAGGCACCTATATGAATGTGCTCAACAATGGGAATAGTGCGAGAAATGTTTCCCAAATTCAGCTCTGAATCAGGATGTTTCATTGGACTCTGAGCTTCTTTGACATACTTAGCTGTAAAGATTGATGAGAAATTCTTTTCAAAACGATCATCCTCAGGTAAAAACGAAGATCTATGATGGAGATCTTCCCATGGTAAATCGTCTACACACAGGACTTCACAAAGTTGTTCGTCAGATGACACAACTTCGGGAAACGCTATTAACTTCGAGGTTGATGTGAAACGTGATTCCTCATGAACCACATTCATTTGGTCGATTTTGGTTGAACTCGGGTCGGTAAAAGACTGCACGGCTTCATAGGCAATTTCATATGGACTCAAAGGCATTACATCACCAAATGAGTCTATTTCAGATTCAGAAGGAACGATCCAAGGATCGTCATAAACAATGGTGTCTGAAGTAATCATATGAATAGATGCAAATGAAGACAAGGCGTTGATTGGAGGAAAAGGAAAAGTTCCCAGTAAACCGGCATCTTTAACTAATCCTACTCCAACATCCTTATAAGGGATAGTCGTTTTACCGACATGCTGGATACTCTCTGAAGAGGCTGGGTCGGATGAAAAGTAAGTCAGCTGGTCTATGGTTACGATCTTGCCATTATGTGGAAACTTTATTACTCTGAAGACCGATGAAACGACCGCTGTCATAGCGTAAGACCAACTTCGACCCAAGAGAAGGTTGTAGTCTAGAGGGGCATCAACCACCTCCACATCTAGACTAACGGTTTTTCCTTCAACCCCTATAGGCAAATCCTGTAGAATGCCAAACGGATGGAACCCACGGCCATCAAAGGCCTTAAGAATTGTCGGGGATTGATTTAGTGAAGGAGAACCAAGCGATCTCCAGCACTGTATCGACATAATACACGTGGAAGCTCCCTCATCAATTACAGTCCAATGAATAGGCCTGTTTTTGACTATCACTGGGATCTGGAAAGCCATTTGATGAGGTAAACCTGGTGTACTATTTTCTAGATCAAAGATTATTAGGTTCGGGTCCTGGACATCAACAGCTCCTATAGCCGACAAAAGTAATTTGCGTTGTGCTGGGCATGATTGCAGCACTTCCAAAGCTGACATTGCTGAGGGTGAAACAGCTAAATCCTCAACAATGTTGTAATTCTGGGCCGCTCTCGCATGTGGATTGAAAGCAGACCTTCGAAGTACACCCTTGGCGGGCGGTTTGATTAGTAAGTCCGGGTTAGGTTTCTCGATCTGTAGTGGATCGGAACCGGGAGCTGAGGTTGATGGATTAGAATGAGAAGATTCTGCTTCTTTGCCATCAACAGGACTTTTACTACCATAATCTTGCGATCGAGTCGCAATCCTTACATGAGACATCATCAATATGGGTTCCTCACTGGCACTCGAGGAAGAACCTATCATCTTACTCTCCTGCTTTGGAAACGGATCTTTCAAAACAGCAGGAATTGGGGGACCCTTGACGATTTTCACAACCTCGGCCCGATGAGGGCAATCTCTTGTAAAATGATCCTCTTCACAAATAAGACAAGGATATCGAGGTTTGCGCTTTTCGTCATTGGTTTCCGATTTTTCAGTTTTCTCCTTTGGAGTTTTGTCTGCTTTATTCTTCTTCTTACTTTTCTTTTTCCCACAGGATTTTGATTTAGCCGTAGATGACTCTACAGCGTGAATATCAGCGGAAACTTCAGCAGAAGATTCTCCTGTCGGGGAGTCTGGTAAGGTTATAATAGGAGAAGAATTCTTTGAGGATTTCTTCTTGCTTTTAGTATTCACTGTACCAATCATGCCATCAGCGGCATGAGACCCCGAAGGAGCAGCAGCGATTTGATTTGATTTAGGAAGATCTGGGATCTTTTCGTGTAACGTACCTGACTGAGTATAAACTAAGTCAAGGTACTGCGCTTGAGCAATCACTTGCTCCTCAGTAACTACTCCAGCCTTAGCGATGTCTTCAGTAATCTTCGGTAATAATGATTTAACAAACCATTCAGCTAAGATTTGGTCTGGGATAAAAACTTTCACTAATCACCTTCGACGTCTCCATTCATGAATATGATAGGAAATATAAGTGGACGTCGATTGTTTTAATGAAGTTAGTAACTCCGTGCCATTATCATATCTGACCGACAACTGAAAATGAGTTAAGAACGAGGTAGCTAACTGGCTAAAATTATAAAAAGAGGCCCGTGGTAACTCAATGTACCACTTGGCCGCGAGACCAATGAGAGTACGCTGGAAAAGACGTAAGCGGATCGAATCATCCGAAATAGAATTAGAGGCACACCAGAGGTGGTAAGTCATCACATGATTCGACGGGTCCTCTCCAGACTTACCTTCGAACTTGGGTATGTCACTGGGCAACTTATTTGGCATTGGCGGCCAAAACGGAAGATAATTTATTGGATCGTTCGTTAGGCGCGACAAGTCTGGTAAATCCAAAGTTGCGATAAACGGTAATTGCCGATTAGGATCCCTAAAACTCTGGGTCACGAGACCAGTCCCAGGAGGAGGATATCCGGGATAACTAGGAATAGGAATCGCGTTTGGGATATTGTATCCTCCCGGAAAACCAGGATTAACCGGACCGTACTGGGGTTGTTGTGGTTGTTGATAAGTGTACCCAGGATACGGTTGATACTGGTAAACTGGCTGCTGGACAGCAGGCCCGTATTGGTACTGTCCCTGGTACGGTTGATAAGAGAATTGTGGTTGACTAGTGACAACCGTACTTAACCCAGGTTGTCCTACAGGCATCTGAACCGTAGTTTGAATCGTGGATCCAGACGAGGGTAAAGATGTCTGAGGAGTAGTTACAGAGACAGTAGAAACCGGAGCTGTCGATACTCCAGAAGTAAGTGTGGTAGATTGAACAGATGTTGCGGTAGTTGCAGCAGTCGTTTGAGATGGAGTACTAGGGGCAATAGGCCTAGACTGAGAAACTACCGAAGGTACAGAAGTTTGAACATTAGACTGGACTGGTTGCTGGGGTGTACCAGAAACTAAGGGTTGTCCAGCTTGAGATGACAACTGTACACTTGGCTACAATACCTGTTGAACTTGTGATGGATCCCACACTATGTTCATTCCGGGGTATTGACCCATGACAGGTTGAGGATATTGAGATCCATAACCGGATTGAGGGTAGGATTGATAATTGAAAGGTACATTTCCCGTACCTTGAACATAAGATTGACCTTGGGGTGGTTGATAACCTTGACTCGAATACTGACCTTGGGGTAGATACCCTTGAGGTAAGTACTGATACTGGGGTTGACCTTGAGGTATAAATTGATACTGAGGTTGACCTTGGGGTACATATTGAGGCTGGGGTTGACCTTGAGGAATGTATTGCACCACGGGTACATACTGTCCTTGAGGTTGCCCCCCAGACACAATTTGTGTACCTTGAGGTTGCCCCCCAGGCGTTAATTGAGGCTGCCCCCCAGGCGGTAACTGGCCACCTTGAGGTTGAGAACTGGGAATTGAACCTGACATCATGTAAATGTCTCCTACGCCCAACGGTTTATTACCATTGTTTCCAGTTAATAACCCATGTTCAATGGGTTGAGGAGATGCTCTTACAAAAGTACCAGAAAGTGACTGATACCCAGAGGGAACAGAAGGACCGCCGTACAAGAAAGATTCAGGAGATTGAGTAAACATAGACGACTGACCTGACATATTTACAGGAGTATAAATACCTCTAGGTGGATAAGGAGTACGAGGTGGAGAAAAACTTGACCCTGAGTTGTCCAAATAATTAGTTAACGAAAGATACCAAGTAGTACTTCTAGGTGGACTGTAAAAAATGGATTCACGCTCCCTTAGATCAATAGTAGGTTGATCTTCAGGGATAGGGACGCCTATTTCTTCTTCTGGAGCAAGTTCTTCAATAGCTATCAAACCAGAAGGAAGATTTTCGGTGATGAATCTTTCTACCCTAGGTGAATCAGGAGCACTAGAAGTTGGAGTAACAGGTTCAGATATCTCAGGTTCTTCGCCTATATCACTAGTAGATGAAAAACTACCAGCAAGCTCGGAAACTGCAATAGCTTCGGGATTATAACCTGTTTCTAGACTTTGGTAATCAGGATGAACTACCAACGAAGACTCTCCTTCTTCAGGTGAACCTACTTTACTGCCACTAGGAGTTACAAGGACTTTCAAACCTTCGTAATGACTCGGGACGTCTTCGGGAGGTTGGCCCCGAAGTCTACGGGACTTCCTCAACAAATCGGCCACGGTTACAATCTCAGGTGACTGGCCCCGAAGTCTACGGGACTGTCTCGGTAATTTAGCCACAGTTACAAACTTTTAACTACTGCACACGCAAACAAAGTAAAATCTCAAAGCAAACCGCCTAAAGTCTCTAAAGAACCAAACAAATTTGAATCACACGCCTAAAGAATCTAGGGCGTCAAACCATACACAAACAGTAGCCTTCCGGACCGAAAACACTAGTTGGTGATGAAGCCCAACATCGTCGAATTCAGTACAGAAGTGGCGGGTGGAACAGTTACCCCGGCAACCTGCTTAGTGAATAGACCGACACAAGTTCCTCCACTTTAACTGTCTCAAGTGAAGTGAACCCCCCGGAAAATCCAAGTGAGTCTAGCCGACGTCTGCTCCAGGTACAGTGGGATCTTCCCTCCACCGTCACCTTGGGTAGAACCCTAAAGATAATGGTCACTAAGGTCACCAACAGCAACAAATACACCTGGGGGAACAGTCTACGATCCGATAGCACGCAAGGGCAGAGTATCAAGCTCAATCCCCTTGCCGGCTCCTTGACAATAATCCAAGGTTTACCGACAAGTGACCCCAGGCTCCTCGACAATAATCCGAGGTTTACCGTTTGTAGTACGTGCGTATCTGGCGTCGTTCCCAATGAAGGAGGATTGATCCCCTCACTGGTTCGGACACGATCTCGTGCTTCTCCTTTAAGAGGAGCTTTCCCAGAGCATAAATGTAACAACTGGATTTATCCTACCACAAGATGAGCTACTTGTTTGGTTTTGCTGTCTTGGAGAGTTAATTACTCTCCTACTCCAAGACACTAGCCTGATCTATATTGGTGTTTCAAAGCCCTAGTAAATAAAAAGTTACTAAATTAATTTTACTTTAAGCGTTAATTTTTATGGCTTTTCTTTAGGACAAAAGGTAGTGGAGATGAAACTGATGGTGTGTAGACTCGACTCAAATCCACTAAAAAGATGCACCTAGGATGATTTATACTATTTTTCTTTTTCAATGAATTCCCTAGCTAAGAGAGTTGGAGAATGCAAATTTGATATAAAAATAACTTTCTTGGCAATGAAAATCAAAGAAACAATCTCTTTATCTTTTCCAAAGCATACAACACATGACCACTAATTATTTCACGAAAACTCCTTTCTCTTTTCAAAAACTTCAAATGCCACTAAAACAAACTTTCCTTCAAAAGAGATTTTTGTATTTTTTCCTATATTAACAGAAACTACTTGACAAAAATCAAATTTAAAAAATCTATAACAATCAAATCAATTTTACCTAAAAGCAAATCTAAGAGAAATTCACCTAAAAGCAAACCTAATGAGGCAAAAGCCTACCAAGTATAATTCCAGGATGTTTTACTCAGTTACAACTTCAACCAAGGACGAGCTCATGCAGAATCATAAACCAGTCAAAAACAAAAATCAAAATCTTTTGTTCTTTTTCTTAAGAATGAAATTCACAGCTTAACCAACAAGCTTTTCCGAAATTCCGCAAAGAGACAACACAAAGGTAGGTTTCTCACACAGGTGGATTTTACGAAAGGTCCGACTCCTAAGAAGACTGAAAAGACCAGGGATATCCAAGGTTTCACAACTTCTAAAGCCAAAGTCACTACAGGACCAATGCAAAAATCAAACCCTAGGGCTAGAACTTCTATGAATTTCACTAAAACCCTTGACACTAATGAAACAAGCTTAGATGAAGACTTCTGACAGGTAACCAGTGGATCTGGGCAGCAAAAACAAATTATAAACAAAATCTAAGAGGCAAAAAGGAAAAAATTGAAATTTTCTCAACTTTTGACAGGGTACACAGGCAGCCTGTTTGCATAGGTGCGTGTACGCTCTGTGTACAAAGCTGCAGTGCGTACAAGTACACACTGTGCTTAACGCAGAGGCTGCGTACTTCTAGCAAAACCAAGAAAAGTAAAATCTAACTTAACCCTAAGCTATTCCACCCAAATTCACAGTCAAACAGCCAAAAACCAGAAAGAAAATGACTTTTCTCAAATCAAAGTATCAATCAAAAGAGAAATCAATTAAATCCATGGATTCCCCAGCGGAGTCGCCATTTTGTCATGCAGAAAGAGTCAATTTTGCGGACAAAATCGACCTCCCTAGAAGCTAAGGCTTTCTAGTGACAAACAAGACAATTAAACACTATCTTTCCCTAAATATGCATTTAGAGTACAAGTAATTAGGTGTTTAAAACATACCTTTAGTCCCATGCTGTTTGTAGCAGTCCAGCCTCTCCGATCCGGATGAGCTCCTCCTTCTCTTCGAAACCTGCATTCACTAACAAGCAAACGATTACATAGCACCTGAATAACTCATAAAATAAAACATATTCATCATAAAGACCAAGGAGTATATGAAACAAATTATGTATAACAACTTGTTGAGAAAAATGAGCTTAATTGTATTAAGTGGAAACAAAAGAAACCATTACAACCAGTGCCTTGGTGTTGTGCAGGTCCCTCCCAGGGTCCAGCAAGAGTTCTCCTTTACTTTGATCAGCTCACCCACTTCCAAATGAAGCTAAGAAAGGATGGGAATCTCTCCTCTCAAGCTCTATAAGGGAGTCCTAATTTCAGCAGCATCTACCCTTAGGAATGTTCAGCTTTCAACCTCCCCTCCCTCTGGCCCAATGCCTGTATTTATAATGCTTTGGAGGAAGTTAATTAGGTCCACCATCAATGGGATAAGCCCCTCTTTGAATGGGATAGCTCCCCTCTTGATGGGATAAGTTCCTCTTTCATAGGGATACATGAACCATCTGGAGGCGCTCAATACACGTCAAACAAACTTCTAGAATGCTCTAGAATCGACCACAAGTAACTTTTTTGAAGTAAAACTCGCGCCTTTTGACCTTTACAGGAGTACGCACCCACCCCTTTACAGACAGAGCATACAAGTACGCAGGTATTGTGAACTTGAGGTGCGTACACGCAGGTAAGGCTAAGAGAAACTGCGTACCCAGAGTTATATAGATTTTCAAAGACTTTCTCTCTTTCTTGGAGTTTGACATGAGTAGCAGAGGTATAAGACTTGCCAAGGAGGATAGTATGACAGTTGATGGAGCCATACTAACTGCAAATAGTCATGGTGACAAATTTTAGTGTAACAGATAATAATAAAAATTCGGATAAAACTTAGTTCTTTGGCTGGAGTTTTTTAAATTTCCTGAATCTATAAGAGAAGTTTGATTTGCAATTCTTTGGTGTTTCTTGAGCATGCTTTTTGATCTTACTGTATCAGATCCTACAATCGATCCATGAGGGAACAAAGAAGTGGGAAGGGGTAATTTTCAGAATGGGAAGGAATGTCATAACAGGGATTCCAAGAATAATACTACCAAGGGGGACAAAACGAGAATGGGAGGTGGGAAAAAAAGTCGAGGGGAAAAGAGGGATTTTATGAAATCAGATAGGGATAATTCTCTTAGAAGAAAAAGGAGGGTAATTCATTATGGGATTCAGAAAAGAAAAATAGCGGGAATTACGAAACGGGAAAATAGAAGAAAGGCAAAATTTTATCTTCAAGATCTACCTGCACTAGTGCCGGAAAAAGTAATTGCAGTGGGAATTAAGCATTCCTTGGGTAAAAAATTGCATGCTAGTTACCCCAAACTTGGGTAAGCACTGGGTTCCTTCAACTTGCTTCTTCTTGATGACAGCCAGCATATCTAAAAATCAAGTAACATTACCTTTTTATTGAAATTTTGATCTTCCTGCCATCATGCTATTTTTCAGGTTGATCCTTTTGCAATCATGTCAGTCAACTGATTTTCATAATTATAGGAAAAGAAAATTATATACATATATCTCTATATCTCTATATATATATATATATATATCTATATATATATATATATATATATATATATATATATATATATATTGTCATTTTATTTTTATTTTTATGGAAAAGAAAGAAAGAATCAAATTTTCAACAAGTTGGTGTTGCCACCTACCAACTCCTTTTCATATTGTTATTGGACTTGCTGCATAAAATATCCTTTAGTAACGGGCTGAAAATACACCTTCAATCTATGCCCATTTACCAAGAACACATAATTTTGTCCATCAATAGTTTTAATTTCTACCACTCCATTTTCAAAAACTTTGACCACCTCATAAGGTCCCATCTAGCATGTACAAAATTTCCCTTTAAAATATTTGAATCTAGAATTGTAAAGGAGTACCCAATCACCTGGTTGGAATTGCTTCTTCTGGATAGACTTGTCATGCCACTTATTGCACTGTTGTTGAACCAAGATGTTCTGTTGAACAACATCCCTTTGGAATTCATCCAACTCATTATACTGTAGAATACATTATTGTTGTGCTTCAGAGAGATCTAGCCCTAATTGGACTGTAGTCCTGAAAGTCTTGATCTAGAATTCTATCGGCAAGAGGACTTGTTTCCCATACACTAGCTCATATGTTGTCTGTCATGTGTTGTTCCTCCAAGTGGTTTGGTATGTCCACAAAGCTTCCAGTAATTTGTCAGCCCAATCTTTTTTGTGAATATTTACTATTTTTGTGAGGATGGACTCAATCACCTTGTTTATGGACTCCACTTGACCATTTTCTTGTGGGCGATACGGTGTAGATTTCCTATACCGAATTTTGTATTGCTCCGTCACACCCTGTACCAAATTAGAAATAAACTCCATTTTCAGAAAAATTTCTCTAGGCACACCAAAGCTAGTAAAGATTCCAGTAAAAATAAAATCAATAACAACTCTTTCAGTAGCAAAAGAAACAACTTTAGCTTCTACCCATTTTGTAATGAAATCTATACAAACCAAAATATGCCTTTTATTTAATGATGTTGGATTTATTGGTCCTACAAAATCAATGGCCCATTTTTCAAAAGGCTCAATCATAACCTAAGGACATAAAGGCATTTCATTGGTTTGATTCAGTTGGCCAATTTGCTAATAGTTGTCACATCGCTTGACATACTGTTTGGCATCCTTAAACAAGGAGGGCCAAAAATAGCCAGCTCATAACACTTTGTATGCAGTCCACTTATTGGCGAAGTGACCTCTGCAAGGTTCATCATGGGCATATTTTAAAATATCAAACACTTCTTCCTCTCTTACACATCTACGGATAATAAGATCTACTCCAGTGTAAAAGAGGTCTCCTTGAATACAGGAATATGCAGTGCTTTTCTGTATGATATTCCACTTTTCACGAGCGGGATAAGTGAGGTGGTAATTTTCCAATGACTAAATAGTTAGCTATGTCAACAAACCATGGGAATTTTTTCGACACAGCAAAAAGAATTTTGTCAAGAAAATCATCATTAATAGGAATTGCTTCACCGAGATTATTTAACCTTGAAAGATAATCTGCTAGTACATTAGCTTTTCCCAGTCTATCAATAAGGGGAATATTAGATTCCTGTAACAATAATAACCACTTAGTCACTCTACCGCTAGTCAATGGTTTATTCATCAAATATCTTATTGTGGAATGGTCAGTATGCACAAAAACTTCGTATCCTATAATATAATGTCTAAATTTATTAATGGAAAAAATTATAGCTAAAAACTCTTTCTTAGTAACCGTATAATTTAGTTCAGTGGGTGACAAGTTTTTACTAATGAAATAAATAGCATAAGATTGCTTGTCTTCTTCTTGTCCTAAAGATGTGCCAATAGCAGTATCTGAGGCATCAAAGCAAATATGAAATGGCAAGGACCGGTTTGGTCCTCTCAAATTTGGTGCCTGGATTAGTTTTCCTTCAATGTCTCAAAGGATTGTTGGCAAGCTGTGGACCAAGAAAACTCACTATCTTTAGCCAAAAGTCAGAAAAGGGGGGTAGCTATCCTTGAGAAATTCTCAATGAATCTCCTATAGTAGCCCGCATGTCCTAGAAAACCTCTCACTTCCCTTTGAGTTTTGGGTACAGGAAGACTCAAAATAATTTCTATTTTTGCAGGGTCAACCTAGATACCTTTGTCAGAAATAAGATGGCCAAGAGCCACTCCCGCCTTGCACATTAATCTGCATTTTTTGTCACTCAAGGCAAGATGAGCTTCTTGGTAGCAAAGAAGCACTTTTTCTAGATTTTTGAGGGCTTCCCGAAATGAATCACCAAACATGGAAAAATCATCCATATAGATATCCACACACTCAAGGTAAGAAAAATGGCCAAGACTTCCCTTTGAAAGTTAGATAGGGCATTACATAGCCCAAAGGGAAGCACTTGGTAAGCAAATGTACCCTTGGACATGTAAAAGTTGTTTTGTCTTGATCCTCGGGTGCAATCTGTATCTGGTTATAACCACTAAAGCCATCTAGAAAAGACAAGTACTTCTTACCAGCAAGGGTATCGAGTACCTGGTCAATGAAAGGAAGGGGGAAGTAATCCTTGAGAGTGGCTTTGTTCAATTCTCTGTATTCAATAAAAATGCACCATCTCCCATATTTTTTCGGGACTAATACCAATGGAGAGACCCACTAGCTATGAGAAATAGGATAGATAAAATCAACATCCAAGAGTTTTTGCAATTATTCCTTTACAACATCTCTTAGAGCTGGTTCCATACGCCTTTGGGGTTGTTAGATAGGTCACGCTCCATCCTGAATATAGATATGGAGGGTACAAGTTTCAGGAGGGATGCCTTTCATATCTTCATAGCCCCATGCAAAGGCATCAAGATGGTTTCACAACAAATTCACAAGATGCTCTTGCTGGGATGAATCCAATTCTGAACCGATATGCAAGTATTTGCCTAGACTAATCTCAACAAGAGTGGTATCAAGCTCAAGAGTACATAGAGGTGTTGCTATAGATGGTGACAAGGGAGGTAGAGAGTCGTGACTTTCTAGAAAATTTAGACTAAAAATTTGACTCAATGACTCAAAATTGGGCATGGTGTCTAGATTGTTCAGGAAGTCTTGATCTCATCCTCCTGCGAGAACTTAGCATTCTGATGTATCAAGGAAAAAGGATGAGTCTCCTCATCACTACTGTAGTCTAACCATAAAGTGTCTCAGAGCTCCTGAATGGATCTAGTGGGTGGATACAAGGTGACCTTCTTCCTAGAATCTCCATGGGAAATATACATGTCCCCAGAGTGGCATCTGATATAAGCATCGGCCGTAGCAAGCCATGGTCATCCCAAGATCAAGGGATGTCCTCCCACAGGATTCTTTGGCTGAAGCATAATGAAGTTTTTGGGGTATTCTCAAGAGTCTAAAGAAATGACCGCATCATCCAACACCCCTTCCATCTTGATTTTATATCTATCTGCTAGTTCAATCACAGTGGGAGTAGGACGAATATGGACCAATCCAAGTTGATCCATGGTTTGCTTGGTCATAACATTAATGGTCACCCCCAAGTCTATAAGTACATTGGAGACAAGGACATCACCTATCTGAACGGAGACAACAAGGTTTCTGGGGTTGGTATATTTATCCATGTGCATACATCTCGTCATTAACTCTGCTGCTCTACCAACAAATTGAATGGTTTGTGGTTCTAATATTCTCCTTCCTATCTTCTTGAGACAGAGTTCCCTAATAATTTTTGTGAAGATGGGGATCTCCTTAATAGCTTGGAGCAAAGGTACCTTTATGAAAAGGTTTCTAAGCTTAGAGGCTAGGCTAGACTCAGGAATGGGGTCATCTTCTCCACAACTAACCTCTCTAAATAGGGAGGTCAGTTGGAAGAAGATGGAAAAGGCTCAGAAGGTACGGGGATAGGCTAGATGGTGACATCATTTTCAGAATGGTCAGGAGTTTCCTCCTCACCTTTCTCATTGATAATCACCTTAGGATGCTTTTGATTTTCTGAGGTTACTATCTTCCTCGATCTCAATTGGAGATCATTGAATCCAACTGGCATGGACTGATATCTGGATGAGGAAAGCGGGTTTATAGAGTGGATCATTTGTATCACTTTATTATTGGCATTGGGTAAAGGTTGGGCAAGAAACTGAGGAGGTCGAAACAGTGGTGGTAAAGGCAATGGTGGAATTGGCTGACTCAACTGAGGTAATGATGGTTGTGGCATTGGGTAAGGTGCATATGTAGGTGGGTGTGACTGCAAAGGTGTAGGATAGGAATGGTGTGAATGGTTTGGTCCTATCCATCCTTGTTGCTAAGATTGGGAGGGTTATCCACAATGATATTGGTTCCCATGCTGCCAATGTTGAGAGTGACTGGTGTTAGGATAGGAATATGTATGTGCATTATAACCAAAAAAATGTGGTAGAGGTTCAAGATCCATACCTACACTTACCTAAGGCCAGTTTCTTCGTGCTCCCATAGCATCCAATGATTTAGCTTCAGGTTGTCCTCCTTCAAGTACAGATTTCATCCCAGGTATGGAGGTACATTTTTCCATGGCATGGTTCTCTGTACAAATTGCACATTTATTAGCTCCTTTAACATCGACAGGACATTCTCTTAAAAGATGATTTTTTCTACATTTTGGACAAAAAATAGACAATGACTCTTATTCCTCTACAAGTTTTTGCTGAAACTTCAAAGAGTTTATTTTTTTACTAACAATATTCATTATTTCAATTTTCATATTGTCCATTTTGTTTTCTAATCCAATAATCATAGCATCAGTAGATTCGGTTTTCTTATTTCTATTCCGAATTCCTTTACTAAATCTATATTGGTTCCTTGAGAATTTCCTGCACAAGTCACAGATTTGATCAAAAGATTTATGAGAAATATCCCCTTGTCCTAATAGATTTAGATTATTCCTAGCATCATCAGTAAGCCCACACAAGAACAAGGTTCTAATGGTACTTAGATCAAATTTTTGCTTTGACCTTTGGAGGACGTACAAGAATCTCTCCAAGTAGTCCTCTAGAGTCTCAGCATCATTTTGCATAATAGTAAGGATTTCATCTTGAATATCTCTAGTTTTACAATATTCCTAATATTTTGACAAGAACACTCTCTTCATTTGTTCCCAAGAAGATATAGTGTTTCCTCCTAGTCCCATGAACCATCGGAGTGCTACGTCCTTGAGAGTTGCGGGAAATAGCTTTAACTTCTGGGCATCAGATGAATAATCATAACTTATACACAAAATATCAAACTCAAATAAGAAAGATTTTGGGTCTTCATGTACCTTACCATAAAAATGAGGAAGAGCTGATGGTGAAATATTTTTCATTTGCACTTGTGTATCAAGATCCACAATTGGGAATCCAAAAGTGGACTCTTCCTCATTTACCTGACTTTCACCAGCTCCTTCTGCATGGTCTTCCTAATCTACCATTATTTCTCCCCCACGCGAACCGCTCTCAAGAGGCTGAGAAGGATGACTATAGGCTTCAATAGTCCCCTTCTTCCCCTTTGTGGGATGTGTCACACATGGACCGCTGCTACCAGAGGCCAAGTAGATTGTTCTTGCATGATGAGTCTGGGTTTTTTTGGAATTTTTTTCCTACAAAAGAAGGCCCAATATGATATTTTCTTTCATATTTATTAGTATTTATTTATCCCCTAGTGGGCTTCAGACCCCTACCTCTTTTAGGCATTCATTTCAAAAAAATGACAAAACAAAATTCCAATAAAATGCTGCAATTGAAAAAATAACTAAACACCTAGAAATCCATTCAAGCAATAGAAGCACACTGCAGGAAAAAATAATAAAAAACTTACCCCTATTGCAAAAATGGAAAATTCTTACCAATTCAAATCACCTCCCCAAAAACGGCGCCAAAATGTTGGGTGTATGAATTGCACTCAAGCAAGCTCCTTCAACACTTAATTGTTAACCCGGGGGTTTCGTAAACTTAGAGACAAAGCATAGGTAATGCCAGAAGTGGTATGAACTTTTCCTATTTCTATTCCTACTTCTCAATTGAAACATTGCAAAATTAAACAGAAAAATCTCAAAGGCATTTAACACCAAAGTAATTCTAGTGTTGGAATGTAAAAGAATGCATTTGCAAAGAAATCAAATAAAGGAACTTTCACAGTGTTGTAAAAAATCTTAATTGCTGAAGTAAAACTCTATGTTTATCCTCAGCATAGGTTATGGAAATTTAACAAGTGGGCCCTTGAAAAGATCTGCCTTCTAAATGATTTTCCTTCTCACACTAAGTGGTCGTTCCTGTACTCTTGCAATATGCTTGCACTAGTGCAAGTACAAAACTTATGTGAGAAGTATAACTTGCACTTATACTGAAGACTTATATTTTCTTGTAGGGGCTCTAAGCCTCAAGAGTTGGAGCACTCTATTCCAGTAACAAGACACTAGTCCTTGTACCGGAACAGAGCTTCCTACAACAAATATTCCAATTTTCTTTTGGGAAAATAAAAGAGCATGTTAACTATAAAAATAATTGGAAGTGTGAGTAGAATCTAAAATAATCTTGCACACGAAAAGAATTCTTTAATTGATTGAATCTCAAAAACATAAATAAACTCTTAAGATGAAATTAAAGAAAACTTTCTTCAGTTAAATGGATTTTTCATGTAAACAAATATAACTCGAAATGGTTCACTGTAATATTCCATATTACTTCAAGTCTTTTTCCTTAATTCGTGAAGTGCAAATACAAACTAATATATGCAGCAGCGTACTTTTCTATTTCTTGAAGTTATCCTTAATATTTAAGAATTTGACTTTTAGTATTAGAGATGCCTTCTTCAGATGACAAACGCTTGCTTCACAAAAATGGATTAAATCATGTAAAAGGAAAAGAATGAAACATTTTCTATAAATGAACTAGCGAACCAGGCTGCAAGATCTTGCATGCACTAGTGCAAGAAGGATCTCATCTGCATGATCCAAGGAAAACCAAACCAATAGAAAAATTATATGAAGCAATTTAATTTAACTTTCATACAACAGATCCATTCAGACTTGACTATTTTAATGAAAAAAATCAAAATTCATATGCAAGCACAAAGTCAATATTCAAACCATGCTTTTGTAAATAAATAAAGTTAACACACCTTTAAGATAACAAAGCAAGAGGGTAAACGAGTTGGGTTGGTTGGGCCCTAGCCAACCAGCTCGTTTTCCATTTTAGGAAATGAAAACCTTCAGCATGTTATCAACACATCAATGAAGAATTATAACACAGAATGAGAAAATCATGGCGCAGTTCCTTGTAATAATTCTGATAAGAAAATATACATTTGAGCTCGAGTCCAACCCAAAATAAGGGCGACAACGAATTTAAAAATAAACCAGAAATTACAACGATCTGCTATCGCTATTGCTTGCTAGCTTAGTTCTATCTGAAATCTAATTTTTATACAACCCTTCGACCTGTGGTCATAACCAAAAATTATAGTCGTTCCAAATCAAGCCTTCTGGCTGAAACAAAATAACAACCAAAATTACAAAATTAAGTCGATGGTTATAATAAGATGCGAACTATTCATGGTCATAGACTGATCCTCGGCCATATCCCTAATTATCCTCTGCTTTGATTTTAGCTATAGATGACTGCAACCGAACTGGATGACGTGGACCAAGATCCCTGTGTGAAGTGATCGAACTGTTACACAGATCACGACATAGATAGTTGCTGGCGGTGCAGGAATCTACCTGCACTAGATCAAGCTAGCATAACGATTAATAATTTAGCTTATCAACTACTTTAGGAAAGTAAATATAAGTTAAAAGAAATATTCAAAGGCACGAAATCTATTTAAAATGATTAATTAAGCACCTAATAAACCTTAAACGTTAAATATGAAGTTTATGTAGGAATAAACAGTATTCTTCGACTAGTGTAGGAATGAGGAGGTTTATGTAAAAAAACAGAGGTTAATGATTGTGGTTTTGTGATAGGAAGGGGATAAAAATGGGGTATTTTGGCCTACCAACAACAACCTTGGAGGTATGAGCCTCTCTATTTAACTACAATCGCTCGCATTTAGGAACACATAGATTATCCAACTTGCAGATTAACCCATCTTGGAGATGGTAGTCAAAAATGTTGTTGCCATCATGCACATGACTCCGACTATGCAACTATTGAAACACCTCCCTAAAATCGTCATCCTTTAAATATGCCTCTCTATATACATCATAAGTGAATGGTTCCATGTGTATCATAGTTCCCAAAGATATGATCTTTGATGCGGGTGGCCTTGAAAGCATGTCAACGAACCTTTTTGTGTTTCCCTTCTTATACTCAATCATTAAATGAAATTGTTGTAGAAACTCCATCCATTTGTAATGTATGGTCTGTTGTAGCTTACTTTGAGCCTGTGGGTACTATAGAGGCTAGTGATCTATGTGGATTACTGTCTCCTTTCCCATCAAATATTGCTTCCACTTCTTCACAACTTGAACCAAGGCATATATCTCCTTTCCGTAGGTAGGGTAGTTAAGAAATGCCCCATGAAATACTTCAGAATCATAGCATACAGGCCTTCCTCCTAGCATAAAGACCAATCCCATAGCATACCCACTCACATTTGTATCCACTTCAAAAAGCTGTTGCAATTTTGGTAATGTCAGAACTGGTGCTTGACTAGTCTTCTTCTTTAGCTCGAAAACCTTTGTTGACCCTTTCCCCATTTGAAACTCTTGCCACTTGTTGTTATGGCGTGGAGTGGTGTTGCTAACACTAAAAATGAAGGTTCCTTAGATACTATGTTTCCCCAATGAAAATATTGACCTCGAAAACATTAGTAGGCATTGGACGTTTCATGATGGCGTCCATGATCTTGGATATATCTATCTTCAACTCTCTTCCACCTATCACATAATCCAGATACACCAAAGAATGTTGTGTAAACTCACACTTCTTAATATATGCTGCTAGCTAGTGCTCCTTTAATGTCTCCAGCACCTGTGTCAAATGTGATATGTGCTCCTCCTAGGTAGCATTGTATACCAGTATATCATCTAAATAGACAATAAAAAATAAATAAATAAAAGAGAGTAGTATATCATTCATTAATCTCATAAATGTAGTTGTTGCATTGCATAGGCCAAATGACATGACTAAAAATTTATACAAACCTTTGAAGGTAGTCTACTAGGTATCTTCTTCTTTGACTCAAAATTGGTGATATCTAGACTTTAAGTCTAGCTTTGTGATGTATTTTTCTTGTTGTAACTGATCTGAAAAATCATCTATCATAGGCAAGGGGTACCTATTATTGAGCGTGATTTTGTTACATGCCCTGTAATATATACATATATTCCAAGTCCCATCCTTATTTGGCACAATGATGATGGGTGACCCACATGGTGATGTACTCAGTCGAATGACACCCTATTATAGCAGTTTTTCTTGTTGTTTCTTCACCTCACTTGCTTCTATAATAGACTATTTGTACAACTGAATGTTTGGAAATGGGGAGTTTGACAATAGATCTCGTTCTCCACTTCCCTTTTAGGTGGTAACCCTTTAGGCCCCCAGAACACATCCTTGTATGCCTATAGAAACTCTTCCAGTTGTTTTTTTTGTTTCTTAGTACACCCCTACAGGGATTCCCTGACTCTTATTGAATCTTCTACATACTAATTTTCTCTTAGAAACAATAAAACATACCTCTTGCTGGAAGTAATTAATTTGTTGGCTTGGTTGGCACTTACCAATGAAATTTTTGACTTGCCTTTGTGCAAATTGATGGTGATCGATCCTCCATCTTCGATGAGATGATATTGGTTGTCTCTCTATATGAATATTACATCTCACATGTACATGTAGGGACTCCCAAACACAACTCCACATACACCAAGGGGAACCACATCTAGTTCTACTTTATCAATAAAATCAACACTAATGGGAAATCTATTTTTCCACTATTTTGTTTTCATCAGCTTTGGATCCTTATTTACCCATCCCAATGGATATGGGCTTGGATGATCATGAACTTCCAATCCCGATTTATTGACCATATCTGATGCAATGAGATTCACCTGCGATCCTCAGTGAAACAAAGCATCAATCTTGGTCTTCTTCACCTATATCTTTATATGGAAGAGTTTGGTCATTTCTTTCTCTTCATATTGTTGAAGGCTGCGTAGATTCACTTCCTTCTATAATAATTTCATACGATATTGTCAGCCACATTCAAGCCACTTTCAACTTGGTTTCTCAAATTAGTGTCCATGAGATTTTTTTTTCTTATCATATTCTTTTTGTTCTTCGGGTTAAGCTTTGGATGCAACTTTGAACACTTATCCTCTATATGGTTGTCAATGTTGTACTGGTTTTTGGGATCTTTGCATTGGTGTGTTGTGGTTGATGTCTTTTTATCTTTTCACCATTTCTTCTTCTTCTTCCCCTCCTTTGAAGTGTCTTGTTACTCCTTTTTTGTTGATCCATTTTATTGTGCTTTCTTTAAGCCTATGTTCTCTAGGTATTATGCTTGTACACAAGCCTCGTCCATTGACTTGGGTTTGAGCAACATCACTTGTTCCCATAGATGAAATGTAGACCCCTCAAATACTTGAGCACATATATGTTCTTTGGGTAGATACCCATCATTATGGCCATCTTTCTAAACTCTATGGTATACTCTTACACACTTTGCCCTGCCTTTTGCTTGAAGTAGTGCCACAAAATCCATAGTCCTCTACATAACTAATAGGGTAAAATTGTGACTCTATGAGGATTTTTAAGTCCTCCTACTTAGTCACTAGAGTTTATCCCTCTAACCTGAAGGTTTCCATGTGGCTTTCCCACGAAGTGAGGGCATGACCCTCTAATTTTTGTTGCACAAATTAAATCTTATGTTCTTCCTTAATTTGATGCATACTGGAATACATTTCCAGTTGTTGGAACTAGTGATTTAGCTTCAGACCCTCAATATTCCCAATGTATGGCTTGATATCAACCTTCACTTCCATTTTGAGTAGTGCATGTGATCGATTCACTGCACTAGAACTGGGTTGATCTTTTTTGGGTTCTTTCTTTGGATGGTTCTTTGTTTCTTCCTGATCTCTTGGTCCCCCTTCTAATTTGTCCTCTACATTTGAACCTTCATCTTCCCCAAATATCCCAAGCTTGTTTCTCATGACCACCATGAGGAGATTTACATTATGATTTATATCAACAACTTGTTGTTCTAGCGATGAAAGCCTCTCCCTTGTAGGATCACAAGGGTTATTCACAAATTCATCAACCATATTTAGGGTTTTATGACTTTTGGCCCATCCGATCTAGATCCCTTGAAAATATCCACACTATACCCAAAGACACTTGCTCTTATACTAAATGATCCGACAGTTCATCACAACATATTTGATAAAATTATATTTAAAATGTGAAATTCTACACCATTGTCAGTAGGCTAAATTGCTTCATTTTTAACCCCTTTCCCACTTCAAAATCATAACCTTAGACCTTTGTTTTAACCTTGTAACTTCCTTATTCCTTTACTATTCCAAGAATTGTGCCTTTTCCTGCACTAGCTTTATATTTCATATTTAAGGGTTACAAATGTGCTTGATTAATTGTTTTTATAGATTTTATATCTTTAATATTATTTGCA
Source organism: Pinus tabuliformis (assembly GCA_031772625.1). Classification (NCBI taxonomy): domain Eukaryota; kingdom Viridiplantae; phylum Streptophyta; class Pinopsida; order Pinales; family Pinaceae; genus Pinus; species Pinus tabuliformis. Next base: position 1,528,854,751 of record CM062818.1, on the reverse strand, counting down.
ACTAATATTTTCTTTCCTAAAGTATTTGGTAAGCAATGTATTAATCATTTTGTTAGCATGGTTGAGTGCAGGTAGGATTCCTACACCGTTGGCGAATCCTAAACTTCCGTGACAGCTCACTACCTAATGCGGACATCTCGTTGGGTAAATTTGTACATCAACTTCCTAGGTTATTAACTTTGGCATGCGATCTCCGTTTGATGCGCACAATACCTCGTTAGAAAGATCTATCTGAGGACTAAAACTTTGGGAAGTCAATCATTGGTCAATGGACCCATGTTGCTCCCAGATTTCCCAAAAACGTCGTTTAGGGCCTCAAAATGGCTCCTGAAGTTTAGGACCCGAAAAAACTGCTAAAATAGTAAATTGTGCTACAATTAAGGAAACTAAAAAACTGAAAGAAACAATGGTGTGGGTACAAGTGGAATTGGCGAGTGGCCACCAATATTGACCTAGATCATTTCTCCCCCCTTAGGAAGCAATGGTTCCCATTGTGTTGAGTTCCTTCATGAGATGAAGAAACTTCTACTGAACTTGGTCTCTGGTGAAGCACTTGCCCCAGTGAAGGAGTTGGCCTGCTTTGACAACTCGATATAGTTGGATCTTCTTCTAGTGAGTGTGCTTGATCTGTGTGTCCATGATTCAATTAGTTTCAGCTTGTTCCATGCAATCTGGATTTAACTCTATTGGTGTGATATGTTCTGCGACGTCGGATGTGTCTAGTAATGGTGGAAACTATGGCCGAAGGCAGTCCACATTGAACACTAGGTACAGGCAAAGGAATGGGGGAATACTGAGCTCAATTGCATTGTCTCCCATAGCCTTGGTAATGGTGTAAGGACCATATCGGAGTGGTCTAAGTTTCTGATAGGCTCCAGTAAGGCATTCCTTTTGCAAATGCAACCAAAATTTGTCACCCACCTGAAACTTGTACGGCACCCAATGTTGATCATGTCGCTTCTTGTACTTGGCATTTGATTTCTCCAAAATTTCATGGATCTACTGGTGAATATGTTGGATGTGCTCAATGAAGTTGTTTCCCTTATCTGTTTCAAACTGGACATGAGCCAAATCTGCCTAAGTAGCTGCAAATGGCATGGCCACATCAATGGGACATAGTGGCTGGAATCCCAAGCCCACTTGAAAAGGGTTGTGGCTAGTCGAGTTGAGAGCCCGGTTATAGCTGTGCTAAACTTAGGGGAGGTTGTCATCCCATGTTCATGGATGCTTTGAGTTGTATATGCACAGAATGTGTACGATCATCCTATTGACAACCTCTGCCTCGCCATCAGTTTGGGGATGGAAGGTTGTGGACTTAGTGAGTTTAGTGTCCAGCATCGACCAGAGACTGGACCAAAATGTACTGAGGAACCTGTTGTCTCGATCTGAGATGATATACTGTGGGATCCCAAAGTGTACCCACGCTCGTTCAAAGAAGAGTTTAGTAGTGGCTTCTGTTGTGATATTCTTCTTCTAGGCCGCCATAATGGCCATCTTTGAGAACCCGTTGACAACCACAAAAACACAATCATTTCCATGCTTAGTAGAAGGAAGGCTCGACATGTAATCCATGGAGATGGATTCCCAAGGTTGAATAGGGGTAGACAGTGGAGTATAGAGGCCTTGATTCTTGATGGTCAATTTGGCAATGGCGCAGGCAGTGCAGGATCTGATGTACTTCTTGACATCCTATCAAAGATTTAGCCAATAGAAATACTTCTGTAGTACTGCCACCATTTTCTCGACCCCAAAATGCCCAACAGCCCGACTATAGTGTGCTTCCCAAATCATCTTGGCACGTTCACTTGAAGGAACACAAAGGTGACCAAGGTGGCATAACAAGGCATCCTAGAGGTTAAAATCTGGAACATGCTGACCCTCCAAGAGTGTCTGGTATGTGTGGTTGAATTCTGCATCACTTTTGTAGAGAAGTGGCCAATCAAAAGTCTCGTGCCCACAAGAGTTCAGCACGATGGTTAAATGATCGGTGGTCAACTAAGGAAATCTAAAACATTATTGGTGCTACCCTTCTTATACTTGATATTCAAATGGAACTGTTGCAGGTATGTGGACCACTTTTGATGGTGATCATTCTACAACTTCCCTTGCATTTGTATGAACTATAGGGGTTATTTGTATGAACTATAGGGGTTGGTGGTCTATTTTGAAAACCGTTTCCTTCCCCAAAATGTAATGCTTCCATTTTCAACAGACCTGTATAATGGAAAACATCTCTTTGTCATAAGTGGGATACTTCCGGACTGTGTCTGAAAGTGTCTCACTGTGATATGCCACTGGATGCCCGTGTTGAGTAAGGACTGCCCCAATAGCATAGTCAGAGGCATTTGTCTCAATCTCAAATGGCTGTTGCAAGTTTGGTAATGTGAGCACTGGTGCCAAGCAGAGGCGATGTTTCAACTTTGTGAATGCCTTCTGTTGAGATTCAGACCAAAATAATTTTTCTTTAGCTCCTCCCTTGGTGACTTGACTCAAGGGCCAAGTGATATGAGAAAATCCCAACACGAACCTGCGGTAGAAGTTGGCAAGACCCAAAAATTTGTGGAGCTCTATCAGAGTGGTTGGAGATGGCCAATCTTGAATGACTTGGATCTTGGTTGCGTCCACATGCACCCCTTGTTCATCAATAATGTATCCCAGATACTGAACTTGGGTCATGCCAAAAGTGAATTTCTCCAAATTGGCACATAACTTGTGTTGCCGTAGTGTCTAGAGAACCTGTCAGATGTGGTGGAGGTGATCTTCCCAACTCTGGCTGAAGATTAGGATGTCATTGAAGTATACCACTAAAAATGAGTTGGTAAATGGCCACAAGATGTCATCCATTAACCCCATGAAGGTTGCAGGAGCATTCGTCAACCCGAAAGGCATAAACAACCATTCGAAAAGGCCCTCCTTAGCTTTGAAGGAAATATTCCACACATAGGAGGGTTCGATTGGTACCTGGTGATATCCTCACATCAAATCAATCTTGCTGGAATATTTTTCCCCCTTCATTTGGTCCAGAAGGTCATCAATCCGTGGGATCGAGTACCTATTCCGAATAGTGATCTTGTTTAGTTCCCAATAGTCAATACAGAGTCTCCAAGTCCCATCCTTCTTCTGTACCAACACGATCAGGCTCCCACAGGGCGATGAACTCGGTCATATGTGACCTTTCTTCAGCAGCTCCTGAATCTGCCTCTTGATTTCATCATTTTACAAAACGGAGCGCCAATAGATTGGTCCATTGGGCAGCAACGCACCTAGGGTCAGATCGATGGAGTGCCTGACCTGACAATGCAGAGGAACCCCTATAGGGATGTGAAGATGTCCTCATACTCCTCCACGACCTTGTCCATATGTAGTTGTCATGCGAAGGGGCCCTATCTGGAGGTCATGGCCACCGTCTTCTTCTTTCCTTGAGGGCGTATCATCAGGGAAACAAATTTCCCGGTTTTGGAAATGAGCTTACTGCATTGTTTTGCAGTAACCAATGAGATGGCGGTAGGCGGTGCTACCTCCAATATCTTGTACAACTTATTTCCCAAAGTAACAATAACAACACGAGGCCTTGACTCATATACAGCATGTCGCTTCCACAAGTATGATTCACCTAATAATACATCACAAACATCAAGGGGAGAAACATCACACATTACCTCATCTGTGAAGGGCTTGATGTTGTATGGAAGGCAACACTACTAACTCACACGAAGATCTCGTCCTTGGTGAAGCCACTTGATGGTGTATGATTGTGGATGTGTTGTGGTCGGTAAGCCGAGTCGCTTCACGACCTCTGCCGAAATGAGGCTCTTTGGGCTTTGCATCGATAATCTACTTCCCTTTGTCATTCCCCTTATCTGGTTCTGACTCAAAGTCTGAACGTGCATCTGATTCTGAAAATTTTAGCTCGGCCACTAGTGACTGCTTAGCCCGACACTCACTTGTGTTGTTAGTGGAGCTCTTATGGAACTCACACCACTTTCCCGTGTCCTTCTTCAGCTTCGCGGTGTTTTCCTTTGCTTGCAGCTTTGGCGGGTTGTCCCAGGCCACCTTGCCTTGTCTTTGTCCTTTGTTCAGTAATTTGGGGGTGCCTTTCCCTTGCTTCAGATTTGCAGATCCAAAGTCCCGCTTCTTCTATTTAAACTTCTGCTCGATCTTGACAGCGTATCAGTACGTCGTGCCAAGCGAGGAGATGTCCAGGAACTCCATCTTGTCATGGATGTACCTATGTAGGCAGTCGCAGTATTGGAGTGCCAAATGCAGCTCAAAATCCTTGATACCCAACTTTGTGCGAAGGGTATGAAAAATATTGGTAAACTCTGACACATCTTGGTCCCTTCCCTGCCATAGTGTGGTCCACTTTATGTATTTATCCTCATAGCTTTTGACAGGGTAGTAATACTCCTTGATGGCATTTTAGAATGAATTCCAAGTGGGTGCGGCTGAAAAAAGTGAGGCTATACTTTCGTCCTTCTACTCGCAGTAGGTTTCCCACCAGTCCTTGACATGGGGGGTGGCTTTGAGAAGAGCGAAAGTAATATTTTCCCGACCGGAAAAATCATGAATAGAAAATACCCTTCTAGTATATTTAACCATTTATCTACAATGTCTACATCTATCTGACCCTCAAATATAGGAATGTCAAAGTTAACTTGTACCTTAAAGGGTGTGGTGCTTCTAGAGTAGCTGCTGGAAGTAGATGTGTCGCCCCTGGGTAGCCGCTAAAGGATCTGGGCAAAGTTTTCCATCATCACGTTCCGTTCCTTTGTTGTTCGAGGGCTTCTTCAAGAAATATTTTGATAGGATCTCATGCCCCCTCGTCTTTCTTTCCATCTACCATGGGAGGCCGTTGGGATTTGCAAGGCTGGTCTTGCAAAGGTTCGACTAGTTCAAGCCCTAACTCCTTATATCCCGACCTCTTTGGGGACATGCAAAGAAAAAAATAGAAAGAGAAACCCCCTCTAATACCACTGATCCAGATTTAAACAAGAATGCAAAAAATTACAGAGATAATCATAAATACAGTGATGCAGCAGAAATAATACTTCATTTCAATAATGTAAAATACAGAAATATGCTTACAAACAGAAATGGAAATAAACTAGCTCGGGCAATGGTAGATTATATTTGAGGAGAGATGTGGTGGCTACATGCCTCTCAACTATCTTACAATGAGGCTCAAAGGCCTATTTATTGTTGAGAAACAATGGAAAACCATAAACATCCAAGAACCTAACCCTAGGAGATGAAGTCCCAAACTATGGGCCTCGTTTTGGGTAAATTGGTACACCAACTTCCCAGGGTCATAACTTTGGCATACGACCTCTGTTTAACGTGCACAATACCTCATTAGAAATATCTATCCATGGACCCATGTTGCTCCCAGATTTCCTAAAAAACATCGTTTAGGGCCTCAAAACGACTCCAGAAGTTCAGGACCCAAAAAACTACTAAAAATAGTAAACTATGCTACAATTAAGGAAACTGAAAAACTGGAAGAAACAATGGTGTGGGTCCAAGTGGAAATGGTGGGTGGCCACCAATATCCACCTGGATCAAAATGGTAGCAAGCGATAGCTATAGCAATGACATTGTAATTGTGGTCTTTTATAATTTTGCTGGTATCACCCTCGTTCTGGGCTAGATTTAAACTCACCATGTACATTTGTTGAATTTTAATATAAAGGGATTGTGCCATGTTATTTTAATCCTGTGTTTTAATTCTATGCTGATGCGTCGTTGCGAGCTGAGTTTCCAAGTTTCCTAAATGGGAAGCAAGCTGGTTGGCTAGGGCCGAGCCAGCCCAACTCATTCTCCTTCGCATTCTTCTTTCTTGTTAAAGGTGTTTTGATTTCGTTTAATGCAAGGTGTGAATTAAATAGATGTTTTCATTCTTCCACAAAGTCCAGGTTCGATTTCATTCATAACCATTGTGTGACGGATCCCTGGTGTGCATGCTTAACTAAGTTTGATTTTATCCTTTTGTGATTTCTTCTCTTCAAAGCTTAGCATTATTTCCATCTGGATCATGCAAGCATGTGATTCCTGCACTAGTGCATTTATAGTTTCACAAATTGATTTCTTTGGTTCATTATAACAACAGTGTTTTGTTCTTTTCTGTCATAAGAGTCTTGATGTGTTTCTGCAAGTGTGTGTTCATCATTATGAAGTATTCTTGATATCCTAAATTAGATATGCTTTGGTAATTAAAGAATTAATGTTATTATAACACATTAATATGTACTTGCACTTCATACTTTTCAGGGGAGGATCGAACTTCATATTTAATTATTTCAAAGTGAATCTTTATGAATTAAGAAGGTTAAAAAGGTAGATCGGATTTGTGTAAATAACTATTACAGGAATAAAGCCTGCTGTCACAATTAGATGATTTCTTTAGTTGCATGAAGGAGTTCCTTGATTGAAGAAACGTGTGCTTTGACTTTATAAATTAATTCTTATTTTGAAGTTAAGTTGGGTTGAAGCATATTTTTTCTTGTGGAAGTTATTTCAAACTTATGTTCACCTTTGCAAATTCTTTCCTTAAGTTAACACAATCTTTATCTTTTATAAAAGAAATTTGAAATCTTGGTGCAGGAATCTCTGTTTTGGTACAGGGATCAATATCCCAATATAGGAACAGAGTGCTCTAGTCCTGAGGCTTAGAGCCCCTGCATGAGGACATAAATCTTCAGTATAGGTGTAAAATATACTCCCAGCATATAAACTTTGTTCTGGTACTAGTACAAGAATATTGCAAGAGTACATGAATAACAACTTAGTGTAGGGAGAAAGATCTATAGAAAAGTTAGAAATCTTCAAGGGTCCAATTATTAATCTAATATACAACTATACTGAAGATAGACATAGATTTCCATTTCAATTAGTCAGGATTGCATACAAGAGTTTGAGAGTTCCTTTCATTTATTTCTCTGCAAAAGTACTTTCTTTCACATTCCAACACTAGAATTTCTTTGGTGTAAATTGTGAAGTGATATTTTCTTTTCGATTCTGAAAGATTGTAATTAAGGAAGTAGGAAAAGTTCATATCATTTTTGGTATTTCTTGTTCTTCACCTCTAAGTTTACAAAACCCCTGAGTTGACAATTAAGTGTTGAAGGAGTCTTCATAACCGCAATTCCTGCACCCAACATTTTGGCACCGTTGTCGGGGAGGCGATTTGAAATTGGTAAGAAATACAATAGGGGTAAGTCTGCTATTATTTTTTCCTATAGTATGCTTCTATTGTTCTAAGGAATTTACGAGTGCTAATTTTTTTTATTCATGGTAGCAATTGACAGATTATTTTCTTTACAGCATTTGAATTTTGTTTTTTTGGATTTGATTTTTTAAAATGAATGCCTAAGAAAGGTAGTGATCCGAAGCCCAATAAGGGCTGGCGAAACACTGAAAATTTTGAAAACCCTTATCATATTGGACCTTATTTTGTAGGTAGAAAGTCCAAGTAGACCCAGACTCATCACGCAAGAACAGTCCACTTAGATTCCGGAAACAGTGATTCAAGTGTGACACAACCTAAAAAGGGGAAGAAGGAGGCTAACGATGATTGCAAAGTCCAATTCAGCAATAGTCAACCTTCATCTTCTAGAAGTGGTCTGATTAGAGGCACAACAATCGTTGATCATGAAGACCATGCAGAGGGTACTTGCAAGAATCAGGTAAATGAAGAGCAGTCCATTTTTGGATTTCCAATAGTGAACTCAAAAGTGAATGTGAAAATGAAGAATATCTCACTTTCATCTCTTCCACACTTTCATGGTAAGGTGCATCAAGACCCAAATTCATTTCTTTTTTATTTTGATATATTATGTAGGAGTTATGATTATTATTGCGATGCCCAGAAATTAATTTGTTTCCTGCAACTCTCAAGGATTCAGCATTGCACTGGTTCATGGGACTAGGAGGAAACACGTAAGTTCTTGGGAACAAATGAAGAGAGTATTTTTGAATAAATATCAGGAATATTGTAAAACTAGAGAAATGCAAGATGATACCTTCACCATTGTACAAGGTGATGATGAGACTTTGGAGGATTACTTAGAGAGATTTCTGTATATACTCCAAAGGTCTAAACACAAATTTGAAATAAGTACTATTCGAACCTTGTTCCTCTGAGGACTTACTGAGGATTCTAGACATAATTTGAATTTGTTAGGACAAGGAGACATTTCTCAAAAACTTTTGAACAAATTTGTCACTTTTGCAGGAAGTTCTCACGAAATCAATCTAGATCCACTAGAGGAGGTTGAAGCAGAACTAACAAACTGGGATCTACAGATGCTATGATCATTGGCTTGGAGAATAAAATGGACAACATGAAAATTGAAATAATGAATATTGTTAGCAAACAAATAAACTATTTGAAATTCCAGTGAAAACTAGAAAAGAACAAGAGTTGTTGTCTATTTTTTGTCCAAAATGTAGGAAAAAGCATCCTTTAAGAGAGTGTCATGCTGATATAAAAAGTGCTAATAAATGTGTGATCTGTGCAGAGAACCATGCCACTGAGGAATTCCCCTCCATACCTGGATTAAAAGTTGTACTTGAAGGAGAACATTTTGAACCTGAGTCATTACATGCCATGGGAGCACGAAAGAACTAGCCACAGGTAAGTGCAGGTATGGTTCCTGAACCACATTTTTATGGTTATAATGCACCTCCATATTCTTATTATAATAATAATAATCACTCTCAACATTGGTAGCACGAAAACCATTTTCACCATGGACAATCCTCTCAAGCTTGGCAACAAGGATGGAGAGGGCCAAACCATTCATATCATTCCTATCCTGCTCGGATGCCATCATATCCTCCTTCATATGCACCACACCATATGTCACAACCATCTTTTTCCTCATTACCTAAGAAAAGTCAACCATTGCCACCATTTCCCTTTCCACCACCATTTAGGCCACCTCAACTACCTGCTCAACTGGTATCAAATTCTAAAAATAAGGCGGTACAACTGGTTCATATTGTTGGACCATCCCCTTCTCCTACCTATCAAACCCTACTGATTGGGATAAATGAGCTTCAATTGAGATCGGGAAGGGTAGTTAAACCAGAAAAACAAAAACAATCCGCAGTGATCATTGATGAGAAAAAAGAGGAGGCAATTCTTGATCATTTGAAAAACAATGTCACCATTCAACCCATTCCCATACCTTTAGGTTCACCATCTTCTTCAAACCAGCCTCCCTATCCAGAGAGGTTGGCTATGGAGAAGAGTGATCCCAAGTCCACTATGGCTTCAAAGTTAATGAAGCTTTGTATAAAGGTCCCTTTACTTTAGGCTATCAGAGAAATTCCCATATGTACAAATATCATTAGGGAGTTATGTCTTAAAAAGCCAGGGAGGAAGAGAGTCTAACCTCAGACCATTTAGTTTGTTGGTAGAGTAGCTGAGTTGATGACGGGATACGTATCAATGGAGAAATACACAGATCCTGGAAACCTAGTTGTCTCTATCAAGATAGGTGATATCCTTGTCTCCAATGTATTAATAAACCTGGGGTGGCCATCAATGTTATGACTAGGCAAACCACAGAACAACTTGGGTTGGGACATATTCATTCGACACCCACCGTGATTGAACTTGTAGACAGATCTAAAATCAAGCCCTAGGGAGTATTGGATGATGTGGTTGTCTCTATAGATTCATGGGAATACCCCGTGGATTTCATTGTGTTACAGCCAAATAATCCAGTGGGAGGACATCCTTTCATTCTGGGATGATGATGGCTTTCCACGGCGGGTGCTTATATTGGATGTCACTCCGGGGATATGTACATTTCACATGGAGACTCTAGGAAAAAGGTCACCTTATAGCGACCTGATAGATCTATTCGAGAACTCAAGGACACTTTATGGCTAGATTATGACATCAATATGAGGATACCCGATCTATCTCTTCGATTTATCATCATACCGAGCCCAGCCAGGATGGTGAATTATGAGATTTCTTGAAAAATCTAGACACTATGACTAATTTTGACACACTTTATTAGATATTTAGTCTGGATTTTCAAGAAGATTCTGATTCCTAGCCTTCCTTATCCCATACTGTGGCATCATCTTCCTCTACTCTTGAGCCCAAGACCACTCTTGTTGAAATTAGTCCAGGAAAATATTTACACATTAGCTCAGACCTGGATTCGTCTCTGTAAGAGAAGCTTGTTACCTTGTTGTGAGATCACTTGGATGCATTCGCTTGGAGTTACAAAGACATGAAAGACATTCCTCCTGAGACTTGTACTCATCATATCTATATCTAGGAGGGAGCCCGACCTGTCCAACAACCCCAGAGACGAATGAATCTAATGCTAAGAGATATTTTTAAAGAGGAATTACAAAACTCTTAGACGCTAATTTCATCTATCCCATTTCTGACAGTCAGTGGGTCTCTCCATTAGTGATAGTCCCTAAGAAATATGGGAGATGGTGTATTTTCATTGACTATCAAGAATTAAACAAAGCCACTCTCAAGGATTACTTTCCCCTTCCTTTCATCGATCAAGTGCTAGATACCCTTGCCGGTAAAATGTAATTTTCATTTTTATATGGCTTTAGTGGGTATAACCAAATCCATATCGCACCCTTAGATCAAGAAAAAACTACCTTTACATGCCCTTGGGGTACATTTTCTTATCGAGTGCTTCCTTTCGGGTTGTGTAATGCCCTCACCACCTTTCAACGTGCTATGTTGGCTATTTTTGCTGATATTGAATGTGTTGAGATTTATATGGATGATTTTTCTGTGTTTGGTAACTCATTTCATGAAGCTCTTAAAAATCTAGAAAAAGTTCTTTTACATTGCCAAGAGGCTCATCTTACTTTGAGTGATAAAAAATGTAGATTAATGTGCAAAGCATGAGTGGTTCTTGTTCATTTGGTTTCTGCCAAAGGTATCCAAGTAGACCCTACTAAAGTTAAATTCATTATTCATCTGCCTGCACCAAAACTCAAAGGGAAGTGAGAGGTTTCCTGGGACATGCTGGTTATTACCGGAGATTCATTGAAAATTTCTCCAAGATTGCTACCCCCCTTTTTCGATTATTAGCTAAGGATAGTGAATTCAGCTAGTCCACAACATGCCAACAATCGTTTGAGACATTGAAGGAAAAATTAGTACAAGCACCCATTTTGAGAGGACCAAACTGGTCCCTGCCATTTAATATTTCCTTCGATGCCTCAGACACTACCATTGGTGCAACTTTAGGACAAGAGGAGAATAAACAATCCTATGCTATTTACGACATCAGTAAAAATTTATCATCTGCCGAATTTAACTATACAGTGACTGAGAAAGAATTTTCAGTCGTTATTTTTGCTATTAATAAATTCAGACATTACATTATAAGGTATGAAGTTTATGTGCATATTGATCATTCTGTTATAAGATATTTAATGAATAAACCTTTAACTAGTGGTAGAGTGACTAGGTGGTTGCTTTTATTACAGGAATTCAATGTTACAATTATTGATAGACCAGGAAAGTCTAATGTTGTAGCTGATTATCTTTCTAGATTAAATAATCCTGGTGAAGTAATTCCTATTGATGATGATTTCCCTGATGAACATCTTTTTTCTATGTCAGAAAAATCCCCATGGTTTGCTGACATAGCTAACTATTTAGTCATCGAAAAAACACCACCTCACTTATTCGCTCGTGAAAAGTGGAATATCATTTAGAAAAGTGCTTCATATTCTTGGATACAGGGAGACCTCTTTTACACTGGACCATATTTTTTTATTCGTAGATGTGTGAGAGAGGAAGAAATGTTTGATATCTTAAAATCTGCCCATGATGAACCTTGCAGTGGCCACTTCAATGATAAACGAACTACATATAAAACTTTACGCACTGACTATTTTTGGCCTTCTTTGTTTAAGGATTCCAAGCAATATGTTAGGCATTGTGATAGTTCTCAACGAATGGGTCAACCTGTTCAAGCCAATGAAATGCCTTTATGTCCTCAAGTCATGATTGAGCCCTTTGAAAAATGGGCTATTGATTTCGTAGGACCCATAAACCCCACATCTTTAAATAGAAAGGATATCTTGGTTTGCACTAATTTTGTTACTAATGGGTAGAGGCTAAATATGTTTCTTTTGCCACTGAAAAGTTGTTGTTGATTTTCTATTTATTGAAATTTTTACTAGATTTGGTGTTCCAAGAGAAATTATTTATGACAATGGACCACAGTTTGTTTCTAACTTGGTACAGGAAGTCATGAATCAGTATAAGATTCGGCATAGGAAATCTACACTGTACCACCTGCAAGAAAATGTCCAGGTGGAATCTACAAACAAGGTGATCGAATCCATCCTCACAAAAATAGTAAACATGCATAGGAAGGATTGGGCCAGCCAATTTCCTGAAGACTTATGGGCTTATCAAACCACTTGAAGGAATAGCACGAGGCATACACCATATGAGTTGGTGTATGGAAAACAAGTCCTTTTGTCGATTGAATTTCAGATAAAGACTTGCAGAACTGCAGTTCAGTTGGGTTTAGATATCTCGGAGGCACAACAACAGCATCTATTGTAGTTAAACAAGTTGGATGAATTTTGAATGGATGTTGTTGAACATAATATTTTGGTGCAGCAGCAACGCAAGAAGTGGCATGACAAGTTTATCATGAAGAAACAATTCCAACCAAGTTATTGGGTACTTCTTTATGACTCTAAATTTAAACAATATAAAGGGAAGTTCCATACTCATTGGATGGGACCGTATGAGGTAATTCAAGTTTTCGAAAATGGGGTTGTAGAATTCAAAACTATTGATGGGCTAAATTCAATTTTCCTTGTGAATGGCCATAGGCTTAAAGCATATTTTCAGCCCATCACAAAGGAATATTTCATGCAACAAGTGCAATAGCAATCTGAACTTCAGTTGGTAGGTGGCTATGCCAGCCTATTGTGATATGATTTCTTCTCTCTTGAAATAAAGTTTAAAGAAAATCCAAACATATATAAATATATATAATAAAAGAAAGAAAAAAATAAAAAATAAAAAAGTGGTAAAGAAAAATTATTTTCCTATGATTGTGAAAATCAGTTTTATTGACATGATTGCAGAAGGATCAACCTGAAAACCGGCTTGCTGGAAGGAAGATCAAATTCTAATAAAATGGGAATGTTGCTTGATATTTAGATGTGTTAACTATCACCAAGAAGAAGTAGGTTCAAGTGCAGGCACCAAGCCCTTATCCAAGTTTGGGATCGCTGGCACTGAAATTTTTATCCAAGCAACACTCAATTCCCGCTACATTTACTTTTCGGATCAGCACTATACAGGAAGATGTTAGGTGAAATCCTATCCTTCTTCTATTCCAATTTTTGTAAAAAAAAATCCCCTTCATTTTCTTCTTTTTCGTCCAATGAAGTTTACCATTCCTTTCTTCAAAAACTTTCCCTATTCGATTTTGTATTTCCCTCTTTTTCCCTTGAAATTTTTTCCTGAAATCCCTTTTTGATTTGTCCTTCTTGGTGGTCTCACTCTTGAATTCCCTGTCATAATTTCATTCCCATTCTAAATTTACACTTTTTCCCACTTCATTTTTCCCTCATGGATCAATTGTAGGATTTTATGCGAACTCACAAATCAGATCGGAAGGCATATATCAACACCAAATAATGGCGAATAAAACCTCCCTTGTATATCCAACAATTTTTTTAATCTAGCATATGAATTATATCCTATCATAATTTTTTTGGTTCCCTTTATCTTTCCAGATATGCTACAAATATCCTTGGTGCATGAATGTGTGTTTGAGTGCAAGCACGTTTAGTGCAGGCATGTTCAAGTACAGGCATGTTTAGTGAAACCATGTTTAAGTGCAGGCATGTTTATTGCAAGCATGTTCAGTGCAGACATGTTTAGTATAGGAATTCACACTGATGAGTGCGTTTAATTAGAGAAAACACATGTTCTAGTGTAGGAACACCTAGTGCAAAAATGCATATTGAAAAGCTTATCTTCGTTTCATAAATTTTTGTTCATGCGGAATAACTACACCACTAGTAGACCATGGCATTCAATAATTTGTATTATGATTAACACTTTGTTTTATCATTTACTAAATTAGGAAGAAATCGTTTAAGTACAAAGATATTGTAGGATATGAAATCTCATCTTTTTAATGAGTACTATGTACACCTTATGTGAAATCATGAAGTAAATGTGGGATGGTATGATTCTCCTGAAATCCAATACCTACCTCTTCTTGAAAAACTCATCACCTGTTAATGATGGCCTTACTCCATATCCGAACTTACATGACTGTTACATTGAATCATTATCTAAGCCGCCACCCTTCCCAATATCCCACCTTAAATGACTGTTACATTGAATCATTATCTAAACCGCCACCCTTCCCAATCATCATCGCCTGCTTGTACTTGAACCAATTCGTATTCACATCTATGTAATTTTAATGATGAAGCATGACCATTCGGGAAGTGGCCAATATAGCGGCAAATGTATATCTCGACCATAATTTTGAGTTCTTTATATTGTAATACTCTTCTAAAAGTTTTAGATAGAGATTGGGTGAATTCAAACAAAGAAATGGCACCTGTAAGGATTGAACCACAATCCGTGAAGGAGATGGAGAAAATGACTGAGTAGAGAAAAAGTCTTGTAATATTGCAGGAATCTGGGTTCCTCCCGTTTCTGCAAAAAATTGATGGATTCGACTCAGTCATGGCGCTATCATTCGACCATACTTTTGATGGAAGCCAAGCCAAGGTTGGTTCGTTGGAATTTTCGGTCACAGAGGAATCCATATCTCAGGCTACAGGTTTACCAACAATGGGGGAACAATGGTTTAAGAAGGAGAATATAGAGAATAACATGTGGCGTCGATTCATGGTCAACCCGAAGCAAAAGGTGGACTCAAATAACGATCTCCAGCGTAATGCTATGATTGGAAAATGGAAGGATCTCCTTTATGTGTTACAGAAGTTTCTTACCTGTGAGTGTCGTTACTCACTAACCTTCTTGTATCACATATGATTTCTCCAGCATTTTGAATTTGGTAAGCTTATTAATTTTCCTTATTGCTTGCTCAGGAGCTTAGAAAAAATGTCAAAAAGGTGTTTAGAGAGGGAAGTCAAGCCATGTTGCATACAAGTTAAATTACCACGTGCTGATCATAATTTTAATCAAGAAGGAACTGGAGGTTAAAAATGTGACCCGGGAGGAATTCTTAAAGGAGTTCCAGGGACGAGGTGCAGGGAAGTCAACCCAGATGAAGAGTGCAAGCAAGAAAGAAAAATCAAAAACTTTGACCCCACACCCTACCAAGACCAGAAGGTCGGCCAGGAGAAGGACTGCCTCTTCAAGGGTGGGTCATGCTCAGTCGACCTCCCCAATACTATTGGATGATTTGCCACCCACTTCACCAGGTAACAATAACCTCTCGGTCCTTGCTAAGGCGCCGACCCATATAGTGGTCGATGAAGACTATGTGGAGAAGGAAGACGACACACCCTTGTCAGTCCTCTTTGGAAGGATGAAGAAGAGAAAAACGATGTTGAGTTCAAGAAAAGACCCAGTGGAGGGTTAGATGGATGATAGGGCATAGGAAATTGAAGCCCTTAATGATTTTGAGGTTTCGGGTACTGAAACCCCTGGTAATGTGAATGAGCAGGGTACTGAGGCCCTTGATAATATTAAATTTTGGGGCACTGAAGCCCTTAATGATTTTGAATTTATGGGTACTGAAACCCCTGGTAAAGTGATTGTGCAGGGTATTGAGACCCTTAGTGACATTGAAACTCCGGGTATTGAAACCCTTGATGATGTTGAAATGCAGGAACTAGGTGGCCAAGATAACTTTAACCCTGATGATGGCGGAACATGTTTTGAATTGACTACCAAGAAGTCTATGCTAGAGGAATTGGGAGTGGAAAACTCCACCCTCTATCTGAACAGTCGGATAGAAGGGCTCAAGCAGCATGTTTACGGCTTGGAGGTATTAAACCAAGCCTTGAAAGAGAAAAATGCAGTGCATAAGCAAATGAATGCAGAGTTGGTAGGAGAAGTGAAGGAGCAGAAAAGACAAGTTAAGATATGGAAATTTCCGGCCTCAAAGTGCTCTAAAAATTTGACCAAGAAACTCAAGAAGGCTCGGGGCAGGAAGGCAAAGACAGTGAAAGTAGGGATCAACATACAAGTTCAGAATTAAAGGGAGACTCCTTTGTTTTGGTTTTTTTTGCAACACGTAAAGGTTGTGTGAGGACCCACAACAGTATAGGGAGGGGAGGATGTTGGTAGGCTAAATTGCTTCATTTTTAACCCCTTTCCCACTTCAAAATAATAACCTTAGACCTCTATTTTAACCTTGCAACCTCCTTATTCCTACACTATTCCAAGAATCGTGCCTTTTATTGCACTAGCTTTATATTTCATATTTAAGGGTTACAAATGTGCTTAATTAGTTTTTTTATAGATTTTATACCTTAAATATTCTTTGCAACTAATATTTTATTTCCTAAATTATTTGGTAAGCAACGTATTAATCATTTCGTTAGCATGGTCAAGTGCAGGTAGGATTCCTGCACTGTTGGTGAATCCTAAACTTTCGTGACAACTCAATACCTAAAGTGGAAATCTCGTTTAGGATTGGTCATCTCGAGTTGGGGTTAGAGTGGAGATAATTTAGGGATATGATGAAGATTAGGTCATCGGACGAATGCTCAAGTTTAGCATTTTGTTACAACCGAAAGGCTTAGCATGTACTATTGTTGTTATTTTGTTATAGCCGAAAGGCTCAGATTGTAACATTGGATGTAATTTGGTTATGTCCGCAGGCCTGAAAGGATGTATATAATGTAGGATTTAGATAGAAATTGGTAGTGAGAGATAGCTTTAGCAATGATACTATAATTGTGGTCTTTTGTAATTTTGTTGGTAGCGCCCTCGTTCTGGGCTAGGTTCAAACTCACCATGTACATTTGTTGATTTTTAATATAAAGGGACTGCACCAATTTATTTCAATCATGTGTTTCAATTCTGTGTTGATGCGTCGTTGAGAGCTGACTTTCCAAGTTTCCGAAACGGGGGAATGCGCTAGTTGGCTAGGGCCCAGCCTACTCAGCTCGTTCTCCCTCGCATTCTTCTTTCTTGTTAAAGCTGTGTTGATTTCGTTTAATGCAAGGTGTGAATTAAATAGATGTTTTCATTCTTCCACAAAGTCCAAGTTCGATTTCATTCATAACCATTGTGTGATGGATCCGTGGTGTGCATGCTTAACTAAGTTTGATTTTATCCTTTTGTGATTTCTTCTCTTCAAAGCTTAGCATTATTTCTTCCTGGATCGTGCAAGCACATGATTCCTGCACTAGTTCTTTGACAGTTTCACAAATTGATTTCTTTGGTTCATTACAACAATCGTATTTTGTTCTTTTCTATCATAAGAGTCTTGATGTGATTTTGCAAGTGTTTGTTCATCATTTTGAAGTATTCTTGATATCCTAAATTAGATATGCTTTGGTAATTAAAGAATGAATGTTGTTATAACACATTAATCTGTACCTGCACTTCATACTTTTTAGGGGAGGATCGGAATTCATATTTAATTATTTCAAAGTGAATCTTTCTTAATTAAGAAGGTTAAAAAAGCACATCGGATTTGTGTAAATAATTATTACAGGGATAAAGCCTGCTGTCACAATTAGATGATTCCTTTAGTTGCATGAAGGAGCTCCTTGATTGAAGAAAAGTGTGCTTTGACTTTAGAAATTAATTATTATTTTGAAGTTAAGTTGGGTTGAAGCATCTTTTTTCTTGTGGAAGTTATTTCAAACTTATGTTCAGCTTTTCAAACTCTTTCCTTAAGTTAACACACTCTTCAGTACAGTTTTAAAATACACTCCTAGCATATAAACTTTTTTCTGGTACTAGTGCAGGAATATTGTAGGAGTACAGGAATAACAGCTTAGTGCAGGGAGAAAGATGTATAGAAAAGTCAGACATCTTCAAGGGTCCAATTATTAATCTGGCATACAACTATACTGAAGATAGACATAGATTTCCTTTAAATTGGTCAGGATTACTTACAAGAGTTTGAGAGTTCCTTTCATTTATTTCTCCGCAAAAGCACTTTCTTTCACATTCCAACACTAGAATTTGTTTGGTGTAAATTGTCGGGTGATATTTTCTCTTCAATTATGCAAGATTGTAATTATGGAAGTAGGAATAGAGTTAGGAAAATTTCATATCATTTATGTCATTTCTTGTGCTTCGCCTCTAAGTTTACAAAACCCCCATGTTGACAATTAAGTGTTGAAGGAGTCTGCCTAACCAAAATTCCTCCACCCAACAACTATTATAGTTTTATTTCTATTTACATTTATAGATATGTAGATTACTACCAAAAGTGTATGCATGCAAATTAAAATTATGCAAAAAATAAACAAAATCAAAATAAAACATCACACATAGACATTTGACACAATATATGACCGAGGAAACCTTTTCGAGAGAAAAACCCATTTGTAAGGTGAGGTCACTCTGCTCTCTTTCTCTGAATGGAAATATGGTTGTGAGTACAAAAACTTATGTCTTGTGGCCTGTGGGCTACTACAATGCATAATTCCTCTCGGTGTGATCTACCTCCTATCCGTCTTGGTTATTTTTTCTCAACTGTGGAACAAATGCACTCGAAAGAATGGAACGCCTTTTCCTCCTAATAGCCCGGTTATAACATAGCCTGATAGCCTACAAGTGGTTAGGTTTAACTACCCAACTCTTAACCAGAGTTACAATATAGACTCTTCTAGAGTATTCTACATCATAATCATGTATTTAGCACATTTTTCATGAATAATTGGGTTGAAGTTGCACCCTCTCAAATTATCATGGTGAAAACAGGAAGGTCAACTTCTGGTGGCATAACTTTTGCATACAGAATTCAATTGACGTGATTATTGTGATGTTTAAAAATTATTTGTTTGTAGAATAGGAAAAAAATGG
Source organism: Pinus tabuliformis (assembly GCA_031772625.1). NCBI lineage: Eukaryota > Viridiplantae > Streptophyta > Pinopsida > Pinales > Pinaceae > Pinus > Pinus tabuliformis. The sequence continues at coordinate 1,528,835,739 of CM062818.1, read as the reverse complement.
CACTATGCTAAAGCAGAAAATTTTTACCCCAAAAAAACATTTTTTGATGCCTGAAAATGCTCCTAGAAGGTTTTAGACCCCAATTTGTGAAATTGGTCACGCTAGTAAAAATGGTCCCGAGAGTGGATTCCTCCATTTTTTCCACTCTGGATGCTTTAAGATGAATGACAAATAATATAATGATCCAATCCAGATAAAAAAAAGAACAAGATAAATACCATGAAATATAAGAGATATAGTTAAGTCAACGAAAAATAAGGAAGAAATCACTAACAAAATAAAGATAATATTAATTATCACATCTAAATTCAAAAAGAAATTATGATATAATGAAGTATTAAAATATACAGGAAAATTAAGATATTATGAGGAGATTTTCAATTTTAATTGAAAAGATTAAACACATCTTTTTATTTTAGTTAGTGTAAAGTATACAATCATTATTAAAATAAAAGTAAATTCTTACAAGTTTTTTGGTGATGCCACTTTCAAAATATGGGAATTTCTCTAGGAAAATACATAGATAGGGTTGAACCCAAAGATGGCATGTTTACTTGTGCTCATATGGAGAAAGGTTTCTTAGAGGTAATCCAACATTTTCTAGGCAATTGGTCTTTCATTCAAGAAGTGAATTATAATTATCTCCCTTTCAAATGCAAAGGTTTTTCATGAATATGATCATTTTACCATAAATTATCCCAATTCGTAAGGTGCTCCTATTGATTAGTAATAAGGATATCAATGGAAGCTTCCTAAGAGAAGACGTGGTTATAATATGAAACAAGTTCTTGAAAATCCCCCTAGAGTGGCCTTAAAGTGTCACCACCTCCATTTCATCTTATGGGGGATCGTTTTTCCTCAAATTCACAAGCCCTTTATAAAGTTTCCCTTAAAAACCATTACAAACTTTTAAACGGTGCATAGAATATTTAAAAATCTCAACAAATACTAGCTAATATTCATGAAAATGAAGCTCTCCCAGAAAACAAGAATATGAGGGTTGTATGCTCCCCCTAGAAGATGTTACATAACCAATTCAAGACCAATAATAAGAAAAGTCTAAGGAATAAGGAGAGGTTCTCCTCTCTCAAAAAATGTCAAAAAATGACCTCAACTTCCCCTCTTCAACAAATGAGAAGTATGAGGATGATCTAGCCTATGATTCTTCCTTGGTAATGTCCCATAAAAATTATAAAAGAAAAACTAATAGGGATTCTCTTAGAAAAGGATGAGAAAGATATAGAACTTGTAACCAAAATTTCTATCAAACTAACTTTTAACAAAGTCACTAGAAATGTGAAGAAACAGGTTGGAGCGCCCCCACTCAAGGGGTATTTCCCAAATCTTCAGGTAAGTGATGAAGGTTCTTTCTTGGAACTAAAGGGGTTTTGGAAATTAAAAAAAGGACATTAGAAATTGATAATCTACTTAAGGAAGAAAAAACCATAATTTTATTTCTCTAGGAGACAAAGATGAATGAGGATGAAGTTTGTTCCAAAGGAGAAGCATTTGGAGAGACTATAAGGCCTCAATGGTTGGATCTAGAGGAGCTTATAAAGGAGTATGCACTATTTGGGATACTTTTTCATTTCATAAACATCAAGAATAGAAATCACCACACTAGATATCAATCAATCTCCTTCACGTGACTACCCAAAATGTGTGTATTATTGTTAATGTATATATGTCTATATCTTATCAAGAAAAATTATATTGTTGGAACTCCTTATGTAGTTTATATGACTCAAACCATAAAGCTAATCTCACTTTTGGAGGTGAGAATAAAGGAGGTTCACTGGTTAGAGACCCATCTCAAGAATATATGGAAGATCACATGGCTTATATGGATTTAATATACATAAGACTTTGTAAGAGAAAATTCACATGGATAATCGTCATGCAATAATGTGATTGTCAGGTTCGACATATTTTCGGTTAGAAGTTATTTCCGAGAGAAGAAATTATCCTTTTCCTCTAAGGATTTGGCTTGGGTAAGCTCAAACCATAATACGATTTCTTTAGAGGTTCATGATTCAATGGATTATGGTCCACTTTCTTTCATATTCAATCCCCTTTACATTTCCACTGAATGTCTCTCCAATATTACTTCTAAGCCTTGGAACATTTGGGTAACTATTTCTCCAAGTTTCGTTTGGGAGAAAAATATTAAGGCCACATAAATCTCCCTCCAAAATTTGGTAAAGGATAGATACCAAGCTCAAGAATCGAAAGTTATGATCCATAAACCAAAATTGGAAGAACTTCATCATAGAATGGAAAATTAAAGTCCTTCCCTTAAAAACTATTTGGAAGAAAACAATATTTTTGAATATTCTGCTCAACCTTGAAATCGGAAGAAGAACTCTAAAATGTAGAAGTTTATGGCTCAAAGTAGTAGACACGAACACCAAATTTTTTCACATCAAAGCTAAAATGGGGCTATGGAAAAACAATGTTAAATCCATTTTGGTATAAGGGAAAGAAATATCCTCTTATGAATATATTAACGATGAAGCTTTTTAAGCATTATAAAAATATGTATGGAAAGCAAGGATGAAAACATCTCGTGGACGAAGACACAATGACTAAGGTATTATATATTTCATCTCTCAAGAGGACAATTAATAACTTTTGATGTTGATCTAAGAGGAAGAAGTATGGAAGATGCTCAAATTTTCCAATCCAAATAAAGATCCTAGTTTGAATGAATTCTCTACCCTTTTGTCAGCATTGTTGGTCATTCATCAAATTTTATTTATGCAAGCTGGTGGATTTCATGTTTTTCCATGCTAATATGGGAGAAGGGATCAACTCAACATTCCTTGCTATAGTTCCAAAAGAGTTTAAACCATCCTACTTTCCCATATTTAAGCCCATCTCTATATGTAATGTCTCATATAAAAAAATTCCAAAATTATTTCCTCATGTTTAAAGTCTTCATTACCTAAGCTATTTTATGAAAACCAAGGGGGTCTTGTCACTAAAACGAAGATAATTGACCATATAATTTTGGTCCAAGAATTTGTTCACTCGAGCAAAAGTAGGAAAGAAAAGGGTATGCTTATATTGTTAAATATGGATAATCCCCTTGAAATCTAGTTAGGCACTCCTTTTTATTCTCTGTGCTTAGGAAATTTGGCTTTAACAACAAATTTAAAGTGGATAGTAGTTTGTAGCGAAGGTCCATCGGTTTCCCCTATTTTTAATGGAAGATAAATGGGATTATTTAATGACACCTATGGATTAGGCAAGGTTTTCCCCTCTCCCCTATGATTTATATTCTTAGGCATGAATCCCCAAGTTGAAGGATAAATTCTGAAATAATATCGAGATACATTCTAGGTATCATGTCTGTGAGAGGGGTCAAGAACATCAACCATTACCAATTTGAAAATTATACCATACTTCTAAGAGGAGAATCAACAACCATTTCCAAAAGTTTTAAAATATTTTTGGACTACTTCGTGCCAACCTCAGGGAGATTATTTAAAGTTGGAAAATTTTTATTTATTCCTAGAATATTGGCCCCAAAAAGAATTTATTTTTTTCTAGATCAATGGGGTTGCTTGTCTTAGACTCTTGTAGCTCATTTTCTTATTTGGGGATGTCCATCTCTCTATAGTTTTTTCCTCACCCTTCTTGGAACCAATTGTTAGATAAATTCAAAGTAAAATTCTCCCAATGGGGAGCTCAATGGTTGAATTCATCTAGAAGAGTTGTTCTAATAAAGTTTGTTCTCTCTAATCTTCACCTTTTTCAATTAAAAACTCTCTTAGGTAAAAAAGGGACTAGATATTCTCTTCTTATGGAGATAAGTAAATTCCTATTTCAAGGAGGGAAGTCAAATATAAAAATATTTCATTTAATAAATTGGGCACTGATGAATACCCAAAAAATCCATGGATGTCTTGACATGAAACAATTATCTCTCACAAATTTGGCTTTGGGTAGAAAATTGGTTTGGAGGTAGATTGCTAATAAAAATGATTTGTGGAAGAAGGTTTTGGTCAAGAAATACTTCTAAGGAGATAGGAGGAATTGCTTGGAAACACCTTCCCAAGTTAAGGGAGGTTCAGAGATATGGAGTCTCATCTCTGTTGCCATCCTATTAATCAAATCAAGATTATCTTGGATCCTTGGATATGGACATGAGATAAATAATTGTAAATCCTCCATTTTGGGGAATTCTCCTCTTGAAAATCGAAGTTTCCTCTTTCCTCTTCAATCATGGCTTTTAGGTAGAGAAAATTCTCTTTGTCCCACATTTCTTCATGGTCTAAAGATGGAGATTGGTTTGGATGTTATTGGGGAGGAGTACCCCCTCCTCTAACCCCATTGACGTGTGAGTTGGAAATAATGTTGTCTATATGTGCTCCGTCCTTCTTATCAGTGATATACCAATGGGGATATGATCAATCTATTTACTTAATAAAACAAAGTTACAATGCTCTGCTTTTTCTAGATGGTTGCATCCCTCCTAATGTTGCAATGTGGTCCCACATATGGAATTATAATAATCTTCCTAATGTAATTATATTATGTTGGATGTTGGTTCACAAAAAATTCCTAATAGAAAAAAAATATCTACAAAATGGCAATTATTAGGCCTTGTAGATTTTCCTTGTGTAAATAAAAGGAGGAAATCATCAAACATTTATTTATGGAATGTGAATTTTCTAAACATGTTTGGGACTTTGCTTTAAAAGGAATTTATCATAGGATTGTCTACCTGGTTAGTACATCTCAATTCATTGATTCTTTGGAAAAACATTATGTGGGCTCCCTTCAAGGGAGATATCTTCTAAAATAATTTGGTAGGCCATCACTAAATTCATTTGTTGGAAAATTTGGTTGGCAAGAAACAGAGCTATATTTTAGAGCTCTTTCTCAAAACCTATGAAAGTGCAAATTATATCTTCCTCCTTGCTAGTTGAATCTATAAAATTTAATCTTATCTCCATATTTTCCTCTCATAATTTAGATGAAATGGAAGAAGCTAACTCGGTAACTTCAATGTTTAAGAACAATCCCCTAAGAAAATAGGTAAGAATTAGACTTATTAGCTTAGAATATCGGAGGAAGAATTCTTTGTTTGGATCTCTAGTTGGGAAAATCCAACTCTCCTTTTTGATGGGGCTTTGAAATCCAATCCAAGGATGGGGGGATTATCAATTTCCTTATAGTGATTTGAGAAGTTTTTTATTCTTGGGGCCTTATAATAGCTTCAAATAATCAAGCAAAGTCATATGGATTATATCAATTACTTCTTCATGACTTATCTCTCAATTCCAATAAGATAATTGTGGTGAGAGAATCATTCATTCTTATTTCTCATCTACAAAATGGTTTTTATCCTAGAGATTTAATATTAAAAATTCTCCTTAATGGGATCAGAGGATTGTTTCATAAGTTTGAGCATAATGAAAGTACTCACATTTTAAGGAACAACAACTTAGATTCAAACCAATTAGATGACATAGGTGTTAAGTTAATCCAAGGAGATCTCATAATAATAATAAAAACTAAATCTTTGATCCCTTAATGCAAGTTTTTAATCTCCTTTGTTGTTGGTCGTTGCACAGAAATCCAAATGAAAAAACCAGAGGCAAGCAACATGATAGTTGGATACCATGAATTTGTTTCCTGGTCTAAATAAATGGACCTTCAATCATTTTCATTCCCCTTCTTAGTTGATTGTATGAAGTCATGTTTGTTTGCTCTAGTTGTAAAGGATGCACTCCCCCCCATGCATTTTTCTGGAGCAAACGTTAGGGGAGATTATGTGATCTTGTAAGAGAAATGTTGGTTGCTTTCTAGTCATCATCATGATGATTCAAGATTAGTTGTGAAGGAGGTATATCCTATGGAGGTTGGAGGTTGGGTATGCTAACATTTCAGTGTTGGGGTCTTTAAGCAGGTGATTTATTTTAGTAGATTGAATTCAATATCAATCAGTATAAGCAATGTTTAGGGACACAAGAGGAAGATGGTGATGAAGTAATTGGTATATTGAGGCTTAGGATTCGTTATAATTAGTTGTTTTCTTATTTAATAATGGAAATGGAGAAAATATTAGATCATAAATCAGAGATGAATATAATAGAGGATGAGATGAGGATTATAAGATGCCAAATGGAGGAAATTAAAATGTAGTTAGCAAAAAATAGTTAGGATCCCTCTCACTTAGTGAATTCTATGAACATGAAGACTATGAAGGTCCATATCTCAATGAATAGTTGACCAAGAGATGGACAAGATGGAGGAGATAGATCTTAAGGGAAAAGACTCCAAAAAGTAAATATAGTATTTCATGAATTATAAGTTTTAAATGTTAGATCTCAAACTTTTGTGATCCACGTTGTAGATAAATGTCTTTCGGAATAATCACATCATTAGGATTTGTTCGACGTTTTGAACCAACCCTTCTAACCCCCTGGTTAACTACATGGGTTAGTCATGGAAAGAATATAACACAACCCAACAGGTTCATCCTCAGGACAAGGTGAAATGTGGACCAAATCCTAATGATGTGATTATTCTGAAAGACATTTATCTACAATTTTTAAATGTATGTAGGAACCTTTTGTAAGGTATTTATAGTTAAAGGCATTAGATATTTTGGTGTGTATATAGAGGAAAATTTTGAAGAATTGTTGGTCTGATCTAAATTAGATGCATTTACAAATCCTATAAAGCCAATTTTTTGCCTTTAACATCCTCATGGACTTATCATATTGATTTATATAATATAAATTTTACAATTATGATTAAAAATTTTATCCAATATCAACATTATTATGGACATCCTCCCCATATTCAATAAAAATAAAACAATAATATATATTTAAAAAATAAAAAAACAAACAAACAAATTATAAGTGTACTTAAAACTAAAAAATCTCTCACATATGTATGTTTGATGGTAAAAGAACTTAAGTCTCTAACCTTCCATTATCATTATTCCATATATTCTTTGAAACTTCCATTATCATTATTCCATAGATCCTTTGAGAGAAAAAATAAATTTATATTTATTGTACACACTGTTATCACCTGGATTAAACCTCAGGCCGAAAGAAGGCAATGCCAAGGTAACCACAAACCATGCTTAGCCAAGTAGCTAGGCCTACTAGGCTGGGAGAGGGCTCTCTCCGTAAGGATCTCAGCCAAGATGACTGGATCAGGTAAAAGATATTAGGCTAGGTATAGTAGCACGAAAGTTTTGATTGGATTTTGAAGGGGTTTTTCCGGATCAGGAGGAGCTGGACAGTTTAGGTCTAGGGAATTAAGTTAGAATTGCAGGGTGTTCAATGGGGCAAGGTAGGCATAGGCTTTAGCACTCAAGGGCTTGATGGGATGAGATGTTTATACTGGTGAGAAGCTAATAAGGGCATGTGAAAACCATGGATCCTTCCTAGACTGCAGAAAACATGAAATGATGAATGGTTTCCCAAGGCAGAGCACTAATGCAATGAATTCCACCTATCAAATTAAAAACATTCAACTAGAAGCAATGAAATGATTAAAGAAGAATACAAAACAAATTAACATATGATTACAGAAGGAGAAATTGTACTAAAACTCATACCACATGGATCCCATAAAAATAGCTGCAACTCTGATTAATCTCCTGCCAAACTGCTTACAAAAGGTGTACAATCAAGGTCTAAGCATCCAACTAAGTCCATCCCTTTACAATGAGAAAAAAGAAGAATATATAGACATGAATTCAACCTCCTAACATCCTTAGGGGTCGAATCCCTAAGATGAGGAGCTAATCTAACTAATACTAAACAAGAATTAGGAATATAGGCATCATCAACAACTTGCCTCTAAAAGTGAAAAACGGATTCATTTGAGCTCAAACTAACTTCTAAGGCAATGAATCTACCCTCTATTACTATTTATCTATCATAATGACATGCCAAGTCATCATTTACAATGGTGAATCATCATCCATGAGAGCGAATCCATGATCATAGTAAAAAACTGGACAAATAGCAACCTGAGCAAAAACTGCCCTATGCACAGTGCCACTAGCCCAACGCACAGTGCCACTTTCAAAACCCTTTTGGAGGCCTTCCCTGCATCCAAATTGAGCCCATGATATCTCATTAGAAATTTCGTCAAGTCTACCTTCCAAAACACCTAAAATTTCTAAATTTGAAGCTCATTTGACCCCTCAAAACGTGATTCTCCCAAGACTGCTTATGTGTGTCCAAAAAGTGGCAGAAAGGTCATTTTTAGGGTGTTTTTTGACGTTTTGGTGGACCAGATCTGCCCCAAAAACTTTGAAACTTGCTAAGGTGCATTTCCTCTTTACTCTAAATAAAAAAATGCAAACCATTTCTTCATTGAGTTCCCCGAGGAAAATCACAGCGCCAGTGGCACTGCGCATCTAGGTAGTTTTCCTGTAAAAAGAATTCCAAAATTTGCAAGTGACAAAATTTCTTCTAAACTTGCTCAAAATTTGTGAGAAGCATCCTCATCAAGTTTCTTGATGAGCCAAGGAAGTTTCAGCAAGAATCCTAAGCCTATCCTCCTCCTTTTTTCCTTTCAACGCCCGCCTTAGCCTAGTTTTCATTTTCTTGACCCTCATATTGCAAATCTTGTTTCGAGTCCTGTAATGATAGGCCATGTGTCTGATAATCTGATTGTCTCTATTGGCCTTCTGTAGCAGCTTCTCAAGGTGCAAGTTGACTCTCTTAAGCCAAGTTTCTCTATCCTCTTCAATCTCCTTCTCAATAGGAGTCAAAGGGACTTGTACCTCTTTGCCACTTTGTCATTTCATCTTGAGCATTTCTTGCTCCATGAGGACTTGTTTGTCACTCAATTTCTTATTTTCTTGCTCCAAATATGTGATGACATATTTGGCCCTCTCCAAATTGTTTGCCAAAGCTTGTACTTGAGCTTCCCTTTCTTGTATGATGATGTCTTTGATGATTTCCTCATCCTAAGCCTCCAAATCAATGATTTCTACTCCATGATGGGTATATCACTACTTCGGCTCATCATGCTCAGTCAAGTCAAAGTCCCTTTCCTCCTCATCATCAAGACTCTACTCTGGCATCTTTTCTTTCCCTTTGTGCAGTTGATGCACCTGTACCTTCTATGCTGAAGAAGAAGGCAAAGCCCCTTCCACATCCTGTGGAGCTAGCATTTGCCTATGGACTGATGAAGAAGGCAAGGTCCCTTCCACATCTCGTGGAGAAAACACTTGCCTATTGGCTGCAAATAATCTCCTTGTGCCCCTCTAATATGTCATGTAAATGGGCACCTCAATAATTCTGGTCTCCTTGGCTTCCTCATTCACCTGAACACTGCTAGAAGGTCCTCCTGCTTCTTGTGACACCAATGGAGGAATTTGAGGACCCTTGAAGATATCATGAGAAATAAAAGTCTCCTAAGAGATGTTGAGGAGACTGAGATGATGAAGCACAATGATCTTGATCAAGCAGTAGTGATAGAGATTACTCATCTGCTGAGGGTATGGATTTTTCTAGAATATGAGCCATCTTCTCAATATTTTTGAATAAGAAGTAAGGGAGGTTTAACATCTTCACCCTAGTAAAATGCATGAGGAACCTAATGTGATAGGTGTATAGCCTGGAGAATCTGCCCTCACAAGTGAAATACTTCATGATGATTTTCAGCATGGGAACATATTTGTCCTTGAGAAATCTGAAAGGAAAAAGTCTCTTCACCTCATTTATATACTGGGGTTTGATATAAGGCTCATAGTAGTGTTCATCCAGGTCCTGGGCCTTATACCACCTCTCCCCTACATTCAGAATCCTGGTGGCATCTGAGATGATAGAAGGTGAAACTGTGAATGTTACCCCAGCAAGAGTCACCTTGTTGTCCCGAAGATGAGCCACAAAAAGTCTAGTGAGCTCAGGGTGATGCTAAACTCTCTCTACCTGCTCACAGAACTCATAGTAGCCAAGGTATCTGAAACATGTGACAGCCAACTGAGAGGCCTCCAATTCCCTAAGGTTTGATGGCTCTTCTCTGATAATCTTGCCTCCCTTGTGTGGTTTTCTTTGTTTCCTAGCTTTGTCTGTTGAGGTGTCATTGCTTGTGTTTGCCTCCTCCTCATAGTCTCAGTCCTCTTGGTCCATGTTTGCAAGGTTGAGGTTGTATGAAGGGAATGAGTGAAAGTGTTTTTAGGAATGAGGGGATGGGAGATGAGCTTGTGGCTAGGAAATAAATGAAGGAGTAGGAAATGAGAGGGAGGGCTTGTTTTGAGAAATTGCCCTTAGGGAAGAGGGATAAAAGGGATGGGAAATATGAAATAGGGATAAAGGGACAAAGGGATAAGGGATAGGGAAATAGGGATAAGGTTTATAACTGTAGTGAGTGACAGGAGGAACAATCATAGTTTAAGGTTTCTAGGCATACAAGGGAGATTTTTAGGGTTTCATGTTTATCAAGGAAAATGATGATTATGATGTGGATATGCAAACAAAACCAAAGTGAGGGATGTCAACTTACTTGTAGGCAGGTGAGAGAGAGAAAATTTGGATTTTGTGGAAGTTTTAAGGCTTTTCTATCCTTCCTACTCAACGCGCAGCGCCGGTGCCCAGGCGCACAGAGCCAGACTCAACACGCAGCGCTAGTGTAAGATTGTACTTGGGAAATTTTCCAGATGCGTAGTGCTGGTCTCAACGCGCAGCGCTTAGCCTTCAACGCGCAACACCAACTTGTCTGCCTCAAAAGTGCAGCATCGCTCTGCCAAAGTGTAACGCCACTTCTCCACTTCCCCAGAAGCGTAGCGCCACCCTCCAAAAGTACAATGCCAAGCTTTCCTTCGCCTAAAACTCACTCAATCTTGCCTCTTCTTCTCACTTTTTTGACTTCCTACTTGCCAATGAGAATAATGAACATGGAAATGAAATGTGGGAGCTTAAATAGGAGTAGATTTTGATTTTTCATTTGAAAAACCCACTTTCTAATGTTTCTTGTCCTTCTTGAAAACTCTGTTTTAATGCCTTTTTCTTCTTTATGTCTTTGTAGGTGGATAAATGCTCAACTTGAACTAATTTTTGCAATGTTTCTTTGTCATGCAGCTAGGAGATATTCTCTAGTGTAGCTGGGATCAGTTGTTACATATAGTGACTTAAAATTACATAAGAAATACAAATAAACTCAAAATACTCTGTTTTTCACCTCAAAAACATGTTTTTGAGGTGAAAATTACATTAGGTTAAAAGATAATTATTCATTGGCTATGACCTTCAAGCCATAATGCTTGACTTATTTATTATCCTCATACCCTTGCTGACCTTTATTTACACAGAAAATCAGGCATCTTGACCTTGGTGATGAAACCCTAAGACCTAATGAAACATGCCCTATGGCCTAATGGACCATGATTGTAGATTGACCATGAAACCATAACTGAAGACAACCTGAAGAAGGGTCAGCAAGTATGCTCTATGAGGGAAAAACTTAGATTTCTGAAGAGAATACAACCATCAGTGGATCATTATGACATGACCTAATGGAATGATGTAAAATTTTCAGTATGGGACCCCTAAAATGAAAATGCGAAGAGAGAATTTGATCCCTGATGGAAGTATGCAGATACTGACACTAACATTGGCCTTATTAGGGATGGCAGCTCCTTGGAGGTGTCAAGAACACCATAGACCAAGTGCCTCATCCATTGGGAAATATGGTCAAAACAAAAAAAAAAAAATGAAAAAATGACTCAATACAAACTAAAACTGACTCACAAGCAAATTGACTCTAAACTTGACTAAAAAAAAAATCAACCAAATTTGACACTAATCATTCAAACTTTATAGCCTTCACTTCGGGCCCCAAGCCCAAATGACAATGTACTTGAAAACTTGCAAGGAAAATCAAACTGATATATACAATGAAGGTGAAGTAACTTTAGGGAACAACCTCAAAAGTAGTAGTGCTTCACAAGCCTACCATTCACTAGCCCTCCTGAACAATCTTGACCATCCATTTCCTTCAACAAAAATGCATTATGTCCCTGATAAGCTAAGATGTTATATGGTCCTTTCCATAAATTTTCAAACTTACCATGCTTGCCCTTTTCCTCATTCTGTGCATCCCACCGCAACACTACATCCTCTAGTTGAAACTTTTCTGCTTTGGTTTTTGCTTGCAACCAGAAAGTGTTATGGGAAACCTCTTCTCTTGTCTACTGAAGGTGAATCATTTGATTAATTATGTGTTGAATATCATCCTCTTTGCTGCCAACATCCTGTAATAATCTCATGACCGGGACTGCAAGTGATGTAGGAAATACTGTATCAGTTCCATAAACCAACTCAAAGGGTGACATACCTATGGATTTCTTGTTGCTCACTCTATTGGCTCGCAAGGCATTAACAAGCTTCTAATGCCAATTCTTCTTGTTTGCCTCCAACATTTTTGTGATAATGTTCACCAAGGATTTATTTGATGATTCAGCCAGCCCATTGCCTTGTGGGTAGTATGCCATGGAATGACCCAATGTAATATTGTACTTGTGTCAAAACTCAACCATTTTCTTGGACTTAAATGCTGCTTCATTATCTGTTATAATCTTGTGAGATCACCCAAAACGAGACAAGATATTAGATTCTAAAAATTGGATAATTACCGTATTTGTGGCTTGCCTTGTCGGAATGGCCTTAATCCACTTGGTGAAGTAATTAGTAGCTGTCAAGATCCATATGTGTTGTGCTGATGATGTAGGATGGGTTTCCCCTATGAAATCAAGTCCCCACTACTGGAAAGGTGCATTTACTTCAACTGGATTCAAAGGAAGAGGAAGAAACTTCCTTTTTTCTTGAAAAACTTGGCATTCATGGAAGCCCATCATTGTCTTATACAAATTTGAAAACAAAGTCAGCCAATAATATCCTGCTCTCAACACTTTGTTAGCTGTTGTTTTCCAAAACAAATGACCGCCACAATCACCTCTATGAAATTCATTCATTACCTACTGAGCTTCATCTTCAACCAAACAATTAAGAAGAACTCCTCCCGGATCTTTCCAATAAAGAGCACTATTTAAATGCAGAATTTTGCAAACTTGAGTTTAAGTGATCTACCTTTATTTCTTGACATTCTAGGAGGTGGTGAAAGATGCTAAAGAACATAAACTATATCAGAATACCAAGGTGATTTGAGAAACATTTCTAATACTTGAATGAGTGAGCCACCACCTTCGTCCTCTGACATTACTGCAATAAGATTGATGTCTAAATCATGCAAATTTGATTCAACCATCAATTTTGCCAAGCCTTGTTGTTTGATCAGTTTGGTAGGCTTAATCTTAAGATCATACTCCAACATCGCTGCTATCCACTTACCTCTTCTTCCCTCCAGATCAGTTTATATAAGAACATCATTGACTGTTGCATTAGGAATATATGCTATAGTATGTGAATGCAGAATGTATACTCTGAAATCCTTCAATGCTTTTATAAGATCCAGTGCTTGTTTTTCAATGATATTGTACTGCAAGGCAGCATCTCAAATAGTCCTACTGAAGAAAGCAATAGGTTGCTCCACTTGATCCCTCTTTTGCATCAATACCGCAGCCATGGTGTGCTCAGATGCAAATGAAAATATAATGAAATCATGAGTATAATTAGGACTAATCAAGACTGGGGCTATAGTCAAAGAAAAATTTACCAAATTGAATGACTTCATGGCATCCTTGGTCCATTTTACAGCGTTGTCCTTCTTCAACATATTAGTTATTTGACGTAAATTTTCAGCCAAATTTGGTATAAATATATATAAGAAATTCATATTACTATTGAATGCTTGGATCTCCTTTTTATTGCACAGAAAATCTATATACTGAATGGCTTCCACCCTTGAAGGATCAATGTGAATACCATCTTTAGAAATTATATGACCAAGAAGCTTACCCTCGTCCATGGCAAAAAGAATCTTCTTTGGGTTGAGAGAAATCCCGAACTTCCTACATTTCTGAAAGATAATCCTCAAGTGGTAAAAGTGCTCATCATCAAAACTAGAAATTACTGTCAAATCATCTAAATAAACAACTAAGAAAACACCCTTCTCATTAGCAAAAGCTATGTCCATCGCCCGCTAAAAATTGGCTCCAACATTCTTTAATCCAAGTGGCATTTTAGCATAGTTAAAAGTTCCCCAAGGTGTTGTGAAAGCAATTTTGTCTTGGTCTTTTTCATGCACCAAGATCTGATTATAGCCTGAGTAACCATGAAGTAGTGACATCTGTGATGCTCCAACTACTCTTTGCAGAATATGGTCCATCTTAGGTAGTGGGTAATTATCCTTCAAGGACACCTTGTTGAGGTTCTGGAAATCTATGCACAATCTTATCTTTCCAGTCTTCTTTCGTACCGGGACCAAATTTGAAATCCAATTAGAAAATCTAATTGGAACAATGATTCCAGATTTAAACAATCTATTTACCTCTTTCTCGATGGATGGCAGCATCTTTGGATTGATCCTTCTCAACTTATGTCTAAAAGGCTTTTGATCCGACTTGATAGGAATAGTATGCTGAATGATATCCTTGTCATACACATTCAAATCTGAATAATCCCAAGCAAAGACATCAGAAAATTTAGAAAGTAATCTAACATACTTAGCCTTTACTTCGGGAGACAATGTTTTTGATAGCTTTACAAGCTTGGGCTTATCAGCTGTCCCAAGATTTACATCTTCAACTCCTTTGTCTGTAGCAACCAATCTCGTTTTCCTTGAAACATCATCCTGATCAAAAAGCTCTTCTAAAGGTATGAGACCTCTGGAATAATGTTATCCTTCAGCTGTAAAACCTCCATCTGATTTACCTCAATTTCTTGGTCATTGGAATCACAATCATCATCAATGGAAGCATTTTTAAACTTTCCTTCATTCTGCAAAAAGGCATTAATTTCATTATCATCCCAAAACACTTGCTAATACCTCAAATTATTAGGGACAGCAGGCCTATGTTTGATATGAATTTAAAATTTCTTGTTAGAATTCATTGGGATCTTCAAATTGCTGGCCACAGTGGCGAGTGAATCTGCAATGATGTTTTGAGTTCGGGGTACTGTTGTCAAGGTATATTCAGGAAACATCCTCAAAATATCCAGAACTGCATTTCTATAGGCCCTCATCCACAGATTCTTTGCTTGATATTCTCCTTTTACTTGTTTAATCACCAACTCTGAATCACCATAAACTGAAATCCTTTTCGCATTGAGCTTCTTCAAAATTTTAAGACCTGTAATCAAAGCCTCATACTCCGCTTCATTATTAGAGCAAACAAAATCTAACTTGTAGGAACATACTCTCACATTACTTGGGACTTTGGTAGGCAGGAAAGCAAGGCTTTGAATCCAAATTCCAATACCAGCACCGTCCTTACTCACAGTGCCATCGAAGTCCATGCTCCAAAGGTTGGCTTCATCTTCTAGATGTTGAAATTTTGTTTCTTTCTCAACTTTACCTTGGCTGATTACTTCATTTTGCTGCTCTTCACTGACCTTTTGCTGTTGTATAAGCTGCTCAGAAGAACTTGCTATTTTTTCTTTTTCTTGATCAAGAACTGCTCTAAAATTCTCAGAAATTTCTGATACTGTTATCACTCAGGTTGTCCCTTGGCTCCTTAAGGGATACGACCGAGGTAACCACAAACCAATCTTTGGACTCCAGGTCCTAGCCTACCTTTAGTCAGAGAGGGCTCTCTCTTTGTAATATAGCTTTGTTTAAGGGTGATTTTAGGCTAGTTATGGTGTTCTTTGGGTTTTGTTTAAGTTTTGGTTGGAAGGATGATGCTTTCAAGCAGAGTTGGGATGCATAGTATGAGAAGTTCAAACCATTGGGCATGGAGTCAAGGATAAGGGCTATTGGTGCGTTTTCTTGGTCATAAGAGGAATACAGAGCAGGATAGCTACACATGGAACAATATTAATGCTGGAAAAAAGATCGAATGAATGTCAGAGATGAAAGGCAACTAAGAATCTTTCATTAGCTAACAGAAGGAGGGTGAATGAACTTTATCTAGGAGCAGTCAAGGATTCCTAAATAATCATTCATAAATGAGAGAAACAGTGTAAACATGATCATTTAAGTATGCATATTCATAACTATTTCTGAGGAAAAACATGTAGAAATAACAGAAATTGAGCGTAGAGTGTTGCTAAGCAAAGTCTAAGCTATTCTTCCTTCCTGCTATTTAGATGGTGACACAATGGTGGCATAAACGCATATAAACTATAAACAGAGGTAAGAAACACTTATTGGGCCATGTAGAAGCACAAGAATTCCATAGTTCACTCATCAGCCCTTAAAAAACACAACAGATAGTTCATCATCCAAGCATTCCAGCAATCTTTGATTATAGAGGCTCTCAAAGAATACAACGCAAGTCTGGAGAGGAGTTATCAACCAACCAACCCTTTAAACAATGAACAGGGTGGTTTATATAGAGAAAATATCCAAAAACTATCTACTACAACAAATCTTAAATAGATCTGAGGGTAATAAGTGCCTTTAGCCTAACTTACCCTGAAATAAATGCACAAAAGATCTATCTAAGCTGCGCTGGGGGCAGTTGCTTTAAAATTGAGTTAATATGGGTCCTTTGTTGCAATGAGCTGGCCTTTTATCCATAACTGTGCTTTGGGCTTTGATCCAATGCTCTCAGGTGGCTTTAAATATCATTAACTGTGATCTGAGAGCCTTAAATGGCTTTTACTGCTTTCTTTGACTTTGATGGAGGCCCTTTAATACTCATCTGCTTGGCTTGAAGTCTTTCACTAAAAATCTCTGACTGATACACTTTGCCGCAACTCTGATACTCTTTAATACTTGAATCGGGGCCTTTTCTCTCCACTGATACTCTCTAATATGTCAGGTCGCCCTTTTTCATCTCTTTATGGTAAAAATAGGTGTTGTGGCACTTTCTGTGGCTTTTGGAACTGTATTGGCGCTTGGCCGATCAAACATCAACAAAATGAAGAAATCCTGCAAAAATGGCGGAGGGAATGCAACCAGATAACTGTGTTGGGCCGTGCTCGTTGTCCGAAGCAAAATCTGGGCTTGGAGTGATCAAAAATGGTTGAAAAATGCATGTTTTCCCTTGACTGGAGTGTGCACAGGCACAGCTTTGAAAATAGCCTTTTTTCCTTTATAAAGAAAAAGACTGAATTATACCTAAAATCCATGAAAAACATAGGCGGGAGAATAATTGTAGCGGGGAATAAATCCTGGCCATTGGATCGCGCGGAGGCAGATCCAACGTCTAAGATTAAGTCGCAATATCGCTTATCGACGGGGCAGAGGGGCGGGGCTTTATATATATGCGATGAAGCGATGGAGCAATCGCCGATATCGCATCGGCGATCGGCTATCGTGGAAGGCTTTTAAATATAAGCGATGGGCGATGCGATGAAATCTGGGCCATTGATCTGGGCAGGGGCGATCGAACGGCTGAGGTTTAATCGCAATATCGCTATCAGGGAAACCCGGGGGTGGGCCTTTGTATTGTATTGCGATGCGATATGCGATAAAGCGGGGTTTGCGGGTTTTAACGATAAAACCTATGTTTTATAAAAAACTAGGTTTAAACGATAAAACGATAAAAAGGGGATTAACGATAGAAAAGAATATATGCGGGATATATGGGAATATGCGGTAGGAAGGCTTCCGATAGCGATATCGCATCGGAGCATAAAGGAATGGGGGTATATATATATGGGGCCATCATTGCTACCACCTCCGACAACGATATCGCGTCGGAGGGGGGGAATTCCAATCGGAGGAGGGTTTTATGTTATATAAAGGGGTTTTTAAGCATAGGAAGGTTTTTAATGCATCGGAAGGGGGATTTTTAATGCTTTTGGAAGGGGTCCAAAGCATAAAAAAGAGGGTTTTATGAAATAATAGAGGGGTTTTATGCATTGGAAGGGGTCCAAAGCATAAAAAAGAGGGTTTTATGAAATAATAGAGGGGTTTTATGCATTGGAAGGGGTCCAAATGCATTAGAAGATGGCTAAAGAGGGAAAATTGAGGGTTCTTACTAAGTTTCAAATAAACTTAGTAATTCCCAAGGCATATTTATGGTTATATTCCAACCAAAGGAGGGGATAAGTATATAAAGGGATTTATAACATATTTTAATATGGGAAGGGGAAATAAGAAGGGATTTATATAATAGAGTTAGAAATTAATATGGATTTTGATCAGAAAAGCGCTAAGGATAGAAATCTTTAGGCTTCAAAGGGGAAATAAGACTTATAGAAGAGATATGAGCACTCCTAAGCAAAGCAAATATTTAGTTAGGCAAAAGTCATGAAAAATGATGAATTTAAGAGATATCAAGCAGATCTTGACCTCTTTAGGGGAAGTTAGTGAATGATTTGGGGAAAAGGAAGAAGGGGAAGTTAGTCATGCCTCGCTTGAGCTGCTCCAAGGGAAAATTTGCCTTGCAATTGTGATTTGAATAAATATAACACTTGAAAACATGAAATGGATCACAAATCATCATTCTGTAACCTCAAAACTGCCTACCCAGCCTACTTACCTAGCATTTTGTCTTCTTTTTGTTTGGGTGCACTTAGACTAGTAAACCCAGCTTTTGATCTTTTCTTTCGGCTATCCTCCTATCTAAATCGATCCTTATTTCTTTCGGGGCTCAGATTAAGCTGTCGAGTGCCCTTGCTTCTCTACCTATCTACAAATCTGCCAAGATTAAACAGTTTGGACAGATATTCATTCTCTATCTTCTAAAACAAGCAATTTAAACCTAGGGAAGCCAAGATTAAGCTGTTTGGCCTTCCCTTAACTATGAAATCCTTCAAAAATGGAACAATTCATCAAAAATGGAACATAGTAGTGGCATTTGAGCTTGCACACTTTCCTGGCCTCTTGTTTGGGGTTCATTTCATTTATTTTTTCTCTTTGGCCAATTCATTCTTTTTGCCCTTTGATTATTCTTTTAGGGCATACCCTCTTTACATTTTTTAAATTTTTCTGAGTTTTCTTGGAAATATGGAACTTTTGCAGCATGAAAAAGATGACATATTTGGCATTTAAACAGTCAATCATGAAATATGAAACCTATTGCAATAGGAGGCTAACAGTGGCTCCACTTGGGGATGGCTTCTCCAGATGAAAAGCCAAGAACAGTAGGTCAGAATGCCTTGATCTTCAATTGTTGCTGTAAACTAAAATTCTCCTTCTTCTTAATGCCTTTGACTGAATTCTTATAAGCTGATATGCAGTATCCTTTTTGAGCTGAATTGCAGAAAAATTACAGCTCTGCTTCTTGCCTTTTGGGTGCTTGTAAACATATTCAAATCTGCTTGAGCACTTGCTTTTTGAGATAAATTCAAAACAGAGATCTGAATGGTGCATTTTCTTTGATCCTTCCTTTAAAATTTGTTGCGTTATTCCCTTATCAAACTACTATAAATAGACATGCTAAAAATACAAATATTAATGTACAAAAATAGAGTTGAGTTATATACATCAAAAGGGATCATGATAGTGCTTTAGCATTCGGCCATTGACAGGGCCTTCTTCAGCTTCTGTGCCATCCAAACTCTTCAGAAAATATGTGTTGTTGCCTTGCACAGCATGAATAATAAAGGGGTCTTTCCATAGGAAATCAAACTTGCCATGTTTTCCTTTGTCCTCCCTTCTGGAATCCCATCTTAAGACTTTGTTGCCGATGTAGAAATCTTCGGCCTTTGTTCTTTTATCAAAAATTTTCTTGAGCTTCTCTTGTAAAGTCTGAGCTCTGTCGTACACTTGCTCTCTTGTTTGCTGCAAATGGATGGTTTGGTTTATTCTTCTTTGGATATCATTGGGCTCAGCCTGAATCTCTTACAGCAATTTGATAATAGGGATTCCCAAAGATGAAGGGAACTTTGCCTCCATGCCATAGACTAACTCATATGGGCTCATCCCAATGGATCTCTTAGTTGACAATCTGTCTGCCCAGAGGGAATTTACAAGCTTTTTGTGCCAGTTCTTCTTGTTTTCTTCCAACACTTTCTTAATGATGTTAATCAGGCTCTTGTTGGATGATTCGGCCAAGCCATTACCTTGAGGGTAATAGGCTGTGGAGTGGCCTAAGGTAATGTGAAATTTATGGCAAAAACTGATCATTTTCTTGGATTTGAAGGCAGCAACGTTATCTGTAATGATCTTCTCAGGACAGCCAAATCTGGACAAAATGTTGGTTTCAAGGAATTGGATGATGGTGGAGTCATTGGCTTGCCTACATGGGATGGCTTCAATCCACTTGGTGAAGTAATATGTGGCTGTTAGAATCCACTTATGCTGGCCAGAAGAGGATGGATGGATTTCTCCAATGAAGTCAAGACCCCATTGTTGAAAAGGCTTCTCAGTTGAAATGGGCTTAAGGGGCAAGGGCAGCAACTTTATTTTGCCTTCAAAGATTTGGCATTTATGGCATGAAACAGCAAACTTTTTGACATCTTCAAACAAAGAGGGCCAATAGAAACCAGCCCTTAATATCTTATCAGCAGTGGACTTCCAATATAAGTGCCCTCCACAGTCCCCTGCATGAAACTCTTTCATAACAATGTCAGTTTCATTCAATGTTAGACAATTAAGCAATATTCCTTCAT
Organism: Pinus tabuliformis; assembly: GCA_031772625.1. Taxonomy (NCBI): domain Eukaryota; kingdom Viridiplantae; phylum Streptophyta; class Pinopsida; order Pinales; family Pinaceae; genus Pinus; species Pinus tabuliformis. The sequence goes on along the minus strand of CM062818.1, from coordinate 1,528,815,124 downwards.
GATTCTTCCAAAACAGGGCACTATCTAAGACACAAAACTTTGATGCTTTCATCTTTAAAAATCTCTTTTTGGTCCTGGACAACCCTGGAGGAGCACACAGGTTTAACAATATAAAACAAATATCAGCATACCATGGGGATTGCAAAAAAGCTTGACTGATCTGTGGAGTCGCCAGCTCCTGTTCATTGTCTAGTTCATTTATGTGTAAGGCTTGAAAATTTGTTTCGGACATCAGTTTGGCTAAACCTTGTCCCTTTATCAGTTTAGTGGGCTTTATCTCAATGTCATACTCAAGGATATTGGCAATCCATTTGCCTCTTTTTCCTTCTATGCCCTCTTGAGTTAATATGTCTTTTACAACAACATTTGGCACATAAGCAATCACATGTGAATATAAAATGTAAACTCTGAAATCTTTGATTGCTTTAACAAGGGCATAGGCCTGCTTTTCCATGATTTGATACTTTAAGGGAGCATCTCTAAGGGCTCGGCTGAAGAAGGCAATGGGCTTTTCCTTTCCTTGATCATCCTTTTGCAAAAGGACAGCAGCTATGGAATGTTCAGATGCAAATGAAAAAATGATGAAATCCTTATCAAATTGAGGACTTGTGAGGACTGGGGCTTGGGTTAAGGCAGATTTTATGCCCTCAAAGGCTTGCTTGGCTTCTAAAGTCCATTTTACCTTGGAATCCTTCTTTAGCATGTTATTTAGCATTCTTATCAGCTCGGCCAAGTTAGGGATAAATATCCTTAGGAAATTGATCTTTCCTAGAAATGCTTGCAATTCTTTGATGTTTCTTGGATAAGGGATTTGCAAAATGGCTTGGATCCTTTCTAGATCGATTCTAATCCCATCTTTTGAAATGATATGGCCTAGCAACTTGCCTTCTTCTAGGCCGAAGAGAGATTTCTTAGGATTTAAGGAAATGCCATATTTCCTACAGGTTAGGAATACTTGCCTTAGGTGTTTAAGGTGCTCTTGATCAGATTTTGAGAAAGGAGTAAGGTCATCAAGGTAGACCACCAAGAAATCATGGATTTCCTTGGCAAATGCAATGTCCATGGCCCTTTGAAAGGTAGCACCTGCATTCTTTAGCCCAAAAGGCATTTTCACATATTTAAAGGTTCCCCACGGTGTTGTAAAGGTTGTCTTGTCTTGGTCATCCAGGTGAACAAGTATTTGATTAAAACCTGAAAAGCCATCTAGCAAAGAGATTCTAGATGACCCCACTACTCTTTGTAGAATGTGGTCCATTTTTGGCAATGGGTAGTGATCTTTAAGGGAAACTTAGTTCAGATTTTCTAAATCAACACATAGCCTAATCTCACCTGTTTTCTTTCTTGTGGGCACTAAATTGGATACCCATTCTGAAAATCTGATTGGTGCTATAATTCTAGCTTCAAACATTCTCTTTACTTCTTTCTCAATCAAGGGGAGAAGCACAGGATTGATTCTCCTTAATTTCTGTTTAAAAGGCTTTTGATTTGGTTTCAAAGGGATAGTATGTTGAATTACTGAAGTGTCATAGGACTTGAGGTCCTCATAACTCCATGCAAATACATCGTGGAACTCTTTAAACAAGTCAACATATTTTGGCTTTTGATTGGGAGGCAAAGACTTGGACAGTTTTATCATTTTGGGCTTTTCAGCTGTCCCAATATTACAGTCTTCAATTGCAGCGTTTAATGGTTGCATCTTTGGCTTTTTGGGGATATCATTTGAATCAAAAATGTCTTCTAAGGGAGTCAGGCCTGTGGGCAGAAAGTTGTCTTTCAGTTCAATAACTTCAGCCTCTGCTTCAGCTATTTCATCCAAATTCATTTGTTTCAGCTCTTCTATATTCTTCTCATAAAAAATGGTTGGGAGCAGCATTTGATTTGCTGCTTCAGCTGTTATAGTATGCTCATTTAGGCTCATTTGCTGTTGTGGGTCATCCATGGCATCTTCATCAATGTTTAAGCTTGAAAATTCTTGTTGTAAAGTGAGGAAATTATTGATCTATGCATCATTTTCAAAGACTTGCCAGTCTTTGACATTATTTGGGAGTGCAGGCCTGTTTTTAATTTCTATTGTGAAATGGTGATTGGGCTCAAATAGCAGCTTGCATGTGCTGGCAAAATTAGCTAGGCTGTGTGCATGTAGATTATGGCTTCTTGGAATTTTGGCAAGCTTGCATTCGGTGAAGGTATCAAGTATTTCTGTGGCAGCAGTCCTATAAACTCTTAGCCTATTGTCATTTGTGACAAACTTGCTTTTCATTTGCTGTATAATCAGGTCAGAGTCTCCTAGAATTGAAATTTTTGTAGCTCCTAGATTTCTGATCAGTTTAAGGCCTAAAAGGAGGGCTTCATACTCTTCCATGTTGTTAGTACATCTGAAGTTTAATCTATAAGCATGACCCTCTGCATGATTATTTTGTGTATTATGGATCCATACTCTTGCCCCTGCTCCTAACTTATTAACTAAACCATCAAACTCCAAATACCATACGATTTCTTGCTCTTGACTAGTATTGAGAGTTTCAACCATTTTAGGAGTGGGCAGATTTGAGTTTTCTATTTTATTGAGTTCCTCTTGTGTGCTGGTTGCGTTGATTGTTTTGACAATTTCTTGGGTATGGGCAACTGGTTCCTCACTTATGCATGTTTCTTGTTCTAAAGCCAAAGGCTTATCATCAGTGGGAGGAGACGTATCATCATTAAACAAGATAAATGAATCCATATCAGAATGGATTGAGTAAATTGGAAAGTTTTGGGGCTTTTCCTCACTACTTACCACATATTTCATTAATGTTTCCCTATACAGTCTCTTTGGTTGCCCAAAGACTAAAATAGTGGCATAGGACATGTCTAGTTGGAGAGATCCTTGGAATTTTGCTCCCCAAGATCTTGATAAGAGCATGCCATACTTTGGTGGAATTTCAGCAACCACCACGTCCATTAGGATTGTTTTTTTGGGGTATTGGACTAAAGACACACATAAATCTTTGATTAAGCCTAAACACTTGACTTGACTAGAACCAAATGAGAACAAATCTTTGTATGGTCTAGTGACATCTAAGTTTAGCTTCTCCATTATAGCTTTGGGCATTAGGTTGTGTGAAGCACCTGAATCAAACATTGCATTGTGCAAGATTTTATCATGAATGTGCAAAACTAACATAGAAAGGTAAAATAGCTCCATTTCCTAATTTGCCATCGACTTCAAGACCGAAAAGGAGCTCAGGTTGATCATCTAAAACATTAACATCATCCGTATTCTCTGGTATTCGCAACGATCTTTTGATTTGCTGTATGTATACATCATGTTTGGCAAGATCGGAGAGAGGGATAGATATCTTTAATTTACCAATTTCTGCCTCTAAATCAAATGATTTTTCTGATTGGGTTTTGGTATTGTAACTAGCAGATTTTCCTTTTTCAATTGGATCTTCAATTTTTTCTTGGTTTTCAGTGTTATCTTGAAGTATTTCTATTTTGGAAAGGCTCTCAGGAGTGCTATTTACATTCTCTTTTGAGGAAGAGGATACAAAAGGCTGGTTATTAGAGGCTTGAACATCTGATATATCTGTTATATCCTCTATAGTTACTTTTTTTGGGTTTGTTTTATCAGCAGGTTTTGTGAGAACAACTTTGTCCTTTGTCTTCTTAGGCTGTCTACTATCATTCGTTTTGGTAGTTTTAGGCACATCTATGGTTCTGGTCCTCAATTTGTATTGTTTGTGCACCTCATAAAATGTTGAATCATAGCCTTCTTTGAAGTCAAATGACACTCCGGATCTAGTCTGAAATTGATTTATATCATGGTCATCTTGGTCTTCTTGGGTTAGAAAAACTTGTTGTTCACCCTTTAAACCCATTAGGTTGATATGAGAGTGCTCGGTTGGCTCACTAGATGTGGATGCTTCAGCATAGTTTTCATGAAAAGGAGGTCTTATATCATGGTCTGGACTAGCCCTTCTGACATTTGGGTTTTTCTAAAATTTGGATTTCTGATAGGATTGCTTGGTTGTCCTTCCCATGAGGATTTTCTTTCAATAGTTCCCATTCTATCTCCAACACTGTGCATGTTATTCATGATTGCATCTAGTTTTTGCTCAATAGCTAAAGGTTCATCTTTAAAAGTATTTCTTCTCTCAGCTCTTGCTCTATTTCGTTTGGCAATCAGATTTGCCTCCACACTAACAGCTATATTCTCCATCTCTGCTAAGGTTTGAGGGGCTCTTTCCCTCAATTGATATGCCATGTCTGAATCAAATCCATCAGGGAATTTGTATAAAGCTAGATCAGGTGGAGGTCTAAGGTTTTGTGGAATAGCACTATAAACATTGTTGAACCTAGCACAATAGTCTAAGACAATTTCTTGTGGGCCTCTTTTGATAGTGTCATACTCAGATAGAATGTGGAGTGGATCTTCTTTCTTTTCCCATCTGTTAAGAAATGTTTGGTAAAGAGCCTCTGGGTCAGCCATGGAATTTGCAAGAAGAGCTCTAAACCAAGGCCTTACATCTCTAGTCAAACTTTGGAAAAAAATATTCATTCTTACACCATCATCATCTATTTCATAATTCTCAAAATAGTCCTGCATTTTCTTGGTATGTTGCAGGGCTGTGCCAGAACCAGTACCATCAAAATATGTGATTTTGGTTTGATAATCCTGAGGCATAGCCCCTGGATTTGCAGGTAACTGTAAAGGTGCATATCTGTTAGCCATATTTACAGGGATAAATGGAACAGCAGGGAGAAATGGAACAGTTGGAACAGCTAGGATAATAGTAGTAGTATGTGTAGTGGATGAAGGTGTAGAAGAGGTGTTTTGGGAAGTGGATGATGAACTAGGGGAAACAACAGTGTGAGGATGGAATAAAACTTTAGCAGGGGTTGAACTGCAGCTCTGCTAAACTGTTTCAGAGCTAGAATCAGCAAGATCTTCTTTTTGCTTTTGTTTGCTAAAGGTCTTTGGAATTAAATTGGGATTTTCAAAAATAGTTGGGGGATTTGGGTCTGGATTTGACCTAGTATTGCAAGTTTTCTTCTTTGGAGCCAGCTTCCAGCTTGTTTTTTGGAATTTTCTGAGATTTTCCCCAGTGGAGTCGCCAATGATGTTATCACTCAGGTTGTCCCTTGGCTCCTTAAGGGATACAGCCAAGGTAACCACAAACCAATATTTGGACTTCAGGTCCTAGCCTACCTGCAGTCAGAGAGGTCTCTCTCTTTGTAATATAGCTTTGTTTAAGGGTGATTTTAGGCTAGTTATGGTGTTCTTTGGGTTTTGTTTAAGTTTTGGTGGGAAGGATGATGCTTTCAAGCAGAGTTGGGATGCATAGTGTGAGAAGTTCAAACCATTGGGCATGGAGTCAAGGATAAGGGCTGCTGGTGCGTTTTCTTGGTCACAAGAGGAATACAGAGCAAGATAGCTACACATGGAACAATATTAATGCTGGAAAAAAGATGGAATGAAGGTCAAAGATGAAAGGCAACTAAGAATCTTTCATCAACTAACAGAAGGAGGGTGAATGAACTTTATCTAGGAGCAGTCAAGGATTCCTAAACAATCATTCATAAATGAGAGAAACAGTGTAAACATGATCATTTAAGTATGCATATTCATAACTATTTCTGAGGAAAAACATGTAGAAATAACAGAAATTGAGCATAGAGTGCTGCTAAGAAAAGTCTAAGCTATTCTTCCTTCCTACTATTTAGATGGTGACACAATGATGGCATAAACGCATATAAACTGTAAACAGAGGTAAGAAACACTTATTGGGCCATGTAGAAGCACAAGAATTCCATAGTTCACTCTTCAGCCCTTAAAAAACACAACAGACAGTTCATCATCCAAGCATTCTAGCAATCTTTGATTATAGAGGCTCTCAAAGAATACAGCGCAAGTCTGGAGAGGAGTTATCAACCAACCAACCCTTTAAACAATTAACAGGGTGGTTTATATAGAGAAAATATCCAAAAAATATCTACTACAGCAGATCTTAAACAGATCTAAGGGAAATAAGTGCCTTTAGCCTAACTTATCCTGAAATAAATGCACAAAAGATCTATCTAAGTTGCGCTAGGGGCAGCTGCTTTAAAATTGAGTTAATATGGGTCCTTTGTTGCAATGAGCTGGCCTTTTAGCCATAACTGTGCTTTGGGATTTGATCCACTGCTCTCAGGTGGCTTTAAATATCATTAACTGTGATTTGAGAGCCTTAAATGGCTTTTACTGCTTTCTTTGACTTTGATGGAGGCCCTTTAATGCTCATATGCTTGGCTTGAAGTCTTTCACTAAAAATCTCTGACTGATACACTTTGCCGCAACTTTGATACTCTTTAATACTTGAATCGGGGCCTTTTCTCTCCACTGATACTCTCTAATCTGTCAAATTGCCCTTTTTCATCTCTTTATGGTAAAAATAAGTGCTGTGGTGCTTTATGTGGCTTTTGGAATTGTATCGGCGCTTGGCCGATCAAAACATCAACAAAAATGAAGAAACCCTGCAAAAATGGTGGAGGGAATGCAACCAGATAACTGTGCTGGGCCGTGCTCGTTGTCCGGAGCAAAATCTGGGCTTGGAGCGATCAAAAATGGTTGAAAAATGCATGTTTTCCCTTGACTGGAGCGCGCACAGGCACAACTATGAAAATAGCCTTTTTTCCTTTATAAAGAAAAAGACTGAATTATACGTAAAATCCATGAAAAACATAAGCAGGAGCATAACTGTAGCGGGGAATAAATCCTAGCCATTGGATCGCGCGGAGGCAGATCCAATGGCTAAGATTAAGTCGCAATATCGCTTATCGGCGGGGCGGAGGGGCGGGGCTTTATATATATGCGATGGAGCGATGGAGTGATCGCCGATATTACATCGGCGATGGGCGATGCGATGAACTCTAGACCATTGATCTGGGCGGGGGTGATTGGACGGCTGAGGTTTAATCGCAATATCGCTATCGGGGAAACCCGGGGGTGGGCCTTTGTATTGTATTGCGATGTGATATGCGATAAAGCAGGGTTTGCGGGTTTTAACGATAAAACCTATGTTTTATAAAAAACTTAGGTTTAAACGGTAAAACGATAAAAAGGGGATTAACGATAGAAAAGAATATATGCGGGATATATGGGAATATGCGGTAGGAAGGCTCCCGATAGCGATATCGCTTTGGATGCGATAGCGATATCGCATCAGAGCATAAAGGAATGGGGGTATATATATATGGGGCCATCATTGCTACCACCTCCAACAGCGATATCGTGTTGGAGGGGGGGAATTCCAATCGGAGGAGGGTTTTATGTTATATAAAGGGGTTTTTAAGCATTGGAAGGTTTTTAATGCATCAGAAAGGGGATTTTTAATGCTTTTGGAAGGGGTCCAAAGCATAAAAAAGAGAGTTTTATGAAATAATAGAGGGGTTTTATGCATTGGAAGGGGTCCAAAGCATAAAAAAGAGGGTTTTATGAAATAATAGAGGGGTTTTATGCATTGGAAGGGGTCCAAATGCATTAGAAGATGGCTAAAGAGGGAAAATTGAGGGTTCTTACTAAGTTTCAAATAAACTTAGTAATTCCCAAGGCATATTTATGGTTATATTCCAACCAAAGGAGGGGATATGTATATAAAGGGATTTATAACATATTTTAATAGGGGAAGGGGAAATAAGAAGGGATTTATATAATAGAGTTAGAAATTAATATGGATTTTGATCAGAAAAGTGCTAAGGATAGAAATCTTTAGGCTTCGAAGGGGAAATAAGACTTATAGAAGAGATATGAGCACTCCTAAGCAAAGCAAATCTTTACTTAGGTAAAACTCATGAAAAATGATGAATTTAAGAAATATCAAGCAGATCTTGACCTCTCTAGGGGAAGTTAGTGAATGATTTGGGGAAAAGGAAGAAGGGGAAGTTAGTCATGCCTCGCTTGAGCTGATCCAAGGGAAAAATTGCCTTGCAATTGTGATTTGAATAAATATAACACTTGAAAACATGAAATGGATCACAAATCATCATTCTACAACCTCAAAACTGCCTACCCAGCCTACTTACCTAGCATTTTGTCTTCTTTTTGTTTGGGTGCACTTAGACTAGCAAACCCAGCTTTTGATCTTTTCTTTCGGCTATCCTCCTATCTAAATTGATCCTTATTTCTTCCGGGGCTCAGATTAAGCTGTCGAGCGCCCTTGCTTCTCTACCTATCTACAAATCTGCCAAGATTAAACAGTTTGGACAGATATTCATTCTCTATCTTCTAAAACAAGCAATTTAAACCTAGGGAAGCCAAGATTAAGCTGTTTGGCCTTTCCTTAACTATGAAATCCTTCAAAAATGGAACAATTCATCAAAAATGGAACATAGTAGTGGCATTTGAGCTTGCACACTTTCCTGGCCTCTTGTTTGGGGTTCATTTAATTTATTTTTTCTCTTTGGCCAATTCATTCTTTTTTCCCTTTGATTATTCTTTTAGGGCATACCCTCTTTACATTTTTTAAATTTTTCTGAGTTTTCTTGGAAATATGGAACCTTTGCAGCATGAAAAAGATGACATATTTGGCATTTAAACAGTCAATCATGAAATATGAAACCTATTGCAATAGGAGGCTAACAGATACATCCTCTGCTTCTACAAGCTGAATATCTACATCATTCAATCCACTATCAGAGTACAAAACAAAGGACTCTAAATCAATATGTACAACATTTATTGGTTGATTCACAGGCTTCTCTTTGCTAGTGATCATGTACTTCATTTTCTTTTCCTGGTACAACTTCCTCAATTGACCGAAAATAGGGATGGTAGCATAAGAGAAGTCAAGTTGTAAAGTTCCTTTGAGTTTAGCACCCCACGATATGGATAAGAGCATACCGAATCGAGGTGGTATATCAGCAACTACCACATCCATCAAGACATTTTTGGCTGGGATTTGATCTAGAAACCACCAGATCTTTGATAAGACCAATGCAATGAACTCTACCGGAGTCAAAGGAGTACAAATCATGATATTTTTGGGTGATATCTAGGCCAAATTTTTCCATAATGGCTTTAGCCATCAAATTATGAGAAGCTCCGAAATCCAACATAGCATTATGGAGAATGTACTCATGCAGTCTAAGACTTAGATAAAAGGGAGGGACTTCACTATCTTCAGGCTAACCTTCTATAGCTGGACCAAAAATGAGTTTGGGATGATCATCCTCGACATTCACCATGTCTGACAAAGGATAAATTTGCAATATTCTAGATACATGGTGTTTATAATTACTATTCTTAACCAACTCAGTCAAAGGAATGGACACTTTTAACTTAGCAATTTCACTTTCTAAATTAAAGGATGAAACTTTTTCTACCTCTTTGACACCAATGTCCCTCTTATATGCTTGCTCTTTAGCTACACTATCTTTTTTATGATTGTTCTTCTCATTTGCAGTGATATTTGTTGATGGTACTTTGCTGGAACTCAGATTAGCAAGCTCTTTCCCTTTCTTCTGAGTGTTTGAGGAATCATTCTTTGATTGCACAGCCTTTCTTTTTTGAATGGGATTGACCGGCACATCTCTGCTCCTTAAAGAGTACTACCTCTTCTGTGAAGGCAAAGCATTCATATAACCGCATTGATAATCCTCATATTCAGCTTCCAAAACCACATCATTTTCTAAGATGTAATCTTCATCCCTTTGTATGTCTGGAACTTCTGCATATTCTTCATCTTCGGTCAGAAATATAGGCAGTGAAAAAGTGATTTGTTTCAATTACCGGATCTTCATCATCTTCTTCTTCCATACCTTGAACATAATTCTACTATAAGGGAGTTCTAATATGATGTTGTTGTGTTGGTTGCTCAGGTGCCTTTCTTTCTCTCTGCTTGGTTCAGAATTAGGGCTACTGCTGTCCTCTAAAATTTGGATTCCAGATTGGAGCTTCAGGTCTATCTGTGATGGTTAAACGGTCAACCATCCTTTCCACTATTAAAATCAATGTATCCATCTTTACATCTGAAGGAGATGCTTCTTCTTTCATGGTCACTCTTTTCTCTGATCTCATTCTTGCTCTTTTGGCCAGCAAGTTTTCTTCTACACTCACGGCATTCTTTTGCATGTCTTCTAGTGTGGTAGGATCACATTCTAGCAAATGATATGCCATATTAGCATTGAAACTGTCTAGAAACTTGAGCAAAGCCAATCCCTCCGGTGGTTTAATGTTGGCTGGAATAGCATTGTATACTACATTAAACCTCACACAATAATCTTGCATGCTCTTGCCGATATTTCTTTTGATGTTCTCATACTCGGACAAAATCTGAAGCGGATTCTTCTTCACCTCCCACCAATCCAGGAATGGCCTATGGAGGATTGGTAAAGTGGTGATAGAAGCAGCTGGTAAAGCTCTGAACCATTTTCAAACTTCACCTCCAAAGTTTTGTATAAACAATCTCATCGACACATCTTCAATTTCTACTTCATGGAGGTCAAAGAAATCATTCATTCTATCAACATGTTGCTGAGATGTAATGGTTTGAGTGGCATCAAAGAAAGGCATATTGGTTTGATAATCAACAAGCATGGCACCTTGATTCTGAGGTAAAACAAGGGGTGCATACCGAGTAGCCATAAGTTAAGGTGGATTTAAGGCAAGAATTGGGCTACTAGGAGTTGATGGAGTAGTTGATGGAGAACTAGGAGGAATAGGTGATTGATGGGGAATAATAGATTGATGGGGAAGTGAAGGTATGAATGAGGCGGGAAATGAACTTCAACAGTTGAAGGGAATAATGATGAACTAAGGGTAGTGGACACTGATTCAGAAAGCTCAGGGATCTTAGCAGTAGTGAGGAATGATTGAGGGGAATTTAGGATATGTTGGAAATAATACTGAGAGGGGGGGTGAATCACTATTATTAGATCAATTATTTTCCATTTCACAATCAAATTTACATACGCTACTTCGGTTAGCAAATATTGCGTATGTACGCAACTTCAGTTAAGGAAACACGCATATATGAGCAGACTTGTAAGTTAGATTATTCTTCAGATGTTAATCATTAATCTGTGCATCAAAACATATGAACAGTAACCAGGAACAGTAAAATAGAACATGCAATCACACATAATAACACCAGATATAAGGTGGAAACCCAATGTGGGTGAAAACCACCTACTGCAATGTGTCTCTATCTTCTTTCAATTAGAAACTTCTTTTTACAATGTTTCTGTACTAGTGCAGACTTATACCAGTACACAGGCTTCAACCTGCAGAAGGCTACAACCTTCTCTCATTCTCCAGTTTCTCCTGGAAGGGAGCTACAACCCCCTTAGCTCTTGTACTAGCTGAGGTACTAGTACGTAGGTGCTGACTTACAGAAGGCTTCAACCTTTTCTTTTCTTCCAGGGACCACGTTTCATAAATTTTCAGACTGGATCCATGAATAACATCAATCAAACATCAAGAATCTCTGCAATAATCAATCTCCTTTTTCACCAAACAAAAACTGAATCAAATAGTCACTTCTCTGACAGTTGTACCCAGAACACAGTAACAGTACCCACACACCAATTCTTAACCTAGAATACTGCAGCAATAAACAGAAGCAGCTAGAACGTATTTCAAGAGACGTACACTACTTCAATATTCAGAAAATTGTGTGCATACGCTTCTGTGTTAAGACAAACCTGCGTATACTCTGTTTTGATTTGCTGAACCAACATGTATACATGCCTTTGCTTCACTGAACCTACATACAGATCTACAAAATATAATTCACTCTTTCAAATATTCAGACATCAGTTATACCCAGATTATCAGATTTATAGATCAAGTTATGCACCAAATTTAACAGATCAAAATCACATAAAGATGCTATTATTCAAGCCTTAAGATTTGACCCATCAATAGAACTTATCCTTCTCCTTGCGCTTAGGTTCCTCCTTCATCAAGATTCAGCTCTACACTATAACCCAATCACTAGTATTCCAGATCCAGCTCTTTATCGGATATTCAATAATTCAGATGATTCTCTTGCCTAATGATCTCCTTCCTCTTTTATAGTCTTAGGCCTTTCACAATACCACGGTCCAAAACCAAAACAAATCAATACCATGGACCCAATACTTGGGATCAACACTTCGGACGGGATACCATGGTTCAAAACCATAGGTTCAAATACCAAGGACTAAATACCATGGACCAAAAATAAGTTCGCCCACATGTACGCGCTTTTCCTTGCGTGAAAGTGTGTGTATACGCATACGCGTCTTTTTAATGTCTAACCCACGTGTATACATGGATTGGTCAAGGTGAACCTACGTATACCTCATTTTCTTTCATTCTGAGAACCTGAACTGTGATCTGCCTTTTTGAGTGAGTTGCCATCAAGGACAACACCTGTGCCATAGTGCCAAACCTATGCCATAATGCCAACAATCTCCCCCGTTGGACTTGATGGAAACCCTAAGTCACTCAAAAACATTCTCCCCCTTTGACATCAAGGGCAAAGGGATGTGCTCCCCCGTAATACATGATGAATCCTCTGCTGTGTTGTGCTATCCAAGCTCGCTATCCAAGCTCCCCCTGACTATAGGCAAGGTCTGCAAGAAGATGATCTACACAAAAAAACATGACTTTATACATTATAACTAACCTTCCTATCACCAAAGACTCATACATACATCCATCTCCCAACCAAGTGGGGATATACCAGAATTGACTCATCCACCCAACCAAGTGGGGATACACCAGAAGATTACACATGACAAATAAGTACATTACATCATTCATCCCAGGCATAGTGGGGAAACCAACATAGGCCGTTACATGACCTTGATAAAAGAAATATAAGACATAGAGACAAAATATCTACAGCAAGACTCTGACAGATATCAACAACAAACATCAGTAGCATTTGTCAATCATTATTCATACCAGCACCCATGTTCTCCTTCTGCACCTGTTCCACCTGAAATCAAACCAACTAAATTTGAACCAAGATAATGCCAACAATGCATTATTAGAAGAATATATGCTCCCCCTGAACCTGTGCCAAATGGTCTCTGTCAGACCCATATCAGACTCTTTTCATCCTGAGCCTGGCCCCACTGCTTTTCTTCAAACCAACATATATGCGACTATACCTTAATAAACTGGTGTATGTACGTGGATCCTCCTTATTCAACTCGCGTACAACTACTTTTCTCTGAAATAGACAAGATTCAACAGCAAGATGATGCATCAACTACCCCCAGCTTCTGTCTGAGGTATTCAAATGTCTCCCTGGGCAGTGGTTTGGTGAGGATATCAACAACTTGTTCCTTAGAGGGAACATACTCCAATTTGACCTTTTGTTCAAGCACTTGTTCCCGGAGAAAATGATACTTGATCGGTATGTGCTTAGTCTTTGAATGCATGACAAGATTCTTTGAGATACTAATTGCACTTGTATTATCACAAAAAATGGAGATAGGTGGAGTACAAGTGATTTGAAGGTCTTGCAATGTTTGCATCATCCAAAGGAGTTGTGTGCAGTAAGATGCAGTAGCTACATATTCTGCTTCAGCTGTAGATAATGCAATAGAACTTTGTTTCTTGCTGAACCAAGATACTAATCTAGGACCCATGAAGAATGCACCACCACTAGTGCTTTTTCTGTCATCCACGCTTCCTGCCCAATCCGCATCTGTATATGCATGAAGTGTGAGATCTGTACCTCTAGGATACCATAAGCCATAGTTTTGAGTTCCTTGAAGATACTTAAAAATTCTCTTTACTGCCTGAAGATGAGTTTCCTTTGGATTTGCCTGAAACCTACCAACTATTCCCACTACATGCATAATATCTGGTCGGGTACCTGTTAGATAGAGTAGACTACCAATCATGGATCTATAGGTTGGCTAATGTACTGCTGCTAATTCATCATTTGCGCTAAGGCTGGATCCTATTACCATAGGGGTACATACTGATTTCGAATCCTCCATCCCATATTTTTTCAAGATCTGCTTGAGATACTTGGTTTGTGATAGAAAAATGTCGCCTTTGTTTTGTTGGACTTGTAAACCAAGAAAATATGTGAGCTCACCAAGCATAGACATTTCAAACTCTTTTTGCATCACCAAGGAAAAATTTTGACTCATGTCTTCTTCATTGCTACCAAAGATGATATCATCAACATACACAACAAGTATTAGCAACTTATCATTTTCAACTTTTACATATAGATTGCTATCTGTGGAACCTTTTGTAAAACCTTTTTGATGGAGGTACTTATCCAAGCGATAATACCAAGCCCTTGGAGCCTGTTTAAGGCCATAGAGAGCCTTTTTGAGTCTGCATACAAGCTTTGGATCATTTCCAAGGATAAACCCATCTGGTTGCTCAATATATACTTCTTCATCCAAGTCTCCATTTAGAAAAGCAGACTTCACGTCCATTTGAAATATTTTGAACTTCTGAAAGCTAGAAAGAGCAAGGAACATCCTTATGGCCTCAAGTCTAGCAACTGGTGCAAAAGTTTCTTCAAAGTCTATCCCTTCTTGTTGAGCATACCCTTTGCAAACAAGTCTAGCCTTGTTCCTAATCACATCTCCATTTTCATTTAGCTTATTTTTGAATATCCATTTTGTTCCTATGACATTCTTATCTTTTGGTCTAGGAACCAACTCCCAAGTGCTATTCTTTTCAATCTGCTCAAGTTCTTCCTCCATGGCCTTTACCCAACATTCATCTTTGCATGCCTCTCTTACATTTTGTGGTTCAGTGGAGGAGAGTAATGCTAGATAACTTGAAGCTTCTGAAATGGTTCTTCTAGTTTGTACACCTGCCTCCTTTTGCCCCAAAATTTGAGTTTCTGGATGATTCTTCTGAACGTACCTGGATGGAGTCTTTTCTTCTATCCTTATCTGTTCTTCTGGTGCCTCATGGGTTTCTTCTTCATCATGAATCTGATTTGATGTTGATGGATAGTCCTCATCATCTTCGAAATCTTCAGATTTTACCTGCCTAGGAGTGTTTCCTTCTTCATCAACCACTACATCAATACTTTCAACAATTTTTCCAAGTCTTTTATTGTAACACTTGTATGCTTTGTTGTGGGGAGAGTAACCAAGGAGAATGCCTTCATCTGCTCTAGGTTCAAACTTGCCAAGATTTTCATCAGTCTTCTTGATGTAGCATTTGCTCCCAAAAATTTTGAAATATTTTACCGTGGGAGTCTTACCATACCATAGTTCGTGAGGAGTCCGAGTGCTGTTTATCCGAACGTTTGTCTTGTTGAGAATAGTAACTGCAGCAAATGCAGCTTCGCCACAGAAAGTTGCAGGAGTTCCAGACTCATCAAGCATAGCACGAGCCATTTGTTGAACCGTTTTGTTCATCCTTTCCACTACTCCATTTTGCTGAGGAGTCCTTGCAGTAGATAATTCCCTTCTTATTCCATGTTCTTCACAAAAATAAAAAAACTCATTCGAGGCAAATTCCCCTCCTCGATCAGACCTGAGGCATTTGATTTTGGAATCTGATTCGTTTTCCACCAAGGCTTTGAATGATTTGAACTTTTCGAAAGCTTCATCTTCATGCTTCATAAGTCTTATCCAACACATCTTGGAAAAGTCGTCAATGAACAATATAAATTATTCTTCTCCTCGAGGTGACCTTTTCCTCGATGGACCACATACATCAGTATGGACAAGTTCAAGTGGCCTGCTAGCTGATCCTTCCTTCTCAGGGAAATTAGTTTAGGTTTGCTTACCAAATTGACATGATTTGCATATTGTATTGTCAGGAATTCTGATGTCAGGTAAATCATGAACCACCTGATATTCGCATGCTTTCCTTATATGTGAAAAGCTTAGATGCCCCAATCTTCTGTGCCATAGCCAGTGTTCATCATTCTTGCTTAGATAGCATTGTTGTTGTCCTCCCTTGAGTATATATAAATTATTTGGAGTTCTTATGCCTTTGATCACTGTTTCTCCTATATCAAGCTCACAAACAATGCATCCATTTGATCGAAATATTACTTCATTTCCTTGATCACACATTTGACTGACACTTAATAAATTATGCTTTAAGCCATCAACATACATAACATTTCCAGCCATGACCTTTTCTTTCAAAAGAATAGAACCTTTACCTTTTATGAGTGCAGGGGTGTCATTTCCAAATGAGACCTTCTTTTCCTTTTCTAAGGCACTATATGACTGAAGTTTATCTTTATCATGTGTCATATGTTTTGAGCATCCACTGTCGATGTACCATTGATTTTCTTGTCCTTCTGCATATAAGGCTATCCCACATCTTTCTGGTAGCGGTTCTTTCTTTCTCCATGTTTTGGGACTTAATGAAGCTTGCTCCTTCTGAGTTGTTTGTCGAAACCTACTCCTACATTCACAATCTTCATGACCGAAGTTGTTACAAATATAACATTCTATTTCATTTTCAAGAGCAGAAAAGTTGTTGTAGGTTCTTTTCATGATTCTAGTCACACTCCTTTGCTTTTGTGCTTCTCTGGTCATGATGGTCTTGTAGGCCACACATTGAGCTACTTTATGTCCAAAGTTATGGCAAGAGAAGCATTGGCCATTGAAGAAATTCCTGTGATCATCAAACCTTCCATTGTAATAGCCATTCATTCTTGAGGTAAATTGAGAATGATTTACCTGTGGTTGGTTGTAGCTTTTGTTCATCCTTGAAGTAGATTGCCCTTGATTTACTTGGTGATTTCTATTCATTCTTGAATTAAATTGTCCCTGATTTACCTGGTGATCTCCATTGGGCCTTTGTTGTCGATTGTCAACCTATTCACTTCTCCTTGCAGCTTCAAGATAACTTTTGGAGGTAGATGGCTTCTGTGCTTGAGATGTTTCTTTGGTGTACCCAAGATCTATCTTGATTAGAGGAGAATGCTACACTTTGATAATCTCATCTAAAGTTTCAGATCCTTTAGCAAATCTAAGATTAAGAGCTTTCGTTTTCTCAATGTCCTTTCTAAGCCCCACAATTTCACATTCTAACTTTTCATTGTGTTTCTCCATTTCAGCAAGTTGGGATGTCAGAGTATCTATAATCATATTTTTCTCTTCTAAGAAAATTTTGAGTTTAGAAATTTCTTCATAAAGACTTTCTTCATCCATAGCATCCAATAAATCATCATCTCCATTACCTTGTTCATCTTCATCACTATTTGAAAGTCCATCATTGTCTTCATGTGTATAATAGCTCTTCTTACTTACATTCTGTTTTCTGTTCCATCTAACTGGTTCCTTACCTTTGTCGATATTATCTTTATGAGGACACTTTGCAGCATAGTGACCAAATCTTCCACAAGAAAAACATTTGAAAGGTAGCTTACCTCTGAATCTTCCAGAATCCCGTTGAAGGTTCTTGACAAAATTGATTCTTCCTCTTCTTCCGACATATGTCCTGAGTCATCACCTTTTCCTGAGGCTTTGAATGCGGCTTCTCTCTTGTCTAATGGTCCCCCTTTTCTCATTTCGTAAACGGTTAGGATTCCGTGTAGCTGTGACATGGTAAGGATCTATAGATTCTATTTTTCTTCTATGGCGGAAACTTTTGATTCAAACTTAGAAGACAAAAATCTTAGAACTTTTTCAACCAAAACAACTTCTTTTATTTCTTCACCCAAATTTTTCATACAATTGACAATCTCATCTATACATAGGAAATAGTTAGCCACACTTTCATCACTGTACATTCTGAGATTTTCATATTGAATTCTAAGAGTTTGTAGTTTTGCTCGTTTTACCTGTTCATCTCCTTCATAGCTCAGAACGATCTTGTCCCATATTTCTTTTGCAGTTTTGAGCTGCATAACCTTGACAAATTCTGATTGAGATAGGCTCCCTAATAGAGTATTCACAACCTTTGCATTTGTTTCATGTTGCTTTTTACCAACCGTATCTGTAGGAGTCTCTGATGGAAAAGTGTATCCTGTTTCCACAATATCCCAAACTTCTGTACCAAGAGATTGAAAATAAGCCGTGATTCTTACCTTCCAATAGACGAAGTTGCTTCCATCAAAAATCGGTGGCCTGATTGATGATTCTCTTTCGTAGTTGTTCATGATGATAGATCTTTCTTCAAGCGATCAAGCTTCTTCAGAAGGACCTGCTCTAATACCAATTGTTGGAAATAATACTGAGAGGGGGAGTGAATCAGTATTATCAGATCAATTATTTTTTATTTCACAATCAAATTTGTATACGCTACTTCGGTTAGAAAATACCGCATATGTACGCAACTTTAGTTAAGGAAACACACGTATATGAGCAGACTTGTAAGTTAGATTATTCTTTAGATGTTAATCATTAATCTGTGCATCAAAATATATGAACAGTAACTAGGAACAGTAAAACAGAACAGGCAATCACACATAAGAACACCAGATATAAGGTGAAAACCCAATGTGGGTGAAAACCACCTGCTACAATGCGTCTCTATCTTCTTTCAATTAGAAACTTCTTTTTACTATGTTTCTATACTCGTGCAGACTTATACCAGTACGCAGGCTTCAACCTGCAGAAGGCTACAACCTTCTCTTATTCTCCAGTTTCTCCTGGAAGGGAGCTACAACCCCCTTAGCTCTTGTACTAGCTGAGGTACTAGTACGTAGGTGCTGACCTACTGAAGGCTTCAACCTTTTCTTTTCTTCCAGGGACCATGTTTCATAAATTTTCAGACTGGATCCATGAATAACATCAATCAAACATCAAGAATCTCTACAATAATCAATCTCCTTTTTCACAAAACAAAAACTGAATCAAATAGTCATTTCTCTGACAGCTGTACCCAGAACACGGTAACAGTACCCACACACCAATTCTGAACCCAGAATATTGAAGCAATAAATAGAAGCAGCTAGAACATATTTCAAGAGACGTACGCTACTTCAATATTCAGAGACCTGCGTGCATATGCTTCTGTGTTAAGACAAACCTGTGTATACTATGTTTTGATTTGTTGAACCAGCGTTTATACGTGCCTTTACTTCACTGAACCTGCGTATAGATCTACAAAAGATAATTCACTCTTTCAAATATTCAGACATCAGTTATACCCAGATTATCAGATTTATAGATCAAGTTATGCGCCAAATTTAACACATCAAAATCACATAAAGATGCTATTATTCAAGCCTTAAGATTTGACCCATCAATATAACTTATCATTCTCCTTGTGCTTAGGTTCCTCCTTCATCAAGATTCAGCTCTGCACTATAACCCAATCACCAGTATTCCAGATCCAGCTCTTTATTGGATATTCAATAATTCAGATGATTTTCTTGCCTAATGATCTCCTTCCTCTTTTATAGTCTTAGGCTTTTCACAATACCACGGTCCAAAACCAAAACAAATCAATACCATGGACCCAATACTTGGGATCAACACTTCGGACGGGATACCATGGTTCAAAACCATAGGTTCAAATACCAAGGACTAAATACCATGGACCAAAAATAAGTTCTCCCACATGTACACACTTTTCCTTGCGTGAAAGTGTGTGTATACGCATACGCGTCTTTTTAACATCTAACCCGCGTGTATATGCGGCTTGGTCAAGGTGAACCTACATATACCTCATTTTATTTCATTCTGAGAGCTTGAATTGTGATTTTCCTTTTTGAGTGAGTTTCCATCAAGGACAACACCTGTGCCATAGTGCCAAACCTGTGCCATAATACCAACAGGATATACTCATCAATTAACTGATTTTCCTTTTGGACTTCGAGATCTGCGATAAACTCCGGTCTAGAACTATATCGTCAAGTGCACTTTCAAACTTGGTTCTAAATAGGGAAAGGTCAAACGATAGATCAAATGGGAGGTCTTCTAAAAACAACCACTCGTCAGGGAAAGAATCTACTTTTATTGAAGGTGTGGGATTGACTGAACTTTCTTGTTTCTTGAGTCTTCTTGAAATCAGATTAGGATTATCCACTACTAGGGTGGGATTTGGATCGAGATTGGCCCTAGTCTACTTTCTTGAAGCCAATGTGCTCAAATTTCGAAGTTTCATAGATTGGTTTACAACTTTCCAATTCAGCCTAGTAAATTCTAAAACTCATCATCCATAAGCTTAAGAATTCAAATGAAATATATTACTAGGGTGATTAGTCTTTCATTTCCCCAATATGGTCACCACTATGTTAGCACTCAGAATGAACCTCAAGGCTGAGAAGAGGCAATTCCAAGGTAACCATATACCAAGCTTTCGATCTGGCATCTTTCCCTGCCAGACCAAAGAAGGATCTCTCTTTGCCAAAAAAACGTGGCTGCAATAAGTGAATCTGAGGCTAGCAATGAAGTACGGGGATTTGATTGAAAGTTGTGGGTCGAAAACAACAGGAGAAGGGATCATTGGGCTATGGAATTGAGGCTAGTTTCTGCTGGCAAAATTGGGGCAAAATAAGTGCAATGTTCAGCCATATAAAAGATGTAAATGAGAGAAGGAAAGAGGAGAAAGCCCACTGCCCTACAGGCATCAATCAAGGGATGGATCTACAGTGGCAGCGTTAGAAGAAAAAGAAACACCAAGTTACTCAATAGAGCATCTAACAGAGGATGGATTCTACAAAGATAACCACTACATTTAACAACAAAATCATTGTGATAGGAGCATCTTGCATGGATGGATTCCTACCACTTATCTTAGATAATGTTGTAACAAGAATTAGCAGAAAAAACAAAGCATGGAAATGAATTTACAAGAAAAACATGCTGCACATTAAACACCCTGATGGATCCCAAATCTAAAGGGTAGAAACTGCTCCATTAAAAATAATGTTTAGAAAAAGCTTTACACAATCCAAAGCAACTTTCCTTTGCTAAAAAATTCAAACCTTTTACACTTTGAAATTCATAAAATATATATAATTAGCTCATCCCTGTACTAAGGGAGTTGAGCTCAACCATCTCCCTAAAGATAGAAATAGTTACATTAAATTTGGACCAAATTTCTAAAAATAGGGGGTCAAAGATGAACTTGTATCTCTTGAACCATAACACTTGTTACAAAACTGAAAGAGCTGTTTGTAGATAAGGTCATATTTGATAAAAATCTCTCTCAAATTTTTGAAATTCATTTCGAGTTGCTCGTAATCTGTGCCACAAAATAATCTCTAAAACAGGAAATCTTTAAATATTTAAATCTGTAAAAATAGGTTGTAAATATCTAGCCAAATATTCCAATTCACAGCACCTCTGAATAAAATGAAAGAATTTTTTGTTATATGGCTCATGGTTGACAAAAACCTCCTTGGGTTTCTCAAAATTACATTCCATCTGTTGTAAAATGGTGCCGCACTACAATTACTAAAACAGTAAAACAAATGCAAAATTTGTTTTATTTTAATGTATTCTTCAAATATCACTGCATATCTCCCACATAGTAACACCTGTGCATAAACTGAAGGAGGTTTTTGTTATTTGGTTTGTGATTGACAAAATGTCTTTCATTTTTGTAAAACTCATGTCCATTACTTCAAAAACTGATTTTGTAGTAAACTTGTCCCTGTGTGCAGCAAATGAACTCAAAACATGCATAACCAAGAATCAATCATTCATTTCGATCATATCTTTTGATCCAGGAACTGGTTTTGGGCGTGTAATATACCATTGGAACGATATTTATGAGCTACTTCTAATGAACATACCTAGGATATGATTTTCACTGAAACTCATGTACAAAACATCTATGAAAACCAGACATAGTAAGAGCCCATTTTGATCCCTCGTGATAGGCTGCAAAGACTGGAACTAACATTGGCCTTATTGGGGATGGTAGCTCCTTGGAGGTCTCAAGAACATTGTAGACCAAATGCCTCATCCATTGGGAAATATGGTCACAAACAACAGTAAACCCAAAAAACTCATACCAATCCAAAAACATATACATACTACAATATGTACATAAACAAATACCGGAAACTGAAATGTTGCCTTGGGAAGCTTCTTTATTTACAAATCTATCCTACTCTAATGCAAAATTGATAGATCAAGTAATGTTGTAATGCCAGACCAACCAATCAAGCAGCTATGGCAATGATGATGCTAGGAAGTGCTTGAACCAGGACACAATTGGAAATGCTGACAGCCATACATGCACACAATGAGTATGGCTGTGTAAAAGACAATTTGTTTTGTCATTCAAACTAAAAAGATACTCCATATCTGCAACAATAGGATCATAGAAACCAGACCATGTCTGCTACCCTAACTCCTCAACATATGCTTCCAGTCGCAAACTGTCAATGCAAACATCCACAGGCATCCCTATTGTTTCTTGTTTTGAAGGAGGGAGAGTTTCCAAAAAAATTTTGGGATCTCAGAATTCATATGACTTAATTTGAACATCTATAGACTAAATATCCTTCTCAAATTTGTCAACCACTAACTCAAAGAAACCAGTTTTACCGATAAGAGGAAACTTCGGAGATCTCAAACATTGAAGCATGGTAATGAAAAATACCTCATCTATTTCAATATCCACTAACTAATCTCTAACTTCTTTTAAAACTTCACAAAACACAAGGTTTGCCATATACCCTACCATCTTATTTTAGTGCATGAATGGATCATTGAGCGTTGGAATCTCTGGATTGAGTTGGAGTCGCTAGGTGAATGTTTCAGCCTTCATATATGTATGATCGTAGTCCACCATGAGTAACCAGATCTGCAACTTGAACGATCTTTCCTAGAGAAGATCTGTCACCTCATCCCTAGTATGGTCACCACTATGTTATCACCTAGATTGAACCTTAGGTTGAAGGAAGGTAATGCCAAGGTAACCACAAACCACGCTTAGCCAAGTAGCTAGCCCTACTAGGCCAGGAGAGGGCTCTCTCCATAAGGATCTCAGCCAAGATGATTGGATCAGGTAAAATATATTAGGCTAGGTATAGTAGCACAAAAGTTTTGATTGGATTTTGAAGGGGTTTTGCCGGATCAGGAGGAGCTAGACAGTTTAGGTCTATGGAATTAGGTCAGAATTGCAGGGTGTTCAATGGGGAAAAGTAGGCATAGGCTTTAGTACTCAAGGGCTTGATGGGATGAGATGTTGAGGGCTTGATGAGAAGCTAAGAAGGGCATGTGAAAACCATGGATCCTTCCTAGACTTCAGAAAACATGAAATGATGAATGGTTTCCCAAGGCAGAGCACTGAGGCAATGAATTCTGCCTATCAACTTAAAAACATTCAACTAGAAGCAATGAAATGATTAAAGAAGCATACAAAACACATTAACATATCATTACAGAAGGAGAAACTATACTAAAACTCATACCACATGGATCCCATAAAAATAGCTGCAATTCTTATTAATCTCCTACCAAACTGCTTACAAAAGGTGTACGATCAAGGTCTGAGCATCCAGCTGAGTCCAACCCTTTACAATGAGAAAGAAGAAGAAAATATAGACATGAATTGAACCTTATCCCATCCTCAGGGGTCGAATCCCTAAGATGATAAGCTAATATAACTAATATTGAACAAGAAACAGGAATATAGGCATCATCAACAACTTGCCTCTAAAAGTGAAAAATTGATTCATTTGAGCTCAAACTAACTTCTAAGGCATTGAATCTACCCTCTACTACTATTTATCCATCATAATTACATGCCAAGTCATCATTTTCAATGGTGAATCATCATCCATGAGAGGGATTCCATGATCATAGTCAAAAACTGGAGAAATAGCAACCCTGAGCAAAAAATTTCCTACACATAGCGCCACTGGCCCAACGCGCAACACCACTTTTAGGTCCCTTTTGGAGACCTTCCTGGTATCCAAATGGATTCCATGATATCTCATTAGAAAGGTATTCAAGTCTACTTTCCACAACCCCTGGAATTTCTAAATTTTAAGCTCATTTGATCCCTCAAAACTTGATTCTCACAAGAATTATTCTGTGTGTCCAAAAAGTGGCAGAAAGGTCATTTTTAGGGTGTTTTTTGACCTTTTGGTGGACCAATTTTGGACCAAAAACTTTTAAATTTTCTAGGGTTCATGTCCTCATTTCTTAGAATCCATAAATGCAAAACATTTCTTCATTCAGTGCCCCTAGGAAAAGCACAGCGCCGGTGGCACTGGGCGTCTAGGCAGTTTTTCTGTGTAAAAAATTCCAAAATTTGCAAGTGACAAAATTTCCTCTAAACTTGCCCAAAATTTGTGAGAATCATCCTCATCAAGTGTCTTGATGAGCCAAGGAAACTTCAGCAAGCATCCTAAGCCTATCCTCCTCCTTTTTTCCTTTCAAGGCCCGCCTTAGCCTAGTTTTCATTTTCTTGACCCTCATATTACAAATCTTGTTTCGGGTCCTGTAATGATAAGCCATGTGTCTGATCTTCTAATTGTCTCTATTTGCCTTCTGTAGTAGCTTCTCAAGGTGCAAGTTGACTCTCTCAAGCCAAGTTTCTCTATCCTCTTCAATCTCCTTCTCAGTAGGAGTCAAAGGGACTTATGCCTCTTTGCCACTTTGTCATTTCATCTTGAGCATTTCTAGCTCCATGAGGACTTGCTTTTCACTCAATTGCTTGTTTTCTTGCTCCAAATATGTGATGACATATTTGGTCCTCTCAAAATTGTTTGCCAAAGCTTGTACTTAAGCTTCCCTTTCTTATATGATGATGTCTTTGATGGTTTCTTCGTCTTGAGCCTCCAAATCAATGATTTCTACTCCATGATGGGTATACTATTGCTCCGGCTCATCATTCTTAGTCAAGTTAAAGTCCCTTTCCTCCTCATCATCAAGACTCTACTCTAGCATATTTTTATTTCCTTTGTGCAGCTGCTACACCTGTACCTGCTATGCTGAAGAAGAAGACAAAGCCCCTTCCACATCCTGTGGAGCTATCATTTGCCTATGGACTGATGAAGAAGGCAAGGTCCCTTCCACATCCCATGCCTATTGGCTGCAAATAATCTCCTTGTTCCCCTCTGATATGTCATGTAAATGGGCACCTCAGAAATTCTAGTCTCCTTGGCTTCCTCATTCACCTGAACACTGCTAGAAGGTCCTCCTGCTTCTTGAGACACTGGTGGAGGAATTTAAGGACCCCTGAAGATATCACGAGAAATAAAAGTCTCCCAAGAGATGTTGAGGAGACTGACATGATGAAGCACAGTGATCTTGATCAAGGAGTAGCGATAGAGACTGCTCATCTACTGAGGGTATGGCTTTTTCTAGACAAAATGAGCCATCTTCTCAATATTTCTGAACAAGAAGTAAGGGAGTTTTAACATCTTCACCCTAGTAAAATGCATGAGGAGCTTGATGTGATAGGTGTATAACCTGGAGAATTTGTCCTCACAAGTGAAACACTTCATGATGATTTTCATCATGGGAACATATTTGTCCTCGAGAAATCTGAAAGGAAAAAGTCTCTTCACCTCATTTCTGTACTAGGGTTTGATATAAGGCTCATAGTAGTGTTCATCCAGGTCCTGGGCCTTATACAACCTCTCCCCTACATTCAGAATCCTGGTGGAATCTGAGATGATAGAATGTGAAACTGTGAATGTTACCCCAACAAGAGTCACCCTGTTATCCTGAAGATGAGCCACAAAAAGTCTAGTGAGCTCAGGGTAATGTTGAACTCTCTCTACCTGCTCATAGAAATCATAGTAGCCAAGGTATCTGAAATATGTGACAACCAACTGAGAGGCCTCCAATTCCCTAAGGTTTGATGGCTCTTCTCTGATAATCCTGCCTCCCTCGTGTGGTTTTCTCTGTTTCCTAGCTCTGTCTGTTGAAGTGTCATTTCCTATGTTTGCCTCCTCCTCATAGTCTCAGTGCTCTTGGTCCATGTTTGCAAGGTTGAGGTTGTATGAAGGGAATGAGTGAAATTGTTTTTAGGAATGAGGGGATGGGAGATGAGCTTGTGGCTAGGAAATAAATGAAGGAGTAGGAAATGAGAGGGAGGGCTTGTTTTGAGAAATTTTCCTTAGGGAAGAGGGATAAAAGGTATGGGAAATATGAAATAGGGATAAAGGGACAAAGGGATAGGGGATAGGGAAAAAAGGATAAGGTTTAGAACTGTAGTGAGTGATAGGAGGAACAATGATAGTTTAGGGTTTCTAGGCATACAAGGGAGATTTTTAGGGTTTCATGTTTATTAAAGAAAATGATGATTATGATGTGGATATGCAAACAAAAACCAAAGTGAGGGATGTCAACTTACTTGTAAGCAGGTGAGAGAGAGAAAATTTGGAGTTTGTTGGAAGTTTTGAGGCTTTTCTAGCCTTCCTGCTCAACGCACAGCGCCAGACGCGCAACACCGGTCTCAACACGTAGCGCCAGCGTAAATTGCACTGGGGAAATTTTCCAGACGCACAGCGCCGGTCTCAACGCGCAGCACCTAGCCTTCAATGCGCAACACCAACCCGTCTGCCTCAGAAGCGTAGCGCCGCTCTGCCAACACGTAGCGCCACAGTGCCACCCTCCAGAAGCACAGCGCCAAGCTTTCCTTCGCCTAAAACTCACTCAAGATTGCTTCTTCTTCTCAATTTTTTGACTCCTTACTTGCCAATGAGAATAATGAACTTGGAAATGAAATGTGGGAGCTTAAATAGGAGTAGATTTTGATTTTTCATTTGAAAAACCCACTTTCTAATGTTTCTTGTCCTTCTTGAAAACTATGTTTTAATGCCTTTTCTTCTTTGTGTCTTTTTAGGTGGATAAATGCTCGACTTGAACTGATTTTTGCAGTGTTTCTTTGTCATGCAGGAAGGAGAGATGCTCTGGTGTAGCTAGGATCAATTATTACATATAGTGACTTAAAATTACATAAGAAATAAAAATAAACTCATCTTCCTCATACCCTTGCTGACCTTTATTTACACAGAAAATTAGGCATCTTGACCTTGGTGATGAAACCCTAAGACCTAATGAAACATGCCCTATGACCTAATGGACCATGATTGCATATTGACCATGAAACCATAACTGAAGACAACTTGAAGAAGGGTCAGCAAGTATACTCTATGAGAGAAAAATTTAGATTTTTGAAGAGAAGACAACCATCAGTGGATCATTATGACATGACCTAATGGAATGATGTAAAATTTTCAGTATGGGACCCCTAAAATGACAATGCAAAGAGCGAATTTGATCCCTGATAGAAGTATGCAGATACTGACACTAACACATACATGATTTTTTAATCTATAATCATAAGATTGAGAGGTAATTAGTTGCATTAAGTTTTGCATATTAATTTCTTGCAACCCCACCCTCATATAAAGGTGGACGAGGGTGGGGAGAGTTAATATGAAAAATATATTAATAACTTTGCATATTAATTCCCCCACCCCATCTGCACTCATGTATGAGGGTGGGTGAGGATAGTTGTTGGACACCTAATCCGCTAAGGGTTAAGGTGTGGGAGATGAGTAGTCAAAGGGAGTCCAAGAGACGTTGGAATATGAATCCAACATTCACACCAATGTATTATAAATGTACATCTTGTGAATATTAAATCATTCACGTTTATCCTATTTGGTTATCTTCTCCATGTGTGTTTGACATGGTATCAAAGCCAAGTTGGTTCAAAATACCTATGACATTCTGACCTTGTCAGATTTGGTGTAACTCCTTTGATTTTTGGTTGTTTCTTTGCCATATGCCTGATCCCTGAAATGCACAGGTCCCATTTTAGCAATCCTTTTGCCACTATAACCTTTCGCTCTGCCATTACCTGCCTTGGTAAAACCATTTGTGTTGTGTCAAAATTAAATTCTCATTTTGTTGCTTGACTATAACGCTTCTGCAGTCATTTTCTGCACCATACACATTGGTTAAGGCCCTCCTTCAGATGATACACACTATGACAAGCCTGCGAGATTATTGTAAATGCATAGAATCTGGTCTTCAAGCATGCATAGCGCATGATAGAGTAGGTGTTGCGAAATTTATTCCAACAAAAAATTGGAGGTCAAACATTCACTATTGAAGCTTGAATTCCATGGAATAAAAAACTTTGAAGGTCAATTTCTCCATGCATGTTTTATGTGCAATGAATGGAGCTTATGGCATCATACTATATGTAAATGTGTTGAGCTCTGTGTGTTGTCTCTCTCTATTATCTATATGTAAATTGGTCGTGGAATATAAATTTTTATTTCTGTGCATTGGATTATTTCATATTCATTGAATAGATCTAGTCATTGTTGTTGCCGCTTTTGTTTATAAATGTCATGAATTATGAACCATTAAGAGTCATCTTGTGGCATTAGACTTGGAATGAATTGAGTCCTAAATTCATTGAAGTTGAGGTGATGATTATTTGTGAATTACTCTTGCATTCAATTTCGTGTTCATGATACACGTTGAACGATCTCCATTCAAGTTTGTTGAAGCGCATGTATGTTAGCAACTGACCATCTTGTAACAGTTGTTAGAAAAGTCTCAAATAAAGTTGTAGTGTATACATGAATGTAGCCAATATTACATTTCATCCAATTTGCAGTTTTGATTCCATGGAGTGGAATATCTTCTGTAACTTTGGTGGTTTGAAGTAGATGGCACTGTGAGGTTTAGCCTGCCTACAGGAGAATATAGTCTTTGTTTCAGGGTATAGCTTGCAAGGGTAAAATTGGGCTATCGGATTTATATATTTGAAAAAATCATGGATGGGGCGTGAGGCCTATTCATTTCTCTCTTTATACATATGATGGTCATCAAGTTGTGCAAGAGTACTATTTGTAAAAAGACTAGTGAGATTAAAAGTAATGATCCTATGATTTATGCTCGTGGAAACTGGACTAACATATATGATGGTGAGTTTGAGTCAAGATTGAGAAAAAATTGATGCAAATTGATTGCACAAATTCCAAAGGTGGGATTTGCTTAGATTTTGTTTCCATTATTCATAGCAAGCATCAGAAGGAAGCAATGAAGGCTTTCTAAGTATTATCTTTATAGTATATATGACCCCAGATACTCGAGAGCTTTATATGTGTTAAACTATTGAGTATTGAACGTGTTTGGAGTGTTGAAGTTTAAATGTGCATTGAATTGGTTTCAATATGTTGGGAATTATATTTATTAAGAGTCATAGTTGTTTCTTTGTTTAAAAGAGTCATTTCATGAAAATAAGCCAGCCATGGTCACCAGAGAGACATGAATGACTTTCCATAATCTATAAATAAATGAACCTTCAACTGAAATTCGAAGGTATCCAAATTTCATTTCAATTTGAACACAGTGGCATTTGAACACATTCTAACATTCGAACTATATATCAGATTTCACAGGAATATTTCTTCTGCATTTTATGTTGCATTAAAGGATGGATTATACGTGGGCTATATGCAAGTCTATAGAAGGAAAATTTTCTTATGTTTTAAAATTGTTCAAATTCTGCATCTTTCCATTACCCACAGAAACGTGAAATCAAAAATTTGTAGTTTGACATAGATTTTGATGCTCGTCTTTGAGACTTTGGCTTAGGCTCTTGGGTTCGATTTTCAACACAACAACTAATCAAGCATAGATATTCTACCATTTTTATCATTGAGATTGTCAGGACCAATTCTTTTGGTTGGATTATTTGTATTCATTACAGGTAGAAGAGTGGAGTTCCAAGAAAGTTTTTGAAGTTTAGAAAAAGAAAATGGCTCAAATTAACAATTTATTAGAGTTATTAAGAACTCTAATCATGTCTACTACTGAAAGCACATTTAAAATCAATAAGGGAACTCTTTTTGACATTCAAAACTACCTAGAAAATGCACAAGAAAATATTGATTCTTTATAGCTTGAGTCATAGTTATAGAAAGGTGAGCTTCAATAGAAGAGTTGTCATTCTAAACTATTTTTTGTTTAGAACAATCCTTTGTTCAAGATTGAGATAGACTCCCATCAATAACAAGACTATGAAGTTGAGGTTTATTCAATAGCATATTTGCATGCAGGGGTGGAAATTCGGCGTGCACTTCCCAAGCCAATCATCAGACCTTGGGAAGATCTTGTCAGTAATAAGAAAATAATAAGTCTTGGATATGACAAGGATGTGTCCTTTCATATTCCAGACTATTCCAAGCCCATCAAATTTAAAGTGTTGGATTTCTTCATGACAGTTCATCTTCACCTGTTCTTGCTCTTCTTCCACAACAACCATAACAAAAATTTCAGAAGCCAACATAATCATCATTCAAACATATGCTTCAGAAACAATCTTCATGCAAGAACAAAGTTTCATCTTTGATGGATCACTTCTTGGCAATGGGCTTCAACAACCAAGAAGATATTTCAGTCATATGTTAGAATTTCCTCTAGAGTATTAAAAACTCTTGCAGTTGATTTTTCTCCATCTTCTCACCTTGTATATGACAAGGGGGAATATGATGGTCATCTACAAGTTTCAAAGCCACATCAAGAAATCCTGAGACACAACTTGAACCTGTTGCCTAAGCCTAGAGCTAGAGGCAACCATACCCAGATTCATATTTGTAGCAAGAAACATAGAAGCCCCTAAGCATTCCTTTGGTTGGTGGCCTTCCTTAAACCACTGCAGGCTGTAGACCTCCCTTTTGTAGGTTGAAGGTCTCCCTTTCCAAAGCATTAGGGACACTTCCTCTAGCGTAATACTTCAACATCTTGCCAGACTTGGAAGAGTTCTGGGAATCACACTAAGCATTCCTTTGGTTGGTGGACTTCCTTAAACCACCACAGGTTGCATCCCTCCCTTTTCTAGGTCGAACGTATCCCTTTTTAAAACATTA
This sequence comes from Pinus tabuliformis, assembly GCA_031772625.1. Lineage (NCBI taxonomy): Eukaryota > Viridiplantae > Streptophyta > Pinopsida > Pinales > Pinaceae > Pinus > Pinus tabuliformis. The sequence goes on along the minus strand of CM062818.1, from coordinate 1,528,784,405 downwards.
AGGAGCACTTCATCTAGTAGAAGACATCAGCTTCTTGAGATATTTGGAAGAGTTCCATGAAATGCACTAAGTGTTCCAATGTTGGTGGTCATCCTTAAACCACCACCAATTGATACCTTGACTTCTCCCACCTTATGCCATTATTTTAGAGAGCTCGTTTAGCTTATTTCTATCATCCCTTGTTGTATTTCTATTACAACTCTCTTCTTGGACTCGTATATACCCCTTCGAGTTAGGGGGGAATGTTGGACACCTAATTAGCTAAGGGTTAAGGTGTGGGAGTTGAATAGTCAAAGGAATTCTAAGAGACGTTGGAATATGAATCCAATAGTCACACCAATGTATTATAAATGTACATCTTGTGAATAATAAAGCATCCACGTTTATCCTATTTGGTTGTCTTCTCCATGTGTGTTTAACAATAGTTAATATGAAAAACTATTTATACGCATTAAGTTTTACATATTAAACACACCCCCGCCCCCCCCCCCCCCCACCAACACCTCATCCACCCTCATATATGAGGGTGGGGATGAGGGTATACAAGGATGGGAATGGGAGGAGTTAATATGAAAAACCATTAACTTAGTAATTTTTCATATTAATTCCTATAACCTACATGCACCCCGACTCTAATATATGAGTGTGGGGATGGGGGGAGTCAATATTCAAAACTATTAACCTCCAAACTCATAGGGATTTAATATAGGAGGGTCGGGTGAGCAGACTTAATATGAAAAACTATTAATTGTTAAGTCCCTATGCAAGTGGGAGTTTTGTATATTAACTTCCACCACCTCCAACCACTCCTACCCTAATATATGAGTGTGGGGATGGGGGGAGTTAGTATGCAAATTTAATAATGCTCTCACTCATAGGGAGTTAATATAAAAATTATGAGGGTGGTGTGAGTGGAGTTAATATACAAAATTATTAACTCCCTATGTGTATGCGAGTAGGGGAGTAATATGACAAACTATTAACATATGAGGACGAAAGTGGGGGGAGTTAATATAAAAAAGAATTATGTTAATATTTTTACATATTAACTCCTTGCACCTCCACCCTCATATATAAGAGTGGTCAAATTTGATGTGAAAAAAATATTTAAATTTTTTATATTCAAAGTTTTTATGTTGATCTTAATATAATATAATAAATAAATAAAATGGTAAAAAATATGTACAATAATTAAAATTTAAACTTTGAACAATATTTAAAATTTCTCATACTCAAATATTTCATGTTGATAGAGATTTGGAAAGATGGAAGCCATAATCAATTGGTTATCATAAAACTGGTTATCATAAATTTCTTGAAAAGTATGTATAATTTGGATTTGAAATATAACGATATTTTTCAATATACAAAAATGTAAATTTTACTAATTTAAACATTCTCATAAGTTGATGGCATAACCACTCATGTATGAGAGTGGGGGTGGAGATGAGGGTAGTTAATATGAAAAAATTATGAGGGTGGAGTTGGGAGGAATTAAAAATGAAAAAATATTAAGTTTTGCATATTAACTCCCCCCACCCTCATCCACCAAATTATTAGGGTGGGGGATGAAGGAATTAATATGTAAAACTATTAAATTTTACATAGTAACTCCGTCCACCCTTATCCAACCTCATATATGAGGGTTGGATGAGTGGGAGGAGTTAATACGAAAAGCTTAACATGATGATGTGGGTTGGGGGACTTAATATGAGGGTGATTAATAGTTTTGCATATTAACTCCCCCTAGTACCCTCACATCTAAGTGGTTAAGCTATCAAATTATAAACACTTTTAAAATATTGACATTTACATCTCTATGTAATGAAAAATATCATTACATTTCAAATTGAAATTATAGATATAATTCGTCATGGCATCCAACTTTCAGATACTTCTTTATCATTTTATTGATTTATTATATTATATTAAAATTAACATAGAAGCTTTGAATATAAAAAATTTAACTTTTTTTTTAAGTTTAAATATATACAACCTAATATGAGGACGGGATTGAGGAGTTAATATGAAAAGCTTAATAATTTTGTATATTAACTCTTGCCACCCTCATATTGGGGATTAATTTTTACATATTAACACTCCCTACCCTCACCCTCATATCGGGGATTAAATTTTCCATATTAATTGCACCCACTTCCACCTTCACCTTAACCTTCATATATGAGTGATTAACTCATCTTATTAACATTTTTTATAATATTGATATTTACACCTTTGTATATTGAAAAATATCATTATATTTCAAATCCAAATTTTACATATTTCTAAAAAAATTAAAACAGATAATTGTTCATGGCGTCAAGCTTAACAAATCTTTTTCGACACAAAACCTTTAAGTTTTACAAATTTTAAGTAATTTTCCATGTGTAAGTTTTAATTATTATACATTTTTTTTCATTAATAAATTTCAAAATGTAAAATTTAGTTATTATACATTATTTTTTATTAATTTTATTTTGTTTATTATATTATTTTAGTATAATCTTGATAGGGGTATTAATATGGGAATTAAATGAGACTTATGGACTTGATGTGCCCTCTCGCCACCTCCCCACTGCACATGCCACCACCTCATGGAGAATGTATGGAATTGTGCCTCCCAAGGAGGGTGACAAATGCCCCATTGGCATGTTTTTCATTTATTTTTCATTATGAATTGGGTTCATTCCACCATGCTATTCATGCTAAGCCATTGGTTATAGCTCCAGTCGCTTCTTCAATGTCTCCTCTTGTTGTTTCCCTTTCTAGCCATGTTTTTCGAGTCCTATCTGGCTGCTCGGGCAGGTTTCCTTCTATCTACTTCATTGGGTTTTCCACCTCCCTTGGTAGCTTTTTCTAATGGAAAAGGCTTGGCCACAAGCTCATCACCAGTGCAACTTGCTTGGAAATTTATCATGGCCTCTTTCTTTCACAACTACCTCTTACAACGTCCCTCCTAGCTAGGGGGGCTTCACTCAATTAACCTCTCTCATGTCATGTGTGTTTGTGGCATACTAAAAAATACCCCTAATTTGACTACATATTGGAAAATACTTCTAAAATTTGCATTATTTAACCCCCTACCAATACAAACCCAATACAACTTCCTAATTTAAAAAACCCCTACTTTCAGTAGATATTGTAGGTGTCCATTTTTTCATTAACATTTTATATATCCCTTTATATTTTTTCATTAACTTTGAGCTCCATTTTTTATACCTTCTAGTATAAAAACCTTTACCCACTAAAATATGCTCAATATATTATGTCATTTTTTCATCAATATATATCCCCCAATATGAATGCACGTGGTATGGTATTTCTCCCCTAGTGAAGCCCCTGTGGTCCTAGCCTTGTCTAGGTCTCTCTAATGTCATGTTGCCTTTGGTAGCCATGACTTTCCAGTGAGTTGATTGTCGACGTGGAAGTTGTGTTTGTGGCACTTCATGAGGCTCTTAAGCATGATTATAAGTTGAATCTTCAACCTGCAGCTACAATGAACATACTTCTTCGGACATTCAAGAGGAAATCCATCTCGTGGAAGTAGAAATTCAACAAGAACAACATAGTTTTTTGGATTTAGATGCCATGGTCAACATAACCTCTTGGGTTCCTGATATAGATAACTATCGATTCTTCCAAAATCACTATCTTCATACAATGGTTTTTTATTGGCATGTGAAGCTCCTACTCTTATAGAATTTTGGAGCATGCAACTCCCATTTGTTTTATGTGTGTGATTATATTTGATTTGCTAATATTATTGGTCATTATTAGATAGGGATGGTTTATAGGAAGTTGTTGTAACTAGTTATATGTGAAAGATTTTTTCCAACAAGATAGTTCCTATTTGGTGTGTGGTTAGAATTGTTGGATTTTCACACTCACCTCATTGGGAATCAATTACGTGGACTAACCGCCACTCTGGGGTCCACCCTGGGACCACTCAAAAGTTAATGATAATGGGTTGGAATTTTACTAATTCCTGCGGGTTTTGGTGTAATGGAAAACCTCAACATGGGATCAAAGTCTTGCCCCAGGTTCGATTCCCCAATTTGTGTTTGAGGGGGTGGGGGGGTTAGATTTTCACATTGACTTCATTGTGAATTGGTCATGTGGACTAACCGCCACTCTAGGATCCACTTGTGACCACTCAAAAGGTAATTATAATGGGTTGGAAGTTTACTAATGCCTGCAAGTTTTGGTATGTCCAAGATATTTTATGTATCTTAAGACAAAGTTTCATGTATTTATATTTCTAACATTATTTGGTTAATGTAGAGAACTATCAACACACTTCTAGTTTGCAATAATATTTAGTCTAAATATGATTTGATTAATGTAAAAAGTGATATCAGCACACTTTTGGCTTGCAATAATATTTAGTCTCCCATATTTTAACATGATATCAAAGTGTACTTAACTCCCTCATTGGAGGGCCCACAACATGAAAAAGTAGAGTAGAGTAGAGTAGATAGTTTGAATGTGGATTGTTGGTGTATGTTTGTAGTAGAGTTTTCTTCTTTCTAGTATGTTTTTCTTGTTTGTAGATTTGACACGGTAGGAAGAAAAGCTACCTTTCTAGAGGATCTGTCATCAAGGAGAGGAACCGTTGAGTGCCATGTGAAACTAGGGGAATTGCGAGCAATGTTTTAGACGTTGAAATCTATGGAATATGTTGCTTGAGTTTACAACCTTTGGGGTAGGAGAAATTAACATGCTCCATGACGAGCCATACGCCACTTCCATAGTATTGGGAAATTTGGATTCCCATTATTAGCATCTAATTTTTTAGTTGTGGCTTTGCTTGATAATGTTTAGGGTCATGGTAGAGGGCATTAAGGATGTCGACAAATTTTAATGTTGAAGTGCTATGTGGAGAGAGTTGACTTCAAGAAGTCTGATACATATATATTTGTAACTGTTTGTGAAGATTTTTAATGGAAGGATTGAAACTACAAGCCACAAGGACATCCAGTCCTTCATTAAGCCACAAATCCATTCTATCGTCCAAGCCCAGGGGTTTCGCTCCCTTTATATGATTCGAACCCATGACCAACTCTAATGCCAATATCTATCTTCTCTCGTCAATGATTTCTCTGCATCCACATTGCTTTTGTCACAGGTTCCATTCTTGGCCGAAACATCTTTTTCATGAGAGAGATTGACTTAATAAGGGTGCAACGCATTATTCGCCATGGGCACAACAATATTGGTCAGGGGATCGAGTCTTGGGAGAGTAATTCATGTGAAATGTCATCAAGAAGATTAGCTTTTTGGAAGAGAAGGAGATTTTCCTTAGACTAGTGTTTGAGTTGGATGAAGTGGAATCTCTTCTCTACATTGGGTGAGTAGAGAAATCGGGTTTTGCATTGAATAATTTGAGGCCAAATACTGCAGTGTGGTAAATTTCCCTCGTTGTTCCTGTTGGAAATAATACTGAGAGGGGGGGTGAATCAGTATTATCAGAAAAACTTTTTCATTTTATGCTCAGAAACATATACGCTACTTCAGTTAAGTGAAACAGCGTGTACACGCAACTTTGTCTAAAGCAACCAGCGTATAACAATAAAACTTATGATTCAGTAGCTTATCTTCAGTAAATGCATCAGGACATTATTAACCATGATAGTAAAATAGGTGCAGTATAACAGAACAGATCATCACACAGAAAACACACACATGAACACCATGATATAAGGTGGAAACCCAATGTGGGTGAAAACCACCTGCTGCAAGTCATCTCTATCTTTCTTTAATATGAAACTTCAGTTTACAATCTTTTGTACTGGTGCAGCCTTATACCAGTACGCAGGCTACAACCTGCTGAAGGCTTCAACCTTCTCTCGTTCTCCAAACTTTCTTGGAAGGGAGCTCCAACCCCCTTTGCTCTTGTACTAGCTAAGATACTAGTACGTAGGTGCTGGCCTACAATCTTCTTTCCGTCAGGTACCACTTTTCATCAATTTTCAGACTGGATACTCCTGAAGCACAACATTACAATCTGAAGACCATGATTCATTCATAAATCATTGAAGCATAAAACAACCAATACTAGCATCATCAATCTTTGAATCACTGAACCACTGAAACCCTGTCAAACCCAGTCACCAGAACACAGAGCAGACTACAGAACTCTGCAATAACAGTCAGATCCAGCTGCAACCCAAAAATCAAGCTCCAAAAGATATATGCTACTACAATGAAGGAAACCCACGTATACACACGGTTTTACCGAAGACAACCTGCGTACAGATCTAAAAATAATTTTTCATAACTTGCAGCTGTACCAGATTTCAGTTATACCCAAAACATAACATTGCGTCAGTATGCAGATCTAGAAATACGCATAATCAACCATATAAAGATAGTTCATTTCAAACCATTTGATCCCGATCTCTCCTTAGATCTTGTTCTCCATCAACAGATGAGATCTCTCCTTAGCTCAGATCAAGCAATACATCATCAACCAATAACCTGCATACTGGATCTAATACTTCATCAGATGTTCAAGACTTTTTCAGATACATTTGCCTAATGATCTTCTTCTCCTTATATAGCCTTAGGCCTTGTTCAATACCAAGGGCCAAAACCATAGAAATCCAATACCATCAACTTCAAAACTAGGGATCAACACGTCCGTCGAGACACCAAGGTCCAAAACCATAGGCACAACTTCCAAGGAATAACCGCCGTGGACCAAAGATAAGTTTTCCACATACACGCGCTTTTATTGAAGCCAACCAGCGTGTACACGCGACTATAGCGAACCTGCGTATACGCGACTTGGTATATAGTGAACCTGCTTGTATACGCGACTTGGTATATAGTGAACCAGCGTGTATATATTTTTCTTCATACTTGTAGACTGATCATCAATTCCTTGTTGCTATCCTTCTGCACTATGATTTGTTATCAGTGTGATTTGCCATCAAGGACAATACTTGTCTCATAATGCCAACAATCTCCCCCTTTGGACTTGATGGCAACAACACCAAATCAAATCACTCTCCCCCTTTGTCATCAAGGGCAAAGGGCTGTGCTCCCCCTGAGTACATGCTGATATCTTTGCTTGGCTGTGCTGAAACATGCTCCCCCTGATTGTAGGCAAGATCTGCAAAAGATGTTCTTCAAAAGAACCAAGACTTATACACCATAAGGGACCTTCCTATCACCAAAAGACTCAATCCATACTCCCAACCAAGAGGGGATACATCAGAAACAACCAATTATATTACATCATTCATCCCAGGCATAGTGGGGAAACCAACATAGGCCGTTACATGACCTTGACACCATAAAAGAGATATCACAAAAAAAAATACATGACATAGAGACAACAGATCTAGACCAAGACTTATGAAGGTCACAAGCAGCATCTGATAAACATCTTTTTAGATCAGCAACCAAGATTTCTTTCTGAGCTCCTTCTCCTGAAACCAACAACAGTTGTGTACTAGAACCAAAAGCATCTAAATGCCAACAATGCTTTATGAGACTTTAAGCTGCTCCCCCTGAACCTGTGCCTGCTGCACCCCCTGAAACTGTGCCTGAAGAATTCTGACATACCCATCTCAAACCTTCTCCAACCGGAGTCTGCCCTTGCTGTTCAGAACTCCATATACGCGACTTCTCCTGCATAAAACAGCGTATGCACGCGGATATGTTTTCTGCAACACGCGTACACCATACACGCGACTTTCCCAGCATAAATCGGCGTATATACGCGGATATCCCTTACATAACTAGCGTATACCAACTTTTCTGTAGAACAGACAAGCTTCAACAGCAGGATGAAGCATCAACTACTCCCAGCTTTTGTCTGAGATATTCAAAAGTTTCCCTGGGCAGTGGTTTTGTGAGAATATCAGCAACTTGTTCCTTAGAAGGAACATACTCCAGCTTGACCTTCTGCTCAAGCACTTGTTCCCGAAGAAAATGGTACTTGATTGGTATGTGCTTGGTCTTTGAGTGCATGACTGGATTTTTTGAAATGCTGATTGCACTTGTATTATCACATAAGATAGAGACTGGTGGAGTGCAAGTGATTTGAAAATCCTGCAAGGTCTGCATCATCCAAAGAAGTTGTGTGCAACAAGATGCCGCAGCCACATATTCTGCTTCAGCTGTAGATAAGGCAATCGAACTCTGTTTCTTGCTGAACCAAGATACTAATCTGGAACCCATGAAGAAAGCACCACCACTTGTGCTTTTCCTATCATCCACACTTCCGGCCCAATCTGCATCTGTGTAAGCATGAAGAGTGAGATCTGTATCTCTAGGATACCATAAGCCATAGTTTTGTGTCCCTTGAAGATATTTGAAAATTCTCTTCACTGCCTGAAGATGAGTCTCCTTTGGATTTGCCTGAAATCTCCCAACTATTCCGACTGCATGCATGATGTCTGGTCGGGTACCTGTCAAATAAAGCAAACTCCCAATCATGGATCTATAAGTTGGTTGATGAACTGCTGCTGATTCATCATTTGCACTGAGACTGCATCCTGTAACCATGGGTGTACACACTGGCTTTGATTCTTCCATGCCATACTTCTTCAAGATCTGCTTGAGGTACTTGGTTTGAGACAAGAAGATGCCTCCTTCATTTTGTTGGATTTGCAATCCAAGAAAGTATGTCAATTCTCCAAGTAGTGACATTTCGAATTCTTTCTGCATAACCAAGGCAAAGTTTTGACTCATAGTCTCTTCATTGCTGCCAAAGATAATATCATCTACATAAACAACAAGTATTAGCAATTTGTTATTTTCAACTTTTATATAGAGATTGCTATTTGCTGATCCTTTTGAAAAGCCTTGTTGGTGAAGATATTTGTCCAATCGATAGTACCAAGCCCTTGGAGCTTGTTTGAGACCATAGAGAGCCTTTTTCAATTTGCATACAAGGTTTGGATCATTCCCAAGAATGAAACCATCTGGCTGCTCAATATATACTTCTTCTTCTAAGTCTCCATTTAGAAAGGCTGATTTCACGTCCATTTGAAATACCTTGAAGTTTTGAAAGCTTGAGAGAGCAAGGAACATTCGGATGGCCTCAAGTCTTGCAACAGGAGCAAAGGTCTCTTCAAAATCTATTCCTTCTTGCTGCGCATACCCTTTACAAACAAGTCTGGCCTTGTTTCTAATAACTTCTCCATTTTCATTCAATTTATTTTTGAAGACCCATTTTGTCCCTATGACATTTTTATCTTTTGGTCTAGGAACCAATTCCCAAGTGTTGTTCTTTTCGATCTGCTCAAGTTCTTCATCCATTGCTTTGACCCAGCATTCATCTTTGCATGCCTCTTTCACACTTTGTGGTTCAGTGGAAGAGAGTAATGCCAAATAGCTTGAAGCTTCTGCAATTCTTCTTCTTGTTTGTATTCCTGCTTCTTTCTGCCCCACAATCTGAGATTCTGGATGATTCTTTTGAACATATCTGGATGGAGTCTTGTCTTCTATTCTTGTCTGCTCCTCTGGTTCTTCTTGAGGTTCTTCTTCTTCTTGAGGTTCTTCTTCTTCATCATTCTGCCTTTGAGAATAGCCTTCATCTTCTTCAATGTCTTCATGATGAACTTGCCTAGGAATATATCCCTTCTCATCAACCACTACATCAATGCTGTCAACAATTCTGCCAAGTCTTTTATTGTAGCACTTGTATGCTTTGCTATGTGGAGAATAACCAAGAAGAATGCCTTCATCTGCTCTTGGTTCAAGCTTGCCAAGTTGCTCATCAGTATTCTTAATATAACATTTGCTCCCAAAGATTTTGAAGTGGTTCACCGAAGGAGTCTTGCCACACCAGAGCTCATGAGGAGTTTGAGTGCTATTTACTCGGACATTTGTTTTGTTGAGAATAATAACCGCAGCATGTGCAGCTTCACCCCAGAAAGTTGCAGGAGTACCTGACTCATCAAGCATAGCACGAGCCATTTGTTGGATTGTTCTGTTCATTCTTTCCACAACTCCATTTTGCTGAGGAGTTCTAGCTGTAGAGAATTCTCTTCTTATCCCATGTTCTTCACAGAAATCGAAGAATTCATTTGAGGTAAACTCCCCACCTCTGTCAGATCTGAGGCACTTAATTTTGTGTCCTGATTCATTTTCTGCCAAGGCTTTGAAGGATTTGAATTTTTCGAATGCTTCATCTTTGTGCTTCATAAGCCCTAACCAGACAAACCTGGAGAAATCGTCAATGAATAATATCAAATATTCTTCTCCTCGAGGTGTCCTTTTCCTAAATGGACCACATACATCTGTATGGACTAGCTCAAGAGGTGTGTTGGCTGATCCTTCCTTCTCTGGAAAGTTAGTTCTGGTTTGCTTTCCAAACTGACAAGATTTGCATATAGTGTTGTCTGGAATTTTGATATCTGGAAGACCGCGAACTGCCTGATATTTGCATGCTTTCCTTATTTGGGAAAAGCTTAGATGCCCCAACCTCCTATGCCATAGCCAGTGTTCATCATCCTTGCTCAAATAGCATTGTTGTGGTCTTTCTTCAAATATGTATAGATTATTTGGAGTCCTTCTTCCTTTGATCACTGTTTTACCTGTATCAAGATCACGAACACAACATCCATTTGATCTAAATATTACCTCTGTTCCTTGATCGCACATCTGACTGACACTCAGAAGATTATGCTTCAATCCATCAACATACAAAACATTTCCAGCTTTGACCTTCTCTTTCAATGGAGCAACACCTTTTCCTTTTATGGCTGCAGAGATATCGTTTCCAAAAGAAACTTTCTTCCCCTTTTCTAATGCGGTATATGACTCAAGCTTTTCTTTGTCCCCTGTCATATGCTTCGAACATCCGCTGTCAATGTACCATAGACTTTCTTGACCTTCTGCATAAAAGGCTATCCCACATCTTTCTGGTTGTGGTTCCTTTATTCTCCATGTTCTGACATTTGAGGTTTGTTCCTTCTGAGTTGTCTTCCGAAACCTGCTCCTGCATTCAGAATCTTCATGACCAAAGTTATTACAAATAGAGCATTCAACTTCATTTTCAAGAACCGAAAAGTTGTTATAAGTCCTTTTTATGGTTCCAGTCATTCTCCCTTGCTTTTGAGCTTCTCTAGTCATGATTGTCTTGTAGGCAACACATTGAGCTGCTTTGTGACCGAAGTTATGGCAAGAAAAGCATTGGCCATTAAAGAAACTTCTGCGATAATCAGATCTATCATCCAACCGATTGTAGCTTCTATTCACATTCATTCTTGGAGCAAGTTGGGAAGATTTTACCTGTGGCTGATTGTAGCTTCTATTTGTCCTTAAGGCAGTTTGTCCCCAAATTTCTTGATGGTCTTTATTTGTTCTTGAGGTAAACTGTCCCTGATTCACCTGATGACTTTTATTTGGCCTTTGCTCGCTTCTCCTTGCTGCATCAAGATAACTTTTAGAGGTAGAGGCTTGAGATGTTTCTCCATTATATCCCAGACCTGTCTTGATCAGAGGAGATCGCTGCACATTGATAATCTCATCCAAGGTTTCAGATCCTTTGACAAATTTGAGATTAATCGCTTTTGTTTTCTCAATCTCCTTTCTAAGACAAACAATCTCACATTCCAATTTTTCAAGATGTTTTTCCTTTTCAGTCAGTTGACATTGTAGAGAATCAATAATAGCACTTTTCTCTTCTAAGCAAACTTTGAGATTATTCATTTCTTCATAAAAGCCTTCTACATCTATAGCATCCATGTAATCATCATCTTCAAAAGCCATTAAAAGTTTATATCTATAACCTTGTTCATCTTCGTCACTATTTGAAAGACCATCACTATCTTCATGAGTGTAATAGCTTTTCTTCTTTTCATTCTGTTTCTTGTTCCATTTAACAGGTTCCTTTCCCTTGTCATTCTTATCTTTGTGGGGACATTTGGCAGCATAATGACCTACTCTTCCACAAGCAAAGCATTTAAAAGGTAACTTACCTCTGAACCTTCCAGAACCCCTTTGAAGATTTCTGACAAAATTTGATTCTTCTTCTTCATCTTCTGGCACGTGACTTGCTTCATAATAATCTTCTTTGCCTGAAGCCTTGAAAGCAGCTTCTCTTCTGTCTGATGGACCTCCTTTTCTCATTTCATAAGCAGTTAGAATTCCGTGAAGCTGAGACATAGTAAGAATTCGTAGATTTTCCTTTTCTTCTATTGCAGACACTTTAGATTCAAATTTGGGGGACAATGATCTTAGAACCTTTTCAACCACAATAGCCTCTTTTATTTCTTCACCCAAGTTTTTCATGCAATTAACAATCTCATCTACCCTAAGGAAATAGTTAGCCACACTTTCATCATTATACATTCTGAGAGTCTCATACTTAATCCTGAGAGTTTGAAGTTTAGCACGCTTTACCTGTTCGTCTCCTTCATAGCTCGTGACAATTTTGTCCCATATTTCTTTTGCGGATTTATAGTGCATTACCTTCATGAATTCTGATTGGGATATACATCCTAGAAGGGTACTGACTGCTTTTGCATTTGTTTCATACTTCTTTTTCTCGGCTGCATCTGTAGGAGTAGCTGAAGGAAAAGCGTAGCCTATCTCTACAATGTCCCAAACTTCTGTACCAAGAGATTGAAGATAGGCAGTAACTCTTACCTTCCAATAATTGAAGTTTTTCCCATCAAAAACCGGTGGCCTGATTGATGCTTCTCTCTCGTAGTTGCTCATGATGAACGATCTACCTTCAAGCGATCAAGCTTCTCTGAAGGACCTGCTCTGATACCAATTGTTGGAAATAATACTGAGAGGGGGGATGAATCAGTATTATCAGAAAAACTTTTTCATTTTATGCTCAGAAACATATACGCTACTTCAGTTAAGTGAAACAGCGTGTACACGCAACTTTGTCTAAAGCAACCAGCGTATAACAATAAAACTTATGATTCAGTAGCTTATCTTCAGTAAATGCATCAGGACATTATTAACCATGATAGTAAAATAGGTGCAGTATAACAGAACAGATCATCACACAGAAAACACACACATGAACACCATGATATAAGGTGGAAACCCAATGTGGGTGAAAACCACCTGCTGCAAGTCGTCTCTATCTTTCTTTAATATGAAACTTCAGTTTACAATCTTTTGTACTGGTGCAGCCTTATACCAGTACGCAGGCTACAACCTGCTGAAGGCTTCAACCTTCTCTCGTTCTCCAAACTTTCTTGGAAGGGAGCTCCAACCCCCTTTGCTCTTGTACTAGCTAAGATACTAGTACGTAGGTGCTGGCCTACAATCTTCTTTCCGTCAGGTACCACTTTTCATCAATTTTCAGACTGGATAATCCTGAAGCACAACATTACAATCTGAAGACCATGATTCATTCATAAATCATTGAAGCATAAAACAACCAATACTAGCATCATCAATCTTTGAATCACTAAACCACTGAAACCCTGTCAAACCCAGTCACCAGAACACAGAGCAGACTACAGAACTCTGCAATAACAGTCAGATCCAGCTGCAACCCAAAAATCAAGCTCCAAAAGATATACGCTACTACAATGAAGGAAACCCGCGTATACACGCGGTTTTACCGAAGACAACCTGCGTACAGATCTAAAAATAATTTTTCATAACTTGCAGCTGTATCGGATTTCAGTTATACCTAGAACATAACATTGCGTCAGTATGCAGATCTAGAAATACGCATAATCAACCATATAAAGATAGTTCATTTCAAACCATTTGATCCCGATCTCTCCTTAGATCTTGTTCTCCGTCAACAGATGAGATCTCTCCTTAGCTCAGATCAAGCAATACATCATCAACCAATAACCTGCATACTGGATCTAATACTTCATCAGATGTTCAAGACTTTTTCAGATACATTTGCCTAATGATCTTCTTCTCCTTATATAGCCTTAGGCCTTGTTCAATACCAAGGGCCAAAACCATAGAAATCCAATACCATCAACTTCAAAACTAGGGATCAACACCAAGGTCCAAAACCATAGGCACAACTTCCAAGGAATAACCGCCGTGGACCAAAGATAAGTTTTCCACATACACGCGCTTTTATTGAAGCCAACCAGCGTGTACACGCGACTTGGTATATAGCGAACCTGCGTATACGCGACTTGGTATATAGTGAACCTGCTTGTATACGCGACTTGGTATATAGTGAACCAGCGTGTATATATTTTTCTTCATACTTGTAGACTGATCATCAATTCCTTGTTGCTATCCTTCTGCACTATGATTTGTTATTAGTGTGATTTGCCATCAAGGACAATACTTGTCTCATAATGCCAACAGTTCCATGGGTTGTGCTAATGATGATTGTAGAAATGAATTTTAGATTTGTATTGTCCCATCAAAGAATTTTATTGTAATGGTCACAAAATGATGAGGAAGGGAACTCTAGGCACAAATCCCATCATCATGCCATCCAATTTTGTTGCAAAATTTTAACTTTTTAGTTTTGCATTTGAGTTCGCATTAGGAGCTAGATATTTTCTATCATATTAAGCATTTGGTCTTAATCTTTACTCATGTTTTTATGAATATTGGTGATGGTGTTTAGCTTATGTTGCTATTTTTTCGCACATAAATTAGTTGGAGTTGCATATAAGGAAATTGATGGATCTTCCAAGTGGTATATTGTCTCGAATGTGCAGGAGTTGGCTTCCAACCACTTTTTTCCCATCTCTATCTAAGTGGTATACTGTCTCAAACATGCAGGAGTTGGCTTCCAACTACTTTTTTCCCATCTCTATCTAATTTTTCATCTAAATTTGGTATACCTATAATTGATATGGAGTTTCTCTTAGAATAGAATGACTATAGGCTAAAAGAGATGGAGAAACGATCAATACTGTGGAAGGAGCAAGGATTCTTCTAGGTAGTGGATCATGGGATTCCTTCTTCTTTGATGGATTGAGTAGGGATTCTTCCAGTTTGTGTATCATGTAATTCCTTGTTCTTTGATGGATTGAATAAAGGGAATTCGCTAAGAATACTTTCTATTTCATTTGCAATAGAAAGTGGAATTTATTAGCCTTTCTTTATATATTTGGCTTAATTGACAAAAAATGAAGAGAACAAAACGTGGAGCAGAGGACTACTCTTCTCATTATTATAAATCACTTAAATAAGATTACATTGGAAACATCAGTAATAAATGATTGGAGTTAAACTCGACTTAAACTGGAGTAAGTGAAACTGAACTAGGACACTTGGAGGGATGGTTTTGACACCTAACAGGTGGTTGGAATTAGATTCTCCAAAACTCCCCCTTAATTACAACCACGTAAAAATTCAATTAAGATGCATGATGGTATATGTCTCATCTAGGCTTACAATTTAAAAATTAGCTTCAACTACATTTACCTTTCTTCTGCTCTTCTTTTAGATTTTGTAGCCTCTAAATTGTTTCAAGTTTTTTTTTTGTTGTATCCTTCAAACCTCAGTTTCTTCATTTTCTCGTGCAGGTCTTCCATTCTTCCAGCCTGTCTAAACATATCGTGAACTTCTTCATCATCAATCTGTTGCAACATCAGACCATAATACAGTTCATCTCTTCATGCCTCCAATACTTGAAAATTTCATTAATTTCTTCATCATGCATGTTGTCTTCAACATTCATTTATGCAACTTCTATGCAGAGTTCATCAAGGAATGGTGTTGCAAGCCATGCTTCAAGGAAATTTAACTCTTCTTCATAATCATTCTGTGTACCTACACACTGAAAATCAATGCTAGAATTAAAAATATTTACAAAACCATATTAGTTCTACTCTGTAATGAGAGATTTCTCCTATTTCACTTCCAGTTGTTGCACTTCCAGCTCTACTTCAACAACTGTCTCTGTTTTCTCTTTGTGGGCTTCTATATTTTCCTCTTCCTCTATTTCTATCTCTTTCTCTTCGACTTCTGTACTAACCTGTGTTGTTGCAAATAGGTTATCTTCCATTGACTCAATTGGGATTTTCTCATTGAAACACATCATGTCTATATGATGCTTTTGTTGCATTAACTGCAACCATTCATCATTAGCCAATAATTATTCATCAAAATTTACATCACCAATATTAATTATTGGATTCACTATAGCATTGACTTCTCTAATGGCAGCTTCACTGTCCTCAATACGATTTGTTGTTGGATTTACCAAACTTTCATCACCAAGCTTTGTTGCTGGATTCACCAAATTTTCATCAACAAGCTTTGTTGCTCGATTTACCAAATCTTCATCAGCAAGCTTTGTTGCTGGAATCATTATATTAACATTAGCAAGCTTTGTTGCTCGAATCACCAAGTTTTCATCCACTTCTAGTTGGGCACAGTGGGGTTCATGAGCATCTACGTGCTCCTTCTCTACTACTTCTTCACATAAATCATCCACTTGTGGCTGAGCACAGTGGGATTCAACAAAATTTTCATCTCGTTGTAGATATTCTGCTATAGATCCACTTTCATATTCAACTTCAATGCTCCCCCTTACACCAAAACTCCTCTCAAGGGTATCTCAGGCCTCCTAGGTTGTCTTGCCTTCTGAAATCACGGGAAGCCTCTTAGATTTTCCCATTTTTTGAGCGTTGGCTCACTACGACTCAATAAGAAAAAAAAATTGTAGACATTGCATCTAACTGTAATAAAAATGCCTCTACTTCTTGGCTTCCACAAATAAATGAGTCTACAAATTTTCACAAAGGAGACGCTTTCGCAAAAGCTTTCAAAAAAATCACAATTCCCTTTTTTAAGAGTTTCTTTGGAAGAAGTTTATGTAAAGCATCCTCCTGGTTTTGAAGTTCCAGGACAGGAGCATAAGGTATACAAATTGAAGAATGCTTTGTATGGTTTGAAATAAGCTCCAAGAACTTGGTATAGCCACATTGACACCTATCTCATCAAAACTAGCTTTTGTAGAAGCAATCATGAGTCAACTTTGTATACCAAAATGCATGAAGGTAAAATTCTTATTGTATGCCTCTATGTAGATGATCTTCTTTATACAGGAAATCTGATGTTAGAAGATTTCAAAGAAGCAATTAAAACAAAGTTTGATATGACAGATCTAAGAGTCATGAAATACTTCTTAGGCATTGAAATTTACCAATCTGCTAATGGAATTTTTTTTCTCAACAAAAATATGCCACTGATATCATCAAAAAGTTCAGAATGACAATTGAAAACTTGTAGATACACCAATTTCTCAAGGCACAAAACTGAGCAAAGAAGATGTAGCACCACCAATTGATTCCACATTGTATAAAAGTCTAGTTGGTAGCTTGTTATATCTCACTTCAACTAGACCTGATATTATGTTTGCAACAAGTTTTGTCTTCAGGTTTATGCAGTCACCTAAGATTTATCATTGGAAGGTTGCAAAAAGGATCTTAAGGTATATTGCAGGGACAATAGACTATGGTTTGTTCTATACACATTCTGAAAATTATTCACTTTCAGGTTATACATACAGTGATTATGCATAGAGTTTAAATGATCACAAAAGCACCTCAGGGTACACTTTTAATCTTGGAACCAATCTAATTTCATGGTCATCCAAGAAATAGTCAATCGTTTCAATATCGTCTGCAAAGGAAAAATATGTAGCAGAAAATTTAGCAGCTTGTCAAGCTATGTCGTTGAGAATATTATTGAAAGATATTTTAAATATTCAAAAGGAGCCAACTCCAATCTACTGTGAAAATAGTTCAACAATTTCTTTATCAAAGAATCATGTTTTCCACAAAAAAAATCAAGCACATTTACACCCGTTTTCTTTTCATCCATGAGATTGTCAATGACGGGGACATAGTACTTCCTTTTTTTGGTTCCAAAGATCAACTAGCAGATATTTTCACAAAGCCATTGGGCAAGAATGTATTTGAATTTCAAAGAGAACAACTAGGCATTGTAAGTGTCTCTACATGTAACAATTGAGATTAGGAGGGGATGTTGAGATATTAATCTCATTGTCAGTTAATTGTCAGTTAGGTGTCATCACATTTGATTCTGTTGTCTACTAGGTGTCATAGACAATTTAGTTTTACTTGAGTTCTACTCCATAGGTGTCGAGTTTTACTTCAGTCATTTATTATTGATGTTTACAATGTAATCTATTTAGTCATTTTGAATATTGAGAAGAGCAATATATGCTCCACTTTTCGGTTTCATTCTTTGTCATTAACATGTGATGGTCACCCTATTGGTAGCTACGACAATTTGTATGTCTTTGGATCTTATATGAACGTACTAAAATTTATTAACTCTAGTTGATTAAATATATGTATAGTTATTTTTTTAGAATTCGTGACTCTAACAAATGAGAATAAAATTTGGAGATTCAAGATTGAATTGAGATGCCAAAGATGAAACATCAATATGTCTGTGTTTGAATGACTATAGAAGAATATTCTATTCATATCATGTATCCCTTGCTAATATAATTGATAATGCATTATTTTTTGATTTAAAAGTCATTCATGAGTTTGCATAATAAAAAGTGTTGTAGTCAGAAATGAGTTCTAGCTACATGATTTTCTTCATGAACTGTTTGTAAAATAATGCACTATAATTTCTCACCAAAAAGTGCTAAGAGTGTAAGATTAATATGGATACATCCCATATCCAGAGTACTTTCCTAGATAATTGGCAAGTACAATGGATGACACCATTTTTCATGGTATAGAAGTAGGTCCATTGAATGGTCATTTACTCAATGTTCATGGTTGGGTTGATGTTAGGCCTTGGAGTACAATAGGTACCCAGCTGATTTTAGGTACCGGTGATTTAGTTTATTTCCAACTAATACAAGACAATAGTTCTTCAGGTGATGGGAGGAGCATGGACACTTTTTGAGGTGGAAGCAAGTTGCATTGTTCTCTCTTGAGAAACTAAGAGTTGATTGTAGACTAAACTATTGAAGTGGAATGATGAGATTGAAATACAAAGGATAGAGAGGTCCTCAAAATAGAGAAGAGTTCTTTGAAGCTTGGTACAAAAAAATCAGGTGACAATGCTTAGGAATTCAGGTAGTAGCAACAAAGGATGGATGATGTTGGACACATATAGGTAAAATTTTTGAATTGTATGAAATAATAATAGACTCATGACCATATGGTAATGTGATCTACACCTTGTAGTTGTAGCAATTCTATATGGTGTGTTTTGATTTGATGTATTGTTCGTAAAGAATGTTTGAGTATATACCCAATATATCCATGATTTGGAGTGTGTTGTATGTGCCCATATCTATGTAGCATAAAAAGGGAATATCATTGTAAGACCTAGAGAGGCATTCATACCCCTTTATGATTTGTCCCTATTGACTTGGTAGTTCTTGTCCAGTTTAGTTTAGTAGCCTTTGTTAGGGAGTTCTTTAATGCTTGGAGGAGTCGGTCATGTGTTGGTTGGATGCTCTATAAGTGGACCATATTCTTGGTTGTAGACTCTAGGATGTGAAGTTTTACATTCAGGGGGAGTACATCAATAGGTTGAATGAACGATGTACACAAGGGACATCCTAGTGAACGAGCAGTTGCAATAGTTAGGTACCCATGCATTATGATGGATGCTTGTTTCTTTATATGGACATCAATAGTTTAGTGATGTCTAACATGATTGAGGTACGAGATAATTAGTACTAGGATGTGTTAGAGTCGGTCTAGTCATCCCTTCGTCAGAGATCAAAACTCTTTTTGCATTTCATTTTTAGGTGTCCCATCCTGCTCGATCACCTGCATTCCATTTAGGAGCATGCCATAATCTGATGGAAGGACTTTGTCATTCATTCCCCTCATGTCTTGTACCTTCTGGCTTAGGTCTTTTCATCAATGTTTATTAAAGTCCATGACAGTCAATGTTTGATCTTTTAATGGGCAAAGAGTCATGTCAATCATAGGTCTAAAGTGTCCAAATTCCAGCAGGCCAGAGGGAGGTTCTACACATGTTTTTTATTTCACGAATTTCATCGTCATATTGATGGATTATGACTATTCTTCAAAACTCTGTTTTGAAGAAAAGTCAACATTTTGTCTTTTGTAACATTTTCTAAAGTTCTTTAGTTATTGAATTCTCCGGGCGTAGCCCTGGTCTTCCTTGGTCAAAACATGCCACCGTCCCTGCAAAAATGCCAAAACGATTCATCATTTAAAGCCGAAATCAAAAATAAACTTGAAAAACAGAGCTATATCAAAGTGTTAAAGAGTGCCAAAACTAAACATAAGAAAATGGGTTTTCAAGAAGAAAAAATCAAACCCATCACTATATAAGTGTTTTTCATTGTTTGAAACATCATTAGTATGCCAAGAGATCATTGGAAAGCTGAGTCAAGCTGTGGAAAAGTGAATTTCATATTTGAATGCCGAAACTGTGAGCTGGAAGGAGTCACATCACATAAAGCAGGTGGCGCGACGCACTAGGGAGGCGCGGCGCATTGGGCGCGATCATCCAGTGTAATTTTGAACGGGCGCGGCGCATTGGGCGCGATCATCCAGTGTAATTTTGAATGGGTACGGCGCATTGGGACAGCGCGGCGCGTTGGGAAAGGTGCGCGGCACACTCAGCTGTTTGGCCCAAAAATTTCCAGAACGACCTCCAAATGCCCAAAACGTGCAAATTTTTCTTGAATTCAAGTAGGTTGAGCTCCTCCTTCACTGTTCATCATCCAAGTTTATGGTGTATGTTATGGTTGATGTGTTGAGCTTCCAAATAAACGATCAAACCCTATCATTTTGAATTCCTCACATATAAGCTGCTGCCTAGGGTTTAAAAAATTGTTGGCCACCAAGCTTTTCTTTTTCCGTCATTTTCTTTTATCCTTGATTCCAGTTTTTCCCTGACTTCATTGTTCCCTATCCCCTAAAGTTACTAAACCCCTATCCCAAATTCCCTTTACCAAACTTTTAAATATGAAACCCCAAACCCTATTCCCACACATAAATCCTAAATCCTCTCCCATATTTCCCTAACAAATCTGTCCCAATAGTCCCTAATCCCTTAATATTATTTCCCCTTCCTAACAGTCCCTGTTTCATTTGTTTTCCCCTTGGTGGCAGAGTTTGAACACATCACTAAAAGAGCAGTCCAAATAGTTTTCATACACCAGCATCTTTTTCTCCAAGGCAGTTTGAAAACAGCAGTCATGGCATCTGAGCATTCATCGGATTATGAAATGGAAACCCAAAGTGACTCTCCCATGGAGGAACATGCACCCCGAAGGCCTCATAGAGGAGGAAGACATATCAGAGAAGAACCAATCACCCTCACTGAATTACAGGCCTGCCCTCTTGCCATGTTTTGTTTCCAGCATCAGTCATGCTATGAGTTTTGTGAAAAGGTGGCTAATGTTCAATTTCATCATGAGTTGGCTCGCCTATTTGTGTTGCATTTACATGGAGATTAGGCTACCTTAGCCGGTGTCACCTTCACACTTACACCAGAATCTGTCTCACTAGCAACCGACATACCAAACATTGGGGAACCATGGACCAAGAGGAAGAAGATTGATCGACAGCATTATGAGCCATACATTAAAACTAGTTTCTTGAGTTAGCTCAAGAGAGTGTTTCCATTCAGATATCTAAAAGATGAATATTCTCCACTAATGAAATTGATCATGAAGTATTTCAGCTGTGAGGGACGGTTCTCTCGTTTATATGCTTATCACATTAGGTTGCTCATGCATTTCACCAGGGTACGGATGATGAACATTCCGTATTTCATTTGCCAGAACATAGAGAGGATGACCACCCTTGTGCAACATAAAACCCCTCAGCAGCAACTTAACAGTGTTTACCATTTTGCTCTTGTCAAAATTTTGGTGGTTCATCAGCTTGGATTACAGGGCATCACTTGGGATGATTTCATCTCTCGTGACTTCTTTAGAGCTTCACAGGGATTATTAGAGGTCAAGCATGAGACAGGTGGACCTTCTCATCAGTATGAGCACCATGAGACTGCTAGAGTGCTGGTATTCATCACATATAAGAGGGGCACTAGAAATTTGTTTGCAGCAACAAAGCGAGTGTTATCTCCACCCGGTGCGGAAGGGGCCTCGCTTCCGACATCAGCACCACAGGTACAGGACAAAGGCAAGAGGCCAATGCAAGATGAGGGGCCATCAGGTGAACGAGAGACCGACTTCATTCTCATTCATGATGATGATACAGATACGGGCCCACAAAGTGCCAAACTTAGGGAGATCATCCAGGAGCAGCAAACAGAGATCCAAGTTTTATCCCTTGACTTGGAGAGAGCTAAGTGGACCATGAAATATTTGGAGTAGAGGAACAAACAGCTTGAAGATCAGCAAGCAATCATGGAGTTACAAAACATCCGCGAGAATCGTCAAGCTGCACAAAGGAGAAGGGTTGAGCTCACTTCATTGGAACAAGAGATTAATGATGATCAGGAGTCTAATCTCGAGAGAGTCAACATCCACTTAGAGAAACTATTGGACAAGGCCGATAAGGACCATGCACTGCTGAGACACATGGCTTTCCACTACATGGCACAGAACAAGGTCTGCAAGGCACGAATCAGTAATTTAAAGGCAAAATTAAAGAAGGCAATAAGGAAGAAAAAGAGGCAAAGGGAGCTTGATCATCTTCAGATATTGGCCGAAGCCTCTTTGGCCTAGCATGACACTTAATGAAGAAGCTCTCCCTATGCGTCGTGCCACATGGCGCGCACTTTTGCTAGGGAGCTCCAAATTGCAAAAAGTTTACACTTTTGGATTTGGTATGAAAAATCATGGTTGCTGGTGCATGGCCAAGAATTTTGGGCAAGTTTTAAGTCCTCGGGAGGTCAAAAACACTCAAAAAATGACCTCACTGCCCCTATTTTGACACACAGGAAGCAATCTTGGGAGATTGAAGTTTTGGAGGGGCAAATGGGCACCAAATTGAAAAATTCCACTTGGGTTGGAAAGTAGACAGACAGGGCTTTCCAACAAGCATACTTGGGCTCAATTTGGACATCAGGAAGTGCCTCAAAATCAGCTCCAAAGTGGTGCGATGCATAGAGAATCAAGCGCGGCGCATAGAGGATTTTTGGCCATTTTTCACTATTCAGGTCAGAAATTCGCCCAGTTTTGACCAGTTTTGCTTCTTGATGTTATTCTTGACTTTTCATGATGTAATTTGATAACCATGATGTAATATTGGCACATTTTTACTTGTTCTAGAAGATACATTCACCAAAAGGTGAAATGTGAGTAAATGAATCAGTTTCCTAGCATATAGGGGTAAGTTTTTTTACTACCTGATTTCAGTTCTTTGTTTAGAATTGGTTTAAACAACTCCTAGAATGATGAGCTCGACCCCTAGAGGCAAGGGAATAGTTTTGTCTTGTCTATATTATGTAATTTCTCAGTCATTTTCAGGGTTGGACATTTGGGATTGTTTGGCACTCTATTGTACATTTTATTTCTGCAATTTTGGCAAAGGAAAGACCAGAGTTTTGCAGCATTTGTTGGGATCCTTGTGGCTCTGTGTTTGGATGGTGTTTTTCTCCATGTATTTGTAAGTTCATGAATGTTTATGTATTCCATTTCCCTTCTCTTTCTTCTGAAATTAAACTGATGAGTACTTAAGGTGGAATTCATAAATTGCTATGCTCTGCCTTTGACTTTTGTTTAGTTTTATATGTTTTCTTCAGTTTGTAGAGGATCCTTGATATAATCTTTCCCTCTTCAGCTTCTCAACAGTCCTTTCTATCCGTTCATTCAATTTAAGGCATCCTAACCATTGTTTTTCTCGCCCCAACTTGAACTCTGCAAGAACTAGCCCTCATCCCCGGACCCAAAATTTGCCTGTCCCTTTTTTCCAACAAAACCCCCAAAAACTCTAAACAAATCCTTGTACTTAATACCTAGCCTAAGATCAGTTATTAAACAGTCATCTCAAGCCCCATCGATTATTCTTTTGCTGAGATTGACCAGAAGAGAGCCCTCTCCTGTCCTCGTAGGGCTAGCTACGAGGCTAAGCGTGGTTTGATGTGGACCTAGAACCTTGTCTTTTCAGCCTGAGGCAAATCTAGGCTCTAACAGGATGGACCAGATATGGAATTTTCTATGGAGGAGGTTAAGTCATAGTGAATCATTTGTTGTAGAGGAAAAGATGTTGAAGACCTCAACAAATGAAAATTAAGACAAGTAATTGTTAAGGGGGGTGTTGGAATATGTATCTCCCACTTGTCTTATGTGTGTGATCATATTTGAGTTGTTAAGATTATTGGTATAAGTAGAGATGGTTTTTTATGTAGATAGTATATTTCTTGTTTCTAAGAGGTTGTTCGAAGTAGTTGGGTGTGAGAGAGTCTCTACAAGATAGTTCATAGTTTAGTGTGTAGTTGAGATATTCCCTCAACCAATAGATGTCCATGATATTTTTCTTATTTTAAGATCAAATTCCATGTATTATATTTTTAACATTATTTGATTTTTCCTATCTTAAAATAAAAATGGACGTATTTATATTTGTAACATTATTTGATTAATGCAGAGAGTGCTCAACACAATTTTGGTGTGTAATGTTTGTAAAATCAAATAGAGGCTGAGGGTTAATGTTGATAGAATAAGAAGCAAAATAGAAAATGGTCACTACAAAGATTTTACCATGGATAAAAAGAACGAAATAAGAGTTTTCCAAAGAAACCTATTTGTACATTCATAACACATATTAAATATTATGAAATAAGTTAATAATTGACTGAGCTTACTTCTTAATTGAATACCATATTATTAGTTTAAAAAAATAGTAAATAATTAATTAATAATTAATTTTTGCATGCGTTTAATATTTACTTTAAATTATACCTATATAAAATTATTTTATTCCCGGAAAAACTTATTTTAAATAACCAACAGTGAATTTAGTTTATTTAGTTTTTTAGCGCAGGCATGAATGCCTATTTGTTTAAAAGCTTATTTTGGGTACTAACGATTAGTTTGGTTTAAATGCGGAGATGAATGTCCGTTTATTTGGTTTAACTCTTCATTATTGTTGCAAGGCTAGCATGAAAATCCTGGACTTATAGTTTGAAATATGCTGAGGGGCCTGGTTTCATGCAAAGTACAGCTGTTCAGAAAAGCGAGGTTTCAACCCTAAGATGATACCCTTGAAAAAGAGGGATACCCTTGAAAAAGAGGGATGGGATGGGATGGATTGAGGCCCTCAAGGATTGTTTGAATATTTATATTAAAAATTTTGTTTTTAAAAAGATGAAAGTGAGATAAATCGATGGTGTAAGAAAATTGTATTTAAGTTTAGGTTTGATGTGAATAAAATATTAAATAACTAAATAAAATATTTAAATAATATAAACTCATAAAAAAATTTACACTTCAAAAAATTAAATCTCACTTATATCAAAAAAATTAAATCTCACTTATATTAAATTTTAATTGGAAAAAAATCTATGTTGGTGTAATCAATTTGATGTAAAAAAGGCCAATAGTTACACCAAAAAGTTTACCGATCATGCTATGGTTTATACACTAAGATTTCCCCAAAATTTTTGGGCGGATTTCAATCGGAATCCATTGTGAAAAACCAAAAGATTTTTCGGTAGGTTTGAATGAGAGTCTATGTTGAAAGGAGAGGCTTGAATTCGCAATAATGTCGTCAGAATTGAATCTAAATTCTAGCACAAAATAGTGGAGTGGAGCTGTTTATTTTTGTGGTGGGTATGTTCTTATCTCACGATGGTCAAAATTTTGGTTTGTGATGATGGTAGGTCAGGGATGATTGAAAATTTGAAAAATTAGGTAGGTAGGAAGCTAAATTATGATTTTGAGTGTGAACTTTTGTAGTTTCCTTAAAAAAAATTGATGGCTTAGGACTTTCAACACATGTAGAATGTAGTAAAAATATATTAATTGTTGAATTGAGGCCTCTGTGATCCATAATATTCATAAGTAGAACTTTGGCGTAAATCACATAAAGAGAGACATTTGTCGACGCGTTTCGAACCAACCAGTGTGACTCATCTTCAGGACAAGTTGAAGAAATAGATCCAGCTTTGCATGCTAAATAGTCTGAGCAGAGCCTCCAACGGCAATCTTGATCAATAGGTCAAAAAGTCAAAATGATAATTTAAAGGGAGTTAGTTAGATTATATAAGAAAGAAATAATTATAGATGTTGATTATGTTATTAGCTTAATAAAAAAAGGTCACGATTTTTATTAAACTAATAACATAATCAACATCTATAATCATTTCTTTCTTATATAATATAACTAACTCCCTTTAAATTATCATTTTGACTTTTTGACTACAGTCCCTAAGTCAAAATTAGTCGTTGATCAAGATAGCTGTTGGAGGCTCTGCTCAGACTATTTAGAATGCAAAGCTGGATCTGTTTCTTCAACTTGTCCTGACGATGAGCCACACTGGTTGATTCGAAACGCGTCGACAAATGTCTCTCTTTATGTGATTTACGCCAAAGTTCTACTTATAAAAAAATATATTAATGTCAGGTAGAATGATTATTGAGTTGGTGGCTTAGGACTTCCAACACATGCAGAATGAATTTTTGGATTTTTTATATGGCCTTTCTCGACAGCATCAAATGATCACCTTGGTGCCTTGGAGATTCGGGTAAAGCATATCGACTACCACACGCATGAGAGGGCAGCGTTCTTTGCTGAAATTCTCTTCTCGTGTTACTTTTGTTTGGGAAATAACTAAAGACACGAGTTGCCTTTGTTCAATCTTGTTCAGAAAAACTCTGGTTAGCCCTTAAGCCTATTATTTTGTCAAGTGTGACAACAACTATGTATACAAGGCAACCTTAAGCCTATTATTTTGTCAAGTGTGACAACAACTATGTATACAAGGCAACCTTAAGTCTATTATTTTGTCAAGTGTGACAACAACTATGTATACAAGGCAACAGTTAATGTACGATGTTTTTGAAATTTTGATAATATAATATAGTTACCTTAACCTTAACCCACAAAAAAATCTCCATGAGAGACACTATAAACTAAATGTTTTTTATTGAATGTTTTATTGGCTACCAATAATGCATTATAAACTAAATGTTTTTTTATGGGATGTTTAATTGGCTACCAATAATGCATTTCATAAATAGTATTATAAAATTTTATTTGATTTTGGTTTTGTAAATTGGTTTGGTACCAGCAATCTCAATCAACCAGAGGCAAATTTATTTTTAGGAAGAGGCTAAGAAAACCCATAGAAGACACTAATTTATTTTTAGGAAAAAAACAACTAAGAAAACCCATAGAATTGTTAAACAAAGCCGTGACATGTAAACCTGCAAACGCAGTACTACTATGGCGGCACCAGTACTGTTCGATGGGCCCACATTCTGCATCATAGTGATGCATTGCGCGAGATCAGTCTTTCTAGCTGTCTTCTCTTCTGCTGGATCAAAGGATACGCTTTCTGATAGTCCAGAATGGCCTTCAACAAATGCCTGAACGAGAACTCTGGCCATAGAACCGGTGTCACACAGAGGAACGTGAAAGAAGACTGCCATAACAGAAAGTTATTAAGCCTTATCTCCCCAGATGTTTGGATCAACAGCTGCGGCTCTCCACAGTTTGCGGTGTATAGATGACGCTCAATGTCCTCTGTTGTAACTGATGATTGAAGCCCATCAATTTCTTCGGATACTGCACCATCATCGTTGCTTTGGCCGTGAAAACCATTGTCAGCAAATTCGTGTTTTTCATGAACTTCAATCCTCTTGCCCACAGCTTCATGGCAGACGTTTTCTACTGTTTTGACGATTTCGTGAGTGGAAAATATTAAGAATGACTTTCTCATTGCCTTGGCTCATAGCCATAGCTTTTTCTGCCGCTCTCCTGACGCGCTCGGGAAGAAGGCTCAGCTCTCCATGCTTTCCTTGTCTATCAGCGCTTCCAGCTTCTCCTGCATCAGATTCATCAGCGTCGCCACCTCCTCTTTCGAGCGCTTGAAATTCTCGATGCTGAATGCGTACACGCTCACGCATTTGATGCCTAAGTCATAGCAATCCCTCAAGATATGCATGAGGGTCTCGTATCCGAATTCATGGCCGCTCGTCTTCTCCATTTGACGATGGGCTGTGTATCTTCTATTGCCGTCCATGATGATCGCAGCGTGATTGGGAATGGGGCCTGCGCTGATCACCCAGATAAACCATTGCCTTAACAGTTCGTAGATTGCGTTTGCACTCGAGGCGATGCCCCTTGCAGCTATGGATCGCAGCGCGGCCACTTCCATCTTGAAACTCTAGACACTGCAATGGTTTTAATTTTGGCTTTCTACAAATAATTGACCCTGTCCATCACATAGAATTTATTGTAATTCAATAATGGCCTTTTTCACGTTTTCGTTCCCAATGCGGTATAAATGTGACGGTCACTTCAGGACGGATTTTACGAAGTTTTTTTTAAAAACTAAAAACTATATAGCGTATAGGGATTTTCTTAATGTAGCACTTGTCTCATCAAACCACCATAAATTGATACTTTTGCAACTAATATTTAAACAAAGATAATTAACATTAAGTATAAATAAGTATTAATTTATATCCAAAATTTCATCATACATTGATTGGGCCTAACTGTCCATAAATAATATCTTAATACTTAAGAGTGCAAACCATATTGACCCAACTAGAAAACAGCTAAAACCATAAATGCTTCCAAAATGGTCTATTCCAGAAGTACAAAGTAGCAGTCACTTCAACCTCCACTCATCAGAACTGAAGCTTTGTATCCCAAATAAATATCCATACCTACACATAATAAAAAGGAATGTATGTTAGCCATAACTGTTATGTTGTTCAACAACTAAACCCCCTATGTTCAATAAATGACACCCAACCCAATAACATTTAAACCCACTTTGTTCAATAAATGACACCCAAACTCAATAACTGCAATAAATAACACCCAACTCACTCTATTTTTCATTAAAACAGATCAAAGCACATGGATCAACAAATAACCAATTCCCAACCATTAGATCACATCAAATTAAATCCAGACCACACATTCAAAATGAAGCCATTGCAATCCATGTCCACCAATTAAATTCAAATGCCAAAAACTATAAAAGAAGTCCACCCACTATTGAAGTTGCATCTTATGCTTTCAAACTATTCAGCGAACTTGAAGACAACATCACAAAATAGTTGCCAATATATCCAGGTTAGTTATATCAATTACAACACATTGTTCTTACAGTTTTGTTTTCATTTATCAGAGTTCTTACATTTTCAGTTTTTACAGATTCAGTTTCACTTTCATGAAAATCAACACACAACCTACAGTTCTATTTCACAATTCACCTTCTTACAAATTCAGTTTCACTTTCATGAAAATAAACACACAGCCTATAGTTCTATTTCACAATTCACCCATATAACCAGGAGGATCAGACGAAAACAGGGAAATACTGCTAAGGAGCACCGAGATATAACCACAAGGATATGACAAAAATAGACAGTAATGAAAACACTGTTAAGGGGAACCGAGTAAGAAAAATTGAGTACTTAGATTTCATAAAATAACATTAAAGACTTTGCAATACCTCAATTTCTCCATGGAGAATTTATCTTTTCCTCTCTATACTCCTTTACTTCTCTTGGTTTGATGGTTACATGATGTTTGGCCATAAATGCTAAAAGGATCGCTGGATGGTTTCACAAACAACCATTGAATAAAAAGTAGGTTCTAAATATAGTTATTTATAAAAGTTAAAACCATTCCTTAAAATAAAAAAAATGAATGCCTTCAACATACTTAATTTTTTCAGTACAATTTTTAAAACTTTTTATGACTGATAATAAAAATTGGAAACCATATAACCACACAACTTGTTTTTATAGAGTTTTTATAGAGTTTCTTATTTCAAACTCTAATTTCTCAATTCAATGAGATAAATGTTTTAAAAACCTAAGATCTTTTCTCACGCGTCTTCAGTTAAGTTTTCTTTGTCCAAAACGGGAATCTTGATTTACGTGAAAGTCTATTGTAATGGGAATGAACGAAATTCTGAATGAAAGCATCACCGAGATCTCTCATGGCTTTCAAGCTACCCAGCCTTACTATGATTATGACAGGCATAACACTCTTTTGGAGCATATGACCATATTTTGTTTGAGTTTCCAAACTAATTACTATGCCTCGAATGGTGGCCATGGACTGCAATGGAAAACTTGGCATACTGAGACATTTTTCGCAATGCCAAACAACAAAAATATGGAAAATGATATTTGAAGCATTAAATTTCCATTTAGAATATTTTTGCGTAACATTTATCATTCCAAAATGGTCTTGAATTCAAATTGTTTTCCTTGGCCTTTTGTCCTGCTTATTCCTAGCTTTCTGCCCATCTTCTGAGGCAAAAGAAAGTTGTAATTTGCAATGAAAGACTACGAAGTAATGCAATTCGATTTTTTGGGAGTCAAATCTATGAAATATTATAATTGAGAAGATTTCTTGGAAACATGATCCAACTTTTCCTTTATTTCAATTGCCCCATTATCGAGCATTTCTTTCTCTACATGATGAAAGCATGGATTCAAGGCTTTTTATGCACATAACTACCGATAACCAAAACATCACAAGTTGTGATCAATAGCGTAACTGAATGTGAAGGAACTTCTTCCTTGGCCATAGCCATGGTTCTAATGATGCTAGCATGTGCAATATCACTAGCAAATGATACGACACAGAGTGAAACAAAATATATGTGCACATTTCACTTGCTTATGCCTTAGCTAAAACACTATGTAAATAGGTGAACAAAGGCCAATGGAGAGACTCAGAATGTAATAATCAAAATCGACTAAGCTAGAAACTTAAGATAATTTGGCTTTTGGTTGCCTATCCTCCAAATGACCTAAGACAAGATTTTACTTTAATTTTGATCTATCACCTGGAAACCAATGTTGTGTGTGTCATGCAAATTATGGGTGCTAACTATTGTTTTGTTTTTGTGCTACATGGATCAAGTTTGTCTAGCTTTGGATATTTTCGCTTTTTGGTCACAGGCCTTCCTCTTTTCCTTGGCTTTTTGTCCTGCTTATTCCTAGCTTTCTGCCCATCTTCTGAGGCAAAAGAAAGTTGTAATTTGCAATGAGAGACTACAAAGTAATGCAATTCGATTTTTTGGAAGTCAAATCTATGAAATATTATAATTGAGAAGATTTCTTGGAAACATGATCCAACTTTTCCTTTATTTCAGTTACCCCATTATTGAGCATTTCTTTCTCTACATGATGAAAGCATGGATTCAAGGCTTTTTATGCACATAACTACCGATAACCAAAACATCACAAGTTGTGATCAATAGAGTAACTGAATGTGAAGGAACTTCTTCCTTGGCCATAGCCATGGTTCTAATGATGCTAGCATGTGCAATATCACTAGCAAATGATACGAGACAGAGTGAAACAAAATATATGTGCAAATTTCTCTTGCTTTTGCCTTAGCTAAAACACTGTGTAAATAGGTGAACAAAGGTCAATGGAGAGATTCAAAATGTAATAATCAAAATCGACTAAGCTAGAAACTCAAGATAATTTGGCTTTTGGTTGCCTATTTGTCTGTTACTAAAAATCTAAGTTTTCTTCCATTTCCATCCAGATACATCACTACAGTGGAAACGTAGGGATGTGATCAAAGGACAAGTTTGGAGAAAGGGATGCTGAGGCATGAACTCTATTTGTAATCTTCGACTTCTGTAATAATACATATTCCAATGTCAGCCAATCACTTACAGAAAACAACAAAACAACAAAAAAACAACAAACAACAAAACAACATTTTAAGTAGTCAAACCAAACAAGAGCTCTATTGGGAAATGCATAACAAAACCAATCAATACAGTCATGGTATTTCAAGTGTAAAGACAAGTTATCAAAACAACAATCACTGATAATTTTGAAGACATACAAAAAAGTGATTCTGTATATTTGATTTTTCAAGGATACTAACATACATGTTGATAATTTCCTGTAATAAAGTAGAAGTATTTTTTCCTTGTATGAAAGCACAATTTACAAATATTCTAATATCTAAATGCATGCAATAATTTTACAAGTTGTTGCATCTATGGCAAAAGGAAGTTATGATGCTCGTACAAGGAGAAGTGGTAGGAGAGTGACAAGGGGCGCTCAACTGCGATGCACATCGTCTGATGAGGACAGGACAGCTGATGTCAATGTCAACAATGCACCAGGGAACATTGTCGAGGATGACCATGTGACGGCAGCTGATGTTAACACACCATCAGCCACAGAACCACCATCAACAACAGTCCAAGGGGCAAGTTCAACTAAAAATATCAGTGCTATAAGAGGATGGACAAAAGAACAAATGTTAGTTCCAATTGATGACATAGAGTTTAATGGATACTCAGTTCGGGCATCTGCAAAAAAACATGGTATTCCTCCCTCATCAATACATTATTAGATAAATGGACTGACTCATACAAAACATAGAGGGCCTCTTACAGTTATGACTGAGGAGGAGGAGACCGAGGTGGTTGAGTGGTGTAAAGAGATGGCCCAATTGGGACATGGGCTAGAGTTGATACAACTCAAATCAACAATTGCTCAAATCTGTCAAGGGAGGCCAAACCCATTCAAGGATGGGTTTCCAGGTAAATCATGGCGGTTTGGGTTTAAAAAAAGGCATCCAGAACTTGTATTATGTACTGTTGAGGGCCTTGACAGAGACAGAGCATTAAATTTGCGCCCTGCAGTTGTGCAAAAGTTTTATGACACACTTTCTAGTGCTTACGATAAACATTCTTATGGAGCAGACCATATATGGAACTGTGATGAAACAATTTTACAGGCAGGGAGGAATTGTGGCATGTGGGTAATTGCCAAGAGAGGGAGCTGAAATGTACCAAATATTTTGCCTAAGAGCAGGCAGTGGATAACTATTTTATGTTGTGTCAACGCAATTGGTACTTCAATCCCAGGATTTTATCTATTCAAAGGTAAAAACCAACTAAAAAACTATATACAGAACTGTGAACCAGGTGCATGCATGGCTGCACCTCCCCATGCATGGATGACTAAAGAACTGTTTCTAAGTTAGCTTTTTCACTTTGCTGCATCGGTACCAGGTGGCGTCTCGCCTAATAACAAACACCTATTAATATTAGATGGCCATGGGAGCCACATAGCTGTACAAACAATTGAGGAAGCAAAAAATTTAGGCATCAACCTATTGACATTGCGCACTCATACCACTCACAGAATTTAACCCCTTGATGTTAGTGTGTTTGGCCCTTTCAAGAACTATTTCAGGTCAGAGCGCGCTGCATGGATGGCAAAGAATCTAGGGGTTGAGGTGAAAAGGTTCGACCTAGCAGAGCTTGCAAGTAAAGCTTTTAAAAGTGCTTTGACACCATGAAATATCAAGGCTGGCTTTAGGAGGATAGGAATGTGGCCACTAAACTATGATGCTCTTTTGCATGATACTGGTTGTAGCCAAGCCTTTCATGCGGATGGTCAAGAAGAAGGGAATGCCCAAACAGGTGTTGAAGTGCAAGAACTAGATGACCAAGATGATGTTGTTGTAGCTGGTAATATGATTTCCCTCTCTCAAGGACACTTATATGATGAAGATGATGAAACTGTATGTGAAACACAATATAACCATGAACAAATTCGCAGTAACATGGAGATCGTTCCACCAACTCAAGAACATGAAACTCCTGTTGCTGATATTGTTAATGACATTGTTGAACATGCAGTTGACAATGACCAATTGACATTGCCAAGCCAAGTAACCCCACCTTCATGGCTAGCAAAAGCAATGATTAATATGAATGCACATAGTGTCTCAGCAACCAATGAACAAAGCATGAACATGCCCTCACAACCAGCAGAATTGAACAGTGAAATTGTTCAATTTTTTGTGGACAATAGATCAATGGAAGAAGATGAAGCACATAATGAGGCATCAAATGAAGGTAATGATATAGTTCAATCAATTCCATCAGATACTAAAATAGAAGTACCAAGCAATGACATGTAGGTGGGAGGGGTGGACAAGACACTTGGCTGGTTCCAAAAGCTACCAGTAGAGAGAGTATCAATGAAAAAAAAGCAAGGTGCACTAGGTAGTCTTTTTCTGGGCCGAAGCTCACAGTTACTCACCTTAGAGGACTATATAAACCTGTTAGTTGAGTCTAAAAAAAATAAATTTGAAATGCAAGAATTAAAACAGAAAAATAAGGATCTAGTTAAGGAGAAGAAGGTAGCAAGGATTGTTGCAGCGCAAC
Source organism: Pinus tabuliformis (assembly GCA_031772625.1). Classification (NCBI taxonomy): domain Eukaryota; kingdom Viridiplantae; phylum Streptophyta; class Pinopsida; order Pinales; family Pinaceae; genus Pinus; species Pinus tabuliformis. The sequence goes on along the minus strand of CM062818.1, from coordinate 1,528,750,181 downwards.
ATCGAGCAGATGAAAGGATTGAAAGATATAAAGCAAGGCAAGTTAAGGACCAACAAAAACAAATGGCAAGAAAAGAAAAGGAAACAAGAAAGGCACAACAAATGCTTGAAAAGGAATAAGGGATGATCAATGATACAAGAATTGCTAATGAAACCAGGATTATTTCAAACTCATTAGACTCCATTGCAGATAATACACCATTATTCCAAGATCTCATAAACATTCAAGTGCCTCACTATCAAACTGACGGTTTACCCACTTGCCTTATTCCTACCAGAGTTGGTGTCAATTCTATGTATGCTCATTACACACCTCCACTTAATGCAGGGGTCAGCAGTGCAAATGTGAGGTATGGGTACTCAATACCTCCATGGTTGGAAGCTGCAAATTGGAGTCAATCATATGGCAGTAATCAACCATTTCCTAATCAACCCTTGACTGGTAGGCCAACCTACCTGGCTCAAGAAGGTAATTCGGGGAGTTTTGGCACTCAAGATTCTCAAGGCCATAAAGAATAGGGGTGTCATATGTTTCTGGTTGTAACCACATTATGATGTGGATTTTGGATGGATTGTATGTTTTTCTTGTCAAAGAAACATTTTGGCTTACAACCTAGGTTGTTTTATTTCATAATGTGTTTGACATTGTAGCCAAAATCCATTTTAGAAGGAACATCTATAGTCTATTATAATGTAGAAATCTTACAAGATTCTCAGGGTCATAAAGAATAGGGGTGCCATATGTTTTTGGTTGTAACCACATTATGATGTGGATTTTGGATGGATTTATATATATATATATATATATATATATAGAGAGAGAGAGAGAGAGAGAGAGATATATATATATATATATATATATATATATATATATATATATATATATATATATATATATATAATCTAGAAAGAAAAAATCTTTATATTTCAGAAAGAGAAATATACATGTTACATCCTTTGCAGGGAATTGGAAGTGGCTCACAGTGCTTTTCTGTAAACTTGAATCATAAACCAATCCTGCTGATATGTTGATTTCTCTGTAATATTTTTGAAATGTTAAGAAAATTAAATTTCCATGTTTTGCCTTGAGTTGCATTATGATTCTTTCGAGAAATTACCATTTCATTTGAGCCAATACAAGTGTGATCGAAGCAGTGGACACATAAGAGCCAAAGAAGTTGCAAATAAGCGGTACACTAGACATTCCACACTCCAGGACATTAGAAAGTATGTCTCAACCAAAAAATCTACCCATTTACAATGTAATTTAAATCCAGATGTACACCAATTTTTTCCTTATTAGAAAAAACCATACGACATTAGAATAAAGGGATGAAATGCTTCTATACACTTGCTCCATGGGCAAATCCAACATAACAAAACATTAAGGAGGAAAATGGTAGCCGTAAGGAGTATTGAATACTAGGGCCGCAAATGCACCCTCATTGGTGCTATCATGGTCACACTTTCTCTAAACAAACTAATATCATCTTTGTATAAGAATAAGAGTCCACAAATTTCTGGAGATCATACAAATGCTAGAAAGGAAATGTCGACAACAATAACATAATTTTACTTGTATCTTCCGAATTCAAAAAATTGAAACACTGTTTCATTTTTTTCAAACAACCATAGCGGGAGGACCATTTTGGCAGATCCATACTTGAAGGAAAATGATGAGCTTTAGTGCAGGAAAAGTTATGACAGGTAAATTTTTTGGCACAAGAGATGATTTGGGGAGATCGACCCTTCAAGGAAACCACCAATCTTTACTGTAGTTCAAGTTATCACATGCAGGCAAAGTCATCACATCGAAAGCTGGTGTTGCTTCGGGAGCAGGGAAACCTCTGAATATTGAAAAAGTGCAGGTGGCACCTCTACAGGTAGTGGAGGTATAGTTCAGAGTCTGCTTAGAGTCTGAATTTTTGGCGAAGACAATCTATCCTCCTCCCATATTATCAAACTAGACTGAGACCAAAACATATCCAATAGTGAGCAGTTAATTATCAGAGCACAAAGATTAACTCAATAGAGCCAAAGGGTATACTAGGTTGATTTCTCTGTAATATTTTTGAGCCAATACAAGTGTGATCGAAGCAGTGGACACATAAGAGCCAGAGAATTTGCAAATAAGTGGTACATTTGACATTCCACACTCCAGGACATTAGAAAGTATGTCTCAACCAAAAAATCTACCCATTTACAATGTAATTTAACTCCAAATGTACACCAATTTTTGACTTATTGGAAAAAACCATACGACATTAGAATAAAGGGATGAAATGCTTCTATACACTTGCTCCGTGGGCAAATTCAACATAACAGAACATTAAGGAGGAAAATGGTAGCCGTAAGGAGTATTGAATACTAGGGCCGCAAATGCACCCTCATTGGTGCTATCATGGTCACACTTTCTCTAAACAAACTAATATCATCTTTGTATAAGAATAAGAGTCCACAAATTTTTGGAGATCATACAAATGCTAGAAAGGAAATGCCGACAACAATAACATAATTTTACTTGTATCTTCTGAATTCAAATAATTGAAACATTGTTTCGTTTTTTTCAAACAACCATAGTGGGAGGACCATTTTGGCAGATCCATACTTGAAGGAAAATGATGAGCTCTATTGCAGGCAAAGTTATGACAGGTAAAGTTTTTGGCACAAGAGATGATTTGGGGAGATCGACCCTTCAAGGAAACCATCAATCTTTACTGTAGTTCAAGTTATCACATGCAGACAAAGTCATCACATCGAAAGCTAGTGTTGCTTCGAGAGCAGGGCAACCTCTGAACACGATTTCAGTCTAAAAAAAACAACAAAACAAGGCAATCTGAATATCTGTAGGTTTTTAACTCATACAAACCCTTTTGAGGCCTAATATTACTTGTCTGAACCTAATGTAACATGATTTCAGTCTAAAAAACAACAAAACAAGGCAAACTGAATATCTTCAGGTTTTTAACTCATACAAACCCCTTTGAGGCCTAAGACACAAACATTGCTGTCAAAGTATCAGAGCTAATAAGATATCATTATGCTCTGTAAAAACCCTAAACCCCTAACTTACAAAACCCTAAACCCCTAACCTGCAAAACCCTAAACCCTCAAAACTTGCCATGCAAAGTTAACAAAAATTCCAATAAGGTGTTTTGTGTTGAAAAACACATAGAAATAGCTAGTAGGATTAAAATCCTACTGGATATAAGCCATGGATGGTCGCCAGACCTTCTCCGGAGCTCTCCACACCTGCAACGAGTTGGAAATTAGCCATTAGACAACAAAAAAAACCAAAAAAACCAACAAAAAACACAAAAACTTGCAATTACCTGTAAAAAAAACCTTCGACCTCGAACTGGCTAAAACTGCTACTGGCTCCTCCCCAAACAACAAAAGCAGCGAATTAAACCACCACCAAAGAAACCCTAAACCACCGGTGGTCTAGAATGACCAACAAATCCAGGCGGAAAACCACAAGAAAGACAGAAACCCTGTTCCAACCATGGATGCATATCGACAAACAATGGCGGACATCAGCTCAACCATGGCGAACGAAGCGCGCAGGTTCTGGAGCCATCCCGCGCCATCGTTGGTGGAGGGCTTCGCCCAACAACCGGACCCGAACAGAAAAACAAACAGCAAACAACACATTGCACAAATGACGCGGAATCAACCCTAAACATGGCGTGGAATGGTGTTTTAAACCCTTGACACGGTGCCCAACACGTGGACCTCCACGACAGACACCTGTTGTACCAATTTCATGCATATCACATGGCAGTGGGTGAGGTGGAGGGGAGGGCACACAGGTAATGGCGTCCCTCCCCTAAATTTGGAAAGCTTTCTACTACAACTACGATTCTTAATTTGGCAAGCTTTCTGCTACAACTACCCTTCTTTATATATCATGTATCATGTTACCATTTAGATGCGTTCCCTAAATTTTTTTTGGGCTAAAAATATAAAGTAATTACACTATAAGGTGTTCCCCTCTAAAATTAACTATGTCTCCCAACTGCTTTTCTATTCTAATCCTAACCATCATATCCATTGTTAGACGATTCAACAATGGTATGTAGTCCAATTCAATTAAAAAACATTAAAAGACTTTTAAAATAAAATTAGTTAATTAAAAATTTAATTAATTTTTGTTACCCTACCCATCCCGTCTGTCGTGTGCACGTGGATAGCTGCATTAGGGAGGGGGCGAATACCTTCTTCTTTGTTGTAGGAGGACGAGGAGGGCCACATACCTTCTTCTTTGCTGCAGGAGAATGAGGAGGGTTGCGGAGGGCAGGGAGGGAATACCTTCTTCTTTATCGCAAGATGAGGAGGGCCACAGAGTGCAGGGAGCAAATACCTCTTCTTTGCCACAGGATGAAGACTCAAGATTGTTGAGGCATGGTTAGGGTAACAACCCCAGGGGAAGCAAGGAAAACACCACCATTTGCTTTGTGATTCGACTAAGAGAATAGATCTGCAACCAGTTCACCATTGGGGTTACAGATGCAGGTTCCCGGATGGTTTTCTATGGTCGCCAAGCCCGGTAATACCTCCGCTCATGATTCTGAGTCTTAACTTTTTTCCTTTCCTCCGTCTTTCAAGCAGTAACCATGTCATACTTTTTCTATTGCAGCAGCGGGGAGGTTTGCTTCTTCCTTTTGTCTTCACCATAAAAAATGCAGGTCTATCCATTGAACTATGCATGAATGTGTCTCATTGTCACCCGTCACGTCGGACACCCAATTTTCTTTTACGCTCGCTCACTATCAAATTTGGTATAGACAACTTCTCTTCCCTTGAGAAAGGGAATACCAATGAAGGCTACTCGAAAACCACCAAATGGCCCAGAAGGGGATTGGATATGCAGACATACAACTAGAGAAAATTATGTGGTTTTAGGTTTCAGATCCTACTTTCTCCTATGGTGGTGGTTTCGGTTTCTAGCATCTGGTTTTATATGAGACTAGTGAAAAACCGCAGTTGGGATTCGACTTTTACATGGCACAATCTTGTTCTAGGTCTATTTTTTGATTCCTTCTCTGCCCTAGTGTTGTGACTGTAGTTGTAATTTCATTGAAAATCGCTTTCCCTAAATTGAGGCTTGGGTTGAGGCGCCCTTCCATGAGGTTGGTCAGGGGTTAGAGCCTGGGCTAGATTTGGGGTTGCTTGGTTGTTTCATGGGTGAAGCCATTGGGTCTATTTGCATTCTTGGGTGATGAGAAACACAAATCCCACTGTGACATGTACCATTGGCTCTAAGACCAAGTGTGAAAAAAGAAGCATGTGAAGGAAGGGTTGAGGTGTATAGCAATGGTGATGTGTATGAGGGGGATTTTTATCAGGGAAGTGCTCCAGAAGTTGTGTTTATTATTATGCTAATGGAATATAAGAAGGTGATTGGGTTAATGACAAGTATGATGGAAGTGGTGTTTATTATTATTATGTCAATGGAAGATACGAGGGTGATTGGGTTAATGGCAAGTATGATGGCCATGGTGTTGAGACTTGGGCTCATGGTAACCGTTTCCGGGACCCATACAGGGAGGGTCTGAAGCATTGTATGGTGTCTGTATATTTTACACAGGGGATATGTATGCAGGGGAATGGCATAATGGACAGACTTCTGAAGATGGCAGTCAGTAAGTTTGGAGAGTTTGTGGGTTAAGCATGGACTTGGAAACTACCATTTCAAGTATGTTTTTCTGGTTGCATAATGAATTTTTGTTGTAGAACTTTATATTTTCTATGTTTCAGGGATCGAATGATTAGTTTTCCTAATGCCTTGTCTTGAATTTCTTGCATTAAGATGAAGTAGGCTTACCATTAGCATCATTCAATGATCAAGAAAGTTTCAAGAAATATGTTAAGATAGAGAACATGAATGCCATCTTCCTGGGTGAGTTTCACCCAAATAATGGTTTAAAAACTCTGGTCACCAAAACTCTGCTAACCACACTCATGTGGAACAATTCTTGTTCTATGTTTCTTTCCAGATGAACACAGGTGAAAACCAATTACGATCTCTTTTGAATTAAGATAATTTACGAGGTAAGCTCAATCAAGCATTTTGAATAATAAGTCAGTGGGTTTCTTCTCAGAGAAAAAGTGAAGGATAGACCAGTAGCTCGAACTTTAATGAGAAGGATGGATCATGTAGGGAACAGTGGCAAGTGCAACCTTCATTAGTTTCTGCCTTGTTGGTGTTGCCGAAATACCATAATAAGTGGTTCTTCCCCACTCTTAAGAAAAACTTACAGTTTTGGGTATTATTGTGAAACCCTTGCAGGGGTTTTGTTTGAGTTCGGTTTTCACAACCGAATATGTAATAGACTACTTGTTATGATTTAGCCGTTGAGGCCACAGATTCTTGGTGTTTCCATTTAATTGTATTTCTAAATTTTAATCTGGATCCAGTGTAATTTAATTATGAACTGTGCATGAATGTGTTTTTTTGTTCTGAACATTTAGATCTCAATTAATCTCCACTACAAAGGCAGACTTCGCCCCTCTTTACCAGCATGTTAATTAACTCGTTTTCATCATATTATTCTATGTTTTCATTTCTATAGTGTATTCGCAGTACATACTTCAGCCTGAAGTCGGCTTATATGATTAGTTGTTTCACTGCATAATATTTTCATTTTCAGATCGGTGGCTAGGTAAAAACTTTCTTATTTCTTGTCATTAAGCTGTAAAAACAAGGTGGCATCTGTTTCTTTCTAATAGAAACCTGAAGTATCAATGGTTTGCTATATCCATGAATGAGGCCTCTCTAACTATTGAGCACTTCTTGCAGGTGATCAGTGAAGAAGATTCTGCAAAGAAATACACCTTCAATACCTGCACCTCCTAGCTCTTTGGGTGCCATTACGTAGTTTGAAACCTGTAATTAATAGCTATAGGGCTGAAGCATCCTCTTTAGCTATATAAAGTTGTTTCCCTTAACAGGATGAACTATTCAGTCAAAAGGAAAAATCAATCCAATTGGTAATCTTAATGATCAAGTTAAACAAACAACACTGAAAAGACAATAGGATACAGAGTCATTAAACAACACTGTAAAAACTATGTCATATGATATATCTGTTCCTTTCTAATAGAAATCTGGAATAGCCATAGCTCATACCTCTAATTATTAAGAAATCTTGCACTTCCTTAGCAAAGAAGGTTTTCTGAATGATAATGCCACCAACACTGTACCTAATGGATATTCATATCTTTGTTTGCAAATGTTCCTAGTGTCTTTGGGTGCCATTACATGGTTTGATAGTTGTAATCATAAGTGATAGGGTTGAAGCATCCTCTTTGGCCATTTAAAATTGCAGCACTTATCAGGGTGGGTGCCATTACATGGTTTGATAGTTGTAATCATATGTGATAGGGCAGAAGCATCTTCTTTTTCCATTTAAAATTGTAGCACTTATCAGGGTGAACTGACTTGTGAAAGGAAACTCAATCCAAGTGTTAATTTTAATGACCTAGCTACTTATGAGCCCTGTCTTTTGTGGAGACTGCCAGTCATATATGTAGATAGATCGATAGATGTTAGTGTGAGAAACTACACTACATTTTATTGAGTGAAGGAACAAATGTAGAGGATGTGATTACATGGTAGGCAGTGACTATGCCTAGTATCTATAGACTTTCTAGATATAAAATTGATTTGCATATCAAATTTGTTAGACAGATGCACCTTTTTGGAATGAAATCCAGAATTTGTGATCACGGAAGGAATAAGATTAGTTGGACTTCATGGAGAGAGAGGTGTGCCCAGGACTATAGTTGTGCTATGTTTGATAATGAAAATGGAATGAGAATATAGTATATTGGAGTAGGAGCATGACATAAGGAAAATATATAGTAGTAGAAGTGCTAGAAGGAAAAGATATAGCAGTCAAAGTGTGCTCCAAATGTGCTCAATGTTCTCCAAACAGTGAACTTACATTGTTATATCTTCTCCTCCTTGCAATTTTACCAACGATCGTCAATTCATAGAGCACTTGCCTCTGACTAAACATGTATTGGTCTCTTGGTTTTTGATATCCTCCAACCACTTATTTTATTGTGATCAAGAATGACATTCTTACATTGCTTTCTCTCGCTCCAATTGAAATCAAAATCTACACAATTAAGATGACAGGTATTCAAGGGAAACTACTCTGCTAGGGTCTAGCACTTAGGGAGATAGATCTAGATTATAGAAAAAATATTTATTTATTCTTTGGAATGTTTTTTTAACTAAATTCATGGGGAGTGAGTGAAAGCAGATTTGGCAATGTTATTAGGAGGCCCACTAGTTTTGAATGGGAGATCATTCTTTAGCTTTTATTCTTGTATGTTTCTTTCCACATGAACATGGGTGAAAACCAATTACGGTCTCTTTTGAATTAAGATAATTTACCTAAGCTCAATCAAGCATTTTGAATAATAACTCAGTGAGTTTCTTCTCAAGCATTTTGAATAATAAGTCAGTGGGTTTCTTCTCAGAGAAAAAGTGAAGGACAGACTAGTAGCTCGAACTTTAATGAGTACGATGGATCATGTAGGGAACAGTGGCAAGTGCAACCTTCATCAGTTTCTCCCTTGTTGGTGTTGCCGAAATACTATAATAAGTGGTTCTTCCCCACTCTATGCCTTACGTCGTTTCCTTTGCACCATCACGTGAAAATGCTAGTATTTAATATTTTAGAATGTGTGTTTTTTTAATAAAAAGTTATAAGTTCTAATAAAGTCATCCAATTACTTTATATTTAAAAATGTGTCCTTTTTTAAATAAAAAATTATAAGTTCTAATAAAGCCATCCAATTTAATTTTATTATAGTGTATTTTGAAAAGAAACAATTAATTTTAATTTTCTAAGAAAATTTTGAAAATAGTTATTTCGCTCAAATAAATAGGAAAAGTTACTTTCCTTACTTATATTAATAATTAAACAAAGGCTACATAGTAGCTAGTAATATAGCTTTTTTAAACTAAAAAATAATAAAAATAAATATTTTATCACAAAAATAAAATATTTAATAAAATATGATTAACTATAGAGTAAAGAAATATGATTAACTGAAATGATTTATATTAACATGTACACTAAGAATTAAGAAATTTGATTAACTAGTATTGTTTATATTAACATATACACACTTTAATATATATGTTTTTCTTTTTCTTTTTTAAATGTATATAATTTTTTATAATTAAGTTCATTAAAATATGTTTTTAATATAATAATAAGTCAATTAAAACTGAAAATATGGAGAAAAAACTACAATCATGAAAAAATAGAAAGAAAAAAAAACTAAAAACAAAAAATTAGTAACTAATAGAAATATAAGTTACCGCCCATAATAAAACCTCAACCAATCACCTTACAAATAAATAAATTTAAATAATAATAAAAAATAACAAAAATTGAATTCTTAATATTAAACTATAGATAAACAGAATTTTTTTTAGTCAAAAATAAATTAATATATAGTCAAACAAAAATGAATAATTAATACCATGCCAACAAAAATATAAAAACTCTTTAATTTTATATTAAAAAAAACTATTTAATTTGATTACTCTATCTTCATAAATTAGTGTTTTATTTAACTTATGAATAATCCATAAACCTAATCATGCTATATGAGCCTCAACTTTTAAGTTTTAAGCTTAAGTGTGTATCACACACAATTGCATAATATGAGTGAAAAAAAATATGGACTTTTTTAACAAACCCAAAAAACCATTATGGATTATTATGTTTTTATCTTAAAATCACACACTATAGAACATTCTATACTTATTTTGGATTCTCATAATATTGTGGACTTGTATAATTTGATGATTTATCCTAAAGTATTACATGGTAAAAATATTCATTCTTTTATTTTATTTTTTACAATTTTATTTAAAATTATTTAAATAAACTAGGCCAATTATTTATATCTAAAATATAATTAAATTTATGTCAAAAACGGTATTTAGTTTGGTAGGTGAAAGACCGTTCACATAGTTATGCCACGCCAAAGTTCTTTCATTGACAACTTTGTATTATGACATGTTAAAGTTCTTTTTCATGTGAGAAGATAAAGGTTTTTTCGTCCCTTTTTTTTATATTTTAAGTTATTTAATTAAAATAGTTTTATTGTTTTATTTTTGTACTTTAGTATAATTAATTAATTAATATATAAATAAAATAAATATAACTATAAATATTAGTAATTATAATATATATAGTTCAGAATAAAATTATATATATATATAATTATTTTAAATTTTTAATCAATGTTTGATATAAAGATGTTAGAGTATTATAATTTTGTTAACTTAATAGGTGACGAAGATTGGTAGTATGACAAATGTTTTGAAAAGAAAAAATAATTTGAGAAAGGGACAAAAAATCCAAGAGAAAGTGATTTTCATCTTCAACTTTCATAAAGTGGGTAGATTCTTTCATCCCAAGGTGATTTGGGAATAGACCAACTCCTGATTTCACTCTGAAGCTCATGAGAGTTAGTTCTTATCTTTGCAATGTTCATTTTCTTCTTAGTATTGATCATGGTAGAAAGATAATTTTGGTTAGCAAGAAGGGTTGATTACCTCCTTATAATACCTCAACTTCCTTTTTCCCTCTAACTCCTTATCATCCCATAACTTATCCTTAAATTTGGAAGTGATAGTATTTATAATATTACCCTTATTCTCCAAAATTATCTCCTCATTTATCCCCCGATGGTCAAGCTAGGACAGGGCATCCTTATGCTAGCCTCGCTTGGGTCGGAGGTGGGGGTTTTGACTAGAGTTAGAAGCAATTTTGGGTAGCCTCTTGGCTTACATGCTATACGACTTCTTCTTGTACATCAAATAACTAAACATAGTCATTATTTCAATGGGAGAAAGGTTAGCTTCAATCAAGAGAATAGGGTAGGGGGTTATATCCTTTAATCTTGAGGCTGTGAGTTATAAATTGCTTTTGGATCATCTCAATATTTCTCCACATTTCTCTAGATATATTGCAGCCCCAAACCTCACATCCATATAAAATAAAAGAGGTGAGAAGAGTCTCAAAGAGGAACTTTTTTTCACTCCAAACCCAAAGATCTGTCGACTTACAATTATTTTCAAGCTCACAACAAGCTCTCCAACCTCTTATTTCTGAATGCTATAGTTCCAATAAGCTTTCCAACCTCCTATTTCTCAACGCTATAGTTCCAATTGAGCTGGTGGTGAATGTAGCTCCTGTTCTTCCTTGAGTTGCTGCTTCAGCACATGTAACTCATTCTCTGTTTTGTTCTCTACCTTCATGTGATCTTCATGTCACACCATCACCTCATAGCATCAATCTCCAAAGTCTTTTTCATCACAAGTGGATCTGCTTAAGCTTGCAAATTTTTTCCGCCTATGTGTTGTCAACAACCTTCCTCTTGTATTCGTTGGATGCAGGTGTGTTGCCTTCTGCTGTTATTGATGGTGCTTCTTGCTGTAATGTTCCTACCATATTATCTTTATTTCCTTGTCTATGAACAACTTGATGTCTTCATAGGTAGGCAAACTCATAGACACTTGCTTGGCTGCAAACCTTGTTGGGCTCTCAACGGTGTCCTTTAACTCTGCTCTCCTTAAGGCCATTGTACTTGTGCCGCTAAGAGACAAACGAAAACCTGTGATGCCTGGAGACATTGAAACACTCATGGCAAGTAATCTGTTAGTCGAAAACCAAAACAAACTTGAGGAATGACTTGCAACATACCTATGTGATTGATCGTGAAGGTTGCACAATTTCCGCCGACAAGTCGAGAGACTGACTGCCAAAACTATGCAAGGCACAGTTCGGGATATCAAGAGGTTGACTGACTACTGGAACTATGCATTGCATAGTCCATCTTGGCCTGTTGAGGACTAAAATTTCACAATGCACAATTTTAGTCAGCAATGACATGCATCCAGCAAACTACATTGCGCAATTTTTCGGGCCAGCTAGACACTGGCTCCAAGAATTGGGAAATTCAAGCCTAGAGGTCAGTGTTGGGCCAGACTTGCACAATTTCTAGAGGAAAGGTAGAGCCTTTGCTTCTGGAAATGTGTAGTGCTAGCCGGGAAGGGCACGGTCTGGGTCTACGTAGCCCATACCGGCCGACGGGCGACTAAAAACATGAGAAGTTTGGATGCATGGTGAGATGAGCACAAACAAGATTGAATGATCATTCATGCAAACTGCAATTGTAGGATTCAGAAAATGGGAAAGCATGCATGCGTGTGAAGCGAGTCGCTGCAACGATGACTGTCCATGAAAAACAGTGTCATGCATGCGACAACAGTGAGATGCAAATGAGAAATGAAATGGTGTTTCTACAAGCTAACATACACCAAAACGACAACAAGCACTCACTAAAATCAAGCAGATAGCACTCACACGAAGCGAAACACAACAAGCGATAGAAACGTAGCGCAAGACATGAAAAGTGGGCTTACCCTGAAACAACTGAACTGAATGTGCCGACGACTCCTAGATGCAATGTGGGATGTCAGAGCTACAAGGTCAATGTGAGGAACAAGCTCTGCAACATCTGGTTGATGAGTTTCGATAAAATTGAGGTTGTGATGAACATGTCACAAATCTAGGAAAAGAGACACTTGGTGGGAGGTTTCTGAAATGATCCTTGAATGTAACCTCCAGCTACTAAAATAGATCCCTGAATTAAGGGATGCCTTTGCATGCTTCCTTGGGAGAAACAATCCATGCATGCAAATCAATTTTGCTCGGTCCCGGAGGGAACCAGTCAACCTGAAGGCACATGCAACAACTTGATTGACTGATGGGGAAAATTTTTGCATTTCTGGGATGGAGTTGGGCTGGCCACCCAGAGGGATTTCACACTTTCTGGGCTGAGCAACTCACTGCTGTCCATAATTGCACAATTTCTGGGCTGAGCAGTCTTGCTATGACATATTGCGTAGTTTTTCCAGTGAAGCTTGACAGGAAGAATTGCGCAATTCTGGAGCCTAGTAGGCTGCTAGTCAGGATTGCCCAATTTATTGAGGGAAGGATGGTTCCCCTCCAAAATTGTGCAATTTCTTGAGGGAGTTGCTCAGTCTGCAACTGGACCAAGTCCGGAGAAATAGTCTGTGAGGGGGATGCAACAAGCTATCATGTACAGGCTAGAAATCTGCTAGAAAACCAATAAAGCTTGTGTACTTGACAGTGCAAGACATGCTGCTGAGGATGGTTGGTAGGGAGGCTCCAAAACAAAGCTAAGGAAAATTTTTGGAGGGTGGTTGTAGCTGCTACAACAAAACCCTAGTCTAAAACAGAAACCAAAGGGTGGAAATATTACGCTAGGTCACCATAGTGGTATTACAGTTGGCTCTCTTACCAACCTGGAAGGTGTTTAAAGATGAAATAGTTGGAAGTTGTTTTTGGTAAGGATTATGCAGATTCTTTGTGGAAGTTGAAGGAGAAGAAAGTGAAAACTATTAAAATATTGCAAGAATGGAATAGAAGGGATCTTGAAAAATTAGAGGAGTTGGGAAGAAGAGTTGCAACATCTAAGGAAAATGAAGAGGCTAAAAAACACAACCAATCTGAGAAAAGTATAGGCAGTGTTCCATGGGGAAATGGAAGAAAACAAGGTAATCATAATCCAACAACACAATATTCACCAGAGTTTCATAAGGTGGTGCATGATGCTGAAGAGGAATATTATACTCAAAAGGATGAAACACTTATTGGTAAGGGTAAAGATACTAAAAATCAAATGCAAGGGATAAAATAATTACAAAAAATTTCCAAAGTGGGAACAGATAGAACAACCAGTAATGACCGAACTATGAAATATCTTCTGTAGATAATTTTGTAAAGAAACAAGGAGGGTCACTAAGAGAGAATCATGATCTCCCAAGGAGAATTCCTAAGCTTGCGATATTGGACAATAGAAAGCATAATAATATTTGTACTAGTGTTTTAAAATTCAGCCGATTTGAACCGGAAACCGGTCAAACTAGCCGATTCATTAGCCGAATGGGTCAAACCGACAGAAAAACCAGGTTTGACTGGTCACTTCACCCAAAAACCACAAAAAGTGGTGCCATTTGGGAAATTTAGGATGGAACCGGATGATTTATGGTCAAACCAGCCAGTTCCATCCTAAACCGGATGGTTAGCTGCCAAGGATGTGGAGGACCCACACAGTGCAACTTAAGAAGATTCTATAATGTTTTGGAGGGAAAATAAGTGTTGTTTCCCTCATAAAACACCCACTCCAATCCTTTAAAAGGAGCCCACCTCCCTCATTTTCCTCACAAATCTCATTTGGAGTTTTTGTGAGTTTGATTGGGAGCTTGGAGAGTGTTAAGTTTTTGTTGGAGTAGTGAAACTATGAAACAACAAAGAGTTTGAGTTAAGTAGTAGTCATCATGCCTGCAAAAGCCAAGGATACTGCATGGGCTCATCATGATATGATTGATGGCAAAATGATCTGCAATTATTGCCAAAAATCTATTGAAGGAGGGGATATTAATAGGTTCAAGAAACACTTCGCTAGGATAGGAGGTCACGTAAAGCCATGCGGAGCACCAAATGAAGTCATAGGGCATATTAGGGAAGAATACCTTCAGAAGTTTGAGACTCAAGTCATTGAAACAATAGAGAAGTTTGTGACTCAAGCAGTTGCAAAGTTTAGGAGTTGAGACTCAACGAAATGAGTTTGATCATGATGACTCATGAGAAGTTTCAAGTGATAATTCTGACCACTATTATCATATATGTATACTTGTAGTAGGCCAATGGCCCCATAATTTGTAGGATTTGTTTTTTCACTCTAGAGGCCATTTAGAGCCTCATTAATTATATATTTTGTTGTTGATATGTATAGCACTTGGTGCCATTTTGATATTTTCACCTTTACATGGTACATATATGAGGAAACTTTGCATATTTTGTGTCTATTGGTTTGGAATCATGGTTTTAAATCTTAAAAATAATTTTCTTCATTAAAAAAAATTATTTCGTGTGTTTTTTTAAAACTAGTTCATTGAGATCTAACTAGTCCCGATTTGACCGGTTTCGATTTGAAACCCATTTCTAGGTGGAGCGGTCTGGTCACCAGTTTTGGTTTTTTAAACTATGATTTGTACGCGGGCAACAAAAGTTAAGCAGGATATTAAGGAGGAAAAAAGAGTTGTCGTAAAGTGGACTGATGATAAGAATTTTTTTTGAAGTGATGAAGATGAGGGTGCTATCATCTCTCTAGGGAAAGACAAGAAGGATTTTAGACTTCCAGTTAAAATTTTTGATATAGATCTAAATAAGAGTAAAGTGGAGGTTCAAGATAAGATTCCTAGTGAAGGGGGTGTCCAACAACTAAGGAAATTATTGAAAGCAAATGATCCATTTGAAGCATCAAAGTATTTAGGTGATTGGTGAGATGGAAACTATAAGAATCTCTACCAACCAGAATGTAACCTTAGAAAATGAAGGTGTTGAACATAGAGATGTCCACAATAAATACACTAGTGCAAACTACTTGAGTGCCTCACAAAAAAATTAAAGATGCAAGTTGGACATCCATGGTATCCATGAACATTGAGACTATTCAAAGTGCCATATGCAGGGAGATCATGTATTGGTTGGGGTGATTAGTGCTTTCCCACCACAACCTCGCAGAGAAACACATATCAACGTAATTACAACTAATATTAGGAATCCTGAATCTTCTAACAGAATTGGGTGTCGACACTGAAATCCCCTACTTGTACCTTGAATGAACTTCTCTGCTACGGGGCTTCCGTTAGATCCCATTATTATTCTTTTCACACAATACATGTTGGGGAACCCTTAGGTTTTCCTCTAAATCATTCTGCTCTTGTAGTTTAGTTAATTATGGAACTTGTTGTTGTTGCACCATGATATCACTCTTATTGGACATTGGCTTAGCCTAGAAACATCACGAAATTTGCAAACCTTCTGGGTTTATAATAAATAAATGTTTCTTCAAAAAAGATATTTTTTCATATAATCATTTACAGTTGTTGGTTTATAAAACAAAATTTTGACCAATAATTTCCTTTCCTTCTACATTTTTTTCTCAGCCTCTTTAATTTCCTCCTATTAATAAATTCACATCGTTTTTAGGATTTGAAAGAAACAAATCTCTCTGTTTTCAGGGTTTACAATACACAAACCTCGTGAGAAATTTCCTTTGGGCTCTTTGAAGCATTTCGAAATC
Source organism: Pinus tabuliformis (assembly GCA_031772625.1). NCBI lineage: Eukaryota > Viridiplantae > Streptophyta > Pinopsida > Pinales > Pinaceae > Pinus > Pinus tabuliformis. The sequence continues at coordinate 1,528,733,967 of CM062818.1, read as the reverse complement.
CTCTTCTCCCACTCCAATTCTAAGGATTTCAGAAATCACTTCTTCCCTCCTATTTTAAGAGTTTTGGATTTGAATTTTTAAATGTGTTCCAACAAATACAGTCTAATCACCATTTAGCGAGAATGCCTTTCAGCTAGAATAAAGCTCCCGAAAAGCCTTTTGCAAACTCCGCCAAAAACTTCCTTCTTCCATCCACTAATGCAAACTCTTGCCTTCCCCGCATTCCCCTATTTTTTAAAAGTTACGAAAATGATGTTAGATATTTTAAATTTTTCTTTGGAAGATAAATGAGGAAATAACTTTTGTATAGAAGAAAATAAAATACCAAAAATCCACCTACCCCAGCTATTGTGAAAAACTTGGCTTAAAATCCTTGTAAATTAGTCGCGCGTAAACTAAAATAAATAAAGCTCTTTGACCAAGATAGCAAGTTCGACTAAGATAGAAAGTTTGAATTTGCATGGTGTTTATGGATGAACAAGATAGTGAGTTTCAAACTTAGGGTGTTTATGGATAATTCTATATTGATTTTTACTTCCAAGTACATTTTAATTATATATATGTGTGTGTGTGTGTGTGTGTGTCTTCAACATGTTATTGAATTTTGGTAATTAAGATAAGTGAAGACTATTGAGATTTAAATTTTTTCTACTATTTAGTATTTTGATTTTGTGGTAAAGCTTTTTAGTATTATTTATAGCTATTTCTTTATTTAAGGTTAGATTTATTGATCTATTTGTTGCTAAAGGTGAGAGAAATCTCAGTGTATGGTTATGGTTTTTATAATTCATTACAATTTTCTCATTACTAAAGGAAATGTGTCCTCTACTACTTAACCAACTCTTCTCTTGCAGGTATTTTTCATAATGGATTTGACCCAGCTATAATTCTGCTCCCATTTGGATAATCTATCAACCTTTCAATTTAATTTACTGTGAATATGATCAAAGGATATATCTTGAGATTCTAATCAACTCCATAACTCTAATTATCCACTAATCCAATAAAGAAGTGTTTAAGCAAGTATAACCTTTCAATGAATCTGTAATAGTCTTTGAATCTCCTAACATTTTAAAGTTTAGATTGGTGAAGTGACACAATTAAAATGATCAACATAAATGATTGATTTTCATTATTGTAGTTCTTATTAGGTAGACAGGTTTGTTTTCCTATACTAAATTGGTCATTCATATTTGTCATTTTTAGTTGTATTACTTATTATCTAGTCATGTATTTTAACCCGGGACTAAATTAGTTGTTTATGTTAGTCATTTTTAGTTGTATCACTTAATATTGCTCTTTTTTGGTAGTATTTCACTTGGAAAAGCTATGGTGACTAACCTTTTTAGTAACCTAGTCATTAATTTCATCATTTTTTACTTCTGATATCACCCAAGTTAAAGTGCAATGGAAGCACTTTAGCCCAGAGGAGGCTACTTAGGAAGATGAAATATTTGTGCGGCAAGTGTATCCTGATTTATTTCAAGACTGAGTAAACACTAAGGATGGTGTTACATATAAGGGGGGGATATGTAACACCCCAAGTTGGATAATAAAAATTGTTGAATTATTATTAATTAATTTACTTTGAATCTGGTAACTTCTAGGTTGGCTAAGAACTTGATGAAACTAATTTAATACGCTCTTAAAAGAATTTTATTGTTATTTGTGATTAATTTTTTAATCTTGGAAGGAAAACTCATGGGAAGATCCACAATATTTTCCAATTTCCAGACAATTGAGGAGGACAATTATTTTTCCTACCTCTTGGAGATTTAAAAGAAAATATCAGAGGAGAGGGGGTTTCTTTTTTCTGGAGGAGAAAGAATTTTTGTGAGAGAGGTCATAAAAAAATAAATACTAGTTGGAGGTAGGACGCTTCCTAAAGAGCAAATTCCTGAGATGGTTTAGGACCAGTGGAAGGCTCTAAGTCAAATAGAATACTACAAGTTATGGCTCGGCTAAGTAAAGCCTTGATGCCACTGAATTGACCAGAATGGTTCTCTGCCGAGGCAACTGTCTAGAAATTGGAAGAGATCAGGGGGAGAACTACATGTAATTATCGTTCTCATTGGTAGGGGGGAGTGGTTCCCTTAACACTTTTTCTTGAATAGATTACAACCATGCAGATAAGTACTGAAACTATGGTATTTATTTTTATGTGTCTGTATGAAAAGAAAGTTTCTGAACTATTAAGTTGTGAATATGGAAAAGATCTGATAAATACTACTGGAAACTTTTCTTTATTAATATATAGTAATGCACTGTTAATAAATATATGGAAGAGTTGTTTTATGATGAATGACACTTACTGTTAGGAATATGTATTTTGAAAGTTGGATGGAATATTTATTACAAAGATCTGTAACTAGGACAGTTATAGAAAACAAAAATTAAATATATTTAGAATACTTTTTTTTTTCTGAAAAATTACTCTGAAGGAATGGAACAAAACCCTGATCTATGTTTAAACATAGGAGGATTCATTTCTATTATGAATTGAAAAGAAGAATATTCTTGTTGAATTAATGAAAGGAAGTGGAAAAACATGCAGTAATTATTACTTAGGTTGGTAACTCCTAGGGAAAGGCTACTGTAGAAAAAGACTGGATCTTGGAGCCTATAAAATGTGAAATCCGAGTAACAAAATTTAGTAGTGGATAGTCTTGAATTGGTAACTAGGCGAGCAGGGTTATTGGAGCGAGACCTGTCCAAATGGTTACGATAATCCTCTGCCCTGAGGTTAGGGTATGGAAGTTCGAGGTTACGTGTATATAAATAAATAAATATTTAAACTTATGCAGGGAACCCTAGTGAGATAAAAACCAATCTCATTTGAGAATCTATAAGTAATAAATAATCCTGGAAAGAAGAACTGTTATAGACTACTTGATAGAAACAAATAGAATATAATCTTCAAATAAATTCATGTTTAAGAGAACACATACGTATGCCATAACTTGCACAAATTAAAATTACCAAATGCAAGAATTGGTAACTTCTAACAATTTATATTGTTAAAAAATGTTATTAACCTGAGATTAGGCCATGTCTTTCGGGTTAGGCCTACCAAAATATACAAGCCATTAAACCCTAGGTCCCTTGCCAAACAAATTCATAATAAAGGGTAAAATCTGGTTGTAACTAGACCGAACCATTAAAAAAATACATTAAGACCCTAGTCATGAGCACTGAACAAGTCACTGGCGAAGGAAAAGACCATGTAAATTATTAGTGTCATATAGGATAAACCCTTTGCAATGAAGAATGAGTTTGTTAGAGCAACACATGTTAAAAATCCCTAGTAACAAGACAACAAGTGGGTTCAAAGATTACAAACCTGCAGAAAAATTATGATCTGGGTTAGAAAAAAACACTAGCTTCCATCAGGGGAATTTTGAGGTCTAAAATGGGCCTCCTAAGAAAAATGTACAACCAAAATAAACTTTATAAGAACTAGTAGGATTCAATATGATGATGTCAACCATGAGGGATGATTCACCATTTTTGGAGTAAAAAAGTAAAAATATTAAAAAATAATAAAATAATAAAACTATTTTTTCAACTCATATTTTAAACTTATCTCCCTAAGGTTTTACTCAAATTTCAAGTGGGAGTACTTGTTGGATGCAAAATTTAATTCCTCATCCAAGGAGTAACCATGTTGCATACTTTTGATGGACCCTGCTACACGAAAAATGATAAATACATGAAAAAACGTGATTGTAATAACATTTTTCATGTAGTAAGGTCCATCGAAAGTATGCAACATGGGTAATCCTTGGGTGAGGAATCAAATTATGCATCCAATGAGTGTTTCCATTTGAAATTTGAGTAAACACATAAGGAGATAAGTTGAAAATATGAGTTGAAAAAATAACTTTTTATTTTTTCCCTCTAAAATTTGATGATGTAATCTAATCTTATTTTATTATTTCCACTATTATTTTATAATTTCCTTAGGAGGCCCATTTTATACCTCTAAATTCCCATAATGAGGCCCATTTTAGACCTCAAATTTGCCCTAAAGATAAAATTTTAAACCCAACAAAAAAATGGGTTTCTAGTCATTACCTATTAAGTGTAACTGGCCATGGTTGTTGCTGAGAAGGAAAACCTACATGAGAAGAATTAAATGTTAGTAAATTACTAAAATAAATTAGTGATTGTTAATAGAGAATCCCTGCCATTATTACCTGCGTTTGGAGGTTGTCTGGGGTCTTGGTGAGCATCCTGCCATGAAAGGTTAGGCGATGTGTTTGCAACCACCGTCGCATGGAGAAACAATAGGTTAAAATAACTGCTATTAATTAATTCGAGGAAATGTATATACTCTATAATAAAAAACTAGAAAAGCGGTTACCTGTAACGAAAAATAATTTGTTTTATCCAAGCCCTGGATGGGAGGTGTTGCAAAGATTCAAACATTCCCAGCTAGAATGGAGAATGACAGATGGGGCAGTGGAGGCATTGGTTACCTCAACCGTTCTGGAGCAATCTCCATCGTCGGGTTCACCTTTTCAAATCTATGGTCCAGACGAAGGCATGTAAACCCTAGAAATGGGATCGAGAAGGTTAGACATTAACCATGGATTGGTACCTCGTTCAACGTGTGATAAAACTTATGTAACCATAATGTCTGTGAGGGTAAGTCATTATGTGCCTCCAGAGCATTTTCCATTAAATATATATAAATAGATGAGAGTAGTAAATGCCAAGTATTAGACACAAAACAAGCACGATTACCTTGTATGTGTGAAACTTTTGAAAACCTTTTAAAAATAATAATTAACTATACTTGTTTTAGATTGTGGAAAATTTTCTAGTATTCATAGTTGTGATGTTACCATGGTAAGAACAATGTGTGTGTAATTATCATCATATAAGCATAAATTTTATTTTTTGCAAGTTGGTAATTCCTTATGTGAAATGGTAAATGGAGATGGGTACATGTTACATTGAACATGATGACTCTCCCTTTAAAATGATGTCCCTTTCTCAAACATATTTCCTTCAACATGATTTAGCTGTGTTATAAATACAAAAAGTAAATGTTATTGCACACCAAAATTGTGTTGAGAATTCTCTATATTAATCAAATAATGTAACAAATATAAATACATTAAACTTTTTCTCAAGATAGGAAAACTATCTTAGATATACAATGTAATGGTTGAGGGAATATTTCAACCACACACCAAACTAGGAATTGTCTTCTAGGAGAGACTCTCTCACATCCAACTATTTAGAACAACTTTCTAGAAACTAGAAATATATTCTCTATGTAGAGAACTCTATCTATTGTAGTACCAACATCCTGATCTTATTACCTTATATTAAGTTAGTGCCTATGTCCTGATGATTAAATAATAGTTAATATTAATTAATGAATAAACTATGGTTAACCTTAATCTTGATTAGTGCTTCCTTAACCCTTAAGCCTAACTTATAATTAAAAAAATGTATTTTAGTAACATTATTCAATATTTAAATTGATGGGATTCTTGTGAATCGATAACATTGATTGACATAGTAAAATATTAATACTTTATTATTAATATTTTATTATTATTATTGTTTTATTATTTAGTCCTTCGAGGCCCTGACATGGTGATTCAATCGAATTAATTTGAGGATAAAAGAAGAGTGGGGTGGGGGCTCAAGAGAAGAATTTTGAGGGGCTGGGGTGGTTGGGGGGGTGAGGATTTGGTGACAATTGGGAGTGGGTGGCATTTATTTAGGGGGTAGGCATAAATGTAAGGGAGATTTGGGGGGTTCTTGGGATAAATTTTGGTTTAGGTTATGCCCAAAGAAGTGGAAGAGGGAGAGCTGAGAGAAGGGAGGAAACCATTATAGACAAAAATTTGACTTGGATAGTGGAGTTTGTAGTGGGGAGGGTGTTGGAGAACTCAGGCACACTACGATTGCACTTTGGTTTAGAGGGCTAGGAAACTTGTGGAAGTTCCCTGGGCTAGGAAGTCAGTATAATTTCCTAGTTGGTAGGGTAGCATATTCAGTTGGGTGGTCCTAGCAAGAGCACCACAATCAAGCAACTACAGATAGGTATTTTCTTATTAATTATCATTTTCAATATTCTTGTTAATTGTTATTGTAAAATTTTTGAATTGCATTATATTAAAATTGCAAATGAAAGAAAATAAGTGATAGTAGTCATGGTAAAAATATTTTCTTTTAAATTTCTTGCTAAAGTAGTTCTTTATATAAACTTAACCCCCCCCTTAACTAAAATAGACTTATCATTTCATCATAGGAAGTTTTGGCTTTGTGTTAGGGAGATGGCCTATATAAATTCTATGGAATTTAGAAGTATGGGTTTTTTAACTTTTGCTAGGAAGATGGTCTATTTAAACTCTATGGACGTTAAAAGTATGGATTTTTTTAACTTTGTATTATGCAGATGGCATATCTAAACCTCTATCACTAATTAGTACCTAAACTACTTTCCCACCATTTTAAGAAGCCAAATTTCTTGACTCAAAACCATTCTCTGAAATATCAACAAACTTTAGACTTAATGGCTTCCAAATATCATTTAATTTGCTAACTTTGCATGCATTGGTAACAATTGCTTCACAAACATTTCCCTATAGCACATATATCTAGAAAAATGAATCAAACCTAACTCAAAATCTATATAAGAGGGCATGATAAATCAAAGAACTCATCACCTTGATCTCCTTGAGACTTACACTTACATTGCTCAACCAAAAAGTAGTAGATTCCATGAAAATAATGTTGGCACCCATGGATGAGTTTGTTCTCCCGTAACATCTATCATCGTCGGTCACTTGGTAGAGGAGAAATTAGCTCAAATAAACAACAAGAAATAAAAATATAAACAAAGGAAATATCCCTTATACACAAACCAGGTCGTGGAAGTTTAACTCATAACTTTTACTTACCAATGTGATTTAAACTTGTTTAACACAATTAAAACTTGGCTAGATTTAATTTGGATGCTCTGACTGCTCATCAAAGTTAGAATCAAAATTTGGTGATTTAAATCAAAATTCATGTGACTATTTAGAAGTCCATTATCACCCTAATGGAGCATAATTTTAAAATTCCTAAATTTGAAGGGGAGATGGAATTGGTAAACAACACTTGTTTCAAGAATTCGATTACCAACTTAATCTATTTGAAAACCATTCATCCATATCTATCATATGTCGCCAACATTCTCTCGATATTTATGCAAGAACCGAGGGAAAGCCACTAGAATGTGGAAAAAATGGTTCTTATATATATCCAACATACATAATATTATAGTCTTCTATACAGAAATAGTAAGAATTTTGTACTTGTTGGATATTCAGATGCATACTTTGTTGGAAGTATTGATGATAAGGCATCAACATCAAGGTATTTGATGAACATCGGATCAATAGTAATTTATCGGAGTTGTAAGAAGTAGACTACAATGGAAAATTATGCAACAAAGGCATAATACATTTCAGCACGGGAAGCAACATGTCATATTGTCTCATTACATAGAATTTTATAGGATTTGGGAATTCATCAAGTAAAAGCCATTTCATTGTTGATTGACAGTGATCCAACCTTTAATATTTCCAAAAAACTAATTTTCCATTCTAAAGCAAAGACTATCTACACCAAATATCATTACATCAGGACTCTCATTAGAAAAGGTGTCATCAAACCAAAGTACTATCCTTCGCAAGATCAAATATGAGATATCTTCACAAAATCTTTTGACGTGATCAAATTTACAGAGTTCAAAGAACTTGGTATTTTCTCTAATGTAGTTTTGGATCAAAGTGGGGAATGTTAGATATTATGATCCGAAATGCATAGATTAAAAATTATATAATAATATAGTTAGGATTTTCTATATTATTAGCTAGGATGATTAAATATTATAATGAAGAGATGTGAAATATGATAATATAACATATTAATCCAAACATCATATACAAATGAACTAATCAAAATTTAATTTATATGAATATTTTTATAAGATATATGTCGATTTTTCGATGAATAACGAATTTGAAAAATTACATTAATTGTACTATCACAAGACGATATTTCCAAAAAAGAGAAAATCTCATACAAGAAACTACTGTGTCCATAACATAAAAATGCATTGGTGTGTTATGGTATGTAAAAGCACCATGACAACATATTTTTACATGACCGATGCCTTACAACACTAAGGTGCTTATTTCTTCAGCACTGGTATTATTTACAATTAATGCACCAATGTTTTCATAGAACTAACACCACAATCCTACAAAATATTACTTATAGCCCCGGTGCATTATTAAAATTAACAACATTGATCCTTTTATATCCCTAACACACTGGTGCATTTATACAAATTATACACATCGATTCTCCGAGTTTAAACAAAAGAACCCAGACTGCAATTATTTTTGTGTACCTCGGTGTTGTTCCTTAAAAGAATGCCCCGGGGCATTTTTTTGATAAATAAGCACCGAGGCAGTACACATTTCAAGCTCTGATAATATGTGTATTCAACACCTTGGTGATTTTACCTATGTATGCAGTCTGGTGCTTTTATATATGTAGCGCACTGGTGCTACTTGTTCCATGAAGCGCACCACAAAAAAAACATCCACTAAAACCTCCCACTGCCAAGATTCTTTCAGTTATGATGAAATTCCATTATAATCCCTCCTAAAACATCCACTATCACAAACAAATGTTTTAGTTGATATTTTTTTGATAAATTTTTCCAATTTTATAACACCAAAAACCTCCCTTATTACCTATGTTAGAAGGTATTTTCCTTGTAGTGTTTTGAAATAAAATCATCAACTTCTTTTTTTAAATCAGGCCAAAAATACAACTTTTTTTTATGTTTGTTAGTGTCTTCTGATAGTCTCAGTGGCTAGAATACGATTTTGCCTGAAATTATTTTAATATTAGCCTCTTCAATATGCCTTCGTTGGGCACATAAATTCTATTTTTAAATACAAATATTCCATCCTTCGAGAGTGTGAAATCATTGTCCTTCATCTCTCCTAGTTCTTGTTACATTTTTTCGTTTAACTACTAGTATTTTTCATTTTGTTGACCCACATTTTTAATCCTTGCTTCAAGATTAGTCACATAGGAACTTATGGATGATAAATGACACATTTATACCCTCTTGCTAAGTGTATCAACTACCCGATTTTCCTTTCCCTTAATGTATTTTATTTCAAATTTGAATTCATTGATTGCGGCTAGCCATCAAGCTTGTATAACATTTAATTTAGGATAATCAAATAAATACTTCAACCCTTCATGATCAATCCTTAAAATTAATTTCCATCCAAGGAGATAATGTCTCCACATTTTTAATGCATGAATGATGGTATCCAACTTTAAGTCATGAATCACATAGTTTAGTTTTTCTCATGCTCATTTAGCTTTCTTGATTCATAGCACACCACTTGGTCTTCCTACATCAAGGCTCCACCAAGTCCCTCTTTGCAGGCATCTGTTCCAACCACAAAATATTTATTTCAGTATGATATTCTTAACACTCGTGCATTAGTGAACAATTCCTTCACTTCCTCAAAGCTTGTTGCACATTCAACTATCCATTTAAATTTTTTCCCCTTCTTTTGCAATGTCATGATTAGATAGCCAATTTTAGAAAACTTCTTGATGAACATCCAATAGTAACCTCCCAACCCCATGGATGATCTAATATTGGTGATTTTCTTTGGTTTTGGCCACTCCATGATGGCCTTAATATTTTCTAGATCAACAACATCTCCATCCTTTGAAACAATGTGTCCTAAATAATGGATTTGTGACTGAAATAATTCACATTTACCAATATTTGCATATAGCTTGTGCTTTCATAATAGTTGTAACACTACAACTAAGTGTTCTTCATGCTCCTGCTAGGTCTTTGAGTAGACCAATATATCATCAACAAATACCACTACAAACTTTTCCAGTTAAGGGCGTAGCACATTATTCATTAAGCACATAAAATTAGCAGGTGCATTGGTAGCCTCAAGCGCACAACCACAAATTCATAATTCCCATACCTTTTCTATAATGATTTCTTATATATCCTCATATTTAATGCACACATAGTCATATTCATATCTTAAATCAATCTTGGAGAAGACTATGGCTCCCCACAATTGATCAAATAAGTAATCAATTCATGGAAATGGATATCTATTCTTAATAGTAGCCTTGATTAAGATTCTTGTAATATATGCACAATTTGAGTGTGTCATCCTTATTCTTTACAAATAAGACTGATGCTCCTCATGGTGATACACTCAACCTTATATACCCCTTGTCTAAAATCTCCTTGAGTTGTAACTTCAGTACAATGATTTATGGAGTACTCATTCTATATGGAGCTTTGGATGCTAGTGTTGTCCCCAGTACTTCCCACTATGGAGGTAATCCAAGAATGGGTGAAATCATGAAGACGGGTTACACTTTTGGGCCAAATGTGGCGTTGGAATTTCAAGTTTTTCCTCTTTTATCGAATTGAAGCCCTCAAAATTCATATAAGCACTGTGAATTTTGATTCGGAGTAAAAAGACAAATTGTGGAGAATTATGTTGTTGTCCTAGTGATAGTTTTTGCAAAACTGTTTAGTGTCGTATAATATTTCAATTTTCCATTAAACTAAATGCTTGTCCTTGCAACTTTTCACACATCTTAAGAGGTATGTGTGTTCATGTAGCATAACGTAGTCTAAAATGTGTAATTTAATATATATATCTATATATATATATATATATATATATATAGATATATATATATATAAGCATGATCTACACGGAGAGAGCTAAGTTTTTCATATTAAAAACATATTTTTTTTATGCAAAAATATTTTTTTATTATTATTTGAAGTTGGTGAAGTAATATTTCAGTTTCATTTTACAGACACATGTGTTCACGTAAGGTTTTTTTCAACTATTTAAATAAATTGAAAAACCAAAAGTACCCTTTTGAAGAGGACTCGTAAACGAATATAGTGGTATTTTTTGAATTTTTTTCATTGTGTATATTTTATGATATTGATTTTTTATTCAACCTCTTTAAAATAGTTAAAAACAATTCAAGAATTATGTTTAAAAGAAATTAGATGAAAAATATCATATGAATTCGAAAATGTCAAAATCATATGCCATTGGATAGAGGATTCCTTCATGAATCCAACATGATCAACTCTGCCACCTAAGGACAAATTTAGCCCTAAGTCCGCTAGGGTACAAAATGGTGTTGCAGGAAATTTTGCAGAAGAGGTGCTGAAATTGTTGATTTTAGGACTTAAGAGGCTTGATCAAGTGCTTAAAGCACTTGATCGAGTGCCTAAATTTCAAATTTAAATAGCTCGATCGAGGGTTTCGTAAACCCTCGATTGAGCCATATATGTGGTTAACAGAGGCTCAATCAAGCGCTATGGCTTGATCGAGCTATGTAGCTCGATCGAGCTATTATGCTTGATCTAACCTTTATAGAATTTTTTTGAATGATCTAAAATTAAACATTTTAAAATTCCAAATCTTATTAGAATTTTTGTTATAATGTCATGTAAAAACCTTATTAAATTTAATATTAATATTAAAATATTATTATTATTATTAAATTAAATGATGAAATGATATTAATATAAAAATTTAATATTAATATATTTTAATGTTAATATTAAATTTATTAATTTTGGATTAATATAATATTATTAACTTTAATATAATATAAAATTTCTTATATTATAATATATACTAGCAGAACCACCCGGATGCGGGTGTCCTCGAGGCTCATTTAAAGCGGATTAACTCTCCGCCGGCAGCTGTCTCTGCACCTGGCGATCCGGCGCAGCTCCCACAAACCCACCGCAACTGATATGAATGCTAAGGGGTACAGAATGATGGTTAAGCATTCGACAATGAATGCGCGCCCAGTTCGAGATCCCGTGTAGGCTGTTTTATTCATGGCTCGGCTTCTGGTTTCAGCTATCGCTCTCATCGGCTCCTTCCATGTCCGTCTGCTTTTTTTCCCGCACCCCTGTTTCACTCTGGCCGCTTGGGGGTTCATCCGGAATCTGGTTTCTGCCTGGTTCGCCCACTCTCGGCCCTATTCTGTCTGGTCCTGCTTAATACCCTTCCCAGGTCTCTCTGTTAGTTTGAAAATGGTGTGACGCCATGGTGTTTCTCGTCGTGGAGGCACCAGTGGTAATCGTGGTCGTGCTTCTCAGTCTGCCCCCCAGAATATTGTTCCGCTGGCTTCAGCCTCCCCGCCCTCTCCGCCCTCTGATCATGGCAGGCCCTTCCCGCACAATTCCTTCCAAACCACCCGTTTCAAATTTCACAGTCGGCTCAATAAACCCGTTCTGTCAGCCAGCATTACAGTTATCTTAGCTGAGGAGGAGGATAAACCCAGCAGCTCTGTTCATACCACAACGTCTCAGTCTCAGGACGACAGTGTTCTTCAGGGAGACGTGGTTGGTACTGTGTTCAATTGTGACAATGTGCAGGAAGAGGGGAATGTGCCTGAAGCACCTCAGCCTCCAGTTGATTCTACACAGTGCAATTTGCCTGCGGTCAAGCTGGAGCACCCTCCCGGTGGCATTCTGAATTTGGAAGCTCCTCCAGGTGGCGGCGACATGGGAGATGGAGACAACGCCGTCGACATGTGGATGGGCTCTCCTAGCCAGGTGGATAAGGACGCTCCGGACTCTCTGAAACATGCTTGATTTCTTCGGTACAATGCACACTGATGGCAGTCTCCCTTCTGGTCTTTATATCTTTTTGCTATGCTTCTCTGGATTATGTCAATTCTGTTCTGTTTCAACTCCTGGTTTGGTATCGATACTCGCCATTATAGTATAATGAGTTGTATCAGGTCATGGCTCAGAAAGCCATTGTTTTTGTTAAATTTTGTATATGGCTATCAGGGCAGAATGATTATTAGTAACGCCATAGTCCTCGATAGTTTTGCAGTGATGTTCACAACTCTGGTTCGCACTTTTGTCTGTAAGGGATCTGAAAAACATGTCTTAAGTCTTCTTAATCCCGGGATTGTTGTCACAGGGGTTTATGTCTATCAAGATATCTGGTTGAGGGATGGCTTCAGCCTCCTCTGAGGTCTTGACCTCTCTGTACATATTTTTTTCTCTTTTTTAATAGAAGTAGCCTTTACGCAGAAAAAAAATATATATATACTAGCAGAACCACATTAATAAATGTGGTTGATATACATCATAGGTGTTGACAAAAGAGTTGACCATTAACACAAAAAGAGTGGTACAAGTTGACTCAATATATGTTAATTTTATTTAACCTGCTTTTTTTATAAATATAACATAATAAAAAATATAATATTTTTAAAATCATGAAGTAATCATAACCTAAAGTTACCTTTAAACAAATAAAACCTAAATAGTTTCAATTGGAAGACGTGAAGCACTCTACGTATCTTTGATGGAGATAGCTCGAACATTAATATTTTGGAAAATTTTAGATAATATTTCGATGGAAAATTATCATTTTCCCTCCAGTTGAGTCTACAATACACATTTGAAATGTTTCATTTTAAATATGTATTATATATATATAAAAAATTGTTGTACAAAAGAAAATAAATAAATATAAACATAATATTTTAATTATTAAAGTATTTTAAAATTTTTGAAACATAGAGTGAGAGAGAGTGGGAGAGAAGGGTAAGAGAGAGGGATAGAGTGGTATAGAAGGGTAATAAAGAGAGGGGGGAACATAAAGATGGAGAGAGGGAGAGGAGAAAAGAGTCTCTGAGAAAGAGAGGGAGCTCGAGAGATGGAGTGGGAGGAAAAGATAGGGAAGGAAGAAGTTCAAGACATATAGAGGGGAGAGAGAGAAACAAAGAGAGAGACAGACACACACACACAGAGAGAGAGAGAGAGAGAGAGAGAGTATGTTTGGGGGTGAGATAGAAATACAAAGAAGGATATATGGAGAGAAGGGGAGGAGAGAATGAGAGAGGGATGGAGATAGTCAACAGTGTTTCAGGATGAAGATTGAGAGATAGAGACTGAGTGACATGGGGGAGAGACAGAGGGAGGTGGGAGAGAAAGGAAGAGAGAGAGGATTTGAGAGGGAGGGAGGGAGATAGATAGAGTTGGAGTGGGAGAGAGAGGGAGGTAAGAAGAAATACATATAGAGAGAGAAAGGTGGAGAGAGAGAGAGGGAGTGGCAAGGGAGATGGAGAGAGAGAGAGGGAGTGAAAAGGGATATGGAGAGAGAGGGAGAGAGGAGAGTAGGAGGGAAGAGAGATAGAAGGGGAGACAGAGGGAGAGAAAGGGAAGAGAGAGAGAGAGGGAGAGGGAGGAAGATATAAATAGATATGGAGAAACAATGTGTATGTTTGTGGGGTGATATAGAGAGATGAAGAAGGAGAGACAATGGGAGATATATATATATAGATGGAAGGGGGAGAGAGGAAAGAAGAGAGAGATAGAGGGAGGGAGGGATAGATCTAGATAGATATGAAGAGAGAGAGCATGTGTTTCTTGGGGGGGGGGGTGAGATATAGAGAAAAAGAAGGAGAGATGGAGGGAGAGATCAATATATATGGAGGGGGGGGAGAAAGGGAAGAAAATTGTCTTCACTAGATGCATTGATTTCAGTGTACAGATGTTTATTTCTAATCCTATTTGACTTCTTGCAAATTAGATGCATTGATTTCTATTTAGATGTTGATTTCTGATTTTATGTCATTTCTTGCATTAGATGCATTCATTTCATTAAATATGTTAATTTATAATCTTGATTGATTTAGCTTGCATTAGATATTGATTCCTAATCCTATCTGATTGCTAGCACTGAATGCATTAATTTCAGTGTAGATGTTGATTTCTAACCCTATTTGATTGTTGCATTAGATGCATTGATTTCAGTATAGATGTTGATTTATAATCCTATTGGATTGTTTGCATTAGTTGCATTGATTTTATTGTAGATGTTGATTTCTCATCCTATTTGATTGCTTTCATTAGATGCATTGATTTCAACGAAGATGTTGATTTTTAATAAATTATGTAACTAGATATATGGTGTACATTAATTTCAAGGTAACTAGTTTAACATTGTGCATTTATTTTGGTGTAAGCACAAAAAAAATATTGATGACGTGCATTATGACTAAGATTTTGTAGATAACTTCAAACAAAATAAAATTGAATAAAACTTTTATTTGTAACTTTTACATCTCCACATCTTTTAAAATTGAAGATATAACTTATTTCAATGATATTTAAGTTTTTTAAAATTGAATAAAACATAAATTTCCATCATATTAAATTGATTAAAATACTTGGATAACTATTTGTAAACTTAGGAAAATTGATAACATTATATAAAATTATAGAAATGTTGTCAAATATCATTGTTTGACCTATATATTAAATTTCAATATGATTGACTTATATCATGTTATGACTAATCTCTTGTAGATAATCTCAAAATAAATAATTTTGGATAAAACCTATATGTTGTTTACATACATCTTTTAATATTAAAATTAAACAAAATTGATTTCAATCATATTTTGTGTTTTTTAATTGAACCTTGAGATAAGAAATTGATTGAAATACTTAAAAACGTTGTCCATGCATTGTGGTATATGGGTGGGTCATAAAAGTTTTCATACACACACACACACACACACGAATGACTTTAGAATTCAAATAATTTATTTTTAAAACTGAATTGTAATAACATACATGTTGATTGCACTAAAAGACACTTTCTACAAGCCATTATAAAGCATGATTGGAATTATTTCCATGTTCAATATTAAATTGATACATGATATATTTTAATTCATTTGAAGTATTAAAGTGTCTTGCATAATAAATTTTAAGACTGTACTTATTTTTGTAGTCAATGAAATTGGAAATCAAAATTGAACAAATATTTAACTAATAAAATTTATAGTATATAGAAAAAATATTAAATTAGTGAAATAATTTTAATAGATCCATTTAAAATTAAAAAATTAAGGAGCATCCATAGACAAGATTAATACAAATCCATAAATTGAAATAGTGAATACAAGTATCAATAAACATCCAAATGAAAATATATACAAATTACAAATATCATGTTATCACAAAATCTGACCTTGATAGGCTGTTGATCAAGTAGACTCTGAGTAACTCTTTCAAACCAATCTTTCGGTTGAGGATTAGCCTCCTCAACCTGAGAGGGCTCTCTCAATAGGTTTATGATTTTTGATTAATGATTAGATGGCTAACTCTAGTAGTAAATCGAACAAAATATATAACTTGGTTGAATTAAGGAGTAGCAAACATTCATTGGGCTATGGAATCAAGGTAGTCTTCAACAAAATATCATGATCAGCAAACATGGAAGTCAAGGCACTTAGAGTTCAGGATTACAAGTGAAACAGTAACACAGTAAAACAACACAGTTTACAAGCATGTGGAGGAAGTTAGAGCATTTTCTAATGAATTCTAAGTATCACAAGCTCATACCACTGCAAATAAGTAGTTGAACAAGGCCATATGAACATCAAACACATAAAACTCCTTGTGAATCTTGAGTAGTCAAACTGATCTCTGTATTAGGTATGAAAACCACAGTTTCTTACAATAACACATCTTTGCTTTTGCTAATAAAATTACCAACCTCTAGGAATTTGATTCTCAAGCTTAATATAGAGTTTTACATCCTTGGATACTATCATCCACCTTTAGAGGAATTCAAATTCCTAACTTGGACACCTATCTATGCATAAAACAAACTATTTAATTACAACTTGACAGCTAGCTGTCTTTAAGAGTCCTAATACAAATAGGAGTAAAACTCCTAGAACATGCTTTCAACCACCTTATCTGAGTCTTCAATACATTCTTAAATCAGCTTCCAGCCATGTCTTCGAATTTGATGATGTCCATAGTGCTGTTTCAAAACCTGTTTAGTTATGCCCTAATTGTCCTGAAGAATAGGAGACAGAGTTCTTGTTTTTTAGGCCCTTAACCCTTGGTGCTTATCTTCAAATAGTTTTTTGCTGGTGTATATGTGGCATACATTAATAATCTGTTAAGTTATCATTTTCCACCTGTGCAAAAAGAAACTCAAGCATATGGTGTAAATAATGAAACATGATTGTGCTACGAAAATACTATGTTTTCGTAGCACAGCCTTCATATCACCTATGAAATACTCCTTGAAGCTCTGCTATCTATACCATTGGCATCTGAGAGTTCATACATGATCAGCTATCTACCAGCAACCTAAAAATTTGGAACTAATCCAACCATACCTTCGGAAAGCATCCATAAGTGTTAAATAATCATCTTTAGTAGTTTCGTAGCGCACTACGAAACTGTTGTGTGATGTTATTTTTCCAATACAGCCTTTACACATCTGTAATTTGGGGAGTTTTTTCAAAATTCCAAGAGAACTAATATGATCATCCACAAAAAATCAAAATCACTTCTTCTTATAGATGTTCTTCTTCATATGCCAAAATTCTTTTTGTGTGCCAAAATTGTTTATACTATATATCCTTCACTGCTTCCTTTCAACACCCTGTTTCGTAATTGTTGTAGAACCTTGTCTAGATTTGGTTAGTTGAATTTCCAGATCTTCAATTTGCCTTTTCAACCCCTTGTTTGTAGCTCTGAGCTGAGCATTAACTTTCCTTACATATATGGCCTCTTTGATTGTAGGAACAGTCCAGGTGAAGTATTGATTTTCACTGCTAACTATTTCTGGTTTGGACACCTTTTTAGCCTCCCAGAGAGCCTTCATCCTTTTGAAATTTGACTTTTCAACAGCATGCTTTCTTGCTCTCACTCTTAGTTTAGCAATTTCATTGTTGGCAGCTTTTAACTTTTCTTCCATAACTTCATAACTGCCCTTTTCTGTTTGAGTGGCAGGAACTGTGCTTTTGTCTCCTCTAGGTCTTGGAGATGGTAAGTCTGTCAACTCCTCTGGAACATCAAAGGTTTCCTCTGTTCTCTCAAATTCAACATTGGACTCCTGCATCTTCTTGGATTGCCTAGTTAAGGGCTTTCTAGGTTTTAAAACAAAAGCTGCAACCTCATCTTCAAATTCTAGTTTCTTGGAGGGTTTCACATTCTTCGACTTCCTTTGATCAAATTTTGGCACATCTACTTGAACTGAAGGGGATTTTGTAATGTCAATGGCCTTTAAGATATCATTTAAATCACCCTTCAAACTTGAACAATCTCCCGAGATCACTGTTTTTCCTTTTTCCTTTGCAACTTGACTTCTAGTCAACCTCTTTTGAAATGGTTTGCTGGTTGACTACTCTTGTGTCTTTCCCCTAACCTCATATATCTTTTCCTTGGCAGATTTAGGAGTTTCAAGAATGACTGTTGGGCTTTTGACTGCTGGAGTTTTGACTGCTAAGGTTTTTCTTGCCTGCTCTTTCACCTGCTTCCTAGGCTTTAACTTAATATACCTTTTTTCCTTGGACATTGCAGACTTGCTGGTTTCTGCTGATGGAGTTCCTTTAACCCTAGGGCTAGTGTCTGCACCTTGTTTTTCTGTCCCAAAGTCACATACAAACAAAAACAAAGACCAATCTTTTTTGACCCTTTTGAGCTCATGTAGAAGTATCAATTTAATTAGACCATGATGAAATAAGGAGGTCTCACATCCTTAGGATTTTAACTATACTTTATCTACCATCTTTGCTATACTTCGAAATAAGTAAGGAGAATCTAGAGAAATCATACCAGTAAAATGTAAAAGGAGTTTAAAATGGTATGAATAAACCTTTTGATATCTACCTTCACAGGTGAAATAATGCTGAATGTTGAAGAGCAGGTTGGTATAGCTGTCCTTGATGTAGTCTTTGGGAACTGCCTTGGTTAAGTCAGTTTCTGAAAACTGTGGCTTCAGGAACACCTTGCATGGTTCCATGTCGAATTTGAAGTTTTTGAACCATGTCTCTTGCCCCCTAGGAATTTCTGTCACCAATGCTATGACCTTTGGAGAAACCTGCAAATTAAGCATTCCAACCTTTGTACTTAAGCCACTAAAATGGAGTGCAAACTCCTTTGTCACCTAGGTATGCCCTCCCTGGAATTTCTTACAAAACTTCCATCACCTTTCTTTCTTGAAAGCCTCCACAACTGCTTTGTCTCTGATTAGGACCTCAGTGCTTTCAGGTTCTGTTCTCAAGCAATGACTAGACCTGTGCCATTTATTCTCCTCTGTCATCTTTTCTCCTAAATTTCTATGACAAAATCGGCCTCCTTTGAAACTCAATTGATTAGCCTCTCTTGGCAGCCTCACTTGAATGTTGAGTGAAGAAAACCTTGGAAAACAATTACCAAAGTTTATTGTTCAAAAACAATTTTGTTTCAAGAGTGTGCATGCAATCTAAAACGATAAGACTAGCCAGCCACTTTCGAATTTTGAAATTATCTTTCATAATGGACATTAAATTCGAAATGATGAGTTTGGAGTGGTGGCATGCTTAAGGACTGACTCCTAGCTGACACCTAATGATGAAAATTTTAACGGAATTCTAACGGATTGATGTCTGACAACATTGTCTTTACGAATCTACGATTTCGTAGCACGTAGGGAAAAGCGCTACGAAAAGAGTAGTGTTTTCGTAGCGCAAAATAGACAATTTACACTGTCTGCGCTATGAAAACGTGGTTTCGAGGCTAATTCCAAAAATTTTCAAATTGGCTTTAAGCTATGAGTTTCTAACAAGACTGTAGGACTTATGAAACATAGAAAAAGCATGCTAGACTTTATTTGGACATGAAAAATTAAGCCTTAGAGACTCCTAACCTACCAACTTCCCATTGAAACATAGGGTGACTTGACACTTATCTAAGACCATGACTAACAAAATGTAAACCTTTGTTTTTTTGGTGATAACAGTGGCTCCACTTAGGATAGTGTACCCCTATGGCACACTAAGAACTCATAGATCCAATGCTATTCATTTTTGGTAAAATAGAAATAATTTTATTTGACTTGACAA
Organism: Pinus tabuliformis; assembly: GCA_031772625.1. Classification (NCBI taxonomy): domain Eukaryota; kingdom Viridiplantae; phylum Streptophyta; class Pinopsida; order Pinales; family Pinaceae; genus Pinus; species Pinus tabuliformis. Next base: position 1,528,713,957 of record CM062818.1, on the reverse strand, counting down.
GCATCTTCTTGAAACTGTTGGGCCTTCAAATCGGGCTTGAGCTCTCTGTTTCATCTTGTCATTATTAGCAATAAAAATAGACAAAAATGGAATATATACAATGTCATGAGTGGCTGATGAAGCCTTAGCAAGTATAATGCTTTAGGAACCTGCCATTGACAAGCCCTCCAGCATATGATCCTCCATCAATTTCCTGCAATATATAAGTGTTGTTCCCATGAAAACCAGCAATATTAAAAGGAAATTTCCATAAATTCTCAAACTTACCATGCTTTCCCTTTTCCTCAATTTTGGCCTCCCACTTTAGCACTTTGTCTTGTATTTGGAAATTGTCTTCTTTAATCTTCCTATCAAATGTACATTTAATTCTATTTTGAGTATGTTGGTGATTGTCATAGACCTCATTCCTCTTCTCCTGCAAAGCTATCAACTGGTTTATCCTCCTATGAATGGAATTTGGTTCTTCTTCAAGTCCTTGAATTAGTTTCATGATCGGTACCCCTAGTGATGTCAGAAAAACAGCTTCAGCACCATAAACTAATTAATACGATGAAGTCCCAATTGACCTCTTTGTACATATCCTATCAGCCCATAAGGCGTACTTCAGCTTTAAGTGCCAAGATTTCTTGTTCTCTTGCAATACCTTTTTGATGATTCTTACAATACTCTTGTTTGATGATTCAGCAAGACCATTTCCTTGCGGATAGTATGTTGTAGAGTGTCCAAGAGTAATGTGATATTGATGATAGAAATTAATTATTTTCTTATACTTGAAAGCTTGAGCATTATCTGCTATAATCTTCATGGGACAACCAAATCGAGACAATATATTATTCTCTAGGAAAGAAATAATTACAGAATCATTAGCTTGCCTTGTTGGGATCGCCTCTATCCATTTGGTGAAGTAGTCTGTTGTTGTGAGAATCCAGCGATGCTGTCCTGATGATGATGGATGTATTTCTCCAATAAAATCTAACCCCCACTGCTGGAAAGGTGCTTCCACATAGATAGGAACCAAAGGTAGAGGCACCAGTTTTCTTTTTCCTTAAAAAATTTGGCATTCATGACATGCAGCAACTCTTTTGTAAATGTCTTTAAACATTGTAGGCGAAAAATATCTTGCTCTTAGAATCTTATTTGTTGTAGCCTTCCAATAATGATGTCCTTCACAATCACCTTTATGGAATTCTTCAATGACCTTTTCAGCTTCTTCTTCAAGTAAGCAATTCAGCAAAATTCCTCCTGTATCTTTCCAAAACAAGTTTCTGTCAAATATAAAATATCTCAAAGATTTTAGTTTAAAAAACCTTGCTTTGGATTTTGTTAGATCAGCAGGAGCTTTGTGATGTTGTAAAACAAATACCACATCTTTGTACCAATCTAAAACAAGATATTTCTCATCAATTGGAACCAATTCTTCCTCATCATCAAAAATTTCTGATATTTCTGCATTCAGATTTATGTCAAGACAATCCAAGTTTTACTGAATCATTAACTTTGCTAGTCCTTGTCCCTTCACCAATTTGGTTGGTTTGATATCTATATCATATTCCAGCAATTTTGCAATCCATTTTCCCCTTTTGCCATCAGGATCTGCCTGAGTTAGAATATCTTTCACCACAATACTTGGAACATATGCCACAATGTGAGAATGCAGAATGTAAATTTTGAAGTCTTTATTAGCTTTCACCAGAGAATAAGCCTGTTTTTCTAGAATATTATACTTCAGTTCAACATTAGCTAATGTTTTGCTAAAGAAAGAGATAGGTTGTTCAATACCTTCTTTTCCCTTTTGAAGTAAAACTCTAGCAATGGTGTTTTCGGAAGCAAATGTAAAAACCAGAAATTCCTTTGAGAAATTTGGACTGATGAGTACCGGTGCTTGTGTGAGTGCCTTCTTAATTTGCTCAAAATAATTCCTTGCCTCAACTGTCCATTTAATATCAACTCCTTTCTTTAACATCCTTGTTATATCTTTGACAATCTCAGCAAAGTTAGGAATGAAACACCTAACAAAATTCACTTTTCCAAGAAATGATTGAATTTCTTTCCTACTTCTTGGCAAATCTAGCCTTTGAATGGCATTAAATCTATTAGGATCAATCCTAATTCCATCTTTAGAAATTATATGACCAAGTAATTTGACAGTAGTTAAAGCAAAGATGCTTTTAGTAGGATTGAGAGATATACCAAACCTTCTACATTTCAACAAATTTTTTTCTAGGTGCTTCAGGTGATCTTCTTCCTTCTTTGAAAAGACTATGATGTCATCAAGATAAACAACCACCATCTTGTCCTTTTCTTCAAAAAAAGCAATGTTCATTGCTCTTTTAAAAGTAGCTCCCACATTCATGAGACCAAAAGGCATCTTGGCGTACATGAATGTGCCCCATGGTGTTGTGAAGGCTATTTTCTCCTGATCATCTGGATGCACAAGGATCTGATTGTACCCTGAGAAGCCATCCAACATAGACAGTCTTTGTGAACCAACAATATTTTGTAGAATTGAATCCATCTTGGGAAGAGGATAGTTGTCCTTTAATGAAGCCTTATTCAAATTTCTGAAATCAATACAAATTCTGATTTCTCCCCTCTTCTTTCTAACTGGAACCAAATTTGCAAGCCAATTTGAAAATCTGATTGGGACAATGATTTTAGAATCAAAAAGCTTCTTAATCTCCTTTTCAATCAATGGCATGAGAAGGGGATTAATTCTCCTCAACTTTTGTTTGAATGGTTTCTCATTTTCTTTAATAGGAATAGTATGCTGAATAATGGAAGGATCATACTGTTTTAAGTCAGCATAACTCAAGAAAAAACATCAACAAACCTCTTCATCATTTCAATATACTTGAATTTCATATCAACTGAAAGAAACTTTGAAATTTTGATCATCTTAGGCAAAGTTGATGTACCCAGATTACAAATTTCTATTTCCTCTTCATCAGCTTGTAACTTTGGTGATTTCAACACATCATTCTGATCAAAAAGCTTTTCAAGAGGAATAAGACCCTTGGGTATTGAATTATTCTTTAATTGAAAGACTTTAGAATTTTCTTTAGACTCAACAAGCATGTTTTGTTGATCTACTTGAGTACTTTCAAATTCTTCTTTCAACTCAATAAAATTCTTTACCTGTTGATCATCTTCAAAAACTTGCCAATTGGTGATATTATCTGGTTTAGCTGGCCTATGATGAACTTCAATCTCATATTTCTCAGAAGAATGAATAGGAATGACAAAAATACTTGCTGAAACAACAAGAGAATCAACAATGGAATTTTGGCCTCTAGTTTTGACAATGAAAGAATAGGCTTGAAAATTTTCTAACATGTCTAAAACTAGATTTCTGTAGGCTCTCATTCTTACATCTTTTGTTTGATAGACACCTTCCACTTGTCTAATAACCAATTCAGAATCTCCAAAAACATAAATTTTTTGAGCCTTCATTCTTATCAAAATATCTAGGCCCAAAATCAAAGATTCATATTCAGCCATGTTATTTGTGCAATCAAAATTCAGTTTGTAAGAGTAAAACTTACTCTCATCACTTGGACTTGTGATCCAAATTCCTGCTCCTGCCCCTTCTTTTCCTGCTGATCCATCAAAGTACAAATACCACCATCCCTTCATCTCTTTGTCACTTTCTTGTTGATTTTCTGCTTTCATTTCTTTCGGTCCACTATCAACTGACTCATTAAAAAGAATGGCAGATCCAAGTTCAGTATCAAATGAATAAATAGGAAAGTTCTGAAGTTTATCTTTGCTGCTTACCATATAAGAAATTATAGTCTCCCGATACAATCTCCTTTGTTCAACAAAAACAAGAATGGTGACATAAGTAAGGTCCATCTGCATTGTGCCTTTGACTTTTGCTGCTCATGATCTTGATAACGACATCCCAAACTTTGGTGGAATATCGGCCACAACAATGTCCATAAAAATTGTCTTTGCTGGGATTTGTGTTAGACCAACAACAACATATTTGATTAAACCAATACATTGAACTCTTTTTGAGTCGAAAGAGAATAAATCCTTATATGGTCTTGTTACCTGTAACCCTAACCTTTCCATAATTACTTTGGGCATGAGATTATGAGAAGCTCCTGAATCCAACATAGCATTATGTAAAGTCATATCATGAATACTAATGCTCACATAGAAAGGAGGAAACTCTTCATTTTGATCATCTTCTAACCTTGGACCCAAATATATAGTAGGATTATCTTCTTGGACATTTAAAATATCAGCAGCTCCTGGTTGTGAATTCAACATCTCTACAATCTTGTTCCTATATTGATTTACCTTGAGAATCTCACTAAAAGGGACTGATATTTTAATCTTTGAAATCTCATTCTCAAGGTTGAAAACAGAAACAGACTTTTCAGGTTCTTTGATAGGAGGAGGAAGTTGAGTGTCTTTTCTACCAGGTGGAGAGTCTTTCTTACCTTCAGCAACCTTTGGGGTATCATTTTTGGCTTCAGCAACCTTTGAAACATCTTTCTTAGGCTGCGCTTTGTTTGCAATAATCGACACATTTCTGTTTCTAAGATTGTATTGTTTTTGCATTTCAAAGATAGCATGTTGATACCCCTTAAGATAATCTGAAGGTTCTTTTCCTTGGTCGACCAAATCTGACTCATCATGCTCTTCTTTAGTCAAGAAAATTCCAGACATCTCTTCATCAAGACAATGGATAGATTCTTCAGGAATTTCAGGATCATCCTCTTCATCCACCAAATTCTGCTGAAAAGGAGGTCTCACTGGAGGATCAGGTTGTTGATTTCTATTTTCTCTTGGTCTTTGTTGGTTTTGAGGTCTCCTAAATTGAGGGTTTCTAAATTGAGGTTCCTGTTGTACAGGAGGAGCAGAAGTATTTCCAAGAGCTAACCTATCCATCAACTTCTCCATGGTTTTCATCATTGAGTCTAATTTATCTTCAGGAGTTGAAGAGGAAGGTTTCTCTTCTTCTTTCAATTTAGCTTTTCCCATTTTTGATTTTTTAGTAGCTATCATGTTTACCTCTACCTTTACAGCATTATTCTGCATTTCAGCAAGTGTAGGTGATTCTCTTTCTCTTAGAAAAATAAAAAAGTCATAATCAAATGCTTCAGCATATCTCATTTGTGCAAGGGCTTCTGGGGGTTTCAACTGAGCTGGAATTGAGTTAAACACTTTATTGAATCTTTTTGAGAAATTTTGAACAATTTCATTAGGTGCCCTTCTAAGGTTGTTATATTCAGTAAGTGCTTGAACTGGATTAGTTCTATTTCCCCATTTTCTTAGAAAACTATCTTCAAATTCAACCCAATTTCGAATGCTTCCCGCTGTAAGAGATTTAAACCATTTTCTAACTTCACCAATAAAGGTCTGTGCAAATAGTCTTAGCTTCACATCTTCCTCATCAACTTCTTCTCTGTCAGCAAAATCATTAAATCTGTCTACATGTTCCTTTGCTGTAATTTCTTCATCACTACCCCAGGTAGGGATCCTAGCAGCATATTTACTAGGTAGGTCATGTAAAACAGCAAGGAGCACAAGTGGAGCATACCTAGCAGGTGCAGCCATGATTAAAGGAGGAAAAATAGTTATAGGAATTACAGGGACAGAGGATGAAGAACTGATATGAGGAGGGTTGCTTGGTTTCTGAAAGCCACTAGGAATAGCAGAAACAGAAGATGAGGAACTGATATGAGGAGGACTACTTGGCTTCTGTAAACCACTAACAAATGAACTCCAATTTGGAAGAGGTAAACCAGCTTTAGATTTCAGCAGGACTTCAAAAGGGTCAAGTTCTTTCAGTTTATCTAAAGCTTCCTTCTCTAACAATAGCTCAGAGGTAACAACTTCCCAAAATTCTTCTTTGTCTTCTTGTGATACTAGGGCTGAGGTGTCAATTCCTCTCTTTTGCAAGTCTAAGATAATACCAATGAGTTCCTCTTCATTTTCTAATCTAAACAATACTTCATGAATTTTATCATCAACATTTTTGTCTTCAAGACTTCTTGAGAATTCAGAGAGAAAAGATTTTGAATGAGATGGAGTACCTGATATTTCTAAAAATATTTGACTGGCTCTTGAAGCAGTGTTAGGGTTGTCTCCAATGGTAGGTGGATTGGGATCAGGATTGCTCCATGTGTATCTCCTTCTCGAAGCCACCTTTAAAACCTTGAAAATATATGGAGTCACCAAGGTAGATTGTAGCCTCGAGAAACTTTCCGAGCTCCTGCTACCTTCAGAAGTTCAAATTCTTGATTTTGGGGATGAGTAATCTTTAGGCTCCCGGTAGATGCACCAAAATTTTATCACAAAATCTGACCTTGATAGGCTGCTGATCAAGCAGACTCTGAGTAACTCTTTCAAACCAATCTTTTGGTTGAGGCTTAGCATCCTCAACCTAAGAGGGCTTTCCCAATAGGTTTATGATTTTTGATTAATGATTAGATGGCTAACTCTAGTAGTAAATCAAACAAAATATATAACTTGGTTGAATTAAGGATTAGCAAACATTCATTGGGCTATGGAGTCAAGGTAGTCTTCAAAAAAATATCATGATCAGCAAACATGGAAGTCAAGGCACTTAGAGTTCAGGTTTACAAGTGAAACAGTAACACAGTAAAACAACACAGTTTACAAGCATGTGAAGGAAGTTAGAGCATTTTCCAATGAATTCTAAGTATCACAAGCTCATACCACTGCAAATAAGTAGTTGAAAAAGGCCATAAGAACATCAAACACATAAAACTCGTGAATCTTGAGTAGTCAAACTGATCTCTGTATTAGGTATGAAAACCATAGTTTCTTACAATAACACAACTTTGCTTTTCCTAATAAAATTACCAGCCTCTAGGAATTCGAATCTCAAGCTTAATATAGAGTTTTACATCCTTGGATACTATCATCCACCTTTAGAGGAATTCGAATTCTTAACTTGGACACCTATCTATGCACAAAACAAACTATTTAATTACAACTTGACAGCTAGCTGTCTTTAAGAGTCCTAATACAAATAAGAGTAAAAATCCTAGAGCATGCTTTCGACCACCTTATCTAAGTCTTCAATACATTCTTAAATCAACTTCCAACCATGTCTTCGAATTTGATGATGTCCATAGTGTTGTTTCAAAACCTATTTAGTTATGCCCTAACTGTCCTAAAGAATAGGGGACAGAGTTCCTGTTTTTTAGGCCTTTAACCCTTGGTGCTTATCTGGAAACAATTTTTTGCTGGTGTATATGTGGCATACATTAATAATCTGTTAAGGTATTATCTTCCACCTGCACAAAAAGAAACTCGAGCATATGGTGTAAATAATGAAACATGATTGTGCTATGAAAATACTCTGTTTTCATAGCACAACCTTCATATCACATGTGAAATACTCCTTGAAGCTCTGTTATCTATACCATTGCCATCTGAGAGTTCATACATGATCAGCTATCTACCAGCAACCTAAAAATTTGGAACTAATCCAACCTTACCTTCAGAAATCATCCATAAGTTCTAAATAATCATCTTCAGTAATTTCGTAGCGCGCTACGAAACTGCTGTTTGATGTTATTTTTCCAATACGGCCTTCACACATCTGTAATTTGGTGAGTTTTTTCAAAATTCCAAGAGGACTAATATGATCAACCACAAAAAATCAAAATCACTTCTTCTTATAGATGTTCTTCTTCATTTGCCAAAATTCTTTTTGTGTGTCGAAACTGTTTATACTATATATCCTTCACTACTTCCTTTCAACACCCTGTTTCGTAATTATTGTAGACCCTTGTCCAGATTTGGTTAGTTGAATTTCTAGATCTTCAATTTGCCTTTTCAACCCCTTGTTTGTAGCTCTGAGCGGAGCATTAACTTTCCTTACATATCTGGCCTCTTTGATTGTAGGAACAATCTAGGTGAAGTATCGATTTTCACTGCTAACTATTTCTGGTTTGGACACCTTTTTAGCCTCCGAGAGAGCCTTCATACTTTTGAAATTTGACTTTTCAACAGCATGCTTTCTTGCTCTCACTCTTAGTTTAGCAATTTCATTGTTGGCAGCTTTTAACTTTTCTTCCATAACTTCATACCTGCCCTTTTCTATTTGGGTGGCAGGAACTGTGCTTTTGTCTCCTCCAGGTCTTAGAGATGGTAAGTCTGTCAACTCCTCTTGAACAGCAAAGGTTTCCTCTGTTCTCTCCAATTCAACATTGGACTCCTGCATCTTCTTGGATTGCCTAGTTAAGGGCTTTCTAGGTTTAAAAACAAAAGCTGCAACCTCATCTTCAAATTCCAATTTCTTGGAGGGTTTCACTTTCTTCGACTTCCTTTGATCAAATTTTGGCACATCTACCTACACTAAAGGGGATTCTGTAATGTCAATGGCCTTTAAGATATCATTTAAATCACCCTTCAAGCTTGAAACTTCTACCGAGATCATTGTTTTTCCTTTTTCCTTTGCAACTTGGCTTCTAGTCAACCTCTTTTGAAATGGTTTGCTGGTTGACTACACTTGTGTCTTTCCCCTAACCTCAGATATCGTTTCCTTGGAAGATTTAGGAGTTTCAAGAATGACTGTTGGGCTTTTCACTGCTGGAGTTTTAACTGTTGAGGTTTTGCTTGCTTGCTCTTTCACCTGCTTCCTAGGCTTTAACTTAATATACCCTTTTACCCTGGACATTGCAGACTTGCTGGTTTCTGCTGATGGAGTTCCTTTAACCCTAGGGCTAGTGTCTGCACCTTGTTTTTCTATCCCAAAATCACATACAAACAAAAACAAAGACCAATCTTTGTTGACCCTTTTGAGCTCATGTAAAACTATTAATTTAATCAGACCATGATGAAACAGGGAGGTCTCACATCCTTGGGATTTTAACTGTACTTTATCTACCATCTTAGCTATACTTCGAAATAAGAAGTAAGGCAAATCTAGAGAAATCATACCAGTAAAATGTAAAAGGAGTTTAAAATGGTATGAATAAACCTTTTGATATCTGCCTTCACAGGTGAAATAACGCTGAATGTTGAAGAGCAGGTTGGTATAGCTGTCCTTGATGTAGTCTTTGGGAACTGCCTTGGTTAAGTCGGTTTCTAAAAACTGTGGCTTTAGGAACACCTTGCATGGTTCCATGTCGAATCTGAAGTTTTTGAACCATGTCTCTTGCCCCCTAGGAATTTTTGTCACCAATGCTATGACCTCTGGAGAAACCTGCAAATTAAGCATTCCAACCTTTGTACTTAAGCCACTGAAATGGAGTGCAAACTCCTTTGTCACCTGGGTATGCCCTCCCTGCAATTTCTTACAAAACTTCCAGCACCCTGATTTCTTGAAAGCCTCCACAACTACTTTGTCTCTGATTAGGACCTCAGTGCTTTCAGGTTTTGTTCTTAAGCAATGACTAGACCTGTGTCGTTTCTTCTCCTCTGTCATATTTTCTCCTAAATTCCTATGACAAAACTAGCCTCCTTTGAAACTCAATTGATCAGCCTCACTTGCCAGCCTCGCCTGAATGCTGAGTGAAGAAAACCTTGGCAAACAATTACCAAAATTTATTGTTCGAAAACAATTCTGTTTCAAGAGTGTGCATGCAATATAAAATGATAAGACTAGCCAGCCACTTTCGAAATTTTAAATTATCTTTCATAATGGACCCTAAATTCAAAATCATGAGTTTGGAGCATTGGCATGCTTAAGTACTGACTCCTAGCTGACACCTAATGATGAAAATTTTAACGGAATTCTAACAGATTGATGTTTGACAAGACTATCTTTATGAATCTGTGCTTTCGTAGTGCGCAGGGAAAAGTGCTACGAAAAGAGCAGCGTTTTCATAGCGCAAAACAGAGAATTACATTGTCTACGCTATGAAAACGTGGTTTCAAGGCTAATTCCAAAAAAATTTCAAATTGGCTTTAAGCTATGAGTTTCTAACAAGACTGTAGGACTTATGAAGCATAGAAAAAGCATGCTAGACTTTATTTGGACATGAAAAATTAAACCTTAGAGACTCCTAACCTACCAACTTCCCAATGAAACATAGGGTGACTTAACACTTATCTAAGACCATGACTAACAAAATGTAAACCTTTGTTTTTTTGGTGATAACATATCACATGAACATCCATAAACTGAAACAATAAACATCCATAAACTAAAATAATGTCCATGGTGTACATCCATAAATTGTCCATGTATGAAAATATATAAAGTCTATATCACAAATGTGAATATGCCCTATGAAATGAGCCTCATAATATACGAACTATGACACTCTAAGTATCACCAGAACTCCTATGTGAGTTATGTTGCAAAAGGTAAGTGTCCATAAGATGGTATTACAATATAACACATTCAAATTCAAACTAATTAGATCATTATTTGTACATAGTAAAAAATATGAAAATAAATTATATTGAACCACATTTGTAATTGTAAACGTATATACATGAATTTACTAACCTTAGTCGAGTCCAAATGAAAGTCCGATAGGATGGGAGTCTAGTCATGAATCTGGGTTTGGTGCTCCCCCCCCCCCCAAAATGGCTTGATGATTTGGGCCTACATCGATGGACCTGCATCATCAGTGCCTCTAAACCCAACATCCCATTCATGTATCCACATAAAAATGGCATCAATGTCACTCTGCATATGGGCCTGTGTACACAATGACACAAAAAAATTATAATTCGTCTACAAATTAATTAACATATTTATGTAACTTGAAAAAAGGAAAAAGTTGAAATCTTAGGAATAAATAATTTTACCTCAACTATTGGTCCATGTGGTTGTACATATTGAATCTCCTCCACATTAGTGAACATATAATCTGGAGGTAGACGTGGAGGAGAATCCATGGAAATGTTCTCTAGTTGAGGATGCCCCAAATAATCAACTTCCCCCTTGGATGACCTCGTAAGCTCCTTCGTGTAGTTGGGACGTGTCTACATGTTATCATGAACTTATTAATATGAATTGTGCAATCTAATATGAACTAGAAATTTTAATATAAACAATTATGCATAATTTGACAATAAGAGTCAAAAGTTTCATATATATATGTACCTGGTCAGTGTCATGTGGGCAATGCACCCTCCAAGTCTCACGAATGGAATCACGATACATACATGTATGTGCCAAAAGCTGAAAAAGGGTAAACTTGTGAGAAATGCATCATCATATAAGGGCACTGGTGGGTCATGAGGAAATGGTGGTTATCTCCTAATCTCTCCATGTAATGCAACATGCACACTAGCCAATAATGCATGCATGATTTCTGCAATAATGTCTCGCGTCTCACCACCGATCTGTAACAACTCGTCTAGCTCTCTAGGTAATACCATGCTCTGAGATGGTAGTGGCAAGAATCACAGAGGTGTTGGTACATGCCTAGGGTTAGTACGAGCCCCCTCACACTCATAGGCATGTCCCATGCCACTACCATAAAAATGAGATCCGATTTTAGTGTAATCTAGCCTCATATGTAACAAAAACTCTGCATATAATGCTTAGCAAAATCAACTATGACTTGGTCATGGTTGGGGATTTGCCCCAAGCTCCAATGAATCTATCATACACGAAAGGGGCTGCATGAACATTACTAAAATATTTCAGTGGGATTGGACCTTTATTCCTAGTAGGGTGATCAGAAGGGATGTCGAACAACTCCCCATGAACATCAATGTCCTTAGTGGCCTCTTTGACCACCTCCCAAGAATATGGGCCTCTAACCTGATGCCTCCTTATGCTATGTATGAACTGTAATTTGTGTCTATGTGGGCCTGACCTCCAGTATGTCTCGATCAACCTATTCATGTTATCTAGCATCAAAGACAATGCAAGGTGATTCGGTGAATTGGAAAGGATATTCTTTATCTTTGTTGTGATTCATGTATGATGGGTCGTAACATCATCTAATGTGATCTGAGCTGTTGCATCATCCCATGGAGGGATCGATGTTGCACTCTGATCCTTAGCTTCGACCTGCTGAGGACTTGTAAATAATAAACATAATTTAACATATACATATTGAACAAACTAGAAGCATAATAACACATAAATTAAATTCAAACACATTAGTTTAAGACAAATAAAAAAATTTAAGACAATTTCAAGACATAAACACATAAAGTTTAAAGAGGATTTAAAAATGTAGGAGGTGTACCTGAAATGGGCGAAGACGGTCCACTAGATGTAGACGCATGGTCATAAATAGAGACATAAACACTACCTCTGACACTTTGACTAGTGTTAGAGGCAGGATCTACTAGGGGAACACGAACTCTTCATGGGCTAGGTGATCTATCATGACCCTGACCACGTATAACACACCCTCTCGCACTACGATGGCCTGCAATTGCGCTACGTATATGGGATGCCTCAACATCTTACATATAATACATATAAACTAATCAAAGAAAAAAATGTTGACAACAAAAACATTTATAAACTCAAGTAGAATAATCTAGCTTGAAGTCCTAAACTTTAGAGTCCATTTTTTGATAATTTATAAACCAAAGTACATTGACTTCCATGTAAACACAATTGAAAGAAGTGATGAAATCTACCCTCACACTTTTTCTCATTCCTAAATAATGCATTTTATTCATAGTGCAACTATATGTAAATATATATGTAAAAAAATGAAGTAAACCTATTTAGAAAACCAATAAAATTTCATGCCAACTAAGTACTACAATATACTTTACGTTCTTAATGTTTGACTTTGATACATGACATGCATTAGGTGCAAGCACATGAAGACAATGTTTCTTGTACAACACACTGCATAATGAAACAATATGGTACAAATTAGAAAAGAGTCTAAATGCTTCCATTCACTCGACCAAATGCACTTTGTATGATGGATTTAATTTATCTATCAATGATACATTGTTGAAACATGAACTTTATATATATATATATATATATATATATATATATATATATATATAACTGTGTTATGTTATGTTACGTTAACTAATTTTATGTTATATTTAATAGGTTAAATTATGTTAGATAGTTATAGAAATTTTTATATTATGTTATAGATGATATATATAGAACTATAATATATTTAGCTATGTGATATGTTATAACTTCATAATCTAGTTAAATATATATAGTTATATTTAAATAATTATATAGTTACATTGTTATGAAAAATTTATAGTTATGATACATGCTATGTTATATGTGTGCTATGTTAAATTTAACTTTGTGTTATACATGTTAAATAATTATAGAGTTATATGTTATTGTTAATTTTTGTAACTACGGTCAAATTCCACCTTGGAAAGCTCAGATAAATGAGAAGATGAATGCATTAAACTTATCTTTTTGAGAGGACCATAATCGACCTAAATATCACCATATTTGGACAAGCGAAAGTTGGTTTTCCAATTTATTTATTCACTCATGTATATTGGGTTAGGTCGGCCTCAACCCCAAGTGGACCCTCATGAGATCCTATAAATAGAAGAGACCTCAAGCTCATTTAGACACATTGGATCAAGTCATGTTCTATTCTTCTCTTTTTTCTTGGTTCGCACAGGTCTGTTGAAAGGAGTTCACGCAAGGGTCCGAAATCACAGGAGAGAAGCTCGCACTGAACTAGGGTTTTCTGATTCCTTGATGCTAGCATAGAACTTGCCATTTTAGTCCCTGGAAACTGGCATACAGTGGTCCTCATAGCATCCAGGGAGCCTTGGATGCTGGCATAGAGTGTTTATGGGAGCATTCGGGAGGCTATAGTTTCCACTGCTCAGTTTGGTCCCCAGACTCACGGACAATATGGTCCTTAGAGCGTCTGGCCTACCATAGACAATTGCATAGAAGTCTTATGAGAGCATCCAGGGTTTGAGATAGATTTCAGTATGTTTTACCCCAAACACCCTCCTCTAATTCACTTGGGAGCGTCTAGATCTATTCCGAATGCTGTCTTCCAGTTCTGCAAAGAGCGTCCAAGGCTTCTATAGATGTTCACACATACCCTCCTCCTTGCATCTGAGACTCAAATATGAGATTTCAGTATTCCAAAGATTTGGAAAAATTACAACAGTGTTCAGCACAGTGACAACAATCTCCAACAATTGACTATAGTCAGTGACAATGAACTACAATCCTCAGAATCAGAGTTGTGATTATACACATGATTAGATTTGTTTCATGGATATCATAGTTGTTTTGTTGCATAGATAGAGTTATGGATCATTTTACTCTCTTTTTCTGAATCATTTGATGAAAATCTAAGAAGAAGAAGATTTGTAAGGGTTTTCTCCATAGTGGGTTTTTCCCTGGTCTCAGACCAATCCCGATGTCTCTATGTGTGCTTGCTTTTTTTCTATTGTTCCTTAATTATGGGAATTTTGAGGTCTACAATGGGTCTCCTAAGGAAATTATAAAATAATAGTGGAAATAATAAAATAATATTAGATTACATCTTCAAAGTTTAGAGGGAAGAAAGAAAAAACTATTTTTCAACTCGTATTTTCAACTTATCTCCCTATGGGTTTACTCAAATTTCGAGTGGCAACACTCGTTGGATGAAGAAATTGATTCCTCATCCAAGGAGTACCCATGTTTCATACTTTCAATGGACCCTACTACATGAAAAATGAGAAATGCATGAAAAACGTGATTGCAAACATGTTTTTCCATGTATTTCTCATTTTTCGTGTAGTAGGGTCCATCAAAAGTATGCAACATGGGTACTCTTTGGATGAGGAATTAAATTTTGCATCCAACGAGTACTCCCACTCGAAATGTGTGTAAAACCTTAGGGAGATAAGTTGAAAAAGTAGTATTATTATTTTATTATTTTTTATATTTTTATTTTTTAACTCCAAAAATGGTGAATCATCCCCCATGGTCGACACCATCTTGAATCCTATTAATTCTTATAAAGTTTATTTTGGTTTTACATTTTTCTTAGGAGGCCCATTTTAGACCTCAAAATTCTCCTAATGTATGTTCTGGTGCATTGATGATGATTATGTTGTTCTTTCTATATAATAGCATATGCTGATGAATAATGGTGTAGATATAAATAATGTAATGATGATATGGGGTGAACTTAATGTATTAATGAATAAATGCATTATCAAACCAAAGAACAATGTAGCCTTATGAAAAATTAACATGGTATCAGAGTTGGGCTGAAGAAAAGTCATGGAGATCACCTCGATGATGACACCTTTGATGGAAGAAAGAAGTGGATAGTGGAGACCTAAAATAATTCTAGGGTTTGAAGAAAATGCTAGGCAACTTGATTATTAGGATTTGATGGATTCTTTGAGGTTAGGGTTGGAGAGAAAAACATGGTTTATGGAAACAATATGAGATATGGAACCTAGCTGGTCAATGTAAAGATGCTCAAGAACTTGAAAAAGATTTGATGAAGCCCTAGATGGGATAATCCCTAGCGGACCTAGTTAGATAATTGAAGGAAACATTGGTATATTGATCATGGACATTGATGGCTCTTGAAGATTGGTTCAAGAGGGAGAGGATCACCTCTCATTGATGATAAGTATTTCTAGACTCATGATGCCTCTTATTTTTGTTTATATTTATGGATTTGATTATTCTTATACTTCTTGCATATGTATTCTAGTATATGGATGTTTCTAACCTCCTTGATGAGATAGATCCTTCTTGACGATCATTCGAAATGCAGGAAGGATGACTAGAGTTGGAAAAGGTTAAAAGGTGCCATATGAAAAGATGACAAAGTGCTTCATGCGGCCTATGTCTAATGTGTTATCACACAGATTTTCCCTTCGAAGTTATTAAAATAAGGGACACTCCGAGGTAACCACAAACCAATCTTTTAAGTATAGAATCTAGCTAATCTGTAATCAGAGAGGGCTCTCTCTTTGTGATTTAGCTTTGTTTTGTGAGATATTAGGCTAGTTATGAAAGATTGGGGGGTTTTGATTTTTTTTGGTGGTGGAATTCGAGAGAAGATGGATAGAACAAGGTATTTCAGGCCATTGGGCTATGGAGTCAACTGAAGGATGGCTTAACTGGATCAGGTTGATTTAACAAAGGAGAAATTTCACAAGGCAAGATAGCCAAACAAAAGACAAATGATAGTTTCAAATGGGTGATATGGTCTTGAATAGGGAGGAAGGGCAACTAAGAATCCTTCAACAGGGTCCAAGATGAGGGAAAGTGGGTGCTCATTAACAAAAAGAAATTAAGAATTCTTTGTTAAATGGTCACAGTGATAAACTATGAAAGCAGGGAGCAATTAAGAATTCCCTACCTATAATAGCATGGAAGAAAACATTAAGAATATAAATGATTTTAAAGACAGAATGTAGTAAAGCTCTTTCTGAAATATAACTTTTCGTTTATCATTCAGATATGAAACACATATGAATATTTATTAAACCAAAAAAACTGTAAAAACACAAGATATAGAATACTTATTTGTTTCTCGTTTGACATAGGTATCCTGTAAAAGTCCTTTGCTTTATTACTTTGTTCCAGCCAGCCATACAAAATTTGTTCAACAACACTTCAATTCCAAAAGTAAATTGTCTACAGAAATGTCTAAGAATCCACCCCCAATACTTCGAATGAGGAAGTATTTATACAAATGTTTACATCAAAATATCTCCTAACTAAGAGAGATATATTCTAGGGAAACTAAATATCTTTTACATGAATATAGAGATAGATGGTCTCAAATGTAGAAACTAAATGTGAACTAATTGTTGTTGTCCCTGTTTTTGTTGAAGGAGCTGGAGGCAGGTCCTATGAATATGCATCTTGTTGTCATGCTAGTAACTCTGTGCTGGACATCTGATTTTATCTTTTCACTGATACTCTTTCACCTGTATCTAATACTCTTTACCTGTTCACCATTTTTCACCCTTTTTACCAAAATTTACTGTGGTAATTATTTCTCTTTACCTCACTTAAGTCATGGTAATTTACAGGATGTCAGTCATGCTAGACCACCAATCATATTTTGGTATTCTTGTCCTTGTCAGCTTCCTGTAGATTTCATCTGCTTCAGTATATTTCACAAAATTGGGTTGCACTGGGAATAGGTGTTTTACTTCATGTTCAATGTAAAAAAGGTTCTCCAAACCATCATAGAGAACTTTCCCTGTGGGAAATTCCTTGACTGCAGATGAACTGGCCTAACTGTCAACTTGTTGATGTAGTCCATCTGAACCATTAGTTTGTCATTGATGACTAAAGGACTTGGGAGTCCTTTACTTTGTAAGATGCCAAATTTACTCATGAACTCATCGATATCTTCCTGCATACTTTGACATCTGCATTCTAGGCCTTGCATTAGATTCCTTTTGGTCAACACTTTCTTTATTTTGAGGATGGTAGAAGTCCTATCCTTAATGTTTAATTGTTCTAACTGTTGCCTATTTCTATTGTTTAGAAAATTGATTAAATGGATTGCCTCTTCAGGCTTTCTATCCAATTCCGCTCTGGTCCTTTGAACTTCTTCAAGAGTAGGCTTAACCAAATCAATTTGTTCAAAAATAATTTGAATGGATGACCAAATATCATTGATGGAATCAATGATATTGGTCCACAATATCCTCCTGATCTTTGTCAAGGGCTTTTCAAATGTAAGGTCTTTCTCCAGTGCTCTAATATGTTGGGTTAAGCCTTTGTTTTTCCTCATCTCTTCTACAAAATTGATTTTTGATACATCATATTTTTGCTCCAAAGTAGTGAATTTCTCTTTCACTTTCTGCAGCTCTGTGACTTGGAGCTTCATCTCCTCCATGGACTTAATCAAGTCTTCTGTACTCTGTGTTGGTGTACCTGTTACTTCTATGGGTGTAGTTGTTGCCAAAGGAATATTTGGTGCTAAAGTTGATGCCAATGTAGAAGGGACTGCTGTTGAAACTATAGGCACTATAGTCTGGGGCTGTGTGGTCGACTCACTCTGCCTTGACTGTACTGCTTTCTCTAATTCCTGCTCTGTTTCTTTTAATTGCTCATTTAGCTTAAGGACCAAGTCCATAAGCTCTTCTTCATTTTTCTTCTCTATCACTTCAGCAGTCTGAGGGTGAATGAGTGGTGGAAATTTCAATTGTTTCCTAAGTGCAACTATATCTTCATTTTTCTTCTTTATTAGGTTTTATGTTGCCTTGACATCTTTTGGGTCATGGCCCAACTCAATAATCAATTCCTCCAATGATTTGATTCTGTTTTTTTTTCCTGTGAGGAGGCCTTTTCTAGTTGCAATTGGGTAGTAGTGTTGCTCAGTGAATTTTGCAACCTATGTGCCATCATTGCCTTGCTAGTCAGTGTAGAATAGACCATCTCTCCTATTTGTTTATGCAGTTCTATCTGGTCTATTGGGTGGATGTCTTTAGCCATGACTTCAAATTCAGTTTTGAGATAATCTACCAAGGATTTTGGCTGTAGCACTGTGGGCTTTAGAAAGCTCATTTGCATTTTGCCTTCTTTGATGTCAAAAGTTGACATCAATCTGGTTTGATTTGTAGGGGCCATCTTTAAATACTGAGCATAGGCTTGGGCCTTTAGCTGCTCATTCTTTGTCTTGATTTCCTTAAACTTTTCTTTGATATCTATAATTTTCTCAGATGAAGACCTGAGAGATGAAACTTCTATACTTTGTTTCCTTTCCAGTTCTTGCCTCTGTGAGCTTGAAGGTGTCCCACCTGTTGGGGATGTATGTAGATTGTCTGCTCCTTCCTTCCTCATGCTCTCTGTGGTTTCATCTATGAACTCCTCTTCAGAATAAGGATTCAACCTTTGCCTCTTAGCAAAGGTTTGATTTGTAGGTCTGTTAGAAGGGGTAGCTACTTCCCTATATCTTTAAAAAAAAATTCCTCATTTAGAGAAGTCTACACAATTGGTGGATTTCCCATATTTGTAGGAGATTGGTGTGGCTGTGGTGGAGCTCTTTCTTTAGAGATTTCGGGCTGCTTTGATACCTCGTTTGTTTTGATGTAGGAACTAATTTCCTGTGTTTGTCCCTGTGATTGCTCTGTTGTGGGAGCACTAGTTTCCTAGGCTGGCCTTTGGGAAGACTCGGTATGCACCTGTATAAAAGGGTCCAGGTCAGGTCTCTTCTCCAAATCTTTCATTACATTCTCAACTTCAACTTTATCACTATCTTCCTCTATTAATGTCCCTTCCCTCCATTCATTCATATTGGCATATTGTTCTATCTTAGGAATTCTATGATGGATGTAGGGTGAAAGCTTATGTTTTTTCCTCTTGTCACTGATGAAACCATGAGTGTCATCAACCCAAGCAAAGCTTTTCTTTAGTCTCATTATTGTTTCTATGATTTCTTCTGCTCTTTTCCCTGCTTCTCTATTGTTACACAAAAATGGGCCTAAGTGGTCTTTAATCCTCAATTGGGCTTTCTTCTTTGCCTTGGTGAAATGAATTTGGTCAGAGTTTAACATTTTCCTGTAATATTCCAGGGCAAACAATCTCATAGGAACATACTTAGGCAGCTTGAAAGGAGGGAGTTCACAACCATAGATTTGGATCTCAGTGTGATTCTAGTACAAGTACCAGTCACCTATCTTGTACTGCTTTGATAGTTGAAGTATTCTCTTGATATCATCACTGATTCTTGGGGGAGGATGTCCTGTCAGCATGGTGGTTACAGGATAGACAAATTGATCTATGAATTCATTGTATGAATAGGGAGAAGTGTATGAGTAGTGGAAGATGGAAGTCCAAAAAATGATTGATCTGGGATTACCTCTGGTATCAAGCTTATTCACAGAGAATGGGAATTTTTCAGTTTGATAATACAGGAAAAGGTGATACAGGACTGTGGAATACTTGAATACTCTCTCATTTTCCAATCTCATGAACTGATCATGGATTTTGTCAGCTATGAATGTAGCATAGTCATACTTGGCAGCAGGGGGCTAGCCAGGGGTGAAGATAGTCATATAAGCAAAGGTCATTTCATCCACATATTCATTGCTTGAGAAACCAAGAACACAGGCAATCATGGTAATAATATCCCTCCCTAAACTTGTAAAAGTAGTTGTCATGTAGGGTGGAGGGTTTTCTGAAATGTATTGCTCTAGCATGAACATTTGGCAAACTCTGGCAATCTTTGAGCTGGAAAGTTTGGAAGATTTGTCAAGTAAATCAGCAATAGATAGAGGGGTAAGGTTCTGACTAGGTTGCAACTGCAATATTTCATTTATGGAGTTTGCTGTAATGGTAAACAAGATTTGCTGGTCAGGGGACACTACAACTCTGAGATTAGGGTTATAATTGGCATGGCACTGGTGAACAATGTCTGGGAAAATGTGCACAGAAGGGAATTGGTACTTTGGGAGATTGGATTCCCACAAACCAATATTGTCAACATTATTGAGGTAAAGGTTCCGGTATTTACAATGTAGTCTCAAGGGGGAGTCATCAAATGTGAGGTCTTTTATTTGAAAATCTTTATCTGCTAAGGGCAGATAATCTAAATCTCTATGAGGAGTGGTGATAGGAGGTACATTGAGGGCTACAGGGGCTTCCATTTCTGGTTCTTGTGGATTCAGAGATGGAAATGGGGTTTTTGAATGGGATAGGTGAAACAGGGGGTCCTGGGTTTCTTTTACTGTAAGTTTCGCAACTGAATTACACTGAATTTTGGGGTTTTCAACGTAATCACAGAGGAAATTAAGTATTTACAAGGTTTTTGGAAGAAAACTGGTAAATACTTGTTTATGGAGTGATTGGAAATGGAGTACTGGTTGACTGGGTGCAAATGGTGGACTGGAGCAGTGTCGGACTGCAATTTTCGAGGCAGTTGATGGTTGGAGTACGAGCTGGTCGAATTCATGTTCTGGTTGCATGCATGAGTTTTTAGAATAATAACAAAAAAATATATTAACTTTGTTTTTTATGCAAAGTCAAAGTTTTTGTCGGGTTTTGTGATACGGACAGGTGGCATCAGCGGGGAAGCGACTTGACATTTTGTCATTAACGGGAGGCAGTAAGCGGGTTTCATCGCACCACTTTTGGAGGGTAAGTGGTATTTGGGGGGAGTAGTGCGATGCCATACATATTTCGTCACGTATCATCAGCACTATTCATGAAACCACTCACATCGCGTGCTAAAGGTCAACCAAAAGGCCCGCATGATATGAGCGAAGGCCGTGGGATCTGAAGGATCTGATTGGACGGTGGACGGAGTAATGACATGGCTGATGGATAACAGGGGCGGGCCCGATAATAATTAAAGGAATTAATCATATCGGGGGCGATTTGATTGGTTGGGAGAGTTATTAATTAGTCCGGATAACTAAATTAATCCTCATTAAATGGTGGCAGGGTCGGGTTCTTAACCAACTACAAATTAGTTAATTAATCCCATATATTATTTGTTTTATGGTTATAATTAACCATCGGGGTGGGATATGTAATAATTTGGGGTTTTTCATAATATAGTAATACAGGTGTGGGTAATTTTCTTCTATTTGGAAATTATATAATAAAACATTAATGGTTAATATGACCAAATGAATGGGAAAGCACCAAGTCCAATGTTTTACAAATGTATTTCATCATACAACATATTGACTTAGGCTAAAGTGTATGAAAGGGTTTTTATGAAGATTTATTTCAATTTCCCTAAGTAAAATAGGTTTTACTTAGGAAAAGTTTTATCAAAGGAATGAGTGATCTTATGGGGGGGTAATGTTGATGAAAGGGACTTAAGTACTTTAGGCATTCCCAATTATTGGGCCAAGGGTCCGGTCCCTCCAAAAGTCAGAGAAATGCTCTGAGCCCCTCTAACTATGGCAATTACCTTTAGCACTTAGGGAATTAGTGAAAATTTTAGGGGAAATGAATGGGGAGGTTAATTATTGTGACTTTGAATGTTGATGTGCCTTCCATGTGATACATGCCTTTGCATAGTGATGAAAGTAAAATATTTAAGCATTTAAACTTAACATTCACCACACATTTATTCTGTAACCATCATCTACTTACCCTACCTACTTTACCCTAGCATTTTCACTTCTTTATTAGGGTGCACTTAGACTGGAAAACCCCTTTCAAACTCTCTTTTCTTTTACATAGTGATACCTATCTAAATCTACACTTATTACATCCAAGGGCTCAGATTAAACTATTGAGCTCCTTTTATTCATTCTACCTATCTACTTATTTGCCAAGATTAAACTGTTTGACTATTCATGAATTGAAAATGTGAAATTGAAAATATGAAACTAGTCAAGCTTAAACTATTTGACTATTCATGAATTGTGGCATAGGTGACAAGCTGCACACAATCATTATTCTACCAAGTAAAATAGTAGTGGCATTTAGACTTGCACACTTTCATGGTCTTTTCTTTTTTTGGGGGTTCATTTTCTTTCCTTTTTTGACCTTTTCTTTATTCTTTTTACCCTTTTATTCTTTTTCTAGGGTATACCCTCTTTACATTTTTAAATTTTTTATTTTTCACAAATATGGAAAACCTTTGCAACAAGTAAAGGTATGAACATTTTTCAAAGCTAAACCAAGTCAATCACGATATATGACACCTATTGGTATAGGGGCATAACATAATGAAAAGGTGCACATGTATTTGAATACCGCAAGGTATGCATGGTATGTTGTATTTCAGTTGTAACATTGGATGGCTCAGTAAACCCTAATGTATGATGAGAAAGTCTCTTTCTTTGATGGATCATACATGCATATGAAAGTTACTTGGATATATGTTTCCTATGATGAAATGATGCACCTAGTGTTGAACATTTTGATCTTCTTGAATTCTATGAGGCTACCTAATGTTGATACACTCAATGTTTGGCTAACATCCATCCATTGGACATATTGATCATATAAAGAAGGCTAGCACCTTGACTATAGTAAATGATACTCTTGATACTTGCCATGATGGATTTTATATAGAAGGATAGCTCATTGACTCCTATACATGAGTCTATTGATAATGCTTGTGATAAGCATGATGAAAGAATATGGAAAGAGAGATTGAGACTCTCATTGTTTTGATAGAGCTTTATTGAATGACCTTACCTATTCCTATTGATCATGATAAGCATGATGTTATAGGTATAACTATGAGATTGATATTTTAGATCTCTTACTTCCTGTGGTCGTGTCTTGATGGCATATAGTTAAAATGAATGTTCTAATTTGATGAAGTGACTTGATAGAAAGTTATATTATGTTCATAGTATTTGAGATACAATGATGCTTTGATTCTAAAGATTGATGTCATGATGCAGATATCCATGATAGATATATGTTTATGATCTAAAAGATATATTGTTTCTTGACTCTAGTAGAGACAGGTTGATGACATAGATTCCTAGTTAGAGGGAGAATCTCTTCTCAAGGTTCTTACTCTTATTACTATTTGCATTCTGTATTGTTGAAGTATGATTTATGTGCATATGACATAATGATTTGTAGCAAAGTCTTAGATCTGAAGGTTGTATGGAAATTAAGGTTTCTGCTCCAGATGCAGGCACTGAACTGGAAAATTTCATCCCTGGATGCACGCATGCTAAGGCCCAGGTAGCATCCAGGAAGCTAAAGACGCTTCCATGCTAACCTCAAGGGAGCGTCCAGGGATTTTACCACAGTTGACCACCATCTAAAGTTTTCTCAAGATGTTTAAACTCTGAATCAAGGTGTCTCTAACATATTCTTCCACTGCAATCTGATTTATGAAGTTGTTGGGTTAAATTGTTGATCACATAAAAATGAAGTATTGTTCCACAAATGTATTGCATATAACAAGATATGGAAGCAGGAAAAGATTGAATGTTTACCATAACATGAACATGCATATTTAACTTGTGTTTGCAGGTGACCAGGACATACATATAGATATGTCACTATGTTTGTGCTACAAGATATTGGCATGATTTGGATGATTGATATATATTAAAAATGTGTTGTCATGATGCTTAACAATAACTTTGAATTGATGATTGAGATGTGATTTGACTATAGATCTCTCTACGATAGAAAATTTGGACTTGACCTAATGTCTAATGATTTGATCTAATGATGGTTGATTTACCCTGATGTCAATGCTATGTGGGTATTCAAAAATTGTCCCCCTTGTTCCTAACACAATGGTTGAGGTATTGATAGATCTGATTCAACATGAATATGGAACTGGCATGACTCATACTTGGTGTATACATTTTCACCTAGTGACAGAAATGACTTGTATTATGATTATGAAAATGACTTGATAAAGTCCATATTGATAATGCATGGTTGATGACAACATGTTGGCATAATAATAAATGAATTCATGACTTGATATGAGTTCTCCCTGTCTCCTGGTTGAAATAATTGATACTCTGATGTTGATGAGTTTGATAATGGTTGTGATCTGACTTCTAAAATTTGATAGAATAACTTTGTTGATGTGATGGTACAACATTTATTTATGTAATGTTAGCTTAGCAAGGCATTATGCTTAGAGCATTGCATGAAGCAAGCTCCCTGATCCAGATATGTCTATATTTGACAGTTATCTGATGAAGTCAAGATGATGAGTTCCAAGGTATGGATTTGATTTTGATTATGGTTTTGGTTTAATATCCCGATGGTCTACTCTTGACAGGTGATGAGCCTCTGATGATCTAAATCAGAGGGAGACAGCTTCTGAATCTTGAAATGATGTATCATGGCATGATGAATCGATTTTTGGAATTTGGAAAACAAATTCTATATTGCAAAGCTATTGATTTTTTTTTGAATAATGAAAATGAGAAATCCTTGGATACTCCGATTTGAAGTTCAAAGATTTTGTTGAACTTGACATGGAATCCGTTTGTTGATTGAAGCATTGATGGTCCATTTTGAAAATCCATATCTATATCTATATCTATATATCTATATATATATATGATGTTCATAGAACTTGAATAAATTCATGAGTGAGATGCTTCATTCACACAGAATTGCCTCTGAGCATCCTTTGAAATATCTACATGAGATACTCTATTTTTGAGGTTGAGATATTTCTCCTATGATATGTGACTGCATGGATGTATTATTGTTGATAGAGATTATTGTTAAGCACATTTGGATGTTTCTTTAACATGAGATCTGCCATGATATCTTGGATGAGAAGTCCATAGTACAATTGAGGATGAGTACAATGTTGCTAGCATGGCTAGCTCTGAGGTAGGACAAAGAAGCTCCGTAGAGAGTTGTCTGAGCATGATCTGGATATGACATGGATACATTTTTATGACATAGAGTGAGATCTGATTGGCAAAAAGTCCCATATTTATAGTTGGGACCGAGATAATCTTATATATTGAGACAGTGCAGTTGTTCAGAACAAGCTCAGGCTTGTGGTTAGCACCTCCTTGAGAGGGAGGATGATTATGGTATCCTTTATATATTTATATGATTATTTATGTTCTAACATGATATTTGATTTGATGTCCTATATGAATAGGAAACAACTTCTATTGAGACAAGATGATACCAAATTTGAGTATGATGAGAGCACCGTTGATCGAGGACACTAAGCCAACCCTTCCTCCCTATGTGAGCTCCCAGGGCGAGGAATTGATATAGAGGGCTCCTAGGGTTGAGAGAACTCTAGAAAATAGGGTACGAACCCTATCTGTTACCCATACGGTTGAAGATGTTGATCCCCTATCTTCATAGGGTCAGAGAATGTTGCTCCCCTATATGGTCTTTGCAGAGTATACGCCAGTTGGCATCATACCCACAAACTGAGCTTGTCGAGAATACCTCTCCTCATTTGGCCAATGAGTTGAGAGTGTACTTGGGGTGTACAACCCAAGTCGATTATGATGCAGGTGTTTTACCACATGACTATTTAGGGTCATTGATGGGAAGATTAGTAGGAAATAGGATGGGTTGAGATAACCCTATGTGATTCCAGGGTTAGATTAAGCTCCTTGATGAGATCCTAGGGTCGAGATGTGCTCTCATGTGTGTTTGGATATCCTATTTCTCAATATGGGGTTGTAGATGTATAACTCCCCCATGATATTCCGAGTCGGGATGTGTTCCCCGATGTGGTTCTAGGTTGAGATGTGCTCCTTAATGATATTCTCTCCGATGATGATTGATGATGATATTCTAGGTAGTAGCCTGCTGACAGATATTCTAGGTAGCGACCTGATGGATAGAGGGTGGTAGCTTCAGCTCCCCTCCAGTAACAAATTCTTCTTCTAGATTTGCTAATGTTCAGTATACGAGCAGGAACAATCAAGAGATAAGAAATAATAAGCAAGGGATAGATCAAGATGTAAATTGATGATTCGTGATGATGAGATAATTGAGGTGGTCATGGAATGATGAATTCATGATAGATATGATCAGTGATGATACAAGATGACACTTGAATATACTAGAATGACATATTGATCGATGAATAGATATTGGCAAGTGGAATTCTCCCTAGTTGAGAGGGAGTGTTAATTTTTGCAATTGCAGTCAAATTCCACTTTGGACAGCTCAGATGACCTATATGATGATTGCATTAAATTCCTATTTTTGAGAGGACCAAAATCGCCCTAAATATCACCTTATTTGGACAAGCAAAAGTTGGTTTTTGAATTTATTTATTCACTCATGTATATTGGGTTAGGTCGGCCCTAAACACATGTGAAATTGGATAGGTTAGACTTAACCCCCAGTGGACCCTCATGAAAACCTATAAATCGAAGATACCTCAAGCTCATTTGGACACATTGGATCAAGACATCTTTTATTCTTCTCTTTTGTCTTATTTCGCACAAGTGTATTGGAAGCAGTTCGTGCAAGGATTTGAAATCGCAGGAGTGAAGCTTGAAATGAACTAGGGTTTTTTTATTCCTGTACATTGGCACGGAAATGGGAATTTTAGTCCCTGGACGCTAGCACAAAGTGGTCCTGACAACGTCCAAGGATCCTTGAACGATGGCATAGAGTGTTTATGGGAGCATCTGGGAGGCTAGGGTTTCCATTTCTCAGTTTGGTCTTGGACACATGCAAAGTATGGTGTTGAGAGTGTCTATGCTACCATAGACGCTTGCACATAAGCCTTATGTGAGAATCCTGTGTTTGAGGCATATATGAGTATGTTTGACCCCAGACACCCTCATCCAATTCACCTGGGAGCGTCCATCTTTGTTCCAGGCATAGTCTTCCAGTTCTGGAGAGAGCGTCCAACACTGCTATAGATGCTCGCACAACCCCTCCTCCATGCCTCTGGGACTTAAAGATGAGATTTCAGTATTCCAAAGTTTTCGCTCAGTGACAACAGTGTTCAGCAGCGTTCAACACAATGACAACAATATCCAACAATTGACTACAGTCAGTGACAACACACTATAGTCCTCAGAATCAAGGTTGTGATTATATGCATGATTAGATCTGTTTCATGGATATCATAGTTGTTTTGTTACATAGATAGAGTTATGGATCATTGTACTCTCTTTTGTTGAATCATTTGATGATGATCTAAGAAGAAGAAGATTTGCAAGGGTTTTCCCCATAGTGGGCTTTTCTATGGTCTCAGACCGATCTTGATGTGTCTATGTGTGCATGCTTTTCTTCTATTGTTCTTTTATGTTATGATGCATTGATGATGATGATGATGATGTTGTTATTTCTATGTAATTGAATATGTTGATGAATAATGATGTAGATATGAATAATCTAATGATGATATGGGGTGAACTTAATGCATTAATGAAGAAATGCAATTATCAAAGCAGAGAACAATGTAGCCCTATGAAAAATTAGCAGTTATAACTTTATGTTATGAACTAAATAGTTACAAAACTATGTTATGTTATCAACAGTATATATCTATACACACACACACACACACATATAAGGTTATGAACTATAATTATGGTTATGATGTAACATGCTATATATGTGTGTATTAAATAGTTTTGAAACTATGAACATTATGTTATATATTTTACATATAGAACTATAATATGATATAAAGGTATGTGATGTTATAGTTAAATATAGTTACATGTTATGTTATGTTATATATATATGTTATGTAAAATATTATAATTATATATAGTGAGATAATGTTATATAATTTTTAGTTATATATATATAAGCTTTAGTTTCTTAACTTTAAAGATTAATATTCTATTTTTAAAAGTAGAATCGTACTATATTTATTATTAAAAAATATTTAAAATATAAATTAAATTAAATTTAAAATAGTAAAAGAAAAAAAATCTTGTTTTATAAATAGATGTTCACTATGAGCAACCATCTTCATCATGTCAATCTCAAACTCCTAATTTAATTATTTATTGTTTATACTTTTGAAGTTTTTTAGGGTATATTTGCGGTCAAATTTGCTACAAATTTAAAATGCATTTTAAATACCAAAAATTAAAAAAAAATGATTCTTTTTTTCACAAAATCTGAAAGAAAAACTTTAAAACTTAAAATAATTAGAAAAAAATACCTTTTACCATTCAAAATAAGAAAATATGCATTTGACACACAAAACATTGCAAGTAAGAAACAAATCTAGAACCTAAATTATAGTTGTTTGGGTGGTTTCAAAGTGTTTTCTAAGTTGTTTTGAAGGGGCTTTTTTTTTATGTATTTGTAGGTTGGTTTTATGGTTTTCTAAGTTTGTTTGAAGGTTTTTTTTTATGGTTTTCTTGGTTGGTTTTGTGATTTTTGATGAGCCCCAAAAATGTACCATTATTTGGGCTCATTCAACCTCCTAAGTTGACTTAATCCACCATTCTCATTGGTTTATTGCATGTTTTTTATTATTTTTATGTTAATAGAGTGAATTTGGTTAGTCATTATGCCAACAAGTCTAATGGGTGCTTTGTGTAGCCTTTTTGGTCAACTTGGAGACAAAATTGAAGGTCTTAATGAGCACTTGGCAGCCAAATTCGTGGGAGAACAAGCTAGAGGATTTGTAGGAAGGTGTCCCCCTCATTTATGGGCCCTTACCTCGAATTCTCCACCATCAGCTCGGAGTTCAAAGGCCACCAAATCAATGAGCACAAGGGCAGCCAAGCAAGTCAAGTAGGACTGTTGTTAACTACAAGTCTTGGGCAGCCAAGTCCCTAAATTTTAGGAGGACTGTTGGGTCCTCAAATTGTATAAATAAGAAGGCTTAGGGCCTCATTTGGGTTAGCTAGTTGGTAGTCATTTTTGGGATTAGCTAGTTAGTCAATTTGGTTAGCCAATTAGTCTTTTTGTAAGCCAGTTTTGGCATGATGTTAGACTCATGATTATTCAATAAAGGCAGGCAGCTTTGGATTCAATTCTGAGTTTTTAAGGGAGCTATAGCTCTCAGGTTAGGGCCCAACCTGAGAGCAATAGACCTCCTCTTCCTTGTATCGTTACTTGTTTCCTTGCAGCACTTTATTTCCTTTGTTTTGACATGCATTTAGAATTTCCAGTTTGCTGATTTGATTTGTTTTGTGTGATTGAAGTAGGATTAGCTTATGGTTTAAGTGCTTTTAGTTGTTTAGATTAGAGGAGGAGGATTGTAATTCATTAGAGTCAAGAAAAGGTTGATAGTGCACTCACTGCCATCTCTGTTTAGAGATTGGGGGTGTGGGCTGTACCAACCACCAAAAAACGCAGTCTTATGCTTTCATGCAAGCTGCCACATAGTTATTTTAATTATAGATCCATGCATGCACTCTTTCTCCACTTTAGTTCTCTGTTCCTCAGCCATCACAAGCCTCGTTTCCATCCTACCTATTCACCCATACACTTCCTCCACTCCTCCATTACCCAAAACTCCAACCACAAACCTTCCTGTAGAAATCCCGAGACTTCCTGTAGGATTCCCTGCAGACATCCTGTAGAAGCCTGCAAACTCGGTTGCTGAGCATCTGAACGTGTGGAACTTCTGTGGGATGATGTTAGAGATCCCCTGGAACCTCTCCTAGCCTCCCTGACCTTTCCCAAGCTTTCTTTCCCTTCACACTACCCCTGCACAGTCAAACCCTAATAAGAAACAAAATCATCATCACTCCAACCATTTAAGCAAGAATACAAAAACATGTTCTTTTCAATAAAAGCAGTCTAAGTTCATGCATTTCATATCATTAGAAGTAATGGCATCATTTCCAGACACTTGCACTCCACCCATTGCATCCTAGAGGTTAAGCTAGTCAGATTAGGGTTTACTAGGGTTTCCATGTTTTGGTTGGCTTTCAGTTCATTTTTGCAAAGTAGATTAATTTCCTCTGAGATAGCCTTCGTCCATCATTTAGCAAGCTTCTTCTGAGAGCATATAGAAGTTGGCTTGAGCCCTAGCGGACTTGTGCCAGCTGACCAAGTGACAGCTGCGACAAGAGCTAGTACTTGTGCATACAGCACCGTCGCTTCCAAGTTTGTACGAACTACCGGGTTGATAAAATTAGAGATAGGAAGCTCCAGGAGTTGTAGCATTATTGCTACAATACTGGAGCTCACCATCTTTTTGGCGCCGTTGCCGGGGAAGCGTCAGAGTATTGGTGATTGTCGCTTTTCTTCTATTTTCCACTACAATCCTCTGCTAAGTAGTTTATTTCATTTCCATTATGCAATTTCATTTATTCAAAAGTAGATTAGCATTTCTTGCTTTCATAGATTAGCATTTCAATCCCGCAATTTCATTTCTGCAAGCGTAGATTAGCATTTCAATTCCGCAATTTCATTTCTGCAAGCGTAGATTAGCATTTCAATTCTGCAAGCGTAGACTAGCATTTCATTCCTGCAATTTCATTTGAGCAAAAATAGATTAGTCCTTTCCTGCTTTCATCTCAATTCCGCATTTTCATTTTAGCAAGATAGTTAGTTGCAGTTCAATCTATTTCAGTTTTGCATGTAGAAGTAGAAAAAAGAAAAAATCAACCAAAAAGATTTCATTTCATGCCTTGTAGGAGTAGAGATAAGCATGGAAAATTTTAGGGGCTAATGTTCGCCCAGTGGGCTAATTTTCCATGATTTTTCCACAAAAAAGATTCGCCAATTTCCAATTTTATAAAAGACGATTCGCCCAAATTTTAGAATATAAAATTATTTTACCTTAAAAATCGCCAACATTATAGAGAGACTATATATAAAATAATTATAAATTTGATTAATTTTACAAATATATCAATAAAAATTTATAATTTGCATATTAGGGATTAGTGAGATTCGCCAATGTTTTAAACTTCAAGAAAATTTTCCATCCTTAAAATTTTCCTTGGAGATAAGTTAGAAAAATGATTGCACACCCCCCACTGCTTCACACGGCCTTCTCTCTTCTTCGATGGCTGTGACTAAGAAGAACCCCTGGGTGGACATCAAAGCATATTTAAAGAACCTCTAGGGGAGAAGAAGAAGGAACCATTCCTCTGGAGCAAATGGCTACAAGCAGAAATGTTGGGAGCAGTCCCTTATCCAAAGATGAATTTGCAAATCAGCTGGAAGATTTCAAGAGTGATATGAGGCAGTTTCTTGCCATGCAACTGGATACCTTGCGGATCCAAAAGAAGCAAGAAGAAGTCAAGAGGGCTTTGGCCATTTTTTGTCCTAGATGCACTAGAAAGCATCCTAGGAACGAATGTCCATTGTACTCCATGGAAGTGTGTTTTGTCTGTGAAGAATACCATCCTACAGATCAGTGCCCTTCCTTACCCAGATTCAAGGTTGCATATCAGAGAGCCAAAGGAGCCACTGAATCACTCTATTACATGAACCAAAGTTGGCCGCATGGACCTAGATCTTACCAGCAGGAACTGCAAGGGACACCCGAGACCTATTATGACCCCTATCAAGCCACTTTCATGCCTTCTTGGGGTCCCCCTGCTCATCCTCCCTGGTTCACACCTCCTCCTTATTCCTTCATAGATCCATACTATGCCCAACCAATTGCTCATTCGTTTCACTCTTATGCTCAGCCACAGCCTCAGTGGAATGCACCTTATCAGGAGTGGAGGCCCCAGTACAACTCTCATCCCGCTCATTTTCCTCCACCACCTGCTCATCCACAACCATCGCCTCCTCCTCCACCAAGGCAACCCCAAATGCCTACCCAACCACAATGCCATCCATCTCCATCTCAATTTCACACCTCCACTCAACTACCCGTACCATTTCCAAAACCACACAATGGAGCAGCTCAACCCCATTGCAAATCTGAGGCACAACATATCCAAACAACTCCTCTTGAGCCCAATGATCTTCACCAAAGCTCAGGAAGAGTGTTGCAAAGCAGAGATTATATTGACAACATTGAAGGACCAAAAGCAAAAGAAGATTCCAAAGAGGAGATCAAAGAACCATGGGCTGCACTTGATGAAGAGAAGAGATCAGAATCAGAGATCGAGAGAGTTCCCTCATGGTTACCATCAAATCTTCCATGTATTCAAGAGAAAGATCAGCAAAAAGAGGAAGATGAGAAAGTCATGTTAGAAGGTGACATGAAACATGATCCAGATCAGCAAAAGAACCAAGGATATCAAAGCTATATTGAGATATGGTTTCAGAAGGTCACTAAGTTTCAGCGGTACTTTCTTCCTCAGTTTCGTTTGATCCCTCCAAAGCCAGATCATTTGGTCTCTGAGATCTAAATACCTGTCAGAGCATGCATTTTGAGCCTTCACATCATTTTTTCTCTAATCTCGATGTGCACATGGCTCCATTGGAAGTATTCTTATACTTGAAAATGATTTTGTTTTTCAAGTAGGGTAGGGTAGAAAAAAAAAAAAAAAAGAGAAAAAATGAAAATAAGAGAAAAATAAAAATCTAAGGTGAAAACCTCCTTGGAGGCGCCTTAGATTGGCTCATTGATTGAAAACCTCCATGAGGCGGTCAATGGGTTGGAAAAAAGAGAAAATAAAAATGGAATAAGATCCCTGGGTGAAAACCTTCCTTGGAGGCGCCCAGGGCAGGCAATTAGGGTGAAAACCTCCATGAGGCGCCCTAGTTGTTTTTCAAAAAAAAAAGAGAAAAAGAAAAAGAAAAATAAAACTAATCTCCATTGGCTAAATGCAGGTTGCAAGAAGGACGTTTCATGACAGGAGGAGCACTCAAATCAAGGTCAAAGGAATTTCTTGTGCCTTCTACAGGAAGCTCTGTATTTCTACAGGAAACATCCTGTAGAACCTTTGGACGAGCCAAATCCAATTTCAAAAGTGAATCTAATGGTGGGAATCTGTTGATTAGGCCTACAAGCACTTGTGTGTCCATCCCTTGCCTTTATCCATCATTTTTTCCACCTCCTTGTGCTTCTCATTGTGCTTCTACAGGAACTTCCTGTAGAAATTGTGGGAAACTAGGCATGCATTTCAAAAAGTGGTTTGGCAAGCATGGTAGCTTCCTCAAGGGTTCAGAAGCCCTCATGCAATCTTCCAACTCCTCCTCCATCATCTCCATATCTGCATCACAGTCAAAATTCATTTTGTCATACCATGCAACCAAAATGCAAAGTGCCTTGAAGCAAAAACACATAGAGCAGAATTTGTTTTTACCATAACTTGAAAACCATGCATCCATTTGACAAACCGTTTTATGGGGAATTGTACAAGGTTGATGACAACATTCCTGAGCAGTTTCATGCAATTCCGGTGCATGGTTTCCAAAAAATCAGCCTCCATCACCATCAGCCATTTTTGCATTTTCTCCATAACCGTGCATCCGTTTCAAAACTTGTTTCATGGAGATATGCATGTGAGTGATAGTAACCTACCCAAGCAATTTCAGCCGATTCCGATGCACGGTTTCCGATAAATTGACCTCTGAAATCTTCAGCCATTTTCCATTTTTCTCAAAATCCATGCATCCATTGATCACGAATTTGCTATGGGAGATGCATAATGATGGTAGGAACATGCTCACCGAGTTTCAGATCAATCTGATCTACTGTTTGGGAGAAATGGCAAAAAGAAGTTCTGGTTTTGTGACCATGCAGCAGCAGCAGCTTGAACGGGCAGAGTTGAACGTGGAAACGATTGCATGCAGCTCAGATCCGGCCAGAGGACACCTGCACAAGGAAAAGCAATCAAAAATCATTAGCCAAGCCTCATGCAATCAAAGGATCAGAGCATGCAGCAGCAAGAAGCTTCACAAGCAGCCGTTTGGCTTCAGGTACGTGACAAAACCTATTCCTCTATTGCATGAATCTAATTCAAGAACTGCATGAACGAATGGAGTGATGGAATTAAGCCACGAATTTAGGAAGGTTCACTTGATGTCCAGTTCTCTAGCAAGTCACGCAGCATGCATGGGTCAGCCATGCACGTGAAAGTCAAAAAACGGACAGTATGGGCAGTCTAACTCCAGTGCAACTGAATCGATGAGATTTCAAGCAGAGAACAAATAGTGACCACTGCAGTTCATGATTGAAAAACAGTCGCATAAGCCAGCACACGTATGTGCCACCTCACTCCAAAAATCACGCAGAAATCTGAGCGCTCAGCTGTTAGTCAACTTGCACTTGCATCATGCTCACTCAAAGTATACATCCTCTGCTTCCACAATCGGCTTAATCTATCGACCTCCGCTGAGTTTCCTACCTATTTTCGAATTTCTCTAGTGCATCGGGCTCACTCAAAGGCCGAATCACGTTCTACAGGAAACGGGTGAAGTCTTCTACAGGAAAGTACAGCAGAGCCTTCTAGGGCAGAAAAGCTTGGATTTTTCTTCGACAAATTGGGAATCCCGAAAGTGGTTAGCTTGAAAAAACACTCCTCCATGCATGATACATCTGAGTTAAAACTATTTTTGAATAAGAAAGTATGAAAGAAATCTGTCTGTGGGTCAAGAATGGTAGTTTTCCTGTGTGATACACGAAATTTTTCAGTTGGTTATGCATCACATTCCCCTCCACAGGTCCTATTAACAAATTTCTCCTGTACAAAAGTTAAAGCACTATGAGGACTAACATGTGCATGAAGGATGTGAAATTTATGTGGTTGTATGCGTGCTGGGGATGAAAATTAAGCTCTACACTTTGTCTGTGGGAGCCTAATTCCCTTCTGACAGTCGAGTATTTGGGCAGCAAAAGTCTTGAAACGAGGGAATTGTTGTTCATTGATATCAAACAGCTGAGGAATTCTTCCTTGAGTCCAGGGGGAAACTATAAACAACACTTCTGTTTCTAAAAAAAGAATAAGAAAAAGGGAGCACTCTTACCATGCCAGGGGGATTCATGATTCTGCATTATCCATGGTTGTCATGTGAACTTACACTTCCTCCAGCAGTGAGGAAAAAGAAGCAGTGGCCGAGGGAAAGAAAGAAATAGGCCAGAAGACCCCGACCACAGTGCAGAAGAAAGAACAAAAGAGGAAGCATGAGAAAAAGGATGACAAAGAAGAAGGTGACACACCCATCTTGTCAGCAAGAGAAAAGAGGCTGAAGAGCAGAACGGACAAAGCTGAGGTGGTCCACATCAGCCCAAGTACCTCATCAGCACCTGCAACCAAACCAAAAAGCAAAACCCATGCAGCAAAGCAAGCAAAGGTGGTGACACCCGTGTCTACAGGAAAGCAGAAACAGGCTTCTACAGGAAGCCCGAAATTGGCTAAAACAGGGTCTTCTACAGGAAGCCTTAAAAAGGCGAAACCCAAGGAGAAGAAGGCGGACATCCTAGCTAGGGAGGCAGCAGCTGTGCTGGCCGCCCTAAGTACCTCTCCCAAGCCGAAGGAGAAGTAAAAGAGGGAGCTTCCACCATTTTTTAAGGCAAGAAAGGGCATGCAGATAAGAATTGGCAGACCCCAAACCACAGTCAAAGAAGCAAATTGTCATTGAGGACACACAAGCTAAACAAAAGAAAGAGTCTCCTTCAAAGAGATCCATCATATATGAATGAGGAAGCTAAAAGCCTTCACCTAAAGAGAGCAAATCAAGATGATGGACTCAAAGACAGTTCTACAGGAAGCTGAGACAGTTCTACAGGAAGCTACAGGACTTTCTACAGGAAGTTCTATATTTTTAACAGAAACATCCTGTAGAAGCCTTTGGGCAGGCCAGAATCAATTATGGAGAGGGATTGGAAGCTTGAAGTCTGTTGAGGAGGCGTGCAACCACTCTTTTCTTCCATCCTCCACTGGTTTCATATCCTTTCACCACCATTGCCGCCATCAGATTGAATATACTTGCACAATCATACCAAGGCTGAGAATTCACTAGGGAAAGGAACATGTAGTGGGAAGAAGCAAAGAAGCATGGTTTCATGACAGAAAAGAAGACATCACTTCAGAAGCTTGGCATGACAAGGAGGCCACCAAGGCCATCAAAGATGAGGAGAGAGATTGGTTGCTCAGAGGATGAGCAACACTTTCAGTAGGGGGGTGATGATGAGCCCCAAAAATGTACCATTATTTGGGCTCATTCAACCTCCTAAGTTGACTTAATCCACCATTATCATTGGTTTATTGCATGTTTTTGATTATTTTTATGTTAATAGAGTGAATTTGGTTAGTCATTATGCCAACAAGTCTAATGGGTGCTTTGTGTAGCCTTTTTGGTCAACTTGGAGACAAAATTGAAGGTCTTAATGAGCACTTGGCAGCCAAATTCGTGGGAGAACAAGCTAGAGGATTTGTAGGAAGGTGTCCCCCTCATTTATGGGCCCTTACCTCGAATTCTCCACCATCAGCTCGGAGTTCAAAGGCCACCAAATCAATGAGCACAAGGGCAGCCAAGCAAGTCAAGTAGGACTGCTGTTAACTACAAGTCTTGGGCAGCCAAGTCCCTAAATTTTAGGAGGACTGTTGGGTCCTCAAATTGTATAAATAAGAAGGCTTAGGGCCTCATTTGGGTTAGCTAGTTGGTAGTCATTTTTGGGATTAGCTAGTTAGTCAATTTGGTTAGCCAATTAGTCTTTTTGTAAGCCAGTTTTGGCATGATGTTAGACTCATGATTATTCAATAAAAGCAGGCAGCTTTGGATTCAATTCTGAGTTTTTAAGGGAGTTATAGCTCCCAGGTTAGGGCCCAACCTGAGAGCAATAGACCTCCTCTTCCTTGTATCGTTACTTGTTTCCTTGCAGCACTTTATTTCCTTTGTTTTGACATGCATTTAGAATTTCCAGTCTGCTGATTTGATTTGTTTTGTGTGATTGAAGTAGGATTAGCTTATGGTTTAAGTGCTTTTAGTTGTTTAGATTAGAGGAGGAGGATTGTAATTCATTAGAGTCAAGAAAAGGTTGATAGTGCACTCGCTGCCATCTCTGTTTAGAGATTGGGGGTGTGGGTTGTACCAACCACCAAAAAACGCAGTCTTATGCTTTCATGCAAGCTGCCACATAGTTATTTTAATTATAGATCCATGCATGCACTCTTTCTCCACTTTAGTTCTCTGTTCCTGAGCCATCACAAGCCTCATTTCCATCCTACCTATTCACCCATACACTTCCTCCACTCCTCCATCACCCAAAACTCCAACCACAGACCTTCCTGTAGAAATCCCGAGACTTCCTGTAGGATCCCCTGCAGACATCCTGTAGAAGCCTGCAAACTCGGTTGCTAAGCATCTGAACGTGTGGAACTTCTGTGGGATGATGTTAGAGATCCCCTGGAACCTCTCCTAGCCTCCCTGACCTTTCCCAAGCTTTCTTTCCCTTCACACTACCCCTGCACAGTCAAACCCTAATAAGAAACAAAATCATCATCACTCCAACCATTTAAGCAAAAATACAAAAACATGTTCTTTTCAATAAAAGCAGTCTAAGTTCATGCATTTCACATCATTAGAAGTAATGGCATCATTTCCAGACACTTGCACTCCACCCATTGCATCCTAGAGGTTAAGCTAGTCAGATTAGGGTTTACTAGGGTTTCCATGTTTTGGTTGGCTTTCAGTTCATTTTTGCAAAGTAGATTAATTTCCTCTGAGATAGCCTTCGTCCATCATTTAGCAAGCTTCTTCTGAGAGCATATAGAAGTTGG
Organism: Pinus tabuliformis; assembly: GCA_031772625.1. Lineage (NCBI taxonomy): Eukaryota > Viridiplantae > Streptophyta > Pinopsida > Pinales > Pinaceae > Pinus > Pinus tabuliformis. Next base: position 1,528,676,091 of record CM062818.1, on the reverse strand, counting down.
CTTGAGCCCTAGCGGACTTGTGCCATCTGACCAAGTGACAGCTGCGACAAGAGCTAGTACTTGTGCATACAGCACCGTCGCTTCCAAGTTTGTACGAACTACCGGGTTGATAAAATTAGAGATAGGAAGCTCTAGGAGTTGTAGCATTATTGCTACAATACTGGAGCTCACCAATTTTCTAAGTTTCTTGAATGGTTTTTTTGTGGTTTCGTAGTTTTTGTATGGTTTCATGCTTTTTGTACATGTTTGCTTCTTCTTTTTTAACTAATTTGTTACATTTTGAGAAAAAAAAATTAAGAAAGACAAAGAATAGAGTACCTACCTTCGTTTGAGACTTTGTGATGTTGGCGGGGTGGTTGGCGAGCTTGAATTGAAGGCTCCATTGTTGATCGAGCTCCAATAATCTCATTCGAGCTATTCTAAAATTCTCAGTCAAGCTCTTGCAATCTATACAAATGGTGCACGCAGACCACGGGAGTGGTATATATTAAAAAAAGGGCTCGATTAAGCTTTAAATCTCGATCGAGCACTATAGCTCGATCAAGGGTCAGTTTTTAACCCTCGATCAAGCTTTTGTTTTAGCTCCCAAGGAGCTTGATCGAGCACTTAAATAGCTCAATCAAGCCATTGTTTTTTCCACCCAAATGCGCCCTCTTTCGCCAAAAAGTGTAACCCAACTCCATGCTTTCGCCCAAATATCCTCGTGGAACACATCTTGAAACTATTTCAAGGTTAGGTGATCCAATAAATTGTTGTTTTTGTCATCTTTAGTACTATTGGTAATTTGAAAACCAAACATTTTGCATCCCTTTTGGAAACTCCTCTTGGCCTGCATAAAAATGATTATCCTTATTGATATGAGCTTTAACTTTCCCTGCAACACTCTTCATTCCCTGGTCTCATCAAGGCATCCAATCATTTTCTCATAACAATCCACTTTGGTGCGATGCAAGAATAGTCAGTCCATTTCCAATAGTACATCATATGCCGCTCGTGGAAATACATTTAGATTGGCAGTTGTTAACATGTCATTCAACTGTAATGTGCATGCTTTTACCCAACACTCCACTCTCCATTTTTTTCTTGTGGCCAGTTGGATCAACCACTATTCCTCATGCACTTCTTTCACTAATTGACACTGGTAAAAAATTGTTGGGTTAATATAACTATAATTTGAACATAGATCGATAAGAAAAATGCATTTCGATCACAAATCATACCTTCATTATCGATTATGGATGCATGGGGTTCAACCTATTTGTTATCTAATGCTACATATGTTATGGGCACGCTCCGGGCCACATCCTGAACTGTCTTGGCCTCTCAAACATTGTACAACTTCAAGAAATCACTTTTATGTTGTGGCGAACCCCTCCTCGGGTGATTTCCCTAGAAGTCTAGCATTTATATGGTCCTCCACCATATCTCTTGGCCTCTTATCTTGCAATTTGGGTAGTTCAACCTTTATTAGCAGAATTAAATTTTTTTTAGGGTCATACTTTCCCTTTTAATTGTAGCTTGTAGCCTCCATTCATTCTTATACCCCTTTCCCTTTTATTTAAGATCATCTCTCACCTTCCAATCACTCTTGAACTCTGGCCTATGCCTATATTGCTCGTAGTAGTGCTTCAACTTTCTAATTGCATCCTTTAGGGTCTATGGCCCATCAAATTTGATATGAAATTTTACCTTTTCCTTCTTAAGGTAAGGCACATACCATAGTAACTCTAGGAATTTAGTAATATACTCTTCATCATACATCTACCCCATTTTGAGTTCATATAACTCCTTGGCTTTTATGTCAAATCACCTTTTGAACAAGTATTTGTTCCTAAAGTACCCCTAAAATTATTTCCATGACAACTCCTTTTCTCTTTTTCCTTTCACACTCTTTAGATCCTCCCACTAGATATATGCCTTACCCTTCAAGCTAAAGATAGCCACCTTGGCCTTCATGTTCTCAAAGTAGTTGCAGACTTTTAAGAACTTCTTCATTCCAAGTAACCATGCCTCAAAATCCTCTGCCTTCTTTACCTCACCATAAAACATAGGAGGTTTGACCTTCTTGAATTCTTCTGGTATATACTCCTTTTCCCTCCTTTTTCCATGATGATGATAATGACGATGTTTTATGTGATTGTCTTCGAATTTCCGATCAAGGGTGCTTGTCCCTTTCTCTAGAGTATCTAGTAGAGTACCTCCTCTTACTGTATCTTCACTTGGAAACCTATAGGATTTTTCTGAATCTATTCCGGTCTACTCCATTAAACCTTTTTCTTTTTCTAAGGGGCTTATCCTATCCCTATGGGTAGCTCACAATTCATGTTTGTTTTGTCTTTGTAAGCCTGAGCAAGTTGGATTGCCTCTATGAGACCTTTCTCCAACTTAACTTCTACAAAAATTTGGGCACAAGTAAACATGCCATCTTTGGGTTGAGCCCTATCTATGTGTTTCCCTAGAGAATTCCCCATATTTGTTAAGGTATCATTAGAGATGGAGGGGGAAATGAGGGGGCTTAACCGAAACAACGAAAATAAAGGGGACATCATTTTTAGGATTAAAATCAAGGCTCCACCTATCCAAATAGAGCCCTTGAGGCCCCATAAAATAGGGACAATTTTTAAAATCAAATGTGACCTATCAAACTTTCCTAAAAATAAATGCAAATAACCCCTTCCACAGAAAGACATAGGAACTTTTCCTTTAATCAAAGACCTCTAGTTCTTATCAAACCATTGATTTAGGGATTTTGGGAAGGCCAAATCCATGTGAACTGACTAATCAGGCCATGATCCAATAGATATAGTGACATGGAGTGCACTGGGAGGCATTCATAGAAATTTTATGGATGTTATTAGTCTTCTTGAAAAATTTAATAGGACACAATTTCAAACCTCTAAAGGAGGAGGAAATTAGAGAGTTGAAAGCATCAACATCTAGGACTTGGGGAAGGGGGGGTGCATGTCGATTGGATCTAAATGCCATCACTAATCTTGCAGGTGACCAACTAGGGTTTTCAAAGGCTCAGAGCAACAACACTCATATGAGTCATTGAAATGCAACATTTTATTTTTTTATATAAAATTGATAAATAAATAATTTTTTGTTTTCTTATTTTATTTATATGATAAAAATAAAAATATTTATTTTTATAAATTAATAAATTATGAAAAATATTATATATATCGCAAAGATTATATATTTTTTTCACAAATTTTTAAAATTTAATCCAAATGTCATTTTAAATAGAGGGAAATATTATAGTTGTCCCACAGTGCAGTTTAATTGGCTATGATTTTGACATAAATTATTGTGTAAACTAAGAGAGTCAAGGTTCAAATCTCTGAGAGTAACTCGATCTATGGAGAGGAGGTTTGTTGTAGGCCCTAGAGGTATAGTGGTAACGATTGAAATTGACCCCGTTTCATGCAAATATGAGGCCAACACAGTTGCCGATTCTTTTGGTTCAAAAAAAATTATACTTATCCAAAAAATTATTTTCTTTTTATAATTTAAATAATTAAAATTTATTAAAATTCAGTTGAAAAATCATTATTTTTTTATAATTAAAAAAATAACTATTATTATTATTACGTATTTAAAATAATAAATAAAATTTAATTTTATATATTAATTAAAAATGTTTATTAATTATTTTATAATTCTCCACTAATGAACCAATCCTCATTTAATATTAAAATGTAGTCATTAAATATTATTGATGTCCCTATACATGTAATGTCATGTATATTGTTTTTAATTCATTTGAATATATGATTTATGACCTAATTCATTTATTTATGGAAGGATGCTAATTTTTTATTATTATAAATAAGGTCATTTATAATGTTATTATTTAAATTATGTAAACTCATGAGAGAAATATTGATATTAATTAATTATAGATGGATTATTGCAAAAATTACTAATAGCTTAAGTATAATGGAAGATTATGACTAATTTAAATAAAATAAATTTCAGAATCTCAAGTTACTTTTGGAGTTAACAAAGTTTTGAATTGGAAAATGTTAGCCTAAAAGTGGTCTCCTAAGGAAAAATAATAAAGTAATAGCTAAAATAATAAAATAAGAGTTATGAGTTTTTGGAGGGAAAATAAGAAAACTATTTTTATTTTTTTTTGTATTTTTGGCTTATTTCCTTATAGGTTTACTCAAATTTCAAGTGTAGACACTCACTAGATGTAGAATTAAATTCCAAATCCAACAAGTACCCATTATGCATAAATTTGAAAAGGCCCACATTGACAAAAATTGAAGATACATTAAAAAAGCGTGTTAGTTTTTCTTCTCTCCCACCCCCCCACAACCCCCCACCAAATATTTACATGTACCTCTTTTTAAATTTAAAGGATTTTGATTAGTTTATATATTGTAAATTGAAAATTACATGAAAATTCCATGGGCATTTAGGCTTAAATTTATTCTAATCTGAGAACGGAAAGAACAAAAATTATTAGAACAACTCTTCTAACTAGAGAATTTTACTTTGAATTTATCTAGCAATGAGATCTAAGAAGGATGAGGAAATGACTATAAATATATGGGCATCCCCGAATAAGAAAATGAGATCCAAGATTCTAACACAAGGAACCCAGTTGATCTAAAAAGAAGGTTTTTCTTTCTAGGGTTGATATTCTAGGAATATGTAAAAATTTTGCCAACATTGATTAATCCCCCTAAGGTTGAGATAAAGTAGTCGAGAACTATTTTAAAACTTTTGGAAATGATCATGGATGTTCCTACCATAAGCAAGGTATCATTCATAACTTGGAATGTTCTTAAACCCTCTCATATATCTGATACCTAGAATGGATCTTGACATTGTTTCCAACTTTAGCCTTCAACTTAGGGGTTCGTGTATAATAATATAAATCAAAGGATAGAGGGGACACCTTGCCTTAATCCATAGGTATCCTTAAATAAAGCCACCAATAATCCATTAACAAAAGGAAAAACCAAGGGACCTTCACTACAAGCTACTATCCACTTAATGAATCTTTTGTCAAAGCCAAATTTCCTAAGCACAAAGAATAAAAAGGAGTGCCTGAATCTATCAAAGTCATTAGCTATATTTAAGTTTATAATCAAACCCTTTTATTTCATATTTTTTCTCAAGTGAATAACTTCCTGAGCCAGAATGATATTGCCAATTATATTCCTTTTACTGACAAGACCCCCTCGATTTTCACAAATTAGCTTAGGTAATAAAGAATTTAAACATGAGACAAAAATTTTGGCTTTTTTTTTTTTTTATATGAGACATTACATATAGAGATGGGCCTAAATCTTGAAAAGTAGGACTTTTTAACCTCTTTTGTAACTAGAACAAGGAGTATGTAGTTGATCCCTCCTCCCATTTGAACGTGGCAAAAAAATGAAATCCACCATAGCGCATAAATAGATTTTATAATTGACGAACAATGCCAATAAAAATGAATAGATAATCCCTTAAAACCAGAAGCTTTATCTGGATTGAAAAATTTGAGCACCTTCCATACTTTTTCCTCTGAGATCAACATCAAATGTTATTCATTTTCCTCTTGAGAGATGAAATGTGGAATGTGGAATATCCTTAGTCATTGCCTCTTCTTCTAGGGGATGTTTTGGTCCTTGCTTTGAATACATATTTTTTATCATTCTTAAAAGATTCTTCTTTAATACATTCATAATAGGAGATTTCTCTCCCTTCTACGAAAATGGATTCGATGTTATTTTTCCATAGCCCCATTTTAGCTTCCATGTGAAAAAAATTTCTTCTCTTCTCCCCTAATTTGACCCATAAAATTCTATATTTTACTCTCTAGAGTTCTTCATATTTGAAGATTGAGTGGAAGGATTCAAAATTCTTCTTTTCTTCCAAATAGTTCTCAGAGGAAGGACTTTCATTTTCCACTCTTTAATGAATTGCTTCCAATTTCGTTTTTTGGATTGCAACTTTTTTATTCTCTAGCTTGGTATATTTCCTTTACCTGAGTTTTGAGGGAGGTTTATGTGGCCTTAATATTTTTCTCCCAAATGAAAATCACGGAGCAAGTTACCTAGATGTTCCAAGAGAGAAATAATATCAAAGACACCTTTAGTGGAAATTCAAAGGAGATTAAATTTTAAAGGAAGTGTACCATAATCCATTGAATCATGAAGCTTTAAAGCAATGTACTTGTGGTTTGAACTTCCCCAAGTGAAATCCCTAGACGAAAAGGTGAATTGATACTCCATGTAATTACTGTTAATGAAAAATATGTCTAACATAGATCCATCACATTACTTGGACCTGGACCTGCATGATGGTTATTCCATGTGAATTTACCCTTAGAGAGTTTTATGTCTGTTAAATTCATTTGGGCCATGAGATCTTTCATATATTCCTGAGATGGGTCACTATCCAGTGGACCTCCTTTCTTCTCACCTCCACAAATGAAATTAGCTTCATGATTTGAATCACCCAGACTACATAAGGAGTTCCACCAAGATAATTTTCTTGATAAGATATGATAATAATTCTTGATCAGATACAAACATATATACATTAACAATAATACCCACCTCTTAGGTAGGTAAGTTGAGGGGATTGATTATGATCTACTATGGCAATTTCCATTCCTAAAGTTTTTGAAATGAATAAGGATCCCAAAGAGAGCATACCCCTTTAGAAGCTTCTTGGATCCAACCACTGAGGCATCATAGTCTCTCCAAACTCTTCTTCCTTTGGACAAAACTTTGCCCTCATTCATCTTTATCTCCTAGAGAAATAAGATTAGGGGCCTTTCTTCCTCAAGAAAAATTTTAACTTCTAATTTTATTCTTTCATTTCCAAGCCCCCTATAATTCTCGGACACAACCTTCATCATTTACTTGAATATTTAGAAAACCCCCTTGAGTGAGGGTTGTGCCAGCCCGTTTCTTCCAATTTCTAGTGACTTTGTTCAAAGTTGGTTTGATAGAAATTTGGGTTCTAAATTCTATGTCATTCTCATCATTTTCTAAGTGAATATCCATGTTGGTTTTTCTTCCAACCTTTTTATGGGACCTTCCCAGGGAAGAATCATAGGCGAGATCATCCTCAAACTTCTCATCAGTTGAAGAGGGAAAGTTGATGATAATTTTGGAGAGGGGAAAATGCATGGAATTGAATTTGGGTTGAGGAGATAACAACAATTATGCCCAACCACATAAGATGCTTTTTTAATATCATAAAAAGTATATATTTTTAATAAATTTTTAAATTTAATATAAAAAAAATCATACTAGTTTGATAAACCACACTTGTTGGTTCGAAATGCGTCGGCCAAAAATTATCTTATGTGATTTCTACTGAAAAACTTTGCTTAATTCATTATGGATCACAAAACTTGAATACAGAACATACTAGTTTAATTTATTAAAATTAAATTGAAAAAATAATAATTCTATTAATTTAAAAAATATTGATTCATAATCTATTTAAAATTATATATATATAGATATATATATTGATATAAAAAAATATTCTTATTAAATATATTGATATTAATATACATGTAAAATATAACTATATAAGTTATACAACTTGATGAGAGTAATATTGTTTTTAATTAAAATGCAGTGGTTTAATATTGATATGACCATGCATTTAAGATTATGTATATATAATTATGCAACTTGGTGAGATTAATATTATTTTTTAATTTATTGTGAAGAGATGATTTTATCAACTTACTCATTTAAGTACTAAATTTATTTTATAAATAAAGTAATGTATAATGTAACTATTTAAATTATGTAAGAGATATTAATTTTAATTAACCATTGATAGATAATTGTAGAAATTATTAATTTATGAATAAGTTAATGTATTATGTAGTTATTTAAATTATGTAAACGATATTAATTTTAAGTAATTATAATAGATAATTATAAAAATTATTAATAGATTAAGTATAATGAATAATTTAAATAAAAGAAATTTGATTATTAAATTAAATTTTAGTTATATTGAATATATATATATATATGAAACAAAAATATTCACCTTTTAATATTGAATTTTATTTTATTAAATAGTTAAATAAATTTACATAAAATGGAAATATGTTATTTACCTTTTTCAAGTTAAATTAAATTAAATAATATAACTTATTTATCAATAACGTGTGTAATTCTTTTATAATATTGATAAAATAAATATTTAAAATATTTCACTATTGTAATGGATTTCAAATGATCATACTAGTTAACTTTTCATTTATAAATAAAAGATTATAAAAAACATATTTATAATTTTATAAAATATATATTTAATCATATTTATAAGTAAATAAATTCGTATATTATTTAAAATAAATTCAAAACTCTTAAAAAATTATTTTAAAACTTTTTATATAAAAGAACATAAAAACAAAAATATCATTGTAAAACACGATAATAAACGACATTTAAAAGAAAAAAAATATATAAAAGATAAAACACCAAATCAAAATAATAATAATTAAAAAATAAATAAATATAATAAATCTGAATCTATATATATATATAACTTGTAAAGTGGTCTACAAAAATTAACGACATGAGTAACGTATCTAACTCGTACTTTTTAAATTAACATAAATTATTAATGTGTAATTTCCTGTGTGTCGTTTTAGAATTGTTATAAATTTTGTTTTTGGTAATGTAAATTTTTTTAGTACTTCATTTCATTATACTTTTATATTAAGCAGTGTTTAAGTGTTTTTTTTGTTTTTTAAAAATTTCATTTCATGGAATTGTAATGTTTTGTACTTTAAATGGTATTTTTTAATGTTTTGTAATTTAATTGTACTTTTAAAAATATAATAGTATGTTTGTTATTTTGAAAATTGAGAAAATTTAAATTTTATAAATTTAATCATTTAAATTTTTAATTTTTTTAAATAAAAAATAATAATTGCTACAGACTTCATGTTTTTTTTTAATATGGTTACAGTATTGATTAACAAATTCAGTGGGATCAGCCCACTTATATTTTGATAATTTTCTTTTTTAATTAATGAATAGATATTTGACTTATTCAAAAAATAAAATAAAAGAAAAATTACATTAACAGCAAATGAAAGTCGTGGTAACAATACCATGATTGTAGATATCTGTCAAAATTTTTGCTGGTGTGAGGTTTTTAAGAGTTAAGAGCGATATTTACATATCCAATTATATTGTATTAAATGTATCTGATTCCAAATATTTTTGTAAGATGGATAATGATTTCCAAAAAAAAGAGTATATGGGAGTTAGTATTTTATGGAGAGCAGAGATTATTATTGTCTAATTAAGAATTAATTCGCTAAGGTGTGAAACAAGTCGGTGGAAAAGACCTAAAAAAGCTTGGAAAGAGTGGGTGTGTACTTTTTGCACTTTTGGGGCAGTGGAATCAGAAATTTCAGAGACATCAGAGACAGTTATAGCAATATGTTAACATCGGTTCCTTTGCGTTGTCTTTTCAGTGAGCGAATTGTTAAAAAATTGAGTCAGCTCATCATTCATTTGAATAATAAAAAAATTAATTTAAAAAAAAAAACAAAAAACAGACAAACTAATAATGTCATAAACTATATCTAGTCCATGAACATTAAAATAAATTTCTTTCTTTCGATCCATCAATAATGTACACATTCCACTTCACAACATTATATATATGCTGGAGGTGTTCCAGCACCAAGTGCTTATTGATTGCCACAGTTGAGTAGAGTTGTTGAAGCTCTGTTTTAAGGGCAAAGTTGTAGAAGACTACCAATTTACCACAACTCACTCAAGTACGATTCCCCAAAATATGTGATTTATGAGACAGTCTTACAACTTACAAGCTTCGCCAGCTGACAGAGCTTTGATTCAGGCAGCTCCATTGTAGGCCGAGCTGTGAGTTAATACGAGGAGTTTACTGTCAGATTGGTGCACGGGTTTCAAAGAAAATTGAAGAACTGAAATTAACCCTATATCTACCCAGATGGCAAGGCTTTGAACGGACCAACTGGCACGTTATCCAGCCATCATTCATCTTGACCTTGACGCTCATCCAACCCATCTTTTTCTTCTTTAATTTTTTTTAGGTTTTTTTTGACGCTTAGCTAGTGATTTATATATATATATATATATTAAATTTCAGCAAGTGATTTCTATTAATAAGAAAGTGCGATTTTTATTTATAATCAATGTTATTCAGAGAGACCATGTGATTTCAATTTGAATCATTTTCTTTTTAGTCACTAATTTGTTTTTTGGATAGCATGATTTAATACTTACACTTATATTTTTTTTTGGCAATTTTGGTGCGAACATGGTAAAATACGTTTTGGTTAAATTAAAATTTTTTAGGTGTAAATTTTTTTTGATTGTAAAATATAATATGTAATTCTTTTTTATTGATAAGACCAAATAAACATTTTAACCATAAAATTTACTCACGCTTTTTTTTTTTAACTTCTATACAACATATTCATTTTTTTTTCATTATAGCAAACATTATTTTTCAAATTTAGAACATAATTTATCTTTTTATTTTATTTTATAGGAGCACGTATCAACTTGAGTGACAGACAGACTTACACATCCTCTCACACTGGGTTGTAGAATAACCCTCTTGGCTCAATCATGATCTTTTGTTATTTAAAATATGCTTTTGATACTATATATAATTCATCATTCTAAAAAATATGCGAAACACTTGGATTGTAGAGACTTCACAACTTGAACTTATCAACAAATCTTTTCAGAATTCTAAACAAATTCGACTAAAAATATATACTTAAAAAAACCCCAAACATTATAACAAGTAAACTATGAATTTCCATTGGCCTTTCTTCACAACATTTCCTTATTAATCTATTAAATTCAATACTTATTATGGTATTTTTCACATCATTACTTGATTAATATATTAAATTAAATACTTATTATCGTAATATTTGACTAAATAAGTGGGCATTTTGCAGATTTTTTCCCTTGTCATTTGTTTTTTTGTGTCACTTTTTTTGTTGTTGTCAATTTTTCCCAAAATTCTATAGAGATTTTTAAAAATAATAGGTTTAAGTTGTTTAATATACAAAGTTAGAGTATCTCAAGTGTTGAATCCATTTATGCATTTAAAAATGCAGTTTAAACAACAATAAAACACAATCTTGTTCAAAATTGAAGATTCCATCCAAAAAAGTCATTTCCTCTATTAGTTAGGTTGTGAAGCCATTTAAAATAAGGAAAACCAAATGTTGTATTTTTATTTAAAATTTGATTAGAATATTTTTTTATAAATAGAATTATAAATATAAGTTTTGATTATAATAGAATTAAGATGTGGTCAATTTATTTTTGCATTATAATTAAAATTTATTCATTCACATTTGTAATGTTGTTAAAGATTAGTTTATTCCCTCTAATTGGGTGGTTATCAAGATGAATAAACAATTTGAGGGTGACCTAGGGCTTGACCTTTCATGGCTACATGTTGCTCCCATGTCACTTTGATGCATGCAGTAGATGCAAATGGCAGTAATGGTAATTCAAGCAATTTTTTCGTTGCAATGACACTCTGACTTGGCAATGATTAGACCCATACCTCTAGCATTGGCACAAAGAAAAAGTATATTTGCTCCATTGTTGAATGGGCTATGAGACCATCATGGTCTAGACTTGTAAAAATAAATACACTCTTTTCTCTTTTGTTCATTCTAAGTCCTATTTTTCTCTATCCTACTTGGACATGCTCTATATGCAGGCTCAATGCTTTGATTCATCAACATTGATTCTCCTTTGCTCTTATGGCATCCTGCCCAACTCACTAGGGAAGATCTCATGTGGAGAACTTTCAATCTTGGAAGCCACATAGTTTTACCATTGCAATATCTCCCATGATGCAGGTAAGAAAATGAAGATGGTGGAAGTAGAGGTCTAATTAGAAAGGGACTCTATTTTTAGATGGGGCACTACAGATAGACATTAAGGAATTCATTCCTAATATTAGTTTAAGTCACACCCAGAACACCAAATTCTGGGAGCTCTACTAGCACACAAAAATGTTGGTTTCTCATGCATTTGTAGGGCTCGATTTAGAGGAGTGGGAGCTTCGTGTTTATTTGGAGAAGATTAAGAAGTAGGGTAGGTGCTTCTCACACTATGGAAGTGGTTAACCAATAAGCACAAAGGGATTCTTGCCTCTGAGGTAGCAATTGGTACTTGTGACCATCACATCAACATTCTTGTTGATGTGCACTCACTCTCAATTCCTCTAGAAATCTAAACCCAAGTTTTATAGATGTTTTTCAATATTTCCTTTTCTAACTTTTATAAACTTGCAAGTTTTGTATTCTCAATAACTTTGGTTTCCTTTATGGAAAAATCAACCCTTCTTAGAAATTTGGATATGTTAGGCAAGTTCTTTTGATCTATAAATATTGTGAATATTTCATTGCGTAATTTGTCCCAATAGATCTACTAAAATATATTTGGAAATTTGAAATCTACACTATGAGGATTAAGTTTCACTTAGATTTCTAGATTCATTAATTATTGTGTTATACTTTGCATGCAATATATGAAATACAAAGACTAGAGAACAAACATAAATATAATCACTCACAACCATAATAACACAATATATGACTTGGGAAATCCTTATGGGAGAAAACAGAGCTGGAAGGTGTGGTTGCTCTAATGTATCTTTCTCTAAATGGAAATGGATGCAAGTACAAAGAAGCAAGACTTGTGGCCTGTGGGTTGCTACCATTCACAAACCCTCTTTTTTTCTCTTTCTCTATCCAACCTCAACTACCTTGATCATCTATGGAATAAAATGCACTTGAACATAATGGGACCCCTTTTCCTCCTAGTGGCCTAATTATAACATAGAACAGTACCTTATTCGTGGTTAAATTTGACTTCTTCAACTCTTAATTAAAGTTACCATGTATTGACTCTTATAGAGTCATCTTCATTATAATCACATGGATAGCCCCTTTTCCATGAATCATGGGGGCTGATGCAACATCCTCTCAAATCATGGTGGTCAATTTCTATAGGTCAACTTTCAGGTAACATTCTTATCGAGCATTGGCTGAGGTGATTCTTATGTCGTTGGAAACACATTAGTGAGTATATTATGGAATATATGTCCATAGTAAGGTCGAGACCACAAAAAGGGCTTATTTAAGGCCTCAAAATGGCTCCTAAAACTTTTTACCCGAAATTTTCCAGATTGGGACCATCGGTAAAAATGACCCTACAAGTTGATTCCTCCAATTTTTCCACTTTAAAAACATTGAGATGGATGAAAAATAATTTATTGATCCAATATTGATCACATATTCCCATCTTCGAAGGATTTTGGTCTCCAAAAGATTCTATTGAATGAGGTGAGGAAAATTTTCCTCCACCTTATCTCAGGGGTACCAAATTTTAGTCTTACCTAGAAGTTTTCCTTTCAATCCAATCTTCCAGAGGTTATGTTTCCCCTATCTTTTAGTTCTTTACATGTTCTACAAAATTGTATCTTCTAACAACTCTGCTTGAGTATCTGGTGTTAAATCCTCTACAAAAGGTAGGAATTGTTCCTCTTCCTGATCCAACACAGAAGGTTCGTGGAGTTTCAAATTCTCTACATTCACCATTAGGTAAATTCACTTGTATTGGGTTAGACTAAGTCTATAAGAATTGTCTCCAATCTTTTCCAATATCTCAAAGGGACCATATTGCAGAGCCTTGATTTTCTTTCTAGGATCCTATAGCCTCTCCTTGTTCAACTATAATCACACTCTATCTCCTGCCTTGAATGAATTCTTTGTCCTATTTTGATCCTTCTTGTCCTTGTATTTTTATTGTGACTTTTGCAACATCTATTGTACCTATAGATGGATTTGACTAATCTTTCCAATATATTTTTATGCCCTTAAGGCATACCCTATAAGTTCATCCCTCGTTCCTCCTTATTGCCCATATGCAATATCCAAAGGTGAATGTGGAAAATACCCAAAACGAGTTTCAAATTGGGACTTACAAGTAGAAGTGTGGACTAATTTATTATAAGAGTGTTGTATATAAATTGTATTTTTAGCCCAAGTCTTCATATATTTTTTTTATTGAACTCCTAACACACTCCTCAAAAGTCCCACCAAACTCCTGTTGACTACTTATGTTTTCCCATATTCCCGTGGATGGAATGTTGTATACCTTTGCAAATTTGTGTCCATATTCTCCAGTAATGTAGTCTAAAATGCACTAAGAAATCTTGTGTCCCCATCTAAAATGATTCTCCTTGGTATCCTAAATTTCACCTAAACCTATCCAAAGTACAAGTTTTTTGCATCTTTCCCATTGATGGTATTTTTACAGGGAATTATAACACACATCTTACTAAATTTGTTAAATACCACAAATAGGTAGTCATGTCCCTTCTTGGTTATTGATAATTCTCCCACCAAGTCCATGGAAATGATTTCATAAGGATGATTAGATATAATAAAGGGATGGTATAGACCCTATTTTCTACTACCAGGCTTGTTGGTGAAGCAAAGCATGCCTCCTGTTATGAACCTAGCTACCACTTCTTGCATCTTGGCCAGTACACATGCATTTTCAATTTGGTCATTGTCTTTCCTACACCAAAATTCCTTACAACCTTAGAGGTGTGAGTTCCTCCGATTAGTTGTAGTTGCACACCTTTAGGAACATATAACTTATCTAACCTATAGAGTATCCCATTATGGATATGGTAGTCAATTGTGTTGTCACCATGTTGGGAACAGGATCCCCCAAGGACAGTTTTGGGGCTAAAAGGCCATGTTTTGGGTCAAATTTTGTAATAAACTTGTAAAGACTCCGCATTTTGTGGTCATGGAGCGCGAAGGTGTCATGAGTCATAAAGGGTTGTTCGCCCTTAGTTTTGTAAAGTAAAGTCGGCTGTAAAAGATCTACTAAAAAGAGCTAAGTAAGTAAGCTCTAAGTAGTTCAGAAAAGTCTAAGAGAGTCATAGCTTCGAAGTAAGAAGTCTAAGTTTCAGGTCGTAGCATAGGTAGAGGCTCTGCAGCTGAGTGCACAGAGGCCTAGGGTGGAAGTCTACATCTGAGTGCGCAGACCCCTGCAGCTGTGTGCACAGGGTGGATATAGTCTGTAATCACTTGAACGATATCAATAAAGAGAAGTATTCTGCAAATTCTGTGTATTTGTTCCTATTAATGCATCTTGACATGTTATGTATGAATTTCATTGATAATTCTTATATGATGCGTGAATGTGTGTAATTACATTGGTTAAGTGAATGCAAGTAAGAACATCTGTTTACGTGGTACTAACTATGATTGTTTAATGCGATAAATAAGACACTTAGACTAGTTTGGGAATCTACACGGTATGCTCCCATAGCAGTGCGAAAGTACCTAAGTCGCAGGTTAGGGCTGCGCAAAGGTCAATCATACCCTTTCACGGAGGTATGGAAGGGCAGAATAAACGGCTAGTTTGGTAAGCCCTAGAGCTAAGTGACCTGCGTGAAAGCAGGAATAGAAGGAATAAACTGACATCACAATCATCTCAGGGTGAAAAAACTTGGTTCCAACATCCTCCCATACTGCTTTGGGTGAGACTTCGGTCTGCACTCTGCGAGTTGATGCCGAAAGGGCCAGTAGTGTAGGGATTTGTTTGGCTAATTAACGCTGAACCTGGGTCAAGCCCCCACAAGCCAACAAATGGTTTCATTGCCGAGACTAGAATCTACATAAGGGATGTGTGATGCCATATCACTAGAATCCAACTAAGAAAGATTGGTTGGATAGGAAGATCCAGGAATTCGCGACGCAGGATAACAGAAACCCGTGACTGAAAAAGGAACAGTGGTTGGATAGATACCTATATACAGAGAGCCACGAAATATTTTTCTGCTCCTTTCCGGTTGATTTATATGAGTGGATCACGAAGCTAGCAGATAGCCAAGGGAGGTGGAGACTTGACAGTCCTATTGTTTGGACCCTGGAGCTAGTACAGAAATTGGAAGCATCTGAGGACAAGATCACCGATGTTGTCGATCATTGACTCGATCGCGTTATAGAAGGATTTGTAACTAAATTTGCGGTCGATACCTCAGTCAGCTACAGCGAGGTGGAGCAACACTTTTTCAAGGGACTGCAAGGTAAGTACTTGAAATCTTTGAATACCTGGATTAAAATGTTATTGTGCAAAAAGTGGGTTATGCAGCTACCTTGATGTTCGGAGCTACGCGAAGTGGAAAAACTTATAGGAACAAAGGAAGAAAGGGTCCTGAATATAGTCCATTAATTTGACCTCCGCGAGGTGGCGAGGAGGGAGTAGCGTAGGCTTCTCTGCGAAATGTTATTCAGTTAATAAGACAAGGATTCCCGCGACTGCCACCTCCACCCACACCACCTCCAACTTCACCACCATCGCCTATGATTTCACCCGTACCACCTCTGCCTCCACCACAGTTCAGTATGGAAAACTCAGTAAAGATGCCTTTGTTTAAAGGCTTGGGAAATGAGGATCCGGACCAATTCTGGTTTGTCGTGAAAGCCGTAAGGGAAGCTCAGGGCATTACAGATGATCACATGAAGAAGGTGACATTGGTTAGTTATCTACAGGATGGCGCGCTAACCTGTTATATCAAGTACTCTAATGATAACTAAAATGATGAAGTGGCAGACATCCAGACAACACTGATTAGAGAATTCAATAGGCCTAAATCTGAGGCACAATCGATTGTGGGATTCAAGGAGATCACGATGCAACCAGGCGAGACACCTTGGGAATTAGATCAAAGATTGAAGTGCAAAATCCATGAAGCTAATATGAACTTGACAGATGGACATCATCACGAGTGGTTTGTGGCTTCGCTCCTGCCACACCTAAGGGTTGTGCTGTCATAATAAAAGATAACAACTCAGGCGGAGGCCTTGGAGATTTCCATGAGACTGCATGAAACACCGATGTAAGATCCAAATCTGGGGGTTCAGCAGATCCATGCACAGTTGAAAAATCTTTGCCTTGAAATGCAAAGTTTGAAGCAGGATAGAACAGTTCGACCAGAGGTGCGCGAAGAGGTATGGTGCCTGAAATGCAAGGGTCAGGGGCATGACAAAGACCATTGCCCGGTCTTTGCAAACTATATTGCAAGAGGAGGACCAATGCCTTTGAGGCTGGAAGCTCAAGCAGGACCGAGCGTGGGGCCTGCATTGTGGTGCGTTATATGTCAGGTAGCAGGAAAACATGCCACGGATAACTATCATTTGCTGCAGAAGTTTGTACAGACACCGTAACAACTGTTCTGCAACTTTTGTAGGTCGATAGGGCATGATGAGCATAATTGCAGAAGTTATGAATTGATGATGGATAGAACTCTTGCCTATAGGGTCCAGGCAGAAATGCGGCCCCCTGACCAGAGCATGGGGATGGCATGGACAGGATTTCAGGGGTGCAGATGAGGCAAAGGCGGAGGAGGACTTGGCAGAGGTTGGGGATAGCTGATCTGCTACAATTGCGGAGGACCAGGACACTATGACTGTGATTGCACTAAACCAACACATCCGTCATGCAAATATTGCACCTTGTTTGATCATGAAACATAAGACTGTCCTACGCTGATAGCAAGGATACGTAACAAAGGGGTGCTACCACCTCAGCGAACTCAAAACCTGCATATGATGAGGTCTGAGCCACACGAAGAGGATCCGAACGTGAATATAGTGCTCCGAAGTGGAATCACAAGAGGCGATGACAAGGGGAAACAACCCGAGGACAATACATGGGTTCGCAAAGCTCCGGCGAAGGAGGCTGAGTTTGATTTGGAGCGCGCACGTGAAACCTTCATGGAAGCGAAAAAGAGCTTCACTGAGGCCTCCACCTCGGGAAGCAAGGATAAGCCTGATCAGGAGATGGACCCTTCTATGCTTACAACTTTCCTAGAGACCTGTATGAAGTTACTACGCGATAGTAAGGCTATGAAGGGGTTACAGGAGCTCATAAATAGATGCGCCAGAAACGCTCCGGGTGAGCTGTGCGTAGTACGAAAGATTGGTAAGCATAAAACAAGGACGAGACGGGAGATGAGATTGACTGCGCAGATAGGAGAGTATGAAATGGATCAGGTTATTTTGGACCTAGGGTCAGATGCGAACGTCCTACCAAAGCAGACTTGGGAATGGATGGGGAGACCCATGTTGCAATGGTCTCCGATTTAGCTAGGGATGGCGAACTAGCAAAATATCATCCCCATGGGGCGACTATAGGGGGTGACTGTAAATATTGAAGGTGCGAGCGCACTGGCTGACTTTGAAGTAATAAAAATTTTGGATGACAACAACCCCTATCCTGTGCTCCTGGGAATTGATTGGGCTACTGATATGAACGTGGTAATCAACCTCAAGAAGCGAAAGATGATATTTGAGAAGAAATCGCTCCGCGTAACAGTACTCCTAGATCTTGCTGAGGGATCGCGCTAGACTGAACCAGTCCGCGATTATGAGAGTGATGACGATCTGGACTGTATCTATAAGATGACAGTGCGAGACCAAGATTAGGTGAATCCAACAATGGATGGACGAATTACATGGGATCATGAGAGTTCCTGCACCTCGAACTCTAATGAAGAGTTAGAGCGCTGGCAGAATTGGTTACATGAGGTGACTACACTGAGTTGCAACATGATGACCCGGTCATTGCACTGTGTGTCGTCGAAGGTAAGGAATCTGCCCACTTATGATGGCCTAAATTATGTAGATATCTTTTTGGATGCACTTGAAAGGGAGGTACTAGAAAAGCACTGCTTCCAAGCGTTGGACTGGGCACTGTGCGCTACGCCCGCAAGATGGTGGGGTACACATAAGGGAAGCTTTGATGATTGGCATGAATATAGGAGGATGATGAGAACACGCTTTGGGAAGCCGAAGGTGTGAATGATAGAAAAGTATGATGGGCAGGATGATCCGCATGCGCATTTGGCCAAATGGGCTTAAGCTTATGGAGAGAAGCCCCAACCTGAATGGGTGCACTTGTTTTGTCACACCCTGGACGTCGTCCCGATGAACTGGTATGTAGAAATAGAGCTTCACCATGGTACAGGTGAATGGGATATTCTGTGTGAGGGATTCATAATGACATTCAGTTTTGAAGACGAGTTTGACTGTATTGATGAGGCGCTACAAGAGGTGAAAGCAGCAATCTTTAGGATACTGCAGGATCCTTTAGACCTGATTTAGCCTGAGTGGGCTACTCAGCTGAGTCACGCGCTAGAATTCTATAATGTAACTATTGAAGAAGAGGATGAGGATCCACGAAAGGTTAACATCCTTGAAACAAAAGGTCACTGCGAGGTTGAAGGACCGCAGATTGAGAATCTTGATATAACCGTGCTGTTGAAAACAAAATACGTAAACATTGGTACGAAAGCAGAACCAAAATTCACGAAGATTGGAGATTACTGGGATGACATGACAGTGGATAAGGTCGTTGAATTGCTCCGCGGATACCAAGATTTATTCCCTACCAATTTTACGGATCTAAAAGGGATAATCGGGGACCTAGGTGTTATGAAGATCACGTTGAAACCCAACGCGAAGCCGGTTAAGCAAAGACCTTATTATCTCAATCTGAAGTATAAGGAGAAGGTCCACTTAGAGCTAGACAAGATGCTCATGGTAGGCATCATTGAGCCTGTGGAAGAATCTGACTGGGTAAGCCCAATGGTGGTACAAGAGAAGAAGCAAAAGGATGAAATAAGGATATGCGTGGATCTCATAAAGCTAAATGACACTTGCGTACATGATCCTTTCCCGACTCCGTTCACTGATGAAGTATTGGACAATGTAGGTGGCTAAGAAGCATATTCCTTCACTGATGGGTTCTCGGGGTACCACTAGATCAAAATCACGCTAGAGGATAGGAGCAAGACAACCTTCGCAACTGAGTGGGGTTGTTTCCAATACACTGTAATGCCGTTTGGATTGAAGAATGCGCTTGTGATTTTCTCGCGCGTAGTCATTACTGCATTCAAGAAATTTATTCATAAGTTCCTGGAAGTATACTTTGATGACTGGACTATGTTTGGGCTGGTGAAACGCCATGTCGCCAGTTTACGCCTAATGTTAGATACTTGTCGAAGATACCAGATCGCACTCAATCTAAAGAAGTGCCTATTTTGTGTCCCTTTTGGGACCCTGCTAGGTCATGTGGTTTGCAGACAGGGACTGATGGTAGATCCTCCAAAGATAGCGGTTATACTGACCATGGAAGCGTCGAGGAATGTGAAACAACTGCGCTCTACCTTAGGAAATACAAGATATTACATAAATTTTATCAAAGGTTATGCCCAAATCACTGCACCTATGGAAAAGTTATTGAAAAAGGATGTCACATTCTGATGGAATGAGGACTGTAAGAAGAGCTTGGATGTATTGAAAGAAAATATGGTCACTGCGTCGATTCTAGTCTTCCCGATTTGGAAGTTTCATGTACATGTCGATGCATCATGTATAGCGCTGGGAGCAGTACTGACACAGGCTGACAGAGGAGACTTGGACCATCCTATCGCATTCGCAAGATGAAGGTTATCCAAGGCGGAGAAGAACTATTCCACCATCGAGTGCAAAGGGTTAGCCATGGTGTATGTTCTCCAAAAGTTTAGGCACTACTTGTTGGGTGGCCATTTTAAGATGTATACAGATCACTCCACGCTGAAATACCTGGTCAATAACCCTGTCTTGGGGGGGAGAATTTGTAGATGGCTGTTATTGTTCTAGGAGTATGATTTTGAAGTTATTGTGAAGCCTGTACGTCTGAACGCATGACCAGGCCATCTATCGCGCATTGAAACAGGGGAAGAACCCACTAATTTGGAAGAAGGATTGCCTGGCACACAACTATTTATAGTGCGCATCATGGATGGTCATTTTGAGGATATAATACACTTCATGATGATAGGAATTGCCCTGGAAGGATACATCGTCTAGCAGAAGAAGGAATTAGTGGTGTGCACAGTAGATTTCTCTGTCATTGTTGGGCATCTGTACAAAATGGGGTCTGATGAGGTATTGCGACGATATTTACCTGAATTTGAAAGCGACCACGCAGAAGATTCTACGCGCAGGATTGTGGTGGCCAACCCTCCATCAGGACTCAAAAGTGCATTGCAAGGCGTGTGATGTGTGTTAAAGGACTGGCAGGCCATCGTGGAGGGATGAGATGCCCTTGAATCCACAGATGACGTTGCAACCCTTTGAGAAATGGCCGATATATTTTGTGGGACCCATTCAGCCCCAAGGAAAGATGGGGGCGAGGTACATTATCACCACGACGGAGTATTTGACTCGTTGGGTGGAGGCATAGCCTATGAAGGATTGCACAGGTGCGACTGCTACAAAGTTCCTCTTTGACTAGATGCAGGCAACACAGTCTTAGTGCACTAGGCAGCTAAAAGGAGGCGCAGGACTATAAACTACACTTCCTGGGTTAGGGAGCTATGTGATTGAGGACTATGTGAAGCAAGGAAGTATCACAAGGGTCATGATAGCGTGAAGGGAGCTGCGCTACCCAGGGAGAAATCGTGCAAGTTGGCCGGAAAGTGACCGTTAAAGTCACTATTCATGATTTGACGGTAGAAGTTCTGCCAAATGGAGCGGGTGGCCAGCATTTAAGATGAAATTTATGGTTCAGATCCTTGAAAATCTGCCACCAATCTAGCATTTATGAACCAAATTTGGGGGGAACGGTCGCATTTGAATTCAAAATGCCCTACAAATTACAAGTGGTTGTCCAACGAAAAACACTTGGCATTTTGAGACTTGAGTTGTTGAGCTCTCAGGCACACATGAATAGAGAATTCTTTGAGGCTTTGAAAGAGACTCCAGCCTTTGCAAACTTACCAAAGACGTCGCGAGCACTGTTGGAAAGCGTTATGTCAGCACCCACAGAAGCTATAGACACCGAAGTAGAGGAGTCGGTGCCGGAAGTTGAGATGGAGGCAGAAGTAGCTGCTCCAAAGGTCGTCGAAGTGCTAGCTGAAGTCCCTAAATCACCAAGGACACCAAGAACAAAGTCGACCCCAACCAAGGAGACCGCGAAGGATAAAAAGGGCAAGCAACCTGCCATACCGGTGTGCACATTGCCAAGGAGAAACCCATCAAAACCCACCACACAAGAGAAAGGCAAAGCCATAAATTTGGAGTCGGAGGAGGAAGAAATTGAAGACATCCCGATGGATGATGAGGATGTGGGAGTTGAAGTGGAAGAGATTGAAGCCCAGGGTGTAGACCCTATTACTCGGTTTCCTAAGTATGTCCCTTTGCGCAAGCCCAAGACCAAGGTGTTGAAGGACATCAATGAGAGAAAGACCCCTTGGAAACCCCTCTGCTGCCAGATGAGATTGTTTTTGACGGACCACGCTTGGCACGGGTGCCACTGCTAAAACTTGAGGACTGGGACTTGGCGGATCACGAGAAGTTCCCACACCTGGAGACCGAGTAGCTGATGCACTGCATCATTGATACGAATAATTAAATGACCGTATTGGAGCCACAGAGGTGGCTCAGAGGAGTAGACAAGGTAGGGTTGCTCAACCTGCTTTGGGTGCCACACTACAACCACACCTCGGTGATAGTATTGGTCATCAAGTAGCTGTTGTGCTTGGTGCATGATGGGTGTCTATGGCTGGAGGAGCCAATACCCATCACAGATAGATTGATTCACTGGATAACGCGATTGCCGTATATAGGAGAGAATCTGGCCATGATATTTGGCGGAAAAGGTGGTGAGCAGGCCCTCACAGAGTCTATGAAGGAAAAGTTTAAACTGGTGAAGAAGCTGCGCAGATATGCTATATCCAGCATCTGCGACCCTGCTATGAAGGTAGCCACACAGATCTTAGCAGGGAAGGTGATGAGGAAGTGTCGTGCTGATGAGGTGTCGACGACTGTCGTCACGCTAGCAACTCAGTGCGTTGAAGGAGTCCAGTTCAACTAGTCGGACTACCTTCACGGAGAGTTCCTGGCGAACTGTTGCGAAGCATAGGAGCTCAGCAAGATGTTCCACTACATGTGGCTCTTGCTGTCAATTGTGATGATAGCATGGGAGCTGCCAAAGGACAGCCAATTCCCTTCGGTCGCACCAGACCTCCCAGAAGAAGTGAAGTACGCTTCGCTGTGGGCGAACAAGGATGCGCAGCGAGTCAGGGATAGCAAGATCTTTTGGATCTTGATGGATATGAACTTCTGCATGGCCATCAATCTCAAACCATGATTGTCGCCTATGGTGTATGCCAACCTGCAGGGCTACGCCGAATTTAAAGTAGACTTCCATCGTGTATCCATCAGGGCACAGAAGGACCCTACATAGAAATGGTATGACTTGCCTTACCTGGAAACGGATGATGCCATTGATACGGTACTTGATCAATGGTCGGCAGAGTGGTGCGCTACCACAGACTTGGCAGTAGGCGCAAGAAATTCCGCCCCACAGAAAAAGAAGGAGGAGGCCAAGCTTAAGATGACACAACTAGCCGAAAAGAGGAAAAAGGAGGCCGCTGATAAGGCCCAAGAGGAGCATGAGTCCGTGCAACAGACAGTGAAGAAGATAGGTGGGACAGAGCGGGGCTTTGACAAAGGTGCGAGGTGCCTTCACCTAAGACAGAGGAGGAGACAGAACAACATGACGTAGACCCTCAGGAGACGTCCGCTTGGATCAAGCGCCCAAGGGAGCAGGAGAAAGGAGGGCCGAGGAAGAAATCAAAGGCTACCAAGACATCACTGGACCCTATCACGCTAATAGAGGGAAACTTGCATGATATCGGTGACATAGTGAGGGATGTCACCGCGGAGGCCTTGCAACAATTTGAGCAGAAAAAACAGATCATCTTAGGGGCTATCTAGACAGGGTTACAGGAGCTCGAGAACCGCGCGTCATAGACTAGCACAGTGTCTACTAGCTTGGCTATCGACACTTCAAAAGCTACCGAGATGCTGCACGTGAAGGCCTCCAGCTCGATCATGTTGCCTGATGGAGCACTAACCACGGAGAATGAGGCTAACATGCTCACTGTCAGTGCCCTAAAGGGAGTATGGTTGAATCTGGCAGCTCTCCTGCGTGAAGTGCTCCACCTCTTGTAGGATGGAGTGATTGCAGTATTGAGGGCCCATGAGCACTACACCCTCTAGGTGATCAGTGAACATCGGATCAATAATGAGCAGATGGCACTACAATAAGATCCTGCCATCGTCGCTGAGACCGAGGTGACCAATCAGAGCAAGTGCATTATGCAGGTCGTTGAGGAGGCATGCCGAATGGTCCCAAAGTTGGCCATTCCTGAGGAGGATCCAGTCGAGGTGCGCATCTGCAAGCTGGCCATAGGGGTGCGTGACACTCGTACTGAGATGGAAAGGGTTCAGTTGGAGTTGAACATGCAAATCACAAAGTTACAGTTGAAGGCCCAGCCTTCAACTCCGCCAGAAATGAAGGAGCGGCGGGTGACCGCTGTCACAGAAGCAGTAGCGGCGATGGATAGTCAAGTAGCAGACTACACTAAACCTTTTTGAGCAGTCATTTGAGGTCCTGACAAGCTTGTAGGAGGACCCCAATGTCCAGCGACTAGAGAACTAAGCACATGAGCTACAGCAGCACTATGATGAGGTTGAGGGCACAGCGCGAACTGTCGCACTAACACAAAGACTAGCAAAGCTGCAGGAGGCCAAGGAGCTGAACGAGTAGGTGGATGCAGCGCTACACAAGGAAGCAGTGCTGAAGGCACAACTGAAGCCCTAGCTGGATGAGGCTTATATAGTGACAGGACCTATCGAAGGCAAGCTTGCGACTCTGCAAGCGACTCAACAAAAGCTTCAGGTCGGTATTTCAGGAGCAATGACCAAGTAGATGGTCGAAGACGTGAAGCAGGCGGCCGCACAGTGCACAGCTAAGGTTGTGGTCATACGAGTCGAACTGGAAGGTGTTCATGCAAAGATCTTCGCACCTACCGAGTGACTCGAGGGTGAGTCACCTTGTTTGTGTTGGGGGCTTGTTGGGAACGAGATCCCCCAAGGACAGTTTTGGGGCTAAAAGGCCATGTTTTGGGTCAAATTTTGTAATAAACTTGTAAAGACTCCGCATTTTGTGGATGCAGAGTGCGAAAGTGTCATGAGTCATAAAGGGTTGTTTGCCCTTAGTTTTGTAAAGTAAACTCAGCTGTAAAATATCTACCCATGGTCCGCGGACCATGGGATTGTATAAAAATAGCTAAGTAAGTAAGCTCTAAGTAGTTCAGAAAAGTATAAGAGATTCATAGCTCCGAAGTAAGAAGTCTAAGTTTCGGGTCGTAGCATAGGTAGAGGCTTTGCAGCTGAGTAGGTAGAGGCCTAGGGTGGAAGTCCACAGCTGTGTGCATAGGGTGGATAGAGTCTGTAATCACTTGAACGATATCAATAAAGAGAAGTATTCTGCAAATTCTGTGTCTTTGTTCCTATTAATGCATCTTGACATGTTATGTATGAATTTCATTGATAATGCTTATATGATGTGCAGATGTATGTAATTACGTTGGTTAAGTGAACACAAGTAAGAACATCTGTTTATGTGGTGCTAACTATGATTGTTTAATGTGATAAGTAAGACATGTAGACTAGTTTGGAAATCTACACGATATGCTGCCATAGCAGCGTGAAATTACCTAAGCCGCAGGTTAGGGCTGCGTGAAGGTCAATCATACCCTTTCGCGGAGGTATTGAAGGGCGGAATAAAGGGCTAGTCTGGCAAGCCCTAGAGCTAAGTGACCTGCACGAAGGCAGGAATAGAAGGAATAAACCAACATCACAACCATCTCAGGGTGCGGAAACTTGGTTCCAACATCCCCCCATACTGCTTCGGGTGAGACTTCAGTCCGCGTTTTGTGAGATGATGCTGAAAGGGCTAGTAGTGTAGGGATTTGTTTGGCTAATTAATGTTGAACCTGGGTCAGGCCCCACAAGCCAACACACCATGATGCACATGACTCTAACTATAAAACTATTGAAAAACCTCCTTAAAGTCCTCATCGTTTGTATATGCCTCTTTGTATGCATCATGGGTGAATGGTTCCATGTGTTATATAAGAGTTTAAAAATTATGATCTTTGATGTGGGTGGCCTTAAAATCATGGCAACCAACTTGTTTGTGTTACCCTTTTTATAATTTATCACTAAATGAAATTGTTGTAGAAAACCCATCCACTTATAATACATGGTCTATTATAGCTAATTATGGGTTTGCATGTACTATCGTAGCTGGTGATCTATGTGGATTATTGTCTCCTTTCCCATCAAATAGTGTTTTCATTTCTTCATAGCTTGTACCAGGGCATAGAGCTCCTTGTTATAGGTAGGGTAGTTGAAAACCACCCTATGAAATATGTTATGCAACCATCTCACAAAATAGAAGAAGAGTTAGATCAATGACTTCAAAATTAGCCTCTTCGAGGAGGAAACCTCCTTTACATTACACAAATGAACAATTATTGGATGGTTCAAATGAAAAAACCTTCTTTCTATATATAGGAATCTAAGGGGTCACAATATAATCAAAGCCTAATGTAAGGGAAAAACAATAACAATAGTGAGCTTCTATGGGGCACAATAATAACAATATGGGGACTACATGGTCACAAAAATAACAATAAGGGGGCTACACTGACAATAACAATGAGGGAATACATTAGTATTATAGGGACCTAACATGCCCCTCTCCTTCAAAAAAGTGTTGTCCTCAATGCTTGAGTAGTTATGGATGCTTCTGTATAAAATTATCATTCTCGCATGTGGAATCTTCAACGGATAAGTCCTTCCACTAGATGAGATACTCTAAAATTGATCAATTTCGTAGTTGTTGAGTTCTTGTTTCTGTGACTACTTTAGGTTCCAATATGATTTTTCCCTCCTCATCAAGTTCTGACAATATTGTTTGAGCTGGGAGCTTTTCACCTATAACCTTCTTTAAGCATGAAACATGGAAAATTGGCTACACTCGGGAAGATGCAAGAAGCTCCAATTTGTATGCCATAGTACCAATATTTTGCAACACCTTTTAAGGACCATAATACTTTGGTGATAATTTATTATCCTTCTTAGCTTGCTTGAGGGACATTTGTTTGTATGGTTGTAGCCGTAAAAATACCCATTCACCTATATCAAAACTTTTTTCATTGTGATGTTGATCTACCTGTTGTTTCATTCTATTCTACGCTAAAGTGAGGTTATCCTTTAAGACTTGGAGAACTTGTTGTTGATTCTCTATGTGATCTTCCACTGCTTGAACCTTAGAATGATTGTCAAAGACCTTTTGGAGATCTAGAGAAATAGATGATTTCGATGTTTGAACCTCTAGTGAACATAATTGTGCAATTACACCATGTTGTTCTTTCTTTAGAAGCTTTGTCATGTCATTAGAGTTAATTATCTTTCATGGTTTCTGTGCGATACCCCTTAATTCAACATCCTTTCCTTCCCAAAAGAAAATCAAGAAACGTTCTTGAAAATTAAAAGCTATCGCACCCAAATATTTTAACCATTGGACTCCTAGTACAACATCATCACCACCCATTGAAATGGAGAACATTGAACTATTCAATACATATTCTCCCATGGATATCTTGATATTATGGCACTTTTCAGAGCAATTTATGGTTCCTCCATTTGTAACCATCACTTGACACTCTAGTTCTAGATATAGGAAGCAAGTCAATTCCTTGGCTATCTTACAATGAATAAAATTATGGGTACTACCCGAATCAATCAACACTATTACCTTTTTTCTTCTTGATATGTCCTTCTATCTTGAGAGTTTGAGGAGTGGTAATTCCTGTCAATGCATTACAAGATATGGTCAGATTAATTTCTTCTTTCTCTGGGGTTGGTTCCTGGTGTATATCCTCTTCTTTTGACATTTCTTGTTCCTTTTCTTCCTCCTCTTCCCAATCTATGTAAATTAATTTCTTCTCGACACACTTATGACCTTTAGTGTATTTTCTATCACAATTGTAACAAATCCCTTTTGCTATTTTTTCTTCCAATTATTGTGGTGTAAACCTTGTAGGTTGTGGAAGGCTAGGAGAAACAACATTTCCATGTTTATAGTTATGAGTGGTAGGCTTCCTTGTTGCTATAATTTTTCTTTCAATTTTTCTTGCTAGTCTGAATGCCTTTTCCAATGAATCAAGTTCCCTAATGCGAACCTCATGTTGGATGTTATCCTTTAAAGTCCCTATGAAGACATCAACCCTATGCTCTTCTGGAATATCATTTACCCTTATATTCAATTTTTAAAAGACCTCAATGTGCTCTGCCATTGAACCCTTTTATTTGAGCTTTATCAATTAGCTAAAGAAGGTGTTTATCTTTGTATCCTCATAATTTGACATCATTTCCTCCGTAAAAATTGACCAAGTGACAATTTTTTTACGAGAGCAAAGCCATCGATACCATACAAATTGATTGGTTTCTAAATATAAAGTTGCAATATGTACCTTTTGTGTGTTTTGCAGGTTATGGAGATCAAAATATTGCTCCATATGTAGTATCCGTGTTATGGGATCCTTTCCATCAAAGTTCCTCATATCAATCTTTGGAATATAGTGGGTTTTCAATCCAACGTTAGATTCTATGAAATCATGATTAACATTTCTTTTGCTCTCATCATGAGTTTACTCTACTACCTTTTCGCTCTTAGGAAGCCTTTCTTGTAGCAACTTTGTCAAACCTTCCTTCAAACCTTCCATGTTTTTCTTCAAATATTCCATGTTCTCTTTCAATTTTGCTTCTATACCATCGATATTAGCTTCGATTCCATTTTTCAATCCATCCATCTTAGCTTCTGTTACTTTTTGTTAGAGCGAAATTTGTTGCACTTGGTCTCGTAATTTTTATATATCATGTTGCATTTCTTCTTCTTCTTCGTGTGTCATGGTAGAGATTTTAGGTTTCTTACAACAAATTAGGACAATATGTAGAATCAAACCTTGGCAACAAATTAAATAGATGAAGAGAATTAATTTAGCTAGTTTTGACTAAAGAAATATTATTTAAAGAATAATTTGATATAAATAAAGTAGTTGTTAGAATATAGTTGTTAATATCGAATCAAGTAAAGATTCACATCAAAAAGAAATTATAATAAATACTAAACCTATAATGAATAATAATAATAATTAATTAATTAAAATAAAAAATTTAATGTTTTTTTTTGTCAAACTTAAATAATCAGAACAATAAATCTAAGAAAATTAAAAATTAAAAATTAAATTAAATATAAATAAAGTAAATAAATAAATCACATGAAATAAAGGAACAACTCAGATTCTAATATTCAAAAGTTAAAGACAAGATTGAGAAAGCGATTAAATTCAAATAAAATTAAAATTAAAGTTAACAAGTTGAAGGGAATAATAGTAATAACAAGGATTAAATTAATTAAGGACATTAAAGTAAATAAATATAAAACTAAGAAAAAAAAACTCATCTCCTTAATGTTTTAATAATAATGGATATAGTAGGCACATGTGTTTTAAATCTTTCCTTAAAGCTAAAAAAGGTCCTAAGATTAAAAAATAACTGAGGGATCAGTTTTCAGGGGTGCATCTTCTGTTTATCCAAGGGATCACTGACAAGATTGCAAGGATCCTAAGGAAGCATAAGGTTCCCTCAACATTTATGCCCCTAAACACCATTTAGATCTCCCTTAGATCAGTGAAGGACCTTGTGGACCCTAAAAATGAGAAAGGTGTTTACGACATCCCATGTTCCTATGGGACTCCCTACATTGGTGAAACTAGCCACTCAATAAATGAAAGGATTCATGACCATGCAACCGACATCAAACATGGAGGACCCACTCCTCTGTTGTGGTAGAACATGTAGATAAGACAAAACATCATATATGCATTGAAGAGGTCCATGTCATTTCAAGGATTGATCATTTCCATAACTGTAAATTTAGGGAGGCCATAGAAATTGAAAAGAGGCCTAGCATTTGAAACAAAGATGATGGTTGGAAAATTAGTAGGTGTTGGATACCTGCCTTATCTTCTTAAGTTCGTTTTTTTTTCTTCCTTAGTTTTATATTTATTTACTTTAATGTCCTTAATTAGTTTAATCCTTTTAATCCTTGTGTTAGTGTCAGTCTTTACAGCCTTCCTCCAGTGATCAAACATGCTCTTACAAAGTGATTTTAAGGTGTCAAGGTCAAATTTTGTCATTTCAGTGAGTCTTCAAGCAAAATTTGGTCACTAGGCATTAGGTCTAGGGTTTGCTTTTACTCCTTTCAAAGTTGTCCAAATGACCGTCCATGTCACCATTCAAATGAGTGCACCATCATTCAGAGGTTTGTCATCATCATGTCAGGGTCCAATGGGTCATTTTACACCTTGTTCATGCTTCAGTTGTGCCTAGGTAAGGTTCATTTCCCTCTCCTAGGGTTTTGAAGGCAATTTTTCTTGAATGGTCAAATCATCAGCAAACTTGTATCCTAATGTTCATACACCTTCCCCTATCCTTAATGTACCTTATTAAACACTTCCCATCACTGAGATCCCCCGAATTCCTCATTTTCGCACAAACCCTAGTTTCTTGCTACAACTTGGCAATTTTCTAGGTTGGGCCTGTGTTTAGCCCTTTGGACCCCTTCCCCTCACTCAATATTTTAAATTCCACTTTCCCCTGCTTCCTAACATCCCTCCCTATTTCCCAAATTTTTCTGAAGAATTTAGAAGCCCCTTATCCCCTTCATTTCGCTTCATTTCGACAAATCCCTTGTTCCACACATCAGGATAGGTTTCACTCAAATGATGTTTCTGAGCAAGAAAAGATGAATTTGGAAAAAATGAGAGAGATTTTTGTCCAAAATAGGCCAAGGAAGAAAAACCTCCTTCACCTTTTACATAGGTGTCATGGTTTTAGCGAAATGTCAAAAATACCGTTGCCTTAGGAGAATTGAATGCACCTCTGAAGTGACCTTGGGAAAATCAAGTTTGCTCCTAGCTTGGTTGCCCAAATGACTTTCACGATGATTCAAATGATAACTAGACACAAAGAGATTTCCAATGAGCTATCATGAGCTCAATTTTGAGTTGAGTAACATCTTCAAAAGTTGACTGCAACAGCACTCTACCTTGAGGCAGCCTCATTTGGTACACTTTGACCAGTCTTGGGAGATTTCATTTTTGACATAGAAAATGAACTCCAAATTGAAAAATTCTAGTTGGGTTGGAAAGTAAACTCAAATCCTTTCCAACGAGCTATCCCACATTCAATTTGGACATCGAGAAGGCCTCCAAAATTCTTCTGGAAAAATCATGGTGCACTGGGCAGGAGGTGCGGCGCACTGGGCCTCAGAACTCAGTGTATTTTTGCACAGGCGCGGCGCATTGGGCTGGATGTGCGGCGCATACAGCCAGAGAGCCCAAAAACTTCTAGGATTCACCCAAATCACCAAAAATCACACGGCTTTGCTTTGTGACAAGTAGGTAGACCCTCCATCATTGTTTTTTTATCTAAGTTTGGTGCTATATCATGGTGGTTAATGAATGGTAATCGTTCAACAATTTAAATCAAACCCTACCATTTGAAATTCCAAGAAACTTGCTACCTAGGGTTTGATTAACTACTTGCTACCAAGTTTATCTTTCCTCCATCACTCCCTTCTCCCATTTTTCCCTTGATTTCATCCCTAAGTTCCCCTACCCCCTAAACTCACTAATCCTCTATCCCAAGTTTCCTTTCCCAAAATCCCAATTGTAAATCCCCAAACCCTAATCTTATACAAAAATACCAAAACATCCCACATTTCCCTAAACTAAAATCTATCCCAAACAGTCCCTTAATTCTCCACTATTTTTCCCTCCCCTTACAGTCCCTCATTTCATTGTTTTCCCTTGGTGACAAAACAAAGGTCAAACACATCATCAAAGGCAGTCCAAGATAGTTTATCTACTAGCAGAGATGGCATCTGATCCATCATATGATCATGAGGAGGAGACCCACAGTGATTCACCAACAGAAGTACATGCACCCAGGAGGCCTCATAGAGGTGGCAAAAACATAAAGAAAAATCGCCAAGCTGCCCAAAGGAGGAGGATTGAATTCACTTCATTGGAGCAAGAGATCAATGATGATCGAGAGTCTTGGCTTGAAAGAGTCAACATCCACTTAGAGAGACTGTTGGACAAGGCCAATAGGGACAAAGCATTGCTGAGACACATGGTTTTCCACTAGATGGCGCGGAACAAGGTTGCAAGGCACAAATAAGAAATTTAAAGGCAAAACTAAGGAAGGCATCAAAAAGGCAAAAGAGGCAAAAAGAGCATGATCGACTCCGAATATTGGCTGAGGCATCCTTGGCCCATCATAGCTCATGATGAATAAGGTCCAGCCCAAATGTCAATAAATTTGGAGCAATTTTTGCATTTTGGAATTTTTTTGCACAAAAAACAGGGTTTTCATCCCTATGCGCCGCGCCACGTGGCGCTCGCTTTCGCTAGAGCGCTCCAAATCCAAAAAAATTTGCATTTCTGGATTTTTCATGATAAATTATGTTTGCCTACCTATGGCCAAGAAATTTTGGTAGGTTTTGAGCCCTCAAAAGGTCAAAAAACACTCAAAAAATGACCTCACTGCCCCTATTTTGACACACAAGAAGCAGTCTTGGAAGATTGGACATTTGGAGGGGCAAATGGACACCAAATCCAGAAATTCCACTTGGGTTGGAAAGTAGACAGGCAGGGCTTTCCAAAAAACTATCTTGGGCTCAAATTTGACTTCGGGAAGTGCCTCAAAATCAGCTCCAAAGTGGCACAATTCATAGAGAATCAGGCGCGGCGCATAGAGGATTTTTGCCTATTTTTCACTGTACAACTCAGAAATTCGCCCAGTTTTGACTAGTTTTACTTTTTGATGTTACTCTTGATCTTCCATGATGTAATTTGATGACCATGATGTAATATTGGCACATTTTTACTTGTTCTAGAGGATTCATTCACTAAAAAGTGAAAATTAAATGAATGAATCAGTTTCCTAGCATATAGAGGCAAGTTGTTTGATTGCCTAGATTTCAGTTCCTTGTTTAGAATTGGTTGAAACAGCTCCTAGAATGATGAGCTCGACCCCTAGAGGCAAGGGAATGAGTTAGGCTTGTTTATATCATGTAATTTCTCAGTCATTTTCAGGGTTGGACACTAGGGATTGCTTGGCACTCCATTGTACATTTGATTTCTGCATTTTTGGCTAAGGAAAGACCAGGGTTTTGCAGCACTTGTTGGGATCCTTGTGGCTCTGTGTTTTGATGGTGTTTTTCTTCATGCAATTGTAAGTTCATTGATGTTTCATGTATGCCATTTCCCTTCTCTTTGCTTCTGAAATTAAACAAATGAGTGACAAAAGGTAGAATTCATTAGCTTGTTGTGCTCTGCCTGTTAGTTTGTTTAATTTTCAATGTTTTCTTCAGTTTGAAGAGGATTCTTGGTACCCTATTGCCCTCTTCAGCTCCTCAGCGGTCTTTTCCATCCATTCATTTAATCTAAAGCATCAAAACTACTACCTACCTCGCCCCAACTGGAACTCTGCAAAAATTTGGCCTCATCCCCGGACCCAAATTTGCCTTTCCCTTTTTTCCAACAAAACCCTAAAAACTCAAATCAAATCCTTGCACTTCATACCTAGCCTAATATTAGTTGTTAAATCAGTGATCTCAAGCCCCATTTGATTATTTTTTGCTGAGATTGACCCGGAGAGAGCCCTCTCCTGTCCTCGTAGGGCTAGCTACGAAGCTGAGTGTGGTTTGATGTGGACCTAGAACCTTGCCTTTTCAGCCTGAGGCAAATCTAGGCTCTAACATAGTGGCGACCGTACTGGGGACGAAAGTTTATTTTCATTGTTTGGCTTTGTAGACTACAGACGGAGCTTGAAGTTAGCCAGGTAGCCTTCGAAACGCTCTTGCTTTGCATTAGCGAAAGTAGATGAAAGCTGCTTCAGTCAATCTCCGGTCTAGTTTATAAACTGAACATCTGATCTAAACGATCACCCTAGTACATGTATCAAGTTAGATCTGATGATTGATGGTGGACAACAATCAGACATAAGAAGGTTGAAATCATTCACCTGGTGACTCCAACTCAATGTAGAGACTCCACTGGAGGACTAACTCTTTCTCTGAGAAAATGGGAGGATCTTACACAAAGTCTGGGTATCCAAGGTGGAATGGTATTCAGGATCTAATCTGCTTTCTTGTAAATTACTTCTTTGCTGTTCTTGAAGCTGTCCTGAAAGTTTTTCAAAATTTGTTGTATGATAAAGGTGATCAAAATCTCCACTCGATCTATTCAAAAAGTGTAAATACTGAGTTTCCCTTTGATCCTAGCCTCCTTACTTTTCCCACATCTCATGATGACTCTCTTCAACATGATGAGCCTAAAGAAAACAACCCTGATCCTGTAGCTCTTGTATATACTCCTACACCTTTTATAGTCTCAGATAGGTATAGACCTCTTGTTTTACCTTCTGTTCTCCATGCTTTCCCTGCAAATTATTGCCTATATTTGCCGAGATTTGACGGTGAATGTAAGAATGTCAACGCTAAGCAACATGTGCAGAATGTTGAGACTTTTCTTGATCCTTTTGAAGTTGATGAAGAAGATGTTAGTATTAGGATTTTTGCTCTTTCTTTGCAAGGCAAAGTCAAGAGTTGGTTCAAAACCCTGCCTGATGCGAGCATCTCAGATTTCCAACAGTTCGTCAATGTTTTCCTCGACAAGTGGGTGGTAAGAAAAAACCCTTTCTTGATTATATAAGAGTATAACCAGCTGAAAAGATTGCTAGGGGAGACAGTACAACAGTTTTCAACCAGATTTAATCAAGTTTATTATTCAATCCCGGTTGATATAAGACCTCCTCCTAGATCTGCTCTCTTGCACTATCCGGGTGCCTTTGATCTGGAAATGGAGTTTCAGCTAAGAGAAAGGAACCTTGAAACACTTGAAGAGATGCAAAACAGTGCAGTAAATGTAGAGGCTCATCTGCTGATCCGAAGGGCAAAGTTGAAGGAAGAAGAGATGAAAAATATAGATTTGGAGGAATCGACATCTCTAGAGGTAAAGCTTGACATTTTGGTAAGTGCAGTAGAAGAGATGATGCAGAGGATCACCACAAGGAATGAGAATAATGTTCAAGCCCATGGCTCGCTGATTGAAGAAGAACAAGTTGTTGTTCCAAAACATTTTCTTTCTTATCCTAGTTGTCATAGATCTGATAATGATTGTTTTATTGATCATCTTGGAGAAGAGAGATCTATTTATATGACATGTATGCTTGATGATGTGTTGTATACTGATGATTTGCCTCAGTTTGATCAGTATGATGATGATTATGTTCTCCAAACAGAAGCTAATCTTGCAGACAAATCAGCAGCTAGTTTGTGGGAGGAAGAAGTCCACTTTCAGCAGCTCGAGTACAGTGATCAACCGATGCATATCAGCTATGAAAATGACAAGGAAAGTGCAGAAAATTTTGAAGTAAGTGAAGGATCTTCGCCTTTTTGTTTTGCTTCATTTCAGTTCATCAGAGACAACATTGATGGACTTAGAAATCAATTGTCGACAAGTCTTGATCTAGACCACCTTGAGAGCAATGAAAACCTTGTTCAAGACTTCTCATATTCAGATTTCCAGCCCCCAAATGCCATTGATTGTCAAGTTGCACATGAAGACATGGAAGCTAGCACATATGATCAAACGATACAAGAAGATTCCCTACCTTTCTGTTTTGAATCGTTTCAGTTTTTGAAGGGTAAATTACATAGTAAATCTTCAAATGAACAGCTTGTAGGAAGGACAAATAGCGAAATTCTTGAGCAAGTTGTTAATGAGAAATCTTCCCCTGAAATGATTGATGAAATCATTTTGGATACAAAACCCTCCCTAGCACCAGATTTGTAGCCACCAAACACAATTGAAGATCAAATTATAGATGAAGTCGTGGAATCTGAAATACATGATCTAATGATGCAAGAGGATTTTGTACCCTTTTGTTTCAAAACATTTCAGTTTATAAAATAGATTCTTCGTAATATTTCTAAAGAAAAATATGATCAGCCAGTAGGATGTCATACAGTTTCAATAGATACATCGCAACAGTCTTCTCAAGTTTTTGATGATCCTATTGCTCGTGTGTTGGATGATGTTTGCTGTAAAAGTTCTCCCCCATTGGCTAACCATGTGCCAGATAAGAATGTTGATAATAATCTTATTCAAAAGTCGCCTTCATTGTCTTGTTTAACAGATTGTTCATTGCATACCCCATACCAAGGTTTGCAGTCATATGAGGAGATTGATAAAGGAGACTTTTGTTCTATTTGGAATCAGCAACAGAGTTTGGTTATTCACGAAATTCAGGATCCTTTTGACAGCCTGCTGCTATCACCAAAGAAAGACAGCACAGATGTGAGGAAAATCTTAATATTCAGCTATGAAGACTACTTGGACCAGAGCAGTAATGTGTTAATGGAAATCAATAGCAATGTTTATGAAGATCCTTTCGCAATATTCTTGAAGTCATCCAGTCAATTCATGCTTTGCAAGTTTATCAGCAGTCAACTTGATTCCAAGTTTCCATGGGAGTTGCCTTTTGGTTCGTCCCTGTTCCTGCGCATCAGAAAGCATTTGGGAAGAAATCAAATACCAGCCAAGATGCTTACGTGGTTGCATTGGCTGTTCCATTTCACTTGATCGGGTGGTGAAAAGAACAATTAGAGTAGGTTTTGATGAATAAGCTTTATTTTGAGCATCATTTCCAGTTTGTCGATTGTGTTTAAGTATCGAGTCAGTTTTTAGTTGAGTGAGAGTCAGTTTGTGTTGTCAAGTCATCAGTTTTCAGTCATGCATTTCAGCTTGAGTTTTTGACTCCATTGCCCAATGGATGAAGGCACCGTCTGCTTTCCAAAGATCTGCCGTTCTTGGCACCTCCAAGGAGCTACCATCCCCATTGGAGCCAATGTTAGTTTCAGTCTTTATAGCCTTCCTCCAATGATCAAACATGCTCTTCCAAAGTGATTTTAAGGTGTCAAGGTCAAATTTTGTCATTTCAGTGAGTCTTCAAGCAAAATTTGGTCACTAGGCATTAGGTCTAGGGTTTGCTTTTACACCTTTCAAAGTTGTCCAAATGTCTGTCCATGTCAGCATTCAGCTGAGTGCACCATCATTCAGAGGGTTTTCATCATCATGTCAGGGTCCAATGGGTCATTTTACACCTTGTTCATGCTTCAGTTGTGCCTAGGTAAGGTTCATTTCCCTCTCCTAGGGTTTTGAAGGCAATTTTTCTTGAATGGTAAAATCATCAGCAAAACTTGTATCCTGATGTTCATACACCTTCCCCTATCCTTAATGTACCTTATTAAACACTTCCCATCACTGAGATCCCCCGAATTCCTCATTTTCGCACAAACCCTAGTTTCTTGCTACAACTTTGCAATTTTCTAGGTTGGGCCTGTGTTTAGCCCTTTTGGACCCCTTCCCCTCACTCAATCTTTGAAATTCCACTTTCCCCTACTTCCTAACATCCCTCCCTACTTCCCAAAATTTTCTCAAGAATTTAGAAGCCCCTTATCCCCTTCATTTCGCTTCATTTCAACAAATCCCTTGTTCCACACATCGGGATAGGTTTCACTCAAATGATGTTTCTGAGCAATAAAAGATGAATTTTGGAAAAATGAGAGAGGTTTTTGTCTAGAATAGGACAAGGAAGAAAAACCTCCTTCACTTTTTACACAGGTGTTATGGTTTTAGAGAACTGTTAAAAATACCGTTGCCTCAGGAGAACTGAATGCACATCTACAGTGACCTTGGGAAAATCAAGTTTCCTCCTAGCTTGGTTGGCCAAATGACTTTATTGATGATTTAAATGATAACTAGACACAAATATATTTCCAATGAGCTATCATGAGCTCAATTTGGAGTTGAGTAACATCTTCAAAAGTTGACTGCAACAACACTCTTCCTTGAGGCAGCCTCATTTGGCACATTTTGAGCAGTCTTGGGAGATTTGATTTTTGACAAATCAAATGAACTCAAAATTGAAAAATTCCAGTTGGGTTGGAAAGTAGACTCCAATAAATTTCCAACGAGCTATCCCGTGCCTAATTTGGACATTGGGAAGGCCTCCAAAAGTCTTCTGGAAAAAGCGCGACGCACTGGACAGGAGGCGTGGCGCATTGGTGAGGCGCGGCACATTGGGCTGGATGCACGGCGCATATAGCCAGAGAGCCCAAAAACTTCCAGGATTCGCCCAAGTCACCAAAAATCACATATATTTTCTTTGTGACAAGTAGGTAGACCCTCCATCATTGTTTTTTATCTAAGTTTGGTGCTATATCATGGTGGTTAATGAATGGTAATTGTTCAACGAAAATCAAACCCTACCATTTGAAATTCCAAGAAACTTGCTGCCTAGGGTTTGATTAACTATTTGCTACCAAGGTTATCTTTCCTCCATCACTCCCTTCTCCCATTTTTCCCTTGATTTCATCCCTAAGTTCCCCTACCCCCTAAACTCACTAATCCTCTATCCCAAGTTTCCTTTTCCAAAATCCCAATTGTAAATCCCCAAACCCTAATCTTATACAAAAATCCCAAAACATCCCACATTTCCCTAAACTAAAAGCTATCCCAAACATTCCCTTAGTTCTCCACTATTTTTCCCTCCCCTTACAGTCCCTCATTTCATTGTTTTCCCTTGGTGACAAAACAAAGGTCAAACACATCATTAAAGGCAGTCCAAGATAGTTTATCTACTAGCAGAGATGGCATCTGATCCGTCATATGATCATGAGGAGGAGACCCACAGTGATTCACCAATAGAAGTACATGCACCCAGGAGGCCTCATAGAGGTGGCAAAAACATAAAGAAAAATCGCCAAGCTTCCCAAAGGAGGAGGATTGAATTCACTTCATTGGAGCAAGAGATCAATGATGATCGAGAGTCTTGGCTTGAAAGAGTCAACATCCACTTAGAGAGACTGCTGGACAAGGCTGATAGGGACAAAGCATTTTTGAGACACATGGTTTTCCACTACATGGCACGGAACAAGGTTGCAAGGCACGAATAAGAAATTTAAAGGCAAAACTAAGGAAGGCATCAAAAAGGCAAAAGAGGAAAAAAGAGCATGATCGACTCTGGATATTGGCCGAGGCATCCTTGGCCCATCATAGCTCATGATGAAGAAGGTCCAGCCCAAATTTCAAGAAATTTGGAGCAATTTTTGCATTTTGGAAAATTTTTGCATAAAAAACAGGGTTTTCATCCCTATGCGCCGCGCCACGTGGCGCTCGCTTTCGCTAGAGGGCTCCAAATCCAAAAAATCTTTGCATTTCTGGATTTTTCATGATAAATTATGTTTTCCTACCTATGGCCAAGAAATTTGGGCAGGTTTTGAGCCTTCAAACAGTCAAAAAACACTCAAAAAATGAACTCACTGCCCCTATTTTGACACACAGGAAGCAGTCTTGGGATATTGGACATTTGGAGGGGCAAATGGACACCAAATCCGGAAATTCCACTTGGGTTGGAAAGTAGACAGGTAGGGATTTCCAACAAACTATCTTGGGCTCAATTTTGACTTCGGGAAGTGCCTCAAAATCAGCTCCAAAGTGGCGCGACACATAGAAAATCAGGTGCAACGCATAGAGGATTTTTGCCTATTTTTCACTGTACAGCTCAGAAATTCGCCCATTTTTGACTAGTTTTACTTTTTGATGTTACTCTTGATCTTCCATGATGTAATTTGATGACCATGATGTAATATTGGCACATTTTTACTTGTTCTAGAGGATTCATTCACTAAAAAGTGAAAATTAAATGAATGAATTAGTGTCCTAGCATATAGAGGCAAGTTGTTTGATTGCCTAGATTTCAGTTCCTTGTTTAGAATTGGTTGAAACATCTCCTAGAATGATGAGCTCGACCCCTAGAGGCAAGGGAATGAGTTAGGCTTGTCTATATCATGTAATTTCTCAGTCATTTTCAGGGTTGGACACTAGGGATTGCTTGGCACTCCATTGTACATTTGATTTCTGCATTTTTGGCTAAGGAAAGACCAGGGTTTTGCAGCACTTGTTGGGATCCTTGTGGCTCTGTGTTTTGATGGTGTTTTTCTTCATGCAATTGTAAGTTCATTGATGTTTCATGTATGCCATTTCCCTTCTCTTTGCTTCTGAAATTAAACAAATGAGTGACAAAAGGTAGAATTCATTAGCTTGCTGTGCTCTGCCTGTTAGTTTGTTTAATTTTCAATGTTTTCTTCAGTTTGAAGAGGATTCTTGGTACCCTCTTGCCCTCTTCAGCTCCTCAATGGTCTTTTCCATCCATTCATTTAATCTAAAGCATCAAAACTACTGCCTACCTCGCCCCAACCGGAACTCTGCAAAAATTTGGCCTCATCCCCGGACCCAAATTTGCCTTTCCCTTTTTTCCAACAAAACCCTCAAAACTCAAATCAAATCCTTGCACTTCATACCTAGCCTAAGATTAGTTGTTAAATCAGTCATCTCAAGCCCCATTTGATTATCTTTTGCTGAGATTGACCTGGAGAGAGCCCTCTCTTGTCCTCGTAGGGCTAGCTACGAGGCTGAGCGTGGTTTGATGTGGACCTAGAACCTTGCCTTTTCAGCCTGAGGCAAATCTAGGCTCTAACACCTTGTTATTACTATTAATCCCTTCAACTCGTTAACTTTAATTTTAATTTTATTTGAATTTAATCTCTTTCCCAATCTTGTCTTTCGCTTTTGAACATTAGAATCTGAGTTGTTCCTTTATTTCATGTGATTTATTTATTTAATTTATTTTTTTTATTTTTTTAGATTTATTGTTCTGACTATTTAAGCTTGACAAAAAAAAGTAATTAATTTTTTTATTTTAATATTTTAATAAAAAAAAATTCCATTATAGGTTCAGTGTTTATTGGAATTTTCTTTTGACCTAAATCTTTTCTTGATTCAATATTACCAACTATATTCTAACAACTACTTTATTTATATTAAAATATTCATTAAATAATATTTCTTTAGTCAAAACTAGTTGTTATATTCTAACAGTTAATTCTCTTCATCCATTTAATTTGTTGCCAAGATCTGATTCTTCATCTTGTCCTGACAATGAACCACACTAGATGGTTTGAAACACATCGACAAATTGTTTATGATGTGATTTTTACTGAAAGATTTCTCAGCATTCATTGTATGGATCACAGAAGCCTAAATTCAGATATGTTACTTATTGTTTATGGAACGTATATTTAAATTATAATGCCATGATTATATGGCCATGTTAATATTGAAATGTTATATTATTTGACTAGTAAAAGTGCCAACAATTGATTAAGGCATGAACACCTTTAGAGACCATGATACTATAAGAGAGGAATAGTGAGCGATAAGAAGGGGTTTAGTGTGTTTAATGATCCCTAGCGTTATGGCTAGTTTGCATGTTGGAATTGATGTCAACCTAGTGGTGGATCGTGGTCCTGATGAATTGTTGGTGTTGTAGTTGTTTAAAGGTTATAGTGTTGATTAATCATGTTCACAGTATTTGTAGGTGCTTGAGGAAGTGGCTTGAAGGTGATTGAACTTATGGATTTAGATCTAGGCTGAGAAGCTTAAGTTTTTCGTAAGTACAAAGACTATCGTTGTCTTGTTCATATCACCCAATAGAATTTCCCTATTGTTTCACCCTTTCCTTATTGTCAATGCAGCACTTACTGTAGGCTTCCCATTCAAAGCCCGTGACACTGCTTGTAGGTGGTGAAAGGAAAACACACGTGCTATACCAATGACTTTGCCCATGGTTTTGATGCGGTTGAATTAGCCTTCTGTATGGTGATTAATTTGGTCTTGGGTTGTTGATATGGTCTCGTTAAAACACATGGTTTTGGTCCAAAAGAAGTGGTCACGCATTGATATTATTTTGGTGGTGTGATTTGGTACATTAT
This sequence comes from Pinus tabuliformis, assembly GCA_031772625.1. NCBI lineage: Eukaryota > Viridiplantae > Streptophyta > Pinopsida > Pinales > Pinaceae > Pinus > Pinus tabuliformis. Next base: position 1,528,634,107 of record CM062818.1, on the reverse strand, counting down.
TGAGAAGCTAGATGTAATTGAGCTAAGTTAATGAATGTGTGTATCTGGTCTATGCATACTCTCTGGCCGAATAAGTTAAAAATGTCAAGTGTGGATCACTAGAAGGTTGGACATGGAGTGATTGGTCTTCAATGAAAACCCTTGTAGCAGTGTTCTCTAGCAGAGTACTTGTCCACAAACCTTGGTAACCTTTATGTATTCGATGCAGAGCATTTTGAGTCGACCTGTAGTGTGGGACTGATGTTTGAGTATGAGAATTGATATCTATTAGCTGGGGCATTTTATAATCTAGTGTTTTTCCAATGAATATATCACATAGTCTATTTTGTGTGTGTTCAAGAGATATGAGCCATCATTTTCTTGTTGTATGCATTGTGGAGGTTGTGCCAACCTATAGGATCTTGTGTGAGTATTAGTGCTATTTGTGAGCATGGAAAAGTGATGCAAGAGCATCGACCCACCTCCAAGAAAATCAACAAGAACGAGTTCTGGAAGGTGCAACTATCAAAAGGTAGGGTAATATATATTTGTAAAGATTAAAAGTGTGAAAAGTCAGTTCCGTTAGGGATCTTAGGGATTGTGTTGAGGGCCTTGTGGAGAAAATCATGGATCCAAAGTGATCCACAATGATGTATTTTCCCAATACAAATTGTAGCCTTCAAGCATTGAAAGGGGCAACCATTGAACAATGAACGAGCCCGCCAAGGCACCAAGAGATGCTATGTAATGATAAATTAATAAGGTTAATAAAATTCTGAAATTCCTATAATGTGGAATCTAGGGCCTGGTGTGTGAATATCATAGTTTAATTATATTCATGTCTTAGTGTGTGAATAAGACCATGTGATCTAGTGTGTTGATGCTACATGCAACTGGTGTGAGATTAATGTGTTGATGTTGCATGTAGATTAATGTCAACCAACGTGAAAATATGTTGTATCCCTTTTAGTCTTAGTTTTTTTTTTAAACCTACGAAGTCTGTGGTGAATGTGTATCCGAGTTGGATCTGACTGCAAGTGTGTGGAGGGTGTTAACTTTTAGTTGGGTCATATGTGGTCTTGCCCAGTGAGCATAAAAACCAACGATGCATGCAAACAAGAATGAGGAATTAGCTGGCCTTACATACATGGATCGGAGGTGCAGTGGAAGAGCGTAGTGGGGCCATACCCACGATCCAGGATCTATACTAATAAAAATTAGAAAAATGGCAGAACCCCAATTTCATTTTCATCAAAAAGTGTGTTTGAAGGATGTTGTGAATGTATATGAACAATGTATGTTCCAACAAAATCTGTGGATCAATGATAGAGTGCATTTGAGCCAAAGTATGGATTTGATAGTATGTGTGATTTATATATGGTTAAAAGTGTTGTGCAATAATGGATTGAGTTGCAGAGAAGTTGAAGGTATAAAGAAAAGGGTTGTTGGAAAAAGTATTTTTTAGATATTCATATATTGTGCATTTCGTTTATGGTAATGTTATATATATGTGTGTGTATGTGTGTGTGTGTGTGTGTTGTAGATCTCATGTATATTGCTATTGAGCTTTGTATTGTCATAGTTTTGATGTAACATTTCTACTAGTATCTTGTATGAAGGGAAGAGTGAGTTTATATGTTGTAGATTACTTTCAATATTATCACGTTAGGTTTAGGATCGCGACATTTCGAACCTACTTATGCAGTTCATCTTCAGGAAAAAAAGGAATGTGAAGAAAAATCACAATGCAAGGAGGAATTAAATATGAAATTAAGAGGAAAAAAGGTCGACAACTAGGAAGCCCTGATTATATATGTTGGTAGTGTGTGTATAGAGATTTGTTCAATGCATCGTTGGTGTGTGGAAGTGATATTGTTGATGGCATTGGAGTGTATGTAGTTTCTTTGTGTTGACAATGAGAGTGGGTTGTTGTTGTGAGTTTTGATGACCAGAGTTGGTTGTGAGGAGTTTATGCTAATGATTGTTCATGTGTATAGTTTGAAAATTCATGAACAGGTTTCCCATAGATTTTGACGAGGTTTGGGTCTCTGATAAGTGGCAGCTTTCCAAGATAGGGATTTGGGGCTTCCTAGCTAGTAGTGGCTAGCAAATAGATGTATGGGGAGTTGGGGCTTCCTAGATGGTAGTGGCCAGCGAATAAGTGTATAGGGAGTAGGGTCTTCCTAGCTGGTAGTGGCCAGCGAATTAATATTAAGGAGGTTGGGGCCTCTGGAAAGTGGTGGCTTTCTAGATAGGGAGTTGGGGCTTCCTTGTTGCTGATGGCCAACAAAATTATTTGTGGAGGTTGGGGCCTTCGACAAGTTGTGGCTTGCTCAAGGAGTAGTGGCTTCCTTCTAGTGGTGGCTAGAGAAACTATTGGAGGTGACAGTCTCCAGTAGGTTAGGGATTGCAACAGGTAATGTCCTGGATAATAGAGGGAGTTAGGGCTTCCTAGATTGTAGGGTCTAGCTAAACTAATTTGATGATTAATAAAAGAAGAAAGAGAAGCAATGCAACAACAATTAGGTACTTTTTCTCACCTCGAGGGTTTCCATCAGAAATACTTGTATTCTATGTGCATGCTTATTATGATGTTTATGTGTTCTTACATGTTCTAATTTGTTGATTTTTTAATGAATTAAAAGGGTTGAAACTTGTAAATAAGGTATCACTACTGATTCAAACCCCCCCCCCCCACTCCCCCCCAGTAATGACCTAGTTACCAATAATTGGTATCAGAGCTTGATACTTTCTAATGCAACTTCACTATTGATCGGTAGATCATGGGTAACTAGGGATGGTTTTTAGCCGATGGAGTTCCTTTTATTCATGGACCTAATTATGCAATATGGAAGGTGAGATTGAAAGTGTACTTTATGTCTCTTGATGTGAACATTTTAATTTTGGTGTAATATCGTACATAGGATAAGTTTGATAAGGAAGCCAAGAAGATTATTTTGGACGGATTATCAGATCATGATTTAGCAAAGGTGAGAAATTGTGATACATCAAAAGAAATGATGGATAAATTGAATTGGATTTATGAAGAAGGAGGCTTACGTTCTTTAGAAGGATTTAAATATCCTTGCTACTCAGATAATGACATGAATGTCAAGGAACATCCTCTAGTCATGAATGTTGCTTCTCAAGGTAAAAAGGAAAATGAGAAAAGGAAGAAGTCTGCTCAAAAGAAGGATTACCATTCAATTGAAATTGAAAACCCTGGTGTGAAGACAACTAACCATCAAGAATAATCAACTCTATATCAAATAAAAAAGCTCATACATGAAAATGGAGATCAGAGGAAACTACTCCAGATGTGTGATGATCAAGAATACGAGCTTAAAGAAGAGATTGTTAGATTAAAAACTCGGTTAGAGAAGGAAAAGGAGTTGAAGAAGTGATGGGAAACCAACTTAAGGAAAATGAAGATCAATGTGAAATGTTGGATGTTGAGGTTGCTTGTCTAAGACGTGACCTAGAAAATACTAACATTCAACTATCTCGTTATCATAAGCTAGAGAAAAGTACCATAATATTAGATGAGATTCTCATTAGTCAAAGATTACCTCTCATCGAGACCAATTTCAATTTTGAAGAAGAACCGTGCTCCATGAAATAAAAGGAGAAAGAAGTGGACAACTGTGTTGCAGAAGATCATAAGTCCACGAACAATAAATCCAAAGGAAGCCACAAGAAGAAGCAACAAAAATTAAATTCAAGGAAGAAAAGCACTTATCAGCAGAAACAAAGGCAAGTTGATCACAACCACAACAAGAAGAAACATTCAAGAGGAGAGAAGAAGTAGCCAAGACCTTATCCCTCTCATGGCCTAATGAATCATAAGACAAGATATCAAAGTTTATTTTATGGTATTTTTTTTCTTGCAATATTTTTGGACACCGACTAATAGAATGTAAATATTTTTCAAGAAAACAAAGTTTTTTGAATGACAACAAGGAAGCTCATGGTCTTTTTGAATGTTCGAAGAGTGGAAACCTTGGCCACTGTACATCTATTTGTAGATTTGGAAGGATGAAGCCTGCAAAAGAAGCAACCCAACCATTAAAGACAAAGAAGGTGTGGAAGAAAAAGGAAACTCAAATAAGATCTCAGCATACTAAAGTTTGGAAGAGAAAAGATGAGCAGCAAAAATCTATTCCTAGTAGACCTCTAAGGGACTTCAAGGAAGGACATTTTGTCCTTAATACTTCATTTAGTGGCTTGCAGAGAGCCAATATACTTAGGGGTTGTAGATCCTTGATTTGTGTTAATAGAAGATGGCTTCAAAAGAAACCAAATATGACAGTTGCAAGAAACAAAGAAAAGAATATCTAGCCCTATGAAGCTAATTATTTTCAAGTCCACAATATTGGCAGGGAGAAAAGAAGAAGAGTGCATGAAATTAGGGGGAGTTGAACAAAGATTGAAGGTCTACATTTCTAGTTTATTTTCATTTCATTCTGGTAGAAAATGCATATGTTTGAAGTCATGTGAAACAACCTTGTATTATTCTTTTTTATGATTTGGTGTGTTCATTGATAGCCCTTAGAGTAGTATATTGTGAAGCTTTTCTTCAAGCATCCAAATGAAAATATTAATAGAATTCGTTTATTATAAGAAACGACCATGTATCTAAAGATCATAAACCCCTCAGGGGGAGAGTTTTTCAAATAAAGATCTTTAAATGGTGAAGATATGACACATGTTCAGGGGGAACATCTCAAATGATTTTGATGGATCAATAGATGATTTTTGGAAAAGGGAAAATAAACAACTAAAGGATTTTGCCATGATTTTCATGATCTCTTTATTTGACATTGATCTATTGTAGGGATTATCTATGCTCCATAGAGAAAATGATGAATATCTGTGATGGTGCTTCAGATTGCTAAGTACAAATGTTGTTGCTCAAATTGAAAACATTTAGAATCTCCCTCAATCATTGTAATTTGTTAGATAGTACTCATGCATGAAAGAAGGGCTAGTGATGTAAGCATGTGTATTAAAAAGTTGTTGGCCTAAATTGTGTATTGACAGAGGACGATTGCTAAAGCTCCCTTGTATCTTGTATTATTGTTGATTCCTTATATTATGGTCATGGGTCTAGTGCTAGGGTTTATCAGTTTGTATGTTGTTGATGCACATGATGTCATGTACAACTGAGAGAACAATTCTTATATTCTTACTACTTTGTAGAGCACATATTGTTGTTGATTAATGCTATGTATTACTTCCAAGCCATGTAAATTTGAGTGGAGTTTATAGTATTTCGTTGCTTAGGGTTAGAATATTTCTTATCTAGATCATGCATTGAGGATTGTTTCTACAAGAGTATGGAACTACTACAATTTTTTATTTTTGCATACATATTGATGATGAAGACTCATGTTGTGTTTTCTCTTCCTGCTGACATGTTGTCTAGAGCCAGGGTTTGTGCTTTCTATTGTTGAAGAGGATCGTTTAGTCATGTTTTGTATTACACAACCATTCATATTGCAGTAGTAATTGTTGTAAGCACATATTTACTTGATTGAGAGGCTAGTTGCTAGCTTCGTATTTGTCTTGTAATTGGGTTTGAATGGTTGTTTGTCATTTATTTTGCAGATATTGTTGCTACTAGTATATTGTTGCTATTTTTGGTGTTGTTGAGTCAATGATGGTATTTTTTATTGGAAAGTGTTGACATGTTTGGCCCAGCTGACAGAGTGTTTCCCTTTTCCATTGATGTCAAAGAGGGAGAGAGAAATATCAGATGTACTAGTGCTCACATGAGGTTTCAATCAATGCCAAAGGGGGCAGATTGTTGGCATTGATGTCAACCTATTTTTGGATCATGGTACTAATGAATTTTTGGTGTTGTAGGTGTTTAGAGGTTATAGTGTTGATATATCTTGTTTGTAGTATTTGCAGGTGACTGAGGAAGTGGATTGAAGGTGATTGAAGTTCTGGTTTCAGATCTGGGATGAGAAGAGTAATTTTTTCATAAGTACAGAAAATTTCACAGTATTGTGCCTATCACCCAGTGGAACTGCCCTATTGTTGCGCCCTTTTCTTATTGTTCCTGTGACACTTGCTGTAGGTTTCCCATTCAGAGCCCACAACACTTCCTGTAGGTGGTGAAAGGAAAACCTATGTGTTATACCAACGAATTTTCCCATGGTTTTGATGTGATTGAATTATCCTTTTGCATGGTGATTGATTTAGTCTCAAGATGTTGATCTGGTCTTAGTAAAACACATGGTTTTGGTCCAAAATAAGTCGTCACACATTGATATTTTATTAGTGGTGCATTTGGTCCATAGTTGAGGAGTTGGACACAATGGAGCTAAGTTAATGAATGTGTTGATATGGTCTATGAGTATTCCCTAGCCCAAATTGGTTAAATATGTCAAGTGCGGATCGTTGGAAGGTTGGACATGGAGTGATTTGTCTTTAATGAAGACTCTTGTAGCAGTGCACTCCAGTAGAGTACATGTGCGCAAAACTTGGGCACCTTTGTGTATTGGATGTAAAGCATTTTGAGTGGACTTGTAGTGTGGAAGTGATCTTTGAGTATGAGCATTAAGATCTGTTAGATGGGGTTTTTTGCCAATGAAAACAACCCATACTCTATTATGTGTCTTCAATAATCTGAGCCAATGTTTGTTTGTTTGTGTGAGTATAATTAGTTCTACCTGTGTGCATGGAAAAGTGTGTTTGAAGGAAGTCTCAAATGTATATGAACAATGTATGTTCCAACAAAGTTTGCGGATCAATAACAGAGTGTGTTTGAGCCAAAGTATGGATATGTCTGTATCTCGATTTATCCATGGGTAAAAGTGTTTTGTAATAATGGATTAAATTGTAAAGAATCTAAGGACGTAGAGAAGAGGGTTGCTGGACAGAGTTTTGTTTAGATACATATATGTTGTGCAACTGGTTTATAGTAATGTTCTCTCTCTCTCTCACACACACACACACAGAGACTATATATATATATATATATATATATATATATATATATATATATTTCAATGTTGCAGATCTCATGTATATTTTTATTGAGCTTTGTATTGTCATAGCTTTGATGCAACATTGATGTCAATATCCTGTATGAAGGGTAGAGTGAGTTTGTATGTTGTTGGTAGCATATGGAAAGTTGTTCAATGTATTTCTTATGTATGGAAGTGAGATTGTTGACGGTATTGGAGTGTATGTAGTTTCTTTGTTTTGACAATGAGAGTTGGTTGTTGTTGAGAGTTTTGATGAGCTGAGTTGGTTGCAAGGAGTTTATGTTGATGATTGTATATAGGTCTAGTTTGAAAGTACATGAAGGGGTGGCCCATAGAGTTTGAGGGTGTTGGGGCCTCCAGAAATTGGTGGCTTGCCAATATAGGGTGTAAGGACTTCCTATATAGTAATGGCCAATGGATAGATGTATAAGGAGTGGGGGATTCCTAGCTGGTAGTGGCCAATGAATTGATATTGAGGAGGTTGGGGCCTCCAACAAGTGGTGGATTTCTAGATAGGGAGTTGGGGCTTCCTCATTGGTGGTGAATAGCAAAAGTATTTTTGGAGGTTGGGGCCCCTAACAAGTTGTGGATTTCTCAGGGTGTGGTGGATTCCTTCTAGTGGTGGGTGGAGAAACTATTGGAGGTGGTGGCCTCTAGAAAGTTGGGGCATGCAACAGGTAGTTTCCTGCATAGTAGAGGGATTTAAAGCTTCCTAGCTGGTAAGGGATAGCTAAACTATATAAATAATTTGACGATTAATAAAAGAAGAAAGAGAAGCAACACATTAGTAGCAGGGCATTTTTATCCCCTTTAGGGTTTCCACCAGAAATACGTGTGTTCTATTTGCATGTTTATTATGGTGTTTATGTGTGCTCACATGTTCTAATATGTTAATTGTTTAATGAATTAAAAGGGTTGAAATTTGTATATTAATCATCACTACTGATTTACACCCCCAATCAATAGCGACCTAATTACCAACACCTTTGCCAAAGGTTTTTTTTTCAAAAATAAAATTGTGAGAATTACCCTCTACCTCCCTTGTTGACTTGACAAATGGTCATTGAATGCACTAGGTGGAAGGACCATCTTCCAAAAATATGAGAAAATGGGTTGAGTTCCTTGAGGAGGATGAAGTGGGTCAAGTCACCCCTCTAAAAGCTCAATGTTTCGATGGAAAAATATAACCTTGGAAATTATGCACTAGTTTGAAGGGTGAGCTTTATGGGTAAAGGAGAGGGGCAATTGGATTTTAGGAGACATCCACATGTGTGATTGATAAGGGACTAAGGTGAGTAGACCCATGCATGGACATGAGTATGAGTGATAGAGGATGGTCATGGGCACAAATAGGGACTAGGGAATATGTAGAGTTGTCGCTAGTAAGAAATTCACTAAAAAATCCTTGAATTGACTTAACATGGGATACAATTTGGAACTTAGCTAGATGTGTGGGACAAACATGAGGAACAAATACATCAAGGGAATTACATAGTAGTGAAGGGGCTCACTTAGGTGCTATGAAAGCCAACAAAGGGCTCCTAGAAATCATGGAAGCTTTATAATTTATGAGGAAAATAATTTCCTATTGTAGGTTTATCAATAGGAAGTTGTGAATCATCCATTGTTATTAATAGATTTTCTAATTCTCCTTTATGGTACGATGGTCTGGCTAGGGGGTGGTCAATTGTAGAAAGATTAAGTGTAGATAAGCCAATAGTTGGGTGGAAATTTTCTAACCCTTAATCATTTTATGGGGTAGAAAGTTAAATCAAATAAGTCATATTATGTTTGCTACTATTGGTAAATGAACTTATATTCATGCTTTTTATTTGATGGTATGCATGAGTGATTGAGTTTTTAAGTCCTATGGTCATTGAGAATGTTATGGATGAGACTAGAGTCCTACACACATGAGTTATACACTCAATATTTAATGAATTTCATCGATCTTACATTCATGTTGTTAGGTTGTTCTAAGTCTATGTTCTAAAAATTAGTACATGTACACTGATTATAGAACTTGCATGGAATGTGGAGAAATTTACTTATGTAAAATCTCTAAGATTGGAAACTATATTCATTTCATGTATTATGTTAAGAAGTAAGCTACATTTATATAATCATGTTCTTCATAAGTGTCATGCTTCAAGGTAGTGTTCTAATGTGATTTCTCAATTTATATAAGCTCAACCTCTGTGACGATAACCATTAATTAAATGAACAATTTGTTTCTTAATTTGAAAAAAAATCATTGAGGTTAAGGCTTGATAATGAAAAACATCAAGATGGTAGTTATAGAGTTAATAAGGAAGTGGTATTTCTCAAGGGGTATGCTAGTTGGTTGTCTGAATGCATGAAATGACTTAAATAAGGGTACTAGCCTAGATGCAAAACTACATCATATTAGTCTAAAATTCTGTTTTAATTTTAAATCTCAAAATTAAGAATAGACGGCATTTAAGTCCTTGTTATAATTTTTGATGTAGGCTAAGTACTTGGTGGATTGTAGCTCAAGAAGTTGCAAATCCATTTTTCTACTATGATTTGGGTCTCAGAGCAACCCATAAGAGTTTGAGGGGCCCAAATGGTAATAGTAAAATATGAAGACCATATTAGCTCTAAATAGAACCTAAAGTGAACATATTGGTATGAAAAAATATCTCTTTGTGTTATCAAAAGTAGAGAAATGAAGATTGCATTGGCCTAAGATGGATTCCTTAACTATAGTTTTTGAATAAGCCATGAAAAGTTGTAGGCTAAAAATAGATATTGAGGATGACTTAGGTTTAAAAGTATAACCTTAGGTAATATAAAATCCTACCTTATGACCCATATATATTTCTAGTTTTATAAACTATAATACTATTGCATGTATTTCACTAGTTAATTGTTTGAGGATAAAATTTATAACTTATTGTTTAAGCAAGCCCAAGCTTTCTCAACAAGTATTCAGACTTTGTTGACATATGCGTGTGTTTGTCCATTTTTAGACTATAGTATTTAATCGAGGAAAGATTTTTCATAGCCATAATATGACCTTCATAAGGTTGTTGATTGAATCTAAGTGACATTAACCTTGGAATAGATTATGTCCCTTAAGCATGGCGAGGAGCCCTTAGTGTACAAGACTTGGAATTTTTCCAAGTCTAAAAGCTTTTTCAGTTTTGCATGAAATTTAATTACATATGATAAAGAGTTTATCGCATGAAAATATTTTTCACGTGATTCAACTTTTATCATGTGAAAAATAAATGTGTGTGATATGGGGAAGGGTGTGAAAAGGAGAAGTGCAAGACTTAAAAAATTAGTGGAAAGAGTTTCCTTATTACATGAATAAATTTCATGTGTGAAATAGGAAAACACACAAGACTTGGGACTTGGTAGGATTTGACCCTTGTGCATTAGTGTAAAGTTTGACGAAATGTGACATATCACATGAACTTTAACTTCATGTGATACATCACATGGCAAGGAATCTTTGCATGGTGTGATATGGAATGAGGGGGCTTTATCACAAAAGAGACGTAACAAGGCTACCTCATGAAGGAATCATCTAGGAACATGACACATCACACCATTAAAAAATATCTAGGTCACAAAACAAAGACTTTGTGGATGCATTAGCACGTCACACCAAATAAAATTTTTGAATGCAATAAGTCTTTCACCAAGATAAAATTTCCAACTACAACAACATATCACAAGACCTAATTGTTTGGATTGAATAAATCTATTGAAAACGAGAAGAGTTTTGAGGATGTGTTATACATATCACATGATTCAAAATTTGGATGGTGGGATATACATATCGCATGGCTTAAAATTTTTGGAGGATGTGATATATGTGTCACATGGTTCAAAAGTTTGGAGGATGTGATAAAGGAAAATGAAGAGGGGAGGTAAATGGATGGAAGAGAGATTAAGAAAAGAGTATTTCCACAAGGAGTGAAATTTTCTTATAATGCAATAAAGAGGGGAGAGGACCTTTTTCATAAGGGACAAATTTTTATCAAGTGCAATATGTCACATGAGAAAAATCTTCCGACATAATGATAAAGTAGATGGAAGTGTTAAATAGCATGTGATGCATTTTTTTCAGAGTTGTGATAATACTTCTAGAGGTAAAACATCTCAAAAAATGTGAAATTAGAGTTAATTATATAATGCCATGTCAATTGGCATATATGGTGCTATTTGGATTGATAACCTAGGAATGAGAAAATGATTAAGAGAATTTAAGATGTCATATATTCATGCTCAAAGCTTAGATTTGAGAAATAATAAAATGGTTGGAAAGCTCTTAATGAGAAAAAATATTTCATAGGATTACAAGTGGATTTAAAAGTGTGATTAAAAGGAAAAATTTTAATGCCCCACTTCATTCGTGGCACTGAGAGGGTTGGGTACATGACAAATATTTGGAATAAAAATGAACATATGATAAAGAATAAGATATTTTGGGATTGAATGTTAAGAAATAGTCACAATTTTGGCAAGAATTGTAGTTCACCCATACGAAAGAATTGTTAGTGTCTATTAAAAATAACATTATCTAAGGAGGAGCCTCAACATAGAGTTATTTAAAATAAAAAATGGTTCCTAGAGCTACATTAGACACTATTAGAATTTCAAATGCAATATTTGGACTAAGGTTTCATCCCACTAGAGGAAAAATAGGCCAATTATTAGAATAATAGTACACATGAGAGCTTATTCTCATGGAATCCAAGTTTATGAGAACTTTTATGGTCTCATGCTTACTTGAAAACTGCCTACATAGAGGACACTGTATGAAATAGTTGTGGTTTATCTTCATCTCCATCTCCATCTTTAAGCCATCTCCATGAAGGATGTGAAGCATGATTAATACCAACCAAGAAGAAATATATTTCCCCATTAAGGATTCATGTAAGACATCAACTTGGGTAGTATGGCTATTATGAATATAGGATTGAAAAAATATTGTTGTTATTCCACACAAATTTTAGAATCAAGGATAATGATATGATTAATCAAATCAAAAGTAAATAAATTCATAAAGAGATAGAAAATAAAATCCAAGAATTGGGATAAAAATTTAATCCCATTGGTTTTATAAACATATCAAAGCCAAAATTCATGTAGCAATGTATAAAGGATAGCTAGTAAAACCATGGGGAGAGAAGTGGATTAATGAGATAAGAAATAATAAAAAATCAAAATTAATAACAAACTCACATGCTTAATAGTATGCTCTCTCTCTCTCTCTCTCAATCTATATATATATATATATATATATATATATATATATATATATATAGACACACACACACACACACACACACACACACACACACACATTGGTTTTATAAGCATATCAAAGTCAGAATTAATGTTAAAATTTAGAAAGGATATCTACTAGAACCATGGGAAGAGAAGTGGATTAATGGGAGAAGAAATAATACAAAATCTAAATGCATGAGAAACTCACATGCTTTATATATATATATATATATATATATATTCATTTTTATTTTATTCATTATTCTATACTTTTGTCACTATGTTCTTCAAATTTTAATTCATTTTTTATCTTTGATTATTTGCTATATTATATTTTATATGTCCATCACTTTTTTTTCTCCAAGACTCTGTACCATGTTAAATGGTCTGTTATCATTTCAACTCCTAGTCAATTACAAACACTACAAATGAGGAGATTTTAGGGATACTTTGATCTATACATGATTATTAACACCTATATTTACATTATAGATGAATGATTTCCCCTACTTAGTGAGGACACTTGGTGGGTGCAATTATATAACCCCCATTGCATTATATATAAGCTTTCCCTTGCTTTCTTTGTGGAATGATCCTTGCATGAAAAACATTATTTTCTTGCATGTCCATTGTCAATCACATGTAACTATTAACTATGACTAGTATTATGGATTGATATATGCATGGATTTACTCATCTATCTGATCTTGTTTCAACCAAATCCCATATGCCACTACTCAAAAATTCCATGAAGTCATATGAAATTTCCTAGTAATTTGCATACTATGATCAAAAAGGAAAAAATGGTGTTTCTTTTTCAAAATTCAGTCAATATGAGTGAGTAAAACCCACACAAATCTAGTTTTATCAGTGTATGTGAAAATCTAGATCTAAGTTACTAGTAAGGGCATGTATTAATATCAACTAATTCTACTTATAAGTAGCTCCCACTTAACTTGCATCATGATGGCTCTATGCACATTAAAGTTATGTCTCAACAATCATTTTCCTTGTATATTTACTTCCTTACTAGACATAAAAGGGCTTCTCTTGACATGCAATATTTTTCATTATCTCTCATCAATATGGAATAGATGCTAAAAACCACACATGATTTGAACTATTATGCAAAATGCATTTCTTTATTTTTAAATTATTTAAAAGGTAGAGGCTAAAACCACTCACAATCCTTGTTTATTGAACCTTAAAACTATCTGAGAACACCCTAGCACGTAAAAAATTTAAATCCTTTAGCCTAGCATAGGTTTCACACTTTCTTCATATTCTTACTAACTTATTTATGTTTCACATTAAGTTATAAGATTATTTTTTTTAATTGGATTCATGAGATGAACAACAACATGGAATATATGTTAAAAATATACTTATAGTTATGTACATGATTTGAATTATTATGCAAAAATGAAATTTCTATTTTTAATTATTTAAAAGATAGAGGTTAAAATTGCTCATAGTACTTATTTATTAAACCTAAGATTAACTGAGGACCCCATATCACTTCAAAAATTGAAGTCCTTTTACACTTTCTTCACATTTCTCCTAACTTAACTTATTTATGTTTGATTTAAGTTACAAGCATGCTTTTTTTTCTTTATTGTATTCATAAATTTAATTTATCTTAGGTATGGAAAATATTATTTTTATTATTATCAATAAAATATTATATGAATTTTTACAATTGAAAGAAGTAACCCATAAATGAATTCTTCATAAAAACTTTTATTAAACTTTTTAATAAAACAAATTAATTACACACATAAATTGTCAACCAGGGTATGTCTATTTATTTCAAGGTTATTACACACAATATATGCACATAACAACTAATAATAACATTTATCACTACCAAACTACTTCTATAAGATCATGACACTCAATCAAAGAAAAGGTCGTTGTAACTCTTAACCCTTGCAATATAATGGCATCCTTTTCAAACCCTTAAGCAATTAATCACTCTGCACACAATAATGAAAATGAAATCACTCTTGCAGAATAAAATATCACTTAATTATTCTAGATCACTCTTGCAAGAAAAGGAAATAACACTCCTGGAAATAAATTACATAAACCATTCAATTACTTCACACAACCAACAAACCAATCACAATAAACCAAACCATTTACTATATAATAAAATATAACAAAGATAACAACAATCAATCTAAAATTATGTTTCAACAACAAATAGAAAAACTATAGCAACAATTGAATAGTAGTAACACATGACTATGATGGATCAATCTAGTAATTATGTTGTCATGTGAGAAAACTATATCAGATGTCACTGCAAGCTAGTCTAATAATCAATAACTGCAATGTATCAATAAGAGTTTGTAAAAATGATAACTAAAATCATAACAAAACTAAACATAATATGAAAATGAAAATGATCTGAAAATGGGGCACCTAGGCTTCTAGTCTAACTTACAAGAACCTTTCCCACTTCCAAAGCTTAAATATTCCCAAGTCTTATTGATTAACCAATGCGGAAATAAGAAATGCTTGAAAATATAGGTGTATGATGGTATTTGTTTTTCACTGGTTATATGCCTTAAATTCTGTTGTTGTGCTATAAGTTGATGTGCTCAAACTGATATATAAATACATATAACAGTAAATAAAGCAGAAGAGACAATGCAATAATAAAACACACACAAAACAACAATATTAATTAGGATTTCACCCAAAACTCTTGGGCTACGTCTCCGTGAGCTCTAGTCAACTTGACTAGGCTCTCTGGGATTATGGTAAATTCCTTTTACAAGCTCTTAGCTCAAATCCTGTTGTTTTACACAGAAATAGTGGGTTTAAACACCATTTTATCCCCTGGCTCTTGAAGCTCTCGACTTTCTGGCTCTCAGCTCTGGCTCTAACTCTTGGCTCTGGCTCTGGCTTTGGCTCTTTGGCTTTGGCTTCTTTGGCTCCCAGCAATGTACTACTCTCTGGCTTTTCACTTGAACTTCAAGTGACTCCCTTGGCTTCTCTGCGCTTTCGCTTTTGCTCCCTCAACCTCTTTTTTCTTCTGCTTTTTTCTTTCTGTGCTCCTGCTCTCAATTGAGCTCTTTCAAACCTCTGCATTACCTGATTATGCTCGGTTTCAGCAACAACTCCAACAACCACCTTCTGCCTTTTTCTTTCTACTCTCCTGCTCTCAATTGAGCTCTTTTAGACCTCTGCGCTACCTAATTATGCTCAGTTTCAACAACAACTCCACTAACCACCTTCTGTCTCTGACATTCATGGCTTTTAAGCCAACTGGAATTGTCTATTCATTTCTTCTTCTCGGGCTCTCTAGCTTCTGGCCTTTGTCCGCTTGAATCCCCTTCTAAGTGTTAGCAATCATTGCATAACATCTTCAGGGAATGTGGCCACTTGTTCCATAAAGGAATGAACCATCATTGCATTGAAATGCCCAAAAACGGTCATTTTCTATTTACACAGATAAACACTGCAAAACATGGACAAATTCGCCAAAACACTATTCATCGAATTTCAAATATTCATAAATCCACACTATATTTCCATCGAGTCTGTATTTTAAACCACTTATTGCATCTCCACCATTGATCTGGAAGATCCAAATCCAACGATCGTGATTTGTTTCGAGCGGCTCTTCTGTACAGGGGTTAACCGCCCGATGAGGGTGGTTTTCTCTCTCCTTAGCTAGGACACGTGGCAGCTAATGTATGGGATCGGGTGGAGCCTAGCCCAAACCACTTACCACCTTTGGCCTGCTCGAAATCCCGCTTATATCGTGTTTTCCCTTTATATTTAAAATACATTAAAATGCTGAAAATCTGGCAAAATGGCCTTATGACGGATTTGAAATAATATACATTTGTATTTAGAAACCCTTTTCAGGTCCAAATTTCATTGCATCGACGCTTCCCTTCGTATTTCGTTTATCAAACAAAATACGCAAAATACATAACAAAATGTCATTGGGCGGATTTCAAAATATATCAATTGTCGCCTATAGCCCCGTCGGGTCCGGCCATCGCATTGCATATATATATAATGGCCCCACTCCTTTGCAATGTTCCGACACAATATCGTGATGCGACTTGTCGCAATCGCATATCACATAAGCCCAGGGTCTTTCCATATGGTATGGCCTATGCCAACACTGATTGCGATTTGTCGATCCGATCATCGGCGATCAACGATCGGCAGATCGAGGTCCCGATATCGCATCTTTGTATGCCTCCGATCCGATCGATCGGATTGGTAGATCGGAGTTTCCTCTGCCTTCGCGTAAAATCTACCCTTTGCCTTTTTCCGATGCAATTTCCCTTTTTAAGGGTTTTTTGCCATTTTTAGGGGGTTTTGCCTCTTTTTTCAAAGAAACTGGGCATCTTCTGCATGCGATAACTTCTGCATCCTAAGTCCATTTTAGCCCATTCAAGTTGTAGTAGATTCAGAAGGAAAAGATCTCTGCCATGGGGTTATTTCTAGGAACTTCCTTGGACTTTCATTTTTCCTCTGTGAGGACCACTTAGACTTAGGAGTCTATCCAAAATCCATTTTGGATCACGCCTTCCCACTAAAAGAACTTTTGGTCTCCAAAATACTGATATACTGATCTAAAAAATAAACGAGAGTGACTCACCCTCTTCTTTCAACCTCCCCCTACACTTGCCTTGCATAGTGCCTCTGAACCAAAGTTTCTGACCACTTCTCTTCTAGATGTACTGGTCTTCCTGGGAAGAACTGTCTTCCTCCTTGCCTTCCTACAGAAATTTTGCTGAAATGGTCATAGAAGGTGGTTTGAAATTCTTTTCCTTGATCATTGATCCAAGGTGGCTCAAACAAATGTGAAGTACACCTGCTCCACAAAACTTTCACGTGTGTCTGTTTGAAAATCTATCAACAACAACTGTTAACAACAACAGAAATATAGACAACAACTGGATGGTCTAACTCCTATTTCAACAAAAGAAACAGATTTCACATCTTGTGAACACCTCCATGTCTTACATCTACATACAATGGTAGACTAGATAACAAGCCCACAAAACATGCTTTTGAACAAATGAATCTTCAAGTCAAGCATGTAGAAAAGACCATTAGGACCCTTTTCAAAAGATGAAATACTTCATTATTATCTCCATCTTGGAGACCAAGTTAACTTCTCCCAAGTCAACGTTGCATCACATGCATGTCAAATCAATTAACCCTAAAAGATAATTACACATACATGTTCGAAAACAAGGAAATCCTCAACATGCCTGTGTTCATGCATCTCCTGCTCATGCATGCATTTCATCCTTCAACTTTCACTTAAGCACACTGTACTTTCGAAGCTAAAATGAAATATAATGTTGCAGTGATAAAGTGAGTCACCTACTCAACTTTTCCATTCACCTTCTTGGTAAGAACCTGCAACTTGCATCTCATTAACAAAGAAATGCAAATAGATGCATCAATAGACATGCAACCTTAATTGGATAAGAACTCTAGCCATTTCTCACAAATCCCTTTCAAAGGTGCTACCTTTGTCTGCACATCAGCATCATCATGGGAATCATCCTGAGACACATCATTCATGGAATCTTCCTTTCCATTTCTGCCATCTTCTTTTTCCACTTTCTTCAACTTTTGTGGAAGCATTGCTGGATTCAAGGTCCAACATTTTACAGCAAGATGTACTTGCTTATGGTAGTAAGTGCAACACATGTGCATCCTCTTGGCAGCATGATTTGCCTTGTCCAATGGACCTTTGGCTTCTTACTTCTTTTCCTTCAAAAGTTTCCTGTATGTGGCCATTCTCTTCCAACATCTGGAAACATTATGGTTATCCAACCCACAAAAGAAACATGCAATTATTTTCCCATACATATGTGGAAATTTATCATCCTTTGCACAATCAAAAGGAAAATGTTGCGAACCAGATTTATACCTTTCTCTTTCACCTTTATTGCCTTCATGAGGAGATGAATCAAATGAAGAAGTGGCTCCCTTTGGAACACCATCAGTCTCTTCAAGGTTGTTAGAGTCTCCCCAACTCTCTAGTTCAAGTGTGTGCTTCTGAACACCTACACCCTACAATTGATGTTTCAAGCTATTGCCTTCCTCCTTAATACAACCTTCACACTCTTGAAGACCTGCAATGCAACTCCTTCTTGGAGTTGTTTAATGGTCTTTATGGCAGATTTGAAACTTTCTCCATGAGCTTGTCCATAGCCAAGACCCAAATACTTAGGACTTTCCTCAATCATTATTGGCTCAACAATACCTTGTGCATGTCTACCCAAGTCTTTTCCTTCATAGCCCATCTTGGACATTAGCTTGGAACCTATGCTTTTAGTATGTTTTTCAAAAGAACCAATATAAGCATTCTCAAAAGAATTTGAAGACAAACTGGAATGGTTTACCTCTTCTTCAAGTTGATACTTGACTGAGGCTTCTTGGGCAACAAAGAGCTATGTCTCCAACTCATGCATCCTTTTCAGGTTCATATTTTCAATATGAAGTTGCCTCTCCATTTCCTACAATTTGTCAGAAAGCAACTGCTTCTCTTCCTTCATGGAATTCAACTACTCCCTAAGTCTATTGCTCTTCCTTCAATCCTCATACATTTCTCTCACCATATCCATCATGGTGGACAATTCTTGCTTCATGTCTTCATCAAAGAATCTCGTGAAGAAAGCAGAATTTGAGGACCCACATGTAGAAGTTGTCATTATGCCAATGAACAAAAAGCTTCAAACAAGATTAATAAAGAGCTTATTTTAGCAACCTTTTGCAACAAACCTCTTGTGCTTTAAGGACTGCCTTGAGGTCCTTTGGGATAGAAGAATGCCTTCATCCCTTCTTCCTATTTGTCCTTCCTGGACTGAGCTATTAGTAGCTCTCCCTTTACCTCTGCAAACTCAAAAAATAGTCAGTCTGTAAAACAAGCATACAATCAGCCTCTTGATGTTCAAACACCTTTCGAACAAGCAGTCTTTGCTTTTTCAATCAAGCATTCTGATAATACCTTCTTTGAAGGTGGGGTTAACCAAACTTAAGCTCTGATGCCACCTGATCTGAAAATGGGGAACTTAGGCTTCAGGTCTAACTTACAAGAACCTCTCCCACTTCCAAAGCTTAAATATTCCCAAGTATTATTGATTAACCAATGCGGAATTAAGAAATGCTTGAAAATATAAGTGTATGCTGGTATTTGTTTTTAATTGTTTATATGCATTAAATTCTATTGTTGTGTTGTAAGTTGATGTGCTCAAACTCATATATAAATACATATAACAGTAAATAAAGCAGCAGAGATAATGCAGCAATAAAACACACACAAAACAAAAATATTAATTAGGAGTTCACCAAAAAATCTTGGGCTACGTCTCTGTGAGCTCTAGTCAACTCGACTAGGCTCTCTGGGATTATGGTAAAGTCCTTTAACAAGCTCTTGGCCCAACTCTTGTTGTTTTACACAGAAACAGTGGGTTCAGACACCATTTTATCCCCTATCTCTTGAAGCTCTCGGCTTTCTAGCTCTCGACTCTCACTCTGGCTCTTGGCTTTGACTCTTGGCTCTAGCTCTTGGCTCTGGCTTTGGCTCTGGCTCTTCGGCTCTGGCTTCTTTGGCTCCCAAAAATGTACAGCTCTCTCGCTTTTCACTTGAACTCCAAGTGACTCCCTTGGCTACTCTGTACATTTTCTTTTTCTCCCTTGACCTCTTTTTGCTTCTGCCTTTCTCTTTCTGCGCTTTTGCTCTCAATTGAGCTCTTTCATACCTCTGCGCTGCCTGATTATGCTTGGTTTCAACAACAACTCCAGCAACCACCTTTTGCCTTTTTCTTTCTGCACTCCTACTCTCAATTGAGCTCTTTCAGACCTCTGTGCTGCCTGATTATGCTCGGTTTCAGCAACAACTCTAGCAACCACCTTTTGTCTCTGACATTCATGGCTTTTAAGCCAACTGGCACTGTCCATTCGTTTCATCTTATCGGGCTCTCTGGCTTTCGGCCTCTGTCCGCTCAAATCCCCTTCTGAGCATTAGTAATCATTACATAACGTCTTCAGGGAAGGTGGCCACCTGTTCCATAACAGAATGAACCATCATTGCGCTGAAAATCCCAAAATGGTCATTTTATGTTTACACAGAGAAACACTACAAAACACGGACAAATCTGCCAAAACACTGTTCATCAGATTTCAAATATTCATAAATCCGCACTATATTTCCATTGGGTCTACCTTTTAAACCTCTTATCACATCTCCACCGTTGATCTGGAAGATCTAGATCTAATAGTCGTGATTTATTTCAGGCAGCTCTTCCATACTGGGGTTAACCGCCTGATGTGGGTGGTTTTCTCTCTCCTTAGCTAGGACACGTGGCAGCCAATGTATGGGATCGGGCAAAGCCTGACCCAAACCACTTACTACCTTTGGCCTACCCGAAATCCTACTTATATCGTGTTTTCCCTTTATATTTAAAATACATTAAAACGCTGAAAATCCCACAAAATGGCCTTATGGTGGATTTGAAATAATATACATTTGTATTTAGAAACCCCTTTTGGGTCCAGATTTCATAACATTGGTGCTTCCCTTCGTATTTGGTTTATCAAATGAAATATGCGAAGTACATAGCAAAATTTCGTTGGGCGAATTTCAAAATATATCAATTGCCGCCTATAGCCCCAACAAGTCCAGCCATCGCATCGCGCACATATATATATATATATATATATATATATATATATATATATATATATATATATATATATATATATATATAATGGCCCACTCCTTTGTAATGTTCCAACGCGATATTGCGATGCGACTTGTCGCAATCACATATTGCATAAGCCCGGGGTCTTTCCATATGGTATGGCCTATGCCAACCCCGATTGTGATCTGCTGATCTGATCATTGGCAATCGGCGATCAACAGATCC
Organism: Pinus tabuliformis; assembly: GCA_031772625.1. Taxonomy (NCBI): domain Eukaryota; kingdom Viridiplantae; phylum Streptophyta; class Pinopsida; order Pinales; family Pinaceae; genus Pinus; species Pinus tabuliformis. The sequence goes on along the minus strand of CM062818.1, from coordinate 1,528,612,947 downwards.
AGGTCCCGATATCACATCTCTGTCTGCCTCGAAGTTTCCTCCGCCTTCACGTAAAATCCACCCTTTGCCTTTTTCCGATGTGATTTCCCTTTTTAAGGGTTTTTTTCCATTTTTAGGGGTTTTTGCCTCTTTTTTCAAAGAAACTAGGTATCTTCTTCATGCGATAACTTCTGCATCCTAAGTCCATTTTAGCCCATTCAAGTTGTAGTAGATTCAGAAGGAAAATATCTCTGCCATGGGGCTATTTCCAGGAACTTCCTTGGACATTCATTTTTCGTCTGTGAGGACCACTTAGACTTAGGATTCTATCCAAAATCCATTTTGGATCAGAAAATATAAATGCTACTCTACCTCTATATCACAACAATCCCTGCTAAAGAGGAGGGCCCTTCCTCCTTAGCAGAGAGCTGGTGACTCACAACTCACAAGCTAATACAACAAACCACAATTAAACCATGAAACCATCAAATATTGCATTAAATTATGAAGGTTACAAGATGCACGGTTCTCAAAAGATGATGGTGAGACCCTCGCACAAGTTAAAGGGGTCTTGTGTTTATAGATTTACATCCTGTCAAATATCGGTGCCGAAATCAGCCATGAGAATCTCGTGATTTTGAGGTTTTCCAAACTAAGAGTTCTATTTAATGAATTACAAAAATTTATTGAAAATAAAAGAGATACTATAACAACATATTCATTTTAGTGAGAGATCAAAACTGGGAATCATAACTATCATAACCATGTTGGTTGAATTTTCAAAAAGCACTCCAATCCTTATTAGCACAATGACCTTGGTTGACCTGGTTGAATAGAAGCACCCATATTAACTATTGAAAATGGCATCAAGTGAAACCAAGAATCTACTATCATAAAATAGAGTAGCATCACTGTAGCAACAGTAGAGCCTATCCTAGTGCATTGGCATTGCAAAATCTTGGAGAAGAAACATTGTAGCGTCTGGGAAAAAGAAAGTAGCAACATCCCAACAAGCCAAGTTATCCCAAAAAATCCTTCTTACCACTTCATTAATAAATTTACCCGCAAATTGTTAACCTCTCACCAATATACAAACAAAATTTCATAAGTTAAGGTGACATGAAAGGAAAACACACATTGGTAAAAACAATAATCAATGGAGTAAAAGGATGTGATAGTAAGACTAACAGTGGTTAAAAGGGTAAGGAAATGATGGTTAATAATATGCAAAATTCAAGACCCAACATCTCCACCCCATTGAAGAAACTACATGTCCTCATGTATACCCCTCAATAATGTTTCTACTCATGTTGTGAATGCAACTTAGTAAAATTATAGGACATTGTTGTATCTTCTGTAATAGCCCTATATCCTTCAAAATAAATCAATCCAACTACCAAGTCTCTGCCTCTGTTGGTTTCAAATAAAAGTAATGTTGATACATCAATTATGGAAGCCAAATAAAAGGAAACCTAAATTTCAACCCAAGCCAATTGGGCCCACATCGTCTAATATAGTTAACATACATAGGGATCCTTGAAAGAGCATGTATAAATTTTGGGAAGAAATATGGATCTTCATCCTTTTTATTCTTGTCACACACTTCCCATCTCAACTTACTATTATCAAATGCACTTTGTCTCAATCACTCAATGCTCCTAGAATAGAGGTATAAAACATTTATATGGACCTCAATTACCTTCCTTTCTATCTATAGATCACATAAAGTTTCCATATGTTCTCACCACTTTTACAACAAAGCATCGTTCTTCTCATATCCACAACATTCTACTCTCTTGGCTTGTTGTTATAGCTTCATGGCCTAATTTCAAGCTTATCATATTTTTCACAAATGAAGTAAATTCCCTTAATTGGATATATCCTACATAAGCTCATAGATTGAAGCTCTTTTCCCTGTAGCAGACAAACTCATGCAAATACAACTCGAACAACAAATGTTGTTATGCAAAACTACTCTTCTTGAATACTTCAAGTAGGGATGTAGTGGTGGTTATCTCATATGGCCTCCCTTATTTAAAAATGACCAATCGAGAAAGGAAAAAAAACTCCTAAAGAAATAAGGGGTAAGAGGGAGAAGATTTTCTACATCTTAGTATATTATGTACATGATTGTACATTTTCTCATCCTGATGATGAACCATCGTTGCTGGTTCGAAACGTCGATCATAACAACAAACCTAATGTGATATGAATCCGGAAGATGGTTTACACAAACTGTTAAATTCTTTCTTGTAGCTACAACACTTGTTTATTTTCTTTCTCCCTTTCCTCCTTTACTAATGGGCCTCCAAAATAGGTACAATTTAAGGCCCATATGACCATCCGTCAACACATTTTAACTTCTATTTTTCCATTTGATGACATATCTTTTAGTTGTATTGTGTTCACTAGGAAGGATACGGAATATTTTTCATATCGTGTAGCCTAATGCATTAAATATGTAGGAAAAAGAGAATTTATTGTGCAGAAAATGCTGGAGACTAGTAGGAGATTTAGGAGGCTTGCTCCTTACATCAACCCATCAAAAACTTGACTGGCTTATGGGAAGTTACTACCCCTTAGCGACTGCAAGAATCTCAGGAGACCATATCCAATTTTTTAGGAGTTTTGGAGGGAAGTAGCCGTCCCTTGGAGGAGGTTTTCCCTCACTCATTTTTGTATAAATAAAGGATCTTAAGAACTAAGTAGGATTTGAATTTTAGAGGAATATAATGACTATTAGAACTAGCACTTGCTACTTATTGTTTCCATTGTCACATTGTGTATTTGAACAATTTTTTAGAATAGTAAAAGCATCATTTTGCCTCCATTCTAAGTTTTCTTTAAGAGAGACAAGTTTCCTTAGGTTAGGGCCCAACCCAAGCAGTCAAGCCTATCTCTTGTACATTTCTATTGTGCATTTCTTTTTTTGCACTTAGTCTAGTTGTGTTTCTTTCTGTAAAATTTTTTATATGAAAAAACTTTGTCTCTACAAGTTGTTAAGCAAGATATCTTGAGAACCTTGCTTTTGTATCCTATGTGGACAAGAAAAAAAATAGTCTTTCTTTCATGCAATAATTAGGTTCTAGTTTAAATTCAACTCATCCTTTCCCATGCATTTTGACTTTCTACAATTAGTATTTTTGAAGTCCTTTAATCATGTTGTCTTTACTAGTTGAATGATAATTTTGTGTGTAGGTGAGATATATTGGTTCATAGGGTAGAGTAGCATCACTTTCCATGAATAGAAACCATTTCCTTCAACACTTTTCTTCCCATTTTCATTTGTATCTCCAAACTTCTTGCGCACAGAAAATTACAAGCTACAAGAAACTGTTAGTTTGCTTTTCCCTTTATGCAAGCTAGGATATTGAGTATATATAAGCATGGTACAGTTCCTTACAATTTTCCAAAAACTTCTACCACCTTCTCCCACCTTCAGACTGCTTCTAGAACCCTTATATCACTCTTGGATGCAATCCTGTAGCAATACAGGGCATCCTATAACAATCTTTTAGCACTTCACAAAATTCACCAGAACTTGGACAAAATTGCTTATAAAGCTTATTTTTTTCTTCTCATCACTCCACAAGATTCCTTAAGCCTTAGAGTCCAACTTGAGAATACCATAGGCCCTTTGTATATCTTCCTTTCATCACTATAACTTTAAATCTGCAATTAGGATTTACTGTTTTGGTTATGAGTTAACTAACATAGAAAAATTTTTACATTGATCACTTTGGAGCATTTGATGGTTTCTACAAATAGAGTATATTTTACCTTGATTGTAATAGTATATATTTTATTTCTTGCAAGATATATTAGAATCACTACTTTCATGAAACTAGCATAAGTTTACTTTCTTGTTATTTATCTTTTGCAAAACATATTAGAATTTTTTTCTAGCCTTTTTTACATGCAAATAGATTAGTTTTTATTGATGCAGTAGGACAAGTAATGCTTCAATTGTATCTTTTCTTTAAAATTTAAGTTCAATAGTTTTCCTTCTTTGGAAATTTTCAAAATGGTCTCTACACATTAAAATTCAATCCATTGCTTCAGAGCATCTTAGATATAATCTTGTTTAATGTGAATATAACACTGTCACCTCTTAAGTTTGTAAGAACTCTAGACTAATAAATTAAAACTGATAGCCCTAGGAGTTGTAACATTCTTGTTTTAATATTGGGACTCATCACTTTTTGGCGTCGTTGCCGGGGAGGTGTCAAAGTAGCTATTTCTTTCTAATTTTATTTTTCTTTCTTTTCCATTCCATTTCCTAAAAAACAACACAATTGTTTTTCATCAGTATTTTTGTTGATAAAAATATTCAAAAAAATAAAGAGAAACATTTATTTCATGCTTTGCAGAGTTAGGGATAACTCAAGGAATTCTTTTCCTAAAAACCCCACTTCTAAAAGTAGTCAACCTTCACTTTTTGGTGACTGTGGACTTCCCCCTCCGACCAAAGAGGATTTGGAGAACCTTTTTGTTAAGAAATCAGAGATTTTTAATGAGCCTATAAGCGAAGAAGAACCTCCATCACCCACTAAAGGAATGACTGGAAACATATAGCCTGAATTCTTTCCTATCATGGAGATAAATGGGGAAGCTAGAATGAATAACATTAGCCCTACTTCCCTTCCACATTTTTATGGTATGGCTTCTAAGGATCCTGTTACCTTCATGTTTGAATTTTTTTTTGTATGCAAGACATATGATTACAACTTTGATGAGCATAAATTTAATTTGTTTCCTTCCACCCTCAAGGATGTAGCCTTGTGTTGGTTCATGAGTTTGGATGGAGGAAGTATCACTACTTGGGCTCAAATTCAACAAGAATTCAACTCAAAATAGAAGGATTATTACAGAGAAAGGGACATAAAAGAAGAAATATTTAGAATGACTTAAGGGCCACATGAGTCCCTTAAGGGATTTAAGGAAAGGTTTCAGCTAAGATATAGAAGGACTAATTTCACCCTTGAACCATAATCAATGAAACTGGTATTTCTCTGAGGGGTCAGGGACAATTTGATGGAGACCCTCAACATGCTATCTAATGGAGATATTTACCAACTCAATTATGAGGAAATCAAGATAGTGTTCAAAAACCACTCTGGGGCTACAAGGAAAAGAGGTAGATCTAGCCAAGTTTTGGTAATATTTTCACCTTATACCTTAGCCATCAAGAATGAAATAAGAAGTATGTTAGAAGACTCTAAAATAAAAATGTTACGTACTTTTTCCTTGTAGATGGACATAATGAAGATAAAGAAGAAAAAAGAAGAGGTAGAAAGGGCATTATCCATATTTTGCCTTAGCACAAGGAGACACCCTAGAAATGAGTGTCCATTGAATGTAATAGAAATCTTATTTGTGTTAAATTGAGGAAAATCATGCAAAAACTAACAAATTTATATCTCTTATAGGTCTAAAAGTGATGTATCAAGGAGTAGAGGGAAGCATGGAGCAACTTTTCTTTGTCAACCAAAGGAGGCCACAACACCCTCAGCCATATCAACAAGGTATGTAAGGTATAAACTATCCTCCTTCTTCCAATTCAAGGCATAATTTATCTTTTGAGTATTGGTATCCTCCAAGCAACTCACCATGGTCCATGCCTTCACCTTGGTCCTACCCTCCTCCTCAACCTTTCATTCCACCTTTCCAATCATATCATACCCAGCCTCCTCAATTGGGTAATCCTTGATAAGGATGGAGGCCTTAGGAATTCCAACCACCTACCTTGATGCTTCCTCCTCAACCACAACTACCCCAAAATAATGCACATAAATAACCCCATATTCCTTCTCAACCTAATTTGAACCCAAATAATAAGGAGGCCAAACAATTCTATAGTGGAGAAACTTCATATCCTACTTATGTTGTCTAAATCCAATAAATCAACCTTAGGTATGGGAAGGTACATCCTAATGCTCACCCACATTCTCCAAAAAAAGGTATTGAATAAGAGAAGTAAGAATGTACTTTTCAATCCAATCCACCTCTCTATCCTAAAAGGTTGGTCCATTCCAAATCACAAACCCCAGAAGAGGTTGAACTTCTGGGAGAACTAAAAAAATTGTGTGTTAAAATCCCTCTCCTACAGGCCATCCAAGATGTTCCCATATATAACAAACTCATAAGGGGAGAATGTTTTAAGTGGCCATGAAGGAAGAGGAGAGATTCCCCCACTATCAATTTTGTTGGGCAATTGGGTAATCTAATGCTTAGGAAGGTCATCTCCCCAAAGTATTTGGTTCCTGGTAGCCCGATAGTGGATATACATATTAACAACATTGTAGTCCCAAACACACTCATGGATTTAGGACCTCCAATAAATTTCATGGCCAAGGAAACCATGCTTAAGCTCAACCTCTAATGAGCCCTAAGGAAAACCACAACCGTGCTGCAACTTGCAAATAGATCCACAGTGTTAGCACAAATTATTTTGAAAATCATTTAAGAGTTTTATTACAAGTAAAGTGGGTTTAAGTGTTGGACTAGGTAAAATTTTGGTGTGAAAAGGTGGCATAAGGTTTACAAAGCATGATTAAGAAATTTATTTATGGCATACCAAATTTTATTACCAAAGTATTACACCAATCAGATGCCAAAAAAATAGGTGGCGCTACGAAATATTTTCGTACCGCCTACAAAGTTATGAAAATAATAAAGTTGTTAAGCTGCCATTTGGGTCATTTTAAACACTTTAAAGGTATTTGGTGTAACTTGATATATGATATGAATTGATTTGATAGTTTGAGACGGTTTCAAAACGTTAAAGGAGGGTTGGATAAGAAAAGTGTTGAAAAAAAAATTGTTCACAAACCCTCCATTTCCATCAAACAGAGGTGATTTGCTAGAAGAAAACAACAATTTTTTTAGCAATTATTTACAATGCGTAGCAAAGTTCTCAGTTTTTCTTAGTCAAGCAATGAGAAATTCAAGTCATGTAAGACAATTTGAACCAGATGGAATACGGTTCGAGGTTTATGATGAAGTAGCACCTTTATTCAGAAACGCAATATGGGAACCAATTTTCCAACGATTTAATGGTTACAATTTGAGTTAATGTTATGGAAACAAAGCTCGGATAAGAGAGATGGAGATTGCAGTCATTGAAGACTCAATAGTAGAATCCACAAGGTTTCCTACTAAGGGTGAGAAGCGGTTTAAGAAAAAATGATGCAGAATGTGGATCTCAATTTCTTCTTAAAAGGAGAGTATCAGAACCCTAATTGTAGCATGGGAATCCCTTAGAAGGTGTTGAAGCCCAAGTGGTCTGCTTCCTTAAATATTGTGTAATTATTATTCACATGTGAAGGAAAGTATTCCAAAATCTACCTTTACCATATGATATTTTTTTCATTTAGCTAGGTTTGGGAAAATGAGCCGGCCTTATTTATTGCATTAAAATTTATTTAAAATGGCCATTAAGGCCAGAACCAAGGCAGAGTTATTACCTCATGATATATGCCACCATGGTTTAATTAAGATGTTGTATGTCCATGAATTAAATAAACAAATAAACTAGTTGAGAAGGATAAATTTGGTAAACCTCACATCTAGAAGACAAGGAAAGGATAAGGTTGCAACTAGTGCTAAAACCCTAGTTCCAAAAATAGAGACAGGGGATCCTAGTCATAAAATCCTTGTAAACATAGAAAACCCTACAACTAAAGGAAAAAATAGGGTTTATAAGACAAAAACCAAAGAAAAACAACATAAAATGTGAGAGGAGGAAGGGCTAGGGCATGTAGTTGCAGAGAATAAAAAGGGAAAGCACACAAAAAGGGAGGCAGAGGATACAAGTCAATAAATAGAGTCTATGGTTTATTATTCGAGAAAGCCTCACACCAAAGCTACCAATAAGTTGAGATTAGGATTTAAAGCCCAATTTAACCCTAAACTAAAAGAACCAATAGTCATTGATGAAGAAGATATAAGATCATCCAAAAATAAGAAGAGAACCACAAAAGGAAGAAAACAAAATCTGCAGAAGCAAAGGAACAGGAAACCCTAACAGCCAACAAAAACAGTCAAGGAAGAGATAAAAGGGTTACCAGATCAAGATCAAACCAAGATAAGTTGAGCATGCTTGGTCAAGTTGTTGAAGCCATAGAACAATAATTAAAGTTGAGTGTTTGATGAAATGCCTTGATCCAAGAACGGGGGAATGGTTTTTGTTGTAAAAAGAAACCCAAATTTTGACTAATATATCTCATAAAACTTCATTGAATATTTTTGAGAGTCTGGTCATCATAATTTAAGGTCTAATGATGAGATATACAAGCTTTTGTGGATCAAATACATGCACATGATGGTTTTGGTCACAAGTTCGATGAAAAGGAGATGACATAGGACAAGGGAGATAAGTGTATTTTAGTTGCATGACTTAAGGGTATTTTTTGGCAGGTTCAATGTATCTCATGGATAGCTACAGGAAGGATCTATGCATGGCCTAGATGGTGAATGGCTCTACAAAATAATAAACAGTTCCAGATCCTAAAATCTAGTGTGTGACTCATAAATATGTTCTAGAAAATCAACAGAGGTCTCATAGCAGTTAGAAAATATATTTTGTCTTAGTTTGAATGACAAGAGAATAGATAGAATAATTAGGATAGTAGGTTTTGTGACATTTTGTAAATTCTATTATGAAGTTTTGCAATATATAACAACTAAACTTCCGAAATTGGTGGGTCTTGAAAAATTTATGTAATTTCCTATATAACACATCAGAAAGAAGGACAAGAGGTTGGATTCTAAAACAAAAATGGTCTTTTTTGTTGTGTATGGTCAATTTGTTATCTTTCCAAGTACCAAGAGGACTAGGATATTATGTTCATGATACAAAGTTTCCTGTGTATGGTCAGTAAGTTTTTCTACTGTGATAATTTCCTTTCTATGTGATATCACTTATCTTCTATCTTCTGATGTTTAAATGAGATTATGTGATAGAATTCATTATTTAATTCTCTTCTTCATATGGTTTAGGAATTTTCACTCTTTCTCCTAAAACTTTCCGGATTCATTTTTCATGCCCTGCTATAGTGGATTTTTTTCTCCTTATACTACCATTAAGATAATGTTGGATATGTCTACAGTTTTCCATCTATCTAGTATTTATCCATATTTATTCATTAAGTCAGGATCTTGGTATCTATAGCTAAAAATTAATTTATTTACCCCATTGACCAATGGATTAATTGCTTCATCCAAACCAAACCCTACTTCAACACATCCCTACTAAAGATATAACCATTGTTTGAAGATACATCTAGTTGTTAAGGTTAGTGATTAAGTTGTCAGAGAGATCCCTCTTTAGATTGAAGGGACTAGCATTCAATCTGCAAAATAGGTTTGAAAAGGTTACCTTAGGGAGCTTTTTTGTTACAACCAAGAAAAATTTTTGAGTGCTAGCACACAGTATCACCTGAGGGTGTCATTGAGGATGTTATGGTTTCCATTGATTCCTCATGTTACCCCACTAATTTCCTTGTAATCCAACCTAAGACCAAGTTCAATGGGTACCCTCTCATCTTACAGAGACCTTGTTTAGCTGCTACTAATGCTTATGTTAGTTGTAGAGTTGGGAACATGACAATCAAGAATGAGTAGCTCACAAAACAATTTGTAGTATACCCCCTGCTCAACCCCTTGTTGTAAAATATTTTCTTATGTGGGTAGATGAGGATGAAGAGGAATAATTATTTAATCATCCCATTACCCCATTTGTACACTAGAAGCCACTATGGGAAATATACAGTTGGATGAAGATAATCTTATTGATAATTTTATGAAAAGAAAAAACCATGCTAACATGAAAATTGATGAGCTAGAAGAGGATCCTTTAGGGAAAATTGAAAATAGTCCATGGGCATAATTACTCACTGCTTGTTCTCATCAATATAGTGTCAAAATTGTGGAAAGAATCCCATCTAGAACTCTAAAAATCAATCCTTCCCTTTCAACAGAACAAGAAAAACAATTGCTCAATGTCTTAAGGAAACACATTAATGCCTTCGCTTGGGATTACAAAGAAATGAAATGGGTCCACCACTCAGTCTCTACGCATCACATATATATTGAAGAAGGTCACAAACACGTTCGCTAGCCCCAAAGAAGGATGAACCCTACACTTAAAGACATAGTAAAAGAAGAATTGTAGAAATTGTTAGATGTGGAATTCATTTACCCTGTTTCAGACAGTGAATGTGTATCACCTTTTTCTATTGTGCCCAAAAAGAATGGGAAATGGAGAGTTTGTGTTGGACTCCAAGGAACTTAATAAGGCTACCAAGAAAGATAATTTTCCCTTACTTTTTATGGATCAAGTTTTGGATGGTCTTGCAAGGAAAAATTTCTTCTCATTTTCGGATGATTTCAGCGGGCACAATAAGATGTAAATCAGTCTTGAAGACCAGGATAAGACTACCTTCACATGTCCATAGAGGAATTTTTCCTATAGGTTCCTTCCTTTTGTCTTGTGTAATGCCCTTGCTAACTTCTAGAGGGCACTATTGAGTATTTTTCCTAATCTTGTTCATGACTCGGTTGAAATTTATATGGATAAATTAACTCCTTAAGGGGATGCTTTCTAGGAATCTCTCTCTAACTTGTGTAAAGTTTTGAAAATGTGCATTAAAATGAATCTCTCTTTAAGTCCAAAAAAATGTGAATTTTAATTTTTGGGTTGTGTTATATTCTTTCCACGACTAGCCCACGTAGTTAACTGGGGGGTTAGAAGGGGGGTAGAGCCTCCCCTTCGTGGCACCGATTACATAACGGGGGGAGTAATGGGGGTTTGAGGGGTGCAAGTAACCCCACTCTATGGGGCCCGAGGCGACGCCCCAGAAAATTTGGTTTTTGAACCCTATATTAGGTTAGGCAGACCTACCTATGGTTTTGTGCATGATTTTTCGCACATGGTTTTGGACGCGATGGTTTTCGGTCCATGGTTTTGGACACGATGGTTTTCGGTCCATGGTCCATGGTATTGGATGCTTTGGCATGTATAAATATGTATTGTAACATTGGAAGGAACATAATGAAAAATCAAGCTGGTAGTCCCAGTTTTGGGATCCAGGGGAAAATCTCTATGTATATGTGTTTTATGTGTTATGCTCTCGCATTGTTTATTTTATGTGTTTTAGAATTCGTATGCGGGTAATTTTTGTACAAGGTAAAACCTACATTTGGTATCAGAGTTGTTTTGGCTTCAAGGGGACGCCTTTGTTGCTGAGGGTTTTCGCTCAGGCCTGTGGTAGACCCTGTTCAGTGGGAGATCTACGAGATCGAATCTGGTGGTGAAAGAAGATGGCGAGTAGTGGAAAGATAGAGATCGAGAAATTTAATGGTCAGAGTTTTGAGTTGTGGAAACTCAAGATGGAGGATCTGTTGGTGGATAAAGATCAGTGGATCGTAGTAGATCCAGGTACTAAAAGAACGGGAGTGTCCGTTGAAGAATGGAAGAAGTTATATCAGAAGGCAAAGAGCACAATATGATTGTGCGTATCAAATTCAGTATTGCTGAATGTATCAGGGGAAGCTACGGTTAAGGCTTTGTGGGACAAGTTAGGGACTTTATACCAATCTAAGTCTCTAGTGAATAAATTGTTCCTACGGAAAAAGCTATATAAACTGAGGATGAAAGATGGAGACTCGGTGACAGAGCATCTAAACACATTTAATATTATGGTAAGTCAGTTATTATTTGTTGATATTAAAATTTTAGATGAAGATAAGTGCATCAGTTTGTTGTGTTCTCTACCAGATTCATGGGATAGTTTGGTTATTGCAATAGGTAGCAATACAATTGCCTTGCAGTTTGATGAAATAGTCTGACGGAGGAGATGAGACGGAAAAATATGGACATCCAGAATGGTGATTCCTTATCTATACGAGGACGGTCCCAGAATAGAAACAAAAATAAGTCATCGAGTGGGAGATCTAAATCTAGAGGGATATCTAAATCTCCACGAAAACTTGTAAAGGTGGTGTGCTGGAAATGCAGAAAGGAATGGCACTACAAAAGGGACTATAAATCTAAATCTCTTGATAAAGGAAAGGGGTCTGATGATGCTCCTTCTACAGAGGTGAAAACCACCTTAGATGAATGTGGGGATGTGTACTTGGCTTCTTCAAGTACACATGTAGATCATGAGGCATGGTTGATTGACTTAGGTGCATCCTTTCACTTCACTCCCCATAGAGAGTGGTTCTGGGAGTATGAGAAATATGATGGTGGTGATGTCTTCTTCGGGGATGACAAGAAGGCTAGAATCATTGGTCGCGAAAAAGTAAAGTTGAAGTTGCAAGGTGGAAGGGTTAGAACACTTCCGAGTGTTTTGTATATTCTTGCATTAGCCAGAAATCTGATTTTTGTAAGCAAGTTGAATGATGCAAGTGTAAAAACAGTGTTCGAGAAGGATACCCTCAAGATGGTTCAGGGGTCACTGGTATTGATGCAGGTAGATCGAATTGGAACTTTGTACAAGCTGCAAGGTAGCACTGTTGTTGATGGGTGCAACAGTTCTGTGGTTCCTGAAAGTGGAGTAGAAAATCTAGTGGTCTCTGGAGAGAAGACCATGCTGTGGCATCAAAGGCTTGGACATATTGGAGAGAAGGACCTTTGAATACTTCATGGTAAAGGTATGGTAGAAGGTATGAGTAATAGCTATCTGGATTTTGATTTCTATGAAAATTGTGTATATGGGAAGCAGAATCAGGTGAGTTTCCCCTCTAGTGGTAAGAGGGTGAAACAAATATTAGAGCTTGTGCACAGTGATGTGTTTGGACCTGTGAAGGTTCCATCACTAGGTAAGTCTATGTACTATGTATCATTTATAGATGACTTCTCAAGGAATACATGGATATATTCCCTTAAGAAGAAATCTGAAGTCTTTGATAGGTTTAAAGAATTTAAGGCTCTGGTGGAAAACCATACAGAGAAGAAGATAAAGGTGTTGAGGACAGATAATTGTGGAGAGTTTTGCAGTAAGGAATTTGAAGAATTCTGTAAGAAGTGTGGTATAGCACGGCAGAAGACTACTCCATATACACCTCAAAATAATGGAGTTGCAGAAAGAATGAATAAGACGTTGATGGAAAGGGCAAGAAGATGCTCAGTGGTGTTGGGTTAGGACAGGAATTCTGGACAGAGGCGGCGGAGACAACATGTTACCTGGTCAATAGATCACCTTCATTAGCATTGGAGGATAAGACTCCACAAGAGGTATGGATTGGTAAGAAACCCTCTCTTTCAAATCTGAGGGTATTTGGATGTGATGCATATGTACATGTTCCAAAGGAGAAATGAACCAATTTGGATAGTCAACTTGAAAACTACATCTTTATTGGGTATAAGGATGGTTTAAAGGGTTATAAGCTTTGGAACCCACTAATAAGGAAGGTTGTGTACAGCCAAGATGTGGTGTTAAGAGAGGTGAAAGATGTTATTAAACATGAAGTCCAACCAAAGGAACTTGAGAAGATAGAGTTTGAGCTAAAGGAGGAAGAATCAGACTCTACAGCAGAGGAGAAATCAAAAGATGAAGAGCCACAAACTCCGGGTGTGAGAAGATCAGTTCAAGAAAGAAGGTAGCCAAAAAGGTATAGTCCATCTACTTTCTGTTCAAATTTTTCTTTATCTATTACTAATGATGATCCCAGAACTGTGAAGGAAGCAGTAGATTCAGAGGATGGAAAACTCTAGAAAGAGGCCATGGTTGATGAAATGGCATCTTTGCACAAAAATGAGGCTTGGGATATGGTGGAGTTTCTAGCTAGAAGGAAACCCATTCGCAGCAAATGGGTGTTCAAGAAGAAGACAAATGCAGAAGGAAAGGTGGAGAAATACAAAGCTCGGTTGGTAGCAAAAGGTTATTCCCAGGTGCCGGGAATTGATTTTGGTGATATATTTTCTCCTGTTGCCAAGGTAACTTCTATTAGATTACTTTTATCTATTGCTTCTGCTTTTGATTTTGAGGTAGAACAGATCGATGTGAAGACAACATTTCTTCACGGGGATCTGGAAGAGGATATCTACATGAAGCAACCTAAAGGCTTTGTGGCGAAGGGTAAGAAAGAACTGGTATGCAAGTTAAAGAAGTCTTTGTATGGGTTAAAACAGTGACCAAGGATGTGGTATTAGAAATTTGATACATTTATATGGGGACTTGGCTTCACCAGAAGAAAAGCAGATCAAAGAACTAGTATGCAAGTTAAAGAAGTCTCTGTATGGGTTAAAACAGTCACCAAGGATGTGGTATTAGAAATTTGATACATTTATATGGGGACTTGGGTTCACCAGAAGAAAAGCAGATCACTGTGTGTATTTTAAATTAATTGGTGACCATGTTATTTATCTAGTCTTGTATGTGGATGATATGTTGCTGGTTGGAAATGACAAAGAAAATATCCAGGATTTGAAGACCCATTTTTCATGAAAGATCTCGGTGCTACAAACTATATTTTGGGCATGGAAATTAAAAGAGATCGGACAAAGAGGAAGTTCTGGTTAAACCAAAGGAAGTATGTCAAGACAATATTGCAGAGGTTTCGTATGCAAGATAGTAAATCAGTGAAGGTTCCTATTCTTGTAGGTGTAAAGCCATGAGAAGTCTATAATCATAACTATTAGATAAACCATCACTATCCTCTTCTAAACTATCCCAAAAATCATCGCTATCATAAGCCATGAGAAGTCTGTTTTCTTGACCAGATTCATCTTCATCACTATTATATAAACCATCGCTATCTTCATGAGTATAGTAACTCCTTTTATTCACAACTTGTTTCCTATTCCCTTTTGTATATTCCTTTCCCTTTTCATATTTATCTTTATGAGGACATATGGCTAAATAATGACTGACTCTATCACAAGAAAAGCATTTGAAAGGTAGCTTACCTTTGAACCTTCCAAAACCCTGTTGAAGCTTCTTGAAAAAATTTACCTCATCTTCTTCTTCTGAAATGTGTCCTGATTTTTTGTGTTCTTCCTTTTCTTTTCCTTTTGCTAAAGCTTTAAATGCAGCTTCTATCATATTTGATGGACCTCCTTTTCTCATCTCAAAAGTAGTTAGGATTCCCTGAAGTTGTGTCATAGTGTTATTCTGCAGATCCTATTTTTCTTCTATGGTAGACACTTTTGATTCAAATTTAGCAGACAAGGATCTCAAAATTTTCTCAACTAAGGTAACTTCCTTTATTTCTTCACCCAGATTCTTCATACAATTAACAACCTCATCTATACATAAGAAGTAACTAGCTATACTCTCATCACTATGCATCTTAAGAGTTTCATACTAAATTCTGAGAGTTTGAAGCTTAGGATGTTTTACCTGGGAGTCTCCTTCGTAGCTTTGAATGATTTTGCCCCATATCTCTTTGGATTATTTGAGCTGCATGACTTTGACAAACTCTGATTGTGACAAAATTCCCAATAAAGTATTGATAGCTTTGGCATTGGTTTCATATTGATTTTTACCTGCCGTCTCTATAGGAATTGCTGTTGGAAATTTATATCCTCCTTCCACAATTTCCCATACATCTATTCCAAGAGATTGTATATAGGTTGTGGTTCTTATTTTCCAATAAAAAAAGTTTCTCCCATTGAATATTGGCAGTCTGATGGATCCCATGCTTTCGTGATTATTCATGTTAATGGATCTTCCTTCAAGTGATCAAGCTTCTTCTGAAGGACCTGCTCTGATACCAATAGGTGGAAATAATACTGGGGGGGTTGAATCAGTATTATCATATCAAGAATTCTTCTTTTTCATAATCAGATTTATATACGCTACTTCAGAGAGGGTAATTAGCGTGTACACACAACTGTCTTTAAGGCAACCAGCGTTTATGCAATAAACTTATGATTCAGTTAATTCATCATATGTTGATCTTTAATCAGTGCATCAGTACTTCATCAATCATTAAACAATAACCATGTGTAGTATAAACATAATAAACCATTACACATAAGAAACACACATTAACACCAAGATTTAAGGTGGAAACCCAATGTGGGTGAAAACCACCTGTTGCTGTTGTCTCTGTCTTCTTTTAATAATAAGAAAATTTGTTTACAATCTTGTACTGGTGTAGACTCATACTAGTACGCAGGCTTCTACCTACAAAAGGTTGCAACCTTCTCTCATTCTCCAGCTTATACTGGAAGGGAGCTACAACCCCCTAGCTCTTGTACTAGCCAATATGTTTACTAGTACGTAGATGCCAGCCTACAGAAAACTCCACTCTTCCACCAGGGACCACGTTTAATGGATTTTCAGACTGGATGCTTAAGGCACATATCAAGACATATTAAGACCTTGACTCGTCAATAACCCATCAGAAATTTAGAAACTCAAACTTCATCAACCAACATGCAGTTAATCTGAAACAATCATATCATTTTCATTAGAACACTGTTCTAAACCCAAAAACCTGTATCAACATTTAGAACCAACTAAAACCTCAAAAATTCATGAGTCAGACTATATACGCTACTTCAATGAAGAAAACCTGTGTGTATACGCTACTTCCTTCAGCCCAACCTGTGTATACCTTTAAAGATTCTGAATCATAAAATCTCTGAATCACAAACTGTACCAACCAACAGTGTACTGAACATCTACTGTCAACTTATAGAACTTTACATAGGCAGGCAACAGAAAACGCTTCTTCTCACTTATACAATCAATCAAATATCAACCTCCTTATGCATTCAGATTTAAGAAGACTTCATTGACAGACAACAATAAAATAGCAGCAACAATAAATCAGCAATACTGATCTAATAGATCAGTCATTTCTGAACATCAAGCCTTTCTTTTGTATACGCTACTTGAAAGAACAGACCCTGTGTGTATACGCTCTTTTGTCGAGACAAACCTGCATACATATCTGCAAATATTGACTCAGCACTTTGCTACAATTCCAGACTTTAGACAAACCCAGATCATGATATATAACGAATAAAACAGACGCAAAACATCAGATCTAGCCTCAAATAATATCAAATCATTCAAGAATAAGTCATTTCATGTCTCATGATCCTGATCCAATATTGAACTCAAGGTGCACATAAATATTTCAGATCTAGTCCCAAACATAACCCTGCAACATAAAATATACTTCAAATAGAAGTATTTCTTAGAATCTTATTCACTTTCACATCTAGCCTTATGATCCTCACTTCTTTATATATTTTTGGGCATTTCTCAATACCATGGACCAAATCCACTTAGGACCAATACCTTGGATCAAATACCACGGACTGAATACCTCAGACTAAATACCTAGGGTCAATATCATGGTCCAAATATACCTTGGACCAAATACCTCAGACCAAAACCATTGATTTCAACATGTACATGCTTTGCCTTCTGTGGGAGTGCGTGTGTACGTTATATGCTATTTTTGTTCTGAGTACCTGCGTGTATACGCTTCTTGGACTAAGTGAAACTGCGTGTATCTCTTAAACTACTCTTACATCATCTTCTTTCTTCAACTTATTTATTTTGATCAATAGACCTTAGTTCCATATTCTTGATCCTCTGTACCACTGCCCTATTGCCTCTGAATATTCTTGTTAGCCTCTTATCAAAATTGAGTTGACCTGTAGAGTTACCATCAAGGACAATACTTCTATCATAATGCCAACAATCTCCCCCTTTGGACTTGATGGAAACCATGATGGTGTTGACTACTGCAAGCTATAAAGTCTGTTAGAGATACCATACAACACCAAAATACCAAAATACTCTCCCCCTTTGATATCAAGGGCAAAGGGAGGACCACTCCACTCTCCTCCTCTGCATGATTCTATCCATACTCCCCTTGAGTACATGTCTAGTTTGTAGAGAGATGATTCAATATAATAACATGACACTATAACTCAACAGAGTATGACCACGAACTCATACATACATCAATCGCCCAACCAAGTGGGGATACACCATATTTGACTCATCTTCCCAACCAAGTGGGGATATGCCAAAGTTTATACATGACAAAAATACAACAATTATTACATCATCCATCCCAAGGATATTGGGGAAATAAATTACATCATATGACTAAAAGAACTCATTGAAATATAGACCATGACAGAAGAAGTTATATCACACTAATGACTGATGCAACTAAGAAATAACTGAGTTCAACAACCATAATTCCAACAATGTGGAATGTGAACGCTCCCCTTGAACCTGTGCTACCACTGTTTTTTTGTTAGAAAAACATATATGCGTTTTCAACCAAGGAAACCTATGTGTACCCACGCATATACTTCATGAAACCAGCGTGTAGTAAACTTCCTCTAAAAAATTGGATTTAACAGTAGGATGATGCAGCAACAACTCCCAGCTTTTGTCTGAGATATTCAAATGTTTCTCTGGGCAGTGGTTTAGTGAATATATCAGCAACCTATTCTTTGGAGGGGACATACTCCAATTTGACCTTTTTTTCAAGCACTTGTTCTCATAGAAAATGGTACTTGATGGGTATGTGCTTGGTCTTGGAGTGCATGAATAGATTCTTTGAAATATTGATAACACTTGTATTATCACATAGAATGGAGATGGGTGGAGTACATGTGATCTGAATGTCTTGCAAATTTTGCATCATCCAAAGTAGTTGTGTGCAGCAAGATGCAACAACCACATATTCTGCTTCAACTATAGATAAAGCAATTGAACTTTGTTTCTTGCTGAACCAAGACACTAACCTGGAACCCATATAGAATGCACCACCACTAGTTCTTTTTCTATCATCAACACTTCCTATCCAATCTGCATCTGTATATGCATGAAGAGTAAGATATTTGAAAATTCTTTTGACTACTTGAAGGTGTGATTCCTTTGTATTTGCTTGGAATCTTCCAACTATTCCTACTGCATGCATGATATCAGGTCAGGTACATGTTAGGTAAAGAAGACTGCCAATCACAAATCTGTAAGTTGGTTGGTGTACTACTGCTGATTCATCATTTGAGCTGAGACTGCATCCTGTTACCATTGGAGTACATACAGGTTTAGTATCTTCCATTCCATACTTTTTCAAGATCTGCTTCAGATATTTTGTTTTTGAAAGAAAAATACCATCTTTAGTTTGCTGAGCTTGTAGACCAAGAAAATAGGTAAGTTCACCAAGCAAGGACATTTCAAATTCTTGCTGCATTTGAAGCAAAATTCTGACTCATGGATTCTTCATTGCTACCAAAAAAGATATCATCAACATAAACAATAATAATTAGCAATTTATCATTTTCAATCTTTGTATATAAATTGCTATCGACAGAAACTTTTGTAAAACCTTGTTGGTGTAGATATTTGTCAAGGCGGTAATACCAAGCCCTTGGAGCCTGTTTCAGACCATAGAGAGCCCTTTTGAGTATGTATACAAGTTTTGCATCATTTCCAAGAATGAATCCTTCTGGTTGTTCAATATAAACTTCTTCTTCTAAATCTCCATTAAGGAAGGTTGATTTTACATCCATTTGGTATACTTTGAATTTCCGAAAACTGGAAAGAGAAAGAAACATTCTTATGGCTTCAAGTCTAGCAACAGGTGAAAAAGTTTCTTCAAAATCTATACCTTCTTGTTGAGCATACCTTTTACAAAAAAGTCTAGCCTTGTTTCTAATGACTTCTCCATTTTCATTCAGCTTGTTCTTGAATATCCATTTAGTTCCTATAATATTTTTATCATGAGGTATAGGAACTAATTCCCAAGTGTCATTCTTTTCAATTTGCTCAAGTTCTTCATCCATGGCCTTGACCCAACATTCATCTTTGCATGCTTCATTTACATTTTGAGGTTCGGTGGAGGATAGTAATGTTAGATAGCTTGAGGTCCCTGTAATAGTTCTTCTTGTCTGTACACCAGCCTACCTTTCTCCTAAAATTTGAGTATCTGGATGATTTTTCTAAACATACCTGGACAGATTCTTTTCTTCTACCATTATATCTTCTTCTGGTGCTTCATTGGTTTCTTCTTCAATATAATTTTGATTTGATGTGGGAAAGTAATCCCCATCTTCCTCATTGTCATAATCTTCTGTTGATTTTATCTGTTTTGGATTTTTGCATGCTTCATCAACTACAACATCAATGCTTTCAACAATTTTCCCAAGTATTTTATTATAACATTTATATCCTTTACTTCTAGAAGAATAACCAAGAAGAATCCCTTCATCTGCTCTAGGTTCAAACTTACCAAGTTTTTCATCGGTCATTTTGTTAAAAAATTTGCTTCCAAAAACTTTAAAGTATTTTATAGTAGGAGTCTTACCATACCAAAGTTCATGTGGAGTTTGAGTGCTATTTACCCGAACATTTTCTTTGTTGAGAATAGTCACGACAGCGAATGCAGATTCACCCAAAAGGTTTCAGGAGTTCCAGATTCATCTAGCATGGCTCGAGCCATTTGTTGAATTGTTATGTTCATCTTTTCTACTACACTGTTTTGCTGAGGTGTTCTTGCAGTGGAGAATTCCCTTTTTATTCCATGTTGTTCACAAAAGTCAAAGAATTCATCCGATATAAATTCCCCTCCTCGATCAGATCTAAGGCATTTTATTTTTCAATCTAATTCATTTTCAACCAAAGCTTTGAAGGCTTGGAACTTTTCAAATGCTTCATATTTATGCTTTAGAAGACCTATCCAACACATTCTGGAAAAATCATCAATGAACAAAATAAAGTATTCTTCTCCACGAGGTGACTTTTTCCTTGTTGGTCCACATAAATCAGTATGGATAAGTTCAAGAGGCTTACTAGCTGACCCTTCTTTTTCCATGAAGTGAACTCTGGTTTGCTTACCGATTTGACATGGTTTTCATATTGTATTTTCTGGGATGCTGATATCTGGAAGATCATGAACAGCCTTGAGTTTCCATGCTTTTCTTATTTGAGAAAATCTTAGATGTCCCAATATTCTATGCCACAGCCAGTTTTCATCATTTTTGCTTAGATAGCATTGTTGTTGTCCTCATTTGAGTATGTATAAATTGTTTGGAGTTATTGTACCTTTGAACACAGTCTCTCCTATATCAAGCACACAAACAACACATCTGTTTGATCGAAACACCACTTCATTTCCTTGATCGCACATTTGACTGACACTCAACAGGTTATGCTTTAAACCATCTACATACATAACATTTTTAGCTCTAACCTTTTCTTTCAAGAAAAAAGAACCTTTACCTTTTATGACAATTGCAGTGTCATTTCCAAATGAGACATTCTTTTCCTTTTCTAAGGCATTATATGAGTGAAGTTTCTCTTTGTCACCCGTCATATGTTTGGAGCATCCACTGTTGATGTATCACTGATTTTCTTGTCCTTATGCATACAAGGTTATACCACATCTTTTTGTTTGAGATTATTTCCTTCCCCATATCTTGGAATTTAATGGTGTTTGCTCCTTTTGAGGTGTTTGCCGAAATTTTCTCCTGCATTCAAATTCTTCATGACAAAAGTTGTTACAAATTGAGCATTTTATTTCATTTTCAAGAGGAGAAAAGTTATTATAGGTACTTCTCTTGATCCCTATTACATTCCTTTGATTTCGTGCTTCTCTAGTCATGATGGTTTTGTAAGCAACGCATTGAGCAGCTTTGTGTCCAAAATTATGACATGAAAAACATTGCCCATTAAAGAAGTTTCTGCGAGAATCTATTTACCTGTTAATTATAGTTTCTATTGATATTCATCTTTGAAGCAAATTGAGTATGATTTGCCTAAGTTTGGTTGTGGATTCTTTTGATATTCATCCTTGGAGCAAATTGAGTATGATTTACCTGTTGATCAGCTTTATGCCTTTGCTGACGATTGTCATACTGTTCACTGGTCTTTGCCGCATCAAGATAGCTTTTTTTGGAGGTTGATGGCTTCTGCGATTGAGATGATTCTTCAGTATATCCAAGACCTGTCTTTATCATAGGAGAACGCTGGACTTTGATAATTTCATTTAAAGTTTTTGATCCTTTAGAAAATCTAATATTGAGATATTTTGTTTTCTCAAGATCTTTTCTTAGACCCACAATTTCACATTCTAGTTTTTCATTGTGTTTTTCTTTTTCAGCAAGTTTGTATGTCAAGGTATCTATGATCATATTCTTTTCTTCTAAACAAATTTTGAGTTTAGAGATTTCTTCATGAAAGTTTTCCTCTTCAAATGCATCCCAAAAATCATCATTGTCATAAGCCATGAGAATTCTATAATCATCACTATTAGATAAACCATCACTATCCTCTTCTAAACAATCCCAAAAATCATCGCTATCATAAGCCATGATAAGTCTGTAATCTTGACCAGTTTCATCTTCATCACTATTAGATAAACCATCGCTATCTTCATGAATATAGTAACTCCTTCTATTCACAACTTGTTTCCTATTCCCTTTTGCATATTCCTTTCCTTTTTCATATTTATCTTTATGAGGACATCTGGCAGCATAATGACCGACTCTACCACAAGAAAAGCATTTGAAAGGTAGCTTACCTCTAAACCTTCCAGAACCCCGTTGAAGCTTCTTGACAAAATTTACCTCATCTTCTTCTTCTGAAATGTGTCCTGATTCATTGTGTTCTTCCTTTTATTTTCCTTTTTCTGAAGCTTTAAATGTAGCTTCTCTCATATCTGATGGACCTCCTTTTCTCATCTCAAAAGCAATTAGGATTCCATGAAGCTGTGTCATAGTGATATTTTGCAGATCTTGTTTTTCTTCTATGGCAGGCACTTTTGATTCAAATTTAGCAGCGAAGTACAAGTCGATCCATGTGAAAAGATGTTCTGATGTCGAACATGGAAAGACAACGCTTGATTACCAGTCAATGATGTAAGTTGTTAACAGGCGCGAGAGGAATCACCGATAATGATGATGACCCTCAAGGTACTGCAGTACAATTAACGTGGTGTGAGTACATGAGATGATGTCGAACACCGCGTAAAATCTTTCGGTCGAAGGCCATTGATGTAAGCCTGCCGTCGGAAGTGAGAAACTTGCCATTGAGGTATGCAAGCTTCAAAGTACTGAAAGGGTTGTTCCTAAGTCAACTTATTGGATAATGAGCTAATGTCGACAAGAAGTGACCCGTCATAGGAGGGCCTTAATGAATCCCACATCTATGACATGGAACGGAGCAAATGATTTTGTGGAGTTGAAAACGATCTGATGATATAAGGTTCAGGGTGGCAGTCATGAAAAATGGAGAGTGAAGGTATTGCAGCGGATGAGGCGTTAGCTAGGTTGGTGAATTCTCTGAGCAACTTCTCTTGAACTTACCAGTGACACTAAAATGGATTGGTAGCATTAACCCCAAGGTGTATGGTATGGCGGACCAATGGTGATATGACCGGTGAACGGAATAACCCAACCCGACTCAATCATGGTGACGGAGTGAAAATGTCATGTTCAAGAGTGACTTGAAACCAATGAAGCTGTTCAAATTTTCTTCCCTTTTTCCCCAATCATTGCTGACCAGTACCTCTTTATTTTTGTCAAGCTTGAGGAGGATAACATATGCTTGTTCTATAATTTTCCCTTTGGGCAAACCTGTCGCTGTGTTTTAATGAGCCTACGACAGTGAAACTCGCTCTTGTCTGCATGGACAAGTTTGTCGCTCCAGTGGTCCTTTTTCGTAATGTAATCCCTTAAGTCCGAAAAATTATTTAATAATACAAAAGGGATGAATTTTTTTATAGTTTTAACAAGCCGAACAAGACAAGCGCTCGATATTTTTGTGTAATAATCCCTCGGGTCCAAAAAGATTAAAATCTAGAGGAGGGATGGCACTTCCGATCACTTTAACGAGCTGGAGAGGCCAATTGCTCGACAATCTTTTCATATTTTACGAGTCAGATGAAAAGAGCTTAAAGGAGACTCAGTTTTGAGGAATGAGTGATGTTTTTGGATAGCAACTGGTTCCAGGTAAGGTTTGGAACTTTTCAATCATGGCAGTGTAAAGAAGGTGGCTAATAGAATCACTTGTCGCAGCTGTTCCTCAAAAGGGTAAACAATCAAATGGAGGCGTATGATCGGCTAAAAAAGAGTGGAGGTGATGGTAAGAACACGACCAAGGTTCAAAAGCTGATAATTATGCAATCGCAAAGATTATTTACTGAAGGTGGGGTTCATTTTTTAATGAGCTTAAACTCTGGGGGAACATTTGCTCATTGCTAGGTTTATTTTTTAACGAGCTTGAACTTTGCGTAAAACTGCTCATGGCTAGGTTTATTTTTTAACAAGCTTGAACTTCGCGTAAAACTGCTCGTGCCAGTCGTATAATAAGGATGTCTCATCAGTAGGTTCATTTTTTAGGGAGCTTGCCCCATGCGCAACTTTGCTCCTAAGCCTTTCGTTATGCAAGCTAGGAACGACCAACCTACGAGTTTAAAGGGTTAAGAGCCTACAAACTAAGAAAATAAATGGTCACTTTTCACTTGCATGCAAAAAGGTTTGCATGCCCCTAGGTATAAAGTAGATTTTCCAGGCCACCATATGGAAGTTCTTGCATTAGCAAGATTGTTCCATCCACGTCACAAACAAAACACTTCCTTGGCGATGTCCATCGAAATGGACAAAGGTGACTGTTGTCAGTGCCAATCACATAACCTTTGACAGGGGAATCCTTTTCCAGTCCAAATCCATTTTCCTAAATGGACAGGGGTATCAGACTAGTCATATTCCTACGCGGAAACCTACCTTATATATGGGGTTTTCCTACCGAAGCAGACCAGGGTGCATGCCTCCTGGGTTTCAGTCACAATCACCGAATCACTCGCGATCATCAGGTGGACGGACTGGAGATTGATTAGACATTCCTTGTGCAAAAAGACCAGTTAGGGATGGCATTTGACTAATATTTGTGTTTGAACCAGGGAACGAAAGCTGATCAACTAGGTGGACCACTCTGCCTTCATGTGGAAAACACATCATCAGAAGAGTTAGGAAACGATAGCTCCCATGCTATAAATGTAGTCACGCCCAAGGAGTAGATTGTAATCTAGAGGTCCTTGGACTAACATCACGTTTAGATGAATGGTTTTCCTTCTCAAAGTTATAGGCAAATTTGGAAGGATCCCTAACGGTCAACTGGTTCCTTTGTTGAAGCCTGTCAGATTTCGAATCTCAAGCAGAAGCGATGGCGAACCAAGTGCTTTCCAAGCAGTTGAGGAAAGGATACTCACAAAAGCCCCTTCATCTGTGATAGTACCAACCATGATCATTCTGTAAGCTTGTACTATGATTCAGAATGGTACATTAGATGGTAGGCGGGGTCTTCCTAGTAGATTCCAATCGAAGGAAACGACTAGGTTGTTTGGAGGAGGGACCGAATAAACGGTCGGGTAAGTCTCTGGCGAACTTCCTTCCTGCAGTAAAGGAATGGGTAGATTGCCCCCATGTTCATCGGAGTCTGTGTTTACGAAAAGAATTTGAACATTGTCCTTCTCATTCTCTTTGGTGACAGTATCATCTGAAGGTGGACCCTCTGAAGACAATATTGGGTTGATTGTCGTCTCGACCTGTTAACATGGTCCGGTGTGGAATCAGAGGGTCTATCTTCAATGATAGGTGCTTCAACCGACAGTAATGGTGTGTCAGTCAAATTTTCAACTAGCGATGGACTGGGCAGGAGTTTCTTCTATCCAGAAGGAAGTCGCTGTGGTGAGGCAGGACAGTTATCCAAGACTCTTTTAGCTTCATCCAGGAAAGGACAATGGTGGAGGGCATGATCTCCTTTGCACAGTATACAAGGAAATTTAGATCTTCCTTTTTGTCCATTGACTTCGTTTCCACTAGTTGACGGTGTGCTTACAACATGATCATCGGCGATTGAAGACAATGGATTGTGTAAGCGAGGAGACCAGTCCCTCAGGATCTATGGGATGCAGGGAAAATCTCGATGATAGTGGTCTCCCTTGCAAATGACACTTTGAGATTTAGGTTTGGAAGGTGCAGTGTGTGGATTTTCACCAGACGATGCACGGTTTCCCCCTTTCGTCGTTGGATTCTTCTTCTTCTTCTCCTTCCCTTTCTTCTTCTTCTCAATTACTTGGTTTTTAGCATTACTAGCTTCACCAAGAGAAGAGGAAGAAGGAGAGGGAGAAACAAATGAAGTAGAAGGTGGGGGAGCGACCTCAGGTTCATCTGGTTGCTAATTTGATTGCTGAGGAATTGCGGTGTTTGAACGACATAGGTCGAGAAAAGCCATACTGGCAGGCCAATTGTGAGTCCTAGAAGGGACAATGTAGCCATGTGTGGAGCACTAACATCCCCCCAAGAAGAGAAAGGACTAGGATTTCCCCCAAGGGGAAATCCTTGATTTGTAGACTCCATTTTCTCAACCTAAGATCAACAAGGGAATAGTGACATTATTCCAATTAAAATAAATTTTATGACGCTTTGACACAACTTGCTTTTTCAATTTTTAAGAGTTGAGGAAAAGCTAAAGATGACTCTAGTCGCCTTCGATTTTTAATGAGCTTGAAGTGACAAATGCTCAGATGGACCTTTTCTTTTAAGGAGTTTGAAAAGGAACGAAAGTGACTACTCTAGAAATCTAGACAGAAGGATTACCAAACCAATCGCAAAACTGCAGAATACTTTTTACAGTACAGCAGTCAATCTTCCCGAATGCTGTGTTCAGTACATTGCGATCGATAGGGCGACAGACACAGCTTCCTAAGGATAAAGGATGTAGCCTATTGTGGTCTCCCAATATATACTCGACGTTATGTGGGAGCACAAGCCCGTACTGGCACTTGTCATCTCAAAGCGGAGGAATCACCCAACCTACGATGAAAGCAATAGTTACCAGGCTTTACGACGCCGGAATACGTCTCTAGCCTAGACTTGTAAATGTTGTGCATTAGGTTCCAAAGAATTTTTATGTTCATTGAATTTTATTTTACAGTTGATCTTTCTGAAGAAGTTTTCCTTTAAGGTTCACCGCGTGATGTAGATATACAATTCCTAAATATGCAATCTAAGATGATAAACAATCATTTACTTTCTTTTTGTAATGAAAATCCTAGCTACTAAGGAAAGAGAAATGAAATTCTTTCAACATAGAGCAGAGAGCACACACTAGATGCACTTTTCCTAAATCAACTTCAGCATGCAGTGTTAATGCAAACGCACATGCATGTATTGTTTTTTAGTTTTCTTAATGTGAGAATGACAAAAGGAAAACTAAGTATAGATCTGAACTATCTTCTTTCAAAGCGACAGTACTAACAATTTTATTTTCAAAAAAAGAAAGTAAGGTCAAGTCGACACTTTGTGATTTGGAATTTAAAAATATTTTCGACACTTTAAATACTAATGATTCAAATCAAATACAATAGCAAAAGTGTAATGGACTATCTAAAAGAGGAATGCTTTGTGACACTCTTTTTCTTGACTGAAAATGACACTTGTGACACTTTCAAATCGAAGGACAATAGTTCGATTAAGCTACTATTTGCAAAGGAGAACTGTAAATGATGAAAAATACATAAAAAACATTCACAATTCCTTCTAATGGAGGTTGAATAATGCAAAGGAAGATGGTTTCAACAGAGATATACTGATCATAGACAACAAAACTACTTAATAAAGCTGAAGACAGTGAAGAAAAACCAAAATCTGGAGGCAGAAACAGTCTTACTCAATCATCGCACCTGTAACACAGGGAAACAGGGATGCATCTCACCTACAACACATGGGAGGTGCGATGCATCCAGGTTGCCAAGAAGAGATAGTGCGATGGACCAGAGATGAAACTGTGCTTGGTTTTCACTCACAGTTTGCAGCTAAGTTCAGGGATTTAGGCTGAGCTAATGATTGTTAGTAAACACAAAGTATAGGGGCCGATATAATGAGGTTATTTGAGCTACCACTAGGGCACTTAGGATGTTTGCAAGTTAGATGTTCAGTTCATAAACCAACCCAAAGATTGACTGAAGCAGCATTGATCTACTTTGCAGTTGCATACCAAAAGCAGTTCGAAGGCTAGTTGGCTTAAATTCAAGCTCTATCTGTGGTTTATAAAGCAAACAACAGTAACAAAATAAACAAACTATTTTCTCCCAGTGGAGTTGCCATTTTGTTATCAGGAAAACTAGTGTCAATTCGGAGCTGCTAGTCCCACTAAGAGTGTAGCTATCTTAGAAACAAACAAACTAAAGTTACTTGTGTTTTCCTTTATGGGAGATAGATAATAGAGAAGAAGAGAGTACCAACCTCAGTATTTCACTAGTCTTCTTGCTCATTTCCTCTCTCCCTTGATAGAACTTTCGCCACTCCTTTCTCACTTGTCCCACTTCAAAGAACACTTGTAGATTTAAAGCAACAAAATACCATCAAAGTATAGAGATCTATAACCATAAACAATGTAGGATCAGATGTACATTAACCATATAAATGCATATACAAATACAAGATTCAGAGATATACAAGCATATGGAGGAAAACTCAAATAGCTTTATTGATAGAAGTAGTAGAAGAGAGGATTACAACCAAGCTATCTGATCCAGCATCATCCTCCCAGCATGAAAGCCCTCTTCACCTCATACAAAGCAAGATCACCCAACAATGTCTTCAAAGAGAAACCAACAACACTTCCTTGCAAATTACAAAATTCTAGCCTTTGGATCTCTAGGATGAGGGATCCATATATAGATGTTTACAAGAGAGTGAGTCAGCTTCTAGGATTTTGATTAGTGTCATTTCACTGATAGTTCTTGGTTCCACTTGGATATTTCAGATCTCTTACTCATCCCTGGGCGAATTCAGAGAGGCAAGTGTCATATGAGCAGTTTCTAGAAGATTCTCTGGGTTTCCACCTAGCAAACTTCTTCTGCCATTTGTCTACTCTCACTCATCGTACCCTATAGAAGGGCTTTCCAGTATGCATCACACCCCCCATGTGTAATAGGTGAGATGCATC
The DNA here is from genome assembly GCA_031772625.1 of Pinus tabuliformis. Lineage (NCBI taxonomy): Eukaryota > Viridiplantae > Streptophyta > Pinopsida > Pinales > Pinaceae > Pinus > Pinus tabuliformis. The sequence continues at coordinate 1,528,584,025 of CM062818.1, read as the reverse complement.
ACACCCTATGCATGGAGCATTCTGTATGGTCCTATTTTGACCAGTTCTGAGTAGTTTTTCATGGAGAACTTCTGGGAGATGATGTAATCAACTGACCTTGTTCCTTTAGGGTATGAAAAAACACTTTTAGGGGTTTAGAAGCCCTTGCTTTATGGATATATGTGATTGGGGTTGCAGTGCCCAAATATGTCTATAACACTAAGGTAATTTCCTTTATTTCTTCACCTAGATTCTTCATACAATCAACAACCTCATCTATACGTAAGAAGTAACTAGCTATACTCTCATCACTATGCATCTTAAGAGTTTCATATTGAATTCTGAGAGTTTGAAGCTTAGCACATTTTACCTGAGAGTCTCCTTCGTAGCTCTGACCGATTTTGTCCCATATCTCTTTGGTTGATTTGAGATGCATGACTTTGACAAATTCTGATTGTGATAAACTTCCCAATAAAGTATTGACAGCTTTAGCATTGGTTTCATATTGCTTTTTACCTGTCGTGCCTGTAGGAATTGTTGTTGGAAATTTATATCCTCCTTCCACAATTTCCCAAACATCTGTTCCAAGAGATTGTGGATAGGCTTTGGTTCTTATTTTCCAATAAACAAAGTTGCTCCCATCGAAGATTGGCAGTCTGATGGATCCCATGCTTTTTTGATTATTCATCTTGATGGATCTTCCTTCAAGCAATCAAGCTTCTTCTAAAGGACCTTCTCTGATACCAATTCTTGGAAATAATACTGAGAGGGGGGGTGAATCAGTATTATCAAAACAAGAATTGTTCTTTTTCATAATCAGATTTATATACACTACTTCAGAGAGGGGAACTAGCATGTACACGCAACTATCTTTAAGGAAACCAGTGTTTATGTAGTAAACTTATGATTCAGTTAATTCATCATATGTTGATCTTTAATCAGTGCATCAGTACTTCATCAATCATTAAACAATAACCATGTGTAGTATAAACATAATAAACTATTACACATAAGAAACACACATGAAAAACAAGATTTAAGGTGGAAACCCAATGTGGGTGAAAACCACCTGCTGTTGTCATCTCTGTCTTCTTTTAATATAAGAAAATATGTCTGCAATCTTGTATTGGTGCAGACTCATACCAATACGCAGGCTTCTACCTACAGAAGGTTACAACCTTCTCTCATTCTCCAGCTTCTACTGGAAGGGAGCTACAACCCCCTAGCTCTTGTACTAGCCAATATGTTTACTAGTATGTAGGTGCCAGCCTACAAAAAGCTCCACTCTTCCACCAGGGACTACATTTCATGAATTTTAAGACTGGATGCTCCTGGCACATATCAAGACATATGAAGACCTTGACTCATCAATAACCCATTAGAAATTTAGAAACTCAAAGTTCATCAACCAACATGCAATTAATCTGAAACAATCAGATCATTGCCATCAGAACACTTTTCTGAACCAAGAAACCTATATAAACATTCAAAACCAACTGAAACCTCAAAAATTCATGTGTCAGACTGTATACGCTACTTCAATGAAGAAAATCTGCATGTATACACTACTTCCTTTAGCCCAACCTGCGTATACCTCTAAAGATTCTGAATCATAAAATCTTTGAATCACAAACTGTACCAACCAATAGTGTACTGAAAATATACTGTCAACTTACAGAACTTTACACAGGCAAGCAATAGAAAACACTTCTTCTCACTTATACAATCAATCAAATATCAACCTCTTTATGAATTCAGATCTAAGAAGACTTCATTGACAGACAACAATAAAATAGCAACAACAATAAATCATCAATACTGATTTGATAGATCAATCATCTCTGAACATCAAGCCTTTCTTTTGTATGTGCTACTTGAAAGAAGAGAACCTGCGTGTATACGCTCTTTTGTCGAGACGAACCTGCATACAGATATGCAAATATTGACTCAGAACTTTGCTGCAATTCCACACTTCAGACAAACCCAGATCATGATAGATAATGAATAAAACGGACACAAAACATCATACCTAGCCTCAACCAATATCAGATCATTCAAGAATAAGTCATTTCATGTCTCATGATCCTGATCCAATACTGAACTCAAGATGCACATAAATATTTCAGATCTAGTCCCAAACATAACCCTACAACATAAAATATACTTCAGATAGAAGTATTCCTTATAATCTTATTCACTTGCACATCTGGCCTTATGATCCTCTCTTCTTTATATAGTTTTTGGCCTTTCTCAATACCATGGACCGAATCCACTTAGGATCAATACCTTGGATCAAATACCACAGACCGAATACCTCGAACTAAATACCTAGGGTCAATATCATGGTCCAAAGATACCTTGGACCAAATACCTCGGACCAAAACCATGGTTTTCAACATGTACGCGCTTTGCCTTCTATGGGAGTGCGTGTGTACGTTATATGCTATTTCTGTTCTGAGTACCTGTGTGTATACGTTGCTTGGACTAAGTGAACCTACGTGTATCTCTTAAACTGCTCTTACATCATCTTCTTCCTTCAACTTCTTTATCCTGATCAATAGACCTTAGTTCGATCTTCGTGATCATCTGTACCACTGCCCTTTTGCCTCTTAATATTCCTATTAGCCTCTTATCAAAACTGAGTTGACCTGTAGTGTTGCCATCAAGGACAATACTTGTATCATAATGCCAACACATCAAACTTAATATAATGAAGACCATTCACCATGTTCTACTTTCTCAACAATAGCTGACCCTAAAAATTCAGATGTCCTATCCTTAAATGACAAAGCTTACTATTCGCTTGCTCTATTGCATTCAAACTTTGTGAATTACTTGAATCAAATGAAAACTTGAAAATTATATCTTCAATTATTTCATCTCTTGCTACAATTGCATTTCGATTCAACTTATCCATGATTAAGCACTCTTTATTATCAAACACTAACTTGTAGTTTTGCTCCATCATCTGTCTTAAAGAAAGTAGGTTCTTCTTCAATTTTGGTTTTAACAAAGTGTACTCAAATAATTTCTTCTTCCCATGAAATGTTGGTATTGCAATTGTACCTTTCCCTTTCACTTCATAAACACTATCATCACCAAATATAAATTTACCAGAATAATTATCATTAATTTTGGTAAACAACTCCTAAGATGTCATATGAGTTGAACATCCTCAATCAAATATACAATGCATCACTTTCTTCACTACGTGTCATCAAACTTGAGATAAAGAGCTTCTCATTCTTATTTTCATCAACAACTATATTAACACCCTTATGCGCCATATATCACATTTTTGCATAACGATCTCTTTCAATATGGCCATATTTTTGGAAATAATAACATTGTGGTCTTCCACTTCTTATACCTTCATCTCTTCATCGTCCTCCTTCGCGAGATCCATCTCTACCTCTTCCTCTAAACTGACTAGGACTCCTTCCTCTGTCTCTCGAAGGAGATTCATTTCCTTGTGAATTATGTTGATTTCTATTCGATTCTAATTTTGATATTGACCCCTACTCCTTCATCTTCCTTTATGCTTTGCAAAAAAAGCATGTTCTACTTGCTCAAATGGTTGATTTTCTTCAACAATTAATAAGAATCCACTCAATTCATCAATTTCCATTGTATTTAAATCATTGGAGAACATAATACTAGTGGTGACCATCTGAAACTTGAGTAGAGCACTTCTTCTCAATCAACCTTCTTTCTAGAACATATTCACCTAATGACCTCGTTTGATTAACAAAATCTTGCATTTTTGTGATGTATCATGAATGGATTCATTAATTTGTATATGGGCATTTTCAAAATTCCTCCTTAATGTTTGCAATTTAGCTATAGCCACACCTTCATATGTGTTCTTTAAGATATCATGCTTCCTTGGATGATACTACAACATTGATTCTTAGAAATATAGATTCTTCAATAGCACTCCCAATAAGTGAAAGTGCTTCATTAACTTTCATAATAAGTTCCTTTATAGATTTATCATAATCATCACTAAATACTTTGAATACATCAAGAGAAAGCATAGTATATCCATCAATTATAAGTTCCCATAAATCTTTAGTGATGAATATAGGTTGCATGTGTTTGCTCCAATAAAAATAATTTGTGTCAACACGTTTAAGCAATACAATAGTGCTTGTCACTATTAGAAAATAAGAGAGACAGACAAAAAATGCACAAAATAACACAATGTGTCTCACATGGACCCGTGACAAGAACCAAATGTCCCAAAAATTAGGACTCAACCACCACCACAAAATATCTTTTTTTTTATTAATAATTGAGTACAATGAAGAGCTAAAAAAACTCAGTTCTATCAAATATTGAGCAAAACTACTTCAAGACTTCCTATCTTAATACATTTTTTCAATAACTTCCTATCTTAATACATTTTTTCAATGAATAAAATATCTCTTAATGAAAAAAGAAAAAATTATATAATCATAAAATATATAAAATATCTTTAAAAAAAAAAAAATTCCCACGTTTATAATTTAGGTACATAAAATAAAATCCATTTAAAAATTCCTACATATAAAATAATTTGCTTTTAAAACCCTCCACTAATTCTCTCTCCTCAAACTTTTCCAGAAATAAAAAATGGAGAATCCTTACTCCACTTTTCACCTTCACTCCACTCTTCAGGTTCAATGTAAGAAACAAACTTTTCATATTTTTTTAAACTTCAAACTTCATGCCATTTAATCTTTTGAACTTCATGTCCAACTTGAAGAAGGTCCACCGTCATTGACATAACTGCTAATATTTTAAAATTTTCATGCTTTACATTTCTCCAATGCAGGTTTCTCTAACGTTAATCTCATCGATGCACCTCAGCACTTCAAATATGAAAGATCCATAAGATTTTCACACACTCCACATTGGTTTCATGTTGGCTCACCGCAGATCTTTTTGTTTGGAAGACCAGTCTCCACACTCAGGTCTCCATGCTCCATGCAGGGAAGTCTGCTTTCTTGATTTCAAAAGAAGAATTAAAGGACACGCAGCTCCAACAAACACAGGTCTACACATTGATCCACACAACCCGCAAGATTCCAAGACATCTACAATATGGCTGGGATTGATCTACATTAAATACTTTGGTTTTTTTTTTAAATCATGACTTTGAAATTGCAAATAAATAAATAAATGGTAGAGCAACAATTAAGCTTCTGGAGAAATGATTCACCCATAATAATATTATGGCTCCACGTAGATATGTTCTTCATGCACATCAATTGTCCAACGCAACAACACACACCACGCTGCAATATCAGGTTTCTCACATGCTCTGGCTTCTACACACGCTACTCAAACATATTATAACGTTTATACAGGCTTCAAAGTCACAAATTTCCCAACTCTTTGGCAATGGCTCTGATGCTAAATGAAGAATCGTATCAACAAAAACAAATAATAGAGGAAAATCATTTAACTATACTGCACACAAGTTCCCACAGTTTTTATTATCAATGGTATATATTTATACATGAGGTGAGGAGAGGTATGTCATCTTTTATAATCTCTTAGTTATTTGGTATAATCTCTCAACAATCACTCCATAAATATCTCATCAGTCATTCCACAAATCTCTCACTAAAAATAACAACATCAATCATTTCAAATGAATCATTATTCCAATAATGATTCAACATATTCAAACAATCATCCTTCATTTCCTAAATCAAAATTTTCTTCAATATTTTTTTTATCCAAATCATAATACTTGAACCTCTATAAGTTGTATTGAAGGCACACAATATAATATTATGAGCTTTTTCCCTCCCTCTAGGACATTCTAAATAGTTCTTCCCGTTAATCCTTAGTTCCACAATAATCCTGATACTCTTCTAGAAAGGTTTTCTTCATTTCATCCCATGAAGAAATGGATGCACCACCAAGTTCCATGAACCATCTTAATGCAATTTCCTTCATAGTAGCAGGGAACAACTTTAATTTCTAAGAACTTCAAAATTAATCATAACTTCGACATAAAAATTGAATTCAAAAAGAAAAGTGCTTGGATTTTCACTAGTTGTTCCCTAGAAATTTGGGAGGGGTGACAAAGAAATTTTATTCATTAGAGATTGCCCCTACATGTTCCAAATTGAGAATTAAAAGGTGGTAACTATCTCATCTTTCATCTGATTTTTCCAGAAAATTTGAGGGCATTGCAAGGTTGTTTCAGGTACATGTTCTTGTCTTGGTTGTGAAAGATTATATAAAAGTTGCTCAAGATGCTTTACAACATTGTTTGAATCTAGGATAGAATGATCAAGAGGCTTCTTCTTTGGAGTTAATTCTTGATATTCTAAATTATGTCCATCTATATGGCACATGTCTAACCATAGATCCTACACTTAATAATTCACACACACATATAATTCTTAAAATTCCTGACAATACATATGCACACCAAATCTTTGAAATAATTAATTACTAAAACAAAATAATTACAGGGTAATTGTTGGCCCAATGATTAGCCTCTCATTCCTCACACTCACTTGAGCACACACCTCTACATACATCATGCCTCATGGCTCACCTAATTTATACAGATGATCCAGATTTAAACAGGAACGCAAAAAATCACAGAGATAACCATAAACACAGAAATGTAGCAGAAATAATACTTCATTTCATTACTGTAAAACACTGAAATATGCTTGCAAATAGAAATGGAAATAAACCAGCTAGGGCGATGGTAGCTTATCTCTGAGAAGAGATTTGGCGGTTACATGCCTCTCAATTGTGTTACAATGAGGCTCGAAGGCCTATTTATTGTTGAGAAACAATGGAAAACCCTTAACATCACAAAACCTAACCTAGAAGATGAAACGCCAAATTGTGGACCCCGTTTTGGGTAAGTTGGTACATCAACTTCCCGGGGTCGTAACTTTGGCACCCGATCTTCGTTTGACGCGTACAATAGCTCGTTAGAAAGATCTATCTGAGCACTACAACTTTGGGAAGAAAAACACTGGTCTATGGACCCATGTTACTCCCAGATTTCCCAAAAAACATCGTTTAGGGCCTCAAAACGGCTCTGAAAGTTCAAGACCCAAAAAACTGCTAAAAATAGTAAATTGTGCTACAATTACAGAGATTGAAAAACTGAAAGAGACAGTTGTGGGGATCCAAGTAGGATAGGTGGGTGGCCACCAACATCCCCCTGGATCATTCCTCCCCCCTTAGGAAGCAATGGTCCCCATTGCATTGAGTTCCTCCATTTGTTGAACTTGGTCTCTGGTGAGCTGTTCTGCAATCTCGGATGTGTCCAGTAATGGTGGGAAGCATGGTCAAGGGTGGTACACATTGAACACTTGGTGCAGGCAAAGGAATGGAGGAATGTTGTGCTCCAAAGCATTGTTTCCCACAACCTTGGTAATGTTGTAAGGACCATGTCGGAGTGGTCTGAGCTTCTGATGTGCGCTCTTGTAAAGCATTATTTCTACATATGTAACCAAACTTTGTCGCCCACCTGAAATTTGTGTGGTGCCCCTGTGGGTGAGAGAAGTTGTTCCTGTGTTCTTTCGTGACCGTATCCCTCTGCTGTTGTTGTTTCGTGGAGGAACCCTTCGTGGGGGTCATGGATGTGACGACAATCTTCCCTTACTTTGGGAGCAAACCAGACAGAAAATGAATTTCCTAGTCTGGGAGATGAACTTGTTACATTTCTTAGTAGTGATCAAAGAGGTGGTAGTAAGTGGGGCTACCTCTGGTATCCTGTATAATGAATTACACAAAGAAATAATGACAACATGAAGCCTTGACTCATACACAATATGTCGCCTCCACAAGTATGGTCGGTCTAATAAAACATCACAAACATCCAGAGGTGTAACATCACACAATACCTCATCTGTGAAGGCCTCGATGCTGTAGGGAAAGCGACATTGCTGTTGGACTCGGATATCTCGTCCTTCATGAAGCCAACCGATGTTGTACGGCTACGGGTGTGGTGTTGTCGGTAGGCCCATCCGCTTCATGGCCTCTGCTAAAATGAGGTTCTTTTGGTTGCCACTGTCGACAATGAATTACAGCGGCGAACCCTTCACCCACATCTGTGAGTGGAAAATATTCTCCCCCTCCTCTGGATCTTCGAGCTCATTCTTCTGGATCTCGGCGGTGGCAACAATGACGCTGAGCTCCGCATCAATGATCTGCTTCCCTTTGCCATTCCCCTTGTCGGGTTCTGACTCGGGGTCGAAACAAGCATCTGATTCTGAAGCCTTCAACTCGGCCACCAATGACTGCTTGGTCCGACACTCACTTGTGTTGTGAGTGGGGCTCTTATGGAACTCACACCACTTTCTTGTGTCCTTCTTCGACTTTGTGGTGTTGTTCTTTTCTTGTGACTTCGACGGGTTGTCTTGGGTCACCCTGCCTTGGCTTTGTCCTTTAGTCTTTGAATTCGCCGATCCAAAGTCTCTCTTCTTCTGTTTGAATTTTTGCTCGATTTTGACAGTGTATCGATACGTTGTGCCGAGTAGGAGATGTTCAGGAACTCCATCTCTTCCTGGATGTATCTATGTAGGCAGTCGCGGTATTTGAGTACCAGATGTAGCTCAGAATCTTTGATACCCAACTGTGTGCGAAGGGTATGAAAAATGTTTGTGAACTCCAGCACATCTTGGTCTCGTCCCTGCCACAGCGTGGTCCACTTTATGTATTTGTCCTCATAGCTTTTGACAGGGTAGTACTGCTCCTTGATGGCATACCGAAAGGAATTCCAAGTAGGTGCAGCTGAGAACAATGAGTCTGTACTTTCATCCTTATGCTCACAGTAGGTTACCCACCAATCCTTGATGTGGGGGGCTACTTCGAGAAGAGCGAAAACAATCTTTTCCCGACTCAAAAATTCATGAACAGAAAAATAACCCTCTAGCAGATTTAACCATTTATCTACGGCATATGCGTCTATCTGACCCTCGAATATGGGGATTTCAAAATTAACTTGTACCTTAAAGGGCGTGGCGTTTCCAGAGTAGCTGCTAGAAGCCGATGCGTCGCCTCTCGGTAGCTGCTGAAGGATCTAGGCAAAGTCATCCATCATCGCATTCCTTTGTTGCTTGAGGGCTTCTTCGAACAAGATTTTGATAGGATCTCCTGCCCCCTCATCTTTCTTTTCATCCGCCATGGGAGGTCGTCGGCATTTGCAAGGCTGGTCTTACAAAGGTTCGACCAATTCAAACCCTAACTCCTTATATCTCGACCTCGTTGGGGACATGCAAAGAAAAACAGAGAAAAAAATAGATCGCTCTAATACCACTGATCCAGATTTAAACAGGAACGCAACAAATCACAGAAATAACCATAAACATATAGATGCAGTGGAAATAATACTTCATTTCATTACCGTAAAATACTGAAATATGCTTACAAACAGAAATGGAAATAAACCAGCTAGGGCGATGGTAGCTTATCTCTAAGAAGAGATGTGGCGTCTACATGCCTCTGAACTATGTTACAATGAGGCTCGAAGGCCTATTTATTGTTGAGAAACAATGGAAAACCCTTAACATCCCAAAACCTAACCCTAGAAGATGAAACGCCAAATTGTGGGCCCCGTTTTGGGTAAGTTGGTACATCAACTTCCCGGGGTCGTAACTTTGGCACCCGATCTTCGTTTAACGCCTACAATAGCTCATTAGAAAGATCTATCCGAGCACTACAATTTTGGGAAAAGCAACATCGGTCCACGGACCCATGTTTCTCCCATATTTCGCAAAAAACGTCGTTTAGGGCCTCAAAATGGCTCCGAAAGTTCAGGACCTAAAAATATGCTAAACATATTAAATTGTGCTACAATTATGGAAACTGAAAAACTGAAAGAGACAATTGTGGGGGTCCATGTAGGATAGGTGGGTGGCCACCAACATCCACTTAGATCAACATATGGATTAGAACCCAAGGTAGGTTCTAGATCCCTAAACTAACTCCCAAAATATCTCTCTTGATCCCTAAAATCTCTCATCTAATCCCTTATCCCTAGATAAGAGCCAAATATCCCTTAAATCTCTCAAACCTTCCAAAATACTCTTGAATCTTCTCCTATTTACAAGAATTATCATTTTCTCCTAAAACTATAGAAAAATACATTAATTAATTAAATCCTAACTTTGAGAACTAACTCCTCTAGTAAATATTTGAGCTAGGTTAGATGCACCTGCATCAAACTCCCTAGTAAACACCAGTCTTCATAAGATGATAAAACTCCTCCTGGATCCCAAACTTTCATTTGCAGTAAATCAGTTGCTTTATCATGTTGTTGATGTTCTGTGTTTGTCATTTTCTGTTTTCCAGGTTTCCAAACTTTATGTTGTAGTTGTCCTCCCTCTTTGTTGATGTATACTTGCTCAGTTATTAGTAATCTATTGTCATCATTGTTTTTTCTTTGTTCAATGAACATCTTTTGAGATTCTTCCAACATCAACTTCTTTATCTCTTTAATTTTGATATCTAACTTGTCTTCCAGCTGGTGTGTGTTACTATGTCTTTGTTGAACTTTGTTGTCCATATCTACGCTCCTGCTGCACCAAATTTGTTGATTTGAAGGTCTGTTGTAATCCACCATAATGTCCTTTACGTAACACGCTGGATTCGGATTTTCCAACCATTCTTCTAGGAACTTTAGTTCTGTAGCAATATTTTTCATGTTGACATTTGATCCATTTATTTGATGATCATTTTTCATTTCATCAACAATTTCTATTATTTTTCCATCTTTAGCATCCTTGGGCTTCATTTCTTTATCTATTTTTTTTTCATTATTACTACATACAAAGTCAATATTAGCAACATATCCTACATTCACACACCAATTGTTAGATTTAAAACCAGCATAGATTTTATCTTCCATCAATGATTTAGTTATCATACGTGGATATTTTGAACAATTGGTGGTGCCATCTATGGGAATCGAACCTGTGTTCACATCATCATCGTTCTATTCAAGCAATGGTCCTTGCTCAGGTTCATAAATGTATACATTCGTCTGGAGTTTCTCTGCTTCCCTTAGCTTATGTTTTTTTCTTAACCACTTGATTGGCCATTTAACTGTCCTCTTTATTACCCATCCATGTCTCTGATTTTGTAGTAGCTCCATCGTCATGTCGTTAATTCATCGATCTCCTTCTCAATTTCTTCATCACTAACACCAATTGCTATGACATCTCTGTAACTTTTCTCTGGATCTTACAAATGACTTTCCATGGTCATCTCCATTTCCTTCTTTCACAACTTCACCTTGTTCAGTGCAATCGAACTAGCACTTTACCAAGTTACTTCCTCTAACTTGGTCAAGGGTTCACTTCGCTTGAACTTTCTTTCTGAACACTCCTTGCTCCTCTGCTTCCTTTGTTGCAACAACTACAATATCTCTTCAAATTGTCTTCACAATATATTGACCAAACTTTGTGTGTTGGGATCTACCGATCATGCACCCATTGCATTTAATAAACTTTGACTTTGGATCAAATACAAGATAAACATATTTACTTCACTACACTCACTTGAATTCACACTCATCACCACGCAAGCTTCATCATGACAAACTTATAAAGTATGAACACACTTAATTCAAATATTTAATTTCTCCATACAACAGCACATATCACTAAATATACTATTATGCTTAACTTAAATATATAATAAATGATAAAGAGCACTTATTATCTTTCTAAGCACTTTTTCTCTTTCTCTGTCGACAAAGGAATTACTATAATAATAATTCTCATGAACTTGTTCACCAGGAATTACTATAATAATAATTCTCATGAACTTGTTCACCATTTTTTTATAAACCATGTACGTATACCATTTCATACATTATCATCATTACAATCTGTCAATAAACAACTTACTATTTATCATTCAACCATATGATTTTCTCATTCCTTAACCACTTATCCTCAAATCACCATGTTTTACAACATCAATTTAAGTTTACCATTTACTTTAACTTATACTTTTACTATTTACTTTCACATTTAATACAACACCTTTACTTTTTTACTTTTACCACTCATTCCCTCTTCAACATAAGTTATTTTGAAGAGTGGAAAATAATAGAAAAAATAATATGGGAAATTATGTTGTAAAATTACATCTTTGAAACCTTGAAGTTGGGCGCATTCTCCAATGATTGCCCGCAGTAAAATTATGATTGCATTCAGATCAAAAATTTATCCATTCATACACAACCTTGGCATTCAAGCTTTTATGCAAAATCTAATTTTTAGCTCAAAACGATTGTAGCATCAATTCTTTTAGTTCACTCCTAGGTGTAGACTTCTCATCCATGCGGTTATCTTCCCCATTCTCTAGTGAGCTCCACCATATCACACTAACCCAAGTATAACCAAAACAAAAGTCTATAAATTCAATTCCAGATTCATGATATTTTAGCACATCAACTGGGCATGCTGCCATTAATACCCAGGGTTTGACTCCATGGTTCTTCACACAGATCTAAAAGTAGCACATTATTGTTGGCTACCAAATTTACTACCGCTCTATTTCCACAACAGGATCTTACGTGGTTCTGCACAGCTCCAGGTTAGATTTACGCATTAATAAAAATATTTGTTTTACAAAAATATTTTTCATGACTCATCTGACAACTATCTCGGCGGCATTGCAATTATCAACAACGTTCAGTCTCCCAATCTCTCCGAGAAGTACAAAATCCATGCTCAAGATGACAATCGTTGTTAGAACTTCGATAGGAAGAAGAAATTCTGGGAATTTGTTATTTATTCTCCTGCCTATTTATTCTCCTGGTTTACAGGGATTGCAACCTGAATCGCTCGTCATAATTTGCTCTAGTTTCTGGATCAGACAGTGTAATGTAAGCATCATGAATTTTAAGGAACTCATAATTCTCGCAGCACCAAAAAAATCCACGCATACATGTCCTTCAACTTGCAGGTGTTTTGCAACACGAACTCAGCGTGCACAACTCACTCCATGCTTAAAAAAATATCAAATGACTCGAATACCAAAAATTTGATGCAGGTCTAACCATAGGTGGTGCACTTAATAATTCACACACGTATAATTTTTAAAATTCCAACAATACATATGCAGATCAAATAATTAATTAATAAAACAGAATAATTACAAGATAATCTAAGCCTCTACATATATCATGCCTCACCTAATTTATCTTTCTTGATCATCTTTCTTGATCCTTAAAATTTCTCATATAATCTCTTATCCCTAGATAATAGCAAACTATCTCTTAAATCTCTCAAAGGTTCCAAAATACTTTGGAATCTTGTCGTATTTACAAGAATTGTCATTTTTTCATAAAACTATAGAAAAATGCATTAATTAATTAAATCCTAACTTTGAGAACTAACTCCTTTTGTAAAGATTTGACCTAGGTTAGATGCACCTGTATCATGTGTACTTCCAACATGACCTAATATTTTTCCTCACAGATGACAAAAATTCTTTAACTTGCTTATGAGGTAGAAGGTTCATGATATTCTACCTCCCAAATATTTGCTCCCAATATAGATGACCCTTGATATTCCATCTTCCGAAGAATAGTTTTAGCACTAAATAATTTATGGGATTTTGTTTTCTGAGAATTTGTTCTTGGGGCAGATGATTTTTCCTTCACTTCTGATATTAGTTCATGAATAAATGTTACTTGTTCTAGATATTGATATTTCCTTCCTCCACATATTTTTTTCCTGCGCAGTTAGTAATTTTGGAGGCATCATGTTTTTATTTTTCTCTACTCTTGTAAGCTTTGTGTCCTATCTCTTTATAAGGTCCATCATGTTTTAGTTTGTTGAAGTGATGAATAGGTTCTTACCTCTTGTATTACTAGTCTGCCACCTTAGAGCCAAGAATACTTATAATGCACTCTTTATTCAACAATGCATCTAAGAAAAGAAACAATGCTAGTTATATTTATGCACCATCAATAACCTCCCCGGAAACAGTGCCAAAATGTTGGATAAATTATTTGTCTTCTAATAAAATAGATTAATTGCACACACAAATTTTCAACCAGGCCAGGTCTATTTATTTCAAGGTTGTTTCGCACAATATATGTAGGTAGCAACTAATAAGTATCATTGATCACTACCAAAATAATTCTATAAGATCACGACACTCAATCAAAGAAAAGGTCATTATAACTCTTGTAATCCAAAGGCATCCCTAGCGCACTCAAGCAAAGGTCATTGTAGCTCTTGTAATCCAAAGGCATCCCTCCCAAACCCTTAAACAATTAATCACTCTACACACAATACTGGAAATGAAATCACCTTTGCAAAATAAAATATGACTCAATTATTCTAAATCACTCTTGCAAGAAAAAGAAATAGCACTCCCAAAAATAAATTGCATAAATCATACAATCACCATCACACAACCAACAAGACAATCACAATCAATCAAACCATTATTTGTGTAACACACTATAATAGAGATATCAACAATAGATCTAACACTGTTTCAACAACAACTAAAAAAACTATAGAAGCAATTGAACACTAGCAACACACTACTATGATGGATCGATCTAGTAATTAGGTTGTCACGTGAGCAATCTATATCATATATTCTACAAGCTAGTCTAATAATCAATAATTGCAATGTATCAATAAGAGTCTGTAACATTGATAACTAAAATCATAACAAGACTACACATAATATGGAAGTGAACATATAATTGCTACTCTACCTATATAATGAAACAATCCCTCTTAAAAAGGATGACTCTTCCTCGGTAAAAAGCTGGTGATTTACAACTCACAAGCTAACATAGAAAACCACAATTAATCCATGAACCCATAAAAGATTACATTAATTTTTGAAAGTTACAGGATGCATAGTTCTCAAAATATGATGGTGACACCGCTGCATGAGGCAGAGGGATTCCACCTTTATATATTTACATCCTATCTAATCTCGATGTTAAAGGGATTCTACCTTTATATATTTACATGCTGTTTAATCTTGATGTTAAAATCAACTATGAGAATCTTTCGATTCTCAGGTTTTCCAAACTCAGATTCTTGTTTAACGAATTACAACAGTTTATAAAAAATAAAAGAGATATTGTAACAACAACTTCATTTTAGTGAGAGACTAAAATGAGGAATCATAACTATCATAGCCAAGTTGGTTGAATTGTCAAAAAGTGGCCCAATCCTTGTTGTCACAAAAGTCTTGGTTGACCTAGATGAGTAGAAGCACCCATATTGACTCTTGAAAATGGAATCAAGTGAAACAAAGTATTTACTAGCATAAAACGTAGTAGTGCCATTGTAATAACAGTAGGGTCTAGCCTGGTGTGCCAGCGTTGCAAAATCTTGGAGAATCACGTTGCATCACCTGATAAAAAAAGAGTAGCATCATCCCAACAAGCTGAGTTATCCTTAAACATCCTTCTTGTCATTTCATCCGCAAAAACAATTAACCTCTTTCAATATACAAGAAAAATTGCATAAGTTAAGGTGACAAGAAAGTATAATGTGCATTGGTAAAAAAGGTAATCACTGGAGTAACGAATGTGATTGTAAAGGTAAACGTAAGAAAGGTAATCACTGGAGTAACGAATGTGATTGTAAAGGTAAACGTGGTCAAAAGGTAAGGAAATGATGGTGAAAAATATGCCAATTCCAAGACCCAACACAATGTTTCCCATCATTAAACTTGTGCTTAACATTAAGAAAGAATCCCTTTACAAAATATCAATTTGGGATTAATCAAATTACTTATCATGCTAAAAAAATCATTGAAGCCTCAATAGACCCAAGAAAATTACGTAAATTCAACCATATTGTGGGTACCACTTTCATTTACAATTTTTTAAATTTATTTAATTTACCAATAGACTATTAATGTATCATTTATAATGTGTTATGAGGTGCTTCTATGAACTTGTGTCATTTATTATTTTTCTTGTTCCATCACTAAGTTCTTTGACGTAAAAGTAACACTAGTCATATATTCACTCAACCTTTAGCTTTGGTACTCCACCAGTTGTCCACTTGTCAACCTAGTGAGGATTCCTAGTTCATGAGCTTTTCCTTTGTTCCTGTCAAGTGTTCCAACTCTTAATCCTTTGATGCATCATTGATAATCCACATGTAGGGTAAGCAACACTCTCTCTATCAAACCACTCTTCAAAAATGTTGGAAATATGGCTAATGTGTTTTCCTCGATGGCAAGTTGCTTGACAAATTTGTCCTTGATCAATTTGGTTATAATGCAGATGACAGGAATATTGGTACATGTATTGCAGAAATGAGAAAGTGTCCTAGAAAAATATGGAAAATATGAAGTTTGAAAAGTATACGTGACCCTTATGAAGAATGGTCATGTATATATGTAGTTTCTGGGAACAAAAGTTGAGTACAAAATTTGAACCATGGAAAACAGGAAACCAAGAGCCATTACCATGGTAATTTCCCATAGCGTTGTGATGACAACATCTATTTGATCCCATCAATAAATACCAACAACATTACCAAAGGATTTTCCTGTGGTATTGGCAAGGAAAAAAACTCTATAAGGAGAAGGAGATCAAGGAGCTAAGTGTGCGACGAAACAGATTATTCATCTGTGATCTAATATGAAATAGATGTCCACCAGGGAGTAAGGAGAAGGCTCAGATCTGATAGATCTAAAAGTGTATTAAATACTAATGATATCCTTTCTTGATTTTTTTATGTTTAAGTAGCTAACAATGCAATATTTGTGGTTATATTAATGATATGGTCTTAATGTGTTAGCAGTGATATGTGATTTTGACAGAAAAATATGCAGAAAGTATGTTATGTTTGCAGTGAAGGTTTGATTCTTTAATTTAAGATTTGTACGCAAGTTTGCGTCAGTAATATCACGTACATACATAGATCTTCTTCAACATAGTCATGTATACTTACTGAGTTAATATGTTTTGATTATTGCTTGATCTGGATTGTTAACAGATGTTTGGATGTCGATTGATGTAAGTATTTGGGATTTTCTTGGTTATAGAATGATCTACTCGAAATATTTTCATATTTAGTATTTTAAAATATGTACACAGGTTTTATACATGGGAAGCATGTATATACGTATATATGTTTAATGGAAGTCACGTATATGTTCTAGGGTTTGTAATTTTTGCTTGGAGATGACAGTTGATGAAGTCTTTATTATGTGTTGTTGTATGTCAATGATGTCTTGATCAGAATGGTTGATATGTGACAGTGTTGATTGGACTGAATTGGTTGTGGCTTGGTGAAGTGATTAGTGATAATGCTTCAGAAGTGTGACTGAGTATGGTTTGGTATTTATATTCAGTTCAGATCTGTGATTGATTCAGTGCTCTGTGATTGATTTAGTACTTGTAATCAATGATTCAGTGCTCTGTGATTGATTTAGTACTTGTAATCAATGATTCAGTGCTCTGTGATTGATTTAGTACTTGTAATCAATGATCGAGTGGTTCATTTAGTGGTACAGTGATACATATTACTAGTGTTAAATATTCAATAATTTTAGACACGTACGTAGTTTTTATGCACATGAAGCATGTACATACTCGAATATGATTCAGAACAGTCGCATATATATTCTGAGGTGAATTTGATCAAGGTTTCTAATGACTGCATATTAATTATGTGTTGATGATAGTGTGGGTATTGGCATGATTGGTTGATTAGTATCAGTGATTGGTTGATTGGTATCTTGGTTGATTTGAACAAGTATTCAGTATGGTTAATTGGTATTGAGCATATTGTTGGGTGTGGGTCTAGTTTGAAAATTTGATGAAAGGTGGCTTACATGATTTTTGATGGTTGATTCACAAGTACATCCAGTATGAAATATTTTGAAACGTTGTCCCCAAGGTGTTGAGGTTTGTATCCTTTAGTGAGGGGGTAGGTGCTTCCTTTCGGTAGGAGTCAGTAAACAAGATTAGGGGGTTGTAGTTCCCTTCCAGTAGATGTTGGAGAATGAGTGGAGGTTGTAGTCTCCTGCAAGTAGGAGCCTGTGTGTTGGTAAGAGTTTGCGCCAGTACAAAATTTGTATGAAGATTTTCTTTATAATAAAAGAAGAAGACAGAGATGACATCAACTGTGGTTTTCTCCCACATTGGGTTTCCACTTAAAATCCTGATGTCCTTATGTGTTTATGTGTTGATTATTTGTGATGGTTTATTTTTCTCTTAGTTCTCATGGCTAATAAACAATGAATGGCTAATGAAATAATGATGCACTGGTTAAAGTTAAACATCTAATGGAAATTATGAAAAATTGGTAATTTGGATATACGTGGATCTCATTAGTGAAAAGAGCGTACACACGTGGGTTGTATGAATTATAGTAGCATATAGGAGTATGAATTTAAATTTGAAGATAAAGTGAAATAAAAATATTTATTCACCACCCCTCTCTCAATATTTTTCCTAACAACTAGTATCAAAGCAAGTCCTTCAAAAAAATATTGATTGCTTGGAGGGAAATCTAGCAAGATGAGTAGCTAAGACGAAATTTTCTCTACCAAGCCACCTTTGTTTAATGGTACTAACTCTATGTTTTGTAAGGTCTAAATGAGAGCATATTTGTAATCATTAGGATCTAATGTATGGGCAGTTGTATATCAATACCCAACCTCCATTCCCATAGATAATGCAGGAAAGAAGCAGTATGAGAACAAAACAAAGTCAGTAATGTTATCTTCGGAGGATTAGTAGAATTTGAGTTCGTGAAATTCATGTAGCTGGACACCGAAAAGGAAATATGGGATAAGCTTGTTCAGAGTTATGAAGGTGATACTAAGGTAAAGAGTGTCAAACTCCAATCATATAGAATTCAATATGAGTCCCTTAGAATGCATGATGATGAAAGCATTGCAAGATTTTTCCTTAGAGTAGACGAAATTACTAACACTATGAAAGGGCTTGGGGACAAGATAGAGGATTCTTCTATTATTGAAAATATTTTGAGATCACTAACCCCAAATTTCAATGCCAAAGTATCTGTGATTGAAGAAATGCATGATTTGCAAAGTCTTACTCGAGAACAACTTCATGGGACTTTGATTGCTTACAAGATGAGAAAAACAGGGAATATATCAAAGATTTGAGAATTTGCATTGAAAGCCACATACAAAGGAAAAGAAAAGGAAGAACCTAAATATACAAGCTACATTTCAGATGAGGAAGAAGCGAATTTTGTGAAAAAGTTGCAAGTGGGAACTGGTAAATTCAAAGGTAAAATTCCATTTAAGTGTGTTGTTTGTGGAAGAGTAGGTCACTATGCATCCAAATGTCCATATAAATTAAATCATGATAAGGAAAAAAAGGGAAAGGATGTTGACAAGAAAAATGTTAAAAAGGAGTTTTCTGCCAAGAAATTTTTTTATTCTAATGAACATAGTCAAAACACATTTGATGATGAGGAAGATTCAGATTCAAATTCTAGCACTAGTTACAAAATACTTGTGGCTCTTGAAGATCAATCAACTAGTGAATCAAATAGTTGTGAAGAATATGATTTAATGAAAGCATTGAAAGAAATTGATAGACTTAGGAATGCAAACAAAGAACTGGAAACAAAAGAAAGTGGTATTGTCAAAGAAATGAACTTGCTAAATTCTCAATTAGAAGCGGCCAATAGAAAAACATAAGACTTAGAAAAACAACTTCAAGAAAAGGAAAGGCATTGTGAAAAGTTAGAAACATAAATTATGACTCTAAGGGAAGATTATCAGAAAAAAAATAAATGGGTAAAGGCATATGAATCATTAGAGAATATTATTAATGAAAAACGCTCTCCTCTAAGCAAGATAGGCATTAGATACAACCACATGGTTTCAAATCCACAAGATCATAAGGACCCACAAAAGATTGAATTAATTCACTCATCCAATATGAAAACTTCAATATCAAATAAAATTATATCAAGTCCTTCAATATCAGTTCCAAGGTATAAAAGATGGATTTATGGATATTGTTTCAGTTGTAACTCATTTTTGCATAAGGCCACTAATTGCAAGTCAAAAGGATGGAATGGAAGCACACAAGCCTCTGGCTACATGAAATTTTTTAAACATCACAATATTGAACACATGATAAGAAATTGAAAAAATATTTGGAGGAATGAACAGCAGTCGGGGACGTAGGGAAGATTGGCCCTAATGCAATCCATTGCTCTTAAAGCATACTTCTAATAGCCTCATGGAAAACATATGATGACTATCAAGTCCATAAGATAAGTGGTGTATGATCTCAGTGGGAGATATGCATGTGTACCATGATGATGATTTCATTGTTATTCTTTCGATGATGATTTATGCTACTAATTTTTCATCTGATGAAATGATTATGACCAGGAACAAACATGACATTTTCAGGAAGAGATGTGACCATGCAAAATCAATTGTTTACATTCTATGTGTGTTTATTATGAATGCTAGTCGTGTATGCATGTGGTTTTTCACTTAGACAATCGCGTATTGTTTTTGGTGATGATAAAGGAGTGGCACAAATTCAGGGGGAGCTCCTCATATGCTTCCATCAGTTCATTATTGGCATTTTTGGTCTAACACTTGTTTGTTGCAATATTTTGATGGTGCCCTTATGTTGTTTAGAAACGTTTGAAAGAGTATCGGTTCGTGACGAGTAATTAATTGTTGCAAAGTTTTATATTTGTTGTTGATGTGTTATTGGTGAGAAGGATATAATAAGATCATAATTGATGATGACGAATTGGAATAGGTTAAAGGGGAACATCTTCTATGATTCTAATGGTTCATTGTTGGCATTATGGTTTCTTGAGAACTCCTTGTTGCATGATGTTTTCTATGATGAGTTCATGGTTATTACTGTTGTCATCAGTCTTATTTCATTACTCACTATTGAAAATATATGTGTTGATGTCACTATGTCATGGGTTATCAATGATGCTTGGGTTGAATATGGTGAAGTTATGGATGATTCCTTATTATTACTGTTAAATCTCAATGCACTCGATGAGGAAGATATGCATGCTATATTAATTGTTGCTGATATTGAAGAGACTGATTCTACATTGTCTTATCTCCTTGATTTCTTCTTGATGATGAGGATGTTCATGCTGCTATTATGTCATTTATGTTGTTGTTGTCATATGATGATATTGTAGATGCATATTTGGAGCAAGGTGGTTGCTAATGAGTATCATGGTTTTGCTACAAAAGATACTTCTTTGTTAATGATTTTGTTATATATGTCATGTATGTCTCTTGCTATAAATTTCATGAAAAGACCCATGTTGTATTCATTGTAAAATTTAGTTATCTATGGGTTATTGGGATCAATCCATGCCTATGTATGTAATCCCATTATTTTGGGTGATTGATTTAAAATTTGGGGCAAATGTATAACCCCATTATGTTGGGTGACTGATCATAGATTCATTGATTATAGAAGATGTCATGAATAGCCCTGTATTTGAGTCATAAAGTCGTGTAATTTTATTGCATATATTTAGAAGGTCGAACATATGCTCAGGGGGAGCATGGTCAGCATGCATACATAATAGCTCATATCAATAGATTTGACTTGCAGTGATGATCACTACAAAGGAAAGTACTTCATTTAGCCTCGTTCATCCCTTTTTCCCATGATGTCAAAGGGGGAGAGAAGACTTGGTGTTTGCAGATGATTTCCAAGCATTGTTTGTAGATGGTTTCTAAATGTCAAAGTGGTTGTCATTAAGACAAAAGGGGGAGATTGTTGGCATTATGGCTAATGTGTTATCCTTGATGGCACCTTGCTTGAAAAATTTGTCCTTGATGTCAATTTGGTTATAATGCAAATGACAAGAATATTGGTACATGTATCATAGAAATGAGAAATTATTTTGGTAAAATATGGAAAACATAAAGTTTGAAAAGTATATGCGACCCTTGTGAATAATAGTCACGTAAATACACATTTTATATGAATAAAAATCACATACAAAATCCGAACCATGGAAAATAGGAAACCAGGAACCATTACCATGGTAATTTCCCATAGCATTGCAATGAAAACATCTATTTGATACCATCGAAAAATACCAACATTACCAAAAGATTTTCTTGTGGTATTGGCAAGGAAAAAAGTTATATAAGGAGAAGGAGGAGAATTGATTTTATTATTCATGTGTGATTTGATCTAAAATAGGTGTGCATCAGGGAGCAAGGAAAAGGCAGATGTGATAGATCTAAAAGTGTATTGAAGACTAATGGATATACTTGCTTGATCTGTTTATGTTTGAGTAGCTAACAATGCAATATCTTTGGTTATAGTGATGATATGATTTGAATGTGTTAGCAATGATATGTGATTTTCAGAGTAAATATGAAAAAAGTATGTTATGTTTACAGTGAAGGTTTGATTCAATAATTTAAGATATATATGCAAGTTTGCTTCAGTAATGCCTCGTTCATATGTGGATCTACTTCAATATAGTTTCATATAATTATTGACTTCATATGTTCTAATTGTTGTTTGATCTGGGTTAACATATGTTTGGAACTCGATTGATGTACGTATTGAGGATTGTCTTGGTTAGTCAAAATGATCTGCTAGATATATTTTGGTATTCAGTATTTTGAAATATGTGCGTAGTTTTTATACATGGGAAGAACGTATATACACAGATTTGTTTAATGGAAGTCACACATATTTTCTATGGTTTGTAATTGTTTCTTGGTGATGACAGCTGATGAAGTTTGTGTTATTTGTTGCTGTTTTTCAATTATTTTTTGATCAAGATGGTTTATATGTGTTGGAAAATATGGATACTTGTAGATCAGAGCTTATTTTCTTATCATGATAAGTACTTGTGATGTTAGTTGGTTCTTTATTACTTCTTTAGTTTTTTCCATCAAGAAAATACCAAAACAATGAATATCACAAAAAGACATAGTACACAAGATGTAGGCTCCAAGCTAGGGCAAGACCCCTCCAAGAGGAAAAACTAGAAAATGCTTCTCTTCTTCTTTAGCATATGCTTACAAAAGAGACTTCCAAGACCCAAAGACCAAAGCCAACAAACCCTTCAATCCCCAAGCCATATCTCCTTTGAGACAACTTCATAACTTCAATATTACTTCCTTGATGTTGCAACTCTAGCCCCTACAACAAATTTTCAACCCTGAAATTTCATCCTCGTGCAACTACTTTGGAATTTTGGCCTCCTGCAATTGCAAGCTTCAAAAACCCCAATCCCCGAAGTTCAAGTGCATTCAATAATGAATAACGCATTGGACCTTAGCAACATAGAATTTTTTGTATGTCTGGTTGAAAGCTTGACATATGAAAAGCACAACAACATATGTAAAGGAATGGGAGGAAGCACAAGCAGGCTCAACCAATGCTAATAAGGACAAACACTAGCGAGACAAGGAAAGAGATAGACTTTTAACTTTTTCTCCTCTTCTTCTTCCTCCAACTACTCCTCTTCATCTTCTCTATTACAGATCGAATTTGCTTGAGATGAGTGCCCAAATGAGTTGAGCTTCACTCCTTTATATAGCCTTTCTTGAGGGTCGAATTCCATACCTTTAGGCCAACTTGATCTACTTCTTGGGTCGAATTGGTCTTGGGCTTATCCATGGCTTTTTCTTGAAAAAAATAAATATTTTCCTTCATTACAATGAGTCCAAATGGGACTATGACACATGACCAATATTATTCTTTATCCTAGATAGACCTAGAAATACCTAAAAGACTTAAAAAAAATGAAGAACATGCTTTTGAATCAAATTTGAGTATGAAAACCATACTCCAAAAAATAATATAATTTATTTTTTTTCCTTTTCCTTTCTTTATAAAGAATATACAATTTCATGATTAAAATTACATTATAATGAAGACCAAACCTAGTTACGATTTTCAACAATCCCTCTTAACTAGGGATGTATTCATGGTAGAAGGAATCTCAATCTTGAAGCATTCTCAAAAGAAGAGTCGGATTGATAAGCCATAGTTTTTCACACATATTTTATCATAACCAACACTGTGCCTAAAGGCCTTATCTAGAAAAGCTCATCTTTAATTATGAGAATTATTTTTGGAGGCTTTACATGAGCTACCACACTACCTATCAAGGTGCATACCCCATTCAAATGTATACAAGGTATTCCCTTTTAGGACTATTCTTATCTTGGATTCCAAAACTTGGATCTTCAAAAAATATCGGTCCTCTTCAACTACACTTATCTTGGATGCCTTACCTCATCCTCAAAGAGTGTCGATCATCAACTTCTTTCCTTGGATTCTTTAATCCATAAGAATTTCAAATCTATATGCTTATCCAATCCTCCAAACTCCATTCTTTATTTATGCCCTTCACTAAGACTTACAGATGTTAGTCCTAGTCTAGTTCCTAACCCATAAATACAAGAACTATTTGATATCACTGCCTCTAAATCAGGGAAGAGATATCCATCAAACCAATCTTACCTCTCAAGTACTTAAGCTTCTTGTTTGGTAACACTTTAGCCAATGTTTTGCTACATGTTCATCTATAGGTAGATAGTGCAGATCCATGACCCCATATCATACCAAGCTTCTGATGTAGTGGTACTTGTCCCTTATATGATTTGTCTTAGCATGAAGCACTGGGTCTTCTGTTAATCTTATGCAACTATGATTATCACAATGTATCCATGTAGGGCTAAGTGGTCCTTAAAACAAGTATGATAACAACGTCTTGAGCCAAATTTCTTCCTGACAGACTTCGCTTGCAGCAACATATTCAAATTCAACACTACTCAAAACAAATTTATCCAGTTTTCTGCTCATCCATGAGACCATGGAAGATCCTAGGCTTAAGCATCCACCTGTCGTGTTTCTTTTGTTTGTCTCACTGCCACCCCAATCTGGATCTGTATATCCCATGGGTTGGACTTCATTATATGTGCACCAAAGGCAATGATATATAGTTCCACATAAATATCTTAGGATATGCTTGGCTGCAATCCAATGATCATGTTTTGGCTCCATCTAAAACTGACTTATGACATTTACTACCAAAAAATGTGTGGTCTTGTATTTACTAGATACATCAAGGACCCAATGAATTGTCTATAGCAAGTAGGATCCACCAGACTAGATTCTGAACTACTTAACTTCTTTAAATTAGTAATCATTGGAGTTACCATAGGCTTTCAATACATCGTTTCATACTTTTGAGGCATCTTGATCACATACTTAACTTCACCAAGATATATCTCTCCTGGATTTTGACATACTTCTAATCCCAAATAATAATGTACAATCCCAAGATCCTTCATTTCGAATTCGGTTGTGTTGATGGCCAAAATTGACTGCATCAACATTTGGGAATCCACAGATTCAGAGTCCCAAATTAGACTCTTTTCCATTGAAGTTGGTGGTTCTAGTTGATATTATGGGTCCAACTACATGTTACAACTAATTGTGTATGAAGATTAAAAGGATTGTGACGATAGCTGATAAAATAATAAGATTACTAATTATAAAATAAAATTAATCTAATCTAATTCATTTTACCCAGGTATATTATGTTTTATGTTCTATAAAAGTAACGCTATCTCATGACAATGAAGATTCCCACGAATTAATGCTATTAAAATCAATAAAAAGAATTGATTTGATTAAAGAGTTAATAAAATCAATTATAAAATCATCACATATAAACAATAATTTCGTTATTCATTGTATGTTATGTAATTTAATCCACACACATCAAAAGTGATAATGGTAGAATCAATGAAAGCACATACATGAACAATATCTAGATACTTAAAACAATTCCTTTATAAATAGAATGCATACAGAGAAGATAAAAGTACTTGTACTGTTGGAAATTTGTGCATGCTTGGAATTGATATTGGTTCAGATTATAATAAAGAAAAACTTGAGTACAAAAGTGCAACCTTTCTTTTTCCAAAAATTCAGAACCCTTTGCAATGAGTTTGAGGAGGAATTTATATAGTTTTTTTACAATAAAGAGTGGAACTACTCTTCCTAAAAACACTCAACTAAAGCATAACAAAATTAACATAAAAATAAAATGGTTGTAACATCTCTTCAGTTGGTTGAAGATGATCCAATCATCCTTTGCCATAACCTTTGAACATCTAGGAGTGCTACCAGCTCTGGCAAGGAACGAGGTCTGATTTGCACCTGACATCTGAAGATCGACTCTCTGAGTGGTGGTGGCATTTCGATGGAAGTATTAGTAAGTACTTTTAATACCAACCAATGGCTATGAGGTTTGACCAAAAATTTCCAATTGAGTTCAATATTAACTTTAGTCAATTGATCAATTCTTTTAGTGAATTATGTCCTTTCCTCAAGCCAATTCTTGAGGAGCATTTCCACATCTTGCAGGGAATCTTCTGGAAAACAAAAAAAAATATTTGATTCAATTATTAATGGATTCAACTAGGGAATTTGATAATTCACGAGCATCATTGATAAATTGTTTAACCAAACAAATTCTGGCTTTCCATCCTTTAAAAATGACCGAATTTTGCATTTCATCTATTTTAGGAAAGTCATATTTTCTCCCTTCAGCATTGTTCTTCCATTTTAGCATCTCATTGAGATCCTTTTTGGCTTCATCATAACATGTTATCATATCCACTAGTTCATCAGTCAAAGTATTTCCCAATCTGCAGCACCTGAATTAATCCAAGTTTTTCACAGAATAGTTGTTGTTTCTTTTGAAGTGGGGCATTAAGATCATGGGCATCTTGTTTGAATTTCACCAAATAGGAAGTTCTTACTTGTAATTTTTCCACTTTCTATTGTGATTCCCTGAGTTGTGCATCTTTCGTTCTAATCTCCTCTGCATGTTGAATCTGAAGTGTATTTAACCTCTTTTGCAATTCTGCCAAGGCAACATCCTTTTGATTTAACTGAGATAGCCATTGAGTCTCAAATTGCTCCTTTTCTTTCATAAAATTTTGCTTGATGGTGGCAATATTTTCATATTTTTCTCTCAGCAAATCTGGCAATTTTATTTCTTTATCCGTGGTGGTTTAAGCATAAGAACCTATTAATTGGGTTAAATTACCAATCTCATTAGTAGGAGAAACAAAAGTATCTTTCCGAAGGACCTCAAGAGAGTCAGCTTGTGAGGTTTTCCTTGGGACTGGAGCTTGGGATTCATATCTCTTCCTTTTCTTCCTTCCTCATTTTACCACCGCTTTGTGCATTGGGATATAAAAAATGTCCATTACAGGGATCTCCTCAATATTGAGGAAGATCTTTGAAGTAGGATTGACAGGAATGATCTCTATCTCAGGCTGGGTAACCAATGGTGTCTTCTCAGTTGTTGATTACTCTGGCATGATGTACTACTAAGAAGAGGGATCAATTAATGGATTATATTGTTGCAAAATAGTTCCTCTCTCTAGGATCTCCTTCCCTTGTTCACCTTTCTCAGATTGTTTCAAGGCCTAATCAAATGAGTCCCAAACTTGTTCCATCCTTGGGTCTATTGTATGAGTTTCTCCTCCAGGATTTGAAGAACTGGTTGTTGTTGTTTGTTTTTGCTGAGGCAAGATGACTGGTTGAGATTAACTCCTACTATGTATAAATTATAGTGTTCTTTAGAGATGTCTATTTTTGTAGGGGAGACCGTAATAAATTCAAATGCGGGGGAGCCAACCTTGCATTGCTAAAAGAAGAAAGAAAAAGTTCTCTTTCTTTCACTGGCAGTGTCTCATCTACTAGACTCGAGACTCTACTATAAGAGGAGGTTCTCGCAAATAGATCATCAAATTTGTGTTTCTCATGCAAATATTTTCGAATGCCAGAGACTAAGGTAACCTATTTTTCTACTCCATTAGGGTCATATGGCCTAGCCAGGATGGTGGAAAACTTCAACACCTCAATAGGTTGCAGTTCCTTTTCAGCATGTCCATAATTGGCTAAAGAGAAAATTCCAAAAGATAGAGGGAATTGAGGCCAAACCTTCTTGTTATAATATTTCAAGGCCTTAGTAATCTCATGACCAACTGTTTGGTATGTTACTTCCCTACATAGCAACTTGTCTGGAATATAAAGTGGTAAGACATGGGGGTCTGCATAGCTTCCCAAGACTCTAATATATGTAAATGACTCTTCACCAAACCAATTCCCAATTTTCTTAAGGCTTTCCATAGCTTCTAGGGACATTCTAGGGGGTTTGGTTTCAAATATAATTTCATAAATAGGGATAATGACTCTATGACAAATATGATAAAAATGGATGAAATAATTGGTTTCCCATAGTACACTATGATAAATATGAATTGGTGAGGGGTCAGAGAGGGTCCACTTCCATCCCATGGCTGGGAAATCAAGAGAATAACAAAGAGAGTCCATGATGTAGGCTATAGTGGAGATGTAAGAAAAATTACGAACTGGACCCTTAACCCAAGTGCTATATTTGGTTATTTACTGAAATCTCCATTCGGAGGAGAAGGATGATTGCTAGTGTATACAATCTAGAAGATGTAATTGGAGGACATGTATGGTTAGGTTCCATTTGTATCTTCGGTAGTTTTTGGCATATCTTAACCAAACCTTTTGCATGGGATTTGATCAAAACCAACACAGAGCTTCACATACTCATGGCTCTCACACTCCTTGATCTATATGTTAGACTTAGCGCTTCAATTAAGGCTATATTTATGTAAAATGCAGGGACTTTATTCTCATATACATTGTGAGAAGAATGGAAATCCAAAATGTGTTTGGCCAATTTATTGGATAGTATAGTGGCCCAGTCAAAAATGTAACCCTCAGAAACCCCATCAATTAAAGCAACCCAACCATCAGGAAATTCAAAGACATTTGGGTAGGCATGCAATTTGCAAAGCATGGAAGCAACTTGACTAAAAGGAGAGGCAAGTGAGTCTATAGAGTACTTACCATCCTCCTCTTTATTGTGTTTGTTTGATTCATCCTCCATTCTTTTATAGAATCAGTTGGGTCCCCATGCTTCTTTATGAATTCCTCCACATACTTTTTGTTGTAAATGCATTATGGGTTTGGCAAGTGATACATGTCCTTAAAATATTTTGTTGTGAATAAACCAATTGTATTTCCTTCCTGTGTGTAAAACTTCCTTTTTGTAACATTCACAGTTTCAATGACCCATCTGACCATATATGTATATGGAAAAAGTTGAGGTCTCGCTCCAATTCTATGCAAGAAAGAGTTTATCGTGTCCTTTGCAGTTTCTTCTAAAGTTGGGTTTCATCGACCACAACTATTTTCAATGTCACCTTAGCGCCTTCATCTTCAAAATAATTTTAAATGGCCTCCCATGAGGAGTGTCATGAATCCCTGGTACAAACCATGTCTAAAAATAACTCTTCATCTGGTAGTTTTTCATCTACTATTTCCCTAAATGGGTCGATTGATTATTGGACAGGTGCCTTCTTCTTCGCCTTAGATTTCTACACTTATTCTTAGTACCTTCTTCGCCTTAGATTTCTACACTTATTCTTAGTGGGAGGATTTGAGGCTCGCCTATAAAATTCAGATAGATAAACAGAATAAAGCTATTACGGAGAAATAATAAAACAAAATGGTAAAACAACAGTTTAAACTTTGTTAAATAAACTAACTCCTAATCATAAATACGCCAACACAGACCATGAATGAATGCATTTAGTTAATTGGACAAGAATAAGATGGGAGGCCACGTGATAAATGCCACATCATACCCCAGGGGTGAAAATCCTGTAAGACATCGTAATTAGAATTTATTAAATTTTTCAGGGATATGGAGGTTCTACGTTAGTAAAGAAGTATAGGTAAGGTGAAAACCCGAAGAAGAAAATCCTATAAGGAAATACAAGAGGGATCCGGGGAATTTGACGCAGGATGACGTGAATAGGAAAAGGAGATACCTGGAAGCCCGAATCCCCGCAAGCATTGTTAATTAGAATTTTAGTATTTCTATGAGATTCTGGGTTGGTAGGATTTAAAAGTAGAGTGGCCACATATTATTAAATATGGGGCGAAAACATGGAATAATTGGAAAAGTGGACCATCCTTAATATGATGACGTGGGACTTGGATACCCAGAAGCCCAGATGGTTTCAGAAATAGCAATTTAAAAAATATTACGGGTTTTCCAGAGAATTGAGCTTTATAATGTAAAGCGACGAAAAGTGGGGCCTTTTACTTATAAAAGGAATTTGGTATGAAAAAAAAAAATATAGGCGCGCTTTTCAAAAAGAGGTGATGTGGAACCTAGGAATCCCATGTCCCCATAATTTTTTATAATTGAATTTGATATGGGCTACGGGGTTCTCAGGTAACCCCAATTAACTTTGTGAAACAGTGCTCTTCCATTGTTTTTTTAAGATTTAAGTCAAGGATCTGGTGGTTCTTTATGAGTGGTTTTTATTATGAAAAAATGAAAAAATCTAAGTCCCTAAGGTTTATTAAAGGTGAAATTATATACTTAAGTGAAAACAAAGAGTTCCCATTATTATTATGAATAAAAGTTAATGGGGTGTTGTTGTTTACTACAATGGGTTGTTAACTGCTTCTTTCATCCCTGAATCTGATGCTCTACACCTGTAACTAGTAGAACATCCATGTACAAGAGTATAGTAACTCGTTCATCCTGGACCACCCTGATATATAGGTTAAGGTCTACATTACTCTTGGTAAAACCATATCTCAATAGTTATACACCCATTCTTGCATACCAAACCCTAGGTGCTTGTTTTAAGCCATATAAAGATTTCTTCAATCTAAAAACATGTGTCTCCCTCTGATTTATTTCAAATCCTTGAGGTTTCTCAATGTAAACCTCCTCACCAATAGTCCCATTTAGGAAATCTATCTTTGTTGAAGAATGTAACCAGCGTTGACCTCAAAAATTGTATTTAAGTCATAATGAAATGTACTTTTCAAAAGAAAGAAAAGAAAATTTATTTATATAAACTAACAATAATAATAATAATAAATAATAAATAAATTTATTAGTATGGGTTTCATGCTTTATTATTTTTGTTTCTAGGTCAAAGTCTCCACTCTAGGCTTCTAGGGTCTCTGTAAAGACTCGTTGTTCATGTCATCATGTAATAGACTCTTCTTGGTCTTTATCAAGAAAGGAGTGTATTTTGATGTAAATTGAGTCATTTAAGCCTCTTCCACCAAGTCAACCTATTTGGGAACTGGAAACCACTATATAAAGACAACAACTCAACCTCATTTGGAGCACAAGAAAAGAAATTTGATCTGCAGTAGTTGGAGAAGAAAAAGAAGAGAAAAATTCCCAAGAAGAAGAAGAAAAACCTAGTGAAGAAGAAGGAGACACATTTCAAGAAATAATAAGCTAAAATCTCTCTCTTTTAACTCACTCATGTGAAATTATGAAGCTGCTAGGGGCCAAAATTTCAGATCTGTAGTAGGGCTGAAATTCTGGAAGTTGGGGGTTGAAATTTTGTGTTTTAGTTGGGTTGAAGTTGGTTGACAAGAAGAGACTACTAAAGTTTGCATAATCATCTTGGAAGGCTGACTTGGTGGAGTGAGGAAGGTCTTTTGGCCTAGTCAAAGGTCTTGGTTTGTCTCAATTTAATTTGTATCTACTAATGGAAGAGTTTGACTAGGTTTTCCCCTTCATAGGGGTTTTATCCCTGGCTAAGTCCCTACTTTTGGTGTCATTTATATTCATGCTTTTTATTTTATGATTTCTTGATGAGAAGAATATAAATAAATTTAATAAGAATACAAGAATGTCACAAGTAATTGTCAACACAAGAAAATATTTGCTCCTTTCTGATTCTCTAATAGCCTTGACATCCATTTGATGAATGTTCCATCCCATAGTGGCAACTAACGAAACCAATGATCTTATGGTTGTATACCTAGTTGTGGGAGCAAAGGTTTCTTCGTAATCAATTCCTTAATTCTGTGAGAAGCCTCTTGCTACAAGCCTTGCTTTGTATTTGTCTATGCTCCCATCTATAGCTTGCTTTATCTTGTAAATCCATTTTGAAGTGATTATAGATTTGTCACTTGGTCTAGGGACAATCTCCTAGACATCATTCTTCATTATGGAGTGCTATTCTTCCTGCATAACATTCATCCACTCTTTATGTTTAGTTGCATCTTCATAGCAGCATATCCAGAATGCCTCTTCAGTATTTTACTTTCCCTGGAGGTCCCTAATGTTGTATGTCCTTCTACCTCTTGAAGAGTAGTTTTCAATCAAACATACCTCTTCCAAATTTTTGGAGTAATCACTTGTTGTATGGGTTCACAAGGAGCTTCAACATTTTCTTGAGTAGATGTCTTCTCTTGACCACCATTGTCCCTAGAGAGATCCTCAAAGATAGGTATATCTTCTTCATCAGAGTCAACTATAACATCCCTTGATTTCTTGTAAGTTATGCTCTCATAAAATATGGCATCCCTGCTTACTTCAATTCAATGACCTTCCTTTATATAGATTCTAAATTTTTTTTATGAAGCGCTTTATCCCACAAACATGCACTTTAGACTGGTAGGATCTAGCTTCTTTCTCTTTTCTTTGGGTACATGAATATACACAGGACACCCAAATATTCAAAGATGATCCACACTTGGAGTCTTTCTTGTAAATGCTTCTTCTGGAGTCATGTTGTTAGGAATCCTATGAGGACTTCAATTATATAAGTAGATAGTTGTCGCGCATGCCTCTCCCCATAGGAATTGAGGGATATCTTGATCATGTAGCATAGTCCTAACACGTTCCTCAATAGTTCTATTCTTCCTTTCTACCACGCCATTTTCTTCAGGATTATAAGGAACAATGAGTTCTCTCTTAATCCCTGCTTCCTTGAAAAAATCTATTAATTCCTTTAAAATGTGTTCTCCACCATTATCGGGCCTCAGAGTCTTGATATTTTGCTCGGTTAGATTTTCCACTTCATTCTTTAACTCCTGAAACATTATGAATACTTCATCCTTATCCTTGAGAAGGTATAACCAAGTCTTCCTTGAGTAATCATCAATGAAGGTTACATGATACTAATACCCACCAAGAGATTTAACTTCCATAGGTCCACATATGTCCAAATGTATGAGAGCTAAAATTTCCTTAGATCTGGTTCCACTACTTGCAAATGGTTTTTTTACATTCTTTCCTAGAGTGTTCCCTTACAAGTCCCTTCATGTTCTTCCTTCAATTTGGGGATGCCATTGACCATTTGACTTAGAGATGGAAAAATCTTAAAGTGAATGTGTCCATACCTTCTATGCCATAGTTTAGAAGGACTCACATCCAAGTGAACTAGAGCCTAGGCCAGAGGTGTATAGAGTCTATATAATGTCCCCTCATGAATCCCAAATTACCCTAACATCATCAATACTTGAGCCCTTACCCTAACCAAAACCTTGCCATCACCAAAAGCAATTCTATCACCTTTATCCTCTAGACAAGAAATAGATAGTAATTTTTTCTTTAAACCTGGAACATATAAAATGTTGATGAGGTGAATGCTTCCACCTGACTCGAGCTCCAATGATGTATACCCAATTCCTTTCACTGAATAGCTCTTCTTGTCTCCAAGTTTGATAGAATGAGACAAGTTTCCCTTATATAGGGTTTTCAATTGACTGCATTCTCTCGTCATATGTCTAGAGGCACCATTGTCAATAACCCATACATTCTCATCCTTGAATGTGTTGGATAAAACAAAGAAACTTCCATCCGCTACTTCCTTTACGAGCTTGGAGATGATATTCAATAGAAAATTCTTGATAGATGTAGCGATATTTCCAAGAACCTTGAAACTCTTCCTTATAACCCTTTCCATAGTGCCAACAAAGATGTGATCTTCAGTCTCCTTTCATCTTAGCTTTGATACCATGTTGGAAAATATGGAGACTTATTGATTAGAACTTATTTCCTTACCATGATAATTACTTGTGATGTTTGTTGGTTCTTTATTACTTATTTAGTTTTTTTCATCAAGCAATTACCAAAACAATGAAGATCACAAAGAGGCAAAGTAAACAAGATATAGGCTCCAATCCAGGGAAAAACCGCTACAAGGGGAAAACCCAAAAAATGCTTCTCTTCTTCTTTAGAATTTTGTTACAAAAGAGAATTCCAAGAGCCAAAGACCAAAGCCAGCAAACCCTCCAAGCCCCAAGCCATGCCCCAATAAGATCTTCCTTCAGACAAAATTCAAAACTTTGATATTTCTTCCTTGATGCTACAACTTCGGCCCCTGCAACAAAATTTCCTCCCTGCAATTTCTTCCTCCTGCAACTGCTTCAAAATTTTGACCTCCAGCAACTGGTAGCTTCACAAACCCTAGTAAGACAAGGAAAGAGATATACTTCGACTTCTTCTCCTCTTCTTCGTCCTCCAACTACTCTTCCTCACCTTCACTATTGAGATGAGTGACCAAATGAGTCGAGCTTTTCTCCTTTATATAACCTTTCTTGAGGGTCGATTTCCCTCCCTTCAGAATGACTTGATCTACTCCTTGGGCCAATTGGTCTTGGGCTTATCCATGACCTTTTATCATAAAAAAATAAATATTTTCCTTCATTGCAATGTATTCAAATGGGACTATGACACATGACCAATATTATTCTTTATCCTATAAAGACCTAGAAATACCAAGAAGACCTAAAAGCAGAAAGAACATGCTTTTGACTCAAACTTGAGTATGAAACCCATCCTCCAAAAAATAATATAATTTATTTTTCTTTATGTTTTCTTTCTTTATAAGGAATATACAATGTCATGATTACAATTACATCATAATGAAGACAGAACCTATTTACATTTTTCAACAATATGTGACAGTGTTAAATGGATTGATTTGGTTGTGGCTTAGTATAGTGATCAGTGATAATGTTGCAGAAGTGTGACTGGGTATGGTTCGTGATTTGTACTCAGTGATATGTGATTGATTTAGTGCTTTGTGATTGATTTAGTACTTGTATTCAATGATTCGGTGGTTGGTTCAATGGTATAGTGGTTTAGATTGTTAGTATTTAGTATTCAATATTCAGTGGTTTGAGATATGTGTTCATTTTTTATGCACAGGAAGCATGTATATACGCGGATATGCTTCAAAACAGTCGTTTATATATTCTGAGGTGAATTTGATCAAGGTTTGTAATAATAGCATATTAGTTCTTTGTTCATGATAATGTGGGTATTATCATGATTGGTTGATTAGTATCAATGATTGGTTGATTGGTATCTTGGTTGATTTGAAAAAGTATTCAGTATGGTTAATTGGTATTGAGCATATAGTTGGGTGTGGGTCCAATTTGAAAATTTGATGAAAGGTGGCTAGCATGATTTGTGATGGTTGATTGACAAGTGGATCCAGTAAGAAATATTGTGAAATGTAGTCCATGAGGTGCTTAGGGTTGTAGCCTTCAATGAGGGGGTATGTGCTTCCTTCCAGTAGGGGCCGGTAAATGAGGTTAGGGGTTTGTAGCTCCATTCCAATAGGTGCTAGAAATAAGTGGAGTTTGTAGCCTCTTGTAGGTGGGATCCTGTGTGCTAGTAGGAGTCTGCGCTAGTACAAAATTTGTAAGAAGATTTTCTTTATAGTAAAAGAATAAGGCAGAGATGATAACAACGGTGGTTTTATCCCACAATGGGTTTCCACCTAAAATATTGGTGTCCTTATGTGTTGATGTGTTGATTATGTGGAATGGTTTATTTTTCTCTTACTACTCATGGTTAATAAATAATGAATGAAAAATGAAATAACGATCCACTGGTTAAAGTTAAACATCTGATGGAAATTATGAAAAAATGGTAATCTAGATATACGCAGATCTCATTAGTTAACAGTGCATACACATGTGGGTTGTCTAAATAATAGTTGCATACAAAATTCTGAATTTGAATTTAAGATAAAGTGAAATAAAAATATTGATTCAACCCCCCTCCTCTTAGTATTTTTCCTAAAAAAAAGCATCTTGTTCTTTGATGATTCCTTTCTCTGATTTACCACCAACCTTCCATATGGATGGCCTATGGAGCTTCCACTATCACACCTTCTACTTCCATTTGACTCTTAGTCTTCCAAAACCCTCAACTTCCCTCCAACGATCCACATGTATGGCCAATGAAGCTTTCTATTATAACATTGACCATGCACACAACAATGGTCCTTTGATGAAATTTTTTCTTTGATTTCCCA
The DNA here is from genome assembly GCA_031772625.1 of Pinus tabuliformis. Taxonomy (NCBI): domain Eukaryota; kingdom Viridiplantae; phylum Streptophyta; class Pinopsida; order Pinales; family Pinaceae; genus Pinus; species Pinus tabuliformis. The sequence goes on along the minus strand of CM062818.1, from coordinate 1,528,547,878 downwards.
ACAATCATCCACATCTATGGTTGGTGGTACTCCCTTTGATGGATGAACTTCTGATTTTCTAACTAGTAGTTCCCCAATGCCTTCATCTTTGATCTCTCAATAACCATCCATGTGTGCATCTTGTGGAACCTCAGAGGATGAGAAAACCATTATCACTCCACGTCAATCATACTAATGCCAACCATCCACATGTAAGATTTGCATTGTCTTACACTTGGAGTGATCAAGAGACATTTCTCTCTTCCATCTCTAATAACCCTTAAGTCCTATTATTTATATACTCTTTTAGGTGAATAATATCCCCCTCTTAATTGGCCATATGTACGATTAACACTCTCTTGGCATTTTGAGCCTTCCAATATGTAAAGTGGCTTATATTCCCACTCATGGACCTAATGCCTTCATTCTCATATATGTGCCCCATGATGTGTTAGTGACACCATCCTCGTGTTTTGGGCTTATCAGTGACATGAATTACACCTCTCATTTATTTGATCTCATACAATGTGTCTCGATCGTGTACCCCTAGTGGTAGATTCCCTTACATTCCTCATTGTATAAACTAGTAATGTAGGCCCTCCATAAGTTAAGTGACCCAGAGACCCAAAAGCTAATTAGTGGTAGGACATGAATTATCATGTCTTTGATCAAGCCATCTCCCACAAATTAGATATTCATTAAGGTGACGTTAGAAGCACTCAAAGAGACCTACACCTTTATGGAAGTGAATGATCACATGATTAGATTCATCTACTCAGCCCAAGTTAAGATTCAATGAATTAAAGAGTTCCTAGAGGAAAATATTCATTGAAGCAAAAATGTATGATAAGGTATATTAAGATAGGATTAATAGATACTAGTGTTCTCTAAAAGCTTGATATCCAACCTATAGATTAGTTTTTTGACTTTCACGATCCCTCACTCCTTTCCCTCTAAATTGTTTGATCAGTTGTGATGATACTCCCAATATGTCCACCTTTCCCAAATCCCGAAAGTCCTCCCCAAAGATGCCAAATCTGGCAAAAGAGATACACTCAACCCAAATTTTATCTTCGATAAGCATAGGAATAGGTTCATGCAATGGCATTGGCACTTCAACATAACTAAAAGAAATGGGAAGAAGTGGAAGGCCAAGTATTTCGCCTTGGATTTGTAAATTTTCTATGATAGATTATCACCCCACCTTAGGAGAGAAACTCCACCCTCATATCCACAAAGTAAGGGTATGAGGGACCTTATGCCCCAATGTCAAAACCCAAACCCCATATTTGAAGAGAGAAATGTAAGGTTAGTGTTTCATGGTTATGTACTAGAGCGAGGGATACAAACTAGGGAATGGATACTCTTCCAAAGAGACGGATCATCCTTGAGGGAGTTCAGGACCATATTGTCTTGAGTCTCCATGGGAAGGATACTCCATTTTCAATGTGGAAGACATTCAAGGACCTCTACCAGAACAATAGCGACCAGAGGAAATTGGCACTCAAGGATAAACTTCGAAGAATCAAGATGGAGAAGGGCGATACTATTTCCACATATCTGAACAAGCTCACCACCTGCAGAGATGAGCTTGGCAGTGTGGGAATAACTACTGTCGATGATGATATGGTGAGCCTCACTCTCCTTGGCCTTCCAAAGAGTTGGAATAGCTACCAGGACTCTGTGAATGGAAGGGAGAAACTATCGGATTGGGAACGACTGTGGTCGGATCTTATGCAGGAAGAGATCAGGAGGAGCACATGAGATGGTTCTTCATCCAAGAATGATTATGAAGAAAATCTGGCCTTAGCAAGTAAGGCAAGGAAAGGGAAGGGGAAGGCTTCCCATTCCAAATCAAATTCTTCTCATGGAGGGAAGAAGGGTGACATGTCTAAAGTAAGATGCTTTAATTGTCACAATATGGGACATTATGCGACTAATTTCCCATCGAAGAAGTCCAAGAAGGGATCCTTGGAAGGATCGGAAGGTGAGGCTTTAGCCTCTCAGTTTGAAATGGACTTTACCCTCATCACATGCATGGTGTCATCGATGATGGGTTGTGTCTGATATCTTGACGGTGGAGCCTCATTCCACATGACCGGTGATAAAAATTTACTGAATGCCTTGGAGGAGAAAGACCTCAAGATGCACATAGAGATGGGTGATGACGGAAGGTATAGTGTTTCAAGAGTAGGCACAGTTGCTTTTCAGAGGGAGCATGGAGCTCCTCTCACCTTGACAGATGTGATGTATTTGCCTGGACTTAAGAAGAGCTTGGCATCAGTCGCAATGTTGGAGGACAAAGGCTACGATGTTGTCTTCAATAAAGGAAAGGTGTTCCTAAGACACATGCCACAGGTCAGACCAACAAGATAGGGATTCGGGTGAAGAATCTCTATAAAATAGAGGTAGATGATTGTGTAGCATTGAGTATGAAAGAAGAATTGGTGCAAAGCCCAAACATTGGTGAGTTGTGGCACAGGCAGCTGGGCCATTTGCATCATGTGGATTTGAAGATAATGCAGCAGATATCTATAGGACTTCCCAAAGGTAAACTTGAGTAAGTTGACACATGCAAAGGTTGTACCTTGGGAAAGTACACCAAGTCTTCCTTTCATGATCGAGATAGTCAAGCAGAAGCTATCTTAGAGCAAGTTCATACTGATTTGTGTGGACCATTCTCAACGGCATCCATAGTGAAGGAAAGGTATTATGTGATTTTCATTGATGACTATTCTCATAAACGTTGGATTTATCTCATGCAGAAGAAGGACCAAACTTTCACAAAGTTTTGTGAGTTCAAAGCTTTGGTTGAGAAAGAGTCAAGGAAAAAGATCAAGGCCTTGAGAAGAGACAACAGTGGAGAATATGTCTCTCAAGAGTTTAAGGACTTCTGTGCAATGGAAGGAATTAAACGAGAGTTGACGGCACCTCATAACCCACAGCAGAATGGGGTGGCCGAGAGGAAGAACAGAACTATTGTAGGGGCAGCACAGGAAATGTTGCATGACCAAGGCCTACCACTTCACTTGTGGGCTGAGGCATGCAACACAGTGGTCTATTTGCAGAATAGAAGCCTACATCGCATACTTGGGATAAAGACACCAGAGGAAGCTTTCTCCAGTAAGAGACTAGATGTGGGTCACTTTAGGATCTTTGCCTCATCGGTATATTTCCATGTGACAAAGGATGCACGGAAGAAGCTTGAGCCGAAAACAGAGTTGGGGATATTTGTGGGGTACACTAATACACCTCACAACTATCGGGTATACTTGCCTACCAATCGGAGGACAGTGGTTCGCAAAGATCTCAAGTTTGATGAGCAGAAGGCCATGCGAGTTTCCCTTGAGAGGGAGCTCCAACTACAGGCTGTGGAGGAACTGTTGGTTCTTAAGGAGGAGGAGCCTCATACTGATGCAGAGCAACAGAATGTAGAGGTTCCAAGAGTGGAGATATCCACTCAAGCAGAGTCTTCCAAAGATGGATGGAAGCGCACAAGAGAAGCTGACACATTGTTGGAGGATGCGAGAGAGAATGTGGGAGCACTATCTTCTCAGCGCAGACAGAGGAGGTCACTTGAGAGGTACACTGGATACATGGCCCTTGCTGGGGAATGTGTTGAGACTGAGCCATCTTCCTTTAAGGAAGCAATGCAGTAGCCGATTTGGGTTGATGCTATGGTGGAGGAGTATGACTCCATAGTTCGTAACAATGTTTGGGATGTGGTTCCGAGACAGGAGAACAAGTCAGTTGTGAGTTTCCGTTGGCTTTGCAAGGTAAATAAAGTTGTTGATGGTAGTGTGGAGAAGCATAAGGCAAGATTTGTTGCTCGTGGCTTTTCACAGGCGAGGAGGATCATGTCGCTGCAGTATATTTCGACAGAGGAGAAAGGTTGACATTTTGACAATGGCATTGTCAAAGTGTAAATTCGAGTTCCATAGAGACAGGATCGGGGTGGAAGATAATCCCTTTCTTGTTGAGAGGGAGTGTTGAAATATGGCAACAAGAATATTCCAATTTAATTTGTCCTTGAATTAAAATCGAATTTAGTGTTAATAGCTACTTGGAAATAATTAATTAATCTATTTTAAATTAATTAGCTGGAGAAATTCAAGTTAGAAGTCTTTCTGAAGTCATGCAAGAGTTATCCCTTAAATTAAAGAGATAAGATTGAGTTATATTTGAGTTGTAATTAGCTAACTCAATTTACTGAGTTAAGTCCAGTTAAATTAGTTCCAAACTGTTTGAGGAACTAATAGTGAGTTAACAGTCAGTTGATGCATTAATGCACTCAACTAGTGCTTCTCCAGTTAACTGAAGATTCCCTCATTAAAAACTCATGCATGTCTATTCTGAGAAAGACCCAGTTGAGATTAATTTTCAAGGATAGTGTACTATTAGTTGCATGTGTTTTCTCATGGAGAAAACTCATGCATGCATTCAAGGATTCATCCTTGAGGATTGTGCAATTTTGAAGGTTGTTTTCCACTTGGTAATAGGCTAATCATCCACAAGGAACAACACAAGGAAATAGGAGCTTGGAGGGTAGAGAAGAACGCTGGAGAGAAGCCAAGATTGCTTATGAGCATCTATGAGGATTGTACTAAGAGCTGGCTAGTTGTGAGAGCTAAAGCTTTGTATAATTCCTATGTATTTCAACCATGTATGATAATACAATAGTGTGGGATTTTATCTGAGACTTTCCCCAAAGTATTTTCATGTGTATTGTGCCATTGATTCTTCTTCTTCTAGATATATTTTTCAGCTCGATCTTTAAGCTTCCACAAATTGATAGTATAAGTTCGTTATAGTATTCTACTTTCATTTATATTGCATTATTGGGTTAACCTATCACAGATTTTCTACATGTAGTTATATTGAGATGCCCCTTTGTATGACCCCAAACGCGGAGGAAGATATTTACTTAGCCATACCACTCAAATGTTGAGTATTGGAGTTAATCTTGATAAGCTTCCTCTTTCATGCATGTTGATGTAGTTTCCTATCGTGTGCTCATCCTGCCTCTCAAACTTGTAATGACTTGTATCCTTCTTTTGGTCCTAACAATTATTTCTTATTTTGGTTAAAAGGGTAGGGTGACAAAGTACAAGAAATATGGAGTGGCGGTCCAAATGAGGAAGAGAAGAGGTAAGATTGGGTGAATACATTAACAAGAAATGTAGCAACACAAGAAAGAATAGTCAATAATTAATAATGATAGGTTTGTAGATGAACACACTTCAACATGGTCCCATGCCAAAGATTAAATCTCTTCACTTGTAGCATGACAAAGATCAATTAGTGACATGTAAAATATGTCTTCATAATGACTAAACAATGTAATTGATCCAAAAGAGATAAGGACACCACGTAGACCAACTACTTGACTTCCTTTAGCCAGTTGAGGCTAATCATGAGAGTTATATGTCATACTTGGGAAACAAATTTAACTTCATAGTTAGACCCCCCACATTCTTGAATTTAGGGGAGGGAGAATGTTTTTTGTAAAACAATATAGATGGGTTACATTCTAGGGTTTAAGGGTTGGGAAAATTTATATTCAAGGGAATTTAAATGTGATGTAGGAAATATCACTACTTCATGCTTGATACTGAGAAGCCACTGAAGAGGTGTTGTACTCTTTATAAGTAATCTTAATCAGCTATAGATTATTCAATTAATGTCTAGTTGGTTAAGACAACTTGGGATGAACCACAACAAGTTTGGTTGGGAAAAATTGACTAGGGGCACCAAGTCAATAAGATTATTGAAGTCAAGTTGATGAGAATACAAGTCAATGATCCAGTTGATGGGTTGACGGTCAAATTGAATAAATTACCTCAATTGAAGTCAATTGGCAGTCGACCAGCCAATTGGAATCTATAATTGACTAGAGCAGTTGAAGGGATTGCAATCGATGTACATGCATAGTTGACTTAGAATGGTGGTCGAAGGGAATTTACTAAAGTTAGAATTGGTCAGAAAATGGTTATGAATCCCAAGATTTCCAAGATCTTAGCCAATAATTTTCAACCACTTACACTGATTTGAAATGCTTCGAATTAGGGTTTTCTATGCCTATAAATATTGCATGATGTAAGACTAATGAGAGATGAATTATGATGCGTCATTCATAACCAACAAATACTGGGTGATGTATGAGCATGTTAGTCTTAGGTGTGGACCAAGGTTGACATTCATTATAAACTAGTTGTAATATTTGATTGAGAATATAAGAAGGGAAAAGCTCAAAGATGTTGAATTTTTTTGTAGCATCGGGAGGTATTCTTGCATGCCCAAGTTGGTCTAAAATAATTATGAAGAATTAAAATAAAATTTTGAATTTTGAATAATAAGTCACCCACGAAAATTCAAGTCAGCCCAAGAGGGTGAAGGGATGTGTCCCTTGGATTATTTCACCCCGTTTGACTACTATAAATAGATTATGTGACCTCTCATTTTCCACACCACGCAAGAACAAGATTTCTCTTTCATCTTCTCTTTCTATCTCTCTTGGAGATCACACATGTGAGAAGAGGATGAGTTTGACTAGCTTCTTGAGGCCCCACGCGTAAGATGTTGACTAAGGTTGACCATTACAAGTTGAATGAGTTTATGTGTTATTTGATCGAGCATTGATCAATTTCCTTCACTGATTTTTGAAGGCCACATGTGCGGGTTTAACCACGGGTTAACTGCAGGCCATGTTATCACTTAGATGTTTTCCTTAGAAGTTATCAAAGAAGGAATAGTCTGAGGTAACCACAAACCTAATCTTTTAGACTCGGGTTCTAGCCAACCTAAGTCTAGAGAGGGATCTCTCTTTATAATTTAACTTTGTTTTGAATAAGATTTCAGGCTAGTTCTTAGTGTTCATGATTGTTTCATTTTGATTGGGTGGTGGAATTAAGAAAACAGATGGGCAGAGAAAATATTCAGGCCATTGGCCTATGGAGTCAATCAAGAGTGGCTGAACTGGATCTGATCAATCACTCAAGTAGGATTTCACAGGGCAGGCTAGCACAGCAAAAGCAAATCTGCAGGTTCAAATGGATGAAGTAGTCCTAACCAGGGCTAAGGGCAATGAAGATCCTTAACTGGGATTAAGATGAAGAAAGGAAGGATGATCAGAAGCAAAGGGCAATGAAGAATCCTTTACTATGGACCAAAATGGGGGTAAATTATGGAAGTAAGGGAGCAATTAAGAATTCCCAGACCAAGATAGTTTAGTAGAAAACATAAAGAAAGCAAACAGTTAAAACAGAGAGCATTTAAGCTAATTCTGATGATATCATTCCTTGTTTGCTTTTAAGATTTCGTAAGAGACACATATGAATATTTATAACATGAAGAAAAAACAATATTTAAACATGAAGAGATAATACTTATTTGTTCCAACTGTGCACAAGAATCCAGTGAAATGTCCTCAGCTTTATTTCATATCCAGCAAAACCAGTCTAGTCTTGAGTACAATAGCTCCTTAGCTCAAAATAAAATGTCTACAAAAATGTATTTTAATCCACCCTAATTACTTCAATTTGTGAAGTATTTATACAAAAAATGATACAAAATATCTCATAACAAGATGAGAATTATTTTAGGAAATCAAAAATATCTTCAACACGAAGATAGAGACAGATGGAGAACTGTCTTCTTGTTGTCCCTTTTATTGTGACTGTGTTGGCTGTTGTAATTCGGATTTGGCTCTTTCAGTTGCTTTGTAGTTGTGTGCTGGAATCACTTTCTATCTTCTACCTATTGATACTCTTTACCTGTTCTGCTTTGACTATGTCTTACCTATTCTACCTCGCAACCATGTTTTACCATGTAGATTTACTGTAGTGACTTTATAGTAAATCTGTAATTTTTATCCACCATTCACTGTCAGGTAACTTCATCCTTATCATTTTTTTTTATATCTCGTCAGCTTCTGTATACGCAGAAAAATTTGGCTTGCTGGTAAACAAGCGCTTTACCTCATGCTCTATGTAAAACAGATTTTCAAGACCATCATATAGTACCTTTCCAGTGGGCAAAGATTTCACCCCTAAAGTACTAGCTAGGTTTTTGGACAGCTTGTTTAATCTTTCAATATAATCCTCTTGAGTCATCAGCTTGCCATGTATTAACATAGGGCTGGGAAGCCCTTTTCTTCTTAAGATGCCATACTTTATCATAAAACTAGCAATGTCTGCTTGGATGCTTTGACGCCTTTTCTCCAGATTTAGCGTCAGGTTCCTTTTTGTGAGAACCTTCTTTATTTCAATGATGGTTGTTGTTCTATCATCAATTTCTAGTTCATCAAGTTGGTACCTATTTCTGCTATTCAAAAATGTGATCAATTGGTTGGCTGCTTCAGGCATATCCCCCAATTCTACTCTTGTCTTGTGGACTGCCTCTGTAGCCACTTTTACCAATTCAGTTTGTTCAAAAATAACTTGAATAGAAGGTCAAACATCATTGATGGAATCAATGATGTTGGCCCAAAGAATTTCTTTCATGTCTCCCAGTGGCTCTTGTAATGTCAAGTCCTTTTCAAGGACTTTTATTCTTTCTACCATTCTTTGGTTCTTCTGAACTTCTTCCTTTTGTTGTATCTGGGCAAGTTTACAGTTAGTCTCCAGATTTGACACTTTTTCTCTAAGTTTCTTAAGTTCAGTGGCCTGGATGCTCATTTCCTCCATGGCCTTTACCAATTCAGTTGTTTGTTCTGTGGAAGTACCTGTGCTTGTAGATGCCCCTGTGCCTACTGATGTACCTGTTACTAGAAAAGTTGTAGCTGGTGGAACTGTGGGTGCTAAGGCAGCAGCCAATGTGGAGGGTACTGCTGTAGAGACTGTAGGAATTACAGTCTGAGGAGTGGTGGCCAACTCACTCTGCTTAGACTGTATCAAATTATCTAGTTCTTTCTCTATCTCTTTTAATTGTTCATTCAGCTTTAGGACTAAGTCCATAAGCTCTTCCTCCTTCTGTGTTTCCAACACTTCAGCTGTCTGAGGATGATGTAGAGGAGTAATTTTAAGATGCCTCTTCAGGGCAGCTATGTCATCATTTTTCTTTTTGATAAGCTTTTCTGCAGCTTTCACATCCTTGGGATGTCCCAGTTATATGACCAAGTCCTGTAAGGACTTTATTCTAGTGTCCTTGGCCTGTGAAGAGGCCTTCTCCAACTGGAATTGTGTTGATATATTATTCAGAGAATTCTGGAGTTGGTGGGCTGCAATTGCTTTGTTGGTCAGAGTGGAGTAAACCATTTCCCCAGTCTGCTTGTGTAACTCAATTTGGTCAATAGGATGGATATCCTTTGCCAATACTTCAAAGTCTGTTTTCAGATAATCTGCCATTGATCTGGGTTGCTGTGTGGTTGGCTTCAAAAAGCTCATCTGCATCCTACCTTCCTTTATGTCAAAGGCTGACATTAGCCTTGTTTGATTTGTTGGAGCCATTTTCAGGTAGTGTGCATAACTTTGGGCCTTTAATCTTTCATTTCTTGCCTTGATTTCTTTGTATTTCTCTTTGATATCTTGGCTCTGGCCAGTAGGAGCCCTGAAGGAGGATACTTCCATGCTCTGTTGCCTTTCTAGCATTTGAGCCTGTGAGGTGGAAGGTTCTTGTGTACCCCCTGAAGGAGTGGTATGCATGTTTTCTGCTCCTGTAGTTCCTACTGTCTCCTCAGTATACTCCTGTTCTAAAAATGGGTTCAACCTTTGCCTCTTGACATAAGTTTGGGAAACAGGTCTACTAGAAGGAGTGGCCTCCTCTCTATCTCTTTTAAGATTCCTCTCCTCATTTAGAGGAGTCTGTAAAATAAGAGGATTGCTCATGATTTGTTCTGGTTGAGCAAGTTCTTCTAAAATCTCAGGTTGTTCTAATTCCTCTGGCTACTCTGATGGCCCTGGTTGCTCTGATGGCCCTTCTTCTGTTGTTTTTCCACTGTGTTCCTGTGATTGCCTTTGAGATTGAGTTTCCCTTGGCACCTGTACAAATGAATCCTCATCAATTCTTTTATCTAAATCAATCAATACATTATTGACAGCAGTTTATGTGCTATCCCGATCTACCAGAGTTCTTTCCACCCATTCAAACTGATTTGCATACTGTTCAATTTCAAGGATTCTATGGTGGATGTAGGGAGAAAATTTATTCTTCTGTCTACTATTGCAAATGAATTCTAAGGGGTCATAATTCCAGATGAAACTTTGTTTCAGTCTCAATTTCTTCTGCTTTCTTCCCTGCTTCCCTACTGTTACATATGAAAGGGCCAAGCTGATCTTTTATCCTAAGCTGAGTCTTCTTCTTAGCTTTCACAAAATGCACCTCATCTAAATTGATCATTTGTTTGTAGTACTCCAGGGAAAACAATCTCATAGGGAGGTATCTGGGCAATTTTTAGCGAGCCACCTTACATCCATAGATTCTGATTTCATTGTGGTTTTGGTACAGGTACCAATCCCCCACTCTATACTGTTTTGATAACTGAAGGACCCTCCTGATGTCTGCACTAATTCTGGGGGAGGGCTTCCTAATAGCATAGTTGTCACTAGGTACACAAAGACATCTATGAAATTAGTATAAGACTATTGAGAGTCATATTGGTGGATTAATGAAGTCCAGAAGAACACATATCTAGGGTTGCCTTTGGTATCAAGCTTCTGAAGTGTGATTGGGAATTTGTCAACTTGATAATACAGGAAAAGATGATATAAAACTGAAGAATATTTGAACACTCTTTAATTATCCAACCTCATGAATTGATCATGCATTTTATCAGCAATGAACTTAGCATAGTCAAACATGATGGCCAGTGGTTGCCTAGGAGAGTAGATGGACATAAAGGCTATAATGATTTCATCAACAAATTCACTTGTAGTATAGCCTAACACATTGGATATCATGTCTATGATGTCTCGGCCAAGGTCAGAGAATATGGTATATATGTATGGTGGAGAATCCTTTGGAATGTGTTGTTCTTCCCTGATAAAGGTCTGGTATAACCGAGCAAGTTTGATTGAGGTGAGTGTAGGGTATCTGTTCAACAAATCTCCAACAGAAAGAGGGGTCAGGCTTTGGTTTGGTTGTAATTGTAGTATTTCATTAATGGACTTAGCAGTGATGGTAAATAATACAGACTGGTCAGGGGTCCTCACTGCCCTTTGGCTGGGATCATAATTCATATGGCAATAATGGATAATCTCTGGGAAGATATGGACTCTAGGGAACTGATATTTGGGTAAACCTGACTCCCAAAGCCCTATACAGTTTGCATGGTTCAGGTACTGGTCTCTGCACCTGCAATATAGTTTCAAAGGGGATTCATGGATAGAAGTATCTTTAATCTGGAAATCTTTGTCTGCTAGTGGGAGATGGTCTAGATCTCTGTGAAGAGTAAAAATGGGCATGACATTCAATGCAATTGGGGTAGCCATCCTTGGTTCTTGTAGATTCAAGGATGGGGGTGAAGGGTTTTCAGCGAATTTTAGGAAAAACTGGTCTAATTTAGGTATTTTGGAGTCACTAGGCAATTTTCTTGTTAAATTACTTAGGAATTGGAAGCAATTTAGTCCAGGTTGTGGAACAAAATAGGGTTTTTCAGTGAATTGGGATAAATACCTGGTTTCGGCTTTTGGACTGAGTAATGGTGATTGTGCACTGTTTGCAAAAGCGCATAGGTTTGCAAGGTGGTCTAGAGTTCAGTAACTTTGGTAAATTGGCAGTTGGACGTAGGTTGATGGTTGCAATACTCTGGTGCTTGCATGTTCAGAGTGCTCTTTTTCACAATAACAAAAAAAACAATGCATTTTTTAGTTTTATTCATAAAGTCAATGATTTTGGCGGGTACACTGGGAAAAGGAAACTTGGTGTTAAGTGGGAAATGTGATAGTTTGTCGTTTAGCGAGAGGCGGTAAGTAGGATCATATCGCACCGCTTTTGGGATAAAGTGGTTTTGGGGGAGGCCTCCTGATGCCATTCATCGAGTGCCACGTAGTGGCAGGGTGAATAGTGAAACCACCCATATTGGGCAGGTAAAGGTCGGCCTTCGGAGATCGTCCGATATGAGTGTCAACCATTGGATCTGAAGGGGTCAGATTGCACGGTGATCAAGGGCGATGATTTGATGTGAGGTTTAATGGAGGGGCTCGACAGGGTTTTAATGAGCAGAAGGATTAATTAACTGCGGATTAGGGAGTTTTAATGATGTCGGGAGGGATTTCATTGGTAGGGATAGATTATTAATTTATTTCTTTATTCAGTGGTGGGTCATGATTATTAATTAGTCACTGATCGACTTAATTAATCCCATTAATTAGTTTATTAATAAGTTTATGTTTCAAACTTCAGGGCAAGATATTAACATAGGGGTTTTTAATAAAATATACAGGAAATGGGTGTTTTTGGGATTTAATACATATAATTAAAACTAGGAGTTAATATGAATGAAAGCAGAAAAATGGATTTGCACCAAGTATAATATGTTTTTGTAATTCATTCCATTTATAACTTAGGCCAAATGTGCATTTGTGGGTTTTTATGAAGAAAGGCTTTTGCTTGGGGGTGATTACTTTCCCTAGGCAAATGGTGCTTTTACCTTAGGAAAAGGGATTTTTTAGGGGAAATGAGTGAATTATGGAGGGGGTGAATGTTTATAAGGAGCTTTTAGTACTTAGACCCTATAAGTTGTTGGGCCGAGGGTCCAATCCCTCTAGAAGTTAGAGAAATGCTCTGAGCCCCTTTAACTTAAGGTTTTAGGTACTTTTGACTTTGCTTATGAGAAATTAGTAAAATTAAAGGTAAAATAAATGGGGAAATTAATTACTTGACTTTGTGTAAATGTCAATTAGCATCCATACTTTAGCAACTTGTTGATGAAAGTAAATGATATGATATTAACTAATCATTCATCACAATTCTGCAACCATTCAACTACTTACCCATCTACTCATCCTACCATTTTTTTTACCCTTTATTAGGGTGCACTTAAGTTGGCAAACCCTTATCAAAACATTTTTTTTTTTTTTACAAATAGAAGACTATCTAAGTATATCCTTATTACATCCAAGGGCTCAGATTAAACTATTGAGCTCCTTTTATTTACTCTACCTATCTACTTATTTGCCAAGTTTACATAGTTTGGTCAGATCTTATTCTCTATCTCTAAACATGAAATTCAAAATATGGAATAACTAACATTAAATTGTTTGGTTACCATGGATTGTGGCATGCATAACAAGTTGCACACAATCATTATTATGCATCAAAAGTAAATTGTAGTGGCATTTTGACTTGCACACTTTTATGGTCTTTTCTTTCTTGGGGTTCATTTTTTCATTTTTTTTTATTTTTTTTTACCTTTTTACTCTTTTTGTCCTTTAATTTTTCTTTTAGGACATACCCTCTTTATATTTTTTTATTTTTTTGATTTTTTGAATATGGAAAACATTTGTAGAAAGCAAAGGTATGTACATATTACAATTTTAACCTCAAATATTCAAAAATTATGACACTTATTGGTATAGGAACATAACAAGCCGCATGTGTGAATTTCACTGTAGAAATTGACCACAAGCTCGAGTTGACCGCAGGACCGAATTTGACCGTAGATTGTAGTTTGACCAACACTAACTTTTCACTGTATTGCCTAATTTGACCAGCATTGATTTGTTGGAGATTGACTAGGGTTGACTATTATTTTGACTTGGATATTGGCACAAATTTCTAGACAAATTGTTGATTTGTAAACCTTGTTGAAGAATAATTTCTCCTAAAAAAAGTTGTGGGGTTTTCTCCCAAGGTTGGTTTTCCTATGGTAAAAATATTGTCTCTCTTTTGCATGGTTATCTTTCTATGATCTTTATTGTTTTCATTGCATTTACTATCGATATTTTCTGAAGTGTAATTTCTTAATGATGTTAGTGGCATAGAATATTGTGTGAAAATCATTATGAAGTAATTATTCGGCGGAAAATTGTATTCTACTGTGCATTTTGTAGAAAATTCAACTTGGAACTAGAGATTTGTTGAAAGAGCATCCATTGAAGTCATCCTAAGAGACAAGTTTTCATTTGCTTGGTTTTGAGATCTCTTGTCAAAATGGCACCAAATCTTAGAGTTGAAGACAGGTTAGATGGTGCCATAAACTTCAGATCTTGGAAGACCAAGATTCTCCTTATCTTCGAAGAGAATGAGCTTCAAGATCATGTGGAGAAAGTCATTCTAGAGCCAAAGGGAGTTGAGGAGAAAGCCAAGTATAAGAAGAATGAAGCCAATGTGAAGAGAATCTTGGTAGATTCCATAAAAGACCATTTGATTTCTCATGTTGTTGCATTGAACACTGCCAAGGAAGTATATGATGCTCTGGTAGGATTTAAGAGTGGTACCACTAATAGGAAGTTGGCCTTGGGAAATTGTCTATGTAATGTAATGATGACTAGATTAGATTTTGTTGTCTCATATCATCAGAAATGAGCTTGTAGCCATTAGAGATACCATTGATGATATAGAGCTTGTTACAAGCGACTCCTAATGGATTTCCCTTCTCATGGGAGCCATTTATTCAGGAAATTTGTGCATGAGAAAAAATGTCCAAGTTTAATAAGCTATGGATTGATTGTGTCGAAGAGAAGACTAGATTGTTGTCTAGCAATAGCTTGAAGAATCTGCAAGATGAAGAAACTCAATCTCTTGTAGCTCACATAAGGAAAGGAAAAGGAAGAAGTAACTTTGGAAAGTTTGATAAGAATAATACAAGTGAAGACCCATTCTTGTTCCAAAAGAATAAGGATATGTCAAAGGTCAAGTGCTTCATTTGTCATGATTTTGGACATTATGTCTCCCGATGTCTTGACAAGAAAAGGAAGGGAAAGTAGCATGCATCAACAACCAATGTTGATGAGAATGATGATGAGCATCCACCACAGAAGAAGTCAAAGGGATTTTCCCTTAGGAAACTATTAACAATAATGTTGATGTTTGGTTTGTGGACAAGGCATATGACAAGTTTATGAGTCTCTCTTACTGATTTGTCAGAGAGGAAGTTGGAAATTCCCTACAATCCTCAAATCAAGAGATAAGTACTTTATATATTTTTCTCCCTTGGTTATTATTATTACTTTTATTTTTTAGTCAACCTCTTGTCCTTGTATTTTTCTCAGTTATGTTTTTTTCCTTTCTTTTCGATGGCCTCCTAAATGGGTAAAGGAAGAAAATTTCCATTACGGACATTGCCAAGGCAATGATTCAAGCATTAAATGGTAGAATGCAAGGAAATTTTGTGGCAAGAGGGTTCTCCCAAAAAGAGGGTGTGGACTATGAGAATATTTTAGCTCCAATCGCCAGATGGTCAGGTTATTGTATGGCCTAAGAGCTCGAGCATAGACTCAGAGAAAAGTGATTGATGTTCTAAAGAGAGGATTGTACAAATTGTTAGGACATCAAGGATCGTTCCCGATGACTGAAAATGCTTTCAATTCCGAGGAAGTAGACAATAAGGAAGAATGGAAGGAGCAACCTTCCAAAAGGATGTCATGGATTCAAATTGTCAGACGATATATTAAAAAACTAGAGGCATCTAGGAATTGTATGCCTTCTATGAGGGGACCATGTTAGACAACAAAGTTTGCTTCAATGACAGAGGAAGCAGTAGTGGCTGAAGGACTTTCTTAACTAAATCGGCATCTTCTCCCTTTGTAACTAAATCGGCCTAAAAAAAAAAAAAAATTTTTTAATAACAAGTTGGCCTAGGAGCGTGAAGGGACGTGTCACTTGGATTATTTCATCCTATTCGACTAGTATAAATAGATTATGTGACCTCATTTTCTACACCAAACAAGAACAATATTTCTCTCTCTTCATCTTCTTTTCTCTCTCTTGGAGATTGCACATGGGATAAGAGGACAATTTTGACCAGCGACTTGAGGGTGCATATGTAAGGTTGAGCACTACAAGTTGACTAAATCTATATGTTGTTTGATTGAGCTTTGACCAATCAATTTCACTGATTTTTGAAGGCCACATGCGGGTTTGACTACAAGCTAACCACAAGCGCACGTTCGAATTTTATCACAGAAACTGACCATAGGGCCGAATTTGACTACAGACTGTAATTTGACCAATGTTGACTTTTGATTTTTTGGTTTGTTTGACCAACATTGACTCACTAAAGATTAATCAAGTTTGGTTGGTATTTTAACTTTGATATCAGCACTTATTTCTACACAAATTGTTGATTTATAAACCTTGTTGAAGAATAACTTCTCCTAAAGAAAAGTTGTTGGGAATTTTCCCTCAAAGTTGGGTTTCCCAAAGTAAAAATATTGTCTCTCTTGTGCATGGTTATTTTTCTATGATCTTTACTATTTCCATTGCGTTTATTTTTTGAAATGTAATTGCTCAATGATATCAATGACATAGAATATTGTGTGAAATCATTAGGATGTAATTATATGACAGAAAATTACACTCTATTGTGCTTCTTGTAGAAAATTCAAGAAAAGGTTGGGTAGTTTTTCTAGTTAAGGGTTTCCAAGGTAAAATCCCTATGTGCTATGTAATTTTTTTTTCTTTTTCTTAAGTTATCTCATGATCTTTTAAGGTTTATGTTAATTGAATTTTTAATATGTTTTATGTGTCTAGGCCATCTTGTATTTGGACTTTTCATGTTTGAAGTGTGAATCAAGTGCCTTAAACCCAACATTTAGTATCATAGCTCATTTCGATTGTAGGGGGATGTCCCTAGTATCAAAGGTTGAAGACATTGAACCTCAATATGTTCAAGAACATCATTCTTGATTAAATCAAAGATGATCCTATTCAAGTGGAGTCTTAAGACAAAACTTCAGTTAAAGAAGGATGGCTAGCTATACAAGAAATGAGATTGAGAAGTTTAATGGTTAGAATTTTGAGCTTTGGAAACTTAAAATGGATTATCTCATAGATCAAGAATAATGGATCATTAAGCATCCTGAAACACCTCTAGCTAGCATGTCAATAAATAAAGCATTGGGAGAAACTCAAAAGAACAACGAATAAGATTTAATTTTTTCTTGTAAATTCAATGTTATTAAATGCCTCGAGGGAAGACGCTACTAAAAAATTGTGGGATAAGTTGTGTAACTAATACCAATTTAAGTTTTTGGTTAATAAGTTACTTCTTTAAAAGAAAATCTACCTTTCGAGAATAAAAGAGGGTGATTCACTAAAAGATTACTTGCATGCATTCAATACTATGATCAATTAGCTATTGAGTGTAGATATATTTATTACAAAAAAAAAAAAAAAAATGTAGCAATCTATTACATTCTTTGCTTAACTCATAGGTTAGTGTATTTGTGGCTATTAGTAGCAATAAAACCACACTAATTCTTAATGATGTGGTGCCATCTCTCCTAACAAAAGAGATGAGGACAAGGAACATGGAAAGATTAACCAAATGTGTGTTGTTGATGAGAGGTCGACTGGTAGACAAAGGAAAATGAAAATTCTCCATAGGGAGATCTAGGTCAAAAGGAATATCTAAGTATGCATCTAAGTTGACAAGAAGATCAGTAAAGTAGGGCATTCCAAAAGAGGTTGTAAGTTGAATATTGTTGAACAAAACAAGTGATTTGATGAGTAGTTGAATAAAGGGAGAACTTCTTCAAATGAAGGATATATGTTTTTTCTATTCAACAAGTACACAACTATATCATGAAGCATGGTTGATCGAATTGGTAGCATCCTATCATATGACACCCCATAGGGAGAGGGTTATGTCAATATGAAGAATATGATGGAGGGGATGTCTACCTAGGGGATGACTCAACAATTAGGATATTCAATTGAAGTCATGTCCAACTGGTGTTGAAGGGTGGTTGGGGTAGAACATTTTCGTGGGTAATACATATTCCACATTTCATATTCCAATTTTTTATGGGTAATACATATTAGAGCAGAACATTAAGTGGATTCTTTGATTTTTTTTTAATTTTTCACCTAGGTTCTCTCATATATTTATTCAACGAGGTTTGATCAAAATTGTCATTAGTGTCTTGATAATGAGCCACCACTTTCTAGCTCAAAACATTTTGATAATGAGCCACACTTGCTAGCTCAAAACGTTTTTCTGACTCAAAAACACAATGTGATGGATCTGGAAGACTCATATCAAAATTGCTCACATCATAGAAGCCTAAACTCATAAATTTAGTACATGCCATTAGCGATATCAAAAGGCAAAGCATGGTCATAACATTCCAACCCTAAAACTAGTCCCCAGAAAGAATGATTGACACTTGAAGCATAATAATGACAAGCTACCACCATTTCTTGCTACAGTGTCTCCGAATACTTGTGCCAATGGGTGGTTTAATGGTTATTTCACACTAGTGCTAATCGATATAGCCCCCCCTTCCCAATCTTCAATTTTTAACTTTCAATTAATCCATGTATAATGTATGGGTTAGTGGATATTTAAGATAACCCCGATTTTCTCTGTCATTGGTGCCCTATCTACTTCCATGTTTTTCATAAAATGCTTAGAACTTAATAAAATGTCAACTAAACAACTCACATTAAATTCCTTCTATTTATAATAGTGTGCTCTGACCATTAGATTTCCTTGCAATGTCCATTGGTAAAAAAATGTTAATTATATCCCCCAATTAACAAATATATCGTTTTTTTTAACACACGCTAGAACCTGCCACTTAGTTTAAATTTAGCTAAATTAAAATAAAAAACAATAATAAAAAAACTAAAATTACATATATCCATTTTAGAACAAAAAAAAATTACATTTGGCAAAAAATGTAATAACCTAGATTTGCCAACAATGAAAATAAATATAATAATTTAATACTACTCTATATATATATAAAACACAGACAAATAATTCTAAAAAATAACTGAAAAACAAACCGATGATAATGCTGAACCGTAAAAGGAAAAATGTAAGGATGCTTTAATCGTGTCACTGAACAAACAATTGAATTCCACACGGATCAACCAAATTTATTACTACACTCCAATGAAAATGTTGGAAACAATTAGTATACAACAACCTGAAAAGGGAAAGGCCCAATGCCTCTTGTACATTAGAAAGCCCAGTACATATCCTACAATGAAATATTGGCCATGTATGGAATTGCCTGTGGTATTTTGAAGTCCAAAATAAATGCTCTTAAAAAACCATATTAAAATGAGAAACATGTTCTGGTCCCATGCGAGTTTGATCCCTCTAACTCAACGCTAAAACACTACTGTCAATGATGACAGCAGAAAACTTAATGGTCAAACTCTCAAGAATAGGATCATTTTTGCTGATTCTTGTTGAAGACGAGTCAATCAAGAAATTAAGAGAATATATCCTTGTTTTTCTGCAAGGAACACTTTAAACCAAGTACAGGACACTTTAGTATTCGAACCTGTCCTTGGAAAATTTATCTTGATGAAAATTTCACAATAGAATAATACCGTATCCACAGAGTTCTGCTCAGTCCATTCAAAATACCAAAATTCAGCTGAAAACGTTAGCCATCCCAGGTAAATTATATAGGCCTTCAATTATGATTAACTGTTGCAGCAGAGAGATTCTTGAATACTTCAACATGCACATGCTCAATTTGCTTGTCAATGTTGAACAATAACATCTGTTATGGCAATGGACCTTTAGGATTATGGGTTTCAATATCAACATGTTGAATTCCTGGAACGATTCTCTGGATTTCCTTTTCCAACCTGTCAACCTCGAAGCCAAGGGCTGAAACCACCTCTTCACCTGCAAAAGACAACACAACAGATGACAACAAAATTTATATCACAGAGCTCCAGTCAAAATACTTCTTAAATAACGATGTAATTAAAGCACTTTGCATACGAAAAATAATATCTTTCCACTCCATCAGTAATTTGCATAATCCATACCATAATTTGCCATGACCCTATCAAGTGCAGCGCCATCTTTTTCCTTCACAGCCTCACGAAACTGCTCCAATTTTCATGACTACAACACCATTAATACTTTTCTAAAATCCATAAGCATTATAGGTTTCACACCTGTAATAACAGGATATGCCTTATACTGTCTTCTAAGTCAAGTTGGACATGGTCAATTATAGATGTGCCTTTAGGATACATAAAATATATACTAAACTGCTGGACAAAGTCAGGCTTTTTTATTCATCACCTCTTTAGCCCATAAATCTCGGCCTGTGCGTTCGAGGTAATTTTGTACAATTGTGACTCCATTGAACTCTGTCACAGAGAGACAGCAAAGCTTAGCCAACTATTTGCGTCAGAAACAAACAAATCAGCGATAATATTAAAAGCATTGTCATTCCTTGGGATTATTTGCATGTGTAAATATAAGACATATTTTACAAAAGAAAAAATATTCAGATGTCTATTTTATATCCACATGTTATAGATGAAACCAATGAGAGAAAGGGAAAAGGGCGACACATAGTCTCACAGGCCTACAATCTTACAGTTAATAACACTGATGAAGGAAGAATGCCTGGAAGAGGACTGGGTATTTAGGGCAATGGAACAAAGATAGTTGCCTTTATGTGGTTACTTGTTCAAAATAGCTTTCTGACATGAGATTATTTGAGGAAAAGGGAATATCATGATTAATAGTCCACCTTGAGCCTGCTTGGGAGCAGGAGCGGGAAGTGGGAGTGGGGAGCAACATTTTCAAAAGCCCCTGGCTCAAGAGCATATATATGTTTTGACACATATATGTCAACAAAAGCATGTAGAATGATGAATTAAATATAAAAAGCATAAAAACATGGATTAAACCATATAACATCAATCATTTAGAAGTTATAATTTTCATCAACCACATGTCCACAAGTTACAAGTTCTCAATTATATAGCATGTAAGGCTGCACATAACCAAAATAGCATCGAGTGCAATCCATCTCTGAACAGAAAATATATCAACAAATAGGCTCTAGATGGCCTATAGCACCCAAAAAATCATGCTACAACAAATACCTACATATCATCAAAATCATTGTCTATCTTGGGATCTTAGTCATTAATATCACCCTCTAAGCATTAACATAAGATAGAAAAAACATAGATTTTGCTTGAGTGATGGGTACATTTTAGTAGGGTCATGATAGAGGAGTTCGACAACCAATGTCACTAACATCAAGGTACATAGAGGGCTTGGTGCTCTTGATTAAATACGAATTCCATACTATAGTACATGACAAAATCCAATGGAAACATTGCAATCCTCCCAATCCTGAAAAACTGATAAATCTGTTGGATATTGAGTGAGATCTAAAATTCTACTTTCTCTATATGAAATCCAATGAGGTTGAAACCATTCTCAAACATCCCAAGTCATTTCATGGTAATGTCAAAAATTTAAGCAAAAGGATGAAAATGAATGTCAAAAATTTAAGTAAAAGAATGAAAATGAAAGATAAAGAATTTCATTTTTACCATGAATTGCATATCAATACAAAGGCCATATGCTTGAATATTATGCTGCCCTACTCAAAAACTCTTGTTTCTTTGAAACAAAATTGTTTTTGTAACATCTTTGTCAAAAAAAATGCGAAAAAGCCAGGGAGCGATTTTTTTTTGTGGGAGCGCACTTTGGGAGCGGAATCCAGGGGGTGGTGCTCCCACGCGGCCCTGGTCCATCTCAATGTGCATTTGTCATGAAAACAAGGAATTATATGGTATATCCTGCTACTTTGTCTAGCTTTGAGTTTTCTGTCGGTAGATGGTGGCACAATTGATGAGGAGGCAGAGAAGTAATACTAATAGCATTCCAGACCTTACTGTTAATTGACAGACAGGAGTATATAAATCTCAGATTTACTAAAAAAAACCACGGAAACAGAAATAATGAGAAATATTGAGGAAATGATTGCAGCTAAGCAATGGAAGGAAGAAGATTTGCAGATAAAACTTCAGATGAAGAAATTAAGCTCAAAGATTGGAGAATGGACATCAGAAGGTTAAAAGCCAGGAAACCATCAATAGTTAATTACTTTGAATCCCAATAAATCTTGACCCCTTCAATTCACCCTCTTCTGAAGATTTGATTTTATGGTACTTCCAAAAGGAAGCTAGAAATGGGAGGTCCTATACAAAATAGTAGGGGTGGCCCTATGTAGAATTAAATAGTTAATTACTTTGAATCCCAATAAATCTTGACCCCTTCAATTCACCCTCTTCTGAAGATTTGATTTTATGGTACTTCCAAAGGGAAGCTAGAAATGGGAGGTCCTATACAAAATAGTAGGGGTGGCCCTATGTAGAATTCCTTCCGGGAATTACTTGAGAAAACCCACGGAATTTTCTGAGTTTATTCATTTTCATTCACTGTAGCGTTTTGACAAACAGTTGGTGCAGAGTCTGCTGTAGGTGTTTTTTTCTGTCTGGGCTCATATGAATAAGCAGCACCAACATAAATACTTACGAAATTGTCTTAGAATGACACCACAACAATTGTATCATCTACAACAAAGATAAACATAACTGACATAACAATGGCAGCCACTAATATCATCATTCTTCACTGTATTATAACACCAGACATTGTACAGTAGCTTTAAAAGGGCTCACAACCATTTGCAATGGTTAATGACAAGGCAAAAACATAAGGAACAGATGAACCTGGGTTACACACTGCCCAAGAAGCCTTTATTCACAGATAACTTCAGGAAGGAATAGACAGTGAATTGAGCCAGTTACAGGAATACTATAATCTTCTTCACAGGCACATACTCAGCAGAAGATATCAGGGATACATCAGTCCACAAACTCAGTCACTAACAGCAGATAAAGTTTGGTCTTTTCCAACACACCACCTCGGCCTCTAACTGTGTAACTTGGCCAGCTCAATAAAGGGAAGGCTGACCCCACAGAGAGATATGATGCAGCAGGTAAAACGTCCAGACACAGGCACTAGAAACTCGTCCCTTCACCCAGCACTCAATTCAGCAATAAATGGGGATGAACTTGGTCCTTATTGCAACAAGGGAACGACAGAACATGTCCCAGCAAATAAGAAATGCATCCAGCACAAGAGGATGGGAACTCGACCCTCACACAGGAGTAGAAACTCAGCTCTTTTCCACCGAACTTCAATCCATTAATTGTTATGTTCAGCCAGCGATCTGAAATAACAGGAACTTGTCCCTCATGGCAGAGACTTCGACCTCCTTCAACAAAATGAATCTTCACCTCCCTTAGCAAGGAAAACGACCTCTTCCTTTATGGCAATCCTTGGCTCCTCTAGGAATGATTTATCATCTTGTAAGAAAATGGTAAACTCCACATTAGAAAATAAACTCAATTGATGGCACCTTTACCTTAATGTCTTCTTCAAATCCTCTTCTCCTTTGAAGCCCAATGATGAAATCTGAGTGATTCCACTCTCTAAACCAACTAAGGTGTATAGTTTCAACACTGAAGTTCACTATGGCAGCAAGGGTTTCTCAAATCCTAAGCTTCTCTCCAAAAACTCTCCAAGAGCTTTATTTTTCCAAATGCAAGTGATAAAATGACAGACTCCTCACTTTTCCCTTTTTATAACATAGTGGCCACTTTTGTATTCATTTTACCTTTTTCCCTTTTCATTTCTTATTTAATAAACTGATGTTTATTAATGAATTAAAGCCACTTTTAACCCCGGAAAATGCTTAATTCGCCTCCATGGTCACACTAGCCACCCAAAGCACCCTTTTTATTATCATTCCCTGTCAATCTTTCCAGCCACCCCCCCCCCCAATTCCGACAAGCTATTACATGAACTTAAATGTAATTAATTAAAATATGCTCGTTAATAACTTTGTTTTATAGAAATTGTCAGAATGCAGTGTAACCAAGAGTGAATCGTGCATAACCAATCCAAATGATTAAATATGGTAAGTGATCCCAGTCAGAGCCATAAAACTCCTCTAAAACCCTCCAGACCCACCAATGGAGTAATCTCACTCCTATGACCACGCTGACATAAGCTCTGGAAATCCCTCCTAACAAAATCACAAGGTAATCCAAAATTTGGGGACATTACAATCTCCCCTCCCAAAAATTGCTTGTCCTCAAGCAATGTCATCGCATGATGTCGCTCCACAAGTTGATCCAAAGTAATACCAAGATCCCAAACCATCATGATCATCATGAAGCATTCCTCACTCCACGCACTCTCCAACAAGGCATAGATACCAAAGGCCCTTTGCATACTTCCAATAAATAGAGCATATTGAAAAAGCAAAATCTTGGCCATCTCCTCAAGAAGTTGCTTTATCAAAAAACCAATCTCATGTACCTCAAGAGTGAACTCCTGAAAGTACAATCCAACTTCTACTAAAAAGGGTCCTTGCCCACATGAACTAACCACTGCCACCTTTCATACCATCAACGAATCACTGAGAAATCAAACACCCTATGCCAAACTAAAGTCCAATGGAAGATCTGAGTGATGTTCCCCTATAAAGACCAGCTCATCCATAATGGTAATTGAGTTGATGAGACCTATATAATGTCAGGGCCCCATGCTAATCTCAAAAGGAAAATGCCATGCTGCCGCTACGCCACTTTAATCATAACTGACTGCTGTAGCGAAGTACTGCTAACTGTTGGCGCCCATCTGTGCCGCATCTCTAATCTCTCTATGCAACCAATAGATGGAAACCATGTATGATGAATCAATTCGGTGCATATTAAACTAACCTACTCCCGCCAGATCACATAGCGAACTTTGTTATCCCATCTCCTAGTGATGTACCCAATTACTGCTTGGAGCCCATACACCCTCTTGTAAAAGAGGTCTACCATCCACTATGCCCCATGCTCGTACAATGCCTCAAAAATGTCTTGTCGAAGGTGTGTCATACAACTCTCTCCTGATCATCTTCCTAAGTGTGTACTCAAGGGCGGAACATATACTGCCTTTGCAGTAGGTCACGCCATCCCTAATCCTTCCTGTATCTGTCAATTCGCACTCTGACCATACGCCTTAACTGGGAAGTCATTCTCCTATCCACGATGCATTGTGTCTCCCCCAACTGTCTCAGGTGACCTTTTGTCTTGTTATATGTGATGAGAGCATCAACGACCAACAACAAAAGCCTCTGCAACAGTATGCAGGACTGGAAAGTGATATATGTGTGGGTCAATCCCAAGGGCATGATTAAGAACCCATACAAATACCCAAGGACACTCTTGCGAGTATCCTGCTCTACAACCCTAATCAAGTGATGTTTCAATCGAAGATCAATCTTTGAGAAATGCAACGCTCCCTGATGCTCATCCGTCCACTCATCGATCCTAGGTAAACCAAACCCACTGGTATGTTTGATGCCCCAATCATCAGTCTCCTTAGAAGCAAAGCTCCAAGATCCCATTGTGCAACACCATTCACCACTGCATACAACCATGCATCATTGTGCTCCTTTGCATACCAATGCACACCACAACATATCTCTATACACCACTAGATACCACCACTTGTTGATATGCCACCCTATATCGTCGGGTATCCCACATGTGCTAATGCATCTGTCACTTTGCTAGTGAACCAACCATGACGTGAGTCATATCTCCTCATCTATCTTGGTAGACCTGAGTGGCATAACTCGTCACATGCCAATGGGGATGTCATTGTTGTGTCGATCCTCAGTGGCTCCTGTGCCCAATACATCAATGGAAGTGCATCAACTCCATACAATGCCCTGCCTGGTGGCATATCAATGCCCTCCCATCTGAATAACTCCTGCCTCCAACCCTGCACACAGACAATGTGCCAAGATGTCTCTTGAAGTCTGCTCATAAACCGACTGGCCACTACTGCTGACTAGAACTCCCCTAAAGAATGTGTGCGCTCAGTCACTAGGTCAACCATCCCACCAACACCATAGTCATCATACATCTCTGCCATCTGGTATATAATGCAAAGCCCCACCTGGATCCAAAGTATTCAAAACCGTCCAGTTTGAACCGGAAACGAGTCAAACCAGTCGGTTCATTAGCAAACTCCTCCAAACTGGTAGAAAAACCCAGTTAGACTGCCCTCCTCAATGGTTTTTTGGTCAAACCGGGCATAAACCAACCGGTTTATGATGGAACCGGCTGGTTTTCCCATAAAACTGTTGGTTCCGTCATACACTGTTCGATTCACTGCCAGGCTAGCCGCGGACCTGACAAAAAGTGGTTTTGTGAGTATTGAAGCAGTTTTGAGGGAAACTTGGCCCTGTTTCCCTCCAAAAACAACCCCTCCAAGAAAAGCATGTCTCCCCTCTCATTTTCATCCTTTTACTTTAAGAATTTAACATTACCATTGATTGCTAGCATTGTTAGGGTTGAGATGTCCTTTTACTTAAATTTTTAACATTACCATGAAATGACTTAGGATGTTTGAGAGTGATTTCGACCTCATTGGATGTCATATGGAGAAACTAGAATTTTTTATTTCGCTCAAAATTCGGCACACTCAATGGTTTTCAAGATTTCATGGTTTGGTGTTTTGCAATGTTTCCATTTGATTCTATCACGCGTGGGGGTATTAGATTGGCATTTGATCAAGAGCATGAAGCCCTTTAAGAACCTTGATGTTGGTGGCATTGACTGTTGAAGTTTGTTGATGTTGGTTGGATTGATTGTTGAACTCCTCTACCATGGCCTTAACAAAAATGTACCTTTCACTCAAAGGAAAATAAGTGGTTGGCATGCGAAGCTTTTTCTACCACATTATAAGGTTGAGGACTCAAACCAAAATCATTGGTTAGGCATGTTAAACTTTTTCAATTTCTATCATATTGTAAGGTTGAGTAATCCGAGTTTGAAGACTTTGAGCTAGAAGATGTTTATGTATCTCTTGTTGACAATCCCATTTCTAGTAGCATTGAATCAATGATGAGTTTCATGAGTGATCATGTCGATCAGTGATTTGTAGTTTTGATGTCGAGTTTTGCTACTACTACCATTGCTACTGAGTTTGTAGAGGAGTTTTAGGAGTCCTCAAACTCTGAGCTAGATTATTTATGTAGCTCATGTTGATGATCCCATCTCTACTAGCAGTGATGAGTTTGAACATGATGAGTAGTGATCATGTTGATCACTGATATATAGACTTGTAGTAGGCCAGTGGCCCCATAGCTTGTAGCGCTGTTTTTGGACCCTAGAGGCCATTTTGAGCCTCATTCATTATGTACTTTGTTGTTGATATGTATTGCACTCGGTGCCATTTTGATACATTCACCTTTACATGGTATATAGATGAGAAAACTTTGCATATTTTGTCTCTATTAGTTTGGAATCATGGTTTGAAATCTTAAAAGTAGTTTTTTTCATTAAAAATTAAATATTTCATGTATTTTTTTAAAGACTAATTCATTGAGATCTAACCAGTCTTGGTTTGACCGATTCTGGTTTGAAACCTAGTTTGATAGGCAGGCAGGTCTAGTCACTAGTTCTAGTTTTGAATACTATGTTTGGATCCCAATGCCAACCCAAGCTTCTAGTATCCACTCCACTTGTGTCAACTAAACTTGTATCCTAAATGGATGTATCCTCGTCTAAAATATTCCTATCTCCACATCTCATGGGTGCATATTCAAGAACCTCCGGGACATACCTCTCTACAAGTGTCAATTCATTTGGGTGCTCCTCGTGCTCAATTATGACAGGAAGCTCCTCTATCAAATCATGAGTTCCCCTAACATCCTCTTGTGTGACGGTTGCCATAGTCAACTGATTCTCTGTTATGGAGGATGTAGAGCACACATAACTCAACTCCATACAAAGTTCCTCAACCAACATACTCTTGAAGGGACATTTGAGTGCTTTTTCAAGGATTCTTGGGAAATCTCAAGCTCATGAGTAAACTTGTCAACTTCCTCCTCTTTCCCTACTAGCACATCATGATATATCTCAACAAGCATCAGTAGGAGATTTTTTCTGAAAGGTGTAGGTAGTTGGATTTCATCTCTACCAATGCTTTTCTGAGAGTCTAAAAATATGCAAGTGAAAGCTCTCCTTCCAAACTGTCATATGTATCACTGCACTTCTCCAACAATAATCTGCCACCAATGCATGTGTATCATCAAAATGCCTCGTGGATGCAACAATCATATCTTCAACTACCTTCAATTGCCTTGCCAAATTATGGGACTTGTTGTAGCTCCTAGAGACAACCCCCGGGTTGAGGAGAGGTCAGTGCCTAGGACATCTTAGTCTCTCTTGAAGATGACTCATTGTTGCTCAAAAGATGAATGGAGAAATGATTTTAAATCTGGTTCAATTACCTTTCACAAAGATAGATCCAAACATACACATAGACAATATATATCATCCCAAGAATAAATGTCCAAGTATGGTGGCCTAAACATAGTAAATGCAACCCAATTTGTTGTTGTAGTAAAGATGGGAAGTGAGAAAGTAAGGGAGGAATTCAGCACCAAGGACTGGATAGACCCAAAATCCTAAGTAATAAATCCTAGCATAATTATGGAAGAGTAAGGAAATGAAATGCAAAAATTATGGAGCGCATTTTAAGGTTTCTAACTCAATACTTCATGGGTACATTCTACTATAGTATAACATAGTAAATATGCAATCTCACAAGTATTGTCTCCTACAATATAACAAAAGTAAATTAATGCTCTGTGAATGAATCCAGCAGCTACAACTTACACAATTCTGAGGAAGAGAAACACATATGAAATGATATACAGAGGAAGAACACATACTACACATTACCATGTTTGGAATCACCAGATCTTCTTCATTAATCTTCAAAAATGGAGTCCATATCACAAGTTCAACACAGTGGAAATTTGTATAACAATTACCACCTCTTGAACAAGCAATTGAACCAAAACTTGGAACCTCTTTCTCTGCAAACAAAACTCGAAATCTTTGAACAGACAGAATTCGGACCCCTGAGAGCAGAATTTTTGGAACCCTTTTAATGAGTTTCCTACCTCTTTTTATAGGGAGAACCAACGCAAAACAACTTAAAAAATATCTTCAAATGTTACAGTTGTCTGAGCATGTGAATTTCCTAGTGATTACAAGACGGATCCGATTCTCTTCTTGAAAATGAAAAATTTACAAAATTTCAAAACATGAGAAACGTGAGGTGTCGTGATGGACACAGCAAAATATCTCCATGTTGATTCCTCTGATTTCCTTAGACAGACTCAGGATCTAATCTCTGGATCAGTGGTAGGTTGATGATCTAACCATTCTTCGATTACGATATTACCCCACGGTTTCCGGCCAATTCACCTGTCACTTTCTCCCTTTAACAGCTTGAAACTTCCCCTCTTGGAACTGGTCGTGATCAGGCATGGTGGAGTTGAACGTGCCTCGTGACCTAACTGCTGACCCATCCATCCCTTTATTTCCTCTGTGGTATGCTATCAGAGCCCAATACATCTCTTAACACTTCCATGGTGCAATTTCGGAGCTGAGGCGCATC
This sequence comes from Pinus tabuliformis, assembly GCA_031772625.1. NCBI lineage: Eukaryota > Viridiplantae > Streptophyta > Pinopsida > Pinales > Pinaceae > Pinus > Pinus tabuliformis. The sequence continues at coordinate 1,528,518,471 of CM062818.1, read as the reverse complement.
ATAACTTTAATTAAAATGTCGTTACGAAAATCCAAAGTTTCAATGCCTCAAGCCCTCTCATGCTTAGCTCCTTATTGTTCATATGCCATAAAACCACCACCTGTGACCATCGGCATAGCACTTGAAGGGGGGGGGGGAGGTTGTGGTATCGAAGCCTTCCTTTGTAACTCTTATAAAAAGGAACATTACAAAATCGTAACATTTCGATGCTCTTGAGCCCTTTGCTCTTAGCCCTCTTATCGCAATTCCACCATAGAACCGGGTGTCGTGACCAATGGCTTGGGAATTTGCATGCTTAAGCCTTCAAGCTCCTGTCAGGAGCCTATTCTCCCTTTGTATTTGTTCTTTGCCCTCGATTCTTTGAATGCTTGCGACCAAGTGCCTCTCCATGTCGGGGATCCTCTTATCGGAACTTCTTCGAATTGGAAATTAAAACAAAGTTACAATGCCTTCCTCATTCGATGGCCTCCATAGCCCTTGAGTGCTCAACCTTGGTCCACACCCTTGGTTCTTTGGGCCCTCGAAACCAAACTCCAATAACACATCGAAAACCCCTCTCATTAGGGTCTTTTAAAAAATGAAATTAGAACAGAGTTCTGATATCTCCTTCCTCTGATATTCCTTCTTAGCACTTAGGTGCTCTGCCCATCCTAATCCCTCGATTCTTTTGAGTTTTCATGACCTAGTTGTTGATTTGGGGTAGCATCGGATGTGCTCTAGCCATGAAAAATGGTGGAGAGGCTAAAGCACATGAGATCTCCAAGACCCAGAAATGGTTTGGGCAGACTCTAACTGATTTGAAAAATATTAAAATAATTAATATTTTTAATGAAGTTCCAAAGTCTAAACTTAGGAAAAATAAAATATTAATGGGTATTAATATAAAATTGGGTTTGAAGGGTCCAAAAGTCATGACCAAGCCAAATCTAATCTTAGTTGTTGATTAGAGATTTAATCTCGATCATTGATGGACCAACGAAAAAAGTAAAAGAGAAGGCTTGAGGGTCAGTTGGAGAACACACTAAGGGAGACCAGTCAATTCGATTTCTGGAGCGGGGTTCGCTAAGAAATTCGAACTTGTGGTCTAGAGAGCAGCAAAAGGCTGCAAGTACGGAACAGATAGTAGGGAACAACACCAAAAGACCAGCGCAGACGTTGGAGAGGCAAACACAAAACCTCTCAGGAAGACACAGAGGCAGCGACAGACTGCGCAATCACTGGAGGGCCTGCGTGGGTGACGCAAAGAGGCCCAGTGCTGATGCAGAGAGGCAAGGGTTGACACAGAGTGTCTGGGAGCTACGCAGAGGTTAGCCAGGCTGATGCAGAGACTAGGAGAAGTGCTTGAGAATTTTCTCTGTTGGGTAAGCCAGTTTGGCACCCTGTTGTACTAAAGAATAGCTGAATAATAAAATCCTCCCTTGCTGAACCGGTTTTCCCACATTGGGTTTTTTCAGGGACTGTTGTCCAAAATATCCGTGTCAATGTGTTGATTCTTGCGCATGTGTTTGTTTCTGTATTATGGTGTGATATCTACAGCAGAATTTATTTTAATGTTTACTGAAGGAATTTCATAAATAACTTATTGGAAAATAAATAGGTAAAGTAAATCAGTTGTTACAGTGATAGAATTTTCACATGGTATCAGAGCAAGTAATCAGAGACAAGAAGGGAAAATCAAGTATGGGTCGAGACCATGATGGAGAGGCATCTACGTCAGAAGACTCACACGGATTTTCAGAAAATTGCACAAGAGAAAGCGATTTCGATTTCTCTATGTTGGCTTCCAGGCTGGAAGAAGAAGTGGCTTGTATGACTAGTTCTGCATCATCAGAGGTATGGTATATAGACAGTGGAGCCTCTTGGCATATGACAGGAATCCGGGAATGTTTCTCAAATTATCAGGAGGAGAAGATGAACTTTCAGATCACCATGGGGAACAAGGCAAAGTGTACTCCAGTAAGGAGGGGTACCATAGTTTTTCAAACAGAATCGGGAGAGCAATTTCGTGCTACCAATGTGCTACATGTACCAGGATTGGGGATGAACTTACATTCCGTGTCGCAACTTCAAGGCAAAGGCTATTACGTCTTCTTCATCAATGAGAAAGTATATGTCAAACACCCGAGCTGGAAAAAAAAAGTGCAGATAGGGATGAAGTAACAAGTTGTATAGACTACAACTAGAATCACCAATGGCACTAATAGGCAGTCATGGAGACAAGGATTTGAATAAACTGTGGCACAGAAGAATGAGACATTTGCACCATGGGGCTCTGAGAATTCTTAGGAGCATTGTAACAGGAGCTCCAAATTTTAATACGGAACGAGATGATGTATGCAGAGGATGTGCTCTAGGAAAGTATGCCAAAGTAGCATTTCCTAGAAGTAAAAACAGGGCCAAGAGTGTACTAGAACTGATACACTTAGATATCTGCGGACCTATGTTCACTAAAGCTCTTAGTGGTGTTGAGTACTTCCTTACCTTCATTGATGACCACTCAAGGAAAACTTGGATTTATTTTCTGAAAACCAATGACGAGGTTTTATGTTGATTCAAAGAGTTCAAGGCTCTGGTGGAGAATTTGGCAGGGAAGAAAATAAAAGTTTTGCGCTCAAATAATGGTGGACAGTATGTCGATAAGGAATTCACTGATTTTTGTTTTAAGGAGGGCATCAAAAGAAAGTGGACAACTCCTTACAATCTGGAGCAAAATGGAGTAGCAGAAAGGAAGAATAGGACTATTGTAGAAGCAGCTAGGGCCATGATGTATGATCAAGGTATGCCAAAATTCCTGTGGGCAGAAGCATGCAGCACAATAGTCTATGCTCAAAATAGGACTCCTCATCGGGCATTGGGCAAGATTACTCCAGAGAAAGTTTTCACAGGGAATACACCTGAAGTCAGTCATTTCAGGATATTTGGGAGTTTAGCATATTGTCGCGTACCCGAGGAAAAGAGGAAAAAGCTGGATCAAACTATGGGAAAAAGATATCTAGTGGGATATAGCGAGAACGCTAAGGCATACAAAATCTATCTTCTAGGGAGCAGGAAGGTAGTGGTTCGATGAGATGTGAAGTTCATGGAGGGCAGGGCTTTCAGAAAATCTCGAGAAATGTCTTCCGAGGAGCAGTCAAAAGAGGAGCCGTTGGTTAAACCTCTTCAACCAACGGAAGTAAAGAATTCTTCCTCGGGTCAGGAAGATTCACAGGATGAGGAGTAGCTAACAGAAGCACCTGCTGGCAGAGGAAGAACTAGCAGGGACCTTCGTCAGATTCTGCAAGATGCAGAGGACTTCATCAATGCGCCAAGAAACAATAAGAGGGAGTGAAAACAACCAGATAGATATCAGGCATTAGTAGCTCAGGATGGGGAGCCTGCCAGTTTCCAAGAGGCAGCTCAACATCAAGTTTGGATGGCTGCGATGGTAGAGGAGTACAACTCCATAATGGTGAACGATGTCTGGGAGGTAATGCCAAGGCCTCAAGACAGATCAATGGTAGGTTCGAGATGGATCTACAAGATCAAATACGCTGCAGACAATAGTGTTGAGAAATATAAAGCTGGGTTTGTGGCTAAGGGGTATGCTCAGAAGGAAGGAATTGATTACGAAGAAGCCTTCGCCCCGATAGCCAGGTGTACATCTATTAGAACCGTGATATCTCTTGCAGCATAGATGGGGTGGGAGATTCATCATATGGATGTCAAAACGACATTTCTGAACAGGGTGATAGAAGAAGAGGTATACATTGAAGAACCAGAGGGCTTTGAGATACATGAGATGAAGTCTCATGTATGCAGGTTGAAGAAAGCCTTGTATGGGCTGAAACAAGCACCTAGAGCATGGTATGGTCGAATCGATGGCTACTTGCAGAAGATGGGATTTGTCAAGAGTGATGCAGATCCAAATCTCTACTATCTGGTCGTAGAGAATGAGCCGCTAATCGTAGTATTGTATGTGGGTGATCTCTTTCTAATAGGATCACCCAGGCTCATCGAAGACTGCAAGAAGAATCTAGCCATAGAATTCGATATGAAGAACTTGGGACAAACGCATTATTTCCTAGGGTTGGAAGTTTGGCAGCAAAAAAAGATCTTCCTTGGGAAAGGGAGATATGCTACAAAAATCCTGAAGAATTCAGGATGGAGGACCGTAGACCTATGGCTACTCCAATGATCACCAACTGGAACAAGATTGATGCATCAGAAGACAAGGATGTTGATCCCACCTTATACAGGCAGCTCATAGGGTCCCTGATGTATCTGGCCAATACCAAGCCAAACATTTTCTACGCTATCAACACCCTCAGTCAGTTCATGGTGGATCCGAAGAGGGCGCATTGGGCAGCAGCCAAACATGTTCTCAGGTATTTACAGGGAACAGTTGATTATGGACTCTTGTACACCATGGTAAGGATATCAGATTGAGTGGATTTACTGATGTAGATTGGGCAAGAAGTTCAGTGGATCGGAAAAGTACCTCTGGGTACTGTTTCAACATTGGATCAGGAATGACCTCCTGGTGCAGTAGGAAACAAAAGTTCGTGGCTCTGAGCTCATCTGAGGCAGAATATATGGCGGCGAGCACAACTTCGTGTGAGGCCATATGGCTTAGAAAACTGCTTGTGAACCTATTCAGAAGAAAAATGGAGGCGACCAGGATCATGTGCGATAATCAGAGTTGCATCAAGCTCTCTGAGAATCCAGTGTTTCATGATCAGTCAAAGCATATTGATATCCGGTGTCACTTTGTCAGAGACTATGTCCAACAAGGCGTTGTACAGTTGAGCTACACTCCAACAGGAGAACAGGTGGCAAACATCCTCACCAAGGCCCTTGGAAGAACAAAGTTTGATTACTTCAAGCAAAAGATGGGGATGATAAGGAATCCATTTCAGTAGCAAAAATGGAGGGAGTTGCAGTGCAGATGCAGTGTTGGGAGAGAGGACCAACAACAGCACGGATGCAGAGGGAGTTGTCGTATAGATGCAGCAATGGCAGTAGCAAGGCCATGGGCAGCAGTGCAGAGGATGTTGGGCAAGGAGGCCTAGCATCAGCAAAGGGACCGATGCTGGATGATCAGGTGATACTCAGTGAGGAGTATTACTAGAGCACAGTCCTTGTTAAGAGGAAGAGTTGATTTGGAGTAGCATCGGATGTGCTCTAGCCATGAAAATTGATGGAGAGGCTAAAGCACATGAGATCTCCAAGACCCAAAAATGGTTTGGGCAAATTGTAATCGGTTTGGGAGATATTAAAATAATTAATATTTTTAATGAATTTCCTAAGTCTAAACTTAGGAAAAATAAAATATTAATGGGTATTAATATAAAACTGGGTTAGAATGGTACAAAAGTCATGGATCAAGTCAAACCTAATCTTAGTCGTTGATTAGAGATTTAATCTCGGTCGTTGATGGACTAACGAGAAAAGTATAAGAAGAGGCTTGAGGGTTAGTTGGAGAACACACTAAGGGAGACCAGTCAATTCAATTTCTGGAGCAGGGTTAGCTGAGAAATTTGAACTAGTGGTCTGGAGAGCAGCAGGAGGCAGCAAGTACAGAACAAAGTCGGGAACAGCACAAGAAGACCAGCGCAAACATTGGAGAGGCAGACGCAGAGGCAGCAGAGACTGCGTAGTCACTGGAGGGCCTACGTGGGTGACGCAAAGAGGCACAGTGCTGACGCAGAGAGACAGGGGCTGATGCAGAGTGTCTGGGAGCTACGCAGAGGTCAACGAGGCTGACGCAGAGACTTGGAGAAGTGTTGGAGAATTTTCTCTCTGTTGGGTAAGCCAGTTTGGCACCCTGTTGTATTGAAGAATTGTTGAATAATAAAATCTTTCCTTGCTGCATTGGTTTTCCCACATTGGGTTTTTCCGGGGACTGTTGTCCAAAATATCTGTGTTAATGTGTTGATTCTTGTGCATGTGTTTGTTTTTGTATTATGGTGTGATATCTGCAGCAGAATTTATTTTAATGTTTATTGAAGGAACTTCATAAATAACTTATTGGAAAATAAGTAGGTAAAGTAAATCAATTGCTGCAGTGATAGAATTTTGACACCAATGCCATATAACATCAGAGCCACTCTCATCGAAACACTTTCTAGAAAGCTTTATAAAGAAGTTCTGATTTCTCTCCCCTCCGAAATGTTGACCTCCGAAATGACGTCACACTGATGTCATCATCTCCACGTGGTGCCTACTTAGTGGTGATACATGTCACCCAAATTTGCCCCATTAGGCCCTCAAAAATGCCGAAATCAATTGTGACGTCTCCATCATACGGCCACATCACGCTGACATCATCTACCTCGCCAGCTCCTCGGAGCCAATTATCTGTTGCCATGTGTCCTATCTTGAGGAGAGAGAAAGGGTCCCTGGGGTCCTCGGATTTTCAACGATTTCATTTGTATTTCCCCTTCTCAGCGATGTCGGCACTTAAAAAGAATTATATTTTTAAAGAGTTACGAGGTCTCGATCTTCAATGTCCCAAATGATCGACCCTTCGAGATTCAGGTTCCGATGTGCCCTCTGCTCCTATGTTCAGTGTTCTGTTATCAGGCCCCGATATACCTTCCTTCCTGTTCTTCCGATATTAGGCCCCGATATGATCGACTCCCGAATTTTGGCACCCCCATTTTCATTTTGGCCTTCGATATTTCGACACTTTATTTTTCGGCTCTCCTCTGAATTTTAGCTCCCGAAATTTCGGGTCTCCCATTTGATATCGGCCCCTGATACGCTGAGCCTTCTCTAAAATGGTAATTTGATGTGTTGCCTTTCCCTTTTGATTTCCATTTGAACGACCAAGACTGCACCTCTTCCTTGTTGTATCAGGAATGGAAAACAGGACAATCAACAGAAATACAAGAAAGTATTACAGATACAACATTGGCTCCAACTAGGGACAATGTATTGCAAGCAATGCTTTGATAACCTGCAAATTAGTGCCTTCTGTCCATTGAGCATGGAGTCATTAAATTCAAATACATGAAAAGAAAAAATAGAAACATTAAGAAGTTAAAGCATTATTGGTATGTACAATGGTTCACTGGTATATACACTGAGTGAAAATGGACCTCTTTAATGCTGGAAATAAAGCTTGAGAAACTGCCCATTCACAGGTAGTCCAAGCACTTCACCATCCAAATTTTCCAGTAGGAAAGTGTTGTTTCCCTTTGCTTCAGATATCTTGAAGGGTCCAAACCACAAGGGATCAAACTTCCCATTCTTTCCTTTATCTTCTCTCCTAACATCCCACCTAAGTACCAAATCTCTTGGTTGTAAAGATTTGTCCCTTGCTTTTCTGTCAAAAAGAGATTTCATCCTTTCCTGATAATTAATCAAATTCTGGTTTACCTGCTCTCTATCTTCTTGAAGTTCTACCAACTAATTTATTCTTCTGGTCAGGGGATTTGGCTCCTCCACATCTTGTAGGATTTTAGCTACTGGCATTGCTAATTGTATAGGGAAAATTGAAGCATTCCCCTACACTAATTCAAAAGGAGACTTCCCAATGGACCTCTTAGTAGTAACTCTATTGGACCATAGAATGAACTTTAGTTGTGAGTCCCAGTTCTTCTGATTTTCAGATATTGTCTTCTTCAGAATTCTTACTAAGGTTTTGTTGAAGGACTCAGCCAATCCATTTCCTTGTGGATAACAGGTAGTGGAATGGCCTACCATAATGTTGTAACTTTGGAAAAAATCAATAAATTTGGCTAACTTGAACACCTGAGCATTGTCAGTGACGATTTTCTTTGGGCAGCCAAACCTAGCGAGGATGTTTTCCTCCATAAAATTGATGACTACTGCATCAGTTGCATTTCTAGTTGGGGTAGCTTCCACCCACTTGGTGAAATAATCAATGGTTGTGAGTATCCATTTGTGCTGGCCACTGGAAGGTGGATGTATTTCTCCAATGAAGTCTAACCCCCATTGCCTGAAAGGTTCTTCTACAAAAACAAGGATTAAAGGAAGGGGAGCCAACCTCTGTTTTTCTGCAAACATTTGACACTTCTCACAGGCCCAAACATAGGTATGTACTTCACCAAACAACTTAGGCCAATAAAATCTTGCTTTGAGAATTTTGTGGGTTGTAGCTCTCCAACTATAATGTCCTCCACAGACACAATTATGGAACTCATCAATCACTTTATGGATTTCTTCTTCAACCAGACATAAGAGAAAAATCCCCATTGGGTCTTTCCAATACAGTTGGCCATTTGAGATCACAAATTTTTGGGCTTGTAGCCTCAAAACCCTGTATTTAACTTTATCAAAATTGACTGGGCAATTCAGAAAAAGTAAGTAATGAACAAGATGTTTATACCAATGTGAGACAAGGTACTTCATTTGAATTCGTTGTGTTGAAGTCTTGACATTATTTTGCTCCTCTTCTCTTTCGCTTTCTCCTTCCTTATCTATCAACAAATTTATACCCAGGGTTTGGTAGTTACCCTCGAACAACATTTTAGCCAATCCCTGCCCCTTGATCAACTTCGTGGGCTTGATCTCCACGTCGTATTCTTGGATTTTGGCAATCCACCTAACCCTCTTACCTTCACTATCTCCTTGTAAAAGAATGTCTTTCACAGCGGTAGTTGGAACATATGCTATTGTATTGGACTGGAATACATAAATTCGGAAGGCCTTCAGGGATTTGACCAAGGCATAAACTTGTTTCTCTAGGATGATATACTTCAGCTTTGCATCTCACAACACCTGACTAAAAAATGCAATTGGTTGTTCATTTCCCTCATTATTTTTCTGCAATAGAACAGTTGCTACTGTGTTAAGAGAGGTGAAAGAGAAAATGAGAAATGGCCTTTGATAATTTGGGCTAGTGAAGACTAGGGCTTCTGCAAAAGCTTTTCGATTCTGGAGAATGATTCCCGAGATTCTATAGTCCACTTTACTTCCCTATCTTTTTCAACATCTCTATGATTTCTTTAACCATCTTAGCATAATTTGGTATAAACCTTCTCAAAAAGTTGATTCTTCTCAAAAAGCCCTGAATTTCTTTCCTGTTTCTTGGTAATGTAAGGTTGTTGATGGCTTCCACCCTTTTGGGATCAATCTTTACTTCTTCCTTTGCTACAATATGGCCTAGCAGCTAGCCTTCACTTAAAGCAAATTGTGATTTCTTCGAATTTAAGGACAAACCATACATTCTACATTTTAAAAAGTGAGTTGCAAATGCTTGAGGTGCTCTTCATCTGACTCGGAGAAAACAATTATGTCGTTCAGGTAGATTACTACAAATTTATCCCACTCTCCAACAAATGTTATATCCATAGCTCTCTAAAAAGTGGCTCCTACGTTTATGAGGCCAAAGGGCATTCTTGCATACATAAACATTCCCCAAGGTGTAGTGAAAGTGGTTTTCTTTTGATCTTTTGGGTGCACAATGACTTGGTTGTATCCAGAGAAGCCATCCATCATGGACATCCGAGCAAACCCTACCACCTTCTGCAAAATGTAGTCCATCTTAGGCAAAGGGTAATTATCTTTTAGTGAGGCCTTGTTTAGATTCCTGCAATCAACACAACCTTATTTCTCAGGAACTAGATTTGCTACCCAATCGAGCATCTTAATGACACAATTATCTTAGCCTGTAATAGTTTCTTCACCTCCTTTTCAATGGATGGGAGCAACAGAGGATTAATCTGCCTGAGCTTCTGCTTATATGGCTTCACCCCATCTTTTAAGGGAATTTTGTGTTGTATGACGCCAGGATCAAAAGTCTTTAAATCATCATATGACTAGGAAAACACATCCATGTACTCCTTAAAAAGGTTCAGGTACCTTTGTTTGTATTCCCTAGGAACTCCTTTAGCTAATTTGATGATTCTCAGATCTCCTTCAATGCCAATGTTACAATCTTCTACATCTTCTTCAAGCTCTTGCTTAGTTGGCTTAGTAGCCACAGTTAAAAAGCCTTTCCAATGGAAACAATCCTCTGGGGATGATATTCCCCTTTAGCTGCAATATCTTGTGACCAACGATGGTTTCTTCCCAACCGGCCTGCTATTCACATGTCATCTCCTCATCATCTTGGTCATTCATTGAGTCTGAAAACTCTCCAATAACCTCCATGAAGCATTTGATTTGTTCCTCATCTTCAAACACCTGCCAATACTTGTCATTGTCTAGTAGTGAAGGTCTATACCTGACCCCAACTTCGTATCTGCACAAGGGATTTTGAGGAGGCTTGAAGTTACTAGCAGCTACAACCAAGGAGTTAGCCATCTGATTTCTATCTCTGGGCAAAAATTGGATATTAAAGGCTAAGAAAAAATTCTCAATCAGATCCCATACCTCATTTCGGTAAGCCTTCAATCTTGGATGTTTAGTTTGGCATTGATTTCTAATTTGCTTCACCACTAGCTCTAAATCTCCAAACAATGTCAAGCACCCAATGTTGAGATTTATGGCAGCTTGTAGTCCTAACAACAAAGCTTCATATTCAACAACATTATTAGTGGCTTCAAACTCTAGCTTGAAAGAAAGAGGAATCAGGCTGCCTTTTGGAGACGCCAGCAGCACACCTACCACATTTCCTTCCCTGGAATAAGCACCATCAAAGTATAACTTCCATACTTTATTACACTCTAGTGATTGTTTATTTAGCTGGAAAGAACATTCCACCTGTGTTTCATCCATGATTTGATCATTTTCCTCTAACAACAAACAAGAGAAATCCTTCTCTTTACCATACACTGGAGCATTATTTGAACAATCAACCCTTGTAACTGTCTTTACAAATATTGATTCTCTATACAGTCGGTGTTCCTCTCCACCAAACATAGGAATGGTGGCATATGTCAAATCTAGTTTGATAGATCCCCCAATTTTCGATCCCCATGACCTGGACAAAAGCATACCAAACCTTGCAAGGATGTCAACAACTACAATATCCATTACAACACTTTTTATAGGGATCTAAGCCAAATTGACCACTAGGTCTTTAATCATCCCTAGGCATTTTACTCTCTTAGAATCAAAGGAGTACATGTCTTTATATGGTTTTGTTATTTGCAGCCCCAACTGCTCCATGACAGACAAGGGCATCAGATTATGAGAAGCTCCTGAGTCAAGCATACAATTATGTAGTAGAAACTCATGGATTACCAAGGTAACATAGAAAGGGGCAGTAGAAGAGTCTTTCTCCTCAACATGAGGTCCAAATACAACCATGGGTCTTTCTTCTTGAAGGTTCAGGCTATCTTGCAGAGGGGTTGCAGTGGGTGAACTCATAAACTGAGATACTTGAGCTTTATAATTAGGCTATTTCAACAATTCAGTCAAGGGAACAAAGATTTTGACTTTTTCCAACTCTTTTTGAAGACTAAAAGCAGAGGGGCTTCCTATCAGTTTTGGCAACATCAGCAGGTTCTTTATTCTCATCACAGATTGGCTTGACTTGTGGTGGGAACAGCTCTGTTTTGGAGACTTCGGGCTTATGAGGAATAGGATCTAAGGACTCCTTTTTGTTTGGTGGGACTTGGTCAAGAGGTTTCTTTCCTTTCTCTGTTGGCTTAGAAGGATTTGAGTGAGGGGGTTCCTCATTTTGATCTTGCATTCTAGACCTTTTCCTAGAGGACCTGAGGTCATATTTTCTATGCAACTGAGCCTGCATGAAGTCAACAAACTGTCTACAATAGTTATCAATCTCACCATCATCCAATGGGGCATCCAAGTCATCCCTTTCTTCCTCATGTGCTTCTATTCCCTGCTCCTCATCAGAGAGGAGAACTGATTTTCTTGGACCTCTATAGTATCTTCAGCATTCTCTTCAGGATCATCTTCTAGATACAAAGGTGGTTGAATATGATATTGTTGTTCCTTTCTCTCCCTTTGCAAGAGTTGCAAGGGTGGTCTTCTATATTGAGGGTTGAAATTTCGGTTTGGAGATGGTTGACTCTGTTGAGGAGGGTTTTTGTTTTCCAACTCCAATTTTACAAGCTTGGTAGACAAATTTCTTCTCAACTAATCCATCTCCTCAAGCTTCTGTTCTTGGGTTTCCTTCCCATGGCTCAAAGAGTTGGCTTCCTCATTTCCCCTCCTATCACCATACTCAATTTTCCTTTTCCATTTCCCGGTAGAGGTGAAATTTGCTTCAACTTCTAAAGCATCTATTTGAATTTGGCCAAGGGTACGGGACTTTCTTTCTCTAAGAGTGAACCCAAACTTTGGTTCAAAAACCACTTTGGCAGTAGCATGTGGAGGCTTAGTTTTAGTTGGAAGACTATTGTATAATTTGTTAAATGTTTTTATGAATTCTAAAACATCTTCATTATGTTTTTTCTTCATTGCATTGAATTTAGTGAGGATATACCCATGGTCCATTTTTTCTCCCCATTTCTGTATAAAAGAATACTCCATCTCCTCCCAGGTAGTGATTGAAGCATTTAGAAGGGATTTGAACCATTTCCTGGCCTCCCCATCTAGGGACTAGACAAAGAGTCTTAACATCACATCCAGATGTTCTACATTCAGATTTTTTGCAAATGCACAAAAGGTTTCTATATATCTTTGAGTTGAGATATCATCTTCTCTAGTGAATCTTGGCAAGAGCTTAAGATAATCTTGTGGCATACCATTTAGGGGTCAAGGCAAGTCCAACAAAGCATATTTATTTAGGAGAAAACCAAGGATAACCATGTTTTGCAAGGTAGGTGGTGGGAGGTTTATGACAGGGCCTTGCTGAGGAGTTGCATGAGTTGCAAATAACTGAGGCTGAGTTGGAAAACTATTAATGCTCTGTGCTTGACTGTTTATGGGAATATCTTTAACTTCCTCAGGTTCCGGGAAGGTATGAAATGCGAAGGGAGGTGAACTGACAAAAGCTTCTTTGATTTTGACTCTTGAGGAAAATGGGCCAAACAGTGCACAACGTTCCTCAGGATATTCCAAAACTTTGGAGGAAGAATCAAAGTAATTTATCACATCCTTTTGAGAGCTAGAAGATGATAGTTCTGGAAAAGAGGTCACAGGAACTGGGCTAACAAGAGTTCTTTCCAGACTCTCTTAGATATTATCTTTTCAGGGTCAAACAAAGAAGGAGTTTTCTGTTGTGAAGTATTAGAGCGAGTGTATGGCCTTTTGAAAGCCAAGATGCTCAAAATAATATTCAAACAGTGGAGTCACCATGGCGAGAGATCTTCAACCCACACCCCTTTTTACTCACCTTACCAAAGGGTATACAAATGGCGTACCCAGAGAAAACATTATAATTTATGATTCTTCCCTAGCAACGACGCCAGAAGATGTTGTAGCTCCTAGAGACAACCCCCGGGTTGAGGAGAGGTCAGTTCCTAAGACATCATAGTCTCTCTTGACTCATTGTTGCTTAAGAGATGAATGGAGAAATGATTCTAAATCTAGTTCAATTACCTTTCACAGAGATAGATCCAAACATACACAGAAAATATAGATCATCCCAAAAATAAATGTCCAAGTCTGGTGGCCTTCACACAGTAAATGCAACTCAATTTGTCGTTGCAATAAAGATGGGAAGTGAGAAAGTAAGGAAGGAATTCAGCACAAAGAGTTGGACAGACCCAGAATCCTAAGTAGTAAATCCTAGCAAAAATATGGAAGAGTAAGGAAATGAAATGCAAAAATTATGAAGCGCATTTTAAGTTTTCTAGCTCAATACTTCATGGGTACATTCTACTATCGTATAACATAATAAATCTGTAATCTCATAGGTATTGTCTGCTACAATATAACATAAGTAAATCCATGATCTATGAATGAATCTAGCAGCTACAACTTACACAATTTCTGAGGAAGAGAAACATATATGAAATGATATACAGAGGAAGAACACATACTACACATTACTATGCTTGGAATCACTAGATCTTCATTAATATTCAAAAATGGGGTCCATATCACAAGTTCAACACAGGGACAATTTGTATAACAATTACCACCTCTTGAACAAGAAATTGAACCAAAACTTGGAACCTCTTTCTCTACAAACAGAACTCAAAATATCTGAACAGAGAGAATTCAGACCCCTGAGAGAAGAATTTTTGGAATCCTTCTAATGAGTTTCCTCCCTCCTTTTATAGGGAGAACCAAAGCAAAACAACTTACAAAATATCTTTAAATGTTACAACTGTCTGAGGCGAATGTCCTAATGATTACAAAACAGATCCGATTCTCTTCTTGAAAATGCAAAAATTTACAAAATAACAAAACATGAGAAGCGTGAGGTGTCATGATGGACAAAGCAAAATATCTCCATGCCGATTCCTCTTATTTCCTTAGGCAAACTCAAGCTCCAATGTCTAGATCAGTGGTGGACTGATGATCCGGCCATACTTCTGTTACGATATTCCCCCATAGTTTCCGGCCAGTTGACCTGTCACTTTCTCGTTATCTTGCGGAGGGTGCCAAAGAAGATGATTTCTAGAGAAAGCAAGATCGAATTTTTCTATTTGCCGGAAAAATTCATCACAGATGTTAGCTATTCTACAAAATCTTATTCCTAAATATTTCTCAAACTCCTTTTAATTCTGTTGGCTGCTTAATGGTTGTGCAACAAATGGAGTCATCCATCAAAATTATTAAAAAGGGTGCATCATATTATGGTGTTCTCTGAAGGCTCAATTAATTTGGTCAAATTTTTTTATTTGGGGCAAATTTCATTCAAACATCATAGTGTGCCACCACACTCCAAGAAGGCTTGATTCACTCACTGAGTCTACCACGAACGAGAGAAGGACATAATACATTGAGTCGATTTCTTATCCAAAAGGGTCGTTGATTACTCCACAAAATTGAACAAGGGTGATCGAGATTGCATTGTCGGCAGCATTTGTTTGATTCAAAGCAAGGGGCAATACGAACAAGGTGACGTGACGACACTGTGCTTCCACAAACGCAACAAGGGCGAAAACTGAGTCTTGTGGACGGGTTCTCCTGGAGCCACATCTGTTCATTCTGGGTGTCGAATACAAAGTTCAAGCTTTACAAGGGGTATTATTAAATCATTTTGATTTATCTCAAAGAAGTCATATGACATTGTGGGAGCCACGTTGGTTCATTCTGCGGTCCAAATTTAATAAAGTTGATGGGGCTATAAAATACTACATTGGTTAATATCGAAAAAAATTGAAGAGCGAGTACAGTCCTTTTCTGATGCGATCAAAGTAGTGGGGTTGTGGAACCTTGAATCTCTAGTGGGGCAACGATCATCAACAGACCCGTAATCCCTCACATCACTGGATTTACAAAGGAGGAGTCATCCGATATGTGCAATAGGCAACCTTGACACAGCCATCGTGTAAACCACCGTGAATTATTATTGTGAAGGGGTTGTCTGCCATTCCAAGGAGCAGAAGCCCGCAATTAATAGTTGAACTTGAGGCTACGATATTTTCTCTAAGGGAGCGAGGGTTTCCAGTCAAACTTGCACCTAGCAGAAGGTCGTATTAAATCTTAGAGATCCTCAAATTGTTGAAGAAAAACAGGGAGACTGCTTCTACTTGTGGTCAATGTCACATAGTTCGGGTTTGAGTTCGGGTTGGACAATAATTAGGTTCGGTTTGAGTTCAAATTTTTTGATGAGGTTCAGATGAGGTTTGCCATTAAGTTCGTATATATATATATAATGAATTATAGGATAAAATAGTAAGAAATCAGCATCAGTAAACATCAAAAATGTTATCACAGTCATGGAAACTGTTAGGATAAATTACAAGCTTGAGTTGTGACATGAAGTTATGAGTTTTGATCTATGGACTTGGTCAATGGCTATGAGGTTTGATGAGGTTCGCCAAACCTCATAACTTTTTTAAGGTTCGCAAAATTCGAACCTGAAGGTTAAAGTTCGACGAACCTTGTGACATAAATTATGGTAATCACATTCCGGGCGTAGAAGAATGATACACCAGGA
Source organism: Pinus tabuliformis (assembly GCA_031772625.1). Taxonomy (NCBI): domain Eukaryota; kingdom Viridiplantae; phylum Streptophyta; class Pinopsida; order Pinales; family Pinaceae; genus Pinus; species Pinus tabuliformis. The sequence continues at coordinate 1,528,502,558 of CM062818.1, read as the reverse complement.
GTAATCCGCAATTTTTTTAAGCATGATCGATCTAGATTGCGGGGAAATAATCTTGTCAAGACCGAGATTTCCCTCTTCATTTTGCTGAAGCTGGACCACAGTTTACAGGCTGAAATCACTGAGGCTGCGGTCAAGGTCGAGTTCTTTGTAAGGAGGGTGAATTTCTTCTATAGCCACAACGACTGCATTAAATAGAGGAATTATGGCTCGATAAGGGGCATCCTTGTAGAGGAGTTGGTGCCCACTATTGGTGGTTGTGCAAATATTTATTGCCAAAAGACAAATTTGGGGGTTGAATGAAGTGCATTCCCTCCCTGATTAAAATTGTGAGCCTTCTTTGTATTCGTTGGTGCATTTGACTGCGCTGTTGAACACAAGTGCCTTTCCTGTATCTGATCGTGTGCATAGCATCTCATTGCCATGATAGGAAATAAGAGGTCGACACCCTTGGGCCTTCGTTGCAAAGGTGAATTCAAATATTGGGCGTCAATCTGAGGATTGGAAAAATTCATTATCCCAGAAACTCAATAGATTTGGAGCAATGTTAATTTTGCAACAGCATAACAATACTTCCAAGGTGGTTCAAGCTAATTTCTCATAAGAAAAGGAGGACAGATAGCAATTATTATTGCCAACCATAAAGGAAGGAGGGGATCAAGTTTCAGTACTAAGAAGACACTGTATGTTTGCTTCCTGAAACCATTTCCCTTATGCCTGTAGCAGCCTATTGAAGAGGCCAAGTTTATAATCTGACTGTAACAGCCTGTCAAGAAGAGTTCAGAGTCATCTTATCCTTACCTATAGCAGCTTATCTCACTATGCTTCTTCAGAACAAAATTTCTTGTTCCTGTAGCAGACAATTCCTAGATTACGACAGAGAGGAGAGGGTGAAATAATTGTTGTCCATTGCTAAGAGTATTAGAAATGAGCATGTCTTATCACAAAAAGGCTAAATGCTCGATTTGTTAGAATTCTATGCATTGAGACAGCTATTGAGTCAAGTAATATTGTACTACTGTCAGAGCCATGCATAAGTCAACTTGATGTACTTACCATTCTTCATCTAAAACATGGATCAAAATTTCATGAACTCTCTTAATAAACTATTAGCAGAAATCAGCGGACCCCTTTCCAAGAGGATACTCACCTTGCTACAGCAAGAAAAACCACAAAAAGAGCATGACTTGGGACACAAGATCCTTAAACTTGGATCAAATTTAAAACACATGAGGATCACATGGAAGGTTCTTTTCAAACTTGATCAACTAGATGCACTCCTTTCTGAAGTGAACCAGTTAGAAGGGAGAAAACTGATTTGGGCGCTAAATGTGAAAATTCCTAATCCTCAAAGAACCCCTACTGCAGCAAATCTGAATCTACTTCACCTACTTGATTTTTAAATTACATTCATCAAGTTCTTCTTCTGAATATTGAAGCAAATTACTTCTGCAGCCTACACTAATTAAATATTTGATCTCATGAAACAGAAAACAGAGCAAAGAACAAGATACATAGGATACACTTATTTTTGGACACAATAGTCCTCGGAAAAACCCAATGCGGGAAAACTAGTGCAGCAGCTTTGAGGGTTTTATTATTATGCAGTAGAAAAATCTGAATACAACATTGAATACAGTTATTCAGTTACAAAGAGAAATATTGGCAGAAGCTTTGTGAGTTTACCTCACACAATCGCTGAAGAAAATCCTGGTTGTTTCGGTTACTGATTGAGATGCCCCTATCAAGAACTGCGTTGCCTCTACGTTGTCCCAGCGTCAACCCTTGCAGGCATTGCATCAATCACCTCGGACTTCGATCAGAAGCCCAGAGTCTATACTCTCAGCCTCCCGATCACACACCTCGGCTTCCAACTGTTGCAACTGACCCTTGCTCTAACTTTCGACTTCCTCTCTCTGCCTCTACGTCACTTCTACGTGGCCCTTCTGGCCTAGCATCAGCCTCTGTGTCAAGGCCTCTAGATCACTTACTGCCTCTCTCTGCTGATGTATCTCTGGCTGAGAATCTCTCTCTTCGGAAGTTGCTATCCCTACCCCTCAACTGCAAAATGATCACGTAGCTCGAATTCCTTAGCAAACCCTGCCCTAGGAATCGAATTCTTGATCAATTCGTTCTCTCCGTGTGTGCTTGCAAATGAACCCCAAGCCTCCATTTTATATTTTTCTTCTTGAGTCTTCAACGGTCAAGATTAAGTCTCTAATCAACAGCTAAGATTAAAGCATGACTTGATCCGCCTTCTAGATCATTCTCACCTATATTTTGATTAATACCCATTAATATTTTAATTTTCCTAAGTTTAGACTTAGGAACCCCATTAAAAATATTAATTATTTTAATAAAATACAATTCGGGCGGAATTTCACCAACCGGTTTCTGGGTTCTTTAGAAGTCATGTGCCTTAGCCTCTCCACCAATTTTGAAGGCTAGAACACTTCTGATGCTACCAAAACCTAACACTCCCTCTTAGTGAGGAAAGTGCTCTAGCAACAATGCCCAACTACATGCTGATCTGCTTCTGAAGCATCTCCCTTTCCGCACTGTTGCTGCCACCAACACTGTGTTGTTGTTGCTACTGTACTGCTACCCATGACACTACCACTGCCACTGCTGCATCTGTACCAATTTTGCATGAAGCGGAGACGAAACGGGGATGTTTTTGGGAAGCGGGGACGCAAAAGCGTCATTTTCCAAAAATCTAGGAAGCGAAGCGTCTCGGAAGCGTCTACTATATGTATATATATATTTTATATTTCTTTACATTTATATTAAAAAAAGCATCCAAAATACCAAATTAGTTGTAGAAGACATGAAAACATGCATATTTTTACATAAATCAAGTAGATATGGCATCCATTGTACATCAATGATTAATTATTCCAGCATCAACCATCTACAATCTAGATTCCTCTTCTCTCATGTAGCCTTTTCCTCTACAATTCTATAGGGATTTTAGTCAACATTGCCTAATTTTGATCAAACAGCTTAATCCAAGCCTTATAATATGGTAGAGAAAGCTTAACATACCTGATCAATGATTTTGACTTGAGTGAAGGGTACATAATTGTTAAGGCCATGACAAAGGAGTTCAACAATCAATAACACCAACATTGGTGTACATATAGGGCTTGTTGCTCTTGATTAAATGCCAATCACATGCCCTCATACATGATATAATCCAATGAAACCCACAATCCCATTGATCCTAAAAACTGTCAAGTCCGTTGAGTTTTGAATGGGATATGAAATTCTATTTTCTTCATATGAAGTCTGATGAGGTTGGAACCACTCTCAAACATCCTGACTCATTTCATGGTAATGCTAAAAATTTAAGTAAAAGGATGGAAATGAAAGATAAAGGAGAATGTCACTTTTACTTTAAGAATTTAACATTACCATTAGGGAGCATCTAGGAAGCATCTAGGGAGCATCAGGGGGCAACTTGGGAGTATTTGGAAAGTGTAGTTCCTCACAAAAGAGTTCGGAATTTCCAAAAACAAAAAAAGCCTCATGGAACCGTCCACCTTCTCTCGGATCCGCTTGCGATCCGTGGTGGATACACGCCCGAACTTCCACAGATCCGCACCCGATCCTTTCTGGATCCGCGGATCGAGAAATAGGAACCACAGATCCGGAAATAGGAACCGTGGATCAAGCCCCCACGAATACAATTTTGCAGTAACCTCAAAAAAAGGAGTCGCGGATCCAATTTTCCGATCCGCGATTTCGCCGAAGGATCGGTGGTACATCCGTACGGGACGCAGATCTTGCTTTGGATCCTTGGGGGAGACAGTTCCTGCAACACTGATTTGTACTATAGCTCCCTCTCAAACGCTACATCTGCTATGCTGCTAGCACTGCCACTACTAACACTGCATCCGTACTGCAACTCAGTTGCTGAGAGAAACAACTAAAAAACATCCAAAATTAGTTGAACTTAATTGCGTTCAACATAAAACAATGAATGTTGGAATTTGACTACTGTTGATTCTGACCCTCTGAATCTTTTGCCCTGCTAGTGACTTCTGCCTATGCCAACTGCACTGCTGCCAACCTTGCTCTGCGCTGATCAGTCTCTGGTCTCCGACTACTGCATCTGTCTCTCCAAACAATCCACTGCATCATTTGACACTAAGTTCATCTCGCTACTGCTGAATCTTGGGCTCCCGTAGCAAGGAATTGATCCAAGAGGTGGACTCCTCAAGGATCCTGCCCACATGTAGTCCTCCTAACTACAACTCAATATCGCCCCATCTCCCTCCTGGAGATGCGTGGGCACTCATGGCATACTCTTCCTCGTTAATCTTCGTTGAAGCAACCTTAGGGTCATGTTTCTTATCCTTATCCTTTTTCTTCAAAGGACATTGGGATGCATAGTGGCCTATCTTGCCACAACTGAAACATTTCACCTTCAAAATGTCCCCCTTTCGCTTCGACTTCTGTTGTCCCTTCAATGCTAGAGCTGCGTTCTCCTCCTCCTCCTTCGTCTTTGTGCCACTTCCACTGCTGCCATTGAGGTTGACCTTCACTAGGTCCCTCCCTAACTCCTCCTGTTGAAGAGTGGTCCACATCTCCTCCCATGAAGGTATTTTCTCCCTACCCAATATGCTTTGGACGAAAACTTGTCATTCATCCGAGACTCCATTCAAGGCTATCCTCGCCATCGCTATTGGTTGAGGAGTGGACCCCACTGCAGCAAGTTGGTCCCTAATGTCTTGAAGACGTTGAAGATAGGAGTTAACCCCTTCTCTCTTCTGCATCAAAGTCCGCTGCAACTTCTGCTCCAAATACATCTTTCGTTGTTCGGAAGAGCCTTCATATAGAGAAGACAAGGCTTCCCACATCTCTCGGGTTGTATCCTTGCCCTACAAGTTTGAGACCACATGATCTCGAACTCCATCGAGAATCAGTCTCTTTGCCTTCCCCTGCTCGACCTTGTATTTGTTCTTTTGATCGTTGTTAGTAGGAACAACTACAACACTCTTGAGTCTTGACGTAGGCCTCGAGATCATATTCCTTCAGAATTGCTAAGATTTTGGTCTTCCATATGACATAGTTGGAGGCTCTGTCTAACCTGTCCTGATCTCTAAGCCCATGCGATGCCATCTCACACAATTGTCGAACTGACTTCTCTAGGCATTGCTTAGCACTGCTCAGAAAGTGAGAAATTCGAACTTCTTGGCGAAAAGTTCCGAGGAGAAAATTCCCCTTCTATGTGTCTTCGTTCTTTTCCATCGAATTTATGCCCCAGAAGAAACTGCGCCCTTCAAGTACTACGCTGAGGCTCTGCGTCACTCCCTCTGCCTCTGCAAAATCATGATTCAGAAATCATACCTCTGTCGACTCACTCAGAGAGAGATTTCCTCGAATCAGCGTCCCGGCAAGGATTGTGCAATCCCTCCAAGGGGTTTCGAACTACTGCAAAGTGCAGCTTTCGGCCTCACTGCTCAACACTAGATCTACTCTTTCCTGTTTCAAAATCAACGCTCTAACACCATGTGAAAATTCCTAATCTTCAAGGAACCCCTAATGCAACAAATCTGAATCTACTTCGCCCACTTGATTTGTAAATTACATTCATCAAGTTATTCTTCTGAATACTAAAGCAAATTAATTTTGCAACCTACACTAATTAAATATTTGATCTCATGAAACAAAAAACAGAGCAAAGAACAAGATATAAAGGACACTTATTTTTTGACACAATAGTCCCCTGAAAAACCCAATGCGGGAAAACCAGTGTAGCATCTCTGAGGGTTTTATTATTACGGAGTAGCAAAATCAGAATACATCACTGAATATAGTTATTCAATTACAAAGAGAAATATTGGCAGAAGCTTTGTGAGCTTACCTCACACAATCACTGAGGAAAATCCTAGTTGTTCCAGTTACTGACTGAGATGCCCCTGGCAGGCATTGCACTGCCTCTACACTATCTCATTGTCAACCCTTGCAGGCACTGCGTCAATCAGCTTGTACTTCGATCAGAAGCCCAGAGTCTCTACTCTCAGCCTCTCGGTCTCACACCTCGGCTTTTGGCTGTTGAAACTAACCCTTGCTCTAACTTTTGACTTCCTCTCTCTACCTCTGCGTCACTTCTGTGTGGCCCTTTTGGCCCAGCATTAGCCTCTGCGTCAAGGCCTTTGGATCATTTACTGCTTCTCTCTGCTAATTATCTCCGACTGAGAATCTCTCTCTCCGGAAGCTACTATCCCTGCCCCTCAACTGCAAAATGATCACCTAGTTTGAATTCCTTAGCAAACCCTACCCTACGAATCGAATTCTTGATCAATTCGTTCTCTTCATGTGTGCTTCCAAATGAACCCCAAGCCTCCATTTTATACTTTTCCTGTTGAGTCTTCAACGACTGAGATTAAGTCTCTAATCAACAGCTAAGATTAAAACATGACTTGATCCGCCTTCTAGGTCATTCTCACCCATATTTTGATTAATACCCATTAATATTTTAATTTTCCTGAGTTTAGACTTAGGAACCCCATTAAAAATATTAATTATTTTAATAAAACACAATCCGAGTGGAATTTCACCAAACGGTTTCTGGGTTCTTTAGAAATCATGCGCCTTAGCCTCTCCACCAATTTTCAAGGCTAGGGCACTTATGATGCTACCAAAAACTAACACTAAAACCAGCTATGCTCTCTCATACAACCCAAATTCTTGGAGAACCATGTGAAGGGGTTAGACTTCACGTTGCATCTTGTCTCAGTAACATCATGAGACTAACCGCCCCTATAGTGCCTTACACCGATGGTGTTATGAGGAGAGTTTTCAGGCTGATAGTAGAAACTTTCCAAGACTTGGATAATAGTCTAGGATCTACCTTTGGGAAGAAGCTTCATATTCTGGGCGGCATGGCCATGACTAGGACTTATGAGATCTCATTTGGTCTGGAGTGACGATTTGATCCTACAGATGTTCCAGTGCTTCTTCAACATTAGGAAACATCATCTTGACAGAGTCATAGCACACAGGCAATCCATCTTGTCCTCATGTATGAGAGGTCGTGATGTCATCTGTCGAGAGTTTTAGTCTCAATTGTTGTATGTTTGGACGAGAGAACAGTTGGTCTCACCTGCTGCTTATGAGCTAGCCGAGAGGTTGGTTGAGCAGGACATTGGGTTGTATAGGAGGCAGTTGACCAGGGAGGAGCAGCTCAAGTTTGGGGGATCATGCAGCAAGAATGAGATGAGGAGGAAGGGACATTGCTTTGTCTGCAAGGGACCTTGGGGACCTAACCACTCATGCTTAAGTGATGTTGGGGAGATGACAGAGGTAGAGCAAGAGGAGATTCCTTCTGACTTACAGGGTGAGGACTCTTCTTGGGACGAGTCCATGGGTTCATACGATGATACCTCTGAGGAGCACGAGCAATCATGTGGAGTCAATGTCTGTAGCCCAGATGTGCATCCATGTGTGGTAGAGCAGTATGATGAGCAGTTGATTGTTCCCATGAGGGAAGGAGATCTGGGATCAGATGAGCGACTGATGGTTCATCATAGACAGCACGTAGGGGAGAATGAGTCAAATGATACACACAGTGTGCAGGATGGGCCATTTTTTGAGAGAAAACTAGTGGCTCATATCGAGCCCATAATGGAGGATGAGCAGACGCCCTTAGAGCTAGCCATTGGAATGGAGCAGACATATGTGCAGGCAGCCTCCAGGGAGGTCGTATTTGCAAACACATGTCTTAAGGAGATGCTGGAGTATGATAGGACAGTTTTGCAGGAGATTGGTGGACTGGAGGAGCGTAGAGCTTCCTACCAGTCGAGGGAGGTGGCAATGCATCCATCTTTGGGTTTACCCATTAATGAGGTGCAAACAGATGTAGTGGTAGCTAGCAAAGCTTCAACATTCTCAAGCAATAGCCCTCTCCAAGAGTTCATAGACAGGGCTTGCAGCACAGTTTGCCCACTTTTTGCCATTAGAGGGAGAGAGGCAGGATTTCTTGCACATGTTTTGATTATCCAAGTAGAGCATTAGGAGTTGAGCATGGACCAGTATCAACATAACAGATGTATTCCTTTCACAGGAGTCCATGCATTGGATTGGCGAAAGATCATGAGCTAGTACCCTACTGATGGAGTATCATTTTTAGTCAGAAGCATCATATTGCAGGAGCCCTTAGAGGTGAGGGATATTACATGCTTCAGTTGAAAGCAAGATGTAGGCTGGCCACTCAAAAGTATCTCAACACAGTATCAGCATGATGAGATTGACCTTGGTTTATGCCAAGAGTTGGATTGGAGAGAGAGAGCAGCATCCCTGGTTGGAGTTATAGTAGAGCAGGAGCCATGGAGCCTTGATATTTGTTCTTGGTGGCACTATGATCCCGGAGGATTTGTCAATGATAGGTTCAGTCAGAGATTGGTCTGGGATCCAGGCATTGAGGGGTCCGTTCATGATAGGTTGACACAGGAGCAGAGCATCACCCAGTGGTTCATATGGGATTCGGGCATTGGGTCTCAATTGCGTCAGGCCACCAAACTGGTCCACAAATTTGGATTGCTTGGGGGCAATCAATCTTGGGGCCAGAGTACTGTGATGTCCCCATTTTTATTCTTCTTCATAGTACAGCCAGGATGAATTTCCAGGGCAGGAGATGGCCAACTCAGTGGTGTTGGAGGATTTGGGGAAATGTAGATAGTGAGATTCTTCTTAGCATGATAACTATTTGTGAGCTATTTAACTTTATTTCTTAGCACAATCCTCACTTGTTATTATTATTAGAGTGTGTCTTCTTAGTTCATCAAATAGCTACCAAAAACAAAGAGACAAGAACACACGATGTTGGCTTTCTGACAGGGCCAAAACCTCTCCCTCTTGGAGAGGAAAACCCGCACAAAGTTCTTTTTATAGAGATTCCATTTGACGAATACCAAGACCATGACCCTTGACCTATGATGCCACTCCAAGACCAAGACACCAATCCTCTTCTTCATCATTGTTGAGATAACATTGGGGCCATCACTACTTGCACCACCATGATCTTCATTACTGTTGTAACACCATTGTTGCACTTTTATCAAGGTCTTCACCATACCAACGAGATCTCCATATATATGAATGAGATATGTACCTAAATCCACCGAGATCATGATTGTTTCATAGTTGCACCTTCACTAAGATTATAACTTTGTGATTGTGTCTTCATTGATACCATATTTATGCTTAAGATCATGACTGCACCTTTGAGACAGAGTGTGTTACTATGAGACCTTCTTATCATGATTATATCGAGGCTATTTGTGCTACAGTGGGATCCTGAAATCACCTTTCATGATCGAGACTATGACTGTATGTTTCTTCCAACAAGATCTTCCTTACCACAATTATATCGACACCGTATCACTATGCCACTGTAATTATTTGAGATGCCTGCACCCTTGTCCGAGATTCCTCCAACCTTGCACTTGTCTGAGATTCTTTCAATCCTGCACTTGTCCGAGATTCACTGTGCCATCCGAGATTTGTGCCATCCGAAATTTCAAAGTAATCTGAAGTTCCATACTTCATGTAGTGACTTCGGCTGCATATATATAGTTGTTTGTTCATGTATTCAAGCCGACATGACAATGTGAAACGTTGTGTCTTTTTATTCAGCCGACATGACAGTTATATATATATATATATATATATATATATATATATATATATAGATAAGTTTGAGGCTGACATGACTGTGTTTCACATTGTTTTGCTCGCAGACTTCTTGTGCTTGTCTTGGATGGCTACTTGACATTTCTGTAGACTCATATATTTTTCTCATGCTCAAGAAGCGCTTCTTAATACATGACATTGACTCTTTGACTTATCCTAAGCCTCTCAATGGGGGCCACTACTAAATAAATAAACTTCTTGCTCATGAAACCCATGCAGCAAGGAATAATAATAAATTCATTTTTCTTAGTTGAATTGAGGCTTCTGTGATCCATAATAGTTGAAAGAATAACTTTGGCGTAAATCACATGTAGACAGATATTTGTCAACGCGTTTCGAACCAACTAGTGTGGTTCATCGTCAGGACAAGTTGAAGAAACAGATGCAGCTTAGCATGTTAAATAGTCTGAGCAGAGTCTCCAACGGCTAAATTGACTAACGGCTAATTTTGACCTTAGGACCCAGGTCAAATTATTATTTATTAATTTAATATTATTATTTTTCTTATTATTATTTATGGAAATAAGTTAAATTAGGTAAAAATACATAAATAAATAAAATAATTTTAATGGTTGGTTTAAAAAAGGAATTTATTTAATTATTTAAATTAATTATTAATATATATATATATATATATATATATATATATATATATATATATATATATATTAATTAAAGTTATAATATTAGGTTATTAAGATAAAAGTTAGGATTAATAAATAAAATAATTTCAATGGTTAGTTTAAAAAGATAATTTATTTATTTATTTAAATTATTTAATAATTATTATTAATATAATACATACATACATACATAGATATATATATATATATATATATATATATATTAAAATCATAATATTAGGTTGTTAAGTGATGAGTATTTTCATTCAATAATAATTTTAATGGTTGGTTAAAGAAGTAATTTATTTATTTATTAAAATTATTTATTAATATATATATATATATATATATATTAAAGTTAAGTGACGAGTATTTTCATTCAATAATAATTTTAATGGTTGGTTAAAGAAGTAATTTATTTATTTATTTAAATTATTTATTAATATATATATAAATTAAAGTTATAATATTAGGTTATTAAGATAAAAGTTAGGATTAATAAATAAAATAATTTTAATGGTTAGATAAAGTTTTCTTGTTTACAAAAATCAATGTCATGAAGACCGAACCTAGTTACACTTTCTACAAAACTCCCTCTTAACCAGGGAGGTATTCATGATGGTACTTGGTCATTCTCAATCTGAAGAATTTCTCATAAGAAGAATCGAATTGGTAACCCATCTGTATAGCATCATAGTAACCAACATAGTTTCATGGCAAGGCCTTGACTGACAGCTCTATCTCTCATCAGATCAAAGCATAATGTTGGAGAGACCAATGACTATAGACACCTTCATCATTGTCTCTCAAGGTACATAACCACCCGGGTGGTCACTAAGTATGACCTTCTAGGACTATTCTTATCTTGGGTTCCTAGCCCTCAAAAGAATATCAGTCCTCTTGCCTACTCTTGTCTTGGATGCCCTACACATCCTCAAAGAGCATTGGATGCTAGATGATTACCCAATCCTCCATTCTTTCTTCCAAAGTGAAGACAAGAATGTTGTGTTTATCTCTCCCTCTCAAATGGGGAAGATATGCCCAAGTTTCCTCTGATCAGAAACTTGTCCAAGCTCCCTCTTAATCAGGAACTTGTCAGAACCCTCACAACTGGGGAGGATATGCCCAAGTTTCCTCTGATCAGAAACTTGTCCAAGCTCCCTTTTAATCAGGAACTTATCAGAGATCCCTCTTAGCTAGGGACTCTTCTATACATCAGCAACTTCCTCTTCGTGGGTCTTTTAGTTGCTTGATCAACTTTTCTCCTTGATGTCATGAAATTTAGTTGAACTTCTTCCTTGTAGGGCAACGGCCATCAATCACTTTCCTCCTTAGTTCATCATGTCATTCCTTTTCTTCATGGAAAGTGGCCTTCTTCATATCTGGAACCTTCGTCATATGGCTACTTCTTCCTCATCATGCTTCTTCTATCCACATGAATGCTAGTTGTACTTGTACTTCCAATTCTTGTTCCAGTAGCCCTGCATGAACTTATCAGATATTCTTCAAGAAATCAAAACATAACATTAAATCAAATCATACCTTACTAGGTGGTTCTTCATCATGACATCTTTCTGTAGGTATCAACATCCTACATACATGTTGACACATCTCCCAACGGTATCTATTGTCAAGGGTCTACATCTTTTTCCATCAAAGTCTTCATATCTTTCCAAGAGATTTCCTAGTCAAATCTTCATGGTCTTTTGGATGTTCATTGCCTTCATCATGGTTGCATATCTCACAATCTCTTCCTTCCTCACACATTCCATTTCCAGGAGCTTTCAATCAGAGTTTCTTAGTCAACTACCACATACTTCATATGAGGACATATTATGCTGATTTCATCTAGTGTGATTTATGCCTTCCTGCATCCTTTCAGAGGAGAGGATCCTTTTTCTCTTGATCATGCTTCTCAGGATAGAAGTAATGATCCATGTTACCTGCGACCATATGACATGGCATTATAATATTAAATACAAGCATATATACCTCATTTTACCTTTAGGTCATCTAGGCTTCTTCTAGCAGCTTCTTTGATTGAAAAGATCTTCAATCCCTTCATATGCTTCATGTCATCACACCATAATCCCATGAATTCCCTAAGTTGGAGTTCCTGATGAAACACTTGCTTCCTCTTTAGATTAGTGAATCCTCTGATGAGGATTCTATCAAAGAATTTTGAGGATCTTGTATATCCCCAACTGGCAGATGTTTCCTTTTTGACTTGATGTATGATGAGCTTTGTCCTAGATGACTCCTTCCTTTCTTTAATGTCCACTGAGGTTCTCAAGAGCTATATCCTTCATGTTTGTCTACCATGGATTTTGTCTTTCATGATTCCCATGGTGATGTCACGAGCTCTTGTTTCTAATGCTTCCATGATGTCACGATGCATCTTATTATCATTGTCATATCTTATAACAGAAGCTTATGATAGGACCATTTTGTGAGGGATACTATCCCAATCATGGTAGAGATTTGTTACTCCCTCTTTCCTTGGCCCTTTTCTTCAGCTTCCTACGTCTATCCAGTGATATGAGCTTCCATGATCTTTCCATAATTTTAGCTATACTATTATGTCTTGTTTGAGGACCAAAATTCCCTTTCCTTTCTGCACATGTTTTAGTCCTTTAACCTTCAATAATTTTGTCAACAACTTGTCTTTCTCTATTTAGCATAGAGACCATAATTTGTCGAATGAGGTAACTTTCTTATCTCATGGATATTTGTTACCTTGATTGTCTATTAGTGCATTATACATCAGTGATGCTTATCTTCCTTCCTAGATCTTGTAGATGAGACCTTATGAAGATATCCTACATCCTTTGATACCCTTACTTTCGTGTAGATCTTATGTGATCTTCTTCATTGCATCTTCAGAGAATGAGTTTATCATGTACATCTCTTTGATGTCTCCAATGTTGTTATATGAGGGGATATTTCATAAGTATCCCTTTCCATGAATTCAGAGGAGACCTTTTGATATGTTTAATGACTTCAGCTACTTAGAGGACTATGTCTATCCTCCTCCTTCATGCAAGGAATCTTGATGACCCATCCAACCTATAGATGTCCTTGCAATCATGAAGTCATTTAACCAAATTTGATTATAGATTGAAAAGATACTTACTTGTCATGTGAAGATGAAATATTCACCTTGATTGCTTTGATTGCTTTGATGATGGTCGAAGAAGATATATTAGAGCTTCTTCTTGGATGACCTTTTTACAAATGAGAGAGCCTTTCCTTAATAGAAAAGGTTGCTTCTTTTGATAAGGATGATTTGTTGTTTCCTCGGATGATTTGCTTCTAGGGGAAGGAGATGATCCTTTGAAGATGTCCATGCCTTATTGCCTTCAATTTGCCTTCTTTTGTGGTTTAGATCAAGACTGCTTCTAGAACTCTGACCTTCTTCGAGATGATGTAGTCTTCGATTTTGAGGTCCTTTGAGCTTCATTGCTTTGTGGACATCGTGATGAGGGTCTTGGTGGCCTTTTGATGATGACTGTGGAGACAAAAGATTTTGTTGTTGTAGATTGCCTCCTTGGTTGCATAGACAAAAACCCTTGTTGTTTGTAGACTGATCCTTCAATTTTGACACAACCCTTTAACTTGCTTTGATGCCCTTCTTGAAGTTGATCCTTGAATGTCTCTTTTGTTGCCCTTCCTTTGACTTCAACACCTTAGCTCCGATCCAATGTTGAAGAATCTAGGGCAATGTAGATAGTGAGATTCTTCTTAGCATGATAACTATTTGTGGGTTATTTAACTTTACTTCTTAGCACAATCTTCACTTGTTATTGTTATTAGAGTGTGTCTTCTTAATTCATCAAATGGCTACCAAAAACAAAGAGACAAGAACACACAATGTTGGCTTTCTACCAAGGCAAAAACCTCTCCCTTTTGGAGAGGAAAACCCACACAAAACTCTTCTTATAGAGATTCCAATGGAAATATACCAAGACCATGACCCTTGACCTATGATGCTACTCCAAGACCAAGACACCAATCCTCTTCTTCATCATTGTTGAGATAACACTGGGGCCATCACTACTTGCGCCACCACAATCTTCATTACTGTTGTAACACCATTGTTACACTTTTATCGAGATCTTCACCATACCAACGACATCTCCATATATATGAATGAGATTTGTACCTAAATCCACTGAGATCATGACTGTTTCATAGCTACACCTTCACTAAGATTATAAATTTGTGACTGTGTCTTCATTGATACCATATCTATGCTTAAGATCATGACTGCACCTTTAAGACAGAGTGTGTTACTATGAGACCTTCTTATCATGATTATACAGAGAGTGTGTGTGATATAGTGGGAGACTGAAATCACCTTTCATCACCGAGACTGTGATTGTGTGTTTCTTGCAATGAGATCTTCCCTGCCACAATTATGCCAAGACTGTATCACTGTGCCACTATAATTATCTGAGATGTTTGCACCCTTGTCCAAGATTCTTGCAATCCTGCACTTCTCCGAGATTCACTGTGCCATCCGAGATTTGTGCCATCCGAAATTTCAGAGTAATCTGAAGTTCTATACTTCCTGTGGTGACTTTGGTTGCATATATATAGTTGTTTGTCCATGTATTCAAGCAGACATGAGAGTGTGAAACATTGTGTCTTTTTATTGAGCCGACATGACAGTTATATATATATTTAATTCAGTTTGAGGCCGACATGACTGTGTTTCACATCATTTTGCTGGCAGACTTCTTCTTGTGCTTGTCTTGGAGGATTGTGTTTGTCTTGGAGGGCTACTTGACATTTCTATAGACTCATATATTTTTCTCATGCTCAAGAAGAGCTTCTTAATACATGACATTGACTCTTTGACTTATCCTAAGGCTCTCAATGGGAGCCACTACTAAATAAATAAACTTCTTGCTCATGAAACCCATGCAGCAAGGTATAATAATAAATTCATTTTTCTTGTTTACAAAAATCAATGTCATGAAGACCGAACCTAGTTACACTTTCTTCAACAAGTGGAGCAGGTTTATGTCATCAGGGGTCACGATGGAGTTTTGAGGAGTTTTTATGGGATTTGATGGCATTCGCTTGGCATATTCCATCATCCGCACAATTCGCCTTTCATTCCGTCGCATTCCGATAACTTTTAGAAATCAACATTATTATTGGGCATAACTTAATTAATTATGCTCGAGGTGGCAATCCGGGGCGATTAATTGATGGAACTGTTGAAATTTCTAAGTATTACTCGTTAGAAATTTTCTATATTCTCTGGTTTATTTCGCCTACTTGTTTAATTACTAACAAGTTATTTAACCATATAAATTGTGAAATAAACACAATACAATCTCAACCATCTACAGATTAACAGCTGAAAGAAATAGACAAACACACAAGGGACACCGTTATTTTTGGACAATCGTCCCTGGAAAAACCCAACTTGGAAAAACCGATGTAGCAGTTCTGAGGGTTTTGTTATTAAGCAACTTTTCTTGAGTACACTAGGTACCAAACTGGCTCACCCGACAAAGAAACTAATCTAGCAGTAGTACCTTCCTCGGAAGCAGATATTCAGCAAGTCTGCTCCATGAAAATCTCTCCAACGCTTCTCTGAAGCACTGAATCAGCCATCTTGGCCTCTGCGTCAACCTGAAACCCTCTACATTAGCCCTCTAAGGCTCTACGCAGCCTCTCTGGCCCTTTGCGTCACTTCTGCAGCCTATGCGTTAGTCACACAGGCCCTTTTGGCCTTTGTGTGGCTCCTTATGGCTCTGCGTCTGCCTCTGCACTGGTCTTCCGGCAATATCTCTGCACTCACTGCCCCTTGTTGCAATACTGATCACTGGTTCGATTTCTCTTAGCAAACCCCGCTCTAGAAAATCGCACTGACTGATCACTATGGTGTATCTCCAACTGACCCTCAAGCCTCCTCTTATACTTTTTCTATTGAGTCTTCAATGGTTGAGATTACATCTCTAATCAACGGCTAAGATTAGATTTGGCTTGATCCATGTCATTTAGAACCTTCTAACCCAGTTTTATATTAATAGCCATTAATATTTTTATTTTGCTAAGTTTAGACTTAGGAACCCATTAAAAATATTAATTATTTTAATATCTCTTTCACCGGGTAGAATTTCCCCAAACCATTTTTGGGTCTTGGAGATCTGTTGTGCTTTAGCCTCTCCACCAATTTTCATGGCTAGAGCACATCCGATGCTACCCCAAATCAACAGGAACACCTCAATGTAATAGCTTGTTGGAACCGGAACAAGAAGATCTACAGGATGGGATTCTGAGAAGAGACTTCCAGTGGCCGAAAGGAGTATGGTGGGCAATTTGCCATTTTCCTTAATTCAAAATGACTTTAATTAGTCATTTAATTAAGGAAAAATAATTAATTGGAGAAAAAGGGCCAAAAGTGACTTAAGTGAAATAAAATAAAATTAAAGGTCACTTAAGATAAAGTCAATGAAAGAGCTTCTAGAATAATAATAAGATAATAAAATAAGATGCTTCTAGAGGCTTGGAAATCTATCCATCAGATCTATAGAAGGGGAGGAGGAGATCATTTGGAGACATCTTGGTTTGAGTATTGTTTCTTGGATGAGAGGTTGAGAACCTGATTCTCTACTCTAGCAGTAGCCCTTGGACGGAAACCATCGGGTGATTCAATGAGAGTGGGGGAGTACCCATCTCTTCCCTTGGTGAATCCATTTAGGGTTCACAGGTTGCAATGTACTATTTTTTAGTTGTTTGGAGGCCGATTTGTGGCATTGTTGTAGATCTGTTTGAGGCCAGATATCTAATATAATAAAGCTGAGAGTTTTCTTATTTATTATGTTGTGAGATTGCAATGCTATATTTGTTTATTTTACATGGAAATCTTATGTTTATGAATCAAATTTTTATCTAGAGTTTTTCTGTGTTAAAAAATCTAGCTTGTTCCAATTTTTTTTCATTTGGGACATTACAGTTTCAGAGACTCAGAGGGAGTCAAGTTCTAGAGGGAGTTCGTTGATTCAGAAGGAGAGTCAACAACCCCAAAAGAGTGCATCGTTAGAGAGAAGAAAGGTGACTTCCATATCTGACAAGAGCCATGGACTGACTTAAAGTCCTAACAAGAAAAGAAGAAGCAAGAGGCTTATACTAGCAGGGAAACTTGCAAGAAGAGTTATGTTCTTGCAACAGGATTTGCTTTTGTGACGAAAGAGGAAGCTTATGATGAATGTTGGAGAGCAATCGTGGAAGATGATTGTGTTCCAGTGTTTTAAACGGTAGGACTTCCAAGGAATGGAAGTACCTCCCTTGCTAAGAGGAAGTGTTGAAATTGAGTAGCATCGATAGGTACTCACACATGCCCTTGGTGCTAGGCCTGTGAGAGAGAAACACTCATAAAGTGTGATTTTATGAGTGTATGGGCTTTGCACCCAAAGTGATGGGATCTTGTGCCCAAGGAAAACATTTAATATTCTAATTTAATGTTGAGTTTGATAATGGGGGTTTCTTGAAGGACGAAGGGGCTTCCAAGGCAACTTAAGGTCAAGTACAAATAAGAAGTCAATGGAAAGGCACAGAAAGCAACTCATATGAACAAGATGAGATGGATTTCTTCTTGATTGAGATCTGAGATTTTCTGAGGAGGCCACAGACCTGCAACGAGGGCAGCAAGGGTTTTGGAAAGCATCTTTCTATGGTGGAAAGGGCTTCTGATTTTGGCATTGGTTTTGTGTTTGTTGTTGCAGGAAGGAGGGCTAGAAGAGACCTGGCCGCAGGCGGGAAGGAGAAGCCCATGCCCTAAGGAAGGGCTGGCAGGCTCAAAGAAAGAAGCCACTGCCACGTCGAGGAGAAAGAGCAGCACAGGAGGGACTGAGGCCTAAAAGGAGCTGGCCACAGGCCTATCCAGACTAGCCGCAGTTGGCAGGAGGCCAGCTGGCTGTGTTAGACAATCCGCAGTAAATGAAAGACTGTTGAAGTAGAACGCACGCCAGAAGCGAAGGAGTTGAGGTCAAATGGGTAAAGCCGAGGTCTGTTTGGCGCTGTGCCAGGAGGTTAAGGCCTGCATGGACAGGCCGCTGCTTGTAACAGGTAAGCCGCAGGCCACAGGAAGGATAAGTGGCAGACTGCTGTGTTAAAGGGCCTGTGGGATTAGGCCACAGAAGGAACAGCAAGCCACATGACTGAAAGTATAGACCAAGGGTTTGCTGTAGGACTGAAAGTATAGACTTTGGAGCTAAAGCAGCAAAGTTTTGAACAACTGTTGAAGACTGGTGTTTGGAAGGGCTGGGAAAGCCTTGGGTGACAACAGCAAGGGGTTGGTGGATGCTGTAGCAAAGAAACACCTACAGCAGTTTGTTTAAGGGGAGATGAGAGCTGAAAGGGCTCAGCCTCAGCCCAGGTAATTAGGACAAGTGTTTTGTTTTGTTTTTTGGCATTGTACAGGGATTGTAAAGGACCACTATCCCTAGTATGGGAGCCCTGTGGATTCTCTTATTAATGGAATTATAAGAAATCAGTTTTGGGCATAAGTTTTGTCTTGTGCATTGATCTAATTGCTGCTATATTCGGCCGTGCAAGAGTTGTTTAAAGTTAGCCATTTTCAGTGTGTTTGTGTTTTCTAGCTAAAACATAGATCAGACCTGGGGTGCATGGAATTCTAACATTCCAGTTCAAACTAGGCCGATTTTCAAAACTATGGTTTTAGCTACTCACTTGTAATCAGTTACTAACATTCGACATGAAGAATTAAAAAAAAAACTGTTATTTTCCCCTGTTCCATGACTTCTCCCAAACACAATGTCCTGTGATTTAGGAAAGAGGGTTAGCTGCTGTTAGTCCGCCGAATTCAAAAAGATTGAATAACGGTACCTTTTACTGTCCTTTTACAACAACTTTCTTATCTCAAACAAGATTCTTTAGAAGTGGTCCATGTTGAATTGTCTGTCTCTTTAGGCATTATTGTTTCTGTGCATATCTCATCTCCAGTGTCATCATCGCTGCCATTAATTTGAAGCAGTATTAACCATCATCGCTGCCAGTTACTTGAAGCAGTATTAACTATTACTTATTGAAGGTATCCGGTTGACACTTGACACATGGTTATCATGCACAAAATTGAACAATATAAAGCTAATGTTTGCCAAAAGCACAAGAGTGGTTCATGAGTTTTTAGGAAGTTTCTATTGTCACAACCAATCATTCACATGATTCAACTCTTACTATTCTCAATTTGATATATGCAAGTTTCACAACAAAATTTCAATATTAATCGTATGCTTCTATATTCTGTTCTTAGTTGTCACAAGTTTATAGTTCACTGTCTATTCAGATATTAGCACATCGCTGGAACCAAAATTGATTCAGTTTATCCCACAGATAAGACAGTTCTTTCACATTTGAAACTAAATAACGAGAAGCAATATCAGCTTCAGTAACTGCATGCTTCACAAAATATGCCAACTCTCTTTAATTACTTTCTTCCATCAAAGGAGTATGTGTTACTTTGGTCCTTATGTTATAATAGCATGTATAGAGATGAAATGGACCAATGACACTTAACATTAGGCATATCACATAATAGTGTATTGACTGTGGACCTTTTATACAGAAGTAATTTGATTCTCAAATAAAGTAAGTAGAAACCAAGTGAATGTTAATACAGAGCAATTACCTATCTCAGCCTTGAATCTGAAAGAACCAGGTCCTATTACCTCGCTTTTGCAGTCATAAACAGCATCTACTACCTACAAAAGTTTGATTTAGCTATTAAAGAATATATTTAACTAAATACTGAATGGCCCCAAAATGGCTAGTCAAATTAACCAGTACCGGGTCACGGGATAGAGAACTGAGCACACGTGCCATGTCATAAGGATCAATTGCCCTACCAATCAAAGCATGACGATTTCTCTGAATCAGAAAAATTGCAATCTGCAAAAACCATTGATCCAAAATTATTAAATTAATCTATATACCCATGGAAACAACTAGGTATTTTAGTGCTACAAGCATGCACCCCAAACACTGGAGCAAAGAAAAGTTCACAAACAACGTTATTACAAATTCCACCGTAAGCAAAGTCTGGAGCTAATTTAAGAGATGAAAACTATGCCGTCTTAGCATTGATAATGAGAAAAATATCATGCACATTCTAAGTAAAAGACTAAAGCTACATCAGATTTCCAAGCAGGGTGCAATTTGAAAATAAGTACATAATGGCAGACCCCTTCAACTGCTTCCAAGCTATTTGGGCACACGACTTCAACTTGGGAACAACTCAGCAAAGCCAACAAGCATGAGTATGACTCAGACTTATGAAAACATAGGCATAAAATTCAACAAATAAGGAAACTCTGAAAATATTATATTTTTTCCCTTACTGTGACAAAACCACTCCATAGACATCAAACTAAAGGTTTGAAAAACTAATAGAATTAAACAGGCAAATATGCAATTTCACATGTACTTTAAATAGTTATTGTACAAGAGTTCCAAGATCTATGTGTACAGACACCAAACACCATGAAAGATGATCCATGGTATGCACAACGATGGTCCTTATGGTTATATAAAGAGAAAAAGCCATCAAAGATCCAAAATCTATTCTCTATCCTTTGTGGCTCTTTTGCATGGGGAATACCAATTTACTTCTTAGCAT
Organism: Pinus tabuliformis; assembly: GCA_031772625.1. Lineage (NCBI taxonomy): Eukaryota > Viridiplantae > Streptophyta > Pinopsida > Pinales > Pinaceae > Pinus > Pinus tabuliformis. The sequence continues at coordinate 1,528,481,585 of CM062818.1, read as the reverse complement.
AAGTTCGTCATAGACTTCACTGCAAATCTTGAGAAAGCTTGCAGCCCAATCCATTTCCAGCACCAAAAATAGCTTCCCAATGTTTCCCCCATTCATGCATTGGTCAAATCCTTCATGCACAATTAGCTATGACTCTATAGAATCCACATTTGGAATACAAAACATAAAGAATGATGAAAGATGATGCAACCTTATCATTCCTGGCTAGATGCACTTTTGGATAGAACTCAGAAAGTTTGTGTGTTCATTAAGTACTCATCAAATCTTATAAAATTTGCTGAGACATGGCAAAAATGACCAAGTTTAACTTGACGAATAAATTCAATTGTTTTCCCCAAACCAAATTGATTCAACCATTATGTTGAGTACTCAACAATTTCTTTCAATTCTTGCCATCAATTCACTTGTTAGACATCATAGTCTAACCTGCCTTTGCCCTGGATGTACTAATGGAGTATATAATGGGCAATATATGTGTAATAATAGATCATCTTTGTTGAGAAATCTAGGGGCACCTAGATTAGGTGATTTCTCTTACTTTGATAATTGCTTGTGATGTATTTTTTTTTACTTAACTTGAATAGCTTCTTCTTTCACTTGATTATTATTATGTTCTTATCATCAAATAGCGACCAAACTATGAAGATCAAATAGACAAGAGGACACAAAATGTAGGCTGCAAGCCAGGGCCAAAATGCCTCTTCTTGAGAGGAAAACCCACAAGAATTCTTCTCTTCTTATAAAACTTCAAATGATGAATTCCAAGACCTAAGACACTTGTCAAAGACCCCTTCAAGACCAAGTCAAACTTCTCCTTGATGAACTTCTCCAGCTACTTTGACCTAGCAGCTTCCAGCAATTTCGACCCAGCAACTTCGACCTTCTAGCAACTTCCACCTTCCAGCAACGTCGACCTTCCCCAATAGTTTCTTCTGCAACTTCAACTTCCCAGTAGTTTCTTCTGCAACTTTGACTTCCCGACATTTTCTTCTGCAACTTCCACTTTGTCGTAGTTTCTTTTGCAACTCGGTTTTGTTGTAATAATGTTGCTCTAATCTTTGCACGTGTGAGGAGAAGATAGCCCAAAAGAATACTCAAAGGCTTCGTTCCTTTAGACTTTCTCTTCTTCACTCTTTTAGGTCTCTTTCTCTTTCTTGATCGAATTTCTTGTGTGGTGAGTGAATGCTCTTCAAGTGTGGTCGATGTCTCTTATATATAGGCTTCTCTGAAGGTCGAATTGTTGTCCATGAGGCCGACTTGATCCTTCTTGTAGGTTGACTTGTTTGACAAGGTCTTGGAGGGTCTTTATGACACTTTTGACTTTACAAAAAAAATATTTACAAGATACAACATGCCCAAAGGGGTCTTACACATATGACAATGACTCTTTTGACTTCATAATTCTATGACAAACCTAGAAGCACTCAATGGGTGCTTGACCTATAAATAATTTTATCTTGAGCATGAAACCCATGCCTCAAGAATGACAATAATAAATTTATTTTCTCTTTAATATCAAATACATAAAATCATGATTACAATAGACATTATGAAGACCAAACCTAGTTACATATTTCAACACTCCCTCTTAACTAGGGAGGTATTCATAATCCACACATGGTACTTCGACATTCTCATATTGAAGAATTCTCATAAGAAGAGTCGGATTGGTACTCATCTCATAAGCTATCATATCATCTTATATTAATGGATCTCAAACATATCAATCCACATTGTCACATAGCAAGGCCTTAACTAATAGCTTTATCTCTCCACAAGATCAGAGCACAATTTTGGGGAGACCAATGACTCATAGGCACCTTCATCATTGTCTCTCAAGGCACATACCCCATCCAGATGTTCACAAGGTATGTCCTTTTAGGACCATTCTTGTCTTGAAATAACGCATCCTCAAGGAATTTCCTCTTCGACTACTCTTGCCTATTGGATGCCCTACCACATCCTCAAAGAGTATTGGAAACCAGATGCTTAACCAATCCTCCATTCTTTCTTCATAACATGAAGACAAGAATGATGTGTCCATCTCTCCCTCATGGCCTTCACTAAGACTTACGGTTGTTAGTCCTCGTCTAGTGCATGAAGTACAAAGCCATATCCGTTACTCCCTCTTAACCAAGGAGGATCTAATCATTCTTATAAAAGGAATACACCAAAGCTCCCTTCTTAACAAGGGACTTGCCCAAGCTCCCTCTTAACTAGGGACTTGTTTCCAATAGCAGTTATATACTCTTTGGTGGAGACCATGGTACTATCAGTTGCTTGTAGGGCTCCTCTTTCTACATCACGTCATGAACTTCATCTTCTCCATTATGGAGCCTTCTTCATCATCACTTTATCGTCGTAGGGCATCGGCCATCTTGTCCATCAGTTTCCTTTCAACGAACCATAGTGTCGAACCAATTGTCATGTCATCCTTCTCTTCATCAGAAAGTGAACTTCTAGTCCACATCTGGCTTTTCCCCATATAGCTACCTCTTCCAAGTTATGTTTCTTTCAAGATCTTCCATCCAATCACATGATTATTAGTTGTAGGTGACTTCTACAACCTTCTCTTGGTAGCCCTGATGTTGAAATTTTTAAGTCTATCCGTTAAAAACTTTATCTATATTCTTCTGGTTTATTTCTCCTACTTATTAATTACAAACAAGTTATTTAAGCATATAAACATCGAAATAAACATAATACAGTCTCAACCATCTACAAATCAACAATTGAAAGAATAGAAAACACACAAGTGACACCGTTATTTTTGGACAACTCGTCCCCGAAAAAACCCAATCCGGGAAAATCGGTGCAGCAATTTTGAGGGTTTATTTATTATGCAGTATATCCTTGAGTACAACTGGGTGCCAAACTGGGTCACCCGACAGAGAAAATAATCCGGTAGTAATACCTCTCTATTCAGAAGCAGGTATTCAGAAAACATGCCCCATGAAACCCTCTACAGCAACACTAAAGCACTGCATCAACCCTCCTGGCTTCTGCATCAACCCTATGAGGCAATGCGCAACCTCTGGGACCCTCTGCGTAACTCTTATTGCCCTTTGCATGGATGACGCAGGCCCTCTGGCCTCTGTGTTGTCTCTACTGGGCTCTGTATGGCCTGCTCTGGCTTCTGTGTTTGCCTCTCTACCTCTGCGCTGGTATCTCGGCACTATCTTTACCTCTTTGTCCAGTAATCACTGCCTCTCACTGTTGATCACTGATTCAACTTTACTTAGCAACCCCGCTCTAGTAAATCAAATGACTGATCACTCTGGTGTATTCTCCAACTAACCCTCAAGCCTCCTCTTATACTTTTCCTGTTGGTCCTTCAACGGCCGAGACTACATCTCTAATCAACGACTAAGATTAGATTTGGCTTAATCCATGTCTTTTGGAACCTTCTAACCCAGTTTTATATTAATACCCATTAATATTTTATTTTTCCTAAGTTTAGACATAGGAACTCCATTAAAAATATTAATTATTTTAATATCTCCTAAACTGGTTAGAATCTACCTAAACCATTTCTAGGTCTTAGAGATCTCATGTGCTTTAGCCTCTCCACCAATTTTCATGGCTAGATCACATCCGATGCTACCCCAAATCAACACTCCCTCTTAGCGAGGACTGTGCTCTAGTAATACTCCACACTGAGCATCACTCTAATTATACAGCACAAGTACCTGTGTTGACGCTAGGCCTGCCCGCCCAACATCCTTAGAATTGTTGCATCCTGTATTGCTTCCCATGGCCCTGACACTACCATTGTTGCATCCCTACGGCATCTCCCTCTGCATCCGTGTTGTTGCTAGTCCTTTCTCCCAACACTGCATCTGCACTGCAATCCCCTCTCATCATGTTGCATTGTGCTACTACCAACCGCTACTGCATTGCAACTCAGTTACTGAGAAGTCAGTAACTGATCCACCCAACGACTAACATCCCTGTCAAGCTAAAAACATTCCCGATGTTGAAGATCTCTCTGCCGCTATCAAGTGCTCCCTCTACTGCCTTTGCGCTTCTGCAACAACTCCCTGCATCTCACACTGTTGCAAAACTCTTTGTGCCATCCAGCACTGTTGCAACAATCTCTGTGCCTCTCGCACTGTTGCAACTTGCTAGCCTCGTGCTGCCTAGGGACTCCTACACTGTAGCACTCTTTGTCGCTTCATCTGCATCTTTCTCTACCAACATCCGCCAATCCTGCTACTCTCTCTTTGGGGCTCTCGTAGCAAGGTATGATCCAAGAGTTTGGGTACCTCAAGGATCCTGCCCCTCATCACATGTAGTCCTCCTGACTACAGCTCGATGTCTCCCCACCTCTTCTCTAGAGGTGCTCATGGCACAATCGTCATCCTCCTCTACCTCCTTTTCCGCCTTCGTAGGCGCTTCTTTAGAGTCAGACACCTTTCCCTTATTCTTCTTCCTCGGACACCGGTTCGCATAATGACCCAATTCCCCACAGCTAAAGCACTTGACCTTGGAGAGGTCCTTTTTCTTCCTCTTCTCCTACTTTCCCACAGATGCCAGAGCTGCATCCTCTTCCTCTTCCTTCTTGATCCGAACTCCTTTGCTCCTACTTCTCGTCTTGCTCAGCCGCCTAATCTCTTCTTGGCGAAGAGCCACCCACAATTCTTCCCAATCTGGAAGATTCGCCCTGCCCAACATGCTTTGGACAAATGTCTCCCACTCCTCGGAGATTGCGTTTAGTGCGATCCTCACCATTAACTCCTGATTCGGCGTGGCCCCTATGGAAGTCAGTTGGTCCCGGATCTCCATCAATCTCCCGAGGAAGTGATCTATCTGCTCCCTCTTCTGCATCTTGTATGACTGTTATTGATTCTCAAGTAACATCTTCCTCTGCACGGAAGTATGCTGGTACAATGTCTTCAAGGCGTCCCACATTTCCTTTGTCGTCTCCTTCTCGGCAATGTGTTGGACGACTGTAAAAATTTCTCATTTCCCACACCGGTTTTCAGTTTCACCTTATTTCTCCCATATAGTTAAATGCCCTTTTCCATATCCATACATTCAACAACTGAAAAAATAAATTTTTGCTGAAAACACAAATTCTGTAAATTTTACAAAATGCTGGAAAATGCAGAAATAAAAATCAACAGGGGTACAAAAACCCATTATAACACATTTAAACACAGAGATTTTTGGTCAAGGTGACCCTGGAAAAACCCCCTATAACTCTTGGGGAAAACTAGTTCGAGAACTCTTTCTTATTTCTGCAAAATGCCTTTTACAGTGAGAAATATTCAGCAAAAACTTAAGCAAACAAATTTTACAACTTATCTCGATTTCCAAGCCTCACAACGCACTGGAAATTTCCAAACAGCAAAACAAAACACTGAAAACTGTTGTACGGCTGTTGTACGGACGGCTGTGCGGACTGTACGGACCTCGATTTTTGTGCAGAAAATCAGCTGTACGGCCCTTGATTTCTGTGCAAAAAATCTTTCTTTTACTGTTTGCTCATTCAGCTGTACGGATTTGCTTAAATGCTGCCTCGGTATGTGTGCCAAGTTGCTTCCACCTTCTCCTCCCTGTCCAGAAATCTCCCTTGCTCTCTTGCTCTCTCTCTCTCAATCTGCTCATGAAAGAATGAATGATCTTTTCCTCCCTTAATCCAACCCTAAGTGACTTTTGGGTGATCCCTAAATCCAGTGACTGAAATAGATTGAGATCTAAGGCTAAGATTAAATGTTCATTTAAATCTCACTTTCTATTTTGTAATTCACCCCACTTTAATAAAGACCCACTTAGTCATTTATTTCCAAAGTCACTTTCCCTTTCTAATTTTTCATTGACATTATAAAAGTCACTTTAAAATTAGACTTTAGTAACTTTATCACTTAAAGTCACTTTTAAATTAAATTTGACTTTATAAAAATTATAAAGTCACTTTAGGAGAAAAATTAAATTCTTTTTGGACACTTTTCCCTAGGCCAAAGATCAAAGCCTTAGGGAACCACCTGTCCTCCGGTACCAAATTTCAACACTCCCTCTTACCGAGGAAAGTGTTCCTCACCACACCATCTTGTCTCTGAAGTAGTCATGCTTGCCCCGTGGTAAGGCTTTGGTAAGAATATCTACAACCTGCTCATCAGTGGGAATATACTCAAGCTTCACAGCGCCCTTCTGAACACAGTCTCTAATGAAATGATATTTGATCCCGATATGCTTTGACCTGTCATGAAATACTAGATTCTTCGTGAGTTTAATGCAACTCTGATTATCACAGTAAATCACTGAAGGTCTCAACAGTTGACCAAATAAACCAAACAACATCTTGCGAAGCCAGATGGCCTCACAACTAGCTAGACTAGCTGCCATATACTCTGCTTCCGCTGAACTCAATGCTACTGACTGCTGCTTCCGGCTGAACCATGACACTACTGCCGAACCCAACCCAAAACAGCACCCTGAAGTGCTCTTCCTATCAGAAGCACAACCTGCCCAATCAGAATCAGTATAACCTGCCAATCTCACTCCATCCCCCTGCCTGTAGTCCAGACCATAATCCACTGTCCCCTGCAAGTACCGCAAAATGTGTTTTGCAACCACCCAGTGAACCTTCCTAGGCTCACACATAAACTGACTCATCGTGTTGACTGCAAAACAAATATCTGGTCTAGTGTTGACCAAATACATCAAGGAACCAATCAGCTGCCTGTACAATGTGGGATCCACCAACTCGGAATTCGAAGCATGAAGCTTCTTCCAGTTGGTGATCATCGGTGTCGATATGGGTCTACAATCTTCCATGTGGAATCTGCTAAGGATGTCCACAATATACTTCCCTTGCCCCAGGAAAAAATGCCCCTCCTCCTACCACACCTCCAAACCCAAAAAGTAATGCATCAAGCCGATGTCCTTAATCTCAAACTCCACCGCAAGATCTCTCTTGCAGTGCTATATGAGTCTCTCTGCACCTGTAATGACCAAGTCATCCACATACAGCACCAGAATGAGAGGCTCCTCACCTATCACAATAAAGTAAAGGTTCGGATCTGCCTCACTCTTTGTGAAACCCATCCCCTGCAAGTATGTATCTATCCTGGAGTACCAAGCTCTGGGAGCTTGCTTCAAGCCATAAAGGGCCTTCTTCAGTCTGCACACATGGGACTCCTTCCCATGCACCTCAAAGCCCTGTGGCTACTCAATGTACACCTCCTCCTGTATGAAGCCACTGAGAAATGCAGTCTTCACATCCATCTGGTGGATCTTCCAACCCATCTCTGCTGCTATCTATATAATGGAGCAGATCGAAGTATATCGAGCCACGGGAGCGAAGGTCTCCTCATAATCAACTCCCTCTACCTGGGATAACCCTCTAGCCACAAACTTCGCTTTGAATTTCTCAATGCTGCCATCTGCAACATGCTTTACCTTGTAAAGCCATCTGGAAGTAACCACGGATTTGCCCTCAGGCCTCGGCACCACCTCCCAAACATCATTCTTCATGATAGAAGAATACTCCTCCTGCATGGCCTCTTTCCAGACCTACTGGCCAGCTGCCTCCTCATAGCTAGAAGGCTCAAAGTCAAGGATGCTGGTAGCCATTGCCATATAGCTACAAAACCTCTCAAGTGGTCTACTTTCTCTGACCGGCCTTTTAGGCTCAGCGACAGATGTGGCATCTCTCAAGGTGTCCTGAAGCCACTTGGGCTTCCTCTTCCCTAAGTGCACTTCTCCCATAGGAGAATGAAACTCCTCCTCCCCATCATCATCAGGAGCCTGAACTCCTGACTGTCTGTCTGCTGTCCTCCTGCCTGCACCTAAACATGTAGAAGCTGAGGTACCGTGTGAACTATCCATCAGTGGACTCCCTAGTGAACTGCTCTGTGAACTGCTCTGCATGCTGCCCAGAGCCAAGTTTTAAAAACCGCTCAGAAAAACCGGTAACCGGTCAAACCGGCCAGTTAGCTAGCTGGCTGGTCCGAACCGACCTAAAAACCCGGTCAGACCCTTCATTTGCCCGATTTTTGGCCCTAACCGGTGAAAACCGGCCGGTTTAGGACAAAACCGGCCGGTTTGTTACAAACCGGCCGGTTTTGTCCTAAACCGGCCGGTTTTAGGCACAACCACCATAAAGTTAAAATACATGTTTTTGACTGTGTTTGAGGGGTTTTGGGGGGGGACTAAGGGTGTTTCAACCCTAACAATGTTGGCAATTAATGGTAATGTTAAATTCTTAAAGTAAAAGTGACATTTCCTTTAATTTTCATTTTCATCCTTTTACTTAAATTTTTAACATTACCATGAAATGACTCAGGATGTTTGAGAGTGGTTTCGACCTCATTGGATTTCATATGGAGAAACTAGAATTTTAGATTTCACTCAAAATTCAGCAGACTTAATGGTTTTCAGGATTTCATGGTTTGGGGGTAAACAATAAATGCAATTAGAGCTCCAAATGATAAGAAAAACTCCTGATCTAGATCCCATTGTGTTGGACGATATTGATCCAACATCAGAATGGGTGGAGGAGACTGAAGAACCTGAGTTTGAGGCTGATTTTGATATCGACATGGCTTTGGCGGGGGATGAAGCAGATTATGTGGTGGCATCAGAACCAGGATCAATAGCGGCATCAAGGAAAGGCAAGGAACCAATGGAAGGCACTAGTCATGCAGGTCGACAAACTCGTGCTTCCATTAGGTCCACTTCTATTGTCATTGGTGGCATTGATACTGAGGTTGCAGATCAGGCTGAGGCATCCTCAGACTCTGAACCAGATGATGTCTATGTAGCTCCTAATGATGATCTTGTGTCTACTACTAGTAGTGGTAATGAACTTGATGATTGATCATGTGTATACTGTAGACTTGTAGTAGGCCAATGGCCTCATAGCTTGCAGCAATGTTTTTGGACTTTATAGGCCATTTAGAGCCTCATTTGTTATGTATTTTGCTATTTTGTTGATGATATGTATTGCACTCAGTGTCATTTTGATGTATTCACCTTTACATGGTATATAAATGAGCAAACTTTGCATATTTTGTCTCTATTGGCTTGGAATCATGGTTTTACATCTTAAAAATAGTTTTGTTTCATTAAAAATTAATTATTTAATGTATTTTTTTAAAACCGGTTCGTTTAGACCAAACCAGTGCCGGTTAGACCGGTTCCGGTCGGTAAACCGGTTCATTAGGTGGACCGGTCCGATCACCGGTTCCGGTTTTAAAAACATTGGCCCGGAGCACCACCCCTCTGGCTCGGTGAGCCACTGCTCACTGACGGACCTGACATCCTCATAGATGTACCTCCTGATCCTCCTGATCCCCGCCCACTGGATCCCTGCAACTGACTCAACTGCTTCTGAAGGTCTGGCTGATCCAGATACTCTAACTCCCGTGACCTCCTAAAGGCCCTGTCCTCCTCGAACTTCACATCCCGCCTGACAACAACTTTTCTCTGTGTAGGAATGTAAATCCGAAAGGCCTTTGAGGTCTCACTGTAGCCCACAAAGATACCCTTCTCTGCGGTGGGCTCTAGTTTGGTCCTCTTCTCCTTGGGTATGTAGGAGTATGTGATGCACCCAAAGATACGAAGATGACAAATATCAGGCTTCCTCCCAGAAAAAGCCTCCTCTGGAGTCATGTGCCACAAGGCGCGATGCAGACTCCTGTTCTGCAAATAAACAGTTGTGTCGCAGGCCTCTGCCCACAAGAACAATGGCAACCCCTGATCATGTAACATGGCTTTGGCAGCCCCTGCGATGGATCTGTTCTTCCTCTCCGCAACCCCGTTCTGCTGGGGGTTGTAAGGAACAGTGAACTCCCTCCTAATGCCTGCCTCCGCACAATAGTCAACAAACTCTCCAAGGGTGTACTCTCCTCCATTGTCCAACCTCAAGGACTTGATCTTCCGACCTGTGTGTGTCTCCACAAGAGCTCTAAACTCCTAAAACCGCTTGAAGACCTCACTCTTGGTCTTCAAGAAATAAATCCAGGTCCTCCTGGAGTGATCATCAATGAATAAAACATAGTACTCATATCCACTCAAGGAAACATGAGACATCCGACCGCTCACATCGGAATGAATCAAATCAAGTATCCCAGTCGCTCTGTTGTCACTACTGGGAAAAGGGGATTTGGCAAACTTGCCCATCGCACATGCTCTGCAAGTATCACAGTGATCAGTACTAAAATCTGGCACACCTGTAGTGATCTCCCGCAAGGTCCTCAAGGCTCCATGATACATATGTCCCACCCTGCGGTGCCAAATCTCACAGAGCTCAGAACTGCTAGCTCTGTTGTCGGTACTACTGCTCAATGCCAAAAGGGACTGGAATGCAAACTTGTACACCTTTGCATGGCGTACACCTATCACTCTAGCTGAATCAGCTGGAGTGCCCCTAGGATACATCAACACCTGTCCTCCCTTGAACAGTACCTCATATCCTCTGTCCTCCAAAGCTGATACGGATATGAGGTTCTTCCTCATCCCTGGCACATAAAGAACATCTGACACCTTCAAAGGAGGTTTGGACTCCCTCTGAAATGTTAGTGTCCCCACACCGACTGCTCTAACAACTCTGTCATCACCGAGTACTACCTCTATATCAGTGCGACTCTCTGAAAGCTCAGAGTACTCACGGACTCCTGTCATGTGATGTGAAGCCCCACTGTCCACATACCAGATACCAGAAGATGCTCCGCTAATCGAGGGAAAAGCATGCTCCCTCTGAACCTGTGTGGCAAGTGATCCTGCACTAGAGGACTCATACACAGTGAACCCAAACTCTCGGTCAAAACGAACTGCAAAGTCCTCAACCTCTGCTGAAGCTGCCACGTTCTGGTTCTTCCCCTTCTTCTTCTTCTTCTCCGGACACACAACTGCATAGTGTCCCATCTTTTGACAATTCCAACACTTCACCTTGGAATAGTCCTTCTGTGTGTTACCCTATTTACCTTTACCTTTGCCTTTGCCCCCACCATTGCTTGTGGAAGCCTGCTTCTTCCCTTTGCCTTTCTTGCCTCCTGCCGACAGTGCTACATCCTCATCCTGCTCAACTGGCTTGGCTGCCCCAAGCTGACCTTTCCTGATCTCTGTCTGAATGCAATCATCCCAAAACCTCTCCCATGTGGGAAGGGTCTCACGTGCACAAACCCCATCAGCAAAGTTCATCCATGAACGGGGGAGGCCATTCACTGCAATCCACATCAACTCAGTGGGTGGAATGTCCTCTCCAACTGCTGCCAACTCATCTCTCACATTAGTAATCTTTGTGAGATATTCAGCTACACTATCATTGCCCATCTTAATGGTCTTCAGCTTCTCCTTCAAGACCATTTTCGGTTCTCATTAGTACTCTGGTAGAGATTGGACAATGTTGTCCACATCTCATGGGCATTTCTCTTTCCTCTCACATGAGGAATGCAATGGTCTTTGACTCCGTCTAGAATCAGTCTCTTACACTTGTTGTTCTTTTTATTATACTCAGCCAACTGAGTGGCATCCGTAGGCACAACAACAGGGTTCTGTGTGGTATGCACCATGATGTCCCAGACTTCTGCCTCCTCAAAGATACTCTGCATTCTCTCCTTCCAAATGCTGTAGTTTGTATGCCCATCCAACCTATCCTCCACCCTCAATCCCAATGACATCCTGTTGTCCCAAAACTGAAAAATAGCACTGTTATAGTAAAGATAAAAACTATTGTTTGTGAAAAATCAGCTTGCTGGAATTTTTTGAGTGAAAAATCAGCAGGGTGTAATTTTCCTCCTCGTTGTCCCAAACTGCACTTCAGCACTCAAGCTCTGATACCATGTAAAAATTTCTCATTTCCCACCCCGGTTTTCTGTTTCACATTATTTCTCTCATATAGTTAAATGTCCATTCCCATATCCATACATTCAACAACTGAAAAAAAATAAATTTTTGCTGAAAACACAAATTCTCGAAATTTTACAGAATGCTGGAAAATGCAGAAATAAAAATCAGCAGGTACAAACAGCCATTATAACACATTTAAACACAGAGATTTTTGGTCAAGGTGACCCTGGAAAAACCCCCTATAACTCTTGGGGAAAACCAGTTCGAGAGCTCTTTCTTATTTCTGGAAAATGCCTTTTACAGTGAGAAATATTCAGCAAAAAACTCAACAAACAAATTTTACAACTTATCTCGATTTCCGAGCCTCACAGCCCACTGGAAATTTCCAAACAGCAAAACAAAACACTGAAAACTGTTGTACGACTGCTGTACGGACTGTTGTACGGACTATACAGATGGTTGTACATGCTATACAGACGGGTTGTACGGACCTCGATTTTTGTGCAGAAAATCAGTTGTATGGCCCTTGATTTCTATGCAAAAAATCTACTTTTTACTGTTTGCTCATTCAGCTGTACGGATTTGCTTAAATGTTGCCTTGGTATGTGTGCCAAGCTGCTGCCTCCTTCTCCTCCCTGTCCAGAAATCTCCCTTGCTCTCTTGCTCTCTCTCTCTCAATCTGCTCATGAAAGAATGAATGATCTTTTCCTCCCTTAATCCAACCCTAAGTGACTTTTGGGTGATCCCTAAATCCAATGGCTGAAATAGATTGAGATCTAGGGCTGAGATTAAATGCTCATTTAAATCTCACTTTCTATTTTTTAATTCACCCCACTTTAATAAAGACCCACTTAGTCATTTATTTCCAAAGTCACTTTTCCTTTCTAATTTTTCATTGACTTTATAAAAGTCACTTTAAAATTAGACTTTAGTAACTTTATCACTTAAAGTCACTTTTAAATTAGATTTGACTTTATAAAAATTATAAAGTCACTTTAGGAGAAAAATTAAATTCTTTTTGGACACTTTTCCCTAGGCCAAAGATCAAAGCCTTAGGGAACCACCTGTCCTCACAAGAAGGTACATTTGAAAGTTAAAAAAAGAAAAGGAGTTTGCTGTCCAAATATGGAGAAAACCCTTACATTCGCGCATGGGCATGAAAATCAGAGCAAATGCAAAAAAAAAAAAGCAAAATGTTGGTAGGCAAAGAGGCAAGCAAGAATAACCCTAAATATATGAAAAAAATCATTAACATAGAGGTTTTCAAGAACATACATGTTAATGGAAGAAACGAAATTTGTCTCACTGTTCTTCAATCTTTGATCCACAAAAAATTCGTAGTTGGTGGTGATAATGGTTGTTTGATCCTCAATTCCTCCTTGACAACTACCACAACACCTTCCCCTTCCTTCTCCAACACTCAGAAAACCGAAATGAGCAAAAAAAATCCAATTTTCCCTTTTCTAGGTGCAGCCCAGTCAGAGCGGCGATATTTCCTATCATCGCGCGATATTTTCGCAAGATATCGGCGATATCTCGAAAATATCGCAATATTTCCTCAGCGATATTTCAGCTCGCCGAAAATATCGCAGTATTTCCGATATTCAACGATATATCATCGACATTGTCATCATTGATTTAAACAATAAATTTTTCCACTATTATGAGTTTGAATTCTTGTTGAAGCAAAATAGTGAGGTAAGAAGGGTTAGGAGATCAAACCCTTAGGCCTTAGGCCTTGAATACCACTTGCCAACTTTGCCCAAAAATTTTCAATGATGATGCCCCCTGAAAACACAAGTTTTTGAGCCAATTTCTCTGCAAAAACACCAAGTATTCAGTCCCACAAAATGAACTTACCCACAGAGATGGAAGAGAGGTAAAACTAGGGTCAAGGAGGGCTAAAGGAGAGGGAAGAAAAGCCTAAAGAAGCCTAGAAAACCCACGACAAAGGAAGAGAGGCATGAATAGGCCTACAGCCAGCCTATAAGGTTGTCGTCTAGCTCAAGGAAGAGGTTGAAAGGCTCTATAGGGTTGCGGCTTAGGGCTTTAGAGCCCTTAGGGCTTGTGGCTACCCTACGAAGAGAGGTTGAGGCCTAAATTAGGCCTGCAACTATGCCACTAGGCTACAAGGAGGGAGTTGAAGGGGATAGGGAGGAGGATGGAGGCCGAGGAGGGAGGAGGAGAGGTTGTGGATGAGGAAGGAGGCCGAGCGAAGGGGATGAAGGAAAGCGGAGGAGGCCGAGGTTGAAGGGAAGGCTTGCGGCAGGCCCAGGAGGGGAGGCTGAGGCCCTTAAGCCCTGCGACTAGGCTTGGAAAGGCCTGAAAAGCTGATGCTAGAGCCACAAAGGTTGACGCTAGGCTTCAAGAAGAAGACATTGAGCTTGGAGAGGCTAGATCTGGGCTTTATGAGCCCCAAAACACAAAACTCCGACTCTAAAAAGATTAATTTGCTTCAGATACAAATTTTACTGCAAATTCTTCAAAGGTTGGCCCTGCAAAAAATTTAAGTGGCTAAATCTTACCCTCAAGGGCCTTGATCTAGCTCTATTCCAACTCTTCTTGCTTGATCACCCCTACAAAAATAAATTCATAAATGCCCAAAACCCAATATATAAAAAAATTCTCAAAACCCCAAAAACCTAATTAGAAAAAATAATTTACAAAATTATTATACAAAATTATTTACAAATGTACAAATATACAAGTCTTTTGAAAAAAATTTAAGGAAAAAAGAAATTAGAAATTTTTTGATAAATGGCTAAGTGTATTTATAAGAATTAATGCAAGCTACAACCTTAGCGAAATTAAAAAAAAATACATATAAATATTTGAAATCCAAACAACGTTAGCCTGTGTCCACAATTTGTAAACTTGGAGCCCAAGGACTAGGAAACCTGCAAACACTATATAATTTCTTCAAGAAAGCTTGTTAGACATATGGCAAATCAGATCACTTAAGATAAACCCAAAATCTACCAATAGAATGATCTTATCCCAATCTAATGAAAACAAACTTTAAAAAAATATTTAAGCACAATATAGGAATGCCCATACCCAGCACATACCACAAATCAGTAGACAATAAACACCATGAACTGCACCCCAAAGTCTTTATTATGATTCAAATAATGTTCCCAGCGAGACAATAGCGTTACATTAGTTTTTCTACAAAATTTTCTTAGCCAAACATCTGATGCTTGAGACTCAAATGACTCTAATTTTTAGATAAACTCTCCAAGTGGAAAAATAACAAATAGTTGGCTTGATCCTCGTCAAAATAATCTCAGTTGTCAATAAATCCTTCATCAACTTTTAATCTTTGTTGTTGAAATAATTATTTTTGAGGAATTTTCGAATTTCTCATTTAACCCATTTTTTATTAGCTCAAAATTAATTATTTTGAGCTAATTTCCTTAAAAAATTGACTTTGACTTAACCAACAAGGTCCAAAAGTCCAATTTTTCTTGAAATTTCCAATATTCCCTTGGTGGGGACCTCCAAAAATTAATTCCCTTTAGACCCACGAATTTTTTCACTTGGAAAATTTAATTTCTCTACACATTTAATTTTGACTCTAATTTCTAGCTTAGGATTTTAATTTATTTTTGACAAAAAATTTAACTAATTAACACTTGAAGAGATTAATAATTTTGTCCACCCTCTAATATTTTAGCAATGATGTATAAGTATGAGGAACCATGCACTAAAATATTTTTTACATAAGATTTGTACAATTCAACCCTCAAAGAGGGAACCCCTGTTTGGTATAAACCCTGAAATTACAAATCTAATTCTGCGACACAACATGATCTAGTAAACCAAGTGATTTGTAATGAAATAATTTAGCCAATTAGTTTAAATTATTTCCAAACCACTTTTACATAAGACTCAACTAGAACACTAGGACTCACATAAGACTTTGACTAAGAATTCCACCCTAACTTTGGGGTGAGGTTGGAGGGAAAAACCTTTGTCGACTATCTGTGTTTAGAAACACAAATGAGTCGGTGAGACAAAAAACCTCATAGGATGAAATTTTCGCCAAAATAATAGGCTTAACTAGATTGTTACACACACATGGTCTTACTAGCATCATTTACATTATAAATTTGCAAAATGGGTTTATAATGACTCAATAAACTAATCGTTGATGATCTGATCCTTTTGAAAAAAAATTGGCATAACTACTTCCTTGTAACTTTGACAAAAAGTGTGCAACAGGTTCCATGCCCATGGGACCTAGCCATGAAGTCTTTCCCCTTCGTTGTGTTGGACAATGTGTAACTAGGTTCGGTCTTCATAAGTATGAAATATATTCTTGTCAATTATAAAATGAAAAAGAAATTATTATTGGAGCATGGGTTTCATGCTCAAGTTCTTTTATTTTATAGGTCAAGCACCCATTGTGTGCTTCTAGGGTTTGTCCTACATCTAAGAGTCATTGTCATATATTGAAGATCCCAATGGGCACATTGTATCTTGTACAAAAAATTATTTTTGTCTTTAAAGTATCGAAATGCCCTCCAAGATCAAGTCGGCCTAAGTGAAGAGCCACGTCTACCCCTTGAAGAGGCCTATATAAAGAGAGAAACTCATCCTCCAAAGGATCACTCACTCATCTCTCATTCTTGTTAGTTTTTGGTAGCATCGGGAGTGCTCTAGTACATGAGTTCTAAAGAACCCAAAAATTGTTTGATGAAATTCCACCCGGATTGTATTTTATTAAAATAATTAATATTTTTAATGGGGTTCCTAAGTCTAAACTTAGGAAAATTAAAATATTAGTGGGTATTAATCAAAATATGGGTAAAATGATCTACAAGGCGAATCAAATCATGTTTTAATCTTAGCCATTGATTAGAGACTTAATCTCGGTCATTGAAGCCTCAACAGGAAAAGTATAAAATGGAGGCTTGGGGTTCATTTGAAAACACACACGAAGAGAACGAATTGATCAAAAATTTGATTCCTAGGGCAGGGTTTGTTAACGATTTTGAATTAAGTGATCATTCTATAGCAGGTGGGGCAGTAAGAATTTGGGAGAAGGACTTTCCGAATAATACTGACAAAGAGGCGGAGAGAGCCAGCAAAAGGGCTAGTGCAAAGTAGAAAAGTTGACTATCACGCAGAAGATAGAACTGCCAGGAACAGTCGGAACTACAAGGAACAGTCAGAAATGCCAGGAATAGCCGAAACTGCTAGGAACTACCGGAACTGTTGGGAAAGCGGAACTACCGGCAAAGCTGACACAAAGGGCAGATGCCAGAACTGTTGGTAACAGTAGGAATTGCTGGGAATTGTCGGAACAGTTGGGAAAGATGATGCAGAGGACAGAAGCCGAAACTATCGGGAATAGCCAGAATTGCCGAGAACTGCCAAGAACAGTTGGAACTGCCAAGAACTACCGGAACAGTCGAGAAAGCTGACGCAAAGGGCAGAAGAGGTGACGCAGAAATAGTCGGGGTTAGCCAGTGTTGTGCCGAATCAACCGGAATTCTGTCGGGTGAAGTGAGGTAAAACTCACTCAAATTTTCCGCCAGTATTTTTCTCTGTAAAGGATTGCTAGATGAGCATCCTAGATTTGTATTCAGATATTTCTCCTCCATAATAATAAAACCCTCAGAGCTGCTGCACAGATTTTCCCGCATTGGGTTTTTCCAGGGACTATTGTGTCCAAAAATAAGTGTGTCCCATGTATCTTGTTCTTTGCTCTGTTTTCTGTTTCATGTAGATCAAACATTTAATTAGTGTAGGTTGCAGAAGTAATTTGCTTCAATATTCAGAGAAATAACTTGATGAATGTAATTTAAAAAACAAGTAGGTGAAGTAGATTCGGATTTGCTGCAGTAGGGGTTCCTTGGACTAGGAATTTTCACATGGTATCAGAGCATTGATTTTGAAACAGAAAGAGCAGATCCAGTGCTAAGCAGTGAGGCCGAAAGCTAGTTCGAATTCCCTTGGAGGGAGTGCGTAGTCCTTGTCGGGAAGCTAATTCGAGGAAATCTCTCTTTGAGTAAGTCGACAGAGAGGTACGATTACCGAATCATGAGCTTGCAGAGGCAGAGGGAGTGACGCGGAGCCTCAACGCAGTGTTAGAAGGGCATATTTTCTGCAAGGGCAGAAATCCGCTAGAAAATAACCAAAACACATATAAGGGGAATTTTCTCCTCAGAGGACTTCCAGCCAAGGAGTCTAAATCTTCAATTATTGAACAACAACATAGAGGGGCAAATCTACAAGCTCCAGCATGGAGTGCATAGGTCGGTCTAGTGTTGTGCAAAGGAGAGAGGAGGTCATTTCACATTTGGCAGAGATGGCAACCGCATCTCCAAGAGGGAGGTGGGGAGATTTAGAGTTGTAGTTCAAAAGAGCTACAGATGGGTAGGATCCTTGAGGATTTAACCTCTTGGATCAATTCCTTGCTATGGGAGCCCAACATTCAGCAGTAACGAGATGGACGAAGTGTCAGATGATGCAGTGGGTTGATTAGAGAGATAGATGTAGTAGCCAGAGATCAGAGATAGATGCAGTAGCCAGAGATCAGAGATTGATCAGCGGAGAGCAAGGTTGGTAACAGTGTAGTTGGCACAGTGCAGGGGTCAGCAGCAGCGCAGAAGATTCAGAGGGTCAGAATCAGCAGTAGTCAGAATCCAACATTCATCATATTATGTTGAACACAATTAAGTTCAACTAATTTTGGATGTTTTTCAGTTGCTTCTCTTAGCGACTGAGTTGGAGTACAGATGCAGTGTTAACCGTGGCAGTGCTAGCAGCATAGCAGATGCAACATTTGAGAGGGAGTTGTAGTACAAATGCAGCAGTGACAGTGGCAATGTCATGGGTAGCAGTACAATAGCAACAGCAGCACAGTGTTGGTGGCAGCAACAGTGCGGAAAGGAGATGCTTCAGAAGCAGAGCAACAATGCAGTTGGCGATTGTTGCTAGACCACTTTCCTCACTAAGAGAGAATGTTAGTTTTTTGTAACATCGAAAGTGCTCTAGCCTTGAAAATTGTTCGAGAGGCTAAGGCACATGAGTTATAAAGAAGCTAGAAACCATTTGGTGAAATTCCACCCGGATTGTATTTTATTAAAATAATTAATATTTTTAATGGGGTTCCTAAGTCTAAACTTAGGAAAATTAAAATATTAATGGGTATTAATCAAAATATGGGTGAGAATGATCTAGAAGGCAGATCACATCATGTTTTAATCTTAGCCATTGATTAGAGACTTAATCTCGGCCGTTGAACTCTCAACAGGAAAAGTATAAAATGGAGGCTTGGGGTTCATTTGAAAAGACACACACAGAGAACGAATTGATAAAGAATTTGATTCCTAGGGCAGGGTTTGCTAAGGATTTCGAATTAAGTGATCATTTTGCAGCAGAGAGGTAATAAGAATCCGGGAGAAGGATTTTCCAGAGAATACTAACAGAGAGGCGGAGAGAGCCAGCAGAAGAGCCAGCGGAAAGCAAAAAAAGTTGCCTGTCATGCAGACGCTGGAACTGTCGGGAACAGTCGGAACTACCGGGAACAGTCAGAACTGTCGAGAACTGCCGGGAACTGTCGGGAACTGCCGGAACAGCGGAGAAAGTTGACGCAGAGGGAAAAAGCCAGAACTATCAGGAATAGTGGGGAAAGCTGACGCAGAGGGCAGAAACCGGAACTGCCAGGAACAGCGGGGAACACTGACGTAGAGGGCAGAAGCCGGAACTACCGGGAACAGCCGGAACTGTCGAAACAACGGGGAAAGCTGACGCAGAAAAAGTCGGGGTTACCCAGTCTTGTGCTAGATTAGCCAAAATTCTGCCAAGCGAAGTGAGGTCAAACTCACTCAAATTTTGTGTCAAAATTTTTCTTTGTAAAGGTTATCTAAATGAGCATCCTAGATTTGTATTCAGATATAACTCTTGCATAACAATAAAACCCTCAGAGTTGTTGCACCGGTTTTCCCACATTGGGTTTTTCCAGGGACGATTGTCTAAAACAAGTGTGTCAATGTGATTGTTCATATGTTGATGGTTTCTCTTGCCTTTTAATTTTCAGTTCCTAATTTGTGAAGTTTGCAACTGAATTTAGTTTGGTAGTTACTGATGTATTGGTGAATAACATATTATAAATTAGTAGAAATAAATCAATTATTGTAGCAAATTTTCACAATTCTATGCAAAGAAGACGACGAAGAAGAGGTCAAAGAAGAAGGATGAAGAAGAGGTCGAAGGAAGTCGAAGTGCTTGGGTTTGTTCTCTCTCCCACGTGCAAGTCGAAGCTAGGGTTTTTGCGCAAGGTTTACCTTTGGTTCGATCTTGGAAGAAAGAGAGGAAAGAAGTCAAACGAAGGTCACCTAGGTTGTCTCTCTAAGTCGCAAGGAAAGGCAAGCAAAGGGAAGAAAAGGCTCTACGAAGAAGATCAAAGTCTTCAAGAGGGGAAGCAGCAGTTGCAGCAATTGTCGGGCAAACAAAATTTTAGATTTGCAGTGGGAGGTCAAAGTTCTAGCAGCAGGAGGCCAAGTTGATCTTGATCTTGGAGGGTATTTGTCTAAGTCACTAGGTCTTGGTATTCGTCAATTGAAGGATCTATAAGAAGAGAAGAGATTTAAGGGTTTTCCCCTCAAGAGAAGGGGTTTTGGCCCTGGCTTGCAACCTATATACTGTGTCATTGTTCTTATTGTTCTGGTAGTTGTTTCATGTATCTCACACTATAATAACAAGGAACAAATCTAATAAGGTAAAAGGTAACACAAACAGTTATCAAGTTAAAAAGAATTAACATGTTCACTGCCCTATTGAATTCTCAACATGGTATCAGAGCTAAGGTTATCTAAGGGCATCATGAAGATCTCCTCAAAAGTGAAGAAGTTCATCAATGATCGCAAGCCATCTCAAGAATGGTATCAAGGAAGCATGGAGTCTCTTATTTTTTTAAAAGAAGTTATCAATCAAGGAAAAGGATGAAGGTCTCTTCTCCACTCTCTCTGGCACATTCCAAGAAGAAGACATTTAGGTAATTGATAGTGGTGCATATCAAGACACATGACTAGCCACTCCAAACAATTGAAGACCTTATCAAAAGGTAAATCCACTTATTTAGTGGAACTTGGAGATAACAAGAGCTATATCCCGTAAAGGGTATTGGATCGACTTCTATAAAGCTAGAGAATGGAAGTAACATTCACCTCAACAACATTCTATTTGTTCTAGGTTTGCATAAGAACTTACTTTCCATTTCAAGTTTAGAAGATAAGGGTGATAGAGTAGCTTTCATTGATGGAAAGGTTGTTGTATGGAGTAAAGGCTCAAGTATAGAACAAGCTAAAGTCATTGGCATTCGAGAAGGAAGACTCTACAGACTGATATCTCCTGTGGCCCAAGCCCTAGTTCACATTGAAATTAGCCCGTGTGAACTCTAGCATAGAAGATTTGGTCATCTACATTTCAAGATCCTTCCAACTCTAAGTTCCATAGTAGATGGAATTCCTGATTTGAAGGAAGATCATGAAGGAGTATGTAAGGGATGTGCATTAGGTAAGAATACCAAGAGACCATTTGGAAGCAGTGCTTCACGGTCAAAATAAATCTTGGATCTCATTCACTCTGATGTATGTGGCCCTATGACTCCTAAATCACTTAGAGATAATTTATATTATGTCACATTTATAGATGATCATTCAAGAAAGACCTGGGTTTACTTAATGAAAACCAAGGACGAAGTATTTACAAAATTTCAAGAATTCAAAGCTGAAGTGGAGAACCTTACAGAAAGAAGAATCAAGATACTAAGATCTGATAATGGAGGAGAATATACATCCAAAGAGATTATAGCATTTTGTAAGGAGTCTGGGATTAAGAGGGCATTGATAGTCCCGTATAATCCCGAGCAAAATGGAGTTGCAAAACTGAAGAATAGATCCATTGAAGAAAGTGTAAAAACAATGTTACACGATCAGGATCTATCTATGTTTCTGTGGGCAAAAGCCACGAAGACAGTTGTCTACATTCAGAATCGAAGTCCCCACAGATCTCTACACAACAAAAGTCTGGAGGAAGTGTTCACTGAGAAGAAACCATCTGTAGATCATCTCTGGATCTTTCGCTGTCCTGTATATATCCATATACCAAAGGACAAAAGAAAGAAGTTGGATCCTTCAAGCATGAAGGGAACATTTGTTGGGTATAGCAACTCATCAAAAGCCTATAGGATCTACATGAAAGAAGGACATCACATAGAAGTCAGTCTTGATGTCATATTTGATGAAAGCATAGCTTTCAAGAAATCAAAGGAACTCTCCATAGACTCTAATGATGAAGAACTTTCGATATTTGAGGAAGAATTTGACAAGGGAGATGAAGAATCGCACCATGAAGAAGAAGGTCCTAGTGAACATGTTCAACCTGTGGTCATCCCTAAAACAAGGAAAAGACCTAATTGGTTGAAATCGACACTACTTGATGCAGAAGGTCATGGGGTTACGAAAGGATCTTTTAGAGAAAGCAAGAAAACCAAGAGATATTATGGGTATGTTGCATACATGACTAAACTAATAGAAGCAAAACAATCCACTTTTGAAGAGGCTGTAAATAATCAAGAATGGAAAGATGCCATGAATGAAGAGTATCAATCTATAATGAAGAATGGAGTCTGGGAGAACGTACTGAGGCCAAAAGATAAATCTATGGTAACTTCCAAGTGGAACTACAAGATCAAACACGTGGCAGATGGAAGTATAGATAAGTATAAGGCAAGATTCGTGGCTAGGGGCTTCTCTCAACTTGAAGGCATCGACTATGGAGAGACATTTGCTCCAACAGCAAGATATACAACGATTCGTTCATTAGTCTCTCTGGCAGCATCGATGGAATGAAACATCCACCAAATGGATCTCAAGACTGCTTTCCTGAATGGCACGATAGATGAAGTCTATATAGAGCAACCCTTTGGATTCATAGTTAAATATAAGAAGGCATATGTTTTCAGATTGAAGAAAGCATTATATGGCCTCAGGCAAGCACCAAGGACATGGTATGCTACAATGGATGCATACCTACAAAGAATAGGCTTCACAAAAATTTATGTTGATCCAATCCTTTATATCAAGGTTGTAGATGGAGAACCTGTAATCATTCTTCTGTATGTAGATGATCTTCTCTTGACAGGTGTAGAAGGTCGAATTGAAGAATGAAAAAAGCAACTAGCAGCTGAATTTGACGTGAAGGATCTTGGATTGATGCATTACTATTTGGGACTAGAAGTCTGGCAAGGACTTGATGAAGTTTATTTGGGTCAAGTAATGTACGTGATCAAGATGCGAAAGAGGTTTGACATGACACACTGCAAACCTGCGACCACTCCAATGATCACAAACTTGAAGAGACTAAGGAGTTCTAAATCAAGCCCTGTGGATCCTTCCAAGTATAGACAACTTATTGGCTCACTAATGTACTTGGTGAATACTCGACCAAACATATGCTTTGCAGTAAATATTCTCAGCTAGTTCCAAGTGGAACTGAAGCGTGATCATTAGATAGCAACAAAACATATTCTGAGATATTTGAGAGGAACCATTCACTACTGTCTGAAGTATGATAGAAGGAATGATGTACAACTGACTAGATATACAGATTTTGACTCGGGAGGCAATGAGCAAGATGGAAGGAGCACTATAGGAGGATGTTTCAATTTGGGATCCTTCGTGATCTCACGGATGAGCAGAAAGCAAGATATAGTTGCTTTGAGTAGTGTTGAGGCTGAATATGTTGCAGCCTGTGAAGTAAGCAAAGAAGCAATATGGTTGAGGAAGCTGTTATCCAACTTGTTTGAAGGACCGCTGAACCCTACAATAATGCTTTGTGATAACACCAGTTGTATATGTTTGTCTAAAGATCCAGTGTTCCATGGAAAGACAAAGCATATAAACAACAAGTATCACTATATTCGATAGCTAGTACAAAATGGTGTGCTACAACTACAATATATCTCCATTGATGAGCAGGTAGCTAACATATTGATAAAGTCACTCCAAACAAGAAGCTTAAGTACTTGAGAGACAAGCTTGGTTTGGTAGATATATCCTCCCTAATTGAGAGGGAAAGAGACACTACATTCTTGTCTTCTCTTGGGAAGAAAGAATGGAGGATTCGATAACCATCTGGGATTAGATACTCTTTGAGAATGTGGTAGGGCATTCAAGACAAGAGTAGTTGTGGACCAATATTCTTTGAGGACTAGCTATCCAAGATAAGAATAGTCCAAAGAAGGTCATACTCGGTGAACACCTAGGTGGAGTATGTACCTTGAGAGACAATGATGAGGGTGTCTATAAATCATTGCTCTCGCCAACATTGTGCTATGATCTTGTGGAGAGATAAAGTTGTTTCAAGGCCTTGCTATATGACAATGTTGGTTAATATGATGTTAGACAGATGGGTTACCAATCCAACTCTTTCTATGAGATCTATTCAGATTGAGAATGACCATGTATCTCTTAGAAATACCTCCCTAGTTAAGAGGAAGTGTTGAAAAATGTGTACCTAGATTCAGTTTTCATAAGTATGAAATGTATTCTTGTAAATTATAAAATGAAAAAGAAATTATTATTGGAGCATGGGTTTCAGGCTCAAGTTCTTTTATTTTATAGGTCAAGCACCCATTGTGTGCTTCTAGAATTTTTCCTAGCCCTAAGAGTCATTGTCATATATTGAAGACCCCAATGGGCACATTGTATCTTGTGAAGAAAATGATTTTTGTCTTTAAAGTGTCGAAATGCCCTCCAAGATCAAGTCATCCTAGAAGTTGTCAAGTCGGCCTAGGTGAAGAGCCATGTCTACAGCTTGAAGAGGACTATATAGAGAGAGGAACCCGTCCTCCAAAGGATCACTCACTCATCTCTCATTCTATGCGAAGAAGATGACGAAGAAGAGGTTGAAGGAAGTCGAAGTAATTGGGCTTGTTCTCTCTCCCACGTGCAAGTGAAAGCTAGGGTTTTTGCAGAAGGGTTATCTTTAGTTTGATCTTGGAAGAATGAGAGGAAAGAACTCAAGCAAAGGTCACCTAGGTTGTCTATCTAAGTCTCAAGGAAAGGCAAGCAAAGGGAAGAAGAGGCTCTACGAAGAAGATCGAAGTCTTCAAGAGGGGAAGCAGCAGTTGTCGGCAGACAAAATTTCGAATCTATAGTAGGAGGTTGAAGTTCTTGCAGCAGGAGACCGAGTTGATCTTGATCTTGGAGGGTATTTGTGTATTTGTCGGAGTCACTAGGTCTTGCTATTCGTCAATTGAAGGATCTATAAGAAGAGAAGAGATTTAAGGGTTTTCCCCTCAAGGGGAGAGGTTTTGGCCCTGGCTTGCAACCTATCTATTGTGTCATTGTTCTTATTGTTTTGGTTGTTGTTTGATGTATCTCACATTATAATAATAAGGTAAAAGGTAACACAAATAGTTATCAAGTTAAAGAGAATTAACATGTTCACTGCCCTATTGAATTCTCAACGTGGTATTAGAGCTAAGGTTATCTAAGGGCATCATGAAGATCTCCTCAACAGTGAAGAAGTTCATCAAGAAGATCGCAAGCCATCTCAAGGAAGGTATCAAGGAAGCATCGAGTCTCTTTTTCTTTCAAAGAAGGTATCAATCAAGGAAAATGTCTATTTTCAACTCTCTCTGGCACATTCCAAGAAGAAGACATTTGGGTAATTGATAGTGGTGCATCAAGACACATGACTGGCCACTCCAAACGATTGAAGACCCTATCAAAAGGTAAATCAACTTATTCAGTGGAACTTGGAGATAACAAGAGCTATCTCATAAAGGGTATTGGATCGACTTCTATAAAGCTAGAGAATGGAAGCAACATTCACCTCAGCAATATTCTATTTGTTCCAGGTTTGCATAAGAACTTACTTTCCATTTCAAGTTTAGAAGATAAGGATGATAGAGTAGCTTTCATTGATGGAAAGGTTGTTTTATGGAGTAAAGACTCAAGTATAGAACAAGCTAAAGCCATTGCCATTTGAGAAGGAAGACTCTACAGACCGATATCTCCTGTGGCCCAAGCCCTAGTTCACATTGAAATTAGCCCGTCTGAACTCTAGCATAGAAGATTTAGTCGTCTACATTTCAAGATCCTTCCAACTCTAAGTTCCATAGTAGATGGAATTCCTGATCTAAAGGAAGATCATGAAGGAGTATGTAAGGGATGTGCATTGGGTAAGAATACGAAGAGACCATTTGGAAGCAGCGCTTCATGATCAAAAGAAATATTGGACTCATTCACTCAGATGTATGTGGCCCGATGACTCCTAAATCACTTGGAGGTCATCTATATTATGTCGCATTTATAGATGATCATTCAAGAAAGACCTGGGTTTATTTAATGAAAACCAAGTACAAAGTATTTACAAAATTTCAAGAATTCAAAGCTGAAGTGGAGAACCTTACAGAAAGAAGAATCAAGATACGAAGCTCTGATAATGGAGGAGAATATACATCGAAAGAGATTACAGCATTTTGTCAGGAGTCTGGGATTAAGAGGGCATTGATAGTCCCATATAATCCCAAGCAAAATGGAGTTGCAAAACTGAAGAATAGATCCATTGAAGAAAGTGTAAAAGCAATGTTACGATCAGGATCTACCTATGTTTCTGTGGGCAGAAGCCACGAAGACAGTTGTCTACATTCAGAATCGAAGTCCCCACAGATCTCTACACAACAAAAGTCCGAAGGAAGTGTTCACTGGGAAGAAGCCATCTATAGATAATCTCTGGATCTTTGGGTGTTCTGTATATATATCCATATACCAAAGGGCAAAAGAAAGAAGTTGGATCCTTCAGGCATGAAGGAAACATTTGTTGGGTATAGCAACTCATCGAAAGCCTATAGGATCTACATGAAAGAAGGACATCACATAGAATTCAGTCGTGATGTCATATTTGATGAAATCGTGGCTTTCAATAAATCAAAGGAACTCTCCATAAACTCTGATGATGAAGAACTTTCGGTATTTGAGGAAGAAGTTGACAAGGGAGAAAAAGAATCAGACCATGAAGAAGAAGGTCCTAGTGAGCCTGTTCAACCTGTGGTCATCCCTGAAAAAAAGAAAAGACCTAATTGGTTGAAATCGACACTACTTGATGCAGAATGTCATGGGGTTGCGAAAGGATCATTTAGAGAAAGCAAGAAAGCCAAGAGATATTTTGGGTCTGCTACATACATGACTAAACTAATAGAAGCAAAACCATCCACTTTCGAAGACGCTATAAATAATCAAGAATGGAAATATGCCATGAATGAAGAGTATCAATCTATAATGAAGAATGGAGTCTGGGAGATCGTACCAAGGCCAAAATACAAATCTATGGTAACTTCCAAGTGGAACTACAAGATCAAACATGCGACAGATGGAAGTATAGATAAGTATAAGACAAGATTTGTGGCTAGGGGCTTCTCTCAACTTGAAGGCATCAACTACGAAGAGACATTTGCTCCAACAGCAAGATATACAACGATTTGTTCATTAGTCTCTCTGGCAACATCAATGGGATGGAACATCCACCAAATGGATGTCAAGACTGCTTTCCTGAATGGCACGATAGATGAAGAAGTCTATATAGAGCAACCCTTGGGAAGGCATATGTTTGCAGATTGAAGAAAGCATTATATGGCCTCAAGAAAGCACCAAGGGCATGGTATGCTAGAATGGATGCATACCTGCAAAGAATAGGCTTCACAAAAATTTATGTTGATCCGAACCTTTATATCAAGGTTGTAGATGGAGAACCTGTAATCATTCTTCTGTATGTAGATGATCTTCTCTTGACAAGTGTAGAAGGTCGAATTGAAGAATGTAAGAAGCAACTAGCAACAGAATTTGACATGAAGGATCTTGGATTGATGCATTACTATTTGGGACTAGAAGTCTAGCAAGGACCTGATGAAGTTTATTTGGGTCAAGTAAAGTACGTGATCAAGATGCTAAAGAGGTTTGACATGACGGACTACAAACCTGCGACCACTCCGATGATCACAAACTTGAAGAGAATAAGGAGTTCTGAATCAAGCCCTGTGGATCCTTCCAAGTATAAACAACTTATTGGCTCACAGATGTACTTGGTGAATACTCGACCAAACATATGCTTTGCAGTAAATATTCTTAGCTAGTTCCAAGTGCAGCCGAAGCATGATCATTAGATAGCAACAAAAAATATTCTGAGATATCTGCGAGGAACCATTCACTACTGTCTGAAGTATGATAGAAGGAATGATGTCCAACTGACTAGATATACAGATTCCGACTGGGGAGGCAATGAGCAAGATGGAAGGAGCACTACAAGAGGAAGTTTCAATTTGGGATCCTCCATGATCTCATGGATGGACAGAAAGCTAGACACAGCTACTTTGAGTAGTGTTGAGGCTAAATATGTTGCAGACTATGAAGTAAACAAAGAAGCAGTATGGTTGAGGAAGCTGCTATCCGACTTGTTTGAAGGACCATTGAACCCTACAATGATAATTTGTGATAACACCAGTTGTATATGTTTGTCTGAAGATCCAGTGTTTCATGGAAAGACAAAGCATATAAACAACAAGTACACTATATTCGAGACCTAGTACAAACTGGTGTGCTACAACTACAATATATCTCCACTGATGGGCAAGTAGCTGACATATTAACAAAGTCACTCCCAAACAAGAAGCTTGTGTACTTGAGAGACAAGCTTAGTTTGGCAGATATATCCTCCCAATTGAGAGGGAGAGATAGACACTACATTCTTGTCTTCGCTTGGGAAGAAAGAATGGAGGATTCAGTAACCATCTGGGATTCGATACTCTTTGAGAATGTAGTAGGGCATTCAAGACAAGAGTAGTCATGGATCAATATTCTTTGAGGGCTAGCTATCCAAGATAAGAATAGTCCAAAGAAGGTCATACTCGATGAACACCCGGATGGAGTATGTACCTTGAGAGACAATGATGATGGTGTCTATAAATCATTGGTCTCGCCAGCATTGTACTCTGATCTTGTGGAGAGATAGAGTTGTTATTCAAAGCCTTGCTATATGACAATGTTGGTTAATATGATGCTAGACAGATGGGTTACCAATCCGACTCTTTCTATGAGATCTCTTCATATTGAAAATGACTGTGTACCTCTTAGGAATACCTCCCTAGTTAAGAGGAAGTGTTGAAAAATGTGTAACTAGGTTCGGTCTTCATAAGTATGAAATGTATTCTTGTAAATTATAAAATGAAAAAGAAATTATTATTGGAGCATGGGTTTCATGCTCAAGTTCTTTTATTTTATAGGTCAAGCACCCATTGTGTGCTTCTAGGGTTTGCCCTAGGTCTAAGAGTCGTTGTCACATATTGAAGGCCCCAATGTGCACATTGTATCTTGTAAAGAAAAATATTGTTTTCTTTAGAGTGTCGAAATTCCCTCCAAGATCAAGTCGTCCTAGAAGTTGTCAAGTCGGCCTAAGTGAAGAGGTCTACCCCTTGAAGAGGCCTATGTAAAGAGAGGAACTCGTCCTCCAGAGGATCACTCACTCATCTCTCTTCTATGTGAAGAAGAGGACAAAGAAGAAGGACGAAGAAGAGGTCGAACAAAGTCGATGTGCTTGGGCTTGTTCTCTCTCCCACGTGCAAGTCGAAGCTAGTGTTTCTGTGCAAGCGTTATCTTTGGTTCAATCTTGGAAGAAAGAGAGGAAAGAAGTCAAGCGAAGGTCACACAAGGTGTCTCTCTAGCCCTAAGTCTCAAGAAAAGGCAAGCGAAGGGAAGAAGAAGCTCTATGAAGAAGATTGAAGTCTTCAATAGGGGCAGCAGGAGTTGCAGCAGTTGTCAGGCAGAAAAAATTTTGGATTTGCAATAGGAGGTCAAAGTTCTTGCAACAAAAGGCGAAGTTGATCTTGATTTTGGAGGGTATTTGCCTGAGTCACTAGGTCTTGGTATTCGTCAATTGAACGATCTATAAGAAGAGAAGAGATTTAACGGTTTTCCCCTCAAGAGGAGGGGTTTTGGCCCTGGCTTGCAACCTATATACTGTGTTATTGTTCTTATTGTTTTGGTAGTTGTTTGATGTATCTCACACTATAATAATAAGGAACAAAACTAATAAGGTAAAAGGTAACACAAACAGTTATCAAGTTAAAGAGAATTAACATATTCAATGCCCCTTCGAATTCTCAACAGCCACCACTATCACAAACACCTATAAATTAAAGTGTCGACCCTGGACATGTCACCCCCCCTTAGATGTTGGAAGCACCTAATAGCATTGATTACCTACCATCCCCTAACAAGGAGGGAACACTTTTATAGGACTTGATCTAGTCAGATATTTGACAGTGATTATTCTTTGAAGTTTTACTATGCCCTTAGCAAGTACGGTCCACTATGATGCATTTATGGTCATTGTCTCTAACAAGTAGTAGCTCTCATTTGAGTTTCAGATGATTTTGCCAAGTGGTCATTCATAGAGCCGTAGAGGACTTATGGGCACATTCATTCCATGCCTACTCCACATGATGGTCAGGTCGTAATATACTTCTAGAGAGTAGTCATGACCTTGCTTGTGTAGTGTTTCCCCTTCCACAGCAGGGCATTGGACACTTTGATGATCTAGCAGTTGATTGACACCTCAGAGCACCCCTAGATGCTAAAATATTGAGCTCACTTTGGTTAGCATTGTAGATTCTTGACAATGTAGCCAGTGTTGAAAAGTGTAACTAGGTTCGGTCTTCATAATGACATGTAAATATGATTTTATGAAATAAGATGTAAATAAAGAAAAATGAAATTATTTTATTGACTTGCTTCATGGGTTTCATGAGCAAGGGCTTTCGTTTCTGAGTGAAGACTCCAATTGGGAGTCTTTAGGATTTATTTTTCATCTAGTCATAAAATGTAAGAGCCATTGTCGTGTAAATGAAGTCATGTTACACATTGAAAAAGGTCAATATTATCTATGTAAAGTATCCTCCAAGAACTTGTCACCAAACCTCTTCAAGTTGGCCTACAAACAATAAGGAAGTTGCTAGATCAAGTCGGCCTAACTCCAGCTGTCAAGTCGGCCTAAAGGGCAGTGAAGGAGGTGTATATATAACCTAACCTCTCCTCCATTTGAAGACAAGAAACTCAACTTACTTGAGATAAGAAGAAGTGCAAAGATAGGGTAAAAAGGAAGAGCGAAGAAGGAGATGAGAAAGGAGTACGAAAGAAAGAAAAGCAAAGTTTATTCTGGGCTATACGAACACAAGAAGGGTTTCTTCTGGGACAGTGAAGTTTCTTCTGGGTAGCAAAATCTTCTGGGATAGCGAAATTTCTTCTGGGCAGAAAAATCTTTTGGGGCAGTGTGAAGTCTAGGCAGCAGAATCTTTTGGGAAGTGCGAAGTTAGGGCAGTTAGAGAAAGACCCTTCCGAGAGGTTGAAGTAAATACCTAGAGACTAAGATTCCCTAGGGAAGCCAAGGAGAAGCAGTAAGAAGGATAGAGACCGAGTTTCTCTAGAAGAAGTCGAGGAAAAGCATAACGAAGGATGAGGCAGAGTATCAAGGTTGGTGACAAGGTTCTTCGAAGGATTTTAAAGTCAAGTGCCTGTGTAATGCTCTTGGTACTTATCAATTGAAGATCTAAAAGGAGAATTTTGAATGGGTTTTCCTCTCAAGAGGCGAGAAGTTTTGGCCCTCGCTGGAAAAGCCTATATACTGTGTCACTTGTCTCTTTTGTCATTGCATATTGGTAGTTGTCTAGATGAAAGAACACATTAATAAGCTAACGAAGAATTGATTATAATATTAAGAAGAAAAAGAGCATCACAAGCAATTATCAAGAAGAGAAATTGTTATTTATTGAATGGCCTAGATTTCTCAACATGGTATCAGAGCTTAGGTGTTGAAGGCAAGAAAGGGCAGTTAAGGCAAGTGAGCACACAAGAGACAAACTTTAAAGAAGGATCAAAGCAAGTCAAAGTACTCCAAGCAAGAAATCTAGATCTTCATCAATCTGAAACCCTAGATCTACATCTACTATATTGAAGTCATCTTCAAGAAGGAAGATCGAAAACCCTAGAAGCACTTCAGAGATCATCACTTATACATCATCAAAGAAGTAGAAGCTCTTCAAGAAAGAAGGAAATCTAGAACATTTAAGAAAGATCGTGAATCAAGCTCTCCCTCATCAATCACTCAAGAAGCAGATCCTCTATCAACATCGAGATTAAAGAGGAAGCAAGCAACAATCACTCAAGTAAGTCTATGACTATATCTGATAATATCAAAATGTCTTTTTGCAAGGAAAGCAATAAATTGGTTGGGTCTGTAAATTACCTTGCATGGAAGAAAAGGACAGATCTAAATCTTATTGAAAATGAGGTCATGGATCACATCAAGGGATCAGTAACCCAACCTCCGAAGGAAGATACTCAAGCACATGCTAGATACATGAAGGGAGAAGTGAGAGCCCAAAGGATTCTTATAGAATCTATAAAAGACTCTCTAATCCCATATGTATCAAAGTTGGAAACTGCAAAAGCTATATATGACAAATTGGTAGAGTTGTTTTTCGTGAGTACTGCAGGAGAAGTAATCTCATTAAGCCAAGAACTCTACAAACTAAAGATATCCAAGGAAGATGGAATAGCCTCATACTTCATGAGGATATCATAAATTTGAGATCAATTACAAGACCTAGGAGAAATCATGTCTGATAAAGAAATGACCACAGTGGTACTAAATGCACTACCGGAAGAATGGGGTAACTTCACTTCAAGCTTATATGGGAAGAAAGAGACTGCTCCTTTTCAAGATTTATGGTCACTCTGTAAAATCGAAGAAACTAGCTTGAAGGCAAAGGTTGATGTTGGACCAAATGAGCAGAATCAAGCGTATGCTGCAATGACAAGAAGAAAAGGGAAATTTGGAAAGTTCGGTCCTCAAAAGAAAAAGAGGAACATGGATAAAGTAAGATGCTATGGATGTCAAGGACTTGGGCACTATAGAAGAGATTGTCCTAAACGAAGTAAGGACAAGAGAAATAGGGAAGAAGCCCACATTACTGAAGAAGTGAAAGAGCCTAAGTCAAAGAAATTTAAGAATGAAGAAGTAAAAGATCTCTACTATGACTGAGATGATCTTCTTCATTGAAAGGTACTTTTCACTTGTAAATTTATAGATAGAAAACAATGTATATAAGATAGGATGCTTCTGATTAGACAGTAGCATTATAATAGAAGCATTAGAAGCAGGAGCTCACGACATGGGAAGCAGAAAGTATGTCTGTTACAAATTCCACTGAT
The DNA here is from genome assembly GCA_031772625.1 of Pinus tabuliformis. Taxonomy (NCBI): domain Eukaryota; kingdom Viridiplantae; phylum Streptophyta; class Pinopsida; order Pinales; family Pinaceae; genus Pinus; species Pinus tabuliformis. Next base: position 1,528,448,505 of record CM062818.1, on the reverse strand, counting down.
TACAAAGAATAGGAAGCTCTTAGAAACCTCATTAGGGAAGCAGAGGTCATCATTGACTAGGATCATCATGGTCATTAAGGAAACATCTATCGAGTGAGGATATAAAAGATCCTCAAGACTATCTGATGGAATCCTCATCAAAGGATTCACCAATCCTCATCAAAGGATTAATTAATATAAATTAATTAATCATATTAATTAATTTATATTAATTATATTATTTATTATATTATAATCTTTTAAAATCTTATAAATTGTATTAATTAATTTATATTAAATTATATTAAATTATATTAATTATATTAATTAATTTATATTAAATTATAGTATTTATATTAATATAAATATTAATATAATTTATATTAATTATATTAATTATATAAATCATATTAATTAATATTAATTATATTATTTATTATATTAAAAATCTTATAAATTATATTAATTAATTTATATCAAATCATATTAATAAAATTAATTAATTTATATTAAATTATATTAAAATGATTATATAAATTAATTATAAAAATTTTATTTATATTAGATATATTATTTACATATATTAATTATAATAATATAATCTAGTTATATTAATTAATATAAATGAATTATAGTATAGATTTTAATATAAATTAGAAGGATTATATAAATTAATTTTAATTTATATATATTAGATATATTATTTTTAATAATATAATTAATATAAGTAAGTTAGTTATATTAATTAATATAAATGAATTATAGTATAGATTTTAATAATTGTTTATAATTTAATAATTAATATAAAAAGAAAAAGAATAAAATTAAATCAAATTAAGCAAATTTATATAATTATATAATTACATTAATTATATTAATATAAATTAATATAAATTAATTTATATTGATTATTTTAATTATATTAATTATATAAATCATATTAATTAATTTATATTAAATATATAAATTTTTTAAAATCTTAGAAATTATATTAATTAATTTATATTAAAATATAGTAAATAGAAATTATATTAATTAATTTATATTAAAATATAGTAAATAGAAAAAAATTTATTAAATATATAAATTAATTAAAATAATTAGAATGATTATATATATCAATTATAATTTATATATATTATATTATACATATTATTTATATATTAATTATAATAATATAATTAATATAATTTAGTCATATTAATTAATACAATTTAAATATAGTAAAGGTTTTAATATTTGTCCATAATTTTAATAATTAATATATTTCAATAAAAAATTTAAAAATTGTAAATAATAATAAAATCCTGTTTTAATGTATAAGAAAATAATAAATAAAATAATAATTAAAAATCATATGTCGGCCTCTATCTATTTATTTATGAATTTAGGGTTCTTGTATTTATTTTCAGGTCGCAATTCTATTCTCTCTCAATAATCTCTCATTCTTATTCTTTCTTATTTGTCCTGATGATGGACCCCCTTTGGGGTTTGAAACGTTGGCAAAATGAACTGAAGACTGTGGTTAATCCGGATCAGGAATCAAAAAACTCCCACAGAAGCCTAAAATCTAACGAAGCAAAGGTTTTCATCAGGAATTCCAACTCGTGGGATTCAAGGAATGATGGTATGATGAAAGGACATGAAAGTTGGTCTGAAGGATAAAGTCCTTTAGAATGACGCTGCTACAGGAAGTTTGCATCACCGAAAGGAAGATGAGGTATGTATGCTTACATAGATGATTATGAAATTCATGTCATATGGTTGCAGATAATATGGATCACTATTTCCATCTTGGGAAATATGATCAAAAGAAGAAAGAATCTCCTCCTCTGAAAGATTGCAGCAAAGCATAAGTCACACTAGATGAAATCAACATAATATGTTCTCATATGAATCATAAGGAAGCTGACTACAATTAAGGAACTCTGGTTGGAAGCTCCTAGGAATGAAGCATATGAGAAAAGATAGGAAGAGACCATGATAATATGGAATGAAGGTAGAAGGCACTCAACATCTGAAGTCCAAGAAAATTTGGCTAGCAGATCTCCCGGAAGGATGTGAAGACTCTGATAGAGACCCTTGACAATGGATATCAGTGGGAGATGTAAAATCTGCATGCAGGATGTTGATACCTATAAGAAGACGTCATGGTGAAAGATCATCACAAAGGTAATTTTGATTTAAAAGTGTTCATTAATTTTTGAACTAACATCTGGATGGGCTTATGTAGGACTGCCAAAGGGAAATCTGTGGATGACTTCCAAGCAAACCTATAGGATGGTGTAATGTCCTTCCAAGAAATATGGCATGAACGCAGAATGACATGAAGCAAACCCAGATGGAAAATCTGATGGATCACATTCTGATGAGTTGAGGACGACTAACTCATGGATAGAAGTGATGGATGATTTGTGACCTATGTAGAAGTTCCCAAAAGATGATAACTCCCTAACAAAGAAGAAATTCATGACATCAAAGGAAGGATCTCTTCAAGCAATTGATTGTTCCAGGATCTCCACATGAGGAGCTGCGATAGGTCCCTAGCTAAGAGGGAGCCTGAAAAGAAATTCCTTTCTTGGAAGAAACTTGAAAAATTCCTAAGCAAGGAGCTTAGGTAGATTCCTATGTGATAGGAATGAGTACATTCCTTTAATGGAATATGTCCTCCTGGTTTGAAAGGGAGAGATAGACATGTCGTTCTGGTCTTCACCTGGGAAGACAGAATGGAGGATTGTGTAATCATTTGGCATCCAATACACTTTGGGGATCGGATAGGGCATCCCACGAAAGAGAAATCGTGGAGGACAAATATTCTTTGAGGACTGGGGAGTCCAAGATAAGAATAGTCCTCATGGAGCATACCCTGAGAGAACCCCGGTGGGGTATGTTCCAAGAGAGACAATGATGAGTATGTCTATAAATCATTGGTCTCGCCAGCATTGAGCTCAGATATTGTGGAGAGATGGATTTGTTAGTCAAGGCCTTGCTATGTAACAATGTTGGTTGATATGATGCTATACAACGCTGAATTCTTCTTAAGGGATTCTTCAGATTGAGAAAGTCCAAGGTGTTGAAGACTGGAGGGCAATGGTGTTTATTAATATTCTTCGCACTTGATAACAATTTGTGATGCACTTTAATAATTTATCTTCTTCTTCTTATTAGTGTGTGTGTTTCATCAAACTACTACCAAAACAAAATAACAAGAACACAAAGTTTGGCTCTCTGCCAGGGACAAAACCTCCACTCTTGAGAGGAAAACCCTTGGTAAGTTTTCTCTTATTGAAGATTCTTATTTGAACATCTGCCAAACCTGATCCAGATTTAAACAGGAACACAACAAATTACAGACATAACCGTAAATACAGAGATGCAGCAGAAATAATACTTCATTTCATTAAAGTAAAATATTGAAATATGCTTACAAACAGAAATGGAAATAAACCAGCTAGGGCGATGGTAGCTTATCTTTGAGAAGAGATGTGGCGGCTACATGCCTCTGAACTGTGTTAAAATGAGGCTCGAAGGCCTATTTATTGTTGAGAAACAATGGAAAACCCTAAACATCCAAAAACCTAACCCTAGGAGATGAAACGCCAAACTATGGGCCCCGTTTCGGGTAAATTGGTACATCAACTTCCTGGGGTCGTAACTTTGGCATACGATCTCTATTTGACGTGCACAATAGCTCGTTAGAAAGATCTATCCAAGGACTACAACTTTGGGAAGAGCAACATCGTCCATGGACCCATGTTGCTCCCAGATTTCCCAAAAAACGTCGTTTAGGGCCTCAAAACGGCTCCGGAAGTTCAGGACCCGAAAAATTGCTAAAAATAGTAAATTGTGTTACAAATAAGGAAACTGAAAAACTGAAAGAGATAGTTGTGGGGATCCAAGTGGGATAGGTGGGTGGCCACCAACATCCACCTGGATCATTCCTCCCCCCTTAGGAAGCAATGGTCCCCATTGCGTTGATTTCATCCATCTGCTGAACTTGGTCCCTAGTGAGCTGTTCTACAATCTTTGATGTGTCCAGTAATGGTGGGAAGCATGGTCAAGGGCGTTCCACATTGAACACTCAGTGCAAGCGAAGGAATGGAGGAATGTGGTGCTCCAAAGCATTGTTTTCCACAGCCCGGGTAATGTTGTAAGGACCATGTCGAAGTGATCGGAGCTTCTGATGAGCTCTTGTAAGGCATTCTTTCTGCAGATGCAACCAAACTTTGGTGCCCACCTGAAACTTGTGTGGTACCCCTGTGGGTGAGGAGAAATTGATCCTGTGTTCTTTCATGACTGTATCCCTCTACTGCTGCTGCTGCGTGGAGGAACCATTCGCGGGGATCATGGATGTGATGACGCTCTTCCCCTTACTTTGGGAGCAAACCAAACAAAAAATGAATTTCCTAGTCTGGGAGATAAGCTTGCTACCTTTCTTGGTAGTGATGAAAGAGGTGGCGGTAGGTGGGGCTACCTCCGGTATCCTGTATAATGAATTATCCAAAGTAATAATAACAGTGCAAGGCCTTGACTCATACACAGCATGTCACCTCCATAAGTATGGTTGGCCTAATAATATATCACAAACATCCAGAGCTGCAACATCACACAATACCTCGTCTGTGAAGGGTTTGATGATGTAGGGAAGGCGGCACTGCTGGCAAACTCGGAGATCTCGTCCTTCGTGAAGCCACCCGATACTGTATGGTTGCGGGTGTGGTGTAGTCGGTAGGCTCAACCGCTTCACAACCTCTGCTAAAATGAGGTTCTTTTGGCTGCCACTATCGACAATGAATTGCAGCGGCGAACCCTTCACCCACATCTGTGAGTGGAAAAGATGCTCCCCCTCCTCTGGATCTTCGAGCTCATTCTTCTGGATCTTGGCGATGGCAACAATGACGCTGGGCTCCGCATCAATGATCTACTTCCCTTTGCCATTCCCCTTGTCGGGTTCTGACTCAGGGTCGGAACATGCATCTGATTCTGAAGCCTTCAACTCGGCCACCAGTGACTGCTTGGTCCAACACTCACTTGTGTTGTGAGTGGGGCTCTTATGGAACTCACACCACTTTCCTGTGTCCTTCTTCGACTTCATGGTGTTGTTCTTTTCTTGCGGCTTCAACGGGTTGTCTTGGGTCACCCCGCCTTGACTTTGTACTTTGTTCTTTGGATTCGCAAATCCAAAGTCTCAATTCTTCTGTTTAAACTTCTGCTCGATCTTGATAGCGTATCGGTACATCGTGCCGAGCGAAGAGATGTTCAAGAACTCCATCTCTTCCTGGATGTATCTGTGTAGGCAGCCGCGGTACTTGAGTACCAAATGCAGCTCAGAGTCCTTGATACCCAACTGTCTGCGAAGGGTATGAAAAACGTTTGTGAACTCCAGCACATCTTGGTCCCTCCCCTGCCGCAGCGTGGTCTACTTTATGTATTTGTCCTCATAGCTTTTGACAGGGTAGTACTGCTCCTTGATGGCATCCCAGAATGAATTCCAAGTGGGTGTGGCTAAAAATAGTGAGCCCGTACTTTCATCCTTCTGCTCGCAGTAGGTTTCCCACCAGTCCTTGATGTGGGGGGCTTCTTTGAGAAGAGCGAAAATAATATTTTCTCGACTAGAAAAATCATGAACAGAAAAATACCCATTTAGCAGATTTAACCATTTATCTACAGCATATGCGTCTATCTGACCCTCGAATATGGGGATTTCAAAATTAACTTGTACCTTAAAGGGTGTGGCGTTTCCAGAGTAACTGTTGGAAGCCGATGCGTCGCCTCTGGGTAGCGACTGAGGGATCTGGACAAAGCATCACGTTCCTTTGTCACTCGAGGGCTTCTTCGAGCAAGATTTTGATAGGATCTCCTGCCCCCTCGTCTTTCTTTTCATCCGCCATGGGAGGCCGTCGGGATTTGCAAGGCTGGTCTTGCAAAGGTTCGACCAGTTCAAGCCATAACTCCTTATATCCCGACATCATTGGGGACATGCAAAGAAAAACAAAGAAAAAGTAGACCGCTCTGATACCACTGATCCAGATTTAAACAGGAACGCAATAAATTACAAAGATAACCGTAAATATAGGGATGCAATAGAAATAATACTTCATTTCATTAGAGTAAAATACTGAAATATGCTTACAAACAGAAATGGAAATAAACCAGCTAGAGCAATTGTAGCTTATCTCTGAGAAGAGATGTGGTGGCTACATGCCTCTGAACTGTGCTACAATGAGGCTCGAAGGCCTATTTATTGTTGAGAAACAAAGGAAAACCCTAAACATCCGAAAACCTAACCCTAGGAGATGAAACGCCAAACTATGGGCCCCATTTCGGGTAAATTGGTACATCAACTTCCCAGGGTCATAACTTTGGCATACGATCTTCGTTTGACGCGCATAATAGCTTGTTAGAAAGATCTATCCGAGGACTACAACTTTGAGAAGAACAACATCAGTCCATGGACCCTGTTGCTCCCAGATTTCCCAAAAAACGTCGTTTTGGGCCTCAAAACGGCTCTGGTAGTTTAGGACCCGAAAAACTGCTAAAAATAGCAAATTGTGCTACAAATAAGGAAACTGAAAAACTGAAAGAGATAGTTGTGGGGGTCCAAGTGGGATAGATGGGTGGCCACCAACATCCACCTGGATCAAAACCCTAGACCATTGACTAGGATATCCTCCAAGCATAAGTCAAATCCTTCCTCTTTCTGCACTATAACTTCCAGCACATGGACCTCTTTCTTCTAGCACTTTGCTACTTAGCACTTCATCCTTCTTCTACTTCTTTTCTAAGTTAGACTCTCTTCTTCTTAGGCAAAACCCTAGAAAATTAGGGTTTCTTTACTTCGCTTTAGAGAGATCCTTCTTCGCTTTCCTTAGGAGACCTTGTAGACCTGGTTACACATCCGAATGAGGCTTCTAAATGTGTTGACTTCAACTGTTGTCAAATCCGCAAAAAGTACACTGCTGAAATCTTTGCACGTGTGGACAAAAACCCTAAAACAATCCCCTTATCTTTGTTGTCTTTTTCCTTCCTTCTTCGCTACCTTAGAAGGCTCCTTTTTATTGACTTCTGCTTCTTCTATTCTCGACTGGTTTCTCACTCCTTTTCTGCGTTGAAAGAGAGATATGATTGTTGTTCAAATGAGGAATGGACAACCTCTATAAATAGAGGTTTGTCCCTCCTTTTCAAGCCAACTTGACTGTTTCATCATAATTCATCTTTTATTCATTATTTGGCTGCTTAGAGACTTCGTTGAAGCTAGGAGAGGATTTGACTTGACTTGGAGGTGTTAACATGACCTTGTACATTGACATACATGATGTAACATGCCCTCAAAGGGTCTCATCATAATTACATTTTGACTTTGACTCTCTAGAAGCACTTTAAAATGTGCTTGACATATTTTCAATGAGCAAGAAACTTATTGACATATAATATAAAAATAATTTCTCTTTTCTTGAATACACACAAATATCAATATTACATTTATGAAGACCTAGCCTAGTTACATTTTCTTCAACACAATGTAACATTATGAATACCTCCCTAGTTAAGAGGGAGTGTTCAAAAGTGTAACTAGGTTCGATCTTCATAATGACATGTAAATATGATTTTATGAAATAAGATGTAAATAAAGAAAAATGGAATTATTTTATTGACTTGCTTCATGGGTTTCATGAGCAAGGGTTTTTGTTTTTGAGTCAATACTCCAATTGAGAGTCTTTATGATTTATTTGTCATCTACTCATACTCTGTAAGAGTCATTGTCATGTAAATGAAGTCATGTTACACTTTGAAAAAGGTAAATATTATCTATGTAAAGTATCCTCCAAGAACTTGTCACCAAACCTCTTCAAGTCGGCCTACAAACAATAAGGAAGTTGCTAGATCAAGTTGGCCTAACTCCAGCTATCAAGTCGGCCTAAAGGGCAGCGAAGGAGGTGTATATATAGCCTAACTCATCCTCCATTTGAAGACAAGAAACTCGACTTACTTGAGATAAGAAGAAGTGCGAAGATAGGGTAAAAAGGAAGAGCGAAGAAGGAGCTAAGAAAGGAGTATGAAAGAAAGAAAAGCGAAGTTTCTTCTAGGCTATACGAAGACAAGAAGGGTTTCTTTTGGGTAGCAAAATCTTCTGGGACAACGAAATTTCTTCTTAGCAGCAAAATCTTCTAGGGTAGTGCGAAGTCTGGGCAGTAGAATCTTTTGGGAAGTGTGAAGTTAGGGCAGCTAGAGAAAGACCCTTCTGGGAGGTCGATGTAAAGACCTAGAGACCAAGATTCTCCAGAGAAGCCAAGGAGAAGTAGTAAGAAGGATAGAGACTGAGTTTCTCTAGAAGAAGCAGAGGAAAAGGAGAACGAAGGAAGAGGTAGAGTATCAAGGTTGGTGACAAGGTTCTTGGAAGGATACTAGAGTCGAGGGTTTGTGTAATGGTCTCGGTACTTATCAATGGAAGATCTAGAAGAAGAATTTTCATCAAGTTTTCCTCTCAAGAGGTGAGAGGTTTTGGCCCTGGCTGGAGAAGCCTATATGCTGTGTCACTTGTCTCTTTTGATATTGCATATTGGTAATTGTCTTGATGAAAGAACACATAATAAGCTAACGAAGAATTGATTATAAGATTAAGAAGAAAAATAGCATCACAAGCAATTATCAAGAAGAGAAATTGTTATTTATTGAATGCCCTAGATTTCTCAACAAGCAGCGTACCAAGCATGCCCCCAAGCTGGCCTTGACAATATTTGATAGGCACGCTTTGATCTAGAGTCCAAATGATGATGATCATCCCCAGGATGATTAGGGGGGCTTGTACACCTCATGGAGCCCAACACTGGAGAGAGATTGCACCACATTGTCTTCATCACAGCCATGGATATGACACTAGACACCTAGAATTGGATTTTGGACACATGGAGATGTTATGAGGCTTGATTTGAGGGCTTACCCTCAAATTCGTGGTTGATTATGACGGTTGAAGATGCATCTAGCCCATATCTTGCATTTTGGAGTTTTATATGCCCCAAAAGGGCATGATGTCATGCTTGGGAGAGACTTCAACCCACACGTGTGGCTATTTGGGGCATATTTTTATTATTTTGAACTATTGGGTTGGCTTGTAACACATTTTCTTCATGTACACTCAAAATTAACTTGTCATAGGGCTTTTAGGCAAATTAATGAAAGTGATTGACCTCATATAAATAGAGGATCACTACATTGTGTTTTATCATCATCACTTGTAGATTTCGGCCTCCTTTATTGAGCTCAACTTAGCCTATATGTAACTTGGTCCTTGTGGAGATGTGATTTTTTTGGAGATATTGCTATTAGAAAAGGATTCATGTCTTGGAGATGCCTTTTTGGGATTGAAAGAAGGTTATTTTTTGGAAGAATTGTAAGTGTAATTGCAAATATTTATTGTTTTTCATGTGATAAAATTTTGCTAGGGTTTTTCTTATTCCATGTCTAAATGCATATCTTTTATGGAAAATCTTGCTTGATTGTTGCATGTTAAACCTCTCTTCCTTGAATACCATAGGAGACCTCCTAAAGAGCTTTCTTTTTTTAATTTCTCCCCTCATAAAAAGATACCTAAGATTTATCGAGTGATTAAACTAAGGTTTTCCCCCTTACTCCAAGCATAAATTCAATTTCTCTTAAACTTAGCCCTAAACATGTTGAAAATTGTTGTTATTGATGTCAAAGGTTGCCCAAATGAAAGAGAAAGTTACATAGTCAAATAGCATATTGCAAGACCTTTCTAATGATATATGACAACCTTCTAACTCTTCAAAGTCGAGAAAAACTGATTTTTCAAATACTCATTTATATATTATACATCTTGCTAGTTGCACAACTCCACCCAGCCAATGAACAAGTCAGTCTTACCGTAGAACCCAAAAACACTATAAATAGATGTGAGAAGGAGAGCTTTTAGCCATCGGTCAAACTAATTTGGTTTTGTTTTAGAGAGTAGGAGCAGGTCTGAGGTTCATATCTCATGAACCTTTAAGAAGTGACGTGAGGACGAGTTGGAGAAGTCAATTGTGAAGTATCGTTTGCCCTACCCAAGCTATAAGAGGGTCTTTGGCACACTTTTTGGGAAGTTTTTTCAATCTTTTTGGTTCTACTTTGAAGGAGGTCGAGTTCTAGTGTGAACGAGGACGAGTTCTAATTTAGAGGAGGCTGAGTTCTGCCTTGTTGGAGGCCAAGCCTTGTTTGAGGGCAAGTTCTATTGAGGAAGTCAACTCGTATTGAAGGCTAAGTTCAATTATGGTGGACCAAGTTTTCTTAGAGGTTGAGCTCAGTTTGGAGGTCAAGCTTAGTTTGGAGGCCAAGATCTAGACTAGTTTCGGTGCAAGCTTCTAGGTGGGCAGGCCTTCTTTTGAATAGTTTCTAGGCCTAAATATTATCTCTTAAACAGTAAACAATCGTAAGTTTGTGCTTAGTAAGGATTGGTGAACTCATCTACTTAACAGGTTGGAGCCTACAATTTTTGTAAGATAGTGCTTATTAGGGATTGTTGTCGTCACGAGTTTTGTAACAAATTAAAGACTATTTCAATAGCATTCAAGTGATTCTTCTTCAAGCTTGGATTTTCACTTGAATCTTTGTGTTCAAGCATTGTAATGATAATCGAGTATGTGATGAGATTTTATCAAGTGAAAAGAATTTAAAACTAAGTGATATTTATTCACTCCCCAATCTCAATATCACTATGTATTTCCAACAATTGGTTTCAGAGCAAGCTTCCTCAAGAATAGTTTAACAGCTCAAAGAAAACTTTGTAGGGGCCATGGCCAATCGAGAAGGCTCAATAAAAATTCCTTTGTTTGATGGAACAATTTTTTCCTTTTGGAAGATAAGAATGAAAAGTTATGCAGTGTGAATTAGCTAAAGAGATGTGGGACAAGCTTCTAAGCAACTATGAAGGAGAAGATAAAGTAAAGAACGCAAAGCTTCAGACTTTCCAAAGAAAACTTGAAATCGTGAAAGTGAATGATGAAGATGTTGTTGCTTATTTTCTTCGAGTAGATGAAGTGGTTAATTCTCTCAAAGGACTTCGTGAAACAATTGAAGAAACAAGATTTGTTCTAAAAAATTTGAGGTCTCTTCCTCTCCGTTTTGATGTGAAAGTCTCTAGCATAGAAGAATTAAAGGAGAACCCAAAAATGGACGAACTTCACGTAATTCTCACTGCATATGAAATAAGGACGGGAAACTCATCACGTAAGGAAGCAGCATTTAAAGCATCAAAGAAGTCACAAAAATGCAAGTCTAGTGACTGCTCCAATGATGAATCAGATACATAAATGGCCCAGTTAGTCAGAAAACTAAAGAAAATATCCATATTCAAAGGTAAGTTACCTCTTATTTGTTTTAATTGTGGCAAGATAGGACATTTTGCTACTAAGTGTCCTTCCAAGGAAGATGGTGATTGTAAAATGTAGCGATGGAAGGTCTTTTGGCTTGTGCCTTAGCCAGTGAAGACCATGGATTTGTCTTTCTCTAGCATGAGTGTGAACTCATGAGAGACTTCAATTACGACGAGTTTAGTTCCAGTTACTGGAATGGTCATCAAGTTTGCATGCATAGTGTTGGAGCTTCAGTTACATGAAGTCTTCTTCAGTTTGACTATAGGCCAAGGTGGCAATTACAAGTTGAGTTAGAACGAGTTAAGACTCCAATGTTGATTGGAGAGAGAACAATTTTAGTTATCAATTAACTCGTAATCACAACTAGAGAAAATCAAGGAGGAACTCGAGCTAGTTAACTGGGACTTGCTCTAGTTAACTAGCAAAGGAAACTTGTGACACTAGTGTGAGTGCTAATTCGACTAGGCCTCTTGTATGCTCAAATTTTATCTATAAAGAGAAGGACAAAGGCACAAGGTAGATCATTCTTGAGAGATCAATTCTTTGTGTGGGGAGTGTGTATTCTTGAGGAGCAAATACGCACAGATTTAGGAGCTGAATTGTGCAATGAAATAGGGCATCTTGTGCACTAGGAAATAGGGTCAAAAGTGCACAAGGAAATAGGGACACAAGTGTTCTAGGAAATAGGAGCCTTGTGCGCAAGGAAATAGGACCCTATGCAAAAGGAAATAGGGGCCAAGTGCATAAGGATTGTGGAGCAGGGATCAGGGATTCTCAAGGCAAGTCAAGGTTATTCAGCAGGAGAACAATTATGTTCTCAGAGATAGATTGTTGGCTACAGTAGCAACGTGAATTGTAATAGATCCAATTGTTCAAGAACAATCAATAAAATACCACAACAAAGAAAGTAGGTTTTCCCTTTTGGGTTTCCTGGGTAAACAAGCATGTCAATTTGTGTGCATGTGCTTTTATCTTTGGTGTTTTTCCGGTGCTTATAAATTGTTAAGAAACTTTGTATATTATTTAAAGTAAATTTGGTTTCAGTTTTCAGATGCCTTGTTTTCAAGAATTCATCTAATTAGTTGCAAAGTTTCAAGGATAATTAATAGTGATGATGACGAAGAACCCAAAAAAAGGGGTCTTCAAAGGAAAATCTTCGAAACAAAAAAATCTCTACTCCAAAGAGGATAATGATTTTTCTAATGAAGAAGAATATGATTCTAATGACGATAGAAGAGAGATCCTACTTTTAGCCACAAATAAAGAATCCATCATAGACAAATCAAAGGAGCAAAAAGAAAGAGCAGAGGAAAATGGTGTTGAAGACAGTGGATCGTGAAGCAAAATTCATCAATGCATTAGATGAGATTGATGACCTTGGGAAGAAGAACAAAAGACTATCCAAGGAAATCATCTTCATCAAGACTGAAAAAAGAGGAAACAAAAAAGTGGAAGAAGACTTGAACAGTCAGCTAAACAAAAAGGAAGAAAATTGTGCAAAGTTTGGAGCAGAAATTGTCTCATTAAGGAAAGAGCTAGATAAGCTCAACAAAAACATGAAAAGCTCTCAAAGCATAGACGCTATTCTCAACAGTCAAAGATTACCATATGACAAGACCGATCTTGGTTATATGGGAGAGACTTCATACGAAGAAGATGCAAACCCCAAGTCACCAAGAAAGAAATTTGAAGAAAATCATGAAAGCTCCAATCTCAGTAAGAGCAAGGACAAAAGTCAAGAGGAGTCTAGAAATACTGCTACACCAAAAAGCTAGGTTGATGCTCTCAAGAAGTCCATTCACAATGCAAATAACAATATGATAAAGGAAGAGGACCAACAATCTTCTTTAGATTAGATTAACTCCAAAAGAATTGTTCCATTAAGGCAATCATACACAACCATGTATCAAACTATTTTTCTTGGTCATTGCATTTTATGCAAAATTTTGGACATCAACCAAGAGAGTGTAAAGCATATAATGACTATGAAAGAGGTGTTGGAGAATGTAGTAGGGTAGCTTATTAAAACAATTCTCCTTACCTTGATAAAAGTTGGTGATCTTATATTAGCTTCTTTATATTCTTATTTAAGCTCTCTTCATCAAATAGTTATCAAGATCATAAACCATAAAAACAATGGACACAAATATAGGCTTGAAGTCAGGGTAAAACCCCTCCAAGGGGAAAACCCAGAGAGAATCTCCTCTTCTTATAGAATCTTATCAAATGTGAAAGCCAAGATCCAAAACCCTAGACCAAGTCCTCCTCCAAGCACTAAGTCAGCCCTCCAAGAATCAATCCCAAACAAGTCAAAGTTTCACCAAGCCAATCAAGGTAAAATCTCAACAAATCTACTTCACATTAGAAATTTCGGTCTTCTGCTTTAGATCTATAATTTTGGCTTCTAGACTGCAAAAGCCCTAGCTTAGTTACAAGAGTAAGCTCTCCAAGAGATCCTTCATCAAACTAGTCATAGTCTCCAAAGTCAATAATAGTCAAACTAGGTCAAAACAAGATTTTGGTCCTCCTTCCAAGTTTGCAATCTCGGCCTACAAACTTCGACCCTGCAACAACTACAAAAACCCTAATTTCTTCGCACGTGTGAGAGAAAGTAGATCCAAAAATGAGTTCTTTTATCCTTTGAATTTCTTCCTTCTTTGACTTTCACTCCTTTTGGTATGTCTTTCTTGCTTCAGAACGAGTTCTTCTTGTTGCAGATCAAATGCGTTCTAAGGAGGTCGAAGTTGCTCTTATATATACCAATATGAGGAGGTCGAATAGCCTCTTCTAGGCTGACTTCTTATTGATAGGGCCAACTTGTGCTTGGAGGTTCACATGGACTTTCTAGACTCAAAATAATATCTTTTACATGTTACAACTTGCCCAATAGGGCCTTATATAATTGACAAGGACTCTCTTGACTCAAGAAAAATATTATTTTGACTTGACAAACCCTAGAAGCTTGAAGAACATGCTTGACCTAATTGACCAAAAAATGGAGCATGAAACTCATGTTAAAAAAAAAAAATTCTTTCTTATTTTTCTTATAATATAAGATATACATAATGACATGAGTACAATGACAATTATGAAGATCGAAACTAGTTACATTTTCCAACAAGAGGTTCTCATCAAACCTCTAGGAATAAGCTTATAGACAAGAAAATCAAAGATATTGATGGCTTCAATAACATAATACATTCATGTCATTATTCAACTACAATATAGAGTGTTACAAATACAACAATTTTAGACATATGGCACGAGACAATCCTACAAAATCAAGAGAAGGGTTTTGGAAGAAAAAACAAGAACCACCAATAGAAAAATTTGGACTACTTATGTATGCTCGAAACAATCTGTTGACCACTCTGTGCCAACGACCCCATAGCAGTACACCCCTTTTTTCGTAGAAGGAATCCATCATGTGCGAGTCCCCATGCCATTCAGACTTCATCATCAGCCGACAGTTTTATGAATATGTCAACCCATTTTGCATATGTAAAATGTAAATAATCTCAGTATGACCACGTCTATATGTAACAACCTAGGTAAACCTATGGTTTTGGTGACGATCTCCATTCTAGGAGGTTTTTTGTCTCACTAATTCATCTGTGTCTCTAGACACAAATGATCAATAGAGATTTTCCCTTCACTCTTATCCCAAAGCTGGAGTGGATTTTGTCGCTAAGATCTTAGGCGAGTCCTAGTGTTTTAGATGGAGTCTATGTAAAAGTGATTTGGGAATAATCCTAGCTAATTGGCTATATTATTTTATTACAAATTAATGAGTCTATTGGATCATATTTTGAGTCGCAGAATTGGGTAGTTATTTGAGGGTCTATAACGAACGAGTTTTCCCCCTTCATGTATTAAAATGTAAAATCTTGATGTAAAAAAATATTTAGTGCATGGTCCATCATAATTAGACACCATGGCTAAATATTAGAGGGTAAGAAAAATTATTAATCCCCTCATATGTCAATTAATTAAATTTTCTGGCAAAATTAAATTAAAATACTAAGCTAGAAATTTAATTAATTTTATTTCCTAAGAAAATTTAAATTCTCCAAAGGCAAAATTCGTAGGTTTTAAAGAAATTAATTTTTGGACATCCCCAGCTAAGGGAATATTGAATAAATCAAGAAATTTTGGACCCTTGGGCTTTTGTGGTTAACTCAAAGTCAATTTTTTGAGCAAATTCACTCAAAATAATTAATTTTGAGTTAATTAAAAATCAATTAAATGAAAAACTCGACTTTTTCTCAAAAAATAAATAATTTCGACGGTGATGATTAAAGGTTAATTACATCTTTATGAACAGTCGAGATTAATTTGATAGGAATCAAGCCAATTAGCCGTTAGAAAATTTATCTATAAATTAGAAATCGATGTCAGTCTATTCCATCTGATCTTTGAATCGTGTACTAGCTCGTGAAGCTCTTGTTAACTTTTCTGGAATAATACAACGCAAAGTCTCTGGGGTCTTACTTAATGGCAATGTTCCTCTCTAGTATCTTATGGTAACGTGTATTTAAATTTTTGTTGATCTTATTTATAAGTTGTTGGTTAATAGCTCTTGTAAATCAGTTTATTGCACAAGTATCTTGCTTAAATTGTTGGGTTTTAAGATAGCATTAAGATTTTTATTCGATTGGCAGGTATCTCCAATCTTTAAAGATTTAATCGTTATTTTATGCCTCTATTAATTTGATGGTTTATTATTTAATTGTGCAGAAGTCATCTTTATTTAGAGATTTTGGACGTTTGGAGAAGTCCTTGGTTAGACTAGCCAACTCCCAAAACTTGAGATCTGGAGAGCCTTCCAGATTAAAACTTCGAGATTATTTAATGATCTATTTTTCTACAAGTTGTTTCTGGGCTAGTACCTCAATAAAAATTTTAAATATTTTTTATAACTTGTGCAAAATTGATAGATTTGGCTAAGAAGAGTTTGATTCTACAGATCTGGAAGCGGAGTCGGACTCATACTCCTCATATTTGTATTTTATTTGTACAAAACATGAAGTCTTCGTAAAATAATTTTGATTTTCTAGCTTTTGGGGTTTTGGATTTTGTTTTAAATTTTATGTTTTGCGGTTTTTTTTAGTATACTTGTAAATATTTTTTTAGATTTATTTTGGAAATAATCTTTAGATTTCAAAATTGTAAATATTTGGTGTAGTTGGGGACGAGGGCGGCGGGAAGGAGCAGGAGGGCGATTTTGGAGCTAGGGTTACAGTTGAGTAGAGTTCGTTCTCCAATGGAAGGCCGTAAAGGAGAGAGCTCCACTTCCTAATACAAACAGGGAGTGGCCTGCAGAGGAAAAAAAACCAATAGAAGAGGATAGAGATCCTTCAGCTGAAAGGCAAAGAAACAGAGAAAAGGAGCAGGAGGGCTCTAAATCTAAGGAGAATAGCAACACTAAAGAAAGCAAGGAAGCGGACAAGGAACATGGTACAAAAGACAAAATTCAATGGGGACCATGCAAACCCAAGTCTACTATCACTCCTAGAGTTGTTTTGAATGACCTTGCTCTGCAGGCGCATAGGGACCACATGCAGACTTATGCAATCATTTGTAAGTTCATGGGTTTATGGCCCACTGAAAAAGCATTACAAATATGGATTAAATACCACTGGAAACCAAAAGGAAGCATAGAACTACATCTTGGGTCAAAGGGATTCTTTATTGTAGTTTTTGCAAACATTGAAGATAAGGACAGAGTGTTTGAAGGAGGGCCCTACTTTTATGCAGCAGCAGGCCTGTATATGAGACCTTGGATCATGAATTTTGTCCCAGAACGTGAAACTTTTACCTCGGTCCTGGTTTGGGTAAGACTCTACTCTCTACCTTTGGATTACTGGCAACTGGAATCCCTATCTACCATAGGAAATAAGTTAGGACGTTTTGTCAAAGCTTCTGAGGCCACCAGAAGGGGAAAATACACATCCTTTGCAAGAATATGTGTGGAGATGGATCTTTCTAGAGCTCTGCCGGATGAGGTAATATTGGAAGTGTTTGATGAAGAATGGGTACAAACAGTGGATTATGAGCACATCCCATTCAGATGTCGTAAATGTCATGAGCATGGGCATCTATTCAGAGATTGCCCTCTCAGTAAAACTGAAAATACTAGTAAAACCAATACCATGAAAGACACTGAAAGCTTTCACAAAGTGGTCCAGAAAGGAAAAGGGAGCAAGAGGGGATCGAAGACACATCAAAATGAAAGGCAACAAGCCAGTCAAAACAGGTTTCAAGCACTAGAAGAGGAAGAGGGGATAACGAAAGAAGATCAGGCCAAGGGAGACACTCCAGTGAACGAGGAGAATGAAGAAGAGGAGGAGCAAACACAAACCATTAACAAACAGAAAGAAGAAATGATAAGTGACATAGAATTGGAGATGGATCTGGAAATGACCCAGAGTGAGATGGAAATGGAAGACCACGAACTACAGGAGATTCTTGAGAAAGAGAATCTAGATCTAGAAGGATTCCTGAAACAAGGAACTAGGGAGGGAGTGGATTCGTTACCTCCAGAGGAGTTCAATAGAGTTCAACAGCTATTCTTATGGAAAACTCAGACCACAGGGCTGGAAAAGCAAGGGAATCATGAAAGGTAGAGCAGCGAAGGTGTGAAAGCTATGAAATCCACACCGGGCTTGGCACCCAGATACCCAGGAAAGAAAAGAGGTAGGAAAAAGCAGAACGAGCTTTTGATGGAATGTGGAAAGCTAATGATAGACTCAGGTAAGATGAAAGACCTATCCAGTTACTCCTTTACAAATATTTAATAATGAAGTTCACTTCTTGGAATATTAGAGGCCTAGGCAGTAAAAGAAAACAAAGGATACTAAGTAATAGAATGAAACAAGCAGCACCAGATGTAATCTTCATCCAGGAGACTAAATGTTCCATTCAGAAAATAAAAGAGATTCACAGTAAATGGCTCAATAATTTGAGTTTCTGGAAGCCAAAGCAGAGAATACAGCAGGACATTCTCACGCTTTGGAACCCCCAAAAAATTGACATTATAGATGCAGAGGCAGCCAGGGATTACCTATCAATAGTCATTCAACCAGTGGGAGATAAGGAAGTCTACCTAGTTACAAATGTGTATGGTCCCCAAAGAATGGATGGCAAACTCAAGCTTTTAGACTCCTTGCAAGATCTCAGGGAAAGACATGCAAGTATCCCTTGGATCTTGGGGGGTGATTTCAATATGATCAAATCTTTGTCGGAGAAAAAGGGGGGCACCAGAACTCTAAATAAAGATTCTTGTGCCTTCCAATCTTTCATAGACAATATGAAGTTAGTGGATATTGTTATGAGTAATGGTACCTTTACTTGGAACAATAAAAGAGGAGGAGAGTCTCAGGTGGCTTCCAAATTAGATAGATTCATTATCTCAGAGGATCTTATGCTCAAGGACAAGGACATAGTTGCAAGAGTTCTCCCCTTTGGAGGCTCTGATCATTGGCCCGTGCAACTGGAAATGCAGGGCATTGGTACCCCCAGGAATAGACCTTTCAGATTTGAAAACATCTGGCTTTCCCACCCAGATTTCGCCAACAACATAGCCATCTGGTGGGCTGAAGAATTAAACATTCAGGGCACAAGCATGTTCCTACTTCAAAAAAGACTAAAACATATCAAACTCAGGCTCAAGGAGTGGAACAAGGAGTTTGGTAATATTTTTGAAGGAAAAAAATATGTTGAGGGAAAAATGCAGGAACTCAACCAAACCCTTATCAGGGAGGGTTTTGATAAGGATAGAAATGAGCAGGCAACCAAGTATCAACAAGAATGGGAGAACTTTTGTAAACAAGAGGAGGATTTTTGGAGGCAAAAATCTAGAGTGCAATGGCTAAAAGAAGGAGAACGCAATACCAGATTTTTCTATAGATCCACTGTGGCGAACAGAGCTCACAACAAGATTTCTTCTATCAAGGATGAAGGAGGTAATCTTCTTCATTCTCATGAAGAAATAGCAGCAGTACTGGTTCAGCACTTTCGTGGTATTGCTCAGGAATCCTGTTCAGATAGGGAACAATCTATTAGGGTTATATCAAGACATATACCTAAGCTGGTTTCCAATGAGGACAATTTCAACCTTAATAGACCAGTATCGGAAGAGGAGATCAGTGAGGTCCTAAAAGAAATGCAAAATGGTAAGGCACCAGGTCCAGATGGTTTCAATGTTGATTTCTTCAAAGCTTGTTGGAATATTGTAAAACAGGATGTTCTGAATGTAGTGGAAGACTCTAGGAGGGACAAAACCATTCTGAAGGCGCTTAATACCACCTTTATTGCCCTGATCCCTAAACAAGATTTAGCTCTAACTCCTAATAGGTTCAGACCCATTGCCCTGTGCAATGTGGTCTACAAGATAATATCCAAGGTTGTGGCCAATAGACTCAAACCTCTTCTCCCCACCCTGGTGTCAGGGGAACAATCTGGATATGTGGAAGGTAGGCAAATCCTCGACAACATAATTCAAGCTCATGAGGTGGTGCACTCACTAACAAGCAAGAAGAAAGCTGGAATGATCATGCAGTTGGATATCGCCAAAGCTTACGATAAGCTGAATTGGAACTATATCAGAAAGGTTCTCTTGGCTTTTGGGTTTGATCACAATTGGATCAGATGGGTAATGGCCCTAGTAACTTCTCCTAGTTTTTCAATTCTTGTTAATGGTTCTCCTTCAGAGACTTTTATTCCTTCAAGAGGCCTCAGGCAGGGAGATCCACTCTCTCCCTTTCTCTTCATTCTCATGATGGAAGGGTTGGGTAGATCTATCAAGCATGCTAAAGAAGTTGGTAAAGTCAAAGGTCTCCAACTTACTGAAGATGGTCAAGCCTTAACACATCAACAATTTGTGGATGATACCATGCTGCAGGGCATCCCCACTGTCAAAGAAGCTCTAGCTTATAAGCAAATCCTGAGAGACTTCACCATGGCTTCAGGTATGGAAGTTAATCTCTCCAAATCTAAGATTTTTTTCTTTAATACTCACATTGCTATTCAGAGAAATATTTCAAGAATCTTGGGCTTTCAAAGGGAGATCTTTCAAAGGGAGATCCTCCCTTCAAAATATTTGGGAGTCCCTCTAACAGCCAAGCCTTTTCACAAGAGCATCTGGGAGCCAGTGATTAGCAAACTGCAAGATAAGATTAGGAAATGGACTTTCAGATCTTTAAATTTGGCTGGTAGGTTGGTGCTAACCAAGGTTGTCCTTCAATCAATCCCAGTCTTCATGCTATCAGCTCTCCCAGCCCCCAAAGGTGTTCTGCAGCAATTTAGAAAAGTGCAAAGAGACTTTCTTTGGGGCAAGGGGGAAGAAAAAAAGAAATGGGCCTTGGTAGCATGGGAAAAAATCTGCAAACCCAAAAACTATGGAGGACTCGGTCTGGATGATCCTGAGATTCTAAGTAAGGCTTTAGGAGCTAAATTATGGTGGTGATGGGTTAAAGATCCTGAGGCACAATGGGCAAAGATATGGAAAGAAAAATATGCACACATGTGGCAAAACAATGATCTAATAAGAATGTCAGGATATAATAAGGGCTCTCATATCTAGAATAATGCCTGGGACAACAAGGGCTTAGTCCAAGGAAACAGCTTCTGGGAAATCAGAGAAGGAAACCTTGCCCTATTCTAGGAGGACAGATGGCAACAAGAACCTATTTTGTTAAAGGAAGACTTGAGGGATCTCAAGGAAGATACAGATTCTAAGGGTTTATCTAAAGTAAAAGATTTTTGGGACCATAACAGTAGTATTGGAAAATGGAGAACCTGGAGGAACTTTGAGTTCAGGGATGAAAGCCCCCTGAAGGCTAAAGCAGAGACTCTAAAAAATATGTTAGAGCAAAGGAAGATTTTGAAATCAGGGGAGCAAGATTAGCTAAGATGGGGCAACAAAAGTGAGGGTACCTTTAATCTCAAAGAAGCAAAACTCATTCTCCTTGACCTTCACTCACAAGCTCCAGATAAGACTTGGCAAGACCTATGGAGACATCAAGGATGGATGAAGATTAAACTCTTCATGTGGTTGGTTCAACATAAGAAAATCCTGACCTGGGATAATATCAGGAAGAGGGGTGTCCTGGGGCCTTCCAGATGTCAGCTCTGTGAAGCCCAAGAGGAAACTATGGAGCACCTTCTCAACAATTGCATCTTCACCTCCAGTTTATGGGATTCTTTTGCCACCATTTTCCAACAGACTGACAGGGACAAAGGGAGCATCATCAATACCCTAAATAGATGGAGAAGAACCTTTTCTGACAATGAGATTCTTAGCTCAGCATGGGCCATCATGCCAAGTTTCATTATTTGGAATGTCTGGAAAGAAAGGAACAACAAAATCTTCAAGAATGAAAAGAGGCCATCCCAAAACCTTTTTGAGCAAATCTTAAAACAAATCAAGGAAACGGTGGGCACTATTGTATGAAATCTCCCCAAGAACCCTCCTTCTGCCGAGGATTTGAAAACTCTCGGTGATCTGGGTCTGCAGGGACTAATACCTCAGGGATGGGATAGGAAAGTTATCTCCCTGGATTCTAAGCAAGATTTCTGGCATCCCCCCCAAGGGCTTTTTGAAATTCAACATTGATGGGGCTTCAAAGGGCAACCCGGGCTCTGCGGGTTATGGAGGTGTGTTAAGGGATGAGAATGGTGGAGTACTTTTCATCTTCTACTGTCATTTAGGAAGAGCCACTAATAACATGGCGGAATTGATGGCTATGGAGCAGTGCTTAGATTTCCTGAAACAGGATAACCGACAAAATGTGATTGTTGAAGCTGATTTAGAGTTAATCATCGAATTAGTCAAGAGGATCAGCTGGGGCACAAGGCCGGAAAAAGTCTCAAGGAACTGGTGTCTGATCCAAGGCTTTCAATGGATTCAGCAGCACCTCCAAAGCCTTCGGACTGTTAGTTTTAAACATGTAAGAAGATCGGCAAACAAATTAGCTAATCTTCTTGCCAATCAAGGGGTGATCAGCACAGAGAACAGGGTTGCTTTTGGCTAGCAAGAAATGCCTCAGAGCAGGTTAAAAGCAAATTGTTATGACCAGGCAGATGAAGACAGGATTGTGTTTCGGAGTAGGGCCATGGAGACGGCATCCCGTTGATTTAGGTGTTCTATGTTTCTTATTTTTTCTACTTTCAGGTCTTCAAGGGGTTGCAGTTCCTTTTTGAACATAGTAAAATGAGTCAGCATTTTTTTGAGATTCCAGTGGACACTCAGTCGGGCGGCCCTGGTTCGTCTAAGAAAGACCGTTTGGCGGGTTTTTCGTCCTTCCTGGTTTCTGGCAGAGAAAAAGAAACGATAGGTAGAATCCTGGGAACTCTAGGAAACCGAAAAAACAGGGGTTTTCCGTCTGGGATCAGTTTACCGGGCCGGGAGAGGTTTTCAGGTGATCGTGGCCCTCACAAGCAGGAAATGGTTTTGACGAATTTGGAGCGATTCCATACAGAGGGCTACACGTGGCGATGGGGTCGGCTAAAATACCGCCCTCATCGCACACTAAAGTACAGTGAAATTAGTCGGTGCGAAATGATCCTCAGCCGTCAGATCATGCGAAGCATTTCAACGGCAGGGATTGATCGTGCAGGTTATCGGTCTAGTTGGCGGGAAGCGCTAATGTTCAGTGATATTAGGCGGTGCGAAATGATCCTCAGCCATTGGATCATGCGAAGCGATTCAACGGCCAGGATTGTTCGTGCTGTTCATCGGTCTAGATTGGTGGGTTTTCCGGCAATGGCAATCTCCCTTCAATCCACTTTCGGAACGGAAAACCGTGTACAAAGCAGTTTCCAGGTGATCGCAGGGCTCCTGAGTGGTAAGTGGTATTGGATTTTTGGAAGCGATCCCATTAGGCTTCCTACACGTGGCAAGGGGGTGGTAAGGAATACCGCCCCCCATCGCACACTAACGTTAGGTCATCTTGGCAGCACGATATCGCTCCTGGCCATTGGATATAGCCGTCGAGATCTACGGTCAGAAACGGCCGTGCTGTTTTGGTGGGGCCAGGTCTTTTTCTCCACGAGTCTTATTGGGGCGCCTTTTTCCTCAGCCGGTGGTTGGCACGCGAAGTATGGTCAATGGCGACAGTTGTTGATTTTTCAGATAGTGGGAGTGGAAGGCACCGGAGTTTTACATGTTGGAGAAACTTTTAATCCAATTTTTTGTGTAATTTGAGAGTATGATAATGACTATTGTAGGGGGGGTCAGGTCTTTGGCAGGTGGCCCCTTGGTTTTCCTGAGTCTATGAAAATGGACCATTTTTTGTATATTTTGTAACATTATTTTTGTTTTAATGAAATAGACGGATCATCTCTTGCTTCAGCGAAAAAAAAATTGTAAATATTTATTTGATTAAGTCTTGATTTTTGTAGTTCAATTTTTCTTTTTTTAATTTAATTTTTTTTTTTTATCCTACCTTCAAAACTTGAAAAGAGTTTCTCTAATTTGTATTTATATATACTAACCTTTCACCTTCTATTATTTCACTAACCCATTACATTTTAAAATTCTTTCTTGTATATATAATTTCTTGGGTTTATTTTATTTTATTTTAAAGTTTGTAAATGTTTATCTTAAATTTTAATAATTGTAAATATTTTAATTTTTAAATGATGTGAATATATACATATATATTTTTTATATAATTCTTATGTCCCTTCCTATATAGGCGGTGAGATCATTTGCCATCGAATTTTTTTTGCTAACCTTCATCTTGTGCAGCTGTCACACTATTCTGGAGAATGCCGCAGGCCATTTTTGCTTGGTCGCTAGGGTTTTGAAAGGGTAGCACATGCACTTCAAAGAACAGCAAAAATTTTAAAACCGGACATCAAATTTGTTTGCAGGTCTACCCAGAGGGTTTTTGAATTTTTCTCAAGAATTTTTCGTTGGGTTTCATTTGAGGTTTGGCAGTTTTTTGCTTCAGATCTTATCCCTTCTAGCAGCCGCATATGTTGGAAGCTTGTTCAAAAAATATGTCAGGGCTTTGATAGAATCCTGGTGGCTCGAAAAAAATATTTAAGGGTTTAATTTGGAGGGTTGCTAACATTTCTATTTTCCTTCAAGCTTTTTAGTTTGCCTCTGATTTTAAATACTAACCCTTGTGCTTTTTCAGAGATTTTCGATTTTGTTGGGTTAAATTTAAGCCTTTAACATTAAGGGACTCATCGTTAAAATTTCTGAATCAATTTCTAAGTTTAACTTTGAGCTGGCCGTAAGCATCGGAGAGTTTCTTTCCTGATTTTAAAATTGAAATTTCTGAGGGGTTTATCACTTGTTTTGGCATTGGAACCATCACAAATTTACTGCAATTAATTTCAGACCTTAAATCAGCGTTTTGAAGAATTTTATCATTCTTTTTTAAGGTCTGGTCACGCAAGGGTTTCTTGGTCTGCCCATAGGCTCCACACATTTGTGGTTGCAGTCCTGTTCTCATTTGTTGAAGAATTCTCCCGTTACTTTGTGGCTAGGACTCTGCCTTTATAGGCTCTGGACGAAATCTTGAGAGTTTGAAAGTATTTTTCATTTACAAACTTCACCATCACGGTTCTGCAAGGAGATTACTTTCCTTAATGGAAAGTTTGTATAGCTGAAACGTTGCTACCTGGTCGCTTAAAGTGGTACACCAGTCATTGAAATAGGGGTCACAAGGCTTTGTGGTTTTTTGCCTCTCTCACTTTTACTTACTGCAGGGTATCATATCCTTTCAGATTTGAAGCATCATACACACATCCTAATTACATTGAGAAACTAATAAAAAGAAGCCTTAAAGTACAATAAAAATTGGCATAATAATCACAAGGATAATTGCAAGTGTTTTGGCTTTCACTGTTTGATGATTAACTTGAAAGCTAGTGGGTTAATTTGGCTTTACAGAGATCTGATATAAGAAGTTGCAGTAGTGTAATCACCCAATAATCACTTAAAAGAGGTCTTGAGATATTTAAATAACAGCATATATTAACTTAAGGACTTAGCCAATGTTGTCTTGAATATTTTACAAGTGGATTTTGTGACTAATTGCACTGACTGATATAAATTAGCAATAAGCTCCTGTTGGCTGATCTTAAATTCCAGAAGACTGAATTTTTATTTTTATTTTTTTTTTCTTTATCATTTAGCTTGCTGGTGCGTCATTATGGCATTTGGATGACTAAGTGCATAATAGAGTGGTGATTACATCTGGCTGCTCTTTTATGTCTCTGTAAAAGTATTATTAACTCTTTAGCTCAGATCAAAAGTTGCATTACACATTTCAGATTTGGTATTTCCATTTAGTCTCTGTCTGCAGCTTCTTCTATTGTTTGATATATTCTAAGCCAAGCATATCCTAATAATTACAACTAATTAATCTCCATCATTTAGTGATTTTGAGGTGCTTCAATAACTGCTATTGGCATTTTGCAATTATGTGTTGAAAAGTGATATTTGGTAATCTTGAATTCAAGTAGTTTGACACTGTTCTCATTCTAAAATTTTGGTTGTATTTCATTGAAGCAATCCAACTTGGTCATCCTCATTCCAGACCTATATTACTTTTTCCATTAGATCTTACATCTTGACCATTGACAATTGGGATTGTGAGTGATTTATATTTGCACTGTTGTGCTTGTTGATATTGTCATTGTTCCCTAATAATTTATTGCTCATTTATTCATTGTCTTCGGTGCTCACATTTTTCTTGTAGCAGTTACCTATCTTGTAACTTGACATTTCACTTGTAGGTGTTCCTAATTTGCAATTTAAATGTCAAGGCACCATTATATCATTTCTTTCATCATTTAAGTGTCATAAATAATCTAATCAGATATATTTCACATTGCTCTATAATCAGGCTTAACACCTAATTTTGATCAAGTTACATTGATGAGTAGTTGCATCTGCTAGAACTTGTTGATATTCAACAAGTTTCCCCTTCACTTTCCACCTATAGGGACTACCCCCCTTGACTTAGCTAGGAAAGAGTCTAAACGGAGTGAGTAGGGATCAAATTGACAACCCCTACTTTGAGTGTTGCGCCCTAGGTGTACACTTAGGATGACAACACAATCAAAGCCAGTGGTATGCTGATAGCGAGTACTCTAGACATATGACCAGAGATCAAAAGAAATTTATTACTCTAACTTTAGAAAAAGGGGGAAATGTGACTTTTGGAGATAATGGATCTGTTGCATCCACATGAATCGTTGGAAGAGGTACTGTAAGCCTTGACAATAGTAGGGCTAAAGCACAAAATATTGTGTACATTGAAAGACTCAAACATAATCTAGTGTCGGCTAGATGTGCAATCAAGGTTATGAACTCACTTTTGTGCTAAAGAATGTGAAATAAGGAAGATTGATCAAAGAAGATTAGTGGGAAAAGCAATGAGGACTCCATGCAATTTATATATTCTTAATGAAATTCAAGGAGGAAAATGCTACATTGGACAAACATATGAGAGTTGGTTATGGCATAAAAGATTAGGACACTTGAGCTTTGACAGTTTGGTAAAAATCAACAGAACTTAAGCAGTGAAAGATATGCCCAAAATCTCAAAACCAACGAGTGTCATCTATGAACCAACATGGGAAACAAACAAGAGTGAACTTCAAGTCAAAGGAG
Organism: Pinus tabuliformis; assembly: GCA_031772625.1. NCBI lineage: Eukaryota > Viridiplantae > Streptophyta > Pinopsida > Pinales > Pinaceae > Pinus > Pinus tabuliformis. Next base: position 1,528,421,520 of record CM062818.1, on the reverse strand, counting down.
TGCTCAACATCAAGACCATTAGAACTTGTCCACACAGATCTATGTGGACCAACAAGAACACCAACCCTGCGAGGTGAAAGGTACTTTATGTTGTTTATTGATGATTATACAAGAAAGATATGGATTGCATTTCTTAAAGCAAAATCATAAGCACTTGATACTTTCAGATCATTCAAGGCCTTAATTGAACATGAATGTGATCTAAGAATCAAATGTTGAGGATCAAATAGAGGAGGTGAATTTACCTCAAATGACAACTTTCAAGAGACAACTTTCAGTTGCAACAACTACACAAAAGAATGGAGTCATAGAAAAAAAGAACTAATCAATACAAGAAACAAAAAGAACAATGTTGCTAGAGGAAAAATTACCAGATAAGTTTTGGAGAGTAGTTGGTACAGTACTTTACATCACGAACAAAGCACAATTCCGAGTTAACAATGACAAGACACCATAAGAACTATGGAAACACAAGCCAGCTTTAGTTAAGTGTTTCTGAATTTTCGGAAGCAAGGGTTAAATGAAAATAAATGATGATAATTTCAGCAAATTTGGTTCCAAAGTAGATGAGTGAATCTTCCTTGGATACTCAACAAGAAGCAAAGTTAAGAAATGCTACAATAAAAGACTCCATAAAGTTGTGGAATGTATTAATGTAAGAATGGACGAACCCTGGCTAGAGAAAGAAGCAGAACAAACAAATAAGAATTTAGAAGATACACCAATGTAAACCAAGAAGAGATTACTACAAAGGAAGAACTAAAAAGAGAAGAACAATCTCCACCCAAGACAACTTTTAAATTTGTACAAAAACATCACCGAGAGAACCAAATTATTGGAGATGTTCATGCACGTATACAAACCAAATTATTGGAAATGTTCATGCACGTATACAAACCAAATTATTGGAAATGTTCATGCACGTATACAAACACGGAGAAGAATGACCAATTCACCAAGAAAAGTCAACATTGCCTTGCTATCCAAAATAGAGCCAAAGGACTTTGCACAAGTGAATAAGGACTAGCATTGGGTGAATATTATGGAAGAAGAATTGAATCAAATTGAGAAAAATGGAACCTGGGAACTTGTTCCACAATTTAAACGCAAAAACGTGAATGGTACAAATTGGGTATTCATAAACAAAATGAATGAAGATGGACAATTTATCAAAAATAAGGCAAGACTTGTATGTAAGGGATATGCACAAATTGAAGGAATTAATTTCGAAGAAACCTTTCCTCCAGTTGCTAAATTAGAAGCAATAAGAATGTTTCTGGCATTTGTGTGTTCTATAGGCTTCAAAGTTTATTATATGGATGTTAGATCATCGTTTCAAAATGGAGATTTAACAATCGGAAGGCTTTGACTTGTCTCAAAACAAAGATTATGTGGGCAAATTTAAGAAATCTCTTTATGCGTTAAAACAAGCTCCAAGAGCTTGGTATGCCAAGCTAGACCACCATCTTCAACGACAAGGTTTCAAAAGAGGGGTTGCTAACAACAATCTCTACGTCAAGATGGAAAAGGACGGGTTATTAATTACACTTATATATGTGCATGATCTCATTTTGGAAGCAATAACGATGATGTGAGTCATGGATTTGCTCAGAAAATGTCAAAAGAATTTGAAATGTCAATGATTGGAGAATTATCCTTCTTCCTTAGACTATAGGTTTCTCAAATTGACGAAGGAATATTCATTTCCCAAACCAAATACCTCAAGGAAATGCTCAAGCGGTTTGGAATGGAAGAATGTGCACCAATTAGTACCCCTATGATTACTAGATGTAAGGTAAGTAAGGATAATAAATCTCTCGAAGTCAATTCACTCTTTATAGGTCTATGATTAGGAGTCTACTATACATGGCAACTTGAAGACCACATATTACACAGGAAATAGGAATGGTTGCAAGATTTCAATCAACACCAAAGGAATCACAAATGCAAACAATAAAGAGGATATTTCAATACATAAAGGGCACACTCAATTTTGGGCTTTCGTATCCTAAGAGTACAAATTTCACATTAACAGTGTAAACAGATACTAATTTGGCAAGTAGCATTGATGACAAAAAAAGCACCACTAGGAGTGCATTCTTCCTAGGCGATTGTCATATGTCTTGGTCAAGAAGAAAACAATCAGCGATTTATCTTTCTATAGTTGAAGTTGAATACACAGCAACAGCAGACTGTTGTACCCAAGTTCTCTGGATGAAACAAACTTTACAAGACATTAAAGTGGAACATGATCATTCATTTGTCATTTTTTGTGACAACACTAGTGCAGAGTAAATATCTCAAAAAATCATGTCATGCATTCAAAAACAATGCACATTCCAATCAAGTAGCATTTCCTCATAGAACAAGTCGCTAAGTAGAATGTCAAGATGGAATATATTAGCACCAAAGAACAGATTGTTGGCATATTTACCAAACCTCTAGATAGAGAAACCCTTTGAATATTTAAGGTAGAAGATGGGAGTGATCTCTCCTTTATCTCAATAAAGAAATCACAACCTTAGGGGGAGCACCCTTTGCTATTGATGTCAAAGGGGGAGAGAATGCAGGCATGGGGAGCAGCTAACAAAAAGTATGGAGAGAATACAAACAAGGGGAGTAACTATCGAAAGAAGCAGATATCAAAGTATCACCATCAATAACAAAGACAGAGATTATTTGAAATGGTTGTTATTGATGTCAAAGGTTGTTTGAATGAAAGAGAAAGTTACATAGTTAAATAGCATATTTCGAGACCTTCCTAACAATATATGGCTTGCCTTCTAACTCCTCATGGTTGAGGAGAAATGAATTTTTGAATATTCATTTATATATTATACATCCTGCCAATTGCACAAGTCGACCCAACCAATGGACAAGTCGGCCCTAGCCTAATCCCCAAAAGATCTATAAATAGATGTGAGAAGGAGATTTTTTAGCCATCGCTCAAACCAATTCAGTGTTGTTTTAGCAAGTAGGAGGAGCAAGTCTAAGGTTCATGCTTCATGAACCATTAAGAAGTGAAATGAAGCCGAGTTGGAGAAGTCTTTTGCTAAACATTTTATACCCTACCCAAGTTGTAGAAGCGTCTTTAGCACAATTTTTGGGAAGATTTTTCAGTGTTTTTGGTTTTGGTTTGAAGGAGGTCGAGTTCTGATTTAGAAGAGGCCAAGTTTTGCGTTGTTGGAGGCCAAGCCTTATTTAAGGCTAAGCTCTATTGAAGTCAAGTTTAATTGAAGAGGACGAGTCCCGTTGAAGGCCAAGTTCTATTATGTTGGACCAAGTTTTGTTGGATTTTGAGATCTAGACTGGTTTGAGTGCAAGCTGCGAGGACGGCAGACCTTCTTTTGAATAGTTTCTAAGCCTAAATATTGTCTCTTGAACAATAAACAGTCTAAGTTGGTGCTTATTGAGGATTGGTGTCCTCATCTTCTTCACAGGTTTGAGCCTACAATTTTTGTAAGTTAGTTGTTAAAATTGGCAACTAGGGCCAAACTCCATGTGGGTCTTCTTATTCATGGCAGCTGATATTTTTCTTGGATTCCTCTCGTCGAGAGGTGTAGGATTGATCTAAAGATCATCTGATTCCGACATGTATTCATGGAGATATGAATTTGATTGTGTTATGTGACAATTCGTCAAGGTCGGCCAGCAACCAAATTAACCCCACTCAACCTCAACGTTGCACCATAAATAGAGGTGGCCTTCAAGTCGTTTGTATACACATCTCTTGATATCTCTTCCTCTCCACTTGTTTGAGTTTTTGTGGAAGGAGAAAACCCTAAGAGAATGTGCTTCCCTAAAGAGATGTCCTAGCCCTAGACGTTGTCTAAAGAGACCTACACGCTGGCCCTATAGACGCAGTCATGGAGGAAGATTATTATTGAAGAGAGGCACCTACACTACCTTAAAGGAGGCTCTCCAACGCAGTCCTAGAAGAGGTTTTATCACAAATAAGGAGATGTCCTAATTGCAGTCATGAAGGAGAAACCTTAACATAGTAATAGAGACTTTAACACAGTCATGGAAACGCAGCAAGGAGAGGCTAAACACGGGTCTATAAGAGACCCTAAGCTGCTATCCTTAAGTGCCCTAAAATGTTGTCCTGAAGAAGTCATGAAGAAGACACCTAGACACAGTAATAAGGGTTTTATCTACAGCAAAGGAGGCACCTATACGCAGTTCTAAGGAGAGACCTATATGTTGTTCAAAAGCGCCCTAGTTGCTGCCCAAATGTGCCCTAACTGCAGGCCTTATTCCGCAGCAAAAGGAGGACTAGATGTTGCCCTACATCCACAGTTGAAGAAGGCTCCTATATGTTGTATAAAGGAAGCCTTGTCATGAGTTCAGCATTGTTTTGGTACAGCGGATTGAACAGGGAGAAGTGCAAGGAGACAGAGCCTAATTTATGGGTTGTTGAGTGAGTATAAGGGCTGGTGTTAGCCCTATACTCCTACCTAGAGCAGCAGCAAAGAAGAGGGACCTTGTCGCATTGTTAGTAGCTTATTTGGATGCATGCTTGAGGGCTGGTACAAGTTGCAACTTACCATGATGCCATAACCAGTGATGACAAGTGGAGGATGGCCCTATGAAAGGCAAAGCTATTGTTAAAGGCAAATAGGTTGCTCTGAGTAATAAAGAGGGCAGCCTTCTCTTGGAGAACAATTGCAAGTTAAATCTGGGCAGATTTTGGGACTGTTAGGAGACAGTACCTTGGACCTTATTTAGGCCCAGTCTTGCTGAGCTAGCCCGCAGGCCATAGCTAGCAACATGAGGATATTAGAAGGACTGCGTTGAGGTTAATTCAACCAACTAGGAGTAGCATGGTGTTGTAAGGGTCACACCTTGGAGAACCTTATTCTAGAAGCTTGACATGCTGCAGATCAATTGAAGATTGAGGGCTACTCTATCAGCATTCTGAGCTGCAATCCTTGGTGCCAGGAGTATAACTCCATTGTGTTACCTTCATGGTGAAGATCTTTTATTTGAGCAAGTCAAAGTGTTGAATTCAAATGTATTTGTACTATCTCTCTGCTGAACTATTGAAGAATATACGAAGAATTGATCAAGGGTTTCCCCACATTGGGGTTTGTCCCTGGTTGGCGCCACATCTTGTGTCCTCTTGTCTTGGCTTGTTTTCTAATGTTTATGTTTATGTTCTATCTGCACTTTACTATCATGTTGATGTGATTGCTATTGATATTGAGCTAATATGGAAAATTGAAGTAAATTGCTCTAAGCATAGAACATACCTAAAATTAACATTAGTGCTTACTAGGGATTGGTGTCCTCACAAGTGGTTGTAATAAATTAAAGACTATTTGAAAAGCATTCAAGTGTTTCTTCTTTAAGTTTGGATTTTCAATTTAATCTTTGTGTTGATAATTGATTATGTGATGAGAATTCAATAAGTGAAAAGAATTTAAAACCGAGTGATATCGATTCACCCCTCCTCTCAATATCACTATGTATTTCCAACAAAAGACTCCAACACCCAAACCGGAAAAGGCACTAGGAATCAATGTGATGGTCAAAAATCCCAAAAAACTTTTACTGTTTCTTATTCTTTATTTTTCGAAGTCCTTTATGGCAAGCCGCTAGGGCATAGGGTCGAATTCAACTAGGGCACTTATTGGATGGATGTTGGAGCTTAAGTAAATTGATTTCATCTTTCTCAATCCTTGGCACTCAAAATATAGCACTTTTCATCGTTGAATTTGCCCAAATAGAGTCGACGTCATCTACCCTAGTCAATTTGTGCCCTAACAAAACCCTAACCTTAGCTAGGGCTTCAACATAGGGCTTAATTTGAAGGTTTTCTTTCTCATTTTGTTGATTATATCATATGCAAACCTTTTCTTGGTCCTTGTATACCTAGGCATTCATTTGTTGAACTATATCTTGAAACCTTAGGTCAGAGGACCCTCTTTAGGGCTTTGTATATGGTATATCATATGCAAACCCTTTCTTAGTGCTTGTTTGCCTAGGCATTCCTTTATTGATCTGTATCTTGAAAGCCTAGGTCACAAGACCCTCTTTAGGGCTTTGCATATAGTACATTGCCCCTACACAGAGAATTGTGCCCTTGTCCAATGAAGCAACACCTCTACTTAGCCTTTGGTTCATATAACCTTGAGCCATATAATAGAATAACCTTTAGGTGAAACTTGGGACGCCTCTCATGTGGTGTAATTCCACAAAAGACCATCAAGAGGATAGTTGAGGTGACAGTGGTAATCCACCTTATTGTTGCAAGAAGGTCTGGCCTTTGCCTTGTGAGGCCTCTCACAACGCCTGCTACATTTTGTGGCAACGATGCACACAAGTGAACAAAACATGCAATATAAAATACGATCAGATGTTAAATTTCCAATACCAACCCAAATTTATTTATACCTCAACAATAGTATTGCAGTGGAAAAATAAAATTAGAGAGATCAATCAAATCATAACAGTAAGTATACACCCATAACAATTTCCCTTTATTAAAATCCTCAGGAAAATCTGGTCCTAGACTCACAAGAGAAAAATACACAGAAAATGCATTGTTAGAACCTATAACTTGGACCCCAATAGAAAACTTAGCCTAAGGATTGGCCCACTAGAAAATAAGTCTCCTGAAAAATTCATCCCACCAAAAACTCAACCTCCTAAAAAATTCGGCCCATAAGAAAATGATGCAGCCATATGGCCGCAAAACCCAAATTGATGCAGACCTAAGACTGAGTCTGCTCAATCCCAGGATTTCATTCTTTCACATCTCCTTCTAAACTAACATGATTAAATGGGAATTTAAAATCGCAACACAAATTTTGAGAGCTGCCTCTTACTAGTCAGAAGCATCGACCTCTATCAAAGTATAAATCACAACCAATAGGTTTTTGAAATCTGAATCATCCACATGATTCACCACCAAATACACATCCTTCATCCTCTGTTGTCATTTGTTCCATATAGTGAACTTCCTTCAGCATTGAGCCTTTGATGATCTGCAGAACAAATTGGATTCTAGAAATTTAACTTTGCAATTATGCAAATATTCTTTTGTTCAAAATGTGTTATCTCAACAAAGCGTAGTTAAATTCCTTTATTCATGTTTTCGTCTCCTTTCTTTCTTGTCCTCTCCCATGCGTAGTCTAGGCAACGGATTTCCTAGACAACTCTCTATCAAACTGCAATTGATGTATTTATCCTTTATGGATTTTAAACGGCAATTAGATAACAATTTTTGGGAAGTGGGTTTTCCAACCTCATGTTTCCAAACATCAATCCATGTCCATGCAACAACAAATCCTCACACTATGCTTTGTTCTGTTACATAGTGTTACTCTCCACGCATCTTACACAACAACCCACTCTGACAATATAACTTGGACAACTCCCAATGGATGGTATTCACATGCACCATGATTCAACAACACAATTCTTTATGTTTCACTCATTTCCTCACACAGTCCAACTGTGAGCATACGAATCCAATGCTTACAATCCAATTCAAATGGCTCTGAATTCTTTGTTTTCATTCACAATAACATCCAACTCCACAATATTTCATAACTGTATAACACATTCAAATACTCAGCAAGTTCACATGACTTTCAACACAACACTACTTCTGTAGGAATTTACAAGGTAAGTTCCTCAGACAGAACACCAAAGAACACCGCTCACAACCAGATCGCAGATCAATACACCAGTGTTTTTTGACGTGGTTAAAACCCTCAAAGAGGGAAACAATCCACGGCCTGAGCCAACGCGGCCACTTCAGGCAATTTATTAATAAAAGAATGAAAATTTACATAAGCTTCTCTCATAGACGGATTACCCTACAAATGACCCTCCATGCACTTTAAATAGAAATCATGGACCAATCGGGTGTCAAGCCACGAATCAAGTGTCGATAATACCGAGGAGAGAATGAACCGTCGGATCACTACATATCGTGACCGTTGGATTGTAAGTTACAAAATATACAAGGTAAAGAAACACACTTTACCTAACTCTATACTAGACCAAGTTGTACTTAACTATTTCCTATGTGTCGGAATATCCTAACTACTTCTGCTCGAACACACAGATTATTTAACTCTCACGCACCCTGTATTTCTGTATTCTTTCATTATATAACAGAGTATATTTACATAGGCTAATAGTCATATTCGTAAGGACCAATTTACAGCCCTAGGCCAACTTCTCGAATGCTTCAAATGTTTACAATATATACAAAGAGAAATCTGAACTAATTTCAATTCAAATCCAACAATCTCTCCTAAAGCTTCTCCTAGTTCCATTCTTTATTCAACCAAAATCCTATATTAGACCTCTAGATCCCTAAAATCCTTATGAGATCTCAACTAGCCTAAATCTCTCATGTCCTCCTACATTCGAGAACATTTACAAATATTCCTCACAATATTTAATTAAATCCTATTCTAAATCACTCAAAACATTGAAAATTACATTAATTAAATACTTAGGGAACCAACTCCCTTGAAAACACAAGACCCCCTAGATTCTACTAAATGTACAAAATTTGGAACCATGATGCTCCTGCATCAAACTCCCAAGGTAGAAAATAATCATGATCTCCAGATCATGTGACTTCATATGCTGATAGAAAAACCTCCAGGGTCCCAAACTTTAGTTTGTAACTGTCCAAATGCCCTGCACCTTTGCTGTTGTTGCATGTCTGATGTCTTCTGGTTCATTCTCCTCTTTTCAATCAGCTTCAAATCCTGATTGATCATCCCTTCTGCTGTCAGTTTTCTCCATCTGGATTGTTTCATCATTAACTTCCACAGTTCCTCAATCACCATGTCCAGCATATCCTTGGGTTGGTATATACTCTACCATTTGTTGCTTCTTTCTTCTTGTTGAAATTTCCTGCTGTTGTCCACTAGCTGTTGCATCCCCACATTCTGCATATCTTCAGGATTCTTACTCTGAATTGCTCCACAAACTGTTGTAGATATTGCTGCTACCCAAACTTCTTGAATATCTTTGAAGATATCTCCCTCTGCAATATCCAATCGCTGCTCCTTGTCTGCAAATTTACTTTCAAAAAGTAAATTGTTGTTATGACTGTCCTGTAACTCTGCCTTCTCTTCACTTGGATCTATATTTAGTTTGCAGTCTTTTCCATATGCATCTTCCATAAGCCATTGCTCAAAGAATTGCACTTCATCCTCAAGCTCTTTTGTTTCCCAATGTTGAAATTGAGATTTCTCTTCCTCTTCCATGGCTATCTCCTCTTGTACCGAATCCTGATTCTCCAGCATACTTTCCAGCAATTTAATATCTTTGCTCCATGGATTAAGCACTTCCACAGAATCTTCCTTTTCCTCCTTCATTTGGTTGTTCTCCTGTGCCAAATATTCTTTAGTCTTTGCAGCAATATCTTCATCAAAACCTACAATCATAAACCAATTATCAAAATTAAAAATATAAGGCCTCAGTGCCTCTTCCTCCTCTAGCAACATCTCAGTATGATGCTCTGAGTTTTCCTCTAACTCCTCTGTAAGCACATCAATATGCTGATCCGAGCTCTCCTCTGAACTCTTAAGACTTTCATACAGTCTCACCTCTTCCTTTTCATCATCAAGAGATATTCCTTTCTCTAACTTGCAAATAATTCCATCTATTCCCTCAAGCATTTCTCCTTGAATAGAATTGCATGTGGAATCCTCAAATTCCATCCTTGACTCAAAAAATCTGAGTTCTTCCTTAACATCTTCCAGTAGTTGTCCTTCTTCTTCCCTCAGTTCTATGACTGTCTTCTCTTTGTCTTGAGACAAATCTGCCTCACCTCCTTCTTTTGCATTACTATCTTCCCGTAAGCCCTCTTCAAGAGCCATCCTTTCCCTGTCTTCTGCAATACCTGCAGTCATGCACAAATTATTAACTTCAAAATCATAAGGCTCAGTAGCCTCAACTGATGGTTCAAACATTTTCGCTCCATCCTCAAGTTCACAAAGAACTTGTTCTTCTCCAGCAACTTTCTTTTGCTGTAGCTCAACTCCTTTGAGCTTCTCCAACTTCAATTGAACATCCATTATTTGCTCAAGCTTCCTAAGCTCCTCTATTAACTGAGTGTTCACCTAATGCTCTCTCTTCTCTTGTAGCCTATGCCATTTTACCTTCTTTCTCATTATATAACCATACTTCTAGTCTTCTTTACTCCTCTAGAACATATCCACCAATAACTCAAGATGGAAATTTATCTCAGTTTTTTCTCTATCATACTCTTCATCATTCATCTTCTCTATGCCCTTTACTTTGGCACATTTCCTTCTGTTATGGCTTTCCTTTGAACCTCTGCAATGACTTTCCATAGTCCCTGTCTTCACCTCTTCTCTTGTGAACTTCCCTTGTCCACTTAACTGCACTCAAGCCTCTCCTTTGTAAGTCTTCAAACCTACCTTTATACCAATGCAAGCTTCCTTTTGAGCCTGGTCTCTTGGTATCTTATGGTTCTCTACCTCTGGAACCACTCTCCTAGCAACACCTTGCTCCTTCTGGCTTCTGCAGTAATTCACTCTCTTTTGAGAACATTCACTTGTCCTCCTTATCCAACCTCTGTTGGAATTCTTCAAGGTTCTGCCACACTCCAAGAACTTCCAAAAGTTCTTCCCACAGTCTTACTGTTGTAGTCTTGTGCTAAACTTTTCACTCATTCAATTGTTGCTAATCATCAAACAAACTTTCATACCTCTTTAATCATTTTGCTTGGCTGGTTTGTCTTCTGCAAACTTCTCTTGTGTCATAGCTTACTGCCATGATCCACTGTCACATCAACAAATCTCTCAGGTTCTGAACTACCATGCTTCCACTACGTACTCTTTCAATATACAGTTGTTGTTTCTCAATATTAACCACGACTGTAATCAAATGCTATTACAAAATATTTAATTGGGTGGATAATATACCGACAGAGACAAATAAACTGAGAATTACCGCAAAGAGAAATAAACTGAGCTCAGAGAGATAGATCAACTTCTTACGTTGTTCCACGCACAGGTATAATAGATCTAGACTCTTTAAAAAGAATCGTAGACTTCCACTGTGCTTTCACTGCTCCCCGCTACATGATCCAGGCCAAGATCTCCACAGTCAAACTCCATTTACAATTTCTTTAATGTAGTATCAGCTACAATACGCAAAATCACACAAGGATCTCAGGGTATGAATCTGTATTCAAACACTAGTTACACTGCGTACTTGCAGGCACGCACTATTGCGAGTTTCACACTAGCAACACACAATGTTTCAGAGTCTTTGCTTCTCCTCGAGCCTCCACTGATCTTCCCACGAGGTGAATTAGCGATGTGTGATATTTTCTCTGTTGCAACCAATACAGGCGACAATCTCCAATGGAATAGCAACTCCAACACAGGCTCTGGTACGGGTTCACACGAATTCACTTTTCTGTCACCGGTCTACACTCACTTCCATCGATCTCAGAGGTTCTCAATGCTCCACAACAACCACAAACAAGAATTCCACTAACAGTTTCTAGCACATGCTTCAACGCCCCAACACTTGGCTCTGCGCTTCCTCTATCTCGCAGTCCTCACAGTACCAATCTCACCCTCGCAATCTCAGCTCCACAGGCTCCCCTGCATAACACTTCAGGTGACACAGAGCTTGATTTAAATGACTTCGATAAGACTTGAGTCTGGTTGGCACTTTAAAATGGGCGGGAAGGCGTTTGCAGGACCTTCAAGCATGGCCTATTATCAAATTCTCATGCGCTCCTCGAAATTTCTTGAAGTGCACACTCAACTTTCAACTGCAACAACTGGATCCAAATTCTTCCACAAGTCTGCACTATAGGCATCTCTTCCCTTCTACGCATGCATCTTCGCATACATCACTACTCAACAATTACTCCACACAATGTTCTCACAAGTTTCACAAATGTCAGGCTCTGATACCAAATGATGCAGCCATATGGCCGCAAAACCCAAATTGATGCAGACCTAAGACTGAGTCTGCTCAATCCCAGGATTTCATTCTTTCACATCTCCTTCTAAACTAACATGATTAAATGGGAATTTAAAATTGCAACACAAATCCTAAGAGTTGCCTCTTACTAATCAGAAGCATCGACCTCTATCAAAGTATAAATCACAAGCGATAGGTTTTTGAAATCTGAATCATCCACATGATTCACCACCAGATACACATCCTTCATCCTCTGTTGTCATTTGTTCCATATAGTGAACTTCCTTCAGCATTGAGCCTTTGATGATCTGCAGAACAAATTGGATTCTGGAAATTTAACTTTGCAATTATGCACATATTCTTCTGTTCAAAATGCGTTATCTCAACAGAGCGCAGTTAAATCCCTTTATCTATGTTCTCGTCTCCTTTCTTTCTTGCCCTCTCTCATGTGTAGTCTAGGCAACAGATTTCCTGGACAACTCTCTATCAAATTGCAATTGATGTATTTATCCTTTATGGATTTTAAATGGCGATTAGATAACAATTTTTCGGTAGTGGGTTCTCCAACCTCATGTTTCCAAACATCAATCCATGTCCATGCAACAACAAATCCTCACACTATGCTTTGTTCCTTCACATAGTGTTACTCTCCACGCATCTTACACAACAACCCACTCTGACAATATAACTTGGACAACTCCCAATGGATGGCATTCACATGCACCACGATTCAACGACACAATTCTTTATGTTTCACTCATTTCCTCATGCAGTCCAACTGTGAGCATACAAATCCAATGCTTACAATCCAATTCACATGGCTCTGAATTCTTTGCTTTCATTCACAGTAACATCCAACTCCACAATATTTCATAATTGTATAACACAAATTCAAATACTCAGCAAGTTCACATGACTTTCAACACAACACGACTTCTGCTCGAACACATAGATTATTTAACTCTCAGGCACCCTGTATTTTTGTATTCTTTCATTATATAACAGAATATATTTACATAGGCTAATAGTCATATTCGTAAGGCCCAATTTATAGCCCTGGGCCAACCTCTCGAATGCTTCAAATGTTTACAATATATACAAAGAGAAATCTGAACTAATTTCAGTTCAGATCCAACAATCTCTCAATCTCTCCTAAAGCTTCTCCCAGTTCCATTCTTTACTCAACCAAAATCCTATATTAGACCTCTAGATCCCTAAAATCCTTATGAGATCTCAACTAGCCTAAATCTCTCATGTCCTCCTACATTCGAGAACATTTACAAATATTCCTCACAATATTTAATTAAATCCTATTCTAAATCACTCAAAACATTGAAAATTACATTAATTAAATACTTAGGGAACCAACTCCCTTGAAAACACATGACCCCCTAGATTCTACTAAATGTATAAAACTTGGAACCATGATACTCCTGCATCAGAAAATCAGCCTCCTGAAGAATTCGACCCTAGAAAAACTCAACCTCCACCACCAACAAATCGGCCCTCTCTTTTCCTACTTGTATGACCCCTGCCCATTCAAGAAAATTGACCCACTGGATAAATTAGCCTCTCCACAACTCGACCTCCTTTGCACTTCAGCTACTCGACATCTCGATTTCCTGAACTCAACTTCCTGGAAATACTCCCAAAATTTCCCTACACTCTTTGTACCTTCTCTTTAGTCTAGTTGAGCCAATCACTCTAGAGGAGTAGTGAATCCATATTTCTTTTACAATTGTTATTTTTTATGCCAGTTAAGATCACTTATAAAACAGAACACAAAATGAACAATTATAAGGATTAATGATTTTATTAACAAGAAATTGGTGAGGACTCCAATCCTCATTACAACGAATCACAAGCTCTAACTTGTACAACAATTTATTCTAGGGCTGCAACCCTAAGGAAACCAATCCCAAAGGCAAATCAATAAAGAAAAATTGTAGGCCTCCAACTGTAGGTGAAGACAACAATCTTCAATCCACCAGGCTCCAACCTCTATCTTCCACAAGGCTCCAACTTTGTCTTCTTGAGGACTCCTATCCTCTAGGGCTCCAACCCACTACTTCAGATCTTCAATATGGATTCAACGATTCTTCAAGGATTCCAATGTCTTCTGCAACAAGCCTTGGCAGTATCTTCAATTTTTCCTTTAACAATGCCCTCGCTTAGCTCATCAATGACAACTTTATCAACCACAAAACGTGTCTTCACAAATCTTCATGATACCCAAGCAACTTCCTTCAAGGTCACTTCATGAGGGCTACAAGGTCAACAATGTCTCCAAGATTATCTCCAAGATCCGCTTCTACAAGTGTCTTCAAGAGTTTTGACAAATCTTCAATTGTATTCTAGTAGTTCTCCAATAATGGTTCAACAAAACTTCTTCACAAAGTATTTGCTTTAATATACTTCAAGTGTGTCCTCAACAAGATGCCTACACTAGATCTTCAAGATGTATTAGCCACACTTTTGTTTCCTCAATGCCACATGATCAAAGGAACTTCAAGCTTCCCTGCTTCAAATGATGACTATTGTAATCTTCAAGGATCTTTCTTCAACAAGTCTCCACAAGAGTTAATTAACTTCTCCAAAGTATGCTTCAAAATATGGTTCCAGTCTTCACAATGTCTACCTAACGCTGCTTTATTTGTACTTTACCAAGTCTTCAATGACTCTTCAATAGGTAAACTAACAAGATCCTTCAACATTCTTCCAATAAGACTTCAATGGGTCTTCAATAGTTCCTCTATGTGTTCCTACAAAACTTCTTCACAAAGTATTTGCTTTAATATACTTCAAGTGTGTCCTCAACAAGATGCCTACACTAGATCTTCAAGATGTATTAGCCAAACTTTTGCTTCCTCAATGCCACATGATCAAAGGAACTTCAAGCTTCCCTGCTTCAAATGATGACTATTGTAATCTTCTAGGATCTTTCTTCAACAAGTCTGCACAAGAGTTAATTAACTTCTCCAAAGTATGCTTCAAAGTCTAGCTCCAATCTTCACAATGTCTACCTAACGCTGCTTTATTTGTACTTTACCAAGTCTTCAATGCCTCTTCAATAGGTAAACTAACAAGATCCTTCAACATCATTCCAATAAGAGTTCAATGGGTCTTCAATAGTTCCTCTATGTGTTGCTACAAAACTGCTCAAGGAGGTCTTCAATAAAATTGCTTCAACAAGAATATGCTTAAAAAATGATTGTCCTTAGCCAATTCAGATCTGCTACAAGTGACCTACAATGAGTTGCTTTGAACCTTCAAATTTCTCCAAAACAACCTTCAAAAAGTGCCCCCAGGCCTGCTACAAAAAATGCCTTCGTGGCAACCCCAAACTTTGCTTCAATAAGGCTTCAAATCAACCCCAGTATTGACTACAAATTTGCTTTAAAAAATACTTTCAAAACCTCCTCCAAAATTGATGACTTTAGGTTGCTTCAAGATTGTAATGTCCCCTAATAATAATAAGTAGTATAATATAATATAATATTAAAATATAAGTAAAGAAATAATAAACAATAAAGAAAAGATAATAATAGTAAATATATAATAAATAATGAAGAAATATAATAATAACAAATAAATAAAATAATAAAGTTCTAAATAAATATATATAAAAGTAAAATAATAAAATAGTAAGTAAAGTTAACAAAAAGTAAAATAAAATAAAAAAGAGTTAATTAAAAGAACTATAAAAATAGTAAAAATAAGTAAAGTGATCAATAAGTAAAAATGAATAAAATAAGAAATAAATAGATAAAGAGCAAATTTAACTTAAGTAAAACTTAAATAAATTAAAAAAAAAAAAGTTTCATGTTGACACATGAAATGTGTGCATACGGTTCTCCTTCCAATGTTTGGTCTATTTAATAGACATTAAGGATGATGAGAGATCATTCCATCATCTATTCTCTTGGGAGAAAAGTGTTGTGAAACAAAGAATTCCCTGGCAGTAGTACATTGATTGAGGGCTCGGGAGTGGCTAGTTGCAGAAAGATTATGTGTCACTGAGCCTACGGTTGGGTGGAGAGTCGTCCCCAAAACTTTGTTGTGGTTAGCAAGATTCAAACAACGCTCGACTCTAAATTTACAAGTAAGGAATATCATCGCTGCAGGTAAATTGTCTTTGCTCTTATTTCTCGAATATTCTATGCTAATTAGTTGAATAGAGGTGTGTTGATTGTAAATCGCATAATTGATCTAATTAGTTGCATGTTTTAATTTCGAGGTTGTTACATATGGTATCAGAGCACAGGCTCCAACCCATTACGGCCTCTAGGATTTCTTCAATATGAAACCATTGGAATTTAAAAAATGGCAATATGTGAGTATAATAAAAAAAAATTGATATAAAAATAAAAAATATGTTAATAAATTATTTTGATAGTTTTATTTTAAGAATAATATATATATATTTCATTAATAAAATACATGTTGACTTAATTAACAATTCTACATGTTGACTTAATTAACAATTCTATTGCACCTCGGAATTACCTTATTCTAAGATTGATTAATATTTTTTTTTAAATATAATAAATAATTATATATATTGAATATCATACCCGTTTTCATGTTTTATTATATATATTGAATATCATACCTGTTTTTATGTAAGTTTATGTTTTTTTTCTACTTGAAAACAACAATAATAATATGTTTAAAATATACTTAATTAATTTACATTATGGGGAAAAGACTGAAAGTGGTCATGGAGGTTAAGATTTACATTAGGGAAAAAAGACTGAAAGTGGTCATGGAGGTTAAGATTGAGTGTTCAAAATAAAGTTTAAGTAATTCATGCTGAGCTTTAATTCAACGGAGTTCCCATTTCCATATAGCCAAAATTTATCAAATTGGAGATTTAATGTATTATGGTGATTCGAACACGGGCTTCCTTCCATGACGAGATTTAGGAGGCTGCGGTATCGGGGTCAATGTCTTTTATAAAAAATTAAAAATAAAAAATAAAAAAAAAATACACCCAAAAAAAGACAAAATCAGAAAATCTAGATTTCCATGAGCATACTCTATTTTCTCCACCTCTGCTTCTTGTTGAGCTCGATTTCTGCTATGCGATCAACAAAATTCATAGCGACTGGATGTTTGGGGTTTTGAAGCCTCGTTTCTCTGGGTAAGAACATATCTTTTATTTTGTGTGAATGAAGAAGGAAGCCTTTGAGATTGTGAAGATTGACGCAGAAGCATGGGATTGAAGGATATGAATCTGGTTTCGACAGAGGATAGAAACTATTCTAAATTCCAGGCAAGTCTGTTGCCAACCACTTGTGCTCAACATGTCTACCGGGCCAACTGTTTACAACACTGTTGCGCACCGTCGGTGGTAAATTGGAGGCGAGGAGATTCGGGACCAAAATGGTTTCGTTGAACTGGATAGCAATGGCACAACTTTAATTATATATACATACATACATTCATGTTGCTCTCAAATCACGTGTAGGGCCACAAGTCAGTGATCGTCTAATCATAACATCTGTATGGTTTATTATACAATTACATAATATGGATTATGAAAAATAAATAAAAATTGGGAAAACAAAATCATACAAGGAATAGTTACCCGATAGTTTGATTTCAAAATATATTATAATGTCTTTATTATAAAAATTGGTTTATTTTTTAAAGGAGTTGTCTATAATGCGATTTTTTGAAGATTCTGGTGATGGAATCCGTCGGAAGAATTGAGGTCAAATCTTGATTTCTTGTAGTTAAAATGGTTTTTTAACTGCATATTTGGATTCAGCACCCTGAAAAACCCCTGGGACGGTTTCATTGTGCAGAAACTAGCTATCAAACTTGCGATTCCAATAATTCCTGCCGGATTTCGACCGGAAAAATCCGCCGGAAAGGCTTTCAAAAAGTAGCGTTATAGACAACTGCTTTTTTAAATATTAAAAAAATTAATTTAATTTTCATTAAATATATATGATATTATTAAATATTTTTTAATATAAATAGTATAGTAAATTTTATTTGGATAATGGAGTAAGGATGTTATATAAATTAATTCATAAAATCTTTTTAAATATAAATAATATAATTAATTTTGTCTGGATAAATAGAGATGGTTTAAATTTTTTATAAATTTTGATGTTTTATGTTTAGAAATTAAAACGTACTATTTATATATTTTTATATTTAAAATTATTTTGATATTTTTCACGATAATATGCGCTGAGCGTACCTCTTTCTAGAGTGCGTAGCACAAAATAAACTGTGGTTTGTACAAACGATGTGCATTCTTGGGTTGTCCTCGTTAATTATTTTTTCTTTCTTAATTATAAATAAATAAAAATGTTGCTTTTCATGTGATTATGTTTTGTATTTGCGTTTTAAATATAACATTGAAGATGTTTTGTATTTGCGTTTTAAATATAACATTGAAGTTGTTTTTTATTGAGTATCATAGATTACAATTTTTTTTAATATAAAAATTCAAATTTGGTTGAGGTGTTATTATTTATTTATATTTTTTTAAATATTATGAAGTTATTATTTGAGTGGAGATGAAAATATTTGAATAAGAAATGAAAAATGAAATATTCATGTAAAGGTTTTTATGTGCTTAATGTATTTAATGTACATTTTGTAATAAATATAAATATGGATTTCAGAGTTATTATAATAGGAGTTTAGTTTGAATTTAGTTTATTGTAAAGTTTTATGATAAAATTTGATATAGAAAAGAATGAAACTCATAAACTAAATAGTTTATGATATGATATGAGTTGGATTGTGGTTTTGAAGTAATGCTTTAAATGAAGGATTGATTTACACAGAATTATTAATGGATTCGGTTCAAGGGGTGTGAAGTTAATGGTAGTGGATTGGAATTTTAATTTTAAATTTTGATGGCTAGTTTAAGGGTTGTGTTATTAGTAAGAAATAATATTTATTAGATTTTTGCTAATATTCTCGAAAAATGTAGTTTCCTTTACGAAATAATCATATATGACATGAATGTGACCTATAGATGTATATGAATAATTGAGGAGAATGGTGTTTATGAAACCATTGTGAAAAATTAAGATGTATTGATGTAATAAGAGCATATTACTAGGGTATATTAAAAGTGAATGGGGTAGAATGCTACAATGGGACATGTGACAAAAAGTTAAATCTTAATTTAATTAATGTAAGTGGCAATAAGGTAAGTCTTGGAGTCGGATTCTATGACTTGTACAACCCATTATAATGTAAAAACAGGGAATTGGACATGGTTTGGATGAGAGGTAATGATGTATATGTGGTGCTTATTTATTTATTTGTTATGATAATGATATTGAATGCTCAAGATGGATATGATATGCATATGGATCATGATGTTATGATGTGATGTATAGTGATACGTGGTTCATTTATTATGTGATGTGATGATATCTCTTTGATGTTGATATGTAGATGTTATAACTTAGGAGGATATTATGTTGTGAAGCATGTGGTAATTGTATGTAGATTTATGACATGCAAAATTTTGTGATAACAATGATGTTATATTATGATGATGATATGTAAAGAGTTGGCATGTGGATTATTTCTACAATACTATGATGATAACTAATGCATTGGTTTCATGTTGAGATGTGGTGATTGACAGGAAATCCATGAATGGCTGACAAGGCCGGTTTATTTGATGATCTCGTGGGAGCCCATACCTGCGAGGGAAAATATGTAACACCATATGAGTTGGGGACAAACTCAATCAACACTACATATGCCAGTGGTTCCTTTGTCTTGTATAGCTCTTGATGGGTAGTTCTTGAGGGGCTATGGGACCTTCTTGAGGAGGCCAAGTGCCTTATGTTATAGGCTAGGTGCCTATTATTGGATTGGGATGCCGAAGTCTGGTGGGGGTGTAAGGACTTCGATGCCTGGGGCTATGCACCTTAGTAGGTGTGGAGGGAGTGGGCCAGCCTTGTGAAATGCCTGGAGTAATTGAGTACCGTACCGGATGCCTGCCTTGGGGCAGATGAGGTCTAAGTCGGGCGCGAGCCTTGGGGCTAGCCTAGATTAGGATACAGACCGATGAGACTTATGCCTGGTTCCGGAAGTGGAAAAAAGGACAGAGATTCCTTGAGATTTCATGGGTGTTGTGAAAACTTTCAATGCATGTTGGTTATACTAGTTCAACAGAGAGTGTAGGCAAACATGAAGTAATAAATAAATAAATAAATAAAATGTTAAATGATTCAATTTAACTTCAGGACGAAGTTCCTTAAAGAGGGGGAGTATGTAATGTCCCCTAATAATAATAATAATAATAAATAATATAATATAATATTAAAATATAGGCAAATAAATAATAAACAATAAAGAAAAGATAATAATAGTAAATAGATAATAAATAATGAAGAAATATAATAATAATAAATAAATAAAATAGTAAAGTTCTAAATAAGTATATATAAAAATAAAATATAAAATAATAAGTAAAGTTAACAAAAAGTAAAATAAAATAAGAAAGAGTTCACTAAAAGAACTATAAAAATAGTAAAGATAAGTAAAGTTATCAAAAAGTAAAAGTGAATAAAATAAGAAATAAATAAATTAAGAGAAAATTTAACTTAAGTAAAACTTAAAATAAATAAAGTTGCATGTTGACACATGAAATGTGTGCATGCATTTCCCCTTCCAATGTTTGGTCTATTTAATAGACGGTGAAGAAGATGAGAGATCATTCCATCATTCATTCTCTTGGGTGTTGTGAGACAAAGGATTCCCTGGCAGTGGTACGTTGATAGAGGGCTCGGGGGTGGCCAGTTGTAGAAAGATTATATGCAACTAAGCCTACAGTTGGGTGGAGAGTCATCCCCAAAACTTTGTTGTGGTTAGCAAGATTCAAACAAAACTCAACTCCGAATTTACATGTAAGGAATATCATCGTTGCAGGTAAGTCGCTTTTGCTTCTATTTCTTGAAAATTCTATTAGCTGAATAGAGGTGTGTTGATTGTAAATCACATAATTGATCTAATTAGTTGCATGTTTTAGTTTCGGGGTTGTTACAAAGACTGCCTTTGAAACAACTCAATGACTGCTCTAAGTGTGTGTCCTTCTCTTCACAGAAAGGCTAACAATACAGTTGCAAAAGAGCCTAGATCACTGTTGTGAAAGGGTCGAGTTTCAAGTCTTATGAGACTTGAGTTTTAGAGCTAAAGAGGGGCCAAAAATCAGATATTAAAGAGGGCCAAATTGCAGAAATTATAAACGACTAAATTTGCAGACATTAAAAAAGGTCGAAATTCAGAGTTTAATGCACAGAAAATCCTTTAATAAATTTGTCCTTTCTTGTCTCCCTATTCTGCAATTTCCTTTCTTTTGTCTCCTTGTTCTGCACTATATCTCTACCTCTATTTTAGAAATCAGCCAAGCCGACCGAGCCATACCCCTGGCCGATTTCTTACCAAACCGACCGAGCCGGTCACCGACTCAGCCAATTCGGTAACAAACCAGCCGACTCAACCGAGCCCGAGCTAAACTGACCAGTGCAGCGAGCGACGCCCAAACACGCCCAGCGTTGCCTTTCGGGAGAGAAAACAGACCCCAAACTTGATTATAATTTGGTTTTAGGTTATCTTGCAGGTCATTTACCTCTCC
The DNA here is from genome assembly GCA_031772625.1 of Pinus tabuliformis. Classification (NCBI taxonomy): domain Eukaryota; kingdom Viridiplantae; phylum Streptophyta; class Pinopsida; order Pinales; family Pinaceae; genus Pinus; species Pinus tabuliformis. The sequence goes on along the minus strand of CM062818.1, from coordinate 1,528,399,952 downwards.
TGGGCCTATAAAAGCTACCCAACCACCTCACATTTCCTCAAAACTATCCCATTGCATTTATGTGAGAATTTTTGAGGAGTTTGTAAACAGTTGAGTTTGTTTTTGGAGCAATAGTGAGGAGTCTTAGGCAATCATTGGAGCAGCAATGAGGAGCTTCTTCGGCAACCATTGGAGCAACATTGAGGAGTTGGTTTGTTGGAGCAGCATTGAGGAGGCAGTTTGTGCCTAAAGGTTTTTCTTTTCCACTTCTAAAATCTGTCTTTGCTTGTCTGTTTTTTTTGCCAGTCTGGAAATTGAAAAGAGTACTTTTTGTAAGAGAAATGAACATTGAAGCATTGTATTTTGTTTTGTTTTCACTTTCAGATGTTTTCCTTTCATTTCCAAGTCCAAATATCAGAAAATGGCTCCTAGAATGAAAGATGTTGCTTGGGCATATGCTGAGATGATTGATAAACAAATGCATTGCAAATTTTGTCATTGAAAAATTAAGGGAGGTGGAGGGGGCATTCATAGGCTGAAACAACACTTGGCTGGTGTTAGAAGCCAAATTACTCCATCTAAAACACCATCAAAACAAATTGGGGAGATTATGAAGGAGTTGCTAGATAAATTTGAGAAGTTTGAGGAAGAAAAAGCTAGGAAAAAAACAATAGAGGCTGAAATTGGGAGGAAGAGGAGTATAAAACACATGATGGTTGCCAACCTCAATTTTGATTATGAGGGCTCTTCCTTTATCCCTTGCACTGATGCATCCAACCCCTTTCGCTATGGTCCTCCCTCCTTGCAGTCTATTCAAGAAAAGGGTAAGGGTAAAATGAAAAAGAAGGTTGATATCAAAAGTTATTTCACATCCTCCTCTCCCTCTGATAGTGCACATGGTCCTCAAGCTAACAGAAGTCATATGCAGCCCACTTTAGATGACCATTGGAAGAAAGAATTGAGAGAGACTGTCTGTTATTACATAGCTAAATGGTGGTATGATGTTGATATCCCCTTCAATGCTTCTCGTTCACCATATTATGAACCTATGTTTGATGCTATATTCGCTGCTGGAAAGGGCTTCAAAGGCCCTACTATGCATGAGTTAAGGGGATCTCTTTTGCAAAAAGAAGTTTCGTCCATTGATGAATATTTGAAAGATTTCAAAATCTCATGGGCAAAAACAGGATGTACTATCATGTCAAATGGATGGACTAATCAAAGGAATTGTACCATCATAAACTTTCTTATCTTTTGCCCACACAGAACCATGTTTCTAAAATCAGTTGATGCATCTAATAGGGTGAAAGATGCACACTTGTTGTTTCAGCTTTTGGATGAGGTTGTTGAAGAGGTGGGGGTGGCTAATGTTGTTCAAATCATCACAGATAATGCCTCTAACTATGTTCTTGCTAGTAAAATGTTAGAGGAAAAACACAAAACCATCTTTTGGACCCCATGTGTTGCACATTACATAGACCTCGTGCTTGAGGACATTGGCAAAATAAATTGGGTCAAGAACACTGTAGAGCATGCCAAAAGCATAATAAAATATATCTACAATCACTCATGGATTTTGAGCTTGATGAGGAAACACACATGGGGCAGCGATATTATTAGGCTTACCATCACTAGATTTGCAACTCATTTTTTGACATTGCAATCTATGCTTTCCCAACATAGAAACTCACAAAGGGTGTTTTCCAGCGAGGAATGAAATGAATGTTAATGGTCTCGCAAATAGAATGGCAAAGACGTAACAAAGAAAGTTAATAACAAAATATTTTGGAAAAAGGTAGCAGAGATTGTGAAGGTTGTTGAGCCACTGATTAAGGCGTTGCGGTTGGTGGATGGGGAAAGATTGGCTATGGGCTTCATTTATGAGGCTATGGATCAAGCAAAGGAGAAAATAAAGGCAGTATACAAAGATAGAGTGCCTAAGTATGGGCCCATTTGGGAAATCATTGATCAAAGATGGAACAATCAACTCCATCGCCCTATACATGCATCCGGGTTTTTTTTTAACCCAAGGTATCATTATAAAGCTCTGGAGGTAGAAGCTTTTGACTGGGGAGGTTAGAGATGAATTGATTGACTGCATTGACCATATGGTCCATAAGGAGAGTGATCAGCTGGAGATACACCGTCAGATCACTTGTTTCAGCAGAGCGACAGGTACTTTTGGCAAGAACCTTGCAAGGATTGCAAGGGAAGCAGATGAGCTAGGTAAACAAAAATTTCAATTTTCAAATTCTTATTTTGTGAAATTGTTTATAATTTGAAAGTTGGATATAATTTGTTGAGCTAACTCAACACACTATTATGTTTTTTGCAACATAATGGTGGGAGGCTTTTGGTAGCCATTGCCCTCAATTGCAGAAGTTTGCAATCCCTATTTTGAGTCAAACTTGCAGTGCTACTAGGTGTGAGCGCAATTGGTCTATGTTTGAGAGGATTCACACGAAGAAGAGAAACCGTTGGGGAAAAAAATGGTTAAATGATCTAGCCTATGTCCAATACAACCTCCGACTAAGATGCAACCAATTGTTGAACAAAAGACCCGATACAGATCCCATTGTGTTGGAAGATATTGATCCAACATCAGATTGGGTAGTGGAGAGTCATCCAGCAGAGTTTGACTCTAATGAGGATATTGGTCTTGATTTGAATTTAGAGATGGAGGCATTAGTTGAACATGATGTTCAATTGAATGCAAATCCACTTGTACCATGCCCAGCCCCAAGTCCTCCAGTTGCAAGAACTTCCTCTACTCAGCCACGATGAAAGCGCATATCTTTTTTATCTCAACGTGCAGTTGTTGCGCCTGCTAGTTCTACTACTTCTACAGTTGCAGTTGGAGATGGTGATGAGGAGGAGCTATGGGTTTCCCTGTCTAACTCTGATTCAGAGTCTGAGCAAGATGATGTTGGCTTCTCTAGCAATAGCTAGTAGTACTAGTGACTAGTGATGTTTTACAGTTTACTTTTGTTGTAGAGGCCATTTAGAGCCTCCTTGGTTATGTGTATTTGTTTTGATCTTTATATCATGTATGTATTGGACAGTGCACCGGGTGCCATTTTGATATAATGGATATATTCATGAGCCTACTTTGATCATATGTTGACTTCTCTCTATATTCTAATGCTTTGTGTTTGGAAACATGAATGAAATCTTTAAAATTATGTTTTTTCATAAAAAAATAAATATTTAATGTATTTTTTACAACGACCTAGTCATTGAAATCAAACCAGCCGAGTTGATACCGAGTCAGGGTCGGAGTCCGAGCCGGCCCTCGGCCAGTTCCGAACCCGAGTCGGAGTTTTAAAACATGATTCTCTACTTGTTTCAACTCAAATTCAACCTTGATCGAACTGCTTAGACTTGTATTTATAGTTGTTTCAACATTTGATGCAGGGACACATCTATTGAAGGGTCACATGAGCCTACATGTGGGCCTACTTATGTAGGCTTGTCAATTTTTATTTTGACCATTTCTCCAATTTTAAAAACTTAATTTCTCTTCAACAATAGGGAGTTTGGGGGCATGTAGATACTCAATGGAAAGCTACAAATCTCCTCTATAAGTTGATGTAGTCATCCCTTCAAGATATGACCTCTAATGGTGGCAATTTAATTTTTTTTATCATATGCACTTTTTATAACAGTCCTATTAAGGAATTTATTTTTAGGGAATAAGGACATTAATTGAACTAGGGTTTTTCATGCATGGATTTAGGATTTCAATAGATGTTCTTCAAGGTATTGTTATAGCATCTAGGGTTTCTTCAATATTGTTAGGGCATCATCAAGAATAAAGGTTACAAGGACAAGGGCATAAAGAGAAACTTCAATAAGGTTTCTTATTTAGACCAACTTCAATAAGATTAGGGCTAGGGTTAGAGTTTGCACTTTTAGAATTATTAAAAACCATTAGGGTTTTCACTTAGGGTTAGGGTTTTGTTATCTTCAACAATGCTCCAATGTATTAACATCATTAACAACTTTGTCCAACAATCTCCCCCTTTGTCATTGATGGCAATACTCTCCACCTTTCAACATTCTCTCCCCCTTTGACATCAATGGCTAATGGGTTGTTTGTCTGACAATGTCTTTCCATCAAGCGCTCCCCCTATCATGTTGTTCGCCTTATCTTTATCAAGAACAGTTACCACTGACAACGTGTTGCTTTCTTTGTCATCATACTATATTTGTTGTGCTTACTCCCCTTGTCATAGTGCTTAACTTGTAAGACAATTTTTAAGTAACCATTATTTTGACCTGTGCTCCCCCTAACAGTATGCATGATCTTCTTATGATGCTCTTCAGCTGATCAACAACAAGTTTGATGCTTTGAGCATTCAAGGAACATTCAATATGTTCTTTTTCTGGTGCAACCTGCTTCCTTCAAATTGTTAACGACTCTTCAAATTGTTTAGGAACCCACTTCAATTTGCAGTCTCGAGCTATATGTCCAGCATTATGGCATTCGAAGCATTTTGTTTTGTATATGAATGATGGAGCATAATTTTTGTAGGTGTGTACATTGGGGTATCTCCTTGCACCTTTACTTTTGACGAACTAATTGGAGTCCTCATATATGTCTTTGTTATATGCCCTGCAATCCTTTGCCATATGCCCAAAATTTGAACAAGAGTAACAATAACCAAAAAATATACTTTGGTACCTAGAAGATGGAGATTGCCTTGATGTACTTCTAAAGTCATTTTGCCTTAAGATCCTTTGATCATATTTATTGCCTCTTACATTCTTGACACCATTTGCATATCTTCTTGGAGTAGGGTTTCTTCCAATGTCATCTTGACTCTTCTCCTTGCTTCTACTGGAACTGGGGGTGTTATCATCACTTTTATGCTTCTCCACATCCTTGTTATTTGGTGCATTAGGGTTTGCATTAATTTTTCTAGAGGGCTCACCTGCATAACTAAGACCAAATTTATCAAGGGGGGATCTTTGATGACTTAGGATGTCATCCAAGGTTTGTGAACTCCTTAGATTCTTATTCAGCTGATCAACTTTTTTTTTTAGGGTAATAATTTCTTCCTTCATCTTCTCACATTCTTCATCCCTCTTTGCTAGTTGGTTCTCCATTTCTTCCTTCATCCTTGTTGCTTCACATGTTTGGGCCTTGAGAGAGGTGACATTTGATTTCAATTTGAAGATTTCTTCATCTTTTTCTTCAAGTTGGTATGCCATGGCATTCCTTTCCTTTTTTGCTTCACCAACTTGTCCTTCCAGGAGGGCCAAACCTTCCATCACTATTTCAGCTCCTTGTGCTTGTTTCTTTGCTTCTTCCAGCTGAGTTTTAAGAGAGGAAACCTCTTCTTTATATTGACAAATTTTTGCTTCAACTTTGTTCAATTCCTTAGATCTTAGATCAAGATGGTTTGTCAAACTGCCTTCCCTTTTCTTTGCTTCCTTTAGTTGGTTTGTCAAGTAGGTTACTTCTTCATTTCAGATCTTCTCCATTTGATGCAATTCCTTGAGATTTTTAGATCTTTCTTCCTCTTCAAGTTTTAAGTGAGCAACTTCTTCTTTTGATTTGTTGAGATCATGATCAGCATCTTGTACCTACTTCTTGAGCTCCTCATTTTCTTTCTTTAGCCTTTTTATTTCTTCTAGGGAAACTACAAGCTTCACCTTGAGGTCTTCTTTGAAGTTTTCTTCATCTTCTAGGTCTTCATTGCTCTTGGTGTCTTCAACTTTGCTTTCAGCTATATTTTCTGGTTTTGGATCATCCTTATGCTCTTGGCTATCATCATTTGAGGTTATGAGCAAAATTTCTTTTGAATGAAGATCTTGAAGATTTTCCCAAAGCTCTTTTGTTAATGAACATTTATCTACTTTGACCTTTATATGATTTGGAAGGCCACTCAAGATTTCCTTAATTGCTCTTGCATTAAATTCCTTGGATTCATCTTCCATTATGCTTCCGATAACCACAGATTCCCATACTTCAAAACCTTGAGCCATAAAAAAGAATTTCATTCTACCTTTCCACACTTCAAAATTTGTTCCATTCAACATGGGAGCTTTGTCAACCTAGCTTTCATCTAAATTCTTGACTGAGGAAGAGACATCTTCAGAAGGTTTGGAGCCTTTCTTCCTTGACCTTGCCATTTGTGTTCTAAGGATCTACCTTCCAGCTGTTATGCTGAGATTGAAGGTACCGGCTCTGATTCCAATTGTTGGAAATACAGAGAGGGGGCATGAATCACTATTTCTTTCACAATTTGTTATATTTTATGCCAGTTAAGATCACTTTTAAAACAGAACACAAAATGAACAATTCTAAAGATAAATAATTTAATTAACAAGAAATTGGTGAGGACTCCAATCCTCTTCACAATGAATCACAAGCTCCAACTTGTACAACAATTTATTCTAGGGCTCCAACCCTCAGACACCAATACTAAAGCCAAATCAATAAAGAAAAATTGGAGGGCTCCAATAATGCTTCAACAAAACTTCTTCACAAAACTTCTAGTAGTTCTCCAATAATGCTTCAACAAAACTTCTTCACAAAGTATTTGCTTTAATATACTTCAAGTGTGTCCTCCACAAGATGCCTACACCAGATTGTCAAGATGTAGCAGCCACACTTTTGTTTCCTCAATGCCACATGATCAAAGGCACTTCAAGCTTTCCTGCTTCAAATGATGACTATTGGAATATCCAAGGATCTTGCTTCAACAAGTCTGCACAAGAGTTAATTAACTTCTCCAAAGTATGCTTCAAAGTCTGGTTCCAGTCTACATAAAGTCTACCTAACACTGCTTTATCTGTACTTTACCAAGTCTTCAATGCCTCTTCAATAGGTCAACTAACAAGATCCTTCAACATGCTGCCAATAAGACTTTAATGGGTCTTCAAAAGTTCCTCTATGTGATGCTACAAAACGGCTCAAGGAGGTCTTCAATAAAACTGCTTCAACAAGAATATGCTTAAAAAATGATTGTCCCTAGCCAATTCAGATCTGCTACAAGTGACCTACAGTGAGCTGCTTCGAACCTTCTAATTTGCTCCAAAACAGCCTTCAAAAAGTGCCCCCAGGCCTGCTACAAAAAATGCCTTTGTGGCAACCCCAAACTTTGCTTCAATAAGGCTTCAAGTCAGCCCCAGTACTGACTTCAAATTTGCTTCAAACAAAACTTTCAAAGTCTCCTCCAAAATTGGTGACTTCAGGACTCTTCAGGACTGCCTTTAAAACAGCTCAATGACTGCTCGAAGTCTGCTTCCTTGTCTTCACAGAAAGGCTAACAATACAACTGCAAAAGAGCCTAGATTACTGCTGTGAAAGGGCTGAGTTTCAGACCTTAAGAGAGCTGAGTTTTAGAGCTAAAGAGGGGCCAAAAATAAGAGATTACAGATGGCCAAATTGCAAAAATTACATAGGGCCGAATATACATACATTGCAGATGTCAAAATTCAGAGTTCAATGCACATAAAATCCTTTAATAAATTCGTCCTTTCTTGTCTCCCTGTTCTGCAATTTCTTCTTTTTTTTGTCTCCTTGTTCTGCACTATATCTTTGCTTGTCTCAACCGGAATTCAGCCTTGATCGAACTGCCCAGACTTGTATTTATAGTTCTCTCAACATGTAATGAAGGGGCACGTCTATTGAAGCATCACGTGAGCCTACATGTGAGCCTACTTATGTAGGCTTGTCAATTTTAATTTTGACAATTTCTCCAATTTTAAAAAATTAATTTCTCTTCAATGGTAGGGAGTTTGGGGGCATGTAGATACTCATTGGAAAGCTACAAATCTCATCTATAAGCTGATGTAGTCATCCTTTCAAGATATGACCTCTAATGGTGGCAATTTATTTTTTTTTATCATATGCACTTTTTTCATAACAGTCCCATTAAGGAATTTCTTTTTATGGAATAAGGGCATTAATTGAATTAGGGTTTTTCATGCATGGATTTAGGATTTCAATAGATGTTCTTCAAGGTCTTGTTATAGCATCTAGGGTTTCTTCAATATTGTTAGGGAATCATTAATGTTAGGGCATCATCAAGAATAAAGGTTCCAAGGACAAGGGCATAAAGAGAAGCTTCAATAAGGTTTCTTATTTAGGGCAATTTCAATAAGATCAAGGCTAGGGTTAGAGTTTGCACTTTTAGAATTATTAACAACCATTAGGGTTTGTACTTAAGGTTAGGGTTTTGTTATCTTCAACAATGCTCCAACGTATTGGCATCAATGACAACTTTGTCCAACATCATTAACCCAAATTCCTAACCCTAATCTCCTAAGTGATTGATGGTCGAGATTAGATCTCGCTTGACTTGTGATTGATGGTCGAGATTAGATCTCGTTTGACTTGTGATTGATGGTCAAGATTAGATCTCGCGTCACTTGAGATCAATGGTTGAGCTCATATCTAAGTCACTTAAATAATTAAAGTATTTATCCTTGGTAGTTTCGTTTAATAGTCCACAGTAATTATTGTACTTTTCCAAAGGTAGACTTAGGAAAGAAACCATAAATCACCTACTCGACCAAGCAAGCACCTAAAGAGGCAAACAACCATCTTCTACATGCTAAGAAACCAAGCTCATGTAGAAGACCTCTTGAAGCTATCAAGAACTTCAACATCAGACACATGATATTACTTGCTTGAGGTTTTTTATTTTTGTAGCTATCGGATGTCCTTTATTATCCAATTTTTAAGTGTATACTCATTTATTCAAACGCCACAATTTGCCCAAATGGAAACAACATACAAAGATTTATTGTCTCGATTCTCAACAAACAACAAGGCATTTAAGTCAATGTGTACAAAGGTATTGCTACTAGAAAGTTAGAAACACATGAACATAGAAATCTCACAACGCAAAAATAATGGGATAAAATAAGAGTTACGTGAACAAACCATTCCAAGTAAGTTTCCTATTAAAATAGATCCGACAGGATCATAAATTGGGTTCCCCGTTACATTAACTGCCACCAAAGCTGCACCTGCAATGAATAAACCAGTAACTGCCGCACCATCCTGAGAAGACCACATAATAAATACAAAGGTTAACAGCTCATTTCCTGAATGGTAAGAACATCCTAAGCTCAAATCATAGCCATTTAATTACTTATTGAAATACCTTATCACTAAAATATGAAAAAGAAATGAACAATCATGTTGATGGCAATATTAACAGTAATTTATGTGTAATCATATGCAAATCTTAAGTCTTTATTTTGTGTTTGAAACAGCCTGACCTTTGCAAGGACCTATAAGAGCACAGACATTCAAAACCATATAAAATAAAAAATGAAGTATAACCTAACACACTTGGGCAATCAACAGATCACAGAACATTTTTAGGAACCATCCGTGTCAGGAATTTTAAAATCTCTGCAAATTTCATTTTAATTGGCAACTCATTACAGTGAAAAAAGAAAATTAGCGAATGGCAAATATCAACCACTGAAATGAACAGATTACACTGGCAGTCAGAAATATCAGTAGCCATAAATAACACACAGCATATTCAACATAAAATGGGCTTGCAGGACACAGCCTGCAAGAGAGCTGGAGCATTGTACTAGGCGCCATGGCTGCAGTTCTCCTTCCTTCCCCAATCTGCAATCAACTGATGCACTCTGCCTGTTAAGGTCAAGCATATTAAAATGGCCATATGATTTATTAGGAGTTTGACAATGTCATGTTAAAATTTACTATTTTTGGAATAATTAAGTTACCTGCCTTAAATAAAGAAATTGGATTGAAACCTAGGTTAACTTAAAAGCTTAATCAATAAAGTGGTCATATGGGATTTTGGTACGAGACATTGTCTCCATATCAATGTTTTAGAATGCCGACTCAGGTTCAAAACTGGCCGAGGGTCGACTCCGACTCGGTATCGACTCGGCCGGTTTGATTTCAATGACTCAGTGGTTGTAAAAAATACATTAAATATTTATTTTTTTTATGAAAAAACATAATTTTAAAGATTTTCATTCATGTTTCCAAACACAAAGCAGTATAATATAGAGAGAGGACAACATATGATCAAAGTAGGCTCATGAATATATCCATTATATCAAAATCGCACCCAATGCACTATCCAATACATACATGATACAAAGACCAAAACAAAAACACATAACCAAGGAGGCTCTAAATGGCCTCTACAACAAAAATAAACTGTAAAACATCACTAGTCAACAGTACTACTAGCTACTACTAGAGAAGCACACATCATCTGGCTCAAACTTTGAATCAAAGTCAGACAGGGAAACCCATAGCTCCTCCTCCTCATAACCATCTCCAACTGCAACTGTACAAGTAGTAGCACTAGCAGGTAGACCAATTGCACGCTGAAATAGACAAGATATGCACTTTTGTTATGCTTGAGTGGAGGAAATGCCTGCATCTGGAGGACTTGGGGTTGGGCCTAGTACAAGTGGATCTGCATTCAACTGAATATAATGTTCAACTAAAGCCTTTGCCTGTAAATCCAAATCAATACCAATATCCTCATCAGAATCAAACTCTGTTGGATGACTCTCCACTACCCAATCTGATGTTAAATCAATATCTTCCAACATAATGGGATCTGTATCAGGTCTTTTGTTTGGCAACTGGTTCCGTCTTAGCTAGAGGTTTTATTGGACATAGACTAGATCATTTAACCGTTTTTGTTCCAAACTGTTTCTCTTCTTTGTGTGAATCCTCTCAAAGACAAACCAACTGCGCTCACACCCAGTAGCACTGCAAGTTTGACTCAAAATACGAATTGCAAACTTTTGCAATTGAGAACAATGGCTACCAAATGCCTCCCACCATTGTGCTGCAAAAAACATAGTTGTGTAATGAGTTAGCTCAACAAATTATATCCAACTTTCAAATTATAAACAATTTAACAAAATAAGAATTTGAAAATTGAAATTGTTTGTTTACCTGGCTCATCTGCTTTCCTTGCAATCCCTGCTAGGTTTTTGCCAAAGGTACCTGTGGCTCTGCTGAAACAAGTGGTCTGTTGATGTATCTGCAGTTGATCACTCTCCTTAGGGACCATGCGGTCAATGCAGCGAATCAATCCATATCTAACCTCCCCAGTCAAAGCTTCTACCTCTGAAGCTTTATAACGATACCTTGGGTTCAAAAAAACCCAGTTGCATGTATAGAGAGATGGAGCTGATTGTTCCATCTTTGATCAATGATTTCCCAAATGGGCCCATACTTAGCCACTCTATTGTTGTATATTGCCTTTATTTGCTCCTTTGCTTAATCCATAGCCTCATAAATGAAGCCCATAGCCAATCTTTCCCCATCCACCCCCAATCTTTCCCCATCCACCAACCGCAACACCTTAACTAATGGCTCAACAACCTTCACAATCTCCGCTGCCCTTTTCCAAAATATTTCTTCATTAACTTTCTTTGTCACATCTTTGCCATCTTGTTTGTGAGACCATTGACATTCATTGCATTCATCACTCGAAATGAGTTGCAAATCTAGTGATGGCAAACCTAATAATATCCCTGCCCCCTGTGTGTTTCCTCATCAGGCTCAAAATCCATGAGTGATTGTAGATATATTTTGTTATGCTTTTGGCATGCTATACAATGTTCTTGACCCAATCTTTTTTTCCAATGTCCTCAAGCATGAAGTCTATGCAATGTGCAGCACATGGGGTCCAAAAGATGGTTTTGTGTTTTTCCTCTAACATTTTACTAGCAAGAACATAGTTAGAGGCATTATCTGTGATGATTTGAACAACATTAGCCACCCCCAGCTCTTCAACAACCTCATCCAAAAGCTGAAACAACGAGTGTGCATATTTCACCTATCAAATGCACCAACTGATTTTAGAAACATGGTTCCCTGTGGGCAAAATATAAGAAAGTTTATGATGGTACGGTTCCTTTGATCAGTTCATCCATCTGACATGATGGTACATCCTGTTTTTGCCCGTGAGCTTTTGAAATCTTTCAAATATTCATCAATGGACGAATTGCAAAAGAGATCCCCTTAACTCATGCATAGTAGGGCCTTTGAAGTCCTTTCCAACAACAAATATGGCATCAAACATATGTTCATAATATGGTGAACGAGAAGCATTAAAGGGGATATCAGCATCATACCACCATCTAGCTATGTAATCACGGGCAGTCTCTCGCAATTCTTTCTTTCAATGGTCATCTAAAGTGGGCTGCATATGACTTCTATTAGCTTGAGGCCCATGTGCACTATCAGAGGGAGAGAAGGGTGTGAAATAACTTTTGATATCACCCTGCTTTTTCATTTTACCCTTACCCTTTTCTTGAGTAAACTCCAAAGAGGGGGGAACATAGCAAAAGGGGTTGGATGCATCAATGCAAGGGATAGATGAAGAGTCCTCATAATCAAAATTGGGGTTGGCAGCCATCATGTGATTTATACTCCTCTTCCTCCCAATTTCAACCTCTATTTCTTTTTGCCTAGCTTTTTCTTCCTCAAACTTCTCAAATTTATCTAGCAACTCTTTCCTAATCTCCCCAATTTGTTCTGATGGTGCTTCACATGGAGTAATTTGGCCTCTAACACCAGCCAAGTGTTGTTTCAGCCTATGAATGCCCCCTCCACCTCCCTTAACTTTTCTATGACAAAATTTGCAATGTATTTGATTATCAATCATCTCAGCATATGTCCAAGCATCATCTTTCATTCTAGAAGCCATTTTCTGATATTTGGACTTGGAAATGAAAGGAAACCATCTGAAAATGAAAACAAAACAAAAAAGCAATCCTTCAATGTTCATTTCTTTTACAAAAATTACTCTTTTCAATTTCCAGATTGGCAAAAAAAAATAAACAAGCAAAGCTAGATTTTAGAAGTAAAAAGAAAATACCTTTAGGCTCTAGCTTCCTCAATGTTGCTCCAACAAACCAACTCCTCAATGTTGCAACAACGACTGCCCAAGAAGCTCCTCACTGTTGCTCCAACAATTGCCCAAGACTCCTCATTGCTGCTCCAAAAACCAACTCCACAACTCTTCACAAACTCCTCAAATTCTCACACAAATGCAATGAGATAGCTGTGAGGAAATGTGACGGGGCTAGGTAGTTTTTATAGGCTTGGGAGAAGTAGATGGCCTTAAAGAAAACCTAAAACAAAAATATAATTTTGTTTGGGGTCTGAATTTCCCTCCAAAAAAAGTTGTTGGGCGTCTTTGGGCGTCTTTGGGCAGTTCAACCGGTTTAATACAGACTCGGCTGAGTCGACCAATTTAATACTAAATCGGCCAAGTCAGTGACCAACTCGGCCAGTTTGCTAACAAACCAGCCACTAGACCGTTTTTCCTGCCGAGTCGGACCGGCCAGGGGTATGGCTCGGTCGGCTCGGCTAAATCCGAGTCAGCTCGGCCGATTTTAAAAACACTACTCGATATATGTATTGACATTCACAACACATGGAATGTATAATCAAGTATATGTACCTATAATATATTCAAGCTTGCATTTTCCACGTACTTGTGTGGTTTTCCTGTCATCATCAATACAACAGTGAGGCAAAGTTGACAACAAAGTGAGCAAAGAGCCTGGGGACTACATTGATTAGAGACGAAGCAAAGAGAAATGGCAAGTCAACCCAAGTTGATAACAAACTCAAGGTGGACTTTGAGTGCACAATCAGTAAGCCAACCAACAGAAAATATAAGTGCCTAAAACTAAACCTCCGGAAAAAATATTAATTATCAAATCTTTGAAATGAAGAGAAGGGCTTTGCAAGCACTGGACAAAATCATTAAGGAATGCACTGTGATGCTCACATGAGAGACAGAACACGCAAAAAATTGAAGAAAAATCAAACACTGAGTTTGCAGGCATTTTGGTTAGGAGCGGCACAGTGTGGTAGTAAGTAGAGATGCCCATTCAAGAAGTAAGAGGTGTGTCGATTGGCACAGTGACAAGGATCTTCCCCACAAATCACACAACACGCAATCAAGGCCAAAAAAGGGCCACAATCTTAGCTGCAAATCACAAAATGCACAGGTCAGACACTTACCTGTAGACAATATGCATACAGGGGTTGTCGCAATTGGGTGAAGTTGCAGAGGCCATGAGTGATAATAGGGCATGCCAACGACAACAAACATTATGACTAGGCTTTGAATAAAGCAGAGGATAAGTGTTTCAAACCCACATGAGCTGTAGAGGCGAAGAGGTACATAGATGCACTTATATACAACTACAAATGAGACATATAAACAGGGACTATTGGGCAAATGGTCATAGGATTGATGTGTAACAAAGGAGAACTAACAATATGTAACATATAAGGCTACATACTTGCAAACAATTTGCATGCAAGGTTGTAACAGTTGGATGAACTCGCAGAGGTTATGAGTGTGAAAATTCCTTGAACGCAATTACTGGAGATTTATCTATTGGCATTATGACACAGGTTTGCCTCGATGACATAAGTGTTGTCCTTGATGGCAACTCACTCAAATAGCAGATCACAAGTTCAAGCTCTCAAAATAGTAGAAAATAAGATACCCGCAGGTTCCTGTTCACAAAGCCGCAGACATACGCAGGTGCGCCGAACAAAAGGTGCGGACATGTACACAGGTGCTCCGAACAAAAAGTGCAGACGTAAAATACACACACTTTCATGCAGAGAAAAGCGTGCACGTGGGAAATCTTATGGTTGGTCCATGGTATTTAGTCTGAATTTTTTTGATCCTATGGTTTTGGTCCGTGGTGTTTGCATCTAAAGTATTGAACCTAGGTTTTGGGTCCCTAGTATTGGATCTCTATGGTTTTGGACCATGGTTTGAGTAAGGCCTAGTCTATAAAAAGGAAAGGAGATCATTTGGCTGGAGCAACTAATGTGTTGAATATCTTGAGATGAGCAAGATCTGAAATACTGGTGATCGGTTGGTGAGTTATAGCTGGACTTGAATCAAGGAGAAACCTGAGCATTACAAGACGGATCTACTGATGGGTCGAGATCTCTTTGGCGCATGATCAGATCTGTAAATCTGATAATCTGGGGTATAAGTGAAGTCTGATAAATTATCCATACCCGCAGGTGTGACACAGCGCAGGCGCGGATACCCGCAGGCTCGACACAGCGCAGGCGCAGATACCCACAGGTTTGACAGAGCGCAGGCGCGGATACCCGCAGGTTTGACACAGTGCAGGCGCGGATACCCGCAGGTTTGACAGAGCACAGGCGCGGATACCCGCAGGCTCGACACAGCACAGGTGCGGATACCCGCAGGTTCGACACAGCAGAGGTGCGGATACCTGCAGGTCAAAGAACTGAATACTGCGGACATACGCAGGTTTCTATTGGTGAAGTTGCAGACTTTTTCTTGAAATATGTTTTAGCTTCTTTTGTCTATTACTGCAGTGTTCAGGGTTCTGAATTGGTGTCTGGTTACTGGTACTGTGTTCTGAGAAGTTATTGATTCAGTATTTGTACAAGGAAGTTGGTTGATTGCAGATCTATTTGATGTTTGATTGATATTCATGGATCCAGTTTGAAAATTTATGAAACGTGGTCCCTGGAAGAAAAGAGAAGTTTTCTGTAGGTCAGCACCTACGTACTAGTACCTTAGCTAGTACAAGAGCTAAGGGGGTTGTAGCTCCCTTCCAGAAGTGTCTGGAGAACGAGAGAAGGTTGTAGCCTTCTGCAGGTTGAAGCCTGCGTGTTGGTATAAGACTGCACCAGTACAAAATCATTGTAAAAGGAAGTTTCTAATTGAAAGAAGATAGAGACATATTGCAGCAGGTGGTTTTCACCCACATTGGGTTTCCACCTTATATCTTGTGTTCTTTTGTGTGGTTGTCTGCTCTACTTTTCTGTTCCTGCTTACTGTTATATGGTTCTGACACACAGATTAATGATCAACATCTGAAAAATAAATTAAATTATAAGTCTGGAAGGTATACACAAGTTTCATTAGTCAGATCTGCTAATCTTTATATAAATTGAAAAAGAATTTGATAATACTAATTCACCCCCCCTCTCAGTATTATTTTCAACAATTGGTAACAGAGCAGGGCCTTCAGGAAAAGCTTGATCGATTGAAGGAAGATCTATCATCATGAGCAACTACGAAAAAGAAGCATCTATCAGGCCACCGATTTTTTATGGGAGCAACTTCGTCTATTGGAAGGTAAGAATCACTGCTTATCTTCAATCTCTTGGTACAAAAGTTTGGGATATTGTGGAAACTGGATACACATTTCCATCAGCAACTCCTACAGATGCAGTTGGTAAGAAGCAGTATGAAACAAATGCAAAAGTTGTCAATACTCTATTAGGAAGTCTATCTCAATCAGAATTCGTCAAGGTTATGCAGCTCAAAAGCGCAAAAGAAATATGGGACAAGATCGTTCTGAGCTATGAAGGAGATGAACAGGTAAAACGAGCAAAATTACAAACTCTTAGAATTCAATATGAAAGTCTCAGAATGCATAATGATGAAAGTGTGGCTAGCTATTTCCTACATATAGATGAGATCGTAAATTGTATGAAAAACTTTGGTGAAGAAATAAAAGAAATTGTTTTGGTTGAAAAAGTTCTAAGATCTTTGTCTCCTAAGTTTGATTCAAAAGTTTCTGCCATAGAAGAAAAGCAGAATCTACGGAGCCTTACCATGTCACAACTGCACGGAATTCTAACTGCCTACGAGGTGAGAAAAGGAGGACCATCAAACAGGAGAGAAGCTGCATTCAAGGCTTCAGGAAAAGGAGATAACTATGAGGCAGGACATATGTCAGAAGAAGAGGAAGAATCAAATTTTGTCAAGAACCTTCAATGGGGAACTAGAAGATTCAAAGGTAAGTTGCCTTTCAAATGCTTTGCTTGTGGAAGAGTTGGTCATTATGCTGCAAAATGTCCTCATAAGGATAAACTAGACAAAGGTAAGGACCCTGCTAGATGGAACAGAAAACAGAATGTAAATAAGAAGAGCTATTACACGCATGAAGGCAGTGATGGATTGTCAAATAGTGATGAAGATGAACAAGGTAATGATGATAGACTTTTGATGGCTTTTGAAGATGATGATTTCTTGGATGCTATAAATGAAGAAGGTCTTTATGAATAAATTTCTAAACTTAAAGTTTGTTTAGAAGAAAGGAATATGATTATAGATACTCTAACATTCCAACTTGTTGAAAAAGATAAACACAATGAAGAGTTAGAATGTGAAATTGTGGGACTTAGAAAAGAAATTGAGAAAACAAAAGCCCTTAATCTCAGATTTGCTAAAGGATCTGAAACTCTAGATGAGATTATCAAAGTGCAACGTTCTCCGCTAATCAAGACTGGTCTCGGATATTCCGAAGAAGCATCTCAAGCTCAGAAGCAAGCGCAGAAGCCATCCACCTCCAAAAGTTATCTTGATGCAGCAAGGAGAAGTGAACAAGTTGACAATCGACAGCAAAAGCATAATGCAGATCACCAGGAAAATCAGGGACAATTTGCTTCAAGAATGATCAAAGATTATCAAGTAAATCGGGGGCAATCTACGTCAAGGATGAACAGAAGCCTCAACCGACCACAGGTAAATCATTTTGGCTCAAGAATGGATGGAAACTACAATCATATGGTTGGTAGATTTGATAATCGCAGGAATTTCTTCAATGGCCAATGTTTCTCTTGTCATAACTTTGGTCATAAAGCTGCTCAATGTGTTGCCTACAAGACCATCATGACTAGGGAAGCTCAAAAACAAAGGAGTATGACAGGAATCATGAAAAGAACCTACAATAACTTCTCTGCTCTTGAAAATGAAATAGAATGTTCTATCTGTAACAACTTCGGTCATGAAGATTCTGAATGCAGAAGTAGGTTTCGGCAAACAACTCAGAAGGAGCAAGCTTCATTGAGTTCCAAAACATGGAAAAAGAAATAAACGCAACCAGAAAGATGTGGGATAGCCTTATATACGGAAGGACAGGAAAATCAATGGTACATCGACAGTGGATGCTCGAAACATATGACAAGTGATAAAGAAAAACTTCAATCATATAGTGCCTTAGAAAAGGAAAAGAAGGTCTCATTTGGAAATGACACCCCTGCATTCATAAAAGGTAAAGGCTCTGTTCATTTGAAGGAAAAGGTCAAGGCTGGAAATGTTATGTATATTGATGGCTTAAAGCATAATCTATTGAGTGTCAGTCAGATGTGTGATCAAGGAACTAAGGTAATATTTCGATCAAATGGATGTATTGTTCGTGAGCTTGATACAGGAAAAACAGTGATCAGAGGCATAGGAACTTCAAATAACTTATACGTTCTCAAGGGAGAACGACAACAATGCTATTTAAGCAAGAATGATGAACACTGGCTATGGCACAGAAGACTGGGGCATCTTAGCTTCTCTCAGATAAGGAAAGCATGCAAATATCAGGCAGTTCGTGATCTTCCTGACATCAAAATTCCAGACAATACAATATGCAAATCATGTCAATTTGGTAAGCAAACCAGAACTAATTTCCCTGAGAAGGAAGGATCAGCTAGCAAGCCACTTGAACTTGTCCACACCGATATATGTGGTCCAACTAGGAAGAGGTCACCTCGAGGAGAAGAGTATTTCATATTGTTCATTGACGACTTTTCAAGGATGTGTTGGATAGGACTCATGAAGTATAAAGATGAAGCTTTCAAAAAGTTCAAGTCATTCAAAGCTTTGGTTGAAAACGAATCAGATCGCAAAATCAAATGCCTCAAATCTGATCAAGGAGGGGAATTTACCTCAAATGAATTTTTCGATTTTTGTGAAGAACATGGAATACGAAGGGAATTCTCTACTGCAAGGACTCCTCAGCAAAATGGAGTAGTGGAGAGGATGAACAGAACGGTTCAACAAATGGCTTGTGCTATGCTTGATGAGTCTAGAACTCCCGCAACCTTCTGGGGAGAAGCCGCATTTGCCGTTGTTACTATTCTCAACAAGGCAAACGTCCAGGTAAACAGCACTCAGACTCCTCATGAACTTTGGTACAGTAAGATTCCCACGGTAAAATACTTCAAAATTTTTGGAAGCAAATGCTACATTAAAAGAACTGATGAAAATCTTGGCAAGTTTGAACCTAGAGCAGATGAAGGCATTTTACTTGGCTACTCTCCCCACAGCAAAGCTTACAAATGTTACAATAAAAGACTTGGTAAAATTGTTGAAAGTATTGATGTAGTGGTTGATGAAGAAGGAAACACTCCTAGGCAGGTAAAATCTGAAGATCTCGAAGATGGCGAAGACTATCCGTCAACATCAAATCAGATTCATGACGAAGAAGAAACCCATGAAGCACCAGAAGAACAGATAAGGATAGAAGAAAAGACTCCATCCAGATACGTTCAAAAGAATCATCCAGAATCTCAAATTTTGGGGCAGAAAGAGGCAGGGGTACAAACAAGAAGAACCATTTCAGAAGCTTCAAACTATCTAGCATTGCTCTCCTCCACTGAACCGCAGAATGTAAGAGAGGCTTGCAAAGATGAATGCTGGGTCAAGGCCATGGAGGAAGAACTCGAGCAGATTGAAAAGAATAACACTTGGGAGTTGGTTCCTAGACCAAAAGATAAGAATTTCATAGGGACAAAATGGATTTTCAAAAATAAGCTGAATGAAAATGGGGATGTGGTTAGAAACACGGCAAGACTTGTTTGTAAAGGATATGCGCAATAAGAAGGCATAGACTTTGAAGAAAATTTTGCTCCAGTTGCCAGACTTGAGGCTATAAGAATGTTTCTTGCTCTCTCTAGCTTTCAAAAGTTCAAAGTATTTCAGATGGACGTAAAATCTGCGTTTCTGAATGGAGACTTAAATGAAGAAGTATATATTGAACAACCAGATGGGTTTATTCTTGGAAATGATCCAAAACTTGTATGCAGTCTCAAAAAGGCTCTCTATGGCCTTAAACAGGCTCCAAGGGCGTGGTATTATCGGTTGGATAAGTACCTGCATCAACAAGGTTTTATAAAAGGATTGACAGATAGCAATCTATATATAAAAATTGACAATGATAAGTTGCTAATACTTGTTGTGTATGTTGATGATATCATCTTTGGTAGCAATGAAAAAGACATGAGTCAAAATTTTGCCTTGGTGATGCAAAAAGAGTTTGAAATGTCCATGCTTGGTGAGCTCACATATTTTCTGGGTTTACAAGTCCAACAAAACAAAGATGGCATTTTCTATCACAAACTAAATATCTCAAGCAGATCTTGAAGAAATATGGGATAGAAGATTCAAAACCAGTATGTACCCATATGGTGACAGGATGCAGCCTCAGCGCAAATGATGAATCAGCAACTGTACATCAACCAACCTATAGATCCATGATTGGTAGTCTGCTCTATCTAACAGGTACCCGACTAGACATTATGCATGCAATGGGAATAGTTGGAAGGTTTCAGGCAAATCCAAAAGAAACTCATCTTCAAGCAGTTAAGAGAATTTTCAAGTATCTTCAAAGAACTCAAAACTATGGCTTATGGTATCCTAGAGGTACAGATCTCACACTTCATGCATACACTGATGTAGATTGGGCAGGAAGCGTGGATGACAGGAAAAGCACTAGTGGTGGTGCATTCTTCATGGGTCCTAGATTAGTATCTTGGTACAGCAAGAAACAAAGCTATATTGCATTATCCACGGCTGAAGCAGAATATGTAGCTGCTACATCTTGCTGCACACAACTCCTTTGGATGATGCAAACATTGCAAGATCTTCAAATCACTTGTACTCCACCTATCTCCATTTTTTGTGATAATACAAGTGCAATCAGTATTTCAAAGAATCCTGTCATGCATTCAAAGACTAAGCACATACCGATCAAGTATCATTTTCTCCGAGAACAAGTGCTTGAACAAAAGGTCAAATTGGAGTATGTTCCCTCTAAGGAACAAGTTGCTGATATTCTCACCAAACCACTACCCAGGGAGACCTTTGAATACCTCAGACAAAAGCTGGGGGTAGTTGATGCATCATCTTGCTGTTGAATCTTGTCTGTTTCAGAGATTGTTGGTTGTACGCGAGTTTCATATGGGGTATACATGTACATACGTTGGTTTATGTGGATACAGTCGACTTGAAGAAAAACAAGGATGAGAAGAATCCGATATGGGTCTGTCAGAGACAATCTGGCACAGGTTCAGGGGGAGCATATATTCTTCTAATAATGCATTGTTGGCATTATCATAGAAGATCTTGGTTCAATCCTTCAGTTGTTTTGATTTCAGGAGGAGCAAGTGCAGAAGCAGAGCATGAATAATGATCTGAATAACTATTGACAGATGTTGCTGATATTTTGTCTCTATCTTTCTTTTGTCAAGGTCATGTAACGGCCTATCTTGGTGCCCCACTATGCCTGGGATGGATAATGTAATATGCTTATTATATCATGTATCCCCACTTGGTTGGGAGTCGTATGTATGAGTCTTTGGTGATAGGAAGGTCAGTTATGATGTATAAAGTCATATTTCTTTTGTAGAACATCTTCTTGCAGATCTTGCCTATATGTCAGGTGAAGCTTGGACAGCACAGCAGAGCAAAGATTTCAGCATGTACTCAGGGGGAGCATAACCCTTTGCCCTTGATGTCAAAGGGGGAGAAAAGACTTTGAGTGACTTTGGGTTGCCATCAAGTCCAAAGGGCGAGATTGTTGGCATTATGACACAGGTTTGCCTCGATGACATAAGTGTTGTCCTTGATGACAACTCACGCAAATAGTAGATCACAAGTTCAGGCTCTCAAAATGGTAGAAAATAAGATACCCGCAAGTTCCTGTTCACAAAGTCGCGGACATATGCAGGTGCACCGAACAAAAGGTGCGGACATGTACGCAGGTGCTCCGAACAAAAAGTGCGGACGTAAAGTACACGCACTTTCATGCAGAGAAAAGTGCGCACGTGAGAAATCGGTCCGTGGTGTTTGCATCTAAAGTATTGAACCCAGGTTTTGGGTCCCTAGTATTGGATCTCTATGGTTTTGGACCATGGTTTGAGTAAGGCCTAGTCTATAAAAAGGAAAGGAGATCATTTGGCTAGAGCAACTAATGTGTTGAATATCTTGAGATGAGCAAGATCTCAAATACTGGTGATCGGTTGGTGAGTTATAGCTGGACTTGAATCAAGGAGAAACCTGAGCATTACAAGGCGGATCTACTGATTGGTCAAAATCTCTTTGGTGCATGATCAAATCTGTAAATTTGATAATCTGGGGTATAAGTGAAGTTTGATAAATTATCTATACCCGCAGGTGTGACACAGCGCAGGCGCGGATACCCGCAGGCTCGACACAGCGCAGGGGTGGATACCCGCAGGCTCGACACAGTGCAGGCGCGGATACCTGCAGGCTCGACATAGCACAGGTGCGGATACCCGCAGGTTCGACACAGCGGAGGTGCAGATACCCGCAGGTCAAAGAACTGAATACTGCGGACGTACGCAGGTTTCTATTGGTGAAGTTGCGGACTTTTTCTTGAAATATGTTTTAGCTGCTTTTGTCTATTACTGCAGTGTTCAGGGTTCTGAATTGGTGTCTGGTTACTGGTACTGTGTTCTGAGAAGTTATTGATTCAATATTTGTACAAGGAAGTTGGTTGATTGCAGATCTATTTGATGTTTGATTGATATTCATGGATCCAGTTTGAAAATTTATGAAATGTGGTCCCTGAAAGAAAAGAAAAGTTTTCCGTAGGTCAGCACCTACGTACTAGTACCTCAACTAGTACAAGAGCTAAGGGGGTTGTAGCTCCCTTCCAGAAGTGTCTGGAAAACGAGAGAAGGTTGTAGCCTTCTGCAGGTTGAAGCCTACGTGCTGGTATAAGACTACACCAGTACAGAATCATTGTAAAAGGAAGTTTCTAATTGAAAGAATATAGAGACATATTGCAGTAGGTGGTTTTCCCCCACATTAGGTTTCCACCTTATATCTTGTGTTCTTTTGTGTGATTGTCTGCTCTACTTTTCTGTTCCTGCTTACTGTTATATAGTTCTGACACACAGATTAATGATCAACATCTGAAGAATAAATTAAATTATAAGTCTGGAAGGTATACACAAGTTTCATTAGTCAGATCTACTAATCTTTATATAAGTTGAAAAAGAATTTGATAATACTGATTCACCCCCCCTCTCAGTATTATTTTCAACATTATCTTCTAACTATTGGCAGTGCATTTGTCTTTTGAATTAATATTCGACAAATAACAATATATTCACAATTGCATTCTTCAAAATAAAAACGCTATAGAAATATAAAAATTGGAACTGAGAAATAGATGCACACACAAAAATTGACACTATTGTTTTTGGACAGTTTTCCCTTGGAAAACCCCAAAGGGAAAACCAGTGCAGCAGATAAGCGTTTTATTATTATCTTCAGCAAATTCAAGAGTACAATAAACTGCCTTCCAAACAAGCAAGGCTCCAGCAATCTTCTACTAGCAAAATAACTAGAAGACATCCTTGTCTCCCTCTACAACCGATCTTGTCCTCTCCGGCAAACTCGCACTTCCCTATTGCTCACTTTGCAGTCTAGAAATGTGCACTGCCTGCTCAAATAAATTCATACAACCCCGGAAATACCTCAAGGTGAGACGTCTAGCCTCCTTTTGCCTCTAAATCCAACTTGCTCTGCCTCCGGCACCCTAATCTTGTTGGAAATACTGAGAGGGAGGTGAATGAGTATTTCTTTTCAATTGCTATTTTTACCAGTTAAGATCACTTATAATTAGAATACAAAATGAAAAATGATAGAATAATAATTTTATTAATCAGATATATTGAGGACTCCAATCCTCTTTTTACAATAAATCAAGTACAATAAAAATTAGGGCTCCAACCCTAGATGAAGACACCAATCTCCAATCCACCAAGCTCCAACCTGTACTTACCCAGGCACTGAATTGGGCTTCACGAGGCTCCAATTTCTAGGGCTCCAACCCTATCTTCACCAGGCTCCAACCTTATCTTCCCAAGGCTCTAACCTTGCTACTGTTGATTTGGGGTAGCATCGGATGTGCTCTAGCCACAAAATTTGGTGGAGAGGTTGGGGCACATGAGATCTCCAATACCCAGAAAGGGTTTGGGCAGATTCTAAACAGATCAGGAGATATTAAAATAATTAATATTTTTAATGGAGTCCCTAAGTGTAAACTTAAGGAAAATAAAATATTAATGTGTATTAATATGAATTTGTGTTAGAATGGTCCAAAAGACATGGATCAAGCCAGATCTAATCTTAGAAGTTGATTAAGGACTTAATCTCAGCCGTTGAGATGTCAACGGAAAAAGTATAAGAGGAGGCTTGAAGGCCACTTGGAAAACACACCAGATAATCAGTCATTCTATTCTCTAGAGCGGGGTTTGCTAAGAGAGATAGAATCAGTGATCGGAGAGCAGTTGAGGGGCATTGAGTACAAAGAGACAGAGAGGTAGAGATAGTGCCGAGAAAGCAGCAGAGCAGCTAGAGAGAGTGACGCATGAGCAACCAGTGCTCATGCAGGGCCATGCAGAGGCAGCTAAGTGTTGCGCAGAGCACCAAAGAGGCCAGCGTAGCTGACGCAAAGGGTCAGAGAGCTGACGTAGGGCCTCCTGGGGCTAACGCAGGGCCAGCGCTGGGCTAGGAGAGGCTGACGCAGTCCAGATTGGGCAGACGCTGGGGTTTCTGGGGCAGATTGGTGCTGAGTAGCTGCCAGAAGGATTATTTGAAGTTTCAACCAGTAGATTTGTCAAAAACTGAGAGGTATTACTGCCAAGGAAATTCTTTGTTGGGTAGCCCAGTTTCGACACCCAGATTGGGCTCTGATATTGCTTAATAAGAAAACCATCAGATAGCTGCACTGGTTTTCCCACATTGGGTTTTTCCGGGGACATTAGCCCAAAAATAATGGTGTCATATGGTGTGTTTGTTTCTGTTTCTTTTTAGTTGTTGATCTGTAATATGTTGAGCATACACTAGTGTTTATTTTCAATATTTACATTGTAAATAACTTGTTAAAATAACAAGTAGGAATAAATCAGATAAAGTGCATGGAGGGTTTCTAACTAAGTAAACTTTGAAACTTCAACATGGTATCAAAGCATTCTAACTAACTTTGAAACTTCAACATGGTATCAAAGCATGATTGCAGATCACAGGAGGACTAAAGGACATCAGCCGAGCAGAGTAATAACAGCAAAACCGTTGTCCTGAGGTGACAGAAGTTGTTTCTAGCAGCGCAGCAGCCAAGGACAATGACGCAGAGCCATCCAGGTCTCACGCAAAGCCAGCCGGGAGCTGCGCAGAGCCTCAGAGAGGCCAACGTCGCTGACACAGAGGGCCAGAGGGCTTCCCAGGGCTAACACAGACTTATCCGGGGTGACACACGGCCAGCGTGATGCAGAGAGGGGCTAACGCAGTCCATAGATAGGCAATTGTTGGGGTTTAGAAGGCTGCAGAAATATTACATAGTGGAGTTGGTGAGGTACTGTAGTCAAAACAGTACCTGATAGAGCACGGCCAGAGGAGTTACTACTGAGGGTTTCTAGCCGAGGAACCCGGATCAGTGGTGCGGTTGCACAAGACGATCAGAGTAGGGGGCATCTCGAGTCTCGACAAGCAACAAAAGGATTTCCAGGAGGGAAATTAGGACTCAGAGGGAGTCCAGAAGAGAACTTCCAGACAGGAAGTAGAGACTCAAATGAGTCGAACAGAGAACTTCCAGGAGGGAAGTAGAGGAGCATCATGGCACTACACGGAGTAAGAGACCAGGATAGACTGGACGGAGCATCGAACTTCGCAATCTAGAAGGCCAGAATCTTATCCATACTTGACAAGAATCGTGTCAAGAACTTCGCCTTGAAGGTAATAGCTGTCCAAGTCAACCCCAGTGATAATGACAAGTACGAAGAGGCGATGGCGAGGGCCAAGAGCATTATCCTTGACGGGGTCAAGGATCATGTAGTACCACACATAGCCGAGAAAGAAACGACATTTGAGATGTGGGAGGCTCTCAACAAGTTGTACCAGCATACTTCTATGCAAAGAAGAATGTTGCTTGAGAATCAGATGAGGTCGTATCAGATGGAGAAGGGAAAATCAATTGACACCTTCCTCGGAGGACTAAATGAGATCCGAGACCAGTTGACCACTATAGGGGTGACATCGGATCAGGAGCTAATGGTGAGGACAGTCCTGAATGTTGTCTCAGAAGATTGGGAAGTATTTGTCCAAAGTATACTGGGCAGAGGGACACTTCCAACTTGGGACGAGATGTAGGCAGCTCCTCGCCAGGAAGAGATCAGATGGCAGTCGAAGACAGGTAGCAGCAGCAAGGGGATCAAAGTCAAGCAGGAGGAGGAAGATGTGACCCTAGCATCTAAGGGAAAGCAGGAGAAGCGGAGGAAGAAAGATCTCTCCAAGATCAAGTGCTTCAATTGTGGGGAGCTAGGTCATTATGCAACCCAGTGTCCAAGGAAGAAGAGTAAGGGAGAGTCTTCTGAGACTAAGGCAGCGCCAGCATGGGCAGAGAAGGAAGTTTTGACAGACGATGACTGTGCCATGAGTGCACACGCACCACTTGAGCGGAAGTGGGGAGACATCGAGCTATAGTCAAGCGGACTACAGGCGATGAGGGGCAGGATCCTTGAGGTACCCAGCCTCTTGGATTAGACCTTGCTACGGGAGCCCCGAAGAGGAGTAGCAGGACTGGCTGAGTCGGGTAGAGATGGATGCAGATGGAGCGGCAGAGAGAGCTACAGTGCAGGAGTCCCGAGACAGCGCGAGGCTAGCAGGCTACAGCAGTGCGAGAGGCACAGGAGTGTTGCACCAGTGCAGGATGGCACAGAGAGGTGTGCAACGGTGCGAGATGCAAGGAGTTGTTGCAGTAGCGTAGAGGTCAGAGAGGGAGCACTTGTCAGCGACAGAGGGAGCTTCAACATCAGTGGGTGTCTTTAGCCCAACAGGGAGGTTAGTTGGGAGATCAGTTACTTACTTCTCAATAACTAAGTTGCAATGCAACAGTGGGCAGCACGATGCAGCATGATGAGAGGAGGTGCAGGGCGGATGCAGTGCTGGGAGAAAGGACCAGCAAAAGCACGGATGCAGTGTTGGGAGAAAGGACCAGCAGCAGCACGGATGCAGAGGGAGTTGTCGTACAAATGCAACAGTGGCAGTGGCAGAACCATGGGAAGCAGTACAAGATACAACAGTGGCAGAACCATGGGCAGCAGTACAAGATACAACAGTGGCAGAACCATGGGCAGCATTACAACATACAGCAGTGCAGAGGATGTTGGGCAAGAAGGCTTAGCATCAGCACAGGTACCAGTGCCAGATGATCAGAGTAATACTCAGTGAGGAGTATTGCTAGAGCACAGTGCTCGCTAACATGGAGTGTTGATTTGGGGTAGCATCGGATGTGCTCTAGCCACGAAATCTGGTGGAGAGGTTAGGGCACATGAGATCTCCAATACCCAGAAAGAGTTTGGGCAGATTCTAAACAGATCCAGAGATATTAAAATAATTAATATTTTTAATGGAGTCCCTAAGTCTAAACTTAGGGAAAATAAAATATTAATGTGTATTAATATGAATCTGTGTTAGAATGGTCCAAAAGACATGGATCAACCCAGATCTAATCATAGCCATTGATTAGGGACTTAATCTCGGCCGTTGAGATGTCAACAAGAAAAGTATAAGAGGAGGCTTGAGGGTCACTTGGAGAACACACCAAATGATCAGTCATTCTATTCTCTAGAGCAAGGTTTGCTAAGAGAGATAGAATCAGTGATCGGAGAGCAGCTGAGGGGCATTGAGTACAAAGAGGCAGAAAGGCAGAGATAGTGTCGGCAGAGCGGCAGAGCAGCTAGAGAGAGTGACGCAGGAGCAACCAGTGCTCACGCAAAGGCAGCTAAGTGTTGCGCAGAGCACCAGAGAGGCCAGTGTAGCTGACGCAGAGGGTCAGAGAGCTGACGTAGGGCCTCATGGCGTTGACGCGGGCTAAGATAGGCTGACGCAGTGCCAATGCTAGGCTAGGAGAAGCTGACGCAGTCCAGATTGGGCAGACGCTGGGGTTTCTGGGGCAGATTGGTGCTAAGTAGTTGCCTGAAGGATTATCTGGGGTTTTAGCTAGTAGATTTGTCAGAAACTGAGAGGTATTACTGCCAAGGAAATTATCTGTTGGGTAGGCCAATTTCGGCACCCCGATTGTACTCTGATATTGCTTAATAAGAAAACCCTCAGATAGTTGCACCGGTTTTCCCACATTGGGTTTTTCCGGGGACATTAGTCCAAAAATAATGGTGTCGTATGGTGTGTTTGTTTCTGTTTCTTTTTAATTGTTGATCTATAATATGTTGAGCATGCACTAGTGTTTATTTTCAGTATTTACATTGTAAATAACTTGTTAAGCAAAATAACAAGTAGGTAGGAATAAATTAGATAAAGTGCATGGAGGGTTTCTAACTAAGTAAACTTAGAAACTTCAACAGTCACTTTGAGGCACCAACCTCTATGGCTTCAACTCTATCTCTGGTACAGGCTCCAACCTAGTCTTTCTTGAGGACTCCTATCTTCTAGGGCTCCAACCCATAGCCTCAATTCGTCAAGATAAGTTTAATGATTCCTCATGGCTCCCAATATCTTCTGCAACGAGTCTTGACATAATCTTCACCTTCAAAAATGCCTTCACATAATCTCCAAATCACTTCATCAATGGTAGCTTTATCTTCTCAGAAGTTGTCACCACAACTCTTCATTTCACCCAAACAAATTCTCCAAGGTCACCTCATGATGAGTTCAACAATGCATCACAGTCTCCAAGAGGCTTCAATAGGTCTACATACAATGTCCTTCAACGAGCTGCTTTACCAAGACTTCAAAGATCCTTCAATAATGCTTTGGTGATGTGTCAAGCAAAGCCCAAACTGTCTTCAGATGTCTGCTCCAAAGTACTCTCCAAGGTATGCTCAAGGATATATTCACAAAGTGTCTTCAATGGTGCTCCAAGAGAAAACTTTTGAAGATGGTCCAAAATCTCTTTAAAGACACTTCTAGATCTAGTCCAATGTCTACTTAAAAAAGGACTTCAAGATTGTTCCAGAAATCTTCTAGGAACACTTCAATAATACTGCCTTTACACAACAATTCTCCTCCACCAAGTCCTCACATAGTCCCTTAATGTTCTTCAAAATGATTGTTCTAGGGCACACTTAGCAGCCTCCTGACAATGGTGTTCACTCTCCAATATCACAGATAACTAAGCCTCTGCAATGCTACAGGTCTGAGCTCGTTAAAGTGACTATCCTTAAGGTTGCAACTTCTCCACAGGTGGGGATCTAATATATAGGTGCTAAGTCTAAGATATTTGTTGTTAGGTCCAAGGTAAGGAAGCAAAGAATATCCAACAAGTCTGAATCCTAAACCCGAGCCTCTTATTTTCTCCACAAAACTGTCCTTCTGCAATCTGAGTTCTTTAAACACTTCTCCACAATCAGGGCTGAAGCCAACACTTCTTCAACAAGTCCGAGATTCTAATGTCCAACAAGGGCTGCAATCTGAGCCTCAAAAAATTGTTTGTTCACTGGTCTGGGATCTGCAAATTGAGCCTTTTATCACAAGTCCGACAAAGTGAAACTACAGTTGCACAAGTGTAGGAGCTTCCAAGTGAATGTTTGTTGTCCGAGCTTTTAGAGGTGACAGTCCCTCACAGGTATGAGCTTCATTAGCCTTCACACAAGTGTATATTGCTATATAGGCAATGTTTCTAAGCTTCCAAAAGATACCCAATCACAAAAGTATGCCCAACCATAAATCTCTTTTGTTCTCCTCGGTCTCTATTCTCCTTTTGTACATTGTGCTTTATCTCTGAAATCTTCATCGAAAATTGATGGTTGGAATGAGGAGTTCGAACTCATATTTACACTGGTTTTAATCTTTAATGAATAGACATGTGTGTTGGGTGAAGGAGTTGACTTGCACATGTAGGCTCATGTCAGCCAGCATTAAAAATATATTTTTTTCACTTGTAAAATCATTTTCTCTTAGCCTATGAGGTGTTAGAAGGCGTGTAATAGCTCGTTGGAAAGGGGAAGATGTCCTCTACGAGCTTATGCCAGTTTCATCTTCAATTAGGGTCATTTTACCATCAAGAAAATATATTTGTGAAACTATCATCATTATTTTATCCATGGCAGATTTTAGGATTTTATCTTTTGGACAATGCTAGGGCTCCTTCTTCATAGACTAGGCCTTCAAGTTTATTAGGATTAGCACAAGACATTTAGGGCTTGACATTAATGTAATGGACCTATTAGGATTGGGCATCATGAGCATCATTCGACAAGGTATTTAGGGCTTAAGGCACCCTATTTCCCAATCAACATTTATTCTTGCATCATTACATAAGGATAAGGGCTAGGGATTCATCAACATGTATTACTATGCCTAGAAGGGTTTCATGATAAGGATTTCTTCATTCATCATTAGATCATGCATCAACAATCTAGGGCTTGTCGTCATATAGATAGGGATATAAATGTAGCTAGGGAATTTGGTATATGCATCATCTTCATGCTTAGGGTTTTCTCCTAGGGTTTGCATGAGGTTAGGGCAGCATCACAAAAGGGTTATTCATGTATCACAAGAATATTTTCCATCTCCAACAATGCCATATTGACATCAATGACAACTTTGACCAACAAATCTTACTATTGGCAATTGAAACGAGCTCTTCCAACAACTCACACAGGGGTTTCTGCCAAATTCACACTATATTCGGCCTCCTCTACAGATAATTCAGCCTCCCTCTTTCATGTCTCCCGGACACTACAAACATTGAGGAAACCTTCCTCTGGAATATCTGCTCTCAAATCTCTGTTGATAACTTGATACCTCGCTCTAATGCTTTCCCTAGCTTCAATTGTGCCCTTGCTTAATACTTGCAACTGGGTAGTCGAACTGCTCACTCAAACTGATCTTCTCTGATGTCTCTTCTCCAAACCCTCACCTTGCTCTTACAATCTTTTGTTGGGCAACCAATGGCCAATATCTAATCCCGATCAATGGCTTAGATCACTTTGACTCCATCAATAGAAGTCTCTAGAGCAAAATCGAATTAGCTTAATTAATCAACTTTAATTAACAAACTTCCCTAAGTTAGACTTAGGAAATAATTAAATTATTGGCTAATTAATTTAATTAAGACATTTTTGAGTCTTATCTCACAAAATCTTTTCTAGGTCTAGAAACCTTAATTCTAAAATTTAAACAAAGAACTTAAATTCAACAATTTAAACCACTTTTGATGCCCTAATTTGCATTTTAACCAAACAATCTGAATTTAATAATTTATTTGCAAGTACTTATTTGAAAATCTCGTTTGAAGGCGAATCTATATTGTCCTTGGTCCCACTCCTACTACCAAACCCACTTTTTCTTTCCAACCTATCTAGTTTCCTAATCCATAAGACTTTGAAAGAGAGGTCTTTTGGCCCCCGTGCCCAAAGCTCCAAGAATAATTAAGGTTTAATCTTCCTCTTTGTCTGTGACTTTCTTGGTATTCCTCCTCTGTCTGTGAAAGAACAAAAGAAAACTCCCTACTAAAAGAATCCCCCCTTCTTGCAGTCCATCCAACCCCTATTATATTGGAGAGGTTTCTTCCTCCCCACAAAACTCTCCATCACCCTTGCATAACAATCTTCTCAACTCCTCTCCACTACTTGCCACCTACAATGTCCTTTATGACTTTTAGGTGGTCTGTCTTCCTTGTGTTAAAATATATATATATATATATATGACTTTTAGGTGGTCAGTCTTCCTTATGTTAATATATATATACATATACATATATATATATATATATATATATATTAAATGTCTCATGAATTTACTTAAAGAATTTATTAAATTACTTTTAAATCCTACGTACAAGGTTATTTAATGGATTTTGTATGAAAATTATGGTATATATGGTGATTGACGTCAATACCAAATGTCACACAATTTTGTATATATATATGATGGTATACATTAATGTCAATAAATTCCATTGAATAATTAATAAGTTAGTACATGAACATTTTAGTTTAACTTGATTATACATTGGGTGTTACACCAAAGTAATCATAGTGGTTTATTTAATTGAGTTTATTATTAAATGAGTTTATTAATTAATGTATTTAATTAATGGCTTTAATTATAATTTTACTTCAATAGATTCATTGAATTTTATCACAGAGTTTTATACTTAATACATTCACGAAATTCATGCTACTTAGGTATTTAAATTACTAGAAATTCATTTATCCATATTTAGACATTCTCCATAGTCAATCAGTAGGTATACTAGTGCAGTACATGTCATGCATGCATATGTAGCTATCATATACATGCCTCGTATGCATGCCAATATTCTTATGCTATCTGTAACTCAAGATGAGTCATTACATACACCCCTCCTTCAGAAAACTTCGTCCCGAAGTAAAGGTTTATATCAGTGTTGCACGAAACCCCTAAACCAGGATTTGCGTCCCATAAGGATCCGTGGGGGATCCGTTGCCAGATCCGCGGTTCGGAAATCTAGAACTGTGGATCGAGCTAGAAATAATGGTTCCTGGAATTTCATAACTATGTCGACCCAATCCGCGGTTCCGAATTTCTGAACTGCAGATTTGGCATCAAATCCGTCTCGGAACTGATGCCCAACGGGTGGTTCCGCGCGGCTAACCCAAAAAAAATAAGGAAATGATAGATGGGGATAAAGCTCATTTCCTCACTCTTGTATTTTTGGAGAGCTTGGAGAAGAGAGGAGAAGAGAGGCTTGAAGAGAGCTTGGTGGACTGAAGGAGCAGGAGCTAGGAGCTTGGAGGAGTAAAGAAAGGCTTCCATCTACAAGAGCTAAAGAGGTAAGTGCAAACCCCAAACTCTCTCATTTTTCTGTCATTGTTGTTTGTATTTTTTCTCCTCCCTCTCCTACTCTTTCCCATTCTTTCTTCTTGCTCATTTCATTGCAGGTTGTCCATCTATATTCATATTCCAAAATGGTGTTCTTTTGGCTTCTATGTATCATTCCACTTTTGGTTTTCATGATGGCAAGGGGGAGTAGGAATAGAAGGGAAGAAGAACAAAAGGATAGTGGTCCCCATATGAGTGACCCAATGTATGATGAGGAGGAAGGGTTTGAAGAGGAAGGGGATGAAGAGAACACTGAAATGCTAGAGGGGAACGCTGCATTGACACCCTTGTGGAATTATATGACCAAACTTGAAGGGAGAAAGGTGGTGGAAGCTACAAGTTTTTGTGCCCTCATGGTTGTCATAGAAGAAAACCATATCGTGGTTCATATACCCGTGTGAGGAGCCATGTTTGTGGGGTTTTGAACAGTGATGAAAAAAAGGGTGCCATGGGCATACCAATTTGCCCAAAGGTTTCAATTCAACAAAGAACAAAATATATCCAAATAGAGGAGGTTGCACAACAAAAGAACAAGAAACAAAAAACTCATTTTGAATCAAGTGCAACCTCTAGATTTGGTAGCTCATCTCCTCATGGTACTTCTGCAACTTTTGGAAGTAGAAGAACAATAGGTGATTTCCTTAATGTTGTTGGGAGGGATGATGTGGATGGAAATATAGTCTGGTTTCTTTGTGCTTGTGGTGTACCATTCAATGTGCTTCGCTCTCTGTATTGGCATGATATGGTTAAAGTCGTCAATGAAGCCCCATAAGGATACAAGAGACCTAACTAGAGAAAGCTAGAACAGTGTTATTAGAAAGAGAAAAAGCAAAGGTTCAAAGAGCTTTGACATGTTTTACAAATGAGTGGGTGGATTATGGGGTATCCATTGTATCAAATGGGTGGACAAATGTTGGAAACCAACATTTGAAAAATGTTCTTGGTGTTTCTTCTACTGGTGCAATATTTATTACATCTCATGACTCCTCCTTCGTCAGTGCAACTGCCCCAAACATTGCAGACCTCCTATTGCAATCAATCAAAGATGTTGGTCCTAATGTGTGGTTCAAGTGATCACAAATAATGGAGGAAATTGTAAGGCAGCAAGAAAAATTATTGAGCGTATTCATCCACACATCTTTTGGTCTAGGTGCTTGGTGCACACATTGAACCTTTTAATGCATGATATTGTGAAGCATAAAGAATGTGGATGGATTAATGAGCTTTACAAGAGAGGGAAGCAACTCATTAAATTTATCACAGGGCATACAAGGGTAAACTACTTTTATGGCACTTACTCCAAGTTGCAGTTGCTTAAACTTGCAAAAACAAGATTTGGAAGTTATTACCTCACCTTTAGGTGGCTAGTGAAGGTGAGACAAGCTTTAACTAATATGGTGACCTCTAAATCATGGGAGGAAATTAACACTGATGGAGATGGTGCTAATGCAGCCAGGGACACTATTCTTGACAATTACTTTTCATCACAGATTAAATATGTTTTGCATTTCACCAAACCAATTTATTACATGATCAAGTTTGCAGATTCAAATAGACCAATAATCGGGGATGTGTATGAGAAAATGGATAGCATGTTGGGGCAGATTAAAGACATTGTTGGTCCTAAAGATATCACCTTGTATAATTATATTCGTGTAGAGGTGGAAAAACAATGGGATATGCTAAATGTTCCATTCATACCTTAGCATATGTTTTGACACCTAAATACTATCATCCATCATGGCTTTCAAATACTATCATCCATCATGGCTTTTAACACCAGCACCTGGGGGGGGGAGCAGGAAAAAACCGCACCTGGGGGGGAGCAGGAAAAAACCACACCTAGATCCAAAGGTTCTATCTAGTTATCTGAAAGCATTGGATGAATTAGCTGAGCAATGTTAAGCAGTGACTAGAGGAGTCAGTTTGACAGTTGGGTGAGATGGCATCGCATGGGCTCAGAGATCAAGACAGGTTGGACGGAGCTTCCAACTATATCATATGGAATACCAGAATCTTAGTTGTTCTGGAGGAATACGATCTCGAGACCTACGTCAAGAGTACTGCGGTTGTTCCTGCTGACAACAATCAAAGGAAGAAGTACAAGGCCGAGCAGGGGAAGGCAAAGACGCTCATTCTCGATGGAGTTCTAGATCATGTGGTCTCACACTTGCAAGACAAGGATACAGCCCGAGAGATGTGGGAAGCCTTGTCATCTCTGTATGAAGGCTCTTCCGAACAGCAGAAGATGTATTTAGAGCAGAAGTTGCAGTGTACTTTGATGCAGAAAGGAGAACGAGTGAACCTCTATCTTCAATGTCTTCAAGACACTAGAGACCAGCTTGCTGCAGTGGGATCAACTCCTCAGCGAACCGCGATGGTGAGGATAGCCCTAAATGGAGTCTCGAATAAATGGCAAGTTTTCGTCCAAAGCATATTGGGCAGGGAAAAACTACCTTCATGGGAGGAGATGTGGGCGGCTCTTCAATAGGAGGAGTTAAGGAGGGACCTAGTGAAGTTGAACCTTAGTGGCAGTAGTGGGAGTGGCACAAAGACGAAGGAGGAGGAAGAGAACGCAGCTCTAGCATCGAAGGGACAGCAGAAGCCGAAGCGAAAGGACATTTCGAAAGTGAAATGTTTCAATTGTGGCGAGATGGGCCACTATGCATCCCAGTGTCCTTTGAAGAAAAAGGACAAGGATGAGAAACGTGATCCTAAGGTTGCTTCAGCAAAGATTGACGAGGATGAGTTTGCCATGACTGCCCAAACATCTCCAGGCAGGAGATGGGGCGATATTGAGCTGTAATCGGGAGGACTACATGTGGGCAGGATCCTTGAAGAGTCCGCCTCTTGGATCAATTCCTTGCTGTAGGAGCCCAAGACTCAGCAGTAGCGAGATGGACTTAGTGTCAAAGGACGCAATGGAGTGTTTTGAGGACAGCTGCAGTGGCTAGGGACCAAAGACTGATCAGCGCAGAGAAAGGTTGGCAGTGGTGCAAATGGCACAATGCAAAAGTCAGCAGCAGCGCAGAAAATTCAGAGGGTCAGCAACAGTCAGACTCCAACATTCATTGTATTATGCTGAACACAGTTAAGTTCAGCTAATTTTGGATGTTTTTCAGTTGCTTCTCTCAACAACTGAGTTGCAGTACAAATGCAGTGTTAGCAATGGCAGTGCTAGCAGCATAGCAGATGCAACGTTTGAGAGGGAGTTGTAGTACAAATGCAGCAGTGGTAGTGGCAGTGTCATGGGCAGCAGTACAGTAGCAGTAGCAGCACAGTTTTGGTGGCAGCAACAGTGCAGAAAGGAGGTGCTTCAGAAACAGAGCAGCATGCAAGTGGACATTGTTGTTAGAGCACTTTCCTCGCTAAGAGGGAGTGTTAGTTTTTGGTAGCATTGAAAGTGCTCTAGCCTTGAAAATTGGTGGAGAGGCTAAGGCACATGAGTTCTAAAGAACCCATAAATTGTTTGGTGAAATTCCACCTGGATTGTATTTTATTAATATAATTAATATTTTTATGGGCTTCCTTAGTCTAAACTTTGGAAAATTAGAATATTAATGGGTATTAATCAAAATATGAGTGAGAATGATATAGAAGGCGGATCAATTCATGTTTTAACCTTAGCCGTTGATTAGAGACTTAATCTCAACCGTTGAAGACTCAACAGGAAAAGTATAAAATGGAGGCTTGGGGTTCATTTGGAAACACACACAAAGAGATTGAGGAAATCGATTTTCTAAGGTGAGAAGGTCTCACGAGGAAAATCGATTGCGGAGATCTTGCGCTGAGGGGCAGAAAGAATCCAAGAGAAGGACTTTCCGGAAAATACAGATCAGAGAGGCGGAGAGAGCTTGCAGAGAGGCAGCGCAGTAGCCGGGACAGCTAACGCAGAAAAGTTGCCTGTCACGCAGAATCCAGAACTGTTGGAATAGCCGAAACTGTCGAGAACTGTCGGAACAGCCAGGAGAGTTGACGCATGGGCAACGCAGTAGCCGGGAGAGCTAACACAAAGGGAACGCAGTAGCCGGGAGAGCTGATGTAGAAAAGTTGTCTGTCACGCAGAATTTAGAACTGCCGAAACAGTTGGAACTGTCGAGAACTATCGGAGCTGCCGCAAACTGCCAGAACTACTAAGAGAGCTAGCAGAGGGCAGAGAAGGTAACGTAGAGCCAACGAAGAAATAGCTGGGGTTATCCAGTCTTGTGCCGGATCAGCCAGAATTCTACTAAATGAGCATCCTAGATTTGTATTCAAATATTTCTCTTGCATAATAATAAACCCTCAGAGTTTCTGCACCGGTTTTCCCGCATTTGGTTTTTCCAGAGACTATTGAGTCCAAAAATAAATGTGTCCTATGTATCTTGCTCTTTGCTCTGTTCTCTGTTTCATGAGATCAAATATTTAATTAGTGTAGGCTGCAGAAGTAATTTGCTTCAGTGTTCAGAAGAATAACTTGGTTAATGTATGTTAAAAATCAAGTACGTGAAGTAGATTCAGATTTGTTGTAGTAAGGGTTCCTTCGAGTCTAGGAATTTTCACAATGAACATCCGGATGGCGTGTGTACCTTGTGAGGTAGTGTGGTATCCACGTAAAGCCTCCCAACATTGTGCTCTGATCTTATAGAGAGATAGAGCTTGTTAGTAAAGGCCTTGCTATGCTGACAACGTTGGTTATGATGATATGATGTTGATGCTTAGAGATGGCTTATCAATCCGACTCTTCTTATGATAACTTTTCAAAGTGAGTATTGTCCTTGTACCGGTGGGACAATTATGAATACCTCCCTATTAAGAGGGAGTGTTGGAAAATGTAACTAGTTTCGGTTCATAATTGTCATTTGACTCATGTCATGATGTAATTCTATGTATCTATCAAAAAAAGAAAGAAAATGATGTAAAGAACAGAAGAAAAAAAAAATGTAAAGCATGGGTTTCATGCTTAAGTTATTTTTCACTAGGTCAAGCATTCATTTAATGCTCCTAGGGATTACATGAGTCAAAGGATCATTGTTACATTGTAAAAGACCATTTCAGGTTATTGTATCAACAAAAGAAAATGTATTTTTATATGTATAAGAGTTTAGAAGACTCCCAAGACAAAGTCAGCCAAGCTCATGCCTAGCTTGTGAAGGCTATTCGAGCCCTAAGAAAGGCTATAAAAAGTAGGAATTTCGACCTATTGCAACACACATAAAACATACATCTCTTGGATTCGATTTGTGTGAAAATTCTATCACTGCAGCAACTGATTTACTTTTCCTACTTATTCCACAATAAGTTATTCATTAAATTACTTCAATAAACATTAAAATAAATATTGTTCCAGATATCACACTGTAATATAGAAACAAACATATGTACAAGAATCAACACATTGACAGTGATTTTGGACAATAGTCCCCGAAAAAACCCAATGCGGGAAAACCGGTGTAGCAAGAGAGGTTTTTATTATTCAGCAATTCTTCAATACAACAGGGTGCCAAACTGGCTTACCCACAAAGAGAAATAATTCTCCAGCACTTATCCCAATCTCAGCGTCAGCCCAACTAACCTCTGTGGCTCTCCAACCCTCTACATCAGCCCCTGCTTGATTGCATCAGCCCTGGGCTACTCTGCATCACTCACACAGACCCAACTAGTGACTGCACAGTCTTTTGTTGCCTTTGCATCTGCCTAAAAAGCCCTGCGTCTACCTCTCCTACCTCAGCGCTGATCTTCAGTGGCTGATCCCACCTCTCTGCTCCGTACTTGCTGCCTCCTGACTGCTCACCAGACCACTGGTTCAATTTCTCAGCTAACCACGCTCTAGAAATTGAACTGACTAGTCTCCCTCAATGTTTCCTCCAAGTGATCCTCAAGCCTCCTCTTATACTGTTCTCGTTGACACAACAACGGCCGAGATTAAGTCCCTAATCAATGGCTAATATTAGATTTGGTTTGATCCATGACTTTTGGACCATTCTAACACAGTTCTATATTAATTCACATTAATATTTTATTTTCCCTAAGTTTAGACTTAGAGACTCCATTAAAAATATTAATTATTTTAATATCTCCCAAACAGTTTAGAATCTGCCCAAACCCTTTCTGGGTATTGAAGATCTCAAGTGCCTTAGGCTCTCCACCAATTTTTGTGGCTAGAGCACATCCAATGCTACCCCAAATCA
This sequence comes from Pinus tabuliformis, assembly GCA_031772625.1. Taxonomy (NCBI): domain Eukaryota; kingdom Viridiplantae; phylum Streptophyta; class Pinopsida; order Pinales; family Pinaceae; genus Pinus; species Pinus tabuliformis. Next base: position 1,528,360,891 of record CM062818.1, on the reverse strand, counting down.
ACACTCCCTCTTAGCGAGGACTGTGCTCTAGTAATACTCCTCACTAAGCATAACTCTGATCATCCGGCATCGGTCCCTGTGCTGATGCTAGGCCTATTGCCCAACATCCTCTACATTGTTGCATCCTGTACTGCTACCCATGGCCTTGCCACTGCCACTGTTGCATCCGTACTGCAACTCCCTCTGCATCCGTGCTGCTGCTGATCCTTTCTCCCAACACTGCATCCATGCTGCAACTCCCTTTGCATCCTTCTTGTTATTACTCCCATTCTGCTACTGAAATGGGTTCTTTACCATCCCCATCTTTTCCCTGAAGAAGTCAAACTTAGTCCTTCCAAGGGCCTTGGTGAGGATGTCTGCCACCTGTTCTCCTGTAGGAGTGTAGCTCAACTGTACAGCTCCTTGTTGAACACAGTTCCTGACAAAGTGACACCGGATATCAATATGCTTCGACCTATCATGAAACACTGGATTCTCAAAGAGTTTGATGCAACTCTGATTATCGCACATGATCCTGGTCGCCTCCATATTCCTTCTAAATACGTTCACAAGCATTTTTTTAAGCCATATGGCCTCACATGAAGTTGTGCTTGCCGCCATATATTCTGCCTCAGATGAGCTCAGAGCCATGGACTTCTGTTTCCTACTGCACCAAGAGGTCATTCTCGATCCAATGTTGGAACAATACCCAGAGGTACTTTTCCGATCCACTGAACTTCCTTCCCAATCTGCGTTAGTAAATCCACTCAATCTGATATCCTTACTCCTGGTGTACAAGAGTCCATAATCCGTTGTTCCCTATAAGTACGTGAGAACATGTTTGGCTGCTTCCCAATGCCCCCTCTTTGGTTCCACCATGAACTGACTAAGGGAGTTGACAGCGTAGCAAATGTCTAGCCTAGTATTGACCAAATACATCAGGGACCCTATGAGTTGCCTGTATAGGGTGGGATCAACATCCTTGTCTTCTGATGCATCAATCTTCTTCCAATTGGTGATCATTGGCGTAGCCATAGGTCTACAGTCCTCCATCCTGAATCTTTTCAGGATTTCTGTAGCATACCTCCCTTGCCCAAGGAAGATTTCTCCCTTCTGCTGCCAAACTTCCAACCCTAGGAAGTAGTGCATTCGTCCCAAATCCTTCATATCGAATTTTGTGGCTAGATTCTTCTTGCAGTCCCCAATGAGTCTGGATGATCCTATCAGAAAGAGATCATCCACATACAATACTAAGATTAGCGGCTCGTTCTCTACAACCAGATAGTAGAGATTTGGATCCGTGTCACTCTTGACAAACCCCATCTTCTGCAAGTAGCCATCTATTCGACCATACCATGCTCTTGGTGCCTGTTTCAGCCCATACAAGGCTTTCTTCAATCTGCATACATGAGACTTCTTCTCATGAGTTTCAAAGCCCTCTAGTTGTTCAATGTATACCTCCTCTTCTATTACCCCGTTCAGAAATGTCATTTTGACATCCATCTGATGGATCTCCCATCCCATCTGAGCTGCAAGAGATATCACGGTTCTAATAGATGTATACCTGGCTACCAGGGCGAAGGTCTCCTCATAGTCAATCCCTTCCTTTTGAGCATACCCCTTAGCCACAAACCTGGCCTTGTATTTCTCAACACTGTCTTCTGCAGCGTATTTGATCTTGTAGATCCATCCTGAACCTACCACTAATCTGTCTTGAGTTCTTGGCACCACCTCCTAGACATCGTTTACCATTATGGAGTTGTATTTCTCCACCATCGCATCAAGCCAAACCTGATGTTGAGTTGCCTCCTTGAAACTGGCAGGCTCTCCATCCTAAGCTACTAATGCCTTATATCGATCTGGTTGTTTTCGCTCCCTCTTATTCTTTCTTGACACACCGATGAAGTCCTCTGAATCTCGCAAAATCTGACGAAGTTCCTGCTAGTTCTTCCTCTACCAGCAGGTGCTTCTGTTCGCTCCTCCTCCTCATCCTGAGAATCTTCCTATCCTAAGGAAGAATTCTTTACTTCTAATTGTTGAAGAGGTTTAACCAACGGCTCCTCTTTCAATTGCTCCTCGAAAGGCATCTTGCGAGATCTTCTGAAAGCCCTGTCCTCCATGAACTTTACATCTCGTCGTACTACTACCTTCCTACTCCCTAGAAGATAGATTCTGTATGCCTTAGCGTTCTCGCTATATCGCATTAGATATCCCTTTTCCACAGTTTGATCCAGCTTCTTCCTCTTTTCTTCGGGTATGCGGCAATATGCTAAACTCCCAACTATCCGGAAATGACTGACTTCAGGTGTCTTCCCTATGAAGACTTTCTCTAGAGTAATCTTGCCCAATGCCCGATGAGGAGTCTTGTTCTAAACATAGACTGTTGTGTTGCATGCTTCTGCCCACAAGAATTTTTGCATATCCTGATCATACATCATGGCCCTAGTTGCTTCTACAATAGTTCTATTCTTTCTTTCTGCTACCCCATTCTGCTTCGGATTGTAGGGAGTTGTCCACTCTCTTCTAATGCCCTCCTTAGCGCAAAAATCACTAAAGTTTTTATCTACATATTCTCCACCATTATCTGAGCGCAAAACTTTTATTTTCTTCCCAGTCAGATTCTCCACCAGAGCCTTAAACACCTTGAATCGATAGAAAACCTCATCCTTGGTTTTCATAAAATAAATCCAAGTTTTCCTTGAGTGGTCATCAATGAAGGTAAGGAAATACTCGGCACCTCTGAGAGCTTTGACGGACATAGGTCCGCAGATACCTGAGTGTATCAATCCTAGTACACTCTTGGCCCTGTTTTGCTCCTAGGAAATGTTGCCTTGGCATACTTTCCTAGAGAACATCCCCTGCATACATCATCTCATTCCGTACTCAAATCCGAAACTCCTATTACTGTGCTCCTGAGAATTCTCAGAGCTCCATGGTGCAAGTGACCCATTCTTCTGTGCCATAGTTCGTTCAAGTCTTTGTCTCCATGACTACCTATTAGTGCCATTGGTGATTCTAGTTGTAATCTATACAACCAATTACTTTTGATCCCAATCTGCACTTTCTTTTTCCAACTCAGGTGTTTGACGTATACCTTCTCCTTGATGAAGTAGACGTCATAGCCCTTGCCTTGTAGTTGCGATACGAAAAGTAAATTCATCCCAATCCTGGTAAATGCAGCACATTTGTAGCACGGAACTGTTCTCCCGATTCTGTCTGAAAGACTATGGTACCCTTCCCTACTGGAGTACACTTTGCCTTATTCCCCATGGTGATCTAAAAGTTCATCTTCTCTTCTCGATATTCTGAGAAACACTCCCTGATTCCCGTCATATGCCACGAGGCTGCACTGTCTATATACCATACTTCTAATGATGCAACATTAGTTATGCACGCCACTTCTTCTTCCATCCTAGAAGCTAACATAGAGAAATCGACATCTCTTTATCTTGTGCAGTCTTCTAAAAATCTATGTCAGTCCCCTGACGTGGATGCCTCTGCATCGTGGTCTTGACCCATAACTGATTTTGCCTTCCTGTCTCTGATTACTCGCTCTGATACCATGTGAAAATTCTATCACTGCAGCAACTGATTTACTTTTCCTACTTATTCCACAATAAGTTATTCATGAAATTACTTCAATAAACATTAAAATAAATATTGTTGCAGATATCACACCATAATACAGAAACAAACATATGCATAAGAATCAACACATTAACACAATTATTTTGGACAACAGTCCCCGAAAAACCCCAATGCAGGAAAACCGATGCAGCAAAGAAGGTTTTTATTATTCAGCAATTCCTCAGTACAACAGGGTGCCAAACTGGCTTACCCAAAGAGAGAAATAATTCTCCAACACTTCTTCCAATCCCACCGTCAGCCCGACTGACCTCTATGTGGCTTTCCAACCCTCTACGTCAGCCCCTGCTTGATTGCGTCAGCCTTAGGCCTCTCTGTGTCACTCACGCAGGCCCAGCTAGTGATTACGCAATCTTCTACTACCTCTACGTCTGCCTGAAAAGCCCTGCGTCTGCCTCTCCTGCCTCAGCGCTGATCTTCAGTGGTTGATCCCACCTCTCTGCTCCGTACTTGTTGCCTCCTGACTACTCACCAAACCACTGGTTCAATTTCTCAGCTAACCCCGCTCCAGAAATTGAACTGACTGGTCTCCCTCAGTGTTTCCTCCAAGTGACCCTCAAGCTTCCTCTTATACTTTTCTCGTTCACACATCAACGGCCGAGATTAAGTCCCTAATCAATGGCTAAGATTAGATTTGGCTTGATCCATGACTTTTGGACCATTCTAACACAGTTCTATATTAATTCACATTAATATTTTATTTTCCCTAAGTTTAGACTTAGGGACTCCATTAAAAATATTAATTATTTTAATATCTCCCAAACTGTTTAGAATCTGTCCAAACCCTTTCTGGGTATTGGAGATTTCATGTGCCTTAGCCTCTCCACCAATTTTCGTGGCTAGAGCACATCTGATGCTACCTCAAATCAACAATTTGAAGTTATAAGAAGGATGCAAAGGCCTTGTAATGCAAGAAGAAGTCAAGCAAAGAAGAAGATGAGCCCTTCAAAGTTCGGATCTTTGAAATTATGCTTGGGACAGCTCACACGTGCAAGAGGCCTAGAGTTTTTGAGCATGCACAAAGGCTGAAATTGCAAAAAGGTGTTGCAGATCTCGGCTTGTGAGATCTAAAGGCTAAAAGAGCCTTGTTGTCATTGGAGACCCTATCATGTATTGCGGAAGAAGTTTTTCGTTGATTGGCTTGGTTCTTGGTGGTAGTCTTGGGTCTTGGTTTTTAGTCTTGGAAGTCTCCTTTGAATCCATTCTATAAGAAGAGAAGTTCCTTTTGGGTTTTCCCCTTGGAGGAGTTTTGCCCTGGCTTGGAGCCTATATCTTGTGTTTTGATGACAAAAACATAAGCATAATCAAGAAGAAGAACATAATATCACAAATAATTGTCAAGAAAGGAAAAGTCAAATTAAAATGTTGCCCTAACCAATTTTCTAACAAGTACTCAACTAGGGGAGTTGGTATTGTCAGTTTTGAGAGGGAGTCAGGTAGCTCTCCCCATCTCAAAGTTATCCTCTATGTTCAAGGCCTGAAGCAGAATCTTATTTCAATAGCTACCCTTGAGGAGAAGGATTATGATGTCATCTTTAGTAGAGATAAGGCTTACCTCAAGCACTTAGCTTTTGGATGTGTGAAGCAGATAGGTGTGAAGATGAAGAATCTCTACAAGTTCCAGGTAGAGAGAGGCATAGCCTTGAGCAGCAAGGCAGTAAGTGCACAGAAAATAGTAGTGATGGTTGAGGGGAGTAGAGCTCTAAGGGAGTCCTTAGAGCAAGAGCAAGTTAGAGCAACTGAGAAGAAGCTACTCAAGAAGGAACCTCAACCAATATCACAATTTCAGTCTCGGCTAGTTGGCAATTGGACTGACCAGTAGGATGAGGAGGAGTAGAGCCCCGGGCGAGTGGAGGCGGCCACTCAATCAATTACTCCCAGTATAGGGAGAGTTTGAGCCGAGAGGGTAGACTAGTTGTTTAGGGAGCATCAGAAGAGAGTTGGACCTCCCAGTACCACCTTCAAACAGAGTAAGCAGCCACAGAGATACACGGGGTACATGGCAATTATGACTGAGGTGATAGACTCGCAAAATAGGAGCATGGTTGGAAGCAACAAGTCTTCAGATCAACTTTTGCAACAACAAGTGTTGAAAATGTAGCGAGCAAGGTCTTCTAGCTTATGGCTTAGCTAGTGAAGACCCCAAATTGTCTTCATGAGTTAGACTTCAGTTAGGATAACTTATTTCTAGTTTATCGGAATAATCATCAACTTAGAATGCACAGAGTTGGAGCTTCAGTTAAGTGGAAGTCTTCATTAGTTTGACTACAATATTGGGTGGCAGTTCGAGCTAAAGTTAGAACGAGTTAGGACTTCAGTCATTGACTAAAGAAAGGACGAGTTATGAATCTAGTGATGATTGGAGAGAGAAAGAGTTAACTTTCAGTTAACTTGTCAATCGACAACTCGAGTTTTAGACCAGAACTAACCTAATTTAGCATGGATCGAATGTATAAAGAGAGAACGAAGGAACAAGTAAATCACAATTGTTTTGTGCACAAAATTTTGTGACAAGACAGGGCTCATGAGATTGTGAGAGAGAGCCTGATTATGGAGCGCAAGAATTGTGTTCTAAGAAATAGGAGATCACAAGTGTGCTAGAATTTAGGAGATTGATTATGCGCAGTTTTGAGGAGTCGATGTCCTAAGAATAAGGACGCTCAAGTGCGCAAAGAAGGAGCAGAATAGAAGCAAGACAGCAAGGTTTGTAGAGCAAATCAAGGAGGCATCAGAGGATCAATTGTGTGTAGGAACCGAGATCAAGTAGTGATCAAGGCAGGCCAAGATCAATTGTATTAGCTGAGATTTGTGTGAGAAGCAGAACGCTTTTTCAAGAGAAACAGATTGCTTTGTAATAGATTCGATTACTCCAAGGCAATCAATAAAATAGCCACATCAAGCACACAAGTTTTCTCTATTGGGTTCATAAGAAAAAAAATTGTGTCAATTTGTGTGATGTGTTTTTATTCCACTACTTATAAAAGTTGTTAAGAGGCTTTGTATCTTGGTGAAAGTTAACTAGTTTCATTTTGTTGAAAATAGTAGCGAAGAAGGTCTTCTTGACTCGTTCCTTAGTCAAGAAAGACCTCGATCAATCCCTCTTTAGCATGCATGAGTTCGAGTAAGAGTTCATGGAGCAATTAACTCATGCGCAAAAATCAGAGGCTCAGGTATGTTGTTCTCCAAGTGCGAGTTCTAATTTAGAATGGGATGATTTGGAGCTTCAGTTTTGACTGAGGATGAGACTAGTTATAACTATAGGTTATTCACTGGAGAGAATTCGAAATCAATTAACTTAACAATAACAACTTTTGTTCTAAATTCGCACTTGCCAGATATAGCATGGTCGAATTGCTTATAAGGAGGATGAAGGCACAGCGTGTATCATTATTGTTTTGCACGAGATTTGTGTGAGAGCCATGTTGCGGAGAGAAAGCGTACTTTGGAGGAGCCATACGCTAAGATAGAGAGCCTTTCTTATCGCAGGTGTGCGCTAGGATTTAGGGAGAAATTCCTAAATAATAGGGGCTCATATCTGCACTAGGAAATAGGAGATTTCCTGTGCTAGAAGATAGGAGCAGAGACTGTGCAAGGAAGGAAGGGTTGGGTCGAGTTTCTTGCAGGGAGTTTCAGCTAAGTATTAGCAGTGAGAACAAGTTTGTTTTCTATTGAAACAGATTTTCTTGTAAAGAGATCTTTTGCTCAATTTTTTGTCAATAAAATTCTACAGCAAGCAGAGGGTTTTCCCAGTTGGGTTCCCTAGAAAAACTATTGTGTTATTGTTATCGTGCAACTGTGTTTCTATTTTTGTTTCTATTTCATTGCAAATTTAAAAGAGAAATTATGTGTCTTGGTGAATCGAACCTAGTTTCAGTTTGTTCATTCAAGCAGTTGCAGAATTTCAAGGAAAATCTACATGGTATCAGAGCAGAGAACAGTGTAAAGAACAGCACCAAGATATCAGATTTGTGAAGCGCAGTTCTTTCGACAAGGAGGATGGCGTACCAAGGGCTGAGATAAGATCATTGTTTAGACGGAGCAACTGACTTCTCATGGAAGGAAAGGATCACAATAATGTTGGAAGACAGTGGGGTGGGAGAATTTGTCAAAAACATTGTACGGACATCAAAAGATGCCCAACAATTGGCCCAGCATACTAAGAATTATATCAAGGCAAAGAGGATTATTCTAGAGGGGGTCAAAGATCATATAATTCCTCATCTCCATGAGAAGAAGACTGCATATGGGATGTTCAAAGCCATCTTGGATCTAGTTCAAGGCACTAGCCAGGAAGCTAGCTCTCAAGGAGAAGCTAAGGAGTATCTGGATGAAACAAGGAGAGCCCATCGTCTCATATCTTTCAAATTTCACCTAGGTTCCAGACGAGCAAGATGGTGTGGGTGTCAATGTACCAAACACTGACATCATGAGCTTTGCACTACTAGGACTTCATAAGTCCTGGTATGGGTTCCAGGATGCTAACAGTAGCTGAGAGAATTTTCCTAGTTGGGAAAGGTTATGGACTGACTACGTTCAAGAAGAGATCCGATGAGGGACCAAAGATGGTAGATCAACAAAGACAAAGGACGGGGAGAATTTCTCCCTGGCAGGCAAAGCCAAGGGCAAGAAAGGCATAGGGAAGGATGAGTCTAGCCAGAAGGGCGAGAAGAAGAAGGATATGAGTAAGATCAAGTGCTTCCATTGCCATGAGTTTGGGCACTATGCTACTAAGTGTCCAAATCGGAATAAGAGGTCTAGTAAGAATCATGCGGCTGCATTAGCTGAGGTAGATGGGTTTGCTTCTCAGTTTGAGAAAGATTTCTCATTGATAGCTTGCATGGCAAACTCAATAGGGAGCAGCACGTGGTATACTGATTTTCGAGCCTCCTTATACATTACCAGGAATGGGGAGTTTTTCATCCACCTGAAGGAGAAGGATATGCAATTTCAGATCGAACTAGGAGATGGTGGAAAGTATGCATCTAGAGGAGTTGGTACTGCCAACTTTGAGAGGGACTCTTGTTGAAGAATCTAGGGCAATTAGTATTAGTAGGATTCTTCTAGACTTGATAACAATTTGTGAAGTGCTTTTACAATTTATCTTAGCTTGATCTTCTTCTTATTATTGGTGTTTGTGTTAGCTTCATCAAACTGCTACCAAAACAAAGAGACAAGAACACAAGATGTTTGGCTTTCTTCCAAGGCCAAAAACTCTCCCTCTTGGAGAGGAAAACCTGCACAAAATTCTTCTTATAGAGATTCCAATTGATGAATACCAAGACCTTGACCCTTGACATACTATGCCACTCCAAGACCAAGATACCAATCCTCTTTGAAGTCATGGCTGAGATTATCATCATATTTGTACAAAAATTGCTTCTTCATCTAGATCACTGCTGCACCATTTGTACTCCTTCATCTAGATTATTGTTGCACTTACTGAGAACACCACTATTGCATTGCCATAGAGATCTTCATTATATCTACAAGGTCGTCATATCGTTCTTCATTATGACCTTATCTTCGGAGGGTTTATGATCATGACTATGTAAAATATGTTGATAGAGTATTGCACCGAGACAATTTGTATGCTGAGATAGTGTACATCTTTGTGAGAGTTGTTCATAAGGGATGCCGAGATTATGATTGTATTCTGAAACAGAGATCTGAGACCTTCTTCCTTTCACCCATGCCAGGACTTATACTTTTGTGGTATACATCTATAATTGCTTCACTGTTTGTCATCCTAACTGTGAGGATCCCATCCTGTAAACGTCCAACAATCATGGTGAATTCAAGTCTCTGTCCTTATCTGAGCTTGTAGATGAGTCTAAATTGATACCTTCTTGTAATGTGGATTACAGTCCTTGTTCTTCACCGAATCATCTCAAAAAATGCGAGTTTTGTACTTCATTTTTGCGGTGACCCTAACTGGGTATATATAGTGGTTATGCCTCCATTTTTTAGCCGACTTGAACAAGTGAAGCGTTGTGTCATTTATATGAGCCGACATGTCATCTTTTAGTTGTTTAATTCATTTTTGCAGGCCGACATGATGTTCTCTTCATTGTTTTGCTTGTAGTCTTCTTTGTTGAAGAATGGTGCTTGTCTTGGAGGGCTTCTTGACACTAGGTTGACCCATGTACATTACATAAATGCTCATAAAGAGCTCTTTAACATAATCTTTCTGCTTTGACTTTCCTAGACCTATGGAATAAGCATGAGCAAGAAACTAATTCATATAATTTTATAAAAATAATATTTCTTTTCCTTGACAAGTACAAAGATCAAAATTACATTGACAAATACCAAAGCTAGTTACATTTTTCTTCAACACTCCCTCTTAACTAGGGAGGTATTTACAATGGCACTTGGTTATTCTCAATCTGAAGAATTTCTCATAAGAAGAATAGGATTGGTAATCCCATTTATATAGCATCATATCAATTAGCATTGTCATAGTGCAAGGCCTTGACTAACAGCTCCATCTCTCCATGAGATCATGAGCTACAATGCTAGCGAAACCAATGATTTATAGACACCTTCATCATTGTCTCTCAAGGTACATACCCACCCCGGTGTTCACTAAGTATGATCTTCTAGTGTGAAAATTCTATCACTGCAACAACTGATTTATTTGTAAGTTATTTACAAAAACCTTTTAGTAAACATTAAAATAAATTCTGCTACAGACATCACACCATAATATAGAAACAAATACATGCACAAGAATCAAACACATCAACACAAATATTTTGGACAAATGTCCCCGGAAAAACCCAATGCGGAAAAACCGGTGCAGCAGAGGAGGATTTTATTAATCAGCTATTCTTGAGTGCAACTCGGTGCCAAAATGGCTTACCCAACAGAGATAAATTCTCCAGCACCTCCCCCAAACTCAGCATCAGAATTGTTGGCCTCTGTGTAGCTCTGAGATCCTCTACATCAGCTCCTGCCTCTCTGCGTCAGCACTGGGCCTCTCTGCATCACGCACGCAAGCCCTCGAATGACTGTGCAATCCTATTGCCTTTGCGTCTGCCTCTCTAATTTCTGCGTTGATCTTCTGGTACCGTCCCTACCTCTCTATTCCGTACTCGCTACCTCTTGCTGCAATCCAGACCTCTAGTTCGAATTTCTCAGCGAACCCCGCTCCAGAAATCGAACTGACTAGTCTCCCTCAGTGTATCTCCAACTGACCCTCAAGTCTTCTCTTATACTTTTCCTGTTGATGAATCAACGACCGAGATTAAGTCCCTAATCAATGGCTAAGATTAAAATAGACTTTATCTTCGTCTCTTAGAAGCTTCTCAACCTTATCTTTATTAATACCCATTAATATTTTTATTTTCCTAAGTTTAGACTTAGGACACATTAAAAATATTTATTATTTTAATAACTTTTCATCCGGATGGAATTTTCCAAAACGATTTTTGGGTTTTGGAAATCTCATGCTTTTTAGTCTCTCCACCAATTTTAATGGCTAGAGCACATTTGATGCTACCCCAAATCAACACTCCCTCTTAGCGAGGAATGTGCTGTAGTAATACTCCACATTGAGCATTACTCCGATAATATGGCACCGGTACCTATGCTGATGCTAGGCCTCCCTGCCCAACATCCTCTGCACTGCTGCATCCTGTACTGCTGCTCAGGGCTCTATTACTGCCACTTCTACAACTGTACTCCCTCTGCATCCGTGTTGTTGTTGGTCCTTCTTCCCAACACTGCAACTCCCTCTGCATCCGTATTGATGCTGGTCCTTCTTCCCAACATTGCATTTGCACTGCAACCTCTTCTCATCATGTTGCATCGTGCTATTGCTGACTGCTACTACACTGTAACAACATACCCATTTCTGCTATTGAAATGGGTTCTTTATCATCCCCATCTTCTCCTTGAAATAATCAAACTTTGTTCTTCCAAGGGCCTTGGTAAGGATGTCTGCCACCTATTTTCCTATAGGAGTGTAGCTCAACTGTACAACTCCTCATTGGACACAGCCTCTGACAAAGTGACACCGAATATCAATATGCTTTGACCAATCGTGAAACACTGGATTCTCAGAGAGCTTAATGCAACTCTGATTATCACACATGATCCCGGTCGCCTCCATCTTTCTTCTAAATAGGTTCACAAGCAGTTTTCTAAGCCATATGGCTTCGCACAAAGTTGTGCTTGCAGCCATATATTCTGCTTCAGCTGAGCTCAGAGTTACGGATTTATGTTTCCTACTGCACCAGGAGGTCCTTCCCGACCCAATGTTGAAACATCACCCAGAGGTACTTTTCCGATCCACTGAACTTCCAGCGCAATTTGCATCAGTGAATCCACTCAATCTAATATCGTTACTCTTAGTGTACAAGAGTCCATAATCGACTATTCCCTGTATATATCTGAGAACATGTTTGGATACTACCCAATGCGCCCTCTTCGGTTCCGCATGAACTGACTGAGGGTGTTGATAGTGTAACAAATGATTGGCCTGGTATTGACCAGATACATCAGGGACCCTATGAGCTGCCTGTATAAGGTGGGATCAATATCCTTGTCTTCTGATGCATCAATTTTCTTCCAATTGGTGATCATTGGAGTAGCCATGGGTCTACAATCTTGCATCCTGAATCTCTTCAGAATTTTTGTAGCATATCTCCCTTGTCCAAGGAATATTTCCCCCTTTTTCTGCCAAACTTCCAACCCCAGGAAATAATGCATCTGTCCTAAATCCTTCATGTCAAATTCGGTGGCTAGATTCTTCTTGTAGTCCCCGATGAGTGGATGATCCTGTCAGGAAGAGATCATCCACATATAATACTAGGATTAGAGGCTTAATCTCTACAACCAAATAGTAGAGATTTGGATCTACGTCACTCTTGACAAATCCCAACTTCTGCAAGTAGCCATCAATTCAACCATACCATGCTCTAGGTACATGTTTCAGCGCATACAAGGTTTTCTTCAATCTGCGTACATGAGACTTCTTCTCATGTGTCTCAAAGCCTTCTGGTTGTTCAATGTATACCTCCTCTTCTATCACCCCATTCAGGAATGTCGTTTTGACATCCATCTGATGAATCTCCCATCCCATCTGTGCTGCAAGAGATATCACGATTCTAATAGATGTATACCTAGCTACTAGGGTGAAGGTCTCTTCGTAGTCAATTCCTTCCTTCTGAGCATATCCCTTAGCCACAAACCTGGCTTTGTATTTTTCCACACTATCGTCTGCAGCATATTTAATCTTGTAGATCCATCTCGAACCTACCACCGATCTGTCTTGAGGCCTCGGCACTACCTCCCAGACATCATTCACCATTATGGAGTTGTATTCCTCTACCATCGCATCCAACCAAACCTGATGTTGAGCAGCCTCCTAAAAACTGGTAGGCTCCCCATCCTGAGCTACTAATGCTTGATATCTATCTGGCTATTTTCACTCCCTTTTATTGTTTCTTGGTGCACTGATGAAATCCTCTGCATCTCGCAAAATCTGACGAAGTTCCCTACTCGTTCTTCCTCTGGTAGCAGGTGTTTCTGTTAGCTCCTCCTCCTCCTGTGATTCTTCCTGATCCGAGGAATAATTCTTTACTTCCGTTGGTTGAAGTGGTTTGACCAACGGCTCATCTTTTGACTGCTCCTCAAAAGGCATTTCTCGAGATTTTTTGAAGGCCCTATCCTCCATGAACTTCACATCTCGTCGAACTACTACCTTCTTGCTCCCTGGAAGATAGATTTTGTATGCCTTAGCGTTCTCGCTATATCCCACTAGATATCCTTTCTTTGTAGTTTGATCCAGCTTCTTCCTCTTTCCTCGAGTATGCGGCAATATGCTAAGCTCCCAAATATCCTGAAATGACTAACTTCAGGTGTCTTTCCTATGAAGACTTTCTCTAGAGTAATCTTGCCCAATGCCCGATGAGGAGTTCTACTCTGAACATACACTGTCGTTTTGCATGCTTCTGCCCACAGGAATTTTGGCATATCCTAATCATACATCATGGCCCTAGCTGCTTCCACGATAGTCCTGTTCTTGCTTTCTGCGACCCCACTCTGCTCCGGATTGTAAGGAGTTGTCCACTCTCTTCTGATGCCCTCCTTAGCGCAAAAATCAGTGAAGTCCTTATCGACATACTCTCCACCATTATCTAAGCACAAAACTTCTATTTTCTTCCCTATCAGGTTCTCCACCAGAGCCTTGAACTCTTTGAATCAACACAAAACCTCGTCCCTGGTTTTCAAAAAATAAATCCAAGTTTTCCTTCAGTGGTCATCAACGAAGGTGACGAAGTATTCGGCATCACTAAGAGCTTTAATGGACATAGATCCGCAGATATCCGAGTGTATCAATCCTAGTACACTCTTGACCCTGTTTTTACTTCTAGGAAATGCCACTTTGGCATACTTTCCCAGAGCACATCCTCTACATACATCATCTCGTTCTGTACTAAGATCCGGAACTCCTGCTACAGTTTTCCTGAGAATTTTTAGAGCCCCATGGTGCAAATGTCCCATTCTTTTGTGCCATAGTTTGTTCAAATCCTTGTCTCCATGACTACCTATCAGTGCCATTGGTGATTCTAGTTGTAATCTGTACAACCTGTTACTTATGATCCCGATCTGCACTTTCTTTTTCTAGCTCGGGTGTTTGACGTATACTTTCTCCTTGATGAAGAAAACATCATATCCCTTGCCTTGAAGTTGCGATACGTAAAGTAAGTTCATCCCAGTCCTGAGACATGCAGCACATTGGTAGCACGGAACCGCTCTCCCGTTTCTGTTTGAAAAAATATGGTACCCTTCCCTACTGGAGTACACTTTGCCTTATTCCCCATGGTGATCTAAAAATTCATCCTTTCCTCCTGATAATCTGAGAAACAATCCTGGATTCCCATCATATGCCAAGAGGCTCCAATGTCTATATACCATACCTCTTGTTATGCTCTTGACCTGCAAGAAGATACCAGAATACCAAATATGCGAAGAAATATACCCAGAACACAGAACAATAAGAAATAACAGCATGTATTTTATTATTTAGAAAGGAAAGCAATGTTCACTTGCCTCTTCGAGGGGGCAACCTCCAATAGAGTTGGGCTCAATTACAAAATACGACACGACGCTCCTCGAGGGGAGTCTCTATCCTTTATATAGGATTCATATATGCAATACCATGAGTCAATACCATGGTTCTTATTAATACCATCTATCTAATACCATGGCCCATTTGCAACTAACTGTGGTCCCTTCTTTAAATGCGGGTCAACCACTTACAATTATTAATATGGGCTTTATTGACTCTTTACTTAACTATCAATGTTGTTAAAAGCGTGATCGGGATTAAATCGGCGCCGGGAATAAAGCGGAAAAAATCGGCAAAAGCGGAAAAAAGCGGGAAAAAAGCGTTTGGCACAAAAATATTCATTTTTTTTCAATTTTTTTAATATCTAAACCATCTACAACATAAAATAAATAGTTAAATACATTGACACATAAATATGATAAAAAAACTAATATATAAGATGTTTAATATCATTTCTAGCGCTAAAATCACACATAACATTGAATCATGTCCTGAATAGTAAGTCCTAAGTCCCAACTCAGCCTCAAAATATCAACAAAAAATATGATAATGTATCTCATCATGTCATAATGTCATATACAATAAAATGAAAGTCTAATCCTATTGATTTCCTCTGCCCCTCTTGCGAGAAAATGGCACAGCTTTCTCTTTCCCTCTAGATGTAGAAGCTGGTGCCTGTGCTGGTGGAAATGGCAGTGGAGTCTGACGTGCTCTAGAAGCTGAAGAACTAGTAGTAGCAGCTACAGGAGGCTGAGGTAGACGGAGACCACGTCCTCTACTGGTGGTAGTGGTAGCCCTAGCCCGGGTAGGCGGTGTCACCTCCTCCTCCTGCTCCTCCTCCTCCACCTGCTCCTGCTCCTGCTCCTCCTCCTCCTCCTCCCCCTCCTCCTCCCCCTCATCGTAGTGGTAGCCCTAGCCCGGGTAGGCGGTGTCACCTCCTCCTCCTACTCCTCCTCCTCCACCTGCTACTGCTCCTGCTCCTGCTCCTCCTCCTCCTCCTCCTCCTCCTCCTCCCCCTCCTCCTCCCCCTCATCCTGCACTAACCAATCATCAGTGGGATCCATGAGAGGCCTCTCGGTCTCAACCCTCCATTCAGCAGTGGTGTCAATCCCATCCAATGAGATGGCTTCCGTATCAGGTGTCCTCTCTAGTTGTCTCACCCACAATCGAAGATTGTAGTAGACATAGACCATGTCATTAAGTCTATGGGACTCCAACCTGTACAAAGTTCATGAAATAATAATTAATAATTAATATTATAAAAAAAATATTGTTTAAAACTTTAATGAATTCAAAAATTTATTTGGAAATTTGCAATATTTTAAATGTTTAAGTGTTAACCTATTGCGCTTCTTGTTGTGTATTTTTTCAAATACACTCCAATTGCGCTCACATCCCGAGGAGCTGCATGTTTGGCTGAGGATGCGTACGGCAAGCTTTTGCAAAAGGGGTACTCTGCCACCATACATCTTCCACCATGCGTCTACAACAAAATTACAAATAAAATTTTAAATAAACATAAGAAAAAAATGGAATTTGAAGAGACAATGAAATTTGAAACAAAGTTACAAAGTACAAACTAAAAAATACCTGGCATTTTAATCGTCCTATCAATGACAGCCATCTCAAAGCCAAATGTGCCACCTGACATCTTATATGTCTCAATTTGTCTAGAGATCTCTATACGTTGTTCTGGAGATCTCACCATCTTCTGGACACAGGCTAATAATCCTTCCACGACCTCAACATCAAAATCAAACCCACATGCATAAGAAAATGCAGGGTTCAGGAAAAGCCCAGCAGCATGAATGGGACGATGGAGTGTGTTGTTCCATCGCTCATCAATGACTTCCCATAGAAGGAGTTGTCTCTGAAACTCATCATCTCCCTTATCATCATAGTAGGACCGAATGGCTTCTTTGGCCCTGTCCATGGCTTCATACAAATAGCCCATTGCGGGCTTCTCACCATCAACCAACCGAAGAACCTTTACCAAAGGTTCAGTAACAGCGCACACCTCTTGCACTCCCGCCCAGAAGTCTTCCTGGTATGAAACTAGTCTACACACGGCCTCTCCTTCTGGTTTGCGGCTCATTGACGAAGCACGCCACTCCTCTGAAAGAAACATTCTCTTCAAATCCCACATAGAATTCAAGAGGGATTGAAGAGATATGAAACTCATCGCAAACCGTGTAATGGCGGGGCACACCAACTCTTTGTTGTTGGTGCATTTTCTCATCAAGCTAAGCACAGATGTGTGATTGTAAATAAATTTTGTGATGCTTTTTGATGAGTCAACAATCTCTTTGACAAAGGGAATTTTCCCTATGTCCTCTAACATCAAATCAATACAATGGGCAGCACAAGGTGTCCAAAATAAAGTAGGATGCCTGTCCATAAGCATTCTACCAGCAGCAACATAATTTGCAACATTGTCCGTTATGACTTGGACAACATTTTTTGCACCCACCTCCAAAATAAACACATCCAGCAAATCACATAAAGTTCTTGCATCTTTGATTTGATGAGTTGCATCAATAGATTTGATAAACATAGTCCCCTTGGGACAACTAACCAAGAAGTTTATAAGGGTTCTCCCCTTTTGGTCAGTCCAACCATCTGACATAACAGTGCATCCTGTTTGTGCCCATGATGCCCTAAAATCCTCCAATCTTTGGGTGCAGTCACGCTTTTCCTCTTGAAGAATCCGGCCTCTGAAATCATGAAGAGAAGGGATTTTGTACCCTGGGCCAACACTGGCAATAGCATCAACAGCAGGTTGGAAAAATGGATTATTCCTTACAATGCTGAAAGGAATATCACTCCAGAGGAGAAATTTTGCCATCAACCTATCAGCTTGTTCTTTTTCAGTTCTTTTTAGCATTGAACCGATAGTTGGTTGTGAACCAGGTGTGGTTCGAAGAACAAAAAATGATGATGCAGCTACCGGATTGACTGACGCTGCAATAGAACCAGTGCCACTTGGCCCACTTCCTTCAGCTGACCTTTTTAGTTGCCTTTTGAGTTCTTCTTTGGCCTCTCTAGTGTGCTCTAATTCTCCCAATGCTCTCATGGCTCTTTGGATAATTTCAGGATTTGTATTTGTACAGGGCCCCACATCACGTCCAGGGATTTGTGCAAGGTGGAACTTCAACCTGTACACCCCCCCGAATATCTCCTTTCCACACAACTTGCAATTCAAGTTTTGTCTATCATTCGGAGCTTTAGGTTCACCATATTCCCAGAAAGGATCCAATTTCCTTGGCATGTTTGTTTTTGAATTTTGAATTTGCAAACCTATGGAAAAATAAGGATTAGGAAATAGGAATTTAGGATTACAAATTACAATTTAGCATTTACAAAATTACAAGTTAATTATTTCCAAAATCCCAATTTCCAAACCCAAGTTACCCAACCAAATGCCAATGGCAAATGCCAAAAAACAATGAAAATTCAAAAAACATAAACAATGTTTAAAAAAAATGAGAAAATAAAAATAAAAAATTGGTTCTCATAGTCATAACAAATTACCCATCCCAAATCAATGAAAAATTACAAAAAATTCTTTAAAAACAATGAAAAACAAAGTTTTTAAAGAAGCAAAACAAAAAAAAATTAATCTACATACCGTTTTTATGGACAAATTGGTGATCTTGTCTTGGATTTCTCCTAAAAACACTTGGATTCGCTCCCAAACTCGACAAAAACCCTTCAGCTCTTCTCCTCCTCCTCCGCGCGGCGACAGCATAATGACATAAAAAAAATTCGTTTTTGCCTATTAAAAGCCCGCTGCCCGCGCATCTGACGATTTTTTCGGAAAAAATCGCTATAAAAAAAATGCCGCGATTTTTTGGGATAAAAATCGCGATTTTATCGCGATTTTAACAACACTGTTAACTATAACTATGACTCGACCCTATTACATAAATAAGGGGGTTAGGGTTGGACCCTAACATGCCCTCCCTCATAAGAATAGCCTTGTCCTCAAGGCTAAAGCTGCATAAACTGCTAAAGGACAGTGGCTAGTTCCCAGGTCGCATCTTTCGGAGAGGTGTCTTTCCACTTGACGAGGACTTCCTTGATCGTGCGGTTGCGCATGTGTCGTTCTTGTGTGTCAAGAACCTGTTCAGGTTGGAGCCAGATTGAACCTTCTTCTTCCAATTCTGGTACATTGGTTTGAATTCGGCAATGGTTCCCAATCACTTTCTTGAGGCATGAGACATGGAAGACTGGATCGATTTTTGCAATGGGTGGCAAAGCTAGCTTGTAGGCGACTTCTCCGATGCATTGAAGTACTTGATACAGTCCGTAAAATTTTGGAGATAATTTCTGACAACCCTTGTCTTTGAATGATGTTTGTTTATATGGTTGCAGCCTCAAAAATCCCTGATCCCCTTCTTGAAATTGGCATTCTGAATGATGTTGATCTGCCTGTTGCTTCATGCGGTTTTGAGCTTGATGGAGATTCTCTCTGAGGTGGGCCAGCATGGTTGTGCGGTTCTGTAGGAGTTGATCCACTACTTGTACCTTCGAGCATCCCTAGATATAAGAAGTAGGTGAAGGAGGGAGTTGACCATAAACTACTTCATATGGAGTCATTTTGGTGGTGGCATGATAGTTAGTGTTATACCACCATTCGGCTAGAGGTAACCACTATACCCATAGATGTTGCTTTTCTGAAGTGAAACACCTAAGGTAGGTCTCTAGACATTTGTTGACTGCTTCAGTTTGACCATCAGTTTGGGGATGATAGGAAGTATTGAGTTGTAGTTGGGTACCTTGTAGCCTGAAGAGTTCCTGCCAAAAGTTACTGGTGAAGATCGGGTCACGATCAAACACAACGAAAGTGGGTATGCCATGCAATTTGAAGATCTTGTCCATGAAAGATTGAGCTACCAAAGTCGGTGTAAAAGGGTGGGGTAGGGCGCAAAAATGAGCATACTTAGAAAGTTTGTCCACAACCACCATGATCACTGTCTTGTTGCCTGACTTCAGAAGACTCGTAATGAAGTCCATAGAAACCTCCGTCTAGATTGAGACCGGGATGGGCAATGGCTGTAACATGCCTGGGGATTTGACTGTTTCTCCTTTGTAGCGCTGACATACGTCGCACTCAGCTACAAAAGTAAGAATGTCCTTTTTCATGCCTGTCCAAAAGAATGAACATCAAGTGCGAGCATAAGTCTTTTGAAAGCCTGAATGGCCTGCAGTGGGAGATGAGTGCAACTCCGCCAAAATGCGACTTTTGAGGGTGGATGTTGGTGATATCACGACTTTGTCCTTGTAGCGAAGAATCTCATCTTGCCAAGAGTAGCCCGCTGTGGAATTTGGATCCGCCTACAATTTATTAATGAGTTGGGAGAGCAAAGGATGTGAAAACCATTCCTTGCGAGCCTCTTCAATCCATTCTGGAATGGGAAAAGAGATTGCGAGTAGGGTGCTTTCCTCCTCAAATTGGCGTGATAACGCATCTACTACGACATTTTCGCGCCCTTTCTTGTAAATTATCTCATAATCATATCCCAACATTTTGGCAAGCCATTTATTTTTTTGTGGCGAGGATAGGCGTTGCTCCAAAAAATATTTAAGGCTTTGATGGTCTGTGCGGATTTGGAAACGTCGCCCCAATAAGTATGGTCGCCAGGTATCTACTGCATGTAAGATGGCCATCATCTCCTTCTCATGGGTAGATTGTCCCTAATTTGTCCCACTTAGTTGTTGGCTAGTGAAGGCCCAGGGTCGACCTTCCTGCATTAAGACCGCCCCAATACCCGTACTTGAAGCATCACATTCAATCACAAAAGATTTGGTGAAGTCGGGTAGTGCTAATACGGGAGTGGAACACATGGTATGTTTGAGAGCTATAAGTGCCTGTTGCGCTTCATCATTCTAGAGAAATGAATTTTTCTTGAGAAGGTGAGTGAGGGGTCTAGCAATGTGACCATAATTACGGACAAATTTGCAATAGTAGCCCGTGAGACCCAAAAATCATCTCAAGCTCTTCAAGGTCTTTGGTTGAGGCCAATCCTGCATTCCCTGGATCTTTTTGGGGTCCACCTTGACACCTTCACACCCCACAATGGGACCCAAATACTCAACTTTTTCAATGCCAAAAGAGCACTTGGACATCTTGACAAATAATTTATGCTTCCGGAGCAATTGCAAGAGCAGATCTACATGCTGAAGACGTGTGGCCCAGGTGCGGCTGTATATGAGGATGTCATCAAAGAAAACAAGGACAAATTTTCTGAGATATGGTTTGAGCAGGTGGTTCATGAGGCTCTGAAAAGTGGATGGGGTATTACAAAGACCAAATGGCATGAGCAGGAATTCATAATGGCCTTCATGAGTTTGGAAAGCAGTCTTTGGAATGTCTACTTCTTTCATGTGAATTTGGTGATACCCCGAGCGAAGCTCGAGCTTAGTAAAGAATTGAGCCCCATTTAGTTCATCCAGCAAATCATTGACAACCAGGATGGGAAATTTATCTTTGACCGTCAACTTTTTGAGGGCCTTGAAGTCTGGACACATATGCCATTCCCCATCTTTCTTGAGCACCATGACCACAAGCGATTAATAAGGACTAATGCTAGGACGAATGATGCATGCTTCCAAGAGTTCCTTGATGATCTTTTCAATTTCATTCTTTTGGGCGAACGGATATCTATATGGGTGCACATTTGGTGGTTGGGCCCCTAGGGCCAAAGTAATGCTATGATCATGTTCCCCTCTCGACGGTGGAAGCTCATGAGGCTTGTCAAAGACCGACAAATGGTTGTTTAAGATCTGTTGCATCTCAGGATGAATATGAAGAGAAGTGGGTTCGAAGGCTTGGATGGCATTAAATTGGGCTATAACTCCATGGTGGCCCTTTTTTAACAATTTTTCCATCCTATGCGAGCTAATGATAGAGGGAGCACCCGCCTGGAGTCCACGGAGGGTATGTGTGTGGTTGTTCTGCTTAAAGCTCATATATAACTCCTGGAAATCCATTGTGATTGGGCCGAGTGTGCGGAGCCATTCAGCACCCAAGACAATGTCACACCCTCCCATGTGTATGGCAAACATGTGGGTCTTTAACTGATAATCCCCCATTTGAAGTTTGACATTTTCACAGCGGCCTTCACATTTCATTGTCCCCCCATCAGCAATTTGGACCTGGAAATTAGAGACTGCTCTGACAAAACAATGCACTGCTTCAACGACTCTTTGATGGATAAAGTTATGCGTACTGCCACTATCAATCAAGACTACTACAGGGCAATGCTTAATAAAACCTCTGATTTTGAGAGTTTGGGGAGAAGAAATCCCTGCCAAAGCATGAAGCGAGATAACTGGTTCGTCAGGTGTAGCTGGGAGTGCATTGTCCGGCTGGTTGTCCTCATCTTCCTCCTCTGGTTCCTCAAATGGTGGGGCTTCCTCCGATGAACTGTGATCAGTAGCATCAATTTGAAAGAATTTGGGTTCCTTGCATTTATGCCCCGAGGAGTATTTCTCATCACAGTAGTAACACAATCCTTACTTTCTTCTTTCTGCCATCTCCGCTGGTGACACCTTTTGAACCTTAAGTGTTTCGGTAGTGTTGGGAGCCTAGGTGGGGTGACCCTTGGCTATGAAATTTGGACGAGTTGACTAAGCCGCTAACGCGCGTTCTACTTCATGAGCTATCTTGCAAGCATCCAACCATGAGATTGGGTGTTGCAGTCGGACGTGGGCTTGTATGGCTTCTTTGAGACCGCTAACAAAACATTCCAAGTAGAACTCATCTCGTAGACCTCCTGTGCGGAAGGCTAAGGCTTCAAAGGCTGTAATATATTCTTGCATTGTTCCTGTCTGTCAGAGCTTAGTAAGACGACCCAAAAAATTAGATTCATGGTTGAAGCGATCCGTAAGGGCTTTTGAGAATACCTGCCAAGTCACGGGCCTTCCATAGCAACATTGATGCCACTGCCACCATTGCCATCTTTCGTTGTCCAAGTACATGCTACCCACACTTAGCTGAGTCGCATCATCTCTGATGTGATTCAATGTGAAATATTGCTCCATTTGTGCTAGCCATGTGGCCGGATGAGAGCCATCAAATTTATACATGTCCAGCTTGGGTGGTCGCGGCTGGGACTATTGGTGGTTTCCAAAGAGGTGAAGAGAATGGCTAGACTCGCCCTCAATGTTTTCATTAAAAGCATATGCCTCCGATTGTTCCCCCGACTTGCCCTTTGTGATTGTGTCAGCTAAGGTCTGGATCGTCGTCATTAATGCGTCCAACTTTTGTTCAAGGGTGTCGATCTTCTCATTGGCCATAGCTTGAGCTCTGGTTTGTACCATGCACCGATCCAGTGCACTTATCGTTACTACGAAAAAAATAAATAAAATTTGGGACCACCCGAAATTTTTGACGCTAACAAGTGAATGGTACCACCTTGCTCAGCTCGTCGACCTGATTCTTATGGGCTAAGTCTCCTATAAGCGTCTCGGGAGGGTCTCAGACTTACTCCGAAAGGAGTTTTACTCCTCGCTTAGGAATACTGCAATAGCCGAATCCCAGAAAAGTAAATTCTGCCCAATGTCTTGCGAGAATCACGCCCAGGTATAGGGGCCCACACAAATAGTCAGATCTATCGACGAACCCTCAACTGCAGAGTATGAGTAGGAATGTGGCAGTGATTGAACCCTTGCTACTAGATCTGAATGGCAGATCTGATTGTGGCGACTGCTATAGAACCCAACGGCTAGATCTGTATGGCGGATTTGATAGATCTGATTGTGGTGACTGCTACAGAACCCAACGGCTAGATCTGTATGGCGGATCTGATAGATCTGATTGGCGGATCTGATAGATCTGAATGGCGGATCTGAGAGATCTGAATGGCGGAACTGATTGTTGCGGCTGCGACAGGACCCCACCTGCTAGATCTGATCTGGCAAAGATGATGCTTGATCTAGAGAGAGACAAGGGAACTATGGTCTCAAGGAGTGTTAGGTGCTACAAATCGCAATATACATAAGGGTCTGACAGTAGTACTCAGCCCAATCTTTCAGGGCACTAACCAAGGAGGATCAACTGTACCCTTAGCCGTACAACCCGACTACCCTATCGTACGCGCGAGTAATCTCCCCGAGTGTTGTTCTCAGTGTACTGTAGCAGCAAGATGGCCGACAGTTTATCTATGGCGAAGTTTCAAGAGAGCCTAGGGGGCTTCCGATATACCCAGAGGGTACTTGGAAGACAGTCCGTGCGCGGTTCTGTTTAATGCGCTACTACTCGAAGGGGTACCCACAGGGGTTACAAGGGAGTCCAACAAGCGTGACTACCTCTTGTATTTCCTGCGTGCATGCCTCCCCAAATCTGCAGGTTTATGTGCTCAACAATAGATCTCGTGGTTTAAAGACGTCGGAATATGTCTAGCAAAAAAAAAAAATCTGCTACAAATGGAGATCCCATCGGCCCTAGAAAGTGCTATGATACCACTTGTTATGCTCTTCACCTGCGAGAAGATACCAGAATACCAAATATGCGAAGAAATATACCCAGAACACAGAACAATAAGAAATAACAGCATGTGTTTTATTATTCAAAAAGGAAAGCAATGTTCCCTTGCCTCTTCGAGGGGGCAACCTCCAATAGAGTTGAGCTCAATTACAAAATAAGGCATGACACTCCTCGAGGGGAGTCTCTATCTTTTATAGGATTCATACATGCAATACCATGGTTCTTATTAATACCATCTATCTAATACCATGGCCCATTTGCAACTAACTGTGGTCCCTTCTTTAAATGTGGGTCAACCACTTACAATTATTAATATGGACTTTATTGACTCTTTACTTAACTATAACTATGACTCGACCCTATTACATAAATAAGGGGGTTAGGGTTGGACCCTAACACCTCTGATGATGCAGAGCTTGTCACACAAGCAACTTCTTCTTCCAATCTGAAAGCCAACATAGAGAAATCGAAATCACTGTCTCTTGTGCGATTTTCTAAAAATTTGTGGGAGTCTCCTGACGTAGATGCCTCTGCATCATGGTCTCGACCCATAATTGATTTTCCCTTCCTATCTCTAATTACCTCCTCTGATACCATGTGAAAATTCTATCACTGCAACAACTGATTTATTTTACCTACTTATTTTCCAATAAGTTATTTACGAAAACCCTTCAGTAAACATTAAAATAAATTTTGCTGCAGACATCACACCATAATACAGAAACAAATACATGCACAATAATCAAACACATCAACACAAATATTTTGGACAAATGTCCTCGGAAAAACCCAATGCGAGAAAACCGGTGCAGCAGAGGAGGATTTTATTAATCAACTATTCTTGAGTACAATTGGGTGCCAAACTGGCTTACCCAACAGAGATAAATTCTCCAGCACCTCCCCCAGACTCAGCGTCAGACTTGCTAGCCTCTGCGCAACTCCCAGACCCTCTGCGTCAGCTCCTGCCTCTCTGCATCAGCACTGGGCCTCTCTACGTCACCCTCGTAGGCCTTCCAGTGACTGTGCAGTCCTGCTGCCTCTGTGTCTACCTCTCTAATTTCTGCGTTGATCTTCTGGTATTGTTCCTGCCTCTCTGTTTCGTACTCGCTACCTCTTGCTGCAATCCAGACCTCTAGTTCGAATTTCTCAACAAACCTCGCTCCAGAAATCAAACTGACTAGTCTCCCTCAGTATATCTCCAACTGACCCTCAAGTCTTCTCTTATACTTTTCATGTTGATGAATCAACAACCGAGATTAAGTCCCTAATCAATGACTAAGATTAAAATAGCCTTGATCTTCGTCTCTTAGAAGCTTCTCATCCTTATTTTTATTAATACCCATTAATATTTTTATTTTCCTACGTTTAGACTGAGGACCTCATTAAAAATATTAATTATTTTAATAACTTTTCATCCGGAAGGAATTTTCCAAAACGATTTCTGGGTTTTGGAGATCTCATGCTCTTTAGTCTCTCGACCAATTTTCATGGCTAGAGCACATCTGATGCTACCCCAAATCAACATCTAGGACTATTCTTATCTTGGGTTCCTAGCTCTTAAAGAATATCGATCCTCTTGCCTACTCTTATCTTGGATGCCCTACACATCCTCAAAGAGTATCGGATGCTAGATGATTACCCAATCCTCCCATTCTTTCTTCCCAAGTGAAGACAAGAATGTTGTGTCTATCATGTGTCTACATTTCCATTCATGGCCTTCATCTAGACTTACGGTTGTTAGTCCTGGTCTAGTGCATGACACATGACATGGAAAAACACAATTGTCACTCCTTTGTAATCAGGGGTGATCTTAATTCAAACTCCCTCTTGATCAGGGACTTGTCAGAGCTCCCTCTTAGCTAGGGACTCTTCTATATATCAACAACTTTTTCTTTGTGGGTCCTTCAGCTACTTGATCAACTTCTCTCCTTGATGTCATGAAATTTAGTTGAGCTTCTTCCTACAGCTTCACCACACTATTTCAGAGAAAGAAAAACATATATGAAATGAGATTTACAGAGGGGAAAACATACTGCGCATTGCTATGATTGGAATCACCAAAGAGTTTCATTAATCTTCAAAATGGGTCCCATTCACCAGTCCATTTTCATTCAGCAATATATAGCTCCAGTCCCCCATGAACAAGTTGTTGGAATTTCTAAGTCTAACAGCTAGAAATCCTTCCTGTACTCTCTGATTTATTTCCTACTTATGTTAATTAACAAGTTATATACCATGTAAATACTGAAAATAAATACAAGTACAGTCTCAACACATACAGATCATCAACTGAAGGAAAAACAAGCACACAAGTGACACCGTTATTTTTGGACTAATGTCCCCGGAAAAACCCAATGCGGGAAAACCGGTGCAGCTATCTAAGGGTTTTATTATTAAGCAGCTTCAGAATATAATCTAGGTGCCAGAAATGGCTCACCCAACAGAGAATGCCCTTGGCAGTAGTACCTCTCAGTCGCAAACAGATATTCTGGCTGAAAACCCCGGATGAATAAACCCATAGCTCTCAGCGCCAATCTGCCCCACGAAATCTCCCAGCGTCTGCCCCCAAGGACTGCGTCAGCCTCTCTGGCCCAGCGTCAGCCCAACTAGCCCTGCGTCAGCCCAACTAGCCCTGCGTCAACCTCTGGAGCCTCTATGTCACCCATGCTGGCTCTCCTCAGGCACTGCGCTGCTCCTGGCTGCCTCTGCATGGGCCCTGACTAGCTCTACGTGGCCTCTAGCTGGCTCTACGTCCCTCTCTCTAGGCTTTTGCATTGATGCTCCCGGTACCCTCTCCGCCTCTCTACTTCTGTATTCACTGCCCCTCAGCTGCAACTCTGATCACTCCTTCGATTTTCTCAACAAGCCTTGCCCCAGATAATCGAATTCTTAATCAACTTAGTGTGTTCTCCAAGTGACCCTCAAGCCTCTTTTTATACTTTTCTCGTTGACAATTCAACGACCAAGATTAAGTCCCTAATCAACGGCTAAGATTAACTCTGGCTTGATCTATGACTTTTGGACCCTTCTAACACAGTTTTATATTAATTCACATTAATATTTTATTTTCTCTAAGTTTAGACTTAGGGACTCCATTAAAAATATTAATTATTTTAATATCTCCCAAACTGTTTATAATTTGCTCAAACCATTTATGGGTATTGGAGATCTCATGTGCTTTAGCCTCTCCACCAATTTTCGTGGCTAGAGCACATTCGATGCTACCCCAAATCAACACAAGCTTCATAGAACCAAAGTGGAATCACAAAATTTGGACCACGGCGGGTGCAAAATTCTGGAACCTTAATGCACAAAGCGCTGATAGGTCATGATGTTAAGAATTATGATCATCGATTCACCCTGCCGATATGCCTGATTGCTAATCGCTAATCGATGAAATACTTCTGCTATTTGCAGTGTACTCTGAAACCCCCGATCGCCAATTTGCGATATCATTGATCGTTGATTTCACCACAAACCTTTTTATTGCCTCATCGCTGCCTTGGACCACCGATCTCCGATATCAGCGATCGCAGATCGCTAGTATACTCTATCTTGCCATGCTCCCTGATCCTCCGATTTGCGATTTGCGAGATGCTCCCAGACCTCCGATATGCTCTTTTCCTATATTTCAACAGTGACAAAACCCTCAACTTTAACAAGCCATATCTTCTGATTCCGGGTTCCATTTGAGGAGTTCCATATACCATTGGAAAGCTTATTCCGAGCACTATCCAATGGAGAGGGTCAGATTTACCTTTGAGAGCTTCTATGGTTTTGGAGATGGCTGCAAATTTTCTGCTCTTTTGCACCCTTTTGACAGCTGAAAACAAATTTTGCAATGAATGACAACAGGAATAGTTGTGTGCTAGAGGGCCGAGATCAAGCAGTGATCAAGGCAAACCGAGATCAATTGTATCAGCTGAGATTTGTGAAAAAAAACAGATCGTTTTCTCAGAGAGAAAGATTGCTTTGTAATAAATCCAATTGCTCAAGAACAATCAATAAAATACCATAACAAAGATAGCAGGTTTTCCCTATTGGGTTCCTGAGAAAACATGTGTGTCAATTTGTGTGATGTGTTTTTATATCTCTGGTGTTTTTATTCCACTTCTTATGAATTCTTAGGAAATTCTGTATCTTGGTGAAAGTAAACTAGTTTTCAGTTTTCAGTTATTCATCTAAGTCGTTGCAGAATTTCATGGAAATTTAACAGTTTAAGACAAAATCTGGTAGGAAGATAAGTGTTCTACACTTCTATAGTGGATATTTGTTTGATATGTTTGCTGAATTTTGTAAGAAAGAAGGAACTGTTTGATATATATGCTGTTTCTGTAAGAAAGAAGTAATTCTGAGGCAAAGAGGTGTTGGTTAAAGGCAGAGTAATAAAGTTATGGCCATGGCAAAGAAGATGTTGCAGCGAAAGTCATTTCCAGATGGATATTGGAAACCTAAGGTAAGCCAAGGTTTTGAATATCACATTTGATAATGCCACAAGTAGGAAGTTCTCACTTGATGGACACATTAACGAAGCAAAAGAATAAATATTTTTGGATCCAAACGCAAATAAGATGGTTATGACTGCTTTGAGGCTGAAAAATATCATCAGTTCTACAAGGTAGACAAACACAGAAGGATAAGCAATGGCAACTCACAGAGTCCAGTTATGGAAAAAAGCTAGAACGCTTGAAGATGTGAAGAAATATGAGCTCCCACACTCCAGTGACGGGCTTGATGAGGTCAAGAACTAGATAATGAAGTGGATCCAAAGGAGCGAGACATATCTAGATTAGTCCCAATTGTACAAAAGGAATATGAACAGTGAATGGATGTAATGGGAACCACATGATCAGGCATGGAAAGTGATCAATCACAGGAGGTTGTGGATCATCCACAGGAGGTTGTGGATCATCCACAGGAAGTGCAGGTTGTAGGTGTGGTTGAGATTCTTTACAGATTATACCAGGCTTCAAAGGCTTGATTCATGAATTTTGCGACAGTTCTATACCTAGCTGTGGAAGGAGATATACTTTACAAGGTGAAATAAACTCTGCATCCATTGTATATAGACTAAAATTTTCTGTGCACATTGACTTCAAATGGCTATGGTTGATCAAGCAATCGGTGAGATGTTTTAGACACCATCATCCATGCTGGTTACATGTAACACAATCAGCATTATTTCTCACTGTGACAACTTCAAAAACCTGATTTCTGGGGTGCATTTGAGAGGCAGGCTTTATACATCTTTGAGATGTTGAATCAGATAAATTTGCAATCTAGGACAAACATTTGTTTTCCATATCACCATTAAGGGAGGGTGTTAGAGTTTAAATGTATCATAATGGTAATATGATTTATTAGGAGTGTAATAAAGTCACCTTGTAATAAAGACATTGTAAAAAAAGTGATTTAAAGTAATCAATGTAGTGGTCGAACAGAATTTTGTCTCCCGTATATGTATCGACATCCACACCATATCGAATGTAGAATGTGTAAAATGTCAAAAGACCCTTCGGATATTATGGAAGGTAGTGATCCCCAACACCATTTGGGAAACCCCCAAAAATTCATTGAGCTGCGTAGTCTCCTTTCTCAAATCGAATAGGTGGGAATTGGACTGAAGTCAAAAAGAAAACGCAAAAGAAAGATAGCACTCTCATTAGGGCTCTAATTTTGGAGGATAATCCCGAAAGGGAATCACTGTTTTTCTATAGTATGAGGGGCATTGAGCCTTTGACACCATCCTCTATGCCAAGAAGAAAAACATTTAACACCAAGAATATTTTTCAGCAAAATCTTCAGTCAGATGGGAAGTTCAAAGAACTGAGTTCAAGCTAGCCGGGGTATCGTGTTGTTGTAAGTGTAATCACCCAATAGGTATAGCTGCAGTAAATGTGTACATTATAGACAGGTTGCTTGTAACCTATACAAGAAACTCAGCGACCCAACTTTCTTGGATTGATTGTAAATCTTTTAGAAGTTGATATATCTCTGCTTTTTAGTTAGAAATTATTTTTTTTAAGAGAATATTCAAAAGAATAGTTGTGAGACCAAAAACTTGAAACAATGCCATAACAAGACAAACTCAAAAATCTAATCACCATTAAGATGGCTACACTATATTAAGGTTCCAATTAAATAATCTCTTCTCCATGTTGCAGCCTTCAGCAATAATACCTCCATCATGACTGCCACAGCAGTTGGGTCATGACCACGCCATACATAGTCACGAATAGTCATTCCTTCAGCTGCAGCACCTTTCCGCACAGCACGTACCGCTACAATAAGTGAAACTCCTGAATGATGTCCAATTTAACAAATTAGTTCTAGTATAATGAAGATTTTAAGTGCACTGCTCTTAATTGCAATATATCAGAAAAGTCAACGGACATCAATCAGGCAAAATCAGTACCTTCCAAGAGACATGAGCCACCAATCACTAAAGCTGCATAGAAAATGTTTGTTGGGGGCTGAACACAATAACAGCATTAATGAGCAGTGAACACCTAGCATTATGCCTAAAATCGGGTAAACCATAAAATCTTTAAATGCTTAAAAGGCATTCATAAAAGATCTATTAGAACTGAATTTTAAAATGTTGCTTGATACAAATATATTTATCATTTAACATCCTTTGTGAGGAGCAACTTTAAAGATGAGCATACCTGTGCAATCCATAAATTTTGTATTCCATGAACAATGGTAGCTCCAGCACCAAGGCAGAAAATTCCAACAGCAGAAATCAATGACCAGACAAACCGCTCCTTTGAATAGCCATAACTGCAAATGCATTAAGATAACCATAGCTGAATCAACTGTATGAATAGGATACAACCATGAACATGAAGCAATTGACATCTATTTAGTATAACTCGCATTCACTATAATCAGAAACCCACTTACCCTTGGTCCAAACTATAGTAATCCTTACACCATTGGCTGCCTTCCACAATGTGAAAAATTTCTAGGGGGTTTGACTGGGTTTCACCTTGAGAAATTTCTTGATGAAACATATGAACCTTAATCTATTAGACTGAACGTTGCTTTCTTGAGTGTCAAGAGAGGAATCTTCAAAATGAAGAGAAAGAAAATCCAGAATAAATTAGTAAAAAGTGATAATCATCTGTGTTCTGTGTTCAGATTTCATTTCCAGATCTTAAGGTATATCTAAGTTTTTTCTTTTCTCTGTATGTTGTGTTTCTCCCAGTACAACTGGCCAATTGTGGCTGCAAGTGGGGTGGACGTTAACAAACTCTATCGATCTCTCAAAATCAGCCTTTCAAAAACTTCTAGCATGCCTTACCAAGACATCCAAAAACTCCTCTAAAATTCCATAGAACTGGCATAGATCTATCTTGACCCCAGATTTATGAGGCACCAAGTGGGATTTAATAAAACCAATGCACCAACTTCCCCATGCTTAAAAGATTCTGGGTAAAGATGAATCTAAGCTAGTTTATTCTTTTAAAAATGTTTTTTTTCTCATTTAAGCTCTTTTGTTTTTTTAGCATTAAAGGTTGAATGTCAATTTTTTCCATTTATTTACTAGTGTCCATACATGTTACACCAACATCTCTCCCAAGCTTCACTCATTGCAAACATCTATGTTTACTTGAAGAGCTTTTTGGTAGCTCTCTGTTACAGAAATAACTGGATTCAGGCACCATCCCTTTGAAATGCACAGAATGTCAGAATGTACTCACGGGTGAAGAGCATCTGGAGCACGTCTTGAGCTATTAAGACCATAAGCAAGAAGTGCCTGCAATACAACCCAAATACTTCCAAATGTTCATTGAGCAGAATAATAATTATGAACAAACATGAACAAGTGAAATTTCCGTATATCATTTATTCTTCTCGAATTATATAATTTTTGCAAACATTCATTTTCCTATGTTGATGACAAGATTCTGTCATCCACAGAAGTAGATTTGCTTTCAAAATAATTGGAGAACAAATGTAAAGCCAAATGATCGTGAAAAATATTGTGATGGCAAATACATTCAAAGCTTCCATGAGGGAACGTGAAAAATATGAGTTCTTTACTGTGATTTACTTACAGTCATGCAGAATCTCAAGGCACACAAAATATCAAAAGTATTCCACTGCAACATTTCTGTTTAGAAGAAAGATATCCAGATAGAACAACTTCCAGCAAGCAGACTTATATAGGCTTTTACTGATTACCTGATTTGCAAAATCCGCCGCAGAGTGCACAACCTCAGCAAGCATTACATGACTTGCTGTCATTAGCCATACTCCACATTTCAGAGAGAAAACCAGGAAGTTGCACCACAGTGCAGTAACAACTGCCCTTTGACTGTAGTTGACATTGCAATGTTAGCAAGGTGCAAAATTAAATAATTCAAAATTCAAAATGCGGTTTGAGACCACGTTAACTTCTAGTAATATCAATCATATAATGTTTTAACAATATCAAAAAAGTGAACTAGGTTAATCCATATTTAAAATCAACATTATAAGAATCCTCAGGAAACTGAAAAGGTGAATAGCCAAAGAACGAATCACAGGACTAGCATAAGAATAAGGGGGGCTTGCACAGTCCAACATTATGAGATAGCATTTTTTCTGGATTAACTGCATATTGAAAGTCATTAATATAGGACCAATATCACATGACAATCATTTACTAATAGCAAATTTCTCACGATTTGAGAAGTCCACTTAGCACTAATTGCATCAAGGGGTGCTCATAGGGGCGAGGAAATGTGATTGACCAGTAAAATGAATCACATAACACCAATTCTCACCCCCACAACTTGCACACGTAACCAGGATTTCCCATGAGGATCACCTGCGAAAATTTCTGAATCTACACATCAGAAATCCTACTGCAATCACTGGTTTATCATCTCCTACTTGTTTTTACATTCAACAAGTTATTTAATTATTTAAACACTAATGAAAAACACTACTGCAAACTACACTGACATACAGATCATAAACTGAAATAGATATGAGACAAACACACAAGGGACACCGTTATTTTTGGACAAACGTCCCCGGAAAAACCCAATGCGGGAAAACCGGTGCAGCAGCTCTGAGGGTTTTCTATTATTAAGCAGTAGTTCTGAATACAACTCTGGATGCCCTCTCAGCTATCCAGTTACAGAGATAAAATATATTGGCAGAAACCTAAGTGAGATTACCTCACTTCACCCGGCAAAATCCCTCTGATCCAGCAACTAGACTGACTATCCCTGGCTATAATTGCGCTGCCCCTTCGCAGTAGCTACGTGGGCCTATGTGGAGCACTCTGAGACACTGTGTCAGCTCTGCGCTGCCTCCTCTACCTCCTGGAGCTCTGACGTCAGCCTTCTCGACTGATCCTGCTGCTCCCCGACTAGAATTCGGACTTCTGTAGGAGGGCAGCTCTTCCCCTACATTGGCACTGCGTCAAGCAATGTGTGGGCCCTCCTGGCCCAACGTCAACCTCCCTTCGTCTGTGTTGCCTCCTTTGGTGTATCATTGCCTCTCTCTGCTGAGTATTCGGGGTCCCGGGGAAGATCCTCCAAACCCAACTATCCATGCCCCTCTACTGCAACTCAGATCACCTGTTTGACTTTCTCAGCAAACCTCGCCCCAGAAAAATTGAACTGATTGATCAACTTGGTGTATCTCCAACTGAAACTCAAGTCTCCTCTTATACTTTTCCTGTTGATGAATCAACAACCGAGATTAAGTCCCTAATCAAAGGTTAAGATTAAAACAGACTTGATCCTCGTCACTTAGAAGTTTCTCACCCATATTCTTATTCTCACCCATATTCTCATTAATACCCATTAATATTTTTATTTTCTTAATTTTAGACTTAGGAACCCATTAAAAATATTAATTATTTTAATAAATCCTCATCCGGGCAGAATTTCTCCAAACGATTTTTGGGTCTTGGAGATCTCATGTGTTCTAACCCCTCCACAAAATTTTAGAGCTAGAGCACATTCGATGCTACCCAAAATCAACACTCCCTCTTAGCAAGGAATGTGCTCTAGGAATACTTCTCAATAGAAGTATTACACTGATCCACTGCATCGGTCCTCTGTGTTGTTGATGCTTGGCCTGCTGCCCTTCATCCACTACATTGTTGCATCCTGTACTACTGCCAATGACTCTGCCACTGTCACTACTACATCTGTACTACAACTCCCTCTCAAAATGCTGCATCATGTTGCCCATAGCACTGCAACTCAATTGTTGAGAAGTAGGCAATTGAAAAGCCACCCAAAAGCCGACATACTAGTCAGTGTGGATAACTCATGATGTTGAAGCTACCTCTGCTACTAATCTGTGTTGTCCCTTTCCTGCTACTACGTTGCTGCAATCTACTTTGTGCCTCCCGCACTACTACAACCTCCATTGCGTTGCTTCAGACTCTGGCACTCTAGCTCTGCCACTATTGCTCCATCATCCCTCGCACCAATTGACTCTCGTCATTCTACTACTGTCATTAAGGGCTCCCGTAGCCGATATGTGATCCAAGAGTTTGGCCACCTCAAGAATCCTGCCCCTATGTAGTCCTCACGACTACAACTCGATATCGCCCCAACTCTTCTCCAAAGGTGCATGAGCACTCATGGCACAATCCTCGTCATCATCCTCCGTGTCAGCTTTCGTTGGAGCAGCCTTCGAGTCAGAAGCCTCTTCCTTGCCCTTCTTCAGGGGGCACTGAGTGGCGAAATGTCCTAGTTCACCACACCTGAAGCATCTCACCTTGGATATATCTGTTTTCTTCCTTTTCTGCTACCCATGTTGTCCTGATGATGCGAGAGTTTCCTCCTCCTTCTTGCCCCGGGATCCTTTGTCACTACTTCCTACCTTGGTCAACCTCCTGATCTCTTCCTGTCAAAGAGCTACCCACATTTCCTCCCAATTGGGGAGAGAAGTTCTGCCCAAGATACTCTGGACAAATGTCTCCCAGTTTTTGGTGACTACATTTAGGGCAATCTTGACCATGAACTCAGGATCTGGTGTAGACCCCACGGAAGTCAGTTGGTCTCGAATCCCTTGCAACCTGAGAAGGAAGGGATCAATCTCTTCTCCTTTCTAAATCTAGTATTGTCTCAGTTGATTCTCCAATAGAATCTTTCGTTGAACGGAAGTCCCCTAGTACAAGGTGGTCAGCGTCTCCCACATCTCCCTTACTGTTTCCTTCTCAGCAATGTGTGGGACCACATAATCTTTGACCCTGTCTAGAATCATGCATTTAGCCTTCCCCTGGGCCTCCTCGTACTTATTCAGCGGATTAGCGTTGACCGAAACAGCAACTGCCTTCAAGGCATAGTCCTTGATGCGATTTTTGTCTAGGACTGCCAGGGTCCTGGCCTTCCAGATGACAAAATTGGATGCTCCATCCAATTTATCCTAATCCCTCAATCCATTGACTGCCATCTCCGCTCAACAAATATAGAACTAATTCTCTTCTCCCTCTCCTATTGTTAATCCAGCAAGACTCGGATCTAGATTTCTTCGGCGCTAGAAATCCTCTAAGGAACAAGCTCCTCTAGACTCTCTCTGAGTCTTGATTTCCTTCTCTCCAATCCTCCAGCCAAATGCCGAATCACTCCTCTCCAATCCTCCTTTGCCGCTGCAACCCGGATCTAGATTTCTTTGGCTTGAAATCTGTCAAGGCAGTGACTCCCTCTACCTCGGCTTTGTCTCCACAAACACTGTTTGCACCAACAGCGACAGTGTCCCACCAGCTCCACTGATCGAATCTGCTTTGCTCCTCCAACCTCAGCAACTGACTAATTTGAGCCTTTCAGGCTCTGCACTGGCCCAGAGAGCTGACGCAATCACTGCATGAGCTCCTCTCAAGTACTGCGTCACCCTCTACAAGCTCGAAATGCAGACGCAGGCACTATGTGAGCCTCTGCGTCACTTCTCTGGCTCTGCGTCACTCCTTTAGCTACTCCTCTGCCTCTGAAATAGCGTTGTCACTCGAGACAGTTGCTTCTCTACAACAAATTCACTGGATCTCTCGTCTAATGTCTTCAGTGTCCTATGATCTGCAATGCTCTGATACCATGTGAAAATTTCTAAATCTACACATCAGAAATCCTACTGCAATCACTGGTTTATCATCTCCTACTTGTTTTACATTCAACAAGTTAATTAATTATTTAAACACTAATGAAAAACACTACTACAGACTACATTGACATATAGATCATAAATTGAAATAGATATGAGACAACCACACAAGGGACACCATTACTTTTGGACAAACATCCCCGAAAAAACCCAATGCGGGAAAACCAGTGCAGCAGCTCTGAGGGTTTTCTATTATTAAACAATAGTTCTAAATACAACTTTGGATGCCCTCCCGGCTATCCAGTTACAGAGATAAAATATACTGGCAGAAACCTAAGTGAGATTACCTCACTTCACCCGGAAAAATCCCTCTGATCCAGCGACTGCACTGACTATCCCTAGCTACAAATGCGCTGCCCCTTCGCAGTAGTTGCATGGGCCTGCATGCAGCACTCTGAGACACTGTGTCAGCTCTGTGCTGCCTCCTGGAGCTCTGATGTCAGCCTTCTCTGCTGATCCTACTCCTCCCTGACTAGAATTCAGACTTCTGCAGGAGGGCAGCTCTTCCCCTACGTTGGCACTACGTCAAGCAATGCGTGGGCCCTCCTAGCCTACCGTCAACCTCCCTTGGTCTGCGTTGTCGCCTCTAGCATATCTCTACCTCTCTCTGCTAAGTATTTGGGGTCCTGGAGAAGATCCTCCAACCCCAACTATCCTTGCCCCTCTGCTGCAACTTAGATCACCTGTTCAACTTTCTCAGCAAACCTCGCCCCAGAAAAATCGAACTAATTGATCAACTTGGTGTATCTCCAACTAATCCTCAAGCCTCCTCTTATACTTTTCCTGTTGAAAGATTAAAATAGACTTGATGCCACCCACATTCTTATTAATACCCATTAATATTTTTATTTTCTTAAGTTTAGACTTTAGGAACCCATTAAAAATATTAATTATTTTAATAACTCCTCATCCAGGTGGAATTTCTCCAAACGATTTCTGGGTCTTGGAGATCTCATGTGTTCTAGCCCCACCACAAAATTTCAGAGCTAAAGCACACATCCAATGCTACCCAAAATCAACATCACCCATTCCAAGACTCCTCTAGCTCAAGGACATTTAACCATGGAGTTTTTCTCCATGACCATGCCCACTTAGCTTGCTACCCCATTTGCAAAAGCTCAGAAAGCGTTGTCTTATGAACTATTCAATCAGAGCTGCACATCTTTATTTAAGAATGAGGGGGCTTCTGTAGTCAACCATTATGAGATATCATTTTTTCTGGTTAGCATGTCATGCTCATTTATGAAGCTAAAGATTAGCATAATTGGGTTTCTAATCATAGTCTCTTAGGAACCTAAAGATTAGCATATGTAGGTTCCTAACAGAGCATAGCTAGGGCATTTTGCCTGGTTCATTTCAAAGAAGTTTCTCTAAAAAAAGTAACATAACATAATTTTATTAATGTCCACAAATGATCAAAAGGGTAGGTTAATGTAGCTACAGAAAACAACCAGTTATAACATCTTCGGGAATGCAAAAAGCTACTCCTTAAAACTAGAAGATAAAAAGATCCAAGCAACTATTAAAGAGTATAACTCTATAGAAGTAGAGAGTTCTTGATGTTTCAGTAACCTCCAAAATTTATAACTTACACAACTTACCCCCTAACCT
Source organism: Pinus tabuliformis (assembly GCA_031772625.1). NCBI lineage: Eukaryota > Viridiplantae > Streptophyta > Pinopsida > Pinales > Pinaceae > Pinus > Pinus tabuliformis. Next base: position 1,528,322,975 of record CM062818.1, on the reverse strand, counting down.
AAATGCTTTTAGCAAAACAATTTCAGCAAAAACTCATGGCCACTGTCAACTGCAGTTTTAACACATGCATGAAATGCAACTTTTAGACCCTTGAAGACTTACATTATGGAGTTAAGCACACTTTTAGGCTGATTCAGTCACATGCACTAACTTAGTACCAATCTGTATTGACTCATATGCAAGCTGTCTTGGTGCCAACTTGTGGTCCCAAGCAAAGCTACTGGGTTTGTAAAAGATTTTACATTTGTATCATTTTTGTATAAACAGCATCCCCTTGCTCATTTGTAGAGCATGGGTGAGAACTAAAGGAAAAGATCTAATAGATTATAGTGAAATTAATGTAGATTTGATTTCAAGCTTCTGGCCATCTAGAGCACTTAATCACTTGTATACTGGTTTATTTTGCAAGTATGTTTGACCTGTTGTGCACAAAACAGTGAAATTAATTCAGATTTCATTTCAAGCATCCGGTCATTTGTGTGCTCAATTGCTCGTATATTTGAATCTTATGTGTCTGTCAGTCCAGTTATGTACACTTACCATGAATGGTTTCTAAACTAAGATATGAATAGCTTAGTACATGTTCTGAAATAGCTGTGCAAATGTCAGTGCATCTGCGATTCTTCAACTCTATAAATAATAGTGAAGCTAGTATAGCATTGTTAATTTCTTACCACTGTTGCATGCATGTGTATGTACACTCAAAGTACACAAAACAGTTACCTCGTACCAATTAGCACTATATAGACATTGGGTGATTAACATAGCACCCTTAACAATTGCACGTTCCAATCTTAGAACTAGTATTTGCACCGAGAGGTGCAAAGGAACGCTGATAGGAGGAGTGGGGGGAATGTGGAAGGCAATAATTAAGCGAAATATATGGACAATGAAATACAATGTGAGGTGTGCGGAATTTAGATGGAAACGACGACGCAGATCAGGAGGAGATTTCATGGGATTTGGAATTGATTAGGTGCATGTCAGGGTTCAATTGTTCCACGTGTCAGATTCTAATTTGAGAAAGTCAGATGAAAACGAGACTTTGTGATTGGTTGGGGTGAATAGTGTCTACCTACCAAGAGAAACACCTATCAGTGTAATAACAACATTAATATGATATGATTTGTAATCAACCATAAAAGATGATATTAATTGTTGTCAAATTTGGAAGGGAAATGCATTTGTCAAGAAAGATGCATGAAGCACCATCAGACGAGCTACTGCTTCAGAAAAAGTCCCAAACATTTTTTTTCCTCGGGTAGACTAGAAATCGGATTAGGGTAATGAAAGCGACTTGTTGCTTGAGAAAACGTCATGGGTTGGTATTTTATTTGGTTGAGACTGGGGTACGGATTCGAAGGGAAATTCTATGTTGCGAGAAACTTTCCTCCAAGCGGGGCGAGAAGAGATGTGCTAATACTAGGCATTCACATGTTTTCTAGAGGTAATGAGGTGGCCCTTCCCAACCAAATGCACTATTAAACAATGAAGAAAAGTCAAATGGTGGCGATCTGCTAGACTAAAGAAATCTCCGACCAAGTACTCGCTCTTCAACAAGCACTCTTTGTACACATCCAACACTTTGCTCAGTTTTTCCACATTACTCTCAACCACTACTTCGTTTGTGCTCTCGCTACGGGGTTGGGGTGGGCAGGCACTGTTCACTCGAACCAATCGCAGAGCCTCTTTTTCGCCTGCCTCCCTCAAATTAGAACCTAACACGTGGAACAATTGAACCCTAACATCCACCTAATCAATTCCAAATCCCATGCAATCTCCTCCCGATCTCCATCCTCATTGTTGAGAAATCTAGGGCATTAGTATTAGATGATTTCTCTTCTTGACGACTGCTTGTGAATGTTTTTTACTTGATTAGATTAGGATCTTCTTTACGTTAGATTCTTATTGTTCTTCTTGATCACACAGTAACCAATGTAAGAACATAAATGGACAAGAGACACAACATGTAGGCTATGAGCTAGGGCCAAAACCTCTCACTCTTTGAGAGGAAAACACAAACAAATTCTTCTTATAGAGATTCCAATTGACAAATACCAAGACCAAGACACAAGTCCTCTTCCTTCTCTTCGATTACTCTTTCTTGGTTTCTTCTACTTTGCATCACATGAGATCATTGCAGTTACTGAGGTCACTGTCATGATACGAATCTCTTCTTCAACAGTAGCATCGAATCTTGAAGCCATACCATGGTTAGAATACTGAGACCTCTTCCTAGCACCGAGATATTCTTCTGACATCTAAAATTCTGTTGGTTCAGAAAAGACTATCATTGTTCCTTCTTCACATTCTTAACTAGGCATCCAAACTTGTCACATACTCACTGTCATTGTAATCTGAACCTTAGAGGGATCCAATTCCCTTTACCATCACAAAACTGTAGCCTTTGAATTGTAGCCTTCTAACAGTGGTCCAAATCAGAGGAGATCTGAGCCTCTTCTTTGCTACCAACCACCGAAATCAGAGACATGCGAAGTTCTAGACTGTGATTTTCTATCCGAACTTTTCACTGTGATTACCCACCGAAAACTACAAAAGTATCTGAATTTCTGAATTGTGTTTATGTGAAGATCATACCCACCTATTTATAGTGGTTGGTCCATCCTATTAAGCCAACATTATCTTTATTTTATATTGCAGGCCGACATCAAGTCAAGAGGATTGTGCTTGTTTTTTGGAAGGCTTTCTAGACACTAGATTGACTCATATACATTTTACATATGCTCAAGAAGATCCCTTCATACATGACATTAATTCATTGACCTTAATGAAAAATCCTAAGGCTCTTAATGGGAGCCATCTAAAGTAAAATATTACAAAAATAGTTTTATTTCCTTTATTACATCATTTACAAAAGTCACAATGACATGTCATTATGAAGACCGAACCTAGTTACATTTTTCAACACTCCATCCAAATCCCGCACACCTCACATTGTATTTCATTGTCCATATATTTCGCTTGATTATTTCCTTCTTCATTCCCCCCACTCCTATTGGCATTCTTTTGCACCTCTAGGTGCAATTGCTAGTTTATAAATACTTGGATACTTACAAAATTTTTGGTTTTCCACAATATCAGAGAAAACATTGTCAATTTATCAAAAAATGGTGACTACTTGATTCTCTATACAATCACTACATCTTAATTAAGGTAATGTCATGAAGTTAATAAAATATTTACTTCACTTATTTTTCATTTATCGTTAATGTACACTGATCATCAGCACTCAGAGAGTTCAAATCTTTCATAAAATTTCCATATTACCTTAAAAAATAAAAGTCATTACAGTGATCAATTTCTCTTACAAACAAGAAGGATTAGAAATTCCAAGCCCGCCTCTCTCCAAAGATTTTTTGTCTCAATTTTACTGTCGCTCGATATCTTAATTTGATCAGTCTCAAGGATATTTGATGAAAATTAGTTATGTAACTTGGTACCCTTAGGCTGACATGCTTCCAAAATGTATCCAACAATGCTATCATACTCAAACACAAGTGCGCTTTGAGAATAATCTAGTGAAGGACATATCTATCAATTAACCCCAAACTCTAAGTCAATGATTGCGCCAAACTCCTAAGAAGTTCTTGGTTGATGAGTTTGCGCTTCTCGGAGATATAATTTGTTGGGTTGAATGTGGTTTGCCCCATTTTTAGAGCCATAATGAAGACAATGTATACAGGTAGAGCAAGAAGAGTGAGAACAAAGCCATTTGTCTACACATTCCTTATGGAAGCCATGGTTGTAGCTCGGAAACACTCCCACATCTTCTCCTGCCATGAATTTTTCCAATCAGACAATGCACTCAATTGCAAGTTGTGGCGCAATAGGTTTGCCATAAATGAGAGACGAGAGAGCCTTTATGGATTTGTCATTCATGCCAGTATTAGTCTGTCTAGTGGCCATATGATCATGGCATGCCCTCCAAATATTGTCCCATCAAACAACTAAAGCCAACCCCACCAAATATATGGTGGAACAGAACAAAGCAAGATGAATAACGATAGTGCTTTATGTCATAGGAGGTTTGTTGTCGCCTGAAATATACACCTAAGGTGCAATGCTCAGAACGGGGGTTGTCACTCTGAATCCCTATTCACTCTGTTTAGACTCTCTCCTAGCTAAGTCAAGGGGGGTAGTCCCTAAAGGTATTGATGAAAGACAAAACTTGTTGGACCAACAAGTCCTAGGAAATTAAGGGCAAGGAAATTATTATTAATGTAACTTGATTATTAATTAAAGCAAGTGTGAAAGTTTATGAGCAATGTATATTAAGAAAAATGCAATTGGGATCAATAAGGTAGATACAAAATATAAATGTAACAGACCAGTGCCTATAAAATGTTGAATGGAAATTTACAAATTTGCAATAAATAGATACTCAAAGTTACAATAACAATAATGCTACAAGATGAGTTAGCACAGAAAATTAAAGACCAAGATAACAGGATATATGAGCAATGAACCTTAAAGAAAGACAATTGCAAGAAAAGATGATATTTCCAAATACAATAAACTTGCAAATTATAAATTTAGCCCACAATTCTAATAACCAATGATCAACAAGGAATGAATGCAACATTTAAGTTAATGTGAAATGCAAAATCTTGGTTAATTTTAATTAAGATGCCTAATCTAGATGAATCCTTCCTCCTAGCTGTTTTGAGGCTAGTTTCTAGATTAAGTTGTGGAGAGAAAGCAAGGAAAAGCAAGATATGGCTTGGTTAACGATCCCTCCCCTTGAGATCTAACCACCCGATGCCTCCGGCGCTGCAGAGACTGTGGCTCTGACGACTACAAGGTCACCGTGTTAACCACTAAAGAGGGTCTATCCTTCGCAAGCTACAAAAGAAAGGTGGTCCTAACTTTCTTTCAACCAAGCTTAGGCTTGGAGGTAAATTTTAAGGATGCAATCTAAACTAGGATGCAAATGCAAATGATGACAAAGTTAGATAGCTTCAATGACAATATGCCTCAATGTAAAGATGTAAATTACTTATAACCAAGTTTTATTAAGATACCAACTTAGATCACAAGGCTACAAGATTTCTAATAGCAACTCAATGAAGCAAACTTAAGATAATGATAGCGATAACAATTTCAAAAGTCTTTAGTTATAGTGTTTATTAGAGCGTTCTTCACTTATGAGATATAGAGAATAGGAGCAAGTGAAATTTAATGACATCAACACAAATAACTAAAAGACAAAGAGATTGCTAACAGTGATTTTCAAAATGATGAAATGCAACAAAAAGATTAAACTATGCAATGCAAATAAAGTTAGAATGCAAATGCAAGTTAGTAGGAAGAAGTAAATTAGTGTGTTAGTTCTCCTTTTTAAATAAGGAGATGGAGGATGCCAAGGGATCTAAGTCCCAAGCTCCCCAAGAGAAAGCTTGTCTTTTATTAATGAGGATTACAGTAGAAGATGCCCTCTAAATAGAGGATTAAAAACTCTTTTTCAAGGAACTTCTTTACGAGATGATAACCTTTCAAATACAGATCCACTTAAGGTTGCCCAAAACTGCTTCAAGGATCAAACTTTCGTCCTCCAGCAAGGTGATGACAGCAAGAAATTTCTTGGCCTAAGGAGCAAGACCTTCAAATGCAATAGATGATAAGAATGCCAGGTCTTTGCTGCAAGAGAAGCTTGAAATCCAATGACAAAGAAATCTGTGAAACAACGAAATTATAACTAGATAGTAATATGACCAAGAATATTTGCAAGTACACCAATCTTAGAAGCCCACAATTTTCAATAGAATGCCAAATGAGATGATGAAGCTCAATAATTTGCAATCAATATGACAATAACCAACAGCAGCACAAATTGCTAGCTATCAATGAAGCAACTTAAGATCTCGGTGGAACAAGTGATAATTAGATTAGATTTTGCAACATTGCCCAAATGCCTTTAGATGTTCCTTAAACAATAGGCGCAAAGAAATATTATTCAGTGAAAACACAAGAAATAGATGGTAATTGAGATTGCAACAAAAAATCAAAACAAGGATTACCACTTAGATAAACCAATTTGCATCCAAGTGAAACAAGACTAGGTAGAAATTTAGGCTGTGAAGTATGGCTAGGCTGCTTCAGTTAAATGTTTAACTTACTCCAGATTACAAAATCTTCCCAAAGATAGAAAAATGAAATACTGTCATATCATATACCTTCAATTTGTTCACTTTCTTAAAGTGTTCTTTGCAAGAAAGTAATTAGGAACAAATGAGATATGAGAGAGGCAGATAACTCAAGATTAAATGAAGCTGCCAACAGTAATCTATGTGAACAGCAACCAGTACCACTTGGAGCATAAGATTACAAGCCCTCCTCCACAAAAAGATTTATGAACCAGTGAAAAGTATAAAGGATGCAAGCACAGATATTTCAGAGATTGCCAACAGTGGTTTTAAAATGATGATAATGCAACAAAAGCTATTGCGATTTCTGACAATATAATGCAACCTCTAATCTAACAAGGGAGATAAGGGTTAGAAGGCAATGTTATCCTTGACAAGATCACCAAAACAATTACCAATCTGATATCCCAATGATCACCCTCAGAGATAGAAAAGAATGTATCAGATCTTAAGATACCACTGTCAAGCAAATCAGTCCACTGTAAGTTTAAATCAATCTTTGCAACAGAGATATCAGTCCGGTAAAATCAATCACCAAGCGCAAATAGGCAAGAACCAATGCACAATAATTAGATTAGATGCTAAGAGTACTTATGCTAGACCCTAGACATATCACTGCAACCTCAAATCAGACCATTGCAAATTAGGATCAGTCACAGATAGCTCACTGCTAGCAAGATTAATCACCAAAGAAATGCAAGAAAAAGAACTAGCATATACCCAAGCCTTTATGCAATTAATTGCATGATCAAATTTAGGTGTTTTAAGATTATTACTATCAGATTTTAATGTGATTAGATTCTGATTTCAAATGCTTCAGATCTGATATGATATGACAGTTCGGAAAAAAAAATGGCAGTGGAGGAGGATGAGGCCTTAAAGCCTTGTGGCCTTCCCTTTAGAGGCTTATATATCACTTTAAGTGTCCAAATGCCAATATTTTGGCCTTAAATTTTTCAAAGAGGCAACGTTGGTCCTGCAATTACAAATCTGTTAGCCAAAATCACAGAAGCAGCCCCTCAATCAATGTGGCTAGGCTTATGCAGCAAAGGAGGATTCGATTGGGTTTTGGAACCACAAATAAATTTCGATCTTTCTCCTCCAAGCTCGAAAATCCACCTGCAATAAATGTAAGCCAAGCATATACCTGTACGAGCCAAAGAGAAAATACAGAACATATAATACAAGATGATATATATACAAGGGTGAGATATACACAAAATATATATTTACAAATTCACCAAAAAGTAAAATAAAATAAAATTTACGAGTGTGAGTGTAAAATAAAGTTTGGAGAAATTATTTACAAAATAATTACACAAATTTACAATGATTTTATTGCTCTAATTAGCAAATCTTTCAATTTAAAGCACAAATCAATTGAAGCAGGTAAGAGAAATATTTTTTTATGGTGAGCAATAGCCAGATCCACTGCAAAACAAATCGTTAGAGAAGATTCAAAATTTAATCAGATGGGCTCTTGAGTCTTCTTGACTTGAGAGTGGGTTGGTTTAGCTGAAGACTTCCCCTCACATCCAAGATCTGAATACCATAAAAATCTCCACACACTTAAGATCAAGTTATTAGATCACTAGAGGTTAGATAACATAATAAATATCAAAAAAATCTAGAGATACCTGCTAGATTAATTGATTTAAGATGCTTCTCTAAACCCAACAACTAATGCAAAATACCTGTGCAAATAGTTGATCCAACAACTAGCTAATGAAATAATAATTTATAAAAAAAATAATTTTAGCAAGGCATTAAGAACATGATTCACATAAATATTACCACAAAAAGCAGAAGAGGAACACTACCATGAATAAAGTCCAAAGACTTCTTTATTATTTCCAAAAAAATACTACAGCAGCGGAGTTTGACTTAGAGCTTCTTTACAAAATTTTCGATCACAAATGAGGATCAAATAGCTTCCTTATATAGAAAATAGAAAGATCTAGATCCCCCTCCAAGTGGAAAATGGCTAGGTCCAAGAAGTTGCACAATTTTTACTTGATCCAGGATAATAACAGCGACTTGGTGCTTGATCCATGCCAATAATAAATCTCGTCCCATTATCTTTATGAAGACTTAAATCTCGTCGGATTCGATAATAATTTCCTTTTTTCGTGGTCCAAAAAATATTATTTTGATCTTTTTTCCTCAAAAAATCATTTTTGACTTAATCACCTTGGTCCATAAACTCAGTTTTTGTTAAAAATTTGATTTTTCCTTGATAAAGGACCTTGAAAATTGGACTTGTTTTGGACCCACGAATTTTCTTCAACTAAATAGACCCAAAAAAATTAATTCTCTTTTAAAAAAAAAAAAATTCTGGCCCCAAGGAATTTCTTGTGATTTTTCTGCCTTGGAATTGCGTTTGTCAATTTAATTCTTCCTCAGGAATGACGACCTTCTCCAAAAATTCGTTTTCCCACTTGGAGAAAAAAATATTTTCTCTCAATTTTAATTGTTTTGGCTATTTTCTAGCTAGATTTTTACCATTTTTTGCCAAAAAACAAAAAATAAAAATAATTATTTTTTTTTTATTTTTTTTACTCAAATTAATTAATTTTTTGTCTTATGATTTTAATTTAATTTAGCTAGAAAAAATAATTAATTGACACTAGAGGGGATTAATAATTTTTTTCCACCCTCAAATATTTTAGCCATGGTGTCTAAATATGAGGGACCATGCACCAAAATATTTTTACATCAAGATATTACAATTAATTCAACCCTTGAAAGGGGAAAACACCTTTAGACATAAACCCTTAATAATTTACCCAATTCTGCGACACAATATGATCTAGTATAGACCAAGTGTGTTTGTAATAAAATAATTTAGCCAAATGTGCTTAAATTATTCCCAAACACACTTTTACAAAAGACTCAATATAACACTAGGACTCACCTAAGACCTTGTCAACGAATTCCACCCTAGCTTTGGGGTTTAAGATGGAAGAAAAACTTTGTCGATTATCCATGTTTAAAAACACACATAATTCGGTGAGGTTAAAAAACTTCCTAGGATGAAATCTTTTGCCAAAATCAGAGGCTTACCTAGGTGTTGTTACATAATTAAACAGTCATACTAGCATCATTTACAATAAACTTGCAGAATTTGGGTTTACAACTCTAATAAACTGACGAATGATGATGATGAATCCTGGATATCTGACTGCTCGAACATGATGGAATTCCTTTGCAAAAATGTGTACTGCTATAGGGTAGTTGACACAGAGTGGTCAACAAGGTCTAACACTAAGTATATATTAAGCTCTGATTTAATACAAAAATCTTGATTCCACAAATTTTAAGGAAACAAAATTCATATCACTGTGACCTTTGCACTTATATAAATCATTTCCATAATTGAAAGCATAGTGTATGAGCAGGGTGCCATGTTAAGGTGTTATTAACACCTACAGAGTCACGGCCAGGGTTGGAATTTCAAAACAGAGTTACCCGTTAAATTTAACGGTTTTCACACCTCGCGACCTACCTTCAAAGTTTTAAGGAAGGATTTTGATGATTTTGTAAATTTTTAAACTACGAGCAAATCACCGCTTGACGGTCAATTTACTCGTCAAATTACATCCTTGGTCACGGCTTCGCCATACTAATTAATTATGTCAGTCCATTATTTATACTTAATTACATAGTTTCAAAATTCAGTCATACAGCTAGTTGGTGTATGGAAATGTTCGTAGTATAAATTTGGACATATTACATGTGTTGTACATATACAATAGAGATGAAGTCTATGCGCTATGATTTTAGAATGAAATTCGAAAATTTTGCGATATTTTCTATACTTGGAGAATGATTTTTCTCCTTGCCCCAGATGATGGTTTTTATCTGTCCTAGATATCGATTTTTATCTTTTCCTTGGATAGTGGATTGTGCGTTTTGCATATTTCCTTAAGGAATATTGTCGTTCCACGCTACTATGACATGAGCAGATGTTCTGATCCTCATGCAACACTATGATAGGGTTGATCTCGCTCAATGGTGATTTGGATGCTAGGTGTTAAATGCTCAATTGTCTTTCCAAGTGTTAACTTCCACTTGATGCTCGACATTGGATGATTTTCTTTGTCTCTACAATGCATACTCCCACTTCATAGTTGATCCCTGACACTCAACAGTGGTGGATATGTGAGAGGTCTTATTGCATATACTTGTTTATCTATTATAACGTTAGGTTATAATATATATTTTATGTTATGCTAAATATACTATAATAGTTTATAGATGCTACATTATATACATTATTTTATATAATATACTTTAGGTTATGATTTACAAACTTTATTATATGATTTATCTTATATAAGAAAAAGTACAATAAGAAGTATATCATTTTATATATATTTTATATATTATATAGCTTATATTATTATTTTACTATAATGTTTTTAATATTATTACTATTAGGTCATATAATATTCTTTTTATATTGTATACTATATATAATTTAAAATTTTGCACTTTTTTTCTTTTGTGAGATGAATACTTCTTTATTGGAGATACATATTTTTGCTGTTTTGTATTGTAGTTGTATTTGCTTTTGCTTTTGAATTTGGAAACTATGGTATTTATCACTGACTCTTGTTCCTCAAGAATAGTGAGAAATGAGTCAACAACTAGATGCCCATTGACAAGCTACCTAGCACCTAGTTATCAAGGAAATGAATTCCTTTGATAAGGCGTAGGAATAACCTTTATTTTGTTGAGCTCATCCAGACAATATTAATACACCGATAGGCGTTATATATGGTGAGGTTTTACATGGCAACATTGTTTAGACTCATCGTCCTCAAAACAATCTTCAACATGTGTCCCACCTACTTTGTCATCCTCCTCTAAATGAACATCTGAATGAAAATATGACATGTGGAGTCCCTTCAGCATGGGGTGCATGCCCCGAGCAACGACTTCACTGTTGTTCTGGTAGCAGTCAGCTGCTTTGTCGCACGGTCTAGTCCTGTCCACTGAGGACTCGCTCTCAAAATCTCATATGCCTCCTTAACAAGCCTCTAGTCATTGGATAAATCATGAACATTGTGGTCATCATTGATAGGAAAGAGCTTTCGATCAAAGTTGTGAGGCTCTATAACCCCTAGATTGGGCAACTTTCCCTTCCTAGCATGGCGCTTGAACTTGAGACTGTAGTGTTGAAATTGAGACTGTAGTGATTAAACCTGAGAATGTACTTGAGCTTTTTCAGATTTTTGTTACACAAAGTGGCAGGGATGTTCTAATAATAGATCCCAAATGACAACCCTTCACTATTTTAATTGTGCCATGAGAATTACTACCAAAAATATCAAGAGATGATCATTAACACTTGCAGTCAAATTAATCAATCCCACAGTGTACCTTGCTAACATGAAATTGTGCATTTAAATGAAATTAAATGACCACATTATATTTCTATCTAGGTCTTACTAGGAAGTCAGCATTGCTATCTTCCTGAAATTGAAGGATTCAGACAATTTCTTAGAGGTCACGTTGGCCCAACTTTTGATTGTATCCCATGATGTTGTACCTACACCTTCCACTGCCCTCTCACTCGTTTCCATGCCCTCTCAAGCCTTATCCTTCATATGTCTAATCTTGTTGTTTTCTACTAATTTATCCAACTATCAAACATTGAAGTGGCTTGAATCAGAAAACCCACCATGATAACCAACACCACCACATTGATAACACCTCGCCTCATCTCTCCGACCATATTCAAATTACCAGTCATTATTTCAATATACATTCTACTCATTTGTATCAATACAATTGAATTCACCAAGGCTAAACACCATTTGTCCTCTTGTATTCCCTAATTTCTTCAAAAGTTGAGAGGGATGAATGTTGAAGTAATGAGGAGTAGAGGATTCATAGAAAAATAACACGATAGGCAGTCACATCCTGAATTTCCATGTTGATCCTCCTTCTCTGATATTCTGCTTCTCTTTAACACGTTTATAACACTTGTCAAATAGGTTAGCGTCGAGCCACTCTATGCTACATATGTAGGTTGTTTAAATTAGAGCTCCATATGTATTGAAATGATGGAAAGCAACTCTTGGACCGTCCCATATTTACATGAAAATATATTTAAGAAATAGAATTTGATGACAAAACTCTAGAATTGAACAAACATCTTTATCTTATTGTATGGAAACATATATTTGTTTGCTCTAAATCCCAAAGTCTATGCGAATGCTTTGAAGTTCCTCCATTTTCTAAATTTCTCCACACTCGCTTTCATCAAAGCCTTATGCATTATCTCTGGATACGGTAAATTTTCTTTCGCGCAGTGATATAACAACTGCCTCAAATCCGATTTGAATCACAACTTCTATCATATAAAAAATATACATATACCAAAATCTACCCCTTTCCCATGGTAACTTTCCACTTTCGACGAAGATAAAATTTAACTACGATCAACTATGCCAAGTGGGCGGAAGAACTAAACATTTGGCTCCTCTTCACTAATTGAACGTTGAGATCAATCGAGGATAATTCAGAGAACTCAAACCAATGGGACCCGAAGGAATCAGGATTATTGGATTGCATTCCCAGGTCCAACTTCTCATATACATGACCATACATTTTAACTATTATGCCTATAAATACAGAGATATTTGAATGTTCTGATGACGATGGAGATTTTGGTAGGCGGGATTGGTGGCGTATTAGGTGACTGGCTACAGCTAGTGGTACCCTCTCCTAGACAGATAGTGAACAGGGAAGGTTGATGTTAGCCCAATCACCGTGTTTGAAGGTGTCAGGATTTGCGAAGTTTGTTTGTCATTCATGGTGAAGCCGTGACCAAGGATGTAATTTAACGAGAAAATTGACCGTCAAGGGGTGATTTGTCATTAAATTTCACTTGCTCCTATTCTCTATATCTCATAAGTGAAGAATGCTCCAATAAACATTATAACTAAAGACTTTTGAAATTGTTATCGCTATCTTGTTATTGCTATCATTATCTTAAGTTGGCTTCATTGAGTTTCTATTAGAAATCTTGTAGCCTTGTGATCTAAGTTGGTATCTTAATAAAGCTTGGTTTTAAGTAATTTACATCTTTACATTGAGGCATATTGTAATAAACTATGTACAACACCACAGTCCATAAAATATATTAAACACAAATAATGATGATAATTGTAATAATGACTAGTTAATTAGAAATTAGTGTTGAAGAAGCATGTCTAAATGGGACATGACTTTCCATGAAGAGGCACCTGCCTAATATATAAGCAGGCCCCTCACTCTCATTTGTAACATCATTCTTATTCATACATTTTATATATATTCTTCTATCCTTAATGGAGATCTACATATTCCATGCCTTTTGGAGTATTTAACTTGAAGAATGAAACTTTGTTTGTTCCATTTGGTACCAAAGCAGAAGACATTCGGAGCAGAAAAAGAGATCAAACCCTTTCATATACCTTATTTCACTTTTCTAAATAATTCTACTTCAAATGGAACACTTCATAACCTTCAAAGTGAGACTTGGAAAATAATTTAATTAGTAACTGAGACTTAGAGAATAATTTATTTAGTATATATTCTCATATAGTCTTAGAGAATAATTTAATTAGTATATATTATCATATAGACTTCAATTGAGTTTGAATAGTTAATATTCAATGTCAATTAATATTTTTTCTTTTCTTTTCTAATTAATTCTTCACGTATACTTAGTTGTGCGTGATATACGACCATGAAGGGTTGTGATTCTTCACAAGGTTTTCAATATTGCCAATCTGTGAAGATACTCAAGATTTATTTGACAGTACAGCTTCAGAAAAATGTACGGACTGCGGTGTTGTACGAATTCCAAGACCGTATGGCGAAAAGAGTGACAGACGTACGAAATGGTGACTAGATTTTCGGAAACTTCACGTAATTATGCTTCAGTGCTATTTAGAATTAAAGGGCCTATTGTGGGAAAAGATGTCACTATTGCTATCTCACCTGCTAAAGATAAAAATTATATAACGCCTAAAATTGCACCAATTAGTGGTTCCGGAGTCAAATATAATTGAAAACTTAAACTATTTTGGCAACAAAAAATATGACAACCAATTTACAATTAAACATTGAGGATTATACATTTATATCGCAATTCTCAGTTCAAACCCTATGGAGCAATCAAGGTAACATTATTTTGGGTTCGCCCTTGATGGAAACTCTAGGATCCTTCATCTTAAATACGAAAAAGAAGTTTTTAGCATTTTCCTACAGAAAGAAGAAAATAATACTCCAGGATGTTACACTGAAGCCAAATTCAATAACACCCGAAGACATACAAGATATTTCAAAAGTAATTTTTCAAGAAGGTAAAAAAGTATTACAAAATATGCAAAAAGAAATTGACAAAATCACTTTTGATCAAAATGAAGAAGTTTCTTGGCTTAAAGACCATAGTGGAAAATTATTAACACAAATTAAGACGCTTAAGAAGGAAAAAAAAGTCATCAGAAAATAAGGTACAAACACTTATTGAGAAGGAAGCGTTGAATTCTTCAAATAAAGAAATTCAAGTTGAAGAAAATGGAATGAATATCGATCCAGTGAATATCACAACTCAAGAAGAAGACACGTCAGTTAAAGAAAAAATGCACTCAAATGTTGAGACAAAGGAAATTCCAAGTGAAGACTTTGTAACCAACTCAACAACATCAAAACCTGAGGTAAATCAGAATCTTACCACACAAATGATAAGGGAAACCAAAAGAACTCTTTATCTACATTTAAATCACAAGAATAGACATTTCAATCAATCTACAAATCTGTTGGACACCTAATCCTTAATGGGTTAGTGTGGAAGCCGAATAGACCAAAGCAGTCCAAGAGACCTTGGGATGTGAAACCCAACGGTCACAACAATGTACTATAAATGTATATCAGTTGTTAATAAAAATTGTACTCACATGATTTATCTTTCCTATTTTATGTTTCCCATGTGTGTTTAACATGGTATCAGAGCCATGATGTGTGGCCTGTGTAGTTTTCTTCCTCATGGTTTAGCAACTGGTCTGAGCTGCCTTGAATAGTGCTGGCCTAGTCTTCATTACCTGACCATTTATTTTAGCCGAGCGCATCAAATCTGCAACTAGGTATTCAAAGTCTGCGCACTGGTATAACAGTGCTGCGATTTACCATTATTCCCTGACAAAACTGTGAATTTAGACTGTTGGGCTTCCATATACGCCACTGGCCTCCATACGCTGCCCTCTTCACGCCGCTAGTCTCATAGACATTTTAGATTCTCTTGTAACTCCTATTTTCTGCCCATATTGCAACACTGACACCTCCCTGACCTGGTAGCAGCGTTCTCTGCGTTTTTCTAAACGTTGTATATACGTTGGATCTGTAATCTGACATTGGATTTACGTTTGGAAGGTGAAACGGTTGTCAAATTGTGAACGACTTTGAAGCGTTATCTGACCTTTTCTGATATCCTGTGTAAACAACACTGCTCTGTTGAGTCTGTCCGCATGGCTATCTGATTCTTCTCCTTCACATGATCTGGAATCTGTAGATCCATATTCGAACAGGAGCAGCCTTAAGTTATTGTTGATAGGCATATAGTTTTTCAATGAGGGCCTGCGGAAATGGTGTGACTTGAGGGGAGATGCTTGATAGGGCACTGCCCGAAAGCCTCCATATTTTCTGCTGCTCCTACGTATTGAACTCCTAAACAAAACAAAAAAAAATCGGTTCATATTCTTATGCAATGTTGAGAGTTGCGCCTATCAGTAATCCTCTGCGCCCTTTTCTAGTTGAATAATATTAATTTTGCTGAATACACTGTATGATTTGTTGCGTTGGTGTATTTGAAGACTGGTATGCGTGGTTATTTTGGTTATAATAATTGATATGCGTGGAGGTGTGGAGACTAACCATGATAGTACTCTTGGTGCTCTTCTTTCACATATATATACACTTGTGTTGCGATACGTTGCTCTCAGCGCTGAAATGAATCGATAGTTCGTGACCTGTGTTGCGATACCTATGGTTCATTTGAAGTGGTGGAACAGTTTGCAGTATATACACGGTGCGTATGATGGTCCCTTGGATGAATGTATTGCGTGATTGAACAATTAATTTGTCTCTGGCTATCACGGCGGTGGCAATATCCGAATATTGTATTAATGCCTAAAATCCTCCATTCTTCTCAAATATTGCAATTTTCTGAACTCTACCAAAAGCTGAAAATACCGTATTTAAAACATCAACTGTCACTGCCTATTACATATTTTCAATGGATGCAAGAAGAACATTACTCTCTAGCTCCCTTCTTTTCCTACAGTAAACTGCCCAGCTCCATCTATAGCAGAGGGGTTCACAGGAAGGTTTGGATTTGTGTAGTCTCTGCTGCGATGACTCTGAAATTTGACATTTAAGTCAGTGTGAGCAGAAAACGATATCCGCAGATGGCATGAAGCTACATGTTCTGGAAGCAAATATCTTGGTATGCTTCCTCCATCCAAGGCACTTCTTGCAGAAGCAGCAGTATCGGCATCACTAAATTGCACCAGTGCCTGAAAACCTGCAGTCTTCTCGAATGTAGCAATCTTATGCACGAACCCAAATACAAGCACGTCTACGCCTCTGGCTAAGTAATGTACATAAGGTCTACGCACATCGTCAGTGTATGTATCGGTAGCCTACATGTATGAATCCTACCATGCGCAGGACGGTGAAAATATTTGTTATTTATACAGGAACAGAAGTAACAATTTGCAGAGTCCACCTATATTAACAATAAAGTTTGAATCTACCATAGCGCATTGAATTTTATGTAGGGCATTCGATATCAAAGTCTTTTTAATGATTTTTGGTGGCATTTCTCATCTTATACTGAAGACAAAGCGACCAAGAGCTTTTAATATCATTGCCACAAGAGGAATTTGTTTTCTGGTATGTGCGAGTCATGTGTCATATCAGTTGTTGGTGATTAATTGGTAGTCATATCAGCGGTTGGTGAATTTATGCTGTGAAACCCTTGTAAATTGCAATATTGAGTTGGTTTATATATGTGCATTGGTCATTTTAGTGTGACTCCATATACTGTGCGTTGGTTGTTTTGGGCTATATCTGGTATTTGTATTTTGAAGACAGAGTATTATATGATGCATGAATTAACTACTGGGCATATGCGTGTGTCTGAATAGTTCTGGAAGATCATCATTTTCACACCACAGCAAGCAATTTGTAGTTTATGAGATTATGTACAACTCTTTCTCTAGCGATCTATAATCCCACAATTGCAGCTGCTCCACATGCTATCATCATTGTTACAAGAATGTATTAGCAGTAGCTATTGAATTTGACTATTCTTTTCCACTGGCCGAGAAAGTGAAGGAGTATTTGAAAGATCCAATTCAATTTAAAGTTGTTGCTTGTTCAATTTACTTGTTCCTATTGTGCAGTTTGGGCATAAATTTATGTGCAACAAAAAAATTTGTTTTTCTCAACAGATTCTAATGAGAAGATTGCTTTAATTGTTGGGGTGATATCAGCATTATATGCACCAGATTGTCTGCTATTTGTTGCAAGCATTGTGATTATTTAGGGTACATTTTCACTCCAAAACAAGTTTCTAGTGGTGCATTTCTATTGAGAAAAAATGGCTACAATTACTGAAGTATTAGAGTTCATGAAAACTCTTATACAATCCACTGTTGATGACACATTACAAATCAGCAAAGGCTCTCTCTCAAAAATTCAGACATGTCTACAAAATGCACAGGAAAATATTGAGTTTTTGCAGCTGGAAACAAAGCTACAGCAGGAAGAATTACAGCAGTGGAGTCATCATTCTGAATCTGTTTCTGTTCAGAAGATTGAAACAGACTCCCATAAACAGCGAGACAATAATGTTACAGTTCATTCAAATAAAGCAACAGTTGTACATGCAGATGCAGAAACTCAGTCTGCACTTCCCAAGCCCATCATCAGACCTTGGGAACAGCTTGTCCACAACAAGCACAAAACTGGTCTTGGATATGACGAGGACTTGTCCTTTCATATTCCAGACTATGCCAAGCCCATTCAGTTTCAGAGTGCTGGATTCATTCATGACAGTTCACTTGCTCCTTATGACAGTTCAGCTTCAGCTGTTCCAGATTTTGCCCCTCTTCCACAGCAACAACAACAACAACAGATTGTGAAATGCCAACACTGTGACCGAGTTGGCCATCTGAAAGATCACTGTTTTGATCTTCATCCATGTAAGCACTGTCATAAAACCAGTCATTCTTCAAACAGATGCTTCAAAAACAAACGTCCTGCAAGAACAAAGATTCATCTTGGATGGATCGCTTCTTGGCAATGGGCATCAACAGCCAAGAAGATATTCCAAACACATGTCAGAAATTGTTCCAGAGTATTGAACAATCTTGCAGTTGAGTTTTCTCCATCATCTCACCTTGTATCTGACAGGGGGGGAAATGATGGTCATCTACAAGCTTCAAAGCCACATCAAGCGAGCCTGAGCCACAACCTGCCACACCAGTTTCAGAGTTGTAGCCAGAAACAAAGATGCCCGTGAACATGCCTTCAGTTGGCAATCTGGGACACTTCCTCTAGCAGAAGACTTCAGCTTCTTGCCAGTTTTGGAAGAATTCCAGGAACAAAATTGAGAACACTTCCTCTAGCAGAAGACTCCAGCTTCTTGCCAGTTTTGGAAGAGTTCCAGGAATTGCATTAAGCATTCCAGAGTTGTTGGTCATCCTTAAACCATCATAGGTTGAGACTTCCCTTTTCAGGTTGAAGTTTTACCTTTTATGCGGGGTGAGACCTCCCTTTTATGGTTGAAGGTTTCCCTCTTTAAAACAATAGGATCACTTCCTCTAGTAGAAAACTTCAGTCTCTTGCCAGTTTTGGAAGAGTTCCGGGAACTGCACTAAGCGTTCCAGTGTTGGTGGTCATCCTTAAACCACCGCCCTTTTTACCAACATTTCATAGAGTGCATTCAGCCTAGTGCTGCCATGCATTTTTGCACATTTTGTATTACAGCTCTCTTCTTGGACTCATACATAACCCTTCGGATTAAGGGGGGGAATGTTGGACACCTAATCCTTAATGGGTTAGTGCGGAAGCCAAATAGACCAAAGCAGTCCAAGAGACCTTGGGATGTGAAACCCAACGGTCACAACAATGTACTATAAATGTATATCAGTTGTTAATAAAAATTGTACTCACATGATTTATCTTTCCTATTTTATGTTTCCCATGTGTGTTTAACAGAATCTGTACCACTCAGAACATAAACAACAAACTTATGTTCCGAAGAATACTGAAGTGCGTACAACTCAATCCAATGATAACAGTTCATCAAAAATTTATAGTAATCGAAAGATTCCACCAAAGATTAATTTAGGATGGTTTGATCCTTACTTCATGCGACAATTTTATATATCACTCCAGGGATCATATCAACTTGTATCGACAAAGATGACTGTCCCGAGACAAGAAGACATTCGTAGCAGAAAAAGAGATCAAGTCGTTTCATCAACAAACTTTGAAGACAAAGCTTTTTGAAGAGAAAGGCAATGTTATGAATAAAATATATTAAATATAAATAATGATGATAATTGTAATAATGATTAATTAATTAGTAATTAATGTTGAAGAGGCATGTCTAAATGGGACATGACTTTCCATGAAAAGGCACCTGCCTAGTATATAAGCAGGTCCCTCACTCTCATTTGTAACATCATTCTTATCCATACATTGTATATGTATTCTTCTATCCTTAATGGAGATCTACATATTCCAAGTCTTCTGGAGTATTTAACTTGAAGAACGAACTTTGTTCGTTCCAAACTACAGTAAATATCATGGAATGCCTAGATATATTCTCCATAAGGTGCCAAAACTCAATGATACAAGCAAAATTCATGGTACAATCCATACTATTTTAATCACCAAGGGTGGTCATGGATCCAACCAAGTTAGTTATTTCCATTATTGGGCATTCCTTTGTGTTCCAAGCCTCCACGAAAGAACTATTGGATTACTAATCCCATGACACTCCAAACCATTTTCAAATCTGAACAAAAGTGACAGTTGTCATGCATGTTTATTAGATTTTCTTTTGATAAGGTGCTTACTATAATCATCGTGTAGTGAATGTAACCCTCCATAATCGAGGAATATTACAAGATGATTTAGTCATCTTACAACACTCTAGAAACATCCCTTCAACCTCAAAGTCATGGAAGGGAGCATCTTTTCTACCAAAATTGTCCAAGTCTTGTACCTAGTCCTAATTATTTCAAATGATTCTCTTGCATGAGCAAGACAATGCACAAGAGGCAAAACATGTCTCTAATGGGATTTGAACTTGGTGTTATGTATGAAACACCCCTACCTTACCATCTATCCAAAACCCTGTTGACAACTTACTACTCATGTTGGGGACCACCTTACGCTGGCTCTTATCGATGTTTAAAACAATGTTTATAAAACTCAAACTTTGACTTGAAATCAACTGAGGGTAACTCAAACTCAACTCGAAATCAAAATCGACCAAGGGTCACTTGGACTCAACTCAGACTTGGCTCAAGATCAAACTTATAACATACCCAATACGCTCTGTACACTTTGAGGATATGGGTACTTCTATTAACCAACCAAATCCAAACCAATTCAGTAAAAAAATAAGCTAATTGTTCTATTATTAACTAACTGCTTAAGCATGAATGACACTACAGACCTATGCAACCTAAAACAACCATTCAAGTATTCATGAACCCATAAATCACAAATGCAAGCTAACACAAGCAATCAAAGAACAAGCTGAAAATTAATTGAACCTTCACATAGCCCCAAAAATTCAATATTAAATTCAACACAATCAAAAATAATTAAGAAAACCTATATGTTTGGAACTGTTCACCAACTAGCTATAAAAGAGCGGTGTTCCACCCAACCATAGGGTCCCTTTGCACCAGTTCACTCTGCAATAAGGCCAACCCACGCTGAGGCTATGAATCTATTGATGTTTGTAGCTCCAGCGGGTACTTCTGCACAGGCCTAAGTGTCAAGACATGCGGAAATCACCTAATTACCTCTTAACCTTGGTAATTACTTTGTTTATAAAATTAACTTTTTTTAAGAGAAATATGAATATAATCTAATGAAATGAAAAGGTTATTTGCACTAGTGAATTAGATAAATCACAATCATTGATCTCAGATGAAGTTGAGATTTAATCTCAACCATCAATCACTTTGGAGATTCGGGTTGTTGATTTTGTCATAACACAAACTTATAAAAAAAGTTTGGGCTAAGGGAGAAGACACATTATTGAGCACAAGACATGGTGAGATAAGTGACGAACTCAATTATTGGGTAGAGAAGGAAATAAGTGTGCAGCATTGCCAGAGGAATAAAAAAACAGCAATGAGGAAACCTAACAGCAAAAAAATCAAGTATTGATTTTCTGCTACGGATCCAGCCCACACATGCAGAAAAACACAGCAGCAACACCATGTGTGAGTACGACAGAGGTGCAGCATGTAGCATGTGCAATTGTATAACAAATTGCAGGGACAGGTTTGCAGTTTGAGGTTTTCTCAACGATTTTGGAGGGTCATACAAATTTTCAGTGGGCAGATTTTCCCAAGTTGGTAAAGCCCCTGTAAGCTTGGAAATTTTTCTGAATGAAAAGTTGAATTTGAAGGGAAAATTTTGTGTTTTTTCCAAATGAAATTGTTTGCTTGAATTTTTACTTCCGCTGAAAATTAATTTTTGTATTTACTAGTTAAAATCCTAGTAGTACGTCCCGGGGGGCCACTCAATTGGTGATCGAAGTAATGTGAAATCTGTGAAAACTGAGAGATCCAAGGTTCAAACACCCTTGTTTGCGACCCAGTTTACAGAGAGGAGGGCAGGCCATAGACCCCGAGGGGTTTACTAGTAGCTACATGTTAGGCGGACTGTTGGGTTCTTCTGGGATACAAAAAAAATATAGTAGTACATTTTGTTCAACAAGCTCAAAATAAAATGAAAAATCAGCAAAGAAATTTTGCTAGGAAATAATTTGTCATTTACTGGGGTTGGAAAATTAACATGTTATCAGAGGTATTCTAAAGCGGAGACAAATTTTTGAATTTGCACAGTAGAAAACAGTAATAATTTTTTGTGGGTGCTAGAAGGGTTTAGTACACAGCATTTTTACTGGTTCATATTTGGAAATGGCAAAAACCAGTCTCAAGTTTGAGGACAGGTTAGACAGGGTTTCTAACTTCCTACCCTGGAAAGCAAAGGTTACCTTGTTGTTGAAGGAGAATGATCTTTGGGAAATCGTTGATAAGGAGAATCAGCCACCAACAGATGCAACATTGTTGGCAACCCATAAAAATAAAGATGTTAAAGTAGAGAGTCATCATGGACGTTGTGAAGGACCATTTGATCGTTCACTTAGCTGGAAAAAGAAGCCAACCAGGGGAATGTCCAAAGCTCAAGTGGAGTTGTTCCAGATCAACAATGTCAACAGGAAGATGATCTTAACAAATAAATTAAGATCCATCCATATCTCAAGATCAGGCAACGTGACCACCTACTTCATGCAAATCACACAAGTGTGTGATCAGCTTGTAGCAAAAAGGTGGAGGAGGAAAAATTAGTAAATGTGGCATCGAATGGGTTCACCGAGTCTCAGGAACCATTTGTTAAGGGGATCTATTGCTCAGGAACACCTTCCCAGTTGGGAGAGGCTTTGCGATAATTGCATCCAGGGAGAGGAAAGGGAAGATTCTAAGGCCAGCAAGCAAGGAGGTGGAGAGGCAAACTTGGCCTTCGTGAGTCAAGCCAAGAAAGGCAAAGGGTTCTACCAAAAAAGTCAAAAGTGAAGGGACAAGATTATAGCTAGGCAAGAAGAAGGATTTCAATAAAATCAAGTGCTTCATTTGTCACAAGAATGGGCACTATGCATCATAGTGCACGGAGAAGAAGGAGAAGGGGAAGTCATAGCGAACAGCAGCATCAACATAGGTTGATGAGTTTGCAACCAAATTTGAGGAGGACTTCTCGATGGTCTCCTGCTTGTGTACCAACACCACCAATAGGATTGCATGGTATCTGGACAATGGTGCATCACACCACACGACAACACAAGAGCTTTTCAGTAGTTTGACAAGGAAAGAATCAGATCTACATGTGGAGTTAGGCAACGATCCAGGTATGTAGTGAGGGGTATTGGGTCTGTTGTCGCACAAAATGTCTAGGCACCGCGACAATGGCTCAGATCGGGGGCTGTCACCCTGATCCCCAATCTCTCTGTTTAAGTTGTCTCCCTACAGCAGACTAAGGGGGGTAGACCCTACAAAAATGAAATGAAGAAGGACCAGTTGGGAACCAACCAATCCGGGAGACACAGTTGAGTGACCAAATACTTGTTTAGATTTAACAAGACTTAAATGATTTGATTTAAACAATTGATACCAGTGCCTTATGGAGTCAACTATCTTGCTAGGAAATTTAGGACCAAGTATAGGATGGACAACTGCTACTAAGGAAAATGTTATTATGATGAAAAGAGATGCAAGATGTGATTAACAAAGAGATGAGTGAGTAGTCTTGAGGTAAGATCGTTTAAAGCTCAAGTACTTAGTATTGATTAACTTTACGACAAGAGTACTTAATGAAATAAAGAGACAATCTTATACAAGACAAAGTGCCAAATATCTCAAGTGCCACTAAGATACACAAAATAACGAATATGACCACAAGATATATGCTCTTAAAGAAAGATCACTAATATGCCAAAAATTTATAATAATCACAAGCCAATAATGATATAAATGTCAAGAAAGAAAACTAGAGCATTTATCCAATTTATGTTTCAACGACAATTCTTCAATAAGATTATCAACACTCCCTTTAGACAATTAGGGTTCTTCCAAAATAATGTCAATGACAATTAGATTCAAACCATTCAATTATCTTCAGATTACTCAATATTATGCAAATGGAGTAAATCACCTTCAATGCTACTTAGCTCAAAGAGAATTATATTTCAATGCAATTACCATTCACAAGTCAAGGCACGAGAAATGTTTTAGAAAGATAAATATCGACTATTCCCAACTTAAATGTTCTTTAGGGCAGCAAGCTTATATATGTGATTTTGAAGTAGGAAATCAAAAGACAACAGACACTTAGACTCGAAATCCAAAATCCAAAAAACCACTAAAATTTGTTGATGTAATCTATGCAAACAGTTGCCCTTACAAATGAAACAAAAGCACTTATTTTCAGAGATGATATCTATGACAGCAGTTATGTTTTCAGAGACAATAAGAGCACCAAAAAAGAAAAAGATTTATGACAGCAAAGAAATGCTTGTTGCAAACAAATATATCAGTCCTCTGAAAACTTGTGACAGTCACCTTCACAATGATGTTAGAGCACTTAATTTTCAGAAATTGTTTTTTAGGACAGCAGTAAGAAAAACTTTAGGACAACAACAAACAAATGTTATAACAACAGCAATATGAAAATGAAAACAATAAGCTGTCAATGCTATCTTTATGGCAAATATTTACCAAAATTTTTCCAAACTTGCCCACATGAATTATCAAAAAATTTCAGCCTGTTATGATGTGATTTCCATAATTATATCAGATCTGATATACTTATTACAGTCAGCAATTAAAATATGAAATAAGCTTAATGATGGATGTCCAACTCAAGAAATTAATTCCTTAATGTATTACACAACTTATGAACTAATTTTAGGCTAACCCACATGAAATTTTGCCACTGTTATATTTCAGACTTCAGAAACAGAATTATTCAGAGATAACAGTGACCCAAAAATGTAGATCTAGGCCAAATTTTTGATACCCATCAAACATAAGTGACTTATTAATGTATTTAGCAATTTTTTCAGTTAATTTCAAACCACTTAGATGTGTTTTTCACCACTATTAGAAATGTATGTGACTGTTATAGCAAACGGTGAGGAAAAAGAGGGTTTAAATATCAAACCCTTAGGCCCTAGGCCTTGAAGATCACTTGCCCAAGTTGCCAAAAAAAAATTCAATACCTGAAATACAAATTTAAATATTCAGATCAGAAATGGAGCAAGGAAAATCTAGGGCCAGTGAGGGCTAGCGTTGGGCTAGGCGAACGCAGATTTTGGCTTAGGAGCTCCAAAACTAGAAACCCTTGTTCTGAAAAAATTATTTTGCTTCAAATGCAAAACCTTCAATGGTTGGCCCTGCAAAAAATTCGGAAACTAGATCTTGTCCTCCAGGGCCTAGATATATCTTAAAAGCCAAAACTTTCCTCAAATAATCTCAGATCTGAAGCCTTTAATAAAATATATTATCGTTTCTTTCTTGCAAACAAAAGTTTGAGGCTAGATCTTGCCCTCTAGGGTCTAGATCTAGCTCAAATCTGAAGATCTTCTTAGCTGATTTCTCAGATCTATTCCTGGAAACAATCTTTGAGCCCAGATCTTGATCTAGATCTAGCTCAGATCTGAAGATTTCCTTGGTTGATTTATCAAATTTATTCATGTACAAGTGAAAAGAGAGAAAACCCAATACCCAATATGTACAAAAATAAAGAAAATCCCAAAAACCCAAGTGTTAAAAATCAAAATTATGATACAAAATTTCAGATCTACACAAGTAAATAATAGATCTATACAAATAATTTACATATCTATCAGATCTAAGGAGTATGAGTCCAACTCCGCTCTCAGATTTATAGATCTAAGACTCTTTCTAGCTAGATCTAGCTATTTAGCACGGTTTTTTGAAGATAAATAATTTTTTAAATTTTAGGTACTAGCCCAGAAAATCCCTACAAAATATATTTCGTTAGATAATCTCGGAGTTTTAATTCAAAAAGTTCTCCAGATCTTAAGTTTCGGGAGTCGACTGATCCAACTGAGGACTTCCCCAAACACCCAAAATCTCTGAATAGCGGTGACTTCTGCACACTTAAAATATAAGTCATCAAATTAATAGAGGTATAAAATAACAATTAAATCTTAAAAGATTAGAGATACCTGCCAATCGAATAAAAATCTTAATGCTATCTTAAAACCCAACAATTTAAGCAATATACTTGTACAATAAATTGATCTACAAGAGCTATTAACCAACAACTTATAAATAAAATCAACAAAAAATTAAACACATGTTACCATAAGATACCAGAAAGGAACATTGCCATCAAGTAAAACCCCAAAGACTTTGCGTTGTATTATTCCATAAAAGTTTGCAAGAGCTTCAAGAGTTAGTACACGATCAAAAGATTAAATGATTTCAAAACAAATGACCTCTAATTTATAGATTAATTCTCCAACGACTAGTTGGCTTGATCCCCATCAAAGTAATCTCGACCGTTGAAAATAATCTAATTATCTTTTAATCTCCTCTGTCAAAATTATTTTATTTTTGAGGAGGTTCGAATTTTTCATTTAATTGAATTTTAATAAACTCAAAATTAATTACTTTGAGTTGTTTTGTTGATTTTGGGTAGCATTGGATGTGCTCTAGCCATGAAAATTGGTGGAGAGGCTAAAGCACATGAGATCTCCAAGACCCAAAAATGGTTTGGACAGATTCTACCTGGTTAAGAAAATATTAAAATAATTAATATTTTTAATGGAGTTCCTAAGTCTAAACTTAGGAAAAATAAAATATTAATGGTATTAATATAAAAATGGGTTAGAAGGTTCCAAATGACATGGATCAAGCCAAATCTAATATTAACCATTTATTAGAGATGTAATCTCGACCGTTGAAGGACCAACAGGAAAAGTATAAGAAGAGGCTTGAGGGTCGATTGGAGAACACACCAGAGTGATTAATGATTCGATTTTCTAAAGCGGGGTTTGCTAAGAGAAATCAAATCAATAATCAGTTGCAATAAGGGGCAATAAGTATGAGGCAGAGAGGCAGAGATAGTGCCGAGAGACCAGCGTGGAAGCAAAGAGTGGCAGACGTTCAGTAAGAGGGAGCCACGCAGAGGCAGAAGGGACTGCGCAAAGGCCAGAAGGGTCTGCATCATCCACATAGAGGCTGCAGGATTGACGCAGAGGGTAGTAGAGGCTGCAGAGAGCCTCAGAGGGCTTATGCAGTGAGTTTCGAGCTGATGCAGAGGCTAGGAGGGCTGACGCTGAGCTTCAGATTGTGCTGGAGAGGGTTTCGTGGGGTAAACTTTCCGAATAGAGAGGTATTACTGCCGGATTATTTTCTGTCAGGTGAGTCAGCTTGGCACCCAGTTGTACTCTGAAAGACTGCATAATAAAATAACCCTCAGAATTGTTGCACCGATTTTCCCAAGTTGGGTTTTTCTGGGGACGAGTTGTCCAAAAATAACGGTGTCACTTGTGTGTTTGTCTATTTCTTTCTGTTGTTGATCTGTAGATGGTTGAAATTGTATTGTGTTTATTTCAGTATTTATATGGTTAAATAACTTGTTTGTAATTAACAATAAGGCGAAATAAACCAGAGAATACAGATAAAATTTCTAATGGGTAATACTTAGAAATTTCAACAAATTTCCTCAAAAAATTGACTTTGACTTAACTACCAAGGCCCAAGGGTCCAAAATCTCTTGAAATTTTCAATATTTCCTTGGCCGAGGACCTCCAAAAATTAATTTCTCGAGGACCCACGAATTTTTTAATTTGGAGAATTATTTTTCCTAAGATAGAAAATTAATTAAATTTCTAGCTTAGGATTTTAAATTTTTTTGCTAAAAAATTTAATTAATTAACTTAAATTTGACTCTAATTAAATTTTTGGCTTAGGATTTTTTTAATTTAGTTTTGCCAGAAAATTTAATTAATTGACACATGGGGGGATTAATAATTTTTCCAACACTCAAATAATTTAGCCATGGTGTCTAAATATGAGGGACCATGCACTAAAATATTTTTTTACATGAAGATTTTATATTTTAATACATGAAGGGGGAAAACCTGTTTGTTATAGACCCTCAACATTTACCCATTTCTGCGACACAAAAAATATAATCTAGTAGACCAAGTGACTTGTAATAAAATAATTTAGCCAATTAGCTAAAATTATTCCCAAGTCACTTTTACAATGACTATCTAAAACGCTAGTACTCGCCTAAGATCTTGACAACAAAATCCACCCTAGATTTGGGGTGAGAGTGGAGGGAAAATCTCTGTCGATCATTTGTGTCTAGAGACACAGATGAATCAGTGAAACAAAAAACCTCCTAGAATGGAAATCATCCACAAAACAATAGGTTTACCTAGGTTGTTACATACAGACGTGGTCATACTAGGATTATTTACATTATACATACGCAAAATGGGTTGACATCTTTACAAAACTGTCGATTGATGATGAAATTTGAAAGGCGTGCGAACACTTGAACACGATAGATCCCTTTTGCGAAAAAAGGGGTGTATTGCTATGGGGTTGTTGACACAGAGTGGTCATTAGGGACCATCATGTTGCACCTTGAGTCTGCAGTGCCATTGGAGGCTAAGGAAGTGTTGCATGTGCCTAGGTTAAAGAAAAATTTGCTCTCAATCTCAGCTAAGGAGGACGAATGAATTGTTGTGTCATTTCAAAAGGGACAAGGTACTCATATGTCCAAAGGGAGCCAATCTTGACTCAGCAAGAGTCATTGGGATTACAGAGGGTAGTCTCTACAAGTTGCAGGGAATGATAATACAGGCCTTGGTAGTTGGTACATAGCAGTCAGAACCTGCGTGAGATAAGGCATAGGAGGATGGGACACTTGCACTATAGGGTGTTGGCGATTTTGAGGGAGATTCTCATTAGTCTCCCAAAGTTCAATGTTGAGTAGCAAGACGTCTGCAGAGGGTATGCACTTGGCAAGAATGTCGAGGTTGCTTTCTGAAGCAGCAAAAGCAAGTCCAAGCAGATCTCAAATCTTGTTCATTCAGATGTGTGTGTAATGTCCTCTCCAAATTGATGGCTTATGGAGGATGAAATATCCTATCTAACCCTGTAGGCTATAGTCTTCTTAAACGGGTAAAAACCCAATTTTTCCTATGTTGCCGCAACATTATGCAAAAATTGGGTCGGTTGGGCTAAATTAGGGGTTGCACACACAACCCCTCACATTGTTGAACCCTATGGAAGATCTAGAAATAGAAGAGGGTTGAGATCAAATGAGGCATCATCAATTGTGGATCAAATCATCTGATTTCTTGAGTTGAAGCTCTGGGGATTTTAAGAGCCCTTCCATTCTACTAAATTCGATGGTGAAAGATTCCACCCTAGTTAGTTTATTTTTCTTTTTCTTCTACTCGTTTTGTCAATGGGAAAATTCATCATCCGAGGGGCAGCAAGCTATCTCAAGAAAGTTTGTAAGGTTGGTCAAATTCTTCAAGAGCTTTGTCAAATCTCTGTTGAAACTCATCTAGAGAAAACCGCAACCTCTGAGATTGATAAGGGTGAAGTTCTCATGTACCAGTTGGAATATTTGTGGGCAGAATTATAGTGTTGGACAATAAAACTTTCGTAGGCCCAAACCTTGTAAGTTGAGTCCTTTTCCAGTAGGTGGAAACCTTTTTGTTGTTGCCATGACCTCTTGGAGTCTAAAGCATTGCGTTTGAGGCAAGTTCTGAAGCTAATAATTTGAGACAAAGTGAGACCTTTGGAAGCACTTGTGGGTTCATGAAGCAAACCGAGCAATTTTTTAGGATAGAATTATCATTTGCTACTCTTTTAACAAATACGTAAAAAAAAATGAATTTGATTCCACAAATATGAACCATGAAATAGAGTGCAAGTCCTGTAACTAAGTTTTGAGGAAATGTGAAATCCTAATTTGCAATACCACCAGGATTGTTGATGTGGTCAAAGGCAGAAAGTCAAAGTACGGGCCTAAGGCAATTAGCAGATTTGCTCTTGTGTAGAAATTTATTAGTTTGCATATAAATCGGATTTTCTATGGTACTGTTGAGTCGACAAGGGTTTGTATGGAGTTCAATCTATTAAAACGGTTATATGCAAATTGGATTTCTGTGGTACTATTAAATTTACTAAGGTTTATTTGGAGCTACATCTATTGCATTAGTTAGTGGAATTGATGGGTTATAATGTTGAGTTCATTTCATATTGAAAATCGGTACTATTTATTGAATATTATTGTACTTGTATTGAATTGAATTGTTTGTACAAAAAAAAAAATCAAAACCCTAGTTACTGAAGGAAAAAACTAGGGTTAAAAATTTCCTTAATATATTATAGTGATATCAGAGCACAAACATCCTACCAACTTGTGAGTTTATGAGCCTTGTATGCTTCCAGCAGATACCAGCAACGTCACAGTAAGAAAAAAAAGAAACATCCATTGTTCAACCATGGGGGATAGAGCAGGGCAAGGAGAACATGATCCTGACATCTTGCTAAATGCAATACTCCAAGGGCAACAGCAAATGACCAACATATTACTACAGGGACAACAAGAAGGACAACGGTTGATTAAAGGGCAACAGGATATAGCTCGGGTATTAGCTCAAGGACAACCTCTCTCCTCTATTTTCATGCCTCATGCTCATTGAAAATCGTGCTGCAAGTACAAATCTCCTCCTAGAAACTCAAGCCCTGTGCTGCAATTTCTCCTTCTCCTTAAAGTTTCTCTTCTCCTAATGCTCTCTCAAGTACCGACATATTACTGCAGGGACAACAACAAGGACAACGGTTGATTAAAGGGCAACAGGATATAGCTCGAGTATTAGCTCAAGGAAAACCTCTCTCCTCGATTTTCATGCCTCATGCTCCTTGAAAATGGTGCTGCAAGTACAAATCTCCTCCTAAAAATTCAAGCCCAGTGCTACAATTTCTCCTTCTCCTTAAAGTTTCTCTTCTCCTCATGCTTTCTCTCAAGTGTCAAGTGAAAAATGATTTTCCTTTTCCCTCTTTTGTCTCTTTGGAAAACATTGAATCCCTAAACCTAGGATCCAATGGTTGAGATTTCATCCTCAAATCTCAAGATGTTTAGTTGAGAATCGAGATCAATTCTCTCAAAATGATCTCCCTCATACATTGGCCCCGTCACTTAAAAGTCTCCTAGTTCCTTTTTCATGTTGTGTACCTCTTCTAATTTTTTCTCATAAAGTGATTTTTCACCTCACTTTAATATTAGAGAAGTACATTTTGTACTTTTCAAATAAAGTCACTTTATAAAGTACAAGTGACTTTAATATTAGAAAAAGTGCATGGTATAACACTTCTAAGTACCTTTTCCACCCATTACATTAATATAACTCACAAATGTCATTGAGACAAAAGTCATTAATGTGCTCACTAGACTAAAAGGGATAAAAACCTAGTAACACCTCTCCCTTGTACTATTTTCAACAGAGAGGTACAGTGTAGTATGGTCTGAGGTATCTTGAAGGAGATGAGGTGAAGTTGTAGGGATATATAGACTTAGATTGGGCAAGGAGTGCAGCAAATAGGAAGACCACCTCATAGTGTTGCTTCAGTCTTAGATCAATGATGACTTCCTAGCATAACAAGAAGCAGACTTTTGTGGCACTCAATTCAACAAAGGCAAATTATATGGCAGCAAGTGTGGCGAGTTGTGACGCCATTTGGCTTCGCAAGTTGGTTGCAGGATTGTTTGGTCAAGTGTTCAAGCCTACAGTGATACATTGTGATTATCAAAGTTGTATCAAACTATCTGAAAATCAAGTGTTCCATGACAAGTCCAAGCATATGAAAATCATGTATCACTTCATTAGAGGCAAGATCCAGAAAGGGGTAGTGAAGCTTTAGCATATCTCAATTAATGAGCAACTTGTAAACATTCTCACCAAACCCTTATTGAAAGGGTAGTCTTCCACAAGTCAAGTGCAAGAAAAGGTTGCATTTCAGGAAAAATTAATCCAAATTCAAGCAAAGGAGATCAATCCAAGCAAGTTGTCCTCTCAAACCTAGAAGCCAACCCTACCCTTATATGTTTGAGTTCAAACGTTGGTCAAATGAAGTCTTGCACCACCAAAGGAGAACTAATTTTTCAAGCAAGCCAACCATGAAGAAACAAGTGGAACATTTGGTTATTAGGGGTCAGAACAGCCCTTCTTGGCCTCTTTGTTGTAGCATGTAATAGATGAGCAACTTGTAAACATTCTCACCAAACCCTTATTGAAAGGGAAGTCTTCCACAAGTCAAGTGTAAGGTCCAAAGCAAGAAAAGGTTGCATTTCAAGGAAAATTAATCCAAATTCAAGCAAAGGAGATCAATCCAAGCAAGCTGTCCTCTCAAACCTAGCAGCCAACCCTACCCTTATATGTTTGAGTTCAAACATTGGTCAAATGAAGTCTTGCACCACCAAAGAAGAACTAATTTTTCAAGCAAGCCAGCCATGAAGAAACAAGTGAAACATTTGGTTATTAGGGGTCAGAACAGCCCTTCTTGGCCTCTTTGTTGTAGCATGTTGCCTCTTTTGGGGTTTACTCAATGTAAAATTTGAAAATTTAATTTTTTAACTTAGCCTCCAAGCATTTTGTGGATGGCAAGTTACTTATTTTGTGGGAGACCAAGGAGGATATTTTGAAGAGCCTCATCTATAAATATAGGCCTTCTCCTCCTTAGAAAATCATTGTGAACTTGTTGAGCTATCTAATACAATGTGAATTTTTTCATGAGACAAAAGGGTTTACACGTGAATTCTCTTCTTTTGTTTGGCTGATCAAATATTTTTCAAAGGCAATTTTTTGAGCAACATAAAGTTACTACGAGGATAAGCTAATCGATCCAAGAAGACTTAGAAGAGGAGGTCTACGGTTCATCTCACAATTTCTCTTAATTCATACAAGGTATTGTTGTTCTCTTTTGGGACATGATTCGATCTCCCCTCCAAAGGTAAATTGCCTTCTATAATTTTCGGTTGCTTGGTTGGAGGATTCACTTCTTGGAAGGCCCTCCTAGTAGGATTTTGGTTCTATTATTTGTCTTATTTTGATGCTAGGGTCGTATCCTTGGTGTTCCACCTAACATTCCAAAACCTCAAGCATTGAGATACCAAATCAAAAGAGAACATAATTCTCTACCCTTGACTCTCGTGGAAGAAGAATCATATCCTTGTTCTAACAATTCGCAATCAATTTCTTTACAAAATTATATCCCAATATTCCTTCTATTTTTGTAAATGTGCAGATAGCATTAAATGTGAAAAACCCTAAAAAAACTATATTTCAGAAAATCAAATTCATTTCTTATAAAAAAATCCCAAAAATATTTCAATAGTGAATATCTTCACTAAATTGTGGTTTATATTGCATTTATTGATTATATGATATATCATTGGAAAAATCACCACAAAAATTGCATTTTGTGAAGCCCTAAAGTTGTATGGACCCCCTTAATTTACCTTATATTATTGTACTAATTGCATTTCCAAGTGTTTTGAAGCTAATTACAGGTCCTGGAAACATTTTACAGCAATTGGAAGTGATTGAAGGCAAACCCTTGCCTTGGGATATGTGAAATTCAAGATAAAATCTTTTGTATCCATCATACTTGATCTAAAGAGGTTTTTCATTGATTATTATTTACTTTTAGATCACATATTGGCTTGCTGGTCTGAACAGCATTTTTGGTCAAGTCAATTTTCAGCCCTCACAATTGTGGGCTATTTCTGGGCAGTTGAGTTGCAAATAGAATATCTTTCAAACTACCTACCCAAATTTGGTGTTCTTGTGCTCATTAGAAAGGTCTTTTACAGTACTAACATCTCAAATCAAGCCTTTGAGTTTTAGGTCCACTAATGTTAATTTTCCAGTTTTCTATGCTTAACACAATCACTTATTCCAATTATTCTTCAATTAGCAATCAATTTCCAATATAATTAAATCTTTCAGCAACAATAAGCAATTGTAGAGAGAACAGTAATCCAAATGCGCAATAGAAGACAGCCAAGAACAATAGAGACAAGATTTGGTCAAAAGACCGGGGAAAACCCCACAAGGGGGAAAACCCTTTCCAAATTCTTCTTTTATTAGATTGTCATCAAATGTTTAGCAAAGAGATACAATGTTCAAGTTCATCAACAAAGAGTCAAAGGTCAAAGCCTTGACTATCCCAAATACCAATCTAATATCCAATCAAAGATGAGCCCAAAAGTCAAATCTAGTCAAACTTGAATTCTGCAAATTTTGGTCAAATTCAATACTAGTCAATTAGCCCTAACCAGTCTTGGTCAATGGTCAAATTAGCCTTCAAAAGGATCATTCAAACAATCAAATAACTCGGCCTTCTTTCCTTATTCAAACCCTGTCAAAGAAACCTCCAAAAACTCATTCAAAGGAGAGATAGAACCTGTGGTCAAGCCTCAACAAATCTACGGTCAACTAAGGTCAAAGTTTGCAATCAACCTTGGTCAAATAGCCTAGAAAAGTTCGATCTCTTGTCCAATCAATTCGGCCTTCCAAAACAGAGATAGTTCCAAGTCAAACGAACCTAAGCCAAAGCTAGTCAACGATTGGTCAACATTGTCCCAATAGAAAGGAAAAGCACCAATCAGAAAAGGCTTCCTTCCCTTCGCATGTGTGAGCTCAGACCTCTTATTTCAGACCTGTACGAACCAATCAAAACAAGAGAGAGAAGATTATATGATGAGATGCCTCCAAATGATGTCAAGTGTGGTCTATTTATATGAGTCCTTGGAGGTCGAATTTCCTTGCCCAAGCCGACTTGAAATTTTGTGCAAAAGTGGGTTCCACATGAAAATTAATATTTTTCCTTGACCAAATTAAATTATTCCAAGGGCTAGTTGAGTCTTCTCCGAATGAGGAAGGCTTCCCAATGGAGGGAATTTCTCCCTGAGCTACCAAATTTCAACACTGCCTCTCAGCTAGGGAGAAATTACCAACTGCATCATGAAGCTCATCTCATTGTCTCAAATGTCCTGTCATCATTGTCGTTGTAGCATATCATGTCTCATCCTAGTTCATCTCTGCTCATCTGCATGAACACTCTTGAATCTAAAGAAGAAGAATTATCATAGGGGAGCTTCGACTTCCACCCAATATCAACAGACAATAGGCATGATACCCAACTTATCATGAGAGACAAGGATCACACATCCTATTTCTAGCTGATCTTCCCACCTTGACCCTTAAGGATCAAGTGGTATAACACTTGCATCCACTAACTTGGGGAGGATACCCAACTCCCAAGTTTATCCTCACCCATTGACCAGATGGGTGGCAATCCCAACAAGCCTAGCTTGTGGGTAGGATGCATACTTGGGTATAATTTGTCAAGTCCCAAACATATGGTAAGGGAGGATACCCAACCTGTCATAAATGACAAGGATCACGTACACCCTACAGTGACAATAGGCACGATACCCAACTTGTCATAAATGACAAGGATTGCACATCCTATTGTCTAGAGTTCCCTCAACCCCAGGAGCTCTTTGGCTCAATTCCTCTCCCTGGGAGCTCAGACAAGGGGGAAGAGCATAGCTCAGTGTCCTCGATCAGTCGTGACCCTTTCCTAGGAGGGTCACATCCATCAGTCCAAGTTTCTCTCTAAAGACCAAGAACTTCTCTTTTGACAAAGTTTTGGTAAGAATATTTGTTATCTGCTCGTCGGTCGAAATGTGACGGAGTCTCATTACTCCTCTCTGCAACATATCTCGAATGTAGTGATATCTAATCTCAATGTGATTGGACTTGTCGTGGAACATGGGATTCTCTACCAGTTAGATCTCACTCATGTTGTCACAATATATCACTGTCGTATCCAGAACCTGCTCAAACAGCTCTCCAAAGAGTTTCCTCAACCATATTACCTCACAGCTAGCCATGCTAGAAACAATGTACATAGCCTCAATCGTGCTAAGGGCAATGAACTTATGCTTTCTGCTCATCCAAGATATCATAGCAGATCCCAAGCTAAAACGACACCCTAATGTGCTCTTCCTATCAATAATGTTTTCGGCCTAGTCAGCATCAGTGTATCCATGTAGCCTTACATCTCGAGCAGTATATCACAGTCCAAGATTGATTGTCCCATGTAAATATCTTAACACATGCTTAGTAGTGACCCAGTGTGCATGTAGAGGCTCGGTCATAAATTAAATCAAAGTGTTAAATGCAAAACATATGTTCAGTCGAGTGTTCACAAGGAATATCAGTGCCCCAATCAACTATCAATACATAGAGGGATTAGCCAAATCAAGTCCAGCAGCTTCTCCACATAACTTCTTGAAGTTCATATCCATCAGTGTGGCCATGGACTTGCATTCTACCATTCCAAATCTATCCAACAGTTTCACAACATATTTCCCTTGTGAAACGATAAAATCTCACCAGGCTTCTACCACACCTCTAAGTGTTAGTTTTTGTAGCATTAGATGGTGTTTCAGTCTCGAAACTTTGTGGAGAGACTAAAACACAGGAGTTATCCAAAACCCAAAAATCATTTCTAGAAATTCCACCGAGAGATAGCTCAATTAAATTAATTGGCCATCAAGTAATTTTTTTCCTAAGTCTAACTTAGGAAAATTGGTTAAATAATAGTAATTAATTGAGAAAAGTAAGAATTCTCTAAAAACTCACACAGATCTACATGGAGATGATCTCAGCCTTTGATTAAGTTTTAATCTTGGTCTTTGGAGTCCTAACTAGAGATTATAAGAAGAGGTCGATAGGTAGATGGAGAAATACACATCACAGTAAGTGAGAGCCAACATTGTGAGCTCCTTGGGCAGGTTGAGCTAGCCTGTAGTAGAGTTCGAGCTAGAGAGGGGACATAGGGCTAGAGAGGGGCAGAGACAGTGATCCCAAGGAAGATTTTCCAATTCTGGAGAGGTAAGAGAGGAGGCCGAATTATTTCTCTTGGAAGCAGCGTAGGGCTTGCGCAGTTGCTTCAGTAAGCAGTTTGATTTAGCTAGAGAGGAGGTTATTTCAGTTTCCAGAAGCCGGGAAGATTTTCTAGTCGGCAAGAGAGACACTTCCCCAGTGAACAACATGCAAGACAACTTAATTAGCATCAGTTCCTAGTTGAGCATGTGGCAAGATGCGCAAAGGTGACGCAGAGCCTACCCAGAGGGTTTGCACGGCTTGCTTTTCAATTGTCAGTTTAAGCCGAGATTTCTTGGAGACAAGGGTAAATTCCCTCAGGTTATTTTTCCAGTATTTCTCTCAGATTGGATAGTCAGTGGGGCATCCAAATTTATTGTACTTAGAATTCACTACTGCATAATAATAAAACCCTCAGTTGTTGCACTAGTTTTTCCACACTAGGTTTTTCTGGAGACATTTGTCCAAAAATAGTTGTGTCAATTTTGTGTGTGTGTGTGTGTTTTGTGTGTGTGGGCTAGCATTTCTCAGTTCCTATTTTTGCTTCCACGGTATTTTATTTGGTGAAGAAATTACAATGTGAATAATTCGTTATTTTGTCGTAAATAAAATAAACTACATAATTAATTTTTCAATTAGAATAATTTTTCCCAATTGTTGCATTTCAAGGAATTTCCACACTAAGCCAAGGAAGTAGTGCATCAATCCAAGGTCTTTCATCTCAAATTCAAAGGCCATCTCCCTCTTACATTCGAGAATCAGAGGCTCACCACCTGTCAAGAATAAGTCATCAACATATAAAACCAAAATCAAGGGCATACCTTGTACAACTTTGAAGTAGAGGTTCGGGTCGACATTGCTTCTTGTGAATCCAAGCTTCATCAGGTAGCTATCAATGCGAGCATACCAAGCCCTAGGGGCTTGCTTCAATCCATAAAGTGTCTTCTTTAGCCTGCACACATGAGTCTTCTTGTCTTGTACTTCAAATCCCTGTGGTTGCTCAACATATACTTCTTCCTGGAGTATGCCATGAAGAAATGTGGTCTTCACATCCATTTGGTGAAGAGTCCATCCCTGGCTAGCAGCTAGAGCAACAATAGATCTAATGGTAGTGTAGCAAGCAACCAGTGCAAAAATGTCATCATAATCTTCTCCCTCTTTCTGGGAGAAACCTCTAGCCACGAACCTTGCCTTGTATTTCTCGATACTTCCATCTACTCCATGCTTGATCTTGTACAGCCATTTAGAAGTCACAACAGACTTCCCTTCGGGCCTCAGAACTACTTCCCACACATCGTTCTTCATTATAGATTCATATTCCTCTGCCATAGCATCCTTCCAAACCTGCTCTTTCACTACTTCTTCAAAGGTGTGTGGTTCAGCCTGTATGATGTTGCTTATAGCCACAACATATCCTTGATATCGCCATGGCTTCTTACTTTCTAAAGATTCCTTTGGCAGCAACATATCTCTCAACATCTTGTAAAGTGTCACAGAGCCAAAGTGGTAACTTCCTGGCGGGAGGATTACTTGGAGGGGGATCCAAGGGATCCATGGGTTCCAAGGGGTCCATGGGTTCCAAGGGATCATCAACAACATCTGTCTCAGACTCAAGCACTGAAGGGCTTTCCAGTAGATCCATGTCATCATCCTTCTTTTCAACATTGGAAGGAGTAGGATAGTTCCTTACTTTTCCAAGGGCAGCATCTTCATCGAATGTCACATCCCTACTAAACTCTATATTCCTTTGACCAGGCACATATATTCTAAAAGCTTTAGAATTTTCACAATATCCAACAAACGTACCTTTCTTCCCTAAAGCTTCTAGCTTGTTCCTCTTATCCTTTGGCACATGAAAGTATACAGGGCAGCCAAAGATCCTTAAGTGTCCAACATCAGGCTTCACACCTGTGAAGACTTCTTCAGGAGTCTTGTCACCCAAGGCTTGATGAGGGGTCCTGTTTTGAACATAGACCGCAATGTTGGCAGCTTCTCCCCACATAAACTTTGGCAACTTTTGATCATGCAGCATAGCTCAGGCAGCGTCCATGATGGTCCTGTTCTTTCTTTCAACCACTCCATTTTGTTGAGGATTGTAAGGTACGATGGTCTCCTTGATTCCTACTCTCTTGCAAAAGTCAATGAACTCATTTGAAATGAATTCTCCACCATTATCATACATGAAGACCTTGATTCTCTTCCCTATTTGATTCTCTATTAGTGCCTTGAAGTCCTTGAACATATAAAATGTCATGTATTGTGTTTCAAGAAGAATATCCATATCTTTCCTAAGAAGTCATCCACAAAGATTATATAGTATAGGTAGCCACGAA
The DNA here is from genome assembly GCA_031772625.1 of Pinus tabuliformis. Taxonomy (NCBI): domain Eukaryota; kingdom Viridiplantae; phylum Streptophyta; class Pinopsida; order Pinales; family Pinaceae; genus Pinus; species Pinus tabuliformis. The sequence continues at coordinate 1,528,283,649 of CM062818.1, read as the reverse complement.
GAGATTTCACGACATGGGTCCACATCGATCAGAATGTATGAGTTGTAAAATATCACTGGACCTGCTTCTATTAGAAGGAAATTGTCCCTTTGATTTCTTTCCACTTGCAAATCTCTGATAGACCCCATCATGATTTGTTTGAACCTCGAGCATTCCAGAAACCATCCTCCTTACTTTAGGCAGGGCTTCATAGTGAAGATGAGCAAACCTTCAATGCCATAGCTCACTTTGATTATTGCTATCATGTACCAATGCTCGGATTGGTCTTCCATTGACTCTATAGAGTCCTTCAATTCTTGATCCCAAAGTGAATGCATCCCTCATGCGAGATTCCATGGGCCAAGTAAGAACCTTCCTTCTTATGAAGGCAACCCTCATCCCTTTGTCTTCCAAGGCAGATATAGATACAAGGTTCTTCTCCAATCCCGATACATACATAACATCATGTAGATGTACGATTTCACCTTAGTCCAAATGAAATTAAACGTAACCAAAACCCTTCACGGGATAAGTAGAATTGCCCCCAAGAATGATCTTCAAATTAGTCTCCCTCTCAACCAAGTTTGAAAGGACTTCACGATACCCAGTGAAGTGTCTAGAGGCCCCACGATCTATCAACCAGCTATCAAACAAATCTAAAGGAGAGGAACTAAAAAGAGCATAAATAAGAAAATATTCAAATTGAGTAGCAGTTGCATTATTTCCATACCTTGAGTCCCTTGATCTCTTTTGAACACGATGGCCTTCTTCTCAATCAGCAGGGGAATCTCTTCTTCTTCTATCTTTGAACCTGCTATTATTGAAGCCACGATTGTTGTTGTGGGACCTAGGAAAATTTTCATTTTCCATAGTCTTTGGCAAAGTGACCATACTTATGGCATTTAAAACATTCAACTTCACCCTTTCTAAATCTTCTTTGAGAGTCCTTGGATGTTGGTGTTGACCTTCTTGAATTAGATGGTCTTCCTCTTCCTTTCCTCTTTTTGTCCTATGCAACAAATCTAAAGGATTCTCCTTCTTCGCGTTTTTGAATCCACCCTCTAGATGTTGATTTGGGGTAGCATAGGATGTGCTCTAGCCACGAAATTTGGTGGAGAGGTTTCGGCACATGAGATTTTTAATACCCAGAAAGGGTTTGGGCAGATTCTAAACAGATCAGGAGATATTAAAATAATTAATATTTTTAATGGAGTCCCTAAGTCTAAACTTATGGAAAATAAAATATTAATGTGTATTAATATGAATTTGTGTAAGAGTGGTCCAAAAGACATGGATCAAGCCAGATCTAATCTTAGCCATTGAGATGTCAACAGGAAAAGTACAAGAAGAGGCTTGAGGGTCACTTGGAGATACACCAGATGATCAGTCATTCTATTCTCTAGAGCGGGGTTTGCTAAGAGAGATAGAATCAGTGATCGAGAGAGCAGCTAAGGGGTATTGAGTACAAAGAAACAGATAAGGCAGAGATTGTGCCGGGAGAGCAGTGCAGCAGCCAAGGAAAGTGACGCAGAGCCAGCAAGGGTTCACGCAGAGGCAGCCAAGTGTTGCGTAGAGCACCAAAGGGGCCAGCGTAGCTGACGCAAAGGCTTCCAGAGTTGACACAGGGCCTCCTGGGGCTGACACAGGCCAAGAAAGGTTGACGCAGGGCCAGCATGAGACAGAGAGGGGCTGACGCAGTCCAAATTGGGCAAACGCTAGGGTTGCAGAGCAGTTTTGTGCTAAAGAGCTGCCGGAAGGGTTTACCTAGGTTTCAGCCAGGAGATTTCTCTCAAACTGTGAGGTATAGCTGCTAAGGAAACTCTCTGTTGGGTAGGCCAATTTCAGCACCCAGATTGTATTCTGATATTGCTTAATTAGAAAACCCTCAAATAGCTGCATTGGTTTTCCTACATTGGGTTTTTCTGGGGACATTAGTCCAAAAATAATGGTGTCATATGGTGTGTTTGTTCTTGTTTCTTTTAGTTGTTGATCTACAATATGTTGAGCATGCACTGGTGTTTATTTTCAGTATTTACTTTGTAAATAACTTGTTAAGAAAAAATAACAAGTAGGTAGGAATAAATCAGATAAAGTGCATGAAGGGTTTCTAACTGAGCAAAATTAGAAACTTAACACTAGAAATCATCGTGGTCTCTTCTTGAGTGCACTTGGCAATGAGCTCATCAAATGTCGGGAACTTGTCATTGTTGCTTATAGTAGTAATAAATGTCTCCCAAATTGGAGGAAGGCCTCCAAGTGCAACAAGCACCAACTCTCTATCAAATATAGGTTCTTTAGCAGTCAGTAATTGATCCTTGAGTTGGGATATCCTCATGAAATATGACTGCACAGTCTCTCCCTTGTTCATTTTGATGTCCTTGAGTTGATTTTTCAAGGAGAGAATATGGTTCAAATTGTTGACCTCATACATCCCAACCAACTTATCATAGATTTCCTTGGACTTCTTCAACTTAGAAATATAAGTAAGCAAATGATCTCTTAAAGAATCAATAATGATTTTCTTTGCTTTGATCTCACCTTTCTTGTACTTGGCCTTGATAGCAACAAAAGCATTCTCCGGAGGCTCAGGTACCTTTCCTTCCACATATTCCAAGACATCATTCTCATCCAAGGTCACCTCCAACCTGATTTTCCAAGCAACAAAATTTGATGAGTCATTTAGCTTCTCTCCCTCCTTGAAGTATGAGGTAGACATCTTGACCAAGTCAAATAAGCTTCTTCAAATTTCTCCAAAGGTGATTGTTTTTGTCTCTTGTCTCCTTGGGCTTGTCTTCACCTCAGCTTTGATACTGTTAAAATTGGCAACTAGGGCCTAACTCCATGTGGGCCTTCTTATTTATGGCAGCTGATATTTTTCTTGGATTCCTCTCGTCGAGAGGTGTAGGATTGATTTAAAAATCATCCAATTCTGACATGTATTCATGGAGATATGAATTTATTTGTGTTAAGTGACAATTCGTCAAGGTTGGCCAGCAACCGAATTAACCCCAACTTATCTCAACATTGCACTATAAATAGAGGTGGCTTACAAGTCATTTTACACACATCTCTTGTGATCTCTCTCCACTTGTTTGGGTTTTGGTGGTAGGAGAGATCTATAAGAGAATATGCTGCCCTAGGGAAGATCTAGCCCTAGCCCTAGCCCTAGCCCTAGACGCAGTCAAAGAAGACCTCTACGCAGTCCTAGAAAGAGAAACCACTATGCAGTCAAGGAGGGTTTTATAGCAGCAAGGAGAAGGGTTTTCTATACGCTATCTAAGGGAACTTCAACACTGTCAATAGAAGCCCTAGATGTTGTCAAAGAGAAGTCTAAATCACAGTCAATGAAGCATGCCCTAGCTGCAGTGATGGAGGAGTCTTATCACAGCAAAGAGAGGTTCATACGCTGTCCTAAAAGAGGCTTCTATAACGCAGCAAGGAGAGGCTTTAATGCAGTCCAAGATCACTGTTTCAGGAAGCCCTAATGATGACCTAAGCGCTGTCCTAAAGGAGGAGACACATCCGCTGTCTTAGAAGTGCCATTATGCCATAAACGCAGGCCTTACTAGAGGGCTAACCAACTGCCCTTATACGCTGTTTTAAGATGCCCTTATAAACAGTTCCTTTGTGCCCTAATCCGCTGTCAAGAAGATACATACGCAGGTCAGCAAGGCTCCTTATTGCTGTCACAAAAGGCCCTTATACACAGCCCTCCTAACCGCAGTTTGTGAGGCCCTAATCAGAAAGCTGAACCTAGTACTACAACGTGAAGGATATATGTTGATTTAGGTGACAGCGAGTTCTATCAAGGCTGTTTGGAACAGCGGATTGCACAGGAAGGAGTGCAAGGAGTGAGAGCCCTAATCTGCGGGTTGTTGGCTGAGTATAGGGGCTGGTGTTAGCCCTATACTCCTACGTAGAACAGCAGCAAAGAAGAGGGACCTAGCCGCAGTGTTAGTAGCTTGTTTGGGTGCATGCTTGAGGGCTGGTACAGGCTGCAACTTACCATGGTGCCATAACTGGTGATGACAAGTGAAGGATGGTCTTGTGGAAGGCAAAGCTATTGTTAATGGAGAACAATTGCAAGTCAAATCTGGGCAGATTTTGGGACTGTTAGGAGACAGTACTTTGGACCTTATTTAGGCTCAGTCTTGCTGAGCTAGGCCGCAGGCCATAGCCAGCAACATAAGGATATTAGAAGGACTGCGTTGAGGTTGATTCAACCAGCAAGGAGCAGCATGGTGGTGTAAGGGTCTCACCTTGGAGAACCTTATTCTAGAAGCTTGACATGCTGCAAATCAGTTGAAGATTGAGGGCTGCTCTATCAGCATTCCGAGCTGCAGTCCTTGGTGCTAGGAGTATAACTCCATTGTGTCATCTTCATGGTGAAGATCTTTTATTTGAGCAAGTCAAAGTGTTGACCTCAAATGTATTTGTACTATCTCTCTCTCTGCTGAACTATTGAAAAATATAAGAAGAATTGATCAAGGATTTCCCCACATTGGGGTTTGTCCTTGGCTGGTGCCACATCTTGTGTCCTCTTGTCTTGGCTTGTTTTCTGATGTTTATGTTTATGTTCTATCTGCGCTTTACTATCATGCTAATGTGATTGCTAATCTAGAATTGATATTGAGCTAAAATGGAAAAATTGAAGTAAATTGATCTAAGCATAGAACATACCTAAAATTAACAGATACCATGTTAATTTTCTAGTTTTCGATGCTTAACATAATCACTTATTCGATTCTTCTTCAATTAGCAATCAATTTCCAATATAATTAAATCTTCCAACACCAATAAGCATTGTAGATAGAACAGTAATCCAAATGTGCAATAAAAGACAGCCAAGAACAATAGAGACACAAGATTTGGTCAAAGACCAGTGAAAAATCCCACGAGAAAAACCCTTTCCAAATTCTTCCTCTATTAGATTGTCATCAAATGTTCAGCAAAGAGATACAATGTTCAAGATCATCAACAAAGAGTCAAACATCAAAGCCTTGACTATTCCAAATACTAATCCAATATCCAATCAAAGATGAGCCCAAAAGTCAAATCTAGTCAAACTTGAATTTTGCAAATTCTGGTCAAAGTCAACAGTAGTCAATTGTACCCTAGCTAGTCCTAATCAATGTCACATGGTTCGGGTTCGAGTTCAGGTTCGGCAATAATCAGGTTCGACTTGAGTTCGAATTTTTTGATGAGGTTCGGGTTCGAGTTCGGGTTCGGCAATAATTAGGTTCGAATTTTTTGATGAGGTTCGGATGAGGTTCACCATTAGGTTCGTTTATATATATATATATATATATATATATATATATATATATACAGATATATTAATTTAAAATTAATTATATGATAAAATAGTAAGAAATCAACATCAATAAAAATCAAAAATGCTATCATGGACATGTAAACTGCAAGGATAAATTACAAGCTTGAGTTGTGATATGAAGTTATGAGTTTTGATCTATGGACTTGGTTAATAGCAATGAGGTTCGATGAGGTTTCGCCGAACCTCAAAAAAAAATTAAGGTTCGCCAAAATTCGTACCTTGAGGTTAAAGTTCGACGAACCTTGTGACATAGGTCCTAATGTGTTAAATCAGCCTTCAAAAGGCTCGGTCAAACAGTGAAAGAACCCGGCCTTCTTTCCTCAGTCAAACCCTGTAAAAACAGCCTCCAAAAACTCTATCAAAGGAGAGGTAAAACCTGCAGTCAAACCTCAACAAATCTACGATCGACTGAGGTCAAAGTCTGCGATCAACCTCGGTCAGATAGCCCAGAAAAGTTTGGTCTCTTGTCCAATCAATCCAACCTTCCAAAACAGAGATAATTCCAAGTCAAACAAACCCAAGTCAAAGATAGTCAACAACTGATCAACACTGTTCCAACAAAAAGTGAACACACCAATCAGAGAAGGCTTCCTTCCCCTTGCACGTGTGAGCTCAAACCTCCTATTTCAGACCTGTACAAACCAATCAAATCAAGGGAGAGAAGATGATGTGATGAGATGCCTCCAAATGATGTCAAGTGTGGTCTATTTAATAATTTATGAGTCCTTGGAGGTTGAATTTCCTTGCCTAGGCCGGACTTGAACTTTTGTGCAGATGTGGGTTCCACATGAAAGATAATATTTTTCCTTGACCATATCAAATTCTTCCAAGGGCTAGTAGGGTCTTTTGCTGAATCAGGAAGGCTTCCCAATGGAGGGAATTTCTCCCTGAGCTGCAAAATTTCAACAACTAAAATCCATTTACAGGACTGCCGCACTCTTCAGAAATACAAAAGGTACAAGTCTGAACAGCAAGTATATTCTCTTCTTACAACCATATAGAACAAGTATAATAGCTCCATTTTATCTTCAGTTGTGGTAAAAAGTTCTCATACTCAATTTGTGGCATTTTCAAGCTTGTTTCCTTAGCATATTGAGTATTTCACTTTGCTGGTCTGCAATATAAGTCTGATGTTACAACATTAATCATATCAAAATTTTGTTGTTATACTAACTCCTACCTCTTCCATATACTTTACTTAGGCACTGGTCTATCATTTCTTTGGTTGAGTTGTGTGTATGGATATATGGATACCACCCGGTGAAATTTTGCGGGAGTTTGCCTAAAGAGAGAGGAATACATTGAGTTGACATTGGGTGTATTCCTAATAGTGCTTACCGCATAGTAGTCTTGGTTGAACCTTGCCAACCCTGCTAGTTTGAGCAGTAACAGGGCCAATTCTCAACTTTTGTTAAGTTCATCTCTCTAAAATTGATAGCATTCCTCTTTGAACTCCCCCCTTAAACCTTCAAATCCAACAACAAAAATCACAATAACCATTCACTTCTATGTAAAGGTAAGCTTTTAATAATTTGATTACATCGCATAAGGAGCCACATATCACCTTCATGCACTAATCCCCCAAGGTTAATTAATATGATCAAGTAGGGACAGAAACAAATTTTACAACACTTCGTGTTAACTTCGTTACTAAGGTCCTTCCATTAGCCTACTAAGCCCCCTTACCTTTCCCCTCCTATGGAGCCATAGCCTCCTTTCTTTTTTCCTTCTCTTCTCCAACCCATGGTGCAGTTTTTTAATAACTTTCAATGTTCAGTTACAAACTACAATATTTGGCTTATAGCCATTCATCATGTACATACACAACACTGAACAAGGGATCAAAACTACGGTACTAGATGTTGAAATTCGCTTGGAACTAGAATTTTGGATCATCATAATTACTTGTGACTTTATATATATGTTTTCCAATTAGTATTTAATTCATTTATTAGGTCAACAAGCAATTATACAATACAAAAATACAAGAGACACCAGTTATTAGGCCAGAAGCTAGGGAAAAACCCACAAGGGGAAAACACGTCAATCCTTTCCGTATAGAATCTTAGTCAACAAGAGAAATCCAAGTCAAACTATCCAGTTGTCCAAGTGCCAAGTCAGCCCTCCAAACTCTACCATGATTTGTCCATAAGAGAGTCAATCAATTTGCCACATGCTTGTCCTTTAGATGCCAATAATAGCCTTCCTGTAGCTCGCTTTACACAAAGATAGTAGTTTGCATCACACAGAGATTATTGTCTTCCTGTAGCTTGTATCACATAGAAATATCGGTCTTCTTGTAGCTCACATTCATCAAAGATAAGTGTGTTCCTGTAACTTGCATTATTTAGATATAATGGTGCCTCAGTAAGTTCGTATACCACAGAAGGATCTGCCTCAGACATCTGAATTCTTCACAGCAGGAGATCAATGAATTGCTTTCCAAAAGGTGGAGGATAGGTGCCAATATATAGTTGTTCTTCATGCGAAGGGTCACATCCTTTGGGCAGGCCGACTTGTATCTTGGGAGCGCTGACTTGGCAGATTAGAGGTACAAATGACACTTACAAAATTCAATATTTTCTTCTTTTCATAGGGTCACAAAGAACATGCCCTTTTATTTTTTCTTTTGACCAAAATAAAGCATGAAGAACATGCTTGACAATAAAAATAATAATAATATTTTTTCTTCTTTTTGTTTTTACATGAAATACATATTGATACAAATACAACAATTATGAAGACCAAACCTAGTTACAATTTCAACACTCCCTCTTAACTAGGGAGGTATTCATAATGACTTATCAGGATATTCTCAAGTTGAGAACTTCTATAAGAAAGGATTCAGATTGATAAGCATCAATGATGATAACATCATCATAACCAACATTGTCAAAATACCAAGGCCTTGACAAGTAAGCTCTATCTCTCCACTAGATCAGAGCACAATTTTGGGAGGCATTCAATTGGACACCATTGCCTCTTAAGGCACGTACCCCACCTAGGTTCACCAAGGTATGTCCTCACATGACCATTTCCTAATCCCAGGTAAAAGTTCATCCACCGGACCATTCTTATATCAGATCAATGTACTTTGCCTTACGGCTATTAGTCCTGGTCACAGTACAGATCTCAAGAATGTTCGTTCAAGATGCTTATCCAGTCCACCATTCTCCCTACTCGTGTTCATGTACTAGGCTTACGGTTGTTAGTCCTCGCCATAGTATGCGACACATGGAGAACAAGGTGTCCATCCTCACTCCCTCTCAACCAGGGAGGAGATATCCACAAGCCCAAGCTTGTCTCAAAAATACTCATCCTTTCCCTTAGGAAGGGACTTCATCAATAAATCGGCTACTTGCTCATCCGTGGAGATCTGTTGTAGCTTCTCGGCTCCAATCTGCACCATACTCTCGAATCTCAAGCGCTTCCATCTTCTATGAAAACCTAGGCTTTTGACAATCTTTATAGAGAATCGCAATCAAATCCAGCACGTCGTCAAATAGTCCATTAAACATTTTATGGAGCAAAATGCTTCACAGCTAATAGTAGCAACTACCACATTTTTTGCCTGTACAGTGCAACAAAATTCTACTTCATACTCTTCCAGGAAATCATACTAGATCCCAACCATTAGTAGTATCTCTACTCATCATTAGAACTGCCAACCCAAATGATGTATCCTCAAGTTCCAAGTTGTAGTGTAAGATTCTTCTTGTCAACTTCAGCTTCCAACGTTCCTTGAAGTCAATATTTCTTCATGAGTCCTTCCTTTTTCAAATTTCAAGGTCTTCTTTAATCATGAAGTTTCTTAAAAATCTGGAGTAACTCTTTTAACTGAGTCAATCGTCTTAACTTGATCCTCTCCCTCTTACTGGGAGAACCTTCAAATTGCTCTCCCTATCTGCATTCTTCCATCCTCGTGCTTTGTTACGTTCTTTCCATTCTTTCATCAGTTGTAAAGTCTTGGGCAGTTCTTATAATCGACCTACAAACTTTATTAGGAGCCTATGAAAGGACAAATATAATTAAGCAAAGTACAAAGACAATAGTAACAGTAGTAAACAAGAAAGGAGATGTAGAGTACTTATCTTTTAAGAACAAGTCAGCTCCCTCTTAATCTTGGTCCTTTTGTAATTTTCACCATCCTTGTCCTTTCATCAGCAAAATGTCATATATGCTATTTCCAAGAGCTATGGCTTCTTCTTATCAGCAGAAAATGATAAGTACTAGGGTTTGTTCCTAGGGTTTTCAGACTTCTCTAGGGTTTACAAAACCTAGATGATTCAAGATCCAAAATCTTCAAAACCTGCCATATTTCAGATTTGCAAGTTCTACACGCATACTAATGTGTTAGCCATAGGCCCTAGAATTGTTATTAGCATACTTTCTATTCATGAGATGGATCTCATTAATGTTTTGATCATTAAATGTCTAACTTACAAAAAAACTTAATGTTCATGTCCAAGTGAAGGAGCATTATCTACTATATCGATTATGTCTTGAATTCATTAGTTCCAAGAGATCTTTGAAATAAATTTATACTCTAGATTTCTGCTATCCAAAAATTATAGGAGTAGTGTTTTAACTTTACCTCTCCTCCCTTTCTTTCTTCGAGTATGGTACCAAATCACAATTTCTTCATGCCCCTCCAAAGAGATATAGATCAGCTTCTTGTAATGTCTAGGATTGATTGAACTTTTGTCCTTATGTTAATTTGGTTCTATATTTAAGTTCTTCCTTGGGTTGCTTCAAAGAGATATGCTCACAAGTAGCTCAAGTCAACTCCCTAATTTTGTCCACATGTGGTCTACAATTAGGTCTTTGAATGGTCTCCAAGAGATCTGAACATTGACCTTATTTTTATCATTAGATTTATCTCAGTAGAAGGTACTTCGCATTATCTCCACATACATCTTATCATCACAAGGACTCAGTGCTCAAAGAAGCCTTGGATCAGCCAAATAATGCCATGGAGCTCGCAACAATCCATAGAACCTCGGATTTTGTAAGCAGAGCTCCACAGGGTGATGTAGACTTGCACTATTCCATAGAGTGTTGAAAATTGCAGGGTTGCGGGGGAGCGCCCCCGCCCCCCCCCCCCCCCCCCCGGTCACGCCCCTGCTCCCAATTCACGCTCCGGGAGGGAGCGCGCTCCTGGAAAAAATAAAAAAACACTCTTTGCCTTCTCTGGAGCATTCACTCCTTGACTGCTCTCGTATGCTTCGAGAGCGTTCTTAAAAGGGGGAGCGATCGCTCTCGGCCAGTGGAAAAAAAAGGTCACAGTCGAGAGGGAGAGTGATGCCAACGGCAGAGAGGAGAGAGCGAAAGGGAGGGAAAGGGAAAAAAATAAATAGACCCTCACTGCTCCCATTATTCACTTCATCCATTGAGAGCTTGGAGCAAGAGAGAGTTTGAAGCTTGGAGAGAGGAGCTTGAGAAGCTTGCAAGGGGAGATTGGAGCTTGGGATTAAAGGCCAAAGAGGTAGGATCTACACTCTAATCTAGCATTTTTTTTATGTTCGTTAAATAAATAATTTCTCTATTTCCCATTCCTCCATATTTTTGTTGATTTAATACTTCAAATTTCAAACATCATGGTTATATGGCTTCGCATTTTCTTCTTCATGGTTCCTTTTTTGGTTATTATGGTGTTGGAGAGTAGGAGGAGGAGGGTTGAGCATGAAGAAGAGGATGAAAAAGTGGGTTATAGTGGATTTTATGAAAACCCCGAAGAGGAGTACCTTGGTGAGAAGGAAGAGAGTGAACATGATTCAGCCCAAAAACTAAACAAGACCAAACCCCATTGTGGAAATATGTTTCTAAGCCTGACACGGGGAAAGGGGGTGGAACCACTAAATTTGACTGCCCCCATTGCAACAAAACTTACACAGGTTCATACACCCGTGCCAAAAGGCACCTCTATGGGAAAAGGGCATGGGATGAAGATAAAGAAATAGGAATCAAAACTTGTACAAGTGTGTCAGCAACAGATAGAGCCAAATACATAAGGGAAGAGGAGGAAGCCCAATACAAATCTAAAAAATCAAAGGGTTTCTTTGAACCAAGCTCACAATCACATCAACATGCACAAAGAACTCCTTTAGCATCCTCCCATGGCAGTGGATATGGAGGCACAGGGTCACCAAACATCTCTTTAAGGCATAGAACCATATCAGATTTCCTTGATGAAGGGTGTAGGAATGATGTGGATTCAAAAGTTTACCAGTTTCTCTATGCATGTGGGATACCATTCAATGTTCTTCACTCACCTTATTGGCATGAAATGGTTTCTGCCATAAATGATGCCCCTAAAGGATACAAGAGCCCTGGGTATGACAAGGCTAGAACCGTTGGACTTGATCATGAAAAAGCAAAAATATCACATTCTTTGAGTAGAATGACAAATTCTTGGACTGAGCATGGGGTGTCCATTGTATCTGATGGATGGACAAATGTAAAAGGCAAGCCATTGATAAGTGTTCTTGTTGTGTCTATTAGTGGTGCCATCTTTCTTTTAGCATATGATTACTTAGAGAAGTTCAAGACCGGCATCAACATTGCAGAACCATTACTTGAAACAATTGAACATATTGGGCCATACAATGTCATCCAAGTCATCACTGATAATGCTACTAATTATAAGGCAGCGAGAGCAATTATTGAGGATAAATACCCCAACATATTTTGTTCTGGGTGTTTGGTTCACACAATGAACCTTTTGAAGCATGATATTATTAAGAACAAAAACCAACAATACAAATGGATTGGTGATTTGTACAAGAGAGGCAAACAAATGATAAAATTTATTACAAATCATAGCAATATCCATGGGCTTTTCCGCAGTCACTCAAGATTGGAGTTGTTGAAGATTGCAAAGACTAGATTTACTAGCTATTACCTCACCTTCAGGCGCCTTTTGAAGGTAAGAGAGTTATTGGCTAGCATGGTATCAAGTCCACGCTGGCAGGTATTAAAGGAAAGGGTTACAAATGCAGCTGACAAGCAAGGTTTTGAACAGGTGGAGGAGACCGCTCTTGATGGTCAATTTTGGGCACATGTGAGGCAAGTATTGGAATTCACCAAGCCCATTTATCACATGATTCGTTTTGCAGATACAAATAAACCAGTGATTGGGGAGGTGTATGAGCAAATGGATACCATGTTGGGGCAAATAAAAGATATTGTTCAGAAAGATGATCCCAACTTGTATACATTGATTCACAATTGTGTGTGTACACGGTGGAATAAACTTAATGTTCCACTACATGCCTTGGTGTATATCCTTATGCCAAAATACTACTCTCCATCTTGGTTGGGCCAACCTGCACCTGGGGGTGGGGTTAGGGTCAAACCCCATACAGATCCAGAGGTATCTACAGGATATATGGAAGCATTAGACAAGTTGGTACCTGACAAGGAGGAGTGTGCTAATCTGCGTCTTGAATTAGGCAGATACTTCAGTTGCATTGGTTTGTTTGGTTCTTTGCATGCAATGGAAGATAGAGACAGATTTGATGCTCTCACATGGCGGGAAGCATATGGCAGCATGGGACTTTTTCCAAAATTGGGAAAAAAATTCTCTCACGAGTTGTAAATACTTCTTCTGCAGAGAGGTGTCGGAGCACCTACAGCTTCATACATAATGTGAGAAGAAACAGACTCAATGAAAACCAGGCAGAAAGCTTGGTTTATGTGCACTAAAACTTGAGGTTGTTGAGTCATTACTGTGATCGGGCTTATGAGGATCCAACATATAAAATTTGGGACAACCACCCAAAGGATGAAAATTTGGAGGATGGCACTATACATCTTGAAGAACTGGAAGCAAAACTTATGAGAGATGAGGAACAACCATGCCACCCCCACCATCTTGTAGCAGTGCTCGAGTTCCAAGTCTTGTTCCTTTGTTGTCACTGCCTCCATGTACATCCACACGTGGAGGGCATTTGCCTTCTGGTTCTAGTCGTGGGACTGTGCCAAAGGAGGCTCCTAGAAGACCACCGCGACCTACTAAAAAATTAGACATTATTTGTGGCGACAAGGGGAAGTTGTAGATGATAGATTTACTTGTCTTTTCTAGCTTCTAGGAGGGCATTTGCCTTCTGGTTCTAGTCGTGGGACTGTGCCAAAGGAGGCTCCTAGAAGACCACCACGACCTACTAAAAAATTAGACATTATTTGTGGCGACAAGGGGAAGTTGTAGATGATAGATTTACTTGTCTTTTCTAGCTTCTAGTAGTTTTAACTTTTAATAATTGTTGACTCTTTCATATTTATTATGATATTTTTTGTAAACAATATATGACAATTTAAGTTTGAAGTTGGCAATTATAACTCATTGGTAATGAATTATGCTTCATGAAATTTGAAAGTTGTTTCATTTCATTTCATTTCATGTTAGATATTCTTTGTTGTAATGGTTACACTTAGCTTACAAGTACAACTTTGGTGATCAGTTATGATAATGTTATATATTGAATTTTGAAAGCTTGAAGCTTTAAGATTGATGAATCATGAGACCCAATATGTTGTATGTTACTAACTTGTGGACGTGGTTGATGAAGATTATAAGTTCTAGATGATTGTTGTTATATGGTTCAATCCATGTTTTTTATGGTTTTTATATCTAATTCATCATTCTATATGTGTTTGTTGACATATATGTATCAAAATATAAAAAATATAAAAATATATTATATAAAAAAACGCTCCCAAACTGAGATCTTTTGAAAATATCGCTCCCGCTCCCGCTCCCAAGTAACCTTGGAAATTGTAACTAGGTTTGGTCTTCATAATTATCTTTGTACTTGTATCAATATGTAAAAAGCGAAAAAGAATAAAAAGAAATTTATTTTTCAGTCAAAGCATGTTGTTCATGCTTCTAGGGTTTATTTGATTCAAGAAGAAATTTTGTCATGTGTCAAAGTCCCATTTGGACAATTTGTAACAAAAGAAAAATATTATTTTTGAGTCAAAATTAGTCATTTTGTCCCACAAGACCAAGTCAGTCCTGCCTTGACAAGTCGGCCTTAAAGAGGCCCTATTCAACCTCCTGGATGGCTATAAAAGGAAGAGACTTCGCCCTCATTTGCTCACTCACTCACAAGTTCAATCTTTGAACAAGAAAAAAGAAAAGAAGTGTGAAGGCCAAGGAAGAGAGAGAAATCCAAGGAAGGAAGAAGAATTTGAATTTTTGCTTGTCTTTGTCCACACATGCGAAGTTGTTGGGGTTACTCTACAAGTTACAGGCCGAAATTTTGTTTTTGCGAAGGTGTTGGGTCAACTCTTCGAAGTTACAAGTCCGAAATTTCTGTCTTGAAGAGGTTTGACCAATTGTGATTCTTACTGACTTGGTTTCGGTTGGAGGATCTGAAGGAGGGCTGACTTGGTTCCTTGTGGAGGTCTTAGTCTTGGGTCTTGGATGTCTCACTTTGATTTGATTCCATAGGAAGAGAAGTTGTTTGGATTTTCCCCCTTGTGGGGTTTTGTTGTAATGGAACGGTAATATTTTGCCCCCTAATTTATGCCCTACTTTTCTCTTTAAAGGTTAGGACTTCAATAAACTTCCAAATTAAGCACAACTAAATGTTTGCAATATATCAATAATGATGCAACAATAGCTTTCCACAATGTGATTCAATACTTGTTATCAAGTAACAACATATCCAATATCCAGTTTATAGTTAGGTCAATGATTACAACAATGTTCCAATAGAGATATCCAGTTCAATAACCAACATCAAACCATAAGGTTTTGATAGTCTATTTGACAACGAATTAACAAAATTAGCCTTCAAAATTAAAAAGGGAGACTAAGACTTATTCTTCATTGTTGGTCAACTATGACTTCCACTCATATAGCAATCACATCCATGTCTATTTCAGGGTTGAACCCTTCCAGAAATGCCAAAACTTGTCCTGGAATCGTAGATGGCATTCGTTGTTGCAAATTCAAACTTCAATATGAAACCCGATTATTTTTCTGTTGTAGATCCAAGTTCTTTAATTACACAATTTTGACCTTGTACTTCTCATCTGCCAGAGCGAATAATAAATCCCCTGTGATTTCGCTAACCCTCTTGTGGATGACTCGACTAGAGAACCCTTGCGCTAGGATCGCCTACTATTGAAAATGTTGCAAATGATCACTTGCGAGTTTGTTTTCAAGACCCACTTCAATTATCGAAATTCTTGTTTGATTGTGGGGCTTCATTGATTAGGCCTATTCAGAATTTACGTAAGTCTCTTTCGTCACGCATTCGTCTGCTTGACACGGTCACTAAACAGGGCCCTATAATTTTGTTGTATTAAGCGTGTCGTATGTGCCCCTTTATTCGTAAACAGTCGACGTAGCTAGCCCCTGTAATTCCACGCTCACCTCTGCCACTATGGAACAATTTGTTGTTAGTGTGATCTTTTGATGATCCGTTGTTACAGATTATCATTCGTGAGTTCCTTTGCAGGATAAAACACCTGAAGGTTTGTTGTCTTGTGTTGCCTTCAACCATCGTGCTAGCATTCACGACAGCAGAGGAAGAGGGTTGCTCATTTACGACCCTGTCCAAAAAATTGTTTCCATAGATGATTTGTGTTCTGAACGGTGCCCTCATAATGGACTAAGCCTCAAAAAGAACGTCCTTCTGCTAACTTTCGTATGCCTTAGTTGGATTATCCGCAGAGCCTTTCCACACAAAGTTTTGACTTCTGTCACAAATGATTTTTTATGCTTCAGAGATCTTTGTTGCTAGCTACAGGAAACTAGAATTATTTCATAAACCCTTTGATTTTTGCCCACAAGAAATCCGTTGCTTCATATGGCTCGTTCCTTCCTTCTGACTTAAATCATAGAATTTGATTACTTCAGAGATAATTTCCTGCCCAGAACAGGATAAGAAAATTAAAAGAGAAGATGATTTTACCAACTAGGGTGGAATCTTTCACAACCGAAATTGATAGGGAAAAGGGGTCTTAAAACCCTCAAAGCCTTAGGCTAAAAGAAAAACAAAGATAATTGATCCAATCCAATGATGATCAAATGAAGTCAACCCTCTTGTATTTATAGATTTCCTTGAGGGGATTTTATCCTTAATTAATTGAATAAAATTCACTCCAAACCCGAACTTTGGGTTTCTTTGCCTAGCTGCCCCAAAACTTGCCCAGACATAGGGTATTTTGGGGTTTTCCCCTTTATCAATGACTATATCCTATGGGGATCAATAGGCTACTTCGTCTATAGGACAATTAATCTCTAGGGAACATTACATTTGCCCTAGCTTGGAGCCTACATCTTGTGTTCTTTCTTTCTTGTGATCTTCATGCATTTTATGTTTTTGGTAATTGCTTGATGAAGAAGACATAATAAAGCAATAAAAGCCAAGAAACACTCACAAGCAATTATCAAGTAAGAGGAATCAACCCTAATATACAAGCATATTGATTTCTCAACATGGTATCAAAGCTAAGGTGAAAGAAGAAAGTTTCAAGATCACATACTTGTTGGCACTCTTGTTGGAAGACACTCTTGAAGAAGTTATCAATTCTCTCTC
The DNA here is from genome assembly GCA_031772625.1 of Pinus tabuliformis. Lineage (NCBI taxonomy): Eukaryota > Viridiplantae > Streptophyta > Pinopsida > Pinales > Pinaceae > Pinus > Pinus tabuliformis. The sequence goes on along the minus strand of CM062818.1, from coordinate 1,528,266,786 downwards.
TCCCTCTCCAATGGCAAGCTATGAAGAAAGGCCTCAAGGCTCTTAGAAGTCTCCTTGAAACTATCAAAGGTTGCATCATCAAGTTCATCTCCAAGCTATCTAAAGATGTCATGGATGGAAGTCTCTTTTCTGCTCTTATAGGTACTTTTGAGGATGATAGTATATGGGTAATCGACAGTGGAGCCTCAAGGCATATGATAGGGGAATGTGGACAACTCCAAACTTTATCAAAAGGAATCTCTTCTCATTCAGTTGAACTTGGAGACAAAAAGATCTACTCAGTTAAGGGAATTGGATCTACTTCTTTGGAGCTAGAAACTGGTGGAAACATTCATCTCCACAATATATACTATGTTCCAAGTTTGAAAAAGAACTTACTCTTTATTCCTTACTTAGAAGATAAAGGTGATAGGGTTGCATTCAACGATGGCAAAGTTATTGTATGCGCAAAGGGATCTAGTATTGAAAATGCCAAGACTATTGGGATTCGTGAGGGGATGTTATATAGACTTCTAAAACCTCTTCCTCAAGCTCTAGTACACTTAGATATTAGCCCTTGTGAACTATGGCATAGAAGGTATGGTCACCTTCATTATAATATATTGCCATCATTGAATCATATGGTTACTGATATCCCCGAACTAAAAGAAGAGCATGAAGGAGTTTGTAAGGGATGTGCTCTTGGCAAGAATGTGAAGAAACCCTTTGCAAGCAGTGACACAAGATCCAAGGAAATTTTGGATCTCATACATTCCGATGTTTGTGGACCCATGGCAAAAAAATCTCTTGGAGGTCATCAATACTATGTAACATTCATTGATGATCACTCTAGAAAGACATGGATATACCTCCTCAAGTCTAAGGATGAAGTATTTGAGAAATTTCAAGAGTTCAAGGCAAAAGTGGAAAATTTGACAGAAAGGAAGATCAAAACCCTAAGATCAGATAATGGTGGAGAATATACTTCTAGAGAACTTGTGGCTTTTTGCAAGGAAGCAGAAATTAAGAGGGAGATGATAGTTCCCTACAAACCCTCAACAGAATGTTGTGGCTAAAAGGAAGAACCAATCAATTGAATAATGTGTTAGAGCCTTGCTACATGACTAAGACTTTCCCAAGTTCTTATGGGGAGAAGCATCTGTAACAGCAGTATATATACAAAATCGAAGTTCTCATAGAATTCTTAATGACATGACCCTGAAAGAAGAATTCATAGGAAAGAAACCAAGTGTTGATCATCTCTGAATATTTGGATGTCTCGTTTACATTCACATTCCAAGGGCAAAAGGAAGAAGTTGGACTCAATAAGTACAAAAGGCATATTTGTTGGATATAGCACTTCATCAAAAGCTTATAGAGTCTACATCAAGGAAGATCGTCGTATTGAAGTAAGCAGAGATGTCATATTTGATGAGAATATTGCATACAAGAAGTCCAAAGACATTCCCATTGATTATGATGAGGAAGAAGAACCCTTCTTTGAAGAAATCTCAGGGCATGACAATAATCAAGAACCTACAACCAATCATGAAGAAGTTAAAGGACCAAGTGAACCCGTGCAGCAAGTCATCATTCCAAAAACTCAGAAGAGGCCAACTTGGTTAAGGACAACTCTACAGGAAGTCGAAGGACATGCAGCAGCAAAGGGAACTTTCAAAGAAAGCAAGAAGCCTAAAAGATATTCAAGTTATGCAGCCTACATGAATAAACTTACTGAAACAGAACCTACCACTCATGAGAATGCAGTTGAACATCAAGAATGGAAGAATGCAATGCAAGAAGAATACCAGTTTATAATCAAGAATGATATTTGGGAAAATGGTCCTAGACCTAGAGACACATTTGTTGTCACTTCCAAATGGGTATACAAGGTCAAACATGCAGTTGATGGAAGTATTGACAAGTATAAGGCAAGGTTTGTGGCAGGAGGCTTTTCTTAAAAAGAAGGAATTGATTATGAAGAAACTTTTGCTCCAACAGCTAGATATACAACTATTAGATCACTTATCTCTCTGGTTGCTACTATGGGATGGAACATTCATCAAATGGATGTAAAAACTACCTTTCTGAATGGAACGATTGATGAAGAAGTTTACATTGAGCGGCCCCAAGGATTCAAAGTTCATGATAAGGAGACACCTCTGTAGGTTGAAGAAGGCTCCATATGGCTTGAAACAAGCACCTAGAGCAAGGTATACCAAGATGGATGCATATCTACTAAAACTGCGTCTTGTTAAAAGTTTTGCAGATCCTAATCTCTACATCAAGGTAGTTAAGAATGAACTTGTGATCATTCTGCTATGTGTGGATGACTTACTAATAACAAGTGTTGAGCATCGTATTCAAGAATGCAAGAAACAGTTGGCAACTAAATTTGATATGAAGGATCTTGGGCTAATGCATTACTACTTGGGATTAGAAGTATGGCAAAAACCTAGTGAGATCTATCTTGGTCAAGGGAAATATGTGATCAAGATATTGCAGAAGTTTGGTATGATGGACAGTAAACCGATGACAACTCCAATGATCACTAATTTGAAGAAGTTAAGGAGTTCAAATTCAAACCTTGTTGATCCCACATGCTACCAACAGTTGATTGGCTCCTTGATGTACCTTGTGAACACCCGGCCTAACATATGTTTTGCATAAATGTTCTTAGTCAATTCCAGATGGAGCCAAGGCATGATCATTGGATAGCAGCTAAACATATTTTGAGATATCTTTGTGGGACTATACATCACTGTCTGAAATATGTTGGCAATGAGATACAGTTATTGGGCTATATAGATTCAGATTGGGGAGGCAGTGATGCAAATGGAAAGAGCACTATTGGTGGATGTTTTAGCTTGGGATCTTCTATGATATCATGGATGAGCAGGAAACAAGATTCAGTTGCATTGAGTAGTGTTGAAGTCGAATATATTGCAGCAAGTGAAGTTGGTAGAGAAGTTGTTTGGTTTAGAAAGTTGCTATCAGATTTGTTTGAAGGACCATTGGACCCTACCATTATACATTGTGACAACCAGAGTTGTATAAGGTTGACAAAAGACCCAGTTTTTCATGCTAGGACAAAGCATGTCAATAATAAGTATCATTATATTCGAAGCTTGGTGCAGGATGGAGTTGTGAAGCTACAGTACATCTCCACAGACAAACAAGTAGTTGATATATTGACGAAGTCTCTTCCTAATAAGTAGCTAGAGTATTTGAGAGACAAGCTTGGACTTGTAGATATCTCCTCCCTGGTTGAGAGGGATTGATGAGGGACATCATATTCTCCATGTGTCATGCCCTTGGCCAAGACTAACAGTCGTAAGTCTCATGAAGGCACTAGTAGGGAGAATGGAGGATTGGATAAGCATCAGGGACCGATACTTCTTGAGGATTGAGAATCCACGATAGAAGTAGTATCGAGGACCGATACTCTTTAAGGATAAGGTAGGGCATCCAAGATAAGAGTAGTTGAAGAGGACCGATATTCTTTAAGGATTGGGAATCCAAGATAAGAATAGTCTTGTAAGGACATACCTAGTGAACATCCAAATGGGGTATGTGCCTTGAGACGTTGTGATGTTGGTGTCCAAATATATGCCCCTAGGCATTGTGCTCTAATCTTGTGGAGAGTTAGAGCTTGTTAGTCAAGGCCTTGCTAGATTGCAAATTGACAATGTTGGTTATGATGTTGATGCTTGATGATGACTTATCAATACGAACTCTTCTTATGAGAATATTTCAATTTGAGTATCCTTGTATCCTATTGTGTAATTGTGAATACCTACCTAGTTAAGAGGGGGCGTTGAAAATTGTAACTAGGTTCGATATTCATAATTATCTTTGTACTTGTTTCAATATGTAAAAAGTGAAAAAGAATAAAAAGAAATTTATTTTTCTAGTCAAAATATGGTCTTCATGCTTCTAGGGTTTATTTGAGTCAAGAAGAGATTTTGTCATGTGTCAAAGTCCAATTTGGACAATTTGTAAAAAAAGAAAAATATTATTTTTGAGTCAAAAAGTGTCATTTTTGTACCATAAAACCAACTTAGCCCTGCCTTGTCAATTCGGCCTTGAAGAGGCGTTATTCGACCTCCTAGATGGCTATAAAAGAAAGAGACTTCGCCCTCATTTGCTCACTCACTCACAAATTCGATCTCTGGACAAGAAAGAAGAAAACAAGTGTGAAGGCCAAGGAAGGATGAAGAATTCGAATTTTTTATTATCTTTGTCCATACGTGCGAAGTTGTTGGGGTTACTCTGCAAGTTACCAGCCGAAATTATGTTTCTGCTAAGGTGTTGGGGCAACTCTGCGAAGCTGCAAGTCTGAAATTTATGTCTTGGAGAGGTTTGACCAGCTGTGATTCTTGTTGTCTTGGTTTGGTCAGAGGATCTGAAGGAGGGTTGACTTGGTTCCTTGTGGAGGTCTTGAGTCTTGGATGTCTCACTTTGATCTGATTTTATAAGAAGAGAAGTTGTTTGGGTTCCCTGGCTTGGAGCCTACATCTTGTGTTCTTTCTTTCTTGTGATCTTCATGCATTTTATGTTTTTGGTAATTGCTTGATGAAGATGACACAATAAAGTAATAAAAACCAACAAACACTCATAAGTAATTATCAAGAGGAATCAACCCTAATCTACAAGCATATTGATTTCTCAACAGAGAGTACATTGCATGGTTGCACGTGAAGCCTCAGATGGTGCTTGCAGTTTCGGACTTGAGCTTCTACAGAGCTTGTCATTGACACTTCACAATCAAACAAGTCAAAAACTTTTGATGTAATAAATGATCCCATTGTAAATTGTGGTATAAAAGTTCATCCTTCTTCAAACAGGTCTTTTGATCTCAATTTCTCATCGAACAGGTCTATCATATTTTTGTTGGCCTAAAGTATTCGCTTTATTTCATCACATAAGAGAACAGTATAACCACAGGAGCTTGCTCGAATGCCTCTGATATGTAGTACTCAAATGCTACAAATATGTCCTGTCACAGAATTGTAGTGCCATGTTCCACAGAGAGAATTCGGATGTCTTATGTCATTTTTGCAAATTGTCAATGTAAGTGCTTTTCTCCAGAGAGATCATTTATCTGAAGTGATTTTCACTAGAAGTTATTCGTCTTAATTTGTTGCCTTTAGATTTTACTTGTGATGCTTAAGTTCTAGTCACTCTTCCACAGTTCGGATACACAAACTTGGATTACTGATCATATAAAAGCTTGAACTCACCGTAATGTCATGGACTTATCACAGGAGTTGAATTATGTCACAAACTCGAACCTCACTCATCATCAAGGAGCAATACTATAGACAACTGTCAAGTTAACACGGGCTCCTTTTATGGTTCTTGTAGCAAACCCTCGGACCTATAGTTTCCATAGAGAAAGGATGTTCGAATTTGTAGTTTACATAGAGATAATTCTGGCCTTTCATAGAGAGATAGAGAATTCATACTTATTCCTTTTCACAGAAAAATAACTTGAACTCCTTGACTTGTCACAGAGATTGACTTATTAGCCTTGAACTATCTTGATTCTTTTGCATACCTTCTAAATACGTCCAAGTGCTACGTCCAGAACTACAACAAGATACTCGGACCAGTATTACCCAGAATACTCCTTATAAACTCGATCAGTCACTTCAATTAGATCAGATTTTTTTAAGAGAGATACAAACTTGTCTTCTAACCAACTTGAACCAGACTTCTCTTGGACTGTAACCTGGCTCTAATACCATGTTGAAATTTGTTTGGAACTAGAATTTTGAATCATGATCATTACTTGTGACTTTATATATATGTTTTCCAATTAGTATTTGATTCATTTATTAGGTCATCAAGCAATCATACAATACAAAAAGACAAGAGACACTAGAGATTGGGTCAGAGGCCAAGGCAAAACTCACAAGGGGAAAATCCGTCAATCCTTTCCTTAAAGAATCTTAGTCAACAAGAGAAATCCAAATCAAACTATCCAGTAGTCCAAGAACCAAGTCAACCCTCCAACTCTACCATGATTTTTCCATAAGATAGTCAATCAATTTGCCACACACTTGTCCTTTAGATGCCAATAATAGTCTTCCTGTCGCTCACTTTACATAGAGATAGTAGCTTGCATCACACAGAGATTATAGTCTTCTTGTAGCTTGTATCACATAGAAATAACAGTCTTCCTGCGGCTCACATTCATCAGAGATAATTGTGTTCCTGTAGCTTGCATTCTTTAGATATAATGGTGACTCAGTAAGTTCATATACCAAAGAAGGATCTACCTCAAACATCTAAATTCTTCAGTGTGGATGATCACCGAATTGCTTGCCAAAAGGTGGAGGATAGGTGCCAATCTATAGTTGTTTCTTCATGCGAAGGGTCACATCCTTTGGGTAGGCCAACTTGTTTGTTGGGAAGGTAGATTGGAGGTACAAATGACACTTACAAAATTCAATTTTTTCTTCTTTTCATGGGGTCATGGAGAACATGCCCTTTTACTTTTTCTTTTGACCAAAATAAAGCATGAAGAACATGCTTGACAATAAAAATAATAATAATATTTTTTCTTCTTTTTGTTTTTACATGAAATACATATTGATACAAGAACAACAATTATGAAGATCGAACTTAATTACAATTTCAACACTAGAAAACTAGATTGATTTTCATGACTCAATTTACCAAAAAAATGCATAAAATGCTAAAATTTTAATAGAAAAATATATTTTAATGATTCTAAACCATCAAAGACAAAATATGCAAAGTTTCTTCATGTATATACCATGTAATTGTGAATATACAGTGTTCCACGGGAACTCGCCCCCTCCCCTAGGGGTCTAGTTTCCTCGCTCCCCCGCGCTCCGGGGACTTGGGGACGAGTAGGGGACGTTTCCCCACGCTCCCAAAAAAATGGCCTTGCTTATAGTTTATGATTTAATAGACCTAAAGTGGTACAAAGCTACTCATGTTCTGTATGGGGATAACGTCTTGTGCTGTCTTTTGGTTTCAACAAGCGTTATTTTAGAGGGTCAGTATCATGGAAATTTGCTGGACCATATAGCATGTACATGAATTTTCCCTTTTAAAACTTCTACTTTTTTTCTCAAGTGATGGCTGGATTACAGTGGGGAGATAACTGGAGTGACAGGCAAAGAATATGAGACATTCAGTTTGTGTTTTTAATTTGCATGACATTTGAAAAACAAACTATGGAAGCAACACCTATGTCATGTGGGAAATAATTGGGTGGACTATAGACTAACATGCGTTTACTGCAAGCATGACAAAATACTATGGGCAACAAGAAATCTCAGGAACTGTCGTTATATATGAATTTATACAGTTACAAAATTTACACAGAGCACAGTGGCTCAGCTTGAATTCTCAGGTCTGAAAATTATTTTCACCCCTGAAATACACTGCTAGTTTGAAGTTTGAACTACATGGCATTGCTCTAATAAGGTAGACAAATTATCCATGCCATCGTTGGTCACCCAAGTTGGTTCGCAGATGGTCATCCTGCAGTCAATGTCATTTGATAGTAAACTGTCAGAAACTCTTTCATGTGATCTTTTCATCTCTCCTGGAACTAAAACTCTTCTTTCAGCATATGGTGTACTGTCAATATTATATATAATACAACAAACTTTCTAGCTGTTGGATCCAATACAGCTGGACAACCCATTGTAGTTGCCCCTTCTACTGCCAATGCAGTGTTCCTGATCTGTTCATTTACCTTTTCACAGAATTCAGTGGCTACCTTATCAAGCTGAAGCTCTCCCTCTGTCTGACCAAAATCTAAATTAGAATTTGACCAAGCTGAATTAGAATTTTAAATTTATTATTTTATATGATATTATAAATTTGGATAATGTCAAATGATATTCATATCAATGATCATGCTTTGCAGCTTTTCAATTCAAACCAAATTGTCATAGTGGACTCAATTAATAAATTATATTTTATATTTATAAATTTTTGAGACCCTGACGCTCCCCCACGTTTCCTAAAAAATGGTAGGGAGCTTTTGCATAGGCCGCTCCCGCGCCCCCTCGCTCCCTCGCCCCCTCGTCCCAGAAGCTTGGTGGAACATTGTGAATATATCAAAATGAAACCAAGTGTAATACATATCTGAAACAAAATACATAAGCAATAAGCCTATAAACCACCTCTAGAGTCTAAACACAATAGGTATAATGTTACAAGCCACTAGTCTGTTACATATCACTGATCAACATTATCAATCATCAAGCTCATCAACAATGTTGGAAATGAGATCATCAACATGAACCACAATATGTAACTTGGAGTCATCAAACTCAGTGGACTCAGGACAACTCCAGCTACAATGGTAGTACTTGTAGAAGAACAGGTTGCACATCCAGTCCCTGCTATGCCTAGTACTACGCCTACTCTTACTACTGGATCTAAATCCACATCAATCAACACCCCACGTCATCAAGATCAAAATTTGTTAAGTGAGTCTACTCTACCCATTTTGAGGTTGGATCAACATCATCCAACACAATGGGATCTATACAAAATATTTTATTTAGTAACTAGTTACGCCTTAGTCGAAGGTTGTACTGCATGAAGATGAAATCATTTAATTGTTTTTGTTACAAATAGTTCATCTTCTTCATGTGAATCTACTTAAAGACAGACCAATTGCACTCACACCGGGAAGCGCTACAAGTTTGACTTGGGACTCAAACTGCAAAATTTTGCAATTGAAGACATTGGCTACCAAATGACTCCCACCAATGTGCTATGAAGAAAAAATTCGTTCAAGAAATAAAATTGTGACTTTGGTCAAAAACTTACGAAATTTAAGTTTAAACAATTGAACTTAAAGAATCATTGGAATTGCTAACCTGGTTGGTCCAAATCTCTTGCAATATTTGCTAGGATTTTTGCCAAAGGTAACCATGGCTCTAGTGAAAGCATCAATCTACCAATGTATGTCCCACTACTCAGTCTCATCAAAGACCATGCTCATTCCAATTTAGGGTTTAAATTTTTAAATATTAATTTTAACTCAGGTAATAAAGAAAATCAATCTAGAGTTTGATTTTTTAGTCTGTTGAAAGTTTGGTAACTCTGAAGGTATTTTCGAGTGGAAAAAACCCACAAAAAGACATGTTATCCAAGTCTGGGAGTTTTGGACCCAAAGTTGTGGGCTTAGAAACCAAAATAATTAATATTTTATTCTAATTTGTTGTTGAGTGGTAAAGTAGGAATTTCTTAAAGGTCAAAGAAGAACCCCAAGACCCTCACACAAGAGCTATAGATATAGGCCAAATCACAAGTGAGAAGGACTTAGCCTAGGCAATCCTAGTGTTGAAAAATGTGTAACTAGGTTTGGTCTTCATTAGTATGAAATGTATTCTTGTAAATATAAAATGAAAAAGAAATTATTATTATTATTATTATTATTAGTATTGAAGCATGGGTTTCATGCTCAAGTTCTTTTATTTTATAGGTCAAGCACCCATTGAGTGCTTCTAGGGTTTGTCCTAGGTATAAGAGTCATTGTCATATATGGAAGACCCTATGGGCACATTGTATATTGTAAAGAAAAATTTATTTTGTCTTGAAAGTGTCAAAATACCTCCAAGATCAAGTCGGCCTAATGAGTTGTCAAGTCGGCCTACATGAAGAGCAATGTCCACCCTTGAAGAAGCCTATATATAAGAGGAACTCGTCCTCCATTTGATTCATTCACTCACTCATCTCTCATGCGAAGAAGGGAGCAACAGAAGGTCGAAGAAGGAAGTGCGAAGAAGAGAAGGACAAGGAAAGTCGAAGTGTTTGGGTCTCTCTACATTCTTCTGGGAATGTGAAGTTAGGGTTTCTGCACTGGGGAAGTCTAAGGTTCAATTTTAGAAGCAAGAAGAGCAAGAAGGCAAGCGAAGGTCTCTTAGGGTTTCCTACTAGCCCTAGGATCCATATCAAGGCAAGTGAAGTTAAGGGAAGAGTAGTTAGAGGGAGATCAAAGTCTCTTAGAGAGGAAGCAGTAGTTTCTGGGCAACAAAATTTCGAATTTACTAGGGGGTCGAAGATATTGCAGCTGGAGGTCGAGGAAGACTTGATCTTGGAGGGTATTTGTCTGAGTCTAGGTCATGGTATTCGTCAATTGAAAGATCTAAAAGATAAGAAGAGATTTTTGGGTTTTCCCCTCAAGAGGAGGGGTTTTGGCCATGGCTTGCAGCCTATATATTGTGTCATTGTTCTTCCTGTTTTTGTAGTTGTTTGATCATTGATGTATTACGCATTGGAATAATAAAGATCAAAGCTAATAAGTAAAAAGGTAACACAAACAGTTATCAAGTTAAGAGAATTAACATATACATTGCCCTATTGAATTCTCAAGATGGTATCAGAGCTAAGGTTCTCTAAGGGCATCATAAAGATCTCCTCTACAATGAAGAAGGTAATCAAAAGGATTGCAAGCCATCTCCAGAAAGGTATAAAAGAAGTATGGAGTCTCATATTCTCTTCAAAAAAGGTATCACTCAAAGAAAAGGATGAAGGACTCTTCTCGGCTCTCTGTGGGACATTCCAAGATGAAGATATCTAGGTGATTGATAGCAATGCATCAAGACACATGACTGGTCATTCCCACCAATTGAAGACCTTGTCAAAAGGAAAATTGCATACTTTGTGGAACTTGGAGACAACAAAAGCTATCCAATGAAAGGCATTGGATCATCATCTATAAAGCTTGAAGATGGAAGCAACATCCACCTCAACAACATTCTATTTGTTCCAAGTTTGCACAAAAATATACTTTCTATTTCAAGCTTAGAAGATAAAGGAGATAGAGTAGCTTCCATTGATGGAAAAGTAGTTGTATGGACTAAAGGCACAAGCATAGAACAAGCAAAAGTAATTGGCATCCGAGAAGGAAGGCTCTACAGATTAATATCTCTTGTAAATCATGCCCTAGTCCACACTGAGATTAGTCCATGTGAACTTTGGCACCGAAGGTTCGGTCATTTACATTTCAAGATTCTACCAACTCTAAATTCCATAGTAGATGGAATACCAAATCTAAAGGAGGACCATGAAGGTGTCTGCAAAGGATGTGCATTAGGCAAGAATACCAAGAGACTAATTGGAAGCAGTGCTTCACAGTCGAAAGAAATCTTGGATCTCATTCACTCTTATGTGTGTGACCCTATGTATCCCAAATCTCTTGGAGGTCATCTCTATTATGTTACATTCATAGATGATCATTCAAGAAAGACCTGGGTTTACTTAATGAAAACCAAGGGTGAAGTATTTACTAAATTTCAAGAATTCGAAGTAGAAGTGGAGAACTTTACAGAAAGAAGAATCAAGATTCTAAGATCTGATAATGGAGGAGAATATACATCCAAAGAGATTATAGCATTTTGTAAGGAATTTGGGATTAAGAGGGAGCTGATAGTTCTATATAATCCCGAACAAAATGGAGTTGCAGAAATAAAGAACCGATCCATTGAAGAAAGTTTAAAAGCAATGTTACATGATCAAGATCTACCGAAGTTCTGTGGAGTGAGGCAACAAAGACAGCAATCTACATACAAAATCGATATCCTCATAGATATCTAGACAACAAGACTATGGAAGAAGTGTTCACTGGGAAGAAGGCATCTGTAGATCGTCTTTGAATCTTTGGGTGTCTTGTGTATATACATATACCTAAAGACAAAAGAGAGAAGATGGATTTTTCCAGTGTGAAAGGTACATTTGTCGCATATAGTAACTCATCTAAAGCCTATAGAATGTACATGAAAGATGAACATCACATTGAAGTTAGTCATGATGCCATATTTGATGAAAGCATAGCATTCAAGAAATCAAAAGAACTTTCTATAGATTTTGATGACGAAGAACTTCCTATATTTGAGGAAGAAGCTGACAAGGAAGAAGAAGGATCTCACCATGAGGAAGAAGGACCTAGTGAACCTGTTCAACCTGTGGTCATTCAAGAAACAAGGAAAAGACCTAACTGGTTGAAGTCTACACTAATTGATGCAGAAGGTCATGGGGCAGCTCAAGGATCATTTAGAGAAAGTAAAAGACCCAAGAGATATTCTGGGTATGCTGCATACATGACGAAGTTAATAGAAGCAAAACCATCAACATTTGAGGAGGCTATAAAACATCGAGAATGGAAAGATGTCATGAATGAGGAATATCAATCTAAAATGAAGAATGGAGTTTGGGAGATTGCACCTAGGCCCGAAGACAAGTATGTGGTTACTTCCAAATGGATCTATAAGATCAAGCATGCAGCTAATGGAAGTATAGATAAACATAAAGCAAGATTTGTGGCCAGAGGTTTCTCTCAACTCGAAGGCATCGACTATGAAGAAACATTTGCTCCAACAGCAAGATATACTACAATTCGATCATTAGTCTCTCTGGCAGCATCAATGGGATGGAACATCCACCAAATGGATGTCAAGACTGCATTTCTGAATGACACAATAGATGAAGAAGTCTATATAGAACAACCCTTTGGATTTGAAGCAAAGGACAAGAAGGCATATGTTTGCAGATTGAAGAAGGCACTATATGGCCTCAAGCAAGCACCAAGGGCGTGGTATGCTAGGATGGATGCATACCTAGAGAGATTAGGCTTCACGAAAAGCTCTATTGACTCAAACCTCTACATCAAGGTTGTGAACAATGAACCTGTAATCATTCTTTTGTATGTAGATGATCTTCTCTTGACAGGTGTAGAAGGTCGAATTGAAGAATGTAAGAAGCAATTGGCAGCAGAATTTGACATGAAGGACCTTGGGCTGATGCATTACTATTTGGGACTGGAAGTTTGGCAAGAACCTAATGAAGTCTATTTAGGTCAAGGAAAGTATGTGATCGAGATATTGAAGAAGTTCGACATGATGGACTGTAAACAAATGACCACTCCAATGATCACTAACTTGAAGAAACTAAGAAGTTCTGAATCAAGCCCTGTGGATCCTTCCAGATACAGACAACTCATTGGCTCACTAATGTACTTAGTGAATACTAGACTGGACATATGTTTTGCAGTAAATGTACTCAATCAATTCCAAGTGGAGCAGAAGCATGACCATTGGATAGCAGCAAAACATATTCTGAGATATCTACAAGGAACTATCAACTATTGCTTGAAGTATGATAAAAGGAACAATGTTCAACTAACTGGTTATACAGATTCCGACTGGGGAGGCAGTGAACAGGAGAGGAGAAGCACTACGGGAGGATGTTTCACCTTAGGATCCTTTATGGTCTCACGGATAAGCAGAAAACAAGACATCGTTGTGTTAAGTAGTGTTGAAGTTGAGTATGTTGCAGAATGCAAAGTCAACAAGGAAGCAGTTTGGTTAGGGAAGCTACTATATGACTTGTTTGAAGGACCGATGAACCCTATAGTGATACATTATGATAACACCAGTTGTATTCGTTTGTCTGAGGACCCACTTTTTCATGGGAAGACAAAGCATATCAACAACAAGTATCACTATATACAAAAGCTAGTACAAAATGGTGTGGTACAGCTACGATATATCTCCACTGATGAGCAAGTAGCTGACATATTGACGAAATTACTTCCAAACAAGAAGCTTGTATACTTAAGGGACAAGCTTGGTTTGGTGGATTTGTCCTCCATAATTGAGAGGGAGTGATAGACACAACCTTCTTGTCTTCACTTGGGAAGAAAGAATGGAGAATTGGGTAACCATCTGGCATTCGATACTCTTTGAGAATGTGGTAGGGCATTCAAGACAAGAGTAGTCGTGGACCGATATTCTTTAAGGATTAGCTACCCAAGATAAGAATAGACCAATGGAAGGTCATATTCTGTGAACACCTGAGTGGGGTATGTATCTTGGAGAGACAATGATGATGGTTTCTATAGTTATACATCATTGGTCTCGCCAACATTGTACTCTGATCTTGTGGAGAGATAGAGTTGTTAGTCAAGGCCTTGCTATATGACAATGTTGGTTATTATGATGCTAGACAAATGGGTAACCAATTCGACTCTTTTTATGAGATCTCTTCAGATTGAGAATGACCATGTACCTCTAATGAATACCTCCCTAGTTCAGAGGGAGTGTTGATTAATGTGTAACTAGGTTCGGTCCTCATTAGTATGAAATGTATTCTTATAAATATAAAATGAAAAACAAATTATTATTATTATTATTATTATTATTATTATTGAAGCATGGGTTTCATGCTTTTCTTTTATTTTATAGGTCAAGCACCCATTGAGTGCTTCTAGGGTTGGTCCTAGGTATAAGAATCATTGTCATATATGGAAGACCCTATGGACACATTGTCTATTGTAAAGAAAAAATTATTTTGTCTTGAAAGTGTCAAAATACCTCCAAGATCAAGTCAGTGTAATGAGCTGTCAAGTCAGCCTACATGAACGTCCACCCTTGAAGAAGCCTATATATAAGAGGAACTCGTCCTCCATTTGATTCATTCACTCACTCATCTCTCATGCGAAGAAGGGGGCAACAGAAGGTCGAAGAAGGAAGTGTGAAGGACAAGGAAAGTCTAAGTGTTTGGAGGAGGCTCAGTAATTCTGCCTCTCACATAGTCCAACACTTCCTGTTCTTCCAATGTCAGATCGAGAGACATCTTCCATCCGTGATAGTCAGACTTCTCACGGAGCTTGTCTTCGGCGGGGAAGTGTGATGAGGAACCCATGAAGTCTTAAGACTTTTTCCAACAGTCTTCGGTGATTGCTCTTGCTCTTGCTCTTGCTTGGGCTTTGTCTTCACCTCACCTCTGATACCATGTTAATTTATGGTATGTTCTATGCTTAAGAGCAATTTATTTCAAATATTCTTATTAGCCCAATATCAATTTCTAGTATAGCAATCACATTAACATGATAGTAAAATGTTGATAGAACATAAATGAAAACAACAAAAGACAAGCCAAGACAAGAGACACAAGATGTTGCACCAGCCAGGGACAAACCCCAATGCAAGGAAACCCTTTGATCAATTCTTCTATATTCTTCAATAATTCAGCAGAGAGAGAGAGAGAGAGTACAATATCACAAATCTGTGATTTTACAACAGCAGTAGTGCAATCCAAATTAGCAAGGTCAAAGCTGGTCAAACAGCGCCCAAGTAACCTCAAGACAACCTAGGAGAACTCAGCCTCCAACAGGGATAGATAGCAGCCCAAAACAGTGCTCAAAACATGGTCAAAACAGCAGTCAACATATCAGCGCCTGCAGTCAGCCCTAACCTGTAAACGTTGTCCCAAAACTGTGATCAAACAGAGGTCAACAAAGGCTGATCTGAACTGCGGCTAGCAAGATAGAGGTTCCCCACACAAATCCGCAATCAAGGGTGTCTTCACGTTGGTCAACGCTGCCCTCTAGCACCTTGGTCAACCCAAATCAATGTTGTTGTACCTTCCTGCGCCCACCTGCACCTAGGTCAATGCTATTGCTCCTAGCTGCATCCTCCTTCTTCCCATGTGAGAGAGAGAAGCTCCTCCTTCGCATGCCCAAACAAGCTAAGAGAGAGAAGAGATGTGGAAATGAGATGAATGTCATAATGCCTCAAGGTTTCTTCTACTTATATGCCACATTGATGTTTAGTTGGGGGCGTGAAAAACTATTTTACTTGTTGGCCGACCTTGACAAATTGTCAAGAAATACAAATAAATTCATATCTCCATGAATACATGTCAGAATCAGACGATCGTTAGATCAATCCTACACCTCTCGATAAGAGGAATCCAAGAAAAATATCAGTTGCCATAAATAAGATGACCCACATGGAGTTTGGATCTAGTTGCCAATTTTAACACTCCCTCTCAACTAGGGAGAACTCCATCTGTTAATCCATCTGTCTGTCGGTACTATCTCTGCCATCAAATGCACTGCCCTGCACTGTTGTTGAGCCCCAAAAATGGATAATTATTTGGGCTCATTCAACCTCCTAATTCGACTTAATCCACCATTCTCATTAGTTCATTGCATGTTTTTTATTATATTTATGCTAATAGAGTGAATGGGTTAGTCATTATGCCAACAAGTCTAATGTGTGCTTTGTGTAGCCTTTTTGGTCAACTTGGAGACAAAATTGAAGGTTTTAATGAGCACTTGGCAGCCAAATTCGTGGGAGAACAAGGGAGAGGATTTGTAGGAAGGTGTCCCCTTCATTTATGGGCCCTTACCTCGAATTCTCCTCCATCAGCTCGGAGTTCAAAGGCCACCAAATCAATTATCACAAGGGCAGCCAAGCAAGTCAAGTAGGACTACTGTTAACTGCAAGTTTTGAGTAGCCGAGTCCCTAAAGTTTAGGAGGACTGTTGGGGTCCTCAATTTGTATAAATAAGAGGGCTTAGGGCCTCATTTCAGGGAGTCACTTTGTAGTCATTTTTTAGTCATGTTGTAGGCAGAAGTTAGCTAGTTTATAGTTCGATATTTATGCAGTAGATTAGCTTTGCTTTCAGCACATTTTCAAGTTCTCCTTGTGGACAGTTTTTGGAATGTAACATTTCTTGCTCAATAAAGATGAATCCAGCTTTGCACCAGCTCTAAATCTCTCTTAGGAGGCTGTAGCTCTTGAGGTTGGGCCCATCTCAAGTGCCCAGTACCTCCTTTGTTTACTTTCATGTGTCTTTGCTGCATTCTTAGAATAAAATCTGTTACTTAGATTTAAACCTTGTTTTATTATTTAGGTTGTTTTTGATGAGTAAAATAGCTTTTCATGCTCAAATTTAGTTGATAGGTTGTTAACAGAAAAAGCTTCAAGAAAAGGGCCAACACACATCTGTGGTTTCACCTCTCCCTCAGTGGGATTAGGAGTTGTGACTAGGATGACTTTGTTGCCCACAAAAACACTAATTTTGCTTTGCCATGCAATCACTAGTGTTTGATCTTCATGTGTAGAAGTTGGTTACAAGTTCAGACTTTCGTTTGCTTAGTTGCATGAGTTAAAATACATGGTTTCATTGCAGGTCACACTTCTGTTCATTCTCTTTACTGACAGCTAGCAAATTAGGTCAACGTAACTAGGTCTTTGAATTTACAAGTCTTTGTTGGTTCAGATTGGAAAATCGACTTGCAGAGCACCTGTACCACTCCTTCATCTGCTTATTCTCCATCAGCACCATCCACTCCACCCTCTACTTAGAATCCTTACCTCACGTTTGCCACATTTGCTCACATAACCCTAGTTTTTGTACATCATTGTTTCAGCCTTCTTTGAGCCAACTTAGCTATCTACACCTTCTCACCACTCCATCCACCAGTCCCTGGGCCACTTCAGACCCCTATCCTACCTCCATATCCATTCATGCATCTTCCCTCACTCACCCATCCTCCAAAATCCAATTTTTAAACATCCTGTAGAAATTCCTGAACATCCTATAGAAATTCCTGAAACATCCTGTAGAACCCCTGCAGACTTCCTATAGAAGCTCACGAATGAGGTTTCTTGATAGCCAAACTCTGTGAAACTCTCTGGAAGGGTGTTAGGGACCCCTTAGGCCCTCTCTGAACCTTCCCGACCTCTTCCAAGCATTTCCTCTCGCCAATCCACCTCTACACAGTCAAAAACAGTTAAATTGTATGCATGATAATTGTAACAGCTTATTCAAAAATACAAAAAGACGTTTTCTTCAGATAGTGATAACTTAGACACATGCATTTTACCTTCCTAGAAGTCAATGGCATCTCTTTCAGTAGCTTGCATCCTCTTTTTCGCATCAGTAGGGCTAGCTGGTAAAATTAGGGTTTGCTAGGGTTTGCATTTCCTTTCCGCTTTCCAGCTTCTTTCTGCAAGTAAATTAGCCCCTTTTAGTTAGCTTTCATTCATCAGTTAAAAAGCTTCTTCTAAGAGCTCATAGAAGTTGGCTTAAGCTCCTAGCGTACTTGTGCCAGCTGACCAAGTGACAGCCGCGGCAAGAGCTAGTACTTGTGCATACAGCACCGTCACTTCCAAGTTTGTTACGAACTACCGGGTTGATAAAATTAAAGAAGGGAGTTCCAGAAGTTGCAGCATTATTGCTGCAATACTGGGGCCCACCAACTGCTCGACTCTTCTCTACTCTACTGAACTATGAAGAAGAAGAAATGATCGAGAATATATCATACCATTCTCTACTGACCTGAAGTCAGTCCCAAATAAAAGAGAGTGTCTAATAGCACTCTTACTAACCCGAAGTTAGTTCCAAAAGAGAGTGAGCTATATCACTCTTACTGACCCAAAGTCAGTTCCAATTGATCCCAGATCAATGTCATCCTAGCATAGGGAGTACGGTAGATACACGATGTGTCCATCAGTACTACTATGGTCCTTATCCTCATTTCCCTACTCATTGGCCAGATGAGAGGTACTTCCCATGAGTCCTAGACTGCATGGGTAGGATGTCTCGGCAAGAGAAGGATGAACCACTCATCCTGCCTACATGTCGCCATGGGGTATCACAGGGGAAGGCTAAATCATTCACCCTATACATAGCGCACCACTAGGGGAGGGTGAGTCACCCTATGGTCGCTCGTCGCTCCAAGAAGTACCCCAAGCCCCCAAAGCTCCCAGAGCTCAATGTATGCATCATACAAGACCCTCATAAGAGGGTCTCTCCATGACTCCTCGTCGTTCTCGGAAAGTCAAGAATTTGACCTTTCCCAGGGGCTTCGTTAGAATGTCGGCGACCTGCTCATCAATCCCAATAGGATGGAGCCTTATTGCTCCTCGTTGTACCATATCCCGGATAAAGTGATACCTGATATCAATGTGCTTGGAGTGATCATGAAATACGGGATTCTCTGATAAACGAATCCCACTCTAGTTGTCGTAAAGGATCACGATAGTATCCAGCATATGTCCAACCAGCTCACTAAAGAGCTTCCTCAACCAAATAGCCTCACAAGAGGCCATACTCACAACAATGTACTCTGTCTCAGTGGTGCTCAAAGCCACCAACTTCTACTTCCTGCTCATCTAGGATATCAAGGTAGAACCCAAAGAGAAACAACACCCGGAAGTGCTCTTTCGGTCCACCACACTACCTGCCCAATCAGCATCGGAATATCCATGTAGCCTCACATCTCCGACAGTGTATCTCAACCCATGAGTGAGTGTGCCCCGAAGATATCTCAGAAGATTCTTGGCACCAATCCAATGTGAGTGACGAGGCTCAACCATATATTGGCTCAATGTGTTGACTGAAAAACATATATCTAGACGGAAGTTCACCAAGAACATCAATGCTCCTATGAGTTGACGATACTCGGAGGCATTACCCAATACAGGTCCGGCAGCACTACCGCATAACTTCTTGAAGATAAGCTCCATCGGGGTAGTCACTGGCTTGCAATCCACCATACCAAATCTCTCCAATATCTTCACCACATATTTTCCTTGAGATAGGAAAATTTCTCCTGCCTTTTGCCAGACTTCCAGCGCTAGGAAATAGTGCATCAATCCTAGGTCCTTCATCTCAAATTCCGAAGCCAACTCCCTCTTACATTTGTGAATGAGAGGGTCTGCACCTGTTAGAAAGACATCGTCAACATATAGCACTAGTATGAGAGGCTTATCATCCTCAACCTTAAAGTAAAGGTTTGGATCGGCTTCACTCCCAGTGAATCCTAGCTTCATCAAGTAGCTATCGATCCTCTCATACCAAGCTCGGGGTGCTTGCTTCAGCCCATAGAGAGCTTTCTTCAACCTGCATATGTGAGATTCTCGATTATGAATCTCAAACCTCTCAGGTTGTTCCACATAGACTTCCTCTTTAATCGAACCATGCAAGAACACAGTCTTGACATCCATCTAATGTAGGTTCCATCCTTGCGAAGCAGCAAGGGCTATGATCGAGCGGATGGTGGTGTATCGGGCAACAGGTGCAAATATCTCATCATAATCCACACCTTCCTTTTGAGAGAAGCCTCGAGCAACAAAGCGAGCCTTATACTTTTCAGCACTCCCATTAGCTCCATGCTTGATTTTGTAAAGCCACTTCGAGGTGACAACTGTTTTGTCCTGGGGTCTGGGGACCACATCCCAGACATCATTCTTCATGATGGACTCGTATTCCTCATTCATAGCATCCTTCCATACTTGATGCTTCACGGCTTCTTCGAACAATGAAGGCTCATTTTGAATGATGGTGCTCATAATAGTCAAGTATCCCTGATACCTGGTCAGCTTCTTACTTTCACGGAAAGTCCCTCTGGGTGCAATATGTCTCTCGGCATCATCAAGAGTCCCCCTAAGCCATGAGGGCCTCTTCCTAGAAGAGGAAGGCTCTTGCGGAGGGGGATCAATGGGATCCATAGGTTCTTCCACATCGGGCATCGTCTCATCTTCCTTCTCATCCGGCTTCCTGGTGTCAGCTTCTTTATCTTTCCTAAGGATAGGAAGATTGTCAACCTTGCTAAGAGCCATATCTTCATCAAAGGCGACATCATGAATTTTCTCGACTTCCCTTTGACCAGCCACATAGATTATATAGTCCTTAGAAGTTTCGTTGTAGCCCACTAAGATACCCTTCTTACCAGATGCACCCAGTTTGCTTCTTTTCTCTTTCAACACATGAAAATGTACGAGACTTCCAAAAATTCTAAAATAAGACACATCAAGTTACTTACTAGTGAACATTTCTTCAAGAGTCTTGGAATCCAATGCTTGATGAGGGCATTGGTTTTGAACATATACGGCGGTGTTTGCAACTTCGGCCCATAGAAACTTTGGAAGCCTTTGATCATGGAGCATAGAACAAACAACTTCCAAAATCGTACAACTCTTCCTTTCAGCCACACCATTCTGCTCAGGAGTGTATGGTGTTGTGGTCTCCCTCTTAATGCCAGCGTCTTTGCAAAAGTCATGGAACTCATTGGATTCATACTCGGTCCCATTATCAGTGCTTAAAATCTTGATCCTCTTCTCAATTTGATTCTCGATCAAGGCTTTGAAGTGACAGAACCAGGGGAACACTTCATCCTTCTTTTTCAAGAAGTATATCCAAGTCTTGCGAGAATAATCATCTGTAAAGTGAGATAATATAGATATCCTCCCAAAGAGTTAACGGGCATCATACCAGATATGTCAGAGTGAACCAACTGCAAAATGTCGGAGGTCTTGCTATGGCTTGAGGGGAATGGTCCCATTTTGGGCTTTCCTTCAGCACATCCCGGACATATACCTTCATGCTCTACTTTAAACTTGGGCATCCCTGTCACCATCTGTCTCACATCGGGTAGAGCCTTATAATGAAGGTGGGCAAACCTCCGGGGCCACAGTTCAGACTGTAGAGTTGTGTCGCAAGACATGACTCCCAACAGACTTCCTCAGACTTGATATAGAGAGTCAACTCGAAACCCAAAAGTGAAAGCATCTTTAAAATTCTTTTTCCATACACATACCTTGCCATCGATGAAGGCCACCTTGTAGCCTTTGTCTTCCATTGCGGAAATGGACACCAGATTTTTCTTGAGATTAGGTACATATAGGACTTCTTGCAAATGAATTGTGTTACCCTGATTTAATTGAAGAGTAACATTCCCTACACCCTTCACGGGATAGGTGGAGTTGTCTCCAAAAATAGTTTCCAGGTTGGTCTCCTTCTCTATCTGAATAGGGAGAGCTTCCTTGTAACCAGTGAAGTGCCTTGAGGCACCACTATCAATAAGCCAATCGCCCAACGAGTCCGAAGGAGTAGTAGAGAGGGCCGATATCAGATAATATTCATCTTGCTTATTGTTAACAACATTAGATTCATACTTGGAGTTTCTTGCCTTCTTGGAGGGTTGACCACTTCCTTGATTTCCAGCATTCCTCTTTCCTTTGCCATTGAACCTACCATTCCTTTGATTGTGGTTGGAATTGCCCCGAGAGTGAATTTGATCATCATCACGAGATGTGTCCTTTCTATTAGGACACTCCCTCGCATAGTGGCCAAATTTATTGCAAACGAAACATCTTCCCTTCCTTCCACCTTTCAATCTGTCCTTTCCTTTAGATTTAGACCCAGAATTATTTCTCCTTTTAGCATGAGAGGAGAAAGCAGTGGGGTTTCCTTTAAATGCAGGCATTTCCTACTCTTCCATCCTTGTCTCTTCTTGAATGCATCTCGCCATTAATTCCTCAAATCCTGGAATTACATTATTGTTGAGAAGAGTGGTTCTAAATACATACCATTCGGATCGGAGCCCTCCAAGAGTTGTGAAAATTCCCTGTCAAGAATGACTTCCCCAATAGATAGAACATCATTCTTGATCTTGGTGATCCTTAAGAAGTAGGATTGCAAATTCTCATCTTTGCCCTTCTTGGTTTCCTTCAGCTCATTTTTTAGGAACAAAACTTGATTTGCATCACTAACTTTAAACAAGCTTACCAGTCTATCGTAGATTTCCTTGGAGGTGTTTAGCTGGGAAACATAGGCCACCAGGTGCTTGTCGATAAGAGTCCCGGATGATCTTATTTGCTTTGACTTCACCCTTAGTCCACTTGTTCCTTGTAGCAACCGGTGCATTTGATGGAGGCTCAGTAATTCTGCCTCTCACATAGTCCAACACTTCATGTTCTTCCAATGTCAGATCGAGAGACATCTTCCATCCGTGATAATCAGACTTCTCACAGAGATTGTCTTCGGCGGGGAAGTGTGATGAAGAACCCATGAAGTCTTAAGACTTTTTCCAACAGTCTTCGGTGATTGCTCTTGCTTAGGCTTTGTCTTCAACTCAGCTCTGATACCATGTTAATTTATGGTATGTTCTATGCTTAAGAGCAATTTATTTCAAATATTCTTATTAGCCCAATATCAATTTCTAGTATAGCAATCACATTAACATGAGGAGTAAAATGTTGATAGAACATAAATGAAAACAACAAAAGACAAGCCAAGACAAGAGACACAAGATGTGGCACCAGCCAGGGACAAACCCCAATGCGAGGAAACCCTTTGATCAATTCTTCTATATTCTTCAATAATTCAGCAGAGAGAGAGAGATAGTACAATATCACAAATCTGTGATTTTACAACAGAAGTAGTGTAATCCAAATCAGCAAGGTCAAAGCTGGTCAAACAGCTCCCAAGTGACCTCAAGACAACCTAGGAGAACTCGGCCTCCAAGAGGGATAGATAGCAGCCCAAAACAGTGGTCAAAACAACAGTCAACATATCAGTCCCTGCAGTCAGCCCTAACCTGTAAACGCTGTCCCAAAACTGTGGTCAAACAGAGGTCAACAAAGGCTGATCTGAACTGCAGCTAGCAAGATAGAGGCTCCCCACACAAATCCGCAGTCAAGGGTGTCTTCACGTTGGTCAACGCTGCCCTCTAGCACCTCGGTCAACCCAAATCAATGTTGTTGTACCTTCCTGCGTCCCCCTGCACCTAGGTCAATGCTGCTGCTCCTAGCTGCGTCCTCCTTCCCATGTGAGAGAGAGAAGCTCCTCCTTCGCATACCCAAACAAGCTAGGAGAGAGAAGAGATGTGGAGATGAGATAAGTGTCATAATGCCTCAAGGTCTCTTCTACTTAGATGCCACATTGAGGTTTAGTTGGGAGTGTGAAACACTATTTTACTAGCTGGTCGACCTTGACAAATTGTCAAGAAATACAAATAAATTCATATCTCCACGAATACATGTCGGAATCGGATAATCGTTAGATCAATCCTACACCTCTCGATGAGAGGAATCCAAGAAAAATATCAGCTGCCATAAATAAGATGACCCACATGGAGTTTGGCCCTAGTTGCCAATTTTAACATAGATTCATGAAACAAATTGAAATCTAGGTTATTTTATAGCATCTACAACAAGTATATATCTTAGAAAATCAGCACCACACTTTCCTATTTCACAAGTGGGATTGTCGAATGAACATAATTTCCCTTGAATGTCATGATTTTGTTATTGTCCATGGCGCATTGTTTATCAAATATTAACAATAGATTTAAAATTGTGAAATAGTTTTCACTTGCAAAATTAATTATTTTATCATGCTGTTATGTTGAATGATCATCTATGTAACAAAATATGTTGAAGATTTTATTTTCCCCTGCTACAATAGAACATTTACAAGTACTCTAATGGATCAAATATTTCATATTGTGTACATGGACAATATAATTTCTTGGTTATCATAAGAATCTTGAGATTATTTTTCATTTCAAGTATGTAATGTTCCCTATGGATTAATTGCCCAAGGGAGGGCGAAATAGCTTATCCAACCCCGTAGGCTATAGT
The DNA here is from genome assembly GCA_031772625.1 of Pinus tabuliformis. Taxonomy (NCBI): domain Eukaryota; kingdom Viridiplantae; phylum Streptophyta; class Pinopsida; order Pinales; family Pinaceae; genus Pinus; species Pinus tabuliformis. The sequence goes on along the minus strand of CM062818.1, from coordinate 1,528,242,586 downwards.
CATTGATGAAGGGGAAAATTCAATTATCCAATGTTTGGGGCAACATTGGGTAAATGATGGGGTCGCTGGGGCAAAAATCTTAAATTGGGGATTGCACATGAACCCTTCACATTAGATTAAGGAGGAGGAAACCCCATGAGGAAATCTATAAATAAAAGAGAGTTGGAATCATTTTGAATCATCGAATTGGATTGAATTGTCTCTGTTTTTCTTGAGCCTAAGGCTTTGAGGGTTTTAAGACCCCTTCTTCTTTATTAGTTTCTGTGGAGGTGATCCCACCCTAGTTTTGGATTGCAAGAAAAAGGATTTGAAGCAGCGCTGCTCTAGTTTGGTATGCAAGGAAGCACCCTTCTTTGTGGTTAACAAGCCTTGTTCAGGAGCAACAAAGGTCATCAAGGACGAAAATCCGAGGGCTATAAGCTTGGAAAAATACGTCGTGGTTCTATGGCATAAGACAGCAAAGCGTGAAGGAGCGGTGAGGTAATCATGTGATTGGACAGCGGGAGCAGGGCCGGAGGGCCAAGTTGACCAAAACTGGTCTTGTTGCAAGGGCCGAAAGGGTTAGGGCTCCTTTGTCTATCCAAAATAGCAAACTACAGGCAGACATCAATAGTAAATAAAGCAAAAGAAGTCTGGAAGCTATGACGTATACTTCCAAGGGCCGATGGATAGCATTTTGATCTGGGCAGTGAACAAGTTATTTAGATGCAAGACTGTAAGGAAAATGAGACAATCAGCCCAGTTAGGGTATATCATTAGGAAGCAGGACTCTCTATAGGCTAAAATCAATTTATTAAGTAGATCAAATCCTTTTGTAAGCTGGTTAATTTGATCTATGGAATCAAAACTATTGCTTAGGTATTGATTACTGTTGTAAACAATGAAGTGGATAGTTTACATTTCATAAATGACTATTGTTGGTATAGCAATCCTAGTAGTTGTCGTAAAGATCAGAGAGATGTGAACAAATTGATGTGTGGTAAAATCTACTATCATTTGCATTATTGTATGATTTATATTATCCTTACCTAAAGTTGAAGAGTATGATGGAATTACTAGAGATTAACTTCTGATTTTGAAACCCTAAGAGTTAAAATTACCTTAGGACACTATAAAGTATCCTCTTGCTCACCATTGTATGTATCAAAATCAGGTTTGAAACTTGCAATCGACTCATTACTTGGTTTGAAGAGTCATCACTTGGTTTGAGGGTTCAATGGCTTTGGCATTTTGAAAAGTATAGACTCAAAGGCACTAATTAAATTTGTAAACCACTCACTTATGTGATAGGAAAAAAGGGGAAACTTAAGATACAAATACACAAAAAACTTCAAAAATGCACCAATTAAAATACCCTAGCTACATAAGTGTTAAATCTTGCATTCAAAGAGGGCACAAAGAAGTGCATCTAGTGAACATTCCATGCCCTATACTAAATCTCGGAAAAACAAAGAAAAGGCATAATTTTTTACATACCTAGGAACACGGATATTGTATAGTAGAGTACATCTCCGCTCCAAGAATGTTTAGTTGATGGCACAAAAAACTATGGAATTTCCCCTGTTTGCTTGATGAAGAACTACCACCAGACTCAAGCTACCCTTAGAGCTCAATCACATCACAAGAAAATTCGAAAATGACCTCAAAACCCAAACCAGCACTTTATTCTGTCTTTTTCAGTGGCAGGGCGATAAATTCAAATCAACTCGCAATAATTTAAAATAGGACAAATTATCACGATAAATTCTAGCTATAATATCAGTGAGTTTGGTTTCAAAGATATTATCGTAATATGTGCAACACACATACATATCGCAATAATTTAAAATTGGACAAATTATCACGATAAATTCTAGCTATAATATCAGTGAGTTTGGTTTCAAAGATATTATCGTAATATGTGCAACACACATACATATAAGAGTAGTTAAAAGTAAAAAAATTATATTCCACCAAGAAGTGCTTTTTACATCCCACTATGAGGGAGATATGTAATTCCTCCAAAGCTTAACATAGAGTTGACACATTGCATTTAAAAAAAAATATATATATATATAACAACAAAATAGTATTTAACATGGAGTTGACATGTGATATTAAAAAATAATAATAATAACCAAAAAAATATTTCAATATCCATCTTTCGTAAAATATTTATATATCGACTTTCTACATTATATATATATATATATATATATATATAGCCCCAAGCGTTGGCTCAATTGGTCAGGTCCCCATCATTAAAGAACCTTTGCTATTGAGAGGTCACATATTCAATTCTCTCAACACTCTTGGGGTCAGGCTCCATGGTTGAGCCAGCAAGAAGTGATCCCTTAGGGTGGATCTGTCTAGTACAAATATTTAGTGGGTGTAGCAGTCACTAATCTCTGGGGTCAACGAACCATATAGGAAAACAAACAAAATATATATATATATATATATATATATATATAAGTAAAAAATACCTTATGATTAAAACATTTCAATGGTGTGCTGCTCAGTGTGAGGGAGATGAGAGCTCCATGCTATTAAAGTAGTAGATGAAGTTTTATTCCATGTTATAGACAATCGAAGAAGGGATAGAACAAAAATAATACACAAGCCCAATGCGTAGCAAACTTTTGATTCATGAAACAGTAACATGTAGAGTTTTATTTCAATGCGTAGCAAACTTCAGATTCATGAAACAGTAACATGTAGAGTTTTATTCCAAATTTGTCGAGAGTGATTTTCACATGGAGAGCAACAACATATCATTGTGAATCTCAGGGTTTGACTGTTGACATGCCCTTTGCATCTTAGGCAATACACTTTTTTCAATCAGTAGATGCTCCTTTAGAAATCCACTGATATGTTCGAAATGACTCAAAAACATTTTTCACACTATGCCATATATTCTTGTGCTAGTTGAGATTTACATATTATTTCATTCATAAAATCCCTTTCTAATAATATAACTTGTACATAAGTTGGTTGAAGTTTGTTATGTTTGAAACAGATTATTCTAAATTTGGTCCTGGCCAATAATTAAGCATCAATTCTTGTAGCAGTTCCCCATATTGCAGAAAGCTACCCCACGTAACCATTCTAGAGTTAAAAATGGTACCTTGGGTCTTCAGTGACTTCCTTGTTGGGTTGTTTATAAGCTCCATCTGAGCTATATACTGCATAGAAAGAAAAAATATCAATCAGTCTCCTGCATAACTTAAATTCAAAGGTCTCTTCTATGTAAGATGTACACATAGAGGTACTTGCTAACGTGCCATAAGCATACTCCATCCATGGATGCATATCTAGGAAACCAAAGAAAAAAAACTATACTAATGACAAAACATTCAAGCCTAGAATAATTTATTTTGCCGAGAAGCACAGCATTCGAAGAAATGCAGGAGGAATGAATGCAAATTCTAACCAGTCTAATATGGTGAAAACCCTGGCACAAACAATATAAACTCTAATTCTTGCGATGGAAGAATATGACTACAATCACTGTTGGTAGCTCAATCTTTCTCTTATTTCCTCTTTTAATGGTTTACTATTTGCAGTTGCTTGTGAACAATGCTAAGCCAAGCTCCGTCGACAACTGAGAATTGAGTTCTAAACATCAGAATGCACCAGCATCAGCATGAGGGCTACATTTTGTCCATCTGAGAGAGAACTCAGTTTGCACAATGTGGCAAGCATCAAATGAGACTGCTGCTTTAATTTTCATATAATTGGAATAGGAACGCATACCTAGTAGGAGGACATATCTACTGTCAAGTGGGTTTATTCTCAGTAGCCACAAGGAAATTATTGTCCTCCTCACCCAGGTTCAAATTCCACCTTGTGACATGATGTTCTTCTTAAGTTCATAAGTTGTTTGTTGAGTATCATGATCAACTTGAGAATGTCAACAAATCCTCACATTTACACACAACCTGATTTACCCTTTGTACCATTCTCCAAATGAATGGAAGTGCCCAGTAATTTCTTCAAGATATATAAAGTATAAAAAATTAAAAAAAAAACATACTTACTCAAGCATGGCTGAAACCCCATGGAAGATTAATTTCTTGTTTATTACTTGAATGGGTAGGTAAAGGGGGTCATTTTGACAAAAAAAATTAGGTAGAAGGCTATTTTGATATATTCATGGCATAGTACACTCTTTCAGGAGATGCCTATTGAATCATTTTTAATAATTTAAGTATGGAGTTTTGTTTTTGTTTTTGTATTTTTGCTTGCAACAATTGGACCAGTTTCATTGGCATTGAGAAGGGAAATTTTGAATAAACAGTTTCATCATCAAGACTCTGTACAGTGTGGTACAATTGATATGAAATTTTATAACCACAAAAACTATTCCAAGATGTCTGTCTACCTCATACACGCATTTGCGCCGCCTTCAAACTCGAACATAACATCTAAACACGAAAACTGCGGAAAATACGGGTCTGTCAACTTACATCGATAAGGAGGTAGACCGGAAATCTCGATCGGTATTAGCATGGTTTCAAGTGCACCAATTGATCGAGGTCCAGGCATTCTGCAACCATTAATGGTATGAACAGAATTTGTAAGACACAATGTCCGATTTCCAAAATGGAACCGTTCATTTTTGTATATGCCCTCGAATTCATTTTCAGAAACCTTAACTTGACTAGCCTTCCAACAATTTTGAAAATCTGGATGACTCTCCGATACCGATAACCACCTACATTGCAAATCCTTGTGCCCGCCAAAATACGAAAGCGGGGTCAATTTGCGGAGAAATAAATTTGGTCTTGGCAAGGGAACTTCGTTGAAGTCATTTAATGGGAAGTGCCTGCGAAACACCGTGCCCCACACACGGCCTGCTGAATGAACTCTTCGCATCAAGACGCTGCAGGAACCTCTCCCTCTCATATGATTGAACTATAGTAAGTCAAACAGCATATCTCTGCTTTCGCTTATGCATTTTTACTGCAAACCCAGGGATAGCAGAGCAGTTTGAAGTGAAATAGTTCACCCCTGAATTGCAGAAAGAACTTAGGGCTTTGAAGTATTGAATTGGCCAATGCGATGGCGCGGCTGAATTGAATGATGTGATCTTGGTGGCTTATGCGCCTTTGCTTTTCTGGAGACTGGCAGCCCTATATTTTAGTTCCCCATCTAGTGACCTTTATTACAACCAGCAGCATGGAATGAGCTCTCTGCAACTGGGCTCAGGAGGAAAATCAATAACGGCGAAGGTGCGGGAAGAAGGAATCTATGAATGGTTATATGGAATATTACTTGGAACAAGAAATCGTAGCAAAGTTTCATAGCAAACTTTACGTGTCCAACCGGTACAATTTACAATTTCGTGTAAAGCTGCGCGGAAAGTTTAACTTAAAAGTAAAATCGTTTGCATCTGGTTTTTAACTGGTCCCTTAAACAGTATCGTCTTAAATGCAATAATAAAAATCATCATCAATAATTTTATATTTAATATTATCTTTAAATATATCATATTATTAGTTAGTTCAAATAGAGTGATATTATATGTATTTTAGTTGTTTGGTGAGTTTAAAATGTTAAATGTTTTGAATTTCATGCAGAAGAGTTTGGGATTTATTTTCTAAATCATTATCTTTATTTTTTTGAGATTATATATTTTATTTGATTATCTTTATTTTTATTTATTGGTTTACATTGAATATTATTTTTTAAGATAAAAGTGTCTTTCTAATGATTTTTTTAATATAGTGAGCATCTTTGTAATGCATTTCTATGAGCCCTATTTTAATAAGCTAATAGGCTACCCCTAGCTTACCATGTCATATGATGGTTGTAATGTGTTTTAGATATAGGATAATATATTATTTATATTCTTTTATATATTAATAATAATTTTAATGCATGCTTTAACACATTCTTAATGTATGAATTCTATGTAAAGAGTATGGTGGGTAAGTTTTAAGGGTTAGTTTAATTGGTTGAGTTCTCATTGCTAAATACTTTATTGATTGGGAGGTCACAGGGTCAATTCTCCTTGACGCCCTTGGGGTCAGGCTCTGCTAATTTGGGTAGCAGGATGTGATCTCTTTAAGTGGATCTACTCGAATTTTCCACACACACAAAAAAGTATGGTGGATCATTTGTAAAAGCTAGATTGTAAGAAACTCTTACGTACAATATTTTTCTTTTACATTGATATATTACCTCAAGTGGTCATGGTGACTAAGGTTGTGGATCATTTCCCTCCTTGAGAGTTTTAACCATGTAAAAATTGATGTATTGATATTTGATATGGTTCTACGAGCAATTGCTTGAGGTGTTCATCCTACATGGAAATACCTTGTTTTGTCGAACATTGTATTAAAGCATGTATGAAGACCCACTCTCGTTGTTTATTGAGATCCTAAACATGTATTGTCACATGCATCAAAAGATTAATGTTGGGTGTGTGTTGCAAACATTCCATGACTAGTTTCACACATTGTACCTTGCATCAGGCACAGCAACCCCCCCCCCCCACATCAGGGGGTCACCCCCTGCGCGGGGTCCAGGGCAGCGCCTGGGGAAAAAAATATGCAAACCCAATGATGGGGGGCAGACCCAAAGATGGTGGGCGAACCCACCCATGGTTTTGTGCATGGGTTTTGCACATGATTTTGGGAATGATGGTTTTTTGCCTATGGTATTTTGTAGATCTGGTCAAGAGAACTATGGTTATGTTCTAAGCCAGGGTTAATGGATTGGGGTTTATGAATGCTTAGGCATGTATATATATGTATTGTAACATTGAAAGGAATATAATGAAAAATCAATCTGGTAGTCCCAGTTTTGGGATCCATGGGAAAATCTCTATGTATATTTGTTTTATGTTCTCGCCATTGTTTATTTTTCTATTTTAAGAATTTGTTTGCAGGTAATTTTTGAACATGGTTAAAGCCTACAATTTATGGGTTCTATTATTTATGTGTTTTTCTAAACTAATTGAGTTGTTCCATCATGTTCAAAGCATTGCTTTTGACTAGGAACACTCTTTTTTAACATAAAAAAGTTTCCATTTACCCAAGATGCAACATTTTTTTTTATTATATATGGATATATAATGTTTCATTGTGTCTTTTAATTTTATTTTGTATCTACGTTATTCTTTTAGCTTTTCTATTTTATTATTTGGTTAGTACTCTTTCAGGTATGTGTATGTTCTTTGTCATGCATTATGTACAATCACGATTAGAGACTGTAATACCCTAGGTTTTTATCCCTAGTTTTATAATGTACGTTTGTACATGATGAAAGATTAGGAATTCTAACTATGTAATGGTTTCAAATATTATTAATAAATTACATGAGTGACTACAAATAGACAAGGAGAAGAGTATAGGGGGTTATGATATCACAAGAGAATGGTAGCTAGAGAGGTTAAACCCTTTTGTTATATTTCATTATATGCATATTTGAATCAGTTGAGAAAGATAACATAAACCAATATATCAAATCACTCATTTAAATGAAGATAACATAGTCGTGTTTTTACCCCACCAAGTTGTAATCAACTATTTAAAAGATCCTCAACATGTCCTAACAACTAGAATTTGTTATAATATAATTAGGTTGTAGAAAATTAACAAGTTTGGGTCATCATCTTTTCCATCAGTTTTTATTGATCATAGTGATGACTTGAGTAAAATATGGCATGAGTGGTTTGGTCACCTAAACTAGCATTCATTGTAGCAACTATATAATCAAAATATGGTGATTAGCCTTCCTCTTGTTTCTCATAGAGATGGTGGTCGTGTCAGTTGTGTCCTCCATAAACATCATTAGGACAATTTTGACAAATGTGCCTCTTGGCACATCTCGATCCACTTGCAACATGATCATAGTGATTTGTTCAATCTGCTTCCTTCTCCTCCTTTCTCTAAGTGCAATAACTCCTTAACTTTCATTTTTTATTTCACCAAATGCACTTGGGTTTATTTTTGAAAACTTAAGAGTGAAGTCTTTAACATGTTTTTTGCCTGCAAGGCCCTTGTATAAAAAAAATCTAGACATTTACTACAAAGTTAAGAGCAAATAATGGAGCCTAATACATTTACCATTTATGACATTACAAAGGGAATTCAATGCATCATCTTGTTCCATTTACACCACAACAAAATGGTTTTGCTAAAACAAAGAATCAAGCCTTACAAGAAATGTCAAATTATATGATGTAATTTAAGAGATTAAGTCCTCATTTTTGGGCCAAAGACATTAATTGTGTCAATTACATAATAAATCACACTCCCATAAAGGATTTAAAAAATATAACATCAAAAAAAGCATGGACTAAAATTAAGCCAAATGTAAACCACTTTCTGTGTGTTTGGTAGTAAGCATGGGTTCACATTCCTAACTGAAAAGAAACCATTGCAGCCTAAAAGTGAGAAGTGCATTTTTTTGGATAATTTGCAAATTTTATATGTATAAACTTCTTCAACCTTGTTCGAATGAAATTATTATGACGAAATATGTCAATTTTGATGAAAATCTCTCGACATATTGTAATTAACAAAGTTTGCACACACGTGAATATTCAAAATATGTGGAATATGAAAATGTCCATAATAGGACATGTGTGTGTGTGTGTGGAATATACAAGTGATATGATTGGTTACAAATGAGGGCCCAATTTATATACCTATGTAGGTGCCCCTTCATGAACGGTCGTGTACTTTTAAGACATGCCCTTTCATAACTAACTACACTTATCAATCATTATTTATTATTATTTATACATGGTTATCTTCATAACATTGTCTTCCCCTTTAGAAGAGCTTTGTCCTTAAAGCTTATTGATGAAAATCTTCTCATCTTTCTCAATTCTTGGAACTATCATCCTTGATGATACAAGACGATATGAATTTCTGAATGTGGTACAAAATTGTTGCACTATACAATGATCTAACCATCCTGAATCAATCTTCTATTGAACATTGGAACATAAATCATTTGTTGCTGGTATGAATGATATGGATGTGCAAACTGATTGAGATGTATGATTTTGTGATTTGGGTGTTATTTGCCATCATTTTCAAATTTCTCTTCTTTTTACTTTGAGTTGAACTTTGGAGTTATTTTTAATTACCTTTTACTTTAAAAGTAACCCCTTTTTAATAACATCCCTTTTATAAAATTAGCTTTTGAAAGCCTCTTTTTATTTTATATTTATATATATATATATATATATATATATATATATATATATATATATATATATATATTTCAATATAAACCTTGGAAATATAATAATTTATTCCCTTTTAGCTTTATAAAATATTCCCCCAATGGGGGTGTCAAAGCGAAAATGACGGGGCTTGCGTTTGTGTGCCCACCACCTTTAGGCATTCACACTCCCATTTAACGTGGAGTACACGACATCTCCCTCACATGCATGAGCATGTTGTTATATTTTTGGAGGTGGTTTTGAATGATGTTGTGTTGTGAGATAGAGATTGCGAGAGCCGAGGTTTATTCCACGGCCTCGTGGAGTATATCATTTAATTTCTTGTTTGTGGGGGCTCTCCTGGCATGTTTTTTCCAAGGGATTTTCCTATGGGGAAGGAATAAATAGAGATCATCCCTCCTAAGGTTCATGAAGGTTTTGTTCTGGATGCTGGCTTTTCGCTAGTTGACGGGGTGGTGAGCTCGTCCTTGTGGTCCGGAGAATTGGGATCATAAGTTCTAGTCCTCTTCTCTGGCTTCAGGTCTCGATGAGCTTGTTGTTTTCCGCTTACTTTTTGTTTTGTCGTTGTCTTGGGTGCGTCTTCCTCAACCCTGGTTTGTTTATAGTTATAGAATTGAGTTTCTTATGTATGCTTGGCCTTGGGTCTGGGGTTTCATTAGTAGGATCTATCTATGTTGTGTCAAGGGTATTTGTGTACTTGACTCTATTTTTGTTGCGTCTTGGTGGTTGGTGTGGGTGGTCCCTTGTGGAGGGTTGCGTTATCATCCCATGGTATGGTGCTTAGGTCTAAGAGTTGTGTTGTAGTCCTTTGGTTCTAGGTTTGTGGTTGGTCTGGTGTGAAGAAGGGGCATTGTATGGGTCAAATGATGGAGGATTTTAAGCCAATTGTGGAGTTTATGTCACCTCCCATTTGTGTTGACGACCTGCTTTCCAAGTTTATTCATTTCATTCGGGTTATTGTGATGACTCTGTGTGTTGGTGTCTTAACCTAGTCAAAGAAGATAAAGTTTGGTATTCTGTCCTTTTGCAGGTAGGGGAAATCCCTATAAAGATTTCAATCAACCCCTCTATGACTCTGACATGCCTCCCAGGCAATGTCAGAGAAGCAAAAGGGGTGGTGGCAGTGTTGCTCAGCTTGGTCAAAGGGTTGCGAGATTATTTGCCCGTGAATCAGTGGCATCATATTTCAATGTTGTCCCTCCTTACGTGCATCTGGAAATAACACTACAAGGAAAAGACCTTCTAGTGGAGGTTTTTGCGGAAGCCCATATAAAAATATCCCAAAAATTCGTTTGTAGCGAAGGTCACTGACGGAGGTGGGCAAGCGAATGTTTTAGCATATGTTTTTTTACGGTGCGTCTACAATATACAAATGCATTGGTGCTTTATTATACATATAAGCATTAGGGTAAAATTCATTTTTCCCAATCCCATGTTATTTTATGATGATGACCTAGTGTTAAACCAGTACTATAATGCCCTAATGCATGCACAGTATACCACGCACTAACGCTTGAATAATTGATAACACCAGATAAAGGTTAAATTTTAAAATTTGTCGGTGTTATATCCACCCGTAGCATCGATGCCCTTCTTGTAGAAAATGCCCCAATGCATACTTAAAAGGAAAGCCGCTATAGTTTTTAATTTTCAAAAAAATGTGGTGTTATATTCCAATGAAGCACCGTTGTTGTTCATGTATTAAAACGCCCCAATTCGTCTTAAAAAGAGCACCGCTAGGGGTTTTTTTAATGTAGTGCTATATTTCCACAGAACATCGATACTGTCAATTATTTAAAATGCCCAATTGTGTCTCGTGTATATATATATATATATATTCGTGTATTAAAATGCCACAGTGCGTCTTCGCAATAGCATTGTTAGGCGGTTTTTAATTTAAAAAAAAAATGTGGTTCTATAGTCCAACAAAGCATCGATGCAGTACATGTATTCGAACACTGCAGTGCATCTTAACAAGAGCACCACTATAGGGTTTTTAATTTGAGAAAAAAAAAACGGTGCTCTTGGATATTTGATGCACTGGTGCAGTTATAATAATGCACCGAAGGAGGGTTAGCTTTAAAAATTAATAGTGAAAAAATAAAAAAATGTCAACCATAAATTTCATTTTTATGATCTACAGTGTTGTAGAGCTCTGAAGCACCGTTGCCACTTTTGCCTCATGTAAGTGCCCTGACATCAGTGATTCTCTTGCTCACCATCCTTTCATACCGTGCTAAGTGTGTGGCTTTCCAATTTCTCAAACGATGGTGAAATTTTTTTTTCTCAATAACGTGTCAAGAGTGCTTCCCCAACGACCAAATGTCCAGTTAATTACTATGTTTCTCTCTAATTTAATTTTTTAGCGAATTATAATTTCAAAAAAGGTCAAAAAAATCCACTGTTTTTTTCATGCACAGTGTGTTTGACAGCTTTAGCTCGCACCGATAGTGGTGCTCCCTGTAAATTTACAGGGTGCATCGTAGTTCGGTGTGTGAACCTAACTCACCGCTATTTTTGCGGTGTGTTTCGTAAATGAAAATGCACCAGGAAAAACTATAAATTGTATGTTGGTGTGTACATTTTTAGGTTATGCTCGATGCATTTATATTTACCAAACGCACCGCACACATTATATATATATATATATATATATATATATATATATATATATATATATATATATATAGATATATATATATATATATATATAACTCGGTGTGTTCGATACCCTGAACATTCTGTACCAGTGAAAAGGTTATATATGCGCAACGGTGCATAAGTTTGAGACGCTACGTATGTATGCACTGTTTCCGGTGTAGTTCTATTTGATAACGCACCAGAGGCGGTGCATTACTATTTTTTGGGCGCATCGAGGATTTTTTTTAATTGAAAGTTATGTTTCCATATTTATAAATACAGTTTTCATTTAATAATGTATGATGTTGATGTATTTTATATGTCAATCATGTAGTAGAGACGTCTGTTAGAGTCGGTCTCTTTAGCCCTCCATCAGAGATCAAAATCTCTTTTGTTGCATTTCATTTTAGGGATCTCATTCAGTTCGATCATCTGCATTCCATTAAGAGCATCAATCTATTGATGGAAGGGTCTTTTCACTCATGCCCCTCATGTCATGTACCTGCTGGTTCGTGTCTATTCATCAAAATCAATTTTAAAGTCATTTACAGTCCTGTTTGGTCTTTTGGTCAGCAAAGAGTCATTTCAGTCATTAGGTCTAGGGTTTCGCAAATTTTGCCTTCAAAGTGTCCATAATACCAGCAGGCATATGAGGGAGGTTTGAAATAAGTTTTCATGATATAAATTTCATCGTCAATATGCTTGATCATGATTCTTCTTCAAAACTCTGTTTTGAAGAAAAATCGTCCATTTTATCTTTGTAGTAAATATGTAATTCTCAAAGCTCCTTCAGTTGTAAAGTCCTTCAGGCGTAGCCCTGGTCACCTTTGCCAAATCCAATGACATCCATCCCTGCAGAATAGACAAAGAGATTCATCATCAGTTCAACAAATCAAATGGAAACAAAATCAGAGTTTGATTAAAAGGTGAAAGTGCCAAAGTTCTGCAAACATTATGAAAGTGGGTTTCATGAGCTAAAATCTCAAAGGCTCTTTGTTTATAAGCAATTCCTTCATTTGAAAAGATCATTTGTAAAAGAGAAGCAAGGCAGGGCAATCAAGTGAGAAATTGGGCGAAAAACGCATTAAGTTGCTAGGCGCGGCGCACTGGGCAGGAGGCGCGGCGCATACAGCTGGCACGGCGCATACAGCTGGCGCGGCGCACTGGGCCTCAAAACTCAGTGCATTTTAACACGGGCGTGGCGCATTGGTGAGGCGCGGCGCATTGGGCTGGCCGCGCGACGCATACAGACAGAGGGTTCAAAAATTGCTAGAACTTGCCCAAATCGCTCAAATCGCCCAAAAATGCATGGATTTGTCAGGTAGAGCCTCCATTATCATTTTCTATCCAAGTTGGGTGCTTACTTCATGTTGCTTGTTTCATGGTGATTGCTTAAAGAAGTTGAACCCTATCATTTCAAGTTCCTCCAACAAAAATTGCTGCCTAGGGTTTTGATGACTATTTTGCCACCAGGTTTACTCCCTTATCCCTTTTTCATTGATTCCCTTATTCCTTAAGTTCCACTACCCCCTTAAATCACTAATTCCTTATCCTAAGTTCCCTTTCCCAAAATCCCAAATGCACCAAACCCTAGTCTCATACTTAAAATTCCTAAACCTTAATGGCTGTCCCAAGAGCTTCATGTCACCATTCGGAAAAGTGTACCATTTTTCAGGGGGTTTTCATCATCATGTCAAGTTCCAATAGGTCATTTTACACCTTGTTTATGCTTCAGTTGCGCCTAGGCAAGGTTCATTTCCCTTTCCTAGGGTTTTGAAGCTAATTTCTCTTGGATGGTCAAATCATCAGCAAAACTTATATCCTGATGTTCATACACATTCCCCTATCCTTAATGTACTTTATTAAACACTTTCCATTACTGAGATCCCCCAAATTCCTCATTTTTGCACAAACCCTAGTTTCTTGCTACAACTTGACAATTTTCTAGACTAGGCCTGTGTTTTGCCCTTTTGGACCCCTTCCCCTCACTCAATCTTTGAAATTCCACTTTCCCCTACTTCCTAACATCCCTCCCTACTTCTCAAAATTTTCTCAAGAATTTAGAAGCCCCTTATCCCCTTCATTTTCCTTCATTTCGACAAATCCCTTGTTCCACACATCAGGGTAAGTTTTACTAAAATGATGTTTCTGAGCAATAAAAGATGAATTTTGGAAAACTGAGAGAGGTTTTTGTCCAAAATAGGCCAAGGAAGAAAAACCTCCTTCAATTTTTACACATGTATCATGGTTTTAGATAAAATTCAAAAATACAGTCGCCTCAAGAGAATTGATGCACCTCTGAAGTGACCTTGGGAAAATCAAGTTTTCTCCTAGCATGGTTGGCCAAATGACTTGATTGTTGAGTCAAATGATAACTACACACAAATATATTTCCAATGAGCTAGCATGAGCTCAATTTGGAGTTGAGGAAGATCTTCAAAAGTTCACTGCAACAACACTCTTCCCTGAGGTAGCCTCATTTGGCACATTTTGACCAGTCTTGGGAGATTTGATTTTTGACAGGGAAAATGAACTCCAAATTGAAAAAGTCAAGTTGGGTTGGAAAGTAGACTCAATAATATTTCCAACGAGCTATCCCACACCCAATTTGGACCATGGGAAGCTCCTCAAAACTGATCTGCAAAAAGGCGCTACGCACAAAAAATTTTGACACAGGGTTTTCCTCCCTATGCGCCGCGCCACATGGCGCTCGCTTTTGCTAGAGGGCTCCAAATCACAAAAACTTGCATTTAAGGATTTTTCATGAAAAATTATGTTTTCCTACCTATGTCCAAGAAATTTAGGTAGGTTTTGAGCCCTCAAAAAGGTCAAAAAACACTCAAAAAATGACCTCTCTGCCCTTATTTTGACACATAAGAAGCAGTCTTGGGAGATTGAAGTTTTGGAGGGGCAAATGACATCCAAATCTAGAAATTCCACTTGGGTTGGAAATTAGACAAGTAGGGCTTTCCAACAAGCTATCTTGGGCTCAATTTGGACTTTAGGAAGTGCCTTAAAATCAGATTCAAAGTGGCGCGACGCATAGAGAATTTGGGCGCAGCGCATAGAGAAATTTGGCCTCATTTTCACTCTTCAGCTCAGAAATTCACCCAGTTTTGACCAGTTTTACTTTTTGATGTTACTCTTGACCTTTCATGATGTAATTTGATGACCATGATGTAATATTGGCACATTTTTATTTGTTCTAGAAGATTCATTCACCAAAAGGTGAAATGTGAGTGAATGAATCAGTTTCCTAACATATAAAGGCAAGTTGTTTCATTGCCTATTTTTCAGTTCCTTGTTTAGATATGGTTGAAACAGCTCCTAGAATGATGAGCTCAACCCCTAGAGGCATGGGAATGAGTTAGGCTTGTCTATATTATGTAATTTCTCAGTCATTTTCATGGTTGGATACTTGGGATTGCTTGGCACTCTATTGTACATTTCATTTCTGCAATTTTGGCAAAGGAAAGACCAGCGTTTTGCAGCACTTGTTGGGATCCATGTGGCTCTGTGTTTTGATGATGTGTTTCTCTAAGTAATTGTAAGTTCATTGATGTTTATGTGTATCATTTTCCCTTCTCTTTTCTTCTGAAATTAAACAAATGAGTGATTGAGGTAAAATTCATTGGACTGTTGTGCTCTGCCTTGAAATTTTGTTTAATTTTACATGTTTTCATCTGTTTGAGGAGGGCTCTTGAGACATTTTTTCCCTCCTTATCCCCTCACTGGTCTGATCCATCCATTCATTCAATCTAAAGCATCAAAACGATTTCCTTCCTTGCCCCAATCAGAACTCTACAAAAACTAGGCCTCATCCCCGGACCCAAAATTTGCCTTTCCCTTTTGTCCAACAAAACCCTCAAAAACGCAAATCAAATCCTTGCACTTCATACCTAGCCTAAGATCAGTTGTTAAATCCGTCATCTCAAGCCCCATCATTATCTTTTGCTGAGATTGACCCGGAGAGAGCCCTCTCCTATCCTCGTAGGGCTAGCTACGAGGTTGAGCGTGGTTTGATGTGGACCTGGAACCTTGCCTTTTCAGCCGGAGGCAAATCTAGGCCCTAACAATGTCAACAGAGGGATCAGTAATAGGAGAAGGAGCAAATGGGAGACCAATACATTGTGTTCTAACCATGGGAGGCCCGAGAGAGGGAGAGGGATTTATACCCTTTCCCTATTAGCACAGTGACCCAAGTGCTCTTGAGGAATGTAGGCCTCATTAAGTACTATGAGGAGGCTACATCCCTGAATGTGCACTTTATCTTGTTGGCACATCTGATTTGTCGGTGGAGTGTCCAAGAGTAGGGTTTCCATGTCGATCCTGAGGTGTGGTATAGGCCCTCTGAGGAGGACATATATTTTATCACTGGCCTATCCAGGAGAGGGGAGGATTTTCTCCTGTTCCTTGATATCCCCCATGGGGTTGCAATAGAGAGTCAACTTGTCTACTCTTAGAGATATGTTGGGGCTCATGTAGTTCGTCCAACATATTTTCAGGTGGGTGGTGGATAGATACATATTGCTTCTTTTATTACACAGGAGGTTAGGTGCCTCTCATTATTAGTGACCACCAATGCACACTATACTACTTATGGGTAGTGCATTAGTTGCCCTCTTTTGTATTATGTCAATTCTTTGATTCAGGTTCCACGATCTATCAGATGGTTTGCCTTTATTTTAAGGCAGTTTTGTAGGGCTTTAGATAGATGTCGTGCGATGATACATGGGAGGAAAAACTTCCCTTTCGCTTCAGAGATTTTTTCTTTATTTTTTGAGAGGTTTCTAGAGACATGGCCTACATTTGAAATTTGCCCTCCTAGGTCGATCAATGAGGTGCAGATGTGCATGTGGGGCCAGATGATGCCCAAGAGGAGTCTATCGGAATATCTGATGAGGATTTCCGCCTAGGCACTGACGCTATTGGCTAATGAGGATGACCACACGTTTATCTTGTTGTCATTTCCGTACATGGGCATTGATTGGAGACAGTGTCCCAACATCCTCTTCACACCAAATGAGCGTGCAGATGATAGAGGTAATATCAGTGTTTTCTTTAAATTAATATAGTTTCATTTTATTGTCTTAATTAATTAGAATAAAATTAATCTAGCACGTTATTTAACTTCTTTAATGAAATTGACTAATTATTGTTGTGTACTATATATTTTGTAGACATCCGCACATTCCTTATAGGGGACATGCCTCCTCCTCCATTGAAGAGAGCATATGAGGAGATGGGTGAGGCACATTCTAAGGGAGGTGTGGTAATCTGGGCCCGTAGGGATGGTCTAAGATTTTGGATGGACTACTGTGACAGATTGTATAGAGTTGTGGTTGAGGAGGGAGTCCACCCTGCGACGACTTAAGACATCAACACAGATCCTAAGTTCGTGGATCTCTTGAGGGATTGTCCATGCGAGATGATGATTCTTATGCGTCATATCGTCAAAACTAGCAGGCTACTAGAAGCGAGGAGGGATGCAGAGCATGCAGCTCCAGATACGTTCGATGAACCTTCACGTCATTCTACCCCATCGGATCATAATGATGAGGGTAGTGATAATGATGAGGGTAGTACTACCCCATCAAATCATGGTTTGGGTGTCGGTGATCCTTCTGGTAGTACACCTCCTCGTCATTCGCCTGATGATCAGATGCTAGAGCTAGAGGAAGTGCCTTATGTTTCTCTTGAGAGAGCAACCCATCCACCTCAGAGTTTGATAATTGAGGCAACACTTGACCATCCATCGTCTTCTAATGTAGACTAGGCTACCACTACTACATCTGTTGAGGTAGTACTTGACCATCCATCATCTTCTACTGCAAACAAGGTTGGCACTACTAAGTCAAAATCTAAGCGCTAATAGACTACACTTCATCAAATGAGTGGGCACTTGATCAAGTGAGCGTTGACTAAGCAGATGGCGATATGCCATTTCATGATTTCACATGCAATTTTTTTTTTTTTTGCTCCACTACCAAAGGGTAACTGTCATGGCATATGAGTGGTAAATAATCATTTTTATGTGTTTTTTATTAATTATCACGTTTTAATCTCAAGTGTTTTAGACGAAGGAAGTAATTTTATTGTGCAGGGGTAATTCATTGTATTGTCTTATCCACCGAAGTGAAGGATTTGTTATCCCACATTTTGTGATTGAATCTCCCTCTCGTCTCCATTTCCTGTGTTTTGAATGGTGGAACTTATGGGGAAGAGGGAAAAGTTGCACAAAGGGGAAACCAAATTACCCAACCTTCTCAAGGCATATCCAGAGGTTCGAGAGTGTTTTCGGGAGGCTGGATGGGATGAAATTCCCTTTCGTTGTATAGGTTTCTAGGGCTTTCACTGAAGGATTTGATGGCTAGTGGATCACTGTTGGAAGTGTTTTTTTCCTTGTCATAGAGGAGGTGGTTTTTGTGGCTACAAGCCTCCCTGTGGACGAAGAACGATGGTTTAAAAGCTACATTTTGGTTGGAATTGATGTGTCATTTTTCCTAAAGGATGAACACAAGGATAGGCCCTGGCATTCAGAGATACAGAGAGCTTGGTTGAAGGACAAATGACACCTACTCCTGAGGGTTACAAAGTCGTATTTAATTTGTGAGCGATGCTTCAACATAGTCAATATGTATCATTTATGCTTCCTCGCTCACATTGCATGATAGATCTGGATGAATGCCCCTTTCCTTTTGTTAATCCCATTTTATTTATCACAAATGCTTGATTTATTTGTTAATTGAAAATCATTTAAGGAAAATCAATAGAATGTGGGAGAAATTTCTCTTTTGGGGGGGGGGGTGTTTGCAGAGTCTGTCCCACCAAAATCTAAAGTCGTTGACAGAAAGAAAAGGAAAAAGAAAATTGTTGAACAACCCCAAACCCTAGAGAAAGGGACCTCATCTATCCAAACCAAAAGTCATAAGAGAACTACGATGACTAAACCTCTCCCTCCTCTAGTTCCTGAATTAGAAAGGGTTTGTACGAGAAGAAGTGGGAGACATAGAGAAAAGAAGAACTTGTCCCCTCCTCTTATGCCCTCTCCTACAAAGGTTGAAGCCGCTAAACCAATGGAGAAAACAAAGGTTAAATCTTATTGAACCTGAGATAGATAAATCCAAAAATGATAGGGATCCTACTTTAGCTGAGATTTATAGAGGAAGAAGGATAAATACTAGACCTCTAAACAAACTAAGCCTGAAGTTTAAGCTTAAACAAAGTCCTAAGTTGCTAGAACAAATCATTGAGGTAGATGATACACTTGATTTTTTTTTGAACATAAACAAAGAAAACCTGCAAGTTTTAAGAGGCGTAGGGGTCAAGGAAAGAAACCTGATGTAGAGGCTAAGAAAACCAAGAAAAGGAGACAAAGTAATGTTGATATCTTATTAGAGGCAACTAGCAGAGTCAACTAAAACATCTTCATAGCAGAGTTTTTTTTTTCCAACATTTTTTCTACTTCAATTTTGATGAGCACGGACAGTTAGATTGTCAGTGCGATTTTGCCTCCATTTTTATGAAGCGTTGACAGTCGGCCAGTCGACAATCCCAGTCTTTCTCCTGATTTAAAGAGGTGCCAGCGAATTTGTTAGCATTGCGAGAAAGGATATTTTTGGAGGCATCAAAGAATAGTGTGGAGCAGATGCAGCCCCAAATGAAGGGTTTGAGTACCAGATTTTTTTTTTTTGCGGAGTGAGGCCATATTTCAAGGAAACGATTACCAAATTAAGCATGATGATGAGGTAGAGATTTCAGAAAATCTGAGCAAGATATTAGTCATTGGTTTGACCCTTATTTTCAGCCATATCTCCAGCAACAACATGATCTTTAGATACAAAATATTTTTATTTTTATCTTATGATAGAACGATGTAATGGATTTGGTTTTTAGATATTTGCTCATCTATTTCAAGACTTTGTAATTAAATATTTTACTAAAAACTTGGATATAGGTTTGTAAGTACTCTATAAATACTTTGATCTTGTAAGAAGCAAGGGTTGGGAAATTTTTGAAGAAGAAAGATTGTGTGTTTAGCTCTAATATCAATATATTGCTATATATGGTGTTACATATATAGTTTGCATAGATTCATGTGTGTATAAATTCCTATCTTTCTTTCTTCATGGTTTTTTTAATTTCTCCTTATACTACATCTCTGGATCATTAAGTCTTCAGTATTTTGGATAAAACGTTATGAAATAGAATTCTTTATGTATGCTCTCATTCAAGTTATCTGAATACTTTCTATGTTTTCTGCTTAAATATTTATAACATAACTCTTGTTGTTGTGTTGTGATATTTATTTTATGTATTCTGTCTCCACATCTTAATAGTTATTAATCGAAGAAGTTGTGTCCTATCTTGCCTTTGTTAAGAATCGTTTATGTATCTTGTGGTTAGCAGCATTTTTCACTATACTCCATGCCCAGTAATCCTTGTTCTCTTCTTCCCAAACCAATCTTATCCTATAAGTAAATCTATCCAATGAGCTTATAAACCTACTGCTAAAAGTGACAATGAGTGGTAGAGTTTTAATGAGAGATCCCTCTCGAGATTGAAGGGCTCACTTTCAATGAAAAGTGGTTAGAGGTTACCTTATTTTTTTCCCTCTATAGCGGGGCTTTTTTCTAAGTGATAATTGTTGGGTGTGTGTTATATTATTTCCACGACTAGCCCCATGCATGAAGCAGTGGGTTAGAGGAGGAGGCGGGCGGGGGCACGTGATCACGAGCTCAAAATTTGCCAAAAATTCAAATTTGTAAGAATGATGTGGAAACCTGAACGAAGGCGTAGATCTCATCGTCCTAATTATGGTGCAACTCGTTTCACAGAAAACCAATATTGTATGCTTAAGATATCGCGTTCTGATCATTTTGCCAAACAGGCAAAAAACAAAAAAACAAAACAAAACAAAACAAAAAAAACGAAAAAACAAACAAACAAACCAGTCAGCAGTCAGTGCTGACTAAGCAGGTGAGATGGTAGGTTGACTTGGTCAAAGTATTCTCCGTCGAATTGGGTGGTGCCCAAGTGGCACCTTGTTAGCAGTCTAAGTGCCAGTTTTTGTGTGGTCCATGTTTTTTGTGGTGGCCAATCTCAGGGCGCCAGGTGGTAACCTGAGGGCTAGCTGGACGCAACGGGGACAGGTGAGATGGTAGGTTGACTTGGTCAAAATATTCTCTGGTGAATTGGGTGGTGCCAAATGGCACCTTGTTAGTGGTCCAAGTGGAAATTTTTGTGTGGTCCATGTGTTTTTGTGGTGGCCAATCTCAGGTTGCCACGTGATAGCCCAGGGGCCACCAAAACGGAGCAAGGGTTCGGCGGGAGGCAATGGGGATCGAACCCATGACCACCCAAACACTAACGCAAAGGCTTCACCATTACACCATATGTGCATGAATTAACCATAAATATTTTTGTTTATATTTAAATGTTAATGCGGTAAAGTTTGGGAGGTGGGCACGAACTTAACCACCCATGTGAACGCTCCAACCTTAACCGCCAGTGTTTACCATAATTGTCAGGGGAACCTAACTGCCAGGGTAACCACCAGCATGTGAATGCTCCAACCTTAACCACCAGAATTTACTGTAACTGTCAGGGGAGCCTAACCATTGGGGTAACCACTAGCATGTGAACGCTCCAATCTTAACCACCAACATTATATGTGACCGCTCGGAAGACTGCCACCATTAACCGCCAGACCCTAACTACGTCATGTGACCGGTAGGGCTGACATTTTTTATAACCGCCAGTGGGGTTATGGGCGGAATTAAACGTCCTATAATTTCGCTCGACAGTGGGCGAAATTGTAGCATCAATGCTGGTTTTTGAGCAATTTGTGGAGAGAATAGTGGCCTAACTAGGAGAGGTCATAACTTCTCCATTTTTCGACCAAATTGGGTGCAAAACAAGGCTAGATAGCCATCTTTGCACATTCTGGACTCATTGGAGCAGGTCTCATGATCAAAGGAGCACTTCTGGATAGGATTTTTACAAATTGAATCCTATGGGTGCCATGGTCAACTAGAGTGTTGATTCAGTTTATGGAGGAGTTTGAAGATGGAGATGACCTTGAAGGGGTTTTCCAACCTCCATGTTCTTTCTGCAACAACCATTACATCAATGTTGTAGCTTTATTTCCTCTTCTCTATATATGTTTTGGAGAAGAGACTTGTTTATGTACTTCAAGTGGATTGTGGTACTATTTATGCTCTTTGAAGTTGGAGTATGGGGTCTTGGTGTAAGATGCCTATGTTTGCTGAAGGTTTACATGTTTGACTGTAGGTTAACATGTGTATGGAGTGAGAACTCTTGCAGAAGTTGTTTCTTTGAAGGAGAAACTAGCCATTCCATTTCAACAATTTATGTACTCTTCTTTTTCTAGACATTGAGCATAATGAGAAGGGGTCATGCCTTTAGAGTTGATCTAAGGAGATGTAACCCAGGAGAGGTGAAATCCTTTAACAATGGCTGGTGTATTACTGATTGATGCATGCTTCCATTCAGTGTTTTGATTTCATGTTTAAAGTTTTTCATGAAACTAACTTAAGAAAACACACATAAAAACTCATGTTTTTACTTGCTATTTTGGAGTACAAACCTCAAGCACATTTTTATATTCTGATGAGGATCTTAGCATAGAAATCTAATATTCCAAATTCAGATCAAGTTGGTATCAGAGCACTGGTTTGCTTTGTGCAAGGAGGAATTGACTGTTGTTTGCAAGTGAATGTGTTTTGAAGCTCAAGTGAGGAGAAGGTTTTGGAAAGGAGAGCAAGATTGTTACAATCTCTACCACCAGTTCTACCTCAAGTTTCATTAGAAGCTTCAAGAAAATCATGTCCCATGGAGGAGAGCATGCAATAATGTCAAAGGATGTGAAGGCTTTTAGAGAGGTTTTCTTAGATATGGCAAAAATGGTGTCTATGAAGAGAGGAATATCAAATTGCAAGGTGAAAGCTCTAGACCTCCAAGAGGAGAATGTTCTCCAAGAGAAGAAGGTAACAAGAATGGTGATAAACCACTATCTTCTCCACAATCTTCATGTTTTTCTACAATTATTGCAAGATGCTAGTGTAGAAAGTCCCTCAAAGAAGTAAGATGGACAAGTTTGTACCTTTTGTCCACATGATGTGGAAGATGAGGTTCTATCTGCACCCAAATTCAAGGAGCTAAAAGGAGAGAGCCAAAGAGTCCAAGAGGACACATATAGAATGAAAAGGGAGTTTGAAAACATCTTTGTATGTCAATCAAAAGATGACGCAAATGGTGAGCATTTACATGCTTCTTCTTTACATGAAAGTGTTGATGTAAATTCATTTGCAACCTCTGAAAAACATAGTAAGGGCATTGGACGCAAGCTCTTGATCAAGATGGGTTACAAGGGAGGAGTTATTGGAGTGAAACATCAAGGCATTAAAAATCCAATTAAGGCAAAGGAGAGGCCTAAATATGAAGTCTTAGGCTATGTTGCAATAGAAGAATGGTCTTCTAGCAACAACTCATGGGTATCGTGTTCCTTTTGCCATAAGAGAGGACATGAGGAGACAAGATGCTGGGATTTGCATCCAGAATTGGTATCTGCTTGGTTCCTCGAGAATAAGGAGGACTTGAAGTGAAAAACATCTTTAAAGAGATATGAACAAGTTGCAGAATAAACAAAGTTAAGTTCTTCTTGCCATGCAAGTTCCTCACGCAAGAAGCGTAAGCCAAAGGACAACAAAAAGAGGTATAATCATCCTGTTAATTCAAATGCTTTTCATAATGGAAAACAACATGCTGATTTGAATAACATGTTGAGGAATGTGTTTCCATGCATCTTTTGCCTTTCATCTAACCATTGTGTAGATAAGTGCGATAAAAGGAAAGCAATCATCAAGAAGATGTTCATGTCTAATGGAATTGAGACCGAAAAGAGAAAATCTCATCCAAGGTTAAAGACATGTGAGCCAAGAGAAGCTCAAAAGAACTTTTGCACTCACTGCAATATCAGTGGGCATTGGGTCGAGAAGTGTTGGAAATTGTTTCCACAACTTCATCCTAGTAAGGGCAAGCAAATTATGCAAGCACTAGAAGAGGAAGCGACAAAACAAAAAGTGGCGCAATATGCGACCATCCCTAAAGCAGCTTTAGAAGAAGAAAAAGTTCAAATAGATGGTTCATTTACTTGGTTGGGTAAGAAATGGGCGAATTATTTATCCAATTGAAGTTTGTAAATCTTTGTTTTGCACTAGTTTCATATCCCCATAGCTGGGTAATTTGTAAAAGTGATGTTCATAAATAAATCACTTATATGCAACAATGTTTTCTTTGGGCATTATTATGCTAGTTTGGCTTGTTGATAGTCAATTTGAATGGAAAATTTGGGAGTCAAGTTTATTCCATCTTGTAAAATGCATTTCTATTTGTAGTTTACGAAAGCATTTTAAAACTGTTGTGTGATCAGGAGCTCAAAATTTGCCAAAAATTCAAAGTTGTCAGAATTATGTGGAACCTGAATGACTGTGTAGATCTCGTTGTCTTGATTTTAGTGCCACTCGTTTCGTGGAAAACCGATATTGTATGCTCAAGATATCGCGTTCTGATCGTTTTGCCAAACAAGCGAATTAAAAATAAAAAAGACAGCCTAGTCAGCAGTCCATACTATTGACGTGGCACTGAATGGGTAGGTGAGATGGCAGATTGACTTGGTCAAAGTATTCTCCGGCGAATTGGGTGGTGCCAAGTGGCACCTTGTTAGTGGTCCAAGTGGCAATTTTTGTGTGGTCCATGTATTTTTGTGGTGGCCAATCTTAAGCCACCATGTGGCATCCCGAGGCCACCAAAATGGAGCAAGGGTCCAGCTGGAGGTAGCGAGGGTCGAACCCATGATCTCCCAAACACTAACGCAAAGGCTTCACCATTACACCATACGATCATGACTTAACCATAAACATTTTGGTTTATATTTAAATGTTAATGACGTAGAGTTTGGGAGGTGGGCGTTGACTTAACCGCCCATGTGAATGCTCCAACCTTAACCACCAACATTTACCGTAACCGTCAGGGGAGCCTAACCATCGTGGTAATCGCCAACATGTGAACACTCCAACCTTAACTGCCAGCATTTACCGTAACTGTCAGGGGAGCCTAATCGTCGAGGTAACCGCCAACATGTGAACACTCTAATCTTAACCGCCAACATTATATGTGACTGCCCGGAAGACCGCCACCATTAACTGCCAGACCCTAACCACGTCATGTGACTGGTAGGGATGACATTTTTTATAACTGCCAGTGGGGTTATGGGCAGAATTAATCGTCCTATAATTTCGCTCGATAGTGGGCAAAATTGTAGGATCGGTGTCGGTTTTTTAGCAATTTGTGGAGCGAATAGTGGCCTAACTAGGAGAGGTCATAAAT
This sequence comes from Pinus tabuliformis, assembly GCA_031772625.1. NCBI lineage: Eukaryota > Viridiplantae > Streptophyta > Pinopsida > Pinales > Pinaceae > Pinus > Pinus tabuliformis. Next base: position 1,528,217,352 of record CM062818.1, on the reverse strand, counting down.
TCTCCAGTTTTCAACCAAATTGGGTGCAAAAAGAGGCTAGATAGCCATTTTTGCACATTCTGGACTCATTGGAGCAGGTCTCAGGATCAAAGGAGCACTTTTGGATAGGATTTTTGCAAATTGAAGCCTATGGGTGCCATGGTCAACCAGAGTGTTGATTTAGTTTATGGAGGAGTTTGAAGATGGAGATGACCTTGCAGGGGTTTTCCAGCCTCCATGTGCTTTCTACAATAGCCATTACATCAGTGTTGTAGCTTTATTTCCTCTTTTCTCTATATATGTTTTGGAGAAGAGACTTGTTTATGTACTTCAAGTGGATTGTGGTATTGTTTATGCTCTTTGAAGTTGGAGTATGGGGTATTGGTGTCAGATGCTTGTGTTTGTTGAAGGTTTACATGTTTGACTATAGGTTAACATGTGTATGGAGTGAGAACTCTTGCAAAAGTTGTTTCTTTGAAGGAGAAACTAACCATTCCATTTCAGCAGTTTATGTACACTTCTTTTTCTAGACATTGAGCATAATGAGAAGGGGTCATGCCTTTAGAGATGATCCAAGGAGATGTAGCCTAGGAAGGGTGAACTCCTTTAACAATGGCTGGTGTATTACTAATTGATGCATGCTTCCATTCAGTGTTTTGATTTCGTTTTTAAAGTTTTTCATGAAATTACTTAAGAAAACACACATAAAAACTCGTGTTTTTACTTGCTATTTTGGAGTACAAACCTCAAGCACATTTTTGTATTTTGATGAGGATCTCATCATATAAATCTAATATTCCAAATTTAGATAAAGTGGTAATACTCCCCTTTTTTGCACCAGGTGCAATGCCCCTAGAATTTTTTTTTGTACCCTATATTAGGTGGGCAGACCTACCTATGGTTTTGTGCATGGATTTCACACATGGTTTTGGGCATGATGGTTTTCTGCCCATGGTATTTTGTAGATCTGGTCAAGGGGACTACAGTTATGTTCTAATCAAGGGTTAATGGATTGGGGTTTATGGATGATTTTCCATGTGTGTATATATATATATATATATATAGTAACATTGAAAGGAAAATATAATGGAAAATCAATCTGGTAGTCCTAGTTTTGGGATCCATGGGAAAATATCTATGTATATATATTTCATGTTTTATGTTCTCGCCATTGCTTATTTTCTGTTTTGAGAATTTTTATGCAGGTAATTTATGTACAAGGTTAAAACCTACATTTGGTATCATAGTTGTTTCATCTTCAAGGGGACACCTTTGCCGCTTAGGGGTTTTGCCCGGCCTTGTGGTAGACCTTGTTTAGTGGGAGATCTGCGGGATCGATTCTTGTGGTGAAAGAAGATGGCGAGCAATGGAAAGATAGAGATCGAGAAATTTAATGGTCATAGTTTTGAGTTGTGGAAACTCAAGATGGAGGATCTGCTGGTAGATAAAGATTAGTCGATCGCGGTAGATTCGGGTACTAAACCAATGACAACGTCAGATGAAGATTGGACGAAGTCGGATTAGAAAGAAAAGAGCACAATACGGTTGTGTATCTCATATTCAGTAATGTTGAATGTATCAGGGGAAGCTACGACGAAGGATTTATGGGACAAGTTAGGGACTTTGTACCAATCTAAGTCTCTAGTGAACAAATTGTTTCTATGGAAAAAGCTGTATAACCTGTGGATGAAGGATGGAGACTTGATGACAGAGCATTTGAATGGCTTTAATGTTGTGGTAAGTTAGTTTTTATTTGTTGATATGAAAATTTCAGATGAAGATAAGTGCATCAGTTTGTTGTTTTCTCTACCAAATTCATAGGATAGTCTGGTTGTTGCAATAGATAGCAATACAACTACCTTGAAGTTTGATGAAATAGTCTCATCCTTGCTGTCGGAGGAGATGAGATGGAAAAATATGGAGGGACAAAATGGAGATACCTTATCTATACGGGGACGGTCCCAGAACATAAATAAAATTAAGTCTAGAGGGAGATCTAAATCTCTAGGAAAACCTGTAAGGGTGTGTTGGAAATGCGGAAAGGAAGGAAACTTAAAAAAAGGATTATAGATATAAAGTTGTTGAGAAAGGAAAGGGATGTGATGATGCTCCTTTTGAAGAGGCAAAAACCACCTCAAATGAAGGTGGGGATGTGTACTTGGCTTCTTCTTTGGGTACACATGTAGATCATGAGGCATGGTTGATTGACTTAGGTGCATCCTTTCACTTCAGTCCCCATAGGGAGTGGTTTTGCGAGTATGAGAAATATGATGGTGGTGATGTATTCTTAGGGGAGGACAGGAAGGCTAGAATCTTCGGTCGCAGAAAAGTCAACCTGAAGTTGCAAGGTGGAAGGACTATAACACTTCTGGGTGTTCTACATATTCTTGCATTGGCTAGAAATCTAATTTATGTAAGCAAGATGAATGATGCAGGTGTAAAAACAATGTTTGAGAAAGATAGTTGCAAGATGGTTTGAGGAGCACTGGTATTGATGCGAGGAGTTTAGATTGGAACTATGTACAAGCTTCTGGGTAGCACTGTTATTGATGGGTGCAATAGTTCTGTGGTTCTTGAAAGTGGAGCAGAAAACCTTGTGGTCTCTGGAGAAAAGACCATGTTATGGCATCAAAGGCTTGCACATAATAGAGAGAAGGGCCTTTAAATACTTCATGGTAATGGTATGATAGATGGAATGTCTAATTACTCTCTGAATTTCGATTTTTGTGAACATTGTGTATATGGGAAGCAGAACTAGGTGAGTTTCCACTCTGGTGCTAAGAGGGCGAAAGGGATATTAGAGCTTGTGCACAGTGATGTGTTTGGACCTGTGTCAGTTCCATCACTGGGTAAGTCTGTGTACTATGTATCATTCATAGATGACTTCTCAATGAATACATGGATATATTTCCTTAACAATAAATCTAAAGTCTTTGACAGGTTTAAAGAATTTAAGGCTCTGGTGGAAACCAGACAAAGAAGAAGATAAAGGTGCTGAGGACAAATAATGGTGGAGAGTTATGCAAGAAGGAATTTGAAGAGTTCTATAAGAAGTGTGGTATAACACGACATAATACTACTCCATACACACCTCAGCAAAATGGAGTTACAGAAAGAATGAACAGGACATTGATGGAAAAGGCAAGAAACATGTTCAGTGATGTCGAGTTAGGATAGGAATCATGGGCAGAGGTGGTGGAGACTGCATGTTACCTAGTTAATAGATCACCTTCATCAGCGTTGGAGGATAAGTCTCCACAATAGTTATGAACTAGTAAGAAACCCTCTCCTTCACATCTGAGGGTATTTGGTTGTGATGCATATGTACATGTTCCAAAGGAGAAAAGAACCAAGCTGGATAGTAAATCTGAAAGGTGCATCTTTATAGGGTATAAGGATGGTTTAAAAGGTTATAATATTTGGAAACTAGAAACAAAGAAGGTTGTGTACAACCAAGATGTGGTGTTTAGAGAGGTGAAATATGTTAATAACACGAAGTCCTAGCAAAGGAACCTGAGAAAATAGAGTTTGAGCTAAAGGAAGAAGAATCAAACTCTACATTAGAAGAGGAATGAGAAGATGAAGAGCCACAAACTCCAGTTGTGAGAAGATTAGTTCAAGAAAGAAGGCAACCTTAAAGGTATATTCCATCTGCTTTTTGTTCAAATTTTGCTTTATCTATTACTGATGATGTGTTATGAAACCAACTCAAGAAAAGATAGAAAAGATGGATCAACGACTTAGAATTCAGCCTCTTCGAGGGGGCAACCTCCTTTACATTACATAAATGAACAATTCTTGGATGATACAAATGAAAAGACCTCCTTTCTATATATAGGAGTCTAAGGGGTCATAACATAATCAGAGCCGACATAACAATAATAATGTAAGGGCACAATAATAACAATAGTGGGCTTCTATGGGGCACAATAGTAACAATATGGGCACTACATGGGTACATCAATATAATAAGTGGGTTGTACAAATAACAATAAGGGGTTACACTAGTAGTATAGGGGCCTAACATGCCCCTCTCCTTCAAAAAGCGTTGTCCTCAATGCTTGAGTAGTTCTTGATGCTTCTGTATAAAATTATTGTCCTCCCATGTGAAATCTTCAGCGGGTAAGTTCTTCCACTTGATGAGATACTCTGAAATTGATCGATTTTGTAGCTGTCGAGTTCTTGTTTCTGTGACTGCTCGAGGTTCCAATATGATTTTTCCTTCCTCTTCAATTTCTAGCAATATTATTTGAATTGGATCTTTTGCAACTTTTGAATAAGTGGCCATACTTCTTCATCCTTCTTCCATTCATCCCTTGCTTCATTTATCCAATCTGGTTGGATAATAGAAATAGCATAAAACAATGCTTCCACATCCTCATCTTTGAAGAGTCTTCCCATTCGGCAGGGTCGCCATTTTTTAAGTGCATGTAGTATTTCCAACATTTCCTTCTCATAAAAAGCTTTCTTGAGATGTAGCAATAAAAATACCCAATCACCTACATCAAAACATTTTTCACTACAATGTTGATCTACGTGTTGTTTCCTTTGATTTTGCATCGAAGTGGCGTTATCCTTTGAAAGTTGGAGAACTTGTTGTTGATGCTCGATGTGATCTTTCACTGCTTGAACATTTTTCTTCTTGATATGTCCTTCTATCTCTAGAGTTTGAGGAGTGGTAATTTCTTCCAATCCTTTACAAGATATGGTCAGATTCATTTCTTGATGCTCGATGTGATCTTTCACTTCTTGAACATTTTTCTTCTTGATATGTCCTTCTATCTTGATAGTTTGAGGAGTGGTAATTTCGACCAATGAATTACAAGATATGGTTGGATTCATTTTTTCTTTCTCGATGTGATATTTCACTTCTTGCACCTTTTTCTTCTTGATATGTCCTTCTATCTTAAGAGTTTGAGAAGTGGTAATTCTTACCAATGCTTTACAAGATATCGTCTGATTCATTTCTTCTTTCTCTGGGATGGGGTCTTGGCGCATATCTTCTTCTTTTGATGTTTCTTGATCCTTTTCTTCCTCCTCTTCATATTCTATGTAAAATAATTTCTTCTCAGCACACTTATGACCTTTAATGCATTTGCTATCACAATTGTAACAAAGCCCTTTTTCTCTTTTTTCTTCCAATTGTTGTGGTGTAACCCTTGTAGATTGTGGAAGGCTAGGAGAAACAACACTTCCATCTTTATAGTTGTGATGGGTATGCTTCCTGGTTTCCATAATTTTTCTTTCCACTATGTCACAAAGCCCTTTTACTCTTTCCAATTGTTGTGGTGTTGCTGTTTGTATCCTCATAATGTGCTATCATTTCCTCCGTGAAAATTAACCACGTAACAAGTTTTTTACGAGAACAAAGCCCCTCATACCATAAAAATTGGTCCGGTTCTAAATATGAAGATGCAATACATACCTTTTGTAACAGTTTCACCTCATGTAGATCGAAATATTTCTCCATCTATAGTATCCAATTTACCGGATCCTTGCCATCAAACTTCCTCATCTCGCTTTTTCTTGATTTTAGGAGCTCGATCTTGAAACGACTGTAACTCTGTACTTTCAGATTTTTAAGTTATGAAATTGTGGCCTGTAGTAGCCCTCTGTGTCCTCTTTCTAATGCCACAGGTCTGACCCAATTTGGATTCTCCAAGGAAGAGTTATGTGAAATCTCCCACAGTGACTTGATTATAGACTAGTTCAGTAGAGCGAACTTGTACGACGTGCCACGAGTCACTGTTTCGACCTTTGGATCTGAAAAATGCATACAAGAAACTATAGTCTATCCTCTTTCTGTACCTTTTTACGAAATTTCAATCCGATCCCCAGAGAGAAAGTTATGACGATTTTCCCCAGGTCACTTGTTTTGAATGTAATTCAGGAGTCTGCAAAAAGACCAACTTCCTCAGATCATATCTCTGCAAAAATCGCGCGAAAAGCTCTGAAATTTGGACCCAAGGTTCAGCGCGATTTCTTCTCAATTGGGTTTTTTTTGTGACTTCTGAAACACCACAGAAAAAAGTTATAGCGAAAATGCCACGATGACCTGTTTGGAGCAACGAAACCCTGGAATCCAAAGCTCTGATACCAAATGTTATGAAACCAGATCAAGAAAAGATAGAAAAGATAGATCAACGCTTTAGAATTCAGCCTCTTCGAGGGAGCAACCTCCCTTACATTACATAAATGAACAATTCTTGGATGATACAAATGAAAAGATCTCCTTTCTATATATAGGAGTCTAAGGGGTCATAACATAATTAGAGCCGACATAACAATAATAATGTAAGGGCACAATAATAACAATAGTGGGCTTCTATGGGGCACAATAGTAACAATATGGGCACTACATGGGTACATCAATATAATAAGTGGGTTGTACTAATAATAATAAGGGGTTACACTAGTAGTATAGGGGCCTAACATGATGATCCCAGAACTGTCAGGGAGGCAGTAGATTCAGAGGATGGCAAACTTTCGAAAGAGGCCATGGTTGATGAAATTGCATCTTTGCACAAAAATGAGGCTTGGGATTTGGTGGAGATGTTGGCTAGAAGGAAACCCATTGGCAGCAAATGGGTGTTTAAGAAGAAGATGAATGCAAAAGGCAAGGTGGAGAAATACAAAGCTCGGTTGGTAGCAAAAGGTTATTCCCAGGTGTCACGAATTGATTTTGGTTATATTTTTTCTCTCATTGCCAAGGGAGCTTCTATTATATTACTTTTATTTGTTGTTGTTGCTTTTGATTTTGAGGTAGAACAAATGGATGTGAAGCAATCATTTCTTCACGGGGATTTGGAAGAAGAGATCTATGTGAAGCAACCGGAAGAATTTATGGCAAAGGGTAAGAAAGAACTAGCATGCAGGCTAAAAAAGTCTCTGTATGGGTTAAATCAGTCACCAAGAATGTGGTATTATAAATTTGATACATTTATATGGGGAGTTGGCTTCACCAAAAGCCAAGAGGACCACTGTGTGTATTTTAAATTAATTAGTGACCGTGTTATTTATCTGGTCTTGTATGTGGATGATATATTGTTGATTGGAAATGACAAAGAAATTATCCAATAGTTGAAGACCCAATTGTTCTCCAAATTTGACATGAAGGATCTCAGTGTTGCAAACTATATTTTGGGCATGGAAATTAAATGAGATTGGGCAAAGAGAAAGTTCTGGTTAAACCAGAGGAAGTATGGTGAGGCAATATTGCAGAGGTTTAATATGCAAGATAGTAAACCGGTGAAGGTTCCTATTCCTATACGTGTAAAGTTATCTGTCTCAAGACACAAGGAGGAAGAGGGCATGTACCGTGTTCCATATGCAAGTGCAGTTGGTAGCCTGATGTGTGTAATGGTTTGTACTAGACCAGACATTGCACATGCAATGAGATTATTGAGCAGGTTTATGTGAAAACCAATGAAGGAGAATTGGACAATAGTGAAGCAGGTTTTTAGGTATTTGTGTGGCACTAGTGATTATGGCCCGTGCTCGAAGGAAGACCAGGATTGGACAGAGTTTTGGACATCTGTGGCTTTGTTGATGCAGATTGGGCTGGAGATCTGGATAAGAGAATATCTACAAGTGGGTATGTGTTTTACCTATTTGGAGGTGCAGTGAGTTGGATGAGTACGAGACAGCCTGTAGTGGCACTTTCGACTACAGAGGCATAATACATGACAACCACTCATGTAATCAAGGAAGCAGTTTGGTTGTAGAGATTTTGTTCAAGTATGGGGTTAGTACAGTGAGTTATAAGGATAGACTGTGATAGCCAAAGTGCAATTTTATTGGAAAATAACCATGCTTATCATTCAAAGATAAAGTACATTGATGTTTAGTATCACTTTGTGAGGGATATGGTTGAGGAAAAAACTGTGTTGCTAGTAAAGGTGGACACTTTAAAGAATATTGTAGATGCATTGACAAACTCTTTGAGCATTGAGAAGTTTTCTTGGTGTAGAGGAACAATGGGCATTTTAGGGCTAGACCAATGACTAAGCTCTCATGTGACCCCTTGTGTGGAAAAGAAAACAACAAGTGGGATAATGTTGGGTGTGTGTTATATTCGTTGTGCAACGGGGGGTTAGCAGGGGGTGGTAAGGGAAAAAAAATTTGGACCCTATATTAGGTGGGTGAACCTACCTATGGTTTTGTTCATGGATTTCACACATGGTTTTGGGCATGATGGTTTTCTGTCCATGGTATTTTATAGATTTGGTCAAGGGAGCTACAATTATGTTATAATCTAGGGTTAATGGATTGGGGTGTATGGATGCTTTGACATGTATATATATGTATTGTAACATTGAAAGGAATATAATGAAAAACCAATCTGTTAGTACCGATTTTGGGATACAGGGGAAAATCTCAGTGTATATCTATTTTATGTTTTATGCTCTCGCCATTGTTTATTTTCTATTTTTAGAATTCATATACAAGTAATTTATGTACAGGGTTAAAACCTATAATAACATTTTGGCATTGTTGTCGGGGAACAAAAGATACATTCTCCCTTAACGATTTGATTGTTTAAATGAGATCTTTGAGAGCAAACAAGGATTTGAATGTCAGTTTTTGGCCGCAAGATTTTTCTTTGGCAACTCCAATGTTGAGATTTAAGGCGATTCCACTTGGGAAGTTCTAGCTCATAAGGGAGTCTACACATGGAGGAACCCAAATCTTAATCCACTAGATATTTAATCAAGTTCGGAGAAGTTGTTCAAAAAAACGAGATTTGCAGAAGAATCATGTACCATTCCTCTAGGAAGGTCATGTTCTTTATGTAAAAAAATCGAGTCCATAGATGATATACAATTTGATATTAAGTTTGAGCAAACTTTGTTTAGGTCCAAGTCAAAAACTAATCTCTCAGATATTGTATTTGACGAGACAAAATTTAAGACCTTTATTCCTAGTTTTGCCTATCAAGGATTGAATTTATTACCACAAGACCAAGAGATTTGGCTTCAGTTTGAAAAATTGGAACATTTAGTTCATGAGCTTTAGATAACTGCATCTAAGTCTGGTACTTTCCCATTTTCTATTCCACTTGTTTCTACCCTAGTTGTCTTTGATGGAACTCATATCCCTCCATTTTTTGTTCCACTTTTTTCTGCCTCATTTGTCTCTATTGGATCTCATATTCCTGCTTCATCGGTTGTCTCAACAATAGTTTCATTTCCTTTGTCATCTCCTTTTCAAATTCCTATTGTTGTATCTTTTTCAACCGCATCTCATACAATCATGGATGCTAGATATGCCCCTCTCAATATCCCATCCCCACTATATGATATTCCTCTAAATTATTTTCAATGTATACTTAGTTTGATGGGCTAGGACCCATTACAACTCAACAACACTTCGATAAATTTAATGACTTCATAGATTTGGAAGAGGTAAATCATGAAGATGTTAAATTGAGGCTTTTTGCACAAAGTTTCTCAGGAGAAGTCAACAAATGGTTCAAAGGACTGCCAATAGGAAGCATTCCAAACTTTCAACATTTTGAGTAGCTTTTCCTTACAAGATGGGAGGTGAAAAAAAACCCTTTACAAATATTGGATGAATTTGAAAATTTGAATAGAAGTCTAGGGAAAACAGTGTAGGAATTTTCTGCTAGGTTTAACAGAGTTTATAATTCTATTCCAGCTGAGATCAAGCCACCTTTGGGACTAGCTCTTCTTCATTATCTAGATGCATTCGATGCAGAATTTGCTTTTCAATTAAGAGAAAGAAACCCTGCTACACTGGAAGCCATGCAAAATAATGCCATAGGAGTGGAAACTAATTTGTTGGCCAAAAAGGCAAAAATGAGGATCGAGAGGAAAGTACTAATTAAATATGAACCTTCTTCTCATCAGATGTAAAGTTTGATGTTATGTTGAAGACAATGGAGAAATTAATGGATAATTTGACTCCTCCTAGGGCCAAGCCTCAACCTCAAGTACGAAACTCTAATTTTAGGAGACCTCAAGGTCCTCAAAATTGCTAAAGAGACCAGAAAGGTCCTGAAGATTAGTAGACCGTAAGACCTCCTTTCCCTAAGAGTTTTGTCGATGAAGAGCCAATCGAGGAAGAAGATCAACAAATTAATTGTTTTGATGATGAAGAAACTCAAGTGTTTTTAACTAAAGAATAACTTGATAAATCTATTGGGTCTTTGAAAGAAAAGGATAACACTCAAATGATGTTTGATTCAAAAATCTATCAGGAGGGTTACACTAATGTAGTGGTTGATTGTCAGAGACGAAACAATTTCATGGGCCGAAATGTTCCAATTAAAACTCCACCACCAAAACCTGCAGCAGGACAACAATAAGCCGAGCCAAAAAGGGACATACTTAAGAAGGTTGATGACCCGAAAAAGGATGCTCAAAAAAAGGTTGATGATGTCAAGAAGGATGTGAAAGAGATGGAGAAGGCTTAGGTATCATTCAATTTGGAAAATGAAATTGGTAAAATAAAAATTCCTATTCCTTTTTCTAAATTGTTGAAGAATGAGAAATATAGGAAACAAATTATTACAATGGTAAAGGGTTCAGAGACTGATCAGATAAATATTAATGCACAAGATTCTCTCAATATAAATGATGATGCTCTTGAGTTTGTATTTGGTCCTCATGTAACTAGTGTGAATGATGATGTCCCTCCTTTTTATGTTAGTCTAAATATACATGACATGGTCATACATAATGCCATGCTAGACTCTGGAGCATCACACAACTTGATGCTTAAGTCAATTACATATAATTTGGGACTTGAGGTTTCTAGGCCCTACAAAGATTTGTTTTTCTTTGATTCAAGAAAGGTCAAGTGCTTGGGATTAGACAAATATGTTTTGGTGAATCTGACACAAGTTCATGTAAAAGGTATCATTATGGAAGTCGTAGTCGTAGATATCCAACCCAAGTTTGGCATGTTGCTTTCGTGGTCTTGGTCAACAAGGTTATGAGGCACCTTGTAGATGGATATGTCTTATGCATCCATCCCAGTGTTTGGAGAACTCATGAAACTTTACAGGGAAGTCCAGATGAAGTATGTTGTGAGTAACAAGGTTGAACCAGAAAATCATTCTCTTTATGCGATTGACATGAATCTTGGTTCTCAAATTTTCTATAATGATTTGTGCTTTGAAGAGGATAAACAGCAACAAATTGAAGGTGAAGTGTAGGAGGAAAAATCCCAGACAACCGAAGATGATGGGACATGGAACATGCATTTTGACAGTTCTACTAGCAAAGATGGTTCGGGGGAAGGTATTTGGATAATTCCTCCACATCTTACTAGTTAGTTACACTCCTTCAAACTGTACTTTGAATGCACCAACAACATTGCAGAGTATGAGGCTCTAATCATTGGATTAAATCTGTTGAGAGAACAAAAGGAAAAAAGGATTAGTGTTTTCAGAGACTTAAAGTTGGTTGTCAAGCAGGTCCTAGGCACATATCAAACTAAACATCCGAGGACGAGGGCTTATCGAAATGAGGTATGGGATATGTTTGACAATTTATTTTTAGAACATAAAATTTCTGTTGTTTCTAGAGAAGAAAATGCTATATCATATTTCCTAGCTACTGTTGCTAGTGGTTTTAAAATTACCATTCATTCAAATAGAAAATATGAGATTAATGTAAATCATAGGCCCTCTATCCCAGACAACATCAAGCGTTGGAGGGTTTTTTAGGATGACCAAAAAATTCATAGATTCTTAGAGTTGACCGATTAATTTGCAAATACCCCTGTTGATCAGAATGAAGATGAGGAACCATATTTGAATGCATAATCAATTTTTTTTTTTATGAATGTTGTAGATGGACAAGAAATTATTCAGCTAAGAAATAATTTTATTCCCAGAGACTTGATCCCTCTAGAAAGGCTATTTGATAACAATGATGTTGTTGTAAAACCCAAGATTCACCCAAGTGATAATGAGTTGGAGGATTACAATTTGGGAACAAAAGAAGACCTAAGGTAGTTAAGGTTTCCAATTCTTTAAAAACATAGCAGAAGTAGTAGTATGCAAAATTGTTGAAAGAGTTTTCAGATGTGTTTGCTTGGAGGTATGAATATTTAAAGGTTTATGAGAAGAACATCATTCAACATACTTTTCCACTCAGGGAGAACGAGAAGCCTTTAAAACAAAAGCTTAGAAGGATCAATCCAAACCTGTTGCCATTAATAGAAAAGGAAGTTAAGAGATTACTTGCTGCCAATATCATTGTACCATTAAGATTTTCTAAAACATGCATTCACATTTGTTAAGACTTCAGAGTATATATTGTTAGGTAAACTTCACTCAAGATAGAGTCAAAGTTGACCAGGTTAAACAGTGATGGTTTTGGGGCACATGGTATTGTGCACCCATAGTATTCTGCTTGTGGCATTATATGTAATGGAGCTTATAAAAGGCTGGAAGGACTTCAATGTAATGCAAGACCTGGAGGTGAGCGGTGAAGGCTCACTTGGTCGGATTGGCCAGGGTTTTGGCCAATGCTAATAAGATCTTGTCAGGTTGGGTTTTTCCCCGGATTTGGGGTTTTCCCGGATAAACATTTGTGTTTATGTGTTTATGGTTGTTGCTGGCTATTTTTACATTTATTCCTCTCAGTAATTATTTATGTTATGCAGTAAATTTCTTAACAACTGGTATCAGAGCCAGATATTGACTTCAAAGGGATTCTTTGATGCCAGGGGTTTATAGTGCCTGATGAGATCAATGCAACCTTTATTTTACAAATCTGGGTCTGAAAATAATGGTGGAACAATCTTACACAGAAGAACCTCAAAGAGAATGTGTGGAAGATAGTGCCGGCCAGGGATTGCCGGTGTTGGAATCTACGAGGGCTCCCAATTGGATCGGTTTGATAGAAGTTTTTGAGCACATCAAATTGAGAGAGGATGGATCCGAATAACAGTAGCAATAAACAAAAAAAAAGTTAATGAAGTCAAAATTATTGCAGTAAATGGGCATACTATTGTAGGACCTCGTAAGGCATGTGTACCCCTCGGTGATCACCGGTAAAGTCTAGGCTAGACCTAGGTGATAGGGGGGATGTCGGATTAACAATACCCTGGGTAAAAACTCTGAGGGGGGTAAGAGCTAGAGTGAGCGGGATTGTCTCACTTAGCAGGTTTGGCTGGAGTTAGTCAAGGAACCCCAAGTCAAGTTTAAAGGGGGAATTGTTAGGTAAACTTGACTCAAGATAGAGTCAAAGTTGACCAGGTTAAACAGTGATGGTTTTGGGGCACATGGTATTGTGCACCCATAGTATTCTGCCTGTGGTATTATATGTAATGGAGCTTATAAAAGGCTGGAAGGACTTCATTGTAATGCAAGACCTGGAGGTGAGCGGTGAAGGCTCACTTGGTCGGATTGGCCAGGGTTTTGGCCAATGCTAATTAGATCTTATCAGGTTGGGTTTTCCCCGGATTTGGGGTTTTCCTGGATAAACATTTGTGTTTATGTGTTTATGGTTGTTGCTGGCTATTTTTATATTTATTCCTCTCAGTAATTATTTATGTTATGCAGTAAATTTCTTAACATATATTCTGTATTCTCATGTTAAATATTGTCCCTAATAATGTAGTTAAAGGTATTTTAAGTCAGCCTAATAGTGATGGAAAAAGAGGTAAGTGAATCACCAAGTTGCTGGAATATGACTTAGAAACCAAACTAACAAACCTAATTAAAGGCTAGGGCTTAGCAAAGTTGATGACAGAGACAAACGTTGATTCCTTTGGTGTGGATTTCTTATCTATATGTTTGAATGATACATATGACGGGATGAGTTTAAAGGTGTACGATGAACTAAAACAATGTCCATGGTACAATGATATAATATACATTATGTAGAATTTGGAAGCTCCACTAGGGGCAACTAAAACCTGAGTAAGATCCCTGAAAATGAAAGCAATTAAATACTATTGTCTTGATGAATATTTGTACTGGAAGGATATATCTAGAATTCTCCTGATTTTTTTAATTGAAACTGAAGCAAAGAAGGTTGTAAAGGAATTCCATAAGGGTGTTTGTGGAGGACACCACTATTGGAAGGCTACAACAAATAAGATCCCCCAGGCATGTTTTTATTAGCCAACTTTATTTTTAGATGTTCATAAGGAAGTAAAAACTTGTTTCAAATGTCAAATCTTTGAAGGAAAGGTAAGTTATTTTCATTGTTGCTCAAGCCCATCTCAGTGGAAATCCCCTTTTAGCAATAGGGATTGGACTTCATTGGAGAATTTCACCCAACTTCTTCAGGTTAACATAAGTGTATTTTGATTGCTACATATTACTTCACAAAGTGGATTGAGGTAATTCCAACCAGAAAAGCTACAAATAGTGTAGTAATTCAGTTTTTAGAAGACATTTTCTCTAGATTTGGCTGCCCAAGAAAGATTATCACACACAATGCTCAAGCCTTCAAATCCCATAAGATGATCAAGTTCTGTGAGGAATATAATGTCAAATTGGGCCATTTCACAACCTATTATCCCTAGGGAAATGGCTTGGCGGAGTCATCTAACAAAATCATAATCAGAATTATTAAGAAGTTTTTGGAGAATAACAAAAAGCCTGACATACTAAGTTGAAATTTGTTTTATGGGCAGACAAAATTAGTACCAAAAGATCAATCAACACTTCACCATTTCAAATAGTTTATGATACTAAGGCATTTTTTCCAGTTTATTTGAGTATACCGATAATGAGGCTTTTTTAGGAGAATGATGCAGAACCTAATGAATTTCAAAGAATAATCAATAAAATTATTGAAGTTGAGGAATTGAGAGAAGAAGTTTATAATCAATCAAATTTGTTTCAGGAAAAATTAAAGGTGTTTGATAAAAAGGTGAAAACAAATAATTTCAAAATTTAGGATATGGTATTGAAATGGGATGCTAGGATTGAAGATAAAGGGAAGCATGTGAAATTTTATCATATTTGGAAAGGCCCCTATAAAATAGTTGCATTTCGTGGTAGAATGCATTCATTTTGGAAGATTTAGAGGGTGAACTCATCAGTGGAGGCCTAGTAAATGGGCGTTTTCTGAAACCTTACTTGTCTTGAAAGGGTAATGTTCATTTTCCATTTGTACATATTCATTTTATTTTCAAAACAGTTGCAGGTGTGGACAATACTTGAAAGGATTTGAAGCCCAAAGTGAAGGCCCTAAGATCCTGACAAGTGTTTGTCAAAGTTTGATTTGAAGTTTCAGTATAGTATTGGCATAGAATAAAGAGTTGGCCCAATGGACCGGGCACTAGAGTTGTGATTTCTTTGTTGCCTCGCAGGGAGGCAAATATCCCCACTGGAGCTTGTTGTTATTTCAGTTTTTCTTCATGGTTTTAAGTTCAGCAGTGTGATTTTTTATTATTCGAAAAATTTTAAGGCGTTGACAGTGGGATTGTCAACGAAAATTGTAAAATGTTGAATAAAGGCGCTGACAGATGGATTATCAACACTTATTGTAAATTTGTTTTAATAGAAGAGACGACAATTGGAGTATTAATGCCATTTTTAAAATTTTTTAAAAATAAAACGTTGATAGCTGGAGTATCAATGCTAAATGTAAAATTTATTTTTTTATGTCAAAAGCTAAGCACTAATAGACTACACTTCAACAAATGAGTGGGCACTTGATCAAGTGAGTGCTGACTAAGCAGATGGCGATATGCCATTTCATTATTTCACATGGTATCACCAGAGGGTAATTATCATGGTATACGAGTAGTAAATAATCATTTTTATGTGTGTTTGATTAACTATCACATTTTAATCTCAAGTGTTTTGGATGGAGGAAGTAATTTTATTATGTAGGGGTAATTGATTGAATTGTCTTATCTGTCGAAGTGAATAATTTGTTATCCCACATTTTGTGATCAAATCTCCCTCCTGTCTTTGTTGGCTATGTTATGAATGGTGGAAGTTATGGGGAAGAGCGAAAAGTTGCACAGAGGGGAACCCAAAGGACCCGACCTTCTCGATGCATATCCAGAGGTTCGAGAGAATTTTCGAGAGGTTGGATGGGATAATTTTTTCTTTTGGTGTACAAGTTACCATGACAGGGTTGTCAAGGATTTTATTGAAGTATTTGACGGCCACGGGGTTACTGTTCGAGGTGTTTCTTTCCCTGTCACAGAGGAGGTGGTTTCTGAGGCTACATGCCTCCTTGTGGATGGAGAACGGTGGTTTAAAAGCCACATGTGTCACTTTTACCAAAGGATGAATATAAGGACATGCCCTGACATTCAGAGATATTGAGAGCTTGGTTGAAGGATGAATGACACTTTCTTCTAAGGGTTACATAGTCGTATTTCACTTGTGAGGGACGCTTCAATAGAGTCAATCTATATCATTTTCACTTCCTCGCTCACATTGCAGGACAGGTCAGGATGAATGCCCCTTTATTTTTGTTGATGAGTCTTAAGCAAATGTCTACAAGAGTCAGGGAAAAACCAGATGTTTCATCCCATTTTATTTATCACAAAGGCTTGATTAAATTGTTAATTGAAAATCATTTAAGAAAAATCAATAGAACATGGGAGCACTTTCTCTTTTGGGGGTTTTGTAGAGCTTGTCTCACCAAAATCTAAAGCCACTAACAGAAATAAAAGGAACAAGAAAACTATTGAACAACCCCAAACCCTAGAGCAAGGGACTTCATCTATCCAAACCAGAAGCCAGAAGAGAAATATGATGACTAAACCTCCCCCTCCTCTAGTTCTTGAATTGGAAAGGGTTTATATGAGAAGAAGTGGGAGACTTAGATAAAAGAAGAACTTGTCCCCTCCTCTTATGCCCTCTCCTACAAAGGCTGAAGCCACTAAAACAAGAGAAAATAGAGGTTGAAACTGCTAAACCTGAGACAAAGAAATTAGAAACTGATAGGGAGCCTACTTTAGCTAAGATTTTTGGAGGAAGAAGGCCACATACTAAGCCATTGAACAAACTAAGGCTAAAGTTTAAGCTTAAACAAAACCCTAAGTTGGCAGAGCAGGTCATTGAGGTAGATGATACACCTAAAAAAGATTTGATCATAAACAAAGAAAAACATGCAAGTTCTAAGAGGCCTAGGGGCAAGACAAGAAACTTGCTGCAGAGGCTAAGAAAAACAGAAAAAGGAGACAAAGTAATGTTGATATCTTGTTAGAGGTAGCTACCAGACTCAACTAAAACATCTTCAAAGCAAAGTTTTGTTTTGCCATCATTTTTTCTGCTTCAATTTTGATGAGTGCTGATAGTTAAATTGTCAGCGTGATTTTGCCTCGATTTTTATGAAGCGCTGACAGTTGGTCAGTCAACAATCCCAGTATTTCTCCTGATTTGAAGAGGTGCGAGTGAATCTGTTAGTGCTAGGGGGGAATGTTATTTTTGGAGGCAATGAAGAACAATGTGGAGTAGATGTAGCCACAAACGAAGGGTTTGAGTACCAAATTCCCTTTTTTGTGGAGCAAGGCCATATTTTGAGGAAAAGATTACCAAATTAAGCATGATGATGTGACAGGGATTTCAGAAAATATGGGCAAGATATCATTCATTGGTTTGACCCTTATTTTCAGTCATGTCTCCAGCAACAACATGATATTTAGATACATAATGTTTTTGTTTTTGTTTTATAATGGAATAATGTAAGATATTTGGTTTTTAGATATTTGCTCATCTATTTCAAGACTTTGTAATTAAAGTTTTTGCTAAAAACTTCGATATAGTTTTGTAAGTACTCTATAAAGACTATGATCTTGTAAGAAGAAAGGGTTGAGAAATTTTTGAAGAAGAAATATTGTTTGTCTAGCTCTGATATCAATATATTGCTATATGTGGTGTTACATACACAATTTGTAGATATTCATGTTTGTATAACTTCTTGTCTATCTTTCCTCGTGTTTTTTTTTCAATTTCTCCTTATACTACATCTCTGGATGATTAAGTCTTTAATATTTTGGATAAAGCGTTATGAAATAGAATTATTTATGTATGCTCTGATTCAAGTTATATGAATATTTTCTATGTTTTCTACTTAAATATTTAGAATATAATTATTGTTGCTCTTAGGTGATATTTATTTTATGTATTCTATCTCCACATCTTGATGGTTATCTTTCTAAGAAGTTGTGTCTTATCTTGCCTCTGTTAAGAATCGTTTATGTATCCTGTGGTTAGCAACCTTTTTCACCAGAATCCATGCCCAATGGTCATTTTTCTCTTCTTTCCAAACCAATCTCATCCTATAAGTAAATTTGGCCAATGAGCTTATAAACCTACTGCTAAAAGTGACAGTGAGAGGTAGAGTTTTAAGGAGAGATCCCTCTCTAGATTGAAGGGGCATATTTCATTCCAAAGTGGTTAGAGGTTACCTTAGTTTTCTCCCTCTACATCCGGGGTTTTTTCTAAGTGACAACATGTATATTGTTTGGTCATGTTAGATATGCTCATCTAATGTGCTTGCAGATAGATGTGTATGTGATAGCAATTATTTGACATGAGCTATATATTAATTTGAGGATGTGTGTGGTGATGATGTTAGATTACAATGCTTGTGTTTTGTTAGATGTGATCACGATAATGATGCATTGTTATATTTTAGGTTTGTGTGCTAGCTAATAACGTTTATGTGTTAGAGGTGTATATATTTACATGATGGTGGTGAATTTGAATGTGTATCTTAGATGATGTTCATGTTTGTTAGATGGTTATTATCATGATGTTTATTTTTATGAAATAATATTTACTATAGATTATGTATTGGTTAACTTATATCAAAAATTTATATATGAAATTGCATGCAAAGTGACTTACTTTAAAAAAAATGCAAAGATATTTTTATAAATTACAAAGTTTAGTATGGTTGAAACTATGATTGTAAATTACGATAAATATTTTTCTATTGTTTAGATAGTTCATTCATATTCATTCTAACCTAACTAGTAAAATATTTCAATACTCACAAGGAAAAAATAATTAAAGGTAAAATAATTTAGTTAATTGTTAATAAGACGAAAATGTATAACTCATTCAATTTTTAATATAAATACTGATAATAATAAATTATTAAAAAATACAATTTAACTAATAAAAAATTACACTATTGTCGATCTATATATACAGATAGAAAACCAATACTATAAATCCATTTTAATGATGGTTTATCAATCACTAAAAGAGATTAAATTTTTTGACATGTGCATGTTTTTTCAAGTTTTACATTCTAAGAAGAGTTTTTCATTTAATGAGTTTTGATCCCTCTCGGCTCTTGGTAGATCCACTGTTAAGATGGATCTATATTGGTTTATAAAATTCAATCTATTGTTAAATTTAAAAACTTTTATAATTAATTTATATTTAATATAGCTTAAAAATTTATATTTTAATAAAATTTAATTTATCACTAAAGTTATGAGATTTTCAACCAATTTAAATTTAATATTTATAGCAACTCTTACCAATTTAAATTAGAAATTTCTCTCTAAAGATGAGGATCAAGAAATATAAAATAAGGCTTGTAAAGTTTCTTGTGGTTGGGGAACAATGTAAATTAAGTCTTGTAAAGTTACTTGTGGTTGGGGATTTGCTTTATTGGAAGTTCTCCCTTAAAGAGACAAGTGAACTTTTTTCTAGTAATAAAGATATAACATTTTGGTGCTATTTTGATTCTTTATTTGCTATTGTACTGACTTAAATTTAACTTTTTAAATAATAAATATGAGTTAAATAATACAAAAATCATACTATATTAGATTTGAATTTTGACAAATAATATATTTGATTATTTCTTAATGAACAACTCGAGAAATGTTATTTTTTCCACATACTTATCACAAGATAGTCACTACAATTCATGTTTTCACGTTTCTCCTTGTTGATATTACATCACTTTCACAATGATAAAACCATGTCTACTTTAAATAATTTACTTTTAAATACATAAAAATAGATATTTAATTTACATAATCTAAATGGGAAAGAAAAATGCATCACCAAGTCTATTAGAAAGTCAAACAAGTGTTTTTTAATCACCATCACATTATTTATCATTTAATTCTTAGCCATAAAATATTTATTAATTCAAATTTTATTTATAATTATCATTGAAAAGAAAAGTCAAAATTGTTCCATTATCCATGAAGAAAAAATTAAAACTTCTCATGCATCCATTTAAAGCCCATTTGTTTCTTTTATGATCCATAAAAAAATGTAATCAACATTTTATACATGGATAAGAGTTCCTTTTAGTTTACATAATGTTGCAAGAATTGAAATTTAAATATAGTAAACATGACTTTACCTCTGATGTCAAGAATTAAATCTTATATATTAATACAAAAAAAATTCATTTTAAAGTCCTCGTAGAGTTATCACTACACTATTTATATTGATTTTGAACTAAACACGAAGAAAAAACACATGAATTGATTAACAAACCAATAAGTATCTAAATTGAGAATAAATCTTCAATGTTGTTTCTAAATTCACTATTTTATCAGTTTGCTTATATTCTTCTCATTTTCCTATTTGAGAAGGATTGCGACCTTGAATCCTTATTATCATAGATATTGTACACAATTGGAAATACTTAGTTTTAAGTGTAAAAATGTTTTCACTGCAAAAAAACATGTAAAAATGTTTGTGAATCTTACTAATTATATAAAATGCCAACAAGAGGAACAAAGAAACATTATAATTAACCAAGTAAAGAAAACAAAAGCATACAACATTAGTATAAGTGATGAAATAACACACATACATATCATTCTCCATTGTCATCACCCTGATTATGTTCCTTGCTTGGCATGATAACACTATTGTTCTAAAAAATATGTTTCTATCTAGGGTCTTGTCTTAATACAAACCACCAATCCCTATCCAACACACCTGGGTCAAAAAACACATGGTTGCAGTGTTTTGGGAAAACACAAGGCTCCCAGCTTCATGCCACATCTTTCTAGTGTTGATAGATATCAACCCACCATCACGATCTTCCTTTACATTATTCTAATCAAGGGTGTCCCACCACTTGTGCCTAAAAATAACACATTGGAATGAAGAGAAGTCCACTTGAATGTTCTCTTGTGTCTTTCCAATATAACCTAACATCCCCTGCATTAGGTTTTGATCACGATGGCTAGCACGACAAGATTGGTCAAACTCGACTTCCACTCCACAGTCTTGTGTCATGCATCCATCATTGACATCCTCCGTGCGAAAATGATGTCCATATGCCCACATAGATGGGAATAAATGCACCTATAAAAAAGTGAAAAAATCATAGTGTCATGTGTCTAATAATCTGAACATAATTAAAAATATAGAAAATATATAAATGTTACAAATCATAGGTGCAGTATGAAGTTAAAAATGTATAGAAAGAGATTATTATCGAGTTGCTTCACCCAATCCCTATGTTTAGCGCATCCTCTTCAACACGTGGGTAACGACCAGATGCACCATATTTCTCTTTGACTTGATCAACAACCCAACTATTAGGGCATGTCATTGGCATATTTTCTTTTAAATGATCAAGATAAGGTGATGTCATTGGCATATTTTCTTTTAAATGATCAAGATAAGGTATGGTTCTACCATTCAACCATTTGAATTATTTCCTGTCACTGTCCCATTTCCTCCTCTTATGCTCATACAATGCGACCCACGATTGTGTCGCTTCCATATTGTAAAGAATGAATTTGTTGATGGCTTCAATTTTTGAATTCGTTGATGAAATCAAACCAACATATATAGTACGTATGAGATCAAAATATGCATTAATATGAAGTTTAGTGTGAATAGTTACTATGTAGAAATTTGACAAATGATAAGTCACTTACTCTTTATCATGTGCCTCTTTCCATTCGTTTCAAGAAGCTCCCCTTCTCTTTTGTCTTCATCCCTTTCGTCGTCCCAAATCACCATTCCCAAATCACCGTACCTAGTGTGATGTTGATATGCTTGATGTACTCACTGGCATAATATAGACTCATACAATATATACCCCTCTGTTATATACCCCTCGAGTTTTTTCCCTTTGTCGCACAAAATCTTTCAATTTCTTCATGTACCTGTCTAAGAAGAGCATCCAATGACAAGAAACCACCCCAACTAATTCAATCTCATCTACTAGGTGAATTAGAAGATGAACTTGCAAGTCCATGAAACTCATCGGCAATTCCTTCTAAAAAATACAAACAATCTCAACTGTCTCTTGATGCCACCATGGAATGCTAGCCATATGAATCTCCTTTGATGTTATGCAACGTACAAATGCATATAATTTAGATATGAAATGTCATAGGTGTTGGGGGAATTCATGGTTCACACACTCACGCACAAGTATAGGATAATGACATTGGACAGTGAATAATACATTATACAAAAATTAATTATAAAATATCCCATTGTATAAAAATAAAAAATAAAAAATAAAAATTAAATCATGTTTTTGACATATGTACTCTTAGAAGGTTCAAATGGTCATGTGATTTCAACCCCGACAAACGGTCTTCCATAGTGAAGCAACACTGTAGTGAAGACTCGTTTAAAGAAGGCACCTTCACACTCATTATAACCTCCTTTTTCCAAATAAATATCATCTTTCTTTAAAATCCATGGGACATCACCTTCTTTAAAACACCAAGAGGGACTAGCCTCTCCTCTAGTTTCTTGTCTTGGCCAATGCTTCTTTTTAGTTTTTGAAGAAATAATATCTCTCCTAATAGTCAATGTGTTATTTTCTTTCGATGATATGTGCCTTCATAAAGAAGATGAAACATTTTTAAATATATATATGGGGTCTAGTAAGCAGGCAATCTTAAGATGCTCCTAATATTGGAGCCCATAAAGGACATATTTCCTTTTCATCCTAATAGGAAATTTCTCAACATAGGTGTCTAAGAAATGTGGATCATCAAACATAAGCTCCCCATACGAATCGAACATTTATGCAAACTCCTTCTCCTTCTCTCTCTCATATGCTCCAAGTCATTCAGATGGTGTCATTATTGCAGGCCTTTGGATTTTCTCTGCTTTACCATTGAAAGCAGATGTTGCTCTTTTGTAAGGGTGTTCTTATTGGAGGAATACCATGGAGCATTCATACACTGGCTTTCGTAGGTGGTTGGAACATCTAGTCTTTAGAGAAGGTCCACAACATTTACATCCATGATACCATTTTGTTACAAGACCTGCAAAATTGTTGTATACAAGTCAACACGTTACTGACCATGAAGATCAAAACAATTGTAGTGTTGAAAATGCAACAAGATGATGGAGCTTAGTGGAAAGGAGTCGCCTTCACTAAGTGGGCCCGCAGGCTATTTTTGGCGCAAAGTATATTTTTAGACTATATCTATTTTTAGACATATGGATCATGGTCTATGAGTTGCAGGATGCTATTTATGGATGATTGGTCATGTTGGGAAAAATAGATGGACTTCTATTTTTGGATCACAGCAGGAGCGATCAGAGTCTATTTTTAGACTACTAGTAAAAAATAGAAAAGTCAAATATTATTGTCTCATAATAATATTTAGACTATAAACTTTATCTTATCCTCTTGGAGCACTTCAGTTTGAGCTACAGATGTGGCACATGCAGCTGTCAGAAGGAAATATGCTTTCTTTGTGGGTCAGTTGAGTTGTTGCATGCAGGACTTCAATTAGAACTCAAGCAGTTGAGTTTGGTGGAGTTGATTGTGGAGTTGATGGAGTTGTGTTCAGTTTGACTTTGTTAAACTAGTTGTACTTAGTCTAACTGCAAATAGACTAATGATGAGTTGTGTGAGTTAATTATTGACTCATAATGCAACTAAAGAATACATCAGTTAACTCAGTGCATGTACAGTTCAGTGGAGACAGGTGTTAGAGGTTGAGATTGCTATCAGTTGTGACTATAGTTGTGCATGAGATCTTGCACAAGCATAGATTGAGTATGCCAATGAGTATTGCTCAGATATGCCCAGTGATATAGCCTGTGCTCACGTGATTTCAAGTGTGAGTGATTTTCCAAGGTAAATAGAACTTGGAACGAGTTTGGATTCATTCATTCTCTTGCAGTATTGTGCAATAGAGGCAGGCAAAGCAGTGGAGGAGATTTGAACCTGTGACTTGTTCGGATCTGAGTTAGTTTTGTGTGTAACAGGTGGAGATAGTACTGAGTACTTGTGAGGAGTACTGTACTATGTAATGTTACATGTTCTCAATCATTATAATATACAGATAGTGTGGGGTTTTCAGCTGTAAGCTTTCCCCGGGAGACATACTGTGTTAATGTGTGCATGCTATTGATGTTTCATTGTTTTTGATGATGCTAAATTGTTGATCAAGGTAGAGGAGCTTATGTATTGTGCATGTATTCCGCAATAGTGCATGATCAGGGTAATCTCTGTTGAATATGTGTTTATTATTCAAAATTTCTACATGTAGTGAATTAAATTAATATGCGAAACAATATAGTTACATATATAAACAAATAAATAAAAATGTAATTTACGAGAGCAAACTCCTAATCCTAGATAATCATGTATGATGTAAGCACATATACCATACAACATAAAACTCCTCTTTGTTGCGATGGGTCTTGATACATCATACACATGTATCCCTTCCCATAATTTCTTCAATTCATCTACCAATGGTTGTAAATAGACATCCATATTTTTCACTTGTCTTCGACTAGGGACTATGAGAGCCAACATAAGATGTTCATTCTTCACGAAAAACCATGGGGTGATATTGTTATTGATCACTACTATAGGCCAAACATAATAGTTGATGTTTTGGAGGGAATTTGGGTTGGCCCATCCATGGCTATAATAAGTCATAGACTTCGTAGTTCATCCCTGAATTTTTCAGGCCATCTATCCTCTATATCCTTCATGGCTATTGAATATATTTGGATTCACATAACTCCTGACTCACTTCTTTGTGAGGCATGCCATCCCTGCAACATAGCTAATTATTTGAAACGAAAGAGCCTTTGAATCCTTACAATTATAGGAATGTGCCTCAATATCTAATGAAGAGGACCGTGTGATTTAACTTTTTCTTTTAATTATGGTACATGTCATGCCAACAATTCTGACATATCTCTTTGCCAACATATTCTCCTCTATATAGAATACAATCATTAATACATGCATGATATGATATGTACTCAAAACCCAACATTTTCAATAACTACTTTGCCTCTTCACAACAACTCGACAAGACATTATCACTTGGAAGAACCTTACCTTTGAATAACCTATAGTTGGTGGGGAATTTAATGGTACAATGTTAATATTTAACGTTTGTAAAATCAACCATTTTTAATGTTGATTGCGTGACAAGATTTCTCAAAATATAAGGGATTTGATCTATCATGCAGGTGAATTACCTCAATATTGCTGAGAAACATGCAATCGACATGCAACAATTTGCTTTCAAGTTGTACAACAACATCATTGTCTCCTACTTAGTAGACTTTGACTTGCTACCAAGTCTAAAGAGAGGGGTGGTGGAAGCAGATTTCAGGCTTTTGAATCAGGTATCATTGATATGAGCATCATCCCCTAACTCATCACCCTGGAATGCATATAAAAACATTGCCTCCATGGTAGTTGTATCCCGTAAGTAATCATCCATACCAACCTCTATTTGATTGCCTCCCTTTCCAATTTGTGATGAATAACTATTATTGATGTAGTCATTCCAAATTGGTGAATCTGGACATAGTGGGAATTGAATAGGTGGTTTATTCAACCATTCTTTGTATGCTTCCTCTCCGAGTCTTGCTCTTAATGCAACCTTCTCTCGAGTTTATGTTGTAGTGGGGTGCACCAAAAGATGGTAGGTGGGTCGCTCATCATCACTAGAATCCTAATTTCAAAAAATATTGAACGTCATTAGTACAATATCAATGATATTAGTAAGCACATCAATGCAATTGGTTTGTTGAAATTACATTATACCAAACAATTATTACCATCATTGATCCAGGATTGCGGCTGAAAGATGCCATGTTCCAATTGGCAGGGTGAAGAGGCTATCCATTTTCATCTACCAATTGCTTGCCATATACTACTTCTGATAAGAGCTTCCGATGTTTTTGAAATGGAGAATTATTTTCTGCATCTAAACTCATTTCTGAATTAGGATCCTGCAAATTTGGATGCATTTTTATTCAAATTGACATGGATTAACAAAAAATCAATTACATAATCAAAATATAAATAAAATCTGAACTTACTGGAGATGGAAAGGGAGAACTCCGTGAAGGACTTTGATCAACAATATGGAATGAGCTAGAAATTGAAGAAATGGTCATTTGATATTATTGAGATTTTGTCACTGCATTTGAGAAAAATCAGATATAAAATTTTGTGTGCATATATAGAATTAATTTCGTGACCATATAACCACAATTTGAATTTCAATATAGTTTTTAAACCATTTTTCAAGAATAAGATGACTTTAAGTGGGGAATGTATATTATGAACAACCATAATTCATATGGATGTGTCCTAAAGGATAATTTGAGATTAATATGCCATTTTATGTGAAAATAAATTTCATATAGCTTTTAAACCCTACCGGTGTGCTTATTAGGACGAATCACACTGATGCGTTTAAATCATTACAGCAACAGGGCGTTCAAATAATACCCGCACCTATTTCCGACATTTCAAAAATATAAAATATGTTAGCATATCCATACTCTTGTAGAAAACCACACCGATGCGTTTAAATAAAAGCAACACTGATATGCACACGTTTGAGGGATTTTTGAAAATAAAAACGAATTCTACCATGTTGGTGCTCTTATAACAATTATAACACTGATGCATTTAAATACAAACTGCACCACTGCGTTCAAATATTAACCGCACCATTTTAGGATTTGAAAAAAGAAAATCTATCATGTCAGTGTGTTGAAAAACTTTGGTGTCCTGACAATTTTAGTGCGCTTTACTTATAAATGCATCGGTGCTCTTTACTATTGAATGCACCGATGTTCGGATTAAGTGGAAGAAAAAAAGTGAGAGTTTTTTTTTTTTTAATTGAAAAATGAGTGGCAATTGATTTTTCGAAAGCTAATTTCATAAATTCTTTTAAATAGTAAAAAATTATTCACTATTTCATTATTTTTCCCAAAATTTCAAGTAATTTTCAAGAAAGACATACCAAAAGCAATGTGCAACAACAAAATACTTTGGAGCAACATAACTATTATGAAGATCAGAAGCTGAAAGGTATAGTGATTCACTTAGAACCCTACATAGTAAAATTTTTAATTTTAATTATTTATTCTAGTAATATTTTTTTTACAGTTTTTGTTAGGGTTTAATTAACAGAGAGATCTGTTGGGTGTGGAGCCTGATTACCTTCTGTATTCAAAGGTTTCAGCTGGATGTATACCCCAGGAAGACTGTACACCCCTCCACACGATGGGAACTTGTCCCCCCTGGCTGGGGGGTCCAGGGGCTAGCGGTCCCCCGGCGGGAGTTTGAGGGCAGCGCCCCCGAAGTAAAAAATAGATGTAAAATTGCCTTGTAAAAGTCTAGTAATTTCTAGTCAATCTGGGCCGTTCATTAGGCATATGATCTGACGGTAGAAGTTATGTTTAATTTAGGGTTTTTTGCCCTAGAAGGCAACCCCTCACTATATAGGAGGGAATTGTATTGCATCTATGTATATTTGTATTCTGAGTGAGGAAGAGAGAGGAGATTGAGAGCGAAGAGGGTGTTACAGCGGATCTGTTGTAGGTTGTATCTTTTCAGTTTGTTGGATAATATAATAAAAGAAGGACTAGCTGTTTCTCCGTGGACGTAGCCCAAACTGGGTGAACCATGTATATCTGTGTCTCTCTTGTTTCATGCGTTTTTTGTGTTTATATTTCTGCGATATTTTATGTGTTCCATTGCTCTGTAATATATAATTTTCTAACAACTGGTATCAGAGCTGAAGGTCTATTTGGCTGATAAACTCGCAAGAGAGAAGCGTTCTTGGTTTGAGTGGGAGCAATGGCGGAAGATGGTAGGTTTAAGGTCGAAAAATTCAATGGCCAAAACTACCAGCTGTGGAAGATGCAGATGGAAGATTCTCTGTATCAGAGAGATCTGTACCTACCATTGAGTGGAAAGATAAAGAAGTCGACGAGTATGACAGACACAGAATGGAATATTCTGGACAGAAAGGCACTTGGAACAATACAGTTGTGCCTAGCAGCGTCAGTAGCGTTTAATATTTCAAAGGAAACGACAACACGGGGTTTAATGTCGGCATTGGCCAAACTATATGAAAAACCCTCGACCTCAAATAAGGTATTTCTTATGAAGTATTTAATATGAAGATGTCAGAAGGTGGATCTGTTGTAGACCATTTAAATGATTTTAATATAG
Source organism: Pinus tabuliformis (assembly GCA_031772625.1). Lineage (NCBI taxonomy): Eukaryota > Viridiplantae > Streptophyta > Pinopsida > Pinales > Pinaceae > Pinus > Pinus tabuliformis. The sequence goes on along the minus strand of CM062818.1, from coordinate 1,528,188,994 downwards.
TTACAAGTCAGTTAAGTTCTCTAGGGGTAAATTTTGATGATGAAGTTAGGGCTCTGTTATTTCTATGCTCATTGCCAGAAAGTTGGAATGGTTTAGTTATGGCCATTAGTAACCCTGTCTCTGGATCTTGTACTTTAAAGTTTGATGGTGTTGTTGGTGCAATCCTTAGTGAGGAAATGCGACGGAAAATCTCCAGTGAGACATCAGGTAATGCTTTGATTGCAAAGACTAGGGGAAGAAAAATGGAAAGAGGAAAGAGCCCAGGATATCGCAGTAAGCCAAGAAAAGCCAGATCCAAGTCCAGATCGGGGATAGTGTGCTGGAAATGCAGGAAGAAAGGACAACTAAAGAAAGACTATAGATCTCAAAAGGGAAAAGAAGGAGATGCACAACGAGAAACTAATCATGAAGCGAATGTAACAGGTGATGTGTTGCAAGATGCTTTGATTATTTTATTAGAAAATATTATTGATGCCTGGGTGGTAGATTCAGGGGCCTCATTCCATGCCACACCTGATAAGAAACATTTTCATGATTATGTTCAAGGAGATTTTGGACAAGTTCGATTGGGTGATGATAAACCCTGTAAAATCGTTGGAATGGGTACAGTTTTCACAAAACAACAAAATGGAAATCAGTGGCTATTGAAGGAGGTAAGGCGTTCCAGATCTAAAGAAAAATCTGATTTCAACAGGGCAGTTGGGAGGTGAAGGTTGTGTAACTACTTTCACAGATAAAAATTGGAAGGTCACTAAAGGATCCCTGGTGATAGCGAAAGGAGAAAAGGTTGGTACATTGTATTTATGCAATGGTATTTCTAACTCTGTTAATGCTTTAACCTCTATAGGAGAAGATACGACATTGTGGCATCATAGGCTCGGGCACATGAGTGAGAAGGGGATGTAGATTCTTCACTCAAGAAATTTTTTGCTAGGTTTGAAGCATGTTGATTTAAAGTTCTGTGAGAATTGTGTTTATGGAAGACATAAGAGAGTCAAATTCCTTAGAGTTGGGAAAGAAAAGAAGAGCAAAAAATTAGAGCTTGTGCATACAGATGTATGGGGACTTGCTGAGGTATCATCTCTTGGTGGCTCTTATTATTATGTTACTTTTATTGATGATGCAACCAGAAAAACCTGGATTTAATGTATTCGAAATAAATCTGATGTATTTGATACTTTCAAGAAATGGAAAGTTTTGGTTGAAAATGAGACAAGGAAAAAGTTGAAGTGTCTCAGATCAGATAATGGAGGTGAATATTTCAGGAAAGAGTTTGATAGGTATTGTTTGAAGAATGGAATTCGTAGAGAGAAGACAGTTCCAGGAACACCACAAGGAAATGGTGTGTCAGAAATAATGGACAGGACAATCATGGAGCGTGCAAGGTGCATGGGATTGCATGCAAGATTGCCTTTACAATTTTGGGTAGATGCTATAGATACTGCTGTTTATCTAATAAATAGAGGGCCTTCAAGTTCCTTGGATGGTGGTATTCCAGAGGAGGCATGGACAGGTAAAAAGGTAAACTACTCATTTTTAAAGACTTTTGGTTGTGAAGCCTTTGTCCACATTAACAAAGAAAATGGAACAAAGCTTGAGGCAAAATCAAAGAAATGTACCTTTATTAGATATGGTGTTAATGATTTTGGTTATCGCTTATATGATTATGAAAATCACAAAATCATTAGGAGCAGAGATGTAATATTCAATGAAAAGGTCTTGTATAAGAATTGGTTGCAGGAAAAGAAACAGAAAAAAAGAAAACAGAGAATACAGAGTGCTTGACGATATCACACGAAAAGTGATGGTGCTTGAAAATCGTAATGATCAATAGCCAGAACAATAACCACAATAGCAACAAGCACTTCAAACACCTGAAAGTGGTGTTAGAAGATCTACCAGGATAAGTAAACCCCCTAAACGATACTCTCCTTCATTATATTATGTATTGTTGACTGATTCTCGTGAACCAGAATGTTATGAAGAAGCGGTGCAGGTAGAAACCAGGAAGAAGTGGGAGCAAGCCATGAAAGAAGAGATGGACTCCTTAGCACATAACCAGACTTGGGACTTAGTCGGGTTGCCTGCAGGTAAAACAATATTGCAGAATAAATGGGTTTACAGGCTGAAGGAAGAAGATGGAGGAAAACAGAGGTACAAAGCTAGACTTGTGGTGAAGGGGTTTGCACAGAAGAAAGGTATTGATTTTGATGAAACGTTTTCTCCTGTTGTTAAAATAACTTCAATCAGAACTATTTTAAGTCTAGTGGCATCTGAATATTTGCATCTTGAACAATTAGATGTAAAGACATCTTTTCTCCATGGGGATTTGGAGGAAGAGATATATATGCAGCAGCCGCAAGGATATGAGGTAAAAGGGAAGGAGAAACTAGTGTGTAGGTTGAAGAAGAGCTTGTATGGCTTAAAACAGGCTCCAAGGCAGTGGTATCTAAAATTTGATAGGTTTATGTCTGAACAAGGTTATACTAGTGTTTGGTCAATTTAGAGTGTCCTAAATTGCTATATTAATTGTCAATCTGGGAGTCGTAAACTGTTGAAGTGTGGCGCACTATATGTGCAAGATAACCTATTTTTTACTTTTTGTTGTTTTTGATTTTGTTTTGTTTTTGTTTTGGAGGTTTTTATCTTCGTTTATCTCATAATGTGAAATGGAAATTCTATCCCTGAGTTTTAAGATTACTCTAAAAGACATGGATATAAATTTTCAAGGCAATTATGTCCTTTATAATGATTTCTAAAACTTCAAACTTCAGAGGGTCTTAGAACATACTAATGATGAAATTAATTCCTAGAAGAAAATGAAAATGTGCCACTATTCTAATCAAACAAACAGTTAACTATTGATCATGAAACCATTATCCCTGCTGCTGTCTAAATACAAAAGAAATGAATTAAGCTACTGCACTCAAAGAAATCCAAAAATTGCAAGTAAAGTAAAACTAAAATCAAATTACATCAATTCATAGTCTGACCCCTCGCCAGTTAGTCCAGCTATGGCTTTCGGAGGTAATCATCAACAACTTGAGCAATCTGATATCTAATTGCAGAAAAGTAAAACTAAAATCAAATCACATCAATTCATAGTCTGACCCCTCGCCAGTTAGTCCAGCTATGGCTTTCGGAGGTAATCATCAACAACTTGAGCAATCTGATATCTAATTGCAGAAAAGTAAAACTAAAATCAAATCACATCAATTCATAGTCTGACCCCTCGCCAGTTAGTCCAGCTATGGCTTTCGGAGGTAATCATCAACAACTTGAGCAATCTGATATCTAATTGCAGAAAAGTAAAACTAAAATCAAATCACATCAATTCATAGTCTGACCCCTCGCCAGTTAGTCTAGCTATGGCTTTCGGAGGTAATCATCAATGATATGAGTAAGTTGATTTCTAAACTAACTAATAAATCCAATGAACAAGACTGAAATAAACAAAACAGAACTGGAATTAAAAGCTAAGAAAAGCAAGTCAGCAGAAAGACTGATTCCATGTCACTAGTTTTTGCAAAAGGGAATGTATGAAGATGCCCAGGCCGACTGTAATCTAGAACATACACACTGATTAGTGCTAACAACAATGTACAAAGCATGTAAAATTATGAACAAGAATGAAGCGCTAATACCATAGTAAATGAAATATAAGTGAATAACTATGGCATATTTGCAATAAACATAAAAAAAAACACAACATGAAACTGTACAGCAATAAGAAACAAAACCTCGGCGTGTGCAGGGGCCCTCTGCACAACCTCGAGCAATAGCTATCAATCAAGAATTACGCTCACGCAATCATGTAGAAACAAAGTCTTCTCATATATTTCAAAACGCAGTCACAACAATGAAACTAATGTCACGACACAGTGGGTTTTTTTTAACAGCAAAATTATATTCAAAAGACTAACTCCTATGCATATAGAAACGCATTATTTATAACAAAAGGTTACATAACTGTTTTCCTGTAAACTACGCTGACATAGGACACGTAAACGACAACATCCATGGATTTAGCATCATGGCTGCCGAGATTATGCAATCTATTGAAAACGGCTTGTTGGATTCACATCGTGGGCAGCCTACAGGTGTTAGCGTGCCTCCAGAGATCTAGAAATGGCCACGAAAATCTTTCACGTGCTTGGAAACGGAGTCCTGTTGTCGTAGGACTCTTCTGTTTGACCACCACTTGACCACCGTTGACCACGGCTTCCCCTGATGAATCTGACTGAGCCAATAGGACTCGGTCCATGTCCAAGTCATTTCCAACTTGCCCATGTGGCTCGCTTTTCCTGATGACACCTGCAATGTAGACTTTAACAAAAACAGCTGCGGAAAGTTGAAGCAGCTGCGGAAAGTGACAGGATTCCGCAGCTCAATGAGCAAAAATCTAGTTCAAATAGCAGACACAAAACATAGTTAAAAAAAACCACTTTAAATGCTCTTTTATGATTAATATGCAATGATGTTGATAGCTTAGGAGATCCAGGTGAATGGAAAGAGTCTAGGAAAGTGTATAGGAAAGATGCAAGTTCAGGGCTCAACAACTAGATGTCACTCTGATCATTGTGTTTATCTCAAAAGGCAAAATGATGGCAGCTATATTATATTGTTATTGTATGTAGATGACATGCTTGTTGCAAGTTCTAACATGCAGGAAATAAATGTGCTCAAAAGGAAATTGGCAAACTCATTTGCAATGAAGGATTTGGGTGCTGCAAAACAAATCCTTGGTATGAGAATAACTAGAGACAAGAAGAATCACAAATTAACATTGTCTCAAAGTGAGTACATAGAAAAGGTGTTGAAAAGGTTTAATATGCAGAATGCAAAACCAGTTAGTATACCTTTGGCTAGCCATTTCAAATTAAGTAAGGAGACGTGTCCCAAGACTCAGGAAGAAATGGCTCATATGTCTAAAGTTCCATATGCATCAGCAGTTGGAAGCTTAATGTATGCAATGGTCTACACAAGGCCTGATATTGCACATGCAGTGGGAGTTGTAAGCAGGTACATGAACAATCTAGGAAAAGAACATTGGATGGCAGTGAAGTGGATTCTCAGGTATTTGAGAGGTACCACAAATCAAGCATTATGCTTTGGTGGTTCAAACATTGCTCTACAGGGATATGTTGATGCAGATATGGCAGGTGACAGAGATAACAGGAGGAGCACTACAGGATATGTATTTGTTGTAGGTGGAACAACTGTCAATTGGGTTTCAAAAATCCAAAGTGTTGTTTCACTTTCAACAATAGAAGCAGAGTACGTCGCTGCTACAGAGGCTAGTAAAGAAATGATTTGGTTACAAAGGATTCTGGATGAATTGGGTAAGAAGCAGGAGTTGGGCAGGTTACACAATGACAGCCAGAGTGCCATACATCTTGCAAAGAATTTTGCATTTCATTCCAAGACTAAACATATACAACTCAAGTACCATTTCATACAGTCAGCATTGGAAGATGGACAGTTGAAGCTAGAAAAGATACACACTAGCCAGAATCCTGCAGATATGTTAACAAAAGTTGTAACCAGGGAGAAACTGAGAATATGCTCCATTTTAATTAGTCTTCAAGTATGATGAAGAAGATGAGAAACAGTCAGGTCCAAAGTGGAGTCATTGTCTAGCAAATGAAGCAGCGGTGGAGTTGCCATAATCAGTCTCCAAGTGGGAGATTGTTGGGTGTGGAGCCTGATTATCTTCTGTATTCAAAGGTTTCAGCCACATGTATACCCCAGGAAGACTGTACACCCCTCTACATGGGGGGGACTTGTCCCCCCCGCGGGGGTAAATCCCCCCGGTTGGGGGGTTTGGGGGCCAAAGGTCCCCGGCGGGGGTTCGGGGACAGCGCCCCCGAAGCTAAAAATAGATGTAAAATTTCCTTGTAAAAGTCTAGTAATTTCTAGTCAATCTGGGTTGTTCATTAGGCGGATGATCTGACGGTAGAAGTTATGTTTAATTTAGGGTTTTTTGCCCTAGAAGGCAACCCCTCACTATATATGAGGGAATTGTATTGCATCTATGTATATCTGTATTTTGAGTGAGGAAGAGAGAGGAGATTGAGAGCGAAGAGGGTGTTATAGTGGATCTGCTGTAGGTTGTATCTCTTCAGTGTGCTGGATAATCTAATAAAAGAAGGACTGGCTATTTCTCCGTGGAAGTAGCCCCAATTGGGTGAACCACGTATATCTGTGTCTCTCTTGTTTCATGCGTTTTATGTGTTTACATTTCTGCAATATTTTATGTGTTCCATTGCTCTGTAATATATAATTTTCTAACAAGATCATTCGCAACAGAGACATACTGGGCGCTCTGTGGAGCAGCAAAATATTTTGGAACCACAAAATAATCAGAATTTGAAAGGTATGGTGATTCACTCAAAACACTGCATAACAAAGATTTTAAATTTTATTTTTGATTTTATTATTAAAAATTTGTACAATTCTGTTAGATTTATTCAAAATTCAAGAATATTATAATAATAATAATAATTATAATAATAATTACTATTGATTTTACTAGTAATTTTTTTTACGATCTATGTTCCTATTTAGATTTAATTAAAATTCAAAAAAATAAAATTCAATACTTAACTTAAATTCTTGCTTATGTGACTGCAAAATTTCACCTTAGGGTTTAACTCTCTCTACCACTTTACAGTTAGGGTTTTTCATTTTAGGGATTTTAGATTTAATGGGTTTGTGTACTTACTATATATAGGGTGTTTTCCATGTAAAGTAGGGAGATCACTTATTGAAATAGATGTAAACCCTGTTGCTCTGTCTGTTTTTTTAAAAACAACGTATGTTTCGCAATGTGCTAATGTAATATAACATACCGATGCGCCTTTTGTTTAATACAACACACCATTGTATTATAACCTTGTCAACTCTATCTAGTCTGTTTATTGGTGCTCCCGATTGTTGTCACGTCGAATGTTCGTTATGCCAACAAAGGGAACCAACCCGATCGCAGACCCCAATTAGATCCGCTTTCGTTTGGAGTGGCTAGTTCCAATGGGTTTTAAAGGATCCCATAAACTACTATAGTTGTTGAAAGATTGCTTCTTGGAGGAAGGCTTTAATTAAATCAACAAAAGAAACAACTAACCTATATGCACTAAGCTCTACCTATACTGATTCTACCTACTTGTGTTAATCTTAACTATTCTAACCTATCCTGTAGGAGCATAATCAAAAGAGATTAAACATCATATATAGATTCCAAGTCCAAATGAATCAATTATTTAGTTCACTGATGAACAAGGTTGTATTTAAGCTTAATTGCAATCTAATTAATCATACAAGAATACACATCCCTATTTTTACAAATAAAACTTGCAACTGATGTTTAATATCACTTCGAATCAGAGACCGCTCATGAGTTAACCATGATAACGAATTATATTCAAATAACCAAGACTAGTCATAAGCTGTCTGTTATCACTGTGCACAAAAACAAAACATATATATCCTCATGCCAGTCACAACACCCTAATTCCAAACATGAAAGAAAAAGGAAAATGAATATGAAAAAAGGCTTCTTCTTGACTGAAACAGTCGTCTTTATTAGCATAATAAAATTGACCCCTCTTCCGCCAAAAAAAAGTTCTCTTCCTCTGTCTAGAGGTGATACTTATGGAGAAAGAGAACTGACCGTTGGTTTCTCCCAACCTTCGGCCTTCCCTCTTCCTTTCCATATTCAAATTAAAATATACAAAATGTAATGGTTAATGAAACAACGAACACGTTGAAGCCATTGCTACTGGATTGTTCTATTTCTTGAAGAAAAATGAACGGATGTCGGTAGAAAGAGGAATGACTGCATGCCATCCCTTTGCACACGTATTGACTGAATGTTATTCCTTTTTATCCCTCGAAGGCAAATGCCGACAATGCGCTCATTTTTCGACATCTAGCTTGATTTAAGGTGTATCCGGAGGTAATAATAACTTGATTCGATGTGTTCATATGTTTCTTCGACAGATTGCGAGGTAGAGTGCCGTGCGGTTGTTTCCGTCCATCAAGCCTTATCAAACTTGCACAGATCCAATAGACGAAGGCATTTTTCTAGGATCCACAGAACACTGTACATATGAAACAAATCTTTGAGCCTGTACCTCCTTTTCTTGGATAGGTATTTCAGGATGTAAGATCCTTTTGCAAGTCAGCAGTTGCAATTGAAAGCTCTTTTACAAGAGTGGAAGGGCTGGAGGGAGGATAAGCAACAAGAAATCACCGTAGTCTGTTGCGTAGCTCCCCATTGTGTATGCCTTCCCTGTTGCTTGTCATAAATTCCTCTGTTTCGGCTAGGTCTCACTTGCATCTTTTCCCTGCAGCCATTCCTGATGCTTATGCATCAGCTCATCTACGTCGCTATTCTTCTCTTGGTCCTCGCCCGCAGAAATAATTAACATTAGCTATGATTATGAGAGATATGATAGAAAAGCCTAAAACAAACCTTACCTTCATAAAAACTTTCATAAAGAGACAGACTCTGCAACTGGGGGTTATATGAGTCCTTCCGGCTCTAAATCTCAAGAGGGTGCGATGATTTTTTGGGGACTAATGATTAAAAATGGATTGCAACCATAATTAATAAACCATTGAACCGTTCAGCTTTGAGGACATAATTCCATTTGACAACTACGGTTATCATTCAGAGAGACGAAAGATCAAACTTCTCAAGGGACCCATTCAAATTTTCCCCCAGAGCAGGTTTTAATAGGGTGGTGGTTGTGGCCACAACAAACTCTAAAAGTGTTGTTCCCTGGAGGGAACAACGAAAACAACAAAAACACTCCAAAAAGGTGTTGTTCCTTTTAGGGAACAGCAGCTATTCCCTGGAGGGAACAACAAAAACACTCCAAAAAGGTGTTTTTCCTTTTAGGGAACATCAAAAACACTCCAAAAAGGTGTTGTTCCTTTTAGGGAACAACAACTGTTCCCTAGAGGAGACAACAAAAACACTCCAAAATGGTGTTGTTCCTTTTAGGGAACAACAGCTGTTCCCTAGAGGGAACAACAGCTGTTCCCTAGAGGGAACAACAGCTGTTCCCTAAAGGGAACAACAAAAACACTCCAAAAAGGTGTTGTTCCTTTTAGGGAACAGTAGCTGTTCCATGGAGGGAACAACAGTTGTTCCCTGGAGGGAACAACAAAAACACTGGAAAGTGGTTGTGGCCACAACAAAATGGCAAACCGCTGGGCGAACCAGTTATCTCTGTTACCAAATAAACTTTGATCCGTAGAACATCAGGGTGTTAAGATAAATTCGAAATGCAAACTGTATAGACGGACAGTCATGGGTTCCACTTCAACATTAATCACTTTAGGCGGGATAAAGACAAATAACTTCTACTTACTGATAGGGTTTTGACAGGCATTCTCCAAATGATCGTATTATGGGATTTATTGGCCCTCCTCTACTTGTTTTCTACTTTCAAAATCCTTTTGGGGCCATCACCAGTTTGTCAATACCTATTTAGGTGTATACCTCAGCTTCTTATCGCGCATCAAGCTTGACAAATATATGTAGATATGTTTATCCGCACTTTATATAAGAATTTTTAGTGCTATACTTTCGTATGATTGAATGGGGCACAGTCATGGATCATGCCATATTTTTAAACCGCTTAAGCAAGGTTGGGCTTGCTGTGTCAACCAGTACTCTGAGTCCAACAACAGTCCCTACTCCAACTAGCTTCCCAAACAACCTGTCCTTCCAGATTGGCACAAGGACTCGACATTTCATTTTCTTTTAAATAAGTCCTTCCAGTTTCGGGCACAAGGACTAGAGAAAAATTAAATTTTCCACGAGATATATGCCAACGAGCTTAGCCCATGAAGGGAGGTTTACTTGTAGATGACAGATATTGGAAATTTAGTGTGGTGGATGGAACCAATGGAGAATGACTGCAAATCTCATAGGCAAGTATAGGCTAGGTCTAGGTGGGATTTAAAAAAAAAAATGCAGCATTTCGCCATGCCAGTCCAACCGTGGTTACACATTTTTTTGTTTTATAAAGATGTCCCTACATGCTTTAGGTATCCAGATTATCAACATAGCCTCCCTAGTTCCCAATAGACGCCAATGAGTGGCTTCGATTTGAATTTTGCCGCTGATTTTCTAGTTCTCATGGGCTCATCGAAGGTTCGTTCAACTTGCAAGGTAATAATGAATTTAGGATCTGTAGACTCATCAACAGGTTAATGAGGGAAGCAAAAATGTAGAGGGTAACGAATGAGGGCAATTGAAAGAAAGTTGCCAAAGGTGAAAATGAAACTGAAAGACCAAATCAAATGGCTGAAAAGCACTGAAGTTAAAAAACAAAAGGAAGATAGACTTTGCATAAAAACAAAAATGAGAAAAAAAATATAACTACCCTAACAACGAAAATAAAATAAATCCTAACCTACTCAAGAGGTAACCACCATGTGGTGGCTATTGGAAATATTTATTAAGATGTTGGCCATTAACAGGGAGTTTTTCTGTTTGTCCCTGTTAAGTTTTTAGTCTGTAGGTTCCCTGAATATTAGAGCTCATATAAGAAATGGGGACTTTGTTGTCGTTATCATTTTTTTGGGTGAGGATTGCGGCATATGAAACATTAGAAGCAAAAGTGTACAGGAGGAATTCCTTGTCAAAATAGGGGCTGACCAACGCAAGAGCTTTTGTGATGGCCTCCTTAATTTGCTGAAATGATCTCTTAGCTTCATCGCTCCACCTATACACGACGTCTTTCTTCATCATCAGCTGAATGGGACGCACTATTTTCGCGAAGCCTGAAACAAATTTCCTAACGAAATTAATCTTCCCGAAAAAAAGATTGCATTGCTCTTTTATTTGCAGGAGTTTGTATTCTCATGATGGTCTCTATTCTTTCAGGATCGATAATAATTCCTTCCTTGGAGAGGATATGACCCAATAGCTTCCCTTCTGTAACCGTGAAAACACTCTTTTTGGGATTCAACGATATTCTATACCTTCGACATCTTTTGAAAATCTGTTTCAGGTGATAAATATGATCCCTTTTGCGATTAGAATACATAGTAATGTTGTCCATGTAAACCACTATTGATCTGTTAATTAATCCTCGGAAATCTAAGTACATAGCTCTCTGAAATGTGGCACCTGCATTAATAAGTGCAAACAACATTTTACGATATGCGTAGATGCCCCATTTAGTGTTGAAGGTTGTCTTAAGTTGATTTCCATTCGACACCAACGCTTGATTATATCCTGAGAACCCATCCAATAGGGACAACATTTCAGACCCATAAACGCATTGAAGAATGTGTTCCATAGAAGGGACAAGAAAATTATCCTTCTGCGATGCTCTGTTCAAGTTCCTGAAATCGATACATAATCTGATGTCTCCATTTTTTTTCTTACTGGCACGAGATTGGCTACCTAGCGAGTGTGCCTGACCGGGAAAAATGATTTTAGTGTCCAGCATTTTGTTCAATTCTTTCTTCACCAACAATTCCAGGCTTGGATGCATCTTATGAAGCTTTTGTTGGTAGGGCTTAACATCCTTTTCCAAAGGAATTACATTCCGCACGATGCCGGTATCAAAGGTTTTTAAGTCGCCATATGTGTACGCAAAGACGTCCTTGTACTCTTTAAACAACTTAACAAACATAGCCTTTTCTTGTGGAGAGCATCCTAAGCCCAAATTGACATTTTTTGGGTCTTTTTCGGTTCCAAGGTTGACCGACTCATACTTCATGGATGAGCTATGCATTTTGCAGTTAGTCGGCTTTTTAAATTTATCATGTAGGTCATAAAAGTGCTCCATCTTGACAATTGACTTGGGAATTATATTGGACTGATATTTTTCCTCATCTTCACTCTCATTCATAAGCCTGTCATGCTCTTTTTCATCAATGACTGCATTTTTGAATGTCTTTTCACAATGCAAGAACTCAAGGATTTGCTCGTCACCTTCAAATACTTGCCAATTTGAGATGTTATTAGGTACGGATGGTTTGAAAATCAATTCAACATAATATTTATTCTTGTTTAATCTAAGATCAAGAAAAAGTTTTGAAGCCATACCAGCCATCAGATCGGCATCTTGGTTTTGCCCTCGAGGTATGTATGTGATATTAAAAGAATCAAAATTATCAATTAAGCTCCATACCTCATGTTGGTATCTTATCAGGCGTGGCGAATTGCAATGTATCCTTTTCCTTACCTGGTCGTCAATTATCTGTGAATCACCAAAAACTTTAAGATTTTTTACCTTCATATCAATGTCTTTCTTCAGGCCTTGCAGCAAGCCTTCATACTCTATCGTGTTGTTGGTGCACACGAACTCCAACCGACTGGCCATAAAATGTTGATTCCCTTGTGGGTCAATGAGAATTCTCCCAGCACTTGCGCCCTCTATGAAGTTAGAGCCATCAAAGTAGAGTGTCCAAAATATAGAATCTGATGTTACATCAATTGAACTGATTTCTACGAAATTAGTCCTATCATCTACTATAATACAAGATATTTCATCAATTGGACTATAGGGGAGAGCTTCCAACTGTGCGTTCGTTGCAGTTTTTTCAACTGTTTCTACATGGAACTCTCCAAAATAGGTTTCCATGGCACAAATGTCGAAACTATAATTCCCAAGGATAGAGTTGGTAAACATTATAGGTTTATTGGGATCGTTTAATTCTGTCACTACATACTTTATATAATATATCTTTCTCGATCAACTCTCAACATATCATCTTTTCCTTTCCGAGGAAACAAGAGATGGGACCAATCAGTTGAGAAATATCCATTCAAATTTGCTGACCAGTCCCTACTAAGAAGCATTCCATATGCCTCGGGTATGTCGACTACCACTATGTCAATGACTTGCGTGTATTGTGGTTTGGTAGTCATCTGAATCAATACATCTTTCAATTCTCCAATCACTTTTACATTCATTCTATCCAATTGCATAATTCAAGTTCTAGTTTTCTCGGGCATTGCATGAAGTCTTTTAGCAACAACATAAGGCATAACAGTGGACGAGGCATCGGAATTCCCTAGGAAATTGTGTACATTCATGTTGAAGGTTTCAAATGTGATAAGGAAAGGTGGAGTCATGGATTTTGATTTCCTTCCTATCATGGCTGCATTGACATCTTGGGGCGTTTGATTCATTTTCGACAGAGTGGCTTCCATGGCTAATGGCGTTTGGGATGTACTGGAGGTACTAACGGGTTTGGACACAGAAGTTTTGGTTTGACTATTCGGATTGGTGGGAGATTTTCAATTCCGTTCATTCATAGCTTTCAAAAGAAAATCTCTTTGTTGCATTAACTTTAACAAATCGAAGTACATGATATTAGCCCGAGATTTCTTAAGATCATCCACAATGTTGTAATCAATGTTATAAACAGGGTAGGGCAGAGTAAACATACTGGTCTTGCCGCTCTTAGGTGGGAATTTACCATTTTGAATTGCCTTCGTTGCATTTGGTGATGTATTATCCTTCTCTGGATAGCTCACGACTGGAGTACTCTTGGAATTACCACTAGGTTTATTCTTCTCAATAGGAGCCTTGGGAGCGGATGTCTTCGAAGGGCAAACATCTCTCTTTGTCTGGTCTACAGGCTTCATCACATCCGCAAGTGGCCCTTTACTTCGTGTGTGGATTTCATTAGTGTGAATTTCTTCTATACTATCTTCTTCGTCGTCATCATTCCCATTTGCATAGAAATCCCACAGTACATTGACTTGAGATACCTCATCCCTGGGCTCTTCTACCTCGTAATCTTCCTCATCTTCCTGTTCTTGCTCCAGATTTGCTATAGGTTCCTCTTTGGTAAGAAGTGATCCGATAAGAGCCAGGTCTTCCATATTTAAAATCCCTTCATTAGGTGGAGCAGGCAACGCAGGTTGACCATGACCACCTTCTGTCTTTTTACGATAGAAAGGTTTGAAGGACTTTTTGTTGTTATTATTTCCTCCATTCCCATTTGTACTCTCTCCAGAATTCCTCTTCATATCGATGACTGTGTTCGTCAATTTCTTAATGATCCGATGCAAACCCTCCACATTTGTGGTGTCCTTTTCTTTGATCTCAGTCACTTTATTATCACTCCCATTATTCTTCTTTGATGATTGAGAGGCTTTCTTTTCTTCGGTCGTATGATGACATGCTGTGAGACTGATCATTTCATTCTCAACTTTTACTGCTTCATCAATGGCACCTTGTAAGGTTTTTGCATTACTCCTTTTGACCCACATCGCAGTAGGGACAGGGAGAGCAGTGATGTAGAATTCCATGAGCACCTCATCAGTAGGTCTAGCGTTAGCTGGGATTCTGTTGAACAAAGTGTTGAACCGGATGTTAAAATCCTTGACCTTTTCTTTGGTTTCCATTTTTAAACGTGATAGTTCTAAAACCAAGGCCGCAGGTGTCTTATCATCACCAAACTTGTCTAAGAAGGCCCATTGAAAAGCATCCCACGAAGTGATTGATCCTATTCTCAAGCTAAAGTACCATGTGGATGCTGCACCAATCAGAGTAAAAGGGAATAAGCGACATACCACATCCTCATCGACTACCCCCAACATGTGCACGACTAGGAAGAAAGAGTGGATATGGTTATCAGTTGTGTCTCCCTGCTTAGGGTCGAATTTGGGTAATACTCTTTCTGTGTTCTTGGGTAAGGCATGTTGCTGCCTAGGTACTGCTACAACATCCTGTGCAAGCTAGGGAGGGGGTCCTCCCGGGGGGGTGGGGGTTGATTCCCACCTAGAGGAGGCGGTGGAGGTTGATTCCCACCTAGAGGAGGAACGTTAGCCATATTATGGTTGGGGAGGTTCTGGTTGAAGGTTTCCCCTGGGTGTTCTTTGTTAGGATTTCCCAAATCGAGCCAGGGATTATCTTTAGAGAGGGGATCCTCAGGAATTTCTTCCCAAGGAGTGTCGATACTTTGCAAGGACTCTAGCACAATATCTTCAAGAGAAGGGGTTGTAGATGTCTTGTCGTTTATGGGACAGATCCTTGGCTTTCTTTTAGTTGTCAGAGGTAAAGAATGAAAGATGGGGAGCTGAGATAGGGAACGAGCGTAAGCATGAGTAAGTACTCTGACTAGTTGTTCCTGAGTGACAGGATACTCCCACAGTCTCTCTTCCTTGGGTGACCCAAACACGGGACTTAGAGGGACCTCTGCTTCTTCGAAATGAGGCTCTTCCAAATGGGCAGAAGGATCTTTTCGACCTTTACGATCCATACATCAATCTTTTCGAATCCATGCGCGACGTTTATAGATGAAATCCTAAAAGCTATGGACGGTGGTTCAAGCCCTCCTTCTAGCGCCAATTTGTTGTCACGTCGAATGTTTGTTGTGCCAACAAAGGGAACCAACCCGATCGTAGACCCCAATTAGATCCGCTTTCGTTTGGAGTGGCTAGTTCCAACGAGTTTTAAAGGATCCCGTAAACTGTTATAGGTGTTGAAAGATTGCTTCTTGGAGGAAGACTTCAATTAAATCAACAAAAGAAACAACTAACCTATATGCACTAAGCTCTACCTATACTGATTCTACCTACTTGTGTTAATATTAACTATTCTAACCTATCCTGTAGGAGCATAATCAAAAGAGATTAAACATCATATATAGATTCCAAGTCCAAATGAATCAATTATTGAGTTCACCGATGAACAAGGCTATATTTAAGCTTAATTGCAATCTAATTATTCATACAAGAATACACATTCCTATTTCTACAAATAAAACTTGCAACTGATGTTTAATATAGCTTCGAATCGGAGACCGCTCATGAGTTAACCATGATAACAAATTATATTCAAATAACCAAGACTAGTCATAAGCTGTCTGTTATCACTATGCACAAAAACAAAACATATATATCCTCATGCCAGTCACAACACCCTGATTCCAAACATGAAATAAAAAGGAAAATGAATATGAAAAAAGGCTTCTTCTTGACCAAAACAGTGTTCTTTATTAGCATAATTGACCCCTCTTCCGCCAAAAAAAAGTCCTTTTCCTTTGTCCAGAGGTGATACTTATGGAGAAAGAGAACTGACCGTTGGTTTCTCCCGACCTTCGGCCTTCCCTCTTCCTTTCCATATTCAAATTAAAATATACAAAATGTAACGGTTAATGAAACAGCAAACACATTGAAGCCATTGCTACTGGATCGTTCTATTTCCTGAAGAAGAATGAATGGATGTCGGTAGAAAGAGGAATGACTGCATGCCATCCCTTTGCACATGTATTGACTAAATGTTATTCCTTTTTATTGCCTGAAGGCAAATGCAAATAGTGCGCTCATTTTTCGACATCTGGCTTGATTTAAGGTGTATTCGGAGGTAATAATAACTTGATTCAATGTGTTCATACGTTTCTTCGACAAATTGCGAGGTAGAGTGCTGTGTGGTTGTTTCTGTCCATCGAGCCTTATAAAACTTGCACAAATCCAGCAGACGAAGGCATTTTTCTAGGATCCACAGAACACTGTACATATGAAACAAATCTTTGAGCCCGTACCTGCTTTTCTTGGATAGGTATTTCAGGATGTAAGATCCTTTTGCAAGTCATCAGTTGCAATTGAAAACTTTGTTACAAGAGTGGAAGGGCTGGAGGGAGGATTAGCAACAAGAAATCACCATAGTCTGTTGTGTAGCTCCCCACTGTGTATCCCTTCCCTATTGCTTGTCATAAATTCCTCTATTTCGGCTGGGTCTTGCTTGCATCTTTTCCCCGCAACCATTCCTGATGCTTATGCATCAGCTCGTCGACCTCGCTTTTCTTCTCTTGGTCCTCGCTTGCAGAAATAATTAACATTAGCTATGATTATGAGAGATATGATAGAAAAGCCTAAAACAAACCTTACCTTCATAAAAACTTTCATAAAGAGACAGACTCTGCAATTGGGGGTTATATGAGTCCTTCTGGCTCTAAATCTCAAGAGGGCGTGATGATTTTTTGGGGACTGATGATTAAAAATGGATTGCAACCATAATTAATAAACCATTGAACCGTTCAGCTTTGAGGACATAATTCCATCTGACAACTACGATTATCATTCAGAGAGACGAAAGATCAAACTTCTCAAGGGACCCATTCAAATTTGCCCCCAGAGCAAGTTTTAATAGGGTGGTGGTTGTGGCCACAACAAACTCTAAAAGCAGCTGTTCCCTGGAGGGAACAACAAAAACACTCCAAAAAGGTGTTGTTCCTTTTAGGGAACAACAAAAACACTCGAAAGTGGTTGTGGCCACAACACCGGTGTAATATAAAGCACCCGCGCGCCTATGCCAAATAGCACCATTAAGTCATTGCGGTGCTTTTATCGTTACAAATCACACCGTCATAATTTAAAATTGTTTAAAAAAATATAATTTTCGTTGACGATGTTGAACAATTAAATGCCCGATGCGTTGATTCAAATAAACGCACCAGTTATCAGAGCTTTTTTTGGTTGAAAATTATTTGATTTATGTATAAAATATATTTAATGGATTTTGTATTGAATGATACAGGTTATATATTGATATAAAATGTCTGAGAAGTTATCAATTAACAAAAATATCGATCAACACAATGATAGTACATCCAAAAAAGCAGAGAAGACAAGTTCTTTGTAAATTCTTTACAAAATTAATATCTTTGATCTATATGTAATTTAAATAATATGTATAAGTTAGTGTGTGTTATGCAGAGCCACAAAATGAAGAAGGTCGATAAGATTATTTATAATCTAAATGCAAAAGAGTGTAAAAGTCTAGTAAAAAATTTGCAGAAGTATTAATCAAATGAATGAAAAAATACTATTCAATATGAGTTTTTTTTTGAATTTTCATTAATAATATACTTAAGAACATTAGATAACATGTTTCAAACAATCTATTAATTCATATATGTTTAATGTTCTACAAGGAACAACAACAGAGGAAAATATCAATGTTGTTCCAATTTTTTTTTTTTTTTTATAGAACATGTAAATAACGATAAATTGGTCCTTAGCTCATCTGGAGTGGTGCTAGAGGTTAATGAAAAGGATTTTTTTTTTTACAAAACTATGAGGGATATGGTGGAACGAATGTATAGACGTACTTTCCACTTATAATACAAAAATCAATCCAATGATTCCAATAACCAAATTATATCTGAACTGCAAGAAGTATTTCGAGAGCAATGGTCAATGAGACATGTCAAGCTTACAGTAGGAAACATATCCAACAACAAAAAAGAATCATTCAAAACGTAATATTCCCAATTAAAATGATCTTCTAGAATTATGTGTATATATTACTACAAACCATTCATTTATTAATATCAATTTTGTTATATTTAGTTTTCATATATATTACTACAAGTTCTTTTTTTTTTTAGCAGGAATATTATGAAAATCCCAAAGGATTAATGAGCTGATATGCTAAACATGCCAGTAGGAATGTCCAAAAAAATGTACAAGGAGATGGTCAAAGAAATGGACATAATTGCATCACAGGAGGAGTCATCTCAACAATGATGTGCTTCAAATGTATGTAATCATGATTGACTTTGTCCATATAAATTTTTTTTTAGCATTAAATGTTAATTTTCAAGTATTTTCTTGCAAAAAATAAAACAAAATGGAACTCATTCAGTTTATAAAACAGGACGACAAGGAAGAAAAAGGTTGATATCAAAGTTTGTGAGTAATTGTTAATATTTCCTTATAAGAACTCAATGTTTCATTTTTGTGTATTTTAAGTTGTTTTAAAACAATCATCCTTGAATGTCTTCAAATAGGTGCTAACATACAAAGAAGAGTCATCGAGAGAATTGATTGACATTGGGTTAAATATGGGTTGTGAGTATATGTTGTCATATCAAA
Organism: Pinus tabuliformis; assembly: GCA_031772625.1. Classification (NCBI taxonomy): domain Eukaryota; kingdom Viridiplantae; phylum Streptophyta; class Pinopsida; order Pinales; family Pinaceae; genus Pinus; species Pinus tabuliformis. Next base: position 1,528,170,132 of record CM062818.1, on the reverse strand, counting down.
AATTAATTGTGGAATTTTGAAGTATCTATGTTATTTTACTTCTCTGAGTTTATAATTAATAGAACAAAAAAATCATTTATATTAAATCTATGATTTATATTGGGGTTTAAAACATGCAAGAAACAAAGCATAGAACTATGCCTGTAGAAGACTTGTTGCAACAGAGCACGAGACTTGGTTTTGAAACCATGTGTACAGTTTATGAGTCACTTCTTGCTATGGTACATTGCTATTTGATTTACATTAATGTATATTATTTATTTCATTTTTCATTATTCTCTCCCATGTAGATACACTCATTACACTTTATTTTTATGTTTGCAAATGGAACAAGATAAAGAAGATGAAAACAATCGATGCAATCAGAAAAAACATTCATCCAAATAACCCAAGTCATGATAGTAGCTCAAGAACTGATAACATCCAGTGAAGAATGATGATCTATTTGGATACCAATGCACCATGTTGTATTTTTTGAAATAATTTAATATCAAAATCAGACATTTTGTTTAATGTAATGGACGTAGTGTCCCAATTGAAAGACAAGGGGTTACCAATAACAATCCCATTTGTATGACAAAGAGCTTCTTATTGATATATAATAAAATACATTTTAATTTATTCTATTGTGTTATCCAATGTCGTTGTGAAATGTTACATTACTGATTAAATATATGGATGATTAAATATTATAATGAAAAGATGTGAAATATGATAATATAACAAATTAATCCAAACATCATATAGAAATGCACTAATCAAATTTTAATTGATATGAATATTGGTATAAGATATATGTCATTTTTCGATGAATAAAAGAATTAAAAAATTACAATAATTGCACTGTCATAAGTCGAAGTTTCTAAAAAGTAGAAAATCTGATACAAAAAACTAGTGCGTCCATAACATAAACACACACCGGTGCCTTATGTTATATAAAAGCACCATTATGACATCTTTTTTGCATGACTAGTGTCTTTTCGAAAAACGACAACACTAGGGTGTTTAGTTCTTAAAACATCGATATTGTTTGCAATTAACGCCCTTGTGCATTGTAATTCTTAAAGCACCAGTGCTTTCATTGAAGTAACGCCCCAATGCTCCAAAATATTACTTCCATCCCTGGTGCATTATTAATATTGACAGCACTAGATGTTATATATCCTTAGCGCACCAGTGCGTTTATACAAATCATACGCATCGACGTTGTGAGTTTAAATAAAGGGTGTATGCAATATTTTTTTTGCCTACCCTAGTGTCGTTCCTTGAAAGAATGCCTCGGGGCATTTTTTGATATATACACACTAGGGCAATATATATTTTAGGCATCGATGTTCTTTGCATTTAATGCCTTGGTGCTTTTAGTTATGTATGCAACCCTGATGATTTTATATATGGAGCGCACCAATGCTACTTATTCCATGAAACACACCGCTAAAACCTCCGACAACCCAAATTTTTTTAGTTGTGATGAAGTTCCATTATAATATCCGCTAAAACATCCTCTATCTCAAACAAATGTTTTTGCAGATGTTTTTTTGACATTTTTTGCCAATTTTATAACACCAAAAACCTCTGTTATAACCTCTACTAGAAGGTATTTTCCTTGTAGTGTAAGATAATTGGAGGTGAAGGTGGGAGAAGAAAGGAAGTCGCTATCTGATTCAAAATTGTTTGAAGATTTGAGTGGATGGGTTCCAGATATTAGATACACTAGAGGCAAGAAGAACAATTCTTAAATTCAATGGCCCTTCATTGGAAAATGAAGACACTATTGGGCCTTGTTCTCAAAGACAAATAAGTGGAGAAATGCAACATCTTTGCATCCATGGAGGACGTCAAGAGAATGTTAAGGAACATGTGCTTCAGTGTGGATAGAATTGATGCCCACATGAGACATGTTGAAAGCCATGTACCTTCCGAGTCAGAAGGTGGTGACCATGGTGAGCCACATGGTTCTAATGTTCACACTCTGATGACATTTTCCTTGTCTGATGAGGGCTAGTGTTGAAGAGCTATAATTGGTTGGGTTGGTCGACTTCCCAGGTGGCAGTGTTCATGCTTGAGTTTGGCCCAGTATGGGAATTTCTCTAGAGGGATTATGGTGACTTATGGTGTCGCAACCCAATGTTTGGTATAGTTGTGAGTTTAGGTTTCATAATGTTGATGTTTTTGGATGGATCCAAAATGCAATGTGTCTCCTGCTTCGTGGGCTTTGAGAGCAGGCTCTGGTTGCTCGTATGTCTGATTTGAGAATATAATTTCTCTTAGTTTTTCTGTGTTTATCTAGTGGGAAGCTTGTAAGCCCATTTGGGTAGTGATTATGTAAATATTAGTATGTCAATAGCCAATTTATGTTGGACTTATGCGAAAGAGGTGGAGTTCTTTTGTTGGAATTCCCTCATCTCGCACCAGTTTATCCATGTATCTCTGTTTCTTTGACTAATATAAAGTTTTGAAATTTACCAAAAAAAACCTTTATAAAATATTGGATATATTATTACTTAAATTAAGTGTTCCTTACACTTTTGTGATGTATCTTCCCCTATAATCTCTTGTTACTTAATTTTTAAAGACTATTGGATTCTCAAATCATTTAAAGATATTAACTTATAATTTCCCCATGTACTGTTTAGAGATTTTTTTTTGTTCAATTGTCACAAGAAGTTAAGTGCAATTTATTGTTATTTTTATTTTCACGATTTCGATTATATATGGTGGTGACTTGGATTATATGCACCCTCAAAATTTCTTATTGTCTTTGTACATATGCGATAGATTAATATGTGGTTGGCACTTTGTACGGAGTTGTACGATAGTAATATAACGACTACAGCAATACATATGAAGATGAGTGGTACAATTGATAGTAGCAACAACGACTTGGTACATAAATATGGAAACAATTGTACAATGGATAGTACAAATACAACTAATAATTAATTGTACTGATCATATATTAAATTCTACACGTTGTATATATGGAAAATTGATACAGTGCAATAAATTTTCAAAATGGTAATTGAAACAATATGGAAATGCACAACAAAGTGTGTGTCAAAACAACAAATGATATTTGGACAATATGCTAGCTAATGTGTGACACTTTTTTTATGAAATTTAGGTTGTATGGAAAAATTGATGATGCAATATGTTGAAATCATACAAAATTGTAATTTATATAGTTAATTAGAATTATACAATGACACAATTAATGAGGGCTAGCAGATGTGTATAGACAATGTGGCTTGAGCAAACCCGACAATGGTTGAAGTATTGATGGTTGGTTGAGGCAATGGCGACTAGTTAAGGTATGAGGTACAATTTTTGTATTTTTTTTAAATCTCTTTTTTATTGTTTTTATTTTAATAATCTCTCTCTCTCTCTCTCACACACACATACATATAACCCTTTATTTTATTTTTTTTAGTGGCGAAAAGGCCCTTTTTTTGCTTTGTTACAGACGTCAGCACTAGAGAAACTCCAAAAACATTTGCAATTGTAGCTAAAACCTAACCAAAGCCTTGGTGAACAGAAAACACAACTTTGATATAAATGTAAGAACAAGGTTTGTACACACATGAATATCCAGAATATTTGGAATATGAAAATGTCCATAATAAGATATATATATATATATATATATATATATATATATATATATATATATATATATATATGTTGAATGTACAAGTGATATGATTAGTTACAAATGAGGACCCCATTTGTATTCGTGTCCATTTAAGACGATCCCTTTCATAACTAACTACACTTATAAATCATTATTTATTATTATTTATACATAATTATGTTCGTAACACTTATGAGCCTATTTCAACTTTTGCACCATCTTGGACCTACAAGCCATCTTTAACATCTATGCCATATTCTCTTCCTAACTTTTCTATTATTGATCCTATTTTGGTCACTTCTTCTGATTACGACAGTGAGGATGAAAATCCACCTCTAACTACTCACCTTCCTCTAATTGGGTCCATTGAACATGATTTTGCACTAGCATCATTGATTCCAAGATAAATTTGTACAACATGAGAAACAACTAGTGATCTTATTGGTGATCCTACATATCAACATCACACATGTTCATAGTTACAATGAACCTCCTTTATAGAGACTCATGGTCGAGAATCATTCATAAAAGATTTTGGGCATCAAGATGGGACAAAACAATGAATGAAAAATATTGTTCCTTAATGGAAATGATACTTGGGATCTTGTGTTTCTAATAAAAGGAAGAAAACTCGTCAAATGTAAATGGTATATCGAACTAAGTATGAATCAAATGGAAGTGTTGAAATACATAAAGCTCAATTTGTTGCCAAAGGATTTTCTCAAATTGGAGGAATTGACTCTAAGTCTTTACTCTTGTAGTCAAAATAAATTCCTTCCACCTAACTTTAACCCTTTCCACCTCACATAAATGGGAGGTCCATTAAATGGATGTTAAATCCATTTTCTTGAATGGGGATTTGCAAGAAAAAAATTGCATGGAACAACCTCTTGGCTATGTCTAGAACGACTCCAACCTTATTTTCCACCTTATGAAATCTATTTATGGTCTTTAATGAGCTCCTTGGGCCTTGTATACTAAAATAGACAACTTTCTTATTATTAGAAGCTTTTTTAGACATCATTTTGACCCCATTGTCTATATCTTGACAATAAGAAATCATTTCATAGTAGTTCTTCTTTATGTAGATGACCTTATCCTCACTAGTGGTGGCCCTAAACTTTTAAGCCATGTGAAATATAGCATTAAGAAGAAAATTGAAATGACATACTTATGTTATATGGATTATTTCCTTGGCTTCCAAATATTACAACCCGGGAAAGGAATTTCACTTTCCCAATCCAAGTATGCTTACGCCCTCTTCATCGCTTCCACATGGAAGATTGTATTCCACCACCATCTCCCTTCCAATTTGGAGTCAATATTGCTACTACCTTTACAACATAGAAAGTAGATGCCACTTTGTACTAGTAGTTAGTTTCTAGCATCTTATATTTGACTCATATCCATCCTTATATTTAATTTTATATGGTCTTTTTGGTTGGTATATGCAAAGACCCATGAAAGTTGCTAGAAAGCAAAAGAAAATATGCTTTGTTATATATGATGTATAATTCAATTTGGAATACATTACAATTTATTGGTCCTAACAAGAGACTTTTATTGGCTACACATTATAATTCAAATATTAGAATATTGGAAGATAGGTCTCTATGGAAGAGCTTGAAGAAACTCGAAAAAGATGCGCCAGGGAAAAAAGTCTTGGGCCTAATGGGTGGACGGTTTAATTCTTCTCACTTCTTTGATTTACTAAGAAGAGACCTTTTCAACATAGTGGAGGTATCAAGGATTAAAGGCATAGTTAGCAAACTGATAAATGCCACCTATTTAGCTCTGATTACAAAATCTTCCAAGGCCATGTATTTTGATCTATTAGACCGATCTCTCTATATAACTTGGTATATAAAATCATATCCAAAACTATTGCGAGTAGATTGAAGGAGAAACCGACTGAAGTCATTTCTATATAATAATTTGGATTCCTGCTTGGTAGGCAGATCCATGAGGCAATCAGAGTATCCTAGGAGTCCATGCACTCTATCAAAGATAAACAACTAAAAGCCCTAGTTTTCAAATTGGACATGATTAAAGCTTATGATAGGGTAAATTGGGATTACCTAAGGCTTCTACTGATTCAAATAAGGTTGTGGCATTTTATTATTTAATGTCTCTCTTACAAAAAAATTTCATAGCTCAAGTGGCCCCAGACAAGGATTCCCTTTGTCAACCCTTCTCTTTTTTATGGTCATTGGAGGCCTTAGTAGATTGAGCCTCAAAGAAAAAAAGGATGGCATGATAAAAGGGATTAAGGTATCTCCCTCCAAGATAATTACCCACTTGATCTTCGTAGACAATGTGTTAACCTTGGGAGAAGGATCAGTGGATGAATGAAAGACTTATAAAAATATGTAGAAATTTGATAGAAATTGCAACTGCTCAAGATTTCAAATTGAAAAACAAGATACACAATTCTACTCTACTGATCTGTGAAATGGAAACCACAATTTACGACAACATGCATAGACATGCAATAAGAAAAACCATAAATACACAGTGATTTCTAGGGAACCCAACTAGGAAAAACCCCTCAAGCCTCTTTTCATTAATTAGTTGAATAAAGAAACTATTACAATTGCTAGCTCCAACTTTGAGCTCAGTCTGCAAAAGAATAATTATTCTATCTGTTCAAAATGAGAAACTCTAGCCAATTATTTGCTCACCAAGCCTCTTATTTCCTTGCGCAAATCCTAAGGAAATTAGCCCCTAAAAGATAGGAATTTCCTCCAAATTGATTGTGCAATTCCAAAGGATTGATCTCTTGGCTCATGCAACACATGTACACTCAAAACTAGTCTACAACTAATGTTACAATGCCTTATCATCTCCACTTCAACTCAGGAACTCAAATTCCTTGCATGCACTAGCTATTTTGGGCTAATGGACCAGTTAATTGACATATCTCTGATTTAAACTATCGTCTCATTGCACAATTGACCTTCAATCGAATTTATCAATAGTTAGAGGTCAATTAATTGAATACAACTGAAAATAACTGAACTAGATTGCTAAAATTTAGCAATCACACATGCATAACTGAACTCCAAGCCCTCTAGCTCAAATTTACTGAGCTAACTAAGTGACAAAAGCCATGTCACACTAGTTAACTACCTCCAAGTTGTCCTGTTGATGTGGAAATTCGATTTACTCAATTTGACTAAGGCTAAGTCAAATTGAGCCTTTCTTGCTACATTTTCAAACAAAAGATAATCTCCACCTTCTGCTAAGCATCTCGAATGGAAGTTAGTTCACAGAAATCAAAGTTTTATTAGCATAATATGGAAGCCTTTTTCTTAGCACAAATATCAGTCATGTCTCCATATAAAGTGGAGTCTTTGGACTTGAGACTCAAATATTTAGGGTTCTAGTTAAAACCTAATAGCCATAGGAAGGAGGATTGACTATGGTTGGTCAGGAAAGTGGAACATAAAATTGGTTGTTGGTGCTACGAGTGGTTGTCGTTAGGAGGACGCCTAGTTCTAGTTAAAGTAGTGCTAGAAAGCATTCTAGTGTATTGGTTAAGACTGGTAAAGGTCCCTTATTTAATTCTTAATAGAATTAAACAAATAATGTTATGCTTTTTGTGATCAAGAAAGAAGGAAAAATAAAAATTTCACCTTGCTAGCTGAGAGTCTCTATCTAAGTCCAAAAACATGGGAAGATGGGGCATAAAAAATATGTTTTGGTTTGATAAAGCATGGACTCTAAAGAATCTTTGGGGGAATTTATTCAATAATGGGCTATGGAGCTAACGAGTTAAAGATAAATATATATTAAAAAACCCTGTTTGGTTGACTAGATCACATCCTCAGTCTCTAAATTGGGGCATACAAGCTCTTTGATTTGGAGAGGTTTGATGTCATCCTTCCCTTGACTTTTCAAATGGCTTGTTTGGAAGGTAGGAAATGGATGTCATGTCAGGTTGGGAAAAAATCCCTTTCTAGGGGTTGCATATCGTTCAACCCTTTCTCAACCCCTGATAGATCTCCTTAATGCTAAAGGTCTCTATCTTTTGGCCCAAGCCAACTTCTCTTTCCCCTTCAATTTCTCCTAGGGACAATGGCTTAGCCCAGTAAATCTAGAATTACAAGGGGACCATGCCATAGAATGGGACAATTTTATTGACAATCTCTCTAAAAATTGGGTTTTCCTTTCACGGGAAGAGGATAGACTAGTTTGGGCTTAGAACAAAGGAACAAGGAGAGTAGTGGCTAGTTCAGCATATGAGGCTATATCAAGCGTTGTATGTATCCATAATTCTAAATGGTGAACATCTAAGCTCTCGAGGTGGAATCTTAATCCAGATAGTCTAAGAAATGAGACAAAAAAAAAGATAAAATAATAAAAAATAAAAATTTCCGCGCAAGTCACTCATCACAATACTATTCTAGCCCAAGAACGCTTAACCATAGAGTTCTCATGAGCCCTAATGCATTAATGTAGGTGCAAACCAAGTTGTTTAAGAAATGAAACTTAATAGATGAAAAATGAATATATCACAATGTAAAAATAGCAAGAATATAACACATTGCGTAAGAGAAATATTTCACAAAAAACAATGAAACTATTTTTATTAGGACAAAAAACTTGCTTTACTCCACAGTGAAGTCTTGTATTTATAATTTTTAGGGGGTTCTTTCACCGAGAGTCATGCCTCTCATTACATTTCAAAGACCATGGTTTACAAATGTAAACCATAGGTAAATACCATGGGAAAATATAATAAATTATGATAGCATGGGTAATTATAATAAATTACAATATCATGGGTAAATTCCATGGTTTACAAAATCCATGGGTAAATACCATGGGTGAGTATCATAATTATGATGGTAAAATTGAAATCATCGTGCAATTAGATTCTCACTTTAATATTATGATTTTTTTTTTTTTTTCCATGCGTCATCCATATCAATAGTTGATTTTCATAAACATTGATATAAAAATAATTATTAACTAAGATAATTATCCCTCGCTACCATCGTGTTCGATTGTCTGCGGTCCATTCTCTATGTTAGACAATAGAAATATGTTCTACTGTCGGATTTATACCTCCAAAGATGATAGAAATATGTTCTGTCAGATTTATACTGTTATCTCAAAATCAGATCCTGACAGGCTGCTGGTCAGGTTGACTCTAAGTAACTATTTCAGACCTACTTTAGGCTGAGGCTTAGCCTCCTCAACCTGAGAGGGCTCTCTCTTAAAGGATTAATGATTTTGATTAAAGATAAGATGGCTAACTCTTATAGAACAACTGTGAAAAATATGAATGCTGGAAATACATTAAACAACTATCCATTGGGCTTATGGAGTCAACAACACCTCAATATAACAGTGAACTCAACCTTACATAGAAGTCAGGGCACTCAGCATTTAGACATTCAGAACATAACTCATATGGGACCACAGTTTATAAATGCATACAGGAAATCAGAGCACATTCAGTGAATTCTGAGTGATTATACATCTATACCACTGTAAAAATTATGGAAAGGACAAGATCACATAGGACAAGATCACATATTCTGAACATAAGAAATCCTTCATGAATCCTGAGAAGTAAAGTCAAAATTATATTACTGAAAATGAGTCTTTACATAAGCCAAATACAAGCTGTATCATAAAATTTTCCAACCTTGATTACATTGCTGTTTCAGCTATATATAGATTTCTTATTCTAACTGATCGAGATTCCTCCTCCAGCATGAGGGGAATTCGAAAACTACTTCTAATGACACCTATTAACCCTTTAACTAACTAATAAATACAACAAGGTGTTGACTGGAGTTTTTCTTAGAGATCTAAATCAACTATGACTCTAACTCCATATTACATGCATGATGGCTTCTCCTCGTTCTTTGACATCTGGTTTTCTTTCAGTTTGGCTGAGATGGGTGTTTAATGCTCCATGTTGACCTTGGATGCTGAATCTTCTTAACTGCCCAGAAATATTAGGAGATTATCCTTGCTTCTCGGCTTCAGTTTTCCCCAAAATATTCGAATGCAAAGAAGCATGTCCTTCATCTTTTAATCACCCAAAATGTAGAAGTCTGCCACGTCCTTGATGCGTTGTAAGCTTTTTCCCATGTACATGTGTGCAGGCAAAAGTTTCTTGTAAACTGTTTAACATATCCTGAACTGTGGTAAATTGCTCACTTTACGACAAAAATTTAAAGTTGGATTTTGAATATATCTTTTCTCCACCTGTCTTGACCTGGTTGACTGTTGATAGCTTCAGATGATGCCTTGTATGCCTTTTAGACGTTTCTCTTTCAAAATTCCCGCTTATAATTCAAAATTGCTTGATTTGCGTTAAAATCATCACCTTCAGCAGTTTCGTAGCGCACTACGAAACTGCTGAGTTATTTAAAACAGCTTGCTTTTAACCTGAGACCTTTATTAGCCGAGTACTTGATTTCCAAAAACTCCTTTAGACTTTCCACATGTCGAATAGGGATTTATATTTCCTCAGAAAGATAAAATCAAGCAAATTTGTCAAAACTTTTAAAACAAAATCTTACTTGAAATGAAAACTCATTTAGCAGGTAGCTGACTTAGCTGTGCCTTTAGATCTTCAATTTGTTTCTTCATAGCCTTATTCCCAGCTCTCAGTTGCATATTGATCCTTTTGATGTACTTGGCTTCTTTGATCGCTGGTACTGTCCAGGTGTGAAATTGTGAATGGCCATCAACCACTGAATTCAACTGGGCTTCTACAGTTTCATTCCCTTTCCATAGAGCTTTATAATACTTTGCGTGTATGACTGCATGTCTTCTAGCAGCTTTCTTCAATTTGGCGATCTCATACTTGGCTGATTCTAATTGGCTCTTTATGGCTGCTATATTATCTCCTTGAGATGTGATGACTGTTTTTCCTGTGTTTTTCTGTGTCTCTTCCCCTGTTTCCTCTGTTCTTGGCAGTGCTTCCTGTACTTGCTGGAATCTCCTTGTCATAGGTCTTCTAGGTTTAAAAACGAACTCTTCAGCTGGCACATCAAATCTAAGCCTTTTTGAGGCCTTGGATTTCTTGGTGCTTTCTTGTTCTGACTGCATCAATTCGATTTGAACTGGTAGAGACTGCTCAAATTCAATAGCCTGTAATAAATCATTTAAACTTGCCTTGGACACTGGACTTTCTTCAACTGTTATAGCTTTACCTTTTTCCTTATTTATCTGACTTCTTGTTCTTACCCTTGAGACTACTTCATATGTGCTTGTTTCAGGTACAGTCTTTTTACCATGAGCTTTTTCCTTAGTTGATTGCTGAGGTTGATCTTGGATGACGAGTGGCTTCACTTGTTTTCTTACTTGTGACTTTGGAACTCTTTTAGCTCTTACTTCTGTTTGGAGCTCAGCTATTGTAGAATCTCTAGCAGGTTGAGGAGTGAGGCCAGTCTGGCTTTTGAAGCCAGCCATAAAAATAAATGAATTCCAATCTCTGTCTACCTTTTGGAGCCCATCTAAAACCAGTAGTTTAATCAAACCATGATGAAACAAATAGGTTTCGCAATCCTCTTTCCTCAGCTGTACCTTATCACACATCTTACTCAAACTACGAAACAGATAAAAAGGTAAGTCTATGGAGACCTTCCCGGTGAAATTCAAAAGGAGTTTAAAATGGTAAGAATAAACCTTGTTATACCTTCCTTCACAAGTCAGATATTTCTGTATGCAGGTGAGTAAGTGAGCATAATATTCTTTGACATAATTCCTGGGCACTGCCTTACTTAAATCTTCATTTACATAATCATCCTTCAAAAACTCCTTGCAAGGATTCATGCCAAATTTGAAATTTTTAAACCATTCCTCTTTTCCTCGTGGGATCTCTGTTACAGTAGATATCACTTCCGGCGAAACCTACAATTCTAACATGGCTACCTTTGAATTCAAGCCTGTGAAGTTAAGTGCAAATTCCTTAGTTACCTGTGTGTGTCCTCCTTGTAACTTTTTGCAAAACTTCCAGCACCCGGCCTTTTTAAATGCTTTCTTCACCTCTTCATTTCTCAGCGTTATATCCAGGCCTTCAGGTTCAGTCCTTAGACATTTACCGGATCTGTGCTCTTGTTTCTCCATTGATTCTTCCAGATCTTCACAAACAATGACTACCAGCTCCGGTTGGAATTGTGATTCGGCTTCTATTTGAATTCAGCCTCGCTTGATTATCGGCCTCGCTTGAATTTTGAATTTTTCCGTTTAAAACCTTTCAAGATGTAATCTTGCAGATTTCTCACTCATGCAAGACTTACGGCCATCATTAAGGTTTATGCACGGTTGTCTTTCTTGGGAATGATAATTCGTGCCTATCAACAGATCTAGTGGTGGTGATAGTGGCAATGAGTGGTGAAGTGTGATAAGAGGGGTACATGAGCTGACATGAGAGGACACGGCCTATGACTCACCTAACGGACTTGACATTTCAGGAAAGATTCGCTGCGGAATGTACGAATCCATGATTTCGCAGCGCTGTCAGTTTAAAATTTTAATGATGCGCTGCAACTGCCTAATCATGATACGCTGCGAAACTGCCTAACTATGATTGCGCTGCGAAACTGCCTAATTGGCATTGCGCTGCGAAATTACAAAAAGACACGGTGACTGTCATAACATAACCGGTGGCTATAGAACAATGGTAGATGGAGGGGAACCAATGGGAGCTGAGAATAACTTGACTCAAAAACTCTTCAAAACTCCAGATTATAAGGAAAAAAATTAAAACAAAATTAAACTAGCACTGACCTTTGTCATCGGGCTAGGATGAAAAGTTACATGTATCAATTTTAGTTCTAAGTGATAACATATACCTCCAAAAATAATTGCAAAACCGCAGAGTGCCTCAATCACCAAGAAAAACTACAAGACCGTCGGGTGCCTCCATCAAGCGGCATATCCAGGCGGTTACTAACTCCCCAACCGCGATAACGGTAAGGAATGGCACTCAACCATTGAAGTTGTATTACCAGAAACACTATAATCCCCAACCTTTGTGATGCCCAAACCTCTTCCTTCATGAATATTTGTGGGTACATCAGGCGTTTTTGATCTCGTTGGACCGACGAACCCTTCTTCGAGATTCTTTAGAACAAACCATTAATTCTTGTTCCACGTTTCGGGTTGTGGCGAGTGAATGCAGGAGCCTGTGAATGAATAGAGTGCCTTAATAGCGTAAATTGAAGGGATCGTGATCTGATGCTCTATCGTGTGCCAATACTACGAGATTGTATATCCAGGCTCATGCAGCAAGTTATCGACGAACTTCCCACGACCTCAAAACTGTAGGACTAAATTTGGCAAGTGGATTCTGGTCTTATAGTTAGCTTCTGACATGCAAATTTTTGTTAGCTTTCTTTCGATAATCTGGATGTCTTCGAATTTCAAGTATAGAGACCATTATAAGGTGTATCATTCATGTGTGTTGATGGCGTATCCATTAGTTTAACCTGACTATATATTCCTTGTTCATGCTTAATGAGGGAATCAATCCGTCTGGATCATGAACTCCCGTTGCCCAGCGTATTAAAAGTGCCATTTAAGCTTGTCAACGGACCTCCTACTACCGCTGCTGGAAGTCCAGGTTTTCATTTTTCTCATTTTCTATACTTGTGCTACTAAGATTTTCTGCAATGTAAATTGTTTTGAACGATTTGCTATTATCCTTTTTTCTTTAGAGATCTCGATCATGCCAACCTTCAGGTGCACTCCAACTTTGGATAAGGAATTTTCCTGGGAGTTGTGCTCATGGAAAATATGAGTAAAGGAGGTGGAATGTAATCTGGTCTTCATTTCTTGAATCTGATCCATAACAGCTTGAATTCTTCGCAAAGCAGATTTCCCACAGTGATATTTGAGTTTTCATAAACGTGGAGTCTTCCAACTTCCTTTTCAATTTCTATTCGAAGGAAGGCCGCGAGGGTTGATAATTCTTCCTAAATACTCAGGACCCGACAAGAGTAATAAAATGAAATGATTTTAAGAAGATGCATTCCCCGTGCCGCATCTTTCTTCCAGGGTTCCCTTCAGAGGCGTCATCAAAGAAAGCCAAAGGAAGCGATTCAAAAATCACCAGAGGCCCAATTTGGTGTTGTGGCCTCCCCATACACTCATCCCGACACTCCTCAAAACAAAATTTGATTCTGTAGATTATTTTCTCCTGGGTGAAAGAAGCATTTGGGAATTTGATCTCATTTCCCTATCTCCAGATGGCGCAACTTTTAGCTATATAGGAAATGCTTGAAAATTATTTACCATAATATATTAGGACCACTGTTTCAAAGCTTTTGATATGTTTTCCCATCCAATTCGAAAGCACCATTCATCAATATTTTGATACCGCCCATACCTCTTTTTGGGCATGACAATCCACTATGTATAGTGACGCTGAGCTTAATTCGATTGCAGATTCTTGAAATATTCATCTTCAACATTTCTTGACACAACTGCTTTGTTCTAAGTCTTCTGGGCAGTCATGAACGACTTATGAGCTCAATCGTTAATTATACCCCAAAATGTTTCTGGCCATACCATACATGGAAATACATTTCACCAAACATAAATGTATTTTGGCCTCTGTGAGTGCGTTCTGATATTGCATTTATTGATTGTTCCAGGCATGACCTTTGGATTTTTAGCATGGGATATTTTTTATTTTGCATAACGTAATCAATGATCATTTATGGTTGCCTTCTGGGGATGTCGTTGACGTTTCTTATTTATTACAAGAGAATGTATTATTTAAAAAATAAAATCAATTTACATATATTTATTAAAAAATAAAATCTATTTATTATGTATATTATTTTTTATTTATAACGTTTCCTCTAACGTTTATATTTACATGACGTTCTCATTTCTGAAACTAATATACCTTTCCAATTTTCATACAACTTAGGCTTTAGGCAGTTTTTTTAATAAAACTTTGGGGTTTTGTATCTCATGGTTATTGGCAATTGCATTTTCACAGCCAAGCGCATGATGTCCAACAACTGCTTGTGAAAATAAATATTTTTGAATTCTTAATGGGTCTTATAGATGTCTAAGTAGTGTGACTTATGGGTGGTGGAGGTTACAATGGATTAGAAATACTAGGGACATGGCAATGCAAGTAGGAAGTCCAAAAGACATGTAATTGATGGGTGGTGGAGGTTACAATGGAGTAGAATTATTAGGGACATGGCAATGCAAGCGGGAAGTCCAAAAGACACGTAATTGATTAATTGCATGATAGTTTTGTTAGTTGGAATGAGGAAAGCTCGACATGCAATTGACACAAAAATTTATACTAAATGAGTAAGATTATTGAACATATATAGTATATATAGAAATTTACTATTTCAACAAAACATACCCCAATTCTTAAAAGTAAAATGGTAAGTGACCGATCTATAATGCTAAGAGACTGATCTCCCATCTAGCTGTAAGGAAAGTCATCAAGATGTCTATGTATCTACATCAAATGAATCACTTGATGCACTTGTCCATCAAGTATCTCTTAACTAATGGAAAATATTTCATCAGGTCATGGAAATTCTTTGATGGTGCACGGTTGACCAATCAACCTTTCATGAACTAGATGAGTACTTATAATAGAAAGAAAAGTGTAAAAGTTACTCAGGGCCATATTGGCATGAACAAGAGCTAATTGCATTCATCCAGACTCTAGAGGGATTACAAACTAGCAAGACAGATCAGATAGGAAAGCCTGGTGTGTATGATCAGACTAATATTCAAGCAATCACAAACACTGTTCTAGCAAGCTATAATCAATGGAATTAGTCATTGGCTCTACAAGGACTAAATTTGCAATGATGTGAGATAGTGTTTCTATGAGAGGTGTGTCTGGGAGTACAGTGAGGAGATCGGATTTGGAATGACTCAACTTAGCCAAATTGCATTGAAGGTTGCATGGGATTAATCTACAAAACCACAGTTGCATGGACACAAATGGGGTGAAAAAATGGGATGGACTATGACGTTAAAAATTTGGAAGTGAGTGGTGTCAACCTCCCAAGCCAAGGTGGGAATGAGATACAATTGGACCTCGGAGCTTTGCCAACACAAAATCAAAATCATAATAGGATCTGCAAACGAACATTCTCATTCATGAAAAATGAATAGAACCACCCAACTGTAATAAGATTATGTAGGATTTTGGTTGTGTAAGTATGGATCTTCAAGCCCTGAAGTGACAAGTCATAAGACTCATTACTGCAAAGAACAGATACCATCTTTAGGATCACAATGATCTCTAGCTACTAGCACAAACCCATCTCACCCAAGGTGTGATATGCACCTCGAGCTTGACAAGTTCCATGTTGCCTAATTTGAGATCCAATATTTGATATACTGACCATTTGTAGTCTCCAGCATCAGATATAGATTTATATAGATTTGTGTTGCAACAAATTCACCCTCTAGGTTCAATTTACCTTTACACATATGCACAATAAGTGTTTTGATACATCACGCCCATGCCTGTGCCCACCCTAAATGCATGGTGTGCTAGCTTCTCTTGATGCAATAAGGAGGCCACTCCCTAAATTGGTAGGAATTTCCACAAAAAATGTGTATGAATATTTGAAGAAGAAGGATTAAACATTCAAACAATACCCAAACCCCCAAATCTAGTGTCATCCCAATTCTCCACCATCATCACACAAGAAAACACGAGCATCTAGCCTCATGGATTAGCCCAACACATAAAAATCTACCCCTAGTCCCTCCAACAACAAAATTAATCAATAATGTAACAATGCTGGTGAAAATTCCATGTAGTAAAAGTTAAAAACAATAACCATGGTTGATGGAACACTTATTCCAAACTGAATGTTGGGCAAGACATCCTAGGGGGTGTTCATTTGGTTGTTTATGGCTAAGGAAATTGGCAAAGGCAATGACTAAGGCTTTGGAAAGGCAAAATGGCATTTTTGGCACAATTATTTATGAAAATAATCGAAATTAGGAGAAAAAGGAGGTGAAAGGTCACATGTTGCATGTGAGGAGGAAAATGAAGGAAAATAATGGAAAATGAAGAAAATAGAGGCCTTATTCATAAAAGGGCTTTTGAGGATCAGTTGGTAACCTTTTTGTCAGTTGAGATTTGGAGCTCTCTCATTATTCTCTCTCTCTCTCATACTCTTGGACACTTAGAGTTTCTTGGATCAATTTGGGCATTGGATCAAGAAAGGCAAAGAAGGCAAGAGAAAGCAAAGATCAAGTAGGGAAAGGAAGGATCAAGCAGCTGCAACATGCTGTATTGCAGGTATCAACTTACATGTGTATTTTCCTTGCTAGAATAGGAATGCATGGCATTGCATGTGGTTCTTTTCTATCATGGCATGGGTTTTTCCAGGAGTGACAATGTTTCCAGCCTAGCCTTGCCATTTCCAGATACCCATGGTGTGATGGGGTTCTCATGTTTTGGTTGAGATGGATTGCCAGATGGATTCGAAGCTGAGTGAGGTAGATCTACGAAATGATACAACACATGTCCTAGTAACCCTTGATTCAGACTATGGGTTGCGGTAAATCCGTATTTTGTGTTGCCTCATATGGGCTAGGAATCATTGTCGGTGAATGGTGGGATATACAGTAAAGCCTAGAGGTGGTTTTCTCTCTGTTGGGCCTAGTAATCTTGGGTTGGGATATGCGGTAAATCATCAAGAGTGGGTCTCAGTTTAGGGCCTAGTCATCCAGGTTTGGATTGCGGTAAAGCTTGAGAGACTAGGAGACATGAAAATTCCTCACTGTGTAGGTGGAGAAATCTAATGGCATCCATGCTTGTTTGAACTAGTGATCAGGTGGAGATCACGGTAAAGCCTATTATGATGCATTCATTGTGTTGACCTAGTGATCTGGGATGGATTATGGTAAAGCCTAGTTTCTGTTGATGAGGGTGATGTGGTTTAGCCTCGGTATGCCCTGGTTGGTTCTTTTGGTTGAGTCCCACATTCATACTTCGAATATGGCACTGGGGTGAATGGTTGAAGAGAGATTTGGCTCAGCCATTTTATGGTCGGGTGGAACGTGGTAGTCCCATCTTTGGTTGGTTTATTGCATTCATTTATGAAAAATTCATTCCCTTGATTTCTATGTGTAAATGTATTGATGTATATGTGGATTTTGAGCGCTGATATGTTTATGGTAATTCTGTTCCTATTATGCTGGTTATATGTATATTTTTTGACAACAATTATGTATGGCTCTCAGCATGTTTTTACTTGTATATGAATGGATAATGTATCTATGACCTAAAAGAGGATAATGCAACAATTGACATGAGGGAACAATGGTTCATAGCGATTCTCATATAAGTATGAGATCACTACACTTAATTATGTCGTTTACACCTGTAGGTTACATGTTGATGATGTGTATGACAAAATGTCTTTCATGTTTAGTAGGGGTCTGGTTATGGTATTGTTCATTTTATTGCTTTTGCATCACTGTTTCCCTGTATTTTTACTTATTCTAAGCTATCACTCCATTCTGGGCAGTGGCCTGGGCTCTGGGCTTGAAAAAGTGGCTTAAATCCCGGGGTCGTTGGCAAGCAAGCCTATGAGAGCAAATTTAGGTTGTTGGTCGCTCCCTTTCCCATAACATGAGAGCGAATATGGCCTAAGAGATCCAGAACAATAGTGGGACCCAGGGACAGGCTGTCTGAGTGGCTGACTTGTCTCCTAAGGGTTCTATTGACGATGTTGGATGACTATGTGTGATGTTCCATCGATTCCACTTCCTTAAGGTCATAAAGGAGGTTGAATATGATCATAGTAGCCTCTCGTCTCATATTTACCCCAATTGCCATGGTTACTTGGGTGTACGTTGGAGGAGGGTGTTACAAAGTGGTAGAGCATGGTTCAACTCTCGGACTGATGGGCGGTGTGTGTTGGTCGTGCATGCATGTCAGTCGCATGTGTGTCTCTTACACTTGAATTTCATGTGCTTGTTGTGTTGGCTTGATGATTGATTATAGTTGTAGTATGGTTGATATACAAAATTTGATATTGATTTCGTGAAATGTATTTGTCATGAGTATGTGACTAGTTGCATATGGATTATATGTCGCTTACATGTTGATTTTATGTCGCCTACTTACATCCTTGTATGTTAGGTTACATTATTGAATATGTTGATTACATGTATCAGTCTTGTAGGTTGATTACAAGAATTGATCGCTTATGTTCGACTACATGCATTTATGCGTATGTGTAGTTGATTAGGCATTGCTTATGCATGTTGTTGGTTGCATGTGGCAATGTGTACAATGGAGTAATGGTTGTTGTCATGCATGAGGTCATAACATGCATTGTTGATATGGCCTTGCATTGATGACTGGACCCTAGCTAGAGTGATGTTTATGTGTTGATACATTTATTTGCGTATGTCTATATGCTGTTATGATTATGTTATACATGTATCACACTGATTTGGTGATCTTGCAGACAAGGTATCCTCCCCGAGTTATACTAAGGTACGTTGATTTATTGTGATTTGGTTTATCTGACATATTATGCATTGCAGGAAGAAAGATCAAATGGCTAGCAAGATGGTTGACTACAAAGACTCTCCCTATGAATCCAAAGAGCAGCATGGTGTTGGGAACTCTTCCAATTTGGCAGTTACATTGAGAAGTTTGAAGGAAGAGATAAGGAGTTGTAAGGCAGATAATGACCGGATCATACAGGCACAAGAGAAGTAAGCAGAGGTTAATGCTATACTTCTTCAGAGTTTGTCAGACTTGCAACGACAAGGGCCGCTTCAGATCAACCATGGGCATGGGGATGGAACTAATGGGGCATATGACAACAGATCCCCTGGTAGACATAGGCCAGATAGATTTGATATGGTGAGAGATGGCAGGTTGTTGGAAACTCCAAATAGGAGGGGCAATGAATACAGGTACTATTATAGTTCTAGTTCTGATGGACATCATGATCGTCATCTCTATCATCCTTATAGGAGGAATGATAGTGGATACTTTCCCGATGAGTTTAAGAAAGCGAAACCACCTACTTTTTATGGAGATGAGAAGAAGCCGAAAGATGCAGAGGCTTGGATACTTCGAATGAACAAATTCTTTGAGATGCATGAGTACACAGATAACATGAAGGCCATAGTAGCTATCTTTAGCTTGAAAGGTAAAGCAAACATTTGGTGGGAAGATGTAAAGTGGGTCAGAGACATCAAGGAAAATTATTTGAGTTGGTGGGAATTCAAGAGGTTTTTCAAGAAGAAGCACTTGTCAGAAAGGTACTACGACAGTAAGGCTAAGGAATTCTATGAGCTAAAGATGGGATCAATGACAGACGAAGAGTACATGACCAAGTTTTTGGAGCTATTGAGGTATGTACCGTATCTTACTAGTGAGAATGCTAAAGTTCAGAGATTTGTTAGTGGTTTTCCATTAGCATTTAGAGATCGGATTGAGTATGGTGAGCCTCGGTCACTTGATGAAGTCATTAGGAAACTGAAGCATTGCTATGAACAATCAAAGCATAAGAATGAATCTCAATATGGATGGAAAGGAAGGGACAGAGGTAAATGGCAGCCTAAGAGGACAAGGCCTTCGCATGCAGATGAGAAAGAGAATGTGGCACTACAAAAGAGATTTAATGCAACTAGACAGGGACATGGGTCACATCAGCAGCAACAACATAGAGGTGAGGGCACTGGTCAGTTGGAGTGTTGGACATGCGATAAGGAGCACCTTAAGAGAGATTGTCCATAGAATCAGGGTGGTAGGCCTCATATATATAGTGCACAGGAGGTGCAAAATATTGGGGATGTTGGTAAGAGTATTCCACATATCTATGCAACATTGGATAACAAATAGGCAGATCATTAGACATCTATCATTGAGATGGACAATAATATTTGTGATCAAGTTATTTCAATTTTTATTGATCCTTGATCTAATTATAGCTATGTTAGTCCTGACTTAGTGGAAAAGTGTGGTTTGAGTAAGGAATTGCGTGTAGAGTCTTGGTTAGTACAATTGGCTACAGGTACGAAGAAATGAGTTCGTCATTGGGTAAGATCTTGTGAATTTGACTTGAATGCTATGCATACCAGAACACATTTGAATGTATTATCGTTGGGTTCATACAGTATGTTGTTGGGCATGGGTTGGTTGTATCTTCATAGGACCAAGGTAGACTGTTATGACAAAGCCATTGAGTGTGTTGATGACAATGGGGAACCACGAGTCTTGCAGGGTAAGAAGAAAGCCACATTAGTTAGGACGGTGACAACTTGCAAACAAAGCGTAGCTGCAGGAAAGGGTGTGTGTTATTCACAGTGCAGATTTCTAGTGATAAGGGTAAGGAGGTTGAAGATGCAGATGTGTTGAGCAGGTATCTAGTTTTGCATTAGTTTCAAGATGTATTTCCTGAAGACATTACAGAGTTGCCACCTCACAGAGAGGTATTCTTTTTTATTGAGTTAGTGCCAGGGGAAAATCCAACATCAAAAGCACCTTACAGGATGAGCACACCTAAGTTGGTTGAGTTGAAGCTACAATTGAAGGAAATGTTGGAAAAGGGATACATTTGGCTAAGTGTATCACCTTGGGACGCACCGGTCTTGTTTGTGAAGAAGAAAGATGGTACTCTCAGATTGTGCATTGACTACAAGCAGTTGAACAAAGTGACTATCAAGAACAGGTACCCTTTGCAAAAGATTGATGACTTGTTCGATTAGCTGAAGGGAGTAGCAGTGTTCTCGAAGATTGACTTGAGATCTGGATACCATTAGGTACACATCAAAGAAGAAGACATTTACAAGACTGCGTTCAAGACCATGTATGGGCGTTATGAGTTTGTTTTTGTTTCATTTGGCTTAACTAATTCTCTAGCTACATTCATGTGTGTAGAGTCCAAGGACAACCTTACCTTGACACCCTTTTTGCCTATACTTCTTCCTTTTTCCTATACCTATAACCTAAATAAATGCAATGGACACAAGGTCTTGTTAAGGTAAGCACTTACATGTCCTCTTTTCATATTTGTCTATATACCTTATTGTTTTGTTAAAGTGTGCATTCAGCTACGAAATTGCCCTGTTATCGTAGCTAATCCATATTTCCACAGCTACCTCCATTGTTGACAAGATTCAAGTACACCAGCTAAGCAAAATAAGATATGGATGGATGAGGAATGATTCCCTCGTGGATTATTTCCTATTCTCTTAGGCCAATCCTTCAAGAAGATTTCCCAATAACACGGTCAACCTCAAAGTCAACTGCAAGATTATTGCCGAAATAGAGTCCAAGTTTTCACGAAATCTTATCGATTTGCTTTTCCAAATAGAAAATAGATTATTTATCGATATAGTTTGGTTTAATAGGATCAAAATAAATATATGTAGGCATGAAACTCTCGTACTGTTATTCAGAGAAATATTATAAAAGCAATGGCAGCTCTGTGTTTTGGGTGTGCGTTGATATATTTAAATTCTGAGAACATTTTGTTAAGCTTGTTTATAAGTAATAGACTTGGTTCATATTTTCCATGCTGCGTTGATTGGAGACTGTCAACTATTTTGTGGAGGGCCCCTACATCCAGTACAGGTCTTTGACCAATTGCACATAGATTTCTTTAATAGCTAAATTGTAGATGCTCTATTTTATGTTTTGAAATGCAGTATAATGGAATTCGCAATTAAACTATTATCTGCATAAGCAATTTCCTTTGCTTTCTACCTAGCTTAATCCTGTTATTTCATTTGCTTTTTATCTGGTACAGTTGATCATTCCCTTTGCTTTTTACCTAGTGTAGTTCAACTGTCTCATTTCATAGCTTAGTTGCTTTTCAGTTTATCAGTTTTATTTCTTGTTTGGATGAGGTTGAATGAGTTAAAGAGTGACAATCTTTTTCTTGGCAATTAAATTCAGACATCATTCATTTTCAATTTGATAGAATAGATCTTTCTTGCACATAGTAATCTAAACTTGGCTGCAGCATAAAATTCAAGATAAAATAAAAAACAGTGTAACAAAAGTTGAATTTAGGACACTCTCAAACCATCCACAAAACTGATTCAATAAAGATTAATTTTTAGGATAGCTAGCTAACAACTTTAAGAACAATACTCTAATCTAATCAGTAATACCATCTCCATATTAATTCTAAGATTAGACCTTAACAATAACATAGATATCTTGACAACATAAAATAGCTTCTAGCACATATATTTCACTTGTGCTTCATCAGTATACATGCCCTAGTCGATGATTTATGGTGACAATTTAAGAACATTAATTTGGCTAAACATTTTGGTGCCGTTTCCAGGGAAGTACAAATAGAAGTTAAAAAAAAGAGAAAAATTATTAATTCAATACATGATATGTGTAGGGATAGAGACTCTAGAGGTAGATTTGTAGGACGCGGAAGAAGCTTGATTCTCACAAATCCACTCACTCCACCACGACTTCGAAGTTCCACACCACCTACTCAAACTTGAATTCCATTGGCAGGGCGACAAAGACTTCCTGAAGTCTCAAGATCAGAAATCCAGTCCAGAACTTTGCCTACTTCATCCACTGAAGCTGCAACTAAAGAAAGCCTTGCATCCCCAACTACAGGAGTAGTTTTTCTATCCTCCACTGGTGAACAAATTTTGGGAGAAGAACTAGAAATTCCTAGTGAAGAAGAGGAATAAGAAAGTTATTTTGACCACCCATTAAAAGAGGAACCAGAAGAATTAGAAGAACCTTACATTAGTTTTGAGGAATCTATCATGGTTGGAGAAGGGGAAGGAGAGGTACACAATGTCAATGGTGAGGAAAATTGGATTGGAGGAGGAAGAGGAAGAGGAGGAGGTGGAGATAGGAATAGAGGAGGGGCTAGAGTTAGAGGAAATCAAGATCGTTTTGGATTTTCTATTTTTGATGAAGATACAACCCTCACAATGAAAAATATATCGCCCTCAATTCTTGCTAATTTCCACGGAAAAAGAAATGAAGACCCAGAGACATTTCTCTTCGAATTTGAGGTATTATGCAGATCATATGACTATCTGCATGATGCTTAAAAACTGAAATTGTTTCCTGCTACCTTAAAGGATTCAACCTTAAAATGGTTCATGAGTTTAGGAGTGAATTCTATAAGAACATGGGCATAAATGAAAGAGGCTTTCTTAGGCAAATATAGAGATTACTGTATGCCTAGTAACCTTAAAGATGAAGTCTTCAAAATGACACAAAAGGAAGATGAAAATCTTGAAGATTTAATAGAGAGATTTGTCTACAATATTAAAAGAGCAAAAATGGATAATTTGGATGAGGAAACTTTGAAAGCCCTCATGCTCAAAGCTATCAAAGATGAATGGATTGATCTCCTTAACTTAACAAGAAAAGCGGATATTTCTCAATTACCATTTGTAGATATTTGTGATCTATGCGTACATATCTCAAGGGGTAAGCATGGGTTGGAAAGAGTCCTAGAGACCCTCTCTTATCAGGAATTAATAAATCTGCAGCTGGGACAATCAGTAGGGCAGAATTAGGAAGCTTGCTTGATACCTTCAAGATAGATATTTTAGGGAGTTTAAGTGAATAGATAGAAACCCTTAAAATACAGAATAAACAAAAATCCGAAAATGCTGCATTATCCATTTTTTGTCCTAGATGTTGAAAGAAGCATGCCTTAAGAGAATGTCCCTTGGATTCAAAAGCTATAGAAACTTGTGCCATATGTGCAGATAATCATGATACCAAGGAGTGTCCTTCTTTACTAGGTCTCAAGGTTGTATTTAATGATGAAGGAATACCAGAACAAGTAGAACCTCTTTACTGTATAGCCAAGAGACCATGGCAAACTCCCAAACAAATCAACCACAAGGGTTCAGACCACAAAAATTTGCTCAATCTTCGCAAAATAATTGGAATCCATCTTGGCAGCCTTGGGCTTAGCCACAATCACAATATTGGAATCAAGGATGGCAAAGTAATTATGGGGCTTATGCTCAATATCAACAATATTCACCATCCTATCTTCCACCACAATTTCTACCCCAATCCAATCAAATTCCCCAAGATAATCAACTACCTCAAATCCAAGTTCAGAATCAAAATCCACAATTCTCCCTACCATTTACACAAAAACCCAATCAACTAGCCGCTCAACCAATTCCGAATCCTAATAATAAAATACCACAATAACCTGTGTACAACATGGAAGGGCAAAATCCTCAAACTTATATAATAACTCCACTAGATCTAAATAATGTCCAATTAAGGTCTGGAAGAGTGTTACAAAGAAAATCCCCTGTTGTTATTTAGGAAACAAGATCAAATATTCAAAAACATAAAAATCAATCTGAATAAGGAGAGACCTCTCTCCCTAAAAAAGAGAATAATCAAACAGAAAATATTCCAATAAATAATCCTATCATAAAACAACCCTCGGTATCAATTAGACCACCTTTTCCTGAACGGTTGAAAATTGATAAAGGAGTAGAAAAACAAATCACATTGCCTGATTATAATATGTTAGATGAATTAAGAAATGTTTGCATCAAGATTCCTTTGTTACAATCCATAAAAGAAATACCATTTTTTGCAAAAACAATTAAGGAATTAAGTACTCAAAGATCAGGAAGAAAAAGAAAAGACATAAAAAGAATTCAATTAGTCGGGAAAATTGTAGACATCATGATGGGGAAAACGAAAATTCAAAAATATCTAGATCCAGGAAGCCCCATTGTAAAAATTCACATCAATGGAATTGAAATACCAAACACACTGATTGATTTAGGAGCAACCATAAACATAATGAGTAAACCAGTCATGGATTCACTTAAGCTTCCTAACCTTTAATACACACCAACATTATTACAATTAGCAGATAAGTCTGTGATTAAACCTAATGGTGTGTTGGGCGATGTTTGTGTATCCTTAGATTCTTGGGAATATCCTGTTGATTTCATGGTCTTAACACCCAAAAATAATTTAGGAGGACATCCATTAATCCTAGGAAGACCTTGGTTAGCTACAGCTGATGCTTTCATCTATTGTAGATCAGGTGACATGTTTATCTCATATGGAAGTTCTACAAAGAAATTTACATTATACCCTCCTGCAAGAACAACAATAGAAACAGAGAATGAAGAATGGATAGATGATGAAGATGATATACAACTTGTTTTCACTACTGGACAAATCAGAGAGGAAGACCAAATTTTAAATCTATTGGAAAATAATGAATCTTCCTCACATTATGACCGTAGTCGAAATGAATATCTCTCATCTAGACAAGTATCATTGCTCTCCATGGAAAAATTTGGGAATTCTATAATAGAAATCTTTCTAGGTAAAACTTTGAATATTAATGAAAACTTGGAAGGATTACAAAAGAATCAACTGATAGAAGTCTTACAGAAACATTCTTCTGCTTTTGCATGGGAATATACTGATATGAGGGGAATTGATCCTAAAACTTGCATACATCATATCTACATTGAACAAAGTGCAAGACCAGTTAGATAGCCACAACGAAGAATGAACCCAAACCTAAAAGAAATTGTTAAAGAGGAATTGCAAAAACTGCTAAATGTAAATTTCATTTATCTGATATCAGACAGTTAGTGGGTTTCACCCCTAGTAATCATTCCAAAGAAAATGGAAAATGGAGAGTATGCATCGATTACAGGGAATTGAATAAAGCAACATTAAAATACCACTTTCCACTACCTTTCATAGATAAAGTCTTAGACACATTAGCAGGGAAAAAGTATTTTTGATTTTTGGACGGTTTTAGTGGATATAACTAGATTCAGGTAGCACCTGAAGATCAAGATAAAACCACATTCACCTGTCCATGGGGAAATTATGCTTACCGAGTACTTCTTTTTGGATTATGAAATGCTCCGGCAACATTCCAAAGAGCAGTCCTCGAAATTTTCTATGTTCTTATTCATGATTGTGTGGAAGTATATATGGATGATTTCACAGTTTATGGAGATTCTTTTAATGAAGCACTTGAAAATTTAGAAAAAGTTTTAATAAGATGCAAAGAAACAAATCTCTCGTTAAGTCATGAGAAATGTTTCATGATGTTTAACGAAGGAATTGTCTTAGGTCACCATATTTCAGGAGATGGAATTAAGGTGGAATCATCTAAAGCTGAGGTCATTTCTCAATTATTAGTGCCAAATTGTCAATGAGATGTTAGGAGTTTTCTTGGTTTTACTGGATATTATAGAATATTTATAGAAAACTTCACAAAAATTGCATCTCCACTCTTTAAACTTCTTACCAAGGACTGTGAATTCAATTGGGATTCTGATTGTCAAGCTGCCTTTGAAACTTTGAAAAAGAGAATTTCTAAAGCACCTATCCTAAAAGGACCTAATTGGAAATTGCCTTTCCATATATCAACTGATGCTTCAGATACAACCTTGGGAGTTGTGTTAGGGCAAAAAGACCTTACTCCTTATGCAATCTATTATACCAGTAAAAATTTAACTCCTACAGAGATAAATTATACTGTAACTGAGAAGGAGTTTTTAGCTGTAGTTCATGCCATTAACAAATTCAGACATTACATAACCAGATATGAAACTTTCATTCACACATACCATTCTTCCATTAGATACCTAATGAATAAACCAATCACTAATGGAAGAATAACCAGATGGCTCTTATTGTTACAAGAATTCAACATCACCATTCTAGATAGACCCGGAAAACAGAACACAATTGCTGACTTTTTATCTAGAATTCAGAATGATAATAATGATCAACCTGTAGAAGATAAATTTCCCGATGAATACCTTTTTGCAGTATCTACTAAATCACCTTGGTATGCAGATATTTCTAATTATTTAGCTACAGGGAAAATGCCATTTCATTTGTCTCCTAGAGAAAAGAGGAGGATAGTTCACAACAACACATCTTATTCATGGATAAACGAAGAGTTATACAAAATAGGACCAGATCTCATTATCAGAAGATGTGTTTGAGAGGATGAAATACCAGAAATACTTAAAGCTTGCCATGATGAACCATATGGAGGACATTTTTATGACAAAATAACTCCTTATAAAGTCTTACTTTTAGGTATTATTGGCCTTCCATTTTCAGGGATACCAAGGAATATGTTAAAAGATGTGATAGTTGTCAGAGAATGGGCAAACCCTCTCTTTCAAATGAAATGCCATTACAACCACAGGTACTCATTCAACCATTTGAAAATGGGCACTAGATTTTGTCAGTCCAATCAACCCACCTTCAAAGCAAAAGAGATATATTCTGGTATGTACTGATTGTGTCACTAAATTGGTAGAAGCTAAAGCACTTCCTTTTGCTACTGAAAATGTTGTAGTTTCATTTCTTTTTGAGGATATTTTCACTCGTTTAACAGATCAAGGAACACAATTTACATCCAGATTAGTGCAGAAGCTTGTGGAGCAGTACAAAATCAAACATCGAAAGTCCACTCCGTACCATCCACAAGCCAATGGACAAGTTGAGTCTACAAATAAGGTGATTGAAGCAATCCTTACTAATACTGTACACTTACATAGGAAGGACTGGGTAGAAAAGCTTCCAGAAGCTTTGTGGGCTTATAGAACTACATGGAGAAGTACTATGGGACATACTCCCTATGAACTTGTTTATGGGAAGCAGGTCTTACTTCCAATAGAGTTCCAAATCCAGACTTATAAAACAACAGTCCAGCTAGATCTTGACTTATCAGAAGCACAAAAGCAAAGGATGAGACAACTTAATGAGCTTGATGAAATAAGACAAGAAGCCCTCCAGAAGACCAGCCTAGTTCAACAATAGAGATCCAAATGGCATGATAAGTACATTAAAGAAAGAAAATTTCATCCAGGAGATTGGGCATTACTCTTTGATTCAAAGTTCAAAAATTTCCAAGGAAAATTCCAAACCCATTAGCTTGGACCTTATGAAGTCGAAAATGTTTTTGACAATGGTGCAGTTAGAATTAGGACTATTGATGAAGAGAAAATTACTCTTTTAGTGAATGGACATCGACTTAGACTTTATCAGAAGCCATTGACAAAAGAAAAATTTGTCAAAATTTTCCAAGATAATTCAGAATTGAAGATGGTTGAGAAGAGTTCTTCTTCTTTTCCACCTTAGAAATTTTACTTTTCTATTTAAAAAAAATTAAAAATAAAAAAATTAAATTATATGTATATACATAATATTCAAATATATATATAAACATGAAAACCGACATGTTGTTGGCATGCTTATACAGAAAATTTGAAGTGAAAACAAACTCCTCTTGGCACCTTAAATTTTCTTTCCCCAAAAAAAAAAAAAAATCTTTTCCCTTTCCTAAAGTTTTTTTTTTTCTCAGCTACAAAATCAACAACTTTCTGCAGCTCGGACAAGTTTCTGCAGCTCTAATAAAATTTTTGTAGCCAACTTGACAAGAATACTTGGTGATTCGAATTGAAGAATAATTCATAGTGCAAAGTACCTGCAGGAGATATTAAAGGACAATTAAGGTTAGCAAGTTAATCAAAGGTATGTGATACTTTAATTTTACAATGAGGATTAATATATTGCATATATGAACTAAGAGGACATAGCACTGCCAAAGTAAAACGAAATCATTGCAAATTAAGGGTGATGGTCGCTTGTCAAAATCATCATAATCCACCACTTAAACTCTTGTCTTGTCCCCATTCCGAATTGGTCATCGAATCATTATTTTGAATGCGCTCCAACGGTCAATTCATTCCCATGGCCTTCATTATAATTCACCTGTTCTTCCATTTCCCCGAATTCACATAGCCTCTCTGTCTCTCCGCCATTGAATGAAACCCTACCAACACCATTTTTCTAGTCAAGTGAGCAGTCCTTGAGACGAAGCATCTTCCATAATGGGTGTTATTGTCCGAACCGAGCCAACAGGGAAGAAATTCTTAGAAGGATATCCTCAGACTAGGGAGTTGTTGCAGAAAGTATAGTGGCTACAATTCATAGAGAAATTCGACGGTTTCCACAAAAAGGTGATGAAGACCTTTTCACGTTCATTTTATGGAACGAAGGTTGAAATAGGAGACATCAAATTCACCATAACGGAGTCCCTGATAGTAGAAGCTACTGAATTGCCCAGAAATGGAGAAAAATGGTTCAAAAATAGGGGAATCAATGGAGAAGATTGGAAAGTCTTCCTGAAAAATCCAAACATGGACACCACTGTCTTCAAGAAAGGTATTCCTAGTACAACCCTTAAGAGTAAATGGAGGAACTTTCTCCTTATACTTCAGAAATTTATTACTTGTGAGGGTCGGTTTGGATACATGTATTTCTACCACATTAGAATAATGATGAATTTTCTTGAGGTGCACCAAATGAATCTTCCTTATTTCCTCTTGCATAGTCTTAAGAAAATGTCCATGAATGTTCAAAAGAAAATTCAATTCATAGACAATACCATGTATCATCATGGATTGATAAAGATCCTAGTTGAGTTTTACCTTCAGAGTATAGGGGATAACTGGGAAAATTTTCTGGTGAGGAACCTTTTTGAAGAAAGAGCTCCTGAACAGCCCAACAGTAGTAGGAACCTCAGGGGAAAGAAGAGAACAATGGAAACAATAAAAGAACCCCAGTCTCAACAGGAAATATCAGAGGACGAACTACCCATAGTGGATATTTTGCAGAAAATGAAAAGGGGAAATCTTAGAAGAAAGAAAGCTAGCAAAAGAACAGAGGATTTACCACAAACCAAGATCCTTCCTCAGGAAAAGAAGCCAAAAGCTAAAAAGAGGAAAGCACAGGGATTACAAACCTCAGGACTGAGGAGAAGTAACAGATTGAATACAATGCAACAAGCAGTTTCAGGAGCTACAAAGTATATTGATCTTGAGGAGAGGGAGTTGACTGAAGACCCTGAAGGTCCTCCAGAAGGATCACCAAAAATGTCACCAAGGGTGTCATCACCACCTTGCAGTTCACCTCCAAGAAATCCAGTGCATAGTCTAGGTGTTGATCCTATTCAACAAGATATTTATGACTACATAGAGTCAATAGAAAGGAAAGAAGCAACAATTAAAGAATCAATCCAAAGTCCAGGAGAAGGAAGCAATCAGTTCAATGAACCACAAGAACCTCCAACCTCTAATGTTTTAAAGCAAGATATCTTTGAGCTGGAGACATTGAATAGGTATCTCAAAAATGAAAATCAAACATTGAAAGCATAGAATGGGATTCAAATTGCAAAGAGTGACAACCCTATTCTTCATTTGAGTTTATGGTACAAAAAGAACAAGAAGTTGAAGAAGGAAAATAGGGCAATGCAAAGACAAATCATCAACCTAAAATATAAGATCCTCATGAAGAAACCGAGAATGCTAGTGGTTGCCAAAAATAAGAAGAAAGTGAATCCTGAATGTGATGATCAGAGGGCAAAAGAAGATGACAATGATGAATTGTATGAGGACATACAAAACCTCCAACATGGGGAATGTAGAGTCCAAGGACTGCCTTACCTTGACACCCTTTTTGCCTATAATTCTTCCTTTTTCCTATACCTATCACCTAAATAAATGAAATGGACACAAGGTTTTGTTAAGGTAAGCACTTACATGTCCTCTTTTTCATATTTGTCTATATACCTTATTTTTTTGTTAAAGTGTGCATTCAACTACGGAATTGTCCTGTTTCTGTAGCTAATCCGTATTTCCGCAGCTACCTCCATTGTTGACAGGGTTCGAGCGCACCAACTAAGCAAAATAAGATATGGATGGATGAGGAATGATCCCCTCGTGGATTCTTTCCTATTCTCTCGAGCCAATCCTTCAAGAAGATCGCACTATAACATGGTCAACCTCAAAGTCAACTGCAAGATTATTGCCGGGATAGAGTCCGAGTTTTCATGAAATCTTATCGATTTGCTTTTCCAAATAGCAAATTGATTATTTAGCGATATAGTTTGGTTTAATAGGATCGAAATAAAGATATGTAGGCTTGAAACTCTCGTACTGTTATTCAGAGAAATATTATAAAAGCAATGGCCGCTCTGTGTTTTGGGTGCGCGTCGATATATGTAAATTCTGAGAACATCTTGTTAATCTTGTTTATGAGTAATAGACTTGGTTCATATTTTCCACGCTACGTTGATTGGAGATTGTCGACTGTTTCGTGGAGGGCCCCTATGTTCAATCCAGGTCTTTGACCAATTACACATAGATTTATTTAATAGTTAAATTGTAGATGCTTTGTTTTATGTTTTGAAATGAAGTATAATGGAATTCACAATTAAACTATTATCTGCATAAGCAATTTCCTTTGCTTTCTGCCTAGCTTAATCCTGTTATTTCATTTGCTTTTTATCTGGTATAGTTGATCATTCCCTTTGCTTTTTACCTAGTGTAGTTCAACTGTCTCATTTCATAGCTTAGTTGTTTTTCAGTTTATCAGTTTTATTTCTTGTTTGGATGAGGTTGAATGAGTTAAAGAGTGACGGTCTTTTTTTTGGCAATTAAATTCAGACATCATTCATTTTCAATTTGATAGAAT
This sequence comes from Pinus tabuliformis, assembly GCA_031772625.1. Taxonomy (NCBI): domain Eukaryota; kingdom Viridiplantae; phylum Streptophyta; class Pinopsida; order Pinales; family Pinaceae; genus Pinus; species Pinus tabuliformis. Next base: position 1,528,137,982 of record CM062818.1, on the reverse strand, counting down.
AGATCTCTCTTGCACATAATAATCTAGACTTGGCTGCAGCATAAAATTCAAGATAAAATAAAAAAGAGTCTAACAAAAGTTGAGTTTAGGATCACTCTCAAACCATCCACAAAACTGATTCAATAAAGATTAATTTTTAGGATAGACAACTAACAACTTCAAGAACAATACTCTAATCTAATAAGTAATACCATCTCCATATTAATTCTAGGATTAGACCTTAACAATAACATAGATATCTTGACAACATAAAATAACTTCTAGCACAGATAGTGCACTTGTGCTTCATCAGTATACCTGCCCTGGTCGATGATTTATGGTGACAATCTAAGAACATTAAATTGGCTAAACAATGTGTTTGATGAATAGCGTGTTGCGTCCATATTTGGATAAGTTTGTTATTGTGTTCATTGATGATATATTGGTATATTCTAAAAATGAGGAAGAGCATGCCGAGCATTTAGCAGTAGTGTTGAGGTTGTTGAGAGAGCATCAATTGTATGCTAAGCTCAACAAGTGTAGTTTCTTTTAGACTGAGGTACACTACTTGGGACATGTTGTCTCCAAGGAAGGCATTGTAGTAGATCCAAAGAAGATGAGGGCCATCATGGAGTGGATAGCTCCTAAGAGTGTGGATGAGGTAAGATCTTTCATGGGTCTGGCAGGATATTACAGGAGGTTCATTAGGAACTTCTCGCAGATTGCTTATCCCATTACATCATTGCAAAGGAAAGGTAAGAAGTTCGAATGGATAGAGGAGTGCGAGGCTAGCTTTGAGCAACTTAAGCAGTTGTTGACACATGCACCAGTGCTACAGATTGTGGATCTATACAAAGAGTTTGTGGTATGCACAAATGATTGCAAGAGAGGGTTTGGTGGAGTCCTTATGCAGGATGGACAGGTGGTATGTTATGAGTCTCGGAAACTAAACGAGCATAAGCAGAAGTACCCGACACGTGATCTTGAGTTAACAACGATCATACATGCATTGAAGATGTGGAGACATTGTCTTCTTGGCTGGATATTTATAGTTATGAGTGATCGCATTGGGTTGAGCTATTTGTTTAACCAGCCGAATCTGAATGTTAGACAGGCTAGATGGTTGGCCACGATCAATGAGTTTGATTTCGAGATCAAGAACATCAAAGGTAAAGAGAAGAGGATGGTAGATGCTCTCAATAGACAAGTACAGATAAATCACTTGGTAGTTATGAGGTCCTATGGGACAGACTTACAAGATAGGATCTTGCAGGCAAGTCAGTAGGATGTCAGGTATATGGAGATTGTGCATAGGTTGCAGCAGGTTTCTGGCACAGGTACATGTGAAGGTACATGTATAGGTAGTGGTATAGGTACAAATGCAGGTGCACAAGGTATGGATTATTGTCTTACAACAGACGGGTTGGTCAGGTTCTGAGACAACATATATGTATCAGATAACAGTGAGCTCAAGAATGTGATATTGAGGGAGTTTCATGCTAAACCTTATTCAGGTCACCTAGGTTATCAGAAGAAATTAACTGCAGTGAAGAGATATTACTATTGGTTGAATTTGAAGAGGGATGTAGCAAAGTTTGTAGCGAGGTGTTTCGACTGTCAACCAGTGAAAGCAGAGTCTTAACATCCAGGTGGACTGCTATAGACGATCGCAATTCCAGAGTGGAAATGGGAGGTCATTTCCATGGATTTCATCACAGGGTTTCCTAAGATGGTGAAACAACATGATTCCATCATGGTCATTGTGGATAGATTAACAAAGGTTGCACACTTCATTCCAATAAAGTCTACATTCTCAGCTAGCGATGTGGCACAGGTATTCATCAGAGATGTAGTTAGACTACACAATGTTCCAAAGAAGATTGTGTCAGATAGGGATGCGAAGTTCACTTCCAAGTTTTGGAAGGAGTTATTTGCAGGTTTGGGCACATAGGTTGCCTTTAGCACAAATTATCATCCGCAAATAGATGGACGGAAAGAGAGGGTCAACAGGATATTAGAGGACATGTTGAGGATGTATATGATGCATTAGCAGAGGAAGTGGGAAGAGTATCTCCCTTCGGTAGAGTTCGCGTACAACAACGATTATCAAAAGTCATTGAGGATGAGTCATTTTGAGGCATTGTATGGGTGGAGTTGTAACACCTATCAATTGGAGTGACCTGGTTAGCAGGGTGTTGATTGGACCAAAGATGTTGGAAAACATGGAACATGAAATGCAAGTGATCAAGACGAATCTAAAGCCAACACAAGATAGGAAGAAAAGTTATGCAGATAGGAACAAGTTGTTCAAGGAGATCCAGGTTGGGGAACAAGTGTACTTGTGCATAAAACAAAAGAAGAGCTCCTTGCGGATTGGATCATGTGCTAAGATGGCACCACGGTTTTGTGGACCCTTCAGTATTATTGAGAGGATTGGGCTAGTAGCTTATCGACTTGCATTGCCTACGACAATGAAAGTCCACGATGTTTTCCATGTATCTTTGCCTAAGAAGTATGTAGAGGATGCTAATCATGTGATTGACTGGTCTATATTGCAGGTGGAACCAGATGGAGAATTCTAGCCGGAGCCTCAGTGTATATTGTAGAAAAAGGTGCTCATGCTCCAGAATTGAGAAATCGAGCAAGTTAAAGTGCAATGGAAGCACTTTGGGCCCGATGAAGCTACATGGGAGATGGCGGATCAGATGCGGGCTATGTATCCTTCCTTGTTTTCTGGTTGAGGCAAAGCAGCTTCGATATGGTGGTTTGGTATATCCTTGATGGTGTTTGGTATATGCTTTATGGTGGTTGGTATATGCTTTATGAAGGTTTGATAGGTGATTTATGGTGGTTTGATATATGCCTTATGGTGGTTGATATATGCTTTATGATGGTTTGGTATATGTTATATGATGTTTTGATATATGCTATATGATGTTTTGATATATGCTTAGATATGGTGTTTAGTATATGTTTTGATATATGCTTTGGTATATATTTTTGGTAATGTTTCTATATATACACATGTATATGGATGTAAATGTCGCCATGTGCTATGTTATAAAGCTCCACTATGCGTTATGGGTGTTATGTCATTATGATTATGTTGTCACGTTACTATGCTATCATGTGGTTATGTTATAATGATGTTATGATGTCATGTGGGTTGGTACTCAGCAGGATGATCATTGTAAATATCGTAATGAGCTGTGTTATAAAGCTCCACTATGTGGTATGTTGTCATGTTGTCATGATGTTTTGTCTTGAGCAGGTCTTTCATTGTAAATACTACAATGATTTGTGTTATAAAGCTCCATGAGCAGTATGTCTTATTTTAGAGGGTTGCTGAGGTACATGTGTGATTGAACACCGAGGACGGTGTCCCCCAAGGGGGAGGGTTCTGTAACAGCCCTAGTGAAAATTCCATGTAGTAAAAGTTAAAAACAATAACCACGGTTGATGGGACACTTCCAAGCTGAATGTTGGGCAAGACATCCTAGCGGGTGTTAATTTGATTGTTTATGGCTAAGGAAATTGGCAAAGGCAATGACTAAGGCTTTGGAAAGGCAAAATGGCATTTTTGGCACAATTATTTATGAAAATAATGGAAATTAGGAGAAAAGGGAGGTGAAAAGTCACATGTTGCATGTAAGGAGAAAAATGAAGGGAAATAATGGAAAATGAAGAAAATAGAGGCCTCATTCATAAAAAGGCTTCTGAGGATCAATTAGTAACCTTTTGTCAGTTGCTCTCTCATTATTCTCTCTCTCTCTCTAATACTCTTGGACACAGAGTTTCTTGGAGCAATTTTGGTATTGGATCAAGAAAGGCAAAGAAGGCAAGAGAAAGCAAAGAACAAGCAAGGAAAGGAAGGATCAAGCAGCTACAACACGCTTCATTGCAGGTATTGAATTGCATGTGTATTTCCATTGCTAGATTTGGCATGCATGGCATTGCATGTGGTTCTTTTCTATCGTGGCATAGTTTTTGCTAGGTGTGATAGTGTTTTCAACCTAGCCTTGCCATTTCTGGATAGCCATGGTGTGATGGGGTTCTCATGTTTTGGTTGAGCTAGATTGCTGGATGGATTCGAAGCTGAGTGAGGTGGATCTCCGAAATGATAGAACACATGGCCTAGTAACCCCTGAGCTGGACTGTGGGTTGTTGTAAAGCCAAATTTTGTGTTGCCTCAGATGGCCTAGGAATCCTTGCTGGTGAATGGCGGGATATACGGTAAAGCCTAGAGGTGGTTTGCTCTTTGTTGGGCCTAGTAATCCTGGGTTGGGATATGAGTTAAAGCCTGGAGAGTGGGTCTCAGTTTGGGGCCTAATAATTTGGGTTTGGATTGCGGTAAAGCCTGAGAGACTAGGATATAAGAAAATTCCTCACGGTGTAGGTGGAGAAATCCGGTGGCATCCATGCTTGTTTGGCCTAGTGACCAGGTCGAGATCACAGTAAATCCTGTTATGATGTGTTCATTGTGTTGGCTTAGTAATCCGAGATGGATTACGGTAAAGCCTAGTTTTTATTTATGAGGGTGAGGTGGTTTAGCCTCGGTATTCCCTGGTTGATTCTTTTGGTTGAGTCCCACATTCATGCTTGGAATATGGCATGGGGGTGAATGGCTTAAGAGATATTTGGCTCAACCATTCTATGTTCTAGTGGAACATGGTAGTCCCATCTCCAGTTGGTTTATTGCATTCATTAATGAGAAATTCATTCCTTTGATTTCTATCTGTAAATGTATTGATGTATATGAGGATTTTGATGGTTGATATGTTTATGGTAATTTTGTTCCTATTATGCTGGTTATGTGTATATTTTATGACAACAACTATATATGGCTCTCAACATGTTTTTACTTGTATATGAATGGATAATGTGTCTATGACCTAATACAGGATAATGCAACAATTGACATGAGGGAATAATGCTTCATAGTGATTCTCAGATAAGTATGAGATCCATACACTTAATTATGTTGTTTACACATGTAGGTTACATGTTGATGATGTTTTTGACGAAATGTCTGTCATGGCTAGTAGGGTATGGTTATGGTCTTGTTCAATTTATTGCTTTTGCATCATTGTTTCCCTGTATTTTTACTGATTCTAAGCTATCACTCCATTATGGGTAGTGGCTTGGGATATTGGAATGAAAAAGTATCTTAAATCCCGGGGTCACTGGCACAAAACTGGCAATTTTGGTCTCTGGTTACTGGTAGGCAAGCCTGTGATAGAGAATTTAGGTTGTTGGTCGCTCCCTTTCCCATATCATGAGAGCGAATATGGCCTAAGAGATCCAAAACAATAGTGGGACCCAGGGACATGTTGTCTGAGTGGCTGACTTGTCTCGTGAGGGTTCTGTTGATGATGTTGGATGACTATGTGTGATGTTCCATTGATTCAACTTCCTTAAGGTCACATAGGAGGTCAAATATGATCATAGTAGCCTCTCGTCTCATGTTTACCCCGGTTGGCATGGTTACTTGGGTGGATGTGGGAGGAGGGTGTTACAAATAAAACTTGTGTACTACTGCAATTTGCAAATTTAACAGATATAGAGAACACAATACATAACAATTGCAATAAATGAGTCCCGAGAAATGTAGAGTAGTTATAATTGTGAGCATTGAGTTTCATCCCCAAAACAAAGTGTAGACTAGCAATAACCAATACAAGCAATCAATCACAAACAAATAGGAAATGTAACATGGATCACTCACATGAGTTAGTCCACATAGAGCTGGGAAAATATCAATATCAGTACATTTGTAGAAGCCCAATGTTCCTTGATATATGTGGCTATTTCTCAATGATTCCTTGCTTTATAACATAAATATCAACAAGGAGAAATGTAAACACTGGTTTCTTCTAGCCTCATTCACTTGGGTGAAAAGGAAACTACCAGGATGCTGTCACCTACCAACCCTACCTTATTTTTATTTCTAGAATCCAATTGTAGACTTAATTGACACATTTTTCACTCTTGAACGGAGCAAAACTTGCAATTTTTGCATAAAGGATCCTTCTATTAGTATAGTTTTGTGCAAGTTGAAGTATACATCGATTATCTTTATTGTATTTTCAATAATGTTGGTTTGTGTGCTTCCTGCCAAAATGATATTATGCAATCATAAAATGAGTAAATTTGTTAATGATTGATGTAGCAAAATTGTTGGTTATGCGTTTTTTTTCTTGAATACTTTAAATTAATATGGTCTCTTCTGATGAAATGAAACCAAATCTTGTGACAGTTGTTCTTGGAAGCAGAGGCAACAGTGGGTTTGTTCAAGTCAACGTAAAGCATTTTAGAGTTTCAGTTACCATGAAGGGAGGTTATCTAATTGAGTGAAATGGCTTGGCATGCTCCTACTTTCATATCCTCGATCAGAGTCAAGTACCTGCATATTTTTAAGAGGCATTGGAAGAGTAATCATGATGGAATAAACCCCACAAGATGAGCACTAATATGGTGATTGGATTTTTACACAGTCCTTATTACCCTACATGGATAGCTACTACCAACAAAAAGAAATTGGCTTCTAATAATGTGAATAAGCCCACTCCCTGTGACCTACCATGACCTACCATGGTAGAAATGTTTCATTTAGCTATTAGAAATATCATGAAATGGATTGAAGTTCCACATGCTCCTTTATACCTAGAATTTCTTTTAAGGCATGGTTTTGATTGATGATATAACTTGTATGATATTGTCTTGACATAATAATAATGCGTTGTAAGCATCTCTTTTCCAATAAAGGATAAGACATGTTACTTTTTTATACATATTAACTCATTCCACAAGGATATCTTATTAGAAAAGCAATATGGATACTAAGTTCAAAATATTTCAGTGAAACTACCTTTTGTAACAAAAGGAACCAATATAATAAGGCAAAATTATGACGAGATCCAACTAACATTTCTCAATTCATCTATAAAAGGTATCCTCCTTATACATAGGGTTTTAAACCATAATTTTAGGCCATGATGTATATCAAAATTTGGTTCATTTTAAGCAAGATTGAATGTGAAGATCATTGGCCCTAAACATACGACAAGTTAATAAAATTTTCCCTAGAGGCAATTTGAATTGTTGTTATCTTTTGAAGTGTGGGCAATGCCCTGAACATTTTCAAATGCTCGTTTATCCTTTTAAATATGCAGCTACAAAGATGTAACATATTTATTTATTTAGCAGGGTTCCAAGTTCTTTTATTTTGTTCCAATGATTTTTTTTGTAATTAGTTATCATGTTTGGCTTTTGTTGAAAATTGAAAATTTAGGTGTACAAAACTGCAAATATTTTTATATTTGAGAGAGTTCCCTTGTTTTCAAGAGGCTTGCAAAGATGCTCATTTATACTTTTAAATATGCAACTACAAAGATGTAACATATTTATTTATTTAGTAGGATTTCCAGTTCTTTTATTTTGTTCCAATGATTTCTTTTCATAATTAGTTGTCTTGTTTGGCTTTTGTTGAAAATTGAAAATTTAGGTGTACAAAACCACAAATATTTCTATATTTGAGAGAGTGCCCTTGTTTTTTAAGGGGCTTGCAAAGATTCTCATTTATCCTTTTAAATATGCAGCTACAAAGTTGTAACATATTTATTTATTTAGCAGGTTCCGAGTTCTTTTATTTTGTTCCAATGATTTTTTTTTTGTAATTGGTTATCCTGTTTGGATTTTGTTGAAAATTGAAAATTTAGGTGTACGGAACCACAAATATTTTTATATTTGAGAGAGTTCCCTTGTTTTCAAGGGGCTTGCAAAACGTCGTTTGTTGCTGTAAATTGATATTGTTAATAGTGATAGCAAATTAAAAATAACAATTTACTATTTCAACAAAACATACCCCAATTCTTAAGAGTAAAATGGTAAGAGACCGATCTATAATGCTAAGAGATTGATCTCCCATCCAGCTGTAAGGAAAGTCATCAAGATGTTTATGCATCTACATCAGTTGAATCACTTGATGCACTTGTCCATCAAGTATCCCTTAACTAATAGAAAATCTTTCATATCTTGGAAATTTTGTGATGGTGCACGGTTGACCAAGCAACCTTTCATGAACTAGTTGAGTACTTATAATAGAAAGAAAAGTGTACAAGTTACTCAAGGCCATATTGGCATGAACAAGAGTTGATTGCATTCATCCAGACTCCAGAGGGATTACAAACTGGAAAGACAGATCAGATAGGCAATCCTGGTGTGTATGATCAGACTAATATTCAAGCAATCACAAACATTGTTCCAACAAGCTATAATCAATGGAATTAGTCATTGGATCTACAAGGACTAAATTTGCAATGATGTGAGATAGTGCTTCTATGAGATATGTGTTTGGGAGTACAGTGAAGAGATCAGATCTGGAATGACTCAACTTAGCCAAATTGCATTGAAGGCTACATGGGATTAATCTACAAAATCACAGTTGCATGGACACAAATGGTATGAAAAAATGGGATGGACTGTGATGTTAAAAATTTGGAAGTGAGTGGTGTCGACCTCCCAAGCCAAGGTGGGAATGAGATACAATTGAAGCCCGAAGCTTTTCCAACACAAAATCAAAATCATAATAAGATATGAAAACATAAATTCTCATTCATGAAAAATGAATAGAACCACCCAACTATAATAAGATTATGCAGGACTTTGGGCGTGGAAGGATGGATCTTCAAGCCCTGAAGTGACAAGTCATAAGACTCATTACTGCAAAGAACAAAGGCCATCTTTAGGATTGCAGTGATCTCTAGCTACTAGCACAAACCCATCTCACAAGTTAGAGTGGAATGGACTTTTGTAAATTCTTATTAATTGAACAAGAGAGGTTACGAGTTTTGAGGAAGACATGTTGCAACAACATTAAGATTTCTCTTTCACTCAAACTGGGGTATAGTCAGATCACCTAACATATCACATCTGTCTTTATCTATGCCTTTCTTCACATGCTATCCCCTTATGACGTTTCCTTTGCAACATCTGGTGCAATTGCTAGTTATTATCCACTTGGATCAATCCTCCCCCCTTAGGACTCAATGGTCCCCATTGCATAAAGTTACTTAATTAGATGAGGAAATTTCTATTGAAATTGGTTCCTGGTGATCCACTTACCTTGGAGAAGAAGTTGCCCTACTTTAAGCACTCGATAGAGTTGCATGTTCTGCTGGTGAGTACCCTTCATTTTGGTGTCCATAATCCCATCAGTTGTACCCTGAAACTTACACAAAACTTGATGTTGGTCATGTTGTTGTTTGTACTTGGAATTGGTTGTTGGTATCGCAACATGGACCTGTGGTTGGAAGTGTTGCAATTGTTCAACAAATTTGGCTGCTCGAGGGGAGGACTTTGTTGGTGAAGATGTAGTCCGAAAAGTGACATCCATGGGGATTGCTGACTGGAACCCTGAACATGTTTGAAAAGACTTAATGGATTTGTAAAGAGCTCTGTTGTAGCCACACTTAACATATGGAAGGTTGTTATCCAATGTAAATGGATGTAGGGGTGCCTTTGTAGGTGAGGTGAATATATCTCTGGACCCTTCTACAATCTTGTCCACTTGTTTGTGTTTTGTAGAGAGAGCTTGTACTGAAGTTGTGGTGGTTGTAGTGACCCGTGGTTCACCTTCAGACTGAATTGTGGAAAGGACAAACTTGGAAGTATGAGAGACTACCTTCTTGCACTATTTTGTTGAGATCAATGAAATCACAGTAGTTGGAACTACCTTTGGTATCCTGTAGAGTTGATCCCCTAGAGTAACAATGACACTATGGGGTCGAGACTCATAAAAAACATAATGTTTCCACATATAAGGTTGTCCTAAAATAACATCACAAACTTCAAGTGGGGCAACATCACATAGTACCTTGTCTATGAAGGGCTTGATGTTGCAGGGAAAACTATATTGTTGGATGACATAGATGTCATTTCCATGGCTCAACCAACCAATTGTGTATATTTGGGGGTGTGGAACTATTGGCAACTTCAATCTCTTGATGACCTCGGCTGAGATCAGGTTCTTCTGAATCCCACTGTCAATGATGAAATGTAGCGGGGCCCCTGTCACCCACATCTGTGAATGGAAGAGGTACTCCCCCTCCTCAGGATCTTTTGACTTTTATGGTTGGATATTTGTATTTTCTATGGTAACATTTGGTTCTGCATCAATGATCAAATTTATTTTATCCTGCTCAGAATCAGAATCAGAGCTAGAGTCTATTTGTTTCTCTTTAAGCTCTACCAAGAAAGATTGTTTTAAGCGATATTCATCAGTGTTGTGTGAGGGACTTTTGTGGATCCTACACCACTTCCTAGTTTCTTCATTTTACTTTCCATTACCATTATTTTTTTGTTTTTTGGGATGCCCTTACTTGCTTCTATTGTGAAGGATTCAAAGATCGAAAGTCTCGCTTCTTCTGTTTAAATTTTTGCTATATTTTGACAACATATCCATATGTTGCGTTAAGTGAGGAGATGTCTAAGAACTCCATTTTTGTCTAGATGTATTTGTGTAGACAACCACGATAGTTGAGTACCAAATGTCGTTCAGAGTCTCTGATACCTAGCTTGGTGCGCAAAGAATGAAAGATATTTGTGAACTCTGGCACTGCTTGGTCCCTTTCATGTCGTAGTGTGGTCCATCTCATGTATTGGTCTTGATTAGAATTCCTCCTTGAGGGCATAAACAAAAATGGCCCAAGTGGGGCCTGCCTCGTATACCCTAGACTCATCTTCATTGCGCCTATCCCAGTAACCTTCCCACCAATATTTGACACAGAGCATGCAGAGATTTTAGGAGTGCGAAGGTGATTTTATCATTGTCAAAAAAAATTCTAGATCGAATAATATCCTTCTTTCAGATTAAACCATTTCTATAAAACTTTTGCATTTATTTGTCCTTCGAATTAGGGGATATCGAAGTTAACTTGTACCTTGAAGGGTCTTGAGCTTTCAAATTTTCTACTTGTTGAAGGTTTCTCGGTCGTTGTTGGTAGTCGTCCGAGGATCTCGGTGAAACTGTCCATCATCTAATTCCTCTGTCATGTAAGTGCTTCCGCGAGCAACAGTTTAAAAAGATCTCCTGCTCCATCATTTTTCTTTTCGTTCACCATGTGAGGTTGTTGTCATCGGTGAGGATGGTCTTGCAAATGTTGCAGTATTTCAAGTCCCATACCTTGTGTCTTGACCTCGTTTGGGACACGTGTAGAAAAATAGATAAGAGCAAACCACTCTAATACCATTGATCTGGATAGTTTGAGGAATGAGACAAAAAAAAAGTGATAATAAGAAAAAATACAAATTTCCTAGGAGGTCACCCATCACAGTACTATTCTAGCCCAAGTGCACTTACCCATAGAGTTCTCACGAGCCTAATGCGTTAATGTTGGTGCTAACCAAGTTGCTTAAGAAATGAAACTTAACCAATGAAAATGAATATATCACAATGTAAAAATAGCTAAGAATATGCCACAATGTGTAAGAGAAATATTTAGAAGAAAACAACATAAAAACAAAGAAACTATTTTTATTGAATGCGAAATATAACACAAGACTACATGAGGACAAAAACAGGATCTTTCACCGAGAGCCATGCCTCTCTTTACATTTCAAATACCATGGTTTACAAAATCCATGGGTGAATACCATTAGAAAATATAAGAAATTACGATACCATGGGTAAATGTAATAAATTACAATACCATGGTTTACAAAATCCATGGGTAAATACCATGGGTGAGTATCATAATTAGGATGGTAAAATTGAAATGATCATGCGATTAGATTCTCACTTTAATATTATGATTTATTATCATGTATCATCCATGGTTTTAACAAACATTGATATAAAAATAATTATTAACTATGGTAATTATTATCCACCTCGATCAAACCTTCCTCTCAAATTGAAAACTTTTCTATGGCTTGTCCTTGAAAAGAAAATTTTGATTTAGGAAAACTTACAGAAAAGTGGCTTGAGGAGGCCCATTGTCTGCCTCTTGTTAAAGAGAAGAGTATAGATCATATTTTTATTAAATGTAGGATGGCCAAAGAGGTATGAGATAATGTGTTATCTATGAACAAGATTTCTTATATGGAAAACTTTAACTCTTTTGAGGAGTGCTTGCAATATGGGGTTTCAAAAAAGAAACAATCTCAAACCTTCCCATTTTTGTTAAATGGGGCCTTTAGAATATGTGCAATAAGGTAATCTTTGAAGGTATTTCCCCTAATATGTTTCAGACTACTACTAAAGTGGTAGCTTTCTTCAAAGAGTTTCCAAGTAGTGTCAGGACTAAAACTCCAAAGTGACCATGCCCCCTGTTCTGAACTGCACCTTCTTGATAGCTTTATTTGATTGAGCCTCTCAAAGAGGTTAGTGTGGTGGAGGTTTTGTTACCAAGATTGCCAAAAATCATATTCTAAAAGCTAGCTTAGGGATAGGGCAGGGGACCAATACCAAAGCAAAACTCATTAATTCATGGCCTTGCTCTATTTCGTGAAGTATGTGAATATATCCAAGCTACAAGTTGGGAGAGACTCTAAGTGCATTATTGAATGGTTAACAAGGAATTTAGCTCTACAGGTTTTAGATCTTGTCTATTGGAAGTCTAAAACAATGGAGTTGGTGCAACAATTTCAACAAATAAACTTTTTTAATGTGTGCACAACATGATGGCTGATGCTCTTTCTAAACAAGGCACGATTTTAAATGTAGGTATTATTCTTATAGACGAATGGAGGGATTTGGAAGTCTAAAACAATGGAGTTGGTGCAACAATTTCAACAAATAAACTTTTTTCATGTGTGCACAACATGATGGCTGATGCTCTATAGACGAATGGAGGGATGGTGTTCGGTAATTTTCGAGCTTATACATACTGTTATGAAGATAAGTTTTTGTTTATAGTGGAATCATATTTTGATGAAAGAAAAAATGCTCGAGTCTTGCTTCAATAATCTTTTTGTCCCCACAATTAAGCATTGTTACACAGTAATTTGTCACCATTGGTCACCGTCCCTGTTATCCCTGTTTCCATACATTGGAGGACGCATTCCGGGACCTGTGAGCAGTGACATAGTCTAAAAACACTTGCATTATGTTCCCCTGAGTATGTACTTCATGTTCCCTGAAGACACCTTCTGCAAATTATCCCTGAAAAGTGCCCTTTTTCCATTGGCGCGGGTCCTCAGTGTCTTATCCGCGCCAATCACTGAGATCCTCAAAAGGGGGTGCGACCATTGGCGCTCTGTCTTAGAACAACACTCGCGCCAACCAAGTTTGGTAATGATTTTTGACAAATGCGCACCCATATGTTTTTTCCCTTCAGATCACGAAGTCTTTTGAGGATAAAATCCATCTGATAGAGGTCGAGAGTCATCATTTATCCTTGACATCTATCCACAGTGGCTTTTCGGAGATAATGTCAATCCACAATGAGTGTCCTGGTGCATTGTATCTTCCTCCCTTCTCCATCTATAAAAGTCTGTCCTCATGCATTAGACAAGCTAGTTTTTGGAGTAATGCTAGTTGTGATTATGCTTGTCCTGAGTGATAGTAAGAGTCTTGAAGCATAGGGAGGTTATGCTGCCGGAATCCTGAGAGAGAGAAGGTCTATTGCAAGACATACATAGCTGCTCGCCCAGCCAGAGGATAGGTTCAACGTTAGAACCTTGGTTGTATCTTTCTCTGCTTATTATTTCATTAATAAACGACTACTGTTATGGTTCCAATCTCATTGTTCATCATGATAATGTTTGGTTTATTTCCTTTCTGACTGAAATATAGTTGTATGTTAGTGGATTTTATGCTTGCTCTCGTTTCGTTCTTTGCATGTGCAGGTATCCATATGCGGGGATCGCAAGGATTGTGACCTGCCGGAGCAAGGGAACGGGAGTATCAACTCTTCTTCGACATTAGCGTTGGACTCCAGGTTGGTTCTCGTAATCCGCTTTTAATATACAACTAGGAACTTGCATAGTAGCGTGTTTTGATTGTTGCTAGTCCCATTTTGGGCTAGTGGGATCGCCTCTGTCCGCAGAGGGGATTTACCTCTCCAACAAGCATTGATAGAAAAATAGAATTATCTGCAGATTTTAAATGAGATATGTGCTCTAGGATTTGTTGCAACAAACAATAGTTTTTTGTCAGTTTTATAACAAAATGTTAATGTATCGTTTGTAATTGGTCTTCTCGGACCAAGCCCTGTAAGATTATAGTGTTTTAAATAAAATTGATACCAAGTATAAGTTAAAACAAGAATTATAATGCATAAAGATTTATTAATTGTGTGTAAGATTCTAGTGTTTTTAAATAAAATTGATACCAGCGATAAGTTAAAACAAAAATTGTAATAAAGTTAATAAAATTGTAATATATCTTGATTCATTTTGAATAACAAAATTCTTATTTTTTTTCCTTAAATAAAAAATAATTAAATAATTTATTTAAACTTAAATCCCCTAATGGTTTAAAAAATGCATATTAAAAACTAAACCCTTTAGTAAGTGATAGCCATCAACTATTCACTATTATATATTTAAAAAACCATCAAAAGCATTCCACCACTGACTACTCACTATTATATATTTAAAAAACCATCCAAAGCATTCCACCACTAATGATTCTTCAATTCATAGCACTAAATTCCAAGTTTGAAAAGGATTCTTCAATTCATAGCACTAAATTCCACGTTTGAAAAGGAAAGAACTAAGGACTAAGTGAACAAAAACTAAGAGAATAGTATCTTTTGGAATATATATTTTTTAATATCACTATGCATCTTAACTTTTTCCAACATCACTCTAATTGAAATTTTCCTCCAAGGGGTCTAGCCTTTATAGTAACATAAAAAACATAAAACTAAATCTCAACAAACAAAGTGTTCTCCTACACTAAAATTGGTATATTTGGTTGGGTGGAAGAAAAAATTGAACAAAATAACATGGCCATTCTAACTGGAAAATGAGTATATTTATTTTTATTTTAACTGTAATAAATTAGTAATTTTTTGGACTAATTTGAGTAAGGTTGATATTTGCTTTTTAAAGGACAAAATTTTAAAAACAATTTTGTTAGTTTAAATTTTACCACCAAAACTTACTCTTAAACCATATATCACTATATGACTACGTTTAGCCATTTTCAACTTTGTTTGAGGAAAGGTTATTTGGGCACCTTCAATATCATAGTTCCTTTTGAACATGCAAATGTGTATCGTCGAGTATGGCCAACTAAAGAAATTGGCATAATTTTCCCTCTTCCTCCATACATCAAGGACCTTCGTGCACGACGCGGGAATACTTTTCAATGTTTGTTCGTATTTTTCCTTTTTGAATTTATTATATTTAAAATTCTTTTAAGAAAGTTTAAGATCGAAAAGAATGTGGATTGGGTTGAGAGATGGTTTTATGGGAGATGTGGTAGGGAAATGTTAAATTAAATAATAATAATAATAATTTAAAATTTATTTAGTTTATATATATATATATATATAATAATGATAATGTTGATTTAATTAAAATTATAAAAATAAATAATAATTATATAAATAATAAGTTAGTTTAGTTTTCAATTTGTTATATATTAAAAAACACACATAAATATTAATTTAATAATTACGCCGTAAGGCGTTCTTACGTCGTAAGGCGTTCCCTCTGAGATCAATTCCCCTTTCTGCCTACCTGTCATCCTCTTACACCATAGGATCTCATGTTAGACGATTGCGAAAGTTTCAACCGCTCGATCTAGTTTGGGAAACCGTTTGCGCATTTGCTTTCATCTTTGGCCTTCCATCTGCTCCATCTTTGGCCTTCCATCTGCTTTGAATTCTCATCGCCATTGTAGATACTTCGGCCTTCCATCTGCTTTGAATTCTCATCGCCATTGAAGATAGAGAAATCGTGTATTTCAATTCCTTCATCTGCAAGAAAGTAATTTGTGGTTTTTCCTTGATTTAGCTGCATGTTCTTTGAAACTGCGGGCTGATTTTAGACTCCATAGCACCATAAGGTTTCCGGCTGGCGAGTACCATAAGGTCTGCAGGCAGATTGAGGTAAGAAGCTTGCAATGCTAGCGAGTATTAATATCTTTGTTTTAAATTTTTCTTGGTGCATATAATTTCGAAATGAATCTGAAAGACACTGTAATTATGATTAATTCAAGAGAGAATCTCGAAGAATGTTTAGAGATTTCAAAGTAAATATTCGATAAAAATTCTGCGCTACAGAATTTCTTTGCTTTTAAGAACTGCTACTTTCTTTTCTACCTCTGAAGTCTTCGATTGATATTATCTAGATGCATACTATAAGAAGTTGGTGTTTGTGGCACAGGGGCTTCACAGGTAAGGCCTGGCTCTAATTCCCTTTGTATATTCTATTGTCAAAATTCCGCTCTGCACGCAAACGGAGTTTGAATTTTCTTTTCGCTCTTTGATACCCTGGTATAGGGTAAATTGCCAAAATGTCTATGTGTCATCTTCTCTCGGCTCGATTTCCATGGGGCTAAGCCTGCTTAAGTTTTAATTTTTTGCATCCCCTGTCAAGTATTGCCCTTGAATCGTTCTCATACTCTCCGCTACCATTGTATTTCCCTATTATCTTCCAAACCAATGCATTCTAGTGTTGATATATATCTGGTGTTTCCCTTCCAGCCGCAAAGGGGATTCTCAAGATTTCTTTTGTACGGGTAAATAATTTTTTCTTCGCTGAGTTTATAGCTTGTGAATAAGTTTTCGAATTTACTCTCCTTGCTTACAATTCGAATGGGTTTCTATGCAATGTGATAGATACAGGTTTGGAGACCAGTGTCATCTACTGGTTCGTCTACCTCAGCTGTCACTAATAAATCTACTTAACTAATACCCCTCATTTGGATTCCATAATTCGTTCTCTCCATCCTAGTGATGGGTTTTATGATGCCCTCTAACTGAAAATATGGCGGGTTGTGTTCGAATATGTATAGTTGGTTATCATAATTACAGTGCATCTGTAACTTTTCCAAGGTTGGAATACCCCTTTACATAAACTTAACCTAATTTCTCATTAGAGTAATCGTACTCTAAAATTTCCTAGTGGTTGTATTCCTTCTGTGACTGTTTTATGGATTCATCAAACCCCAATTTGTAAATCTATATCTTTTTCAGTGTGTATTATCTGATTGGTTTTCTTTTGAAAAGTAAATACATTCGATTTACAAATACCCCTGAAGTTCATCAATGTGAAAACGCTTGGTAAATTTATAAAGTTTGTGTTTTATTGCTCCATATTATATTTGGTGTAATTGTTAAACAGTAATGTTACTTCTCTGATTTACCTTTCGTTAACGCTTATATCAATTTAGTGTTGAAGAATTTGTGGTTTATTATTACTCAGGAATGTATTCATCCATTGCTTTGCTAAGCTCTTGTTGTTCATGGTTTTTCGAAACATATTAGTCTTGTAGGGTGTATTTATATGTATTTCACAACATTAGGATGATTTTACACGCGCCAAATTCATCACCCTTGTGCGTAAGGTGTGCATCCTACGCCCCTTTAGTATTTGATGTGGATTTCATATGTTTCATATTTAATTAGAAAGTCATTTTCGTATATTACCCAAACGACAACCATGAATTTTACTCTATATCTACCTGAACATGGTTTTTGTTTATGGTAGCCTGTAGCTAATGGAATGACTGGAATGCACTTGGGTTATTTAATTCACCCTCTGATTATCAATCAGAGTAGAAATTAATTGTGAGCTATTTGTGTCTGAGGCATATTTTCTTTATTGGTTAATTAGTAATTTTCACTCTTTCTTTAATAGACTGTTTTTAATTCCAAAGAGTTGAATCCATCTCTCGACGCGTTCTCTTCCGTGTTAATTCTCAGTTGTACCAACACGTCCTTTTTAATAACATATTTTTTTCTGTACCATCAGACTCCTAAACGGAAATTGTATAATTTTCTAACTATGTTTCTCAATGATTGTTTACCTTAAGTGATGACCCCTATATAAACTGGTGATCTACGCTTACATATTTATGATTGAAGCTTTAAATATTTTTCTTTTTCTTTCTTGTGCATGAAACGAGAGAATAGTATTTTTTTGGTTGATCAATTGGTCGACAACTACATTAACAGTATGTACAAGTATATGTGTATATGAAAGAGAATAATAAATCTGGTTATAAATTACTCATTCTACTAATAGATACCAACTAAGTCCATTTTAGAAAGTCAAATCCATTCTCATTCAATCCTCCACTGAGACACACAAAATATATCAGAATATTATCCGTATCCTATATAATTCTATATTTCAGAACTGTTATCAGTAGTTAAAAATAAAACAACAACTTGTGGAGTTCACTTTACACCTTAGTATTCATAAGAAGTTGAGTAAGTCTAGTTACATCTTGTTTAAGTTGCTTCTATTTGTGATATAACTACTTTTACAGTACAATATACAACAATATTATTCAACTATGCCCATGCAAACAACATGCAAGAAAATAACTTAGAACAACATAATTAAATCATACAATAGAATATTCCACCTCCAACAAATAAAACATCTTTCATATCAACTAATGTGTAGGATAAACAATATTTTAAATAAACAAGAACCAGAAAATCTAACCATAACCACTGGATCTACTTGATATAAACAATTTTTCACCCAATCACGAACCTTTCACCACCAATTCTCCCCCAAGCTGAGATCTTCTTTTCCCCCCATAATCAACAACCTCTTGTGATTTTAGGCAATGCATTTTTATGCCTTACCTCCCTAACAACCTTTCTTTAGTGGTGTCCAGCTTTCCAGGGTCTGCCAACCCCAATAGCCTAGGATTTTTCTTATTTTCCAAAAAGAATCTTCCCTTTTCGTTAAAGCCTGCCTTTGTCTCTGGTTGTGTTTTATTCCCCCTTGCTCGGTTTTTTTCTGCACTGAGTGATTTAAATATTTTTTCCTCCCAGTCATATTAAATCACTTTTAGCCACCCGTAGGGATTTTTTTGGGAGTAACTAAGGGAAGTTTGTCTTGTTTTTATCCATCCACCTTAGTGATTTTGGGTAAGGATCCCATTAACTAAAAATGTTTCCCAAGTAATTATCGAGTTTATCTTTAATATTCAATTTTTTAATACATCACCATGTTGTATTTCAATAATGGTTCATTCTAAATAAAGAATATTTACATGAACACAGATGGATATTACACTTGGCTTGGTTGATGCAAATAGGATGAAATGCATCTTGAGAAGGATTAGTAGCAATGAGATAGAAACAATAGTAAAAATATTCACTTAAACTTTTATTTGATCTCAAAAAGGATAGTATTAGGTGTAGGACCAAATAAAATTAACTTCAAATATATAATATTTACACTTATTCATACTTATGGAATGTGAGTGAATGTATGTATGTATTCATTGATTAAGTAAAGCCCTACTCTTTCCCAAGGTATTTCCCATTACTCCACCTAAATTTGGTGTATTGTCCTAAATTTTTCTTTGACTCCTTTTATTTTTAAGTTTACTTTTGTCTTATATTGTCTTAATATTAAAAATTGGTCCATGAATTTATTTATGAAGAATTCAAAAGCAAATTTATCCACGTAAATTTATGTTTTTATCTTATGTTCTAAATGGAAAGTTTAGAAAGGTCAAAGGTTACACTTAATTAGAAAATCTCATTATTCCTACCAAATATTTCATTTTAGAATTCTAATATTCACTTTGAAATATTTTATTTTATCAAGTTTCCTGATAAGTTTGTATTTATCTCATATGCCTTTATATTAATTCTTTTATGTTTTGATTTTTTTAAGTATATTCTAACCATTTTTTTCATAAATACTAAATATAATTATGCATTTAAAAATGTAATTTAACCAATAAAAATATTACAAATTTGCAAAAATTGGATCATCAAATTTCTACTAAATATACTAAAATATATAATAATTAAAAAATATTATTTTTTTAATATATATATATATATATATATATATAGCAGGGAGAAAATTTTATATAAATATTGACTATATATTATTGAAAATTATCTTATATATAAATTAATTTATTTATGATTTGACATATTAATTCAAGAATATTTTAAATGTTTATTTTATAGTGTGTAAATTTCGTTAAAGAGAATAGTAAATTATAGATAAATTATAGAAAACAGTGTTTCTGATTAATCGCATTGTAAGGATTCGTTCCACGTTTCGAATCAACTAATGTGGTTCATCCTTAGGACAAGGTGAGAAATCAATGATCTCAAAGAATAAATAGCATGGATGCATCATTGTTCAGTGTTAGCCTTTCAAAATTAGCTGTTGGTGAAATAAAATTATTTAACTCATATTTAGTTAGAAACTAGCTGTTATGTAATAATTAATTATTTAATATCAAAATTGTCAATAATTTATCAATTTAAATAATAATATAATCTAAGAAAAACTTATTTATATAATATTATAAGTTAGAGTTGACCTACTCAATATGAATTAGGTAGAAAACTAGTCGTTATCATGATATAATAAATTAGTTACTAATAATATTAAAATAATACTAATTTATTTATATAATATTATTAGTTAACTAGAAAACTAGTGGTTATCATGATATAATAAATTAGTTACTAATTATATTAAAATAATACTAATTTATTTATATAATATTATTAGTTAAGGTTTACCTATATTATAACTATAATAGTATATATTAAAAAAAACATACTCTTGAATTTTTATTTACTTATATTTGTTTTGTAAATTGCATGTATCTAAAGTTTTTAAAGATTTTTTTAATATTAAATATTCTAATTATATTGTTATTTAAAAAATAAATAAATAAATAAAATTGCTTTTAAAATCTCACTAAAAAATTTCTCAAATATACCGTTAATAAAAAAATCAATATTTCATCAAAATAATATATTATATTTTTTAATATTGTAAAAGTTTTCAATATTTTTATTTTATTTTTTAATGTTGTCAGTGTGAAAGAGTTCACCGAGGTTAATTTTCAAAAACACTTAATACTACGGTATGTTCTAATCTACAATAAAGATAACAATGACCTAATTCTAAAGATAAGAATGACCTACTGCTAGTACTCAGAAAAATAGTGTTTTTCCTTTCAAATTTCCTTCCTTCCTGTAATACTGGCTTAATTTGTTCATTGAATTGCTTAATTCGGTTTTTTAATTACGCCGTAAGGCGTTCCCTCTGAGATCAATTCCCCTCTCTGCCTACCTGTCATCCTCTTACACCATAGGGTCTCATGTTAGACGATTGCAAAAGTTTCAACCGCTCGATCTAGTTTGGGAAACCGTTTGCGCATCTGCTTCCATCTTTGGCCTTCCATCTGCTCCATCTTTGGCCTTCCATCTGCTTTGAATTCTCATCGCCATTGTAGATACTTCGGCCTTCCATCTGCTTTGAATTCTCATCGCCATTGAAGATAGAGAAATCGTGTTTGGGAAACCGTTTGCGCATCTGCTTCCATCTTTGGCCTTCCATCTGCTCCATCTTTGGCCTTCCATCTGCTTTGAATTCTCATCGCCATTGTAGATACTTCGGCCTTCCATCTGCTTTGAATTCTCATCGCCATTGAAGATAGAGAAATCGTGTATTTCAATTCCTTCATCTGCAAGAAAGTAATTTGTGGTTTTTCCTTGATTTAGGAGCATGTTCTCTGAAACTGCGGGCTGATTTCAGACTCCATAGCACCGTAAGGTTTCCGGCTGGCGAGTACCATAAGGTCTGCAGGCACATAAGGTCTGCAGGCAGATTGAGGTAAGAAGCTTGCAATGCTAGCGAGTATTAATATCTTTGTTTTAAATTTTTCTTGGTGCATATAATTTCGAAATGAATCTGAAAGAGACTGTAATTATGATTAATTCAAGAGAGAATTATAAGATATAACTTGCGCCATTTTGGTTATTTTTCTTAAAAATATTCATATGCCTTCTTTTCCCAAACTTCTCGAAGAATGTTTAGAGATTTCAAAGTAAATATTCGATAAAAATTCTGCGCTACAAAATTTCTTTGCTTTTAAGAACTGCTACTTTCTTTTCTACCTCTGAAGTCTTCGATTGATATTATCTAGATGGTTACATTCTCGATCAAAAACTCATTTCTATTTCGTAAATGATCTGAAATTCTATTTCAAAAATTACTTTTCTTCTTTGAATATATATGGACCGAGTTTTGCAGAGGTCAAATCTATGCAAAGAACAATGCTCCAAGTACTCCAAGGAAGTGATTACCCTAGATTCTTTAGGGAAACGAAACAGATCTTACAACTTTTCGTCCTTTCATCTGCAAGAAAGTAATTTTGGGCTTTTACTTGGTTTAGCTGGATGTTCTTTGAAACTGCGGACGGATTTCGAACTCCACGAGCACCATAAGGTTTCCGGCTGGCGAGCACGATAAGGTCCACAGACAGATTGAGTAGGAAGCTTGCAGGATTGGAAAACTTGTCGTCATTGGATCATCACAAGCCATGGAACCTCTGGCAAGAATTAGGCACTAACTGCGCTGTGGTTTAGAACGACTATACCTGTCCCTTTATGAACGAACCGTCTTCCCCTTCCTGCCATTTAAATATGGCTAGACTACATTACAGTGAACAACACAACAACTGTAACACTGAATTTCGATACTCAAGGCTTCAAGATTACCGAATTTCGGACTACATTACAGTGAACGACACAACAATTGTAACAGCTAATTTCGGTACTCAAGGCTTCAAGATGACCGAATTTCAGTACTTAAGGCTTTGAGATTTCAGAGGGATTCATGGATATGCCACTGTCTGGTTCAGAAGCCATGGCTTTTGAGGATGATATTGATAAAGATCGAGATGAAGCAGAATAATTAATCATTTTCAGACGACTATATATTTTATATTCATATGTTGTTTTTTTTTCTTGGTATGGTGTCATTTTGACCTTTGTATTATTGGTGAATTCAAATACTAAGTGAATTGCTTCAACAGAGAGTAGTTCTTGATGGATTGCTCGAAAATAACAAGCAGTTAACATACCGTCTTATTGTGAATTCCAGTGCTGATGTTAATACAACATATGAGCAGGCAAAGACCAATTGTTGGAAAATCTACGTAAGGCCCAGGGCATCCGATCGAGCAGAGCCAAGACCAAGCAAGTAAGGTAAAACGCTTTCCGTCAGTGTCTTCCAAAACCGTTACTAAATTTTCTTTGATGTGTCCTAAACCATAGACCTTCTCCTGAAGTGGTCACAACACCTTGGACCATGTATTCGGTTTTCTTACTTTTACAACAGAATTTATTACAATACGAGAACGCTTGGTGTCTTTTTGGATTTTTATCTAATATATATCATTAAATTTAGATCTCCTGTGCTCTATTTTCATTATAACATTATGTGTCTGTAAGTTCACTTAAAAGTCTATTTCGATGCTTTTTCTTTTACACTCAAAAAATTAGTTTGGTTGTAATTTTATTTTGTGAGAAGGGTCACCACGGTAAAATACATGATAAAGGGGAAACAACAAGTGCTTCTGTTTACAATCATCGTAGAATACTTAGCTGAAATCTCTGTTGTGTTGTATCAAAAAATAAGTTATAAGAATGATCACTTTTTATAAAAAGATATTGCATTATTTACGGATAAAGAGCATATGTTATTGACAATTATGTTATCCATATGGTTCTTATGTATACTAATTCGAATCCGAATCTTACATATTTTACTTCGTCCATTTTGTTGGTAAATTTCTTTGTCCTTAACATGACTTAATAGATATTATGATTTAATAGATATTAAAGTTTAGACAAAATAGATTAAGATAGGGCATACCAAATTGAGACTTTGACAACCCATTCGGACTTTATCTGCATCCATAATTTCTCAAAATCTATCGAATGAGAAGGGATCTCTCTGTATATGAATCTCTAACTAGATCCAGAACTGCACCTGCGAGAGCTGGATCTTTATCTTCAATAACTAGATCGAATTCAACCGGTGGATATGGGACTGGAATTGGACCGGGTTCAACTGAATCTACATTTCGGTGAAGTGATAACCTACTCAAAATTCTGGCAATAAAAGAGGTGAATAGCGAAACAAAGACACGTGAACAACCGAACGAATTCTGGCCATAAAAGAGGTGAACAGCGAAACAAAGACACGTGAACAACCGAACGAATTCTGGCCATAAAAGAGGTGAACAGCGAAACAAAGACACGTGGACAGCCGAACGAATAGAGAATGTGCGTGCACACTCTTGCTTTTGTTTGGCTATACGTTTGGTTTACAAGGGGAGAAATGGAAATTTGGTTCTGAGTATAAAATTGAACATATATTTTTTTTTTTATGTTTTAAAATGGTTTTAGGTATTAATAAAAATGATTTAATTTTTTTTTTTTTTTTAATTTTAAAATTGTTTTAGGTATTAATAGGTCTGAAAATTCTGGTAATAAAAGAGGTGAACAACTAAACAAAGATGTGAACAGCCCAACGAATATAGAATGTGCGCACACTCTTTTGTTTCGCTAAGTTTGGGTTTATAAGTGGAGAAATGAAAATTTGGCAAACAACCAATCAAAGACGTGAACCGCTGAACGAATAAAGAATGTGCATGCACATTCTTGTTTTCTTTTGTTTCGCTATAAGTTTGGGTTTATAAGTGGAGAAATGGAAATTGGGTTTATATGGAAATTTGGCAATAAAAGAGGTGAACAACCAATCAAAGACGTGAACAACTGAACAAATATAGAATATGCACACACTCTTGCTTTGTTCTATTATAGATTTGGGTTTTTAAGTAGAGAAATGGAAATTTGATTTTGAGTACAAAAATGGAAATAAAAATGATTTGGAAATATATTTTTTATGTTTTAAAATTGTTTTAGGTATTAGGAGAAATGAAAATTTGGTGCACACACACTCTTGCTTTGTTCTATTTCACTATAAGTTTGGGTTTATAAGTGGAGAAATGGAAATTGGGTTCATAAGTGGAGAAATGGAAATTTGGCAAACAACTAATCAAAGACATGAATAGCCGAACGAATAAAGAATGTTTCTTTTGTTTCACTATAAGTTTGGGTTTATAAGTGGAGAAATGGAAATTGGATTTATAAGTGGAGAAATGGAAATTTGGCAATAAAAGAGAAATGGAAATGGAAATTTGGCAAACAACCAATCAAAGACGTGAACAACCGAACGAATAAAGAATGTTTCTTTTGTTTCGCTACAAGTTTGGGTTTATAAGTGGAAAAATGGAAATTGGGTTTATAAGTGGAGAAATGGAAATTTGGCAATAAAAGAGGTGAACAACTAATTAAAGACATGAACAACTGAACGAATACAGAATATGCACACACACTCTTGCTTTTGTTCTATTATAGATTTGGGTTTTTAAGTAGAGAAATGGAAATTTGTTTTTTTCGCTGAAGCAAGCGCCGATCCTTCTAATTCATTAATTCAAAAGAAAAATTACATATTGTACATAAAACCTGATCCTTTATAAGAATTCAGGAAAAAAACCTACCTATTTTGGACCTGCCTTCCGACCCACCACCTATCCTACCTATGCTGACTATATACCCATTGGGATTAGAGCCAGGACTCACCAAGAGGAAGAAGAGCGCTCCTACCAACCAATAGCCAGGAATACACAATAGACAGAGCCCTACCAATTACCGGTATCCTTCTAATTCATTAATTCAAAAGAAAAATTACATATTGTACATAAAACCTTATCCTTTATAAGAATTCAAGAAAAAAGGAATCCCTGCCAATGACCAAGACCCCCCAAGTTACTATAGTGATCACCAAACTTCTAAGAAATAAACATGGAAAGGATACAAGAGCCCCCACCCACTGGGGAAGTTCCGGATAAAACACACTTCCCAAAGCCAACATACGACCATAGACACCTCCGACTGCACAAAATCCACACACCATGAAAGAGGGAAAAAACATGCCAAACCGGATGAATGGATAGATCCCACTTGGCCCCACAAAAACAACACATTTGATCCCAACTGTTGATCTTGGCTGCTAGATCCAACGGCCATAAATCATATCACAAAACCTAACACTACTAAGAGATGGTGTGCGATCGAAGGCGGTTTCAAAGTCAACCAACCTGCCACGTGTTACATTCTCTATGGGATCGCTCCTGAAACTGCAAAACCATAAACCGCTCATGAATCGCGCGATCTCTAGAAATTCGACCATGCTGTGGTTTTCAAGCCCGAAAGCAAAAAGAGGGAAAATTCCAGTTGCTGGAAAAACTAACCACGCATTCTATTTATTCTTGCTATAGAATCAAAATCTGATACTATGCTTGTTTGGGAAAAAACCCGGCAACTTGTCTGCCGATGAACTGAGAACCTCGTTCAACTGATTCCGGGATAAAATGAGACATACTTTAGCTTGCCTTTCTACCAAGTACATACTGATAGGTTGTATAAGTTCTTGCTGGAAAAATCAATTCATGCTTGTCAACCTGGCCCGATATCTAAACACTTCTCTGTCCTCTGTGGCTTGTTCTTCGTAGAGAACCTTTAAACGGTTTTGAGGTATCTCCTGCCACTTTTTCACCATTTCGCCATCAGCATTTTTCACCCCTTGGTTGGCCAGAAGGTCCGCTAGTTTATTGGCAAATCGTCGGACATGGTTGAAGCTAACCATTCGAAGCTGCTGGAGGTGAACGTGGATTCTTTGGTAGACCTGGATTAGTTTCCAATGAGTAGGGACTTTCTCTCGTCAAGTACCGTAGTTGATTCTTTTCACAGAGTTAATGGTAATCTCTGAGTCCGCTTCTACAATGACATTTGAGCCATGGTTCTGGATCAGAAACTCTAGCCATTGTTCCAAAGCCATTAATTCTGCCATATTATTTGTGGCTCTTCCCAAATGGCAGTGGAAGATAAAGATAATACTGCCCTTTTCATCTCTTAAAACTCCTCCAAAACCAATTGTTCCCGGGTTGCCTTTTGAAGCCCCATCAATGTTGTATTTCAGATAGCCTTTCAGTGGTGGTTCTCAAAAATCCTTCTTTGTATCCATAGTTATGTCCTTCCTAATCAATCCTTAGGGAATAATCCCTTTCATTCCCAGTTGTCTGAGAATTCTCAGCGCAGTCTTAGAGAGGGGATTTTTTGGGAGATTGCATACTGTGATACAAGCTGTCTCCCTGAGCTGTTTTAGGATCTGATCAAATAGTCTATGAGGAATAACCTTTTCATTCTTAAAAATTCTTTTATTTCTTTCTTTCCAAACATTCCAGATAATGAAGCTTGGCGTGAAGGCCCAAGCCAAATTAAGCAACTCATTCTCCGAGTAGTTTCCTCTCCACTTGTTTAGGGTATTTGTGATACTACTTCTGTCCCTATCTGTCTGTTGGAAAATGGTAGAGAAAGAATCCCACAACCAGGTGGTGTAAGAGCAGTTGTTAAGAATGTGCTCCATGGTCTCCTCCTGCTCTTCATAGAGCTGGCATCTGGAAGGCCCCATAACCCCCCTTTTCCTAATGTTGTCCCAAGTTAAAATTTTCTTATGATGAACCAACCACGTGAAAAGCTTGATCTTCATCCAACCTTGGTGCTTCTAGAGGTGCTGCCAAGTATTTTCTTGAACATTGGAATCAAGCTCAAGGAGAATACCTTTAGCTTCCTTAAGATTAAAGGTGCCTTTATTGTTATTGCCCCATCCCAATTGATCCTGCCCCTCTGTTACTAAAATAATTCTTTGTTTAAGCAAGCTCCCAAGAGCCTCTGCTTTAATTTTAATGGGGCTATCATCTCTGCAATCAATTTTTCTCCAGCTTCTCCACTTTATGGAGTTCTGAGCAGGATCCTAGAAATCCTTAACTTTGTTTAACCCTTGGGAATCTGTTTCTTGCTTGAGGCTTAAAAATCCTTTGTTAACAGTGTTGGCTCTTGTTGCCATTTGTCCTCCCAAAAGAGTGCAAGATCTCCTGCTTTGATTTCCCAAAAATTGTTTTTTTGAACTAGGCTTCTATTTTCCTAGGCTCTGTTCTAGATGTGAGATCCTTTTAAATTTCCAGACATTCTTATGAGATCATTAGTGTGCCAAGAGCTGGCATATTTATCTTTCCAGATCCTTGCCCACTAGGCTATTGGCTCCTGAAGCCATCGCCAACAAAGCTTGGCTGCTAGCGCTTTACTAAGAATCTCCTGATCATCCAAGCCTAGACCCCCATGACTCTTGGGTTTACAGATTTTATCCCAAGAGACTAGGGCCCACTTCTTCTTTGTTTCTTCCTTGCCCTAGAGGAAATCTCTTTGCATATTCCTGAATTGATCTAAAACTCCTTTGGGAGCTAGGAGGGATGTTAACATAAAAACCGGGATAGATTGCAAAACCGCCTTTGTCAGAACCAACCTGCCTACCAGGTTCAAGACTCTGAAGGTCCAATTTTTGACTTTGTCCTGCAACTTATTAAGCACCGGTTCCCAGATACTCTTGTGCATAGGTCTGGCAGTGAGAGGGATTCCCAAATACTTTGTGGGGAGTGAATCCCTTTGGAAGCCAAGAATTCTTGAAATATTTCTTTGAATAGCAATGTTAGTGTTTAAGAAGAAGATTTTTGACTTAGAGAGATTGACTTCCATACCTGTAGCCATGGCAAATTCCTTCAGGATTTTATTGTAGGCTAAAGCTTCTTTGACTGTGGGGATTCCTTGCAACATGGTGTCATCAACAAATTGTTGGTGAGTCAGAGCTTGACCATGCTCAGATAATTGAAGACCTTTGATTTTGCCCGTTTCCCTGGCATGCTTAATGGATCTGCCAAGTCCTTTCATCATGAGAATAAAAAGAAAGGGAGACAGTGGGTCTCCCTGCCTGAGACCTCTAGAAGGAATGAAAATATCTGAGGGAGAGCCATTCACCAAAATTGAAAAGCTGGATGAATTCACTAGAGCCATGACCCATCTGACCCATTTGTGATCGAAACCAAAAGCAGTGAGAACCTTCTTGATGTAAATCCAATTCACCTTGTCATATGCTTTGGCGATATCCAATTGCATGATCATCCCCGCCTGCTTTTTACTAGTAAGCATGTGTATCACCTCATGGGCTTGAATAATGTTATTTAAAATTTGTCTGCCCTCCACATAACCTACCTGTTCCTCTGACACTAAGTAAGCCTCCAAATTATTTCCTCTTGTTTGCATAAATTTTCCCATTCTTGATGAAACTCAAATCTATTGAGCCATTTGCTATGAATTTGGTTTATTTTTTGAATGGAACATTTGGTTTCCTAGATGAAGATCATATCTGGCATTTCTTGTTTCATTCTATAACTTAGCATTCTTTGTTTTCTTTTACTACCTATACCTATAATATTCCAGGATGTGAACTTCATAATTCAATATTTGTAAATGAGTAACTGGTTAGGTCTTTCAACTTACCTGAGTCTATCATTAACTTTCCACACTCCATCAAGAGGTCCTTTTTCTTTTTCCTACCCCTTTTCTTTCCTGCATTTCTAGTAGCTAATCCTAGAGTTGATTTACTTGTTTTCACACCTCTGTACTCTTGCTTGTCAATGGTTTTTCCTTTATCTAACCCCCTTTCCTGATTTTTCCATAAAAACAACTGTTGAATTTTGTTGCAATCTTCTTGGGGTAGTGAATCTATCCCTCCTGTGGTTCCCTGCATCAAGAACCCTTCCAGATCTAGGTGTTCCTTATCTATAATTTCTTGAAGTTCATGGTCCTCCAGATCTGTTTCACTCTGGGTCATTTCTTGATCCCTCTCTAGTTCTGTTTCACTCATCATAGTTTCTTTCTTATTACCAATCTCTTGTGTTGGGTTGTAGTTTTCTTCCTTTTCGTTTTCATTAGGGTCGTCCTCCATAGATTGGTCTTCATTTTCCATTTCTTCATTCTCTTCCAGTGCTTGATACCTATTTTGACTGGCCTTTTGACCCTCATTACAAAGATGCTTTGGTCCTTTTTTGCCTCCTTTTCCTCTACTTGCCACTTTCTGAAAGCTTTATGTGTCCTTTATGGCATTTTGTTTGCTCCTGTTGTCTGCTCTACTAAGAGGGCAATCTCTGAACAAGTGTCCATGTTCGTGGCATTTATGACATCTGAACAGGATGTGCTCATAGTCCACTGTTTGCACCCAATCCTCATCAAAAACTTCCAGGATGACTTCATTTGGAAGGGCTCTAGATAGATCCATTTCTACATAGATTCTTGCATAGGAAGTGTATTTGCCCCTTCTTGTGGCTTCTGAAGCTTTGACAAAACGACCTAGTTTATTGCCAATGGCAGCAAGCGATTCAGTTTGCCAGTAATCAAGAGGTAGAGAATAGAGCCTTTCCCAGACAGGTACCGAAGTGAAAGTCTCTCGCTATGGAACAAAGTTCATTATCCAAGGGCGCATATAGAGGCCAGTTGCTACATAAAAGTAGGGTCCTCCTTTGAATATTTTGTCTTTGTCTTGGATGCTTGTGAACACCATGGTGAAGAATCCCTTTGACCCAAGATGCAGATCGAAGCTTCCTTTGGGTTTCCAGTGGTACTTGATCCATATCTATAAATCCTTTTCCGTGGGCCATAGTCCCATGAATTTGCAGATTATAGCGTAATTCCCCATATGTTCCCTGTGTGCCTGCAGTGCAGGATCATTTAGCACTACTTTAGGAGTAGTATCCGTTTTGGGTCTGCATGGTCCCTTTTGTTTATTGTCCCTTGTTCTCTAGCTTTTGTCTTCTTCCTCCTTATCTTTAGTGCTGACATTTTCCTTGGGCCTAACCCCATCTGTCTCCTTTTCATTATTATTTTTTTCCTCTTCCACAGAACCTCTAACATTACCCAGTGGAGACTTGCCTCTGTTGGCTACAGCCTCCTTGTAGGAGGGAGTGGAGCTCCCTCCTCTGTGGCCCTCCATTAGGAGCAAGCACTGAAACTCTCAGAAACCCTAGCTGCACGTTTTTCTCTCGCTCCTCTCTTGGCACTCCCTAAAACAACAATGGTTGTGTCGGCCAAGATACCGTAGAGAAATGAAATTTGATTTTGAGTATAAAAATGGAAATAAAAATGATTTGGAAATATATTTTTTATGTTTTAAAATTGTTTTAGGTATTATGAGAAATGAAAATTTGGCAAACAACCAATGAAAGATGTGAACAATGGAACAAATAAAGAATGTGCACGCACATTCTCATTTTCTTTTGTTTCGCTATAAGTTTGGGTTTATAAGTGGAAAAATGGAAATTGGATTTACAAGTGGAGAAATGGAAATTGGATTTACAAGTGGAGAAATGGGAATTTGGCAATAAAAGAGAAATGGAAACAAAAATTTGGCAAACAACCAATCAAAGATGTGAACAACCAAACGAATAAAGAATGTGCGCACACATTCTTATTTTCTTTTGTTTCGCTATAAGTTTGGGTTTATAAGTGGAGAAATGGAAATTTGGCAATAAAAGGGTGAACAACTAATCAAAGACATGAACAACTGAACGGATATAGAATATGCACACACACTCTTGCTTTTGTTCTATTATAGATTTGGGTTCTTAAGTAGAGAAATGGAAATTTGATTTTGAGTATAAAAATGGAAATAAAAATGATTTGGAAATATATTATTTATGTTTTAAAATTTCTTTAGGTATTAGGAGAAATGAAAATTTGGCAAACAAACAATCAAATACGTGAACTGCCGAACCAAGCACATTCTTGTTTTCTTTTGTTTCGCTATAAGTTTGTGTTTATAAGTGGAGAAAAGGAAATTGGGTTTATAAGTGGAGAAATGGAAATTTGTCAATAAAAGAGGTGAACAACCAATCAAATACGTGAACAACTAAACAACTAAACAAATATAGAATATGCACACACACTCTTGCTTTTGTTATATTATAGATTTGGGTTTTTAAGTAGAGAAATGGAAATTTGATTTTGAGTATAAAAATGGAAATAAAAATTATTTGGAAATATATTTTTTATGTTTTAAAATTGTTTTAGGTATTAATAGGTGGCAACCCTAAAAAAATTTATCTCAAAAATTGATTGGAGATAATTTTTTTTATAATTTTGTAAATGTTACTAAGTAAAAATAAAAATGGTTACATAGGTGACTGAGTCTAATTTTATCTCAATAAATTGTGTTTTAAGGAGAAGTGACATCATAAACTCAAGCCCATCTACAATAGTCCATGTACTATTCTGAAGCGGGTTGGTGTGAATGCATGTCATTTAGATTTGCCCAACTTTGCCTCCACAGTTTGGTTAATGTTAATCATCTCAAGCCTTATATGTCATTTAGATTTTCCTTGCCAACTTTGCCTCCACAATGTGGTTAATGTTAATCATTTCAAGCTTTATGAAACTCCTATTCTTGAAAGGGAAGTTCAAGTGACATCATAAACTCAAGCCCATCTACTATAGTCCATGTACTCTTTTGAAGCAGGCTAGTGTGAATGCATGTCATCTAGGAAGCTCAAGTGACATCATAAACTCAAGCCCATCTACTATAGTCCATGTACTATTTTGAAGCAGGTTAGTCCATGTACTATTTATCTAGATAAATTGTGTTTTAAGGAGAAGTGACATCATAAACTCAAGCCCATCTACAATAGTCCATGTACTATTCTGAAGCGGGTTGGTGTGAATGCATGTCATTTAGATTTGCCCAACTTTGCCTCCATAGTTTGGTTAATGTTAATCATCTCAAGCCTTATATGTCATTTAGATTTGCCTTGCCACAATGTGGTTAATGTTAATCATTTCAAGCTTTATGAAACTCCTATTCTTGAAAGGGAAGTTCAAGTGACATCATAAACTCAAGCCCATCTACTATAGTCCATGTACTATTTTGAAGCAGGTTAGTGTGAATGCATGTCATCTAGGAAGCTCAAGCGACATCATAAACTCAAGCCCATCTACTATAGTCCATGTACTATTTTGAAGCGGGTTGGTGTGAATGCATGTCATTTAGATTTGTCTTGTTAGCTTTTCCTCGACAATGTGGTTAATGTTAATCATCTCAAGCCTTATGAACCTCCTATTTTGGAGGAGGAAGTTCACATTTCCCACTTGTTAGCTTTGCTTCCACAATGTGGTTAATGTTAATCATCTCAAGCCTTATGAACCTCCTATTCTGGAAGAGAAAGTTCACATTTCCCACTTCTGGATTTTTAGCAGTTGTTGGAGGAAGACACACGATTAGACCTATAGCAGCAGTTATGACGTATCTTGATGGGCACCAAAGACAACTTCCTTAGGAAGACACAATGTTAGACTTGTAGCAACAGTTATGACGTATCTTGATGGGCACCAAAGCCAGCTTCCTTCTTAGGACAAATGGTTGTCCCAGGTTTCTTAATAGTTAGTTGTAGGATAATGAAGGCATGGTTAATCTTAAGCACTATGCATTTTTTATTTATATTATTTCTTAGTTAGCACTCACTTTGCCAAAACAACTAATCAACTAATCAGATCTCATCTTAAGTAAAATATTATAAAAGGAATTTTCTTAGAAACATAAGAATGTTTTGGGAATCAATATTCTTATGCTTATGTTTGCAAGTTTTCATCTTCAACATTTGAATGTTATGGCTTATCAATCATTTGAATGTTATGGCTTATCAATCAGCCAACCACTAATGTAGGGAGGCATATCCAGTGGTGTAGCAATTTACAGATGGGAAAGAGGTTGATATTACCTCCAGAGCTCCCAAAATATGCAGTGATTTGGGAGGCATATCTAGTGGTGTAGCAGTTTGCAAATGGGAAAGAGGTTGATATCATCTCCAGAGCTCCCAAAATATGTAGTGGTTTGGGTCGTCAGATCCAAGAGGACAAATTAATGACAAAGTATGCACCAGCGTAATAGATTTTTATATGTCACGATTCTTCCCCAGTTTATGCCTTACGGGATTCCTTTGCAACATCTGGTGCAATTACTAGTTTAAATTTGAATGAAATAAAGATATAGCAGTAAATAGAGAGAACTTTGCCGATGTCGACTATTGCGTGTATCGTCCAGGGTTTGAATCTCGTCACCTCGTATCTGGGGCGAGCGCCAGTGTGGAGGCGGGAGAATGGTGTGATAGTTAACTGCAGATCCCCTTTCCTTGGGAAATTGACATTTTCGAGCTCTGGTTTACGCTGGTCCATGGAAATGAAGGGGAAGAGAAGAAGTTCTTCCTCTTCTGCTAGTGTTGTCGTGTTTGCCTCTGGCGACGCTGTGGAAGTGCAGGTAGAGACGCCAGAAGAGGTTCTTTCTGGCGAGTGGCCGGGAAATTTCTCCATGCTTAACTTCGAAGATCTGTCTTCTTACTTGGAGCCTATGATCTTTAAAGCGGAGAGAAAGGGGTTTGTGGAAACCAGAGAAGGAGCGAATATGATGGCGGCAGAGAGGGTTTCTGCAGGTACCTCTTATGCGATTGTCCAGTCCCGCGACCAAGGAAACATTGACGATCACAGTGCTGGATCTGTTTGCCTACACACCATCAACTCTAAGGCCCGGGACAGATTTCCCTACACGCATCTTATCCATGAACCAGAGTACGACAACGCTGCACTTGCATGGTCATTGTTTGGATCTGGGTTGATCCTTTCCTCTACGGAAGGCAGTATTATCTTCAGATATGTCATCGATCTAACAGATCAAGCATCCAGAAGACCGAGCGGCCCACACCACGACCAGATCTGGAGGTCTGTACATGCCACAACATCTTTCTACTTCGGATCACAGTCCCAAACCGCAGAGAAGGGTAATACATGGGTAGCGTTGACAGGAGCCTGGAAATCCCTAATACATTTGTCGACCCTACCAGAATATGCCCCAGAACTGACAAAAATGAAACTCAAACACCAAAAAGGCCTGTTAGGCAAGCAGATCGGTGGTGATCTTGTAGGCTGGATCAGGTTGAAGCTCTGCGCGGAAGCAACGGGACGAATAGATCTGACAAATCCAGGCACATGGGTAACAAATTCAACAACACTGCAGGTGGACACACACCCAAAAGAAGAGGATCTGATACAAATTTTCATTAAAACATTAGAAGGCAAGACTCTTTGCTGGAGGATCTGGGAAGGGAGGAAGATCCAGGAGCTAAAAAACAAGATCCAGAACCAACTAGGTATACCAGCGTACTGGCAAAATCTGATTTGCTCAAGCCACAGTTTACAAGACAATCTTACATTGCAGGATTATGGCATCATCACAGTAACAACCATAATAATTAACTTGCATCTGAGGGGTGGAAGTGCCAGAACCAACTCAAAAAGCACAGGATCCTTCAAGGAAGTAGTCAAAGGCAAGGAAAAAGCGCATGACAAAACCGCAACATCAGCCAGGACCCTACATTGTAGAACAAAATATGAGAACCCTACACTCACCATTGCTCTGCCTGAGGTAAAAAACCTGTACACAGATCTTTATTCCAAATCAGTTATATGCAGATTCAATGGGTTTTGGCCAAAATCTGATGTTTTGCACCAATGGATATATGAGGCCTGGTCTCCAGACTGTGAGATATACTTATGCCCCAAGGGTTTTTTATAGTCAGATTCAGAACATAACAAGAAAGAGAATATATCCTCAACAAGGGGCCATGGTTCTGGGGCAATGCAAGACTATTTATGACCCCATGGTTCCTGGAATTTGACGCCAACACAATGGTGGTATCAAAGATGCCAGTGTGGGTCAGGTTGCACAACCTCCCATTACATTTTTGGCATCACAATGTATTAATTGCCATAGGGAATGTATTGGGAAAATTCCTAAAGACTGATGAGGACAGAATCTCAAGGGGGATACTCACTTTTGCTAGGATATGTGTTGAGGTAGACCTCAGTGAGGGACTACCAGAAAGCATAAACTTGAATTTCAATAATACACAGTGGACACAACCACTAGATTATGAAAACACAGCTTTCTGATGCCGTGGATGTCTACAAACAGGACACCTCCACAGTGCCTGTCCTAAAGCAAAACAAACTCCCAAATGGAACAAGAAGCAACAAAAACAGCCAAAAGGATGGCAATGTACAACCCCCTTGGAGGAAGAAGTAGAAAAAGTAGAAACAACAGCATACAAAGCAGAAACAGAGGATCAAAAAGACCAGAAGAGCACACTAAAGAAGGAGGAAGACCCCAACAACCAAACACAACACAAAACATCTCAACTAACAGGAATGGAAATAACGAGCATCAAGCAAACTCATGGATCAGAAGGATCTGAATCTGACAAAGACACTCCCACTGAAAATCAACTTTCCATTGTAACGACAACTCCCAACACTGGAGGTTGGCATAAGGTGGAAAAAAAGAAAGGGAGAAAAGAACAGTAGTCAATTTTTTTTTTTTTACTTTTTGTCTGTCTTGCATCCTGTGAAAACAGGTAAAGGCCATATGCATATGCTTTTTAGCATCTACAAAATGTAATTTTGTCATTATGAATAAAATTACGATTTTTTCCAAGGGAAAAAAAATTTAAATTAAGCAAATAAAATGATAAAAAGAATAATAAAAAATCATTTTTAAAATTTTCACTTCTCATTATAAAGAAAATGTGTAATTTTTTTATTGTTTAAAAATATTTTAATATGAGTTTTAAATAAAATATTTGAATAATCATGTGAATTAATATATTTCAATATCAATTTCTCACACACATTTATAAAAAAAGAAAAGTAGGTAAAATTATTTATTTAATAATGACCATAAATAAAATATTTCATTAACCACATTAAGTTAAATAGTTTTATATTGAAAAAGTAATTAAAAGTGAAAATTTTCAATTATTTTTTAGTATGAAGTATGTGGGAGATGCTTAATGCATTCATTTTTTAATGTGTAACAATTTTTTTTGTTAATTAGAATGACTAGATTTTTTATTTAAATATGGCACGCCCGTTCGCAAACAAAACTAAGATTTTACAGTGATTTCTAGCCTTCTAAGGATAGGTGATACATCATTTGGTTTTCATACCCACTATACAAGTGTTCTTTGTAGTGCATACAAAAATTCCCATTCATAGATCTCTTATCACTGTATATTCTACAAAATTGAAGTAACACAAAATTGCATTTACATTTTGTCATTTGAAAATCAAGAAAGAGCAGAAAAGTCTAAAAGTCCAGAGGCACTTGACAGTTTAGCTCTAACTCGATTGGGACTACATTGGCATTCTTGTATAGGTCTTGATTAGTGGAGTCCTCCTTGTTGTTTTTGCTGATCTCTACCACCGCGAGTTTCAGCTACTCAATTTGTTGACGTAGTGCTTCCACTTCATCCTCCAATTGACGGATTCAGTCCCTCTTCTCCAGCTGACGCTCCTGCATTGTGAGATTCTCTCGCTGCTGAATTTACATGCTGCGCTGCAAAGATGCCATGCTGATCCCAAAAATCTTTTCCTTGTGATGCGTTAAAGAATTACATATTAAGCTTGCATTTATCCATGGACTTATAAGTGCATAAAAGAAGAGGAAGAGAAGAATAGCAAGTCACACATAGAAGACACAAGATTGATATCGGAGTTCGTCCAAGAGGGACTACATCTCTGGGCCCTACTCGAATTAGTGGGGAGGCCCTGTTTTCATTAGATGGCAAAATAATGAGAATACATCAAAAGTCAAAATGACGACCTTATACCTCCAAAATTGAAGAAGCCTGAAAATTGCAGATCTCTGATGGAGAAACAGATAGCATCATTGAGTTTGTGGCATCGAGAAATGCTAAAACCATATAAAATTTGTCGAAAACTGACAAAGTGAAAATCTGCCCCCCTGGAGAAATTGCTCAGATCATGGTTTCGACCCCCTCTCTACATTGCTCATGGTTCCGCCACCTGCAATGGATCTGCCTCGAAATGCAAGTGTGCTCTCCTCCTCCTCCCACACTGAGCAAATAAGTTCATTTAAGGTTTGGAGGGCGGATCCACCAAGAAGGTGGTTGTGGCGCAATGGCAATTATAAGCGGTTCGTTGAGGAGGGGTCGGGTGGTCAAACCTCGCCCCTCCCTTTTTTTACATATAACGGTTATATTTATTTAATGGGAAGCGGGTCCGTCGGTTTGGTGGCCCTCTCCCCTAACCTTTGCCACCATTATAGATGAACAAGAATGAGGTGGAGGGGTGGTTGGGTTGACAACCCGCGCCCCCACATGTTTATGGTATGACGGTTGCGTGGCTCCAGGGGTAGCAGGGTCATGGCCGCCCACCCCTAATTTTAAATGTTGTTCGGAGGTTGAGGGAGGGCCGGCGGGGGTCATGGCTTCTCGGCCCATAATTAATTATATTTTAATACATGGGATATGGGGGGTGTCGGGGTTGGTGGCCCGCCACCCCAAATTATATTTTTTTTGTTTCATTTCAACAGAAATTAGTCATTTTTGAAAGTTCAAAAAATGAACGAAGGAGACAAATTAAACAGGCCACAAATTCGCTTGGAATCTAGCCCAGGTTGGCTGGAATCCAGTGGCTAGATTTTGTCCAAATTTCTGCCTCCTTAAGCTTGCCTAGGCACCCAAGTCAACCTTAAACTTTGACTGCTCCTAACTTTCGTATACGGACTCGGTTTGAAATACTGTTCACACCACTGCGATCACAACGAAGAGATCTTCAACATGAACCTAGTTCGAGCACAATCCAAACACTTTGATTTTTGACCCTTCTTGAGTCCTCTTGGTCTTCTGCATGTGTCTAGAGCCACCTAGATCACATACCTTCTCTAAATTCCAAGTGTTCCTGCTCGCAAGTGGTGTAGGTTGGTTGAATTATTCCAACATCTTGCCGACCCGATCTCTACCTCCGGATCCCCTAAGAGCTCGAACAAGGAATGCCTTCTACTCTTTGACTCCTCGGATCCATCTTCTGACATCCCAGAAAGTCGCAATTACTTTTGTCCCCCCCGCTCAAGTTTGGGATTTCCTTGACCCACTAGTCCTCCTTACGGGCCAACCACACCACCCTATGGATATTACTCAAGACCCCTTCACATACCAGAGGAGTACAAGCCTTCTCAACTGTAGCAAACACAGAGCCGACCGAGATCATCCTGACATTCCAATTCAGTGGAATTTCATTACCATCCCCAACAATTGTATCCAACTTGTCAATTATACTCTGACCCACTACCCCACAATGTTTCTCCTTCAGAATCACTGCTCCATTGTCCAGTCCCTAAATCTCCTCCTAGACATGGATCTTGAGAGAATTCACAGCTAGTATAGAGTAAAAGACAACCGAATTCCAATATTCCTCCCTCTGCAGGTCAACATCCAAAATTTTCCTGTGGGTTTGATCCAAAGACCCCTCCCAGATCAATATACAAGCAATTCCCAACTCAGTGATACCCCTCAGACCAACCACAACCCTTAGACCCATGAACCCCTGCCGCTTCCCACTTGAAAGTTCTGACTCACTGCGCTCCTTGGGATTCTTCCTAGTATTCCAGTCCCCACTACAAACATTCGACGACCTCAGCTTCAGCCTCAAGGCTTGCGCGGAGGCCACCTAAGCAGGAAGGAGCATTAACTCATGCAAAATTATCTGACTGTTGTTCCTTATATAGAAATAACAGTGTCGCGAGATGATGTAGTTCCTATTGAGGAATATGATGGGGCTATGATGCTGATGATATTCCATTAATTCGGAGCCTTCCATCTTAATTTCTCAGCATTGATCCTTGTCCTTCATTATCCTATTGAGTTTCCTCCCACGAGTGTTTTGGATCAATTTGTGTTCCTGAAATAAATGTTGCTCCTCTCTTCCCCTTATCTTGC
The DNA here is from genome assembly GCA_031772625.1 of Pinus tabuliformis. NCBI lineage: Eukaryota > Viridiplantae > Streptophyta > Pinopsida > Pinales > Pinaceae > Pinus > Pinus tabuliformis. The sequence goes on along the minus strand of CM062818.1, from coordinate 1,528,098,240 downwards.
ACAGATTACCAGGGTGAATGAACTAAAAACGTACCGAGAGATCCCTGTTATTAAAAGAGATGGTACCTTATTGATGATAACATACACATTGCGGGTGTAAGCAAAGGAACCGCTTGCCACGAGGCTCTTGATCCTAGTCCTGCTCATGACATCATTCACCACACTCCTTTCTTTTATCAACTGGCAAGCGAGGTTAGCTTGTTTGTCGGCTTCTTGATTATTTCCTCTTAGAATATGGAAAAAAGTCACCGAATCAAAGGATGGGATCTTCCCTTGGTATCTTTTGATAATTTGGTTTAATATTGTGTTTTTTGCAGATGAGGCATAGTTCATATGCTAAATTATAATCATGGAGTCTCCCAACAGCTGCAAGGTTTTTATTCCTTTCTTTTGAGCCCATGTGAGGCCCATAAACAATCCATACGCTTCAGCTTGATTGTTTGTCTTCCATCCAAGCCCCTAAGCATATCTATCTTCTATGATTCCTTCGGGATAAATGTGAATCCCTCCCCCTCCTACCACCACAGGGTTACCTTTTGATGCTCCATCAAATTGAAGGATCCATTTATTTGTGGATCTTATCCAGTCCACCATAGATTTTGAGGACAACCTCAAAACCCACTTCGCCAGAGAGGGAGATCTATTCTCCGAAACCTGTAAGGCTAGGCTAGACACCCATGGAGCCAGCCAGACAGATTCAATCTTATCCAAGGAAGGATCAAAATATGGTTTGTGTAGTTCCATACAAGCTGAAAGGACAGTCATGGCTATTATCCCTGCCAGAGGCCGAGACTTTTTAAATATTGCGTTATTTCTTGATAACCATATTTTCCAACAGACATATTTCAGAAGAGCCGACCAGATTTCTTTGAAGTTGCTTTTGGCTTGAAGGGAGCCCAAATAGGATTTGGGCCAAGACCTAAAGAAGATGAGGGGGTCCACAAGCTAAATTATTCTCCAAAATAGAGGTCCAAGGACCACAACCCAAACTTCTTTAGTCACATGACAGGGGAGGAAGAGGTGGGGGATTGATTCCTCCTCGGATTCACATAACACACATTGTGAGGGGCCAATCAATCCCTGCTTTCGAAGATTTTTCGCTGTAAGAATTTTCTTATGCAAAAGTAGCCAACAAAAAAATGATTTGGGATGGCATTCCTTTTCCATATTTTCCCCCAAATAAAGTTTTTTGGAGGTATTTGGGAGTTTAAGAGCATGTGTGAATACCCACCTTTGATTGTGTAACTGGCATTCTTCCAACCCCACTTGTCTGCCTCTGATTGAGCTATGGGGGCACATCCTCTTAACTTCTTTAAAAGATTGTCTCTTTGTATGAGAAGTGCCTCAGGGATATTTTCAAGCTTCCAGCCCTTCCAACCTCCTTGCTAGTTCCACTCCACAATCTGGCTTAAATTTTCCTCCCCCCTACTGCACAAGAAGTTTTTGAGATTCATTAGGGATAGGTCAGAATCGAAGGGTTGAAGCCCCATGATTGAATCAGAGAAATTTTTTGTGGAGGCTCTATTTCCTGAAATTTTGCTTATATTTTTGGTGATAATATCCTTGGAGGAGAAGATCAGTCGCCAGATGGGAGATCCCATACTAGAGACCTCTCGTCCCCCACTGCCAATTTGCTGGGATTGATATTTAGCATTGATCACTTGGGACCACCATTAGCTAAGCTTCGTGATCAAACTCCATTACATTTTTGCTCTCATTTCCAAGTTAGATATCTTCGAAACCCTGATTTCCAAACCTCCATGCTATTTCGGAGCTCTGACCGTTTTCCAATTTACTAAATGATATTTCTTTGTTTCCAGTTTCCCTCCTTCCCACATGAATTTTATTATATATTTTCCCATTTTTTGAAGCACGCTCTTGGGGGCTTGAAGGGAAATAAACTGATACAGAGGGATAGTCAACAGGACTGACTTAATGAGGATTTCTCTTCCAACATAATTAAGCCAAATACCACCCCAGTTTACAATTTTTGTTTTTATTTTATCTTGCACTTTTTTCCAAGCCTGTGGTGTAGCTCACCTTTGGAAGATTGGGATCCCTAAATAATTGAAATCAGTCCATTCCCAGATTGCTTTGAACCCCAGGATTTCTTCTATCTTTTTTTCCTTATGTCTTGAGATGTTCCAGCTATAGATGTGGCTTTTGTTATCATTAGTGGCTCCCCCGGAAGCACTAAGAAAACTATATAAGACTCTCTTAAAGTAATGAGCGATTATGGTCGAGGCTTCTCCCATCATAATAGTATCATCCACAAAATACCCATGGTTTATACTTCATATGCCTTCCTTGTAACAGATGTCAAGGAGGGAAAGGGAGGCTCTTTCGAACTCCAAATTTTGACTCAGGGCATTCACCATGATAATGTATAAAAAGGGAGAGAGGGGGCACCCTTGCCGGAGGCCCCACGAGGCTTTGAATAATCCAGCTGCTCTTCCATTTACCAATGGAGCAATCCAGGGGGAGGCAATATAAATATTTATTCGTCTGATGAAGATCTCATCGAGCCCCATTTTCTTGAGAACTTTTAACATGAATTCATTCCTAACCCGATCAAAAACATTTCCGATGTCCAACTTTATAATCATTCCTTGACCCCCCCCGTGCCAGCTTGAATCCATAGCTTCCTGGATTAGGATTATATTATCGAAAATTTGCCTACCTGGAAAAAATCCCCCTTGGTTTTCAGAGATTAGAGAGGGCAATAAAGCCTTAAGTCGACAGGCCAAAAGCTTCGAGAAGATTTTGTAGGAGACGTTGCAAATGGAAATAGGGAAGAATCTGGAGAATGAGGAGGGGTTCGATTCTTTAGGGATTAAGGCCAAGAAATAAGAGTTTATGCCTCCCCCCATCGCAAATATTTTGAAGGAGTATCCCACCAGTCTACAAAGGTCTCTCTTGATAACATCCCAGAAGGAATGATAAAACCTTGCCGTGAATCAATTTGGGCTCGACGGTTTATTTGGGGGAAAGAAGTGAATTACTTTTCGAATTTCCTCCAACGTTAAGGGGAGGTTGGGAGTCAAAAATCAATTCTCCTCCTCCGTCAGCATTTGAGGGATGCTCTCAAGAAAGTAATCTTTGTTGGAAATATCCCAAGTATTATCCTTTGTATACAGATTTTCAAAATGTTCCACTGTTGCTCTTTTAATTTCCTCAAACTTGTTAATGTTATCCCTCCCATGAGTGATCTAAGTTATATTATTTTTTGATTCCCTAAACTTGGCTTGTTTGTGGAAGAATTTAGTGTTCCTATCCCCTTCCTTAAGGCAATTATTTTTGGATTTTAGTCTCCAATATTCTTCTTCCTTTCTTAGGTTTGTGTGGAGAGCCTTAAGAGTTTTTTCTTCCTTACAGAGGTTTGATACCTGTATCGGCATTGTTTCCATTCTCCTTTGGATTGGAGCAAGATTCCCTTCCATGTCTTTGATGTTGTTCTGTCTTTCAGATTGTTGATCCTTTTGCCAATTTTTAATGTTGCCTTTCAGCGTGCGAATCTTGGACTCCCTGATGGTGATTGGGCTTCCGACAATCCAACCAGCCCAGGAGAGGGAGACCATTTCTAAGAAATTGGGGGATTCCAACCAAAGAGGAGAGAATCGAAAGGGGATAGGGCCTAGATCCAAGGGCTGAGAGATTGATAGGCTGATCGGACGGTGGTCCGAACCTGCCCACGACAGGATGGAGGATTTGAGGCTGTAATTCATGGTTAGGAAGTTGTCAGTAGCAAGGAAGCAGTCTAGTAGGGTCGTTATATGATTTAACCCCCCCGCTCTTTTGTTAGTCCAAGTATACATAAATTTTTGAGGTTTTACATTGAAAAGGTTTGGGTTTAGGATGAGGTACTACATGTATTCTTGCTAAGCATCCCGAATGATAGAGCCCCCTCTTTTTTCATGGCTGCCATTGTTGTGTTGAAATATCCACCAAAAATGCAGTTATGCTAGAACTTTGTGTCTTTTAGCTCCATTAGGGAACTCCAACATTCTTGCTTTTCCCGAAAATGTGTGGGCATGTATACATTGACCACTATGAAGGGATGTTGTTTCTCTTTTATTTTAAAAATAGTTGCTATCCAATGAGTTGTTTTTAAGGTACTTACCAGTTGCAGCTTCGACAAATTCCATAATGTATAGAGGCCTCCTGATGCTCCTCTTGAACTGACTGATTCCAGCTTGCCAATATTCCAAAATTTGTTTTTAATAGCGTTGATAGACTCCTCATCCAGCTTGGTTTCCTGTAGGAGGATGACATCTGGTCTTTCTTTACTGATTAGGGATTTCACTTCTGTAATTCTTTTTTCAAACCCTAGGCCCCTACAATTCCAAGATATGATATTCATTAATCACTTTTTTAAGTTCCCTACTCCCTTTCCAGGGCCTGTATTGTTTCCTTTTTTTCCTCCTCCTCCTTTGTTCCCTGTGCTTTCTAACTAACGAGGAATAGTGTGCTGGACTCCCAACTCTTTGTATTTTTCTGTTTTCTCCCTTTTGACTTCCTTGTTTGTTTTTCTTCTTGTTTTCTTCCCTTTTCTAATGGGCTTCTTTAGGCCTGCCCCCCCAGGTCTATTATCCATAAAGCAAAGCTATGTTAATGGTCCTAGGCCTTCCGTAGATGTCAGGAACCCTTCCACATCTTCCTCTTCCTCTGATGATTCATCTGAAATGCTATCAGTGTCTAGGCTAGAGCTTCTCTCCTTATGACTGTTTGGGGGAGGCCCAATGGGAGTAGGGTGAGGGGCCGGGTCCTCTTGAGGAGAGGAGGGGGGGATAGGTAGTACTAAACCTTCAACAACACCTTTTGAATCTAGGATGCCAAAATGATTCTTTGACCCCGACCCAAGTCCGCCCTCAGTAGGCATGCCTGGGGGGGGGGGGGGAAGACTCCACTTCCTTTGAGACCGGAACTGTAATAGGGCCGCCAACCTACGCAGAAAATTTTGAAGACTTGCGCCTCTTGACCTATTTCCACTGCTCTTTAGGGTCTCTGGGTTGATTCTCCACAGGGACCCCACCTTTAGGACAACCTTTTTCAAAGTTCCCATATTCATGGCACAACTTACACTTGAAAGGCAGCTGGTCATAGTCTACTTCCTAAACATGCATCCAACTATCCATGCAAATATTGATAGCCACTGGGAGGCCCTTCTCAAGATCCACCTCCACACAAATCCTTGCATAGGAGAAGAGACCATCGTTTGGTTCAGAGTAGTCAATATACCGCCCCAGGGAGTTCCCTATGAGCTTGAAGGTCGCATCATTCCAGCAGTGAAGGGGAAGGTAAGGAAACTTCACCCATACCAGGACTGATGAAGGGACATCACAATCCAGGTTGAAACTGGGACTCCAGCGGTCCAGGTAGAGCCCCTGGGTCCCCATAAAATAAGGACCACTCCTAAAAACTAAGTCTCGGTCCAAATGATTCTCAAAATAAAAGGTATAGAAACCTTTGCCACAGAACGAGGAGATGATTGCACCTTTAATGAGAGGGGTCCAGTTCTTCGCAACCCAAGCCTTGACCGTCCGAGGGGAAGGCCAGAGGCCCATGAACTAGCCAATAAGGCCTCTATCCACAAGCTGCAAGGCCCGAGAGTGGGCCTGCGGAACACTTATTTCAATCTTGGGGATCTCCTCAATTTTCTTCACAAACTTGGAGACCCCCTGCTTGCAGAACTTCAGAGCAGAGGCCACTAGGGAGTTGAAGGAAACAATCTCCACCAAGAGCGGAACATCCTACATTGGCGCAGACATTACACTTCCAATCCAAAATCCAGTAGGCGAAACGACTGAAGGGCCCTAGATGACAACAATTACTGACAAGAACACTCAATAGCAAAGATCAGAAGAAGGTCAATGCCAGGCCAACCCACACAACCAAAGCGCCAAATAGAGACTCCGAACTCCCATAGCCTTGACCCTTCGGGGTCAACCTGCAATGGCAGGCAGGGCCCAGCCCAAGCAGAGGGGTTGAGGACCCGCAACGAGGACCCTAAACTAGTGTCAACACCGGGTCATCACACCGAGCGAAGAGGCACCATCTCTGTAGAGCTCGACTAGAGTATTAATGTTTAACATTTAATAAATATTAATAATAATAATAATAATTCAATGTAAGTTATAAATAATCGATTTTAGTAGATATATTAAGTAAAATATTTTAATATCAAATGTTTATGTATGCATATTTGTAAGTGGAAATAATCTTATATTTCATACGAAGAATACACATGCTTTGGTCCAATATATAGTAGGATCAAAGCCATTACGTCAAAGTTCATTAAGTCACTTGTAGGAATTTAACCTGGGTAGGGAGAATCCCAATTATTCCTCCCAATAAACTCAATTGACCATCTCTTTCACACACACACACACACAAACGCATATATAAGAGAGATGTTTATTTTCGATCGATAAGTGTCTTTAATATAGGGTATGAGGGAGATGTGTAACTCCTTCGATGCTTAACATGGAGTTGGCATGCAATATTATATATATATATATATATATATTAACAACAAGAAAATTCAATGTATATTATGTACGGAAAGAAAGAAAGATTTTAAAAATATATTAATAACAAAAAAAACATTTTAATGTAAACAAGGTATGTCATTTATTAAAATATTTCAATGTCATGCTGAGCAAAATATTTCATTGTCAATGATGCATATATTATAAAGAATAATTGGAAATAAAAAGTTTGTGATAGTTAAAATGTTTTATCGATATGTTGTTCAAATGAAGGAGATATGTAATTCCTTCCATGCCCTACTTTGAGTTCATGCATGGTTCCCATACGCACACATGGAACCAACATAAATCCATCTTATTCTTAGATCTATCATTAGTGTAGAGAGGGATCAAATCTCTTAAGGTGTAAATATTTTTTCAAATTTTACAAACCAAAAAAAATTTACACTAAAAAAAATTGATCCCTATCGATGCTTCATAAATTTGGAATTAAGAATTTTTTTATTTAAAACAGAAGTCCTACATCATTGTGTGCACAGATTACCTGACAAAGTGGGCAGAAAAAAGGCAATCAAAGTAGCAACAGAAGAAAAGGTAGCTGCGTTTTTGAGGGAAAATATCTTCTACAAGTTTGGCTACCTAAGAGAACTAGTCACAGATCAAGGAAGTCAGTTTACCTGATTGAATACCTGCTCACTCATCACAAGATTAAGCACTGAACTTCAACCCCTTATCATCCGCAAAAAAATGGACAGGTGGAAGTTACTAACAGGGCTTTGGAAGGGATTTTTACTAAGGTAGTGAGCAGTAGCAGAAAAGATTGGGCAGATCACTTGGTTGAGGCCACCTGGGCCTATAACACTACTTGGAAAACTACAATAGGTTTCACACCCTATGAGCTAGTCTACGGAAAGAAGGCTTTGTTGTCCATAGAATTTGAATATAACATATTGAGGTTGGAAGCTCAGCTGGACCTAGATCTCAGCCATGCACAACATGACATATTGCTTTAGTTGAATGGATTAGATGAACAAAGAATGTAGGCCCTTCTCCACTCAAAGGTAATCCAAGTTCAAAGAAAGATATGGCATGACCGACACCTCAAAGAAAAGAAATTCCAGCCAGGAGATTGGGCGCTGCTATATGATTCAAGATACAAGGATTTCAAGCGCAAGTAGAGGACAAGATGGCTGGGACCATATACAGTGAAAACATGCAATGACAATGGTTCAGTCCTTATTCAGACCATTGATGAGGAGGCCATCCTCATGCTTGTCAATGGGCATAGATTGAAGATCTACAGGAAGCCCCTTTCCAAGTAGGAGTTCATTGAAACTCTTGATAAATCGGTTTTGGTAGTGGAGCAGGTCCCTCTCTCCACTCCACCTACACCATGAGCTAAAAAAAAAAAATAGAAAAAACACAGGAAAAATGGAATAAAAGATCCTTGGGTGAAAACCTCTTGGAGGTGCCCAGGGTAGACAGTGAGGGTGAAAACCTCCTAGAGGTGCCTTAGCTATCTCACACTAAAAATAAAAAGAAAAAGAAAAAGAAGAAAAAGAAGAAAAAATAAACCTAATTTATGTTGAATAAATCGCAGGTTGCAGGAAGGTCATTATAGGTTTTAGGAGGATCACACAAGACAAAGATAGAGGACATGACCAGGTTGCATGCATCCCTCACAATCCTTTTCTCCATGACCATTACCCTTTCCCAAGATCTGGTCTCATTGGGTCCAAAATTTCACATCCTACAGGAAGCTTTATATTTTCTACAGGAGGATCCTGTAGAAACTACAGACAAGCCAAAATCAATCTCAAAAGAGGACCCGAGGGTTTGAAATCTGTCTATGAGGCCTATGAACCTCCCTGCCTCCATCCATTGCCCTATGTTTCCCTTTTCCATCTCTGTACACCTCCATTACACTCGTTTCTATGTCCTTGCACAGTCACACACATAAATCCTGTTTTTTTCATGCTGCAAACAAAAAAATTTAATGACAAATCAAAGCAGCAACCTTTTCAGTCACCATACCTGATACCCCACCATCTATGATTCCTTGTTAGCCATGGCCCTCGCCAGCAGTTGTAGCCCTACTCAGTTATTAGCTTGAATTTCATAAGGAGAAGCAGCTACAGGAAATCCTACAGGATTCCTGTAGCAACTCATCCCTCTGAAACACATACTCTAGAGACAGGGACAACAAAGTATGGAATATGAAATGTGCATGGAGCTCTGTTTAAACATGTGAACATCAGCAACAGCCCGAGGCTGAGCATGCAGAGCGCAAGCAACAACATCAATGAAGAAATGGGTTCCAAAATCCAAAAATATGCATAACACGGCCACAACTGCACAGGTAAATGCCTAAAACTATTCCTCAATTACATGAATCATATTTCAAGGTTGCGTGACTATGGGAATGGTTTGGATTGAATGGAATCGGTGGCTAATTAACTGGCCACCTTAGTTTAGTTGCACATCCTCGTGGAATTCAAACCAGCCCTTGTCAAATTCAAAATTGCCGATCAGATACGTAGCCAACACGTGTGGTATGTCCATTCAGGAAGAAATATTCGGGACTGGTAGTGGTGGCAGTGGATAACGGGAGTAAGGGAGGTGATGGCGGTCAGACGGCATGCAGAAACATTATGACCATGATGTAGGATCAACGGTCCAGTCCGGCCACCTCATCACCTCACCACGAATCACACCTGTAGTTAAAAGATAGCTCAGTTAAGACATTCACCACCCTTTGTTCATTCTGCACTCATGACATTCTTGACTAGAGTACGTACCTACTACTTCCAGAGCAGCTAACTAGTCATCCTCCACCATTTTTTTTCCCGTTTTTCAAAAATCTCCCATCTGTCGGGCTCTATAGGAAGCACAGTTTCATTCTACAGGAGCCGGGTGGCTTCTACGGGAAGGCTTCTACAGGAAAGGCAGAGAACAGCCTTGTAGAAATAAATCCTGGGATTTCATCAAATTTTAAGCTCAAAATGAGGTAGGCTCGAGAAAACTTCTTTGTGCATGATTTTTTTGAAGTAAGGTGGTGAATTGAACACGGCATTAGATTGACAAAGAGAGTAAAAGTCTGCCTGCACATTGAAAAAAATGAAAGTCTGCCTGCATATTTCACTGAGTCTACACAGTTTCTTTCTTTCTCTGCATCCGAAATCTCCTCATCATTTTTCAATTTCTCCTGTAAGGAAGATACATGCAGCAGTAGAGGCCAACCTGTGTGTGTGTGAAAAAAAAACGAATTTGCATATCTATCTATGTGCTGAGAAAAGAACCTGTGTCCTTATGCTCTGTTCTATAAAAAAAAAATCTTTTCATAAACAGACAGTCAAATTCAGGGTGACAGCAGTTTAAAACAGGGGAATTATTGCCATTTGATGTTGTAAGGAAGCACACGGGAAATTCCTTCTTGGGTTCAGAAAAAACCGAATTCAGCTATCCTCTGTTTCAGTGATTGACTGTTTTTTCCACCTGAGCATTTTCTTTTCTAGTTAAAACACAAACTCAACACCATGCCAGGAGGATTCATGAGAAAAGAACCCTTAAACTCTAGCAAATTGTATGAGCACCTTGAGGTGGTGGACCTTTTCACCAGGGAAAACTGGATATCCTTCTTTGACAGAATTCAGGGTTATGATGAGGAGGTGACTGAAGAGTTTTTGATGTCCCTAAGACCACATTCGAAGACACATGCCACAGTTAGTTTTAGGGGTTTGACCCTAGAAATTACACCTGATTTCATCAGTAGAATTACCGGTCTACCATTGGGGCTCCCTTGGAGCAAAGAGGAGAAATCATTGGGACAAGTGGCTAAGAAAACATTTTTTCTGCCTGAGGAGCATCTTGTAGAAGACAAAAACGGGGTCAGAAGGGCAAGCTTGCCTCTTCTCTGGAGTGAAGTCCATTATCAAATAATAAAGTATATCACATGTGAAGGGAGGTTTAGCATCATCTATGGTTATCATTTCAGGTTGCTACATGAATTAAGGTATGGGATGGACTTGCCTCCAGCTAGAAAACTGAGCATCCCATATTTCCTCCTTCAGTCTTTAATTGAATGCGGTGCAAAGCTTAATACAGGGGTCCCAGATTAGTTGGCCCACCATGGGCTCATCAAACTGTTGGTGGAAGATGCTTTACACACCTATACTGTCCCCATAGCTTGGGACATCTTCAGAAATATGTCTAGGGATGATAACATCAGAACTTTGGCTGAGAACATCAGCCCACCCACCAGTGATGAGGGGGAGAAAACTAAAGAAATTGAGAAGAACAATGGTGAGGGAGCATAAGACATTCAAATAGAGGAAGAATAGAAGGGAAAAGAGGAAGTTGAAGTCCCTCTTTATTTTGATATTGTCAAATAAGTCTACAAAAAAAGACTAGGTTGACATATGGCCCACAACTTACTATAAATTTCAAACCATTGCCTTGAAATGACCTTTGGAGTGAAGAATCCTTGGAAGATGAGGATATGGAGGAATACAGTATGAAGGGAAATTACAGGATCGATATGGGTTCTTACTTGGTCCCAATTAGAAAGGTTTCCACCTAGATGCAGAAGAAGATGATAAGTTATTATGCAGATGAAGAAAAAGGGATTGTTTATTTACAATTTGCTTGGGGTTCTCCCCATATGGATTAGTTCATGGGGAATTTGAGTTCTTAGGAGTATCCATTTGTTTTGAATCAACAAGAGAAGGATGACTTATGCATTCTCCCATTCATGTTTTTTGTAAGGTTACATTTGCTAATGTTATTTTATTTTTGTAACTTTTATATACCTGTAAACACATGTATGTATGCATATTTAAAAGAATATTTGGGCATTTTCTAGTCATGTTATCTAAAAATATATCAAACTATTTTCTCACACACAACTGTAGTAGAAGCATTTTGTTCAAGGGCATTAATCTTAATCAAACTCTTCATAAGTTTTGCTAAGTCATTGGATTTGAATTGCAATTCAAGTCACTTGGGATACTTCACCCCCTTACCCACTAGCATCCTCCACACACTGCATGTGAATCAAAATCATGTTATTGTATCTGGATTGGGTTGACTGGGGAGTGGGTTCCTACTCATGGTGAAGGGCACACCCTTTAGTACTCTAGGAATTGGCACAAGTGGGTCACATCTAGTTCAACTTTTTGCACTTGCATGTATAGATTTCACATATGAGACTAAGCTATAAAAAAATAGTCTTGTTATAGTCCCAAATGTCAACTTCTTACTAGTTAGCATCTTCTATGATTATCCATATCCATATTTATAAAAAGTCTTCTCTTTTACAACTTTTCACCAAAAGTCTTGACAACTATATAGAGGGTGAGAAAAATTATCTAATATACCTCTCAGTCAAGTGATTTTAAACCATATTGTTGAAGCCACACGCTTTTGCTTGTGGTTACCTCAATTGGAATTGACTCTATACATTGTTGAAGCAAATTTTGTATCAAAATCCTCAATATTCTCCTAAATTTTTCTAATCAGAGTTGTCTACATTTGTATTTTTTGTTGCTTTTCCTTGCTTTCCATTGGCAAGTCTTAATTTTCAAGGTTGATAAATAGTGACATGCCTAAATAGACTACGTTTTATAACATCAAAACTCCATATATCGGATGGAACTCTTCCTTGACACCTAAAAGAATTGGCCTTATTTCTTCCCTCATCTTGCATGAAAATATACTATCTCCATGTTAATAGATATGTGAATGCGTTTGGATATGTAATAACTTCGTTTTGATGTGATTTCTTGCTATTTAAAGCCTAGTTTCCACTCTTCACACAATGCCTTTGTTTTTTATAGTGTACATTAAAGAATCTAAATTTGAAAATGCCTTCCTTGTGCTAGTTGCAGGGGTAGCCTACACCAAAACCTCCACAACCTCCTCCATTTGCAGGGTTTTTGCTAGCTTTTTCTACCAAAAATAACTTCTTTTGAACTACATCTCAAGCGTCTGTAGGGTGTAATGTTTCTTTGTGCTATGGGTATTCGCTTGACAGAAGTCACAGAATAGTGTCGTAGGGGCCGAGGTGTACTGTTGTAACTACCTCCTCCCTCTTAAGCTACCACAAATTATGGAAGGTGTTACTTATTTTTCTAACTTGACCTCCAAAGTTTGTTATGAAGATGGGATTACAAAATCCTTCTTTTCAAAAGTTGTGGAATTAATTTTTTATACCGCCATCATTGTCTAGCTCATTGAGATATTTTTGGTGATACTATAATTTACTTTGAATTGAGCCTCAAATCAAAAGTTATACCTAATTGAAGTTATAGCCAATCGCTAGGGACATATGTCATTAAATTGGTTATGTTGAGCCCACATAATCCTGACAAGTTGACTTAGTGGGTCACGTAGTCAGGCCCACATTACACTGCCACAATCTCACCACCGTGACATTCAACATCAAACGAGATGCGAGTAGTGGTGGGCGAAAAGTGATGAGGCAACATCATGATTCTACCTTTGAACTCTGTCAGGGTCATTTAACCCTCATCAACTTGTTCATATGGGATGCACCATGCTGAGACTTCGACAACAAACAATGAGCAGTGGGTGGTAGGGTAGGTTCCACTCTCAAGGTTATCCATGGAACCCATCATCAGGTCTTTTTCCCAATTTCAACCATAATCAGTACAATATGTCAACCCTACCCTTCTATTGAACATAACCATTGTGGTTTGTGACTAGCAACTAAAACCTATACTTACTATAGGATTTCACTGGGCATGGTTCCACCATCACCTACTTAGTGTCAACTTGCCAACATTTGTATAATTTTTTACTTTGCCATCAGTGTCATTACAGAACTAGCATATCTAGGTAAGTTTTATAAGAAAGGGTATGATCTCTCCACTTGAGCTCAACATCTTACAATCTTAATGAAATCCCATCTCATGTTGTGGCTTAAGGATTGAAGTATCAACCTTTGATTCAAACAAAGTAATCAAATTAAAAAAAAATGGAGCATGCATTCATTTATGTATTATTGTGTGCATAAATGAAACTGGATTGCATAACTACACATTGTTTGTAATCGTATCAGTAAGCAACACATACAAAAACCCATGAATTTACAGGACATCATTCCATCACGACCATATCATTGGACTTCACAACTAATGCAATCATTTTTATTTATAAACACATAAATTATTGCATCATTTATGTATGACAAGAATCATCACAATCCGTAAGACAATATACTACACTTATCTATGCGTTTGAAGATGGTTGGAAATTGGAGGAGGGACTTCAACTATCCACCCAATTTTAGGACAAATACAGTGCAATTATTTCTTGTAGTTGGTAACCCCCAATCCAGAGCCAAAGCCTAAGGGGATTCATATCCAGGGACATTCACACCCAAGGATTAATTCACACAAACAGGAGAAGGAGTCCACTGTTTGGTGGTTTTATAACCCCAAGGCAAGCACCAAAATAACTCACTTTCTCTCTGGTTAAAAACACAAGGATTCACCTAAGATTCAAATCAATTCTACCATAGTTATGGGAGATGGAATCACTAATTTTAGTCGTTTAACAACCTCCTCTCATGGAAATCACCATAGGGTTCCATAGTCCCTTATTTGGGTGGTTTGAAAACCCCAAGGAAAGTAGCACAACGACTCAAATTTTCCTATCACGGTGGTTTGGTAGCGAGGAAACTAGCACTAGGTGGTTTCACATACCCAAGGCAAGCACCACAATGACTCGGTTCTCCATTGAGATTCTAATTAATAAATCGAGCGTAGATACACTATTTTGTGGCCTCAACGACATTATAGGGAACAGATTCCTGATCCACAAAAAATTAGTTCAATTTAAGCTATCTTATTTCCTTCTGGATTTCATGCTAGTAGCTTCGAACAACGCTCCTCTCCAACATCTTCACCCAAAATTTCCTTGCTCCATGGTTCCCAAAACTTCCATGCTCTATGCATACCTTTACCACCACCTTCTTCTCCACAACTATTAGGCGACTTAAGTCTCTCGTCTCTCCATTTTCACAATCGTCCTCTACTCAGGTTGCCCACTCTAACTTCATTGCTTTCTAGCGCTGGCCAATCCATCACTAGATGGATAGTTATGATAGGTAAAGGATGTTGGTATGGGCCTGCTCATGACACACCATAGGAAAATCAACCAACATGCAATAGTCACTTATCATCTACATAACAACCCGCAATAGGATTTCCCTCTTAGAAGTTTGGATTTGTATGTACCTCCCTTCAAACCAGTCATCAATTTCACATAGATATATACATACATATATAGTTCACACGAATGGGTTTTAGATATATGGGGTGTTATGGAAAAAAAGTTATTACATATCCCACCCCCTTAAGCAAATCTCATCTTTGGAATTCTATACACATAACACAAAGTAACCAACGAGCTTTATATTTACAACTCTTACATTTATTTACACAACAAACAAAAATGGGTACAATACCCTCATTTTGTCTACTATTTCCGAGATAGTTTTATCTGGTCCAAACTGCTTCCATTGAACCTTGACTTGCTCTATTAATCAATTCTAGAGTGTGATATTCCTTTGATATAGGATGCATAGCCATTTTGGTTGGAACTCTCCCTCGGGTTCCACTTGTATCATAGACCAATTGACAATATGATTAGTATCACGTGCATACTTCTTAGCAAGGAAATGTGAAAATCATCATGTGCTTTCATTGTTGGTGGTAGGCCAATCTATAAGCCATGGTCCCACTCTTTCTAAAATATGAAATGGTCCACAAAATCTAGGTGCCAACTTGGCACAAGATCCCACTTTTAGTGAGCTTTTTCTTGGTTTGATGTGGAGATACACACGCTCTCCTACTTGAAACTCATTGTACATTCTCTCTTGATCCACATAACTCTTTTTCCTATCTTTGGTTGCCTTCGATTTTTGCTTGATATGGAGCACTTCCTACTCCATATAGTTTAACATGTCTAGCCCAAGGACCACCCTGTTCACTGGGTCATACCAGCTAATAGGAGTGTTGAATTTTCTACTATACAAGGCCTCAAAGGGGCTAATCTTTAATGATTCTTGGTACCCATTATTATAGGAAAATTCAACTAGTGGCAGGTACTATTCCCACCTCTTTGGTTGATGCATAACATACATTCTTAGCATGTCCTCCAGAATTTTGTTCACTCTTTTGGTTTGTCCATTAGTCTGAGGATGATACATCATGTTGAAAGTTATCAAGGTTCCAAAACCAACAAACAATATTCTCCAAAATTTTGATGTGAACTTTGCATCATGATCTAAAATGATATTCTTGTGTATTCCATGCAATCTAAATATTTCCTTCATGAAAATCCAAGCTATGTCAATTTCCTTGTGAGTGGACTTGATAGCTATAAAGTAAGTTGCCTTACTCAACTTATCCACCACCACCATAATGACATCATGCTGCTTAGGTGTTCTTGGAAATCTCGTGATGAAGTTTATAGATATAACTTCCCACTTCCATTCAGGAATGGGGATTGGTTGTAACAATTCTGCTGGGTATTTGCATTCCACCTTCACTTATTGACATTCCAAGCACCTGACAATGTAATCAACAACTTTCTTCTTCATGCCCATCCAATAGTATATTTTGTTCATAATTGTTATCATATTTTCGTAAATAAGATGACCTGAATAAGATATTTTGTGAAACTCATCTAAGATCAGATTTTTCAAGTCGCCCATACAAGGCACATACCATATATACTTAAATTTCAACACACTATCATCAACGAGCGTATAATTTTTTCTCAATGATCCTTCTGGATCCTACTTGAAGCACACTTTCACGTGCTAAAAGTGTTGGTCTTGTATCGACACTTCCTTAATCTTTTCTTTGCTATTAAATTCACAAGTGCTCATGGTTGCCAGGTGAGCCTCTTGCAAACTTCTAATAAGTGCATCTGCTACCTTTTCTCTTTACTATTAATGTACTTTATTTCAAATTCAAACTCATTGATCAAGGCTATCCATATGGATTGTCTTACATTTAACTTGGGCTTGTCAAAAAAATATCTCAATCCTTTATGGTCTGACATTAACACAAACTTTCTTTAAATCAAGTAATGCCTCCACATCTTTAGTGCATGCACAATTGCTATGGACTCCAGGTCATGGGTGACATAATTCCTCTCATGATCATTTAATTTTCTCGATTCATAACAAATCACATGTCCTTCTTACATTAGGAATATATCGAGCTCTTCCTTGCAAGCATCTGTGCAAACCATGAAATATTTTTCCAGGTTAGCTATTCTCAATATAGGTGCATGAGTAAACAAATGTTTGAGTTGTTCAAAACTAGATGTGGACTCTGACTCCTTTCCTCTGTAGGATTGTGAATGGATGCCCAATCTTAGAAAAACAACGAATAAATCACCTATAGTTTCTAGTCAGTCTTGTGAATGATGTCACCTACATAACATTTTTGGGAGTAGGACACTCCATGATGGCATTGATCTTCTAAGGATCCACAACAACCTCTTCCTTTGAGATTATGTCCCCCAAGTATTGAATTTGAGACTTAAAGAATTCACATTTACAAAGTTTATCATACAATTTGTGTTCCCTCAACAACTCTAGTACTGCCTTCAAGTGTTCTTCATGCTCTTCTCTAGATTTTGAGTAAACCAAGATATCATCTACAAACACTAGCACAAATTTGTCCAAGTGTTGGTTGAGGATGTTATTCTTCAGACACATAAATGTAGGTGGGGTGTTTGTGAGCCCAAATGATGCCACCACAAACTTTTAATGTCCATACAAGGTTATGAAGGTTGGCTTGTGGGCATCTTCATCCTTAATTCAAACTTGATGGTAACCAGACCTCAAATCTATTTTTGAGAACACAAAACCCCTCTTAGTTGGTCAAACAAGTCATCAATCCTAGGAAACCAATTTACTTGTTCTTTATTGTGGCTTTAGTTAGGTGTTGATAGTCAATACACTTCCGTAGTGTACCATCTTTCTACTTCGCAAACAACATTGAGGCTCCCTAGTGTGAGACATTGGGTTTGATATACCCTTTGTCTAACATTTCTTTCAGTTGCAGCTTTATCTCCATTAGCTCTGGTATACTCATGCAATATGGGAATTTTGATACTAGTACTGATCCTAACAATAATTCGATAGAAAAATCGATCTTTATCTGTTGACAGTGCTAGATACTGCCAACATACAGGGGATCTCCCCGATATGAGGTCCCAATTATACCTCACACCATTTGGTGTAGAAGTCCCATCCGGAATACAAATCAGTGGCCGTTTACTTAAATATATGCCTTGGCTTTAGCATTTAGCACAAGAGAGAAGCGCAAAAGTTTTTTTGAATGAGTAAGAGAGTGTGCCTTGTGAATGTTTGATTGCATATGTATCAAGGTTCTTTCACTGCAAAGGGAAAGTAAAGTGAGCCTCTAAAAGAGAAGTAATAGTACTACCCAAATGGAGACACACACATATGAGAAAGACTCGTCTAACATCAAGCGAAATAATTCATATAGATGCAACGATCATTACAATCATTACAACACATTTTCAACAAGTTAAGCATAAAAGCCATCGAAATAGTTCAATTACTCCAGTACAAGTGAAAGCGAACATGAATCATAAACATTCAAATAATAGTCTTAAAACACACACAATCCATGTATGAAAATGTGCTTGCTGAAAGGATTCAAGTATTAAGAAAAAGTTCAAAGATACACAAATAAAATGAACATCACTAGCTACAATAGTGGAGTGTTTGAGCCACTACTTGCTCCCCAAAAGTACTAACTCTATCTCTCTAATGCCTTGTGGGAGAAGCCAAGGTTAAAAGTCCTTTGCATGAGTAATGAGGATCCTTTTATAACTTGAGGCATGACCTTTCACATCCTCATGACTCTTGACTTTCCAACTCCTAATGACCTTTGGACTTCCAAATGACTTTTGGAATTACATATGACTCTTGGTATTACATGTCTTTTGGACTTCCATGGCTCTTTTGTCCATACATGACTCTTGTACTTCCACTTATTTGTCTTTAAAATGATTACATTATTACATCATAACTTCCACATCATCATGTGATGGGTCATGGCAAGTCACTATTATTGATGACTGAAACTTGTAGTGATTGATGACATGGAATTTTTTCAATGGGTGACATGGTTGCCACTCATGTCTTTGTTCTACATGCAACTTCCAATCATTGATGTCTTCACCCACCAAAGGGTATTTGATCTTGTGGAGTCTTCAAGGTGCTTCGATCATCAATATTTCAATGTGTTCTTTATTTTTCATGCTTCCTTTGGATTCCTTCTTTGCCAAATATTCTTCATGCATGCTTGCCATGTTATTCCTCGAATACCTGTAACTACAATCACTCATGACAAGCAATAATCAACCTGAAAATATCCTATTATAAAATGTTTCATGCAGATTTTCTGTTCATGCCTTAACAATGCACTTGGAAGGGGCAAGGAGAGCTTTTGGGTGCACTTCAAAAGGATGAAGGGTTGAGGGGAAGAGGCTTTATGGCTTCGGGATGCACTCATGTGCTCAAGATAAAGAGACAATCAATGGAGGGCGCAAGGTGCATGTTCGAAGGATGAAGGATGAGGCTTCAGGCTTCCCAAGTGCACTATGCACTCAAGGGAGACAAAGAGGGAGTGTGGTGTAAAGCTGAAGGATGAAGAGAGAAGACTTAGGGCTTCAGGGTGTGCTCATGCACTCAAGAAGTAAAAGGAGGGTGCGGGGTGCATTATCGAAGGACGAAGGATGAAGCTTCAGGGCTTTAGAGTGAGCTGATGTGCTCAAAGATTAAGGAGGGTGCAGGGTGCATTGCTGAAGGCTGAAGGGGTTGAGCTCTAGGTCTTAGAGGTGAGCTCATGTTCTCAAGGAGGGCACACTTCTTTGAGTCGAAGGAGTGTGCTCAAAGGAAGACTTGTTTTCTCAAAGGGCACAGTTTGGAAGAAGGAAGGGCAAAGATACTTAAGGAGTGCACTATGAACTATTGGAGGGTGCATGACACACTTCCGAACAATAAAGGATTCCTAATCAAGGCGTAAGAGAGTACTCAATGCACTCGTTGCCTCAATGGGTTCATTTTGCAATCGAAATTTGTCTAAGTCTGGAGGATCAAACAAGGGGCGAGTACAATGAGTTTAGACATAAAATCATGTGTGACACATACCAACTCATCAAGAAAACTTAGAAAATATTTAACGATGATAAATAGACATGAAAATGCCACTTTACATGCATTCTCCAAGTACAACAAGCAAAATATGTGTGACTGCGACCAAAAAGCGCCATTTTATGATAAAAAAGGTGTTACAACCATGAAATACACTAAAGATGTTCTAATCAATGCGATGACACACAAGGATGATCAAGAACACTTAAAACACATAGATTGACTTGTAACGACACTCGACTACCAAGGTGACACTAGATATGACGGTGAACTAGGCTCCAAAATTTGAATATAGTGAAATTTTTGGAGGGTGTTGTGGCAGCGACAACACTTGGTCACACACTGAGCAAGCTTCAACTTCTCTGTATAAGAATGCATTTTTAGTGAAAGGGTCAACCCTTTAGGAAGTATTGATTCACCAATCAGATTACCTTAATTTCCCCCTTTCGACCCAGTTATATACATAATACCTCACTTTCTTTCACTTGGTTCAACACCCGAAGATATGCCATATCACAATTGTTTCAATCCAGGAAAGGGTAATGTGCATGAAGATTTTATGATATTCAGAGTATGAGTTTTCATCTTTGGCGTTGCTCCACTGCCAGTAATCCTAGACAATACCCTGACAGAGTCACTTTAGGAGCACAAATTTTTCTTCTCTGCTAGTAGGTCTGGACAACACCCCAGTGAAGTCGCTTGCTTCACCTCCCTACATAGGAAGCCTTTCTCTTCTTTCACCCTTTATTTATTTATTGAATAGGATTGTGGTTTGACACATTATTTTCAATGGGTAGAAGAGGGATCCTGACTTATTGAGAGCAGAGGAGGTTTTCCCTTTAGATAATTATTTTAGAACCTATAACATTGGTTTGCTCGCTTTAGAGTTTCCCCTTCTGTTTTCACTACTAGATTGGATAAGCGTTAACACACAAGTAGATTCATGCCAAGTTGAGTAGTTTGGATACTAGAATAGATGTAGATCTAATAGGTTCCCTCAACTTTTTCGCTTTGCATGTATCATATTTTCCATCCAGTCTTAGCTCAACCTATAGCATCTTCCCAAACAAAGAAGAAGAACAAACAAAAAGGCAAGCGTTGCAATTGTCACATTTCTCTTTTGCTCCACCACAAAGTCCTTTTGAGCCATGCACTTTTCATACAAGGTCTTATTTATGTACAATTACCTTGACACAAAACAAGATATGACATGACTAACATGACACACATACGACCAATACTGATGAAAAATAAAAGAAAAAGGAAAAACTGTATAGGAAGCACAACTTGTAGCTGCTATTGAAAATCTTTTTTCAAATCTCAACCATTTACAGGAAGGGGGTCAATCCTCCCATCTAAGGATTTTAGCTTAAAGGTATTATGACTGAGCTTCTCTTCAATGGTAAAGGGGCCAATCCTCAGGGGCTGGAACTTTGTGTGTTTTCCTTTCTTTTCATGGGATTTATCCCACTTTAGTACTAAGTCACCTACATTGAAACTCTTAGCCCCTACGGACTTCATGTCGAATAAACGCTTAACACAGTTTTGATGAACGAAAACTAGCTCTTTTCTTGAAACCTTTCTTCCTCAAGTTTGAGTAAAGTGTCTATCCTGATCTGAAACAAAAAGCAAGGTGTACCTTGGGACTCTTGGGAGAGTTTCAAGGTTGGGAGGTATAGGTTCGGGGGAAAGATAACTTATTTACCATAAACCAGAAAGTACAACGAGGTATTAAGAAAAGGATTAGGAGTTACACGGTCAACCCATAATGTATTTGTCAAAGCGTTGTGCCAATTCCTTTACTCTAAGAAAATGGTTTTCTTGATTATGCAGATGAGATTTTTATTTGTTGATTCAACCAAACCATTTGAAGGTGGGTAATAATTAGAGGCATGCTTTAATACAATCCCATTTTCAAATGTGAATTCATAAAGTTTCAACGACAAAAAATAAGTCGCATTATCAAAGACAAGTGATGTTGGAACGCCAAACCTGGTTATAATATTTTGTCTCAAGAAGCATACATAAGTGTGAGCATATTTGAATATATTGGGCTAGTAATAACTAGCCCTCATTAATTGATGCACAATTGTGTCGCCCCCATAGTGACCACCTACCACTCCATCATGCAAATCTCTAAGTACCTTCTCTGTATCCTGTGGCTCAAGAGATATTAGCAAGACACCGTTGTGGAGCTTTCTGAAAATCACTCCATGATAAAGTTGGTAGGATAGAGCTTTAAATAAAATTTACCTCTTTTGTTTGTTCGATAGATGTGCAAGAAATGTGCCATGCTCTAGAAATTACCGTATATCAGAATATCTTCGCGCTGAAGATGTGGACTGGGGAACATGTTCAAAATTATACATCTCTATTTCCTGCTCCCACCCTGAAAGATATTGCTTAGGAGCATTTCTTGCTTCGACTACTAACTGATAAAGGCCACAACCCTTGATGGTATGAATTGGTTTAAACTCCAAATCATATTCTTGTAAGTTATTCATCCAATTTTCCCTCTTCTCACCTAGCTCCTACTACATAAAGAGTGTTCTTACCGCTGGGTTAGGCACAAATATAATCATGTGAGATTTTAAAAGATAGGTCCTAAAGTATTTGACTACCTTATATACAACATATGCTTGTTTGTTGATGGAAGGATAATTTAGTCATGACCCCTGCAAGTCGACACTCATGAAAGATATAGGCTGTTCATTTCCTTCAACGTCCTTTTGAGTCAATACAACTGCAATAGATGAATTTGAAGCAAAGGTATAAAGTAGGAAATCTTTTCCACAATGACAACCGAATAGTGCAGGTGCATCAATGATAACCTGTTTAATTTGATCGAAATCATCCTTTTCTTGCTTGTCCCATTTATAAGTTGCATCTTTCTTAATAATATCTTGTAAAGGCTTAACTATAACATACTAAAAGATGAATTTTCGTAGGCAGTTAATATTTCCTAAGAAATATTGCATAGGCTTCTTATTCACAGGGAATGGGATCTATGTAATAGCTTTGACCCTTTTCGGTATCAAATTTAATTCCACTCTTTACAATGATGTTCCCTAAGAGAGTCCTTTCTGACACACCAAAGATGCTTTTCTTGGGATTGAGAGAAATCCCGTATTTGCAACACCGCTCAAATATTTTCTTTAGATGAAGTACACGATTTAATCTTCTTTTGGAAAAAACAGTAACATCATCCAAATAAAAAACTACGCTCTGACCAATCAAGCCATGGAAAGTGATGTCCATTGATCTCTGAAATGTAGCACCGACATTGATAAGCCCGAATGACATTCTTTTAAAAGCGAATGTTCCCCATTTGGTTCTGAAGGTAGTTTTCAAATGATCCAGTTCCGCCACTAGCCCTTGATTGTAACCAGAAAAACCATCTAGTAGTGAGAACATCTCAAGCCTAGATATAATCTCTACTAAAAAACCATTTCGCAGTGGCGACATTCTAGTGGCTGCATTTGCTAACGCATTTGCTGCAACATTTCTAAGCCTAGGAACATAAATAATATTAAAAGACTTGAAATAATTAATCAAACGCCATACCGCGTACTGGTAGTCTTTAATATCGGTGAAAGACAATGGATATTATCCCATACCTGGTGAATAGCCACTTCTGAGTCACCAATTACCTTGAGTAACTCTACCTCCAGATCAATGGCTTTCTTTAGTCCAAGTACAAGTGCTTCATATTTGGAAGTATTATTTGTACACTTGAAATCCAAATGACATGATAAGATGTATATTTTGTTGCATGGGTCTATCATTATGCAACCAACTCCAAATACATCTTGCGTCTTTGAACCATCAGAGTACAGAGTCCAAATATTATTAGCTATTAAGCTGCTTCCTATACTATTATTACCATTACTATGTACATCTATATTACAAGATTCATTTGCACCAGTTAGAGAACAACGAAGGAGCTCCAACTATGAATTAGGTGGGACAGGTGATGGTTGTGCTTGATAACATCCGTGTTCAATTAACAAGAATAATTTCCAAAGATCAGATCGGCAAAGGCAACATGCTCATTATGGCCCTCAAGTTATGTCACAACATATTTCATGTATGATTCAATTTCCACTCAAATATGGTTGTTTCTACCCTTATATAGAAGCCATAAATGTGACTAATATGTAGAAAAATACCCTTGTAATTTAATAGACCAATCTCTACTTAGGAATATGACAGGCTTCAAGGATGTCCACAATTAAAATATTTATACATTGATGAACTCAGTGATCATATTATAACGGCTAAGAATGTTCTCGAGTTCACCAATAGATTGGACAAGGGATTTGTCCAGCTGAATGATTTGTGCATCGGACTTGTCCCATTTTGTGTTTATTATCTTAGCAACAAATAATGGCATTACATTCACAGATGAGTTGGAATCAACTAAACGATTATGGACATTGTAATTACAAATTTCAAAAGTTAACAAAAATGGAGGGAAAATAGTGTTAACATCTAATGTTACAACTTTAACCACAAATTCAAGGGAACCATAAGACTTACCAGACACCTTCTAAGAGGAAGAAGCTTTGTCACCTAGTGAAGGTTGTGAAAACGCTTGGACAAGTAGTTCATACTGGCTTGCTATCTTCGCAAGCTCAAAGATGGTAATATTGGCTCGATCTCTTTTCAAATCTTTAACTATGTTATAATCAATTGTTTAACTTTTAGCAGGTAGTGTCAAAGTTTCTGAAGGATTAGATTCATTTGACACTTCCAGAGTGATGGAATTACTTTTACTATTGGAGGAAGTTCTCTTAGAAGTAGTTGCATTTCCAGACTTACTTTGTGTATTATGAGCAGGATTGACCGGTGGTGAAATTCTTCTTAATAATCGTTCCTTTAATTTCTGCCTCATCACTTCTTGTCCAGAAATGGTCCCTTGTATCCTCATGTTATATCGACCATTTTTTTTTCTTCTGATGGGGGGGGCTCACTTTGAGGTGGTGCTTCAACACTCTTCTTGTCAGCATTAAGAATACAATTAAAATCATTCACTACATGTGTAATACCCATACTTTCTTCAACTGTTGTAGGTTATTATGTTTCTTCCGTCTTTTAGACTACTCATTTGCTAGTAAGGAATCCACAATGTGTGCGACTAGAGCATTCATGTTGTGGTTCCATTGTGGGCATGTTTTTTATGAATGATATTCTTGGTGGAAAGAGAAATAGTTATCCATGCCCATACTTCCAATATTCAACACAACATTCAAACTCTGGGTAGATTTAGCCAGTTTATTGTTGTTGTTGTTATTATTCCTGTTAGCGCTTGAAATTTCACCTCAAGCTGAGGAAGGTAAACCTCAAGGCAACATCAAACCACTTAGCCTCGTAGCTAGCCCTACGGGGCAGGAGAGGGCTCTCTCCGGTCTATCTCGGTAAAGATCTTCAATTGGTGAGATGACCAATAGGGTAACACTGATTTTAGGCTAGTAAACTGATCAAAAGGGTTGATTTGAGGTTTTTAGGGTTTTTGGTGGCAAATTGAGGAGATGGCAATTTTGGGTGCGGGGATTGGACACAGTTTCTGCAGGGGGTTCTTTGGGGCGAGGTAGGAGACAGTATTGATGCCTTTGATTGAGGTGAATGATTAAGAATGACAGATGAGGAGTTAAGGAGAGCAAAAAATAACTTTGAATTCTCCTTAAACAGTAGAAAACATTGAAATTAAGCAAACTTAAAAGCAGAGCATGACAGTCATGAGTTCTACTTTAACACTTCATTTGCCTAATGTGCAGAAGGAAAAGTAAGGAAATGATTCACATAACACACTTACAAGTACAAAGAGAAACACACCATCAATACATGTGACCACAAGAATCCCAAAAAGGACTGCAAAACCCTAGTCTTCCTTTGCCAAAAATTGCAGAGATACAGTGAGTAATACAATAATAGCTTCTCCCTCAAGAGTCCAACCATGAAAATGAGCAAGAGAGTACATAATATAGATCATCTAACATCTTTCCCTGCCTCTAGGGGTCGAGCTCACTATCCTAGGAGCTGTTTCAACCAATTCTAAACTAAGCACTGAAAACTAGGCAGTCAAAACAACTTGCCTCTATAAACTAGGAAACCAATTCATTCATTTAATTTTCACCTATCTCATGAATGAATATTCCAAAATAGATACATAAGTTTAAAAGTGTCATAAATTTACATCATTTACAACAAGAAGGATAAAAATCAACTCCAAAAAGTCAAACACAGTCAAAACTGCGTTTTGCTGAGCTGTAGGCTGAAATCTTGAGCAATTTTCCTGACGGGTCGCGCGCCCTTGAGAGCACTTTTGGGGCACTTTCAGGTGTCCAAATGAGGCAAGAGAAGTCTTTTTGGAAAGGTCTGTGAGTCTACTTTCCAACCCAACTGGAATTTCTGAATTTGGTTGTCATTTGCCCCTCCAAAATTGCAATCTCCCAAGACTGCTTTCTGTGTGTCAAAAATGTGGCAGAAAGTCATTTTTTGCTTGTTTTTTGACTTTCAAGAGGCCCAAAACTTCATAAAATATCTTGGAAATGGGTGAGCATGTGTAACTTTTCATGCCAAATCCAGAAATGCTGAGTTTTTTGAAAATAGAGTTGCCAAGTGAAAGGGTCGCGCGGGGGGTGAGACCCGTCAAGCGGAAAAACTTGTTTTTTGCCTTAAAAACCAAAAATCACCCAAAATGCTCAAAATTTCTTGGAATTTGTGCTGGGGCTGAGCTATTTAGTGCCATGCTCCTTCAAGGAAGCTTCGGCCAATATGTGGAGGGGGTCGGACCTTTTTCTTCGTTTTTGTGCTTTGGCCAACCGCCTTTGATCTGGCAATTGTAATTTTGACATTTCTCTAAAACCATGACACCTGTGCAAAAAGTGAAGGAGTTTTTTCTTCCTTGGCCTGTTGTGGACAAAAACCTCTCTCCGTTTTCCAAAATTCATTTTTGATTGCTCTGAAACGGCTTTTGAGTGAGACTGATCCCGATGTGTGAAGCAAGGAATTTCGTGGAAATGAAGCGAAATGAGGGGGATAGGGGGCTTCTAAATTCTTGGGGAAATTTTTGGGAGTGGGGAGGGATGTTAGGAAGCAGGGGAAAGTGGAATCTTAGAGATTGTGTGAGGGGAAGGGGTCCAAAAGGGCAAAACACAGGCCCAACCTAGAAAATTGCCAGGTTGTAGCTAGAAACTAGGGTTTGTGCAAAAATGAGGATTTTGTGGGATCTCAGTGATGGAAAGTGTTTGATAAGGTACATGAAGGATAGCGGAAGGTGTATGAACATCTGGATACAATTTTTTCTAATGATTTGACCATCCAAGAGAAATTGCCTTCAAAACCCTAGGAGAGGGAAATGACCTTGCCTAGGTGCAACTGAAGCATGGACAAGGTGTAAAATGACTCATTAGACACTGAGATGATAATGAAAATCCTATGAATGATGATAGACTCAGCTGAATGATGACATAGACCGACATTTGGACAACTTTAGAAGGAGTGAAAGCAAACCCTAGATCTAATGCCTAGTGACCAAATTTTGCTTGAAAACTCTTTGAAATGACAAAATTTGACCTGGACACTTCAAAATCACTTTGTAAGAGCATATTTGATCACTGGAGGAAGGCTGGAAAGACTGACACTAACAATTCCTTCAGAATGGAAAAGGATTGGGGGCTTGCTACTGGTATAAGTCTCACTTGAGCTTCTCTTTAATTCTAAAACTTTGTTGGTGAGTTCTTTTAAAGTCCTGGTCAAGCTTTTGATCTTTGTGGAATACTTTTCTTTCACATTACTAAAGAAGGCTAAGACTTCCTGTCAGTATCCTTGGAGTCTTTAGATTCATCATCATCAATAATATCTCCAATAGCACACAAGTCGTTCTCTACTGTGATTTCTTCTCCAAAGTTTAGTGCCAATATTTCCTTTGCAATTCTTTTAACGAAAGAGGAAATGTTTGTGGGCAAGGCAACTGTATAATAATCAATAGTAATTGAATCATGAGGTTGCATGCCCATGGGAAACTTGTTCAATATGCGATTGAAATTTTGATTGAAGTCCTTTACTTTCTCCTTTTCCCCAATCTTACTGTTTCCTAGCTGTTTTAATAACATGGCGGGAGTCTTGTCATTAGAGAAATTCTCCAAAAATAATTTTTTAAACTCCCTCCAACTGTGGATTGAATTGACAGGCAGACTATGATACCATGTTGTTGCTTTACCTTCCAATTTAAAAGGAAAAATCCTACAAGCAACATCATCGTACCATACCTCCAACATCTATAGATGCATGTAGAAGTCGTTGATATGATCTTCTTCCTTATTCGTTTTGTTTGGATCAAATTTCGATAATAACTTTTCCAATGTCTGGGCATTCTATGAAGATTATCCGAAAGAGCAAGATGCCCTTGGGCCATCCAATCCAGGCCTTGGTTGGCCATGTCTTCGCCTCTTGGTTCCTCCTTCTTTTAAGAATTTGACAAGCCTTCTCCTTCACCATCTAAACCATTGTTGAACTCAAAATCCTTTCCTGAATGTTCTTCATTAGAAAGAACAATGTATTCCTCGTACCCTTCGTTAATGGGTGGAAGTGGATCTTGTTGAAATGCATCTTCAAAAGATTTTGCTAACTCTTCAAGAGTAACAAAAACCAAATCTTCCACTGATGTAACGAATACATTGGCATGAATTGTTTCCTTCTTCTTAAGATGATGCGGGAGATTATAAGTAACAAGGAGTAAATTGATAACGTTTGAAAACTGATAGGTTATAAGTTAAAGTGACTGAAGTTGTTCGTAAATAACCTCATAATCCAACTACTGATAAGGATGAGAAGACCCTCCTACTTCGGGAATAGGAGTTGGAATGGTGCTCATAATATTACTACCTTGTCCAGAAGATGAATTATTAGGATGTGCAGAGTTATCAACCTTAAAATGTTGGCCTTCCTCCTTCTAGTGCCATAATGTTGAAGGTGATGGATACCGCCAACATACAAGGGATCTCCTTGATATGAGGTCCCGATTAGAAGTCACATCGTTTGGTGTAGGAGACCCATCCAGAATACGACTTGACTTTCATTTACTTAAAGATATGCCTTGGATTTAGTAGTTAGCATAAGAGAGAAGTGCACATGTGCTTTTGAATGAGCAAGAGAGTGTGCCTTGTGAATGTTTGATTATAGATGTATCAAGTTTATTTCACTGCAAAGGGGAAGTAAAATGAGCCTAAAAAGGAGAAATAATAGTGCTACCATAATGGAGGCACACACATATGAGAAATACTCATCTAACATCAAGTGAAATAGTTATAATAGATGCGATGATCATTACAATCATTACAAAACATTTTCAATAAGTTAAGCACCAAAGTCACCAAAATAGTTAAATTACCTCAGCACATGTGAAAGTGAACATGAACCATAAAAATTCAAAGAATAGTCTTAAAACATCCACAATCCATGTATGAAAATGTGTTGGTAGAAAGGCTTCAAGTATTAAGAAAAAATTCTAAGATACATAAGTACAATGAACATCACTAGCTCCAATAGTGGAGCATTAGAGCCACTACTTGCTCCCCAAAAGTACTAACTCTATCTCTATGATGCCTTGTGGGAGAAGCCAAGGTTAAAAATCCTTTGCATGAATAATGAAGATCCTTTTACAACTTGAGGCATGCTCTTTCACATCCTCATGGATCTTGAATTTCCAACTCCTAATGACCTTTGGACTTCTACAACCTTTGGACTTCCAAATTACTTTTGGAATTACATATGACTCTTGGTATTACATGTATTTTGGACTTCCATGGCTCTTTTGTCCATACATGACTCTTTGACTTCCACTTATTTGTCTTTACAATGATTACATTATTACATCATAACTTCCACATCATCATGTGATGGGACATGACAAGTCACTATTATTGATGACTGTGACTTATAGTGACTGATGACATGGACTTTCTTCAATGGGTGACATGGCTGCCACTCATGTCTGTGTTCTACATGTAGCTTTTGATCGTTGATGTCTTCACCCTCCAAAGGGTCTTTGGTCTCATGGAGTCTTTAAGGTTCTTCAATTGTCAAGATTTCAATGTGTTACTTGTTTTGCATGCTTCATTTGGATTCCTTCTTTTCTAGATATTCTTCATACATGCTTCCCATGTTGTTCCTAGAATACCGGTAATTGTAATCACTCATGACAAGCAAAAATCAACTTTAAAATATATTATTCTAACATGTTTCATGCAATTTTTTTGTTCGTGCCTTAATAGTGCGTTTTGAAGGGGCAAGGAGAGCTTCTAGGTGCAAAGACACACTTCAAAAGGCTGAAGGGTTGAAGGGAAGATGCTTCAGGATGTGCTCATGCACTCAAGATAAAGAGACACTCAAGGAAGGTGCAAGGTGCATGTCCTAAGGATGAAGGATGAGGATTTGGGATTCCCAAGTGTGTTGTGCGCTCAAGGTAGACAAATAAGGCACATGGCGTAGAGCTGAAGGCTGAATAAAGAAGATTCAGGGCTTTAGGGTGCACTAATGAAGGCAAAGAGGGCACAAGGCACATTATAGAAGGATGAAGGATGAATGTTCAGGGCTTCAAAGTGTGCTCATGTGCTCAAAGGTCTAGGAGGGTGCATGGAAAATTGCTGAAGGGTAAAGGGTTGAAATTTGGGTCTTCGAGGTGTGCTCATGCACTCAAGGAGGGTGCACTTCTTCGAGTCAAATGAGTGTGCTCAAAGGAAGACTTGTTTTCTCAAAGGGCGTAGTTCAGAATAAGGAAGGGGAAAGATGCTTGAGGAGTGCGATATGTTCTCTTGGAGGGCACATGGCACACTTCCAAATAAAAAAGGATTCCTGATCAAGGATTAATATTGCGCTCAATACACACCTTGCCTCAATGGGTTCATTTTGCAACCAAACTTTGTTTCAGTCTGGAGGATTGAAGAAGGCACGGGAACAATGAGTTTAGACATAAAATCACGTGCGATACATATCAAATCATCAAGAAAAATTAGACAATATTGAACAATGATAAATAGACATCAAAACACCACTTTACATGCATTCCCAAAGTACAAAAAGCAAAGTATGTGCGACTACGACCAAAAAGTGTTGTTTTATGAGAAGAAAGGTGTACAACCATGGAATACACTAAATATGTTATCATCAATGTGACAACACATAAGAATAATCAAGAACACTTGAAAGACATAGTTTGACTTGAAACAACACTCAATTACCAAGGTGACACTAGATACGATGGTGAAGTAGGCTCCAAAATTCGAATGTAGTGAAATTTTGGGGGGATGCTGTGGTAGCGACAACATTCTCCTTGGTGGTAATCCAAATATTTCCTATGGAAACATGTCAATTAACTACCTTAACACTGAGACACACCCTTTCTTACTTTATTGCTGCATATTTTCATGTGCAATGCTAATATTTTCCTGACAGTGACATGCTTCCTTATTCCATGGAGCATTACTTTCTCTCCCTATTTGCTAAGACATTCCAACGACTTGTTGTACCAGTCTATTTTGGTTTAATGGGCCGCTAACTAGTCCATGTCGACTAACATGTCATACGATCCCAATGACAAAGTGTTGAGATCAACTGATGTGGACATGCCTCTTACCATCATTTCGCACGATTCCACCACATATGTCACTCGCCTTTTTGTTTTAATGGTTAATTGAACCAACCACTATCTCTCATGGGTTTTCTTTTTGAGAGCACATTTCTTTGCGACCTTCAAGATGACATAACTGAAATTATAACTTGGCTCAATTAAAATCAATTTAGGCTAGGTGATGGCCATACCTTACATTTCTATTACTAGGGCTTGATGATCTACTTCTTGGTTGTCCAAGGCCACATAGATTCATGGAATACATTGGGCCACATCGTTCATCATTGTTGCATATTGTACGTTGTACAATTTGGTGCCACTCTACTATTTCTGAGGACAGTCTCTCCATAGGTGTTTTTCTCCACATGTACAACACTGTAAGGGATTTTTGATATCCATGACCTCTCTTTTTGCTGGGTTGATAGTCTGGTCCCTGTTGGCAGTAGTAAATTTTGTTGAATCTCTCCTTTACCGGGAGTTGTGAGCTTCACATTCCTTCTTCCCATCTTATATCTTGAGGTTTTTCTCCCTTTTGCTTTAAAGTTGGTCTTATCTCTTGCTTTCCAAAAGAATTTTTCAAAACTTAGTTATATGCTTGGACTACTCATACAAATGTTTGTCTTTCCAGATAGTGTCCTCTGAGCTTCTTGACTCATTGAACTCAAATTTGTCTTGATAAGTTTGTGGTATCCCCCTAAGGTACTTGTTGGAGAATCAAGTAGGGGAACAATTAAAATAATTCTCCTATCCTTAATAATTACTTGTGAACTTATGTTATCTTATTCTTATTCTTATTAGATTCTTTTCATCAAACAATTATCAATACCATAAACCATGAAGATCATAAAAGACAATGTACACAAGTTATAGGCTCCAATCTAGGGAAAAACAACTCCAAGGGGAAAACCCAGAAATAATATATTCTTTTCTAATAGAATCATATCAAATGATAAATATAAGACCCAAATACCAAAGTCAATACCTCCTCCAAGCACCAAGTCAACCCTCCAAAAAATATCTTCCAAAGAAGTCAAATATCAACCAAGTAACTAAAGGTCAAGCCTCTTCCAATATGCTCCAAATCATAGTTTCGTCCCTCTATCCCACGTCTGAATCCATACCTACAACTTTGGCTATCAACAGACTGGAGAAACCCTAGCTTTCTCGCATGTGTGAGCAGAAATGTGTACAAAGGTCAAATTTTTGGTTTCTTCTTAAGATTCTTCTTTTTCCTTGACCTTCAATCTTCTTCTTCTTACTTCTTATTGTAGATGGAACTTGATTGTTATGTGTGTTAATGAGTCAAATTTCCTTCTCTATATATGCTTATGATGAAGTCGAATAGGCCTCTTCTAGGCCAACTTTATCTAACAGGGCTGACTTGGTCTTCGAGGTTACAAATTACGTCCTAAACATAAAAATAATATCTTTTACATGTTACAACTTGCCGAAATGAGTCTTATACAAATGATAATGACTTTCTTGATTTTTGATAAATATTATTTTGACTTGAAAAATCCTAGATGCATAAAATGTATGCTTTCCCTAATTGACCAATCAAATGGAGCATGAAATCCATGCTTGAAAATAATATTTTCTTTCTTATTTTGCTTGTTACATGATATATACATAATGACATGAGTACAATGACAATTATGAAGACTAGATCTAGTTACATTCTCTGACACTCCCTCTTAACTAGGGATGTATTCATAATTACATAACTGATACAATGATTATCTCAAATTGAAATATTCTCATAAGAAGAGTAATATTGATATGCCATCTTTAAGCATCAACATCATAACCAACATTTTCAACGTAATAAGGCCTTAACTAACACAATCTACTTATATCAATTCATAAAACTAGGAGGCATTACGTGAGACACCACACTATCTCTTAAAGCACATACCTCATCCAGATGTTCACTAGGTATGTCATTTTAGGACTATTCTTTTCTTGGATTTCCAATCCTCAAAGAATATCGATCCTCTTCAACCACTCTTATCTTGGATACCCTATCTCATACTCAAAGAGTGTTGGTCCAATGGATTACTTCCTACCTTAGATTCTCTATCCTCAAGGAGTACCAATCCAAAATTCTTATCCAATCCTCCATTATCCTTCATATTTCCTTCACTAGACTTACAACTGTTAGTCCTAGTCCAGTGCATGACACATGGAGAATATAATGTCCATCATCACTCCTTCTCAACAAGAGAGGCGATCCTCGTTCCCTCTTGATCCAAGAATAGATCCTTGCACATTCTCAAACATTTGAGGAGACTTATTAATCCCTCTCAAACATAGAGGAGTTTCCTTACTTCATTTTAATTATGAAGATATAACCACAAACGCTCTAGCTTGTCTCAGACTTCATCAATACATCAACACTAGTTATTCAAGGAGATCTTCAAGTAGCTGCATGACTCCTCCTTTCCTTTGCACCTCATCATACTGAGATTTTGTAATGGAGCCAAAATTTGTTTAGTATGTGACAAGATTTATGCCATCAACATTTAATATCACTTTCCTCTAGTCATAATCAACAAAAGCATTTTATTGAGCCAATCAAAGTAGAGATAGTCATAGTTCCCTCTAATCATGAAAGTGATCTTAATTGTCATCGAAACATAAGAATTAGGTTATCTTATTGTCTTGCTACCTTTCAATCCCAAGATGATGTAGACACATTGACCATATAATCCTCCAAGGATTACCAAAGTCATCCACTCCTTCCATGTATTCTTTGAATTGAGTTTAAAACAAGTAGTTGTAGACACACTGGCCTCAATTGTCATTATGCATTTCTGCAACATTCTTCTAGGTAGCAAAAACATAACTAGATAACCAATATCAAAATCAATTATCTCATCACGATAGCGTTTTGTCAAGATATCAGATTCTGCTTACTTGTTTCCTTTTGAGATCAACATCCTTTCGCATGGTCTATCTCCATATTGTACAAAAAATCCTTCTCCATGCTTTCAACTTTCAATCAAATTAATAAAAAAGCTATAATATCTTCTTCCTTGGAGTTGTCATTGTCAACTCTCTTTCTTTCTTCATGAGAACATATTTGATGTTGATCAATATCATCATGTATAAGCCATGCTATACTATGGAAGATTCTTGGTATTTAGCCATTCCAAAGCATACCAAACTCCTTCTTCCAAGCATCGAGTAATCTCATGGAATTCCTTTCATGTTCATTTTACCAAGCACAATTTTATGACCAACTCTTTCTGCAAGATTCCTGTAGACATGAATTATGTCTTATGGAGAAGAGTTACTAAAAATATGCATACCTTTTCTTCCATACAACCATCTAACCATCCTTTCTTTGAACAATCTTGCTTCTATCCTTATCGAAGATAAGTTTCCCTTCATAAGAGGAGGAAGAATTTAATTCTACCATTTGACCGTCATCATCCCTTCATCCTTCAATATTATTTCCATACTAAATGGAATATATATATCTATATCTATATATATATATATATATATATATATATATAGATATATTAGTCATTCCATAATGATTCTTCTAAATACTAAAGAGCCTTCCCTTAATGATGGTTATTATTTGGAGGATCCTTGTGATCCTTTCCGCAATATGACTACCTATAACATTATGTTAGAAAATACTTGGATGGACTATGATGTTCAAAATGGTCCAAATATTCTCATTATTATCAGCTAGATGACTTCTTCAAAAGCAATTTTATCATGTAGAGTCTAAATATTATACTATCATATGCTTCCTTCTATGATTCCATGCTTCACACAAACTAAGACTCATCTAGAGAATGCAATGGTGCATGCTACTCTAACTTATAATTTTTAATGAAAGAAAGACAAAATGTAAATAAACCTGATAGAGGTGGATCTCCTTTAATAGTATAGATCCTTGGGATATTTTCCTTTCGACTTCATTTCAACTTCTTCTTTTTCTTTATCCATGTGAGCCCCACTCATTTCCATCCTTTTCTTGTTTGGACAATCCCTCTTAAAATGTCCATATTCATTGCACCCATAACATTGTATCTTGGACATATCTTGCTTTCCTTTGGACTTTCCAAACTTCCCTTTATTCTTCTTGGATTTTACAATAAAGGCTTGATACTTTTAATTTCATTCGGTGTCATCCTTTGCCTTCAATATTTTTTCTTCTGAGATACATTGAACCCATAGTTCATAAAATGGAGTAGTATCCTTTCTTGAGTAGAAAATAGTTGCAAAACTGCTCCATTCAGATGACAAATCATTTAGTACACAAGTAGTCATTTTTGAATCGGAGATGAATTCCCCAAGCCCTTGAAATTGGTCCCTCAATTGTGAGATCTTCATAAGATATGTGGCCATATATTCATTATTTGATATCCTTATTTTATATAGTTGATTCCTCAAGGATATTTTTTGACATGATGTACTTATAGAGTACAATTTCACCAACTTATCATAGATTGTTGTAGATGTACTCAAATCAACAAAAAAGGGAATGAGATGATACTTTATAGATTCAATAAGAATTATTCGATCCCTCACTTCTCCCTTCTTGTATCTTGCTAATTCTTTATTATTCTCTTTGTCTGGTTGAGTAATTTCGCCAAGACCATATTCTAGCTTCACTTTCTGTGAGTACCAAATAAATCCTCTTTTTCCATGCTAGGAAGGTGGTTAAGCCAACGATCTTGTTGTGTTCCTTGTAGAATGAAGTCATTTGATTTGTAGTCTGAGACATGGAATATAGTACTTGTTAAAATAAGTGTCCTTATTGATGATGCCTTCAGCTATCTTGATGCTTTCAAGAATTTTAAGAGACTTCAAAGATGTCCTTCAATAGAAAAGAGCCTTTAAGAGAGAGAAATATATATGTTTTTTCTTAAGATGATGAGGTCTTCAATGAGATCTTGATGTAGTAACCTTCCTTCTTAGATCAATAGGTCTTCTTCCTTATGCCCTTCCTTGTTTCCTTAGAAAATGCCCCCCTTCAAAAAACAACCTCTTTTTATGCCAAGAATAATCTTCAAGTTGCCTTCCCTTCACCTTAGATTTGACACCATGTTGGAGAATCAAGTAAGGCAACACTTGAAAACGATTATCCTATACTTAACAACTTATTTTGAACTTATGTTAGCTTCTTCTTATTCTTTATTAGATTATTTTCATCAAACAATTATCAAGACCATAAACCATGAAGATCATAAAAGATAGTGGACACAAGATGTAGGCTCCAAGCTAGGGAAAAGCCCCTCCAAGGGGAAAACCAAAAAATAATCTCTTCTCTTCTTATAGAATCAAATCAATCAAGAAATCCAAGTGTTGAAAATAGCAACAAGAAATGTTAAAAATAGAATCCAGAAATTCTAGTTTAATTTGTCCTTGAATTAAACTTAGAATTAAAAATCAAATTCTATTCTCATAGCAACTTGTAAATAGTTAATTAAGTTTAATTAACTTAATTAGCTTAGGAATTTCGAGTTGGAAGACTTTCTGAAGTCATGTATATGTTCTCCCTATATTATAGCGGTCTAGGATGAGTTAATTGTGAGTTGTAATTAGATAACTCAGTTTACTGAGTTAAGTTTAGTTAAATTAGTTCCAAACTGTTTAAGGAAATAACAATGAGTTAATAGTTAGTTGGTGCACTAATGCATTAACTAGTGCTACTCCAGTTAACTGAAGATTCCCTCATTAGAAACTCATGCATGCCAATTCTGAGAAAGACCCAGTTGAGACTAGAGTGTAGGGATAGTGTAGTATTAGTTGTATAATTTTCTGAGTTGTACATATGGTGCATGTAATCAGGAATTGAACCTAGAAGGGATTGCACAGTTTTGGATGCACTGGTTTCCCTTTAATATGGGCTATTCATCCATAGGAATTACGCGAGGAAATAGGGGCTTGGAGAGCAGTAGAAGAGGCAGGTTTGGCTTGAGCTTGCTTGTGAGCTGGGAGATTGATTTTACTTAGTGCTAGGATTGGTCTTGAGAGCACAAGCATTGTATTATCATCTTGGATTTATGATTAATTCAATATAGATAGTAGGGGTTTTGAGCTGTGGATTTCCCTGGGAAAACTTATTGTGTTATGTGCCATTTATTTATCTTCATTTTGTCGATTATTGTTTTTCATCGATCTATTGGCTTCCGCTGGTTGAAAGTAGAAGTAGATTCTTGTCTCTTGTTTTAGTAGATGACATGAGCTTGTGAATCTATAGGATTTTCTACATGGTATCAGAGCTGCACAATATACTAGAGGAGATCTCAAAGTTTTGAGTTTTGGGTTACAGGTGAAATTCGAATTTGCAATACATACTTCAAGATCGACAGATGGTGTTCTACGGTTTGCGGCTCAAGTATGCCTTGGATGACAACTCGAATTATATAGCCTGGAAGGGTAGGATGGAGGCCGTGTTGGAGGATAATGGCTTGAAGGAATTCATTAATCAGGACATTCCTAAGCCACCACATCAGATGCTCAGAATTTGGCTGGATGGAAAAATTGTGCGGCAAGGGCGAGGTGGATAATCCGTGAGGGAGTTCAAGACCACATTGTCTCAAGTCTCTGTGGGAAGGAAACTCTGAATGCTTTGTGGAAAGCATTGAAGGACCTTTTCCACAAAAACAGTGACCAAAGGAAGTTGGCACTTAAAGATAAACTTTGAAAAATCAAGATGGACTTGACGAAAGTCAAGTGTTTTCACTATCACGAGCACGGGCACTATGCCAAGAATTGCCCATAGAAGAAAGCAAGCAAGAAGGATATGATAGTAGGGGAAGCAGGTGAAGCTATAGCTTCACAATTCAAAATTGATTTCACTTTCATTGCATGCATGGATGACACTGCCATGGGAGGCTTGTGGTATCTTGACAATGGTGCCTCATTCCATATGACGGGGAATAGAGATCTCTTTAGTGATTGTGAGGAGAAAGACCTCAAGTAGAGCATAGAGTTTGGAGATGACGAGAGGCATAGAGCTACTAGGATCGGTATGGTTACCTTTCAAAGGGAGTTTGGGTCCCCTCTCAGAATCACAGATGTGATGTATATTCCAAGGCTAAAGAAGAATCTTGTTTTAGTCACGGTATTGGAAGATTGTGGCTATGATGTGGCTTTTAGTAAGGGAAAGGTTTTACTTAGACACATCACCACGAGATAGGTGAAACATATTAGTGCATGGGTCAAGAACTTGTATGATCTTTAGGTTCAAGATGCATGCAAAGCCTTGAGGAGCAAGGCAAAGGTTAGAGACTTGGTGGTTGAGAGTGAGAGTAAATTACCTCTCAACATGCAGCCCCAGAAGAAGAAGTCTCAGAAAATTGTGGAGCAACCACAATTGAGAAGCTGAGAGGAGACTGAGGGGAGGCATCCACTCATGTAGAGACCTCCAGTAGGGGGAAATTTCAATCCAAGTGGGTTGAGGGATCACATGCAGCCGTACCTCTAGGTGTGAAGTGGGGGGATGTGAAGTGATAGTCCCAAGAGGGCTGAAATTGGGTAGGGTCCATTGAGAGGTTTTATCTCATGGATCGTACCTTTCTAAGGGAGCCTAAAGTACATAGTAACGGGAGGAATCAA
The DNA here is from genome assembly GCA_031772625.1 of Pinus tabuliformis. Lineage (NCBI taxonomy): Eukaryota > Viridiplantae > Streptophyta > Pinopsida > Pinales > Pinaceae > Pinus > Pinus tabuliformis. The sequence continues at coordinate 1,528,059,305 of CM062818.1, read as the reverse complement.
TGGGATTGATGTAGTCAGAGATCAGAGTGATAGAGGTTAGAGAAGTCAGATACTGAAGAGGACAAAGATGGTTGAAAACAATGCAGAAAGGCAGAGTCAACATAAGCACAAAGCTTTCAGTTGACAGAGGCAATAATAGTAAGAGACTTTGATGACAGAGGCATCATTATGATTCAGGTTGGATGTTTTTTGTTTCTAGAGTTGCTCGAGCAACAACACTAGAGAGAAGCGTTGCATGAAGAACATTCCAAAGGTTCAAGATCAAGACCGAGTTGAGTTCCTTTCTTGTTGAGAGGGAGTGTTGAAAATAGGAACAAGAAATGTTAAAAATAGAATCCAGAAATTCCAGTTTAATTTGTCCTTGAATTAAACTGAGAATTAAAAATTGAATTCTATTCTAATAGAAACTTGTAAATAGTTAATTAAGTTTAATTAACTTAATTAGCTTAGGAATTTCGAGTTGGAAGTCTTTCTGAAGTCATGTATATGTTATCCCTATATTATAGGGGTCCAAGATGAGTTAATTGTGAGTTGTAATTAGATAACTCAGTTTACTGAGTTAAGTTCAGTTAAATTAGTTCCAAACTTTTTGAGGAACTAATAATGAGTTAATAGTCAGTTGGTGCACTAATGCATTAAATAGTGCTAATTCAGTTAACTGAAGATTCCATCATTAGAAACTCATGCATGTCGATTATGAGAAAGACCCAGTTGAGACTAGAGTGTAGGGAAATTGTACTATCAGTTGTATAATTTTCTGAGTTGTATAGATGGTGCATGCAATTAGGAACTAAACTTAGAAGGGATTGCATAGTTTTGGATGCAACGGTTTCCCTTTAATATGGGCTATTCAACCATAGGAATTGCACAAGGAAATAGGGGCTCAGAGAGCAATAGAAGAGGCTAAGGTTTGGCTTAGATTGCCTGTGAGTTGGGAGATTGATTTTATTGAGTGTTGGGATTGTTCTTGAGAGAACACACATTGTATTATCATCTTGGATTTCTGATTAATGCAATATAGGTAGTAGGGGTTTTGAGCTATGAATTTCCTCGAAAAAACTTATTGTGTTATGTGCCATTGATTTATCTTCCTTTTGTCAATTATTGTTTTTCATCGATCTATTGGCTTCCATTGGTTGAAAGTAGAAGTAGATTCTTGTCTCTTGTTTTAGTAGATTACATGAGCTTGTGAATCTATAGGATTTTCTACACCAAGACCCAAATACCAAAGTCAATGTCTCCTCCAAGCACCAAGTCATCCCTCCAAAAATATCTTCCAAACAAGATAAAGATCAACCAAGTCCAAAAAGGTCAAACCTCTTCCAATCTGCTCCAAATCACAGTTTTGAACCTCTACCTTAGGTTTGAAATTTAGACTTGCAAATTAGGCCCCCAAAATACTACTGAAATGATAGCTTTCTCACACTCTTGAGCAGAAATGTGTACAAAAGTCAAATTTTCGGTTTCCTCTTGAGATTCTTCTTTTTCCTTGACCTTCGTTCTTCTTCTTCTTGCTTCTTGTTACAAATCGAACTTGATTGCTATGTGTATTAATGAGGTCGAAGTTCCTTTTGTATATAAGCTTCTCATGGAGTCGAATAGGCCTCTTCTAGGTCGATTTTCTCTGGTAGGGTTGAATTGGTCTTGGAGGTTACAAATTACTTTCTAAACACAAAAATTGTAACACCCTCCTCCCACATTTACCCAAGCTAACCGGTCCACCAGGGTAAACAAGTGACAAAGAGTTACTATGATATGATTCAAATCCCCATGTACATTTAAGGAAGTGGAATCGAGAAGATAAGATAAATTTGACCTTCCTTAAAAGCTACAGAACCTTTAGGAGCTAGCCAACCCCTCTAGGTGTCCAACCCTTGAGGCAACTTGGTGTTTTTCTGAACTAGACCCCCAGTCACTCCCATTACAAGCCTTCCATGCGACTGATACCCTCTAGTCACTTCCACGACAAGGAATCCATGCGATTGCAGTCGTTTTCAGGCAGTTTTGTGCAAGTAACCCTGAATTTTGAGCCACTTTTTCAAGTTTAGGACTTAGGCCTCTACCCAGAACTTCATGAAACTTCCAGAATTAATAAATAAGGCTACTAATGCAAACAATTGAACAAGGACTTGGCATGAACCCTACTAGCCATGGAAGGCATTTCATAAAACACATCATAAACATATAATTTACAGGTCATATAAACACATTTGAGCATAAGGACCTTATACTTATATGAGATTCGTCAAGAAGGTATGATGCCCTCTCACAATAGATGCATTATCATCTATTATATCATACATTCATTATCATTTCATTTACTAATCAAAATATGATGAAGCCATAACCTAAGTCTGTCATAAACCATGCTTATAACCAACAAAATAACAATGATCGAACATCCATTAAAACCACATATTAACAAGTACATTTACACATGGAACACAAGAGGAAAAGAGCTCTTATTAACATATGCAAAGGTCAACCAAGTCAGGGACTTCCCTGTACCACCCGACCATAGATTGGGCTGAACCAAAATTTTCTTTCAACCAATCACCCCCATGCCGTATTCCAAGCATGAATGTTGGGCTCACAATAAAATTGAACAGGGCTTCCTTAGGCTTTACTGTACATCACACCAATACCGGTCAAGGGTTATTAGGACCAAAACTGTCATATATACAACTAGGCTTTACCGCCATCCCGCCAAGGGATTCCTAGGCCCAAACAAGAAACATACACTACCAGGCTTTACCGCAATCCCACCATATACCAATCCAGGGATCACTAGGCCTATACAAGAATGGATGCCTCCAAATCTCTCCACCTAAACCATGAGGAATTTGTCCATCTCCACCCTCTAGGCTTTACCGTATATCCCTCCATTTACTGGTTGAGGATTCCTAGGCCCAATGAGGGTACACAAAACTAGGCTTTATCACAATCCCACCTTTACTGGTCTAGGGATTCCTAGGCCTTGTGATTTTTCCTGAGACCACCCCACTCAGTTTCAAAACCATCTGACAATCCAGCTCAACCAAGTAAGAGAAACCCCATCACACCATGGCTATTTGGAAATGGCAAGGCAAGGCTGAAAACCATTGTCACACATGGAAAAACCCATGCTAATGACAAAAAGAGAACCAAAAACACACATGCATGTACCATGCATGCCAAAACTAGCAAGGAATCATACATGAAATTCGATACTACAAGTAATCCCGTTGTATCCACATGATCCCGCTCTTCCTTGCTTGATCTTTGCTTCCCTTTTCTTTCTTGTCCTTCCTTTGCCTTCCTTTCTCCAATGCTAGAGTGCTCCAAGAATGCTCTAAGTGTGCAAGAGTATGAGAGAGTAGAGAGAATAGAGAGAGAGTAGAGAGAGAGTAGAGAGAATAGAGAGAGAGTAGAGAGAGAGTAGAGAGAATAGAGAGAGAGCTCAAAAAATGAAATGAAAAAAGGTTGTGAACTGATCCTTAAAAGCGTTTTTATTAGTGAGGCCTCTATTTTCTTAAATTTCTATTATTTTTCTTTCATTTTCCTCCTCACATGCAACTTGTGACCTTTCACCTTCCTTTTCTCCTATTTTCCGTTATTTTCATAAATAAAATACCAATTAATGCCTCTTTCCTTTTCAAAGCCTTTGCTAATTTATTTGAGCCATAATCAACCAAATGAACACCCGATAGGATGTTTTTCCCAACATTCAACTTGGAATAATTTCCCCATGACCTTGGTCTTATTTGCCTTTAACTTTATTACATAAACTTTTTACCCGAGACTATTACAAAAATGATATCTTTTACATGTTAAAAATTATGCAAATGGGTCTTATAAAAATGATAATGACTTTCTGGACTCATGACAAATATTCTTTTGACTTGAAAAATCCTAGAAGCATAAAATGTATGCTTGACCTAATTGACCAATCAAATGGAGCATGAAACCCATGCTTATAAATAATATTTTTATTTCTTCTTTTTCTTGTTACATAAGATATACATAATGACATGGGTACAATGATGATTATGAAGACCGAATCTAGTTACATTCTCCAACAATACCTTTGAATATTTACCTTCTCATCTCTGTTATACACCACATACCTCAACAACTCCAAAAATTTATTAGTGTACTCATCAATAATAAGCTGCATGAGTTGGTGCTAATGAGATTCTTTCACTTTGATGTCATGGTATCTCTTAGATAGGTATTTTTCCTAGAAATATATCTCAAATATTATCCATGATAACTCTTTCTCTCTAATTTCCTTACCGTTTCTCAAATCTTCCCACCATATATCAACCTTTCCCTTCTATATGAAAATAACCACTCTAGCCTTCATGTTTTCAGAGTAGTCATGTACTTTGAAATAATTCTTCATTCCCAATAGCCAAGCTTTTGCCTCTTCAACCTTCTTAACTTCTCCATCAAATGTGGGTGGCTTGTATTTCTTGAATTCTTTTGACATCGAGTTCTTCTCTCTCTTCCAATGCTGGTGGTGTATTCTAGTTGCAACACTATACAACTGATTATTGTTGCTTGATTCTCTTCCCGGGGTACTAAGAGGAGTTTCTCCTCTTACCATCTCTTCAGTAGCTTTCCTCCGCCTTTTCCTTTATTACCTTCCTTCTGATTTATTTGCTTCTAGCCCTTGCTTCCAAGTTTCATAAGGGCTTTGCTCAGATTTGTGCCAGCCTAGACAGCTGGCACCAAGATCATGTTCTTCTATCTTTACAGGTCTAACAGACTATGAAAGATCATTGCATTCACCTCATATTGTATTTCCTATGCTTTGAAATTCCTCTCATTGTTTTCTTTGTAACTTCTTAGCTCATATTTCAAACTCTTGATGGTTTCTAATAAAACAGGGGAATTCCTCCCTAACCTTCTTCCCACTGAATCCTTCTCTCGAATATGGTCGGATTTGGGCATGTTGTACTCTAACATTTTGGTACTCATTCTTCTCTCTCTCTCTCTCTCTCTCTCTCTCTCTCTCTGATGTTGCACACACATGATTGTCAGCTAAACCAAGCACAAAATAACTACATTTATTCATCACGTTGGTATAATTGTAATAAGCATGTTGATCCAAAGATAGATGCAATTTTATATCACATGTTAGTTTGAAGGTTATAAAACAAATGACATGTTAGCACCAACTATTTATCAAAGGAAGCGATCATGCTAGCGGTAGTCTGAAATCAATACAGATGTGCATATAATAATTGAGTCAAAAAATTTAAATGTTTGTCCCATGTGTGTGTGTGTGGGTGTGTGTGAGCCTCTCTAGGTCAATTCATTGAATCTCTTACTCAATCATAATACCACTTTGCAACAATTTAACATAGCTCAAACTTTTCCTTTCAAGGTTGTTCTAGTCCAAGTGTTGAACCTCTACTTCATATGGTGTGTTTCTCACCCTCCAAGCCTAGCGTTTCAACAGGCTTTGATACCACTATGTAATCACCTCCTTCCCCTTAAGATACTTTGGGTTGTGGAAGGTGTTACTTACTTTTCTACCCTGAACTCTAAGGTCTGTTATGAAGATGGGGTTACAAAAATCCTTATTTTTCAAAGTCATGGAATTAATTTATGATACCGTCATCATGTCTAACTCGTCGAGAGATTTCTAGTGATACCAAATTTTACTTTGACCTGAGACATGGATCAAAGATATACCTAATTGAAGTTTTGACCAATCATTAGGGGAAGATGTCATGAAATTGGCCATGTGGAGCCCACATAGTCATGATAAGTCAACTTGTTGGGTCTTGTAGTCACGGCCACATTACATCGCCACAATCTCACTATTGTGGAATTCAACATCAAATAGGAAGTGAGTAGCAGTGGGTGGTGAATGGTGAGGAAGCCTCACAGTTCCAGCTTAGAACTCTAATAGGGTTGTTAAACCCATACCAATGCACTCATATCGGATGCACTGTGACGAGACTTTGGTGATAAGCGATGAGCAATGGATAGTAGGGAAAGTTCATCCCTAAACCCCACCACTATGTCTTTCACCCACTTTCAGTTGTGATTAACTAAGTACATTGTCCCCATATTTCTATTGAACATAACCACTATGGTTGGTGGCCGATGAATAAAGCTTATACTCACAAAAAGGTTCCATTGGGCATGGTTCTACCATCATCTTCTTGGTGTAAACCTGCCATCATTTGTATAATTTTTTACTCCGTCGTCCGATAGTGCCAATGGCATAACATGAATTGTAGAACTAACATTTCTGGGTAAGTTTACAAGCATGGGGATGACTTGGCCATTCGAGCTCAACAAATTACATTCTTAACACAACCTCATCTCGGGCTATGTCTCAAGGCCTAAGGTCTCTGTTAGAAAATTATATATTATAGAGCAATGGAACACATAAAACATTACGGAAAAACAAATACATAAATTCATCAAACAAGGGAGACACAAATATACGTGTTTCACTCAATTTGGGCTACATCCATGGAGAAACAACCAATCCTTCCTTTTATATTATCCAACAAAATGAAGGGATACAACCTACAACACATTCGCTGTAATTTCCTCTTCGTTCTCACACAAGCTCCTCTCTCTCTCTCGCTTAGAATAATAATATACAACCATAATACAATTCCCTCATATAAATCGAGGGTTGATTTCTAGGGAAAAAAACCCCTAAATTAACATAACTTCTACTGTCAGATCATCCACTTAATGAACGACTTAGATTGTCTATGAAATTACAATATTTTACAAGGCAAATTTTCATCTATTTTGAGCTTCGGGGGCGTTGCCCCCGAACCCTTGCTAGGGGAGGATATTTAAAAGTAGTCATTTCCCCCCCCCCCGCACAATAGCTATCATATGGGAGGTGTTGTCACCCCATTTAGGAATAGGGGTCCAACACGGCTGAGACCTATGAATCAAGAAGATAATTAGGCTCCACACTCAATAATCTCCCACTTGGAGACTGATTATAGAAACTCCACCACTACTTCATTTGTTGGACAATGCTTTGACTTTTGACATGGTTGTTTCTCATATTCATCATCATACTTTAAGACCAATTGAAACTGAGAAATATCTCAATTTCTCCCTGGATACAACTTTTGTTAACATATCTGCAGGATTCCGGCTAGTGTGTATCTTTTCCAGCTTCAATTGTCCATCTTCCAACACCGACCATATGAAATGGTCCTTGCGTTGTATATGTTTAGTCTTGGAATGAAATGATGAGTTCTTTGCAAGATGAATGACACTCTGGTTGTCACTGTATAACCTTCTCATCTCTTTCTTCTTGGACAACTCATCTATAAACCTTTGTAACCAAATCATTTCTTTACTAGCCTCTGTAGTAGCAACATACTCTGCTTTTGTTGCTGAAAGTGCAACAATGTTTTGCAACTTTTAAACCCAACTGACAGTTTTTCCACCTACAGTAAACACATACCATGTGGTGCTCCTCCTACTATCTCTATCACTTGCCATATCTACATCAACATATCCCTGTAGATTAATGTTTGAACCACCAAAGCATAATCCTCGATTTGTGGTACCTCTCAAATACTTGAGAATCCACTTCACTGCCATCCAATGCTATTTTCCTGGATTGTTCATATACTTGCTTACATCTCCCACTGCATTTGCAATATTAGGCCTTATGCAGACTATTGCATACATTAAGCTTCCAACATCTAATGCATATGGAAATAGACACATATAATCCATCTCTTCTTGGGTCATGGGACACATCTCCTTAATTAGTTTGAAATGGCTATCCAAAGGTTTACTAACTGGTTTTTCATTTTGCATATTAAATATTTCCAACAAATTTTCTATGTACTCACTTTGAGACAATATTAATTTATGACTTTTCATGTCTCTAGTTATTCTCTTACCAAAGATTTGTTTTGCAGTACCCAAATCCTTCATTGCAAATGAATTTGCCAATTTTCTTTTGAGCACATTTATTTACTGTATGTTAGACCCTACAACAAGCATGTCATCTACATACAATAGCAATATAATATAACTGCCATCATTTTTCTTTGTAAGATAAACACAGTGATCAAAATGACATCTAGTATAACTTTGTCTAGACATAAACTTGTCAAATTTTAGATACCATTTCCTTGGAGCCTGTTTTAGGCCATACAAGCTCTTCTTCAACTTGCACACTAATTTATCCTTCCCTTTGACCTCATACCCTTGTGGCTGCTGCATATATATTTCTTCCTCCAAATCCCCATGGAGAAAGGTTGCCTTCACATCTAACTGCTCAAGATGCAAATCTTCTGCTACCACTAGACTTAAAATAGTTCTGATGAAGTCATTTTAACAACAGGAGAACAAATTTCATCAAATTCTATACCTTTCTTTTGTGAAAACTCATTCACCACAAGTCTATCCTTATACCTCTATTTTCCTCCATCTTCTTCCTTCAACCTATAAACCCATTTACTCTGCAATGTTGTTTTACCGGTAGGCAACTTGACTAAGTCCCAAGTCTAGTTATGCATCAAGGAGTCCATACCTTATTCCATGGATCACTCCCACTTCTTCGTGGTTTATATCTGCATTGCTTCTTCATATCTTTCCTGTTCACTAGAATCAGTCGGTAATACATAATATAATGAAGGAGAGTATCATTCAGGGGGTCTACTTATCTCGTTAGATCTTCTAAGACCACTTTTAAGTGTTTGAGGTGCTTGTTGCTGTTGTGGTTGCTGCTGCTATTGTGGTTGCTGATCATTATGATTTTCAAGGACATTTACTTTTTCTGTGATCTCATCAAGCATTGCATATTCTTTGTTTTCCTTTTCTTGTTTCTTTTCCTGCATCTGATCCTTATACAAGACCTTTTCATTGAATATGACATCTCCACTCCTAATGATTTTGTGATTTTCATAATTAAATAAGCGATAACCAAAATCATTAACACCATATCCAATAAAGGTACATTTCTTTGATTTTGCCTCAAGCTTTGTTCTATTTTATTTATTAACGTGGACAAAGGATTCACAACCGAAAGTCTTTAAAAATGAGTAGTTTACCTTTTTACCTGTCCATGCCTCCTCTAGAATATCACCATCCAGGGAACTTGAAGGTCCTCTGTTTATTAGATAAACAATAATATCTAGAACATTTGCCCAAAATTGCAAGGGCAATATTGCATGCAATCTCATGCACCTTGCGCGGTCCATGATTGTCTTGTTCGTCCTTTCTGACGCACCATTTTCTTGTGGCATTCCTGGAACTATCTTCTCTCTACGAATTCCATGTTACAAACAATATTTATCAAACTCGCTGTAGTATTCACCTCCATTATCTGATGTGAGATACTTCAACTTCTTTCCCGTCTCATTCTCAACTAACATTTTCCATTTCTTGAAAGTATCAAATACATCATATTTATTATAAATACAATAAATACAGGTTTTCCTAGTTGCATCATCAATAAAAGTAATGTAGGAATTCTGTCTACAAATCCAATCTGTAGATCTACTGCAGGTTAACCCAATAATGCAATATAACCAAAGCAAAATACAATAACCTACTTCTACTATCAATTTGCAGAAGCTTAAATGTTTGAGCAAGAACGAGCTGAACACATATAACCAGAAGAAGAATCAATGCACATGAAACACAGAAAATACTCAGGGGAAAGCCTCAACTAAAAACCCCACTATCTGTATTATCATACAAGTTGGAAATATCTCAGAATTACACAAAGCCTTAGCTCTCATAGCTAGCCAGCTCTTATTACAATCCTCATAGATGCTCACAGGAAAAATAGACTACTCATAAGCCTTCCTCTCTGCCCTCCAAGCTCCTATTTCCTTACGCGGTTTCTCCTGGGTGATCCAGCTGTTACCATGTGTAATACTGATCTCACACACTGTCAGAACTGCGCAATCCTCAAGGAATGATCTACCTTCTGCATGCATGAGTTTTCTTTATAAGAGAACCTGTGAAACTGATAGTACACTGTCCTTGTCTTTAATCTCAACTGGTTCTTTCTCAGAATAGACATGCATGAGTTAGTGATGAGAGAATCTTCAGTTATCTGGAGTACACTAGTTGAGTGCATGCATGCATCAGCTGACTGATAACTCACAATTAGTTCCTCAAATATTTTGGAACTAATTTAATTGGACTTAATTCAGTAAACTGAGCTAACTAATTACAACTCAAATATAACTCAATCTTATCTCCTTAATTAAGAGATAATCTCCTTAATTTAAGGGATAACTATTGCATGACTTCAAAAAGACTTCTAACTTGAATTTCTCCAACTAATTAATCCAAGATGAATTAATTAATTATTTTTCAAGCAGCTGGTGAGACTAAATTCGAATTTTAATTCAAGGACAAATTAAAATTGGAATATTCTTGTTGCCACATTTCAACACTCCCTCTCAACATGAAAGGGATTATCTGTCACCCCGATCCTGTCTCTATGGAACTCGAATTTACACTTTGACAATGCCTTTGTCAAAATGTCAACATCTTGCTCCTCGTCGAAATATACAACAACAACATGATCCTCCTCACTACACAATCTCTGAGATGATGATACTGGATATCGATGTGCTTGGACCTATCATGAAATAATGGATTCTCAAAGAGTTTGATACAACTCTGATTATCACAATAGATCACAGTTGGATCCATACTCTGATCAAACAAACCAACTAAGATTTTCCGCATCCAGATGGCCTCACATGCTGCCTGACTTGCAACCATGTATTTAGCCTCTGCCGTGCTAAGTGCAACCGACCTCTATTTCCTGCTGTACCAAGAAACTTCCGCCGACCTAAGGTTGAAAATCCCTCTTGATGTGCTCTTCCTATTTGATGGACTCCCTGCCCAATCTACATCAGTGAAGCCCTGTAGCTTCACTCCCTTTGTCCGTCTGTACCATAATCCATACTGAGATGTGCCTTTGAGGTATCTCAATACATGCTTTTTCGCCTTCCAAAACATTTTGGTAAGCTGAACCATAGCTTGACTCAGCTGGTTCACTGCATAGCACAAATCTGGTCGTGTGTTCACTAAGTACATTAATGAACCCACAAGCTGCCTATACACATTAGCCTCTACTACTCCTGAAGTAGCATCCTCCTTCCTCTAGTTACCTACTAGAGGAGTCTGCATGGGATTGCACTTCTCCATGTGGAATCTCCTTAGTATCTTGTTGGCATACTTGCCCTGAGACACAAACAACTCCCCATCCTTTTGCCACACTTACATGCCAAGGAAGTAATGCATGAAACCCATGTATTTCATCTTGAAATCTCTTGCAAGGTCCTCCTTGCAAGACATGATCAACTGATCATCACTTGTCAATATGAGATCATCAACATAAAGTACAATGATCAATGACCTACCTTTCACCATGATGTGGTACAAGTTCGCATCTGCTTCACTCTTTGTGAAGCCCAACTCGATGAAGTAGTTGTCTATCCTAGTGTACCAAGCACGAGGTGCTTGCTTCAGCATGTACAATGCTTTCTTGAGTCGGCACACATGCAAGTCACGATCGAGGGTCTCAAAAGCTTCCGGCTGCTCTATGTACACCTCTTCCTCAATCTGGCCATTGAGGAATGTAGTCTTCACATCCATCTGATGGATCTTCTAACCCATCTGTGCTGATAATGCCAACATAGATCTGATAGATGAGTACCTTGTGACAGGAGCAAAAGTCTCATCATAGTCAATCCCCTCGACCTATGAAAAGCCACGGGCAACAAATCTTTCCTTATTCTTCTCCACACTACCATCAACAACTTGCTTTATCTTGTAAAGCCAATGGGAACTCACAACTGACTTGTTCTCCGGTCTTGGAACCATGTCTCAAACACTGTTACAACTGTGGAGTCATACTCCTCCACCATAGCATCAACCCAAATCGGCTGTTGCACTGCTTCCTCAAAGGAAGATGGCTCGGTCTCAACACATTCCCCAACAAGGGCCATGTATCCAGTGTACCTCTCAGGTGACCTCCTCTGTCTGCACTGAGAAGATGGTTCTCCCACATTCTCTCTCGCATCCGTCAATAATATGTTAGCTTCTCTTGTGCGCTTCCATCCATCTCTGGAAGACTCTGCTTGAGTGGATGTCTCCACTCCTTAAACCTCTACATGCGGCTACTCCACATTAGTATGAGGCTCCTCCTCCTTAGGAACCAACAGTTCCTCCATAGCCTGTAGTTGGAGCTCCCTCTTAAGGGAAACTCTCATGGCCTTCTGCTCAACAAACTTGAGATCTTTGCGAACCACTGTCCTCCGACTGGTAGGCAAGTACACTCGATAGTTGTGGGGTGTATCAGTGTACCCCACAAGTATCCCCAACTCTGTTGTCGGCTCAAGCTTCTTCCGTGCATCCTTTGTCACATGGCAATATATCGATAAGCTAAAGATCCTGGAGTGACCCACATCTGGTCTCTTACCGGAGAAAGCTTCCTATGGTGTCTTCATCCCAAGTATGAGATGCGGGCTTCTATTTTGTAAATAGACTGCTGTGTTGCATGCCTCAGCCCACAAGTGAAGTGGTAGGCCTTGGTCATGCAACATTGCCCGTGCTGCCCCTACAGTAGTTCTGTTCTTCCTCTCGGCCACCCCATTCTGCTGTGGGTTATGATGTGCCATTAAATCTCCTTTAATTCCGTCCGCTGCACAGAAGTCCTTAAACTCTTGAGAGACATATTCTCCACCGTTGTTGCTTCTCAAGGCCTTGATCTTCTTCCTTGACTCTTTCTCGACCAAAGCTTTGAACTCACAAAACTTTGTGAAGGTTTGGTCCTTCTTTTGCATGAAATAAATCCAACATTTACGAGAATAATCCTCAATGACAATCACATAATATCTTTGCTTCGCTGTGGATGCCATCGAGAATGGTCCACACACATCAGTATGAACTCACTCTAAGATAGCCTCTGCTCAACTGTCTCAATCATTAAAGGAAGACTTGGCGTACTTTCCCAAGGTACAACCTTTACATTTGTCAAATTGCTCAAGTTTACCTTTGGGAAGTCTTGTAGATATCTGCTGCATTATCTTCAAGGCCCCATGATGCAACTGACACAACTGCTTGTGCCACAACTCGCCAATGTCTTGGCTTTGCACCAATTCTGCTTTCGAACCCAATGTTGCACAATCATCTACCTCTAGTTTATAGAGATTCTTTACTCGAATCCCAATCCTCTTGGTCTGACCCATGGCTATGTGTCTTAGGAATGCATTTTCTTTACTGAAGACAACATCGTAGCCTTTGTCCTCCAACATCGCGATTGATACCAAGTTCTTCTTCAATTTAGGCACATACTTCACATCTGTCAAGGTGAGAGGAGTTCCATGCTCCCTCTAAAAAGCAATCGTGCCCACTCTTGAAACACTATAATTTCCATCATCACCCATCTCTATGCACATATTGAGATCTTTCTCCTCCAAGGTACTGAATAAACTTTTATCACCGGTCATGTGGAATGAGGCTCCACTATCAAGATACCGAACACAACCCACCATCAATGACACCATGCATGAGATGAGGGTAAAGTCCATTTCGAATTGAAAGGCTAATGCCTCACCTTACGATCCTTTTGTGGATCCCTTCTTGGACTTCTTCGATGGGCAATTAGTTGCATAATGTCCCATCTCATGACAATTAAAGCATCTCACTTTAGACTTGTCACCCTTCTTCCCTCTATGAGAAGAATTAGATTTGGAATGGGAAGCCTTCCCCTTCCCTTTCCTTGCCTTACTTGTCAAGGCCATATTTTCTTCATCATCATTCTTTGATGAAGAACCATCTTGTGTGCTCCTCCTGATCTCCTCCTACATCAGATCCGACCATAGTCGTTCCCAATCTGGCAGTTTCTCCCTTCCATTCACAGAGTCCTGGTAGCTATTCCAAATCTTTAGAAGGGCGAGGAGAGTGAGGCTCACCATATCATCATCAGCAGTAGTTATTCTCACACTACAAAGCTCATCTCTGCAGGTGGTGAGCTTGTTCAGATTTGTTGAAATAGTATCGCCCTTCTCCATATTGATTTTCTGAAGCTTATCCTTGAGCACCAATTTCCTCTGGTCGCTACTGTTCTGGTAGAGGTCCTTCAATGTCTTCCACATTGAAAAGGAGTATCCTTCCCATGGAGACTCGAGACAATATGGTCTCGAACTCCCTCCAGGATGAGTCGTCTTGCCTTCACCACACACTTCTTCCACTCAACCAACTCTTGTGCATTAGTTGCAGCTGGCTGGGGATTTCTTGATCAATGAAATCCTTCAAGCCATTGTCTTCTAATACAACCTCCATTCTATCTTTCCATGCTATGTAATTTGAGCTTCCTTCCAAGGCATACTCGAGTCTCAAGCCATAGAACGCCATTGACCAACCTGAAGTATGATATGAATTCGATTTTCACTTGCAACCCCGAACTTCAAACTTCGAGTTCTCTTCTCAGTATACTGTTCACAGCTCCGCTAACCTTTGCTTTGATGCCACATAGAAATTATGTCTACAAATCCAATCCGTAGACCTGCTGCAGGTTAACCCGATAATGCAATATAACCAAAGCAAAATACAATAACCTACTTCTACTATCAATTTGTGGAAGCTTAAATGTTTGAGCAAGAACAAGCTGAACACATATAACTAGAAGAAGAATAAATGCACATGAAACATAGAAAATACTCAGGGGAAAGCCTCAACTAAAAACCCCACTATCTGTATTATCATACAAGTTAGAAATATCTCAGAATTACACAAAGCCTTAGCTCTCACAGCTAGCCAGTGCTCAGTACAATCCTCACAAATGCTCACAGGAAAAATAGACTGCTCATAAGCCTTCCTCTCTGCCCTCCAAGCTCCTATTTCCTTGCACAATTTCTCCTGGGTGATCCAGCTATTACCAAGTGTAACACTGATCTCACACACTACTCTAACACACTGTCAGAACTGCGCAATCCTCAAGGAATGATCTTCCTTCTGCATGCATGAGTTTTTTTTATAAGAGAACACATGCAACTGATAGTACACTGTCCCTGTCTTTAATCTCAACTGGGTCTTTCTCAGAATAGGCATGCATGAGTTACCGATGAGAGAATCTTCAGTTATCTGGAGTACACTAGTTGAGTGCTTGCAAGCATCAACTGACTGATAACTCACAATTAGTTCCTCAAACAATTTGGAACTAATTTAACTGGACTTAACTCAATAAATTGAGCTAACTAATTACAACTCAAATATAACTCAATCTTATCTCCTTAATTAAGGGATAATATCCTTAATTTAAGGGATAATTGTTGCATGACTTTATAAAGACTTCTAACTTGAATTTCTCCAACTAATTAATCGAAGATGAATTAATTAATTATTTTTCAAGCAGTTGGTGAGACTAAATTCGAATTTTAATTCTCAATTTTAATTCAAGGACAAATTAAAATTGGAATATTCTTGTTGCCACATTTCAACAAGTAACATACTAGCAAGGGCCACCAAGGGATGATACCTAAGTTTGTCCCCATACATCTGTATGCACAAGCTCTAATTTTTCTCTCTTCTTTTCTTTCCCAACTCTGATAAATCTGACTCTCTTTTGTTTTCCGTAAACACAATTCTCACAGAAATCCAAATCAACATGCTTCAAACTTGACAACAAATTTCTTGAGTGAAGAATCTGCATCCCTTTCTCACTCATGTGCCCGAGTCTATGATGCCACAATGCCGTATCTTCTCTTTTGGAGGTTAAAGCATTAACAAAATTAGAAATACCATTACATAAATACAACATACCAACCTTTTCTCCTTTTTATATTACTAGGGCTCCTTTAGTGACCTTCTAGGTTTTGTATGTGAATGTAGTTACATAACCTTCACTACCTAACTACCCTGTTGAAATTCATTTTTTTCTTCAGATATGGAACATGCCTTACCTCCTTCAATATCCATTGGTTGAAATTTTGTTGCTTGATAAAAACCTTACCGATTCCAATGATTCTACAGGGTTTATCATCACCCAAACGAACATGTCCAAAATCTCATTGAACACAGTCATGGAAATGTTTTCTATCAGGTGTAGCATGGAATAAAACCCTTGAATCAACCACCCAGGCATCAATAATATTTTCTAATGAAATAATCAAAGCATCTTGTAACACATCACAATCACATTTTCTTCGGGATTATTCTCTTGCTGTCCATCTCCTTCTTTTCCTTTATGAGATTTGCAGTCTTTATTCAGGTGTCCTTTCTTCCCACATTTCCAGCACACTATCGCTAATCTGGATTTGGATATGCCTTTCCTTGGATTATTGTGATTTCCTATGCTCCTTCCTCTTTCCAGTTTTCTTCCCCTAGTCTCTATAGTCAAAGAATTACCTGATGTCCCACCTGATATTTTTTGTCGCATTTGCTCGCTAAGGATAGCACCAACAACATCATTAAACTTTAAAGTACTAGATCTAGAGACAGAGTTACTAATAGGCTTAACTAAGCCATTCCAAATTTCTGGCAATGATCACAGAAACAAGAGAGCCCTAATTTCATCATCAAGATTTACCCCTATAGAACTTAACTGACTAGTAACCGTGTTAAATTCATTTAAATGATCAACAATTGATCCACCTTGTAACATCTTCATATTAGATAGACGCTTCATAATAAATACCTTATTTGAGGCCGATGGTTTTTCATATAGTTTTTCCAATGCCATCACTAAACCTTATGTTGTCATTTCCTTTGAAATGTTGAATGCCACCGATGCTGCCAGACACAATCGTATTGTTCCTAGTGCTTTTCTGTCAAGAATCTCCCATTCTATGTCCGTCATACTCGTCAGCTTCTTTGTTTTTCTGCACAATGGTAGGTACAAATCTTTCTGATACAGACAATATTCCATCTACATCTTCCACATATGGTAGTTTTGGCCATTAAATTTCTCGACCCTAAACCTGCCATTTTCCACCATTGCTCCCACTCAAACTAGGAACCCTTCTCTCCTGCGAGTTTATTATCCAAATAGACCTTCGACTTTGATACCAATTGTTAGAAAATTATATATTACAGAGCAATGGAACACATAAAATATTGCAGAAACACAAATACAGAAACACATAAAATAAGAGAGACACAAATATACATGGTTCACCCAATTTGAGCTACGTCCACGGAGAAATAGTCAATCCTTCCTTTTATATTATCGAACAAAATGAAGAGATACAACCTAAAACAGATCTGGTATAATTTCCTCTTCACTTTCACACAACCTCCTCTCTCTCTCTCGCTCAAATTAATAATACACAACTGTAATACAATTACCTCATACAAACTGAGGGTTGCCTCTTAGGAGAAAAAACCCTAAATTAACATAACTTCTACCATCAAATCATCCGCCTAATGAACGACTCAGATAGGCTATGAAATTACAATTTTTTACAAGCAATTTCTCATCTATTTTTAGCTTCTGGGGTGCTTCCCTTGAACCAACACTAGGGGGGGCTCTTTAAAAGTGACCTTTCCCCCTCTCTCCCCCCCCTGACGGCTATCATATGGGCAACGTTGCCTTCTTGTTTAGGAAATGGGGTCCAAAGCCACTAAGACCTCTAAATCAAGAAGATAATCAGGCTCCACACCCAACGATCTCAACCTTTGATTCAAACAAACTAATCAAAACAAAAACTTCTGGATTATGCATTCATTTACATATTATCGAGAACATCAATACAACAATATTGCATAACTACACATTCTTCATAATCGTATTAGTAAACAACATATATGACAACCCATGAATTTAAAAGAAATCATTCCATCACAACCATATCAGTGAGCTTCATAGCTTATGCAATCATTTGTACTTATAAACACATAAATTATTGTATCATTCACATACGAAAAGAATCAACACAATCCATAAGAAAATATACACAAGTAAATTACACTTATATGTGTTTTTGAATATAGTTGGAAAATTGAGGAGGAACTTCAACTCTCCACCTAATCATGGGCCAACTACATTGCAATTATTTCTTGAATCCAACCACCCCCGAGCTAGATCCAAAGTCTGAGGGGATGTGTATGTATTAAAATTCACACCTTAGGCTTAATTCATGCAACTAGGAGAAGGATTCCACTATTCGAGTGGTTTCATAGCCCCAAGGAAAGCACCACAATGCCTCACTTTCTCTCTGGTTAAAAATACAGGGATTCACCCAAGATTTAAATGAGATCTACCTTAGTTCTGGCAGATGGAATCACTATTTTTTGTGGCTTAACATCCATGCACTGTAGGGTTTCACAACCCTATGGAAAGCACCAAAACGACCCAGATTTCCCTATCTCAGTGCTTTGATAGCCAGGAAACCATCACCAAGTGGTTTCATATCCCTGAGGCAAGTACCACATGGACCTAGTTCTCCACTGAGATCCTCATTAATTGATCATGCTTAGATACACCGTTTTGTAACCTCAACATTATTACGCTTAGATACACCGTTTTGTAACCTCAACATTGTTACATGGAACACATTCCCAATCCACACAACACTAGTTCAATTTACATAGTATTAGTTGCTTCTGGATTCCACGTAAGTATGTTCGGACAATGCTCCTCTCCATTATATTCACTATGAACTTCCTTGCTCCATGGTTCCTATCACTCCTGTGCTCTTTGCATCCTTGATCACCACCTTCTTCTCCATAATTGCTATGAGACTGAAATATCTCGTCTCTCCACGTTTCACAAGAAGAGGGGACAATATGGCATTGTCCTCTATTCAATCTGCCCACTCCTTCTTTATTGCTTGTCAACACTAGCCAGTTTGTCATTAGGTGGATAATTATGCCAAGTAAAGGATGTTGGTATGGGCCTGCTCTTGGCATGCCATAGGGAAATAAACAAACATGCAATAGTCTCTTATCACCCACATAATATCCAACCAAAAATTTCCCTCTCATAACTTTGGATTTGTATGTCCCTCCCTTTAGGCCAGTCATCAATTTATTTCCACATAGATACATGCATACATCTATAATTCACACAGTTGGGTTTTACATACATGGGGTGTTACGGAAAAGGGTTCTTACTACTGTGGGTGCTTTGGCGGGAATAATCAATGTGTTAGTCATGCAATGACGTGGGTTAGTAGTGGAACGAAGTGATGGTGAAAAGAAGTTGGGTTTTACATACATAGGGTGTTACGGAAAAAGGGTTCTTATAACTGTGGGGGCTTTGGTGGGAATAATCAATGTGTTAGTCGTGGAATGAGGTGGGTTGGTAGTGGAACGAAGTGATGGTGAAAAGAACTAGTGTCTTCACAGTGGCTAGAAGAGGTGGTAGGTGGCTAGAAGTTGTCACCACAAGAGATGGAAATCTATTATAAGTGGGTGGCTAGAAGAGGTGGTAGGTGGCTAGAAGTTGTCACCACAAGAGATGGAAATCTATTAGAAGTGGTTGCAGCTGAAGGATAGTGATAGGGAAAATAGATTAACCTAAGCTTGATAATGGAGCCATGCTCCATTATGTATGAAATATGAAAGCTTACGATAACTTGCATTGCATTGGCGTGAAATATGTCAATCTTGGATAATACTTGATGATGTATGAAACATGAAATCTTAGGATAACTTGCATTGCACTTGTATGAAATATGTCAACTTTTGATAAGACTTGATGTGGTATGAAATATAACTTTCCATATTGATTCAGATAAAAATGAAATTATGGATATCGGTTGATAAGAATGTGAAAGTTGGGATATTTAAGGTGAAACTGTGGAATATATGTATTGGAAAAAACGAAGCTAGCAATAATATCTCAAATCTTATTTTCCCAATTATATATGAAATAAGCATTTTTCTGTTAATTATATAAATGAAGCAAATTATTGTATGTTATCAAACATTTGAAAATGTATAATTTTAAAGGGCAATGCCTAGATTAATAGGTGGTCAACGGTTGAGCGATCGCTACAATCCATGATCGCTACAATCGCTACAATCCATGCACTCTTGAAGGGAGGGACTAATAAGGGTGAGGGATATGCCAACCAAATATAATTAAGTGTGAATTCATTACAGAAGAACATGAGACTCCCTTGAGAGAGTTTTCTTGCCTTATTCCAAAAACTATATTCGGATGTCTAAGTTACCCATTTTAATTAACAAATTCATATAAATATCATTTTAATCATATAAACATTGGTTTGGCACTCCAAGGATTTCCCATTATTTTATTGACAAGAAGCTTTTCCAAATAAAAATCCTTTCAACAAGGTACTTGTATTCTAGTTATAAGGATTAACAAATGAAAAAATCAAGATTCTATTTAAAAATTAGAAGTAGAATGCAATGGTTAAAAGCCAACTCATGAATTAAAAAAAAAATCTAACTCTAGTTGCAAAAATGAATTAATATTAAAATAAAATTTAGTTTGGTTTTATACCCATGTACTGATTAAAGGAATAGAGGTGGGAAAATAAAATGAGATTGTGAATTTTATAATTGAATTAATATTAAAATAAAACCTAGTTTGGTTTTGTATCCATGTACTGATTAAAGGAATAGAGGTGGGAAAATAAAATGAGATTGTGAATTTTATAATTTCCGAAGGTAACCCAACATAGTAAGATCCACATGCAATGAAGTTCACAATACAACAAGGCAAACACTGGATACACACTAAAATCAAAATGAAAAAGAAAGTTTGAAATTGAAATGATTATTATTAGTCCATGCCATAAGGCAAGCAGGGACTATAGTAATCTGTCGGGTGTTGCTTATTAGTCTTTGCACAGGAATTAAAACACAAAATATAAGTTTTTGCAAGAACATTATAATATATTTTTTTGACCACCCTCTTAAATCTTGACAAAAAGCCTAATAAAAACTTTAAACATCTTATTTAGCCTCCACTCTGCTATCTGGTACTTCATCGAGTGTCACCAGGATCCTTCATTGAGTGTCGCCATGATCCTGAGCCTTCTGGTACAAGCGACTGTCCAATTGCCCAGACTGGCCAACTGGCTTCTCTGCAAAGATGTTGACTCTACCGATGTTCTAGTTGGCTCTGCTAATTGCTCTTCTACTCTCTTCAACTACTGTATTGTTTGGCTGGCGGTTCATGTTCTGGAAGAACTCCCCTGGAGGTAAAGCCCATCACAGGATCAAGCGAAGAAATCTACTGGAGGTCAAGCCCATCACAGGATCAAGTGGAGCTTTCGCCTGGAAAACATGGCACCAGGACAATGTCACTCAAAGAGTTGAATGATGAACGAGAGTAGAACCACCAACAATATCACTGGGTACATTTCAACCCACACAACCCAAAGTCATTTCAGTTTTGCAATTCATACAGGTCACTTAGACAAACTCAGTGACTCACCGAGTGGTTTACATCTAAAGAGAGCCCTCCCTCTATGTAGAGGGCACTTCATGGAGTTGAGCAAAATGGATTACTAAGACCAACACACTGCACGTCACATCCTCGCAGGAGCCTCCTTCAAGAGACATTTAAGATCAAGAAGAGTAGTCTCACTTTGGTTCTTGTTAATGAAGGTGGTTGCAATTCCAGTTTTTACACATCTTCCAGTTCGTCCAATTCTGTGTACGCAATTCTCTATCTCTGCGGACATATCATAATTGATAACATGCTGAATGTCAGGAAAATCAAGCCCTTTTGAAGCAACATCTATTACCACTAAGACATCCTTTTTGCCAGCTTTAAAGGATGAAATTGCATATTCTCTTTCTTCCTGATCCTTTCCTCCATGTATTGCCACAACTTCCACGCCTTTCAAAAGAAGGTATTCATGAATATCATCAACGTCTGCCTTGTTCTCACAAAAAATGAGAACATGAGGGGGAGTTTTCTGCAAAAATTCCAACACATAAACAATCTTTTCCTCTTGATTGACATACTCAACTTCCTGTAAGACATCCAAGTTTGCTGCACTAGCCCTGCCTATGTTTACAGTCATGGGTTTCACCAGAGCACTTCTTGCAAAATTCTGAATCTTCTTAGGCATAGCTGTAGATAAGAGAAGTGTTTTCCTTTGAGCTTTGAAATGATCAAAAACCTCTCGTATGTCATCCTCAAAACCCAAATCTACCAATCTATCTGCCACGTCGAGGGTGAGGTACCTGCAACATAGATAAATTCAACTTACAATATTCATCATTTAGCTATCTGAAACTTCTACAATTTTTTTTTGAAATAAACATTCTACTACAGGTGTAACCCGTGACTGTAAATAAACAATCCTGCCTCTTGTTTGACATACTAAACATCCCGTATGA
Organism: Pinus tabuliformis; assembly: GCA_031772625.1. NCBI lineage: Eukaryota > Viridiplantae > Streptophyta > Pinopsida > Pinales > Pinaceae > Pinus > Pinus tabuliformis. The sequence continues at coordinate 1,528,037,018 of CM062818.1, read as the reverse complement.
CATCCAATTCTGCTGAGCCAACCCTGCTTACTTTTACAGTCACAAGTTTCACCAGAGCACTTCTTGCAAAATTCTGAATCTTCTTAGGAATAATTGCAAAGAAGAAAAGTGTTTTCCTTTGAGCTTTGAAATGATAAAAACACTCTTGTATGTCATTGTCAAGACCCAAATCTACCAATCTATCTGGCTCATACAGACTGAGGTAGAAATAGCAAAAATAAATTCAGCTTGTAATTAATTCCAGTTATGTGTGATAAGTTATGAAATCAAAATCAAAAGGCCTATATAGAGCTACAACTAGGGCTACTTCCTCCCACTTAGCTTGGGAAAAAGGGTTGAAACAACTATAGCTATAATTTGCCAGGGGACGGGAAAGGAAATGGCTTCTTCTTCAAGCGGGAATGAAAATGGCTTCTTCTTCAAGCGGGAATGGAAAGCTATCAAGATGTCTTGATGATAAAATTTGTCAAAGTAGAGTAAGGTTTCAGATGAAAGCAACCTTCAAAGCATAGGGTGGACATACTCAAGATTATTCCATACTAGTTTGGAATAATGGATTTTTCAATGGACATTCCAAATGGAAGGAAATGGGTGAAGGGATGGAGGAGGAGCTGCACCTATGGGAAGAGATGCATGAGAAGAAAACTCTTCAGTTAAGAGAAATATTTCAGTCCCTTTCTGCTCAAGGAAGTAGTAGTCTTCCAATGAGACAATAGTACAACCTATTATCACCAGAAGATCTCACAGATACAGAGTGGTTCTATTTGACCTGTATGTCCTATGATTTCCCACATTCTGTTGGATTACTCGATGTCATGCTAGAGAGAGGAAAGTCCATTATGGCTCAGCAACGCAGGGAAAGTACATCCCAAAATGTTCAATCGACATCTTCTTGCAAAGGGTTCTGGCATTCAGAAAGTGGTGTGCCTTCCCTTCACAGAGGGCATGCTAGAGCTTGGTGTTACAGAGCTGGTTCATGAAGCTCGTGATGTTCTAAAACATATCATGAGTTTTTTCTTCGATATGTTATGATCACTATGTTTTGAGCTAACGATATCAGAGAGGGATTGGAAGAATGAAACTATAACGATCAAATGATCGTTTTATTCTCTTTCCATGTGAAACAAATGAAAGATGAAATTGTATGAAAAAAATATTAAAAGTTATGAAATCAAAATGAATTCCTGGTATGTTTCGATAATTCGAAATCAAATCCAAAATTTTCAGGATAATTTACCCGTGGATTATTTTCAACTACTATGTATTTTCAGGTATGTATAGCTACAATGCTATTTGCAGTGGCATGATCCGGATTATTCACAGTTTCGTGTTCATTCTGTCGACGTTTCAAACCCCAAAGGGGGTCCATCATCAGGACTAAATCAGAATGAAACTTCGACAAAATAAACACGAAACTGTGGATAATCCGAATCATACCACTGCAAAAAACTACCACAAAAGCCTAAAATCTAATACAATACTATTGCTATATTATTCAGTTGAAAAACAAAACAAGATAAAATAAACCAGTTGACATAAATCATTGTATCTAACACTGCGGCGACACCTCCTTCCTACAACTACAATGTCATATACCTATACAAGAATGCCCAAAATAAAAAAGAAATAAACATCACACATACAACTGAAGTGCAAATACAACTGAAATGAAAATATACCTTGCAACTTCCCTTGTTAGCTTATGTATCCTTGCCTTTTGGCCTAAAGAGGTCTTGAGAATATTATAACAGTGTTGAAATCTTATAAATTTTCGAGTCAAGATGCCGTGTGGTCATTATAATGAAATATTTAAAAAATAAAAGAAAAAGTTTTTGTTGCATGAGTACTGTGATAAATTGAAATTGTTGGTTTATGATGTTGCACATGGAAATTGTTTGAGTTATTTAAAAATGAGAAGGTAAGATTAATTTTACAAGTTCTTTTAGACCACAGTCTAAGAGGATCAAAGAGATGACCATGTTGGAAGAGAAACTCTCGTTTAATTTATTTTTATAACTCGATTGAAAAGTCTAAAGTGATAAAATTATAGTATAACTTGGATTTAATAAGTGATAAAATTATAGTATAATTTGGATTTAATGTTCCCTTTGAAGCTCAAAACTAGTTAATTAAAGAAAACTTGACTTTTTAATTGAGCTAATCTTTAAAAACAAAAAACTTGTAATTGAATTGAAGTAATCACTAGAAATTGAAATAAAATTGGAATTAAAAGTAAACAATATTTTTGCTTCTTCTTAGAGATAATACAAAATGAGAATATAAATTGAACCAATTTCCTAATTTTAACATCTTGACAATGATTTTCTATTTTAAAATTATAATAGTATCAAAATGAAAACTATACACTAAAATGAGCATAATACTTGTGTTTTGATTTTTTGATAATGTTGTAATTAAACTATGTTAATGATGCTTGTGTAGGTATGTAAATGTGGAATGGGTTAAATTTGAAACAAGGTATATTGTATTTTAATTTTAATTAAATTGTGGAACTATTTATGAAAGGGATGAGAAACTACATATACCATGAGTCATGAGTGGGCACTTGAAAGGAGGGAATAGTGGCAAAAATTTGCTTGTTGAAATAACTTATGCTAATAATTATTTTGTTGAGCTAGATATTAAAAACCCCAATTTCCTAAGAAAGCAATTATTGAGGAAATTAGTCGTTGAACTACCAACTCACATAATTATGGGAGGTAGTTCGGATTTGTACCTGACTATCCCACCAAGGTATGAGCAAAGTATCCATCTATAATCTTTTGATATTGACCCACAAATTTGTGGATTTGATTCATAAATTTGAAAAAGAGACCCATGAAATCTTAAGCAAGAGGGTAAAAAATGAAGTGTTTTGACATGCAGAGAGTTTGGGCTAAACACAAAAGGGTTTGGGGACCAAATTTGAACGAAATTTGGGGATAAAGATGTTGTTGATTGATGGAGAACATTGTGAGGGATCATTAGATCCCTTTCTGGACCGATAAAATCAAACATAAATGCCCAAAAACCAAATTGCAAGAAACAACTATGTTTTTGTGTGCTTGTTGAATAAAGCATGGATGCATAGAGAAGGGAGGTCACTGAAGGTGTACTAGGACAATGAAAATGATTGTATGTGATGTTAAAGCAAGTTGAGAAATCACCCATGCGTTAAGTAGGCTCTTGGCTCAATGGAGTTTTAAGGGAAACTTGTTGATTTCCTATGAATAAAGGAGAGTGGTCTTCATTATTCCACCCTTTTCTTGACTATGAGAGAACTCCTATGATGGTTTCATGATCTGGCTAGGGGGTGGTTAGTCGCAAAAGAATGGAATAGATAGAGTAGCACATGGTTGGGTGGAAAATAACTCACACTTTATTAGTTGCATGTAGCTCTGTAATTCAACAACATAAGTTCCCTGGTGATTTGTATTATCCACTACAATTTTTTTATTAAATGAAATGGAAAGAATGTTTATGGTTGTGTAACATTTATTTTATTTCATATTGAAATGTAAATGTGTTCCTTTTGATGCATAGATGTGGTTAAATGCATTGATCTAATAGATTTAATGAGTTAAAATTTCATGAGGACTCTTAATTTCAATTATTTGTGATGATATTGTGTAACAAACCTCTTGAAAGAGATTTGATGGCTAGATAGGTAAGGAAGTTTGTCTCTTAACCTCTTAAACAAAAAAAATGACTAATTAGAAATGGAAGACTCTTAGTCCTCAATCATGAGAGCTGGGGCTTGCACTAGTCATAACAAATGAGTCTTTGACATGTGACTCAAAGACATACAATCCAATTAAATTATATATAGTGTATAAGAGAACATATGAGATACAACAAAAACTAATGTATGAAAAATATTAAGTGAGGAATGTCCTCACAAAACCTTTGAAATTATTGAATGAAAATCTCATTAATAAACCATGTTTTTGGGGGGAATACAACATTCTTGTAATGAAACTAGACTGATAAAGTCTTCATAAGACACATGAAAATGTGAAATAATAATAATAATCTTCACAATTGGATTCATAATATTTGGAAAAGTTCTGATATGAACAACATAGATTTGGGCTATAAATCTTCTTGGGATATGGCTAGGTTTTACGTCCTCTCCATTGGAAATGATAGATTTCTTGGAAAGTCTTAAAAACTTAATCCTTAAATGAAATTAGGGCTTAGTTTTGGCCTTTCCATTTTGTTTCCAATGGACAATTGAAGCCTTAATTACTTATGTTGAGCTACGCATAAAGTCAGTTATTCATAAAATAAGTGGCTTTTGTAACTTCCAATGAATTTATTTTGATGAAGCCTAGTTATGTACTATATTTATATATGCATAAGACATGTCATTACATGTCCATAGATGATTAATACAACTCTATTGGAAAACTGCTTCTATATGCTCAAAGGATATTAATTATAAAAAAATATACATGGATAGATCACCAAAATAACAATGGAAATTATTGAAGAAGAGGGCCCCAAAACTCCCTCTATAAGTCTTCTAAGCATGGAATAAGATTTTTCAAGGCTATAGGCTAGACATTTCGTTTGGATAACTTGAGAAGTTAGTTATGTTTATGTTGATTCAGGAGAATCCAAAAATACATAAATTCAAAGTTCCCATAACCTTATGGAAACAACACCATGTTGAAGATCTCGACGAGATGATTCCAACACAACTTGAACACGCAAAAACATATTTTGTACGTGAAAGTTATCATGTTATGAATATTGTGCGAAACAAGGAAAAATATTAGCAGAGGTGCCACATGGCAGTATTGCAAAATGACACTTGGTAGTATGAAGCCGGCATGGCAGTCAGACATATTTGATGTGGTAGGATGAGAAAAGAACAAGTGGCATGATGTGGCGCTGACATGGCTGACACATGGATGAGCCTAAACATAACAAGCGGCATAGTTAGTAACTAACATGGTAGGTTTTAAGAGTGACACATGACAATAGGATGTCATGGTAGGTTCTAAGGTGACGCTACGTTGGTAGATGACATGGGCACTGACTGAGCTCCAAGTGGACCAATGAGGATGTTCCATGTGGCCCAATTAGAAGGCACCATGTGTCACCTTGGGAATGATCTGGAAAATTTGAATTTTAAAGGCCAAAATGGTTGGAGCCACGAGGTTTGACCCCATGATGTATGGAAATACATGTATAGGATCCACAAATGAGTCATGTCGGTTGTTTTATGAGCTAAAGGGAAAACATTTATTTCTTTTAAGAGGACCAAAATGGTAATATCCGCAAGTTTGACCCCGTGAACCCCCCATAACAAACCACTATATAACCAACATGCCATGTGGTCACATATCAATGGATTGCCAACTCAAATTTTATATCACCAATTAAAATATGTTATAATCCTAGCAAAAGTGCACCCCATGTCATGCTGTGATTGATTGCGATTGTGTGATTTTAATATGGTAATATTTATATGGTAAAGTTAACCAAATGCGCCATGGGCTCATATGTGGATGAAACACATATTATTCTATTTGAATTGGATCATAATACCTGAGACTTGACCTCGAGTATAGCAAGTTGTAAAGTTTTATATATTAAAATTACTTGCCAAAGCACCAGACAGTCAAAGCACTAGCATCTTGATAGAGTTGAGGGCCTTTGAAGACAGTATTTTTCTGTAACCTTTTGTAAAACAAGAAGAGTTTGAGCTCTAAATTTGTAGCAACCAAAAGGGATTTTGGTGGTATTTTAAACCACTTCCTAATAGCAAAGAGCTCAATTTTTGTTGTGGGTTTTGAAGGATTCATTTGTAATTTGTGTTCAATTTGTGGACAGGGTGTTTGAGACTCATTTTTGGTAGAAAGAAGGGAGGGAAGTGGTTCACGACTTAGCAACAGTTTTGTAGGCTTCTTATAACAAGGTGAAGACTAAGTAATGTAACAAAGAACATTAATGCTTTACATATGAATAATAAAAGAGGCCACTCCATTGGAGCCAGGACCCAGAGATGTAATTGACACTAGACGAATTTTGTTATCAATTGGTTGTCCTTCTTGTTTCTCTTCTCTTCTCTTCTCTTGTACATTTCTTTTAGATGCAACTTCATTAAAGTTCTTCACGCTTGATTTAAGTTAATTGTTAGTTTAATTTTAACCACTCACATTTGAATATTTTTACAAGTCAAGTCACTTTAAAGATCCATATCATATGCAATGGTGTATTTTATTAAATATTGTCTTAGAAATTTAGCAAGGATACAACTTATTCTATACATGCAATGGAACCTTTCCAACCTATAGATTGGAGATTTGCTAGAGTATATAACTCCTACTTGTCTTATATGCTTGTTATCATATTTAATTATTATAATTAGTAGTCATTATTAGGTAGAGTTGGTTCTCTATGAGAAGGATTCCATTCTTAGTCTTTAGGAGGTTGTTGGAACTAGTTGGATGTGAGAGATTGTCTCCAACAAGATAGTTCCTAGATTGGTGAGAGATTGAGGTATTTGCTCAACAAGTTGATTTTCCAATCAAAATATTTTCTCTTTCTTGAGATAGTACTTTCATATTGATATGTGTCACTAATTTATTAATGAATTAAGAGTGTGTTCTTTTATTTATTTTTAATTTGGTATCAAAGCAAGAATGGGCTTGACTCCCTCATGGGAGGGTCTAGACGCATCGTAAAAGTAGAAACAATGTGTTTTTTTTTAATGTTTGTTTTTCCAACAGACGTATTATTGCTATGAAAGTAATTTCCTACGCATGTCAATTTTAACAAAGAAGAAGTGGCTATGCTTGGGCACCTCTCAAGCTAAACACATTTGCATGTTGGAGCTGCATGACTTGGCTATCACGTTAAAGTTATTTGTTGGGTGGAGATAAAGTTTCCAAGTTGAATAATTGCATCTAAGGAAAGTGAATCACATTGATTTTATATTAAAGAAGAGACCACATGAAGGAAAGAGCCTATGATGTGAAGTTCATGACACATTCCATGCCACCTGAGAATATTGAGAAGTGAGATTTTTTATTGAAGATCAATTGCAACCGCAAAAGCGATATTGCTTGATAAAAGAGAAAAGGGTGATGTAGATATGAAGGATACTATAGAAAAATTTCATGCAAAATCATTGGAGGTCCTAGAAACACTGGTCAAGAGTGCTTGACACATTTTAATGTTTATAATAAGGATATACTCTCCCATGTTAACATGACATCAAAGCATCCATGATACCTTTAAGTATTAAGGTATTCAATTACCTTCCCATGATAACATAGGGATAAACATAAATTTGAAGAAGGAGAAACAAAAGAGTGAGAATACCATGGGAAAGGATGAGTTAAAAACCGACCTTTAACAACCCCAGGTTATATTTCTATGTAAAAAGGAAAAAATCAACCAAATTCATGGGACACATATTCCAAGCTGAATGAGGAGAAAAAACATTACATTGAGGATCACATTTGGTTAATTAATGACTATGGAAATTGGCATTGGAAATTAGAGAGAAAATAAAGGAAAATGAAAGAAAAGAGGAAAAGGAAAGGAAGATACATCAGACATTAATGATAAAAAGACACCTAAGAAACAATTGACAACTTTTTATTAACTTTTGATCAGTTTTCAACTTGGAAAACTTTAGTAGTGCTAAGGAAGAAATTGAACTCCAAGAGAGAGAACACGCAATCAAGCATAGGACAAGCAAGGAAAAGAAAGGGAGCACAAGAGGAAGTTTGGAAAGAAGCAAGTAAGGGAAAAAAATAGTTGTGGAATTGCAGGTAACAATGTGCATGTGTGATTTAGCATGTTGGGATTTGATGCATGGTGCATGCATTTGTTTATTGTTGATGTTTCCTGTCATTTTCATGGGATTTGCTTGGATTGAGAGTGGTTTCATCCTTTCCTTTCCATTTCATGGATAACTATGGTGTGGTGGGTTTCATTCTTGGTTAACATTTGGAATTCTGGAAGATTTTGGATCTGGGTGAGCTGGTGTCAAGAAAATCCAAGGGCTGGGGGTGGAGATGGTTTTCTCTACGAAGCCCTTGATAGGTGGGTGGAGAAAGGAAGATTCCTCTAGGTGTGGTGAATAAATTTTGAGGCATCCAAGCTTATGTTGGTTTGGTGATTTGTGGACCGATTTAGGTGAAATCACCATGGTTAAGGGTTGAAGTGGTTTAGCCTCTGGAATCCCTGGTTGGTTTTATTTTAGTTTATCCCATGAGATCCCACATTCATGCTTGTAATATGGCACGAGGGTGATTGGATGAAAGAAAGATTTCGTTCAAACCGATCTATGGTCAGGTGGTACGTGGAAGTCCCTGACTTGGTTGAATTTATGCATATGTTATTATGTGTTATTTCTTATTGATATCTATGAGCACTTGTATTGTATTGTGTTGATTTTATCACTGGTTTGTCATGGCTTCATTTTGGTTCAATACTGGTTACATGCATGGTATACTCTTAGTATATGATGTGCTCTTGCTATGGATCTTGTTAATGATTTGATAAGATATTGTATGATTCTATGAATGAATGTGCTAATATGTGTTTGTTACTGCTAGTATGAGAGGGGAGTAACCTTCTTGATGATTATTCAATGAACTAAGGGAACAATGAGTAGAATGTGAATTCATGGCCTACAGGTAATATGTTTACACTGTGATTGTCTAAATGATTATCATGTGCATTCTAGTCATTTTATTGTTGTTGTGGTTACATGCATGATAGATGCTAGTTAATTAGTGTGGTCATATGCACGTGCATCGATTATTCATGCATGATAGTTAATTTGTTGTTATATGCATTGTGGTCATATGCATGCTGATTATTATCATTGTAGTTTCTTGCATGACGATTATGTTCTTGATATTATTATGTATTGTGCTAATCTGGACTGACTTGTGCATATGTAATAACCTCCACTAAGATGCATTGAGGTATGATTTTGATTATGTCTTCTATTTGGTTGATCTAACATGGTATGTTTCCATGGTAATAAAAGACTAGAGATGAAGAGCATAATAGTTGAGTACAATTCATATGACTCCATGTACAGGCCGGGAGAGACATTGGTGGGATGGGAGAGATTAGTTGAGAAATAGGGAGACTCTCCTGATCTAGTAGATACATTGAGAAGTTTGAAGGCAAAAGTTGTAAGTTGCAAGGAAGATAACATGATAATGATTGAAGCATAGGAAAGGCTTGCGAGAGCTCAAGAAAAACAAGTGGATGTTTATACAATCATCCTCTAAAGTCTTTCAAATTTGTAGAAACAGGGACAATTGGGGATCAATCATGGGGACAAACAAGAAGAAAAAACTAATAATGCAAATGGAAGTAGGTATCATAAAAGGTATAGGATGGACAAATATGATACAGTAAAGGGTGGCAGATCCTTGGATACACTTGAGAGTAGGGATAACACTCATGGAATTTATTCTAGCTCTGGTTCTGGGAGACATCATCACCATCACCACCAACATACTTACAGGAAGTGTGAGAGGGGGTACTTGCTAGAGGAGTTCAAGAAATCCAAGCCTCCTACTTTTGATGGTGAGTTTACTAAGTCAAAATATGTAGAAGCATGAGTACTTGGGATGAGGAAATTTTTCAGGCTTCATTATTTCCCAGCGAACATGAAATCCAAGATAACTAACTTTAGACTCAAAGGAAAATAAGATATTTGGTGGGAAGATGTTAAACATATCAAAGGCATCAGGGAAGAGAAGCTGACATGGGAAGAATTTGAAAGACTCTTTAGAAAGAAGTACCTGTCTAAGAGATCTTATGATGGAAAGGCCAAGGAATTCTATGAGCTTAGGATGGGTTCCATTACAGATGAAGAGTATACAACCAGATTTTTAGAGATGTTGAGATATGTGCAATATATCAAGGATGAGAAAGAACAGATCCAAAGGTTCATCAACGAATTTCCATTATCATTCAAAGACCAAATTAAGTTTGATGATCTTCAGTCTTTGTAGGAACTCATCAGGAAGTTGAAGCATTGTTATGAATAGTCAAAGCACAAGCTTGAGTTCAAGTGTGGCTGGAAGGGTAGTGAGAAGACTAAAGGAAAATGACCTGAGAAGCGAGGAAGATCTCAGGATGTAGGTGATAAGGAGAATATGGCACCTCATAAGAAGTTCAATGCAACTGAGAGAGGACATGGGTCTCATCATGTTGGGCGCAGGATCCCCTAAGGTAGGTTTTGGGGCTTAGAGCCCATGTTTTGACTAAGTCCAATGGAAGGACTCTGCGATTTATGGGCGCGGAGAGCGAAGATTGTAATTGAGTCATAGGGTTTTCTGCCCTTATTTTTGTAATGTAATGTAGGCTTGAGATATATACCCATGGTTCGCGGACCATGGGATTGTATAAATAGAGTGAGGCTCTAAGTTGTAAAAGATATCTAATCTAATAGAATAGAATGGACAAATGATCTGGATGAAATAGAAGTCTAAGTGTAAATTCATGTCTTTGGGTCGTAGAGTAGGAGAAGGCTCCGCAATTGAATGCACAGCGGCCTAGTAGTCTGCAGCTGAGTGCGCGGACCCCTGCAGCTGAGTGCGCAGGGCGAGTCGAGTCTATAAACGATTGGACAATTAATAAATAGAAGTTTCTTATCATTCTGTGTATCTTTTCCTGTTTTGTGCATTAAAGTAAATTGGGTATGAATTGCAAGTTTACTGTTTATATGCTGGCGAACTTATATAAATGTGTTGAATACGTGAACATAAGATAAGTATATGTTTATGTGAAGTTAACTAACTCTTATAAGGAAGATAAGTAAGATCCACGGTATAAATTAGGGAAGTAGCACATATCGTTGCCTTAGTAGCATGAAAGTACCGCAGTCCTTGGCTAGGGCTGCGCGAAGATAATTATAACCAATTACAAAGGCATCTTAGGCTAGAAGGGTGCGCAAAGTAACCTGCGTGAAGCCAATCCGCAGTTGGACTAAAGTGACACCTTAGACATCTCAAGGGTGCAGAAACTTGGTTCCAACATCCCCCCATACTGCTTTGGGTGAGACCTCAGTCCACGCTCCATGGGCTATTGCCGAAAGAGCAAGTAGTACAGGGATTTGTTTGGCTAATTAACTCTGCACCTGGGTCAGGCCCCTCCAAGCCAACAAATGATTCCGTTGTCGGGACTGGAATCTGCATAGAGATGTCTGATGTCGCATCACTGGAATCCAACTAAGAAGGAGATTGAAGGGTGGTCGGACAGGAAAATTCACAAATTCGCGGCGCAGGAGAACTTGAATCCGCGACTATCAAAGGAAAAGTGGTTAGATTGCTACTTGTACACAGAGATCCACGAAATTTTCTTCGTGTCATTCCTTACTAAGCTGTATGAGTGGATCGCGAAGCTAGCAGATAGCCAAGGGAGGTGGAAGCTCAACGAACCTATTGTGTGGACCCCAGAGTTGGTGCGCAGATTGGAAGCATCAGAGGATAAGATCACACGTGCTATTGATCACTAGCTCGATCGGATTATAGGAGGATTCATTACTGAGTTCGTGGTAGATACGTTGGTCAGCTATAGCGAGGCAAAGCGACGCTTTCTCAAAGGACCGCGAGGTAAGTACGTAAAGTCTCTGAACACTTGGATTAAAATGCTATTGTGCGAAAAGTAGATTATGCAGTTACATTGGTGTTCGGGGCTACGTGAAGTGGGAAAATTTACAGAAACGAAGGAAGCACAGAACTATAGACTAGCCCCTTGATTTCACCTCCATGAGGGGACAAGGAAGAGCTTGCGAAGGTATATCTGCGAAGTGTGATCCATTTGATAAGGCAGAGGATTCCGCACATACCACCCCCACCCACACCACTACCAGGTTCACCGTCATTGCCCTTGTCTTCACCCATACCACCTCCGCCACCACCGCGTTTTAATATGGCGAGCTCGATAAAGTTGCCAGTGTTCAAGGGAGTGGGAAATGAAGATCTATACCAGTTTTGGTTCGTTGTAAAAGATGTATGGGAATCACAGGGAGTTACAGATGATGCTATCAAGAAAGAAACATTGGTTAGTACTCTGTAGGATCGCGCACTGACTTGGTACATCAAGCACGCAAGTGATAATCCGAATGCGGGCATCACAGTTATCCAAGCTGCGCCAAATAGGGAGTTCAGCAGGCCGAAGTCAGAAGCATAGTCGATCATTGGGTTCAAAGAGATCACAATGCTACCAGGCAAGAATCCTTGGGAACTAGATCAGAGGCTGAAGTTCATAATTCGTGAAGCTAACATGGCTTTGACGGATGGGCAGCACCGTGAATGGTCGTAGCATCACTATCGCCGAATTTGAGGAAAGCGTTGTCGCAACAAGGGTTAACAACTCAGGTAGAAAATTTAGAGATCACGATGAGGCTACATGAGACCCCAATACAAGATCCTAACCTGGGAGTTTAGTAGATCCATGCGCAATTAAAAAACAAATGCTTTGAGATGTAGAGTCTGAAACATGACAGAACAATCCAACCAGAAGTGCACGAAGAGGTGTGGTGTATGAAATGCAAGGGTCAGGGTCCTGATAAAGACCACTACCTGGTATTCGTGAACTACCTCGTGGGAGGAGGACCGATGCCGTTAAGACTGGAAGCACAAGCAAGACCAAGCGCGGTGCCTGCTCTGTGGTGCGCGATTTGTCAAATAGGAGGAAAGCATGCTACGGACAACTATCATCTATTGCAGAAGTACACGCAAAATTCGCAACAATTGTTTTGTAATTTCTATAGATCAGTGGGACATGATGAGTGCACATGTAGAAGTTATGAGCTAATGATGGATAGAACTCCTACCTATAGGGTTCAGGCCGAAATGCGGCCCCTAGACCAGGGCACAGGGATGGCGCGAACCGGATTCCAGGGGCACGGGTGAGGCCAAGGTGGAGGAGGACCTAGGAGAGGTCACGGACAACTGATATGTTACAAATGCGAAGGGCCAAGGCATTATGCCCGTGATTGTATGAATACAATGTGTCCATCATGTTTATACTGTACCTTATTCAATCATGAGATGGAAGATTTTCCTACGCTGATATCTAGGATATGCGACAAAGGAGGGCTACAACCTCCCCTGACTCAGAACCTGCAAATGATGAGGTTTGAACCATGCAAGGAAGAACCCAATGTGAATATTATGCTTTGAAGTGGAATCACAACGGGAGATGATAAAGGAAAACAACTCGTGGAAAGTACTTGGGTTTGCAAGGCTCCGACAAAGGAAGCAGAGTTTGATTTGGAGTGCACTTGAGAAACCTTTATGGAAGCTAAGAAGAGCTTCGCTGATGCCTCCACTTCAGGAAGCAAAGACAGACCGGAGCCGGAAATGGACCCATCGATGCTCATGATGTTCCTGGAAACATGTATGAAGCTACTGCGTGATAGTAAGGCGGTCAAGGGATTATAGGAACTCATTAACAGATGTGCTGGGACCGCGACAGGAGAACCATGCGTAGTCCAGAAGATCGGAAAGCATAAGACCAGAACAGGAAGAGAAATGAGGTTAACTGCACAGATTGGAGAGTATAAGATGGACCAAGTAATTCTAGATTTAGGATTAGACACAAACGTTCTGCCAAAGCAGACGTGGGAACGCATGGGGAGGTCGACGTTGCAGTGGTCTCCTATCTAGTTGTGCATGGCGAACCAACAGAAGATAATACCCTTGGGGTGATTGCAGGGAATCACAGTGGATATTGAAGGAGCGAGCGCACTAGCCGACTTTGAGGTGATAGAGATTGTTGATGACAACAATCCCTACCCCGCGCTCTTAGGAATCGATTGGGCCACTGACATGAATGGGGTGATTAACCTAAAGAAGTGCAAGATGATTTTTGAGAAGAAGTCCCTGTGCGTAGTGATACCTTTGGACCCTGCTGAGGGATCGTGCTACACTGAGCCAGTGCATGACTATGAAAGCGACGACGACTTAGACTGCATCTACAAGATAACTGCGCGAGAACAAGACTAGGTAAATCCCACTGTAGACAGATGAATTTTAAGGGAGTGCGAAAGCTCCTGTACTTCATATTCGGATGAGGAGATAGAGCGATGGAAAACAGGTTGCATGAGGTAACCACAACTAACTGTAATACGATGACAAGATCACTGTGATGCATATCAACAGAAATGAGAGATTTGCCTACTTCTGATGGATTAGGTGAGGTAGATTCTTTCTTGGACAAATTTGAGAGAGAGGTGTCGGAGAAACAACATTTCAAAGCCTTGAATTGGGTACTACGCGCTACGCCCGCGAGATGGTGGGGTACGCACAAAGGAAACTTTGATGACTGGCGCACATGTAGAAGGATGATGCACACACAGTTTGGAAAGCCTCGAGTACAATTCACAGATAAATACAATGGGCAGGATGATCTGCGCACGCATCTGGCTAAGTGGATGTAGGCCTATGGGGAAAAGCCACAATCAGAGTGGGTGCACCTGTTCTATCACACTCTGGATGTTATATTGATGAACTGGTATATAGAAACAGAGCTTCGCCACGGGACAAATGAATGGGATGTTCTGCGCAAAGGATTTGTAATGACATTTAACTTTGGTGATGGATGGGAGAGTATTAATGAAGTGCTACAAGAAGTAAAGGCAACCATCTTTAGAATGTCACAGGAGCAAGAAGCATTGACTCAGCCTGACTGGGCTGCCCATTTAACTTGTGCACTAGAGTGTTATAATGTAACTGCTAAGGAAGAGGACGAAGATCCGAGGAATATTGATATTCTAGAGATAGAAGGTTAGCGGGAGGTTCAAGGACCACAAATTGAGAACCCTGACATAACTGTGCCAATAAAGACTCAACAGGTAAACATTGGTACAGAGGCAGAACCAAAATTTGCAAATATTGGGGACTACTGGGACACCGCAATGGTAGATAAGGTCACTAAATTACTCCGCGAGTATCAGGACTTATTTCCAACCAAGTTCACAGACTTAAAGGGAATAATCAGAGACTTAGGAGTAATGAGGATCACGTTAAAACCCGACGTGAAGCCAGTGAAGCAGAGACCATATTGCTTAAACCCAAAGTACAAGGAGAAGGTCCGCGTAGAGTTAGATAAGATGCTCGTGGCAGGAATTATTGAGCCTGTCGAAGAATCCGATTGGGTAAGTCCGATGGTGGTATAGGAAAAGAAACAGAAGGACGAAATAAGAATATGCATAGATCTCAGAAAATTGAATGACGCGTGCGTCCATGATCCATTCCCAACCCCGTTCACAGATGAGGTATTGGACAATGTAGGCGGTTAGGAGGCATATTCTTTCACCGATGGGTTCTCGGGATACCACCAGATCAGGATCGCACCGGAAGATAGGAGAAAGACAACCTTCGCAATGGAGTGGGGTTGCTTTCAATATACGGTCATGCCTTTTGGATTGAAGAATGCACCAACTATCGTTTCGCGTAGTTGTTGCGGTGTTTAGGGAATATATTCATAAATTCTTGGAGGTCTATTTTGATGATTGGACTGTATTCGGGTTGGTTAGGAACCATGTAGCGAACCTACGCTTGATGCTGGATACATGCCGAAGATACCAAATCATGCTCAACCTCAAGAAATGTACGTTTCTTGTTCCTTTTGGGAACCTGCTGGGGCATGTGGTTTGTAAACAAGGGCTGATGGTAGACCCCGCGAAAATTGTGGTAATTCTGAATTTGGAAGTGTCATGCAGTGTGAAATAGCTGCGTGCTACTTTGGGACACACTAGGTACTATAGGAAGTTTATCAAGATTTATTCTCAGATTGTTGCGCCAATGGAAAAACTACTGAAGAAGGATTTCACATTTTGTTGGGACGATGACTGTAAGAAAAGCTTGGATATCTTGAAGTAGAAGATGGTTACTGCACCAATTCTTGTCTTCCCGAACTGGAAGAAAGAATTTCATGTTCATGTTAATGTGTCATGTATAGCACTGGGGGCTGTACTTACACAAGAGGGTGGAGAAGGATTGGATCACCCTATCACGTTCGCGAGCCACAAATTACCTAAAGCAGAAAAGAACTACTCCACCACTGAACACGAGGGACTGGCTATGGTGTACGCACTTCAAAAATATCGGCACTATTTGCTAGGGGGACACTTCAAGATGTACACAAATCATCCATGCTGAAATACTTGGTCAATAAACTTGTGTTGGGGAAGCGCATATGCAGGTGGCTCTTATTGTTAGAAGAATATGATTTCGAAGTTGTTGTGAAGCCTGGGTAGTTGAACGCGAGACCATATCACTTATTGTGCATTGAGATAGGGGAGGAACCTACCATTTTGGAGGAAGGACTACCCGAGGCACAACTTTTTGCTGTGCGCGTAGCGAATGGACACTTTGAAGATATCATCCACTCTCTAACAACTAGAACTGTGCCGAAAGGTTACTCTGTCCAGCAGAAAAAGGAACTAGTGGTGCACGCGACAGACTTTTTTGTCATCGCAGGGCATCTATATAAGATGGGGAATGATGAGATACTGCGAAGGTATGTACCAGAGTTTGAACGAAGCAGTATCCTCGCGGATGCTCATGGGGGCCCCGCGGGAGGTCATTACGCAGGAAGAGCAACCGCGCAGAAGATTCTTTGCGCAGGGTTGTGGTGGCTGACCCTTCATCAGGATTCAAAAGCACATTGCAAGGCATGTGATGTATGTCAAAGAATGGGCAAGCCATTGCGAAGGGATGAGATGCCTTTGAATATGCAAATGACATTACAACCCTTTGAAAAGTGGGCGATCGACTTTGTAGTACCCATCAAACCGTAAGGAAAGACAAGCACAAGTTATATTATTACTGCAAATGAATACTTGACGCGTTGGGCATAAGCGCAACTAGTAAAAGATTGCACAGCTGCGACAACCGCGAAGTTTCTATTTGAGCACGTATTAACATGATTCGGCTGCCCAAAGATCTTAATGAGCAATCGCGATACACATTTCCTGAATGAAACGATCAGTGCGCTGACGGAAGACTTTCAGGTATATCATCGGAAAAGCACGCCGTATCACCCACAGGGTAACGAGACTGTCGAGGCGTTTAACAAAGTATTGGAGACCGCATTAACAAAAGTATGCAGTGCGCAGCGAAGTGATTGGGGCCTGCGCATCCCCGCAGTACTATGGGCTTTACAGGAAAACATGTAAGAAACTGATGGGGCAAATGCCTTTCAGGTTGGTTTATGGAGTGAAAGCCACAATGCCGATGGAATATATCGTGCTTAGTCTGCGCATAGCGGCACTCATAGGTATGACGGACCACAGAGCCTTGGAGGAGAGGCTCGCACAGCTGGAAGAACTTGAAGAAGAATGGTTTTTGGCAGGATTTCATCAGCAGCTACAAAAGCAGCGCGAAAAGGCATGGCATGATCGACATATCAAGTTGCACACGTTTAAGATGAATGATGTGGTGCTGTTATACGACAACAAGTTCGATAAATTCCCAGGGAAACTCCAAATGCATTGGATGGGACCATATGTTATTAAGGAAGTCATAGATGGTGGTGCGGTGCAGTTGGTGAAACTGAATGGCGAACTCTTCCCAAGCAAAGTAAATGGTAGTCAATTGAAGCCTTACACAGGTGGCCCGACCATCTGACTAGCCGCAGAAAGTCTTGCAAGCAGTGGCTCTGCGTGCTGCCGACCTCGCAGCGGTTCGAGTAGAATTGGGAGGTCTCCATGCGAGGATCTCCACACTGACCGAGTGACTCGAGGGTGAGTCACGTTGTTTATGTTGGGGGCCTATTGGGCACGAGATCCCCCAATGCAGGTTTTGGGGCTTAGAGCCCAAGTTTTGGCTATGTCCAATGGAAGGACTCCTCGATTTATGGGCGCAGAGAGCAAAGATTGTAATTGAGTCATAGGGTTGTTCGCCCTTACTTTTGTAATGTAATGTCAGCTTGAGAGATCTACCCATGGTCCACGGACCATGGGATTGTATAAATAGAACAAGGCTCTAAGTTTTAAAAGATATCTAATCTAATAGAATAGAATGGAAAGATGATTTGGATGAAATGGAAGTCTAAGTGTAAAGTCGTGTCTTTAGGTCGTAGAGTAGGAGAAAGCTTTGCAGCTGAGTGCGCAAAGGCCTAGTAGTCTGCAGCTGAGTGCACGGACCCCTGCAGCTGAGTGCGTAGGGTGAGTCGAGTCTGTAACTGATTGGAGAATTAATAAAGAGAAGTTTCTTATCATTCTGTGTATCTTTTCCTGTTTTGTGCATTAAAGTAAATTGGGTATGAATTGCAAGTTTACTGTTTATATGCTGCACGAACTTATATGAATGTGTTGAATAAGTGAACATAAGATAAGTATCTGTTTATGCGAAGTTAACTAACTCTTATAAGGAAGATAAGTAAGATCCACAGTATAACTTAGGAAAGTAGAACAGATTGTTTCCTTAGTTGCACGAAAGCACTGCAGTCCCTAGCTAGGGTTGCGTGAAGATAGTTATAACCAATTATGAAGGTATCTCAAGCCAGAAGGGTGCGAGAAGTAACCTACGTGAAGCTGATTTACAGTTGGACTAAAGTGACATCTTAGACATCTCAAGGGTGTGGAAACTTGGTTCCAGCATCCCCCCATACTGCTTCGGGTGAGATCTCAGTCCGCGCTCCACAGGCTGTTGCCAAAAGGGCCAGTAGTACAGGGATTTGTTTGGCTAATTAACTTCGAACCTGGGTCAGGCCCCTCCAAGCCAACACATCATGTGGAGCAATAGAATAAATGAAATGGCAGAGAATGATTGTGGTGTTGAACCTGTGGTGGAGATCATCGTAGGAGGGATTTTCCTTCACATCAAGGTGACAGGCCTTAGATCTACAATTATCATGAGGCGAGTATAGTTGGGGATGTAGGTCATAACATTCCCTAGATCTATGCAACAATGGATAACAACTAGGAAGATCATCAAGCATCTATTATCAAGATGGAAGGTGGAACCAGAGGGAGAGTTCCAGGTAGAGCCTCAATGCATCTTGCAGTAGAATAAGCCCATGCTTCGGGATCAAGAAATAGAGTAAGTAAAAATGCATAGAAGCACTTTGGGCCTAAGGAAGCTACATGGAAGATCGTTGACCAGATGTAGGCATAACAAGTAGTTTCTAGTTATAGGTGAACTTGTTAAGGGAATTGAAGTCCCTTGAGAAATGATATGTGCATGTGTTCAGGTTACAAGGCAGCATGCTGGGTAGAATAGGGAAAGGTAACTGGTATATTGTTATATTTATTTATGCACTTACAATTGTGTGTTTATGGAAGCATGATGCATGTAATTGCATGGAAAAGGAGACTGCTATAGATATTGAGGAAGGCTCGGGTTGAGCTTTCACTCATGAACCCTTAGAAGCACCAGGAAACCATGGGGGTTGATTCATGGTGTCTGTTGAAAGTTTTGTGCTTTTGGTGTTTTGTGATTTGTTTGTGTTTGATTTGCGGTTTTGACTGTGACTAGTGCATGGCCATGCCACTTTGTTTGTGGTGTTGTATTGTTGTTTGGTTTTCCTTATTTCTTTATCTTTCCTTCTTGTTCTTGCCTTTTATGTTTTGAGGGTCTTGGGAATTGGTTGAGGGAAAGAGGAAAGCTAATGGAGCTCAAGGAGAGTTGAGTGAAACCCAACAGGTAATATAAGACCTGGATGAAGCTTGATGCATGAATAAAGCCAACTCAAGGAAATAATAGTTGGGTCTATTAGGGTAAATGGACAATGGCATGACAATCATGAGAAAGGTAAAGTAAATGGATTTGAGGTATCAGATGCCTTGGCTATGTTGGGAACTATTGTTCTCAATGTTGTGCATGCATTGCATGGATAAAGGAAGTTCTCTTAACCTTGATCTTATGAACACTGGTAATTGTGTTGTGATCATGATTATGTTAATGTTTATATATATATATATATCTATCTATATATATATATATATATATATATATATATATATATATATATATATGTATGTATGTATGTATGTATGTATGTATGTATGTATGTATGTATGTATGTATGTATGTATGTATGTATGTATGTATGTATGTATGTATGTATGTATGTATGTATGTATGTATGTATGTATGTATGTATGAAAAAGTCATCAGGGATCATTCTTGTGGAAGAATGATTGCTTCATGAAGGTAAATGTCATGAAAAGGTTTATGTTTTTATGAGGAATCAAGTGGGCAGAGTAGCCTTGGAAGATCTATGAGGTTAGTATCATATGGATATGATTTTGATATTATGTGCTTATAACTATGCCTATGTTTATGTTATGGTAGGAAATGCTGAAGGATACATTAGCAAAATGAAAGCAATGTGATCTGTGACATCCTGGGACAAGCATGGAGAGTGGAAAGATCCACAAACCTGATACGTGGGTTGTGGATGCACATGCACACAGTAAGGCATGGGAAAGACACTAGAGGAAAGGTTTCCTGATAGAGATGGTGAGGTATCTAGATGTGCAGTACTATTGCTGTGTACATGTTGCATGTGTTGTATTATGTCATGTGTATTGTGTAGTCATTGAATTGTGACATGTGTATTCGTTTTGTTGTACTATGTGTACATGTATGTGTTGTGTTGTACACTATGTGTATGTGTATGTGTTGTGAAGGGATTGATTCTTAGCATCCTTGGAGGTTGTGGGTTGGAGCCTTGTTATAGCTTGGGTTCCCTGGAGGATATGGGTTGAGATAGTAGTCCTTGGAACCCTGGACAACTTTCGAAGAGACCAATCTTGAGTTGCTGATATTGAGGGTAGAGGTGGTATAGTCTCTAGATTCCCTTGTTGTTAATACTACAATTAGAAGAGAAGGCACTAGGAGCTTACTAGGAGCTTAAAGGGTTTGGAAATTGATCTAGTGTATGTACGTGGCCAAAGAGAAGAGAGGGCATTAGGTGCTTTCTAGGTTTGGAAACCGATCCAGTGTCTGTAGAGAAAGGACAAAGAATCATTAAGGGAATTTTGAGGTTTAAAATGGGCCTTGTAAGAAAAATGTACGACCAAAATAAAATTTATAAGAACCAATAGGATTCAAGATGATGATGTCAACCATGGGGGATGATTCACCATTTTTGGAGTAAACAAGTAAAAAGATTAAAAAAAATAATAATAATAAAACTACTTTTTCAACTTATCTCCTCAATATTTTACTAAAATTTTGAGCGAGAGTACTTTTTGGATGCAAAATTTAATTCCCCATCCAAGGAGTACCCATGTTATATACTTTCAATGGACCCTACTACACGAAAAATGAGAAATACATGAAAAAACGTGATTGCAATAACATTTTTCATGTATTTCTCATTTTTCGTGTAGAAGGGTCCATCGAAAGTATGCAACATAGGAACTCCTCGAATGATGGATCAAATTCTGCATCCAATGAGTGTTTCCACTCGAAATTTGAGTAAACCCATAGGGAGATAAGTTGAAAACATGAGTTGAAAAATAATTTTTTTCCTTTTTCCTCTAAAATTTGATGATGTAATCTAATCTCATTTTATTATTTCCACTATTATCTTATAATTCCCTTAGGAGGCTCATTTTAGACTTGAAAACTCCACTAATGAAAGGAAAAATCAAAGAACCATTTGAAACATAAGTATAAGTATTTCATTTCCGTTTTTAATTTCAAAATTATGAACATAGTCAAAGATTTTGATTTATGATGGTTGAGTTTCGAGCTAGCCAGATGTGATATGTTTATAATGATGTTTTGATCAAGGATCTAATTTTACTTGTTATGACAGGAATCAAACATAATTGCAAGTGTCACCTTATTGATGATCTATCAATGAGGTATGCTTTGAATTTATTACAATTCCTTTTCAGTCTAATGGAAATTATGTGCTTGGTAGAGGAAAGCATGGAAATGCCTGATCGGGTGGTTGGAATTGGCTACAAGAGTCTTAGCACCAACCACAAAAGGAATTGGAACATGCAATAGTATGCTAGTAAAGGACTTCAGGAGCAGGGCCATTGTGGGACACTGCTACCTAATAGTGTCCATTGATTTCCATAAGCATGCTAGGATAAGTATGATGGTTTTGAGGCAGGGATATGCCTTGTTTCTTTGACCTTCCAGTTCGAGAAAACCTTTCCAAGGGATGGATCACCCAAGGGACTAGGAAGAAGAGAAGGGGATGCCAAGGAACTTGGAAGGTGAGTGATTACATGAAAGGGGATGACTAGATGTTATAGACATTTTTGGGCACTGCAACCCCAATCAAACATGTCCATAAACCAAGGGCTCCTAAGTCCCTAAAAGTGTTGTTCCATACCCTAAAAGAACAAGGTCAACTGATTACATCATCTCCCAGAAGTTCTCCATGAAAAACTGCTCAGAACTGGTCAAAACTGGACCATCTCACCTGCTCCATGGTCAAAGTGCGATGCATCCCACCTAATGCACACAGGAGGTGTGATGCATACTGAAAAGCCCTTCTATGGGGTGCGATGGGCGAGAGTGGACAAATGGCAGAGACAGTTTGCAAGGTGGATGATCATGGAATCTTCCAGAAACTTCTCCTGTGACACTTGCCTCTCTGAATTCACCCAAGGATGAGTAAGAGATCATCAATCTCCAAGTGGAATCAAGAACTATCAGAGAGAGGACACTAATCAGAATCCCAGAAGCTGACTCACCCCCCTGCAATCATCTATATATGGATCCCTCATCCCAGAGATCCAGAGGCTGGAATTTTGTATCTTGTAAGGAAGTGCTATTGTTTTCTTGTTGGAATATCATAGTGTTGGGTGATCTAAGCTTTTCATGAGGTGAAAGAAGGGCTTTCATGCTGGAGGATGACGCTAGGTCAGAACAATTGGTTGTAATCCTCTTTGCTTATTCTTGATATTAATAAAGCTATTCAAGTTTTCCTCCACATTCTTGTATGTTTGATGATATATGCATTTGTGTGGTCAAGATATATTTGGTCCTATATTGTTTATGATTGTAGATCTCTATTTTTCGATAGTATTATGCTGCTTTGATTCCACAGGTGGTCTTTGAAGTTGGGTAGATGAAGGAGAAGCGGCAAGGATCTGTCAGAAGGGAGAGGAACCGAGCAAGGAACCAAGCGCAAGACTGAGGTTGGTGTCCTTCATTCCACTCTCATCTACTTCTCATAAAGGAAAACAAAATTAGTTTTAGTTGGTTTGTTTCTAAGATAGCTACCAGTCTTAGTGGGACTAGCAGCTCCAAGTGGACACTAGATTTCCCTATAACACCAAATTTCCTCAGGGACTGGGAAATAGAGAAGGGAAGGTAGGAGACTAATTTTTTTTAATTTTATTTTTATCAATAACATTGTTGATTGGAATCAGAAGCACATTGGGAGTGTGCCAGGGAACAATGATCTGATAACTGTTCACTGAGAGAACAAGTAGCAGAAGAATTGTAGTGTTGTACATTATATGGAGGCTTTTATTTTAGTAGTGGATTTTGGACTTCATGGGAAGGAAGTGAATCCATGGCATTACTTTTGTGGGTGGAGGTGTAAGCCTATGGATTCCCTTGTCGCTGATGCGGACATCGTATCCTTTTTATTTGTTGGTTAGAGAAAGTGTGCATATGTATATATGTGTGTATTATTGATACTATATCGAGTTGTGTTTATAGAACTCCATAAACAATATGTTTATTTACTAGTTGAAGCAAATGTGCATAAGTATACGTGTTTGTCATCGTAAATACTGTATCGAGTTGTTTTTATAAATCTCCAATAAGCGGTATGTTTGTCATGTTTTCAACAATTTTTTATTGTAAATATTGCATTGAGTTGTACGTATAAAGCTCCATAAGCAGTAGGGTTTTCTGGTCATAAGTTTCATAGAACAACGAGGGTGATGTTCCCCCATGGGGGAGGGTTTTATAACAACCCTGGTTATATTTCCATGTAAAAAGGCAAAAATCAACCAAGGTCATGAGACACGTATTCTAAGTTGAATGAGGGGGAAAAACATCACGTTGGGGGTCACTTGTGGTTTATTAATGGCTATGGAAATTGGCATTGACATTGGCAAAGGAAAAAAGGCAATAAATGGAAATTTAATATAAGAAATGAAGGAAAATAGGAAAAGGAAGATAAAGAGACAAGAATATGCATGCAAGAGAAATTAGAAAGAAAATAAAGGAAAATGAAAGGAAAGAGGAAAAGGAAAGGAAGAGACAACATATATCAATGATAAAAAGGCACATGAGAAGCAGTTGACAACTTTGGATCAACTTTTGATCAATTTTCAACTTAGACAACTTTAGTGGTGCTAAGGAAGAAATCAAACTCCAAGAGAGAGAACAAGCAAGTAAGCATAGGACAAGCAAGGAAAAGCAAGGGGGCACAAGAGGAAGTTTGGACAACAACAAGTAAGGGCTAAAAATAGTTGTAGATTTGTAGGTAACAGTGTGCATGCATGATTTAGCACGCTGATATTTGATGCATGGTGCATGTATTGTTTTATTGTTGATGTTTGTTGTC
Source organism: Pinus tabuliformis (assembly GCA_031772625.1). Classification (NCBI taxonomy): domain Eukaryota; kingdom Viridiplantae; phylum Streptophyta; class Pinopsida; order Pinales; family Pinaceae; genus Pinus; species Pinus tabuliformis. Next base: position 1,528,012,517 of record CM062818.1, on the reverse strand, counting down.
ATTGAAATGAGATTTTCTTGGATCGATAGTGGTGTCAGCCTTGCCTTGCCATTTACTGGATAACCATGGTGTGATGAGATTCATTCTTGGTTGAGCTTTAGATTTCTGGAAGATTTTAGATCCGGGTGAGGTGGTATTAGGAAAATCCCAAGGGTTGTAGGTGGAGATGGTTTTCTTCGGGAAGCCCTTGACATGTGGGTGGAGACAAGAAAATTCCTCTAGGTATGTCAAAGAAATTCCGAGGCATCCAAGCTTGTGCTAGTTTGGTGATTTTTGGACTGGTTTAGGTGAAATCATTATGGTTCAGGGTTGAGTTGGTTTAGCCTCTAGAAGCCCTTGTTGGTTTTGTTTTGGTTTATCCCATGCAGTCCCACATTCATGCTTGGTCTATGGCATAGGGGTGATTGGTTGAAAGAAAGATTTGGTTCAGCCCAATCTATGGTCAGGTGTTACATGGAAGTCCCTGACTTGGTTGGCTTTATGTATATGTTATTATGTGTTATTTCTTATTGAGATTGTAACAACCTGTTAATGTCAGTGCTTTCACACTGCCATCAGTGATCAAATTTCTCTTTTGCATTTCATAGTAGGTGTCCCATTCTGATGAGTTGCACTCCATTAGGTCATGGATCAATTGATGGTTGGATTCATTCCAGTTTTTGCCCCTCATGATGTATATCTGCTGACCCCTTTTCATGTGTAATTCAGTCAATGAATCAAGCCCAAGTTCATTTTCACTTATTTCATTAAATAGGTCTTAGGTCTTAAGTTTTTTAGTATCATTAGGTATTAGGGTTTCAACGTGTCAAATTTCCAAAAATATTTTATGAATAATGGTCATGCAGACATTTGAGGGAGACAATAATCTTCAGAACATTTTTAAATCTCAAAATTTGTAAATTTAATAAGTCTTCACATCAAACTCAGTTTGAGGTGAAAACAAAGTATTATTTCATTCTTGTAAAATTTGATGTAATTTTATGGTTTCTATATGTAATAAGTACTCATCAACTGCTCCTGGTTACCTTGCCAACTCCTGCCACTGCAAAAGCCAAAACATTCAAGACATCAGTTCATCAGATTTCTGGGGAAAATGGGTCAAATTTCAACTACAAAAAACATAGCATTTGAAAAAGTCATGCAAACTTTATAAAATGGGTTTTGAAATGATAAAAAAATCAAAGGTGAAAAGGTATATAAGGTTCATTCATGGTTTATGTCATTTCACTTAGTAAACTTGAAGGGATAAGAAAAAACACGATTTGGAGCGATCATTGAGCAAAAGAGAGAAAAATTTACCAATTTGTGAGAAATCAGGTGGCGCTGCACATGAGGCAGCTGGGGCTGTGCATCAGAGGAGTTTTTCCCTTTAGAATTTGAACTGGAACTGCGCATTGGGCTAGTGCCGCACATTTGTTGGGTGGTGCTACGCATTGGCTGTGGAGCTACCAAAACCCCTAAAATCATTTTCAATCACTGCAATTGCCTCATGTCACTTCCTATCAAGTAAGTAGAGCCTCTTTTCAGTTGAAGCTAGGGTTTGCATGAATTTTGGTAGTTTATACCTCTCTAAAAACTAAACCCTAATTTGTCTCTAAATTACCACATACATTTCAGACCACAATTGTTTATCATTCTCCTTTTAAACCTATCTCCTAATCCCATCTTCCCTAAGTCCTATTCCCTTCCCCCATTCTCCTAAAACCCTAAATCCCTTACATACAAAACCCTAACCCTTTATAAAACCCTAACCTTCACATTACAAACCCTACTCATTCCCTTACCTCACACCCTCACTATTTTGTCTTTTTGTAAATCTCTTCATACTCATCTTTCCATCACTCATTAACCCACCACTCATCAATTATCACAAGAGAGACAACCTTAAACATGGAGAGGGACAGTGAATATGATTTTGAGGAGGACACCCTAAGTGACAACTCTAGGGAAAGGATTTTGCAGCAGAGAAAACCTCACAAAGGTGGCAAGATTATTAGGGAGGAGCCCATCAGTATGAGTGAACTACTTGCTTGCCCATTAGCCACCTCATGCTTTAGACATCAGTCATGTTTTGATTTTTGTGAGATGATAGAGAGAGTTAAATTTCACCATGAGTTAGCAAGACTGTTTGTGACAAACTTGGACAACAATGTGGTACGTCTTACCGGCGTTACATTTACTCTATCATCCACCATCACTACATAGGCCACATGATTCCAGATGTAGGGGAGAAATGGAACAAGAGGCAACATATTGACAGGGAGTATTATGAGCCTTACATCAAGGCTAAATACCATGGCAGAATCAGTAGAGTATATCCTTTCAGATTTTTGGAGGACCGGTATCCTCCACTCATGAAGCTCATCATTAAGTATTTTACTTGTGAGGGTAGGTTCTCAAGACTATATGCCTACGATATCAGATTGTTGATACATTCCACTAGGGTGAAAATGATGAGTATTCCTTATTTTACATGCAAAAACATAGGGAAAATTACAGTTATTGCAAAGAGGAAACCATATCCACAGCAGCTCAATAGTATTTACCATTTCTCTGTTATTAAAACTATTGTTTTACATCAACTCAAGCAGTTGGGAATGCCATGGGAAACCTTCATTTCTCATGAGGTGTTCAAAGGACCTCAAATATTCTCATCAATGCATCAGGAGGGAGGTGAAGGTGAACCTTCAAGACATGAACAAGTCAAATAAGCTGAAACTTTTGGAGTGCCTATGTTTGTCACTTACGATAGAGGCACCAGGGGACCTTTTGCAGTTGCTAGGCGGGTATTATCTCCACAAGGAGTGGAAGGGGTCTCGCTTTCATCTACAGGCCACAAGCAAATGCTATCTCTACAAGTGGAAGGGGCTTTGCCTTCTTCTTCAGCAAAACAGGTACATGTTGGGCAGCACAGCAAGGACAAAGGTAAAGCCAAAGGAAAAATGCAAGAGGTGGATCCTAATTATGAGCAAGAGAGGGACTTTGACCTAGTTGTTCATGAGGAAGTACATGGAATTGATGTCATTGATTTGGAGACCCAAAGTGCTAAGGGTACCAACAAGAAACAAGAGGCTAACATTCAAGCCTTGTCAATCAATTTGGAAAGGGAAAAGTGGAACACTAATTACCTTGAGCAGGAAAACAAGCAATTAACTGACAAGCAAGTTATCATGGAGTTGCAAATGCTTAGAGAAGAGAGGCAAAAGGCAAAGAAGGCAAAGGTCAAGATGACCTCCATTGAGAAAGAAATTGAAAATGACCGAGAAACTTGGTTAGATAGGGTCAATATTCACCTTGAGGGGCTTTTGGAGAAAGAAAATAGAGACAAAAATATTCTTAGGCATATGGCTTACCATTATTTGACCCGGAACAGGATATGCAACATGAGGATTAAGCAACTTAAGGCAAGATTAAGGAGGGCCTTAAAAAGCAAAAAGAGGGAGGATAAGCTTAATATCTTGGCTGATGTTACACTAGCCCAATAATTTAACAAATGAAGCACCTTTGAGCCAAAACTAGGCAAGTTTTGAAGAAATTTTGTCAATCTCAATTTTTTGAATTTCGCAAAACAGGAAATTCTGGTGGATGCACAGCGCCACTAGCGCTACGCATTTGATTAGTGCATCCTTGGAAGAAATGGTTTATAGATTTGGATTCATCATCAAGAGGACATTAATCCCTAAAAATTTCATTTCATTTGGAGCAAAACTAGGTCACCTAAAGGGAAAAAAACACTCAAAAAATGCCCTCTCTACCACTTTTTGCACCCACAGGAAGCAGTCTTGGGAGAATTCATTTTTGAAGGGGAAAATGACCTCCAAATCAAGAAATTCAAGATTTTTCAGAAACTAGACAGATAGAGCTTTCCAACAAGCTATCTTGGGCCTGATTTGGTGGAGTGGAAGGCTTCCAAAAGCATGCTTGAAGCGGCACTACGCATTGGGTTGATGGCGCTGCGCATAGGGCTATTTTTGTCAATTTTGCTCAAAACACAAAATTTCTCCCAGTTCGACTACCAGTTGACTTTTTCTCTTCTACTTGGTAAATTTGTGATGGTAAATGATGTAATGTGATGTAAATTTGATGAAAAATGACTTGAGGGGGTAGATACATCAATGAAAAGTGGTTTAAAACTGAATGCATCAGTTTCCTTAGTTTTAGAGGCAAGTTGTTCCATTGCCTATTTTCTTGTTCCTAGTTTAGATGTAGTTGAAACAACTCCTTAACTCTTGGATTCGACCCTTGATGGACAGCTTAGATGGTTTTGGTGCATGTATTATGTACTTTCTTAGTCATTTGTAAAGGCTGGACTCTTGTGGATGGTTTGAGCTTCATTGTACATCACTACAGCAGTTTGGCAAGGAAATAAACCAGGTCTTGCAGCTATATTTGTGGGATTCTTGTGGTAATGTGTCTTGGTCGTGTTTCTCCTTTTTTTATTAGTTTCTTTTATGTGTTATATGTGCCAACATCTATTTATTTCTTCTTAACTAAATGAATCAAGATAGATAGGTGGAATCCATTGATATCAGTGCTCTGCCTTGGGAATACATTTAGTTTTTGATGTTTTCAGTTGTTTGAAGAGGATTCATGGTCTCTGCATGCCCTGCTCAACTCCTCACTAGTCTTAAACCTACCATCTCACTTAATTCCAAGTGCTAAAACACCTACCTACCTCACCCTATAGAACACCTTGCATTCCTGATTTCATTTCTCGGACCCAAGCTGCCTGCTCCATTTGATCCAGCAACCAAACCTTCAAAATCAACCAAAAACCCTAGAGCTACTATACCTAGCCTAAAATCCATATTCATTTCAGTCATCTCAACTAAGATTGACAAGGAGAGAGCCCTCTCCCGACCTGGTAGGGCTAGCTACCAGGTTAAGCGTGGTTTGTGGTTATCCTAGGATTGCCTTTGTTCAGCCTGAGGTCAATCTAGGCTCTAACATAGTGGTGACCATACTGGGGAAGAAAGATAAATCACCCCAGTACAATTGAGAAGTTCTGAACTTTTGGATCATAAGTTTAGAATTCAGTAGGTTGAAAATTGGAAAGTTGTAAAGCAATATCAAAAATCTTAAGAATTTCTGAACACACTGGCTTCAAGAAGGTACACCAAGTCCAACCCTGACCCCAATCCTCCTCCCGTATTCAAAAATACTAATCTCATTCCCAGTATTCTCAGACAAGAGAGTGTATCAAGTCCTATACTGGTTTTCAAATCTCATTCATGCCCTGTGAAGTAGTTGTTCCTCGAAGATCTTCCTTTTGACAAATACTTTGGTCTATCCTTGTTTAGAACCACATCGGACAGTGAATTGTTGGACATAGTTGCAAACCCAGAATTCATCAATGAGCTTGAAATCCAATGAGCTAATTTGATAAGTAACCAAAAACTTCAAAATTCTCCTCAATCATCTATCACCACCGATAAAATTCCTGGACTCTCTGATCCGGCTTCAACATCTTTTGCCTCATTATCATTTCCTCATATTTCAGAGAATCATCCAACACTTCCATTCATACCTTCAATCCCTTAACAGCCTATCATTACCCCTCAAACACTCGTCACTTCTGCTACATCAACTCCTCTTGTTGTCACAAATCCCTCAATTACTTCATCATCAGTTTCAAATCTGCCACAAGCCATGGTTGCCAGATATGCACCTCTCGTTCTGCCTCAAAATTTGGATGCTATGCCTGCTGATTACCAAAGTAAGATACCATTGTTCGATGCCACTCAAGGTATCACAGCGCAACAACATGTTGATAGGATGAATGACTTCTATGATCTCCATGAGGTAGATGAAGAGAATGTGACCATGCGATTATTTGTGCAAAGTTTTGGAGGCAAGGTTCGAAAGTGGTTTAGAGCATTACCAACGGGATCCATCAATACTTTTCCGGTTCTACATAGACAATTTCTGGACCGATGGGAGGTAAAGAAAAATCCACTCCAAATTCTTTCTGAGTATGAAAATATAAAAAGGAATGTAGGTGAAAGTGTCCAAGATTACTGTGTAAGGTTCAATACAGTTTATAATGCTATTCCAGCTGACATTAAGCCACCAATGGGGTTAGCATTGATCAAATTTCCCGATGGCTTCGATGCTGATATGGCATATCAATTGAGAGAAAGAGATCCTACCACACTTGAGGACATGCAGAAGAATGCAGTAAGTGTAGAGGCAAACCTGCTGGCCAAGAGAGCAAGGATGAAGACTGAAAATAAGGTGACTGTAAAGGAAGAATCCTCTTCTTCAGATGTTAAAGCAGATCATATACTACAAAAAATTGAGAAGATGTTTGATCGGTTGACAATTGTAGACAAGCTTGAAAACACAATCAGAAATCCAAACTTCCGAGGACAGCAGCAACCTCAGTTCCGGATTAAACAAAGGGAGTAGAAGGCACAAGATCAGTCATCACAACAGCAAGACAAAACACCTTTGCAACAAAATTATGTGCACAAGATGGAAAGTGAAGATGATGATGATTCGGTGGTGGAGGCTAATCATTTCTTTACTGCTGATGGTTTGCCCATTTTTCTCACGGAAAATGAAGAATATTCAAAGGTTTCGAATGTTCAAATAGATGAAGATTTCATACTAGCAAATGAAGGGGTTTTAGAGGATGAATCAGATGATTATTAGAGGGGATATATGAATGCATTGACAACACAACAGAAAAAATACTCATTGAGAAGCATAGATGTACCTGTCAGCCCGGTTCAAAAGAGAAAAGAGTTGCAGCCCAAGAATGACTCCTCAAATGTTCAAAAGAAAGGAAAGGAGCCTGCTGACATAACTTCCAGCAAAGGACCATCGGCAAATGAGAAAACCAATCAGCAAAGTGTAGCAAAGGAAAAGGTCGAAAAGAAGGACTCTTCAATCAAAGACGTAGATAAAGTTTCAGATTTTAGTTTAGAAAATGAGATTGCTAAATTAAAGGTTTTGATTCCTTTGACTGAATTAATGAAGAACAACAGTTATAAAAACCAAGTGTCAAAAATTTTGAACATAGATCCTTTATCTGATATGGTCAACGTAGAAGATGATCGCCCGGAGCTCATCTTTGGCCCTGCTTTAGAAGGTCAGTCTAAGGATAGTGAAGTGCCTCCATTCTATATAAGCCTTAGATTGCATGAGTATGTCCTTCATAATGCCATGTTTGATTCCAAAGCCTCCCATAATCTGATGCCAAAAGCCATTATGGAGAAATTGGGCCTTGACATTACTCGTAAATATCATGACCTCTATTCTTTTGATTCCGGTAGGGTCCAATGTATTGGTCTTATCAAAGACTTGGTGGTGTCTCTAGATCAAATCCTAGCCAAGAATGTTCTCATGGATGTGGTTGTTGCGGACATTCCGCCACGGTTTGGTATGCTGTTGTCCAGATTGTGGGGTGCAAAGCTTAAAGGGACTTTACAACTAGATTTCTCCTATGCTACCATTCTCGTGTTTGGTCAATTGAGAAAATTATATAGGGAAAAGAAAATGAAGTACATGATCACAAGTAAGGAGAAACCACTTAACCATCCCATTAATGTTGTACATACAGATTCAGAATCATTAGTATTATATTCAGATAGTGGTTTGAATAATATTGACGATCAGTTAGTCGAAGTAGAAGACGCGCCAGAGATTTTAGAGAATTTCAGAGCAATCCTTGATCAAGAAAGACAAAAACTTGCAAGTACCTCTGAGCAGTCCGCATTCCAGCAGCAGCAGAAAGGTAATGAACAACAACAAATTGAAGATATTAGTCAAGGTAAGAAAGAAGATGAGACATAATTTTAACACTTAGAGGAAGAATCAGGCCTATGGAGCATGGATTTTGATGGAGCTGTGGGTAAGGATGGTGCCGTCATAGGGATTTGGATCCGCAGCCCTGTTTTCGAACCTAATAAAGTCCCTAGTAATGTGAGAATTTTCTCGTATAAATTGGCCTTTGATTATTCTAACAATGAAGCCAAATATGAAGCATTGGTTGCAGGTTTGAAAATTCTCAAAAAGCTGAAAGCAAAAAGGATATCAGTCTAGGAGGATTCAGAGTTGATAATCAAGCAAGTTAAGGGCGAATATCAAGCCAAACATCCAAGGATGAGGGCCTACCGTAATGCGGTTTTAGATATCCTATGGATGTTTCCAGATTACACCTTGACATGTGTATCACATGCACAAAATGTAATTGCAGATTTACTAGCTACTGTTGCTAGTAATTTGAAGATCCTGATCAATTCTAATAACAAGTTTGGATCCATGTCAAGCACCGTCCAGATGTCCCCGAAAATCTAAGGTATTGGCAGGTCTTTTGGGATGATAAGGAGATTAATGATTTCTTGCAAAATGAAGGCAACTACAAGGATGCTTCCATAGATCGTGATCGTGATGATGATGAATCGGAAATTGAAGTAAATTAGATGGAAATATTGCAGCCAAAGGACAATGTCATTCCTAAAGGTTTTATTCCTTTAGAAGAACTCTTAGACCAAGATGATGTGGCTAGGAAGCCAAGCTTGGTACCAACAGACAAGGGTGTTGAGGATGTGAATCTTAGAACAGATGAGAAGCCCAAATTTGTGAAGTTGTCAAAAACATTATCTCCAGAGGTAAAATCTGAATATGTCAAATTATTGTCTGAATTTGCTGATGTGTTTGCTTGGGATTATTCATATTTAAAGGTGTATAACAAAGACATAATTCAGAACACAATTCCCATCAAGCCAAATCAAAAGCCATTTCGTCAGAAGTTGAGAAGGATTAATCCCAAGTTTCTGCCTTCAATTGAAAAAGAGGTAAATCAATTATATAAGGCTGGTATAATTGTTCCAATCAGATTTTCTGATTGGATTTTTAATCTTGTGCCTGTGAGGAAAAAGACCGGGGAGATCAGATTATGCATTGATTTCAGAAATTTAAATAAAGTGTCATTGAAGGACAATTACCCGCTGTTAAAGATGGATCACATCCTCCAGAGAGTGGTTGGAGCATCGCGTATGTAGCTGCTTGATGAATATTCAGGATATAATCAGATTTTGGTGCAGGAAGATGACAGTGACAAGACTGCATTCACCACCCCTTGGGGAACATTCCATTATGCTAAAATGCTGTTTGGTTTGAAGAATGTTGGAGCTACATTTCAACGCGCAATGGACACCACTTTTGCCAATGAAAAGGATGTATTTTTGGTTGTATATTTAGATGATTTGACTGTGTTTTCAAATTTAGATGATGAGCACATTCACCATTTGCGGATTGTGTTTCAGCGATGTAGGAAATTTGGAATATCGCTCAATTCGAAGAAAAGTCTCTTTGCTATGGATGAAGGGAAGTTGCTTGGCCATATTGTCTCGAAGGAAGGCATTCACATTGATCCATCAAGAGTAGAAGCCATTCAACAGATAGATTTTCCTCGGAACAAGAAATAAATACAAGCATTCAACAGTAAGATGAATTTCTTACGAAGATTTGTACCTAATCTTGTTGAGCATTTGAGAGAAATCACTAATATGTTAAAGAAGGATAGCGTGGTGAAATGGATAGAGGAAGAAATGAAATAATTTAATTTGGTAAAGTATGCCTTATCTACAGCTCCGGTTTTGATTAGTCCAGATTATACACAAGATTTCATTTTATTCTCATTCGCATCTGAGCATACCATGGCAGCGGTTTTAATGCAAAAGAGAGATCAAGTAGAAAATCCCATTGCATTCTTCAGTAGAACTATTAGGGATGTAGCCTTGAAGTACAACATTATTGAGAAATAGGCTCTTGCTCTTGTCAAATCCTTGAAAGACTTTCAAGTGTATATTCTACACCCTCACATCCTAGCATATGTTCCTAACGCGACAGTTAAGGATGTGTTGGTACAAACCGATCCGGAAGGAAGATAGGGAAAATGGATTGCAACAATGTTAGAATACGACTTGGAGATCAAGCCTACAAAGTTGATCAAAGGACAAGGTCTGGCGAGGTTGATGGCGGAATCAAATTTGCATGCATTAGATATCAATCTTATTGCTGCCATGTCTGAAGATGAAGAGGACAACTCTCTAATTCAAGTGTCTGAAATGTTCCTTCAGTCACCGTGGTATTCAGATATTGTCTATGTACTTCAGCACCTTTCTCCGCCTCCGGAAATGTCAAAGAATAAAGGTAGAACTCTTAAACTAAAAGCTGCTAAATTCTGCATTTTGAATAATGCCCTTTATTGGAAGGATCCAGGTGGTGTTTTGTTGAACTGTTTAATTGAAGATGAAGCCCAACAAGTAATGAGTGATTTTCACAAGGGTGATTGTGGTGGCCACTTGTTTTGGAAGACAACAACAAACAAAAATTTGAGAGCGGGATACTACTGGCCCACCTTATTTTCAGATGTTTATAAAACAGTCATGAATTGTCATGAGTGTTAGGTTTTTCAAGGGAAAAGAAAGTTGTTGCCTCTTCCTTTGAAACCAGTTGAAGTCAGTGCACATTTTCAGTAGTGGGGACTCGATTTTATTGGTGAGATTCATCTAACATCTTTGGCTCAGCACAAGTGGATCCTAACAGCAACGGATTATTTTACCAAGTGGATTGAAAAAATCCTGACCAGGCAGGCAATGGACACGGTAATCATTTAATTTTTGGAATCAAATATTTTATCTCGTTTTGGTTGTCCTAGTAAAATCATAACAGATAATGTAGATGCATTCAAATCCAAGAAGATGATTGATTTTTGCAGCAAATATAATATTACCTTGGGTCACTCCACAACATATTACCCGAAAGGTAATGGTCTGGCCGAATCCTCTAATAAATCATTGGTGAATATCATAAAGAAGATGCTGGAAACAAATAAGAAAGGCTGGCATAAGAAGTTAGTTAATGCTTTGTGGGCGGATAGAGTGAGCCAAAAGAAATCTATAGGTATGTCTCCGTTTGAAATTGTATATGGCATTGATATAGTCTTTCCGACATCCTTGGCAGTCCCGATTGTGAAACTTTTACAAGAAGCAGGTAGCGAGGAAGATGATTTTCAATGAAGAATCAATCAGATGATACATTTACAACAGACAAGGGAGGAAGTCTTCCAAAATACTTTCAGATTGCAAGAGAAGATAAAAAAGATCTATGATCGGAAAACTAAAACAGATAAATTCCATCTTGACGATGTGGTGTTACGATGGGATGCGAGGAATGAGGATAAAGGCAAGCACGACAAGTTTGAAAATTTGTGGAAGGGACCTTATAGGATTGCTGCATACAGAGGGAAAAATGCATTCCTGCTCAAAGAGATGGACGGACAAGATTGTTCAAGAGGACCAATCAATGGTAGGCTCCTGAAGCGCTACTTCTTCTAGGGTAATTTCTGAAGTCATGAAGTAATCATTGTAGATACCGCTTTCTTTTCATTGCAAGTGTTCAAAAAATACAATTCATTTCAGCTTGGGGCCCAAGGTGAAGGCTATAAAGTTGAATGATTTGTATGAGTCTTGAGTCAGTTTAGAGTCTTGAGTTTATTTTCAGAAATGTCGGTTTCAGTTTTCAAAATGTATAGACCGTATTGCCCAATGGAAGAGGCACAAGTCTACTTATTCCAAAGATCTTGGTTCTTGGCACCTCCAAGGAGCTACCATCCTCATTGGAGCCAATGTTAGTGTCAGTGCTTTCACACTGCCATCAGTGATCAAATTTCTCTTTTGCATTTCATATTAGGTGTCCCATTCTGATGAGTTGCACTCCATTAGGTCATGGATCAACTGATGGTTGGATTCATTCTAGTTTTTCCCCTCATGACGTATATCTGTTGACCTCTTTTCATGTGTAATTTAGTCAATGGTTCAAGCCCAATTTCATTTTCACTTATTTCATTAAATAGGTCTTAGGTCTTAGGGTTTTCAGTCTCATTAGGTATTAGGGTTTCACCATGTCAAATTTCCAAAAATATTTGATGAATAATGGTCATGCAGACATTTGAGGGAGACAATAATCTTTAGAACATTTTTAAATCTCAGAATTTGTGAATTTAATAAGTCTTCACATCAAACTCAGTTTGAGGTGAAAACAGAGTATTGTTTCATTCTTGTAAAATTTGATGTAATTTTATGGTTTCTATATGTAATAAGTACTCATCAGCTGCTCCTGGTTACCTTGCCAACTCCTGCCACTGCAAAAGCCAAAACATTCAAGACATCAGTTCATCAGATTTCCAGGGAAAAAGGGTCAAATTTCAACTACAAAAACAGAGCATTTGAAAAAGTCATGCAAACTTTATAAAATGGGTTTTGAAATGATAAAAAAATCAAAGGTGAAAAGGTATATAAGGTTCATTCATGGTTTATGTCATTTCACTTAGTAAACTTGAAGGGATAAGGAAAAAACACGATTTGGAGCGATCATTGAGCAAAAGAGAGAAAATTTTAGCAATTTGTGAGAAATCAGGTGGCGCTGCACATCAGAGGAGTTTTTCCCTTTAGAATTTAAACTGGCGTTGCGCATTGGGTTGGCATTATGCATCTATTGGGTGGCGCTGTGCATTGGTTGTGGAGCTGCCAAAACCCCTAAAATCATCTTCAATCACTGCAATTTCCTCATGTCACTTTATATCAAGTAAGTAGAGCCTGTTGAAGCTAGGGTTTGCATGAATTTTCGTAGTTTATACCTCTCTAAAAACTAAACCCTAATTTGTCTCTAAATTACCACATACATTTCAGACCACAACTGTTTATCATTCTCCTTTTAAACCTATCTCCTAATCCCATCTTGCCTTCCCCATTAGCCACCTCATGCTTTAGACATCAGTCATGTTTTGATTTTTGTGAGATGGTAGAGAGAGTTAAATTTCACCACGAGTTAGCAAGACTGCTTGTGACAAACTTGGACAACAATGTGGTATGTCTTGTCGGGGTTACATTTACTCTATCATCCACCATCATTGTAGAGGCCACAGGAATTCTAGATGTAGGGGAGAAATGGAACAAGAGGAAACATATTGACAGGGAGTATTATGAGCCTTACATCAAGGCTAAATACCAGAATTAGTAGTGTTTCCTTTCAGATTTTTGGAGGACTGGTATGATCCACTCATGAAGCTCATCATTAAGTATTTTACTTGTGAGGGTAGGTTCTCAAGACTATATGCCTACCATATCAAATTGTTGATGCATTTCACTAGCGTGAAAATGATGAGTATTCCTTATTTTATATGCAAAAACATAGAGAAAATGACAGTTATTGCAAAGAGGAAACCATATCCACAGCAACTCAATAGTATTTACCATTTCTCTGTTATTAAAATTATTATTTTACATCAGCTCAATTAGTTGGGAATTCCATGGGAAACCTTCATTTCTCATGAGGTGTTCAAAGGACCTCAAATATTCTCATCAGTGCATCAGGAGGGAGGTGAAGGTGAACCTTCAGGATATGAACAAGTCAAAGAAGTTGAAGCTTTTGGAGTGCCTGTGTTTGTCACTTATGAGAGAGGCACTAGGGGAATTTTTGCAGCTGCTAGGTGGGTATTATCTCCACAAGGAGTGGAAGGGGTCTCGCCTTTATCTACAGGCCACAGGCAAATGCTATCTCCACAAGGAGTGGAAGGGGTCTCGCCTTCATCTACAGGCCACAGGCAAATGCTATCTCCACAAGGAGTGGAAGGGACTTTTCCTTCTTCTTCAGCAAAACAGGTACATGTTAGGCAACATAGCAAGGAAAAAGGTAAAGCCAAAGGAAAAATGCAAGAGGTGGATCTTGATAATGAGCAAGAGAGGGACTTTGACCTAGCTGTTCATGAGGAAGTACAGGGAATTGATGTCATTGATTTGGAGACCCAAAGTGCTAAGGATACCATAAAGAAACAAGAGGCTGACATTCAAGCCTTTTCAATCAATTTGGAAAGGGAAAAGTGGATCATTAATTACCTTGAGAAAGAAAACAAGAAATTAATTGACAAGTTGGTTATCATGGAGTTGCAAATGCTTAGAGAAGAGAGGCAAAAGGCAAAGAAGGCAAAGGTCAAGATGACCTCCATTGAGCAAGAAATTGAAATTGACCGAGAAACTTGGTTAGAGAGGGTTAATATTCACCTTGAGGGGCTTCTGGAGAAATAAAATAGAGACTAAAATATGCTTAGGCATATGGCTTACCATTATTTGACCTGGAATAGGATATGCAACATGAGGATTAAGCACCTTAAGGCAAGATTAAGGAGGGCCTTAAAAAGAAAAAAGAGGGAGGATAAGATTAATATCTTGGCTGATGTTACAGTGGCCCAACAAAGTAACAAATGAAGCACCTTTGAGCCAAAACTAGGCAAGTTTTGAAGAAATTTTGTCAATTTCAATTTTTTTAATTTTGCAAAAGAGGAAATTCTAGTGGATGCAAAGCGCCACTGGTGCTGCGCATTTTATTGGTGCATCCTTGGGAGAAATGGTTTATAGATTTGGATTCAGCATCAAGAGGACATTAATCCCTGAAAGTTTCATCTCATTTGGAGCAAAACTAGGTCACCTAAAGGGCAAAAAACACTCAAAAAATGTCCTCTCTGCCACTTTTTGCACCCATAGGAAGTAGTCTTGGGAGAATTCATATTTTAAGGGGAAAATGACCTCCAAATAAGGAAATTCAAGATGTTTCAGAAACTGGACAGACAGATCTTTCCAAAAATATATCTTGGGCCTGATTTGGTGGAGTGGAAGGCTTCCAAAAGCATGCTTGAAGCGGCGCTGTGCATTGGGTTGATGGTGCTGCGCATAGGGCTATTTTTGTCAATTTTGCTCAAAACTCAAAATTTCTCCTAATTCGACTACTAGTTGACTTTTTATCTTCTCCTTGGTAAATTTGTGATGGTAAATGATGTAATGTGATGTAAATTTGATGAAAAATGACTTGAGGGGGTAGATACATCAATGAAAAGTGGTTTAAAACTGAATGCATCAGTTTCCTTAGTTTTAGAGGCAAGCTGTTCCACTGCCTATTTTCTTGTTCCTAGTTTAGATGTAGTTGAAACAACTCCTTAACTCTTGGATTCGACCCCTGATGGATAGCTCAGATGGTTTTGGTGCCTATATTATGTACTTTCTTAGTCATTTGTAAAGGTTGGACTCTTGTGGATGCTTTGAGCTTCATTGTACATCACTACAGCAGTTTGGCAAGGAAATAAACCAGGTTTTGTAGCTATTTTTGTGGGATTCTTGTGGTAATGTGTCTTGGCCATGTTTCTCCTTTTGTTATTAGTTTCTCTTATGTGTTATATGTGCCAACATCTATTTCTTTCTTCTTAACTAAATGAATCAAGATAGATAGGTGGAATCCATTGATATCATTGCTCTGCCTTGGGAATACATTTAGTTTTTTATGTTTTCAGTTGTTTGAAGAGGATTCATGGTCTCTGCATGCCCTCCTCAACTCCTCACCAGTATTAAACCTACCATCTCACTTAATTCCAAGTGCTAAAACACCTACCTACCTCGCCCTATAGAACACCCTGCATTCCTGACTTCATTTCCCGGACCCAAGCTGCCTGCTCCATTTGATCCAGCAACCAAACCTTCAAAATAAACCAAAAACCCTAGAGCTACTATACCTAGCCTAAAATCCATATTCATTTCAACTGAGATTGACAAGGAGAGAGACCTCTCCCGACCTGGTAGGGCTAGCTACCAAGTTAAGTGTGGCTTGTGGTTATCCTAGGATTGCCTCCCTTCAGCCTGAGGTTGATCTAGGCTCTAACACAACCAAAAGTCGTATATGTAGTGGAAATATTTAAAATACTTCAAAGACGTAAATGTCCATTGTAAGGCATGTAACTGTATATAGAATTGATGTAAGATGATTACAATGAGGGTGAGGGCCTGCTTATATACCCTAGGCAGGTACCTCTTCACCAATGGTTATGTACTAGGGACATACCTTTTCATTAACTAATTACTAATTAATCATTAATTATTAATATTTTCATTTACATTATTTGTGTTATTTATATATAATTTTTATTCATAACATTTCTTTCCTCTTCAAAAATCTTTGTCCTCAAAGCTTACTGATGAAAATCCTTGATCTTTTTTTCAGCTCGTCGCAGTACTGTCATATTCGTTGTTACGAGACGGTATGATCCTTAGAGTGATAAATAAAATTGTTGAATCGAAAATGGATTTGACCATCCTAGATTAATCCTTTGTGAAATATTTCGTTCACTAGACATTTGAAATGAATTGTTATCATCAGGCTGGATTCTACAAATTTCAGTATTCTTTGGAACATAAATATGTTGTTTTTGTTATGAAGGATACTCATATGTAAATTGATTGGAAAATCTGCTCTTGTGATTCAGATGTTGAGAAGGAGTTCTTTTGGTTGGACTTTCCCTTATCATGTTAGTGGTAGTTCCCTGATTTCCTTCAGTGTTGTTGTTGTTGAGTTGGCATCATTATTTGGAATTTCCATTGTTTGAATTGCAACTTCTGAATATCTTTTAACTTATTTTGGTTTCTCATCCTCTTGATTCATGATGTTAACTAGATCGATATTTATTCCTTTATCCTCAACTTGGACCGAAATGAGTTGAGGCTTCAACACTTCTTCTTGAAGTTGTTCTAAGTTGCCATTTAGTGACTTCTTGTCACCTTTAAGCTTCTTAATTTACATAAGTAAGGCCTGGTTATGATTCCTTAGACGTGAGAGTTTGTCATTTTCTAAACCGTCAAATTTTTCCATATTATCATTCTCTTTATTTTTTATTTGTTCTAACAACCTTTGATTCAGAGTTTTTAAACACAAATTTTCTTGTTCCTTCTTTGATAGATTCTCTTTTAATTTCCTTGGAACTTTCTTTCTCTTTCTTTAATTTTTTCTTCTTAATCTTGGACTTTTTGATCTGTTCAAGTAATTTTTTATTATGGTCTCTTAGGTGAAAAATCTCTTCATTACTTTTTGTTGATTTTTCATGAAACTGGTCTTCGAGATCTTTATATTTCTTCTCTGATGCTTCATTCTTTAGTTGAAGTTTTACAATTTCTTCCTTTAATCATTTTATTTGCATCTGCTCATTGTCTTGATGTTCTTCTGTACTAAATAATATTCCACACCTTCGACAACATAAATTGCACTTTTTTTGAATATATGTATATCCAATTTCATTTAGAAAACTTGGACATTTATTCCAAAATATTGATTGTTGTGTGGAACTTGACCTAATTTCCTTCATCATTTTGAATTTGGACTCCATTTGGCCTTATGGAAATGAATTTAGTTTTTTTTTTTTTTTTTTAATCTCTTTCTCCCTCTTTTTTTTTTTAATATTAAATAATTATAATATTATATAACAATTATAACTAAATTAATTATAATTATATTAATGACTATTATATTAACTAATATATGATTCATATGTTAATCACATGTGAATTGATCCACATGAATGGACGTGATGTGACGCAAGGAGAACATGATTGTTGACTTTGTTGGGCAGATAGAATAACACAAATTGGGAGGAATGTTGGACTATTGGTACTATGGTCAGACGAACAGGGTACACAACACACATAAAATGGTCAACGAAGTTGGAAAGGGATGCAGTAGTGGGTTACACGCATGGACATGGGAAATGGACACAACAATGTGATGATATAGGGAATGAAAAAAACAGGTGTGAGTGATTTGATCGATGGATGTGCGACAAGGAAAACGTCGACATGAGAAAAGGATGGCACGAAATGGTGGTTGGCAAAGGAAACAACAATTACTGGGGAAATGATGTGTCGATTTTGTTTTTCTTTTTGGTTGGCCGCAATGAGGGAATGACAAAGGGGACTGCGATCGGGAAGAAAAAATTCGTGCTGTTAGTGGTGTTAGTGACTTGTGGTAGGCTAAGGCTAAGGCATGTGCCTTGACGATGTAACGAGGATGACAAAGAATACAACAATGGTGACTGCGGTCTATCCTGGATCTCTATGGGTGACATTGCTTCAAGTGGAATGCCGAGTGTCAGTAATGGCTTCTCTATGGGCTGTGGTTCAGTCAGTGGCCACAAAAGTGGCTCTGGTTCAGACATAATGATAGGGGGACAGTGGGAGTTTTGAGTTTGGTCAATGACCTTTGTTGCTTCATTTTTTTTTTCCTTTTCTTGTTTAAATCTTTTTTTTGTAATTTCTCTTTTTTTATGTTAATTTTTTTTCTTTTTTTATAAACGATATGTCTTTTTTTTAACGACATATATATATATATATATATATATATATATATATATATACTAATGGCCAAAGACCTAAATGGAAAAACCACCAAAATGGAGAACCTCCAATTATGTAGCGAAACCCTTGATCTGACAGACAGTTGATGGCCAAAGGCCGAGATCAACCAATGTGGTTCTGATACCAATGTAACGACCAAAAGTCGTATACATAGCAGGAAAATTTAAAATACTTCAAATATGTAAATGTCCATTGTAAGACATGTAACTGTATATTGAATTGATGTAAGATGATTACAATGAGGGTGGGTCTTCATATATACCCTAGGCAGGTACCTCTTCACCAATGGTTATGTTCTTAGGGACATACCTTTTCATTAAATAATTACTAATTAATCATTAATTATTATTATTGTCATTTAAATTATATATATATATATATATATATAATTTGTAACAGAGATATATGAGCACATGTATTGGTTATTGTGTTGATTTTATGACTGGTTTTTCATGGCTTCATTCTCATTAAACACTGGTTACAGAGATGGTATACTCTTGGTATATGATGTGCTCTTGTTATGGATCTTGTTCATGGTTTAATAAGATATTGTATGCTTATATGAATGCATCGACTAATATGTGTTTTCTATAGCTAGTATGAGAGTGTAGTAAGTCTTCTTGAGATCATTTGATCAACTAAGGCCCAAACAATGAGTATAATGTGCATTCAAGGCATCTAAGTAATATGTTGACAATGTGTTTGTCTAAACGATTATCATGTATTTGAAAATTTTGAGTAAGAATAGAGCCAAGAATAGTGCATGAAGACTTGTACATGATAATGGCAGAGTTCTGCAAGGATTTGGGCAGTTGGATGTTTGTTGGTTAAGTTTCTGGAGCCAAACTTTGAAAATAAGATTCCTCTACCCCAACCACATTGAATATGGGTCATCCATGTGGCTACAACTACTAGGAGAATGGGTCATCTATGTCGTTGGATGCCTATAGCCACACTAACTACCTTTTGTGCATGCGAATGGACTATGAGCTAGGTCAAGGAGTGGCCTAGACTCAGGGTAAAGATCACTAGTGGATTCAAGTTGTTAAGGGCATGATGAGGTATTCCTAAGTGTTATAGTAAGTGTTGGACATGTTGGTAAGTTAGGCCCCATTTCCATAACGACTATTGGAATTTGGGTCATGCATTGTAACTCTGAGTGCATGTTTAGCCTGGTGAGCTTGTAAAAGTAGGTAAATGTGGGGTGGGGTGGTTACAAGTCTCTTCCTCTATCTACCTTGATAGAAATTCTGAATGAGAAAACCGGTCGATATGACGTTGATGTTGGGAAAATCAGGCTAGCACTTTTTGACATATCTAGAGATGATGCAAACCTAGAGGTGAATAAGTTTGTTAAGTTTCTTGTGACCAAAATTCAGTACTGTGATAATGAAGTGGGCTCATTGGGGCCATTAGAAATTTGGCTCAGTAATTTCTGAAGCGAAAGTTGGACTCAACAATTTCTGAAGCAAAAGTTGGATGGAACTGAAGAGCATGGATCTAGAGTTAAAGTTAAGTGAGTATATTAAGTTTGAGTGTATTATGCAATATGCTTTGGCCTATTGTTACTAAGTGAATTTCTATTAAGAATTTCTTGTGGTTAATTTTATGGTTAATGATAAAAATATAGATATTGAGCTTAGCTAACTCAATATAGTTTCATTGTTCGATTAGCTACTCTAACAGGAACAAAAAATGTAGAATGAAGATTGACCATAAACACCAAAATTAATGGTGAAAGACAAACATTGAATGAATATAAATGTGGAAGGTTCGAAGAGGAAGAATCATCAAAGAGATCAAAATTTCAATGAAAGAAAAAGAAGGAAGACTTTAGATGAGAAAGTAAATAAAACATAATGTGTAGTGATGAAGTGAATTGGATTATATTTTTGGCATATGATTGCTACAAAGGAGTGATGTTAATTTTACATTGTTGTAAATCATTTTGAATGTTTGTTGTACATGATTTGAAAGGATGCAAGGGGTGATTGATTGTACCCAACACCCCAAAGTATTGGTTCAATTTGTAATAGGTATATTTCCCCATGTGTTAGTAAGTGTTGTGGAGTTAGGCCTACATAGATTAGTGTGATAGTAGATGTAATAATGTAATGTGTATTATTCTTGTATATAGGGAGGATGGCACATCAAGTTGTGGATTTAACCACTCAAATAGGTATGAGGGTGGTGAGTGGACTGGTATCTAAGATTTATGTGTAATCAAAGAATTGTGTCTTCAATTAAGGGCGGAATGTGAGATAGAATAATATCATAATTTGAGAAGGTTGGGACCAAGACAAATAAAGTTTAATGTTGATGGACCATCTAGGTGAAAATGATTCATAGAGAACTGAAAAGTACAACAAATGGTACCCATATATCTCAGTAGATGGATTTATTTTATATGTAAATCAATGATCAAATTGTTTGCAGAAAAAGTCAAAAGTTTGTGTTTGCAAGTACAAAAGGAAGAAGAAGAAAAAACCCATAGTGAAGAAAGCACAAGTGAAGAGATACATATGATCCTCGAAGTAGCACAAAAGAAGATGACAATAATGAAGATGATAGAAACATATATTGGTTATGACAACAATGGGTATTGGATGATAGTGGACATTGAAGGTAAAAGTTATGTGAATGGAAATTGTGTAAGTGATGTAGAATAGACTCAAGACCATATTGATGTGAGTCACACGTTGTAGGCAAGTCTATAATGTCATGAGTTGAGTTGATTTAGTGGTTCTAGAGAATGTATCTCGATGGATGGAGTTTGTAATAGTATGTACTTGAGCCAATGGTGCTGTAAGCATAATGAGACAATATGTCACCCCATGAAGTTCATGGTACTTTATGCATGTTTTTGGTAAGCAAGAAACCGCTTGATGTGTTCATGATAAACAAAAACCACATTTGTGATGAAGAAACAAGGGTTTGTGAGCTACAGGGAACTATGAACATGGATTCATGTAGAGTCTTGGGAGTTTGATGCAGAAACATCTAGAGGATGGTTGAGGGTGAGTCGTGAAAACTTGGAGCATGGTTGGGGGCCAACGAATGGTTACGGGTAAGCTAAGAAAACCCAAGATGATAATGACAATGATGCAGGGGGAGTTAAAGGTACATGTATATGTATGAAGATATGATGGTCGAATACACAAAGGACATCCTAGTAGACAAGTGGTTGCAACAATTAGTACCCATGCATTCTGGTGGATGGTTGTTCCTTTATATGGATGTCAACTTTTTGGTAATGTTTGTAAACACTAGATTGTACCCTAGATAGACTTTTCTAATTAAGAGGTGCTTCAATTCATAGTGCCTCATGTGTTGTAGAAGAGAACATATCAGTGAAGACTTCAACTACTCTTGATTAAGACAAGCTGTTGTTAAGGGGGAGTGTTAAAGTATATAAATCCTACTTGTCTTAGGTGTGCATGATCATATTTAACTATTAGAATTATTGGACATTATTATGTAGAGTTGGTTCTCTACGAGAAATATTTTTACTTTTTAAGAGTTTGTTGGAACTAGTAAGATGTGAGAGATTCTATCTAATAAGATAGTTCCTATATTGATGTGAGGTTGAGAAATCCTAGTTTATTGTGCAATCAAAATAGTTTCTTTAGCTTGAAATAACATTCATATATTTATATGTATGTAATTATTTAATTAATAGATGAAAAATGAATTTATTAAATTTTTTAATTAAATTATCAATTACATTTATGCAAAATTATATTTTATTTTGTTATTAAAAATTAAACGAGGCTGTATTTTTTTTGTGGGCTATAAGTCATTCTTCTTCCATTAGTGGCTACAAAATGACAATTATCCTTAAGCCCTGAAATCTCCATCCTAAGCATTAAGGAACGAACCCCAACATTTAAGGCAACAAATATGTGTCTTGCCAATGCGAATTAAATGAGTGGGGGCTATTTATGCCCATCGTTAGATAACTAGCTTGCCAAAATCCATTGGTGGGCTTATATAGCCCCTGATCATTTAATGCCCATTGGCACACTACTTATTTTCAGTGAAAATCTAATACCCATTGAATAAATTTATGATGGCCTTAATGGGCCTCACATGTGTCTCTTCCATAGCAATTTGCAGGTGATATTTATAGGAATACATACATATTTACAGAGTGGTATTAGAGTGAGGTTGCAACATTGGACCTCAAAGTAAATGCGGATTGACATGCAGTTTTTTAGATTTGGCATGCATGCATGATGATTAATTGTTGTTATATGTGTTGCATTCATATGCAAGTCAATCATTTTATTGCTATTGTGGTTACATGCATGATAGATGCTAGTTAATTAGTGCGGTCATATGCGCATGCATTAGTTGTTCATGCATGATAGTTAATTTGTTGTTATATGCATTGTGGTCATATGCATGTTGATTCTTATCATTGCAGTTTTTTTCATGACAGTTATGTTCTTGATATTATTATGTATTGTGCTAATCTGAACTAACTTGTGCATATGTAAAACCGCCCCTGAGATGCATTGAGGTATGATTTTGATTATGTCTTCTATTTGGTTTATCTAACATGGTATGTTTCTAGGGCAATAAAAGACTAGATATGAAGAGCGTAATAGTTTAGTACAATTCATATGACTCCCCATACAGGCCGGGAGAGACATTGGCGATGGGAGAGATTAGTTGAGTAGCAGGGAGAGGGAAACTCTCTTGATCTAACAGATACATTGAGAAGTTTGAAGGCAACAATTGTGAGTTGCAAGGAAGACAATGAGATATTGATTGAAACATAGGAAAGGCTTGTGAAAGCTCAAGAAAACCAAGGATGATGTTTATTTAGTCATCCTCCAGAGTCTTTCAGATTTGCAGAAGCAGGGACATCTGGGGATCAATGATGGGGAAGAACAGGAAGAAAAAACTAATAGTGCAAATGGAAGTAGGTCTCAGAAAATGTATAAGATGGACAAAGATGATAAAATAAAGGGTGTTAGATCCTTGGATACACCTAAGAGGAGGGATAGCACTCATGGATTTTATTCTAGCTTCAGTTCTAAGAGACATCATCACCATCACTGCAAGCATCCTTACAGGAGGACTGAGAGGGGGTACTTGCTAGAGGAGTTCAAGAAAGCTGAGCCTCCTACTTTTGATGATGAGTTGACTAAGTCATAAGATGTATAAGCATAATTTCTTGGGATGAGGAAATTATTCAGGCTTCATGATTACTTAGAGAACATGGAAGCCAAGATATCTACCTACAACCTCGAAGGAAAATCAAATATCTAGTGGAAAGATGTTAAGCATGTTAGACGCATCAGGGAAGAGAGGTTTCCATGGGAAGAACTTGAAAGACTCTTCAAAAAGAAGTACCTGTATAAGAGATATTATGATGGAAAGGCCAAGGAATTCTATGAGTTTAGGATGGGTTCCATTATAAATGAAGAGTATACAACCATATTTCTGGAGCTGTTGAGATATGTGCCATGTCTCAAGGATGATAAAGCAAAGATCCAAAGGTTCATCAGTGGATTGCCATTATCATTCAAAGATCATATTGAGTTTGATGAGCTTCAATCTTTGGAGGAAGTCATTAGGAATTTGAAGCATTGTTATGAATAATCAAAGCGCAAGCTTGAGTTCAAGTGTGGCTGGAAGGGTAATGAGAAGACTAAAGGAAAATGGCCCAAGAAGCGAGGAAGATCTTAGGATGTAGGTGATAAGGAAAATTTGGCACCTCATAAGAAGATCAATGCAACTGAGAGAGGACATGGGTCTCAGTATGTGGAGCAACAGAATAAAGGAAATGACAGAGAACCATTGTGGTGTTGAACATATGGTGAAGATCATCATTAGGAGGGATTGTCCTTCGCATCAGGGTGGCGTAGATAGTTGAGGATGTTGGTCATAGAATTCCCCGGATCTATGCAAAAATGGATAACAAGTAGGAAAATAATCAAGTGTCTATTATCAATATGGAAGGTGAAGCCAAAGGGAGAGTTCCAAGCAGAGCCTCAATGCATCTTGCAGTAGAATAAGCTCATGCTCCAGGATCGAGCAATATAGCAAGTTAAAGTGCATAAAAGAACTGTGAGCTTAAGGAATCTACATGGAAGATGGTTGATCAAATGTAGGCATAATAGTTGGTTTCCAGTTAGCCGAATTCATCGAGGGAATTTAAGTCCCTTGAGAGATGATATGTGCATGTGTTCAGGTTGCAGGGCAGCATGCTGGGTACAATAGGGCAAGGTAACTGGTATATTGTTATAGTTATTTATGTGATGAAAATTGTGTATTTATGGCAGTATGATGCAGGGAATTTCATGGAAAAAGATACTACCATAGATATTGAGGAAGGCTTGGGCTAAGCTTTCACCAATGATCCCTTAGAAGCATTAGGAAACCATTGGGGTTGAGTCATGGTGTCTATTGAAAGTCTTGTGCTTTTGGTGTTTTGTTATTTGTTTGTGATTTTTTTGTGATTTTGATTGTGACTGGTGCATGACCATGCCACTTTGTTTGTGGTGTTGTATTGTTGTTTGGTTTTACTTGTTTCTTTATCTTTCCTTCTTGTTATTTCCTTTTATGTTTTGTGGGTCTTGGGAATTGGTTGGGTAAAAGAGGAAAGCTAATGGAGCTCCGAGAGAGATGAGTAGAACTCGACAAATAATATAAGACTTGGATGAAGCTTGATGCATGAATAAAGGCCAAATTAAGGAAAAAAATATGATAGTCGGTTGGGTCCATTGCGGTAAATGGATAGTGGCAGGACAATCATGAGAAAGGTAAAAATAAAGCTAAAGTAAATGGATTTGAGGTATCAGATGCCTCGACTATGTTGGGAACTGCCGTTCTCAATGTGCATGAGTTGCACGGATAAAGGAAGTTCTCTTAACCTTGATCTTATGAATAGTGGTAATTGTGTTGTGATCATGATTATGTTAATGTTAATGTTTATATGTATATGTATATGTATATGTATACGTATACATATATGTATATGTATGTATGTATGTATGTATGCCATTGTATAAAAAAGTCATCAAGGATCATTATTGTGGAAGAATGATTTCTTTATGCAGGTGAATGACATGAAAAGGTTCCTAGTTTTATGAGGAATCAGGTGGGCAGAGTAGCCTTGGAAGATCTACGAGGTTAGTATAATATGGATATGATTTTGATATTATGTGCTTATAACTACGCCTATGTTTATGTTATGGTAGGAAATGCTAAAGGATACATTAGCGGAATGAAAGCAGTGTGATCTGTGGCATGCTGGGACAAGCATGGATAGTGAAAAGAGCCACAAACCTGGGACTTGGGTTGTGGATGCACACAGTAAGGCATGGGAGAGACACTCGAGGCAAGGTTTCCTGATAGAGATGGTGTGGTATCTGGATGTGTAGTACTATTGTTGTGTACATGTTTTATTTTGTCATTTGTATTGTGTAGTTGTTGTATTATGACATGTGTATTCGTTGTGTTGTAAAGTGTGTACATTATGTGTTTTGTTGTACAATGTGTGTACGTTTACGTGTTCTGAAGGGATTGGTTCATAGGATCCCTAGAGGTTGTGGGTTGGGATAGGATCTCTAAAGGCCTATAACACCTTGGGTTCCCTAGAGGCTATGGGTTTGAGCCTTGTAATAGCTTTGGTTCCGTGGAGGCTATGAGTTGAGATAGTAGTCCCTGGAGCCCTATACAACTTGGGAAGACACCAATCTTGAGTTGTTGATATTGAGGGTAGAGGCGATATAGTCTCTGGTTGCCCTTGTTGTTGATACTACATATGGAAGACAAGGCACTGGGTGTTTACGGAGTTTCGAAACTAATCTAATGTGTGTACATGGTTAAAGAGAAGAGAAGGCACTGGGTTCTTTTTGGGTTTGGAACTCGATCTAGTGTGTGTACAAAAATGGGAAAGAATAAATAATAAAGGCATAAGAGAAGAACCATTTGAAAGATAAGTATCACTATTTCATTTCAATTTTTAATTTCAAAATTATGAACATAGTCTAAGATTCTGACGAGCTATTACTGAGGTATGAATTGAATTTATTACAATTCCTTTTGAGTCTAATGAAAATTATGTGCTTGGTATAGGAAAGCATGGAAATGCCTGATTGGGTGGTTGGAACTGGTTGCAAGAGTCTTAGAAGCAACAACAAATAGAATTGGAACATGCAACAATATGTTGGTAAAGGACTTTAGGAGCAAGGCCATTGTGGGACACACCCAATAGTGTGCATTGATTGCCATAAGCATGCTATGATCAATATGATGGTTTTTAGGCAGAGATATGCCTTTGCTTCTTGACCTTCCGATTCGAGGAAACCTTGCCAAGGGATGGATTGCTCGAGAGACTAGGAAGCAGAGAAGGGGATGACAGAGAACTTGGAAGGTGAGTGACAACACAAAAGGGGGTGATCAAATTTCCTGAGGGACTGGGAAGAAAAGAAGGGAATGTTAGAAAATAATTTTTTTTTCGGTCAATAACATTGTTGATTGGAATCAAAAGCACATTAGGAGTGTGTATGGGAACAATGAGACAGTAACTATTCACTGAGAGAACTAGTAGCACAATAATTGTAGTGTTAGATATTGTAGGGAGGCTTTTATTTTAGTAGTGGATTATGGATTTCCTGGGAAGGAAGTGAATCCCTAGTACTAATTTTGAGGGTGGATGTGTGAGCCTCTGGATTCCCTTGTTGTTGATGTGGGCATCGTATCCTTTTATTTGTTGGTTAGAGCAAATATGCATATGTATATATGTGCGTATTGTTGATATTGTATCAAGATGTGTTTATAAAGCTCCATAAACAATATTTTTATTTTCTGATTGAAGCAAATGTGCATAAGTATATGTGTTTGTCATTGTAAATACCATATTGATCTATTTTTATAAAGATCCAATATGCGGTATGTTTGTCATGTTTTAACAAAATTTTTTTATTGTAAATATTGCATTGAGATGTAGTTATAAAGATCCATAAGCAATATGTTTTACTGGTCATAAGTGTCATATAATAGCGAGGATGATGTTCCCCCAAGGGGGAGGGGTTTGTAACAACCCCAAGTTATATTTCCATGTGAAAAGGAAAAAATCAACCAAGGTCATGAGACATGTATTCCAAGCTGAATGAGGGGAAAAACATCACGTTGGGGGTCACTTGTGGTTTATTAATGGCTATGGAAATTGGCATTGAAATTGGAAAGGAAAAAAGGCAATACATGGTAAATTAATATAAGAAATGAAGGAAAATAGGAGAAAAGGAAGATGAAGAGTCAGGAATATGCATGCAAGGGAAATTAGAGAGAAAATAAAGGAAAATGAAAGAAAAGAGGAAAATCAAAGGAAGAGACAACATACATCAATGATAAAAAGGCACATGAGAAAAAATTGACAACCTTTGATCAATTTTCAACTTGGACAACTTTAGTGGTGCTAAGGAAGAAATCAAACTCCAAGAGAGAGAACAAGAAAGCAAGCATAGGACAAGCACGGAAAAGCAAGTGATCGCAAGAGCAAGTTTGGACAACAACAAGTGAGGGCAGAAAATAGTTGTGGATTTGCAGGTAACAGTGTGCATGTGTGATTTAGCATGCTGAGATTTGATGCATGATGCATACATTGGTTTATTGTTGATGTTTGTTGTCACTAACATGGGATTTTCTTGGATTGACATTGGTGTCAACCTTGTCTTGCAATTTCCTTGATAGCCATGGTGTGATGGGATTCATTCTTGGTTGAGTTTTAGATTGCCAGAAGATTTTGGATCCAGGTGAGGTGGTCTCAGGAAAATACCAAGGGTTGGGGGTGGAGATGGTTTTCTTTGGGAAGCCCTTCATAGGTGGGTGGAGAAATTAAAATTCCTCTAGGTATGACGAAGAAATTCTGAGGCATCCAAACTTGTGTTAGCTTGGTGATTTCTAGACCAGTTTTGGTGAAATCACTATGGTTGAAGATTGAGGTGGTTTAGCCTCTAGAATCCCTTGTTGGTTTTGTTTTGGTTTATCCCATGAGATCCCACATCATGCTTGGAATATGGCAAAAGGGTGATTATCTGAAAGAAAGATTTGGTTTAGCCCAATCTATGGTCAGGTGGTACGTGGAAGTCCCTGACTTGGTTGGATTTATGCATATGTTATTATGTGTTATTTCTTATTGAGATATATGAGCACATGTACTAGTTATTGTGTTGATTTTATGACTAGGTTTTCATACCTTCATTCTGGTTAAATGCTAGATACATGCATGGTATACTCTTGGTATATGATGTGCTATTGTTATGGATCTTTTTCATGGTTTGATAAGATATTGTATGATTATATGAATGCATTGGCTAATATGTGTTTGCTACAACTAGCATGAGAGTGCATTAAGCCTTCTTGATAATCATTTGATGAACTAAGGGAACAATGAGTAGAATGTGCATTCATGGCCTACATGTAATATGTTTAGAATGTGTTTGTCTAAATGATTATCATGTATTTGATAAGTTTGAGCAGGAATAAAGCCATGAATAATCCATGAAGACTTGTACAATTTAATGACAAAATTATGGAAGTATTTGGGTATTTGGATGGTTGTTGGCTAAGTTTATGGAGCCAAAATTCGAAAATGGGAATCCTCTACCCCAACGACATTGAATCTGGGTCATCCATGTGGCTACAATCACTGGGAGAATGGGTCATTTGTGTGGTTGGATGCCTCTAACTGCACTAAATGCCTTTTCTGCATGTGACTGGACTATGAGCTAGGTTAAGGAGTGACCTAGACTCAGGGTGAAGGTCGCTAGTGGATTCAAGTTGTTAAGGGAATGATCATGTGTTCTTGAGTGTTACAGTAAGTGTTGGACAAGTTGGTAAGTTAGGCCCCATTTCCACAACGACATCTTGGAATTTGGGTCATGCATAGTAACTCTTAGCTCATGTTACCCTAGTGAGCTTGTAAAAGTGGGTAAATGTGGGGTGGGTGGTTACAAGTTTCTTCCTCGATCTACCTTGATAGAAATTCTGAATGAGAAAATTGGTTGATATGAAGTTGATGTTGGGAAAATCAAGCTATCACTTCTTTTGACATATATGGAGATGATGCAAACCTAGAGGTGAAGAAGTTTGTTAAGGTTCTTGTGACCAAACTTCAATCTGGTGATAATGAAGTGGGCTCGTTGGGGCCATTAGAAATTTGACTCAACAATTTTCTGAAGCAAAAGTTGGACTCAACAATTTCTCATGGGGGATTCACTAGGGGAGCAATACCATACCACGTGGGTTCATATTGGGGGATATTTAATGAGGAAAAAATGGCATAATATATTGGGGGATATATAGGGGGTAAAGGGTTTTTATATTGGCAGGTATAAAAAATGGAGCTCAAAGTTAATGAAAAAATATAAAGGGGTATAAAAATGTTAATGAAAAAATGGATACCTACAATATCTAGTGGGAGTAGGGGTTTTTTTAATTGGGAAGGTGTATTGGGTATGTATTGGTAGGGGGTTAAATAATGTGAATTTTAGGGGTATTTTCCAATATGTAGTCAAATTAAGGGTATTGTTTAATATGCCATGAATGCACGTGATAGGTTAGAGGTTCATTGAGTGAGGCCCCTGTGCAATTTCTGAAGCAAAAGTTGCATGGAGCTTAAGAGCATAGATATGGAGTTAAAAGTTAAGTGAGTATCATTAGGGGACTTTTGAGGTCTAAAATAGGCCTCCTAAGAAAAATGTACAACCAAAATAAAATTTATAAGAACCAATAGGATTCAAGATGATGCTGTCAACCATGGGGTATGATTCAACATTTTTGCAATTGGGATGGGGATCATCCTGGACAGAGATAGAGAGACTGGCCTTCCTAGAGATTGGATTGTGGATCTTATCAATTCCTTAGATTTGCCGAAGGGTTGACTAAGGGTGTCTTAAGACAAATATCTATT
This sequence comes from Pinus tabuliformis, assembly GCA_031772625.1. Lineage (NCBI taxonomy): Eukaryota > Viridiplantae > Streptophyta > Pinopsida > Pinales > Pinaceae > Pinus > Pinus tabuliformis. The sequence goes on along the minus strand of CM062818.1, from coordinate 1,527,982,352 downwards.
GTGGTGCCTTATATCTATTGGTTGGGGGAGTCTTTCCTTGGGCAGGGGACCTCATAAAGAATCTATCCATTGTGTAGAGGGTGTAAAGAGGGTGGGTGTAGAGGGAAGACCCAGATTTTCTGGGTGTGGGTGTAAGACCCGGCTTTGTGTGTTTATTTTGCTTGGCTTTTTATCCTTATAAAAGACCTGGGACTAAGTTAAGTATCCCAAATATTATTATCCAGAACTAGATAGGATCAAATAAGAAAATAACAAAATTCTGTAGAACATATCCTTATCTATGAGGGGAGAGCATATGAAAAATGTAATTGATCCTTTCATTTCCTTGAGTTATTGGCCTTCCGCTGAGGGTTTCGGATCAAATACCAATATTTTAGAAACAAATATAATAAATTCAAGTGTGGTGCTTAGTGTACTGATCTATTTTGGAAAGGGAGTGTGTGCGAGTTGTATATTCGAATAATATGGCTGGGCCCAACCAGCTGCACTTTGGAGATAGAAAAGTGCATAATCTCAACGAATTACTTCCGAATGGGGAATAGCGAAGAACTATAGCATTTCGTAATTGATTGGGAAATGAACTCTTAGTTTATAACAACCAATGAGGGAGGACCACTAGTAAAAATAATAAAATATTAAAACTATTTTTTCAACTCTTGTTTTCAACTTATCTCCCTAAGTTTTTACTCAAATTTCGAGCGAGAGTACTCGTTGGATGCAAAATTTAATTCCTCATCCAAGGAGTAGCCATGTTGCATACTTTTGATGGACCTTGCTACATGAAAAATGAGAAGTACATGAAAAAACATGATTGCAATACTGTTTTTCATGTATTTGTCATTTTTTGTGTAGTGGGGTCCATCGAAAGTAGCAACATGGGTACTCCTTGGACAATGAATCAAATTTGCATCTAACGAGTGTTCCCGCTCGAAATTTGAGTAAACCCATAGGGAGATAAGTTGAAAATACGAGTTGAAAAAATAGTTTTTTCTTTTTTTTCCTTTTAAAATTTGATGATGCAATCTAATATTATTTTACTATTTTCATTATTGAGGGAAGGTCGAGAAATCCCAAAGCACGGCTACAGGTGAGCTGAGGAAACCTAGGATGATAATGACGGTGATGCAGGGGGGAGTTAAAGGTACGTTCATAGGTATGAAGATATGATGTTTGAATGAAACATGTACACAAAGGACATCCTAGTAGACAAGCGGTTGCAACAATTAGTACACATGCATTCTGGTGGATGGTTGTTCCTTTATATGGATGTCAACTTTTTGGTAATGTTTGTAAACACCAGGTTGTACCATAGATAGACTTTGCTAATTAAGAGGTGATTCAGTTCATAGTGCATCATGTGTTAAGGAAGAAAACATATTGGTGTAGACCTCAACTACTCAAGATTATGACAAACAATTGTTAAGGGGGAGTGTTAGAGTATATAGCTCCTACTTGTCTTATGTGTGCATGATCATATTTGACTATTAGAATTATTGGACATTATTATGCAGAGTTAGTTCTCTATGAGAAATAATATTTTCTTACTCTTAGGAGGTTGTTGGAAGTAGTTGGATTTGAGAGATTCTTTCCAATAAAATAGTTCCTAGATTGATGTGAGGTTGAAAATTTTACTTTGTGCAATCAAGATAATTACTTTATCTTAAAATTACATTCATATATTTATATGTATGTAATTATTTAATTAATAAATTAAAATATTTTTATAATTATTTTCAATTAAATTATCAATTACATTTATGCAAAGTTATATTTTATTTTGTTATTAAAAATTAAATTAGGCTCCAACTTTTTTTTGTGGGCCATAAGTCATTCTTTTGCCTAGTGGCTACAAAATGACAATTATCTTTAAGCCCTAAAATCTCCAACTCAAGCATTAAAGAATAAACCCCAAAATCTAATACCCATCGAATAAATTTGTGATGGCCTCACATGTGTCTCTTCCATAGTAATTTTTAGGGGATATTTATATGAATACATATATATTTATGTAGACATTTATATTCGAGTCGTCTTTAGTGAGATTTTTTGGAAGTCTTTTTGGTGGGTTTTTCAGGGTGCCGAATCCATATATACAGTCAAAAAACTAGTTTAAATAACACAAATCAAGATTTCACCTCAAATTTTTCCGCCAGATTCCGACACCAGAAAGTCCAAAAAACGCACTAAAAATAACTCCTTTTATATTTATGTGTATGATGATTTTCATGGAAAGTGGTCCTGGATGGAAAAGCGAGAGACATTGGGTCATGCCACAACACCATCCACACTCGAGGTAGAGAGTCCATGCTCGTATGACTTTGGGTGAGTGTGATTGGGCTGAGTTGTCGCAAGTGATCCTTAATTTGATTATTGATTTTGAAATTATTTTAGAATTGCGTAGGATAAACATGTGAGGTTTTCGCCCCAAAAAAATAATGGAAATTCAAGTAAAGGTTTTGAAAAAAATTGGTGGGAATTTTTGAAAATTTGGGTTGCAGCTATTAAGTTTTAGGATTTTGGGTGCCCATAGGTTTTTGATGGTGCTAAATCTATTTTCGTCATCAAAAAATGATTTAAACACTCCATTGTGGCTTAATTAAACAAAACCTCTTAAAATCTTATCAATTAGAGTGAAATCAAATATTTGACTTTATTATTATTTATCTAATTTTAAAAATTAAAATTCAACAATTAAGTTAATTTCACAAATAATACTATATAACATCTAAGAAATAATGTCCATAAAAACATACCATGCCAAGGCAAACATTATTAACCATTAGCCATACACTAAACCAATCATTAACTCAATGATAACTTAATAAACTTTCAACAATTCAAAAAATAATTGAAAACCATAATTATTACCAATAATGAAATGACAGTGAATCGTTCTTGAATTTGAAAAAAACCAAAATCAATATTTTAACTTGATTATTGTCCTAATTCTAAAATAACCATTAGCCCTACACTAAACCAATCATTAACTCAATGATAACTTAATAAACTTTCAACAATTAAAAATAATAATTGAAAACCATAATTATTACCGATAATGAAATGACAGTGAATCGTTCTCGTTAAAATTCAAATTAATCAATTTGAAAAAACCGAAATCAATGTTTTAACTTGATTATTGTCCTAATTCTAAAATATCAAAAATCAAAATTTTAACTTTATTATGGTCCTAATTCTAAAATATCAAAATATTCCCAAAAGCTAACAATCAAGTTAATTTCTCACCGTAATGCTCTTCAGGATCTGCGGTCATCCAACCATGCCAATCCGTACTTCGTAAATATAACATCCACTGAAAGTTTATATTAATAGTCTCCTTACCTACGCATATATAAGTGAATTAAAGTTTATTTTAATGTTTTTTTATTATATAATAAATAAAGTTTTTTTAAGGTTAGGTTAGGTTTTTGAATTAGTAATTTCAACATTAAAGAGTGTCTCAATAATGTATTCAATTTTATCTATTCAAAATATATGGGATGAATTTTATCTATTCAAAATATATGGGTTTTTGAATTAAAAATATGTATATGGGTTTTGATCCATTTATGTGTGTATTGGTCATGAGACTATTATTTACTACAATCTTTCGAGATGTAGCTATATATTTAACTTTTACTTTAAAGTGCCTCGATAACTCTAGGCTATATACATAGTTTAGCTTAGATAGTTAGACACACACATATATAGTTTAGCTTAAATATTTGAACAAGATTATGGGGTAACAAATATAGTCCTCACTTAGTAAAAGATATATATATATATATATATATATATATATATATATATATATATATAAATATAAATATATAAAGAGTAGATTACAAAGTAGTGTTAAATTAAATTGAATAAAATATATATCGATTAATATTTGTTAATTTTAAAAAAATATAAATAATATTTAATCAAAGTAAAAAATATATTGTAATTTTTTTCTTTTTTCTTTTTAAGGTCTAAATTTGACTAGGTCAAGTTATTTATAGTTTATGACTTTAGATATTTATCTATGATGTAACTTATTTATAAGCCATAAAATTCCATGATTATCTTACTAGCGAGTAAAAACAAACAACAATATCTTTAAACACCACCATAAAGTTTTTTATTTTTTATTTTTTCTATCAATATTTTAACATTAATTTTAACATTAATTTTAACCACAATATTAATTTTAATTAGAAATTTAAAACCTAAATTATTTTCTAAATTAGAATTTGATATTTAAAATATAGGTGCTTTTTACATTTGTCATCTATGTTTTTTTTTAACAAGATCGGTTACTGATATATTATAAAATAACAAGAGAGGGACTAGGTCCCAGTACATATGGAAAGAGGAGATCAGTGATATTGGAGCAAAATGGGAACGCAGTCCCGTCATCCAAATCACTGTTCAAGCTTCTGAAAATTTGAAAAACATATCGACTATATTGTCGAAAGAACTGCCCTAACAGTAAACAAAAATTACATTGCATAGGAAAATAGCAAAGGAATCACCAAAACTGGTTAACCGAATCATCTGGAAGCTTGTCTTTCTTGTCGCTGAGCTTGGTCGAGGCTTCGCCTTGCTCGCTTTGGTTCAGTGTCTTTATATATCTTACTGCTTCTTCAAGATGTTGGCATTTTTCTTTAAGCCCTTCAATTTCTACCTTTTGCTTCTCAAATTTCTTCTTCTTGGACTTATTTTTTGACTCCACTTCAGCCTTGAGCTCATTGAAATATTTGATGAAACGACCTATCATGAAGCAATGAGCCTTGCAGAGTGCATAGTTGCTGTTGGTCTCGATCTGATCCAAAGGATTGTTGGACATTTTGGAAGCAAAGGGGAAGCTCCTCTTGACCTCGATACAAATCTGTGTCAGACGTTTTCTGAGAGTGTATGGGCTAAAAGCCACAATTCTGGAATTATTGCCCAAAGTTATCCCTTTGGACAGAAGTCTATTGCAGATCGAAAGAGGCTTGTGAATCAGATCTTCACTTAAGGCCGAATGCTGAATGTGCATGGAGGAGAGAGGGCCAATGAGAGGAAGGTAATGACAATGGTGGAGAATCAGATTAGGCAAAGGAGGATGGAAGAAGTAGAGAGGATGGAAGAAGATCTGGGGGCTATGAAAGGGAGAAAGTTGTGATGAACAAAGAATTTTCTCTGAGATAGGATAGCGCGCCCTGTTCAAATGCTGAACCACAGAGACAAGCCAGGAGTTAGTGTAAAAATTACAGAGACAAGGAACTGAAACAACGTTACCTCTACCAAAACACCAGAGAGAAGAGGAGTAGCTACACCTTGGACACCTCCTGAAATAATCACTGTGACCTGTAAAGCACACGCTGATGGGAGGCTTCTTCATATGAAGCAACCTTGACCCGGGCTGCTTCTTATAGAAACTGATGAGAAAATCCTCGTGATCCTTCCTGATTGCTGTAACAATGTGATCTATTACAAATTTGATATCCCTGCGAATGAAAAGACTGATGCCCACTTCTGGCTTGTCTTGAGGACAATAATTTTTATTAAGGCTGATCCTCTGAATACTGCCCTGAACGAGAACGATCTTCCGCTCTGTTCTAGGCGGATTTCCTTCGGTCTTTGTGACTGTCATCTGATGAGGGATCGTGAAAGGGACTGGAAAGTACTGTAATTCTTGACTGGAGCCTAACTTATGCGAATCCCTTGGACATATTTTTTCCAAATCCGAGAACCTATGCGTATCAGTCTTCTTGCTGAGGATTCTCCACTCTGCTCTATGAAGATGATCTGAGATTCTATTGTCAGGCCTGGGCTGGACGATCACCTGTTTCTTTTGCCTGTGGAATGTTGTAGCAACTTGGTTGATTTGACTGTCTGTACAATGAGTATTGATCCCGTCCAAAGGGGAGGGGAATTCAGGGAATAGATTTTTCATATATATTTTGAATTTCTTTTACTTGCCCGACCCTCCGATTCACTGCCTTATTGGCAAGGGAATTGGCCTCTTGATTATAAGCTCTTAGAACGTACTTATATTTGATATTTCCTAGATGTTTGGTATTATCTAAAATTATTTGTTTGACTCTGTTTAAAGCCTGGTTTTTGAATTCTCCCCCCATTTCCATTGCAGCGATGATTATTGCTGAGTCACCGATTACAACTGGGTCTTTGGCCTAGAGTTTATTGAGGATGCATGTGCCTAGGAACAAACTGTATGCCTCTGCTTTATTGTTTGTCATGTTACCAAGCCCCCATTCATAGGAGGAGATGACTTCTCCTTTCTGATCATAGATAACTCCCCCAGCTCCTGCTCTGCCTGGATTATTTTTGGAAGCACCATCAAATCTAAGAGTGTATTTCTTTTGGTTTTGGATCCATTTTTTGATTTCAATTTCATTTCCCCTGAGCTTCCAACCTCTATTTCTTCTCCCTGTCTTTGTTGGCAGTTGCTTCCTCACGGAACACACCAAAGGAAGTTTGTTATACCACTCCTTTTCTTCATTCTGCCAGTTATTTTGATCAACACTGAACACAACATTGGCACTAATCATCTCTGCCACTAGCCCCCACATTTTGGCGAGAATGAGTCCTGGGTTAGGCTTTTGACTTTTGAATATGCAGCTATTTCTTGCAAGCCAAATTTGCCAGTAGAGAACAGATGGGAGACATTTCCAAACACGAATAATGGCAGATTTGTTTTGTTTTGTATATGGATAGTTTTTCTCCCAGTTCTTATTTAGAGTTGTGAGCTGATCGAAAATATCACTGGTCATCTCCAGGGGACTTATTATTTGCTTCCAATAGTGCCTTGCAATGGCACAATCCAAAAAGAGACGCTGACTGCTTTCCTCCTCCTTCTGGCATAAAACGCACATGGATGGCCCTTGTATACCTTTTTTCCTAAGATTTTCCATAGTGAGGATCTTACCTTTTAAGAGGGTCCATGCAAAGAATTTTATTTTTGGAAGGCACTCATTCTTCCATACTGTAGACCTGAGGTTCCAGTTCTCAAGATTATTGTTGGGTTGGAGGAACTTATATCCGGACTTCACTGTAAACTTTCCTCCACTAGGTTCCCAAACATAGCTATCTTGGATCTTTTTGTTTATAGGGGCAGCTCCAGCCAAAGTGATCTTCATATCATCCCACTATTTTTTCAATCTATTTGGAAGAGGAAAATATTTCCAGACAGTCCAATTGTTTTGCTCCCAGTCTGAGATATCATAGAGAGAGGTTATGTTTTTGTTATCCATCCAAACTTTCAAGGCTCTGTATTGCTGGCTTTGATTCAATGGAGCAGATCCCATAATTCTGTCTGTCCATATGGCAATGTCTTTCCCATTCCCCGAGCTCTTCGATATATGGTCTTTGATTTGAGGGATGACTTTTTTAATGAGTTTCCACGCTTGAGTGCATGGTCGCTCTGAGATCAATTCAGTGAGGATCTTTGAGTGCTAGCCATTGAGGTATTTTTTTAACAGCGCTTCAACCCACCAACTGCCTTTCTCAACTAACATTCGCCAAACAAGCTTGAAGCCTAGAGCTTTATTTGTCAGGCTCGAAATCCTAATGGAGATACCTCCTTTTTCAAAAGGGAGAGTCACTTGGTCCCAGCGAACAAGGCTGAATTTTTTTGTGTCTTGTTTCCCTCCTTGCTAGAGGAATCCTCTCATGATTAGCTCCATTTGTTTATGGATGCTGGCAGGAGCCAAAATTATAGCATATTGATAAATAGGTAGGGTTGAGAGAAGACCTTTAACTTTTAATGTTAACCACAATATTAATTTTAATTAGAAATTTAAAACCTAAATTATTTTCTAAATTAGAATTTGATATTTAAAATATAGGTGATTTTTACATTTGTCATCTATGTTTTTTTTTAACAAGATCAGTTACTGATATATTATAAAATAACAAGAGGGGGACTAGGTGCCGATACATATGGAAAGAGGAGATCAGTGACATTGGAGCAAAATGGGAACACAGTCCCGTCATCCAAATCACTATTCAAGCTTCTGAAAATTTGAAAAACATATCGACTATATTGTCGAAAGAATTTCCCTAACAGTAAATAGAAATTACATTGCGTAGGAAAAATAGCAAAGGAATCACTAAAACTGGTTAACCGAATCATCTGGAAGCTTGTCTTTCTTGTCGCTGAGCTTGGTTGAGGCTTCGCCTTGCTCGCTTTGGTTCAGTGTCTTTATATATCTCACTGCTTCTTCAAGATGTTGGCATTTTTCTTTAAGCCCTTCAATTTCTGCCTTTTGCTTCTCAAATTTCTTCTTCTTGGACTTATTTTTTGACTCCACTTCAGCCTTGAGCTCATTGAAATATTTGATGAAACGACCTATCATGAAGCAATGAGCCTTGCAGAGTGCATAGTTGCTGTTGGTCTCGATCTGATCCAAATGATTGTTGGACATTTTGGAAGCAAAGGGGAAGCTCCTCTTAACCTCGGTACAAATTTGTGTCAAACGTTTTTTGAGAGTGTATGGGCTGAAAGTCACAATTCTAGAATTATTTCCCAAAGTTATCCCTTTGGACAGAAGTTTATTGCAGATCGAAAGAGGCTTGTGAATCAGATCTTCACTTAAGGCCGAATGCTGAATGTGCCTGGAGGAGAGAGGGCTAATGAGAGGAAGGGAATGACAATGGTGGAGAATCAGATTAGGCAAAGGAGGATGGAAGAAGCAGAGAGGATGGAAGAAGATCTGGGGGCTATGAAAGGGAGAAAGCTGTGATGAACAAAGAATTTTCTCTGAGATAGGATAGTGCATCTTGTTCAAAAGCTGAACCACAGAGACAAGCCAGGAGTTAGCGTAAAAATTACAGAGACAAGGAACTGAAACAACGTTACCTCTACCAAAACGCCGGAGAGAAGAGGAGTAGCTACACCTTGGAAACCTCCTGAAATAATCAATGTGACCTGTAAAGCACATGCTGATGGGAGGCTTCTTCATATGAAGCAACCTTGACCCGAGATGCTTCTTGTAGAAACTAATGAGAAAATCCTCGTGATCCTTCCTGATTGCTGTAACAATGTGATCTATTACAAATCTGATATCCCTGCGAATGGAAAGACTGGTGCCCACTTTTGGTTTGTCTTGAGGACAATAATTTTTATTAAGGCCAATCCTCTGCTTTATTGTTTGTCATGTTACCAAGCCCCCATTCATAGGAGGAGATGACTTCTCCTATCTGATCATAGATAACTCCCCCAGCTCCTGCTCTGCCTAGATTATTTTTGGAAGCGCCATCAAATCTAAGAGTGTAATTCTTTTGGTTTTGGATCCATTTTTTGATTTCCATTTCATTTCCCCTGAGCTTCTAGCCTCTGTTTCTTCTCCCTGTGTTTGCTGGCAGTTGCTTCCTCACGGAGCACACCAAAGGAATTTTGTTATACCACTCCTTTTCTTCATTCTACCGGTTATTTTGATCAACACTGAACACAACATTGGCACTAATCATCTCTGCAACTAGCCCCCACATTTTGGCGAGAATGAGTCTTGGGTTAGGCTTTTGACTTTTGAATATGCAACTATTTCTTGCAAGCCAAATTTGCCAGCAGAGAACAGATGGGAGACATTTCCAAACACGAATAATGGCAGATTTGTTTTGTTTTGTATATGGATAGTTTTTCTCCCAGTTCTTATTTAGAGTTGTGAGCTGATCGAAAATATCACTGGTCATCTCCAGGGGACTTATTATTTGCTTCCAACAGTGCCTTGCAATGGCACAATCCAAAAAGAGATGTTGACTGCTTTCCTCCTCCTTCTGGCATAAAACGCACATGGATGGCCCTTGTATACCTTTTTTCCTAAGGTTTTCCGCAGTGAGGATCTTACCTTTTAAGAGGGTCCATGCAAAGAATTTTATTTTTGGAAGGCACTCATTCTTCCATACTGTAGACCTAAGGTTCCAGTTCTCAAGATTATTGTTGGGTTGGAGGAACTTATATTCGGACTTCACTGTAAACTTTCCTCCACTAGGTTCCCAAACATAGCTATCTTGGATCTTTTTGTTTATAGGGGCAGCTCCAGCCAGAGTGATCTTCATATCATCCCACTATTTTTTCAATCTATTTGGAAGAGGCAGATCTTTCCAGGCAGTCCAACTATTTTGCTCCCAGTCTGAGATATCATAGAGAGAGGTTATGTTTTTGTTATCCATCCAGACTTTCAAGGCTCTGTATTGTTGGCTTTGATTCAATGGAGTAGATCCCATAATTCTGTCTGTCCATATGGCAATGTCTTTCCCATTCCCCGAGCTCTTCAATATATGGTCTTTGATTTGAGGGATGACTTTTTTAATGAGTTTCCACACTTGAGTGCATGGTCGCTCTGAGATCAATTTAGTGAGGATCTTTGAGTGCTGGCCATTGAGGTATTTTTTTAACAGTGCTTCAACCCACCAACTGCCTTTCTCAACTAACATTCGCCAAACAAGCTTGAATCCTAGAGCTTTATTTGTCAAGCTCGGAATCCTAATGGAGATACCTCCTTTTTCAAAAGGGAGAGTCACTTGGTCCCAGCGAACAAGGCTGATTTTTTTTTGTGTGTTGTTTCCCTCCTTGCTAGAGGAATCCTCTCATGATTAGCTCCATTTGTTTATGGATGCTGGCAGGAGCCAAAATTATAGCATATTGATAAATAGGTAGGGCTGAGAGAAGACCTTTTATGAGAGTACTTATGCCTGCTAGGTTTAGCCACATCAGCCCCCAGCTTTGAAGTTTCCCTCTCATCTTTTCTATTTGTTTATTCCACACCTCAGACTTGACCCCTTCTTTTGCCAGAGGCAACCCGAGGTAAGTAAAGTGTCCCCATTTCCGCTGGACTGGAATGTCCATAATTTGGGAAATCCTTTGCATTACATTTAATGAAACATTCCAGGTATAAATTCTACACTTTTTGTTATTGAGCAGCCCTCCTGAGACAGCAAGAAAGGCATCTAAGATTTTCTTAAACCTCCTGGCAATGATACTTGAGGCTCCTCCAATTAGGAGGGTATCATCCACAAAGAGAGAGTGATTGATTTCTTTAATCCCTCGAGCTATGCTGATGCCAATTATTTCCCTTTTATTCCTTTGACTTTCAAGCTGAATACTTAATGTTTCCGCCATAATGATATAGAGGAAAGGGGAGAGTGGGCAACCTTGCCTCAATCCTCTGGTGCTGCAAAAGTAACGGCTGGGCCTTCCGTTAATCAGTGGAGCTGTCCATGGATTTGAGATGCATTCCATTATAGTGTTGATGAACTTAATAGAGATTCCGAACTTTTGGAGAACTGCCACTAAGTATTGATGACTGACTTTGTCAAAGGCATTGGCCATATCCAGCTTGATGACCATGCCTTTTTCATTTCTTTGAATACTGCTGTGTATGGCTTCCTGTACAAGAATCACGTTGTCCGTTATTTGTCGTTTAGGAACAAAGCCACCTTGATTTTCAGAGATGAGACTGGGCAAGATCTTTTTCAGTCTATTTGCCAAAATTTTTGTAATGATTTTATAAGATGCATTACATAAAGAGATGGGTCTGAATCGATCAAAAGAGAGAGGGTTTGGCTCCTTGGGGATGAGCACCATGTGAGAGGTTTTGGTGTTTTCTCCCATCTTGTTTTTTTTTAAACATTTTTAACCATTCTTACAAAGTCTTTCTTTATTATGTCCCAATGGGTCTTGTAGAAGGCAATGGTGAAGCCATCTGGCCCGGGGGCTTTATCCGGATGCATGCTCCACGTTGCTTCTCTTATTTCCTCCTTTGTCACCTCCTTCTCCAACTCACTGTTTTGCTGATCGTTGATTCTACTGTTAACTTGCTGAAGGAATTCAACGTTGTCTGATGGTTGTTCTTCTGCTGTTAGGAGGGTTTTGAAGTATCTATGAGCTGCTTCTTTGATTTCCTCCCTCTCCTTTATTTCCTTCCCTTCAACCTGAATCTTGTCAATTTGGCTGCCCACTCTTCTTAGCTTGAGATTATTGTGGAAAAAGGAAGTATTTTTATCTCCCGCTTTTAGCCAGAGACACCTGGATTTTTGTCTCAATTCCTCCTCCTCTTGTCTATTTTGCCTATAAAGTTCCATAAATATTTCTTTCTCGTGAACATGTCCTTGCTCTGTTGCTTGCTGTTTTTCATTTTCCTGACTCCATTTTTCCAGATTCTTATGCAGCTCGACTTTTTTGTTTTTCTCTTTTAGAGCGTTCTCTCTTGCCCAAATTTTTATTTTTGCTCTTAAATTTTTTAACTTGGATTCCCAAACGAAGTGAGGGGAACCTGTTACATCGAATTCCCAACTGTCCTTTATGATCTTGCTAAACTCATCCTTGTTGTCCCAATTTTTATTATATTTAAAAGGGATCGGCCCATAATTCTCCAATCTATCTAAAATCAGAACCACAGGCTTGTGGTCGGAGGCTGTAGCATGTACAATCTTGCTCTTGATGGATGAGAATCCTGTAGCTATGCTCTCTTGAATTAAGATCCTGTCCAGTCTTTCTTTGATGTTTTGAGTTCCGACTCTTTTATTGCTCCAAGTAAATTTCCCATTACATGGAGGAATGTCCAGGAGTTTGTGAGCTTCTATAATTTCTTCCAGAGCTGCCCTAGAAGGGTCATTGAGATACTTCCCTCCCATCTTTTCTTCAATGTTCCGAATTAAATTTAGATCACCTCCTAAAACCAGCTTGTTTCTGTGGCATTCTTGCACTTCTTTTTTAACTGATTCCCAACATAGTGCTTTGTCCCTGTAGTGATTTGGAGCGTAAATGTTTAACAAGGTGTACTCTTCTTTTGTGGTTTTGTTTTTGAGATCTGTTTTGACCCACCAGTTGCTGAGTTTTTGACTAGTGAGATCCCACTTCCCTTTGTTCCATATCATGCCAATACCTCCTGAAGCTCCAATGGAGTCTGTTGCTGTTCTTGTTAGCTACCTATACCAATAGGTTTCATTTTTCATGATTGGCAGGGGAAGTGCCAATATGATCTACTTTGGTGGTGCAAATATCTCATATTTTGTGGAAAACACATATCTACAGTTGGTTGATGTTGTCATACTTTTGAATGGGTGATCCAACAGTCTAAGCTGGGTCATGCCATGTTTCAATTTATTGTTATAGACTAGAGAAAGAAATCTGTCCAAACTGTTCAATCTTGGCAGATAAGTAGCTAGGTAGAGAATGAAGGTTCCCAACTGTTTAATCTGGGGCCTTGGAAGTAATAAGGCTAGCCTTAGATAGGAAATCAAAAGAAAAAGCCAAAGGAAAAGAAAAGGCACATGAGGGTTTGCAAGTCTAAGTGCACCCTCCTTGAAGTAACAAAAAATGCTAGGCAATAGAATGGGTAGGTAGATGGGGTTGCAGAAGCATGATTTATGACATTTCACTGGCCTAAGCAAAGGGAAAAACATGGTGTCAGTGCAGATCTTCCTATTCAGCAGTTTTGTAGCAGCAAAATGAAGCATGTCTAACTTCCCAATCATCCCCCATCACATTCCTTGCTAACATCCCAATACCACCTCTGTTCATGAGAGAAGTCAAACTCTTTTGTTGATTCTTGTTTCATAAAGAGCCACATTTCTTATGTAAAAAAAATTCTTTTCATTTTGATCTACTCCTAACTAAGTTTGTTTCCTATAAAACTTAGTCTTTCCATCCTCTTCCTCATATCTTCCATCCCACATTAACTACTAACTCTATCTATGCTTAATCCCCTATGTTCCCCTTTCCCTATTACTATAACACTATTGTGGATAAAAACCCCAAAAAATATGTATATATCCCTCCCCTTGGGCATTATAGCCCTATGTTCAAATATTGGAAAACCATGCAAGATCAAAGTCTTGTTGCAGATGGTTTGTTTAAAGACAGGGATTAAACTAACCCCTGGTTGGTTTAATAACCTAATCCCTACCCTTTTTTGCCCTTACAACCCCTTTGAAATGTTTTACCCGCATTATTTATAAATACCTTGTAAAAACCCACTGCTGCTGCCTATCCAAAGTTTTGTTATAATGCGCATTGAACACAAAAAACATTGAAAAAACCCATATTTTCTTTGATTTCCAAAGGTCCCGCCAGGCGCGCTTTTCCATAAAAAACAATAATTTATTGCTCGCCCCGCTGCCGTATCGTCCTATCATTTTGGCAACCCGTCGCCCGTCGGATCTGGGCTTTCCCATCCGACGGCCCATATTGATATCGGACCGCCCCCGATGGCGGTACGTTACCTCCCGAAAAATGTCAGACCATGACGTCAGGCCAGTGCCACGCGTCGCTCCCAAATCGTATCGGGAGGCCGCCTGCCAATACCGCCCCCGTACCATAAGCGGTCCGATGGAACCGCTTACCGCCCTCCGTATACCGCCTGCCCGCGTCACGTCCATGTCATGCCCACGTCATGCCAAGTCGGCGTCGCGTCGGCGCCCGGCCCGCCATCGCTCTGACCTGTCCGCCACCTCATCAGTCCCCGTGGACCACTCACAGGCCGCCACGTCACCCTTCCGTACCCGACCCCACCCGATGACGTCATGCTGACGTCATCCGAAAAACGCGCCAAAAGCCCAAAAAGTCCATATTTTCGCCAAAATTCGCGTTTTTCTCATATTTTCACCAAAGCAACTATTGAGCTCTCTGCATGTAATTTACGACGTTCTCGCCGCCAACCTGCAGAAATCGATTTTAGAGACCGTGGGCGCCCTCCATTCACCTACATTGCCGCCATTACCACAGTCTACCAGGTATTTACCAAAATCTCCCCTCCGCACCTGGTTTTGTGCATAATTCACCAAAACGAACTAGGAAGAGGAGAAAAACACAGTGAATTCCATAAATTCTCATGAACCAGTGCTTTTCCTCCACACTGTAAGCCCAATTTCACCTGCAAAAGTCCACATTGAGCCAAGTTTCCATCAATTTACAGTCAGTTTGCGCATTCGTGAACTTAAACCTCTGCTGCACTAATTCACCGGGAAAACAGCCCTTAAGTCCCAGCATTTGCTCATTGAACCTCTTTCAGGAGCATTGTAACTTATTTTCACCATAATTCACCTGTTTTCCTCTGCAAATCGCCCTGCTCTTGCAAAATTCACTGCCCTGTGTTGCTGTGCCTACAAAATCAAGTTCAAATCCATTTCCAAGTGTTAGTGAACCATGGAAACACCAGTTGCACTGAATGTTGCACCTCTTAATGCCCCACAAAGAGAGCTAGAGTGGCAGGCCCTGGCTGACAGAGATTACCAAATGGCAGAAGTGCTCTCAATGGACACCAAATATAACATTCAAGTAATCAATGACCTCAAAGCCAAGCATCTCAGTGGTAATGATATCCTAGGGATTTGGGACTCCAATTTGCCCATTTATAACCTTCCTCAGGTCAATGTCCTCCCAGATTTAATTCATAGATGCAGTGCCAACTATGACCCATGTCAGAGAGCTGTCCTCAATTCCTCAGGCTCAGTATTGTTCCATGTCACCCCTGAGGCCATAAATGAAATGCTACATTTTCAATCTTCAAGGCCATTGACTCCCCTCTCCATCATGGATTTGATAAAGGAAGGAGGTAAGCTGTCCAGTGCCCAAATTGTAAAAATCAATCAGTTGTTCATCCAATCAGGCTCTGAAACTGTGAGGTATCCCCCTATTGCAAATGCATACCTTAATGAGCTGGGCAAACTGCTTGTGGATATGATCAGTTATGTCCTGGGATATAGAACAGCTGAGCATGTTGATGAAACCATTTTGGCCATGCTGTCCATCTTTTCCCCTGGAAAGCCTCCTGCTGTTCGATATGATTATGCTACATACATTGCCAATAAGATTCATGAGCAATTGATGAATCTAGAGAGGGAAAGGATATTCAGATATACTGCTTATATCTATCACCTGTTTCTATTTTATCAGCCTGATAGCTTCCTTATTACTCTCAAGAAGCTGGATGTCCAAGGGAACCCAAGGTCTGTAGTGTTTTGGTCCTCAGTTTTTCATCTGACATGCTTTTCACCATACAACTACTGTGAATGTATTGACCTTTTCATCCATCCAGCCATGTCCCTGCTGTTGAGTGCCCCTCCTCCAAGATTAACAGATGAGATGCAAAGGATCCTCCAGCTCTCAAAAGCCTACAGCATTGGGGATTGGTACTTTTACCAAAACCACATAGTGATCAGGATATATGGCTGTGAGCTAGCCCCATATAGGCTGCCAAGATATGTCCCTATGAGACTCTTTGCCCTATAGTACTTCAGGCAGTTTGGAAATGCAGACATGGTCCATTTCCACAGCAAAAACAAGAAGGTGCAACTGAAAGTCAGAAATCAGCTAGGCCCATTCATCTATAATAAAAGAGAAGAGGCATGGCAAGAAGCAGACAAGATCCTGCAACGCCTTGGACTACAAACTAGCTTCCTTTGGATACCTTATGACCCAAATCACTTCATCAGCCTTAGAAGGGTCAAGTATAAATTGGCTAGTTATGATCATGTCAGGCTGCCCCACATTGAAAAATATGCCAATTTGTTAGGATGGAAAGAGGGCACATTAGAAGAAGCAAGTAAAAAAGAGGAAATTCTACAAAAAGAAATAAGGAATCTTGAGAAAGAGGCTGACTTGGAAACTTGTGGGCAGGTTTCTTCCTCTTATCAAGTGCAACTCGGACCAACTGCCTCATCCTCTGCAGCCCCCCAGCAGGCAGCTAAAACTGCTCCTCAGATAGCCAACAAAGGAAAAGAGAAAGAGATGGAACAGGAGCAGCCACCCCCTACAACAGAACAACAGAAGGAGCAGCCCAAACAGTAAGAACAAATAGTTGAGGCTCCCATTTCTACAGAGCAGCAGGCTCAACAAAGTGTGCCTCCAAGGCAAGAAACAATAATGGAGACCTCAGTGCTCCAAACACCACTAAATGAAGAAAGAGGCAAGAAGAGGGATAGAGAGCAAGAGACTCCCCTCACCACATCAACAAATCAACAAGGGGAGAAGAGGCAAAGAATAAATCCCCTTTCTGAAGAAGAAATGCCTATTGGGCAATCATTGGGTATGGGCCCACCAAGCATGGAGGCATCTGCTAGTTCCTTTCAGCAGGAACAAGAAAGAACCCTTGGAGGAGAGGTCAGCTCCTCAAGCCAGCAAAGGAGAGCTGAATCAGCCATAAAGCAACAATTTATTGATATCAAGAAGAGAAATGAGCCAGTCAGGCTCCAACTGTACAATCACTTGCTTAAAATGGCCCCTACAAACCAGCAGAGGCTTATGTCAGCATATGACATAACAGAGGGGAAAATGACAATGAGTCATTTCATGCCCACTATGCTACAGCCACAGTCAGCTGCAGACTATATAAGGACCAACCTTGAGGTCCTTGCAAAAGACATCCACCCTATGGACCAGATAGAGCTTCACAAGCAAACGGGTGAGATGGTCTATTCAACTCTGGCAGACAAGACCTTCCTGGCACATAAATTGCAAAACAGTCTGCATAATACAACAGCCCAACTTGAGTTGGAAAAGGCATCCTCTCAGGCCAAAGACAACAGGATCAGGTCTTTGGAAGATATTATTATAGAGCTTGGGCATGACCCAAAGGATCCCAAAGCTATACAGGCACTGCTAAAGGAAAGAGATGCAGATATAGCAGCTTTGAGGAAGATGGTGAAAATTCCAGCAACCCTTCACCCTCAAACAGAAGAGGTTGCTCAGCAAAGGAAGGACCAGGATGTAGCAGCCATGCTGCTAACACTGCACAAACAACTGGTACAAACAGAAGGGAAGCTGGTAGAAACAGAGGCTGCGTTACAGGAGGCACTAAAGCAAAAAGAGGGAGGCCAGAAATCTCAGCCCCCTCAGCCAGTGATCAACCTTGAGGAACCCCCTCAAACTATCACTCCTCCCACAGGGCAGACAGCTGAAACAGGCCCATCAACATCAGCACCAGCAGCAACATCAGAACAGGCTCCAAGCCTGGATATGCAGAAAATGATGAAGGAGATTCAAGTCCTAGAGGCCCAGATGGTAGAGCTGAATGAAGCCAAGGAGAAATTGGCCACACTCAATGAGAAATATGACAAATCAAAGCAAACTGTGGCTGAGAAAACCTGGGAAGTAAGAGCTCTGGAAAAAAGGATAAAAGAACTAGAGAAAGAGCTCTCTCTTGAGAAAGTGGTAGCTGAAATCAAGAAAGTTTTATGGGCCAATATTGGCCAATCAATAACAGATCAATGGCAATACATTGAAACCATTCATGAGCACATGGAGCTCATAGGCAGGGCACACAAGGAAAGCCAAAGAGCAAGGGCATCTCTAGGCACTATGCTTGAGATAGCCAACAGAATGATAAATGTCCTTAATAACCGCACAGGCCCTCAGCTGGCAGCAATAGGGATCACCAATAGAACAGACACCATCTTGCTGATAAAGAGGGTCCTAACTTTGAGAAGTTTGGTGCAGACATTGGATAGAAGGTGCCAGGAGATGCAAACATAGGTAAATAAGTTCATAGATAAATTTACAGCATTGCATAGCAGAGGCCTTCCCAGCCTACTAAACAGTGCAGGTAGGTTGCTGTCCCATGAGAATTATGCAAAAAGGGTGAACACATTTGCCACAAATCAGATCACTGCAGGATCTAGTACCCCAGAGGAAGCAGGGCCTGCATCTGGGCAGAGCCTCTATGAGAAAATAGAAAATTTATTTTTTATCATGAATGAAATCAGACATTTGTTTGAAGTGCCTCCTACTTACTTCAAATATACTGAGGCAGATGAAACACTAGGCACAATTTTGAGGCATCAGTTGCCTACACAGGAATGGTGGACCAGCATGATACAGACATTGCTGTAAACAAACAGGTCTTCATCAAATTTTTACATCAAAATACAAATCAGCAGGTTCAGATAGTTGACATATTTACTATCACTGGAGAAGAGTGGACTGAGCCAACTCAGCAAACCAATTCGGCCACTAAAGCAATGCTGACAGGTACACATGACAGGCCCAAGAAAGCTACAGCAAGACAGAGCCATAAAGACACCATTCAGATTTAATGAAGAGCACTCAACCGACTCAGTGGCCTCCAAAAGTCAAAAAGGTCTCTGACAGAACCAAAGGATATTCATTGTAAATTTAAGACAGCAATAACTTTCTTGTCTGCTATTCTGAAATCTGGTGAACGCAGTTATTGAGTGAATGACTCAGCGTTCAGATATTTTGTAAAAACGGATTGTATATATTTCCCCTCGCATGAGCTTGCAGGGGTTGTTGATTTTCTCTTCAAAAGAGCCTATGTTGTAAATTTCAGAGTTTAATACAGGGAGCTAATGGAATTTCCAAAGTTCTGTGTTGTTTGATGTGTTATGGTGTGATGGCTTGCTGCTACAGGATTCCTGTATATTTCATGGCACAATAAGTTTTTCTTGAACCCTTTGTTATGTATTTCATTCTTTCATAATCCTTTCATGTTCCATATTTCACAGTTTAATAGCACAGAAAAAGAATAGTCTCAGGATTTGTTCATTGAATACCCTGAACTCAATCTATGCTGTTATGAATGTTTTCCTCCAGTTATAGTTATGACAGTGTAATTCTTAATTGCTGCACCTTCAGACTAAAACTTTCAGAGTGACTATTGTTCAGGAATTCAAACCTGCTCCTGGGTGATATATCTCATTCTCACATCACCAACTTAGTGAAAAATTCTTAATTGCCTTTCACTGGTTAACCATATTTCATCATCACAATTTTAAGTTTGTTTCATGATATATCTAAATGGCCCTGCAGTTTTAAGCAATCTTACTCAATACCTCAAACAACCCATAATCACAGACTCCATTGCCCAATGGACTGAAACTGTTTGAAGATCTCATCTTAGCTACTGGAAGACATCATTCAACCAAATTTTAAATCAAAACCCATACCTCATAACTAGCCTAAGATCCTCAAGAACAAAGTTAAAAATTAAAAGAGAGAGCCCTCTCTGATTACAGGTTGGCTAGAACCTGTAATCCAAAGCTTGGTTAGTGGTTACCCCGGCCGTATTCCCTCAGGAGTCAAAGGGAACAACCTGGGTGTTAACAGTTCCTTCAATTTTTTTTTTGTTTCATCATTAATTCTTGGAATTCTTGACTGGTCACTTTGGTCTTTTGGATCATGAAAATATCTGGTTGTTCTTGCCTTATTAAATCTCGGGCTGCGTTGATTTTTAGAGAGGAGCCCAAACCCCTGCTGTTCCAAGAGACCAAAATCATTATTTACTTGATTTTTGGTGAGCCCCGACCTTCTCCTTTTGCTTTTCCCGCTTCCTTTTTGTTTAGCCAGGAAAGAGTCCATTGGTTGTTGGGTACCTGTAGCCATTTCTTTTGTTGTTGCCTCATCTCTAATCTCTTTATTCGATTTCCTCCCTGCTTTTTTTGGCTGCTCTGAAGTGTTGTTGGATTCTTTGACTTTGTTTCTTGTGAGGATTCGGTCTATGGTGGGTGGAGGGGATGGGAAGTTCTATATGGGAGAATGGATGACAGCTAAAGTTTTGTCTTGAGTAGGAGAATGAGGGGATGATGGTTCTTCTTCTTCCAAGGTTTCAAAAGGGTTAGATGTCGAGGGTATTGGTTGGACCATGTTAAGGGGAGGAGTGGGGATTGCAGCAGCGTTTTCAAGGGGTTGTTTGGGGTTTGGACCAGATTGTTTATTGTTGGTTTTCTTTCTCTTAACTTGTTCCCAGGTGCCTTCATTTGCTTCTACATTCTCAGCAGTTTCAGTTTCTTTTAGTTTGTTACATCTATTTGCAAAATGACCGTATTCATGGCATACCTTGCATTTGAACGAGATTTGCTTATAGTCCAGCTGCTGGATGTGAGTCCACTGGTCCACCTTGATCTTTATAGCCTCCAGAAGGCCTTTCCCCAAATCCACTTCTACACAGATCCTGGCACAAGCATGCATATTGTCCTTTGGTTCGCATCTGTCAATGTATTTGCCGACTGCATTTCCGATTGCTTTGACCGATTCGTCTCCCCAGCAATGTAGTGGGAGATGAGGCAATCTGACCCAGACCGGCACAACATTTGGGATGTCCATCTCTGGATCGAAATCTGGGGACCATCTATTCAAGTATAGTCCTCTTGAATCCATAAAATATGGACCGCTTCTGAATATTAGGTTCTGATCTTCTTTGGTTTCGAAGAGGAATGTGTAATATCCCCTGCCACAAAATCTTATTGCTATTTTCCCTTGGATATTGGCGCTCCAGTTGCGCTCCACCCACTTCTGAACCGCTCTGGGGGAGGGCCACAGTCCAGTGAATTGACCTACCAATCCTCTTTCAGATAGTGAAATAGCAGCTTTCCTGGGTAGACTTGGAGGTAAAGAGATTTCCGGAATATCTGCCAGTTTTTTGATAAATTTAGTTGTTGTTGGCTTGGTTTTTGGTGCACCATTCTCTGAGATTAAAGAAGCAAAGGCCGCTACTTGTTCCTCAGGGCCTTGCTGATGGGGTGAATCGCACCCTTCCATGAGGGGCGAATGTCAGGGAGGGCCTGCAGCAGGGCTGCCAGGAGGGAGAGGCAGAGCCCAGGCACGCAGGAATGCCAAGAGCCAGATGGGGGAGGCCTAGCAGCAGGCGCTAGCAGGGAGAGGAGCTATAGGAGGCAATGGAATCGGGGGATCAAAGCTAGGTCAGAGCCCGCGCACGGGTCTGCGGGCAAAACAAATTTCAAATATTATTAATCACATTTGTCATCTATGTTAGAATAAGAAAAAACTTTCACGTATTCTTTATCTCAGTGAGCTTCAACGAGGAAATATTTGCATTAATGGGGAGTTTATGGAGTTTATATAGTTTTATAAGAATTTTATATATAAAAATATAGGTGCATTTTACTTTGGTCATATATGTTGAGTAAGTAAAAACTTCTATATAATTTTTAGGTAAATGAGCTTCAACGAGGAAATATTTGCATTAGTGGGGAGTGCCTTGAATTTATATAGCTTTATATAGCATTTATCATAAAGATATTTAGTTAATACTTAGGATAAAAAAGCTAAAAAGAGAATTGAGATAAAAATAGGGTAAATTATATAATTTTAATGATTAAAAAAAAATATTTATATTTTTTAAATTTTAATAAAATATTAAATTATAAAAATTATATATAATATGAAAATTTAATATTCAAGCTAAATGATGTATGTATTTGTGCAAAAATATTACGTGATATAAATTATTTGACAGGGTTACAAACAATATTGAATTAAAACAGAAAATGTATTGTAATTTTTTTTACTTTCTCATTTTCAAAATTTTCAGTAATATTTTAGAAACATGATTACAGATGAATTTGATATATACAAAAAGTGGTGCATTTCACATTTTTCATCTGCCTTGAAAATGTAAAAACTCTCGCATCCTCTTTACCTCAATGTACTTTAATGAGGAACGATAGATTTATTTGCAGTAGTGGGGAGAGATAAGAATTTATATAGTTTTATAGTTTTTTAGTGACACTTATGGTAATGATACTTAGTTAATATTTGGAAAAAAAGTTTAAGGGAGAATTAATATATAAATAAGTAACTGATTAAAAGAATAAAAATATTTGTATTTTTCAATTTTTAAAAATATTAATTATGTATTTTTTAAAGATGTTTTGGATTTATGGATTCAAGAAGAATGATGTGCTTTGCATCTAACCCTTCGAAGTTAGGGAAATTTTAATGGTCATTGAACCTTGTGCTTGTGCTTGTAGGCACAACCGAACTCTGTGATTGTAGGCATAACTGAAACCTGAACTAATATGTTTGCAAGTTTTTGCTAGGTTGAATTGTGTTGCCCTTCTCTTACGATTTCCAATCACTATCACCACCGATTGAGATAGCCACTCTCTACTGGTGTGGGTTTGCAACTCGTAGTATCACTTGCACTAGCATGCTCATGGCCTTATGAGGGTTCTGGGGGGGTTTCGTTGTGCTCCCAGTTGGGTTCTCGCCTGATCTACCATGGGTCCTTTGTTCCAATGCCCTGTTGGAACATCTATTTACTCTTGGAGGCATAATTAGTGTCCAAATCAAATTCACGAAGACGAAACAATCAATTCATTTCGTAGATATGGAGTTTTCCTTCCCAATGAAACAAAATGTGGTTCAATTGAAGGAAAAAGGATTATTACGAAAGTTTAATGGCATGTGACCAAGCTATGAAGCTGTTGAAGATTGGGTTTCTGACAATTGGGAAAATCATGAACCCAAGAGTATTTTCGATTGTGGAAATGGGTATTATGCATATATTTTTGAGAACCAAGAAGATAAAGACTAGATCTACAAGTTGGGTCCTTATTTCATGGGTACCAAAGGCCTATTTCTCTCTCATTGGTCTTTGAAATTTAATCCCCTGATGGAAATTTCATCTACACCCATGTGGATTAGATTTCCATTTACCCCTCTTCTTCGTTGGGATGAGGGAATTTTTAAGGAAATAAGAGATAAACCGAGCCACTTTATTACCGTTAACATGAACATTAGGGGGAATCTTTCGCGTGCCATAATTTATGTGGAAATGGATTTCTCTAGAGGACTCTTAGAGGCGATTTAGTTAAATATGTATGGTTGGTCTAATCTCCAAGCTCTGGATTATGAACATATTTCTTTCAAGTGTAATATGTGTCATGAGCATGACCACTTTGAGATAGCTGCCCAAAAGCTTCAGTTTCCTGAATCTCTCCAAATGCATCGCCTCTTGAAGAGCAAGTCAGTGATGAGAAAATATTCATTCCAGTTAAAAGGAAATACAAGAAGCATGGAAATAAGAAGCAACAACCATATTAGGTAGATTCTCAGCATCCACCCCTTTCTAAAAATATTTTTGAAGTCCTGCATATTCTTAATTCAAAAGGTGAAGATCATGAGGCTCAAGCAGATCAGCCAATATCCAAGAAGACTTATGTTCCAAAAGTCCCTCTTGATTGGAAAGATGAAGAAGGCTCAGATCAAGATTCTCCAAAGAAAAATTTTGCGGTGGAAATTTTTTCTCCAAAAGATCCTTCTGCATTGAAAGATAAAGAAGTTGGTATGATGTACAAGAAGTTCCCCTCTTCTTCTCCTTCCTATTCAAATGTGCTTAAAAAACAAGATTCTTTCCCACCAGTAACAAGAAGCAGGAAAAATCGTAGTAGAATCAACTCGGGTCCTGAAAATTGTCTTGCCCCCGGTGGGTCAAACAACGAGTTGGCTTCTAGCATTTTATAAAAATGTTTGTTTTTTCATTTTCTTGTGCAAACAATTTGTTAAAATTTACTCTGTTCCTATGAAGCAATAGGAAGAAAAAGTCAAAGATTTAGTTTTGGAACTTTGCCCTCCTCACTCTTATTGAAAAGAAAACATTATGAAGCCAATTATGATTTTTTTAAGCATGACTTTATAACTTAACCTCTATCCCAAAACATTTAAACATGTGCCTTCTTTGGAGACTCATTCAATCTGATATACTATACTATCTCTAGAAACTTACATGTAGACAAGTGACGTGAGGCAAATAAGTTTGAGAATAAGAAAAATGGTTGAATAGGGGTGTTTGTAATTCTTAGATTAAAAGGCCAACGGGGCATAGAATAGACGGTGATGGGGTGTACTATTAAGTCACTCTGTGATGTGAAAAGGTCATTGGTTCAAAACACTGTGGGAAAAAATCTAATCATGTTAAAGGCTGGTGTGGCCCAGTCCGGTTGCGATTCTTGGGTAATTTTGACGCCTTAGATGCCCCTGGGTCGCGGTTTCTCAAGCCACAGGTCAAGCCTGATGTAATATCTGATGAAATCAGACCACTTGAGAAACAAAAAAAGAATATCTTAGATTAAAAGAAGTGGGTGGACATATTTGATCCAATTAACATAACAATTTATGGAATTATTTAATTTACTTCATTGATGAAGATGAGTAATTTGAATCTATACATATTAATGACTTCATATAAAAAACAAGCTAGGAATGACCATACCCATACCTCTCATGAATTTTAACACTAATTCCTAGATGCAAAGTTTATTACAATACATACTATGAAAGCTTCAATGGACTTGGCAACTAAGTTGTTTCCCTAAATTGTATTTAAAGTGAATAATTATTGTTGAAATTCATCAGTGATTTGTTTGGCTATTTCAATTCCATTATAAGAGAATATATGTCATAGCTAGAAGTCACTGTAGTAGGTGATTCACTAGGCTTCATACCCTAAGGTATTAATGAAGTTATCTATGAGGCACATGATCATGTTTTTGATGATGCTCTTGATTATAACTTTTTTTTGTTTTGTTTATGAAACTAAAGTTGATCCAATGGTAGACATTTCCATTATGTACTTCCTATGGGAGTTTCTTATGCTTCATCTATAAGATCTCACTTATGGGTGGGTAGAATGCATGGTTGAACATACCCTAGAACTTTAGGTTAAATCCATCTTTGAATGACTAGATAAAACCACAATCTAAGATGACATGGCATTGGTTTGTAGGGTTGGTGGCTCCCTACATATCAATTGAATGTCATTTATGGTGGAAAATTATAAGAAAATATAACATACATCCTCTCAATTTGGAACAAGTCATTCTATTTCATCATAAATCCCATGGGACATGTCATGTGATGACAAAAATTTAAATAATTAAGTAAAACTAGTAGAATATTTTCATAAAATGGCAGCTTTATCTCCCAGTACTACGGAAATGCGTTCAATCAAGGAAGAGTTAGGTACCCACCCATGGGATTTTTCTTGAAATGATGAGAAAGAGAGATGACATAATTAGAATAGAGTAGCCTTTGAATGATCAATTTCTTTTGCATTGTATTTCCACTACTTGATTGCACTTAGAATGCCTTTGTGAGCAATATTCAATAGGTTGTGAAATCACTATATAT
Source organism: Pinus tabuliformis (assembly GCA_031772625.1). Lineage (NCBI taxonomy): Eukaryota > Viridiplantae > Streptophyta > Pinopsida > Pinales > Pinaceae > Pinus > Pinus tabuliformis. The sequence continues at coordinate 1,527,956,479 of CM062818.1, read as the reverse complement.
GGAAATAGAGTTAGGAAAATATGATTCCATCTCATCAAAGCAACTATCAAGTTAGTGGTAGTGAATGAAGAAAAATCTAATTGAATCATAGATTGATGTAATCAAGTAGGAAGACAAGGATATGTGGAGGATTAGGAGGAAGACATGGACATGTGGTGGATAAAATGAGAGGTAGAATTTTGAAAAATAACATGAGGTATTATTTTGTACGACAGATTCTGAGAGGAGCTTGGGACAGGTTTCATGCGCTTAAAAGACACATTTAGTGTAAGTACATTATAATGTTTTTCTATATTAAATTTATGTTGAGATGATCGATGTATCAATTTAATCATTTAACCATATTTGACCATTAGATGTTCATTAGAATGATGGTTAATTAGTTCACCATCATCCACGTCACTACCAATTTCTCAAAACAATCATAGAATAAGTGTATGGCTTAGATAATACCTCCATGGATTCCTCTCCCATGAATGGATCCATGTAATGCGTAGCGAGCATATCTCCCATCATGATAGAGTTAGTTTTTAAGGGATTTCAACTTAGGGAAATTTTTGTCTATAACATTCTTATACATTTGTTCATGGTATTTTATCATTAGTACTATGTTTTTAGGCCCCATGTAGTCCACAAGATTGTTTATTTATTTGAGAAGCTCACACAAATCCATAAAACCATATGCCAAACTACTTAGCCAAGGGGTATTTTCATAAGACCATTTTCTAGTCCCTCCACAAGTTCATGATATCATTAGATATTTAAGAACATAACATTCCCATATGCTCTTCTACAAAGACCTTGGTAAGCTCAAGTTTATTTCCATGTCCTATTGGTTTACTAGGAAATTCAAGTATGAAGTGAGAGGAGACAACCTAACAAATATTTTGGCAACATAGCTCCTCTACTTCCATCTCAGAAATTCATCTAAAAATGATGGGAATCCTTTGCACAATGTAGCTAGTCATCCTAAATTAGTGAAGGGGTGTACGAGAATCTAAGAGGCAACCCTTAAAACCAAACTCTAGCACTTATTACCTACAATGACCATAATGGTGTTTATAAAAGATCCTAATGTCATGGAAGGGAATGGTGTCCACTTATTGAGCTCAATTTTGTGGTAGATATGATTATTGAAAATGCAATTATATTGACTATAAATAATTTGGATCCATTCTTGGCACTTGCATGATTATGATTCATGTGTTCTTGGGTGTAGTGACAAAGTGTTCGATCCTCTCAAAAATCTAAATAAATATAGCTTGGTCATTTCAATAGGAGTTGGAAGGTAGTTCCTAAATCCTATTTAATGCCCTAACAAATCTAAACTTTCCTCTCTCTCTCTCTCAACCGTATTATACCAACCAACACGCCCTTCCATATGTCAACTAATAACATGTATAAGTGTTAATGAAAACACATACCTATGTTGAACAAGGGAAATTTTTTCCTAAAAGTCACAATCTAAGTCAAGCTAAAACAACCCTAGTTAAAAGTTCATGTGATAAAGCTAATAAAGGCAAAATAAGACAAAGGTCATGGGACATATTACAAGCTGAATGTTGCGCAAAACATCCTAGTGGGTGTTCATTTGGTTTATTATGGCTAAGGAAATTGGCAAAGGCAATGGAAAAGGCAAAGAGGCATTAATTGGCATTTTATTTATGAAAAAAATGGAAAATAGGAGAAAGGGAAGGTGAAAGGTCACATGTTGCATGTGAAGAGGAAAATGAAGGAAAAATAGAGGAAATTGAAGAAAATAGAGGCCTCATTGATAAAAAGGCTTATGAGTATCAGTTCACTACCTTTTGTCAGTTTAGTTTTGGAGCTTTCTCTATTTTCTATCCATTCTCTCATACCCTTGCACACTTAGAGCATTCTTAGAGCACTCCAACATTGGAGAAAGGAAGGAAAAGGAAGGACAAGAAAGCAAAGATTAAGCAAGGACAAGTTAGATCAAGCAACTACAACGAGATTACTTGCAGGTATCGAATTGCATGTATGATTTTCTTGCTAGTTTTGGCATGCGTGGTATATGCATGTGTGTATTTGGTTTTCTTGTTGTCATTGGCATGGGTTTTGCCAGGTGTGACAGTGATTTTCAACTTTGCCTTGCCATTTCTGGATAGGCATGGTGTGATGGGGTTCTTTTATTTGGTTGAGCTTTGGATTGCTAGATGGTTTTGGAACCAGGGAGGTGGTCTCAGGAAAATTCCTAAGGGCGTAGTAAAATTCATGCTTTGTATAAACATGTTATGCTTTATGGTCAAATTATTCCATTAACCAATGGTTGGGAAACTTGACTGATAGATTGACATTGAGATGCTCCACTTCATCAACCATGAGACTTAAACATGGAGTTGGATAGGGCACACATAGTAGCATGCATGTTCATGCAACTATGGAATAAAAGATAGATAAAATTACATCATTCCAAGTTCCCCTAGTTCAAGGTTCATCTCAAACCAAAATTTCATGAGCAAGGATTATCTCTAGTGACTTGAAACCACTAATGGCAAGGGGGGACAAAGACATCTAATCCAAAGAGGTATTTTTCTAAATTCTTTGTATGATTATTTGAAATGCACACACACACACACACAAACACATGTATGTAATCACACACAAGTTTTTAGTCTTGAAAGATGAGGGGACAAAAAACAAATTCTATTCCAATAGCACAAAATATGTTGAAATTTAAACCATTCACTCTCAAGACAATGAAATAAAAATCATTACCCCAATAGACCAAAAAAGGTTACAAATGCTAATGAAAATACAAATTGATAGTAATCTCTTAATCTAAGTGGCTCAGTATTTAAGGCCAAAAGGAAACTTAGACAAGGTACTTTAACTTGGAAGTTGGCATTGATAACTCTTAAGTAATCTTGGAATTCAAGAGAATTTTACCTATTCAAAGATAGACAATCAAACAAATTCAAGAAAAAATGTGTAATTTCGAGAATTATGCCCTTACAAATGTGATGGGACAACTTGAAGGATTATTGTGACCTAAGGGAGAAATAGATAGAGTAAAAGTTCATGTAATAAAGGACAACTTAAAAGGGGAAATGTAGCCTAATAATGTGCCCATATCAAGACCTCCTATTACATTAAACCTTAAGTAGTTCTTCTAGTTCAAGTTTCATATCAATCCAAGGTTTGTTGATCAATAGTTATCCCTAGTGGCATGAGACCAATAGTGGCAAGGGGAACAAAGACATGCCATCCAAAGAGATATTTTTCCAAATTCTCTATGTGATTATTTGCAATGAATATATATATATAATCACAAGATTTTGTCTTGGAAGAAGATGAGACCAAAAAAAACTTGTATTCCATGAACACAAAATATGTTGAAATATAAATCATTTGCCATAAAGATAATGAAATAAAAATTATTACCTCAAAAAAATAAATTATAATGGCTAATGCAAAATAAAACTTGATAGTAATTTCTTATTCTAGGTTTCTTTATCTTCAAGGTGAAAAAAGAACTTAGACAAAGTGATTTAATTTGGAAGTTGGAATTGACCACTCTCTAAGTAATTCAAGAGTTTGAGAATTTTACTTATTCAAAGATAGCCAAATGGAAAATTTGAAGAAAAAATTGTGTAACTTCAAGAATTAAATACCTTTACAAATATGACATGGCAACTTATAGGAAGACGATAGCCTAATAAGACACTCATATACAAACCTTCTAACATAAACATTCAATCCCATTTAGGGTCATAACATGGAATACCTCTTCAAGATGCTTAAAATATAAAAAGTCACTTATAAATGAAATTTCTTTTTAGGTGTTTTCTTTATTCTTTTAATCAAAATAAGATGTTGGAAAATAATTCTCAGATAAAAAAACAATGTAATTTAAAAAGTGTTGAAAGATACTACTATCTATATATATATAATTGAGTTTAATTCTAACTTATATGATCTCTAGTTGAATTGAGGCTTCTGTGATCCATAGTAGTTGAAAGAATAACTTCGGGGTAAATCACATGTAGACAGACATTTGTCCACGCGTTTCGAACCAACTAGTGTGGTTCATCGTCAGGATAAGTTGAAGAAACAGATACAGCTTAGCATGATAAATAGTCTGAGCAGATTCTCCAACGACTAAATTGACTAACGGCTAATTTTGACCTTAGGACCCAGGTCTAATTAATATTTATTAATTTAATATTATTATTATTTATCTTAATATTATTTATGGAAATAAGTTAAATTAGGTAAAAATACATAAATAAATTAATATTAATGGTTGGTTTAAAAATAAATTTAATTATTTATTTAAATTATATATATATATATATATATATATATATATATATATATATATATATATATATATATATTAATTAAAGTTATAATATTAGGTTAATAAGATAAAAATTAGGATTAATAAGTAAAATAATTTCAATGATTAGTTAATAATAATAATAATAATTTATTTATTTAAATTAATTCATAGTTATTTTATATATATATATATATATATATATATATATATATATATATAGATATATATATATATATATATATATATATATATATATATATATATCATAATATTAGGTTGTTAAGTGACGAGTATTATAATGGTTAGTTTATTTTTAATTATTATTATTTATGGAAATTAGTTAAAAATATATAAATAATTTTAATGGTTGGTTAAAGAAGTAATTTATTTTTATTTATTTTATATATATATATATATATAATAATTATTAAATAATTTAAGAAAATAAATAAATTATCTTTTTAATCTAACCATTAAAATTATTTTATTAACCTAATATTATAGCTTTAGTTTATATATATATATATATATAATTTAAATAAAAATAAATTACTTCTTTAACCAACCATTAAAATTATTTTATATATTTTTAACTAATTTCCATAAATAATAATAATTAAAAATAAACTGACCATTATAATACTCGTCACTTAACAACTTATGGTTATAATATATATATATATATATATATTATAGTGAGCTCGGGAGGCTTCTCTCCAAGCTTTTTGAGCATAGGAATAAAATCTTAAATCAAAATAAATAATTTGTCTTTTTAGGTCCGATAGATCATTATTTGGTCTCAGCGGACGTTAACCACCATCATCATCATCATATATATATATATGAATTAATTTAAATAAATAAATAAATTATTATTATTATTATTATTTTTTTAACTAACCATTGAAATTATTTTACTTATTAATCCTAACTTTTATCTTATTAACCTAATATTATAACTTTAATTAAAAAATATATATAATTAATTTGAATAAATAATTTTTTTTTTTTTTTAAACCAACCATTAATATTAATTTATTTATGTATTTTTACCTAATTTAACTTATTTCCATAAATAATATTAAGATAATAATAAAAATAATAATAATAATATTAAATTAATAAATATTAATTAGACCTGGGTCCTAATGTCAAAATTAGCCGTTAGTCAATTTAGCCATTGGAGACTCTGCTCAGACTAGTTATGCTAAGCTGGATCTGTTTCTTCAACTTGTCCTGAGGATGAACCACACTAGTTGATTCGAAACGTGTCGACAAATGTCTGTTTACATGTGATTTACGCCGAAGTTATTCTTTCAATTATATGATCTCTGTCTCTGTTTTTTATAAATTTAAAATGAACCTAGTTCTCCCCAATTTTAATAACAAAAATATCTTCTCTTTAATTCAATAGTAATATTTACAAAACAATTCATGTAAATTTCTATCTAAAAAATAAACGAGTATCCTTAAACAAAGATTCAAATCATAATATTTACAAAACAATTCATGTAAATTTCTATCTAAAAATAAACGAGTATCCTTAAACAAAGATTCAAATCAGACTTAGTTTCCAGAAAGAAAAATAAATATAGATGTGATTTTTTTTCGAATATTTTTATAAAAAATCACTTTATAATCTAAACCTATACCAATAATAAAATAATAAAAAATATTAAATCTATATTTTAATCTATAATTCTATAATTATAAAGAGACCACTTATATTTATAACAAACTGAGATAATCCTAGCTTGTATTTAGATAGTATCCTAATTATGCATGCCTCAACACAACGGGGCTCTTAGTGCAAACATTTCAAAAGAATTGATTAAAAACGAGAGTTGACTTTCCATTGTCATAAGTCATCACTGACATAGTAGGTAGATTAATATTTAATTTGTCTATGCGATAAATTTGGGGTTAAATTCTTATTTTAGGGAAATTTGTGTTTATTTGTAATTTAGATAGGTTAATATTTAACCTGCATTTATGATAAATTTGGAGTTGAAAGTTTTATGGTAAAATTTGTGCTTATTTGAAATTGAAATTTTTATTATAAAATTTGTGTTTATTTGTAATTTATCTAGAGTATTTAATTTAAATATTTTTAGTTTAGTTTAGAGCAAGGCTAAAATAATAACTTAATAATTTTGTTTTATTTTTTATAAATAAAATTTATATATTTAAAATTTATATGAAAATTATAATTACTAAAAATCTGAAAATGAGTAAGACTTTTTATACACGTGAAACAACACCCCATTTCCTTCATGAGCATTTAAATGACAAACTATGTGATATTCCCATTAATGTTGTACATCCTTACAATCATTAACAACTGGGTATATTTTAAGATAATGCATAAAAAGAACAGAAATTTCATGAGTTAATAATGTAGTTTTTGTTTATTTATTTGATTGCCATATTTGTATTGCATAAATTTTAAGAACGAATATTAATAGTGTTAGGATTTTTTTTATATAGTATCAATTAAACCGTTAAGATTGCCATATTTGTATTGCATAAATTTTAAGAATGAATGGTTTTAATAGTGTTAGGATTTTTTTTATATAGTATCAATTAAACTGTTAATGTTTGTGTAGTTTAATGGTTAAAAATATGATTTTTGTTGTTGTTGGAGATCATAAATTTAAATATAAAAGAAAATACAATATGTACATTTTATAGATTAAGAAATTTTAGTAATAATAATAATTATTATCTAATTTTAAGGTCACGATGACTGTTAAGTTTATGAAGGCATATATATCTTATTTCTCTGGCTTTGACTATTGACTTTTAAGGAAAAACACATGCTCTTAACTATTAAGCCCACTCAAACTATATATTTAGCATGATCTTAACACTCTTTTTAATAATACATATAAAACATAAAAACATAAAACATAAAAACAATGACTAAGATTCAAAACACACTTTTAGGTTTTGGTAAAAAAGTCAAATTGATGGTTTGAGCAGTTGCATTTGATCACGAAACAAAGGTTTCATCCCTGTATAGCCATACTGAGCTAATAGGTAATGTTGTTTGTTTGGAGATTTTAAGTTATTGATTGGTCAAGGTTTTGTGTGGAATATTCACTTAAGGTTTCATCCCTGTATAGCCATACTGAGCTAATAGGTAATGTTGTTTGTTTGGAGATTTTAAGTTATTGATTGGTCAAGGTTTTGTGTGGAATATTCACTTCAACATGATGTTTAATAGTCTGTCTTTCTATCACCAATAATGTGATATAATGACTGGTAATAAAATGGAATTATGAGAATGCTGGAAAGTGAAATTGACCAGGAGGTAAGAGTGGCCAGAAGGGAGATAAGTGAAGAAAAGGTTTAAATTCAAAAGCAGATAGAACATGAAAGGTTTAAATTCAAAAGCAGATAGAACATGCACATTTCATATAGCATTACTTGAATTTTTTTAAAGTTGTAATACATATAGAACCTAAAGCATTGACTAAGAAAGAGACAATTAATTTTAAGTTTTGGTAAAAATGTCAAATTGATAGTTTACATTTGATTATGAAACAAAGGTTCCATCCAGCCATGCTGATCTGATAAATATTGTTGTATGTTGCATATTTTAAGTTTCAGGGTTTTGTGGAACATTCACTTCAACATGGTGTTTAATCCATGTTTTGATTGATGATAGATTACTGATAATGTGATAGAATGAAGGAAAGTGAAACTGACAGGGAGGTAAGAGAGACCAGAGATTTAAGTGGAACAAGAAGGGACCCCAGGAAGGATATCTAGATTGCATAAAGAAGACGCTTAGTGTGCGGTGAGCTGTAACATATTGCAACCTATCTAATCAGCCTCCAAAACAAGGGACCTTGCAGAATACCAGAGCTGGAATATAGAATTTATGTTGTGAGAATTTAGTGCTTGCTGAGAATATATTTAAAGATGCTCAAAAATAATTGAATGGTGCTCTATATTTGAGATACGAGAGATATATTATTTGTTAATTGGGTTTATGGGTGGGAGAAATGTTATTATATTTTTTAGAGTTTTAATTTTTGTAACTTATATGGTAAACTTTATTCTAATAATTTAGATCTTTATTGAATTTGAACAGTTCTTCAAATATTTTAAATTTCAACTTTAGATTACAGCTAGGTCCAAGCAAACCTGCACTGATTCCTAAGCTGATTCTAAATTTTAAAACATTAGTATAATCACAACCAATTTTTATTCAAATGTTAATTTGAAAACATCTACATCTGGTCGAGCAACAACGGAATTAAGGAGATCCAAAATCCCTGCCAAAGTTGCCAATTTCATCCTTTATGGTGTGCCATAATCTCAGGATAGCCCAATAGGACAGAGACTTCAAATCAACAAAAATGAGAGAGGAAAGAATCCCAAGCAAACCTTAGTTTTGACCTCTCAATTCTAAGCTTTTGAGATGTCAGAATTCTAACCAATCTACAATTAATTTTCCAATAGATCTAGATCGACCAGAAACTATACAATCAAAATCAGGCCAGCACACAGGCTGCTCACTTTCTCCTCATCATAGCTTTTTACACACCTGGTTCTGCATCTTGACTACTTGACTTTACAATACGGTGTCATCCTATCACTTACAATATTCTTATGATATTTTTATAAATTGAGCTTTATCGTAATGGTTTTGAACTTTGTTGAGTTTGAGAAATTCCTCAAATATTTTAAATTCAAACCGTAGATTCCAGCTGAGTCCAAGCAAACATGTCCAGATTCCTAAGCTGATTACAAAATTTAAAACATTGGTGTAATCACAACCAATTTTTATTCAAATGTTAGTTTTGAAACATCTACATCATGTAGAGCAATGAATGAAATTAAGGAGATCCAAAATCCCTGCCAAAGCTATCAATTTCATCTTTTTGGATACAAACAGCACATCAAAATATCAGATTACTTTTCTACTTCCTTACTGTATGATGTGCTGTAATCTCAGGCTAACCCCATAGGACAGAGACTTTAAATCTACAAAAATGAGAGAGGAAAGAATCCCATGCAAGCCTTAGCTTTGTCCTCTCAATTCTGAGTTTCTGAAATGTCAGAATTCTAGCCAATATAGAGTTAATTTTCCAATAGATCCAGATCGACCAGAAACTATACAATCAAAATCAGGCCCGCACACAGGCTGCACACTTTCTCCTCATCGTAGCTTTTTACATACCTGGTTCTACAATATGGTGCCATCCCTATCTTCGTTTATTCATCGACTGATGATGATGCTGCCACACCGGCTGCTCTTTAGGTAGTTCTTTTAATTCTATTACTTGAATCATACGCCGCTTCTTGACTGCAAGAAACGTCACAACTCCATTAGTTACCAAGTTCATGAGCCAATATCAACTTCATAATGTAATACTATTGTAGGAACAAATTTGGATCTGAAAGTACAGTCCAATATCAGAATACAAACCATTTTCTGCTTGTTGATATCCTTCCTGAAGCTTCCTTTTTGTTGCTTCAAGCTTCCCTTTAACAGCTGAATCATCTAGAGATTTTGTTTTCTGCTGTACAAATTAAAAAAACTACAATTTAAAAATATGTTGCTATAGTACAAATAGCTCCAAATAAGTTAGCTAGCAGATACAAAAATAATTGCCCTTATATTTTTTCTAAAAAAAGATTGTAGGTTATTAATATCTTTCAACATAGCAAAAAATTATGTTCCAAAAAGCAAAGGATCTTCTGTAGACAGTGGATTAACCACATACTCTAGTTTGCTTACATTTGGGAGAGGAAAGGAATCAGGCTTGGTCTGATTCCTGTTCAAATCTGGCTGCACATTGTCTCTAGATCCTTTATATTTAGAACTTAGTGGTGGTCTCCCACGGCCAGAACTGTCCACCATACCACCTGAGCTGCTCATCTTATGGCCCTGGTCCCTGACAACCTGAATTTGAGTGTTCCTTTCCAATTTTCCCCTCTCTTTCTTTGTTTCTGGTTCACCACGAGGAATGCTAGTGCTATCCCTCGCCAGATTCCTCTGGTGAGCTGATTGCTTTATTTTATTGGGTCGTTTTATTGTACATTGTTTTCCATCAACATCATAATGATCATTATATCCATCGTTTTCCGTCTTTTCAGATGCATGAGGGTCTACATTGATTGCAGAAAAGAATGTCATCCATAATCTCAATTCATAAACCTAACAACTTAATAGCCTAGTGCTGCCAGAGAAAAACAACACTTCTTAAGGCACAAAATAGAGTATGCAAACACAAAAATATCAAGAAACGGGGAGGCAAGAGTATCTTACTCCCATCATCATCCAAGTCATCGAAGATCTTTATTTCCAAGCACATAAAACAAACAGAAAACCATTTATTCACAACAAGCTCACAATCAAAGTATAGATGCCAAAATTAGAACTTGCAATCACACATCTGGCCATTTCATATTCAGGTTTGGTCTCTTCCTCATTGTGCTTGAAGCTGAGATATCATTTGGTTATGGAAGAACCCCAATTTCTTCCATGACCAAATGATATTTCACCCTGGGTTACTTCCATGACCAAATGATATCTCAGCTTTAAGCACGTTGAGGAAGAGAGCAACATCTACACATATCTGAAGACTACCTGAGATATTTCTATGGATGTCATTTGGGTCGACAGAAAGGCCCCCTCATCAAGTGGGGGTGAAGGGAGTCCATTTTCATCATTTTCCATTGCAGGTGAAACAGAACCTGGCGAGGTAACTGCGACATGCAAAATGATGTATATGAAAAAAAAAATGTTAAAAACAAAAGCCTTGGTAGCAGAACATAGGGCAAACTTAGGTAACTGCTCTGGTTCAACACCATACCTGCAGTTGCAGCTGCAACAACATTTTCAGTGGTCTTCACCCATTCATCTACAGTGTCTTTCCAGCCACTACAGTACATCATACCGAAGCAGTAAGCACATTTTACTTTTAAGCCTTTCAGTGTTCACTTAAGTAGGTCTAAGCCAGCTTAAATAAGTCATAATCAAAGCTATAAACGCTCTTTAATTCACTTGTGTTAGAATAAGTTCTCATTATGCAACTGAATAAAAGAAGCTGCTGCGACCAAAACTACATTTATGCATAACCAATCTTGCAATTCACCGTTAGATTATCCATGTTTGCAACATTGAACCAAAAGGTTTTGGCTTAAAATACCGGATAAGCCTCTTCACCATAGACTGAATTTCCTTTGAATTGTGCTTTCGCAATTGATTAACTTGTTTACCTATCTGAGTTTCCTGAAGAGAATACACCATTGCAAAACATGTTGATTATTGAACAACTTGGAAGAATGGTGTTTGACTTCAAATCACACGTAAAACAACACCTCCAAAACCTAAAGAAAGAGAACTCTGTTTAATTCCACCATGGAGGGCATTTTGTAAATGACTGAAAAAACATACCTTTAGGCTTTCCACTGTGAGTTGCATCAATTCCAATCTTCTCAAACACTCATACAGCTCAGTAACAGACTGCAACACAAAAGAGGATTGACTATGGAGAGAGACAAATAAACACACCCTAGTGCAGACAATTTTCAAAACTTGTAATTATGACAATAAAAAGTTGCATGAGTAGCAATGTATGTTTAATGGCTGCTAATGAAAAATCACCTATCAAAAGAATATTGTTTGTAAGAATTGACTCGATAAAACTATCAGATATGTAACTTATAAGAAACACTACCGTATCTGGGTTTGCAATAATGTCTCTGATCTTGAAGACCTCTTTGAGAGCTTGAGATTCATCCTCAATTTCTTCAGTGAGGTCTTTGGCCTCATCATAGCTGCGCCTGTGATTGATAATCCTGATCCCATCTGTCTCACCAATGCTGCTGTTTACCCTGTCACTGGTTTTATCATGGCAACCTGTGATACCCTCCTGGGCATCCTCATCATCAATAGTTTCATCACGGGGATCAGCCAAAGTAACAGATGTACGGTCACAACACCTGACAAACCTAGATGCATACAGTCTCTGTGCAATCCTATCTCTCTTTCTACTTAATTCAGTTGGGCAATCAGAGGTAGCAACCAGGATCGCGTTTTCAATCAGATTGCATATATCAGTCCCTGAACCTTCGAAAAATTTTCTCCATTGATCCAGAGACTCCATTTTTAGCCCACCTAAAAACCCGGTCTGCTCCACACAAGTCCTTGATCAATCAAGAAACTCAAAAGTCTGCAACAAATAACATTGCCTATTAGATCAAGTGATGGATATGAAAGGACAGAGCATTTCTTTCATAATTAAATGTTGTTCACACTGCCTTAAATCACCCTAAATTTGCTCAGATATCACAGTGAGAAGGTGTAGAGTCGTTGCTGTTGACATTCACCTGGTTATGACAATTAAAAAATGTTGAAAACAGGTGTTGATAAGAAGCTATTGATAGTAGGATTGGATTGGAAATGATGCTAATGAGTTCAAATAACTGATACTGTTACTCAAATTTGTCACATAACTATTCCCTTATAGGGTAATATATGCATGACCATTGGCAGAAGAATCCTATATCACCAAAAAAGCCATTCATTATTAGTAAAGCCTGTGTCGCGCAAGCATGCAACAAAACACACGCCTATTAAGAAAAACTAGAACAGTGGGATCACCACCTTTGGTTTGCATTGCTCGGGGATACACAGATCCAGTAAACATGTACGCGGCCCGATTTGGTAACCGTGACGACAGACAGACAAATGTTGCGCTCTACTTTGGCTGACCGTAACTCATGTAGTCTCACTATTCAGAGCCTTAATTTATACATGCCACCCTGGTTGGACTTGCCTAATTTGGCGCAGGGCCAAAACAATAACTTTGAAATTGTTAAAGTTTGATGACAGCTAAAAATAACTTTGTAAATTTGAGATCGGTATATTTGGAAAGCAACACTTGATTTCTGTACATGAAACAACACTTCAATCCCCTTAATGGACATTTAAAATGACACAACCTCCAAATTTAAAATGGCGAAACACTGTTTCCAAATTTACAGTAAATAAATGGGCTAATCACATTGTTTTCGATAGTTCCAGCGGGAAAAAAATTACAAATAACAAAAGGCCAGATTTTTACAAATTTTCACGTGGAAAATACCTCTATATTTCATAGAAAGAATGTATAAGTTCCGGTCCATTCTCATCAATGCTATGTCCGAAGCCATTACATCAAAACTCATCATATATTTGTGCGAGAAATTAACTTCGGTAGGAAAGATCGCATTCCTCCCAGTACAAGAGATAAACCTAATTGACAAGTTATACAAATATATAGACAAGTAAGTATAAAAAATGATTCCAACCAATAAGTCTAAATTATAAGTTTAATTTTAGTTAAATTTTTATGTATAAAATCCTAAACAATGTAAAATAGGCGATAATAGGGATGTTTGTTAGTGTAATTTTTGTATAAAGATCACACATTTGAAGTTATATGTGGGTATAATGTTTCTGGGTAGTGATTTTTTAGCCAATGATTAGTTCCACAAATCATGGACAAATTAGCAAACAAATATTAAGTATAAGAAGTTCAAGAATAAAATCAATTTGGGGTGATTAAATTTATTTTTCTATTATGATATGCTCCATAAGATGGGTGTTCTAATAAGGCATTTTTTTGTATGGAACCCTTTTGAAACCTCGAGGGTACAAAAAACCACCTATGTTAAGGGTTGGTGTAGCCCAAATTGAAAGTTGTAATTAAAGGTTGTTGTAGCCCAAATTGGGTGTTATGCTCTCCGGTAGCAATTTTTTAGCCAAAGGTTAGTTGCCCATGTCTTGAACAAAAAAGCAAACAAAAAATTATTACATGTACAATTCAAAATTAAAATAAATTTGGGATGATTTGTTTTATTTTTATATTATGATATGTTTTTTATTTTTTAAATATATATATAGAAGTTATATAATTTATTTGTTATTTTTATTAATTTTTGTAAATATATTCTAACTTAGATTCCCTAAGAATTTAAGGGATCAACTCTTCAAAAATGTACATTTTTTTGAGAATATAAAATTAATTTTCACTTCCAAGGATATTATCCCTCTCTTGAACTTGATAGATAGAAGATTAAGAGTTATCGATATAGGTTCTAGTATTATTAGCTTTAATTTGAAATCCAATCATAATTTTATATTGTACATATAATAAGTCATAGATATCTTTGGAAGAGGCCCACCAAAAATGAAATTGGGTCCTTTTCCAAATTAACAATGTAAATATTGTTCATTGATTGTAACAAAAATATGCTATTTAGCACTAAGAAAAAGGACATAACAACACTAAGTATCATACTTAAACAATAGATGTAAACAATGTAGAAAAAGATCATTCCAAATTCAAACAGAAGGGGATAGGAGAATGTTCTTTAGGGGCTAGTCCATTGGCTTATGCACCTTCCTTTCTTCTTTCTACACTCTGGCCAAATGTTGGAAGTCTTCATCTATGCACATTGGGTTGAGGGCCCTCATTAAGGTTTGCGACTTCATCTTCCTCATTAATATGAGAGACAACAATTTTTATCTCAAACACAACCTATTACACTACTTCAAAATTTTCATCTAATGATTCAATTATGCGTAAAATATCTTGGTGTGGAATACTTCATTCATCTAGGACTTGGGCTATCATTTCTTTTACCATCCAACAAGTTTCAGTAATCTAGAAGATTTCAACTCCTTGGTTATGTAGAAACCTAGATCTTGAGCCCATCCTTCCACTTCCTCTTAGATATGTTCCCTAGACAAAGTGTGCCTCTTAGCTTTAATTTTACTATCCACTTCTTCCAATTTGGATTTTAACAACTTGAGGAACATCGAAGGGGAGAACTCCTCTATTTCCAATGGCTTCCCATTAAACTTAGCTAAAGTATTTGGAATGGTTAGGGTCAAAACCCTTCCTAGACTTGGTGTGTTCTTTCTTGCTTCTACCTAACCCCCTTCCCCATAACATTTCACTTAGGTAATGTGCCACACTTCAGATTTTGACGTAGGAAAGACATAATTGATAGACTCATGGGAAATAAATGAACTTGAATGCCCCTATTGCTTCCTAGAGTGGTGATTAAGTCGATTCCACCCACATTGGACCCCACAAAACAATTCCCTTCTTAGAAATACCCAAGTAGATGCCAACTTGAGCTCAACCTACTCAGATACCAACTTCACTTCTTGTAACAACCCCAGGCTAAAAATCCATGTAATAAAGTTAATAAAGGAAAAATAAGACCAAGATCATGGGACACTTATTCCAAGCTGAATGTTGGGCAAAACATCCTAGTGTGGGTATTCATTTGGTTTATTATGACTAAGGGAAATTGGCAAAGGCAATGACAAAGGCTTTGGAAAGGCAAGAGGCAATAATTGACATTTTATTTATGAAAATAAAGGAAATTAGGAGAACAGGAAGGTGAAGAGTCACAGGTTGCATGTGAGGAGGAAAATGATGGAAATTGAAGAAAATAGAGGCCTCATTAATAAAAAGGCTTTCGAGGATAAGTTCACAACCTTTTGTTAGTTCAGTTTTGGAGATCTCTCTCTATTCTTTCTCTTTCATACTCTTGCACACTTAAGAGTATTCTTGGAACACCCTAGCATTGGAGGAAGGAAGGCAAAGGAAGGACAAGAAAGTAAAGGGAAGCAAAGATCAAGCAAGGAAGAGTGAGATCAAGAGACTACAATGGAATTACTTGCAGGTATCAAGTTTCATTTAGGATTTCCTTGTGTAACAACACTGGTGGAAATTCCATGTAAAAATATATAAATACCACGGATGATGGGACACGTATTCCAAGATGGATGGTGGGCAAGACATCCTAGGGGGTGTTCATTTGGTTGTTTATGGCTAAGGAAATTGGCAAAGGAAATGGCTAAGGCATTAAAGAGACAAAAAGGTATTTTGGCACATTTATTTATGAAAATAATGGAAATTAGGAGAAAAGGAAGGTGAAAGGTCACATGTTTCATGTGAGGAGGAAATTGAAGGAAAATAATGGAAAATGAAAAAAATAGAGGCCTCATTAATAAAAAGGCTTTTGAGGATCAGTGGGCAAGACTTGGTCAATTCAGCTTTGGAGTTCTTTCATTATTCTCTCTCTCTCTCTCATACTCTTGGACACTTAGAGTTTTCTTGGAGCACTTTGGCATTGGAGCAAGAAAGGAAAAGAAGGCAAGAGGAAGCAAAGATCAAGTAGGGAAAGGCAGGATCAAGCAGCTACAACAAACTTCATTGCAGGTATCAACTTGCATGTGTATTTTCCTTGCTAGATTTGGCATGCATGGGATTGCATGTGTTTCTTTTCTACCATGGCATGGGTTTTTCTAGGTGTGACAGTATTTTCAGCCTAGCCTTGCCATTTCCTGATAGCTTTGATGAGATGGGTTCTCTCATGCGTTTTGTGGGGGATGGTCGGATTGGATTCGAAGCTGAGTGGGGTGGATCTCCAAATTGACAAACACATGGTGGTAGTGGTCCCTGAACTAGACTAAGGATTCATGAAGCCGCAGTAACCCCTGAACCAGACTGTGGGTTGCGGTAAAGCCAGATTGTGTGCCTCGGTGGGCCTAGGAATCCTTGCTGGTGAATGGCGGGATATACGGTAAAGCCAAGAGGTGGATTTTCTCTCTGTTGGGCCTAGTGATTCCAGGATGGAATGCATGGTAAAGCCTAGAGAGTATGTCTCGGTGTAGGGCCTAGTGATCCCTAGATTAGACTGTGGATGCACGGTAAAGCCTGAGAGACTAGGAGGCACTCAAATTCCTCACGGTGTAGGCGGAGAACTCTGGTGGCATCCACATTGATTGGTTTTTTTGATGTGTTCTATGAGTCCCACATTCATGCTTGGAATATGACACGGGGGTGATTGGCTAAAGAGAGAATTGGCTCAGCCAATCTATGGTCCGGTGGAACATGGTAGTCCCATCACCAGTTAGTTCATTGCATTTATTAATGAAAAATTCACTCCTTGATTTTCATGTGCATATGTACTGATGTATATATAGATTTTGATGGCTGATATGTTTATTGTATTTATGTTCCTATTATGTTTTTTTATGCACATTACCCCGGAGGGTGTTACAATGTGGTATCAGAGCTTCCAAGTTCAAACACTTGGACTGGATGGGCTCTATCATAGGTGAAATGAAGAACAAAGGTTAAATTTTAAACCTTTCTGTCATATCTGTTATAAATTTTCTTCTGTGGCATATTAGACATTGAAAATTTGTCCATGTTGAAAGCAAATCCCACTTATGACGTGGTAAAAATTTCAGATATTGGTTCACAATACTTTAGGAATTATGATCTAAGGAAGATGACCTTCCTGAATGAACCTTTAAACATGCCATGTTGGAATTTCTGCAATAACTCATATTTTGTAGGCTTTTAGAAGCTGAAAAATTTCCCACGTTGAGGGGACATACCACTTATTATGTGGTAGAAATTTCAGGTATTGGGTCACAATATGTTAGGAGATATGAGTATAGGGAGTCAAGCCTTTGGAATGCTCCTAAAATCAAGCCTCAAACATGTCACGTTGGAATTTTTGTTATAAATTTTCTTTTGGGCACTCTCAGGAGCTGAATTTTTTTCTACAATGAGGGGAAATCCCACTGATATTGTGATACAATTTTCAGACATTTATTCGCTATAGTTTAGGAGATATGACCAATGTAAGTCGAGCTTTTTGGATACTCCTAGAATTGTGCACCAAATATGATTGTGTTGGTATTTTTGTTATAACTTTTCATCCATTAAATCTCAAAAGTTGAAACTTGAACCGTAGTGAGGGAAAATACCATTGATAATATGGTTCAATTTCGATAACTTGTACTACTACAGTTTAGGATATATGCATTGAATCATTCACTATATTAGTTTGCATGCGAAGTGTTTAATAAAATGCTTAAATGGTTCAATGATTAATTGCATACAAACTGTTTGATAAAATGCCCCAATGAGTATGTTGTTTGTGGCTAGGGATAGTATTGATGTGTACTAGTATTCTTGTATTTGATATATTCTTACTTGTATGCAAATAGTTTGCTATATTGGTTTGCATGTAAAGTGTTTGAAGAAATGCTTCTATGCAAATGTCATAGTATAGTAGTTGTTTTAAGAAAATGTAAAAGTATGGCAATTGTTTGAAGAAAATGTTATTTTTTTGGATGGGATAGTATTGTGGTATGATAATATGGATGTAGCTGATCTATGCCTATTTTCATGCAAAGAATTTGAAGAGTTGCATATAGGGAATTTGAAAGGTTGCATGCAAGGAATTTGAAAAGTTGCATGTAAGGAAATGGAAAAGTGGCATGTTTTTAGTTATTATGTTGTAAGTGGAATAAGTGCATTTTGACTTAGTCTCATACAAATGTATGAGAAATAAAAATCAATTTATTTTCAAGTGTGGTTAAATTTAGTAGAGCTTTGGAGATCCCACTTCCACAATTGGACATTGGAGATCGAGCCATTATAGTAGCTTCCTCCTTCTACCTTAGTGTGGATCATGGATAATAAAGGGGTATGCTTATAGGTTGTTAGTATTGGTGAATGTTGATTTCAATTTAATAGACATGATGTCTTGATTTTGGAACATGTGACTGACTGTATATGAATTATATGTCACTTACATGTTGATTTCATGATACCTACTTACATCCTTGTATGTTAGGTTACATTCTTGAATATTTTGATTACATGTATCAGTCTTGTAGGTTGATTACAAGAATTGATCACTTATGTTCGACTACATGTGTTTATGCATAGGTGTAGTTGATTTGGCATTGCTTGTGCATATTGTTGGTTCCATGTGGCAATGTGTACAGCGGATTAATGGTTGTTGTTATGCATGTATGGTTGTGTCTATGATTATGCATGTATAGTAGGTCAAACATGCCTTGTGAAGTCATTGTATGAAATTTAGGTCATCATGATGCTATTGGTTGTTATGATGCTAACGAGCTAGTTGAGATAGAGAAAGAGATGCAGATCATCTTAATGAGGTTGCAACATTAGACTTTGGGATAAGAGCATATCGTCATACAGGTAGTGTATGTCTGGCATGCAGGTATGTAAGTTAAGGATTATTATATGCCTTATGGTTATATACGTTATGTTTATGAACATGTATTTGATGTTATGGTTACATTCATGATATATGCTAGATGATTAGTGTGGTTATATGCACATGTGTTAGAGAGTCAAGAATGATAGTAACCTGTAGTTGTATGCATTTCTATTGTTGTTTTATATTAGATAACCTGATGATTATGTTGTATTTTGTTGATGAGTATAATATATAGCTTATTGTTGTTTTATACTATTAACTTGATGATTATGGTAATTTCATTGAGATATTGATGTTATAATTTGGATTGGTCATATGCGTGATGGTTATGTTCATTGCCTTGAAGATCTTGATGTTATATGTATTGTGCTAACCTGGTTTGACCTATGCAAATGGTTATGGTTGCAATATTCAGGTATGAATCGACATATTTGTGATATGGTGTCATACTAAGCTAGATTGACTTTGCATGTGTATAAGTTTACGATGTGAACAAGTTAGTTAGATACTATTATGGATATCATGATCTTATGAGTGCTTGAGTTGATGTGTTGTAAAGTTATATTGTGCTAACTAGATTGATTGTGCAGACAAGATCACCTCCCCTGAGATACATTAAGGTATTAGTTGCTTATGTCATATATTTGGTGCTTTACTATTGATTATGTCATCTAGTTGATTTATTTAACATGGTATGCATGTTTGATGAATTGCATAATATGAGTATGTGTTCAAATGATCTTGTTTTAAGATGATTGTACTAAAATATATGTGTTGAGACAGTTGATATGTACTTGATTATAGTAGGTGATAGTTGTAGTATTATGATTAATGACTATGAGTTGACTATCTATTATGACATGATTGTTAGTCTTGGTAACGATTGAATTCAAATTAATAGATATGATTGTCTTGCTATTTTTAACATGTGGTTGACATGTTTGAGCAGTTGCAGGGTAACATGTTTGGTATTAGCATGACAAGGTAATAGTTGATGCGTCTATATAACTAATAGTTGGGTGATGTGATAACGCATAGTAAGCCTCGATTGAAACAAAGTAAAAATGATAAAGGAAAGGAATCAGGTAAGAATTCCTTTGGCTATGTTTGGAAACCTTAATTCCAAATGAATGATTTCTTTGCATACAGGAGGCCTTCTTAACCTTAATCTAGCCTGACATTATGTGGATACATTCTATATTCATCAACATGTACTTGACAGGTATATTAATAGTCTTTAGCTACCGGTGGATATATTAAAGCATTGGAGTCCCTTGAGAGATGGTGCAGATGTGTTTAGTTGCAAGCAACGTGCTTGGCACAACAATATAAGGTAACTGGTGTATTTTTATTTATGCACTGACAATTATGTATTTATGGTAGTATGATGCAGGAGATTGCATGGCAAGAGACTGCCATGAAATCTTGAAGAGGGCTCTGGTTGAGTTTCCCTGGGAACCATGGGGATCAAGTCATGGTGTTTGTTGTTAGTCTTGTGCTTTTTTTCTTTTGCGATTGTTGTGCTTGATTTGCAAGTTTGATTGTGTCTGGTGCATAACTATGCCACATTGTTTGCGGAGTCGTGTTGTTATTGGTTTTCTTGTTGTTGTTGTTTCTGTTCTTGCCTTTCAACATTTTGAGTCTGAGGAATTGGTTGGGAAAGAGGAAAGTTAATGTAGCTCGAGGAGATCTATGTCGTACCCAATAGG
Source organism: Pinus tabuliformis (assembly GCA_031772625.1). Lineage (NCBI taxonomy): Eukaryota > Viridiplantae > Streptophyta > Pinopsida > Pinales > Pinaceae > Pinus > Pinus tabuliformis. The sequence continues at coordinate 1,527,935,389 of CM062818.1, read as the reverse complement.
TGATGTAAGACTCAGATGAAGCTCTGTGCATGAGTGAGCGCAGTGGAAGGAAAGACTATGATAGTCGTTTGGACTGGTTGGGTTCATTGTGGTAAATGGACCATGGAAGTATAGACATGAGAAAGGTAACTAGAAAAGTAGAGTAAATGGATTTGAGGCGTCATATGCCTTGGCTATGTTGGGAACTGTTGTTCTCAATATCATGCATGTCGTGCATGAATAAAGGAAGTTCTCTTAACCTTGACCTTATGTTATCTGGCAATTTTGTTATGATCATGATTATGTTGATGTTTATATATGTATACATGTATGTATGTATGTATGTCGTTGTCTGACAGGATCATGATTGTTTTATGCTAACGTTTATATACGTATGTATGTATCCATGTATCTATGTTACTGTCTAACAGGGTTGTCAGGGATCATTCTTGTGGAGGAATGATTGCTTATGCAGGAGAACAACATGAAGAGGTTCTTGGTCTTACGAGGAATCAATTGGGAAGAGTAGTCATGAAAAATATATGAGGTCAGTATCATGTGGATATGATTTGATATTATATACTTGTATTATGCCTATGTTTATGTTATGACAGGTAATGTTGAAGGATACATCAGCAAAATGAAAGCAATGTGGTCTGCGACATGCTAGGATAAGCATGGATAAGATACTGGAAGCAAGGTTTCTTGGTAAGGAAAGTGTGGTTTTGGATGTGTGGTACTATTGTTTTGCATATGTTGTATATGTTGTCCATGTTGCATCTACGATGTGTGCACTTGTGGTGTTGTGTATACATAGCATGTGTACATGTTATTTATGCAATGTTCTGTACAATATGGTACATATAGTGTTGTATGAATGTTTCATATTCAATACTGGGTATAGATGGTACTATGTACATGTTGGATATGTGGTATTGTGTACATATTGTATTGTGTGCATGATGGGTATGCGGTATTTTGTGCATATGGTGCTATGCGCATGTTGGATATGTAGTGCTATGTACAATTGATGCTATGTACATGTTGGATATGCAGTGCTATATACAAGTGGTGTTGCGTGCATGTGGTACATTGATATATGTACATATGGTGTGGTGTGCATGATTGTACAAGTGGTGTCGCGTGCGTGTGGTGCTGTGTACATATTGTACAAGTGGTGTTGTGTGCATGTGGTGCTATGTACATGTCGTGCATGTGGCATTGTGTACATGTGGTGTCGCGTACATGTCATGTGTGTGGTACTGTGTACATGTGGTATTGTGTACGCATTGTATAGTGGTGTAGTGTACATGTGGTGTTGTGTAGGTGGTGCCATGTACATGTGATGTTGTGCACACGTTGTGCAGGTGGTGCAGTGTACCAGTCGAACTGTGTACATATCGTACTGGTGTACGTGTTGTATTGTGTGCATGTCATCCATGATGTGTTATGGGCATGCAATGTTATGTATGTGCATCACGTAGTTGTGGTATTGCGGCATGTGTACTCGTTGTGTTGTACTCTATGTAGGTACATGTATTGGGTGGTATTGCACATCAGGTATAGATGGATGCACTATGTTGTACACTGGTTGTAGGTGTATGCATTGTATGTCAGGTGTACGTGCACATATTGCATGGTGTGGTATGTCATGTGGTTGTATGTGTGTGATGCACATTATGTGTCTATGAACACGGTTGAGGAGAAGGCATTGGGTGTTTGTTGGGTGTAGCAACTGATCTAGAGTGCGTATGGAATAAAGACAAAAGTAGAAGCTAAGGATTGATGAAAGGATAAGTATCAACATTTTATTTCAGTTTTATTATGCATGTGATTTATGACTATGGTATATGATGATTATATGGGATCTATGATTTTGGTTTATGATGGTTACATGTGATTTTGATCTATGATGGTTGTTTTTGAGCTAACTTGGTGTGATATCTTTATATATGCTGACTTGGTCAAATATGCTAGTTTGACTTGTTGTGACAGGAAGAAAACAGGATTGCAAATGTACCTTATTGACGAGATACCAATGGGGTATGATGTGAATATATTTGAATTTATTTCAAAATTAATAGAAGCTATGTACTTGGTACAAGAATGCATGAAATGCTCGGTTGGAGGATTGAAATCGACTGCAAGAATTAGCAGCAACAACAAAGGAGTTGAAACAAGCAGCAGTATGTTGGTAAAGCACTTTAGAAACAGGGCCATTATGGGACACTAGTACCCAATTGTGTCCATTGATTTCCATGAGCATGCTATGACTGGTATGATGTGTTGAGGCAGGTATATGCCTTTGTTTTTGTATCTTATGATGCAAGGAAGCCTTGCCAAGGGATGGAATACCAAGATGGGGGTGCTAGTGGAACTTGGAAGGTGAGTGACTACACGGAAGGGGTGACCGGATTCCTGAGGGACCGTGTAGCATAGAAGGGAGCATCATGGATGGATTTGTTTTGGTTATTAGCATTTCCATATGGAATCAGATGCACATTGGGAGTGTGCCCTGGAACAATGAGCCATTAACTATTCACTGAGAGGACAAGTGGTGCAGGATTATAGCACTGGAAATTGGATGCAGATTTGAATTGGCAGTGGATTCTAGACTTCCTGGGAAGGAGGTGGATCCTAGTATTACTTTGAGGATGGAGGTGTGAGCCTCTAGATTCCCTTGTTGCATATTCATATTATTTTATTTTTTTGTTGAGAAAATGTACATATGTGTATATGTATATGTGGTTATTGTGAATATCGTAATCAATTACGTTATAAAGATCTAATATGTTGTATGCTGTCATGTTGTCATGATGTTTTGATTTTGAGTAGATCTTTCATTGTAAATACTATGACTAGCTGTGTTATAAAGCTCCATGGGTAGTATGTTTTATTTTCAACAGTCATGTTTGTTATAGGTGTCACTGAACATCGAGGATGGTGTTCCCCCAAGGGGGAGTGTTCTGTAACAGCCCTGGTGGAAATCCCATGTAAAAATATATAAAAGACACAGATGATGGGACACGTATTCCAAGCTAGATGGTGGGCAAGACATCCTAGGGGGTGTTCATTTGGTCGTTTATGGCTAAGTAAATTGGCAAAGGCAATGGCTAAGGCATTAAAGAGACAAAAAGGTATTTTGGCACATTTATTTATGAAAATAATGGAAATTAGGAGAAAAGGAAGGTGAAAGGTCACATGTTTCATGTGAGGAGGAAATTGAAGGAAAATAATGAAAAATGAAGAAAATAGAGGCCTCATTAATAAAAAGGCTTTTGAGGATCAATGGGAAAGACTTAGTCAGTTCAGTTTTGGACCTCTCTCAATATTATCTCTCTCTCATACTCTTGGACACTTATAGTTTTCTTGGAGCACTTTGGCATTGGAGCAAGAAAGGAAAAGAAGGCAAGAGGAAGCAAAGATCAAGTAGGGAAAGGCAGGATCAAGCAGCTACAATAACCTTCATTGCAGGTATCAACTTGCATGTGTATTTTCCTTGCTAGATTTGGCATGCATGGGACTGCATGTGTTTCTTTTCTACCATGGCATGGGTTTTGCCAAGTGTGACAATATTTTTAGCCTAGCCTTTCCATTTCCTAATAGCTTTGATGAGATGGGTTCTCTCATGCGTTTTGTGGGGGATGGATGGATTAGATTCGAAGCTGAGAAGGGTGGATCTCCGAATTGACAAACACATGGTGCTAGTGGTCCCTGAACCAGACTGAGGATGCATGAAGCCACTGGCCTAGTAACCCCTGAACTAGAATGTGGGTTGCGGTAAAGCCAAATTGTGTGCCTCGGTGGGCCTAGGAATCCTTGCTAGTGAATGACAAGATATACAGTAAATCCAAGAGGTGGATTTTCTCTCCGTTGGGCCTAGTGATTTCAGGATGGAATTCATGGTAAAGCCTAGAGAGTATGTCTTGGTGTAGGGCCTAGTGATCCTTGGATCAGATTGCGGATGAACGGTAAAGCCTGAGAGACTAGGAGACACTCAAATTCCTCACGGTGCACGATAAAGCCTGAGAGACTAGGAGACACTCAAATTCCTCATGGTGTAGGTGGAGAACTCTGGTGGCATCCACATTTATTGGTGTTTTTGATGTGTTCTATGAGTCCCACATTCATGCTTGGAATATGGCACGGGGGTGATTGGCTGAAGAGAGACTTGGCTCAGCCAATCTATGGTCAGGTGGAACGTGGTAGTCCCATCACCGGTTGGTTCATTGCATTTATTAATGAAAAATTCACTCCCTTTATTTTCATGTGCAAATGTATTGATGTATATATGGATTTTGATGGCTGATATGTTTATTGTATTTATGTTCCTATTATGTTTTTTTATGCACATTTACCTCGGAGGGTGTTACACCTTGCTAGTTTTGGCATGCATGGTACATGCATGTGTGTTTTTGGTTCTCTTGTTGTGTTTGGCATGGGTTTTGCCAAGTGCTACGGTAGTTTTCATCCTTGCCTTGTCATTTCCACATAGCCATGGTGTGATGGGGTTTCTCTTACTTGGTTGAGATGGATTTTTGGATGGTTTTGAAACTGAGTGGAGTGGTCTTAGGAAAAATCACAAGGCCTAATAATCCCTTGACCGGTAATGGTGGGATACACGGTAAACCCTGGTTGTGAATACTCTCATTGGGCTTAGGAATCTCTTGACCGATAATGGCAGGATACACGGTAAAGCCTAGTTGAGAATACGTTCGTTGGGCCTAGGAATCCCTTAACCGGTAATGGCGAGATACACAATAAAGCCTAGAGAGTAGAGCCTCATTGGGCCCAGGAATCCCTTAACTAGTAATGGCAAGATACTTAGTAAAGCCTAGAGAGTAGAGCCTTGTTGGGCCTAGGAATTCCTTGACTGGTAATGGAGGGATACACGGTAAATCCTAGAGGTTGGAGACAGAAAAATTCCTCACGATTTAGATGGAGAGATCTGGAGGCATCCATGCTTGTTTAGGGCCTAGTAATCTCTTGACTGGTATATGACAGGATTGTGGTAAAGCTTGTGGTGTATGTCTATTGTTGTTTGGGCTTAGGTATCCCTTGGCGGGATACATCGTAAATCCTAAGGACACTTTGATTGGATCTGTTGTGAGTCCCACATTCATGCTTGGAATATGGCATGAAGGTGATTGAATGAGAGAAAGATTTGGTTCAACCCAATCTATGGTCGAGTGGTATGTGGAAGTCCCAAGCTTGGTTTGCTTTTGCATATAATAATAAGATATTTTTTCCTCTTGTATATTATGCATAGATGTGCTTGTTATTATGTGGTTATAATGGTTGTTCTATCATTGTTGATCTATTGGTTTTATGTTAGTTATAAGCATGGTTTATGACAAACTTGAGTTATGGATCTCATCATGTTTTGATTAGTAAATGAATGAATAATGAATGTATGACCTAATAGATGATAATGCAACTATTATGAGAGGGCATCAAACCTTCTTGACAAATCTCAGATAAGTATGAAGTCCCTATGCTCAGATGTGTTTATATGACTTGTAGATTACATGTTCATGATGTGTTTGATGGAATGTATGTCATGGTTAGGCCTTGTTAGGCCAGGTATTTATTCAAATTTTTCTTTAGAGGCTTTGTCATCATGTTATTTATCATTTCTACAAGTTTCATGAAGTTATGGGTAGAGGCATGAGTCCTGGCCCTAAAAAAATGGCTTCGAATTCAGGTTTGCTGGCACATAACTGCTTGAAAAAGGCCACAGTCGCATGGATGCCTTGTTGTGGGAGTGACTGGAGGGTATCAATCACATGAAGGGATTGTCATGGGAGTGACTAGGGGTCTAGTTTAGTCAAGAAGCAAATTCTCTGAGGAGTTGGACACCTAGAGGGGTTGGTTGGCTCCTAGACGTTATGTAGTTCATGAGGAAGGTCATTTTGGTTTTGGTTTGTCGATTCCACTTCCTTAACTATACATGGGAATGTGTTTCTTTTCTACCATGGCATGGGTTTTGCCAAGTGTGACAATATTTTTAGCCTAGCCTTTCCATTTCCTAATAGCTTTGATGAGATGGGTTCTCTCATGCGTTTTGTGGGGGATGGATGGATTGGATTCAAAGCTGAGAAGGGTGGATCTCCGAATTGACAAACACATGGTGCTAGTGGTCCCTGAACCAGACTGAGGATGCACGAAGCCACTGGCCTAGTAACCCCTGAACCAGAATGTGGGTTACGGTAAAGCCAGATTGTGTGCCTCAGTGGGCCTAGGAACCCTTGCCAGTGAAGGACGAGATATACAATAAATCCAAGAGGTGGATTTCCTCTTCGTTGGGCCTAGTGATTCCAGGATGGAATTCATGGTAAAGCCTAGAGAGTATGTCTTGGTGTAGGGCCTAGTGATCCTTGGATCAGATTGCGGATGAACGGTAAAGCCTGAGAGACTAGGAGACACTCAAATTCCTCATGGTGCACGGTAAAGCCTGAGAGACTAGGAGACACTCAAATTCCTCATGGTGTAGGTGGAGAACTCTGGTGGCATCCACATTGATTGGTGTTTTTGATGTGTTCTATGAGTCTCACATTCATGCTTGGAATATGGCACGGGGGTGATTGGCTGAAAAGAGACTTGGCTCAGCCAATCTATGGTCAGGTGGAATGTGGTAGTCCCATCACCGGTTGGTTCATTGCATTTATTAATGAAAAATTCACTCCCTTTATTTTCATGTGCAAATGTATTGATGTATATATGGATTTTGATGGCTGATATGTTTATTGTATTTATGTTCCTATTATGTTTTTTTTATGCACATTTACCTCGGAGGGTGTTACACCTTGCTAGTTTTGGCATGCATGGTACATGCATGTGTGTTTTTGGTTCTCTTGTTGTGTTTGGCATGGTTTTTTCAAAGTGCTACGGTAGTTTTCATCCTTGCCTTGTCATTTCCACATAGCCATGGTGTGATGGGGTTTCTCTTACTTGGTTGAGATGGATTTTTGAATGGTTTTGAAACTGAGTGGAGTGGTCTCAAGAAAAATCACAAGGCCTAATAATCCCTTGACCGGTAATGGTGGGATACACGGTAAACCCTGGTTGTGAATACTCTCATTGGGCTTAGGAATCTATTGACCGGTAATGGTAGGATATAGGGTAAAGCTTGGTTGAGAATACGTTCGTGGGGCCTAGGAATCCCTTAACCGGTAATGGTGGGATACACAATAAAGCCTAGAGAGTAGAGCCTCGTTGGGCCCAGGAATCCCTTAACTGGTAATGGTAAGATACTTAGTAAAGCCTAGAGAGTAGAGCCTTGTTGGGCCTAGGAATTCCTTGATTGGTAATGGAGGGATACACGGTAAATCCTAGAGGTTGGAGACAGAAAAATTCCTCACGGTTTAGATGGAGAGATCTGGAGGCATCCATGCTTGTTTAGGGCCTAGTGATCCATTGACCGGTATATGACGGGATTGTGGTAAAGCCTATGGTGTATGTCTATTGTTGTTTGGGCCTAGGTATCCCTTGGCGGGATACATGGTAAATCCTAAGGACACTTTGTTTGGATCTGTTGTGAGTCCCACATTCATGCTTGGAATATGGCATGAAGGTGATTGAATGAGAGAAAGATTTGGTTCAACCCAATATATGGTCGAGTGGTATGTGGAAGTCCCAAGCTTGGTTGGCTTTTGCATATGATAATAAGATATTTTTTCTTCTTATATATTATGCATAGATGTGCTTGTTATTATGTGGTTATAATGGTTGTTCTATCATTGTTGATCTATTGGTTTTCTGTTAGTTATAAGCATGGTTCATGACAAACTTGAGTTATGGATCTCCTCATGTTCTGATTAGTAAATGAATGAATAATGAATGTATGACCTGATAGATGATAATGCAACTATTATGAGAGGGCATCAAACCTTCTTGAGAAATCTTAGATAAGTATGAAGTACCTATGCTCAGATGTGTTTATATGACTTGTAGATTACATGTTCATGATGTGTTTGATGGAATGTATGTCATGGTTAGGCCTTGTTAGGCCAGGTATTTATTCAAATTTTTCTTTAGAGGCTTTGTCATCATGTTATTTATCATTTCTATAAGTTTCATGAAGTTATGGGTAGAGGCATGAGTCCTGGCCCTAAAAAATGGCTTAGAATTCAGGTTTGCTGGCACATAATTGCTTGAAAAAGGCCACAGTCGCATGGATGCCTTGTTGTGGGAGTGACTGGAGGGTATCAATCACATGAAGGGATTGTCATGGGAGTGACTAGGGGTCTAGTTTAGTCAAGAAGCAAATTCTCTGAGGGGTTGGACACCTAGAGGGGTTGGTTGGCTCCTAGAGGTTATGTAGCTCATGAGGAAGGTCATTTTGGTTTTGGTTTGTGGATTCCACTTCCTTAACTATACATGGGAATTTGAATCATATCATAGTAACTATTCTTCACATGTTTACCCTGTGGACACATTAGCTTGGGTAAATGTGGGAGGAGGGTGTTACAGAGTGGTATCAGAGCATGGTTCACCCCTTGGACTGGATGGGTGAAATGTGTTTGTCATGCATGCATGTCGGTTGCATATGTGTTCTTTATGCTTGTGGTTTATGTACTTTTTTGTGTATTCATGGTGGTGGTCATTGTTGCAATTATGTCGCCATGAGGAGGAAGATGGTGTTGTTTTTGGATGTGGTTATCATGAGTGCATGTCGATTATGCATTTGTTATGCATGTCAATGTCTATATGTCGTTATGCATGCATTTTCATGGTTATGCTATAGTCATGCATGGTAACTAGATAATGGTTGAAATAATGTCTATATATATTGATATGATTATTTTTATACATGTATTGTGCTAATCTGGTTGATCTTGCAGATGAGATATCCCTCCCTAAACTATACTGAGGTATGTTGATTATGTTTATATTTTGGGTTAGCTGACATAGTATACTTTCAAGAAGAAGATCAAAGATGACTAGCAAGATGGTAGACTACAGTTCACAAGATTATCCTTATAGATCAGATGAGTAACATGGTGATGGGTACTCTCCTAACATAGCAGTTGCAAAGCAAATGATGACAAAAACATTTAGGCACATGAGAAGCAAGAAAAGGTTAATGCAGTTATCCTTTAGAGTTTTTCAGATTTGTAGAGACAAGGTCCTCTTAGGATCAATCATGGTCAGGAGGATAAGACTAACGGGGCATATGACAGTAAGTCTCATGGTGGGCACATGTTGGCTAGAGATGACACGATCAAAGATGACAGGTTTTTAGATGCATCGAATAAGAGAGGTGATGGACACATGTTTTATTCTAGTTGTGGTTCTGACATGTATCGTGGTCATCATCATTATCATCCTTACAAGAGGAATGATAGGGGATATTTTCCAAATGAGTTCAATAAATCCAAGCCACCTACCTTTGATGGATATTTGAAGAAACCGAAAGATGCAAAGGCATGGTTACTTGGGATGAAGAAGTTCTTTGAGTTGCATGATTACACAGAGAACATGAAGGACAAAATAGCTATCTTCAGCCTCAAAGGGAAAGCAAACATCTGGTGGGAAGATGTGAAGTGGGTTAGAGACATTAGGATAAAAGAGTTGAGTTAGCATGAATTCAAGAGACTTTTCAGGAAGAAATATTTGTTAGAGAGGTACTATGATAACAAATCTAGGGAGTTTTGTGAGCAAGATGGGATCAATGGATGATGATGAGTATATTACCAAGTTCCCGGATTTGTTGAGGTGTGTACCATATCTTAAGGATGAGAAAGACAAATTTTAGAGATTTTTCTGTGGATTACCATTAGCATTTAAATACCAAATTGAGTATGATGAGCCTTGGTCACTTGAAGAAGTCATTGGTAAGTTGAAGCATTGTTATGAGAAATCAAAGCACAAGGCAAAGTCTCAACAAGGTTGGAAAGGGAAAGAAAAGGCTAAAGGTAAATGGAAACCAAAGCGAACAAGACCCAATGATGCGAGTGAGAAAGAGAATGTTGTTCCTTATAATAAGTTTAATGTAGTTGGACAAGGACATGGGTCATAGCCTGGAGGGAAACATAACAAAGGTGATGGTATGTGATAGTTGCAGCGTTGGATATGTGGCAAGGAGCATCTCAAGAGATATTTCCCACATTATTAGGGTGGTAGGCCTCATATTTACAATGCACAAGAAGCGTAGATAGTTGTTGATGTTGGGCATAACATTCCATGGATGTAGCATTGGATAACAGGTAGGCAGATCATCAAGCATCTATTATCAATATGGACGGTAAGCTTTGTGATCAAGTTTTGATTGACCCTGGATATAATTATATTTATGTTAATCTTGACCTGGTGGATAAGTGTGGTTTGAATAAAGAAGTGCATTTGACTTGAATGGTATGCCTACATCAACACATTTGAATGTGCTTCCATTGGGATCATACAATATATTGTTGGGTATGGACTGGTTGTATCTTCATAGGACCAAGGTGGATTATTATGACAAATCCATTGGATGCTTGGATGTCAATGGAGAACAAAGAATCTTGTAGAGTAAGAAGAAATCTACATTAGTTAGAATGGTCACAGCTATGCAGGAAAAGCGTAGTAGTAGGAAAGTGTGTGTATTATTTGCAGTGCATATTTCTAGTGATAAAGGTAAGGATGTTAAGGATGTGGAGGTGTTGAGAAGGTACCCAGTTTTACAACAATTTCAGGACGTATTTCCCGCATAGATTTTAGAGTTGCCACCTCATAGAGAAGTGTAATTTTCTATTGAGTTGGTACTAAGGGGCAACACCAACATCAAAGGAACCATACAAGATGAGCACACTAGAGTTAGTAGAGCTGAAGTTGCAGTTGAAGGAAAGGCTTGACAAGGGATACAATAGGCCAAGTGTATCGCCTTGGGGTGCACTAGTATTGTTTGTGAAGAAGAAGGATGGTACTATCAAGTTGTGCATTGACTATATGCAGTTGAATAAGGTAACCATCAAGAACAAGTATCCGTTGATGAGGATTGACCACTTATTTGATCAGTTGAATGGAACAACAATGTTATCAAAGGTTGATCTGAGATCATGATACCACCATGTACGCATCAAAGAAGAGAATATTTACAAGACTGCTTTCTGGACCACATTGTGAGTTTGTTGTAGTTCTTTTTGGTTTGAATAATGCTCTGGATACTTTTATGTGCTTGATGAATAGTGCGTTGCGTCCTTATCTAGAAAATTTTGTTATTGTGTTCATTGATGATATATTGATATATTTTAAGAATGAGGACGAGCGTGCTAAACATTTAGCAACAATGTTGAGATTTCTAAGAGAGCATGAGTTTTATGCCAAGCTTAGCAAATGTAGTTTCTTTTAGATAGAGGTACACTACTTGGGGTGCAACAAGTTTTGAATAGTTGAAGCAATTGTTGAAAAATTCTCCATTTCTTAAAATTGCAGATCCGGATAAAGAGTTTGTGGTGTGCACCGATGCTTGCAAGAGAGGGCTTGGTGGAGTCCTGATGCAGGAGGGACAAATGGTATGTTAGGAATCAAGGAAGTTGAATGAGCACGAGCAAAATTATGTGACACATGATCTTGAGTTGGCAACGATCATCCATGATTTGAAGATGTGGAGGCACTATCTTCTTGGTAGGAGGTTTGTACTGATGAGAAATCATAATGGATTGAGATACTTATTCGACCAACCAAATTTAAATGCCAGGAAAGGTAGATTCTTGGCCAGGATCAGTGAGTTTGAATTTGAGATTAGATATATTAAGGGAAAGGAGAAAAAGGTTGTAGATGATCTTAGCATAAGAGTGCAGGTAAATCACATAACAACTGTAAGTTCTTATGGGATGGATTTATAGCATCAAATATTATAGGCAGGACAACAGGATGAGAGGTACATGGAGCTTATGCACAAGTTATAATAGGGTACAGGTGATCACGATGTGGACTATTGTTGTACAATAGATGGTTTGGTCATATTTAGGGACATGATCTATGTATCTGACAACAATGCGCTCAAGAAGCTTATCTTGAGGGAATTCCATGCTAAGTCGTATTCAGGTCACCAAAAAATATTGACAGCAGTGAAGAAGTTCTACTACTGGCTGATTTTGAAGAAGGAAGTGGCAGAGTTTGTGGCTAGATGTTTGGATTGTCAATAGGTAATGTTGAAAATAGAAACAAGAAATGTTAAAAATAGAATCCATAAATTCCAATTTAATTTGTCCTTGAATTAAACTGAGAATTAAAATCAAATTCTATTCTCGTAGCAACTTGTAAATAGTTAATTAAGTTTAATTAACTTAATTATCTTAGGAATTTCGAGTTGGAAGTATTTATGAAGTAATGTATATGTTCTAGGGGTCCAGGATGAGTTAATTGTGAGTTGTAATTAGATAACTCAGTTTATTGAGTTAAGTTCAGTTAAATTAGTACCAAACTATTTGAGGAACTAATAGTGAGTTAACAGTTAGTTGGTGCACTAATGCATTAACTAGTGCTACTCCAGTTAACTGAAGATTCCCTTATCAGAAACTCATGCATGTCAATTATGAGAAAGACCCAATTGAGACTAGAGTGCAGGGATAATGTACTATCAGTTGTATAATTTTCTGAGTTGTGCATATGGTGCATGTAATCAGGAACTAAACCTAGAAGGGATTGCACGGTCTTGGATGCACCGGTTTCCCATTAATATGGGATAATCAACCATAGGAATTGTGCAAGGGAATAGGGGATTGGAGAACAACGGAAGAGGCTAAGGTTTGTATTGAGATTGCTTGTGAGTTTGGATATTGATCATACAGAGTGTTGGGATTGTTCTTGTGAGGACAAGCATTATATTATCATCTTCGATTTCTGATTAATGCAATATAGATAGTAGGGGTTTTGAGCTATGGATTTCCCTGGGAAAAATTATTGTGTTATGTGCCATTGATTATCTTCCTCTTGTTGATTACTATTTTCATCAATCTTTATGGACTTCCACTGTAAAGAGTAGAAGTAGATTCTTGTATTTTTCTTTAGTAAATTACATGAGCTTGTGAATCTACAGGATTTTCTACAGGTAAAGGTGGAATGTGAGAACCCAAGTGGATTACTACAACCTATTCCAATTCCATAGTGGAAATGGGAGGTCACTTCCATGGATTTCATTACACTGGGTTTTCCAAGGACATCTAGACAACATGATTCCATCATGGTTGTGGTGGAAATGTTGACAAAGGTAACACACTTCATTCCAGTGAAGTCTACGTATTCAGCTAGTGATGTAGCACAAGTATTCATTAGAGATATAGTGAGGTTGCATGGTGTTCCAAAGAATATTGTGTTGGAAAGGGATGCTAAGTTCACTTGCAAGTTTTGGAAGGAGTTATTGTAGGTTTGGGTATAAAGTTTGCCTTCAACACAACTTATCATCCACAGAAAGATGGAAAAACAGAGAGGGTCAATATGATCTTAGAGGACATGTTCAGGATGTATGAGATGCATCAACAAAGGAGATGGGAGGAGTACCTTCCATTGGTTGAGTTTGCTTACAACAATGGGTATCATGATTCACTTAGGATGATTCTGTTTGAGGCAATGTATGGGCAGAGTTGTAATACTCCTATCAGTTGGAGTAATGTACTGAACTAGGTGTTGATTGGACCAAACATGTTGGTAGAATGGAACAAGAAATGCATGTAGGTTTTAACCCCATACAAAAATTACTTGCATACGAGTTCTAAAACACAGAAAGTAAACAATGCGAGAGCATAACACATAAAACACATATACACAGAGATTTTCCCCTGGATCCCAAAACTGGGATTACTAGCTTGATTTTTTCATTATGTTCCTTTCAATGTTACAATACATATTTATACATGCCAAAGCATCCAATACCATGGACCGAAAACCATCATGTCCAAAACCATGGACCAAAAACCATCGCGTCCAAAACCATGTGCAAAAATCATGCACAAAACCATAGGTAGGTCTGCCCAACCTAACATAGGGTCCAAAACCAAAATTTTCCGGGGTGCTGCCTCGGACTCCATAGAGTGGGGATACCTGCACCCCTCAAACCCCCTGTGACCCCCCCCCACCCCAGCTACACAATTGGCACAACGAATGGGGGGCTCTGCCCCCCTTCTAACCCCCCGGTTAACTACATCAGCTAGTCATGGAAAGAATATAACACAACCCAACATTCTCCCACTTGTTGTTTTCTTTCCACAGGGGGCCACAGTAGATATTATTCATTTTTCCAGCCTTGCAATGCCCATTGTTTCTCTACACCATGAGAACTTCTCAGAGCTCACAAATTTTGTCAATGCATCTGCAATATTCTTCAAAGTGTCCACCTTTACCAACAACACCTTTTTGTCTTCTATCATATCTCTCACAAAGTGATACTGAACATCAATGTGCTTTGTATTTGAATGATATGCAGGGTTCTTTGCCAAGAAAATTGTACTTTCTTTGTGATAGTCTATCCTTATAGCTCCCTGTACTAACCCCATACTTGATCACAATCTCTGCAACCAAACTGTTTCCTTGCTTGCATGAGTGGCTGTCATGTATTCTGCCTCTGTAGTTGATAGTGCCACTACAGATTGTTTCTTACTCATCCAACTGACTACACCTCCAAATAGGTTAAACACATACCCACTTGTAGATATTCTTTGATCCAGATCTCCAACCCAGTCTACATCAACAAAGCCACAAATATCCAACACTCTGTCTAATCCTGGTCTTCCTTGGTAGCACAAACCATAATCACTAGTGCCACGCAAATACCTGAAAACCCGCTTCACTGCTGTCCAGTGCTCCTTCCCTGGATTTGACATAAACCTGCTCAATAATCCCACTGCATGTGCAATGTCTGGTCTAGTACAGACCATCGCATACATCAAGCTACCGACTGCACTTGCATATGGAACATGGGACATGTCCTCTTCCTCTTCTTGTGTCTTGGGACACTGTTCAGCAGATAACTTTACACCTATAGGAATAGGAACCTTCATCGATTTACTATCCTGCATATTAAACCTCTGCAATATTGTCTTGACATACTTCCTCTGGTTTAACTAGAGCTTCCTCTTTGTTTTATTTCTTTTAATTTCCATGCCCAAAATATTGTTTGCAGCACCAAGATCTTTCATGTCGAATTTGGAGGACAAATGGGTCTTCAAATCCTGGATAATTTCTTTTTCATTTCCAACTAACAACATATCATCCACATACAAGACTAGATAAATAACATGGTCACCAATTAATTTAAAATACACACAGTGATCTACTTTGCTTCTGGTGAAGCCAAGTCCTTGTATAAATTTATCAAATTTATGATACCACATCCTTGGTGAATGTTTTAACCCATACAAAGACTTCTTTAACTTGCATACCAGTTCTTTCTTACCCTTAACCGCAAAACCTTTAGGTTTCTACATGTAGATCTCCTCTTCCAGATCATCGTGAAGAAATGTTGTCTTCAAATCCATCTGTTCTACCTCAAAATCAAAAGTAGCAACAACAGATAGAAGTAATCTAATAGAAGCTACCTTGGCAACAGGAGAAAAAATATCACCAAAATCAATTCCCGACACCTGGGAATAACCTTTTGCTACCAACCGAGCTTTGTATTTCTCCACCTTTCCTTCTGAATTTGTCTTCTTCTTGAACACCCATTTGTTGCCAATGGGTTTCATTCAAGCCGGCAACTCCACCAGATCCCTTGCCTCATTTTTGTGCAAAGATTCCATTTCATCAACCATGGCCTCTTTCCAGAGTTTTCTATCCTCTGAATCTACTACTTCCTTCACAGTTCTGGGATCATCATCAGTATCAGATAAAGAAAAATTTGAACAGAAAGCAGATGGACTATACCTTTCTAGCTGCCTTCTTTCTCGAACTGATCTTCTCACACCCGGAGTTTGTGGCTCTTCATCTTCTGATTCCTCCTCTGTTGTAGAGTCTGATTCTTCCTCCTTAAGCTCAAAATCTATCTTCTCAGGTTCCTTTGGTTGGACTTCATGTTTAATAACATCTTTTACCTCTCTGAACACCGCTTATCTGCTGTACACAACCTTCCTTGTTACTGGGTTCCAAAGCTTATAACCCTTTAAACCATCCTTATACACAATAAAGATGCACTATTCAGATTTACTATATAATTTGGTTCTTTTGTCCTTTGGAACATATACATATGCATCACATCTAAATACCCTCAAATGTGAAAGAGAGGGTTTCTTACTAGTCCATACCTCTTGTGGAGTCTTATCCTCCAACGCTGATGAAGGTGATCTGTTGACCAGGTAACATGCTGTCTCCATCGCCTCTTCTGAGAATTCCTGTCCTAACCCGGCACCACTGAGCATGCTTCTTGCCCTTTCCATCAACGTCTTGTTCATTCTTTCTGCAACTCCATTTTGCTCAGTTGTGTATTGAGTAATCTTCTGCCGTGCTATACCACACTTCTTACATAATTATTCAAATTCCTTGCTGCAAAACTCTCCACCGTTATCTGTCCTCAACACCTTTATCTTCTTCTTTGTCTGGTTTTCCACCAGAGCCTTAAATTCTTTAAACCTATCCAAGACTTCAGATTTCTTCCTAAGGAACTATATCCATATATTCCTTGAGAAGTCATCTATAAATGATACATAGTACACAGACTTACCTAGTGATGGAACCTTCACAGGTCCAAACACATCACTGTGCACAAGCTCTAATATCTGTTTTGCTCTCTTACCACCAGAGGGGAAAATCACCTGATTCTGCTTCCTATATACACAACTTTCACAGAAATCAAAATCTATAGAGCTATTACTCATACCTTCTACCATACCTTTACCATGAAGTATTCAAAGGCCCTTCTCTCCAATATGTCCAAGCCTTTGATACCACAACATGGTCTTCTCTCCAGAGACCACTAGATTTTCTGCTCCACTTTTAGGAACCAAAAAACTATTGCACCCATCAATAACAGTGCTACCTTGCAGCTTGTACAGAGTTCCAATCCGAACTCCTCGCATCAATACTAGTGCTCCCCAAACTGTTTTGCAAGTATCCTTCTTGAACACTGTTTTTACACCTGCATCATCCAGATTGCTTACGGAAATCAGATTTTTGGCCAATGCAGGAATATGCAAAACACCCGAAAGTGTTCTAACCCTTCCACCTTGCAACTTCAACTTTACTTTTCCACAACCAAAGATTCTAGCCTTCCTATCATCCCCCAAGAAGACATCAACACCATCACATTTCTCATACTCGTGGAACCACTCTCTATGGGGAGTGAAGTGAAAGGATGCAGCTGAGTTAATCAACCATGCCTCATGATATACATGTGTACTTGAAGAAGCCAAGTACACATCCCTACTTTCATCTGAGGTGGTTTTCACCTCTGCAGAAGGAGCATCATCAGATCCCTTTCCTTTTTAAGGAGCTTTATATTTACGATCCCTTTTGTAGTGCCCTTCCTTTCCACATTTCTAGCACACCACCTTCACATGTTTTCCTGGAGATTTAGATCTCCCTCTATATTTAGATCTCCCACTCGATGACTTATTTTTGTTTTTGTTCTGGGACCATCCTCGTACAGACAAGGAATCACCATTATGGCTCTCCATATTTTTCCATCTCATCTTCTCCGTCAGCAAGGATGGGACTATTTCATCAAACTGCAAGGCAGTTGCATTGCTACCTATTGCAATAACTAGACTATCCCATGAATCTGGTAGAGAACACAACAAACTGATGCACTTACCTTCATCTGAAATTTTAATATCAGCGGATAATAACTGACTTACCACAATAGTAAATGTGTTCAGATGTTCTGTCACCGAGTCTCCATCTTTCATCCTCAGGTTATACAACTTTTTCCGCAGGAACAATTTATTCACCAGAGACTTAGATTGGTACAAAGTCCCTAACTTGTCCCACAAAGCCTTCGCCATAGCTTCCCCTGATACATTCAACAATATTGAATCTAAGACACAGAATCATATTGTGCTCTTAGCCTTCCGATCCAACTTCTTCCATTCTTCATCGGACACTCCCGTTGGCTTAGTACCTGGATCTCCCGCGACCCACTGATCTTTATCCACCAATAGATCCTCCATCTTGAGTTTTCATAGCTCAAAACTCTGACCATTAAATTTCTCGATCTCTATCTTTCCACTACTCGCCATCTTCTTTTACCACTAGAATCGATCTCGTAGATCTCCCACTGAACAAGGTCTACCACAGGCCCGAGCGAAACCCCTTAGCAATAAAGGCATCGCCTTGAAGCCAAAATAGCTTTGATACAAAATGTAGGTTTTAACCTTGTACATAAATTACCTGCATACGAATTCTAAAACACAGAAAATAAACAATGCGAGAGCATAACACATAAAACGCATATACACAAAGATTTTCCCTTGGATCCCAAAATCAGGACTACCAGCTTGATTTTTTCATTATGTTCCTTTCAATGTTACAATACATATTTATACATGCCGAAGCATCCAATACCATGGACCGAAAACCATCGCATCCAAAACCATGGAACGAAAACCATCGCGTCCAAAACCATGTGCGAAAATCATGCACGAAACCATAGGTAGGTCAGCCCAACCTAACATAGGGTCCAAAACCAAAATTTTTCGGGGAGCTGCCCCGGACCCCATAGAGTGGGGTTACCTACACCCCTCAAACCCCCTGTGACACCCCCCCGCTACGCAATCGGCTCAACGAAGGGGGGGCTCTTCCCCCCTTCTAACCCCCTGGTTAACTATGTCGGCTAGTTGTGGAAAGAGTATAACACAACCTAACAATGCAGGTAATTAAGAAGAATCTAAATGCAAAACAAGATAGGAAATTTTTTATGCAGATCAGAATAGGTTGTTTAAGGAGTTTTAGGTTGGAGAACATGTGCATTTGTGCATCAATCCCAAGAAAAGATCCTTGAGGATTGGGTCATGTGCGAAGATGACACTTCTATATTATGGGCGTTTTGAGATCCTTGAAAGGATTAGACCAATGGCCTATAGAATTGCACTGTCTCCGACAGTGAAATTCCATGATGTTTTCCATGTTTCATTGCTTAAAAGATATGTAAAGGATGTTGATCATGTTATTGATTGGTCTATATTGCAGAAGGAGATAGAAGGAGAATTCTAACTAGAACCTCAGTGTATTTTGTAGAGAAAGATTCTCATGCTTCGGAATCGAGCAGGTTAAAGTGCAATGGAAGCACTTTGGGACTGATGAAGCTACATGGGAGATAGCTAATAAGATGCAGAATATGTATCCTTCTCTATTCACTGGTTGAGCGGATGTCGTTTGGTATATGTTTTGGCATGGTGTTTTGTTATATGTATATGGATGTAAATACCACCATGAGTGGTGTTATAAAGCTCCAATAAGTGGTATGGTTGTCATGTTGGTTTTATTTTTAACAGGTTGATAATTGTAAATACTTCATCGAGCTATGTTATTGTTAAACACATACATGGCAGTAACAGAATATTAAAGATATTAAGCATGAGAGTATATCTATTATTAAAAAATGATATACATTTATAGTACATTCATATGACCTTTGGTTTCATATTCCAAGGTCTCTTGGACTTCCCTAGACTATTCAACTTCCACACCAACCCTTAGAGGATTAGGCATCCAACATTCCCCCCCTTAATCCTAAGGGTTATGTATGAGTCCAAGAAGAGAGCTATAATAAAAAATGTGCAAAAATGCATGGCATCACTAGGCTGAATGTGCTCTCTGAAATGTTGGTATAAAGGGCGGTGGTTTAAGGATGACCACCAACACTGTAACACTTAGTGCAGTTCCCATAAATCTTCCAAGTCTGGCATGAAGCCGAGATCTTCTGCTAGAGGAATTTCTCCTGATGTTTTGAAGAGGGAAACCTTCAACCATTAAAGGGAGGTCTCACCCCGCATAAAAGGGAGAACCTCAACCTGAAAAGGGAGGTATCAACTTGTGATGGTTTAAGGATTACCAACAACTCTGGAATGCTTAATGCAATTCCTGGAACTCTTCCAAAACTGGAAAGAAGCTGAAGTCTTCTGCTAGAGGAAGTGTCTCCAATTCTTTGAAGAGGCATCACCAACTGAAGGCATGCTCAGGGGCATATTTGTCTCTGGCTACAACTTTGAATCTGGTATGGTAGGTTGTGGCTCAGGCTCACTTGATGTGGCTTTGAAGCTTGTAGATGACCATCATTTCCCCCCCTGTTAGATACAAGGTGAGATGATGGAGGAAATTCAACTACAAGACTGTTCAATACTTTAGAACAAGTTCTGACATATGACTGGAATATCTTCTTGGTTGTTGATGCCCATTGCTAAGAAGCGATCCATCCAAGATGGATCTTTGTTCTTGCAGGAGGTTTGTTTTTGAAGCATCTATTTGAATAATGACTAGTTTTATGATAGTGCTTACATGGATGAAGATCAAAACAATGATCTTTCATATGGCCAACTCGGTCACAGTGTTGGCATTTCACAATCTGTTGTTGTTGCTGTGGAAGAGGAGCAAGAACATGTGAAGATGAACTATCATGAAGAAACCCAACACTTTGAAATTTGTTGGGCTTGGAATAGTCTGGGATATGAAAGGTAACCTCCTTATCATATCCAAGACCTGTTTTGTGCTTGTTGTGGAAAAGCTCTTCCCAAGGTCTAATGATGGGCTTGGGAAGTGGAAACTGAACTTATGCATCTGCATGTAACTCTGCTTCTTTATTGGGCACTAGATTTGAATCAACTGTAAGATTATTGTTTTGTTGTTTATGGGAGTTTGTTTCAAGATTCTGACAGAAACAGGTTCAAAATAATGACTCCAATGTTGTAATTCTTCCTACTGTAGTTGAGATTCAATCTCCAAAAAGTCTATTTTTTCCTATGTATTCTGCAGACATGTTTTAATATCACAAAGAGTGTTCTTGTTGATTTTAACTGTGTCTTCGACAGTAGATTGTATCAGAGTTTTGAGAAACTCTAATACTTCACCAATTTGAGTCATTTTTTTCAATGTCAAACTTACACTTTAAAATTTGCTCGCAAATTTACACTGGCCAAGCATGCATCAAACAACTGTGCTGAGGAGTAAGTAGTGATCCTTGGATACCAGTTGATGGCACTACAATGTTCTTTACAGAGTGTTTTAGCAATAGAGAAGGCCAGCGAGTGTTTTATCTTCTGGTGTGGAGGCACCAAGCCCGAGACAACATGATGGCGGTGATACCAAGCGTTAACCAACTGTCAGGATTATGTGAACCAACATATAATGCTCAACCGTTAAACTATTCATCACCACCACTGCTACAATTCTTCTAATAACTGACATACGATGGACCGATATGTAGAGCTGCACGTTACGTAGCTTTTGTACTTGTATTTTTTTTGTGGGTCCTACTTACCCGACCAATTGCTGTCAGTCCTTTCTTTGACTTTCCTTTTTGTCAGGCGCTTCAATCTGTGTCATTGATTTCTTCCTTTAGATCAATGTATATTGTGTCATCCGCTCTCCAACTAGCCCAGATGATCTCTACTGTCGATGTGACCCGTCCAATCGAATGCCTATCGCGCAATCTCGTGCAGATTCTTGCATGACCGATAATAGGTCGAGAGCGCGTGAGATTTCTGGTTTTCTTGTGCTACGTGGCACCACCATAGTTCATCACACACTTCATACAAATACCATTTACCATTATATTACCCAAGCGATATACCACTTACCATTTTAATCTGAGCCTTAAACTCTTTTTAATAAGCGCATTGCTTCCATTTAAAATTTTAACCTGCTTGCATGTTCTGATGTGATATGCATCAATCTCCTCTGATCGGACGATCACTACTTCCCCGCGATTTCTGTCAATTTTAGCAGTCTGCCAAATTTCTTTCTCATTCGCCACTTTTACCTTGACTTCAGTCTGCACTCTGCGGCCACAATACTCCTCTAGGTAGGTGATATTGATGGGGCAAAGGTTGTCTTTGATGCTGCTGTAGAGTGGTGGAGCAGAATGCTATTGGGACTCAAATGAGTGGGTGTGAAGATATGTGGATTCAAACTCAATAGTTGTAAAACATTTTGTCATTACTATCCGCCATGATTATAATACCCATATCCAAAATGATACTCAGATGCTTTCCACAACAGAGAATGCTTTCAGCTGGAGACAAATCACCATACAATGCAACTTTTGACAATGATGCAGCCTAAGCCGCACATACACACAGTATGCATATAAAATGCATGTCATATACATGTCCTAGGAATTTTAAAATTCCCTACTTAGTAAAACCTTCACAAGTCAAGGTTTAATTCTCCTTCAATAAACTTGATGAGCCCCAATTTTGGTACAATTTGGGCTCATTTTGGCCTATTCTACCTGCTCAAACCATTCATTTTTTATTGCTTATGCATGCATTTCTTAGTTTATTCATGTTGTTTGTAGGAAGAAGGGTAGGCACTCTATCTACGTGACTAATGCATTATGATTCCAGGTTTTGGCATTAAAAGGGAGCAAAAGACAACGAAAAAGGAGACAAGGAGACAATGAGGTGGCACTGCTGGTTTTTAGGAGAGGATGTCCACGGTCTTGGGACATTCCTCGTGATTCCCACCAAGAACTCCGAGCTCCAATCCATCTCCCCTCCGAGCTTAGAAGCAGCCAGCTGTTCTACAGGAACAACAGTTACAACTGTTCTACAGGAACAACAATTATGACTGTCCTACAGGATCAGAAGTTAAACTCTAGTTGGACAGCCGAGCTCCTAAAATCAAGGACACTTGTTGGATCATTGTTTTGCATAAGTATAGAGGCTATAGCCTTTGATAGGGTTGTTGAAACTTTCGCATTACTATTGTAATTTTTGAGCACAGCTCGGTGTTAGTTCTTGTTGTAAGCCAGTTTTGGCATAACATGAGTTATGAATAAAGAATGCAGATTTTGATCTAGCTCTGAGTTTTCTTAAGGAGACTATAGCTCTCAGGTTAGGGCCCAACCTGAGAGCCATAGATCCCCTCTGCTGTAGTGTTGTTTGCATTTCGTTTCAGCACTCTGAGTTTTCATTTTCACATGCAATTTGAATTACAGGTTGTTGAATTAGTCTTTTTCATGAGTTTAGATAGGATTTGCTTATGGTAAATTTGTTTCCAGTTGCTTAGGTTAGCAGAGGATAGATATAATCTATTGGAGCTCCAGCAAAAAGGTTGTTAAGGCTCACTGCCATCTCCCTTAGAGATTGGGGTGTAGTCCATAACTAACCACCAAAAATACGCATTTCTTTACTTGATGATTGCTGCAATACAGTCATGGTTATGTTAGATGCTTCCATATCATTCACACCTGTACCACACACCTTCATCACTGCTTCATACACATTTATCTTCACGTTTTGGATTGCTGTTCATTGAATTTATACGCACAGGTAGTTTAGGTTAATGCATTTTCGGTTTGGTGACAGTCATAAGCATTTGTTTCATTTACACTGCTCTCTCTCGTTCCATTACCTCATTCTCCATCTTGATCATGCATGCAAACACATCTTTGACCTCTGTTCCGCTCTGTTTTCTCCCACAGTCTTTCACTCCTCACGTACTTCCATTCTCTAGCCCTTTTGTTGACCTAGCCCTCTATCTTCCAACCTACTTCCTACACTCATTTCCCATCCTATTCCTCCACTTCTGAGCCATCACCAGCCTTATTCCTACCTTACACATCTCCCCCTACCATTCCATCACTCCTCCATCACTTCAAACACTCACGGTAGGTCATCCTGTAGCAATTTGTAGACATCCTGTAGAAATCTCTGCGTATCCTGTAGGATCCCCTGCAGACATCCTGTAGGAGGCCACTCACTCGGTTGTTGAGCATCTGAATGCGAGGAACCTCTGTGGATGGATGCTAAGGATCCCTAGGGACCTCTCCTAGCCTCCCCAACCTATCCCACGCTTTCCTTCCTTCTCCATCCCATCTGCACAACCAAACCCTAGTTAGCACAAAATCACAATCATTCCATCCACTTAAAGGAAAAATACAAAAACATGTCTTTTATGATGCAAGTAGCTTAGATCCATGCATTTCCACTTATTAGAGGTAACAGCAGCATTGGTAGAGGTTTCATTCACATTCTTTGCATTGTAGAGGTTAGACTAGTTAAATTAGGGTTTCCTAGGTTTACATGCTTTGATTTGCTTTCAGTCCATTTTGTCAAGTAGAGTAGTTTTCCTTTGAGAATAGCTTTCGTCCATCAATTAGCAAGCTTCTTCTGAGAGCCCATAGAAGTTGGCTTGAGCCCTAGCGGACTTGTGCCAGCTGACCAAGTGACAGCTGCGACAAGAGCTAGTACTTGTGCATATAGCATCGTCGCTTCCAAGTTTGTACGAACTACCGGGTTGATAAAATGAGAGACAGGAAGCCCCAGGAGTTGTAGCATTATTGCTACAATACTGGAGCTCACCATCTTTTTGGCGCCGTTGCCGGGGAAGCGTCAGAGTATTAGTAATTGTTGCTTTTCTTCTACTTTCGTACTCTTGCTTTCTGCTAATAGTTTACTTCATCTCCATTCTGCAAAAGTATCATAGACATTTCCTGCTTTCATAGATTAGCATTTCCTGCTTTCACAGATTAGCATTTCCTGCTTTCACAGATTAGCATTTCCTGCTTTCATAGATTAGCATTTCCTGCTTTCCTAGATTAATATTTCTTGCTTTCCTAGATTAGCTTTCCAATTCCGCAATTTCATTTGAGCAAGATAGTTAGTTGTAGATCACTCTGTTTCAGTTTTGCAGGTACCAAAGAAAAAGCAAAAGCAATCAAAAAAAGAAAAGTCCTTTCCATTTCATGCCTCGTAGGAACCGAGATAGATCAGGCAAATTCCTACCAAACACCCCCACCACATCACTGAGTCACCCTTCTCTCTTCTTTGGTGACAGTGACCCAGAGGAACCTATAGGTGAACATCCTGAGATATACCAAGACCCTATAGAAGAAGAAGAGTTAGAGACCACTCCATCTGAAGCCATGGCTGATAATAGAAGAGAAGATGAGAGAATAGAAGGAGCTTTCCCCATCCGAGAGACCAATGGAGAGATGAAAATGAAGAACATTAGCCCCTCCGCCTTACCTCACTTCCATGGGTTGACCACTGAAGATCCAGATACCTTCCTGTTTGAATTTGATGTCCTTTGTAGAACCTATGACTATACTGAAGATGAGCAAAAGCTGAAGCTTTTCCCTTCCACTCTTAAGGATGCAGCACTACGCTGGTTCATGGGATTACCTGGGAATAGTATCGCTACTTGGGCTCAGATGCAGCAAGCCTTCAATACCAAGTATAGGGATTACTGTAGGTCTAAGGAAACCAAGGGAGAGATCTTTCGGATGACCATGGGAATGATGAGTCTTTAGAGGATTATGAGGAGAGGTTCCAACTTAGCTATAAGCGGGCCAGGTGCACACTTGACCCTGAATCCCTCAAGTTGGTTCTACTCCGAGGAGTCCCTGAAGATCTCTTAGACACCCTTCACATGTTAGCTGGGGGGGACATTTACCAACTGCCTTACGAGGACATCAAGACTGTGTTTAGAAATCATTCCAGGGCAGCTAGGAAACGAGGTAGAGGAAATCTCCTCTCCACTGGTGTCCCTTTCTCCAAACATGAGTTTACAAACCAATTAGAAGATCTTAAGAGTGAGGTGAGACAGACCATTGCCATGCAGCTGGACACATTCAGGATCCAGCAGAAGAAAGAAGAAGCTGAGAGAGCCTTGGCTGTCTTCTGCCCTAGGTGCACCAGAAGACACCCTAAGAACGAATGTCCATTGCATTCGGTTGAAGTGTGTTTCGTTTGTGAGGAGGACCACCCAACAAATCAGTGTCCAACCTTACCTGGGTTTAAAGCCATGTACCAAGGAACTGAAGCCCCCACTGAACCTCTCTACTTCATCAACCAAAGGAGGCCACAAGGATCTAGACCTTATCAGCAGGGGATGCAAGGGGCACCACAAGCTTATTATAACCCCAACCAATCGACTCCCATGCCTTCTTGGGGTCCCCCTGCTCATCCTTCTTGGTCCATGCCTCCTCCATGGTCTTATCCACCTCAGTACCCTACACAACCTACTTCTCATTCCTATCACTCACATGCCCAGCCGCAGCCTCAATGGAATGCACCTCAGTCGGGGTGGAGGCCCCAGTACAACACTCCACCCGCCATTTTTCCTCCACCACCAGTTCAACCACAACCATTACCTCCTGCTCCTCCAAGGCAACCTCAAATGCCTGCTCAACCGAACCCGAACCCCAACAATAGACATGCTCAGCAGGTATATACTGGGGAAACCTCATGTCCTACCTATGCTGTGGAGATCCAGGAGATCAATCTTAGATCTGGAAAGACTCTTCCAGATCGCCAACCTCCTCCCCCAGAGGATGAGGAAGACCATCAGGAGAGTGAACCAAAGCCTATTCCACCCTTTCCTGAGAGACTAACAGCCACCACACAACCCAACCCAGAGGAGGATGAGCTTCTGGGAGAGCTCAAGCAGTTGTGTGTGAAGATACCCCTTCTCCAAGCTATCAAGGATGTGCCCATTTACAACAAACTGGTTAAGGAAAAGTGTTTCAAACACCCAGGCAGACGGAAGAAAGATGCCTCAACTATCAATGTCATAGGACAACTGTCTGACCTTATGCTAGGACAAGTCATCTGCCCAAAGTACCTAGATCCTGGAAGTCCTGTAGTAGATGTTCACATCAATGGCACCATTATCCCCCACACCTTGATTGATCTGGGGGCGGCCATCAATGTGATGACCAGGGATACCATGCTTAAACTCAATCTTCAGGGTTCCTTGAGGAAGACCTCGACAGTACTGCAATTAGCAGATCGCTCCACCGTGACTCCCGAAGGGATTGTGGAGGATGTCATGGTCTCCATCGATTCTTGGGAATACCCTGCAGACTTCCTGGTTCTGCAACCAAAGGTCAAGCTTACTGGATATCCTCTCATTTTGGGAAGGCCTTAGTTAGCTACTGCAGATGCTTACATAAGTTGTCGGGCAGGAAACATGACCATCAAAAATGGTCCCATGTCCAAGCAGCTAGTCCTATACCCTCCTGCCCAACCTTCTTTAGAGCATGATTTACCACTCTGGTTGGAGGAAGGAGAAGAAGACGAGGTGTATTCAGCACCTCTGTGTACCCTAGATACCACGAAAAGAAACCCCCTAACCGAGGATGACTTGATTGAGACTCTGATCCAGAATCCACCTTCCAGTGCACTACCCTTAGAGGAATTGGTGGAGAATGCCCAAGCTAGCACCTTGGTGGATCTCTGTATAACCAACCCTATTACTCCCAGAGTCAAGAATGTGGAGTTCGGCCCTGAGAAAGCATTGAAGATCAGCTCCTCCTTATCTCCTTCTCAGGAAAAGGAGCTGTGTAGTCTGTTGGCCAACCACCTAGATGCTTTTGCTTGGAGCTATAAGGAAATGAAAGGAGTCCATCCTTCGGTCTGTACTCATCATATATACATCAAAGAGGATTGTAAACCAGTTAGGCAACCTCAGAGGAGAATGAATCCAGCCCTTAAAGACATTGTCAAGGAAGAATTGCAAAAACTGTTGGATGCTGGATTCATCTACCCCATCTCAGATAGTGAATGGGTGTCCCCTCTAATGTTGGTTCCCAAGAAGAATGGGAAGTGGAGAATCTGTGTGGATTACCGTGAGCTGAACAAAGCTACCAAGAAAGACCATTTCCCTCTACCTTTTATAGATCAAGTGTTGGATGGACTGGCAGGAAAGAAGTTCTTCTCTTTCCTGGATGGGTTTAGCAGGTACAATCAAATCCAAATCAGCCCGGAAGACCAAGATAAGACCACCTTCACTTGTCCTTGGGGTACCTTTGCCTACCGTGTCCTTCCCTTTGGGCTATGCAATGCTCCTGCTACTTTCCAGAGAGCCGTCTTAAGCATCTTCTCGGAGCTGGTCCATGATGCAGTTGAAATCTATATGGATGACTTTACTCCTTATGGGGCCAACTTCCAGGAAGCATTGTCCAACTTGGGAAAAGTCCTAGCCAAATGTATTGAGATGAACCTGTCCCTCAGTCCTGAAAAATGTGAATTCCTGATGACTGAAGGGACCGTGCTAGGCCATACCATTTCTTCCCAAGGATTGCAGGTGGATCCTAACAAAATTGCTCTCATCAAGAGGGTTCCACCTCCTCAAAAAGTAAGGGATGTCCGGAGTTTCTTGGGATTAGCAGGATACTACCGGAGATTCATTAAAGATTTCAGCAAGTTAGCCTCACCATTGTTTGGCCTATTGGCAAAAGATGTGGAGTTTAAGTGGACTGACGATTGTCAGAAGAGTTTGAATGAGTTAAAGGACAAGTTGGTGTCAGCACCAATCTTGAGAGGTCCAAACTGGGCCCTACCTTTCCACATCCACACTGATGCCTCGAACAAAGCCATAGGTGCAGCCTTAGGACAAGTTGAGCAAAAGCTTCCATATGCCATTTACTTCGTTAGCAAAAACTTGTCCAAAGCAGAACTGAATTACACTGTAACCGAGAAAGAGTTCTTAGCTGTAGTCCATGCACTAAACAAGTTCCGTCATTATATCACTGGATATCAAACATTTGTACATACTGACCATGCTGCTATTAGATATTTGATGAATAAACCAGATGTGAATGCTCGTATTATTAGATTGTTACTTTTATTGCAGCAGTTTGATCTAACCATTGTTGATAAACTAGGTAGAGAAAATGTTGTTGCTGACTTCTTGTCTAGATTGGATTTGTCTGCAGATGAAGATGGGACGGTGGATGACCAGATGCCTGATGAGCATCTGTTTGCTATCTCAGTACTCTCTCCATGGTTTGCTGATATAGCAAACTACCTTGTTTCAGCTCAGTTCCCTCCGCACCTCTCTTCAAAAGAGAAGAGCAGAATCATCAGAAAAAGTGCCTCATGTACTTGGATCGGGGGCAACCTGTTCAAGCTTGGCCCCGATCAGATCTTAAGGCGTTGTGTAAGGGAATAGGAAGTCTTTGACATCCTCCTCACCTGTCATGATGGGCCTTGTGGAGGACATTTTGCAGCAAAGAGAACTGCCTTCAAGATCCTGCAGGCAGGCTACTATTGGCCCACACTTCATCAAGATGTCAGAAGATATGTCAGCCAGTGTGACCAATGCCAAAGAATGGGGAAACCGACCCAAAGGGATGAGATGCCTCTCCAACCTCAAGTGACTCTTGAGCCATTTGAGAAGTGGGGCATGGACTTTGTGGGTCCAATCAATCCCTCTTCGAGGCAGAGTTCCTACATCATTGTGTGTACTGACTACTTGACAAAGTGGGCAGAGACTAAAGCAATCAAAGCAGCAACAGAAGAGAAGGTGGTCGAGTTCTTAAGAGAGAACATCTTCTATAAGTTTGGCTATCCAAGGGAGCTGGTCACCGATCAAGGGAGCCAGTTCACCTCCAACATGGTCGAAGATCTACTAGCTCATCACAAGATCAAGCATAGGACTTCCACCCCCTATCATCCTCAAGCAAATGGGCAGGTGGAAGTCACCAATAGAGCATTAGAAGGGATCTTGACCAAAGTGGTGAGCAGCAGCAGAAAAGATTGGGCAGATCGCCTGGTTGAGGCCACATGGGCTTACAACACCACTTGGAAGACCACCACCGGCTTCGCACCTTATGAGCTGGTCTATGGGAAGAAAGCTTTGCTGTCCATTGAGTTTGAGTATAACACTTTGAGGATGGCAGCTCAGCTGGATCTAGATCTCAGCCATGCACAACAAGAAAGGCTATTGCAGCTGAATGGACTGGATGAGCACCGCATGCAGGCCCTCCTTCACTCAGAAGTGGTTCAACTTCAGAGGAAGGTGTGGCATGACCAACATCTCCATGACAAGCAATTTCAGCCGGGAGATTGGACTTTGTTGTATGATTCCAGATACAAAGATTTCAAGGGGAAGTTGAGAACTAGATGGCTGGGACCATATTCAGTGGAAAAGTGTCATGATAATGGATCTGTCCTCATTCGAACCATTGATGAGGAAGCCATTCCCATGCTTGTCAATGGGCATCGATTGAAGATCTACAGGAAGCCTCCCTCAAGACAAGAGTTCATCAAAACAATGGAGAAGGCAGTATTGGTCATAGAGAAGGGTCCTGCCCCTGCTTTGGGCACACCCTGAAGAATCTAAAAAAAAAAAAAAAAAAAAAAAAAAAAAATAAATAAATAAATAATAAAGATCCTTGGGTGAAAACCTTTCTGAGGCGCCCAAGGCAGGTGGTAGGGGTGAAAACCTCATTGAGGCGCCCCTGCTATCTTTCAAAAAAAAAAAGAAAAAAGAGATAAAGATCCTTGAGTGAAAACCTCTCTGAGGCGCTTAAGGCAGGTGGTAGGGGTGAAAACCTCATTGAGGCGCCCCCGCTATCTTTCAAAAAAGAAAAGAAAAAAAAAACAAAAAGAAAAAAACAAGATCCATAAGTTATTTGCATGCAGATTGCAGGTGTTCTATGGAGGAGAGGAAGCCTCTCAACTCAAGGTCAAAGGTCCTTATCATGCAGCCAGGACACCTCGCCAGCACCTCCTCCAAGAGTGCTTATGTTCTTCAAGGTATGTGCACTTTCAATTATAAATCGAGTCTCCTACAGGAAGACACATATTTTCTACAGGAAGGTGCCAGTTTCTACAGGAAGGTGCAAATTTCTACAGGAAGAGCTGCCTGTCTACAGGAAGCTCTGTATTTCTACAGGAAACTTCTTGTAGAAGCTCAGAACGGCCCAGAATGCGTTTCATGAACAGATCTGATGACCACGGGTTGGTGTGGACGCATGCAAGCCTCTTTTGGGCCCATGCACGACGCTGTTACCTTGCTCCACCACCCGTGTCGACATGCGGCCAAGTCCCTGCACCAACAAAGGAAACCGATGAGTTCTCGCGGGAAAGCCATTTCCAAAGGTAACAAATGACGAGATCTCATACCATATGCATCAAGAGCGCTGGGATCGTGATCGAGAAGCCAGAACCGCCATCGTGCAGCATGCACCCAAGGAGAAAGGACTGCGACGAGACCCCTCGCGGGGATCCTGTAACAGTTCAACCTGCTCGAGTGAATACCGTCCACAGCACCGCCATCCGAGATGAAACGCGGGTGCATGCAAGCAAAACCATCCACTCCAGCGTTGGCAGCCTGTAACCCCGAGCTTCCGGGTCTGTGTAAGCCGCGTGCAGCAGGTAGATCCGTCGTCCAAAAACTGAAAATCGTGTGCAGACGCGCGCAGGTAAGTGTCTCAACCTTCCTTCCATCAAATCGCATGAGTATTACTTTGATTTGTTTGCATGGCGTAGAAATGAATGGTTGAGCGGCCGTAAGGCCAGTTGACTGGCCACGTCGGCTAGTTATGGTATAGTTGGATGATCGGGTGGCAGCCACGACACAGAAAACACGCAGCACGCACGTGAAGATAGTCCCGTCAACCGAGAAACGAGTTTAACCGAAAAGGGCGGCGACAGATCTGTGGGAATGAATGCGGCAGCGAGTGAATATGCAGGCAAATGATGGGTGACGTCACCCAACGGTCCGGCGGGGACAGCTCACCCCCCGCGCCACGAGCTGCGCCGATTCAAAATCTAATCGGCTAGATTATGCGCATGTATTCATCAACCTCCACTTCAAAACTCGAGTGGCTCTTCTGATTTCCTCGGCACGTTGATACGCCAAGCTTTCGGCTACCAGAACACCGGTGAAGCGCACCTCAACCGCAGTCCAATTGCAGTCCTCCCCGAAGTTTGCACACTGCTCCTACAGGAACAGTTTCTACAGGAACACAGTCCTACAGGAAGCAGTCTCTACAGGAACGCAGTCTTCTACAGGAACGCGGGTGTTCACGTAAAAAAAAAGGTGGCCGAGTAACGAGGTAACCCTGGACTCCTCATGCAATTGATCATTTAAGGTGGTAGGATTGTCAGTTACTGTCTGGGTAAATGAGGAAGTAGACAAATTGTTGTCTGTGTGCCCATACTGCAATTCTACAGGATTGTTGAGTGGTTAGACTGTGTTGTAAAATTTTTGTGGGTTATACGCATTGTTCTGCACTCTGTCACCGAAACTAAACTCTCTTCCACCATCACCACCTCCGGTTAAGAAAATTGTGCCATCATGCCGGGTGGATTTATCAGGCGAGAACCCACAGATTCAGAAAAATTGAGGAGAAATCAAGCCGTGGTAGAGCTGTTTACACGAGCACAGTGGATGTCTTTTTGTGATAAGTTGCAAGGGTACGATGAGGAAGTGGCCGAGGAATTCTTGCAGGCCCTGAGGCCAAAATCCAAGGTGCTGGCCACAGTCAATTTCAGAGGCCTAAGCTTCAAGATCACCCCGGAGTCTATCAGCAGAATCACTGAGCTTCCTATGGGTCTCCCGTGGGATAAAGAAGAACGAAAGCTAAGCCAGCAAGCCAAGAAAGAGTTCTTCCCACCTGAAGAATCATTCACAGAGGACAAAAATGGGGTGAGAAGGACGAGCCTGTTGCCACCATGGAACGAAGTCAGTTTGCAAATCATGAAATATATTACCTGTGAGGGTCGTTACAACATTGTGTATGCATATCACTTCCGGCTGCTCAGTGAACTAAGACACCAGATTGATCTTCCTGCAGAACAGAGATTGAGCATTCCTTACTTTCTACTACAGTCCTTGACGGAGTGCGCTACAAAGCTCAAGGACGGCATTCCGGATCAGGTAGCCCACCATGGGCTAATCAAGCTTCTTGTGGAGGATGCTCTCCACTCATATAAGGTCCCCCTCGCATGGGAATCATTTAGGAATTTAACAAGAGAAGGGGAAATAAAAATGTTGCTTGAAGAAACGGGGTCCTCTAGCGGTGTGGAAGAAGAGCCAGTAGCCAAGAATAAGAAAGGGAAAAGCCAAAAGATCCCGACTCCAACACAGAAGAAAGAACGAAAGGAGAAGGAGGAGGGAAAGGATGACAGAGCAAAAGAGGACACCCCCATCCTGTCAGCAAGGGAAAAGAGGTTGAAAAGTAGGGCAGTCAAAATCGAGGTGGTCCCTGCCAGCCCAAGCACCTCGTCAGCTCCTGCAGTCAAAGCCAAAAGCAAAATCCATACAGCCAAGCAAGAAAATGTGGTGAGAGTTGCATCTGCAGGAACGCAAAAACAGGCTTCTACAGGAAGCCCGGAAGCAACACCTACAGGAAAACAAAAGCAGGCTTCTACAGGAAGCCCAAGAACTACGCCTACAGGAAAGCAGACGAAGGCTTCTACAGGAAGCCCAAAAATAGAGAATGGGTCTTCTACAGGAAGCCCACAGCTCGTAAAGAAAGGGTCTTCTACAGGAGGGCCGAAAGTGGATAAAGAGGGGTCTTCTACAGGAAGCCTGAAAATAGAAAGGGAAGGGCCTTCCACAAGGAGCACCGGGAAAGTAAAAAGCAAGGGAGAGAAAGCTGATCCTCTCAAGAAGGAGGCGGCAGCTGCGCTGGCCGCCCTCAGTACACCGGCGAAACCAACAAAAAAGAGGGAGAGGGAGATCCCTCTACCTTCCGAAACCAAGAGAAGTCAGAGGATGAAAACAGACATGTCGCAGCCTCCTCCCAGCAGCCAAACCACTTTAGGGAGTGGTCCTACTTCACCCAGTAAGAAAACTCCCTCTAAGACACCGGCCACCCCCGAGAAAGGAAGCCCGAAGGTCACCTCCTGGACACGAAAGATAGGCCAATCGCCTTTCGAAGCCCGGCTCAAAGAAACAGGAAAGAGGGAAGAAGTTCCACCCTCGTCACCACCAGGGGCAGAGAAGGCAGGGCCATCAAAAGCGGAAAAGAAAGAGCCTGTTCCGGTCTCGAGTCCTCGGCCAAGGACAAGGAGCAGGAGCAAGGTTGCTCAAGGATGAGCAAATGGTTCAGCTGGGGGGTGATGATGAGCCCCAATTTTGGTACAATTTGGGCTCATTTTGGCCTATTCTACCTGCTCAAACCATTCATTTTTTATTGCTTATGCATGCATTTCTTAGTTTATTCATGTTGTTTGTAGGAAGAAGGGTAGGCACTCTATCTACGTGACTAATGCATTATGATTCCAGGTTTTGGCATTAAAAGGGAGCAAAAGACAACGAAAAAGGAGACAAGGAGACAATGAGGTGGCACTGCTGGTTTTTAGGAGAGGATGTCCACGGTCTTGGGACATTCCTCGTGATTCCCACCAAGAACTCCGAGCTCCAATCCATCTCCCCTCCGAGCTTAGAAGCAGCCAGCTATTCTACAGGAACAACATTTACAGCTGTTCTACAGGAACAACAATTATGACTGTCCTACAGGATCAGCAGTTAAACTCTAGTTGGACAGCCGAGCTCCTAAAATCAAGGACACTTGTTGGATCATTGTTTTGCATAAGTATAGAGGCCGTAGCCTTTGATAGGGTTGTTGAAACTTTTGCATTACTATTGTAATTTTTGAGCACAGCTCGGTGTTAGTTCTTGTTGTAAGCCAGTTTTGGCATAACATCAGTTATGAATAAAGAAGGCAGATTTTGATCTAGCTCTGAGTTTTCTTAAGGAGACTATAGCTCTCAGGTTAGGGCCCAACCTGAGAGCCATAGATCCCCTCTGCTGTAGTGTTGTTTGCATTTCGTTTCAGCACTCTGAGTTTTCATTTTCACATGCAATTTGAATTACAGGTTGTTGAATTAGTCTTTTTCATGAGTTTAGATAGGATTTTCTTATGGTTAGCAGAGGATAGATATAATCTATTGGAGCTCCAGCAAAAAGGTTGTTAAGGCTCACTGCCATCTCCCTTAGAGATTGGGGTGCAGTCCATAACTAACCACCAAAAATACGCATTTCTTTACTTGATGATTGCTGCAATACAATCACGGTTATGTTAGATGCTTCCATATCATTCACACCTGCACCACACACCTTCATCACCGCTTCATACACATTTCTCTTCACGTTTTGGATTGCTGTTCATTGAATTTATACGCACAGGTAGTTTAGGTTAATGCATTTTCGGTTTGGTGACAGTCATAAGCATTTGTTTCATTTACACTGCTCTCTCTCGTTCCATTACCTCATTCTCCATCTTGATCACGCATGCAAACACATCTTTGACCTCTGTTCCGCTCTGTTTTCTCCCACAGTCTTTCACTCCTCACGTACTTCCATTCTCTAGCCCTTTTGTTGACCTAGCCCTCTATCTTCCAACCTACTTCCTACACTCATTTCCCATCCTATTCCTCCACTTCTGAGCCATCACCAGCCTTATTCCTACCTTACACATCTCCCCCTACCATTCCATCACTCCTCCATCACTTCAAACACTCACGGTAGGTCATCCTGTAGCAATTTGTAGACATCCTGTAGAAATCTCTGCGTATCCTGTAGGATCCCCTGCAGACATCCTGTAGGAGGCCACTCACTCGGTTGCTGAGCATCTGAATGCGAGGAACCTCTGTGGATGGATGCTAAGGATCCCTAGGGACCTCTCCTAGCCTCCCCAACCTGTCCCACGCTTTCCTTCCTTCTCCATCCCATCTGCACAACCAAACCCTAGTTAGCACAAAATCACAATCATTCCATCCACTTAAAGGAAAAATACAAAAACATGTCTTTTATGATGCAAGTAGTTTAGATCCATGCATTTCCACTTATTAGAGGTAACAGCAGCATTGGTAGAGGTTTCATTCACATTCTTTGCATTGTAGAGGTTAGACTAGTTAAATTAGGGTTTCCTAGGTTTACATGCTTTGATTTGCTTTCAGTCCATTTTGTCAAGTAGAGTAGTTTTCCTTTGAGAATAGCTTTCGTCCATCAATTAGCAAGCTTCTTCTGAGAGCCTATAGAAGTTGGCTTGAGCCCTAGTGGACTTGTGCCAGCTGACCAAGTGACAGCTGCGACAAGAGCTAGTACTTGTGCATATAGCACCGTCGCTTCCAAGTTTGTACGAACTACCGGGTTGATAAAATGAGAGACAGGAAGCCCCAGGAGTTGTAGCATTATTGCTACAATACTGGAGCTCACCATCTTTTTGGCGCCGTTGCCGGGGAAGCGTCAGAGTATTAGTAATTGTTGCTTTTCTTCTACTTTCGTACTCTTGCTTTCTGCTAATAGTTTACTTCATTTCCATTCTGCAAAAGTAGCATAGACATTTCCTGCTTTCATAGATTAGCATTTCCTGCTTTCACAGATTAGCATTTCCTGCTTTCATAGATTAGCATTTCCTGCTTTCATAGATTAGCATTTCCTGCTTTCCTAGATTAATATTTCTTGCTTTCCTAGATTAGCTTTCCAATTCCGCAATTTCATTTGAGCAAGATAGTTAGTTGTAGATCACTCTGTTTCAGTTTTGCAGGTACCAAAGAAAAAGCAAAAGCAATCAAAAAAAGAAAAGTCCTTTCCATTTCATGCCTCGTAGGAACCGAGATAGATCAGGCAAATTCCTACCAAACACCCCCACCACATCACTGAGTCACCCTTCTCTCTTCTTTGGTGACAGTGACCTAGAGGAACCTATAGGTGAACATCCTGAGATATACCAAGACCCTATAGAAGAAGAAGAGTTAGAGACCACTCCATCTGAAGCCATGGCTGATAATAGAAGAGAAGATGAGAGAATAGAAGGAGCTTTCCCCATCCGAGAGACCAATGGAGAGATGAAAATGAAGAACATTAGCCCCTCCGCCTTACCTCACTTCCATGGGTTGACCACTGAAGATCCAGATACCTTCCTGTTTGAATTTGCTGTCCTTTGTAGAACCTATGACTATACTGAAGATGAGCAAAAGCTGAAGCTTTTCCCTTCCACTCTTAAGGATGCAGCACTACGCTGGTTCATGGGATTACCTGGGAATAGTATCGCTATTTGGGCTCAGATGCAGCAAGCCTTCAATACCAAGTATAGGGATTACTGTAGGTCTAAGGAAACCAAGGGAGAGATCTTTCGGATGACCATGGGGAATGATGAGTCTTTAGAGGATTATGAGGAGAGGTTCCAACTTAGCTATAAGCGGGCCAGGTGCACACTTGACCCTGAATCCCTCAAGTTGGTTCTACTCCGAGGAGTCCCTGAAGATCTCTTAGACACTCTTCACATGTTAGCTGGGGGGGACATTTACCAACTGCCTTACGAGGACATCAAGACTGTGTTTAGAAATCATTCCAGGGCAGCTAGGAAACGAGGTAGAGGAAATCTCCTCTCCACTGGTGTCCCTTTCTCCAAACATGAGTTTACAAACCAATTAGAAGATCTTAAGAGTGAGGTGAGACAGACCATTGCCATGCAGCTGGACACATTCAGGATCCAGCAGAAGAAAGAAGAAGCTGAGAGAGCCTTGGCTGTCTTCTGCCCTAGGTGCACCAGAAGACACCCTAAGAACGAATGTCCATTACATTCGGTTGAAGTGTGTTTCGTTTGTGAGGAGGACCACCCAACAAATCAGTGTCCAACCTTACCTGGGTTTAAAGCCATGTACCAAGGAACCGAAGCCCCCACTGAACCTCTCTACTTCATCAACCAAAGGAGGCCACAAGGATCTAGACCTTATCAGTAGGGGATGCAAGGGGCACCACAAGCTTATTATAACCCCAACCAATTGACTCCCATGCCTTCTTGGGGTCCCCCTGCTCATCCTTCTTGGTCCATGCCTCCTCCATGGTCTTATCCACCTCAGTACCCTACACAACCTACTTCTCTTTCCTATCACTCACATGCCCAGCCGCAGCCTCAATGGAATGCACCTCAGTCGGGGTGGAGGCCCCAGTACAACACTCCACCCGCCATTTTGCCTCCACCACCAGTTCAACCACAACCATTACCTCCTGCTCCTCCAAGGCAACCTCAAATGCCTGCTTAACCGAACCCGAACCCCAACAATAGACAGGCTCAGCAGGTATATACTGGGGAAACCTCATGTCCTACCTATGCTGTGGAGATCCAGGAGATCAATCTTAGATCTGGAAAGACTCTTCCAGATCGCCAACCTCCTCCCCCAGAGGATGAGGAAGACCATCAGGAGAGTGAACCAAAGCCTATTCCACCCTTTCCTGAGAGACTAACAGCCACCACACAACCCAACCCAGAGGAGGATGAGCTTCTGGGAGAGCTCAAGCAGTTGTGTGTGAAGATACCCCTTCTCCAAGCTATCAAGGATGTGCCCATTTACAACAAACTGGTTAAGGAAAAGTGTTTCAAACACCCAGGCAGACGGAAGAAAGATGCCTCAACTATCAATGTCATAGGACAACTGTCTGACCTTATGCTAGGACAAGTCATCTGCCCAAAGTACCTAGATCCTGGAAGTCCTGTAGTAGATGTTCACATCAATGGCACCATTATCCCCCACACCTTGATTGATCTGGGGGCGGCCATCAATGTGATGACCAGGGATACCATGCTTAAACTCAATCTTCAGGGTTCCTTGAGGAAGACCTCGACAGTACAGTCATGGTGTACATGCCAACACAAATTCATTGATAATTTCACTGACATGAAGGAGGTATTATGGTGCGGAGTCAGGAGTATTAATTGTGCGGAAAGAGAGGCGTTAACAAAGAAACAATCATGGTAATGCAGTATTAT
The DNA here is from genome assembly GCA_031772625.1 of Pinus tabuliformis. Lineage (NCBI taxonomy): Eukaryota > Viridiplantae > Streptophyta > Pinopsida > Pinales > Pinaceae > Pinus > Pinus tabuliformis. The sequence continues at coordinate 1,527,896,823 of CM062818.1, read as the reverse complement.
GAACACAGTAATACCACATGATAATCACTCCATGTCAAGCAACACAATGTTCATCCAAAGCGAAGTCAACACATTACCATTCAACGTAGAATACCATTCAATGTAGAATATGTATCGAATATGTATGGCCGCAATACATACTTCACTCATGGCACTCACCACGGTCATCTCAGTCTTCCATGCAACAAAAAATTTAAAGGTCGTTCGATTTTCTATCAAATGCAGAGCGTTCAGATGCACAATCTAGTAGGGTGCGTTTTTTCTATTTGAGGCAGTGGATAGAGAACCCAACACAAATCTAGCTGAGACAGGTCAGCCGGACAGTGTGAAGCATGAAATAGGCATGCACACAATAATAGCAGTTCTATTCGCAGGAATGCAGAATTGACATGCACAGAGAGGCCACAACACAAGTGGCTCAAATTGGAGCAGGGCAGGAGTACACTCGCTCTGGTACCATGTTAAACACATACATGGCAACAACAGAGTATTAAAGATAAGCATGAGAGTATATCTATTATTAACAAATGATATACATTTATAGTACATTCATATGACCTTTGGTTTCGTATTCCAAGGTCTCTTGGACTTCCTTAGACTATTCAGCTTCCACACCAACCCTTAGAGGAGTAGGTGTCCAGCAGTTATAAAGCTCCATGGGCAGTATATTTTTCTTTTCATCGATCTTTTTGGTTGTAGGTGTCATTGAATACCGAGGATAGTGTTACCCTTATGGGGAGGGGTTTGTAACAACCTTGGGTTAAAAATCCATGTAATGAAGTTAATAAAGGCAAAATAAGACCAAGGTCATGGGACACTTATTCCAAGCTAAATGTCAGGAAAAACATCCTAGTGTGGGTGTTCATTTGGTTTATTATGGCTAAGGGAAATTGTTAAGGCTTTGGAAAGCCAAGAGGCAATAATTGACATTTTATTTATGAAAATAAAGGAAATTAGGACAAAAGGAAGGTGAAGAGCCACAGGTTGCACGTGAGGAGGAAAATGAAGGAAAATAATGGAAATTGAAGAAAAGAGAGGTCTAATTAATAAAAAGGCTTTTGAGGATCAGTTCACAACCTTTTGTCAATTCAGTTTTTGAGCTATCTCTCTCTATTCTCTCTCTCATACGCTTTCACACTTAGAGTATTCTTGGAGCACCCTAGCATTGAAGGAAGGAAGGAAAATGAAGGACAAGAAAGCAAAGGGAAGCAAATATCAAGCAAGGAAGAGTGGGATCAAGCGGATATAGTGGAATTACTTACATGTATCAAGTTGCATGTGTGATTTCCTTACTATTTTTGGCATGCATGGTACATGCATGTGTGTTTTTTGTTCTCTTGCTATCTTTGGCATGGGTTTTGCTATGGGTGATAGTGTTTCTCAGCCTTGCCTTTCCATTTCTGGATAACCATGGTGTGATGGGGTTTCTCTTACTTAGTTGAGATGGATTGCTGGATGTTTTTGAAACTAAGTGGGGTGGTCTCAGGAAAAATCACAAGGCCTAGGAATCCCTTGAATAGTAATAGAAGGATAAAAGGTAAATCTGGGTTGTGAATACTCTTGTTGGTTCTAGGAATCCCTTGACCGGTAATGGTAGGATACATGGTAAAGACTAGAGAGTAGAACCTCGTTGGGCCTAGGAATCCCTTGACCAATAATGACATGATACATGGTAAATCCTAGAGGTTGGAGACAAGCAAATTCCTCATGGTTTAGGTGGAGAGATCCAGAGGCATCCATGCTTGTTTAGGGCCCAGTGATCCCTTTTCTGGTATATGGAAATATTGCAGTAAAACTTGTGGTGTATGTTTATCATTTGGGCCTGGTAATCCCTTGGCAGGATACACACTAAAGCCTGAGGACACTTTGATTAGTTCTATTTTGAGTCCCACATTCATGTTTGGAATATGGCATGGGGGTGATTGGCTAAAAGAAAATTTTGGTTCAGCCCAATCTATGGTCGGGTGGTACGTGGAAATCCCTGGCTTGGTTGGCTTTTACATATGCTAATAAGATATCTTTCCCTCTTGTATATTATGCATAAATGTGCTTGTTATTATCTGGTTATAATGGTTGTTCAATCATTTTTGATGTGTTGGTTTTATACTGGTTATAAGCATGGTTTATGATAGACTTGAGTTATGGATCTCCTCATGTTTTGATTAGTAAATGAATGAATAATGAATGTATGACCTAATAGATGATAATGAAACTACTATGATATGGCATCAAACCTTCTTGACAAATCTCGGATAAGTATGAAGCCCCTATGCTTAGATGAGTTTATATGACCTGTAGATTACATGTTCATGATGTGTTTGACATAATGTCTATCATGGCTAGGCCTTGTCAGGTCATGTCCTTGTTCAAGTTTTTATTTAGATGTTTTGTCATAATTTTTTTTTATCATTTCTGGAAGTTTCATGAAGTTCTAGGCAGAAGCCTAAGACATGGCCCTGAAAAAGTGGCTTAGAATTCGGGGTCGTTGGCACATAACTGCCTAAAAAATGTCACAGTCACATGGAGGCCTTATTGTGGGAGTGACTAGAGGGTCTCAGTTGCATGGAGATATTTTCATGGGAGGGAATAAGGGTTTAGTTCAGTCAAGAAGAAAGTTCTCTCAGGGGTTGGACACCTAGAGGGGTTGGTTGGCTCATAGAGGTTCTATAGCTCTTAAGGAAGGTCAGTTTGGTTTTGGTTTTTTGATTCCACTTCCTTGACTATACATGGGAATTTGAACCATATCGTGTTAAATCTTCGTCACATGCTTACCCTAGTAGAACATTTAGCTTGGGTAAATGTGGGAAGAGGGTGTTACACTTCTCAAGCTTGGAAACACGATATTGAGTAATAAATAGAAAAACTAAAAGAGGTAGGAAGGACTATTGTGCCTAGAGATATATATAGAAGATTTCATCCTTGTTTCCTCCCATAGATACCCCACATTAGTGTCCACCATGAAATTCTCCCCAGGAAAGTTATGCCAACTACCTATTTTATAGCCTTCAATGTTCACTAGGTCTTTCATTGCACATGGAGATTTCCTATTTCATTTCATCATTCCTAGGCCAAGGATTCTTCCCTTGGTATGTTGATAGCACTTGCTACTCCCCATCAACACCATCATTCCCTAGCACTTGAGAATCTTGTCACAATTTGTTTTGGATGTGTTCATACTAAACCTAGGCACCTCCTCACCTTCTAATAATTCGCCATAACCACCCCTAGTTGCCACATTGATTACATTTGTGGTGCCAAGTAGGTTGGAAACTATATGACACAAAGGGGTGTCACATCATAAGCATCATCACCATATCCAAGGGATTTAAGTTCTATTTTCATTCACACCATTGACACACACACACACACACATTTTTTGTATTAATATTAGTTGAATTTACATTTTACTTTATGATTAACCATTATATTTGTCTTATTTTTTCCACATTAATATTACATTATGTTACACATCTCCCCCATTCTAAGTTGTAGAAACAAATTTTCCACGCAATAAGTTAGAGGCATGTTTGGAAGAAGTAGGTTATTGACATTACTTTGGATGAAATAATCATCATCCTTCTTCTTAAACCAATGATATTGTTCTTTTTAAGAGTAGCCCCTCTACTCTTCAATTCAAATATTTTTCTTGATATCTTTGGTCTTGTCTGTAAGAATTGATTAAACAAAGGTTATGATCATGAAATATATGAAAAGTAGTTGAAAGAAGCAAATTGTTTTTGCACTATTTTGGCTAGAATATCATCATAATTCTTATTTATGTAGATCATATCATTCTTTTTATGAGTAACCCCTTCAACATTAACAAGAAACTAACCATTCTCAAAATTTTAAATTTTAACTTTGATATGTCAATAAACACTAATAAAACAAAATTTAAAATCATCAAATCCAAAAAAAAATTATATTGTTATCACACTTAACAATAAATATACATTGATCTAGATTGGATGATTACATTGTTTGTCACCCATGTTGATGCTTGTAGAGTGGAAAAAGTGGAGGAATCAACTCATAGTGCCATTTTTACTAGCGAGACCAGTTTGGTAGATTGGGGTCTGAAACCTTTCGGGAGTAGTTTGAGGCATCATGATCCAGATTGGATCATTATATTTTTTTCATTCATCTTGATGCTTTCAGAGTGGAAAAAGTGGAGGAATAAGATCGCATGACCATTTTTACTGGTGAGACCCAATTTGCCAAATTTGGGTCTGAAACCTTTCAGGAGCATTTTGAGGCATTAAATGGCATTTTTAGGGGAAACAATATATTATTTTAGTAAAACAAATTTTTTTCCTATTTCACATATAGATACCTTTCCAATAGCATAAGTATCACCTCAATCAAAGTCCATATCGAAAAGTTATGTCGTTTGGAAGTCGACTTTCTTGTTTTGGCCACCATAATTCGAGAGGATGTCACATCAACCCCCATTATTTATGGAAAAGGGGCTAGCCACATGATCACAATGAAGAATACTCTAGAAGACCCAATTTTTTAACTCTGGTTAAGAGGAATGAAACCTAACCTCCAGTAGGCTATCGCCTTGTGTTATGACCAGGCCATTAGGAGGAAAAGATGTTCCATGATTTTCAAATGTATCTTGTTCCATAGACGAGTAGAGTAGCTGAGAGGGATCAGGAGAGAGAAAATAGAGAGTATTTGTGCACTATAGTATCCCATGGGCCACAAGCCATACTTATTTTTACTCGCACCATTTACTATTCATAGAAAGAGAGAAGAGTGGTCTCACCTTCCAACTAGGTTGTCACCATCCTCCCACATTTACCCAAATTCACAAGCTTTCCAGGCTAAATATGGGACAAGTATTAATATGACATGACCCGAACTCCAAGTTCCAGTTAAGGAAGTGGGGCCTACAAACTGAACACTAATTGACATCCCACAGGGACTACATATCACTCAAGAGCTGGACAACCACCCCAGGTGATCAATCCCTGAGTTGGAACCCTTTTTCTCTGACCTAGCTCCATAAGCACACGATTGACACTATATACATGCGGTTGGAATCCTATAACCACACTCACAATCTTGTCTCCATGTGATTATGACACAAATCCTCCAATTCTGTGCATGCGGTTCTAGGATTTAAGCCACTTTTTTTAGGCTAGCCTCCATACTACTGACCAAATTTGTCTGTAACTTTCCAGAAGCATAGAAAAGATGATAATAATGCTAACCATCAAACTAAAGCACAAAATTGACCTATATATGCTTAATTCATGATAGACATTTTGTTAAACATATGGTAAACATGTAAGCTACAAGTCATGAATGCATATCTAATCATAAATCTTTGAACTTCATCTGAGAATCACCAAGAAGGTCTACTTCCCTCTCAAGTAGCTACAATAACCCTTGTTAGCCCATGCATTCATCAGCCATTCAAATACTTATCAAATCATGAAAAGGAGCCATAACTATAGCACATGATAGAACCATACTTATAACCAATGTATAACCAGAATATTAACCATGACAAATCAACATAATAACAAGCACAAGTGCTCATAGATAACATTAGGAAAATAACTCTTATTAACATATGAAAAATCCAAACAAATTAGGGACTTCCACGTACCACCTGACCATAGGTTGAGATGAACCAAATCTTTCTTTCAGCCAATCACCCCTGTGCCATATTCCAAACATGAATGTGGGATCTCATGGGTTAAACCAAAACAAAACCAAACCAAGTCTTTTAGAGGCCAAACTACCTCAACCATCAACCACAGTGACTCCACCTCTATGGTACATAAATCACTAACATCAACCAGATCAATCTCTACCTAATATATCTATGGTTTCAAGAACTAATAACTCAACCCACAATCTTCTAGGGCTCCAGAGTGTTTGTTCCAATTGCGGCTCTAGGGACTAGTAGCTAAATCCAATAAGGGATCTAGAGTGTTTGTCCCAATCTATGGATCCAGGAACTAGTAACTCAACCCAAATTGTTCTAGGGCTTGCAGAGAATTTGTACAACCCAAAACCATAGGGAACCTGAGAACCAATAAAAAAACATGTGGGAAAACCACAATGCCATGGCTCTCCTGGAAATGGAAAGGCAATGCTGAAATCACTGTCAATCTAGGAAAATATCCATGCCAATGATATCACATACCCAAGGAATCACATACATATACCATGCATCCAAAAATCAACATGCTAAATATCACATGCACACTTGTACCTGAAATCCATAGCTAATTTTCGTCCTTACTTACTATTGGCCAAGATTCCTCTTGCACACCATTGTTTTCCTTTGCTTGCCTTTCCAAGTGCATATTATATTTCCTTTTTCGAGTTTGAACAAAGAATGAGCAAAAGTTGTCAACTGGTTCTCAGGTACCATTTTATCATTGATGTCTCCATTTTCTTCATTTTCCATCGAATTTCCCTTGCATGTAAATACGTGTCTCTTCACCTTCCTTTTCTCCTATTTTCCTTTATTCTCATAATTAAATGCCAATTATTTCCTCTTTTCCTTTTTCAATTCATTTGCCAATTTCCATAGCCATAAATAAAACGGAAAGTGATACCCACCAGGATGTTTTTCCCAAAATTCAACTTGGAATACATGTTCCGTGGCCTTGGTATTATTTTATTTACATGGAAAATTGACCAAGGGATGTTACAAACCCCTCCCCCTTGGGGGAACACCGTCCTCAGTGTTCTATGACACTTATGACCAACAAACCGTTGAAAATAAAACATACTACCTATGGAGATTTATAACACAACTCATTGCAGTATTTACAATGACATCCTACTGAAAACATGACAAACATATCATTTACAGGAGCTTATAACACAAGTCATTACAGTATTTACAATAAAAACCACATATACTTATGTACATTTAATTCAACCAAAAAATAAACATATTGTCTCTGGAGCTTTATGAATCCAACTTGAAACAATATTTACAATAATATACACATATACACATATGCACATTTTATCTAACCAACAAATAAAAGGATATGATTCCCGCACCAGTGATAAGGAAATCCAAAGGCTCACACTTCCACCCTCAAATGTAGTACCAGGATTCACCTCCTTCCCAGGAAATCCAAAATCCACTGCTAAAATCAAGGTTTGTCTGCAATGTCCAATGCCACAATCCTTGTGCTACATGTTCTCTCAGTGAACAATTGCTGACTCATTATTCTAGGGCACACTCCTAATGTGCTTCTGATTCCATTTGGCAATGCTAATGACCAAAACATATTCATTCCTTGAAATTTCCTTCTTTGCTACACAATCCCTCGGGAAATATGGTCACCACCTTCCGTGCAGTCACTCACCTTCCAAGTTCCCTTGACATCCCCTTCTTTGCTACACAGTCCGTTGGACGATCCATCCATTGGAAAGGTTTCCTCACATCAGAAGGTATAATAACCAAGGCGTATCCCTGCCTCAAAACCATCATATCGGCCATAGCATGCTCATGGAAATCAATGGACACTATTGGGTACCAGTGTCCCACAATGGCCCCACTCTTGAATGCTTTACCATCATACTATTTCATGTTCCAATTTCTTTTGTTGTTGCTACTAATTCTCTAGAAGCCAATTCCAACCACCGAAAACAGGCATTTTCTATGCTTTCGTGTACCAAGCACATAATTTCCATTAGAATCAAAAGGAATTGAAATAAATTCAAATCATACCTCATTGATGGCCCATTAATAAGGAATACTTTAAATTCTGTTTACTTCTAGTTACTATTGAAATACGGAAACAAGAATATTCCAATTTAATTTGTCCTTGAATTAAATTGTGAATTAAAATCGAATTTGGTCTTATCAACTACTTGGAAATAATTAATTAATTTATTTTAAATTAATTAGTTGGAGAAATTCAAGTTAGAAGTCTTTCTGAAGTCATGCAAGAGTTATCCCTTAAATTAAAGAGATAAGATTGAGTTATATTTGAGTTGTAATTAGTTAACCCAGTTTACTGAGTTAAGTCGAGTTAAAATAGTTCCAAACTATTTGAGGTAATAGTCAGTTGATGCATGCATGCACTCAACTAGTGCTACTCCAATTAACTGAAGATTCCCTCATCAGAAACTCATGCATGTCTATTTTGATAAAGACCTAGTTGAGATTAAAGTCAAGGACAATGTACTATCAGTTGCATGTATTTTCTCATGGAGAAAACTCACGCATGCAGTCAAGGATTTAATCCTTGAGGATTGCGTAGTTTTGGAGGGAGATCATCCACTTGGTAATAGGAAATCACCCACAAGGAACAACGCAAGGAAATGGGAGCTTGGAGGGCAGAGAGGAAGGCTGGAGAAAAGCCAAGATTCCCTGTGAGCATCTGTGAGGATTGTGCTGAGAGCTCTGGCTAGCTGCCAGAGCTAAGGCTTCATATAATTCCTATGTATTTCTACCATGTATGATAATACAATAATGTGGGGTTTTCAACTGAGGCTTTCCCCAAAGTATTTTCATGTGTATTGTGCTGTTGATTCTTCTTCTTCTGGTTATATTGTTTAGCTCGATCTTTAAGCTTCCGCAAATTGATAGTAGAAGTAGGTTATAATATTCTACTTTGATTTCTATTGCATTATCGGGTTAACTTGAACATATTTTATACATGGTATTAGAGGTAGATTTGTAGAAATTATCTACATGGTATCAGAGTTGTGAACAATATACTGAGAAGAGAATTCGAAGTTTGAAGTTTTGGGTTGCAGGTGCAAATCGAATTCATATCATACTTCAAGGTTGACCAATGACGTTCTATGGCTTGAGACTCAAGTATGCCTTGGAAGGTAACTCGAATTACATAGCATGGAAAGATAGAATGGAGGCTGTATTAGAAGACAATGGCTTGAAGGAATTCATTAATCAAGAAATCCCAAAGCCAGCTTCAACTAATGCACAAGAGTTGGCTGAGTGGAAGAAGTGTGTGGCGAAGGTGAGACGGATCATCCTTGAGGGAGTTCGAGACCATATTGTCTCGAGTCTCCATGGGAAGGATACTCCCTTTTTAATGTGGAATACATTGAAGGACCTCTACCAAAATAGTAGCGACCAGAGGAAATTGGCGGTCAAGGATAAGCTTCGAAGAATCAAGATGGAGAAGGGTGATACTATTTCCACATATCTAAACAAGTTCACCACCTGCAGAGATGAGCTTGGCAGTGTGGGAATAACTATTACCAATGATGATATGGTGAGCCTCGCTCTCCTTGGCCTTCCAAAGAGTTGGAATAGCTACCAGGACTATGTGAATGGAAGGGAGAAACTACTGGATTGGGAACGACTGTGGTCGTATCTTATGCAGGAGGATATCAGGAGGAGCACATGAGATGGTTCTTCTTCGAAGAATGATGATGAAGAAATTATGGCCTTAGAAAGTAAGGCAAGGAAAGGGAAGGGGAAGGCTTCCCATTTCAAATTGAATTCTTCTCATGGAGGGAAGAAGGGTGACATGTCTAAAGTAGGATGCTTTAATTGTCACAAGATGAGACATTATGCGACTAATTTCCCATTGAAGAAGTCCAAGAAGGGATCCTCGGAAGGATCAAAAGGTGAGGCATTAACCTCTCAGTTTGAAATGGACTTTACCCTCATCGCATGCATGGTGTCATCGATGATGGGTTGTGTCTAGTATCTTGACAGTGGAGCCTCATTCCACATGACCGGCGATAAAAATTTATTCAGTGCCTTAGAGGAGAAAGACCTCGAGATGCGCATAGAGATGGGTGATGATGGAAGGTATAGTGTTTCAGGAGTGGGCACAGTTGCTTTTAAGAGGGAGCATGGAGCTCCTCTCACCTTGATAGATGTGATGTATGTGCCTGGACTAAAGAAGAACTTGGTATCAGTCGCGATGTTGGAGGACAAAGGCTACGATGTTGTCTTCAGTAAAGGAAAGGCGTTCCTAAGACACATAGCCACGGGTCAGACCAAGAGGATATGGATTTGGGTGAAGAATCTCTATAAACTAGAGGTAGATGATTGTGCGGCATTGAGTACTAAAGTAGAATTGGTGCAAAGCCAAGACATTGGCGAGTTGTGGCACAAGAAGGTGGGCCATTTTCATCATGGGGCTTTAAAGATAATGCAACAGATCTCTACAGGACTTCCCAAAGGTAAACTTGAGCAAGTTGACACATGCAAAGGTTGTAACTTGGGAAAGTACACCAAGTCTTCCTTTCATGATCGAGATAGTCGATCAGAGGCTATCTTAGAGCGAGTTAATACTGATTTGTGTGGACCATTCCTGATGGAATCCAAAACGAAGAAAAGGTATTATGTGATTTTCATGGACGACTATTCTCGTAAATGCTAGATTTATTTCATGCAGAAGAAGGACCAAACTTTCAAAAAGTTTTGTGAGTTCAAAGCTTTGGTCGAGAAAGAGTTAGGGAAGAATATGTCTCTCAAGAGTTTAAGGACTTCTATGTAGCGGAAGGAATTAAATGAGAGTTGACGACACCTCATAACCCACAGCAGAATGGGGTGGCTGAGAGGAAGAACAAAACTTTGTAGGGGCATCACGGGCAATGTAGCATGACCAAGGCCTACCACTTCACTTATGGGCTGGGGCATGCAACACAATGATCCATTTGCAGAATAGAAGCCCGCATCACATACTTGGGATGAAGACACCAAAGGAAGCTTTCTCCTATAAGAGACTAGATGTGGGTCACTTCAGGATCTTTGGTTCATTGGTATATTGCCATGTGACAAAGGATGCACGGAAGAAGCTTGAGCTAACATTAGAGTTGGAGATATTTGTGGGGTACACTGATACACCTCACAACTATCGGGTGTACTTGCCTACCAGTCGGAGGACAGTGGTTCGCAGAGATCTCAAGTTTGATGAGCAGAAGGCCATGCGAGTTTCCCTTGAGAGGGAGCTCCAACTATAGGCTATGAAGGAATTTTTGGTTCCTAAGGAGGAGGAGCCTCAAATTGATGCGGAGCAGTTGCATGTAGAGTTTCTAGGAGTGGAGACATCCATTCAAGTAGAGTCTTCCAGAGATGGATAAAAGTGCACAAGAGAAGCTGACAGATTATTGGAGGATGCGAGAGAGAATGTGGCAGCACCATCTTCTCAGCGCAGACAGAGGAGGTCACTTGAGAGGTACACTGGATACATGGCCCTTGCTGGGGAATGTGTTGAGACCAAGCCATCTTCCTTTGAGGAAGCAGTGCAACAGCTGATTTGGGTTGATGCTATGGTGGAGGAGTATGACTCCATAGTTCATAGCAATGTTTGAGACATGGTTCCAAGACCGGAGAACAAGTAAGTTGTGAGTTCCCATTGGATTTACAAGGTAAAGCAAGCTGCTGATGGTAGTGTGGAGAAGCATAAGGAAAGATTTATTGCCCATGGCTTTTCACAGGTCGAGGGGATTGATTATGATGAGACTTTTGCTCCTGTCACAAGGTACTCATCTATCAGATCTATGTTGGAACTATTAGCACAGATGGGTTAGAAGATCCATCAGATGGATGTGAAGATTGCATTCCTCAATGGCCAGATTGAGGAAGAGGTGTACATAGAGTAGCCGGAAGGTTTTGAGACCTTTGATCATGACACGCATGTGTGCTGACTCAAGAGAGCATTGTACGAGCTGAAGTAAGCACCTCGTGCTTGGTACACTAGGATAGACAACTACTTCACCGGGGTTGGGCTTCACAAAGAGTGAAGTGGATGCTGTTAACACCCAGGTTGTTCCCTTTGACTCCTGAGGGAATACGGCCGGGGTAACCACTAACCAAGCTTTGGATCGCAGGTTCTAGCCAACCTGTAATCAGAGAGGGCTCTCTCTTTGATTGTTTAGCTTTGTTCTTAAGAATCTTAGGCTAGATATGAGGTGAGGGTTTGGTTTGAAATTTTGGTTGAATGATGTCTTTTAGTACCTAAGATGAGATCTTCAGACAGTTTTAGTCCATTGGGCAATGGAGTCTATGGCTGTAGGTTGTTTGACATGTTGAGTGGGATTGTCTAAACTGCAGGGCCATTTAAATATTCCATGAAACAAACTTAAAATTGAGGTGATGAAATATGGTTAGCCAGCGGAAGGCAATTAAGAGTTTTCCACTAAACTGGTGATATGAGAATAAGATGTATTGCACAAGAGCAGGCTTGAATTCCTGAACAATGACCCCTAGTGAAAATTATAGTCTGAAGGTGCAGCAATTAAGAATTACACTATCATAACTATAACTGAGGAAAACATTTATAATAGCATAGATTGAGTTCAGGGTATTCCATGAATAAATCCTGAAACTATTCTTTTTCTTTGCTATCAAACTGCAGAACATAGAACACGAATGGGTTATGAAGGAATGAAACACATAATGAAAAGGTTAAAGAAAAACTTATTGTGTCATGAAATAAGCAGGGATCCTGTAACATTTGGCAAGCACACCACAACGCATCAAACAACCCAAAACTTTCGAAATTCCATCAGCTCTTTGTATTAAACTCTGAATATTTACAACATAGGATGTCTTCAAGAGAAAATCAACAACCCCTGCAAGCTTATGCGAGGGGGAATATATACAATCGGTTATACAAAAATATCTGAAGCGTTGAGTCACTTGATAAATAAATACGCTCACCAACTTTACAGAATAGCAGATAAGGAAGTTATTGCTGCTCTAAATACAAAATGAATACTCTTTAATTCTGTCAGAAGTCTTTTTGACCTTTGGAGGTCACTGAGTCGGTTGAGGGTTCTGCATTAATGCTGAATGATGTGTCTTTATGGCTTTGTCATGCTGTAGCTTTCTCGGTCCTGTCACCAGTAGCTGTCAGTGTTGCTTTAGTGGCCGAATTGGTTTGTTGAGTTGGCTCAGTCCATTCTTCTCCAGACATACTGAATGCATCAAATTTTCTGAACATGATGATTTATGTTTTTTGATGAAAAAACTTGATGAAAGCCTCTTGTTTATAGTAACAACTGTATCATTCTGGTCCACCATTCCTGTGTAGGCAGTTGATGTCTCAAAATTGCATCTAAGGTTTCATCTGCCTCTGTATATTTGTAGAAGTTTGGAGGCACTTCAAATAAATGTCTGATCTCATTCATAATAAAAAATAAGTTCTCTACTCTGTCATAGAGACTTTGCCCAGATGCTGGCCCTGTTTCCTCTGGGGTACTTGATCCTGCAGTGATCTCATTAGTGGCAAATGTGTTCACCCTTTTGGCATAATTTTCATGTGATAGTAGCCTCCCTGCGCTGTTCAGCAAGCCAGGAAGGCCTCTGCTCTGTAATGCTGCAAACTTATCCATGAATTTGTTTACTTCTGTTTGCATGTCTTTGCTTCTTCTATCCAATGTTTGTACCAGGCTTCTCAATGTGAGGACCCTCTTTATCAGCAGGATGGTTTCAGTTCTATTAGGGATTCCTATTGCTGCCAGCTGAGGACCTGTATGGTTATTGAGAACATTAATCATTCTGTTGGCTATCTCAGGCATATTGCCTAGAGATGCCCTTGCTCTTTGGACTTCCCTGTGTGCTTTGCCTATGAGCTCCATTTGCTCATGAATAGTCTCTATATATTTCCATTGATCTGTTATTGATTGGCCAATGTTGGCCCATAAGACTTTCTTGATTTCAGTTACAACCTTGTCAAGGGTGAGCTCTTTCTCCAGCTCCTTTATCTTCTCCTTGAGAGCCTTTATTTCTCTTCCTTTTTCAGCTACATTTTGCTTGGACTTGTCATATTTTTCATTCAGCATAGCTAAATTCTCTCTGGCTTCATTTAGCTCTGCCATCTGGGCTTCCAGGGCTTGAATCTCATTCATCAGCTTCTGCATGTCAAGGCTTGGAGCCTGCTCTGATGTTGGTGCTGGTGCTGATGTTGATGGAGCTGTCTTAATTGTTTGCACTGTAGGAGGAGTGACAATTTGAGGGGGTTCCTCAAGGTTGATTACTTGTGGAGGGGGCTAAAATGTTTGGCCTCCTTCTTTCTGCTGTAGGGCTGCCTGCAATGCAGCCTCTGTTTCTACCAATTTTCCCTCTGTCTGGACAAGTTGTTTATGTAGTGTTACCAGCAATGTTGATACATCCCGGTCCTTTCTTTGCTGGGCAACCTCTTCTGTTTGAGGGTGAAGGGTTGCTGGGATCTTTATCATCTTTCTTAGAGCTGCAATGTCTGAATCTCTTATTTTTAGCAGCTCCTTTATAGCTTTAGGGTCCTTTGGGTCATGCCCAAGCTCTATGATTATATCCTCCAAAGACCTTATCCTGTTGTCTTTGGCCTGAGAGGATGCCTTCTCCAACTCAAGTTGGGCGGTTGTATTGTTCAGGCTATTTTCCAACCTATGTGCCAAGAAGGTCTTATCTGCAAGTGTCGAATACACCATCTCACCCGTTTGCTTGTGAAGTTCTATTTGATCCATAGGGTGGATGTCTTTTGCAAGAACCTCAAGGTTGGTCCTTATATAGTCTGCAGCTGACTGTGGCTGCAGCATGGTTGGCATGAAATGACTCATGGTCATTTTTCCCTCTGTTATGTCATAAGCTGACATAAGCCTCTGCTGGTTTGTAGGGGCCATTTTAAGCAATTGATTATAGATCTGGAGCCTGAGTGGCTCATTTCTCTTTTTTATGTCAATGAATTGTTGCTTGATGCCCTTTTCGGCTCTGCTTTGCTGACTTGAGGAGCTGATCTCTCCTCCGATTATTCTTTCTTGTTCTTGCTGAAAGGAACTGGCAGATGCCTCCATGCTTGGTGGGCCCATGCCCAAGGATTGCCCAATAGGCATCTCTTCTTCTGAAAGGGGATTTATCCTCTGCCTTTTCTCCCCTTGAGTTGTGGATGTGGTAAGGGGAGTCTCCTGCTCTCTATCCCTCTTTCGGTTTCTGTCTTCATTCTGAGGAGTTTGGAGCACCGAGGCCTCCGTTGTCGTTTCCTGCCTAGGAGGCACAATTTCTTGAGCCTGTTGCCCAGTGGATATTGGGGCCTCAGCTGTTTCTTCTTGATGCATTGGCTGCTCTTCTTTTTGATGTTCTTTTTGTTGTTCTGCTGTAGGAGGTGGTTGTTCTTGCTCCATCTGCTTTTCTTTACCCTTGCTTGACACCCGATGAACCGTTCTAGCTGCTTGTTGCTGGGCTGTAGAAGATGAGGCAGCTGCTCCAAGTTGCCTTTGATAGGAAGAGGAAACCTGCCCACAAGTTTCCAAGTCAGCCTCTTTCTCAATATTCTTTGCCTCTCTTTGTAGCATTTTCTCTCTAGTAATTGCCTCTTCTAGAGTGCCTTCTTTCCAACTTAATAAATTGGCATATTTCTCAATATGAGGCAATCTGATGTGAGCATAGCCACCCAATTTATGTCTTACCCTCCTAAGAGAAATGAAATGATTAGGGTCATAAGGTACCCAGCGGAAACTGGTTTCTAATTGGAGGGTCTCTAGGATCATATCTGCTTCCTTCCATCCCTCCTCCCTTTTGTTGTAAAGAAATGGGCCTAGCTGGTTCCTGACCTTCAGTTGCACCTTCTTGTTTTTACTGTGGAAATGGACCTGGTCTGCATTTCCAAATTGCCTGAAATACTCCAAGGCAAAGAGTCTCATAGGGACATATGTTGGGAGCCTATAAGGGTCCAACTCACAGTCATATATTCTGATTACTGTATGGTGTTGGTAAAAGTACCAATCACCAATGCTGTAGGCCTTTGAGAGGTGGAGTATTCTTTGCATCTCATCGGTCAATCTTGGAGGAGGGACACCAAATAGCAAGGACATAGCTGGATGGATAAAAAGGTCTATGAATTCACAGTATGTGTATGGTGAATAGGAGGTGTGATGAAAAACTGAAGTCCAAAATACTACAGACCTTGGGTTTCCCTGGGCATCAAGTTTCTTGAGAGGAATAGGGAAACTGTCAGGTTGATAAAATAAGAACAAATGATAGATGTATGAGGTGTATTTAAACACCTTCTCCCTCTCTAGATTCATCAGTTGCTCATGAATCTTATTGGCAATGTATGTAGCATAATCATAGTGCACAACAGGAGGCTTTCCAGGGGAAAATATGGACAGCATGGCCATAATGGTGTCATCAACATCCTCAACTCCCCTGTACCCCAGGACATAACTGATCAAGTCCACAAGCATTTTGCCCAAGTCATTGAGATATGGATTTCCAATAGGAGGTGTTCTCACAGCTTCAGAGCTTGGCTGAACAAATAACTGATTAATCTTGATTACCTGGGCACTGGACAGCTTGCCCCCCTTCTTTAATAAATCCACCATGGAAAGAGGAGTTAGTGGCTTTGCAATGTGAAAGTGCAGCATCTCATTTATGGCCTCAGGGGTGATATGGAACAAGACTGAACCTGTGGGACTGAGAACAACTCTTTGACATGGATCATAGTTTTCACAGCATCTATGGATCAAGTCTGGAAGGACATTGACTTGAGGAAGGTTGAAAATGGGCAAATTGGAGTCCCAAATCCCTAAGATATCAGCTCCACTGAGGTGTTGAGCCTTTAACTCATTTAGCATATGAATGTTAAATTTGGAATTCATTGAGAATGTCTCTGTCATATGATAGTCTTTATCACCCAGGGCCCTCCACTCTAACTCTCTGTGTGGGGCATTCAGAGGTGGGACATTTAATGCTACTGGTGTTTCCATGGCTAATTAGGACTCTGAATTGTATAAGGATTTTCTCTACTGGACAAAGCAACACAGAGGGGTATTTTGCAAGAGTGAGGCAATTTGCAAGGAAAGAACTGGGTAAATTGTGGTGAAATAGTCTGAAATGCTCCGAAGAGAGTTTGAATGAGCAACTGCTGGGACTAGTACCACTGTTTTCCCGGTGAATTGGTGCAGCTCAGGTTTCAAGTCCACGAATGCACGGACTGACTGTAATTTTATGAAAAATTAGCTAGGTGCGGACTTTGCAGGTGAATTTCGACCTTACAACTCAAATGAATGCTGGTCACCGGGGATTTGCTGGCAAACACACTGTTTTTTCACTCTTTCTAAGCTAGTTTTGGTGAATTATGCACGAAACCAGGTGCGGAGGGGAAACTTGGATAAATACCTGGTAAAGCTTTAGCAATGGTGACCAATGCAGGTGAATTTACAGGCGCCCACGGTCTCCAAGTCGAATTTTGCAGGCTGGTGGCGAAATGGTCGTAATGTGCATGCAGAATGGAGCAATAGTTCTTTTGCCAAAAGTGACAAAAAACCATGATTTTTGGCGAAAATATGGACTTTTTGGGTTATTGGCGCTTTTTTGGATGATGTCAGCATGACGTCATCAGGGTGGGGTCGGGTACGGAAGGGTGACGTGGCGGCCTGTGAGTGGTCCACGGGGATTGGTGAGGTGGCGGACAGGTCGGAGCAGTGGCGGGCCGGGCGCTGACACGGTGCTGAGTGGTTATGACGTGGGCACGCCGTAGCGGTGACGAGGACGTGACGGGATAAGCGGTAAACAATAGGCGGTAAGTGGTTTGCTCGGACCGCTCTGGATACGGTCGCGGTATTGTCAGAGGGTGGCCCGATGAGATTTGGGAGCGACGTGTGGCAAAGGCCTGACGTCACCCTCTGACAATTTCTCGGGAGGTAACGTTCGGTCATCGGGGCCGACCCGATATGGATGGGGGCCGTCGGATGGGAAAGCCCAGATCCGACGGTCGACGGGTCAATAAGATGGCAGGACAATACGACAGCGGGCGGGGTATATTTTATTGCTTTTCTGGAAATATGCACCCAGACCGAACCTTTAGACTTTGACGGATTTTATGGGTTTATCAATGCTTTTTTGTAAAAGTGCGCATTTGCAAATAAACTTTGGATAAAACGAAAAAATGGGTTCATTTGGTGTTTCTTGTGTTGAAATGCGCATTACAGCAAACTTAGGATAAGGGGTAAAGGTGGGTTTTTTACAAGGCTTTTTTGCAAGTAGAGTGGGTAAATGATTTCAAAGGGTTGTAAAGGGAAAAAGGGGTATAGCTTAGGTTATCAAACTGACCAGAGGTCAATTTAATCCCTGACTTCATACAACCACATGGAAGCAGACTTTATTCCTGCATGATTTTCCAATATTCAAGCATATGGCTATAATGCCAAGGGGGAGGGAATATGTACATATTTGGGATTTTTCTATAGGATTATCCTAATAATAGGGGAAAGGGAGTATAGGGAGTTAAATAAATAGGAAATTAGGAGTTAATATGAGTGGAGGAGGTGGATGAAGGGGGAAAAACACTAAGTTTTATATGGAATCAACTTAGTTTAGGAAGTAGATCAAAATGAAAAGAATTTTACACAAGAAATGTGGCTTTTAAAGAAACAAGAACCAACAAAAGAGTTTGACTTCTTTCATGAACATAGGTAGTATTGGGATGTTAGCAATGAATGTGGTGGGGGATAATCTGGAAGTTAGACATGCTCCATTGAGTTGCTGCAAAAACTGCTGAATAAGAGACCTGCACTGGCACCATATTTTTCCTTTGCTTGGGCCAGTGACATAAAGGAAATCATGCTTCTGCAACCCCATCTACCTACCCACTCTATTGCCTAGCATTTTTTGTTACTCCAAAGAGGGTGCACTTAGACTTGCAAACCCTTATGTGCCTTTTCTTTTCCTTTGGCTTTTTCTTTTGATTTTCTATCTAAAGCTAGCCTTATTGCTTCCAAGGCCCCAGGTTAAACAGTTGGGAACCTTCATTCTCTACCTAACTACTTTATTTGCCAAGATTGAACTGTTTGGACAGATTTCCTTCTCTAATCTACAACACAAAATTGAAACATGGCATGACCCAGCTTAGACTGTTGGATCACCCATTCAGAAGTAGGACCACATCAACCAACTGTAAATATGTGTCTTTCACACAAAATATGAGATCTTTGCATCCTCAAAGTAGATCATATTGGCACTTCCCCTGCCAATCATGAGAAATGAAACCTATTGGTATAGGTAGCTAACAGTGGCTCCACCTGGGGATGGTTTTTCTTCTTGAAAGACCAAGAACAGCAGGTCAGACCGCCTTGGCTTGTGGCTTCTCTTCAAAACTTGAAAACTTTCTCTTTGTACTTCAAAACTAGAGGCTGTCACCTCTGTGGAAATTTTGAAACATAAAGCTTTTTTTCTGCTTATTTACAGCAACTTCTTAAACTAAACTATTTGTATGCTGAAAGGAACTATATACAACTGATTATGTACAGAAGGAGAAACCCTGCTATATACATGGAAAGTAGTCAAAGTAGTGCTTCAACATCCAGCCATTCACAGGGCCCTCTTCAACTTCAATGCCGTCCAAATTCTTCAAAAAGTAAATATTATTTCCTTGTACTGCCTGAATTACAAAAGGCCCCCTCCAAAGGGAGTCAAATTTGCCATGTTTTCCCTTGTCTTCTCTTCTTGAATCCCATTTAAGCACTTTGTCGCCAATAAAGAAGTCTTCAGCTTTGGTTCTTCTATCAAAAGCTTTCTTTAACTTTTCTTGTAAAACTTGAACTCTACTATAAACTTGGTCTCTAGTTTGCTGCAAACATATTATTTGATTGATCCTTCTTTGCATATCATTTGGTTCAGCTTGACTTTCTTGAAGAAGTTTCATGACAGGGATCCCTAAGGATGAAGGGAATTTGGCTTCTAATCCATAGACTAACTCATATGGGCTGACCCCAATGGATCTCTTGGTTGTTAGTCTATCTGCCCATAAGGCATTTACAAGATTCTTATGCCAATTCTTCTTATTTTCTTCCAACACCTTCTTTATGATATTTACAAGGCTTTTATTTGATGATTCAGCTAGGCCGTTTCCTTGAGGGTAGTATGCAGTGGAATGGCCCAAAGTAATATGAAATCTGTGGCAAAAGTTTACCATCTTCTTGGATCTAAAAGCAGCAGCATTGTCTGTTATAATCTTGTCAGGACAACCAAATCTAGAGAGGATATTTGTCTCAAGAAACTGAATGATAGTAGAATCATTTGCTTGTCTACATGGAACAGCCTCAATCCATTTGGTGAAGTAATCTGTGGCTGTTAGTATCCATCTATGTTGGCCTGAAGAAGAAGGATGAATTTCCCCAATGAAGTCCAGGCCCCATTGCTGAAAGGGCTTCTCTGTTGCAATAGGCCTCAAAGGAAGGGGCAGTAATTTTCTCTTTCCCTCAAATACTTGACACTTGTGACATGAAGTGGTAAATTTTTTAACATCAGAGAACAGAGTAGGCCAATAGTAACCTGCTCTTAATATCTTGTCCACAGTGGACTTCCAGTACAAATGTCCACCACAATCACCTGCGTGAAATTCTTTCATAACATTATCAGTTTCATCCATATTCAAACAGTTCAGCAGTATACCTTCATGATTTTTCCATAGTAAGTTACCATTTATGACACAAAATCTTGAAGCTTTCATTTTTAGAAATCTAGATTTGGTTCTGGACAATCCTGGGGGAGCACACAGGTTTTGCAATATATAACAAATATCAGAATACCATAGGGATTGTTCAAAGGCTACATTGATCTTTGGAGTCGCCAGCTCCGGTTCGTTGTCCAGTTGGTTAATGTCCAAGGCTTGGAAATTTGTTTCAGACATTAATTTATCCAAACCTTGCCCTTTTATCAGTTTTGCGGGTTTTATTTCAATGTCAAATTCTAAAATGTTGGCAATCCATTTTCCTCTTCTGCCCTCCAAGTTTTCTTGAGTGAGTATGTCTTTCACAATGGGACTTGGTACATAAGCTATAACATGGGAGTACAGGATGTAGATCCTGAAGTCTTTGATGGCTTTGACCAAAGCATAAGCTTGTTTTTCCATGATCTGATATTTCAGAGGTGCATCTCTAAGAGCTCTACTAAAGAAAGCAATAGGTTTCTCATTTCCTTGGTCATCTTTCTGTAGTAAGACAACAGCAATGGTATGCTGGGAGGCAAAAGAGAAAATGATGAACTCTTTGTCGAATTGAGGATTTGTTAAGACTGGAGTTTGGGTAAGGGCCAATTTGATACCTTCAAAAGCTTGATTTGCTTCTACTGTCCACTTTACTTTTGAATCCTTTTTTAGCATGTTGTTTAGTAATCTGATCAGTTCCGCTAGGTTTGGGATAAACCTCCTTAAAAAGTTGATCTTTCCCAAAAAGGCTTGCATTTCTCTGATGTTTCTTGGATGGGGCATTTGCAAGATGGCCTGTATTCTGTCGGGGTCAATTCTAATGCCATCCTTAGAAATGATGTGACCTAACAGCTTACCTTCTTCCAAGCCAAATAGAGACTTCTTAGGATTTAAGGAAATCCCATATTTTCTACATGTTATGAATATCTGTCTCAAGTGTTTCAGATGTTCTTGGTCAGATTTTGAGAAAGGTGTGAGGTCATCTAAGTAAATGACAAGAAAGTCATGGATCTCTTTAGCAAAAGCAATATCCATTGCTCGTTGAAATGTAGCTCCTGCATTTTTCAATCCAAAAGGCATTTTAACATATTTGAAAGTTCCGCATGGGGTTGTGAATGCTGTTTTATCTTGATCATCAGGGTGGACTAGGATCTGATTGAAGCCTGAGAATCCATCAAGTAATGATATTCTTGAAGCCCCCACCACTCTTTGGAGAATGTGATCCATTTTAGGTAAGGGATAATTGTCTTTGAGGGATACTTGGTTTAAATTCCTTAGATCAACGCAAAGCCTAATCTCACCGGTTTTCTTTCTTGTGGGCACCAAATTTGAAATCCAGTCTGAGAACCTGATTGGGGCTATGATACCAGCTTTAAACATCTTTTGTACCTCTTTTTCAATTGAAGGGAGAAGCATAGGATTGATCCTTCTCAATTTTTGCTTGAACGGTTTTTGGTTAGGCTTGAGAGGGATGGTGTGTTGGATAACAGAGGTGTCATAGGATTTCAAATCCTCATAACTCCATGCAAACACATCTTGGAACTCTTTAAAGAGATCAATGTATTTAGGCTTCTGGTCAGGAGGTAAAGATGCAGACAATTTTATTATTTTGGGTTTTTCAGGAGTCCCAATGTTGCATTCTTCAATGGCAGCATTGAGGGGCTGCATTTTCGGTTTTCTAGGGACATCATTTGAGTCAAAGATGTCCTCCAATGGAGTCAGGTCTGTTGATAAAAAGTTATCTTTTAGTTCTATGATATCAGCCTCTGTACCAGCTACTTCATCCACATGCAATTGTTCAAGTTCTTGTATTTTCTTCTTGTCAAAGTTTGTTGGACAAAGCATTTGATTTGTTGTTTTGGGAGATATTGCTGTTTGGTCCTGTTCACTCAATGGCTGTGTGTCTTTCACAGAATCAACATCAAGGTTCAAACCTGAAAATTCGTGCTGCAAGGTTAAGAAATTATTTATCTGTGTGTCATCCTCAAATACTTGCCAGTCTTTAACATTGTTTGGGACAGAAGGTCTGTGTTTTATCTCAGCTGTAAAACAGTGGTTAGGTTCAAAAGGCAATTTGCATGTACTAGCAAATGTGGCTAAACTGTGTGCATGAAGATTGTGGGCTCTAGCTATCTTGGTTATCTGAAATTCAGTGAAAGTTTTAAGCATTTCAATAGCAGCAGACCTATATGACCTTAGTCTTTTGTCATTGGTGACAAAATTGCCTTTCACTTGTTGGATAATAAGGTCTGAATCTCCCATGATTGAAAGTTTTGTGACCTCTAATGACTTTACCAGTTTGAGGCCTATCAAAAGAGCCTCATATTCTGCCATATTGTTGGTACATCTGAAATTAAGCCTATAGGCCCGACCTTGTGCATGATTGCCTTGTTTGTTATGAATCCACACTCCAGCTCCTACCCCTAATTTGTTGACTGATCCATCAAACTCAAGAAAGCATAAGATCTCCCGATTTAAGGGATTTTCAACATCCTTTCTGTAAGTTGGGATTATCAGTTGGAGTTCTTGTCTTTCATCTGTTTTATCTTTTAGCACTGACTCATCAATTGGTTTCTCAATCTTGACTTCTTGGGGACTCGGTTGCTTATTCTCCTGCATATTTTGTTCAAGTGTGACCGATTTATTATCACTCTCAGGACTTGGATCATCATTGAACAGAATAAAGGAATCCATATCTGAATGGACTGCATAAATGGGGAAATTTTGAGGTTTTTCTTCACTGCTCACCATTTATTTCATAAGTGACTCTCTATATAGCCTCTTGGGTTGACCAAAGACTGAGATGGTGGCATATGACATGTCTAATTGCAGGGAACCTTGGAGTTTAGCCCCCCATGATCTTGATAACAGCATTCCATATTTGGGTGGGATATCAGCAACTACAACATCCATTAAGATTGTTTTGTTTGGATACTGGACAAGGGATACACATAGATCTTTTATCAAACCTAAACACTTAACTTGGCTAGAGTCAAATGAAAATAGATCCTTATATGGTCTTGTAATGTCTAGGTTGAGTCTCTCCATCACTGATTTAGGCATAAGGTTATGAGAGGCACCTGAATCAAACATTGCATTATGTAATATCTTATCATGAACATGCAAGCTGACATAGAAAGGTAGGATCCCAGTAGCTGCTGTTTTTCCATCAACCTCTGGACCAAAAAGCAGTTCAGGGGTGTCATCCAACACATTGACATCATCTTTGTTGTGAGTGAGTTGAAGGGATTTCTTGATTTGTTGTTTGTATATGCTATGCTTAGCTAGCTCTGAAAGAGGGATGGCTATCTTCAATTTTCCAATTTCAGCTTCAAAATCAAACGGTCTTTCAGATTGGGTCTTGGTGTCTTGTTTAACAACTTTTTCTTTGGTAATTAAGTTTTCTTCTTGACTCTCACTTTGATCTTGAGGCTTGTCCTTCTTGTCTATCTTTTGAAAAGTGTTGCCTGGATTATGCTGCAAGGGTGAAGTAGCCATTGGTTGTTGTTTGGAGGGAGATGCTTCAGTTATTTCTTCAACTGTTACTTCATTTCTTATTGGATCAGTTTTGTCAATTGGCTCTGTGACAATGGTTTTCTTAGGCAGTGGAGTGTCCTTTGTTTTGTCAGGCTGTGTCACATTTATAGTTCTGCTCCTTAGCTTGTATTGCTTATGAACTTCATAAACAGCTGTGTCATAGCCTTGTTTAAAATCAAATGACTCACCCGATTTGGTTTGGAACTGCTTAATGTCATCATCCTTATGATCTTCTTGACTTAGAAAAATTTGCTGATCGTCGTTCAGGCCCATTAGGTTAATGTGGGTATCATCTATCTGTTCATTTGAAGTGGATGTTTCAGCATAGTTTTCCTGGAATGGTGGTCTAATTTCTGGTTCAGGGCTTGCTCTACCAACATTAGGATTCTGATTTCTCCTAAAATTTGGATTCCTGATAGGGTTATTCTACGGTGCTTCCCATGATGACTTCCTCTCAACTGATTCTACTCGGTCACCTAATCTATGCATCCCAGTGATTATTGCATCTAATTTCTGATCCCAGCCTGAAGGCTCTTCTTTGAAGGTAGTTTTTCTTTCAGTTCTAGTCCTATTCTTCTTGGCTATCAGGTTGGCTTCCACACTTACTGCTATGTCTTGCATTTCAGCTAAAGTCCGAGGAGCTCTTTCTCTTAATTGGTATGCCATATCCAAATCAAACCCATCAGGAAAGGTGTATAGAGCTAAATCAGGTGGGGGTCTGAGATTTTGGGGAATAGCATTGTAGACATTGTTAAAACGAGCACAATAGTCCAAGACAGTTTCTTGGGGACCTCTTTTGATAGTATTGTATTCAGATAAAATATGAAGTGGGTCCTTTTTCTTCTCCCATCGGTTGATAAAGCTTTGATACAGGGCTTCAGGGTCAGCTATAGAGTTTGCTGCTAGTGATCTAAACCATGTTCTTACATCTTCTGTTAGGCTTTGCACAAAAATTTTCATCCTTACCCCATCATCATCTATCTCGTAATTTTCAAAGTAATCCTTCAATTTTTTAGTATGTTGAAGGGCTGAATAAGAGCCAGTACCATCAAAATATGATATCTTAGTTTGATAATCTTGAGGCATAGGCCCTAGATTAGCTGGTAACTGCAGTGGGGCATACCTATTAGCCATGTTTGGTGGGACGACAAGGATAACAGGGATGAATGGGACAAGTGGAGCAAATGGGATGAAAGGGGTGTGTGTAGTTGATGGAGTGGTTGAAAGGATACCTTGTGAAGTGGATGAAGAACTAGGAGATTGTGGACCAGTTGTATAAGGATGTAGAGAAGGCTTAACAGGGGTTGGAATGTCAGTTTGAAGACCTACTTCAGAACTTGAATCTGATAAAGTCCCTTCTGATTTGTGTCTCTTGAGGATTTTTGAAATCAAATTCGGATTTTGAAATTCAGGTGCTGGATCAGGATCTGGGTTTGATCTTGTGTAACGAGTTTTCTTCTTAGGAGCCAGCTTCTATAATTTTCTTTGAGAGAATTACTAAGGAGGTAGTAATGTTTTGAAAAGGACTGGTCAGTTATGGCCCAACTATATGAAAATTAAAACTGAATAAAGATTGACTAAGGCAGCTTTTATATACTCCTGCAAATGCAAAGCAAAGGCAGTTTCTAAGGCTATCTGGCTGTCACTCAGGCTTTATCTACAACATTAAGATTCAGATAGGAGGTTACAAAGTTCATCGAGGTCCCCAGTGGAGTCGCCATTTATGTTAACACCCAGGTTGTTCCCTTTGACTCCTGAGGGAATACGGCCGGGGTAACCACTAACCAAGCTTTGGATCGCAGGTTCTAGCCAACCTTTAATCAGAGAGGGCTCTCTCTTTGACTGTTTAACTTTGTTCTTAAGAATCTTAGGCTAGATATGAGGTGAGGGTTTGGTTTGAAATTTTGGTTGAATGATGTCTTTTAGTACCTAAGATGAGATCTTCAGACAGTTTTAGTCCATTGGGCAATGGAGTCTATGGCTGTAGGTTGTTTGACATGTTGAGTGGGATTGTCTAAACTGCGGGGCCATTTAAATATTCCATGAAACAAACTTAAAATTGAGGTGATGAAATATGGTTAGCCAGCGGAAGGCAATTAAGAGTTTTCCACTAAACTGGTGATATGAGAATAAGATGTATTGCACAGGAGCAGGCTTGAATTCCTGAACAATGACCCCTAGTGAAAATTATAGTCTGAAGGTGCAACAATTAAGAATTACACTATCATAAATATAACTGAGGAAAACATTTATAACAGCATAGATTGAGTTCAGGGTATTCCATGAATAAATCCTGAAACTATTCTTTTTCTTTGCTATCAAACTGCAGAACATAGAACACGAATGGGTTATGAAGGAATGAAACACATAATGAAAAGGTTAAAGAAAAACTTATTGTGTCATGAAATAAGCAGGGATCCTGTAACATTTGGCAAGCACACCACAACGCATCAAACAACCCAAAACTTTCGAAATTCCATCAGCTCTTTGTATTAAACTCTGAATATTTACAACATAGGATGTCTTCAAGAGAAAATCAACAACCCCTGCAAGCTTATGTGAGGGGGAATATATACAATCGGTTATACAAAAATATCTGAAGCGCTGAGTCACTTGATAAATAAATACGCTCACCAACTTTACAGAATAACAGATAAGGAAGTTATTGCTGCTCTAAATACAAAATGAATACTCTTTAATTCTGTCAGAAGTCTTTTTGACCTTTGGAGGTCACTGAGTCGGTTGAGCGTTCTACATTAATGCTGAATGATGTGTCTTTATGGCTTTGTCATGCTGTAGCTTTCTCGGTCCTGTCACCAGTAGCTGTCAGTGTTGCTTTAGTGGCCGAATTGGTTTGCTGAGTTGGCTAGTCCATTCTTCTCCAGACATACTGAATGCATCAAATTTTCTGAACATGATGATTTATGTTTTTTGATGAAAAAACTTGATGAAAGCCTCTTGTTTATAGTAACAACTGTATCATTCTGGTCCACCATTCCTGTGTAGGCAGTTGATGTCTCAAAATTGCATCTAAGGTTTCATCTGCCTCTGTATATTTGTAGAAGTTTGGAGGCACTTCAAATAAATGTCTGATCTCATTCATAATAAAAAATAAGTTCTCTACTCTGTCATAGAGACTTTGCCCAGATGCTGGCCCTGTTTCCTCTGGGGTACTTGATCCTGCAGTGATCTCATTAGTGGCAAATGTGTTCACCCTTTTGGCATAATTTTCATGTGATAGTAGCCTCCCTGCGCTGTTCAGCAAGCCAGGAAGGCCTCTGCTCTGTAATGCTGCAAACTTATCCATGAATTTGTTTACTTCTGCTTGCATGTCCTGGCTTCTTCTATCCAATGTTTGTACCAGGCTTCTCAATGTGAGGACCCTGTTTATCAGCAGGATGGTTTCAGTTCTATTAGGGATTCCTATTGCTGCCAGCTGAGGACCTGTACGGTTATTGAGAACATTAATCATTCTGTTGGCTATCTCAGGCATATTGCCTAGAGATGCCCTTGCTCTTTGGACTTCCCTGTGTGCTTTGCCAATGAGCTCCATTTGCTCATGAATAGTCTCTATATATTGCCATTGATCTGTTATTGATTGGCCAATGTTGGCCCATAAGACTTTCTTGATTTCAGTTACAACCTTGTCAAGGGTGAGCTCTTTCTCCAGCTCCTTTATCTTCTCCTTGAGAGCCTTTATTTCTCTTCCTTTTTCAGCTACATTTTGCTTGGACTTGTCATATTTTTCATTCAGCTTAGCTAAATTCTCTCTAGCTTCATTTAGCTCTGCCATCTAGGCTTCCAGGGCTTGAATCTCATTCATCAGCTTCTGCATGTCAAGGCTTGGAGCCTGCTCTGATGTTGGTGCTGGTGCTGATGTTGATGGAGCTGTCTCAACTGTTTGCACTATAGGAGGAGTGACAATTTGAGGGGGTTCCTCAAGGTTGATTACTTGTGGAGGGGGCTGAAATGTTTGGCCTCCTTCTTTCTGCTGTAGGGCTGCCTGCAATGCAGCCTCTGTTTCTACCAATTTTCCCTCTGTCTAGACAAGTTGTTTATGTAGTGTTACCAGCAATGTTGATACATCCTGGTCCTTTCTTTGCTGGGCAACCTCTTCTGTTTGAGGGTGAAGGGTTGCTGGGATCTTTATCATCTTTCTTAGAGCTGCAATGTATGAATCTCTTATTTTTAGCAGCTCCTTTATAGCTTTAGGGTCCTTTGGGTCATGCCCAAGCTCTATGATTATATCCTCCAAAGACCTTATCCTGTTGTCTTTGGCCTGAGAGGATGCCTTCTCCAACTCAAGTTGGGCGGTTGTATTGTTCAGGCTATTTTCCAACCTATGTGCCAAGAAGGTCTTATCTGCAAGTGTCGAATACACCATCTCACCCGTTTGCTTGTGAAGTTCTATTTGATCCATAGGGTGGATGTCTTTTGCAAGAACCTCAAGGTTGGTCCTTATATAGTCTGCAGCTGACTGTGGCTGCAGCATGGTTGGCATGAAATGACTCATGGTCATTTTTCCCTCTGTTATGTCATAAGCTGACATAAGCCTCTGTTGGTTTGTAGGGGCCATTTTAAGCAATTTATTATAGATCTGGAGCCTGAGTGGCTCATTTCTCTTTTTTATGTCAATGAATTGTTGCTTGATGCCCTTTTCGGCTCTGCTTTGCTGACTTGAGGAGCTGATCTCTCCTCCGATTATTCTTTCTTGTTCCTGCTGAAAGGAACTGGCAGATGCCTCCATGCTTGGTGGGCCCATGCCCAAGGATTGCCCAATAGGCATCTCTTCTTCTGAAAGGGGATTTATCCTCTGCCTTTTCTCCCCTTGAGTTGTGGATGTGGTAAGGGGAGTCTCCTGCTCTCTATCCCTCTTTCGGTTTCTGTCTTCATTCTGAGGAGTTTGGAGCACCGAGGCCTCCGCTGTCGTTTCCTGCCTAGGAGGCACAGTTTCTTGAGCCTGTTGCCCAGTGGATATTGGGGCCTCAGCTGTTTCTTCTTGCTGCATTGGCTTCTCTTCTTTTTGTTGTTCTGCTGTAGGAGGTGGTTGTTCTTGCTCCATCTGCTTTTCTTTACCCTTGCTTGACACCTGATGAACCGTTCTAGCTGCTTGCTGCTGGGCTGTAGAAGATGAGGCAGCTGCTCCAAGTTGCCTTTGATAGGAAGAGGAAACCTGCCCACAAGTTTCCAAGTCAGCCTCTTTCTCAATATTCTTTGCCTCTCTTTGTAGCATTTTCTCTCTAGTAATTGCCTCTTCTAGAGTGCCTTCTTTCCAACTTAATAAATTGGCATATTTCTCAATATGAGGCAATCTGATGTGAGCATAGCCACCCAATTTATGTCTTACCCTCCTGAGAGAAATGAAATGATTAGGGTCATAAGGTACCCAGCGGAAACTGGTTTCTAATTGGAGGGTCTCTAGGATCATATCTGCTTCCTTCCATCCCTCCTCCCTTTTGTTGTAAAGAAATGGGCCTAGCTGGTTCCTGACCTTCAGTTGCACCTTCTTGTTTTTACTGTGGAAATGGACCTGGTCTGCATTTCCAAATTGCCTAAAATACTCCAAGGCAAAGAGTCTCATAGGGACATATCTTGGGAGCCTATAAGGGTCCAACTCACAGCCATATATTCTGATTACTGTATGGTGTTGGTAAAAGTACCAATCACCAATGCTGTAGGCCTTTGAGAGGTGGAGTATTCTTTGCATCTCATCGGTCAATCTTGGAGGAGGGACACCAAATAGCAAGGTCATAGCTGGATGGATAAAAAGGTCTATGAATTCACAGTATGTGTATGGTGAATAGGAGGTGTGATGAAAAACTGAAGTCCAAAATACTACAGACCTTGGGTTTCCCTGGGCATCAAGTTTCTTGAGAGGAATAGGGAAACTGTCAGGTTGATAAAATAAGAACAAATGATAGATGTATGAGGTGTATTTAAACACCTTCTCCCTCTCTAGATTCATCAGTTTCTCATGAATCTTATTGGCAATGTATGTAGCATAATCATAGTGCACATCAGGAGGCTTTCCAGGGGAAAATATGGACAGCATGGCCATAATGGTGTCATCAACATCCTCAACTCCCCTGTACCCCAGGACATAACTGATCAAGTCCACAAGCATTTTGCCCAAGTCATTGAGATATGGATTTCCAATAGGAGGTGTTCTCACAGCTTCAGAGCTTGGCTGAACAAATAACTGATTAATCTTGATTACCTGGGCACTGGACAGCTTGCCCCCCTTCTTTAATAAATCCATCATGGAAAGAGGAGTTAGTGGCTTTGCAGTGTGAAAGTGCAGCATCTCATTTATGGCCTCAGGGGTGATATGGAACAAGACTGAACCTGTGGGACTGAGAACAGCTCTTTGACATGGATCATA
Source organism: Pinus tabuliformis (assembly GCA_031772625.1). Taxonomy (NCBI): domain Eukaryota; kingdom Viridiplantae; phylum Streptophyta; class Pinopsida; order Pinales; family Pinaceae; genus Pinus; species Pinus tabuliformis. The sequence goes on along the minus strand of CM062818.1, from coordinate 1,527,866,523 downwards.
GTTTTCACAGCATCTATGGATCAAGTCTGGAAGGACATTGACTTGAGGAAGGTTGAAAATGGGCAAATTGGAGTCCCAAATCCCTAAGATATCAGCTCCACTGAGGTGTTGAGCCTTTAACTCATTTAGCATATGAATGTTAAATTTGGAATTCATTGAGAATGTCTCTGTCATCTGATAGTCTTTATCACCCAGGGCCCTCCACTCTAACTCTCTGTGTGGGGCATTCAGAGGTGGGACATTTAATGCTACTGGTGTTTCCATGGCTAATTAGGACTCTGAATTGTATAAGGATTTTCTCTACTGGACAAAGCAACACAGAGGGGTATTTTGCAAGAGTGAGGCAATTTGCAAGGAAAGAACTGGGTAAATTGTGGTGAAATAGTCTGAAATGCTCCGAAGAGAGTTTGAATGAGCAACTGCTGGGACTAGTACCACTGTTTTCCCGGTGAATTGGTGCAGCTCAGGTTTCAAGTCCACGAATGCGCGGACTGACTGTAATTTTATGAAAAATTAGCTAGGTGCGGACTTTGCAGGTGAATTTCGACCTTACAACTCAAATGAATGCTAGTCACCGGGGATTTGCTGGCAAACACACTGTTTTTTCACTCTTTCTAAGCTAGTTTTGGTGAATTATGCACGAAACCAGGTGCGGAGGGGAAACTTGGATAAATACCTGGTAAAGCTTTAGCAATGGTGACCAATGCAGGTGAATTTGTAGGCGCCCACGGTCTCCAAGTCGAATTTTGCAGGCTGGCGGCGAAATGGTCGTAATGTGCATGCAGAATGGAGCAATAGTTCTTTTGCCAAAAGTGACAAAAAACCGTGATTTTTGGCGAAAATATGGACTTTTGGGTTATTGGCGCTTTTTTGGATGACGTCAGCATGACGTCATCAGGGTGGGGTCGGGTACGGAAGGGTGACGTGGCGGCCTGTGAGTGGTCCACGGGGATTGGTGAGGTGGCGGACAAGTCGGAGCAGTGGCGGGCCGGGCGCTGACACGGTGCTGGGTGGTTATGACGTGGGCACGCCGTAGCGGTGACGAGGACGTGACGGGATAAGCGGTAAACAATAGGCGGTAAGTGGTTTGCTCGGACCGCTCTGGATACGGTCGCGGTATTGTCAGAGGGTGGCCCGATGAGATTTGGGAGCGACGTGTGGCAAAGGCCTGACGTCACCCTTTGACAATTTCTCGGGAGGTAACGTTCGGTCATCGGGGCCGACCCGATATGGATGGGGGCTGTCGGATGGGAAAACCCAGATTCGACGGTCGACGGGTCAATAAGATGGCAGGACAATACGGCAGCGGGCGGGGTATATTTTATTGCTTTTCTGGAAATATGCGCCCAGACCGAACCTTTAGACTTTGACGGATTTTATGGGTTTATCAATGCTTTTTTGTAAAAGTGCGCATTTTCAAATAAACTTTGGATAAAACGAAAAAATGGGTTCATTTGGTGTTTCTTGTGTTGAAATGCGCATTACAGCAAAATTAGGATAAGGGGTAAAGGTGGGTTTTTTACAAGGCTTTTTTGCAAGTAGAGTGGGTAAATGATTTCAAAGGGTTGTAAAGGGAAAAAGGGGTATAGCTTAGGTTATCAAACTGACCAGAGGTCAATTTAATCCCTGACTTCATACAACCACATGGAAGCAGACTTTATTCCTGCATGATTTTCCAATATTCAAGCATATGGCTATAATGCCAAGGGGGAGGGAATATGTACATATTTGGGATTTTTCTATAGGATTATCCTAATAATAGGGGAAAGGGAGTATAGGGAGTTAAATAAATAGGAAATTAGGAGTTAATATGAGTGGAGGAGGTGGATGAAGGGGGAAAAACACTAAGTTTTATATGGAATCAACTTAGTTTAGGAAGTAGATCAAAATGAAAAGAATTTTACACAAGAAATGTGGCTTTTAAAGAAACAAGAACCAACAAAAGAGTTTGACTTCTTTCATGAACATAGGTAGTATTGGGATGTTAGCAATGAATGTGGTGGGGGATAATCTGGAAGTTAGACATGCTCCATTGAGTTGCTGCAAAAACTGCTGAATAAGAGACCTGCACTGGCACCATATTTTTCCTTTGCTTGGGCCAGTGACATAAAGGAAATCATGCTTCTGCAACCCCATCTACCTACCCACGCTATTGCCTAGCATTTTTTGTTACTCCAAAGAGGGTGCACTTAGACTTGCAAACCCTTATGTGCCTTTTCTTTTCCTTTGGCTTTTTCTTTTGATTTTCTATCTAAAGCTAGCCTTATTGCTTCCAAGGCCCCAGGTTAAACAGTTGGGAACCTTCATTCTCTACCTAACTACTTTATCTACCAAGATTGAACTGTTTGGTCAGATTTCCTTCTCTAATCTACAACACAAAATTGAAACATTGCATGACCCAGCTTAGACTGTTGGATCACCCATTCAGAAGTAGGACCACATCAACCAACTGTAAATATGTGTCTTTCACACAAAATATGAGATCTTTGCATCCTCAAAGTAGATCATATTGGCACTTCCCCTGCCAATCATGAGAAATGAAACCTATTGGTATAGGTAGCTAACATATGCGAACCTATACCACATCATGGTGGAAGGTAAGCTGTTGATCATCGTTCTTTATGTTGATGATCTCATATTGACTGGTGATGCTCAGTTCATCGTGTCTTGCAAGGAGGACCTTGCAAGAGAATTCGAGATGAAAGACATGAGTCTCATGCATTACTTCCTTGGCATGGAAGTGTGCCAGAAGGATGGGGAGTTGTTTGTGTCTCAGGGTAAGTATGCCAACGAGATACTCAGGAGATTCCACATGGAGAAGTGCAAGCCCATGAAGACTCCTATAGCAGGTAACTTGAGGCAGGAGGTTTCTGCTTCAAGAGAAGTGGTAGAGGGTACTGTGTATAGGCAGCTTGTGGGTTCACTGATGTACTTAGTGGACACACAACCATATTTGTTCTATGCGGTGAATCAACTGAGTCAAGCGATGGTTCGGCCTAGCAAGATGTTTTGGAAGGCGGCAAACCATGTATTGAGATACCTTAGAGGCACATCTTGGTATGGATTATGGTATAGACGGATAGAGGGAGTGAAGCTACAGGGCTTCACTGATGCAGATTGGGCAGGGAGTCCATCAGATCGGAAGAGCACATCAGTAGGGATTTCCAACCTTGGTTCAACGATAATTTCTTGGTACAACAAGAAACAAAGGTCGGTTGCACTCAGCTTGGTGGAGGTAGAATACATGGCTGCAAGTCAGGTAGCATGTGAGGCCATCTAGATGCGGAAAATCCTAGTTTGTTTGTTTGATCAGAGGATGGATCCAACTATGATCTATTATGATAATCAGAGTTGTATCAAACTCTCTGAGAATCTAGTATTTCATGATAGGTCCAAGCACATCGACATCTAGTATCATCATCTCAGAGACTGTGTAGCGAGGAGGATCATGTTGCTGCAATACATTTCGACAGAGGAGTAAGATGCTGACATTTTGAAAAAGGCATTGTCAAAGTGTAAATTTGAGTTCCATAGAGACAGGATCGTGGTGGCAGATAATCCCTTTCTTGTTGAGAGGGAGTGTTGAAATATGGCAACAATAATATTCCAATTTAATTTTTCCTTGAATTAAATTGTGAATTAAAATCGAATTTAGTCTTAACAACTACTTGGAAATAATTAATTAATTTATTTTAAATTAAATAGTTGGAGAAATTCAAGTTAGAAGTTTTTCTGAAGTCATGCAAGAGTTATCCCTTAAATTAAAGATATAATATTGAGTTATATTTGAGTTGTAATTAGTTAACTTAGTTTACTGAGTTAAGTCGAGTTAAATTAGTTCCAAACTGTTTGAGGTAACAGTCAGTTGATGCATGCATGCACTCAACTAGTGCTACTCTAGTTAACTGAAGATTCCCTCATCAGAAACTCATGCATGTCTATTCTGAGAAAGACCTAGTTGAGATTAAAGTCAAGGCCAATGTGCTATTAGTTTCATGTGTTTTCTCATGGAGAAAAATCACGCATGCAGTCAAGGATTTAATCCTTGAGGATTGCACAATTTTGGAGGGATATCATCCACTTGGTAATAGGAAATCACCCACAAGGAACAACACAAGGAAATAGGAGCTTGGAGGGTAAAGAGGAAGGCTGGAGAAAAGCCAAGATTTCCTGTGAGCATCTGTGAGGACTGTACTAAGAGCTGGCTAGCTGTGAGAGCTAAGGCTTTATATAATTCCTATGTATTTCCAAAATGTATGATAATACAATAGTGTGGGGTTTTTAGTTGAGGCTTTCCCAAAAGTATTTTCATGTGTATTGTGTTGTTGATTTTTCTTCTTCTGGTTATATTATTCAGCTCGATCTTTAAGCTTCAGAAAATTGATAGTAGAAGTAGGTTATAGTATTCTGCTTTGATTTATATTGCATTATTGGGTTAACCAGCACACATTTTCTACATGGTATCAGAGGTGGCTTTGTAGAAATTATCTACAGTACAACAAGTCAAACTAAATTTTTGATCAAATCATCATGTATAAACATATCACATTTGGTTACTCAAAATGCAACCCTCATAAATTAGAAGCATAGATCATGTGCATAATTAAGAACTAGAATAAAATATTGAGACTTATGTTTTAAATGGTTCTTTGTTTCTGCCTTTATTCTTTGTTCATTTCTTACACAAACTGAATCGGTTTCCAAACTCGGTAAGCACCTATTGCCTTCTCTTCTCTTCAACCATATACACACAATAGATTAGATGCCAGTTTGGCAAGCACCCAGTGCCTTCTCTTCTCTTCAACCATGTACATACACTAAATCATATGCCAACCTAGAAAGCACTCAATGCCTTCTGTTCTCTTTAGTATCAATAACAAGGGCATCCAAAGACTGCACCACCTCTTCCCTCAATATTAGCAACTCAAGGTTGGTCTCATACCAAGAAGTCCGGGGATCTAGAGCATTTGTACCAACCCACAAGCTCCAGGGACTAATAACTCAACCCACAGCCTCTAGGGAACCCAAGCTGTTTCAGGGCTCCAGAGTGTTTGTCCCAACCCTTAGGCTCTAGGGACTAATATATCAACCCAAAGCCTCCATGGAATCCCAATTTGTTATAGGACTCCACCCACAACCTCCATAGATCCAAAGAACCAATCCCCAACATGTACACATAGACACAATGTACATCAATACAACACATACACCCACACACGGTGTATAAGTGTTCATAAGGTCAGGGTTAAGAGAACTTCCTTTATCCATGCAATGAATGCACAACACTGAGAATAACGGTTCCCAACATAGTCAAGGAATTTGATGCATATGATCCATTTACTTTACCTTTCATGTCTCCTTTCTCATGATTTTCCTGCCACTGCCCATTTACGCCAGTGGACCCAACCAACCCAACTGGCTTTCATATTCTTGCCTTCAATTGCCCTTTACTCATGCACTAGGCTTCATCCAGGTCTTACATCACTTGTTGTGTTTCATTCAACTCTCCCTAAGCTCCATTAACTTTCCTCTTTCCCCAACCAATTCCCAAGACCCTCAAATCATAAAAAGAAAGAACAAGAAGCAAACAAGAAGAAAACCATAAAAATTAATAAAAATATGACACCACAAACAAAGTGGCATGACCATGCACCAGACACAATCAAAATTGCAAATCAAGCGTCAACAAATCACAAAATACCGAAATATAAAGTCTCAATAGACACCATGAATTAACCCCCATGATTCCCAGTGCTTCTAAAGGAAATCTCAACCCGAGCCTTCTTCAAGATTTCATGCCATAAACACATAATTGTTAGTGCATAAATAAATATAACAATACACCAACTTCCTTACGTCCTATACCCAACACATTGTCCTGCAAATGAACACCTGTGCATATCATCTCTTAGGGGATTCCAATTCCCTTGACGAACCAACTATGACTGAAAACCCACTAAAACCAATTATTATCCTTGCATTTGATCAACCATATTCCATGTAGCTTCCTCAATCCCAAAGTGCTTATATGCACTTTACTTTCTCTATTACTTGGTCTTGAAGCATGAGTTCCTTCTATTCCAAGATGCATTGAGGCTCTGCTATGCATCCACCACGCCACTCTAATACAAAGGGAAGTCCTTCCTATGATGATATCCACCATAAATTATACACCACAATGGTTCTATGTGATTTCTTTTTACTCTACTGCTCCACAAGATGAGACCCATGCCCTCTTTCAGCTGCATTGAACTTCTTGTGAGGTGCCATATTTTCCTTGTTACCTACACCCTTCCAGTGATGTTTGAACTCAAGCTTGCACTTTGACTGATCATAACAATTATTTAACTTTTCGATGGCTTTCTCCAATGACTGAGGCTCATCAAATTCGATCCAACCATTCAATGAGAATGGTAGTCCACTGATGAACCCTTGGATCGTTTCTTTCTCGTCCTTGAGATAAGGCACATACTTCAAAAAATCTAGAAATTTTCTAGTGTACTCATCATTTGTCATGGAACCCATCTTTAGCTCATAGAAAGCCTTTGGAAAATACTGCTTCTCACTCCTCCTATAAGAATGTTGGTGGTAATTATGATGATGTGTCATAGAACCAGAACTAGAATAAAATCCATGAGCACTACCTCTCCTGTGAGGAGTATCCAAATGCCTGCCATCTCTGGTATATCATCCATGTCCAACCCATGTCCTTATCGAGACCTGCTACCATATGCACCATTAGTCCTTTCCTCCTATCCATGACTGATCTTTAGTTGTCCCTATTTCTACAAATCTGATAGGGTTTGAATGATGACTATATTAACTTCTACTTGATTTTCCTTAGCTCTGACAAGTCTTTCCTGTACCATACATGTTAGATAAACCAAATAAATGACATAATCAAACTCATACCTCAATGTATCTTAGAGGAGGCTATCAAATCTGCACAAGTCAGCCCAGGTTAGTACGACACAATATCACAAGTATATTGTCTCATACATGAATGTCATAACCATAACCATCCATACAAGCCAATCAAAATTAACATGATACATATAATATCAATGATACAATGACCATAATCATCATGCATATGATCACAATGCATATAACAAGAAGTCAAAAATCATGCATGGAAAAATGGTGCATGTGCATATGACCACACTAATTAACTAGCATCTATCATGCATGTAACCACAACAACAATAGAATGAGAGACATGCATATAACCACAATGAATATAACAACCATTAACCATCATACCTGCATTCCAAACGTACAAAAATGTATGAAAATATGCTTTTACCTCGAGGTCCAGTGCTGCAACCTTGCTTTGGTACCACTCTGTAACCCTCCTCCCACATTTACCGAAATTCACAAGCTTTCCAGGGTAAATATGAGATGAATGTCACTATGACATGACTCGACCTCCAAGTTCCAGTTAAGGAAGTGGGGCCTACAAACTAAACACTAACTGACATCCCATAGGGACTACATATCACTCATGAGTTGGAAAACCACTCCAAGTGATCAATCCCTGAGATAGAGCCCTTTTTCTCTAACCTAGATACATAATCGCACCGTTGACATTGCGTCCATGTGGTTGGAAGCTTATAACCACACTCATAGACTTGTCTCCATGCAGTTATGACCCAAATCCTTGAGTTCTGTGCATGTAATTATTGAATCTAATCCACTTTTTAAGGCTAGCCTCTGACCATTACCTAGAACTGCCTATAACTTTCAAGAAGCATAGAAAATATGACAACAATGCTAACCATTGAAATTAAAGAAATAACTTTACCTAGACATGCCTAATCCATGATAGATATTTCGTTAAACATATGGTAAAAATGTAAGCTACAGGTCATGAGTGCATATCTGATCATAAATATTTGAACTTCATCCGAGAATCATCAATAGGGTCTAACTCCCTCTCAAGTACCTACAACAACACTTGTTAGCCTATGCATTCATCAACCATTCAAATACTTATCAAATAATGAACAAGAGCCATAATTAGAGCACATCATAGAACCATGCTTATAACCAACATATAACCATAATATTAACAATGACAAATCAACCATGAAATCAACATAATAACAAGTACAAGTTCTCATAGATAACAATAGGAAAATAACTCTGATTAACATAAGCAAAATCCAACCAAGTCAGGGACTTCCACGTACCACTTGACCATAGATTGGGCTGAACCAAATCTTTCTTTCAACCAATCAGCCCTGTGCCATATTCCAAGCATGAACGTGGGATCTCATGGGTTAAACCAAAACCAAACCAAAGCAGGGATTCCAGAGGCCAAACCACCTCAACCCTCAACCGCAATGGTTGCACCTCTGTGGTCCGAAAAAGACTAACATCAACTAGATCGGTATCTACCCAAGATGTCCAGGGCTCCAGTAACTAGTAAATCAACCCACAAACTTTAGGGCTCTAGAGCGTTCATTCCAATGGCGGCTCCAACGACTAGTAACTCAACCCACCAAGGGCTCTAGAGTGTTTGTCCCAACCTATGGCTCCGGGAACTAGTTGTTAGTGTCAGTATTTGCATCCTGCCATCAATGATCAAAAATCCTCTTTTCATATCATAATAGGGTCCCACATAGAATTTTTTGTCATTCCACTAGGTCATCATTCAAAAATTTACTCACCGATGGTAGCCCTAGTAAAAAAACATCACTCTCCCTTAAATTTCATTACTTGCTAGCACATTGTCATACCTTTCTGAATGTACATCAATCATGAGGTCAAAGTCATCATGTCATCATATCAGTGATGGCACCATCAATTCTGGTCAGTCAAGGTTACCATTAGCTCCTAGGATTTCAAGGTCCAATAAAACACCATTTCCATTGCATAATGTCAGCAAGTCTCATAGTGATCAAATAACATATCTTCACTATTCGAGGATGATTTGTAAACAAAAAATCTTGTTTCAGCTTGTAATTTTGATTTTAAATGTACTATTTTTTTATTTTTCACTATGTAATTTTATGTCTTTCAAATGTAATAAGCACATGATTTCCAAGCTGCTAATTCAGAGTTCCAAAATGCCAAACGACCAAAAAGTCCCAAAGGTCAAAGCGTTCCCAATGAATATCAAGTGTAAAGGTATAGTTTCCAAGAGTAAGGTGAATGAAAAAAGGAAGAAGTGGGTCCCAAGGCCCAAATCATCAATTTCATGAAGTATAAAGGCCACCAAGACATCAAAAACAAATTCATTTTCACTCTCAAAGGTCGAGCTGACATTCCCTTGGTTCAAAAAGTTGATTTTGTAGGTTTAAAGGCAAAAATTTTCTTGGCGCTATGCTTAGGAGGGAGGTGCTGCGCTTAGAGCAGTGGTCCTGCCTTTTCTAACACAGGCATTGCGCTTTTGGGCAAGGCATTGCGTTTTTGCCTAGTGCACTATGATTTTTCCCAGTGAGCCCCCAGAGCATCAAACCGCCTCCAAATTCTCTCCAAACTTCAACAAAGTCTTGTTTCCTCTTCTACCAAGTAAGTCACACAAATTTTCCACCTCTTTGCACTCCTAAACAACATTTTTTTAGTGTTTTGGTTCCTATGCAAACTTGGCACTTGGGAAACTGATAAAATGCTAAATCCATCCCTATCCCAAATTTGCTGCCCATAGACCCTACAACACCTTCCTACATCACTATTAAACCCATCCCTACCCCTACACTATAATTTCCTAGTCCCTAAACCCTTTTCCCATAAAACCCTAAGACCTAGGTTTCCAAAATTCCTAGGCAACCTCTACCATAAACCTGCAATTTAATTATCATTCCCAACTCCCTTGAAATTTTCACCTCCTATCACCTCCCACAGTTCCATAATCCCTCCCCTCATCTCCTCAAATTTTTATAGCCCTATCCCTATTCCCTAGACCTATTTCCACTTCCCATTCCCACCTACCTTATCCCTAGGGTTTCTTAACCAAACACTATGGAGGAAGACAAAGACTATGTGGAAGAGGAGGATACACAAGAAGAGGAGGATGGATAAGTAGAAGAGGATAGAGAACAGAGGAGGCCACACAAAGGAAGAAAAAATTCTAAGGCTGGAGCTCACTAACACAAATGAACTCATGGCTTCACCAATGGTAGTCTCATGTTTTCAGTATGTAGGTTGCCTTGATTTTTGCAAGATGATTGAAAGAGTTTAACATCACCTTGTTTTGAGCAGACTTTTTGCATCAAACCTTAAATATAATCAAGTGACCCTAGCAGGAGTGACCTTCACTTTATCTGCTTCCATCATTACTACTGCCACAGGGATTCCAAACATGGGTGAGAGGTGGTTTAAATCGAAATATCAATATTATGAACCATTCATCAAAATATTGTACAAAAATGAGAGGAGGAGGGTCTTCCCTTTCAACTACCTTCTTAATAGGTATGCCCCCATGATGAAAATCATCATGAAGTACTTCTCTTGTGAAGGAAGGTTCTCTAGGCTCTACACATACCATATCAGATTGCTTATGCACTTCACAAGGGTCAAATTCCTCAATATCCCATACTATCTGTTCAGAAGCATAGACAAAATGGCCCACATTGTACAGAAGAGAGATTATGACCAGCAGATGAATAGCCTTTTCCATCACTCATTGATCAAGATCATTGTCCTTCATCACCTTAACTAGTTGCATATTTCATGGGACAATTTCATTGCCAATGATATTTTCACTGCTCCACAAGATCCACATGTTGAAGACATACCCCCTCCATCTCAGCCCACTACATCTATTCCTCCATCAGTTCAGCCTATTTCACCACCATCACCACCATCATCACCATTGCATGGTCATACAGGGTCACCTAGAAGAGCTGAGGTCAACAAGCCTAAAGGGGCTGAAATAGGCATATTTACTAGAACATATCAGAAAGGGCATAGGCAGGTGTTTTCCCCACAGATTGTGGGAGGGGCCCTGCCTTCTTCATCAGCAAAGCAGGTACAGAAGGGTAAGAAAAATATCACAGAAGCAGATGAGCATGAGGAAGCCATGCAAGAGGATGATGATCCTCATAGTGAGGAGGCAAATTTTGACCTAGTTGACTTGGATTAGCCAGATGAACATGAAACTTCCAGTTTTCTTGTAAAAGAGAAGGATGCCCAAATTAGAGAGCTTCAGACTAACTTAGATAGAGCTAAGTTTGTCATTTCTTTTCTTGAGCAGGAAAACAAGCAGCTAAAGACCAAAAATCTGATCAATGAGGTGAAACTCATCAAGGCTCAAAGAGAAGCAAATAAAGCAAAGGTCATGCTTGATGAAGCATATGGGAAGTATGGTGTTTCTAATGAGGAAGAAGACCAAATTCCAAGAAAGAGGCCTATGACTAGAGGGTTGAAAAGAGCTCTAGAACTAGAGAGGCAAAAAGAGGTTGAACTTGCCAATAAGCTCACTTTGAATGAGAAGTTTTCCACCATGACCAATAAGGACCAGAAATATTGGTTTGAAAGGGTAAATGATAATCTTGAGAATATCTTGAAGAAGTCAAAGAGGGACAATGACTTACAAAGAAAGATGACCAAACATTACGTCAAGAAAAATAAAATTTCAAGGTCCAAGCTCCAAAAGGTCAAAACAAGACTTGAAACCCTAGCCAAGCAAAATAAGGAAGACAAGATTGAAATCCTTGCTGAGGAATCACTCATTTCCTAACATACCTCATTAGCCTTCCACAGATCAAATTTTGAAGAATTTTGAGAAATTTTGAAAATTGTGGAGTTTTTTTTGCATTTTTGGCAGTTTTTGCACCAATCATAAATGGCCACCACCATTGGATTCAAAAGGCCAAATACAGTCAGGAAAACCACTTTTCTAAGATTTTTTGGGTCAACTGGGTAGTCAAAGGGTCAAAAAACACCCAAAAAATCATGTTTCTGCCCTGTTTTGGAGGCTAGCACTGCGCTTTTGACTAGTCTTGGGAGAATCAACTTTTGGAGGGTCAAAACTTGATCATTTTGGAAAATAAAGGAAGATCTGGAAACTAGACATGACAATATTTCTAATGAGCTATCATGGGGTCAATTTGGACATCTGGAACCCCCTCAAAAGTGGAGCTAAAGTTGGCACTGCACTTAGGACAGTGGCGCTACGCTTTTGACACAAATTTTCTGAGTTTCATCATTTTGTAAATTTTCTTAGTTTTGACAGTTTCACCTTGACAAATCATGTTTTTACCAATGTAATTGATGGATGTAAATGTAATAATTATGTTTTAAAGTTACCTAGGGTAAATACATTAGGCGAAAACTATTTTTGTGATGTAATGAATTAGTTTCCAAAAAGTGAGGGATGAGTCAGTTTGACCTCCCTACACTCTAGGTTTTAGTTCAGATTTTGGTGGAACAACTCCTTAGCTCATGGATTCGACCCTTGAGGATGGGAGAAGTTGTTTGATGGCTATATCTATCATTTCTTGACTCATGTCACAGGTTGGATGTTGTTGTATTGATCAGAGACACTAGTGTAATCAGTATTTGGCAGAAATTTAATGAATGAGTTGCAGCTATTTTGATGGAATACCCGTGGTATGTCATTTTGACATAGCTTCTTCTTATGTTTCATATGCTTGAATGTTTTGTACTCTTATGTTTCGTTTCACTTATATGATATGTTGATTTTCAAGTTAATGAGCAGAATACATCTTACATGCTCTGTTTTGGGGAAATCTTCATAATTTGTCCATTTTCTTCAGTTTAGAAAGAATACATGCTTGTCTTGCTCTTTCTAGCACCTCACCAGTCTGATCCATCTCACTCAAGAACCTTAAAGTGTTTGAGTGTCTACCTACCTTGCTCCATCAAATGTTTGCAATCATACCCTTATTTTCCTTGACTTAGTCTCTTTGACCTAATCCTCATCCAACAACCCAATTTCAAACAATCAAACCCTTCTGCACATCATAACTAGCATAAAACCCTAATTCATCCAGCCCTCTTGGTTGTGATTTTGTGGAGAGATCCCTCTATGACCTGGTAGGGCTAGATACCAAGTCAAAAGGTTAGTCTGTGGTTACCTTAGTTGGACTCTTCCTCAGCCTAGGATATGCGGAGGAGTGATAACATATTGGCGCCATTGTCGGGGAGCGAAAGCTCTATCTTTCCCGGGAAAGAATGACAATGATTTAGATTTAATAGTTGATGGTGAACAATAGTTGGAAACATAGGAAGGCTGTACCATTCACATGGTGACTCCATTGATTGAAAGATCCATGAAATCAACACTTCATGGCAACTCCACTTTTCAAGAACTAGTAGTTTGAAAACTTTCTTGGTGACTTCATTGTTGTCAAATGAGTTCTACTGCAAGAAGAAATCCTAGATATGCTCCTATGGATTGATATCATATCCCTGGATTTCCAAATCCTATGCGTCATGTTGACTAGTTTACAAATCTTCCTATATTTAAAAATGAACAAGAAGATGATGCTACTTTGCATTAGGTAAGGTTTCATGTACATGTATGTAGACTAAGAGTTGAGTTTCCTGAGGACTGTCTCATGAAGTTGTTTATGGCTACCCTTGAAGATAAAGCTAGGGTATGGTATGAAGGGTTACCAGAAGGAAGCTTATGTTCTCTAAAATATTTCCATAATGTGTTCTCCAACCATTATGTCAAGTCTTATATTTCTTTACAAAGCTGTTGTGATTATAGTGAAGGTTTCATTGCATATCTTGAAAGCATTGATGAAATTGAATGTATGGATGATCAAGAAATCATTGAAGCCTTCTCTGATTTTCCCTTCAACAATAGTTTGCAGAAGCCAATCACTTTGATACACAAGATCATAGTTAGCATATAGTAGCTTCCTCTTTTATTGAAGATGAAGGAATTTTGCATCTTGATAGTCAAAAGGTTGGTCTGTGGTTACCTCAGCTGGACTCTTCCTCAACCTTGGAGATTCAAAGGAGTGATAACACTAGTAAATCAACCCAAATTTTTTCAGGGCTTCCAAAGAATTTGTTCCAACCCACAACCATAGGGAAATTGAGCACCAATCAGAAAAACAAATGGGAAACCCACAACACCATGGCTATCCAGGAAATGGCAAGGCAAGACTAAAACACTGTCAATCCACAAAAATATCCATGTCAACGATATCACATAACCAAGGAATCACATGCATATACCATGCATCCAGAAATGAACATGCTAAACCTCACATGCATAATGTTACCTGCAATCCACAACTAATTTTTGTCCTTACTTGCCACTGTCCAAGCTTCCTCTTGTGCACCATTGCTTTCCTTTCCTTGCTTGTCCAAATGTTTTTTCTCTTTCATTTTCTTAGCTTGATTAAAGAATGAGAAAAAGATATCAATGGATTCTCAGGTGCCTTTTTATCATTGATGTCTCCTTTTTCTTCATTTTCCTTCATTTTCCCTATAATTTCACTGACAAGCAAATCTGTGTCTCTTCACCTTCCTTTTCTCCTATTTTCTTTTATTTTCATAATTAAATTCCAATTATTACCTCTTTTCATTTTCCAATGCCTTTGCAAATTTCCATAGCCATAAATAAAACCGAAGTGATCTCCACTAGGATGTTTTTCCCAACATTTAGCTTGGAATACATGTCCCATGACCTTGGTCTTATTTTATTTACACGGAAAATCGACCAGGGGGTGTTACATAATTTTTCTCCCAAAAGAGTTTCCTAAGATATATCTTATGTCAATCATGGTTTGTGAGTTTTTATTCCACTGTTATCTATTTTATGCATAGTTATAATTTGCATGCATACACAATAAACAATAATTTACAGATCGATAAATCTAAAGATAAATAAACCCTCATAATGTAGATTTCATAATTTTAAGAATAATTTATTAGATCTATTTTGACGAACTATCATGTGGAGTATCCATGGAAATTTATGGATCAAACCCAATGACATTTTTTAGGGGTAATTTTTTTTTCTCTTTATACTGTACCATTTTTTCCTATTCTACACATAGAAATCTTTCCAACGCGCAATAATTTCCTCAATTGGAGACCATAGACAAAAGTCATACCACTCAAAATTTGGTCTGTTTTAATCACTATAATTCAAGAGCATGCCATGTTAGCCCCCATTATTCACGAAAAAGGGGATAGCCATGTGATCATGATGAATAATACTCTAGAAGGTTCCATATGTAACTTAAGAGTTGAAGGAGTCAAACTTCACCACTAGTAGGCTATTGGTTTGTGTTATAATCGAGCCACTAGGAGGAAAAGGGTTTCCATTCTTTTCGAGTGCATTTTGTTCCATAGACGAGAAAAGATGTCGAGAGGGATAGGAAGATAACAAACATAGACGATTTGTGCAGAAAGGCATTGAGTTTGGAGGGATATCCTTCAATGACTAAGTGGGAGGACTTTAAAACCCTCATAAAGTCACAATTTCAACCTATTGGGTATGCAGAGGACCAATGGATCCAATGGATTTACTTTAGGAAAAATTAGGGTTAGAGTGTATAGGAGTACACCACAGAGTTTAGAAAAATGGCCATATTGTTGGGTATCTCCCCAAATAAACCAGATGTGCTCTTCAAGTATCTAGGGGGTCTACATAACCATTTGCGGAAGCAAGTGATGTTGTTCAAGCCTAGATCAATATCTAGGCTTGTGTACAAACACAATATCTAGAGAACATGGGCTAGAGAAGAGGAAATCAAGTGGGTCAAAGCATAAGGAGTTCCATGATTCTTTGAAGGAGGGGGAGATGAAGTGGAAATGGGGAAAGATAAAAGACTGCATCCATAATACACCAATGCAAAAACCCTAACAACCTCTGCAACACTTAACTTAAAGAAAAAATAGAAGGATAATAAGAAGAAGAATATCATGGCCAATGATTCAAGAAACCAAGTTGAAAACAACATGAATTTGGATGAGAAGATTCTGTACATTACTGTAGAAAGAGGTGAATCTGTAGCCTTTAGCAAAAGGAAGAGAACAAAAAGACCAAAATCTTCCATATAAAGATATAGGTAAATAAGACAAAGATCAATGTTTTGTTCGACTCAGGATCACAAGTGGATCTCATTATAACATAGTTTATCAATAATTTTGGATTGGAAGTTCATGATCATCCAAGCACATATCCATCAGGGTGGTGTTGAAGGCTCGAAATTCTCTGCCTCAACATCAGGGAAAATGTTATGAAACCAGCTCAAGAAAAGATAGAAAAGATAGATCAATGCCTTAGAATTCAGCCTCTTCGAGGGGGCAACCTCCTTTACATTACATGAATGAACAATTCTTGGATGATACAAATGATAAAACCACCTTTCTATATATAGGAGACTAAGGAGTCACAATATAATCCAGCCAACCTAACAATAATAATATAAAGCCACAAAAATAACAATAGAGGGATTCTATGGGGCACAGAAATAACAATATGGGGGTAATAGGGGCACAACAATATAAATAAGGGTATAACTACAATAGTAATGGGGTAATCACTAGTATTATAGGGACCCAACATGCCCCTCTCCTTCAAAAAAGTGTTGTCCTCAACGCTTGAGCAGTTCTGGATACTTCTGCATAAAATTCTCATCCTTTCTTGAGAGTGCATCTGCCACCACATTTTGCTTCCCTTTTTTGTAGATGATTTCAAAGTCACAACCCAACATCTTTGTGACCCACTTTTGTTGCTCTTCAGAGGATAATCTTTGTTCTAAAAAGTATTTAAGGCTATCATGATCCGTTTTTACCTTGAAGTGTCTTCCCATTAGGTAGGGTCGCCATTTCTTAAGTGCATGTAGTATTGCCAACATTTCCTTCTCATAAATAGCTTTGCTTAAAAACTTTCCCTTGATTGGACGACTTTCAAAAGCAATGGGTCTTTCATCTTGCATTAGAACAACACCAATTCCATTTCTTGAAGCATCACATTCCACAATAAAGGTTTTTGTGAAGTCCGGTGTAGCTAAGACCGGTGCTTGGCACATTGCCTCTTTAAGATGTTCAAAGGCCTTTGTTGCTTCCGGAGTCGAAGAAAATGAATCTTTCTTCAATAATGTTGTTAGAGGCGCTGCTATTCTCCCATAATTCTTAACGAACTTGCGATAATACCCTGTCAACCCAAGAAATCCTCGCAGATGCTTTATGGATGTGGGGATTTTCCATTCCTTAATGGCTTTAATTTTGCTAGGGTCTACCTTAACTCCTTCATGAGATACAATATGACCCAAATATTCCACCTCCTGGACTCCAAAGAAACATTTGGATCTTTTTGCATATAATTGTTTCTCCTCCAATAGTTGTAGCACCTTGTCAACATGTTCAACATGATCCTTCCAAGACTTGCTGTAGATTAGTATATCATCAAAAAATACCAACACAAATTTTCTAAGGAATGGTTTGAAAATTGAATTCATCAAACCTTGAAATGTTGAAGGTGCATTGGTAAGGCCAAAAGGCATGACCAAAAATTCATAATGACCCTCATGAGTTCTAAATGCCGTTTTCGGAATGTCTTCAATCTTCATTCTGATTTGATGATATCCCGAACGAAGATCCAACTTGGTGAAGTAAATTGATCCATGCAATTCATCCAGTAATTCATCAATGACAGGAATGGGGAACTTATCTTTAATAGTGAGCTTGTTGAGCTCCCTATAATCTGGACACATGCGCCATGATCCATCCTTCTTGTGCACCAATACTACTGGAGCTGAGAAAGAACTTTGACTCGGTTGAATTATACCAGCCTCTAGCATTTCTACAACCATACGTTCAATTTCACTTTTTTGGACATATGGATATCTGTACGGCCTGATGTTTGGAGGAACACTTCCTGGAATCAGATGAATAGCATGATCATGATCATGCATAGGTGGGAGACCTTTGGGAGTCTCAAATACCTTGGAATGATTGTCCAGGACTTTTTGGAGATCTGGAGAAATAGATGATTCCAATGTGGAAACATCTAGCGAACATAATTGTGCAATTACACCTCTTTGCTCCTTTTTTAGAAGCTTTGTCATGCCATTAGAGCTGATTATCTTTCCTGGTTTCCCTACAATACCCCTTAATTCAACTTCCTTTCCTTCCACAGAAAATTTCATGAAAAGTTCTTGAAAATTAAAAGCTATTGTACCCAAGGATTGTAGCCATTGGACTCCTAGTACAACATCAGCACCTCCCATTGGAATGGAAAGCATTGGGCTAGTCAATACATATTCTCCCATGGATAGCTTGATATTATGGCACTTTTCAGAACAATTTATTGTTCCTCCATTTGCAATCATCACTTGACACTCTGGTGCTGGATATAGGAAGCAATTCAATTCTTTTGCTACCCTACAATGAATAAAATTGTGGGTGCTTCCTGAATCAATCAACACTATTACCTTTTTCTTCTTGATTTGTCCTTCTATCTTGATGGTTTGAGGAGTGGTAATTCCTACCAATGCATTACAAGATATGGTCGGATTTATTTGTTCTTCATCTAGGTTTTGTTCCTGGAATATATCCTCTTCTTTTGACCTTTCTTGCTCTTTTTCTTCTTCCTCTTCACAATCTATGTAGAATAATTTCTTCTCAGCACACTTATGACCTTTTGTGTATTTGTTATCACAATTGTAACAAAGCCCTTTTGCTCTTTTCTCTTCCAATTGTTGTGGTGTCAACCTTGTAGGTTGTGGAAGACTATGGGCAACAACACTTCCATCTTTATAGTTGTGAATGGCATGCTTCCTAGTTGCCATAATTTTGCTTTCCATTTTTCTTGCTAACCTGAATGCCTTCTCTAATGAATCAGGTTCCCAAAGGCGCACATCATGTTGGATATTATCCTTTAAAGACCCTATAAACACATCAATCCTATGCTCCTCTAGAATATCTTTTACCCTTATGTTCAATTTTTGGAACTCCTCAATGTGCTCCATTATTGAACCCTTTTGTTTGAGACTTATCAATTGGCTAAAAAAAGTGTTGCTTTTTGTATCCTCATAATGTGCTATCAATTCTTCCGTAAAAATTGCCCAAGTGATAAATTGTTTATGAGAACAAAGCCATTGATACCATACAAACTGATTTGGTTCCAAATATAAAGTTGCCATACATACCTTTTGTGTGTTTTGCACATTATTGAGATCGAAGAATTGCTCCATCGGTAATATCCATGTGGCGGGATCCTTGCCATCAAACTTCCTCATATCGATTTTTGGAACATGGTGAGTCTTCGATCCAACATTAGCGTCTATGGTATCATGATTAACATTTCTTTTGTTCTCATCATGAGTTTCCTTTACTACCTTTTCACCATTAGTGACCCTTTCTTGTAGCAACTTCTTCAATTCTTCCATATCTGTCTTCAAATCTGCCATGTCTCTCTTCAAATCTGTCTTCGAATCATCTATCTTAGCTTCCATGCCATTTATCTTAGATTCCACACCACTTATCTTAGCTTCTGTTAGCTTTTGTGAGCGTGACATTTGTTGCACTTGTTCTTGTAATTTTGATATATCATGTAGCATTTCTTCTTCTTCTTCATGAGTCATGCTAGAGCTTTCAGGTTCCTTACTAGGTGTTTGCATTTTCTTTCCTCGGGGCATTCGTTACTGATAATAATGCTTTACTATGCCCTTTGAATTCCGTTAAACCAAACTTACACAAAAATTTAAAAAAAAACTACACACCTTTTTTCACTTTATAGAAGCCTAATATTGAATCTGATGTATCTCTGTAATTTCAGATCATCCAGTTCTGAAATTGCTACCTGAAGTAGCCTTCTACGTCCTCTTTCCAATGCCACAAGTCTGAGCCAAATTGGATTCTCCAAGGAAGATTTATGTGAAATCTCCCACAGTGACTTGCTTTTAGACTGGTTCAGTAGAGCGAACTTGTACGACGTGCCACGAGTCACTGTTTCAACCTTTGAATCTGAAACACACATAAAAGAAACCACAGTCCATCCTCTTTCTGTAACTTTTTACAAAATTTCAATCCGATGCTCAGAGAGAGAGTTATGACGATTTTCCCCAGGTCACCTGTTTTGAATGTAATTCAGGAGTCTGCAAAAAGGCCAACTTCCTCAGATCATATCTCCGAAAATTTCGCGCGAAAAGCTCTGAAATTTGGACCCAAGGTTCAGTGCCAATTCTTCTCAAATGGGTTTTTTTTGTGACTTCTGAAACGTCACAGAAAAAAAGTTATAGCGAAAATGCAACGATGACCTGTTTGGAGCAGCGAAACCCTAGAATCCAAAGCTCTGATACCAAATGTTATGAAACCAGCTCAAGAAAAGATAGAAAAGATAGATCAACGCCTTAGAATTCAGCCTCTTCGAGGGGGCAACCTCCTTTACATTACATGAATGAACAATTCTTGGATGATACAAATGATAAAACCACCTTTCTATATATAGGAGACTAAGGAGTCACAATATAATCGAGTCGACCTAACAATAATAATATAAAGCCACAAAAATAACAATAGAGGGATTCTATGGGGCACAGAAATAACAATATGGGGGTAATAGGGGCACAACAATATAAATAAGGGTATAACTACAATAGTAATGGGGTAATCACTAGTATTATAGGGACCCAACAGAAAACCACCCAGTCGGGACTTAAGGAAACTCCTGTTCCATTTGGAATAGTGGCTTCAACTAGGATTATGGGACAAGTTTCCCTTAATAAAAGATATAAAA
Organism: Pinus tabuliformis; assembly: GCA_031772625.1. NCBI lineage: Eukaryota > Viridiplantae > Streptophyta > Pinopsida > Pinales > Pinaceae > Pinus > Pinus tabuliformis. The sequence continues at coordinate 1,527,845,843 of CM062818.1, read as the reverse complement.
ATGGATGATATATATAAGTGTGGGGCTAATGCTATAAATGAAACTAAGAAATAAGAATAAATAGACTTAAAATATCTATCCTGGGAAAAGCTTTCTCTATATATGTGACTTTAGAAGGATCTCACATTTAACATGAAAATATAGATCATCAAGTCCTTTGTGAGTTAGAAAGAATAAAGATAACTAATTTAATTAAATAGTTAATTAAATTAGTTGATGAAATACATTACACATATAAGATATCGTTGTTCATGCATATATTTAAAAGATTTCAATTAAACACATCAATAGTGATAAAAGCTTAATTGCTTGCAAAAAAATATATGATAAACACAATTAAAATGACCATTCAACTCATAAACACAGTACTAATACACATATAGTAGTACCCGATATATGTTGACTCTGCTCATAAGTGAAATAGTAAATTTCTTTCTTTCCATTAGGATCACTTCAAGTTACAGTAATGCAAACCAAAAGGTTTCTTGCCGAAATCCAGAATCCATTCTTCATATCAATGAAGGGTATTTATAGTTTCTAATGAAAACACAAATATAGAAAAGTACCATAAAAAACTAGAGTGATTTCAACAAACCACACTAAAATAAAAGTGAAAAGACAATACTAGATTGTAGTTGTAACAACTTGAATATGGCTGAGATGAAGGTTGCTCTCCCATACACTGCCGAAGTTCACATATATATGTCATTGGCTTTAATTCAGGTGGATGATGAGGTTGTATGTGCATTCGTGTAGTGAATAGCACATCGCTGAGTGCTGGAAGCAGATGAGTGGTCATGTTGGAGAGACACCTCAACATTAGCCACTGACTATGTAGTTTAACTAAGAAATGCCAATGGAATTCCAAGTCAACCTTTGAAAAATTCTTGATTTTCTCAGCCTTCTTCTTTGATGATTCCTGCCATGTTTTAGTTAACAATTTCACATCGGGAAAAGTATCCTCAGGGCAGTCTGAAATCAGGTTGGCCTGTAATAAACTGTCATTGATTGATTCAGTGAGATTGTTTGAAATATCCCTGGCACTGAAGATTTCCATTTCTACATGCTTGATTTTTATTTCCCAATCTTGGAAGAAAATCTCTTTATGTGATTTTTCAAATTTAGGGAGATCAACTGATCTTCCCTTAGTACTATCCCGCCAATCTATATAATCTGAAATCTTCTCCTCAGGTTCCCTATAGTATGTCCTTAGATCAGACAATTGATTCACCAATGAATCACTTGATTGACATAAGTCATGGATAGTGGCTAATTTATGATAGAAAACAAATTGTTGTTGAGCAAGGAGATTGTTTAACTAACCTGCTTCATTCTTGAATTCAACTATCTTGGGATTGAGCTTTAATTTCTCAATCTTTTGTTAAAGTTCCTGGATTTGAGTATCCATGTTCCTTAGATTAGATTCATGTTGAATCTTTAAGTCATTGAAGTTCTTTTTCAGTTCTGCAAGTTGTGCTTACCAATGTTTAGAAATTACTTGTTTTTCATTTTCAAAACCTTGTTCTAGCTGCATAATCCTTTCATCTTTCTCCCTTAGGAGTTGCTACACTTCAAAGGCTTTATCAATTGTAACACTGGCATATGTTGTTGCAAATTGCGAAAGCCTTATGAGATCCTCAATAGGAGTAGCTTGAGCATATTTCCAAATTACTTCAAAGGAAGCATTACCAGGGACTAAGGCCCGAGTTTGTTTAATTCTCTTTCTTTTTCTTTGTATGCTAATCACAAATTTATGTTTTGGACTATAAAACACACCAAGAGGAGGAATTTATTCAATCTTCAAAACAACCTCAGAGGTTGGGAATACTGGGATGACTTCTAAATCATCAGTGTCCAGAGATTTATCGGAAGCCTCAATAGTAAGTGATGTCTTCTCTGTAACTTTAGGGGTTTGTGTGGTCTTCATCTGGAATGGAGTCTTCATATTTTTAGGATTTGTTTCTTTAGTAAATTGCTCCCAATTTGCATCTATATTTTTGTCTGTGAGAGGTTCTTCTACCTGAGAATAAGAAGAAGTACCTATCTCTTTTATCTGAGATACATTAGGGATTTGTGTTGTACTAACTGAAACTCTATCCTACTTTGTATTTTTTTATGAAGCCTCAATAAATCCATAGGCAAGTGAGTTGTCTTTTTCTTCCTGTACTATTTAAACTGAATCAATTCCTCAGGGTTTAATTGTGCTGTTGCTATTTTCTCAACCTCTGAATAGATAGAAACTGTTTCAAATAGAACATCAAATTTTTCTGACTCATTTTTGAATTGCCTAAGATTTGCTTGTATAATAACATTATTGTCTGTATCATTAGGATCATACTGTCTACTGGGAATAATTGGGAATTTTAAACACTAAATTTCTTTAGTCTCAAGAGTAGCATGCCTAAAATTTTCAAGAGTATAGACACCACATTGAATAGGAAAGGTAGACCACATTATCTTTTTATTATCTTTCATAAATTTTGAAAGGCCATTCCCTACAGTTTGGTAGGCTATCTCTCGGGCTAGGAGTTTATCGAGAACATAAAGGGGAAACACATGAGGGTTTGCAAGACTACTAAAGATCCAGATATAAGTGAAGGATTCTTCTCCAAACCATCTTCCAATTGATAATAAATCATTGTTGGCTTCAGGTGAAAGTCTAGGAGCTCTCTCATTAAAGACACTTTGGTGGATGGGAAACATAACTCCATGGAAAATTTTATAGAGATGAGGTTGGTATTTAGATTCCCAGATTATGTTATGAAAGATATGAATAGGCATAGGGTCTTCTATGGTCTATTTCCATCCCATGGATGTAAATTTGGAGGTGAATAAGATAACATCCATTATATAGGCGCTCATATAGAAAGGGGGAACAATGTTCTCAGAAAAAGTGTGATTTTTCCTATAATTCAGGATTTTGGTACTTATAGTATCAAACAATATGGTTCCCCAATCCATAACATATCCATTTGAAGAAGAATCAATTAAGGGTACCCATTGGTCTAATAATTTTTGGGTATTAGGGTAACCAAACATTCTATACATCATAACAACTATATAACAAATGGTCCGATAATGGAAGAAATAACATAAATACCCTTATCCTCACACTTTTGTTTGTTGGGATCCCTTCTCCATCCCTTTGATGACCTCTGACTAATCTTCATTTTATTTCATGAGTTTCTCTAAAAATTGCTGCTTGTATTTTTTCTGGGGTGACGTTAGCTGATACTTCTTTCTCAAATCACTACTGGTGAATGACCCAATAACTGTGTTCCTCTTAGTCATGAAATTATTTTTTGCAATATTTAAATGGTCGATAACCCATTTAACCATATTTGTATAGGGAAGGATGTTGGGACGGACTACAATCCTATGCAGGATCGAATTGGCGACATTGCTATAATTAGTTTCAGAAACGGGGGAAAAATCCTCAGTTGTAGCTATTTTCTCTATCATCCTATGTTATTCATCTTCAAAGAGTTTATAAATGGATCCCCAAGAAGAGATTATAACATCAGGAGTGCAGGTTGTATATGAAAATATCGCAAGCATTTTGGTAGCTTCAGGTGGAGGAGCAACTAGCTGTGGTTAAACTACAGGTTTCTTCTTGGGTTTAGTTTCCCTAGAGATTTCTGCTAAGCCTTTCTTATCAGGATTGGCCTGCAAAGGAAAACAAAAGAATAAGCAGAGACTTAACCAAAAAATTCCTTAGATAGAATAACCAATTTCATATCAATTTATGTCATTTATGAGAAAAATCTAGTGCTATCGAGTTGCAATAATGAAATCATTTAGAACTTCAAAATCATAAATTCATTACATTTGGCCATTAAATGATAAAACATGGGTTCACATGGGATTTTGTACATGTCAGCATATTGAAGGATTGTATAGGAGAAATCTTATGCTTGTATCATTGAAACATGCGATATTCTCACTTGTCTGATAGGCTTTTATTATTAGAATGTAATGCTAAAAACATAAAAGGGAAGGGATATTAGAGGTCCTGTAACAGAGATTTGATATTGGGGTTTGGAAAGAGTAATATCCGATTGAAGTCCCGATATGAAAGTTCCAATATGGATATGAGAATTTTATCAAATATTGGCGATATGAGGATATCAGAGGATTTTAGGTTCGGGATATCACAATATTGACATTGTCATCTATCTAAGGATGGGAGAAAAGGGATATTAGAGGATCGGGGGATTGGGATATCAAAGTATTTAGAGTGATTCTCACATTGAAAACTCTAATATTCAAAAGCTTCGATAATGCTACGTGGAAATCCCGTGGGGTCAGGCCTTTACTATTATATTCGCAAAGAAGCACTTTATTACTTTTAGACTTAAAATATTTGAAAATTTTAATTGGGGAATGTTTTATCGCAACTTATCCTATGGGGACATGTTACAATACTTAAAATATTTTGATAAAGTTCTTTTGATAATATATTTTAAACAAAAGCCAATGGGTAGCTTATTTATGAATATGTCTTATGGGCCTAAGCTCCCATATGAAGGCTCTGATAAGGGAGATTTCTCATTTAGTCAAGTTTTTTGGAAAAATAAAACTAATATTGTCTTATTTTATTAAAACTAAGGGATTTTATCCTAAATCAAAAGAGCCCCCATTAGTTATTAGTTCTACTATTAACCTTAATGGGGCGATTTTTGAGTAGTACAATAGGTGGGTAACTAATTATACATAAATAAAGGTATCCAAATAGTGCATAATTAGATTTGCTATTAGTGCTAATTTAATTAATGAAGTAGAATTAGATGTGGTTCCCCTTGATGTATGTGGAGCGGTGTTTGGAAGTACCTATATGTACATGCAGGGTGCAATCTTCATATAGGGATCCGACAAGTACCACTTCTTTAAGGATGGAAAATACTTCGCCATCAATGTGCAAAAAATCAAGTCCAAAATTTTGCTAGTAAGTTCCAACCAAGCTAGGAAACTGATCAATTTTAGTAAGAAGTATCTTTTACTCTTTTTAAGAGAAAATCAGTCCATAGAATAGTCTGTGAGAGTCAAGTCATCCCTGGAGGGGTGTAATAAGAAACAAAAAAAACAATTACAAGAGTTTCTATATGGATACATGGATATGTGCTAGTAGCCTAAGGGCTACCACTCAAGAGTTAAGTGGAGCATGAGATCTAGCTATTGTCAGACTCCCCACTGCTAAATATTAGGTTGTACATGAATTTTGTTATAGAAGTAAGTGAGGTGAAGAAGTAAGTGTAGCAACCACTGGAATAGGGTGTCATTTGACTAAGTACATCATCATTTGGGTCAGCCATCATCATTATGCTAAAGAAGGATGGGACTTGGTGGATGTGTATAGAGTGAAGGGAATTAAATAAGATTACACTCAAGAATAGGTACCCCATGCTCATGATAGATGAATTGATGGATTAGTTGCAACAAGTGAAATAGTTAAAGTCTAGTTATCAATAGGTTTGAGTCTGAGGAGAAGATACCTAGAAGATTAATTTCAAAACCAGGAAGGTTTGTATGAGTAGTTAGTCATGTTGTTTGGCCTATGTAACACACCAGCTATGTTTATGAGGTTAATGAATGATATACTGTGGCATTTTATAGATTCATTTGTTATAATCTGTTTGGATGATATACTAGTATCCAATGCTACATGGGAGGAGCACATATAACATTTGACGTAGGTGCTAGAGACATTGAAGTCCAGATATCACTAGTTTCAAGTAAGAAGAGAAGATACCTAGAAGAATGGGTTCAAAACCAAGGAGGTTTGTATGAGTGATTAGTCATGTTGTTTCCCTATGTAACACACCATCTATGTTTACGGGGCTAATGAATGACATACTGGGACCTTTTATAGATTCATTGTTATAGTCTATTTGGATAATATATTGGTAAGTAGTGCTAACTAGGTGGAACACATCTCACATTTTATGGAAGTAATAGAGACATTAAAGTACAAATATCACTAGGTTCTATTCAAAGGAGAAGATACCTAGAAGACTGCTTTCAAGACTAGGAAGGTTTGTATGAGTGGTTAGTCATGTTGTTTGGCCTATGTAACACACCAAATATGTTTATGAGGTTAGTGAATTATATGTTGTGCCCTTTTATAAATTAATTCATTGCAATATATTTGGATGAGACAATAGTATCAAATTCTACTTGAGAGGAGCACATCTCACATTTGACGCAGGTGCTAGAGACATTAAAGAAGGATTAGTTACTGGAAAATCTCAAGAAGTGTGAGTTTGCACATAAATATTTCATGTACCTAGGGTATGTCGTAGGTGGAGAAGAGTTGAAGATAAATATTTCTAAGATGGAGGACATCATGAAATTGTGGATGCCTACTAATGTTTTTGAGGTCATGAGTTTCACAAGGGAAACAAAGTACCTTTGGAAAACTCATTTTCAGTAGTAGTAGCACCACTCCACACCATAACAACAAGTGGCAAGATTTTATAGTTGGGAAATGGTTAACAAAGGGCCTTTAAGGAGTTAAAGAAATAAATCAATCGAGCACCAGTTCTAGCATTACCAAAGTTTCCATAGCCCTTTGAAGTGGAGATAGATATGAGTGGGTATGTTATGGGAGTAGTCTTAATGCAGGGAGGAAGATCTGTATGCTACCATTCCGAAGTATTCATGGGGAAATTCTTAACTACCATACCCATGACAAGGAGTTCTATGCCTTAGTGAAATATGTGAAGAAGTGGAAGCATTATTTGATGGGGAAGGAGACAACAATTGACACAGGTTATCAACTACTATAATAGCTGCAGGCCCAGAGTAAGCTACAACAAAATAGGCATTACAAGTGGATGGGCACTACATTAAAACAATCCATTAGCACTGGATATAGTGCTAGAATCCAATGTTTTCAAGCCTGCAAATGGCTTCAATTGACATCATCAAACCTGATGAAAACTAACATCTTCACTTGGGCGTCGAAAATAGTGTCGGGAACTGTTTCTTCCATTCTTTCTTCCATTGTTGCGTCCATTTGTATTTATAGTTTGCTCATAATTGTGCTTCCTATTTTGCTTCTAGTATGGCATTGAAAATACTTCATTTTTTGGCTTCCTAATTGACACTAATCTATGCTTCCATTATAATGTCCTTTGTTACATCAAGCTTTGCTTCCAATATGGCATTACTTGTTGCATCTAGCTTTGATTCCATCATGGTATCTTCTTTAGATTCTAATATAACTTCCATTATAATGTCTTTTGTGGCTTCTAATATTTCTTCCATTATTACTTCTTGGTTTGCTATTTGAATGCCTTCTTTGTTTTCTTCTTCAGGAATGCCAAGTTTGGCTTCTGATATTGCTCCCATAATTACTTCTTTGTTTGCTACTTGAATTGATTTTGTTTTTTATTCTTAGGTAACACCAACTTTGGCTGCTAGTATTACTTCCACTATTACTTCTGGGTTTGATACCTAAATGGCTTCTTTGGTTACTTATTAGGAAACGACAAGTTTGGCTCCTAATATTGCTTCCATTATTACTTCTTTGTTTTCTACTTGAATTTCTTCTATTTTTGCTTCTCAGGTAACACCAAGTTTAGCTACTAGTATTGCTTCCATTATTACTTTTTTGTTTTCTACCTAAATTGATTCTTTTTTTGCCTCTTAGGTAACGCCAAGTTTTGCTTCCAAGATTGCTTCTCATGTGCTTCCAGTTTAGCTTCCATTGTTGCTTCCTTTTTTTCTTCCAGAATTTCTTCCTTGTTATCCTCATATTTTTCTTCCTTTTAGTTGGAAGGTTTTCCTTCTATTTAGCACATGGGTTTGCTTCTTAATTAGCCTCCAATTTCGCTTCCTTTTAATCAACCAATTTAGTTTCATATGTAGAGTTAGTAATAGCTCCAAGTATGGCTTCCAATTTAATATCGAATTTTACTTCCATTTTAGAGCCACACTCTGCTTCGATTTTAACAACTTATGATTCTTCCTTTATAGCTTCCATTTATTAATTTTATATTTTTTATTTCAATTAAATTAGTTAATTATATCATGCCTCTTAAATAAATTATATGATTATAGAGTAACTCATATTGCATTTGAAATATTTTATAGCATACCATTTATAAATAATTTTTAGGGAAATGGACATCCATACAAACTAACAACATTTTCTTTTTAACTATAACTGGTATTTTTATATTATTAATAAACAAAATTTTTGGTCATGACTAGATTCACATAATGTGGGCCCAAATTCACATCATAAATATTTCTAGAGCAGAGCTCTTTTAGGTTTCTTATAGTTACAAACCACACCACAACATTGGAATAAAATAACAAGATCATTTTTTTAACTATAACCAGTATTTTTATATTATTAATAAACAAATTTGTTGGTTTGTGACCAACTACACATAATGCAGGCCTAGATAATACATGTCCAAATGATATAAGTCAAAATGATACATGTCAAAATGATACAACTCAATATGGTACTGCAGGTGAAAATGATACATATGATAATAAACATGAAAAGAGACATCATAATGATTTATCAACAATGATCCATGATGGAGTCTATATGATCAATGTCACTGGCTACTACCAACAGATTTCTCATCATCATCATCATCATCATGTATATCATGATCATCAACATCATCATCATCATCAATGTCATTTGCCTTGGTGTCCTCTCCATCTACCTCACCATCATCATATCGAATGCTTGGACCTGACCTAACATAATTTTGATCAATATTAGAATCAACTGGATCTTCTGTAAGACCCATGTTCTGCAAAAAAAACCATTCAAAATGAAAATTTGTTATTTATTTCATGCAATATTTAATATTTTTGTTATATTTCTAATATTACAACACATAAAACAGATTCAATCATAATCATATTACATCATATCAAAGTGCACATATATACCATAATAAAATTTCAATTAAGTTACAACGAAGATGCCATTTCAATGATATCAAACATTCAATAATTCTAATAAAGATTAGTAAATCGTGGAGAAGGCTAGAGGATCGAAATCTAGACACCTCTTGCTAGAGGAAGGAGCAAGTGTAACAACAAGAAGGGGACAAGGGTTAGGGACAAACATAGAACTCGACCCTAGAGCGACAGTGGTGGCAATTTTATTTTATTTATTTTTAATTTTATTTTTAATTTTTAATTTTTTAATTTTTAATTTTTATTTATTTATTTATTCATTTTTTCTCTGAGCATATTGTTGTTTCATTAAATCTCAATCATTCTTGACACCATACCTTTCTATTGACTAGCTCGTGTGCTATGTAGTGTACCATCCCCTACTAGGAAGGAAGGTGTTGAATGGTGTTGTCATTTATGATAATGTCTATTAATGAACACTCTTAATATTGATCTGGATTGCATTAGTTAGAAGCACCAAATGGAAGGCTGGTTAGAAACCCTAGTTCTAGGGTTTGGATTCTCTGGTCAATGGACATAACCCACACATGTTGGAGGTTTTTGAAGAAGTATATCGCTAAATTTTCCTTGGATATCCTCGCCATTGGATTCTCCTCATTAAGCTGATTTGAGTAGTATGTGGCACACTCTGAGAGCCCTTACGGTTTGTGAGTTATGCTTGTTTGAAGATGATGGACCCATCATGTGGGGAAAAACTCCAAAGGGAGATGATGTGGCAGCCAAGTTATGATTCGTTTGAAAAATGGCACATAAGTAAGGAAGGAGTTAAATTTTTTATTTATTATGGTTAAAATCTTTGAGGGAAAAATCCTAATTGTCATGATCGAAATGAAAGGGAAATTTGATTTTAATACAATAAAAATAAAAATGGGGTTTTTAATTTTAAATATTTTCCCTCCCTCATTGAAGTCAAACTAAAGTTGAGGAATTTGGATTGTTAAATTCAAATATTTTTCCCTCTCTTGATGTCAGGATCTTAGCCTATATAAAGGTTAGACTCCTCATTCACTTAGCCAAGAAAAAACACTTGCATCTATTGAAACTGCGGTCCTTGTCTGATCATTTGCATGGAGGTCATATTTTGGCTTACATTTTCTGGGCAAGGGTTTCGTTTGGACTTATAAATCTATTGTAGGTTGCTCATTCTCATTCAAGACTAAAATATGAAGAGGTTTTATGAATTATCAACTGTGGCTCTGTGAAGCCTTAAGGATCTGGGTTTACGACATATAATTTTGGATGAGATTCATTAAGGTTACTTTTTGAGTAGTCTACAATAATCTACTAATTAAATTTATTGGTCTTGTAGTTATGGTTTCCAGTGGCTTAAATTCTGTACAAAATTCTAACCAGTCTGAGACATATTCTAAGTCAGAGTTAGCGCAAATTGTAACTATTATTAATACGAACTTCTTTTTGAAAGTTTCGCTCTGCAAGGTTAAAATCATGTTGACATATCATACAGTTATGATGATTAACCAATATATTCCAAAATGAATTAAAGTTCAACTCTATATTAACTCAGAAATCCGTGAAGAAGCCTCAAGCATGACAATTTTTTGAAGAAATATGTGGCACGAAGTTACAACATTACCTTGGCATTTGTCTCTTATATATACACCGACTGCAACGTTTACTTGGATTCAAGTGTCTCAATTTTGAAGGTAGGAAAAAATTAACTGTTGAACTTCATTTCCTGGTTCGATAATGAGTTATTTGTAAAGAGACGAGTTAGTGATCCTATATAATTTGCTTGGATTTATGTGCTATATTGCTCATTGTAGCAGAAGTAATCATTGTCAGAACAAACAAAAGATCCCGGTAGGTCTGTAGCCATCATTGTTGGAGTTACAAGTTGATGACAAACAAGGGTTGTTGAGTTACAAGTTGTTGTAGGGTTTTGTTATCTCTTCGAGCATGGACAAACTTAAATGGTCAAGTCTTGATCCTGTTCAGAAAATTAGGTTCTAATTTGTTAGAGATTTTTTTATAGTTCATTGAGGCAAAATTCAAAGAAGCAACTTATATTGGGAACATCATTGTTTGAGGAATTTTCACTGTCTAGAACCATGATTTGAAGTGACCATATGGAAAATTTGGATAGTGTTTCGTCTAACATCATTTGTATAAATAAGGATTGTTAATAGTCAAGTAGACAAACCTAACACATTGCAAAGATTCATTGTATAACTGTTTGTGTGTTAGTAGGAAATGAATGCAATCTTATATATGCACAAATGTAGTGGTTGGTTGGCATTTGTTTGTTAATTAGATCATGTGCAAAGAAACCTTAGTGGATGACAAACATATGATGCCTTGACCACACTATCTAGGGACCAAAATGATAGTTCTATAATCATTATTGAATAAATTGCATTGTCAAGCAACAATGGGTACATGTCAAATATATCATCATCAGGTACGCTATCAACAACAAAAAAATTTCAGTAAGGATTTCATTGTGCTTCTTTTCAATATTTGAAGGAGTTAGACTTGTTCAAGAACAAAAGTTTCACTGTCAGCAGTATCCTTAACTTGAAGACATATTGTAGTATGACAGTGATATACCTTATGACAATATAAAGAAATAATGTCAAGATAGTGACAATAATCTTATATATTGTTGTAACCTTGATCTATGAACTGTGATGCATGACAATAATACATATATGATAGTGCAACCATGATCTATGGCATTGACCTTTCACTGTGACAATGAGTTTGTGGCATAACAGTGATGAATGATAGCAACATTGACCTTAGTATGACATATGACACCATGATGTTCGACTATGATGTATGTACAATGGTGTATGACAGAGACTCTTGATAGTGACACTTAACGGTGAGACAATGTTAGACTTTGATGTATGACAATGAAAATACCTTTGATGTTTGACAATGATTTTGGTATATGATACATTGTATTGACATTGGTATTGAGATGATAATGATGGTAGCAAGATTGAAGTACACAATGATGATGACATTATGATTATCTCTTTGTCAAAGAATCTTGATATGATTTCAATCCTTGACATGATAACAAAACTTGATGAGTAGCAGTGAATTTTGATTGTATAGTGAACCTTGAAAATGAAAATGACCTTTATCTATGAAAATGATCTTGATAGAAGCAACAATGACATTGAGAGCATAGTAGTGTTGTGTAGTGGTCAGATTCGGTACTAAGATTGAAAATAGATGAAATTGGTTGAATTTCATGTAGCTAATGTTTGATGTGTAGATTGACTAGTAGTAGATTTGATTGATAGCGTTTATGTTGCAGTTTCCTATATCGTAGTTGATATTGTATTGACGTCGAGCATAGGTGGACCCAGTCTGAAAATTGTGTAATGTGGTCCGCCCACTGATCAGGGTGGCAGGATGGTGTGAAGTAGGAGAGTGAAGTCTCCTTTAGGTTGGATCTTGAGAACACTTTAGGGTGGTAGGGCGATGCTAGGGAAATTTGGAGCCTATGTAGGGTGTTGTATCATCCTTCCAGTAGTAGTTGATGAATCAAGGAGTTGGTGCTTCCTTTAAGTCAGAGCCTGTAAAATCGGGTGACGAAGCGTCCATCTAGTATTAGAAGGTAAACAAGGTGTTGGTGCATTTGTCAAGTTGTAGCTTGTAAACTAGGGGGTTGGAGCCTCACTTAGCTGTAGTTGAAAATAATGGAAGTTGGAGCTTCCTATTGATGTACATGTTATTGAAGACAAATATCAAGAAGTGTTCAATGGTTTTTTGGCCGAAGGAGTTTCCACCTCAAAGATATCTGTGATAATTATCCTTATTATTGTGCATTATTGAATGGTGTTGACGAATTTTTATGTTTATATGACGCTAATACAATTAATGCTCTGTGAAATAAAAAATATACTAATTAATAATAGATACTAATTCCCCCCCCCCCCCCATAGCATTTCCAAAAATTGCTATCAAAGAAGGTCCCTTCAATAGCAACTTAACAGCTGTAAGATAGATCTTAAGTGAATCAAGATGGGAAAGTCAAGGAAGCAAGCCACCAAGAATTCAAAGAAGCCAAAGTAACTTCCTTGTATTGAAATCTTTCAAAACCTATTACAATTGACGAAGAGAAACAAGGTCAAATTCCTCTGATCAATGAATCAAGTTTTGTATTTTGGAAGGATAAAATAGAAATCTATTTGCAAGATATTGGATATGATGTATGGATTTTTTGTTTTGTTTTTGGAGACATCTCTAATGATAAATCAAGAAAATACAATTCTAAAGCCATGAGTATCATCTTAAGTGTGCTGCCAAATTCTATGAAATCAAATATAGGACGATGTTCATCTGCCAAACATCTTTGGGAGAGAATTCAAAATATTCATGCAAGTCAAGATCATGTTGGTCAAGACAAAAATGATGATGATAATGCTTCAAGTCAAGTAGACTCTCATATGTAAGATTCTAACAAAGAGGAAGAGGTAGTAATCAACACTTTGAAAGAGTTGAAGAACGCAGAGGAAGAAAATCATAGTCTCAAGGAAGATGTCGATCAAAAGAAATAACAACTTGATGTAGCTATTGTAGAGATTAATAGACTTAAGAAACAAGTGCAAGAAGAAGAAATAGAAGAGAAATACATGGCAAGCCAATTAAAGGAATCTAGTTAAAGGTACGTAATTGAAGTTGATAAAAAACATAAGGAACTTGATGCATCTTTAGCTAAAATTAGCAAACCCAAAAATTTCAAAGAAAGGAAGAAGGAACAGATACAAGATATTAATAGAGTAGAAAAAAGGTCACTCTTCTAAAGCTACAAGTAGAAGTAGAAGAAAGGAGAAAAGTATTGAAAATATGGTTTCAAGAAGATATTGATCAAAATAAAAAGGAACTTGACACCTCCATAATTGAAATAAACAAAATCAAAAAGGAGAAATTGCTAGATGACAAAAGGAAGAATAATGACATAGCTCAGTTGGAGATAAAGGAAAAAGAATCAGGTAAATCTCCATGTAACGATGGAACAAGCTCCAAGTTCCTGTAGAACAAGATTGATGAGAAGACTGATAACATGATTCCTCAAGGAAAAAATCGAGATGAAGGACAAAATAAAGATAAACATGTTGTTGCTCCAAGAAGTAATCAACAAATGGTTGCATCTCCTTCAAAGAAGGTTAACTATAGAAGAACATCAAGACATGACACCTCATCCAGGTACCCTAGCATGTTTAATGGTTATTTTTTTTTGATGTTATAATTTTGGGCATATGGCCAAGTATTGCAATATGTATAGTAGGGTATCAATGGACTAAAAACCATAGAAGTAGGTTTGCAGGATCAAGAGACAAGTTTCAAAATGACTTTGCCAACAGAAAGTATATGTCACTAGCTCAATCATTCGGGCCAAACATTGAATGTTACAAATTTCATATTGTGGGTACAAGATGGGCTCTTTCAAGAAGGAAAACCCTAACATCAAATACATGAAGGTCTAGAGAAGAAATCAAATACAAGAAGATCAAACAAATGAGAAAGTCTCAACAGTAATGCTTTCATGTTTCGTAAAAGAAAAGGTTATAATGAGTCAAAACGTACATTAGACGATTACAATATCTAGGATGATCCAACCGAAGAGCTGGTTGATACATTATTTTAAAGAATCCAACATGATGATTCCTAGTCCTGTGAATGATGAAGGCGGGGGAGTCTTTATAGCAATGGTTGTATCTTTCAAAGATATGTTCTTGATAGATTGATAGGAGGTAGCTGTGAAATGGTTATCAGCATTATAGTAGGTTTTCAAAACATAATTGTAGAAGGCATCAACTGTGGCAGCCTGTACGAAGCATAACATGACAAGGGGGTTTATGTTGTTTACTGCAACAAGGATTGATCAAGGCATTTCGAAGCAGAGAGGTATCTTTAAAGAAGATAGAGGAAGGAATTTCATCAAGGGGAGAAAAATAAGGTTACAGGTCCACAAAATCAAGAAATTTTTTAGGGGGAGTCACCCTTTTCCATTGATGTCAAAGAGGGAGATAAATCATGAGAAGATGATCGAGACTTGAAGTTAGGGGGAGTATGTGTGTTGCCATCAATGACAAAGGGGGGGATTGTTGAATGGTGTTGTCATTGATGCCAACGCCCATTAATGAACACTCTTAATATTGGTCTGGATTGCATTAGTTGGAAGCTCTAAATGGAAGGATGGCTAGAAACCCTAGTTCTAGGGTTTAGATTCTTTGGATGATGTACATACTCTGCACTTGGAGGTTTTTGAAGAAGAAGATCACTAAATTTTCCTTGGAGATCCTCACAATTGGATTCTCCTCATCACATTAGAGAAATGTTGAGGTCTAAAATGGGCTTCCTAAGGAATATTATAAAATAATAGTGGAAATAACAAAATAACATTAGATTACATCATCAAATTTTAGAGGGAAAAAAAATAAAAAAATAAATAAATTTCAACTTATCTCCCAACGATTTTACTCAAATTTCAACCGGGAGCACTTGTTGGATGAAAAATTTAATTCCTCATTCAAGGAGTACCCATGTTACATACTTTCGATGGACCTTGCTGCACAAAAAATGAGAAATCCTTGAAAAAACATGATTGTAATCACAATTTTCATTTATTTCTCATTTTTCGTGCAACAAAGTCCATCAAAAGTATGCAACATGGGTACTCCTTGGATGAGGAAATAAATTTGACATCGAATGAGTGCTATCACTCAAAATTTGAGTAAAATCATAGGGAGATAAGTTGAAAATACGAATTGAAAAAGTATTTTTTTTTTTTAATCTTTTTAATTTTTTACTCCAAAAATGATGAATCATCCCCCATGGTTGACATCATCATCATGAATCCTATTGGTTCTTATAAAGTTGATTTTGGTTGTGCATTTTTATTTTGAGGCCCATTTTAGACCTCAAAATTTCTCTAATGAGCTGATTCCGCATGTGGCATGCAACGAGAGCCCTCATAGTTTGGGAGTTAAGCATGTTTTAGGATGATGGACCCATCCTGTGGGAAAAACTCCAAAGGGAGATGATGTGGCAACCAAGTTATGATTATTTGACAATTGGCATATAAAGAAGGAAGGGGTTACATTTATTATTTATTATGGTTAAAATATTTGAGGGAAAAGTCCTAAATAAAAATATGGCTTGCTAATTTGTCGTAATCCAAATTAAAGAGAAAATTTAATTTCAATAGAAAAATTTAAAATGAGGTTTTAAAATTTTAAATATTTTCCCTCCTTCATTGAAGTTGGCCTAAAGTTGAGGAATTTAACTTTTTAAATTCAAATATTTTTCCCTCTTGATGTCGGTCTGCCCCTCAAAAGAGGCATCTCAACCTATATAAAGGTTAGAAGCCTCATTCACTTAGGTAAGAAAAAAGAATTTCGTATCTATTGAAACTGCAGTCCTTGTTTTATCATTTGCGTGGAGGTCATCTTTTGGATTATAGTTTCTAGTCAAGGGTTTCGTTTGAGCATATATATATTACAAATTTCTTGTTCTCCTTTAAGACTAAAGTATGAAGAGGTCTTCTGAATTATCAATTACGGCTCTGTGAAGCCTTGAGGATATGGGTTTACGACATGCAATTTTGGATGGGCTTCGTTGAGGTTTCTTGATGTGCAACTTGTGGTCATCTACTAATTATAATTCCTAGTATCATAGCTATGGTTTCCAATGGCTTAACTTATGTACAAAACTCTAAACAGTACGAGACATATTCTAAGTCAGAGTTAGCATAAATTGTAACTATTATTAATACGGGCTTCTTTATGAAAGTTTCAGCCTACAGGGATAAAATTGTGTTGACATCTCAGAGAATTATAGTGATTAACCAATATAATCCAAAATTGATTAAATTTCAAGTCCATATTAACTCATAAATCTATGAAGAAGCCTCAAGTGTGACAAACTTTATGAAGAAATATGTGGCATGAAGTTACAACACTACCCTAGAATTTGTCTCATATATACATGCTAACTGCAATGCTTACTTGGATTTAAGTGTCTTGATTTGAAGGCATGAATGAATTAACATTTGACATTCATTTTCTGTTCAATAATGAGTTATTTGCAAAGTGTTGAGTTAGTGATACTATATAATTTGCTTGGATTTATGTGTGATAATTCTCACCATTTATGTTAAATGATGAAGAAACATAAGTAATCCTCATCAGAACAAACAAGATATCCCTATAGGTTTGCGCCCATCATTGCTGAAGTTACAGGTTGATGACATACAAGGACATTGTAGGGTTTTGTTCTCTCTCTGAGCATTGACAAACTTAAGTGGTCAAGTCTTGATCCTATTCAGAAAATTAGGTTTTGATGTGTTGGAGCAATTTTTGATAGTTTATTGGGGAAAAATTCAGAGAAGCAACTTATATTGGGCACATCATTAGTTGAGGAATTTTTCATATTTGAATGTGTGTTTTAGAATTTGTTGAGAGAATGGTTTCCAAGAGTGTTGTTCTTTTCTGAATAAGAGTGACATCGTGAAAAAGTGGTTTTATTCTACATTATGTGTTTATTTCTTGAGAGTGTAACAACCAGAGTGTTGAATTGCTGAGAGTGTGATTACAATGATTGAGTTTGAGATTAATTAGCACTAGTCATCATTTTCCCTTGCATATATTTTGCATAATAGCCTTGCAGTAACAAAACCTACTAGATTGACAATTAATGTGAAGAGTTGGAACTATTGCTCTTAATTAAAAGGACAACTTTTCAGCCCAACAAGCAACTGAAGAAAAACCTATACATAACTTTTACATAATGCAAGTTAAAGAAAACCTTGAAATGTTATATGAAATATGAAGCAAAATTATTTAAGGGTCAAAGTAAACATATAATAATTCAAAAGTGTGTAAAATAATTAAATAAACAGTCTACAATTTGAATAAATTAGATTGGTCAATAAATGAAGTATGGACATACATATTTGTGAAGTAAGGAAATTTTGGTTTGAGTCACAAAAATGCATGCTCAACCTTCATTTCAAGGGCAAATTGAATGATTCAACTTGGAGAGTACCTTTTTACTCATAATTAACATTAAGTTTGCACATAGAAATTTCTGTTGTGCAAGAATATACCAAATTTGATAGATTTCGTGGGTTAATATCAAGGTTTGTGTGCCTCAAATAAATGCACACTAGGACCCCTACTTAATTGACTGTGTGATAGTGATCATTCCAACTTAAATATAAAACCATTTTATGAAACACACCATAGTTATTTTCATAAAGGAAATGTTATACATTGAAATCCAGGTCTGCCAGAATACTAATTGATCATATCTGCCAATGATCATAGTCAGAAAAAATATGCACTCCTAGGCCAAACCAATTAGTACACTCTTGGTAATTAAATTTGAAATGGGAAATGATTAGACAATTCCTAACCTTAGGATATAACCTTGCATCTTGTATGAAAAATATCCTGCATAACAATGTTTCCCACTTATACACAACTTTCACATAAGGCAAGTTGAAACAAAACTTAGAATGTTGTATGGAATCTAAAGTATGAATATTTAAGCTCAAAGTAAAAATATAACAATGTAAAAGTGTGTAAAATCATTAAATAAACAATCTACAATTTTAATCAATCTTATTGGCTAATAAATGAAGCATGGGCGTGTATTTTAGTGAAGAAGGGAATTTTGGCCCGCTTCACAAAAATGCACACCCAACCTTCATTTCAAGACCAATATTTTTTCCTATGAGGATATTTTCTCTTGAATTTATAAGGTAGAGTCTCAATGTTGACCAAGTACATTTTTTTCTTGCACGAGAAGGGTACATTTTCAATCTAGAGAGGATTGTAGGGCCATTTATTGTAAACAATGTACAATCCCTTACACAAGTGGAAGTGATGATGAAGGAATTTGGTTTTGAGAAAGGAGAAAAGTTGCAATATGAACCTCAACATATAATTTCTAATAAAAGGGTGGAGATTAGTTTTTCACCTTATATTCATGAAAGAAGATCATAAATTGAGAAAATAAAAAATCAAGAAACTTGGCCATGTGGTAGGGTGCAACAAATAATGGATGTTGAAACCCCTATGGTAAAAGAGAAGAGTTTGAAGAGGACTACTCTTGAATATATAAATGTTGAGATGGAGGATTACCAGTCACAAAATATGAGAAAAATTCAAAGAGAGGATGAAGAAGACATACAAATCAAATTAACAGAAGGACCTTAAAATGAGATTAGTTTTCAAATGCAATTGGGAAATCCAGGGCACACTAATTCCTGTTCTATCTCTACTAGTTTGGAAGTATTCACAATAGAAGAGACTCTTTCTTCATTTGAAACTTTTCATAAGAATTATCAAAAAATTAAATAAAGGAGTCTTAAGATGAGAATTAGTATGGCAACAAGCTAATAGTTTAAGCAACCTCAAGTTATCAAACTGTAGGTTTTAAACATGTACATAAATTACGTACAAATGAATTTTTAAAACAAAAAAAATACAATGTCGAGAACATAAAACAAATATACATAGAGATTTTCCCTTGGACCCCAAAACCAAGACTGTTAGCTTGATTTTTCAATATATTCCTTTCAATGTTACAATACATATATATACATGTCGAAGCATTCATAAACCCCAATCCACTAACCTTGGATTTGAATGTAACCATAGTTCCGTTGACTAGATCTACAAAATACCATGGGCAAAAAACCATCATGCCCAAAACCATGTGCAAAACCCATGCAAAAAACCATGGGTAAGTCTTCCCACTGTCTTTTGGTCTGCCCCCCTGGAAAACCCCCGACGGGGGGGTATGCTTCCCCCACTGTGACCCCCCACTGCATGCCCGGGGCTAGTCTTGGAAATAATATAATACACACCTAAAATTGTCCCACTTGTTGTTTTCTTTCCACGTAGGGGGGCATAGGAGAGCTTAGTCATTGGTCTAGCCCTGCAACACCCATTGTTTCTCTACACCAATAAAACATCTTAGTGCTCACATTCTTTGTCAATTCATCAACAACATTCTTTAAAGTGTCCACCTTTACTAGCAACACCTTTTTGTCCTCAGTCATATCCCTCACAAAGTGACATTGAACATCAATGTGCTTTGTCTTTGAATGATAAGCAAGGTTTTTGGCCAAGAAAATTGCACTTTGGCTATCACAGTTTATCCTTATAGCTCTCTATACAAACCCCATACTTGAACACAATCTTTGAAACCAAACTGATTCCTTGCTTGCATGAGTGGCTGCCATGTATTCTGCCTTTGTAGTTGAAAGTGCCACTACAAATTGTCTCTTGCTCATCCAACTTACTGCTCCTCCAAACAGGTTAAACACATACCCACTTGTAAATATTCTTTGATCCAGATCTCAATCCCAGTCTACATCAAAAAAGCCATGAATGTCCAAAAATATATCCAATCCTAATCTTCCTTGGTAGAAAAACCGTATTCACTAGTTCCATGGAAATACTTGAAAACCCGCTTCACTGTTGTCTAATGCTACTTCCCTAGTTTTGACATAAACCTGCTCAATACTCCCACTACAGGTGCAATGTATGGTATAGTACAGACCATTGCATACATCAGGATACTGACTACACTCACATATGGAGCACATGAAATGTCCTCTTCCTCTTCTTGTGTCTTGGGACACTATTCAACAGGCAACTTTACACCTACAAGAATATGAACCTTCACCGATTTACTATCCTACATATTAAACCTATGTAATATTGTCTTAACATACTTCCTCTGGTTTAACCAAAGCTTCCTCTTTTCCCGATCTCATTTAATTTCCATGCTAAAAATATAGTTTGCAACAACAAGATCCTTCATATCGAATTTGGAGGACAATTGGGTCTTCAATTCCTGGTTAATTTCATTTTTATTTCCAATCAACAACATATCATCCACATATAGGACCAAAAAAATAACATGGTCACCATTTAATTTAAAATACACACAATGGTCTACTTTTCTCCTTTAGAAACCAAGTCACCATATATATATATGTATCAAATTTATGATACCACGTCCTTGGTGACTGTTTTAACCCTTAAAAATAATGGGTGTGTGTTATATTGTTTCCATGAGTAAATGCATGTGGAGGGGTCATAGGGGGGTGAAATCCCCCCTGTTCGTTGCGTTGGGTGTAGCCGCCCCTGTCGGGGGGTTTCCGGGGGGCAGTTTTCACCCTGCATGGGGTACGGGGAAGTGCCCTGGGATTTTTTTTTTGGATCCTATATTAGGTGGGCAGACCTACATATGGTTTTGTGCATGGGTTTCGCACATGGTTTTTGGCATGATGGTTTTCTACCCATGGTATTTTGTAGATCAAGTTAAGGGAACTACGATTATGTTCTATTCCACAGTTAATGGATTAGGGTTTATGAATGCTTTGACATGTAGATATATATATATATATATATATATATATATATATATATATATATATATATATATATTGTAACATTGAAAGGAAAATAACGAAAAATCAATCTAGTAGTCACGGTTTTGGGATCCAGGGGGAAATCTTTGTGTATATATGTTTTATGTTTTATGTTCTTGCCATTATTTATTTTCTAATTTTTGAATTCGTATGCAGGTAATTTTTGTACATGGTTAAAATCTACATTTGGTATCAGAGTTGTTTCAACTTCAAGGGGATGAATTTGCAGCTGAGGGGTTTTTCTCAGGCTTGTGGTAGACCCTGTTTAGTGGGAGATCTGCGAGATTGATTCTTATGATGAAAGAAGATGACGAGTAGTTGAAAGATAGAGATCGAGAAATTTAATGGTCATAATTTTGAGTTTTGGAAACTCAAGATGGAGGATTTGCTTGTGGATAAAGATCAGTTGATCGCAGAATATCCGAGTACGAAACCAACTATAATGTCAAATGAAGACTAGGTGGAGTTGGATCAGAAATCAAAGAGAACAATATGGTTGTGTATTACATATTCAATATTATTGAATGTATCAGGGGAAGCTATCACGAAGGCTTTGTGGGACAAGTTAGGGACTTTGTACCAATCAAAGTCTCTGGTGAACCAACTGTTCCTACATAAAACGTTTTATAACCTGAGGATGAAGGATGGAGACTCAGTTACAAAGCATATGAACACCTTTAGTACTATGGTAAGTCAGTTTTTATTTGCGGATATTAAAATTTCAGATGAAGATAAGTGCATCAATTTTTTCTGTGTTATCTACCATATTTGTGGGATAGTCTAGTTGTTGCAATAGGTAGAAATACAACTACCTTGAAGTTTGATGAATAGTCTCATCCTTGTTGTTAGAGGAGATGAGACAAAAAAATATGGAGGGCCTAAATGGATATGCCTTGTCTATATGAGGATGGTCCTAGAACAGAAACAAAAATAAATCCTCTAATGAGAGATCTAAATCTAGAGGGAGATATAAATCTCCAAGAAAACCTGTAAAGGCGTGTTGGAAATGCGGAAAGGAAGGGAACTTCAAAAGGGATTGTAGATCTAAAGCTCCTAAGAAAGGAAATGGATCCTATGATGCTCCTTCTGCAGAGGTGAAAACAACCTCAAATGAAGGTGGGGATGTGCACTTGGCTTTTTCTTCAAATATACATGTAGATCATGAGGCATGGTTGATTGACTCAGTTGCATCCTTTCACTTCACTCCCCATAGGGAGTGGTTCTGCAAGTATGAGAAATATGATGGAGGTGATGTCTTCTTAGGGGATGATAGGAATGGTAGAATTGTTGGACGCGGAAAATTCAAGATGAAGTTGCAAGGTGGAAGGATTAGAACACTTTCAGGTGTTCTGGATATTCCTACATTCACCAAAAATATAATTTCTATAAGCAATATGGATGATGCAGGTGTAAAAACAATGTTTGAGAAAGATACCTGCAAGATGGTTCTGGGAGCACTGGTATTGGTGCGAGGAGATCATATTGGAACTTTGTACAAGTTTTTGGGTAGTACTGTTATTGATGGATGCAATAGTTCTATGGTTCCTAAAAGTGGAGCAGAAAATCTAGTGGTCTTCGGAAAAAATACCATGCTATGGCATCAAAGGTTTGGACATATTGGAGAGAGGGGCCTTCAAATACTTCATGGTAATGGTATGGTAGAAGCTATGTATAATTTCTCTCTGGATTTTGATTTCCGTGAACATTATGTATATGGGAAGCATAATCGGGTGAGTTTCCCCTATGGTTCTAAGAGGGCGAAATGGATATTAGAGCATGTGCATAGTGTTTTGTTTAGACCTGTGTGAGTTCCATGATTGGGTAAGTCTATGTACTATGTATCATTTATAGATGAATTCTCAAGGAATAAATGGATATATTTCCTCTAGAAGAAATATGAAGTCTTTGATAGGTTTAAAGAATTTAATTCTTTGGTGGAAAACTAGACAGAGAAGAAGATAAAGGTGCTAAGGAAAGATAATGGTGGAGAGTTTTGAAAGAAGGAATTTGAAGAGTTCTATAAGAAGTTTGGTATAGAACAAAAAAATACTACTCCATAAACACCTTAACAAAATGGAGTGCAAAAAGAATGAACATGATGTTGATGGAAATGACAAGAAGCATGCTTAGTGGTGCCGTGTTAGGACAAGAATTATGGGCAGAGGCGATGGAGACTGCATGTTACCTAATTAATAGATCACCTTCATCAACATTGGAGGATAAGACTCCACATGAGGTATGGACTAGTACGAAACCCTCTCTTTCACATCCGAGGGTATTTGGATGTGATGCATGTGTACATGTTCCAAAGGAGAAAAGAACCAAGTTGGACAGTAAATATGAAAAGTGCATCTTTATTGGGTATAAGGATGGTTTAAAAGGTTATAAGATTTAGAAACCATACAAGGAAGGTTGTGTTCAACCGAGATGTGGTGCTTAGATGGGTGAAATATGTTATTAAACATGAATTAATACCAAAAGAACCTGAGAAGATAGAGTTTGAGCTAAAGGAAGAAGAATCAGACTCTACAACAAAACAAGAATCAGATGATGAAGAGCCACAAACTTCAGCTGTGAGAATATCAGTTCAAGAAAGAATTAAGCATAAAATGTATAGTCCATCTTCTTTCTATTCGTATTTTTCTTTACCTATTACTGATGATGATCCCAGAATTGTTAGGTAGGTAGTAGATTCAGAGGATGGAAAACTCTGGAAAGAGGCCATGGTTGATGAAATGACATATTTGGACAAAAATGAGGCTTGGGATCTGGTGGAGTTTCCAGCTGGAAGGAAACCAATTGTAAGAAAATGGGTGTTTAAGAAGAAGATGAATGCAGAAGGAAAGGTGGAGAAATACAAAGCTCGGTTGGTAGGAAAAGTATTCCTAGGTGTTGAGAATTGATTTTGGTGATATTCTTTCTCCTGTTGCCAAGGTATCTTCTATTAGATTAATTTTATCTATTGTTGTTGTGATTGATTTTGAGGTAGAATAGATGTATGTGAAAATAAAAATTCTTTACGGGGATCTGGATGAAGAGATCTACATAAAGAAACTCAAAGGCTTTGTGGTGAAGAGTAAGAAAGAACTGGTATGCAGGTTAAAAAAGTCTATGTCTGGGTTAAAACAATCATCAAGGATATGGCATCAGAAATTTGATACCTATATATGGGGACTTGGCTTCACCAGAAGAAAATTTGATCATTGTGTGTATTTTAAATTAATTGGTGGCCGTGTAATTTATTTGGTCTTGTATGTGGATGATATGTTGCTGATTGGAAATAACAAAGAAATTATCCAAGATTTGAAGACCCAATTGTCCTCCAAATTCGACATGAAGAATCTTGGTGTTGCAAAATATATTTTGGGCATGGAAATTAAATGAGATCGGGAAAAGAGGAAGCTCTGGTTAAACCATAGGCAGTATGTCGAGACAATATTACAGAGGTTTAATATGTAGGATAGTAAACCTTTGAAGGTTCTTATTCCTGTAGGTGTAAAGTTATCTGTTGAACAGTGTCCAAAGACACAAGAAGAGGAAGAGGACATGTCTCATGTTCCATATGCAAGTGTAGTCGATAGCTTGATCTATGAGGTCCGTACTAGACCAGACATTGCACATGTAGTGGGTGTATTGAGCAGGTTTATGTCAAAACCAGGGAAGGAGCATTGGAAAATGGTGAAGTGGGTTTTTAGGTATTTGCATGGCACTAGTGATTATGGTCTATGTTACCATGGAAGACTAGGATTTGATAGAGTTTTCGACATTCATTGATTTGTTGATGAGGTATGGGTTGGAGATTTAGATAAGAGAAGATCTACAAGTGGGTATGTGTTTAACCTATTTGGAGGAGCAATAAGTTGGATAAGCAAGAGACAGTCCGTAGTGGCACTTTTAACTATACAGGTAGAATACATGGCAACCACTCATGCAAGCAAGGAAGCAGTTTGGTTGTAGAGATTGTGTTCAAGTATAGGGTTAGAAAAATGAGCTATAAGGATAGATTGTGACAACCAAAGTGTAATTTTCTTGTAAAAGAACCCTACTTATCATTCAAAGACAAATCACATTGATTTTCAGTATCACTTTGTGAGGGATATGGTTGAGGACAAAAAGGCGTTGTTGGTAAAGGTATCCACTTTGAAGAATGTTGTAGATGCATTGACGAAGTCTGTTTGAACTGAGAATTTTTCTTGGTGTAGAGAAATAATGGGTGTTGTAGGGATGGATAAATGACTAAGATCTTCTGTGACCCCCTGCGTGGAAAAGAAAACAACAAATTGGAGAATGTTGGGTGTGTGTTATATTCTTTCCACGACTAGTCGCATGTGAAGGGGAGTGAAAGCCCCCTTTGTTTTTTGTGCCAGGTGCAGTAGGGGGGCTTCAGGGGGGCAGTAGGCACTTTGCAAGGGGTCTGGGGCAGCGCCCCGAGAAATTTCTTTTGGACCCTATATTAGGTGGGCAGACCTACCTATGGTTTTGTGCATGGGTTTTGCACATGGCTTTGGGAATGATGGTTTTCTACCCATGGTATTTTGTAGATCCAATCAAGGGAACTATGGTTATGTTCTAATCATGTATTAACAGATTGGGGTTTATGAATGCTTCGACATGTATATATATGTATTGTAACATTGGAATGAAAATAATGAAAAATCAATATGGTAGTCCTGGTTTTGGGATCCAGGGGAAAATCTCTGTGTATATATGTTTTATGTTTTATGTTCTCGCCATTGTTTATTTTATGTTTTTATAATTTGTATGCAGGTAATTTCTGTATAGGTTCAAAAGATACAATAAAGACTTTTTTAACCTGCATACGAGTTCTTTCTTACCTTTCATATCAAAGCCTTCAGGTTGCTTCATATAGATCTCTTCTTCTAGATCCCTATGAAGAAATGTTATCTTCACATCCATTTGTTCTATCTCAAAATAAAATGTAACAACAATAGATAAAAGTAATCTGATAAAATCTAACTTGGAAAGAAGAGAAAATATATCACCAAAATCAATTCCCAGCACCTGGGAATAACCTTTTTCTACCAACCGAGCTTTGTATTTCTACACCTTGTCTTCTACATTCATCTTCTTATTAAATTCCCATTTTCTTCCAATGGGTTTCATTCCAGCTGACAACTCCACCAAATCGCAAGCCTCATTTTTGTCCAAATATGCCATTTTATCAACTGTGGCATCTTTCCAAAGTTTTCCATCCTGTAAATCTATTACCTTCTTGAACTTTCTAGGATCATCATCAGTGATAGGTAAAGAAAAAATTTAACGAAAATAAGATTGACTATACATTTCTTGATGCCTTCTCTCTCGCAATGATCTTCTCAGTGTAGCTCTTCCTCTTCTGATTCATGTTTTTCTATAGAGTCTGATTCTTCCTCCTTTAGCTCAACTCTATCTTCTCAGGTTTCTTTGGTAGGATTTCATGTTTAATAACATATTTCACCTCTCTAAACACCACATCTCGGCTATACACAACCTTCCTTATTTTTGGGTTCCAAAGATTATAACCTTTTAAACCATCCTTATACCCAATAAAGATGCACTTTTAGATTTACTATCCAACTTGGTTCTTTTCTCCTTTGGAACATGTACATATGCATCACAACCAAATAACATCAGATGTGAAAGATAGGGTTTCTTATCAATCCATACCTCATGTGGAGTATTATCCTCCAACACTGATGAATGTGATCTATTAAACAAGTAACATGCAATATCCACTACCTCTTCCTAGAATTCCCGCCCTAATCCAATGACACTGAACATGCTTCTTTCTTTTTCCATCAATGTCCTATTCATTATTACTGCAACACCATTTTGCTTAGGTGTATATGGAGTAGTATTCTGCTATGTTATACCAAACTTCTTATGAAAATATTCAAATTCCTTCTTGAAAAACTCTCCACCATTATCTGTCCTCAACACCTTAATCTTCTTCTCTTTCTGATTTTCCACCAGAGCCTTAAATTATTTAAACCTGTCAAAGAATTCAGATTTTTTCTTGAGGAATTATATCCATGTATTCCTTGAGAAGTCATCTATAAATTAGGCATAGTACACAGACTTACCCAATGATGGACCTGACAGAGGTCCAAACACATCGCTGTGCACAAGCTCTAATATCCCTTTCTCGCTCTTAGCACTAGAGGGAAAACTCACTCGATTCTTCTTCCCATATACACAATGTTCACAAAAATTAAAATATAGAGAGAAATTAGACATACCTTATACCATACCATTACCTTGTAATATTTTAAGGCCCTTCTCTTTTATATTTCCAAGCCTTTGATGCCATATAATAGTATTTTCTCCAGAGACCACTAGATTTTCTGCTTCACTTTTAGGAACCATAGAAATATTGCACCCATCAATAACAGTGCTACCCAGAAGCTTGTACAGAGTTCCAATCCAAATTCCCTGGATCAATACCAGTGCTCCTCGAGCCATCTTGCAGGTATCTTTCTCGAACACTATTTTTACACCTGCATCATCCATCTTGGTTATAGAAATCAGATTTCTGGTCATTGCAGGAATATGTAAAACACACGGAAGTGTTCTAATCCTTCCATATTGCAACTTCAGTTTGACTTTCCATGTCTAATGATTTTGGCTTTCCTATCATCCCCTAAGAAGATATCACCACCATCACATTTCTCATACTTTCAGACCCACTCCCTATGGGGGGTGAAGTGAAAGTCTACACCTGAGTCAATCAACCATGCCTCATGATCTATATGTGTACTTGAAGAAGAATCCAAGTACACATCCCCACCTTCATATGAGGTGGCTTTTGCCTCTGCATAAGGAGAATCATCAAATCCCTTTCCTTTCTCAGCAGTTTTAGATTTACAATCCTTTTTTTAGTGCCCTTCTTTTCCACATTTCCAGCATACCTTTACAAGTTTTCGTGGAGATTTAGATCTCCCACTTGAGGAATTATTTCTGTTTATGTTTTGAGACTATCCTCTTATAGACAAGGCATCTCCATTTTGTCTTTCCATATTTTCCCTCTCATCTCTTGTGACAACGAGGATGAGACTATTTCATCAAACTTCATGTTGTATTGCTACTTATAGCAACAACCAGACTATCCCACGAATCGGGTAGAGAGCAAAAAAAACAGATGCACTTATCTTCATCGAAAAGTTTTATACCAACATATAAAAATGGATTACCACAATATTAAAGGCGTTCATATGCTATGTTACTGAGTCTCCATCCTTCATCCTTAGGTTATACAACTTTTTCTAAAAGAATAGTTTGTTCAACAAAGAATTAGATTGGTACAAAGTCCCTAACTTGTCCCACAAAGCCTTCGTTGTAGATTCCCCTGATACATTCAACAATATTGACTTTGAGATACACAACCGTATTGTGCTCTTTGCCTTCCAATCCATCTTTCCCCAGTCTTCTGTTGACATTGCCGTTGGTTTAGTACCTGGATCTACCATGATCCAATGATATTTATCCACCAACAAATCCTCCATCTTGATCTTCCACAACCCAAATCTTTGTCCATTGAATTTCTTGAGCTTTATCTTTCCACTTTTCTCCATATTCTTTTGCCACAATAATCGATCGCATAGATATCCCACTATAACAGGGTCTACCATAGGCTCGAGAAGAACCCCTCAGTAGAAAAGGCGTCCCCTTGAAGCTGAAACAACTCTAAAACCAAATGTAGGTTTTAACCCTGTACATAAATTATCTGCAAATGAATTCTTAAAATAGAAAAATATATAATGGTGAGAACATAAAACACATATTTATAGAGATTTTCCCTTGGATCCCAAATCTAGGACTACCAGATTGATTTTATATTATATTCCTTTCAATGTTACAATACATATATATACATGTCGAAGCATTCATAAACCCCAATCCACTAACCTTGGATTAGAACATAACCGTAGTTTCGTTGACTGGATCTATAAATACCATGGGCAAAAACCCATCATGCCAAAAACATGTGAAAAATCCATGCACAAAACAATAGGTAGGTCCGCCCACCATCTTTGGGCCCACCCAATTATTATTGGGTCTACATAATTTTTTTTCCTGGGGTGCTGCCCTGGACCCTGTGCGCGGGGGTGGTAGCCCCTTTGCAAACCCCCCAATAGGAGGGGATATTTTCCCCCCTGTGACCCTCCCACTACTCTCGACGCAAAGTAAAACACATGGCGCTAGTTGTGGAAATAATATAACACACACCCCACACAAACAAGACTTCTCTTTGCTATGGAATTAGAGAGAAATCAATTAAATCTCTCTTACACATCCTGCTACTCAATTTATTCCTTCAAGACCATATTTTAGAACATTGGATTTATTTATTAATGTGGCTGATATTCCCCTACCTAACAAGATAAATTTTCACAAACAAGCAGGAGAAATGATTTGTAGCGATGTGAGCAAAATTTCTTTGATAGTGAACAAAGCATAAAAGCTTTTGGAGAAAGTTTCCAATCAGCAGAAACAGGAAAATGCAAATTCTAGAGCACAACATATCCAAAATGAAGAGTACATGAAATTAATCATTAAAATAGGAGTAGATCCAAATGATAGGGAAGACATCAAGGCCTTGTTGTAGAACACATATTCTGAGGTGAAATCATTAAGGAATAAGTTAAAAATTCTTGGTACTAAGCACGCTCAAATAATTGAGTTGGCTTAAGTTGAAAAAGAAAAAGGGTTATTAATAGGATAATTAGTTAATAGAAATAAAGAGAGTGTTATTTTTTAGGAACAAGTTCAGAGCCTACAACAATCAATTAAAAATCATGTTTGCACCATTATGGTTCCAACTGAATTAGATGACCCTCAGAGAAATTGACAAAGGTCATGGTAGAGCTCAGAATTTCAAAAGTTGAACTAAAGAAAACCCAAGATGATTTGGTCATGGAGAGGGAGTAGTTGAAAATAAAGGAGAGGTAACTAAACATAACAAATGAAAATAAAATTAAACTTAACAATAAGTATAAGGTAACTCAAGATGAAATCAAAACGTTGTAAACCAAGCTGAAAGGTATTATTTCTTTAATTCAGGCTAGGCAAATTTGTTTAGCATGGAATTATTCAAGAAGTTTGTTCTATATGGGAATATATTTATATAATTTCACAATAGAAGATTATGATAAGAGGATCAGAAATGAACATTGATCTATGCAATAAACAAGTACAAAAATAAGAACTCAAGGCCAATAAGATAATTACGTATTTGAATGAAAAATATTCAACATAATTAAGGATGAGATTAACAATCTTTTGGAATAGGTGCAGCAGTGATGACATACTTTAACATGTGAAGGCTCAAAAACATAGTTGAAGGTTAGGACCATGTGATGGGAGTTGCACCAAAGTATTCATTCCTTGCATCGTAATCATAATTGAATTGAAAGAAAGTGTCTGGGAAGATTATTGAATCAAAATTTTGTTGCAGAAGAAAGCATGCGAGTTGCCAAATTAAACTAGGGAATCCCGAGATGGTGAACACTAATGAGGTTAATGCCAAGGTAAAAGGATAACATAAGCTGAAATTGGTTGGGGCGAGATAGGTAGCACATGTGAACTATCATATGAAGTTGATATGAAGGAAGATTGTAAACCAAGTTTATGTAGGCTCAGAGTGATTCATATCTAAAAACCATAATGGCAGAGTCAAGGTCACAAGAAACCATGATGAAGGAGTGGGAAGTGTGAAACACTATAAAATACCACCCACAGAATAATTGAAGAATGAAAGAATTGGCGAAAGTTAGTCTTCAATTAATAAAGGATTAGAGGAGACAAGGGCAATTTACGCTGGAACTAGGAGAAGGAGTGTAAGAGTGGTGCCAAACTGAAGGAGTACGAGGGAGCTCATAGAGGGAGATGAAGGAAAATTGAAAGAGATGGAGGAAATGATGAGATAATTGGCCTTAGGGAGTGGCCATGGAAAGGTGATTTAGTTATGTAAGAAGAGTCTACATCAAAAGAGTAGGAAGCGACATATATGGAAAAGAATAATTCATCCATGGGAGGTGATTAAGTTGTGACAAGTGTCTAGGACTAGGGAGGGGCCCCTCCACTCATAGAGATGCTTATCACGTCATGCTACAGTCTCACTAGTAAGTCCATCCTGACACCCCTTGAAGGATGAATTTGCGAGTCCATATGGTGGAATGGTGTTAGGACAATTCCCACTTTGGGAGCTGTAGCAGTAGGATGAGATTATACCCCCTTGATTAATGGTAGGATAGGGGGACCTTACCCCTAACTATTACCTGAAATCATGCAGAACCCCTGTTCTAGTGGGTAGAAGGAGTTGGAATCAATTTGAGGAAACGAGATGGATGGTTGAAAATTTTTGAGCCACCCCACCCCAATAACCCTCAAAGTATATTGAAGAAGGAAGGAAGACCAAATCCTTTCCACTACCCACCAAAGGAAGGAGCAAGTACAATAGGGAAAAGAGAGCAATGGTCAGGTACAGTCACGGGACCCAGACTTGGAGCAAAACTGACGGTCATGTTTCTCTTTCTAAGAGCATTGTTGTGGGGTGAGTGGATGTGGGTAATTGATGCAAATGATTTTGGAGTTTCTTCATTTTCATTGTTTCCTAGTCTCAATCTTGGTCCTATGGGTTATGGGACCATTATGCCTACCTTCTTATCGTGGCCTCGCTGCCTTTAACTCTTTTTTAACCCACTCTTATATTGACATTTCATGTCTGCTCATACCTCAAGACTGTTTATGTGGAACAAACTCCCAAATTGACCTCGAACTAGGTCAATGTTAAATCTCGACTAGTCTTTTGGCTATGTCAACTTAGACCCAAAGTTGACCCTTTCCACGTTGCTCCATTCAACCTTAATATAGTTCTTGTCCCACTGTCGATTGTGTTAGGGTATTCCGACACATATGAAATAATTAAGTATAACTTGGTCTAGTGTATAGTTAGGTAAAGTGTGTTTCTTTGGTGTGTACTTTTTGTAACTTACAATCTGACAACAATGATATGTTCTAGACATGAAGAGATACAACAATTCATTCTCTCCTCAGCATTACCGATACTTGATCCATGGCTTAACACCCGATTGGTCCATGATGTCTATTTAAAGAGCATGGAAGGTCATTTGTTAGGTGACCGTTCATGAGAGAAGCTTATGTAAATTTTCTTTCTTTTACATTAATAAATTTCCTAAAGTGGCCACATTGGCTCAGGCCGTGGACTGTTTCCCTCTTTGAGGATTTTAACCACGTCAAGAATACTGGTGTATTGATCTATAATATGTTTTTGAGTGATGTACTTTAGTGTTCTATATAAGGAACTTACCCTATAAATTCCTACATGGTATCAGAGCTATTCGAGGGCCGCATCCGTTGGTGACCCAAATTCGAAGCTAGTACAACTGCATCTGACTGTCACTTCCTAGATCTATTATTTCTGACTGCTTTCGAGCTGAAAGGACTACTCTATTGTGTTAGGAGCATATGTTCCAGTGAGGAACACTTTTGTTTCACGCAAAAAGGTTTCTGGTAGCCCTAACTACGTCATTTTTAATATTTCAGGTTATATAGTCTTTATTTGTAGTTATTGTTATTTATCTCTCAATTTATTTTGGTTTATACTCCTATACAATTTTTTTTTATTACTAGATCTATACATTTCATTTTTACGTATGCTTTTGCCCCGCGACTCTGTGCGATCAGGGCAAACCAGAAACGGAAAGAAACATTTTTTCTCATGCATATGCTCTTTTCCGTTGCGCTTTAATGTGATCTCGGAAAATCAAAAACATTGCGGAAAATATCTAGTTTCCGGCCAAATCTAACTTTAAGCCATAAGACTTGGATAGTTTTGCTTGTTCTTTTGGTTTGTGTGGCTGTTTTTTTGTTTTGTAGGAAAAAATGGGTTTTTCAAGTAAGCATGCATCCTAAAGCTTCAGTGAGCCAAAAAAAAAATCCTTCCTCCTTTCCAACAATTATTAACCTTTTAAACTAGCTCACTTGGTCTAAAGTTACTTTATGAGAATAGAGGTCTTGGGTTCAAGTCTCTCTTTTTGTTGAGTTACTTTTACAAAAAGCACATGTAACTTATGTTCTAAAGTTACTTTATGTAAATGTGTTCTCACCCATTATAAAAGGCGAGTCACTTATAATTCTGAAGTCACTTTATATTTTTTTTAAGTTACAATTTAGTGGATAGTTCATAAAGTACCATTTTAAAAATGACTTTCACTTATTTATAAAAGTGGGTCACATAAAGTAATCGTTTTTAAAAAAGAAGTGAGCTAATTAGATTAAGTTTGGAAAGGTTTTTTTTTTTATTTTATTTTAAATATAACATTATCATCAACTTCCAAATATTCACGTGGTTCGTTGGCATCTTCAATTTTTTTTTTTTTTCAAAAGTGCATAACTTCTTCATCCGTAAGTCATTTTCAGAGCCCTTTTTTTTAATCGGCCTAATTTTTTGAGATCTTTCCATTTGAATACTTAGTTTCAACATATACAAGTTTAGATTATTTTAAAATGGAAAGTCCAAGCCTGGTTATTCTTGACAACACCAACTACTTCCAATGGTTATCCTACATGGTGGATTTAATTAGAAGTAAAGGTCTTTATAGAAGAGCCTTAGGCCAAGAGTCTAAACCTCAAGATGAAGATAACCAAGCCAAATGGGAAAATAAGCAAGATCAATCACGTGGGTTGATAGGGACGTTTATTTCTCTAGACCTTAGATTCCATATCGCAGAAATTGATACCCCTGATGAAGCAATGAAAAAGCTCAGTAATGTTTTTGGAATTAAAAATGAAATTAGATCCCATAAACTCGAAAATGGGTTGCTTACATTGGACCCAATAATTTTTCTTCCATTGAATATTTTTTGTCCAATTTTAAGACCCTTAGACTTCTCTTGGAAGGTGTTAAGGTTAAGAAATAAGATGGTAGCCTTATCTATTCCATTCTTACTAAGTTAGGATCAACATACTCTATGTTTGTTTCCACCTTCCATTCTACTAGAGAAGCCTTTACTTCTTAAGGATAAGCCTACAAGTCCCCCTCTTTTTATGCCTTTTGTGATTCTTTAATAAGAGAGCAAGAAAAAATCTTACATCATGGTCTTCTTAATACTAGAAACTATTCTAAGAAAGCTTGAGCAACCCAACAACAACCAAGTTCAAAGAATCTTAAGAAGAAACATGCTAAAAATAATGATCCTAAACCAAACTAGGGTCCTAAGCAATTTTAGTCTCATAATGAAAAATGAACTCAACAAAATGATAAGGCAGCAAAAAACAAAGGGAATAAGACTGATAGACATTGCAACTTTTGTAATTGTAATGGCCACTTAATATCCAAATGCTTTGAGAAGATGGAAGCCTTGGAAGCAACCATGGAGAAGCATAACATCCATTTGGAACACTCTTCAACATCAATTTCATCTTCAGGAATAACACTTTTTGCATGTGGTTATCAAACATCTCGATCTGGTTATGTAGTAAATGTATCTTCTTCTACTCCTTCTCATGAGTGGCTCATTTATTCCAAAGCTTCTTATCACATGGAAAAAAGAGAAGCCATGTTTTCTTCTTTAAATGATTACAACACCAAAGGTATATATGTTGGTGATGATAGATATCTTAGTGTTGTAGGGACTGGAACTATTCATCTAGACAATGGTCAATTTAATGTTGTACTATGTGTTCCTACCTTATCCTACAACCTTCTATCTATATATCAAATAACTCATTCAGGTGAAGGTAAAATCATTGAATTTTCACCTCATGATGTTGTAATTAAGGACCTAAGAGATCCTAGACAAATTTTAGATACTGGTATTGTTGATGATTCTACAAGGTTGTATAATCTTAACAAATTTGGGTCATCAACTCTTCCCTCAGTATTTGTTGCTCATAACGATGAAGTGAGCAAACTTTGGTGTGAGAGATTTGGTCACTTAAACTATTGCTCCCTTCAAAATCTATGTAAATAAAATATGGTGTTAGGTCTTCCTATGGTATCTTGTAGAGATGGCGTTTGTTTTGGACGTGCACTTAGAAAACATCATCAGGATAGTTTTGAAAAACATGCCTCTTGGCACACCTCAACCCCTTTACAACTTGTGCATAGTGATTTATGTGGTCCACTTCTAGTTGTTTCATTATTAGATGTCTACAAGTATTTCTTAACTCTTATTGATGATTTCTCCAAACACACTTGGGTATACTTCTTAAAACTTAAGAGCGAAGTATTTAACAAGTTCTTGGCCTTTAAGGATTTTGCTGAGAAACAATTTGGACATCAAATTCTTAAGCTAAGATATGATAATGGCGGAGAATATGTTAACAACAAATTCATCAACTTTTTCATTGAGCATGGAATTCAATTGCAACATATTGTTCCATACACTCCACAGTAAAATGGTGTAGCTGAAAGGAAGAATCACACCTTAAAGGAAATGGTTAATTGTATGCTTCAATCTAAAGGACTTAGTCTTAATTTTTGGGCAGAAGAAATTAACCGTGCAAATTACATAGTAAATCACACTCCTACTAAGGTTTTAAAGAATATCACTCCAGAAGAAGCATGGAACTCAATTAAACCAGATGTAAGTCACTTTTAATGTTTTTGGAAGTGAAGCATGGGCCCATATTCCAGATGAGAAACATAAAGCCTTAGAACCAAAGAGTGAAAAATGTATTTTTGTTAGATATTCTGAAGATGTCAAAGGATATAAACTTCTTCAACCTAAATCCAAAAATTTTATCGTTAGAAGAGATGTAAAATTTTCTGAAAATATATCGGCCTACAAGCCTAGTTAGGTAGATGTGCCACCTCTCTCTATCCCTTCTACTTCTGAAAAATATTCCTTCTTCAAATGATGACAGCAAGGATGACAATCCTCCCCCCACCTTCTTGGGATCTTCCTTAATCTCAGCTTCCAAAATGGGTCTGCGCTACTCAGGATGTAGCATGTGCTCTTGCAGGTGATCCTATAGATCAACATCGTACACGTTCTAAGTTCGGTAGAGCCTCTTCTTTACTAGCTCAAGTTTAAGCAAATTATGATCCTAACACCTTTCTAGAAACTTCAGGCCATCCAAGTTGGGACATAGCTATGAACGAATAACATCGTTCACTATTGGAAAATGATACATGGGACCTTGTTCCTCTTCCAAAGGGACAAAATCTTGTTATATGTAAATGGTTATACAGAACCAACTTTGGACCAGATGGAAAAGTTGATAAACATAAAGCTCGTCTTGTTGCTAAGGGGTTTTCACAAGTTTAAGGCATTGACTATATTGAAACCTTCTCCCTTGTTGCAAAAATGAACTCTCTCTGCCTTTTTCTTTCCCTTGCTGCCTCTTTCAAATGGGAAGTCCATTAGGTGGATTTTAAATCCACCTTCTTGCATGGGGACTTGCATGAAGAAATCTATATGGAACAACCTCCTGGATTATAAAAATATACTCTAGCCTTGTATGTCGGCCTAAGAAATCCCTTTATGGTCTCAAGCAAGCCCTTCGGGCTTTGTATGCCAAAATGGATAGATTTCTTTTAGATACTATCTTTCCTAGGTGTCATTATGACAATACTATCTACACCAAGAAAGTGGGTAAGTCCCTTATCATTCTTGTTCTTTATGTTTATGATCTTATCTTTACCAGTAGTGATCCCAACCTTATAAACCATGTGAAGTCAAACCTTAAAAATTAGTTTGAAATGACATACTTAGGACACTTGCATTATTTTCTTGGTCTTCAAGTCTTGCAATCCAAAGAAGGTATTTCCCTTTCCTAGTCCAAGTATGCCTATGATCTTCTATGCCAGTTTCAAATGGAAGGATGTAAGCTAGCCCCTTATCCCTTAGTTTGGAGCCAAACTTTTAGTCACTTGTACTTCCCCTAAAGTTGTTGCTACCTTATACCATCAACTTGTTTGAAAATTTTTGTATCTGACCCATGCTTGTACTAACCTTTCCTTTGCTATTGGCCTTGTTGCTCGATTTATGAAAAACCCACATGAAAGTCATTGGAAAGAAGCTAAAAGAATACTTCATTATGTTTGAGGTACAGTTCAATTTGGGATTCATTACAGTGCAGAAGCATCACCTTTATTGGTTGATTTCACTAATTCTGATTGGGCTGGTGACCCTGATGATCGGAAGTCTATTGCATGTTATGTCTTCACTCTTGGTTCTGGACCTATTACATGGGCTTGCAAGAAACAAAGTGCCATTTATCTTTCTTCAGCAAAAGCAAATTATCGTGGTGTCATTGAAGCTAGTAAGGAAGCCCTATGGCTTCATCAGATCCTATCATAGTTTGGTTTTTAGTGGCAACATCTGACTACACTTTGGTGTGATAATCAAAGTTCCATTCAACTATGCCCAAGATCCAGTCCAACAATAGCGTATTAAACACATTGAACTACACATGCACTTCATAAAAAATCTCATTCATGCCCATATTCTTGAAGTGCAATATTGTTCAATCGATGATCAAGTTGCACACATCTTTACAAAGGCTCTCACAGAGGTGAAGTTTACTAAACTTCGATTTCTGGTTGGAGTTCAGGAAGTTGTCACTAAGGGGGGATAGGCTCTAATTCCTCCTTCCTTCTCCTACCGTTTCATCTTTTTACACCCAACTTTTTCTTAAGTGGGAACATTAGGATATTACGACACATAGGAAATAATTAAGTATAACTTGGTCTAATGTATAGTTAGGTAAAGTGTGTTTCTTTAGTATGTACATTTTGTAGCTTATAATTTGACAGTCACGATATGTTCTAGACATGAAGTGATCCGACGATTCATTATCTTCTCAGTATTACTGAAACGATCCATGGCTTAACACCCGATTGGTCCATGATATCTATTTAAAGAGCATGGAGGGTCATTTGTTAGGTGACCATTCTTGAGAGAAGCTTATGTAAATTTTATTTCTTTTACATTAATAAATTTCCTGAAGTGGTCGTGTTGGCTTAGGTCGTGGACTGTTTCCCTCTTTGAGGGTTTTAACCATGTCAAGAATACTGGTGTACTGATTTGTGATATGTTTGTGAGCGATGTCCTTTGGTGTTCTATCTAAGGAACTTACCCTCTAAATTCCTACATATTGACCTATAAAAAATTCTGACGGTGCTCTACCGAAGGTTCAACAGGTTACTTACAGGCTATGGCGATTTCAGACTCCTCTAATATCCAAAAAATGTTTACAAAGTTGTAGGCCGAAAGTGGGTGTTAGAGTCAGTATTTGCATATTGTCATCAATGATAAAAAATCCTCTTTTCATATCATATTAGGGTCCCATTCTGAAATTTTTGTCATTCCACCTAGGTCCTCATGCAAAAATTTACCCACTGATGATAGCCCTAGTAAAAAAACCTTACTATCCCTAAAAATTAAATACTTGCTAGCCCACCTTCATGTCTTACTGAGCATACATCAACCAGAAGTTCATTTCATCATGTTTTTATGTCAGTCAATTCACCATGAAGTCTGTTCACTCAGGGTTTTCATTAGGTCTCTAGGTTTTATTTTTCCAAAGTTCAATAATACACCATTTCACCGCATAAGGCTAGCAAAGAAGTATGAGAGTAACCAATAATGTCTTTTTTCCATTTAAATAAGATTTGAAAACATGTAACTATGGTTTCCCAAGCTCTAATTTCCATTCCAAAGTATGAGTTTTATTTCAGATTGTAATTTTATTCCAAAAAATAGAGATGTAATATTTATTTTTTAATTTATGTAATTTTATGTTCATTATATGTAATAAGTTACTATTCCTAAGCTGTTAACTCAAACTTTATGTGCCAACTTCATCCAAGAAAATTCAAATGTAAAGAGTGCCAAAATCCAGCATCAACAATCTGTAAAGAAGAGAATCAGAGTGTAAAGGATAATTAGCAAAGAGTTCAAAAAGGTGAAGTGAAACATTAGAAAGTGGGTTTTAAAGCTAAAGAATCAAATTCACTCAAGTATAAAGGTCTTCTTAGCTTCAAACTCAGTTGCATTTGCCTCCTACCATCGATTGAGAAAACCCCAAGAGAACATTTCTCATGATTCTGGGTGAATTTGAAAAAACAGAGCCGACATTGCGCATTTCCTTCAGGTGTTGAAGTTCCTTTCAAGCGTTGTGCACTTTCCAGGCACTATGCACACCCTTCAGGCACTACGCATTTGCTACCAGCGCTACACAGTTTCCAGAGAAGGGAACTGCGTGTTTGTCCAAGAAAGCTATAATCACTTGCCAAGCTCCATCAAACTTGTATTCAACCTCCCACAAGTAAGTAACAACTAAAGATAACTTGCTTCTTCCTCCTAAAGTCACACTTATGGTGTTTTAAATGTTTATTGAAGATTTGGTGTTTTTCTTACATCTAAAACCTAGGTCACCCTCAAAACCATCCTTGAATTCTTAATTCCCAAAATACACTCCCCTACACTTTCATTCCCTTTCCCTTAGCCCTTTATCCCAATACTCTCTAAACCTTTGTCCCAAAACCCCAAGCCCTAGGTGCTACAACTACCTAGGCTCCCAAACCCCCAACATTGTAACCATTTCCCCATCCCAAAAATCTATCATATTAATACTCCCTATCCTCCTCCATTACATACATCCCTTTACCCATCTCCTTCAATTTCACTTCCTCATTCCCTACTCCTAAAAAAAACTACATTTCAACAACCTAATACCTCCCTAGGGTTTGATATTAAAACACCATGGCAGAAGAGGAATACAAACCATACAACGAGGGAGAAGAAACAGAGGGAGGAGAAATAAAGGTGAAGAAAGGGGTCAAAATACTTATATTTGAGTCAACAGATCTCAGGGAACTCTTGGCATCTCCTATGGCTATGACATCCTTCAAATATATTGGCTATTATGATTTCAATGAGAAAATTCAAGTAGTCTAACACCATCCTATGTTGACTAGACTCTTCATATCCAAACTCCATGACAACCAAGTCACTCTAGCTGGTGTCACTTTTACTTTATCTACTCCCATTATATCAACTGCCACCAGGATCCTAGATGTTGGGGAAAAATGGTTTAAACAAGGTGAGTTGGAGAAGCATTACTATGAGATTTTCATAAAACCAAGGTACCGAAATGAGAGAAATGGCTATTTTCCTTTTTCTCACCTCCTAGACAGATATGCCCCAATGATGAAGATTATCATGAAATACTTTTCATGTGAAGGAAAATTTTCTAGGCTTTATTCCCATCACATCTGACTCTTAATGCATTTCACTAGGGTAAAACTGCTCAATAGACCCTACTACCTTTTCTGGAGAATTGATAAGATGACCTATATTGTCCAGAAAAGGGGATATGAACATCAAATGAAGAGTCTTTTTCATCATTCCCTCATTAAAATCATAGTCCTCTATCATCTCAAAGAGCTGAACATTGCATGGATTACCTTCATGGCCAATCCCATATTCGCTGATCCATTTATCCAGAATGTTCAAAATGTCCCTTCATCATCTCATCCTTCCACCTCCATCCCTCCATCTCAGCCCATAGATCATTCATCATCATCAGATTAGTCACCCTCACCATCACCTCCATCATCACCATGTCATGATCATATTGAGTCACCTAGCAGAGATGAGATCAGTGAGCCAAAGAAGATTGAGCAGTGTGAGGTCATCAAGCCTAAAAGGGAAATTTGGGCACATTGGCACACACTTATCAGAGAGGCCATAGGCAGGTGTTTTCCCCACATATTGTGGGAGGGGCCTTGCCTTCTTCATCAGCAAAGTAGGTACAAAAGGGCAAAGAAAAGATGACAGAGACATAGATTCATCATGAGGAGAAGGACCTCCATGAGACATAAAAGAATTTTGACTTGGTTTCCTTAGTTCTATCATGATATCTCTGCCATGGGTTGATGCTCTTGCATCAGTAACCCCTCCTAGTTTGTTGAAATATCGCTAAGGAAACCATGTTCCCTATTTACCCTTATGCCTACTGT
This sequence comes from Pinus tabuliformis, assembly GCA_031772625.1. NCBI lineage: Eukaryota > Viridiplantae > Streptophyta > Pinopsida > Pinales > Pinaceae > Pinus > Pinus tabuliformis. The sequence continues at coordinate 1,527,804,471 of CM062818.1, read as the reverse complement.
ATAAGGAGAAATAAGACAACCTCAATAAGGATAGAAGTTCTGGATCCATGGGGATAGAAGAAGGACTGAGTGGCTCAAAGACAAGCCACATTTTTGTTGTTGTGGTAAAACAATTCCACAATGGGCTTCATTCTTGAGGTGTAAGAATGCCCTAATGGGCCTTACTTCTTGGGTATGCCAATGGCCTCTTTGGGCCTTCTTACCTGTGATATGAGAATTATTATGACAAATATATGTTGAGCCCTATGATAGAGATAGCATGATAGACCTACAATTGTTCTGCTTCATTTTTATTGCTAAGTTCTCTCTACATAATTTGTTATGATGATATAGGGTTTATGCAATGTGAAAATGTTTTAAAATTCAATTATCTACAAAATATACTTCTAGCCATAAGAAAATTAACATTGTTAGCACTGTATTGGTTAATGGTTAATGATGAATATGATTGAATAAATGTTGATAAGTGCAACAAATTATATGGTTTTCAAATCTAGTCCATAAAATTAAACATATGTGTAGGGAGAGAGGCAAAATTATAAGTCACCTATGGATGGTAATGAACCTATTTTCCTCATTGAAAATATGGATAGGTTTGTAATTTTAGTTTTTTGTTTCTATTTGGATTTTAAAGCAATTGTTGAGTTGATTGGTCTTATGAAATACTCAAAAATGATTTGTCCCTCCATTCCTCATGTTGTTTTCTTTTTCCTGTGTGGTGGTAGTCTTAGTTCCGACAATACTTGGAGACTTGGATTTTGAAAATTCCTATATACAATCATGCCATGGCTAGCTATCCTCCTCCTAGAGGGTGTTATAGTGAAAATATGCATGAGATAAGGAAGTATATGAGACTCTTAACCAGTCAATTGGAAGGTTTGCATAAGGCCATGGTCTACATTTGTACCCAGATGGAATCCCGAATGAAGAAGAACAAAGAGATGGAATTAGGGTTAATAATTCAAGGACCCTAGTTATTTAATGCAAACTATGGTGGGAAACATTCCACCCATATATTACCCTAGGAGGATTCCATTTATCCTATCATTTTCCAACCATCTTCCAACCAATTTTACAATTAGAATGTACAACATTTTTCATTAGCTAAATATGGAAAACAAGGGTATATTTTCTCTACTCAATGTTGCAAAATAAAAAATATGTATAAAAAATATGGAAACACCAATGTGTTATGATTTAAAAATTACAAGTTTCTTTCTATTTATACATGACCTAAGAGACCTTCGAAATTTGTGGGGAACATGCCTTCTCACATATCATGAAGTACATCCTCATTAAATTTGGGTGGATAGTAACTCTTTAAATTTCTGTTGTACATGAATATTCCAAATTGGATTGATTTTATAGGGTAAAAGGCAGGGATTTTGTGCCTCAAATAAATGCATACCAGGACCAATAATCACTAATTGAATAGTATACAATTTTAATCAATCAAATTGGCCAAGAAATGAGGCATGGACATGCATTTTAGTGAAGCAAGTACATTTTGGCCTACTTCACAAAAATGCATGCCCAAACTTCATTTCAAGGCAAAATTGAATGATTCAACTTGGAGAGTATTTTTTTACTCATAAGTAACATTAATACAATTAAATATTTTTTACTTTTCACATATATATTCTCTTGTTCAATAATGCTCCAAATTGTATGGATTTCATAAGGTAAAAGATAGGGTTTGTGTGCCTCAAATAAATGCACACTAGGACCTATAATTAATTGGTAGTGATATAATGATCATTCCATCCTATGGGTTTGCAAAATTGCACCTAAGTATTGTGGTGTAACAACACCCTAATGGGCCTCAGTCTTGTGGTGTAAGACCTATGACAAATATATCATGACAGACCTATGACAAATATATAATGACAGACCTAGGACAAATATATCATGACAAAACTCTGACTATTCCGATGCATTTTAATTGCTAATGTTCTCTCTACATAATTGCTTATGCCGATATGGGGTGAATTCAATGTGAAAATGTTGAAAATATTTTAAAATGCAATTATTTACAACATAGAATTCTAGCCCTAAGAAAATTAACATTATTACTACTCTACTAGTTAGTAAATATACAACAATGTAAAAGTGTGTAAAATAATAAACTAAACAATCTACAATTTTAAGAATTCATATTTGTGAATAAATGAAGCTCGAGCATGCATTTTAATGAAGCAAGGAAATTTTGTCCTGCTTCACAAAAATGCACACCCAACCTTCATTTCAAGGCCAAATTGAATGGTTCAACTTGGGGAGTATTTTTTTACACATAAGTAACATTAATACAATCGAATATTTTTAATTTCTCACATATATATTTATGTTGTTTAGGAATACTCCAAATTACATGGATTTCATAGGGTAAAAGGCAGAGTTTGTGTGCCTCAAATAAATGCAAACCAAGATATGTAATTAATTTACACCGATATAATGATCATTCCATCCTATTGGGTTGCGAAATTTTACCTCATTCTTGTGGTGTAATAGCACCCTAATGGGCCTTAGTCTCATGGTGTAAGAATGCCCTAATGGGCCTCAGTTCTTGTAGCGGCCTCTTTGGGCTTTCTTATCTATGATATGAGAAAAGATTATGATAAAGATATGAAGGAGATATGTTGAGCCCAATGACAAAGATACCATGAAAAACCTATGGCAGAGATATCATGATAGAACTATGACCGTTCCACTGCATTTTTATTGCTAATGTTCTCTCTACATAATTGCTTATGATGATATGGGGTGAATGCAATGTGAAAATGTTGAAAATGTTTTAAAATTCAATTATCTACAACAAAGACTTCTAGCCCTAATAAAATTAACATTTTTACTACTCTATTGGTTAGTAATAACAATGAAAAAGTGTGTAAAATAATAAAATAAACAATCTACAATTTGAATTGATCAGATTGGCCAATAAATGAAGCCTAGGCGTGCATTTTAGTGAATCAAGGCAGTTTTGGCCTGCTTCACAAAAATGCACATCCAACCTTCATTTCAAGGCCATATTGAATGATTCATCTTGGAGAGTATTTTTTTACTCATAAGTAACATTAATATAATTAAATATTTTTATTTTTTCACATATATAATTTTTTTGTTCAAGAATACTCCAAATTTCATGGATTTCATATGGTAAAAGGCAGGGTTTGTTTGCCTCAAATATATGCACACCAGGATTTGTAATTAATTTGCTGTGATATAATGATCATTCCACCCTATGGGTCTATGAAATTGTACCTCAAGATTGTGGTCTAACAACCCCTTAATGGGCCTCAGTCTTGTGGTATAACAACACCCTAATGGGACTCAATTCTTGAGTATGATAATGACCTCTTTGGGCCTTATTCTCTGTGATATGAGAAAGGATTATGACAGAGATATGAAGGAGATATGTTGATCCCTATGACAGAGATATATTGACAGACCTATGACGTAGATATCATGACATACCCATGACTATTTTGCTGTACTGTTATTGCTAATGTTCTCTCTACATAATTGCTTACGATGAAATGGGGTGAATGCAATGTGAAAATGTTGAAAATGTTTTAAAATGAAATTATCTACAATAAACACTTTGTTGTCACTACGACAAACACCCTCTAACATTTTTCTTACACTTGAATTTTGTAGCCTACTTGTGATCCTTGGATCTATTGTTCCTTGATTATTCATAGTTTCTTCATCATCTGTTGATGTTTCTTTAGATTTTAAGTGTCAACGTCACTTATACATTCTTTTTCCTCAAAGAACTCACAAGTGTGCTTCTTTCAATGCAAGCTTAGATCTACTCTTGAGGGTAAGGTTTGTGCAATCACTATTGACAGTGCATGCAACATTCATAAGTACAATGTATTGTGAAACCCATGTCGACATTTAGTGCACATTCTCTGTTGATAGGCTTCCTCACTATGGTTGCAATTGTAATATTATTCCAATGATTTTTCTTAATTGTATCTTTTGTGCACCTTTGTTTTCGCAAGTGTCACTTTCACTTTTGTGACTGTCCTTTTTTCTTGCTTTCACTTTAAAAGGTATCATTTTCATGCTATATTCACGCTAGAATGTATCACTTTTACTTTCTTTATCTTTTGTAAGTGCCATTTTCACTTTTCTTGTTGTCGCAAAGTGTCATCTTTTGGTAAGGGAAGTGTCACACCTAATAAAATAAATTCATTTGTACATTCCCAAAGGGCAGCTATGATGCATTCTTCTGTACTATTTTTTCCTATCTATCATAGATATATGCATTATAATCATTCCCTAAGTTTTGAGCATTGTTTCATTAGTGTCGTCGCTTATGTTTCAAAGTGTATCTTAAGTGTGAACTCTTGAGGTAACTATTGTTCTGTTGTCGTTTCGCTGAGGAATGATTCATTATCAAGTGGTTGATCATATATTATGTGATCATGTTCAAGTCATGTTCTGATTCCATCTCTCAACCTCTTGGATCCCACACTTAGTAATTTTCTGCAAATGATATTTCTCCGGTCAACCTTCTTCCAACTTGCCTCTCTGAACTACACATTGTAGAGTATTAGGCCTCAGTTAGCCTATCTTGTCTCTTGGAACTACACAATGTACAGTAAATACCTCCAAGGACTTTGAATTCCGTAGTCATAGTGCTCAACTACTGCCTCCTGCCCCTCAGAATTGTGCAATCTGCCTTCCCAGTCAACTTCTCTCTGCACATTGCGTAGTTGCAATCAGTAGCATGTCTCCTTGTCGCTCTAAACTATGCAATTGCGTAATAAAGTGGCCCTATTTCCCTCCATAACTATGCATTACACAAATATAGTGTAAGAATTTCACAGTTGCATGCCTTAGTCCCTCACTCCTGTCCTCTGGAACTATGCACTGTGTAATCCCTGAGCCTTCCTCCCAGTTCAATACTCATTTATAGGTCAATCAATTATTTTCATGAAGAAAGTTAGATGAGAGGATTTCCAGATTGATGTCGTCTTGTCATGAGTGAATTTCACTTGCAGGTACTATATATTGACATGACATGATGATGCTTAGAGAGGAGGAGAAGGAGACTATGCCAAAAGACACTTTTGAAGATGGAACCATGAAAATTGATCAAGAAAGAAGATGAAGGGACACTAGAATGCGACATAAGATTAAATATCAATATCACATAAAGACTCCATACTAATTGTCCTCTTGGAGGATGAAGATGAAACACATGCAAGATCAATCATGATGACATCAAGGAAGCAACGAGAAGATAATATTGGATTTGACATATCATCATGAAGATCCAAGCCATTTAATTCCAACTAATGGCTTATACAACTCTCATCAAAATGTCATATGAGCAATGAGTCTTTCCAAATGATATGGAGTGTAATTATGCATTTCCAAAAAAATGACAAAAAGTAAATGTGTGAAAGTCCAAGAGTCACATGTGGAATATGAAAAGTCGCATGTAAACTAAAGAGTCACTAGGAAAAGTCCAAGAGTCTTGTAGAAGATAAAGAGTCACTTCGAAGTCCAAGAATCATGAAGGAATCTCAAGAGTTATGAGAATATGAAAGGTCATTCCTCTTGTTATAAATACACCCTCATAACACAAGAAAAAGGATTTTGGAGTCATAGACTTTTGGAGAGCTAGCCTTGGCTTATCAAGCTTAGCATAGGAGAGAAGGTCATTCTTCAGAGAATCAAGGAATGAATTAATGTTCCATTGTTGGAGCTAGTATCTCACCATTGTAACTGTGTACTTGGATATTTCACCTAATAATTAGAAGCTCACTGAGCGAATACATTTTCATGCATGTATCATGAATATTGTAAGACTATTCTTTGGATGTTTGTGGTATGTGTTATGTTCATATGTAATAAAGGAATTAAACCATTTAATTGTATTTAGTACTTATCTTGTTGAATGTGTGTTGTATGTGCTTTAATAATAGTTGTGTCTATGTGAACTATTTCAGTGGATAATTAGCGAATATTTCTTTGCTCTCGTGTGCCTCTCTTAGGATAGTACTATTAATATCCTTCTAGAAACTCACTCTTACTTCCCTCTCGTGAAAATATCCCGTTGCATTTGGTGTTTCATAGTGTCAACTTACTTGTTGACTTCAAAGGTTATGTGCATACTCTCTTATGTTATTCATTACAACTAAGGAAAACCTTAGAATTATGGTGGTTGAGTTGATACTTCAGATGGGGCTCCTACTCCAAATGGTGTGAGGTCTAATTGGGACTTCACATTGAGAAGACCGATTTGGTTAATGGATTTCCAACACCATCAACATTTGGCACTAGAGGGAGGGCCATATGACAAGTTGTGATTGTTGAGTTTGTTTTGAATCTCTTACCTTAAATTTCTCATCCCCAAATCATAATTTCGTGAATTTTTCCAATAGATCCATTTGTAAACTTTTAATCCCTAATGAACGTATTTATCACTTGTCTCAACTGAAGTTTGATGGTGATGGTCATACATCGATAGCCGAGAATATTTTTTAGTTTTTCAATTTTTGTGAATCTTATGAAATCAATTGTGAATATCTTTCTTGTGTGCTTTTCTTCCTCACTCTTGAAGGTCTAGTTAACTGATGGTGTCATACCCTACCACATGCTTCCATTCATTCATTTGATCAATTACTCAAGGAGCTTCATCAAGTATTCGATAGATATGATTATTGAGATGTTCTTAAAAGGATTAATCAACTAAGAATGAACCTAAGTGAATCAATTAAGGATTTTTCTAATATATTCCTTCACTTATGTTATGAGTTTCCTGAAGAAGATACAAATTGGGATTTATTTAAACAAAAAATTAAGTGTTTGGTTCAAATCTCTTTACATGGTGAGTCTGAACCCCCTGTTGTTTCTGCTCTCCCAACTTTTTTAAATCATGATACACCTCTAATTTTAGGGGAGGACTTACTAGTCCTTTTGTTCCTTATCCTCCTCCCTTTCCAATACCAGTTTGGGTGCCTCCTTGTGATGATGTTGAGGTTAGGAAATATGAGAATATAATTGTTGATCCATCTCTTCAATTTTCATCCACTTTCAATGAATCAAATATGATGGAGGAAACCTTGGAATGGTTTATTTAACCTAAAGTGAAGATTAATCCCTCCAATTTTCAATAAGATATTAACACTCATAACTTTAGTCTTGAATCTGATTTGAATACTTGTCATCCTCTATCATCTCTTTCTCATGATCCCTTGTCCCTTGATCCACTTGATCAATTCTCTCCAAATCCAAGTAGTGTCTAGGTGCAAGGTAGTCACATTTCATAGGTAGAGGAGCAAAAAGGTGATGATTCCTTAGATATTTCTTTTCTTTTTCAAATTCCTATATGTGAAGGTGATGTTCCTTCATTATCGGATGATTTTGAATCTATTAATCTCAGTGATCAGTCAAATGAAATACATTTTCTTAATCAATATATATTTTTTTGAAACCATCATTCTGATGATTATGGATCTATTGATGTATATGGCGATGAATTCATAAGTGCATCAACAGATATTTCAGTTTCTCAAGAAGATTTTGAATTGAAATATTTAGATCTTGAATTTGATTTGGTTGAAAAATATGTTCTCATTGAAACTTCCTCTTCAACTCACATTAGAGAAATTTTGAGGTAAAAAATGGGCCTCAAAACAAAAATGTACAACCAAAATCAACTTTATAATAACCAATAGGATTCAAGATGATTATGTCAACCATGAGGAATGATTCACCATTTTTGGAGTAAAATGGTAAAAGATAAAGAAAAAATAAAAAATAAAAATAAAAAAAAATACTTTTTCAATTTGTCTCTCCACAGTTTTACTCAAATTTCGAGTGGGAGAACTCAGTGGATGTGGAATTAAATTCCTCATCCAAGGAGTACCCATGTTTCATACTTTCGATGGACCCCGCTACATGAAAAATGAGAAATACATGAAAAAATGTGATTGCAATCACACTTTTTCATGTATTTATCAATTTTCATGTAACAAGGTTCATCAAAGGTATGCAACATGGGTAATCCTTGGATGAGGAATTAAATTTTGCGTCCAATGAGTCCCCCTGCTCGAAATTTGAGTAAAACTATGGAGAGATGAGTTGAAAATATGAATTGAAAAAGTATTTTTTCTTTTTTCCCTCTAAAATTTGATGAGGTAATCCAATATTATTTTATTATTTCCACTATTATTTTATAATATTCCTTATGAGGCCCATTTTAGAGCTCAAAATTTCTCTAATTATATCCTTGTTCCCTACTATTTGCAATGCATTAACTTAGTGAAGAAGATACTCCATGCTGTTCAAGTTCATCATTTGATGTGTTAACTTGGTAGTATTTTTCCACCCACCATGCCTGATATGATCCAATATTCAAAATGCAATTATTTAGTCCTTGAAAGTTCTGGGACTTGTTTGGAAGTCGAGGCACTTCAATCCATTGATGGTTATTTCAGGTTCTCTCAATCCTGATGAGATCCCATAACTAATTTAGATTTGGATTTTCTCACAAAATTCTTTCTTTTCATGGTTTCACTAAACACAGATTCCTTCTTGAAATTTTTTTGGTATTGTGGATATAATTATTTTAACTTTCAATATTCATTTTCTAATCGGATTGACGATTCTTTTTCAATTGTTTCATCTCCATGCAAATATATTGTATTAAATTCGGGTTTAGAGTGCATATCTTTCATGGCTACATAGAGATGTGAAGATGATCATTTTAAATAATATCATTAGCCAAAAGATTCAGATGCATATGAAATTAATCAACTCCCAATTTTTCTTGTGAATGTTATAAAACTAATCATTTTCATTTTCACACTAGATATCCTCTTGAGTGTTAGTGAATGCTTGAGTTATTTGGTGAATCTAGTTTCCTTTTTCATCCACTACATCATGATTGGTTTCATGTAATTGATATACTAACATTCCTTTTCAATTCTTTCGATGATTATGATGCTAGTGCAGTTTGTCACCAATTACAAGGGAATGGTTTATCACATTCAACACACGAGGAAGATGATTATTTTATTCAAATCATTCATAAAGTTGTTCAAACTGATCTATCTTTATTTTCCACTAATCGAGAATCTCATGCCTTAATTAGTCTATCTGATCATAATTCTAGTCCTAATGACTGTCATTCAACTTATCATTTTCCCACCAACATATTTGATGACAATTGTCTTACATCCTTTCATATTTATGGTTTACCATTTCATCATTTGGATACTTTTAAAATAGTTGAGGCACTTCAGCCCTTGCTAATGGTTATGCCATGCCCTCACTATATTGACAAGCCTTCTGAACATGATCATATTTATTTTCCCTTACAAGATTCTCATCTTGATCCCGTTCCTTTAATTGAAAGTCTATCTTTTCAAGGATTTCAGGGTTTTAAAGAGGATTTTTTTGAATTTCATGATCCAATCTATGATCAATTGTAAGCATCATACTTAGAAAGCCATTTTTCTAATAACAAGCCCCAATATTTCTTGATGCTTGGTAAGAAGGACAACAAATATCAAGGTGCATTCACAAGAAGCTTTCAAGGTTCATTTGATTATGGTTTTCATTGAAAAGGTAAGATTGCAAGTTGGTTAGATGTAGTTTCTATGTCACATCTTTCTGTTGACAAGAAAGACATTCAATTTGTTGTGCAAGTTATCCAAGTTCTTATATTTTCTATTGCACATTGGTTTATATCATTTTATCATCCGTACCTTTGTGATTGCAGGTCAGGAGCATCAATGCCGGTTATATTGGATTTTTCATTACACATGACCCTAACCTTCTAGCTAGTTAGGTTAGGAGTAGGTCTAGTTGCATTCTAGTTTCCCTTTCTTGCACTCATCCTGCACTTGCTCTTCGTTAGTATTTCCTTTGTTTTATTACTTTTATCTCACATGTTGCTTTTAGTTTCAACCTCCCTTTTCTTTGTTCTTTTGATTTTGTTTTCATGTTTTGTTATGTCTTTTCTTTTGTGTTTTGTTTAATAAGACTGTGCATGAAAGATGCTCCTATTTGGCTCAAAATACAATGTGGTAAAACTTGAAAAGGGCGATTGTGATGAAAAACAATGCTTGTCTTGTCTGTTATCCCCTTATCTATCTTTGGTTTACATATCCTTTAACTTCAATGATGTCTTAATGGAAAATATGATCAATTCGAACATAAATCTTTGAGAAGAACCATGACGTCTGTATCTATTCTAGAAACTTCATTCCTTAACTCGATGTTTTAATTAAATGGTGTTTTTTAGGATAATCCAATTGAGTAGAGAAGTGAAAGGGGAAAACCAATAGTGAGCAAATAAATGTTAGAGGTATATATACTTGTCTCTAAAGGAATAACCTGTCTTGCTCTAAATAAGTAAGGATCCCTCTTTTGCATCGTAAAATAAAGAAGTTCTTAAGCGTAGTTTTATAAATAAAATAAATAAGTTCCTAAGCATAGTTCTATAAATAAAATAAATAAAGGGTGAAAGAAGAGAAAGGATTCATGCACAAAGAGGTGAAGAAAGTAACTTTGATGGGGTACTGTTGAGGCTTGCTGGTAATGAAGTGATGCTTGTGTTCCTGTAGTGACTCCATCAGGGTATTGTCTAGGCCTGCTGGTAGTGGTGCAATACTAGATATGAAATCCCATACTCTGATCATCTTAAACTCGCAATTACATATTTCGTTTTCTTAGATCAAAAAATTTTGATATGGAAATATTTGTTAATGTGTTTAACAAAGTAAGTGAATAGAGGAGATACTATATTTAACCAGGTTAAATGGGGAAGCTAAGCTAATCCACACGATGAATCAATACTTCCTGAAGGAGTGAGACCTTGTACTTAAGGGAAAAGTTTGAACCAATGTGTCACCAAGTGTTGTCGCTGTAACAAACGCCCTCCAAAATTTTTCTTACACTTGAATTTTGGAGCCTACTTGTGATCCTAGGATCTTTTTTTCCTTGATTATTTATAGTTTCTTCATGGTAAATTGATGTTTCCTTAGATTATAAGTGTCAAAATCACCTTCTTATACATGCTCAGTCCTTGAAGAACTCACAAGTGTGTTTCTTTCAATGCAAGCTTAGATAGACATTGCGCTACTCCTAAAGGTAAGGCTTGTGCAATCACTATTGATAGTGATTGTGAAATACATAAGCATGGCACACTCAAAACCCATGCCAACAGTAAGTGTGCACTCTCTTTTGACATTCTTCCTCACTTCAGTTGTAGTTGTAATATTATTCTAGTGAGTTTTCTCAACTATCACTTTTGTGCACCTTTGTTTTCGCAAGTGTCACTTTCACTTTTGTAACTTCCATTTTTTATTGATTTCAATTTAAAAGGTGTTTTTCTAATGTTATCTTCACTCTGGCATGTGTCTCTTTCAATTTCTTTGGCTTTTTCAATTGTCATTTTCAATTTTTCTTGTTGTCAAAAGTGTCATCTTTTGGTAAGAGAAGTGTCACACCTAATAAGAAAAATTCATTTGTACATTCTTGAAGGATGCATACGATGCATTATTCTACACAAACATGTTCTATCTATCATAGAGACACCCATTAGACTCATTCCCCAAGTTTTTAGGTGTTGTTCTGTTGTCGATTTACTGAGGACATGTTTCTTTTGGGTGGTGAATGCTTCATTTTCAATTGTTTTATCATCTATAAGTGTGTGATTATGTTCAAGTCATGTTCTGGTTCCATCTCTTAGCCTCTTGGATCCCACACTTAGTCATTTTCTGCACATAACCTTTCTCTAGTCAACCTCCTTTTGACCTGCCTCCCTCAACTGCGCATTATGAAGTATCAAGCCTCAATCATCCTGTCTTGTCTCTTGGAACTATGGAATGCACAGTCGCTACCTCTAAGGACTGTGCATTACACATTCACAATTCTCAACTGCTTCCTCCTGCCCCTTAGAATTTCACAATCTTTCTTCCCAGTCAGCCTCTCTTTGTGCATTACATAGTTGTAGTTAGTAGTTTGTCTCCTTGTCTCCTTGAACCACACAACTACAAAATCTAGTGGCCATATCTCCCTCTAGAACTGCACACTGCGCATTTATAGTGGGCAAGCCTACCTCACCATGAATCTCAATTGTACAATCCTGCTTCTCATCCCTCCAGTTATTGTGCATTGTGTAGTTGCAAGCCTCAGTCCCTCACTCCTGTCTTATGGAACTATGCACTACGAAATCCCTGAGCCTTCCTCCCAGTCCAATACTCATTTTTAGGTCAATTAGTAATTTTCATGAAGAAAGTTAGACTAGGGGATTTCTGGATTTATGTCGTCTTTTCATGAGTGAGGATGATGCTCAGGGAGTAGGAGAAGGAGACTATGTTGGAAGACACTTGTGAAGTTGGAACCATTAAGATTCATCAAGCAAGAAGACGAAGGGAGACTAGAATACGATAAAATATTAAAGATCAAGATCACATAAAGACTCCATACCAATCAGCCTCTTGGAGGATGAAGATGAAGCACATGCAATATTAGTCATGAAGACATCAAGGAAGAAACGATAAGAGAAGCTTGAATTGGACATATCATCATGAAGATCTGAGTCATCTCTTGCCAAGTCATGGCTTGTACAAGTGTCATCCAAATGTAATATGTGTCATTAAGTCTTTCCACATGATGTGAAGTGTAATTTTGTATTTAAAAAAAGTGACAAAATGTAAATGTGTGGAAGTCCAAGAGTCATATGTGGAATATGAAAAGTCCCATGTAAACTAAAGAGTCACTAGGAAAAGTACAAGAGTCTTGTAGAATCTCAAGAGTCACTTGGAAGTCCGAGAATCATGAAGGAAGCTCAAGAGTCATGAGGATATGAAAGGTCATTCCTCTTGCTATAAATACACCCTTATAAATCAAGAAAAGGGCTTTTAGAGTAATAGAATTTGTAGAGATAACATTGGCTTCTCAGCTTGGCATAGGAGAGAAGATGATTATTTGGAGAAGCAAGGAGTGACTTAATTTTCCACTACTGGATCTATTGTCTCACCATTGTAATCGTGTACTTGGATATTTCACCTAATAATCAGAAGCTCACTGAGCCAAAACATTTTTATGCATGTATTGTGAATATTATAAGACTATTCTTTGGATGTTGGCAGTATGTGTTATGTTCATATGTATTAATCAATTATAAATATTTCATTGGATTTGGTACTTATCTTGTTAAATGTGTGTTGTGTGTGCTTTAATGATTGTTGTGTTTATGTGAACTATTTTGTTGGATAATTAACGAATCTTTCCTTGCTCTCATGTGCCTCTCTTAGGATAGTACTATTAATTTCCTTCGAGAGACTCACTCTTACTTCCCTCTCATGAAATTTTCCTTTTACACATTTAATTTGGTGTTTCATAGTGTCAACTTACTTGTTGACATCAAATGTTATGTGCATACTCTATTATGTTATTAATTACAATTGAGGCAAACCTTAGAATTATGGTGGTTGGGTCGATACTCTAGATGGGGCTCCTACTCCAAACGGTGTGAGGTCTAATTGGGACTTCACATCGGAGAGACCCCCTTGGTTGATGGATTTCTAGCACCGTCAACACACTTCTAGCCCTAAGAAAATTAACTCTGTTACTACTTTATTGGTTAGTAAAGATATAACAATGTAAAAGTGTGTAAAATAATAAAATAAACAATCTACAATTTGAATAAATCATATTAGCGAAGAAGTGAAGCCTCAAAGTGCATTTTGGTGAAGCAAGGCAATTTTAGCCTGCTTCACAAAAATGCAAGCCCAACCTACATTTCAAGGCCAAATTGAATGATTCAACTTGGAGAGTATTTTTTTACTCATAAGTAACATTAACACAATTAAATATTTTTTAATGTTCACATATATATTTCTATTAGTAAATAATACTTAAAATTACATGGATTTCATAGGGTAAAAGGAAGGGATTGTGTGCCTCAAATAAATGCACACCAAGACCTATAACTAATCATGGTCGTGGAAGCATGGATGCTTGGGATGAAGAATTTATTTAGATTTCCTGAATGTTTAGAGAATAAGAAATCCAAGTTAAATACCTTCAGTCTTAAAGGGAAAACATATATCTGGTGGGAAGATGCAAAGAATGGTAGGGGCATTAGAGAAGAGGAGCCGAATTTGGATGAGTTTGAGAGGCTCTTCAAGAAGAAGTGCCTACTTGAAAGATAATACAATGATAGGGACACAAATTTCAATGAGTTGAAGATGGGTTCTTTGATAAATGATGAGTACAGAAGCAAATCTTTGGATTTGTTGAGGTATGTGCCTTATCTCAAGGATGAGAAGGCAAAGATTCAAAGGTTCATCAATGGGTTGCCAATAGCATTGAGGGACTAGATTGAATTTGATGAGCCTCTATGAATGGAGGAAGCCATTAGGAAATTGTATCATTGTTATAAGTAGTCAATGTGCAAGCCAGAGTTCAAGTGTGACTGGAAAGGGAATGAGAAGACTAAATGAAATTGGCATAAGAAGCATCAAAGATCACATGATGCAGGTGAGAAAGAAAATGTGGATCCTTACAAGACGTTTAATGCAACTGAGAAAGGAAACGAGTCTCAACCTCGAGAGTAGTAGAATAAAAGTAATGGTAGGGGGCCGTTGTAGTGTTAGATTTGCGTCAAAGACCATAACAAGAAGGATTGTCCATTGTACCATGGTGGAATATCTTAGATATACAATGCTCAGGAGGCAGAGACAGTTTGGGATGTTGGTTAGAGCATTCCTTGGATTTATGTAGCACTTGATAACAGGTAGGAAAATAATTAGGCATCCATTATTGAGATGGAAGGTAAGATTTTTGATTGCGATGTTTCCATTTTGATTGATCCCAGATCTAATTATAGTTATTAGTCTTGACCTGATGGATCAGTGTTGTTTGAGTAAATAAGTGCATGTAGAATCTCGGTTGGTGTAGTTGGCTACATGGATCAAGAGAAGAGTTCATCATTGGGTGAGATATTGTGCATTTTATTTGAATGGTATTCCTACACCAACACATCTAAATGTGCTATATGATTTTGGGCATGGATTGGATGTTTACTCGTAGGACCATGGTAGATTTTTATGAGAAGGTCACTGAGTGCCTGGATGATGATGGGGAAAAGAAAATCTTACAGGGAAAGAAGAACCCTACATCAATAAGGATGGTTATAGCTATGAATGCTAAACATTGTTGCAGGAAGGGGTGTGTATTGTTTGTAGTTCATTGTTTCTAGTCTCAAAGGGAAGGGTGTTGAGGATGATGATTTCCTGAAGTGGTATCATGTTTTGCAGTAGTTTAGGGTGTGTTTACTATAGAGATTTCAAAGTTACCACCTCATAGGAAAGTGGATTTATCTATTGATTTGGAACCAGGAGCAACACCAACATCAAAGGCACCTTACAAGATGAGAACTATGGAATGCTGGAATTGAAGTTGCAACTTAAGGAAATACTTGACAAGGGATACATAAGGCCAAGTGTATCTCTTTGGTGTGCACCGATATTTTTTGTAAAAAGGAATGATGATACTCTTAGATTGTGCATCGATTAAAGGTAGTTGAACAAGGTGACCATAATGAAAAAGTATCCATTTTCATGGATTGATGATTTGTTTGATAAGATGAAGGGAGAAAAAATGTTTCCAAATATTGATTTGAGATCAAAATATCATCAGGTGTCAATCAAGAAGAAGACATCTTGAAGACTCCATTTCGTACAAGGTATGGTAACTATGAGTTTATGTTGGTTCCTTTTGGTCATACTAATGCTCCAAACACCGTTATGTGTTTGATGAATAATGTGTTGCGTCCTTACTTGGACAAGTTTGTGATAGTGTTTGTTGATGATATATTGATATACTCCAAGAATGAGGAGGAGCATCTAGAGAACTTGGAAACAATGTTGAGAGAGTAGAGAGAGCATAAGTTGTATTTCAAGCTCAACAAGTGCAGTTTATTTCAGTCTCAGAATCACTACTTGGGACATGTTGTTTCCAAGGAAGGGATAATAGTAGAGCCATAAAATATTAATTCTATCATGGAGTGGCCAACTCCTAGGAATGTGGATGAGTGAGATCATTCATGGGACCAGCAGTTTATTATAGGAGGTTCATTAGGAACTTAACAAGAATTTCCCATTCTATTACATCTTTGCTGAGGAAAAGAATGAAGTTTGAATGGACTGAGGAGTGTGAAATTGAAACACATGTTTACAAATGATACAATAATGAGGATTTCAGATCCAGATAAGGAGTTTGTAGTTCATACAAATTCTTGCAATAAAGGACTTGGTGGAGTCCTGATGCAGGAAGGACAAGTGGTATACTATGAGTCAAGAAAGTTGAATAAGCATGAGAAGAATTATGCTACTTATGATATTAAGTTGGCAGTTATCATTCATGCATTAAAGATGTGGAGACATTGTCTCCTTGGCAGGAATTTTATCTTGATGAGTGATCATAGTGGATTGAGGTACTTGTTTGAATAACCTAATTTTAGTGCTAGGAGAGCTAGATGGTTAACTACTCTCAGTGAGTTTGATTTTGAGATCATGTACATTAAGGGAAAGGAGAATCAGGTTGTTGATGTTCTTATTAAGAGAGTGTAGGTGAATAACATTTCAACTGTGAGTTTATATGGGACAAATTTATAGTAGAAAATATTGCATGTAGGGCATCATGATGAGAGGTACCAACAACTGAAGCAGAGATTGCAAAAGCAAGGTGAAGGTGATAGAGATGAGGAATATCACCTCACGATAGATGGCTTGGTCATATTTAGGAAAATGATTTATGTGCTAGATAATAGTGAGTTGAAGAAGCTTATCTTGAGGGAGTTTCATGGCAAGCCATATTCAGACCACTTTAGATATCATAAGGCTTTGACAATTGTTAAGAAGTTCTACTATTGGTCGAACTTGAAGAAAGTTGTGGCTGAGTATGTTGCTAGATGTTTGAACTATCAACAGGTAAAAGATGAGTGTAAGCACCCAATTGGTTTGTTGTATTTATGATTCCATAATGGAAATGGGAGGTAATTTCCATGAACTTCATTACAAGTTTGCTAAGGGCATCGAGGAAACATGATTCCATCATGGTTGTGGATGGGTTGAGAAAGGTAGAAGATACAAACTTATGTAGGAACACAAAAAAATACATATATAAACATAAACATAGAGATGAATAAAAAGTAAAACTTCATTTCATTAATATCAAAGAATTGAAATATGCTTACATACATAATGGAAATAAACTAGCTTGGGCGATGGTAGCTTATCTCTGAGAAGAGATGTGGTAGATACATGCCTCTGAACTATCTTCCAATGAGGCTCAAGGGAATTTTTATTATTAAACAACAAAGGAAAACCCTAAAAAACCAAAACCTTAACGCCAAGAGATGAAACACCAAGAGTTTGTGGGCTCCGTTGGGTTTAGTTGGGCAACCAACTTCCTCGAGTCGTAACTTGGTCATATGATGTCTGTTTGGTGCGTACAATACCTCGTTAGAAATATATCTCCATGTAATACAAGATTTTTCATATTACCCTAATTAAGTCTATGGGCCTACTGCAAACCTAAAAAAAACGTTTTTTAATGGGTCAAAATAGCTCCGGAAGTTTAGGACCCAAAAAACTGCTAAGAATAGTAGATGTTGCTATAATCAAGGAAAAAAATGAGACAACCTAGAGGTATAGGTGGAATAGGAATGTGGCCAATAATATTGACTTGGATCAGTCCCCCCCCCCTTAGGAAGCGATGATCCCCATTGCATGTGGAGCCTCCATGAGGTGAGGAAATTTCTGTTGAACCTGGTCCCTGGTGAACCACTTTCCCTGGTGAAGGAGTTGGCTTACTTTAACAACTCAATATAGCTATATCCTTTTTTGGAGATATTTTTTGATCTGTGTGTCCATGATATTGTCAGTTGTGTCTTGCTCGATGTAGCTTGGGTTGATCTCTATTAGTTTTAGTTGCTTAACAATGTTGACTGTGTCCAACAATCGAGGAAAGTATGGTCGTAGCCAATCCACATTGAATACTGGGTGCAGACCAAGGAACGGTGGAATGCTGAGCTCAAAGGAAATGTCCCCTACAACCTTGGTGATGTTGTATGACCCATATCAGAGCAGGTGAAGCTTGTGGTGGGGCCCAGCAAGGCGCTCCTTCTGCAAAAGTAACAAAACTTTGTCACTCACCTGGAACTCGTGTGGCACTTGACATTGATCATGACACTGATTGTACTTAGTATTGGCTCTATCAAATATGTCATGAAACTGTTGGTGGATGTGCTAAATTCTCTCAATGAAGTTGTTATCCAGGCTAGATTCAGATTGGAGATGAGCCAAATATGCTTGATTCACTACAAATGGTATGGCCACATCAAAGGGACATAGTGGATAGAATCCCAACTGAACCTGAAAGGTGATGTGGTGAGTTGAGCTATGGAGAGCTATGTTTATCTATGCTAGATAGAGGGGAGGATTTCATCCCATGTGTGTGGATACTTTGAGTTTTACATGAAAAAATTGTACACAATCATCTTGTTGATGACCTCTGTTTGGCCATCAGTTTGGGGGTAAAAGGCCATGGACTTAGTGAGCTTGGTATCCAATTTCGACTAGAGGCTTGACCAAAATGTACTTAGGAACCTATTATCCCAATCTAAGATAATGGAATATGGGATCCAAAAGAGCACCCACACTTGTTCAAAGAAGATCTTAGTAGTGGCTTCCGTTGTGATACTCTTCTTGCAGGCTTCCAGAATGGCCATATTAGGGAAACTATTGACAACCACGAACACCCAGTCGTTTCCATGTTTAGAACAAGGAAGCCCCAACATGTAATCCATGGAGATGGATTCCGAAGTTCGACTAGGATTAGGAAGAGGAGTATATAGTAGACCTTGCTTATGGATTGTTGGTTTGGCAATGGAACAGGTAGTGCAGGATCTGATGTACTTCCCATCATCCTACCAAAGGTTCGACCAATAAGAATAATTTTGTAGCACTACCATTGTTTTCTCTACTCCGAAATTTACAATGACCCAACTGTAGTGCACGTCCCAAATCATATTGGCACACTCACTTGTCGAAACACAAAGTTGTCCTAGGTTGCATAACAGCGTGCCTTGGAGGTGAAAATATGGAACTTGCTTGCCTCCCAGAAGCATCTAGTATGTTTTGCCAAAGTATGGATCAGTTTTCTAAATATGTGGCCACCCCAAAGTCTCGTGTCCATAAGAGTCGAGCATAGTGTTCAACCCCATAAACAGTGGTTAGATGAGACAATCTGCAACATTATTGGTGCTTCCCTTCTTGTACTTGACGTTCAGATGGAACTGTTGCAGATATGTGGACCATTTCTGATGGCAATCATTCTGCAACTTCCATTGTGTCTGTATGAACTACACAGGTCGGTGATCTAGTTAGATGACCATTTCCTTCCCCAGAATGTAATGCTCCCATTGTCAGCAGGCCTGAAAAATATAATACATCTCTTTTT
Source organism: Pinus tabuliformis (assembly GCA_031772625.1). Lineage (NCBI taxonomy): Eukaryota > Viridiplantae > Streptophyta > Pinopsida > Pinales > Pinaceae > Pinus > Pinus tabuliformis. The sequence continues at coordinate 1,527,784,971 of CM062818.1, read as the reverse complement.
CATAAGTGGGATACTTTCAGACTGTGTCTGAAAGTGTATCGTTGTGATATGCCACTGGATGCTCCCGCTGGGTAAGAATTGCAACGATAGCATAGTTAGAGGAATTTGTTTGAATTTCAAATGGTTTTTGTAGGTCTAGTAATGTGAGCACTGGTGCAGAGAAGAGGTGATGCTTCAACTTGAAAAATGCATTTTGTTGGGATTCACACCAAAATAACTTTCTTTAACTCTGCCCTTGGTGACTTAACAAAAAGGCCAAGTGATATGAGAAAATCCCAACATGAACTTGCGATAGAAATTGGTAGGACCCAGAAAGTTGCCATGTTCTGTTAGAGTGGTCGGGGTTGGCCAATATCGCATAGATTGTATCTTGGCTGGGTCCACATGCACACCCTATTCATTAATGATGTACCCTAGATATTGAACTTGGGTCATACCAAAAGTGCATTTCTCCAAATTGGCACAAAATTTGTGTTGTCGCAGGGTTTTGAGGACCTATCGGATATGGTGTATGTGCTATTTCTAACTCCGGTGGAAGATCAAGATATCATATAGGTACACTACCAAAAATGAGTTGGTAAAGGGCTGCAAGATTTCATCCATCAGCCACATGAAGGTTGCAGGGGAATTATTCAACCCGAAAGGTATCCATTCAAAACAACCTCCTTGGATTTGAAGGCAGTCTTCCACACATCAGAGGGTTCAATTGGTACCTGGTGATACTCGAACGTCAACTCAATCTTGCTGAAATATTTAACCCCCTTGAGCTAGTCTAGAAGGTCATCAATCTATGGGATTGGATACCTATTACAGACCGTGATCTTATTCAATTCCCAATAGTCAATACAAAGTCTCCAAGTGCCATATTTCTTTTGTACCAACATGATCAAGCTTCCACAAGGTGATGAACTTGGCCTAATGTGCCCTTTCTGCAACAACTCCTGAATCTTCCTCTTAATTTCTTCGTTCTCCAGAACAGAGCGTCGAAAGATTGGTCCGTTGGGTAGTGGCGTGCCCTGGGTCAAATCGATGGAATTGTTGACTTGACAGTGTAGGGGTACCCCTATGGGTGAGGTGAAGATGTCCTTGTACTCTTCCACAACCTTGTCCATTTACTGCTGCCATGTGAAGGAGACCCTTCTGAAGGCTGTGGTTATGGCCATAGTCTTCTTCTTTCCTTGAGGGAAAATCACAAGGAAGATAAATATCCCAGTCTAGCAAATGATATCGCTACATTACTTCGCAGATATCAAAGAGATGGTAGTAGGCGGTGCTACCTCCAATATCCTTTATAATTTATTGCCCAAAGAAATAATGATAGTGTGATGCTTAGACTCATACATAGCATGACGCCTCCACAAGTATGGTTGGCCTAATAATACATCACAAACTTCAAGAGAAGAAACATCACACAATACCTCATCTGTGAAGGGCTTAATGCTATCAGGAAGGTGACATTGTTGGCTGGTGCAAAAATATTGCCCTTGGTGAAGCCACCCAATGGTGTACGACTGGGGGTGTGATGTGGTTGGTAGGTCTAGCCATTTCATGACCTTTGATGAAATGAGGTTCTTTTGGCTTCCACTGTCAACAATGAATTGTAGTGAAGAACCCTTCACCCACATATGTGAGTGGAAGATCCACTCCCACTCCTCTAGATATTTGGGCTCAATCTTTTGTATCTTTATGGTGACAGTGGTGGCACTAGGCTCCACATCAATAATCTACTTTTGTTTTTCATTCCCCTTATCAGTTTCTGAATCAGAGTCAAAACATGCACCTAATTCGAAAACCTTCGGCTCGGCCACCAGTGTCATCTTGGATCGACACTCAATTATGTTGTGAGTGGGGTTCTTATGGAACTCACACCATTTTCCTTTGTCCTTCTTTATCTTTGTGGTTTTGTTCTTTGCTTGCATCTTTGGTGAGTTTTCTTGGGTCACCTCGCCTTGGCTTTGTCCTTTATTATGTGGTTTTGGGGTGCCTTTCCCTTGCTTTGGATTCGCAAATCCAAAGTATCGCATTTTCTACTTAAATTTCTTCTCAATCTTGACAATGTATTGATAGGCAACGCCAACTGAGGAGATGTCCAGGAAATCCATCTCATCTTGGATATACTTGTATAGACAATCATGGTACTTGAGTACCAAATGCTGCTCAAAATCCTTGATACCCAGCTTTGTGCGAAGGGCATGAAAAATATTTGTGAATTTCAACACATCTTGGACCCTTCCCTGCCGCAACGTGGTCCACTTTATGTATTTATCTTCATAGCTCCTGACAGGGTGATATTGTTCCTTGATGACATTTCGGAAAGAATTCCAAGTGGGTGTGGCTAAAAATAGTGAGGATTATGTCTCATCCTTTTGTTGACAATAGGTTTCCCACTAATCCTTGACATGGGGGGGCCAACTTTGAGGAGTGAAAAAGTAATATTTTCCCAATTGGAAACGTCATGAATCAAAAAATATCCTTCCAATAGATTTAACCATCTAATCTATCTACAAAATCTACATCTATCTGGCCTTCAAATATGGGAATGTCAAAGTTAACTTGTACCTTAAAAGGAGTGGTGCATCCAGAGTGGCTGTTGGATGAAGATGTGTCGCTTGTGAGTAGCCGCTAAAGGGTCTGGGAAAAATTATCCATCATCACATTACTTTGTCGCTTGAGGGCTTCCTCGAGCAATATTTTGAAAGGATCTCCTACCCCCTCATCTTTCTTTTCTTCCACCATGGGAGGCTGTCGGTGTTTGTGATATTGGTCTTGGAAAGGTTCAACTAGTTCAAGCCTTAACTCCTTATACCCTGACCTCGTTGGGAACATGCAAAGAAAAGCAAAGAAAGAGCAGATCAATCGGATACCACTAATCCAAAATTATGCAGGAACACAAAAAAATACATATATAAATATAAACATAGAGATGCAGAAAAAATAAAGCTTCATTTCATTAATATCAAAGAACTGAAATATGCTTACATACAGAATGGAAATAAACTAGATCAGGCAATGGTAGCTTATCTCTAAGAAGATATATGACAGCTACATTCCTCTAAACTATGTTACAATGAGGCTTAAGGGTATTTTTATTATTGAACAACAAAGGAAAACCCTAAACAACCAAAACCCTAACCCCAGGAGATGAACCTTTAAAAGTTTGCGGGCTCCAGTGGGGTTAGTCGAGAAACCAACTTCTTGGAGTCGTAACTTGGTCATATGATATACGTTTTGCACGTACGATACTTTTTCGGAAAGATATTTATGAGTACTATAAGATTCACCTTGAGCCTACTACATACCTGTTGGGATGAGGTCCCCTGGGTTAGTTTTGGGATGTAAAGTCTCTACGATTTGTGGATGCGGAGAAAGTAGATGGTCAGGAATCAAAGGGGTTTTAGCCCCTTGTTTATGTAAGAGTTTGAGTTGGTTTTGAGATCTACCCGTGGTCTGCGAACCATGGGATTGTATGTAGAAAGCTATAAATAGGTCTCTCTTAGAGATTCTAAGGCATAATCAGAGATGTAATGGGTGAATAGAAGAGATGCATTAGCACAAAGAAGTGGGTTAGATAGGAGAGAAAGGCTCTACAACTGAGTGCGCAGAGGCCTAGGTAGAGTTCACAGCTGAGTGTGCGGACCCCTACAGCTGAGTGCACAGGGAAGTTTTGAGTCTGTAATCTGAACTGGAAATCAATAAAGAAGCTGTTTCTCGAGAAATATTGTGTATTGATGTTTACTTCCGTTTATAACTTATGTTGTTGGTAAATGATATGTTTATGAATTATTGATCTAATGATGCGTGACTCTATTGAATAACTGTTAGATGATGTCCGCAAGCATGTTTATGTAATTCCATGAAGACTTTGATGAATGATCTAATGTTTATTAATAACACAAGCTTATCTACACGAGCCCTAGTCTAGAGTAGTTCTTTGATGCACCTAAGTGGATAAACATACTATTAAGGGTCCACAAAGACTAATCATGGACCTTCACAAAGGCCTAAAGGTTGTTTTAGTAGAGTTGTAGGACCAAGCCCTAGGGGCTTACAGATATGCGCGAAGGTAGATCTAGGGCACTAAAAGACATCACACTAATCTTTGGATGCTGAAACTTGGTTCTAGCATCCCCCCATACTGCTTCGGGTGAGAGTACAGATTGCGCTACGCAAGTTGTTGTTGAAAGGGCCAATAGTGTAGGGTTTTGTTGGTTGGCACAACTAACTCTGAACCTGGTTCAAGACCCCCTAAGCCAATAAATGGTCCCGTTTCTGTGACCGAGATCTTTTTGAAGGAGATGTGTGATGTCGCATCACTAGAATCCAACTAAGAAGGAAATTGAAAAGTGGTTGGACAGAAATATTCATGAATTCACAGCGCAGGAAAACAGGAATCCGCACTTGTCAAAGGAGCAGTGGTTGGATAGATATTTGTATACAGAAATACATGAAATTTTCTTCTGCACCTTCTTGATCGAATTGTATGAGTGGTTAGCTAAGTTGGCAGACAACCAAGGGAGGTGGAAGCTTGACGATCCAATAATGTGGACTCCAGAACTAGTGTGACGATTAGAAGCCTCTAAAGACAAGATCACACACATTGTTGATCATTGGCTTGATCAAATTTTATTAGGATTTTTTACAGAATTCGCAGTTGATACCTCATTCAACTACAACAAAGCAGAGTAGCGCTTCTTCAAAGGACCACGAGCTAAGTATCTAAGATCTTTGAATACATGGATTAATATTCTCTTTTGTGAGAAATGAGTTATTCCATTCCTTTGATGTTTGGAGTGATGCAAAGTGGAAAACTCTTTAGAGATCGAGAGAGATTAGGTCCTGAATATAGCCCATTGATTGGACCTCCTTCGAGTGATGATGAGGGAGCGGTACAGGCCTCACCGCGGAGTGTTGTTCAGCTGATAAGATAGGGTTTTCCGCGGACACATCATCCATCCACTCCACCTCCACCACATACACCTTTGCCCACACCTTCACCACCACCACCGTCGTTCAACATGTCGAACACAATGAAGTTGCCAATTTTCAAGGGTATAGGGAGCGAAAATACAGATTAGTTTTGGTTTGTTGTGAATGATGTGTGGACATCACAACAGATTATTGATGACAATATAAAGAAGGCGCAATTGGTTACCGCTCTGCAGGATCATGTGCTAACATGGTATAGTAAGTATTGTTCTGATCATCTTGTGGCAACACTAGCAGAGACTAAGGCTGCCTTAAACAAAGAGTTTAGTAAGCCTAAGTTTGACTCACAATTAGTAGTTGGATTTAACGAGATCACGATGAGGGTTGCTGAGACGCCCTGGGAGTTAGATCAAAGGTTGAAATGCCTAATCCACAAAGCTAATATGTAGCTCAAAAATGGTCAACATCGCGAGTGGTTTATAGCTTCACTTCTGCCCCACTTGAGGATTGATTTGTCGTAGCAAAAGATAGGAACTCAGGTAGAAGCCCTGGAAATCGTGATGAGGTTGCATGTGATGCCTATGTAGGATGCAACCTTGGGGGTACAACAAATTCACTCTCAGTTACAGTGTCTATGCTTAGAATTTCAGTGCTTGAAGAAGGACACAAAGGCTAAGCTAGAGGTGCGCAACGAAGTTTGGTGCCTGAAGTGTAAGAGCCAGGGGCATGATAAAGACCACTGTCTTGTATTTGTGAACTATATCACAGGAGGGGGACCAATTCCCCTAAGGCCAGAAGCTCGAACAGGACCGAGTGCAGGGGCTACGCTATGGTGTGATATTTGTTAGGTGGCTGGAAAACACGCAACGGATAACTGTCATTTGCTTCAAAAGTTCATCTAGACACTGCAACAATTGTTCTATCATTTCCGCAAATCAGTGGGTCATGATGAGCGCCACTGTCGCAGCTATGAGGTGATGATGGACAAAACACCTACTTACTGAATGTAAGCAGAAACTCGGCCTCTAGAGTAGAGTGCTAGAGGGGCATGCGGAGGATATCAAGGATGAGGATGAGGCCGAGGAGGAGGAGGACCTAGTAGAGGTCGCAGTTAGCTTATTTGTTAGAACTTCGAAACGCGAGGGCACTACGCACGGGAGTGTCAGAATCAGACATGCTCGTCATGTCAATACTCCAACTAGTTTGACCACACTATAAAAGAATGCCTGGTGCTGATAGCTAAGATGCAGGAGAAAAAGGTGCAGGCTCAGCAACCTATGTAGAACTTACAGATGATGAGAATTGAGCTCCGCAAGGAGGATCAGAGTGTGAACATAGTATTGAGAAGTGGGATAACGACTGGAGATGATAAGGGAAAACAACCTGAAGAGAATGGATGGGTCCGCAAGGCCCCAGACAAGGAAGTTGGTTTTGATTTGGCACGTGCTAAGGAAACTTTTATGGAAGCCAAGAAAAGCTTCGGTGAGGCCTCCACTTCAGGAAGCCAGAATAAAGTGCAAGAAGCCAGTGCGCTTACAGAGGTTGATCCCTCTGTGCTTACTACATTCTCAGAGACATGCATGAAACTTCTACATGATAGCAAAGACATGAAAGGCCTGCAGGAGTTAATAAACAAATGTGCCAACAAAGAGAATGTCCTGAATGAACACCGTGTAGTCAGAAAAATTGGTAAACATAACGAAAGAACAAGGTGCGAGATGAGGCTCACTACGTAGATAGGAGAATATGAGATGGACTAGGTCATTCTGGATCTGGGGTCTGACGCGAACATTTTTCCTAAATAAACATGGGAAGGAATGGGGAGACTTGTGTTGCATTGGTTTCCGATCCAGCTTAGAATGGAAAACCAACAGAAGATCATCCCGATGGACAATTACATGGAGTAATAGTGGATATAAAAGGTGCGAGCGCAATTGCTGATTTTGAAGTGATAGAGATTGTCGATGACAGTAATCCATACCCTATGCTCCTGGGAATTGATTGGGCCATTGACATGAATGGGGTGATCAACTTGAAGAAGCGGACAATGTTGTTTGAAAATAATTTGATTTGAGTTGTAGTACCACTAGACCCTGCAGAAGGGTCGTGCTACACTGAACCGGTCCGTGATTATGAAGGAAGTGAAGGTGACTTAGATCAAATCTATAAAATAATAGTGCGAGATCAAGACTGGATCAATACAATAGTAGATGGATGGATTGCATGGGACTGGGAGAGTTCCTGCGCCTCTAATTATGATGAAGAGTTAGAGCATTGGTAGAATTGGCTGCATGAAGTATCTACACTGCGTTGCAATATGATGATTAAATCGTTGCATTGTGTTTCATCGGAAGTAAGGAATTTGCCTTATTATGATGGTTTAACTGATGTGGATAAGTTTTTGAATGTGTTTGAGCATGAACTCCCTGAGCATCACCACTTCCAAGCGTTAGACTTAGCACTACGTGCTATGCCTGCATGATGGTGGGGTACGCACAAGGATAGCTTTTATTAATGGCGGGATTATAGAAGAATGATGAGGTTACGGTTTGGGCGACCTAACCTTCAATTGACTAAGAAATATGATGGGAGGGATGATCCGCGCGATCACCTAGCGAAGTGGACTAAAGTGTATGGAATAGAGTCCGATGTGCAGGAGGTAGTGGCGCATTGGCCAACAGAGTGGCACGCCCCTTCAGATCTAGCTGCTGGGCCAATCACAGGTGCAGCCAGTGCAGCCACAAAGAAATGGAAGGAGGCAGCTAAGAAGGCTACGTAGAAAAAGAAAGATGCTACAGAAAAGGCTCGGGTCGAGGAAGAACACGCTGCTAAGGAGAAGGAAAATCAGGAGCAATGCAAGACTTGAAAATGTGACAAGTCACCTTCGACAACAACCGAAACAAAAACAGGGCAAGGCGGCGAAGGTGAGGAAGGGCAGTGCACCCCCTTCATTGTGAAAAGGTGAGAATTGGAAGAAAGCTGGATCGAGGAAGAAGTAGAAGGCTCAGAAAATACATGTTAACGCCCTGATGCTCATAGAAAGTGATCTTGATGAGATCGGTGATAAAGTTAGGGACGTCGCTAGAGAAGTACTACAGCAGTTGGAACAATAGTACATAAAAAATATATGAGGAGTCCAAAAGGATCTTCGCGAGTTGTAGCTTCAAGCAACCAATGTCTAGGCAGATGTTAGAAAAGTAAGTGGCACAACATGCAATTTGGCACAAGGACAAACTACAAGCATTGAGATAATTCCATGGCCATCGATGGATGTGCGAGTCTTCCCCCTGCTTGTAGGTTTAGTGTGCACTGACACTGAGCAATAATGCAACCTTCTTGATAGAGTACCGAAGATGGGCCTAGATCTTTCCACGATGCAACTAGAGTCATTGCATGCACAATTAGAGGGAGTCGTGGAGGAGCTTTGCCTTCGGGAACAACGAGCACTTAGTGCTATCAGTAAGATCAAGGTTAATAATCAACAACTATTCATCGAGAAGACACTAATCTTGGAAGAAAAGGTGGCGCTCTAGGCGCAAGTTCACGACTGGAGTCAGCAATCGCAGAGGCATGCTGAACTATGCCTGAGCTCCATATTCTTGAGGACACATAACCAGAAGCAAAGATTAGAAAATTAGTTGTTGGTGTACGCGAGGAAAAAGATGAGGTTAGTCGAGTTCAATTTCAACTCAACATGAAGATAACCGAGCTGCAATTGAATATGCAACCATCGATTTCGCTAGAGGTTTGGGAGCAGAGCGGAGCCACGCTCAAGGAAGGATTGGCCACTCTGGACACCATAATTACAGACTGCACAACATTATTTGACCAGGCCATGGAGTTGGTCACTAATCTGCAGGAGGATCCAAACCTGCAGACATTGAATACTGAGATCTGGGAGTTGCAGAAACAATATAATGAAGTCAGGGCTACGATGCACTCCATTGCACCAGCGCAATGCCTAGCCAAGTTGCAGGAAGGGAAGTGGCTCCTCACGCAGGTGGAAGCAACACAGAAGAAGGAGGCCTTGCTTAAGGCCAAGCTGGGGCCTTGGTTAGATGAAGTTGACCAGGTCATGATCAATAATGAAGAGAAGCTCACAGGCTTGCAGCAGACATAGCAGACGATGAAGTTCACCGCAGAAGGACCAACTAGAGAGAAGCTAGTGGAAGAGGTCAAGCAAGTAGCCATGCAGAGCACTGCCGAGATTGTAGTAGTTCAGGTGGAGCTGGGGTATCTTCACAACAAGACCAGAGCACCAACCGAGTGACTCAAGGGCGAGTCCCAATATTTGTGTTGGGGACTTGTTGGGATGGGGTCACCTAGGTCATTTTTGGGGTTAAAAACCCAAGTTTTGATGTAATTGTTATAAATTATGTAAAGTTTCCAGGATTTGTGGATGTGGAGTGCATAGATGTTTAGGAGTCAAAGGGGTTTTAGCCCCTTGTTTATGTAAAAGGTTGAGTTAGTTTTGAGATCCACCCGTGGTCCACGGACCATGGGTTGTATGTAGAAAGCTATAAATAGGTGTGTCTTAGAGAGTCTAAGGCATAGTCAAAGATGTAATGGGTGAATAGAAGAGAAGTCTTAGCACAGAGAAGTGGGTCAGATAAGAGAGAAAGGCTCTATATATGAGTGCGCAGAGGCCTAGGTAGAGTCCACAGCTGAGTGCATAGACCCCTACAGTTGAGTGCGTAGGGAAGTTTTGAGTCTCTATTCTAAACTAGAAATCAATAAAGAAGACGTTTCTGGAGAAATATTGTGTATTGATGTTTACTTCCATTTACAACTTATGTTGTTGGTAAATAATATGTTTATGAATTATTGATCTAACGATGCACGATTCTATTGAATAACTGTTAGATGATTTCCACAAGAATGTTTATGTAATTCCACAAAGACTTTGATGATTTATCTAATGTTTATTAATAACACAAGCTTATCTACACGATCCCTAGTCTAGAGTAGTTCTCTGATGTGCATAAGTGGATAAACAGACTATTAAGGGTCCACAAAGACTAATCGTGGACCTTCGCGAAGGCCTAAAGGATGCTTTAGTAGAGTTTTAGTACCAAGCCCTAGGGGCTTACAAATCTATGTGAAGGTAGATCTATGGGACTAAATGGCATCTCACTGATCTCTGGATGCAGAAACTTGGTTCCAACATCCCCCCATATTGCTTTGGGTGAGACTTCAGCCTACGCTACACTGGTTGTTGCTGAAAGGGCCAATATTGTAGGGTTTTTTTGGTTGGCGCAACTAACTCTAAACCTGGGTTAGGACCCGCTAAGCCAACAATACCTCAAAAAAACTATCGTTTATGGGGTAAAAACAAATTCGTGAGTTCAACACCTAAAAAACTACTAAAAATAGTAAATGTTGCTACAATCAAGGAAACATATGAGATCACCTGGAGTTCTAGGTATAATAGGTAGGTGGACACCAGTATCCACATGGATCAGTAGCTCACTTCATTATAGTGAAGTTGATGAATTAATCTAGTGAGGTAGATCATATCTTCATTAGCGGGATAATGAGGTTACATGGTGTTCCTAAGATGATCATATCAGACAAAGATGCCAAGTTCACTTCCAAGTTTTGGAAGGAGTTATTTGCAAGCTTGGGGACAAAGTTAACCTTCAGTACAACTTATCATTTGTAGACAAATAGAAAGACATAGAGGGTCAATGAGATCCTTGAGGACACGTTGAAGATGTATGTCATGCATTAGCAGATGAAGTGGGAAGAGTATCTTCCATTGGTAGAGTTTGCGTATAATAATGGGTATCAGGAATCCTTTAGGATGAGTCCACTTGAGACTCTCTATGGTTGGAATTGTAATAATCCTATCAGTTGGAGTGATCTAGTTAACAAGGTATTGATTGGACAAGATATGTTGGCTAAGATGGAGCAGGAGATGCAAGTTATTAGAAGGAATTTGAAGGCAACAAAGGATATGCATAAGAGTTATGCAAATCAACATAAATCATTTAAGGAGTTTCAAGTTGGGGAGAATGTGTACTTGTGCATCAATCCCAAGAGGAACTCCTTGATGATTGGGTCATGTGTCAAGTTGGCACCTCGATATTCTGGGCCTTTTGAGATCTTTTAGAAGATTGAACCAGTGGCCTACAGATATGCACTGCCACCGATAGTGAAAATCCATGATTTTTTCCATGTTTCATTACTTAAGAGATATGTGCAAGATGTTGATCATGTGATTGATTAGATGGTATTGTAGGTGGAACCAAAGGGAGAGTTCCAGCCAAAGCCATAATGCATTCTACAACAGAAATAACTCATGATCTGGAACAAAGAAATATACCAAGTTAAAGTGCAATGGAAGAAATTTGGGCCGGATGAAGCTACATGGGAGATGGATGATAAAATGAGGATTTTATATCCTTCATCATTTTCTGGTTGAAGCAAATTATTTTTTGGTATATATAGTTGTTGTTGTAAATACCACAATGAGCTGTGTTAGAAAGCTCCAATAAGCCGTATGTTTGTTTCTTTTTTCACTAGGATGTCATTATAAATAATACATCAAGCTATGTTGTAAAGCTCCATAGGAAGTATGTTTTGTTTTCAGTGATTTTCTAGTCATAGGTGTCATAGAAAAATCAAGACAGTGTTCCCACAAGGGGGAGGGGTTTGTAACAAATCCAGGATAAAGTTTCATGTAATAAAGGATATTAAAGGAAAAACTAATAAGACTAAGGTCACGGGACACATATTCGAAGCTGATTGGAGGGGAAACATTATAGTGGGCAAATATTTTGGTTTATTAATGGCAATGGAAATTGGCAAAGGAATTGACAAAGGAAAAGAGGCAATAATTGACATTTATTTAAGGAAATAAAAGAAAATAGGAGAAAATGAAGGTGAAGAGAAACAAATATGCATGTAAGGGAAATTAGAGAAAAATGAAGGAAAATGAAGAAAAATGAAGAAAGAGGAGACAATAATGATAAAAGGCATCAAAGAAACAATTCACAAATCTTGTAAGTTTATCTTTTTGATCTCATACACTCTAGCACACTTAGAGCATTCTTGGAGCACTCTATCATTCACTTGGATTTGGAGAAAGGAAAGAAAGAAAGAAAATGACTAGAAAGGGAAGGAAAATGATAAGAAAAGGAAAGACATGGAGTGCAAGGAGAAAGTTGGATTAGAATCTTCAGTAGGAATATTTTGTACGTAATAGGTTGTATGTGTGATTTCCTTGTTGGGGTGTGAATGTATGGTACATGCATTTGATTATTTTGTTCATTTGTTGTCATTGGCATGGGTTTTTCCTGGATTGATAGTGGTTCCATCCTTGCTTTTCCATTTTCTGGATAGTTATGGTGTGATGGGATTCATTCTTGGTTGAGATTTGGATTGCCGAAAGGTTTTGGATCTGGTTGAGGTGGTCTAAGGAAAATCCCAAGCGTTGGGAGTGGAAATGGTTTTCTCTGGGAAGCCCTTGATAGGTGGGTAGAAACAAGAAAAATCCTCTAGGTATGGTGAAGGAATTTTGATGCATTAAAGCTTTTTTTGGTTTTGTGATCTTGAGATTGTTTTAGGTGATATCATGGTAGCTTGCGGATGGAGGTGGTTTAACCTCTGAAGTCCCCATTTGGTTAAGTATCATGCTTGGAATATGGCATAGAGGTGATTGAATGAAAGAGAGATTTAGTTCAACCCAATCTATTGTTGGGTTGTATGTGGAAGTCTCTGAATTGGTTGGCTTTTGTATATGATAGTATAACCTATTTTCACTATTGTGATCAATTAACACATGAACTGCTTATGATGTGATCTTATGGATGATTTTTCATGGCTTCTTTTCTAGTTATATGATGGTTATATGCATGGTTATATGATGTGCTCCTGTTATGGATCTTGTTCATGATTTGATAATTTATTGAATGGTTGATTAATGCATGGGTTAACAAGTGTTGTTGTAGTTAGCTTGAGAGGGCATAGAGCCTTCTTGGTGATTCTCAAATTAAGTTGAAAATTTTATGATCAGATATGCATTCATGACCTGTAGCTTCTATTCTCTTCATATGTTTGAAGAAATGAGTATCATGTATTAGGCATGTCTAGGTCAAGATCTTATTCAAGTTCTGAATGGTTTTTTTTATCACTCTAGTTATGTTTATGGAAAGTTATAAACAATGATATGGAGGATAGCCTGAAAAAGTGATATAGATATCACAACCGCTAGCAAAAAATTGAGGAATTTGGGTCATAACCACATGTAGGCAAGCTTATGGGTGTGATTGGAGCCTCATAACTGCATGAAAATTGTGTCAAGGGTGCATTTGGGGTTTTATGCTTGTGAAAAAGCAGTTCCAGACTAACTTCTGGGTGATCTAGTTCTCCTGAGAGGTATAAAAAGTTGTTGGTTTGTTGACCCCACTTCCATAAATAGAACTTGGAGGTAGATCCATATTATAATGACACTCAGTTTGTGTTTACCCCAAAGAGCTTGTAAAAGCAGGTAAATGTGGGAGGGGTGGTTATACAAGGTTGTATCAAAGATTCCATGTTCAAACACTTGGACTGGATGGGCTAAATGCATAACGTTATGCATGCATTATGATGGTTATGGTTATCATGCATGTGGTTATTATTGCAGTTTTGTGTTATCATGCATTATGATGATATGTTGATGTCATTATATATCTACATCATGATAATCTAAACTGATTTGTGTAGACAAGATAACCTCCCCTGATATACATTGAGGTATAATTTTGATTATGTTTCTATTTAGTTTATCTAACATGGTATGTTTGCAGGAAATAGAATATCAAAGATGAAGAGAAGAATAGTGGACTACAGTTCTCTTGATTCTCCTTATAGGCCTGATGCGAATTATATGGAATGGGAAAGGTTAGTTGGGTAGTAAGTATAAGATTATTCTCCTGATCTGGTAGATACACTGAGAAGTCCAAGGTAAGAGATCAAAAGTTGCAAGACAGATAATAACAGGCTAGTTGAGGCACATGAAAGATTTGCAAGAGCTTAAGAAAAGAAAGCATAAGTTAATGTAGTGATTCTACAGATCCTTTCAAAGTTGCAGAAGCAAGAAAATATGGGGGTCAATCATGGAGATAGGTAGGAGGAGAAGACTAACGGGGCATATGGTAGCAGGTCTTAGAGGAGACACAAGTTGGACAAGGAGGATACAATGAAGACTGGCATATTCTTGGATACACCTGACAAGATGACTAGTATGTATGGGTTTTATTATAGTTCTTCTTCTAAGAAACATGATCGTCATCACTACTAGCATCATAGGAGGAGTGAGTACTTTATAGAGGAGTTTAAGAAAGTCAAGCCTCCTACTTTTGATGGAGAGATGAATAAATCAGAAGATGTAGAAGCATATCTGCTTGGGATGAAGAAGTTCTTCATATTGCATAACTATTCATAGAACATGAAAGCCAATATATCTATCTTTAGTCTCAAACGGAAAGCATATATCTAGTGGGAAGATGTGAATAATGGTAGAGGAATTAGATAAAAGGATCTAATTTGGGATGATTTTGAGAGACTCTTCAAGAAGATGTAACTACTCGAAAGATACTACGATGATAGGGCCATGAAGTTCTACGAGTTCAAGGATGAGAATGTGAATAGTCAAAGGTTCATTAGTGGTTTTCCAGTAGCATTAAAAGACCAAATCGAGTTTGATGAGCCTCAGTCATTGGACAAAGCCATCAGGAAATTAAAGCACTGTTATGAGCAGTTAAAGTGCAAGCCTAAGTTCAAGAGTGACTGGAAATGGAATTAGAAGACTAAGGGAAAGTGTCCTAGAAGTTTGGTAGATCATAGGATATAGGTGAGAAAGAAAATGTGGCTGCTTACAAGAATTTTAATACAATTGGAAAGGACACGGGTTTCATCCTAGAGAGTAGCAGAATAAAGGTAACGGTAGGGGACTATTGCAGTGTTGGATTTGTGGGAAAGAACATCGTAAGAAGGATTGTCCATTATATGAGGGAAACCAACCTCAGATCTACAGAGCTCAAGAGGAACAAAAATATGGGGATGTTGGTTAGAGCATTCCTCAGATTTATGAAACACTTGATAATAGGCAAGCAGATCATCAAATATCCATTATTGAGATGGGAGGTAAGATTTGTGATCAAATTTTTTCCATTTTGATTGATCTTAGATATAATTATAATTATGGTATTCCTGGCCTGGTGGATCAATGTAGTTTGAGTAAAGAAGTGCATGCAAAATAATTGTTGGTGTAGTTGGTTACAGGGAAAAAGGCAAGAGTTCGTCATTGGGTGAGATCTTATGCATTTGAGCTGAATGGTAAGCCTACATCAACACATATAAATGTGCTTCCTTTGGGTTCCTATGATATGATTTTGGGCATGGATTGGATATTTAATCATAGAACTAAGGTATATTGTTATGAGGTGGCTATTGAATGCATGAATGATGATGCAAAAAAGATAATATTGCAAGGAAAGAAGAATCCTACTTTAGTGAGGATGGTTATAACTATGTAATATAAGCATAGTTACAAGAACGGGTGTGAATTGTTTGTCAACCCTCCCAAATTTATCCAAATTCACAAGCTTGCTAGGGTAAACATGAGACAAAGAGTTACTATGACATGATCTGAACTCTAAGCTTCAACTATGAAAGTGGAGCTGACAAATGAAAACTCACATACATTCCTCGAGGCTTACAAGACACCTAGGGGCCAAAGAACCACCCTAGGTGACCAAACCATGCGACGGGGTTGATTTTAGTTGACTTAAAAAACCAACCGCATGCAAAAGAATGAAAGGGTGTGGTTATAGGGCTACAAACACACTCATGACACTGCTTTTGTGTGGTTATAGCCCAAAATTTTCAATTCATAGGGTGTAGTCTTGAGATCTAAGCCATAATTCCGAATGGCCTATAGAACACAACCCAAAACTATCTGAGAATGTCTAGAAGAATTATTAACATGAGGAAAAAGCTAATAATTAAAACTTGAATCAAGTACTTGACCTAGATTGTGTAGAACACACTAGACATTTCATCAAACACATGAAAAACTGGTAAGCTACAATTCATAAATACATATCTTATTATAGGATTATGAAACTTATATGAGAATCACCAAGAAGGTATAATTCCCTCTCATAATAGATGCAATAACACTTGTTAGCCCATGCATTCATTAAACATCAAATAATTATCAAATCCTAAAGAGGTCATAGCTAGAGCACCTTACAAAGCCATGCTTATAACCAACATATAACCAGATTATTAATCATGATAGATGTTGGGTTTTGTTATATTCTTTCCATGACTAGCCCCCCTCTATGGGGTCTGGGGCAGTGCCCTGGGAATTGTTTTTTGGACCCTATATTAGGTTGGGCAGACCTACCTATATTTTTCTGCATGGTTTTCACACCTATAGTTTTTTGCATGGTTTTCACACATGGTTTTGGACGCGATGGTTTTCAGTCCATGGTTTTGGACGCGATGGTTTTTTGTCCATGGTTTTGGATGCGATGGTTTTCAGTCCATGGTTTTGGATGCAATGGTTTTTAGTCCATGGTATTGGATGCTTCGACATGTATAAATATGTATTCTAACATTGAAAGGAATATAATGAAAGGTCAATCTGGTAGTCCCGATTTTGGGATCCAGGAGAAAATCTCTATGTATATGTGTTTTATGTGTTATGCTCTCGCATTGATTATTTTCTATGTTTTAGAATTCGTATGCAGGTAATTTCCGTATGGGGTTAAAACCTACATTTGGGTATCAAAGTTATTTTGGCTTCAAGGGAACGCCTTTGTTGTTGAGGGGTTTCGCTTGGGCTTGTGGTAGACCCTGTTCAGTGGAAGATCTGCGGGATTGATTCTGGTGGTGAAAGAAGATGGTGAGCAATGGAAAGATAGAAATCAAGAAATTTAATGGTCAAAGTTTTGAGTTGTGGAAACTAAAGATGGAGGATCTATTGGTGGATAAAGATCAGTGGATCATGGTAGATCCGGGTACTAAACCAACAAGAGTGTCAGATGAAGAATGGAAGAAGTTGGATTGAAAGGCAAAGAGCACAATATGATTGTGTGTCTCAGATTTAGTATTGCTGAATGTATCAGGGGAGGCTACGACTAAGGCTTTGTGCGACAAGTTAGGGACTTTGTACCAATCTAAGTCTTTGGTGAATAAATTGTTCCTACGGGAAAAGCTTTATAACCTAAGGATGAAAGACGGAGACTCGGTGATAGAGCATTTGAATGAATTTAATACTGTGGTAAGTCAGTTATTATCTGTTGATATTAAAATTTCAGATGAAGATAAGTGCATCAGTTTGTTTTTTTTCTCTACCAGATTCGTGGGATACTATGGTTATTGCAATAGGTAGCAATGCAACTGCCTTGTAGTTTGATGAAATGGTCTCATCCTTGTTGACAGAGGAGATGAGACGAAAAAATATGGAGATCCAGAATGGTGATGCCTTGTTTGTATGAGGATGGTCCCAGAACAGAAACAAAAAAATGTCATCGAGTGGGAGATCTAAATATAGAGGGAGATCTAAATCTCCAGGAAAACCTGTAAAGGTGGTTTTCTAGAAATAAGGAAAGGAATGGCACTACAAAAGAGACTGTAAATCTAAATCTCCTAACAAAGGAAAGGGATCTTATGATGATCCTTTTGCAGAGGTGAAAACCACCTTAGATGAAGGTGGGGATGTGTACTTGGCTTCTTCAAGTACACATGTAGATCATGAGGAATCGTTGATTGACCCAGGTGCATCTTAGGGGATGATAGCAAGGCTAGAATCGTTGGTCACAGAAAAGTAAAGTTGAAGTTACAAGGTGGAAGGGTTAGAAAACTTCCAAGTGTTCTGCATGTTCTTGAATTACCCAGAAATATGATTTCTATAAGCAAGTTGGATGATGCAGGTGTAAAAACAGTGTTCGAGAAGGATACCTGCAAGATGGTTCAGGGAGCATTGGTATTGATGTGGGGAGTTCAGATTGGAACTCTGTACAAGCTGCAAGGTAGCACTATTGTTTATGGATGCAACAGTTCCGTGGTTCCTGAAAGTGGAGCAGAAAATCTAGTGGTCTTTGGAGAGAAGACCATGTTGTGGCATCAAAGGCTTGGACATATTGGAGAGAAGGGCCTTCGGATACTTCATGGAAAAGTTATGGTAGAAGGTATGAGTAATAGCTCTCTGGATTTTGATTTCTGTGAAAATTGAGTATATGGGAAGAAAAATCGGGCGAGTTTCCCCTCTGGTGGTAAGAGGGCGAAACAAATATTATAGCTTGTGCACAGTGATGTGTTTGGACCTGTGAAGGTTCCATTACTGGGTAATTATGTGTATTATGTATCATTTATAGATGACTTATGAAGGAATACATGGATATATTTCCTTAAGAAGAAATATAAAGTCTTTGACAAGTTTAAAGAATTTAAGGCTCTAGTGGAAAACCAGACAGAGAATAAGATAAAGGTGTTGAGGTCAGAAAATAGTGGAGAGTTTGCAGCAAGGAATTTGAAGAATTTTGTAAGAAGTGTGGTATAGCATGGCAAAAGACTACTCCATACACACTTGAGAAAAATGGAGTTGCAGAAAGAATGAACAAGATGTTGATGGAAAGGGAAAGAAGCATGCTTAATGGTGCCGGGTTAGGACAAGAATTCTGGGCAGAGGCAGTGGAGACAAAATGTTACCTGGTCAACAGATCACCTTCATCAGCATTGGAAGATAAGACTCCATAAGAGGTATGGACTTGTAAGAAACCCTCTCTTTCACATCTGAGGGTATTTGGATGTGATGCATATGTACATGATCCAAAGGAGAAAATAACCAAGTTGGATAGTAAATCTGAAAAGTGCATCTTTATTTGGTATAAGGATGGTTTAAAGGGTTATAAGCTTTGGAACCCAGTAACAAGGAAGGTTGTGTAAAACCAAGATGTGGTGTTTAGAGAGGTGAAAGATGTTCTTAAACATGAATTCCAACCAAAGGAACCTAAGAAGACAGAGTTTGAGCTTAAGGAGGAAGAATCAAACTCTACAATAAAGGAGGAACCAAAATATGAAGAGCCACAAACTCCAGGTGTGAGAAGATCAGTTCCAGAAAGAAGGCAACCAGAAAGCTATAGTCCATTTGCTTTCTATTCAAATTTTTCTTTATCTATTACTGATGGTGATCCCAGAATTGTGAAGGAAGCAATAGATTCAGAGGATGGAAAACTCTGGAAAGAGGCCATGGTTGATGAAATGGCATCTTTGCACAAAAATGAGGCTTGGGATCTGGTGGAGTTTCCAGCTGGAAGGAAACCCATTGGCAGCAAATGGGTGTTCAAGAAGAAGACAAATGCAGAAGGAAAGGTGGAAAATACAAATCTCTATTGGTAGCAAAAGGTTATTCCTAGGTGCTAGGAATTGATTTTGATGATATTTTTTCTCCTGTTGCCAAGGTAGCTTCTATTAGATTACTTTTATATGTTGCTGCTACTTTTGATTTTGAGGTAGAATAGATGGATGTGAAGACAACATTTCTTCATGGGGATTTGGAAGAGGAGATATACATGAAGCAACCTAAAGGCTCTGCGGTGAAGGGTAAGAAATAACTGGTATGCAAGTTAAAGAAGTCTTTGTATGGGTTAAAATAGTCACCAAGGATGTGGTATCATAAATTTGATACATTTATACGGGGACCTAGCTTCACCAGAAGCAAAGAAGATCACTGTGTGTATTCTAAATTATGTGTGATCATGTTATTTATTTGGTCTTGTATGTGGATGATATATTGTTGGTTGGAAATGACAAAGAAATTATCCAGGATTTGAAGACCCAATTGTCCTCCAAATTCGACATGAAATATCTTGTTGCTGCAAACTATATTTTGGGCATGGAAATTAAAAGATATCGGGCAAAGAGGAAGCTCTGTTAAACCAAAGGAAGTATTTCGAGACAATATTACAGAGGTTTAATATGTAGGATAGTAAACCGGTGAAGGTTCCTATTCCTGTAGGTGTAAAGTTATCTGCTTAACAATGTCCCAAGACACAAGAAGAGGAAGAGGGCATGTCCCGTGTTCCATATGCAAGTGCAGTCTATACTAGACCAGAAATTGCACATACAGTGGGAGTATTGAGAAGGTTTATGTCAAAACTAGGGAGGAGCACTGGACAACAGTGAAGCGTGTTTTTAGGTATTTGCATGGCACTAGTGATTATGGCTTGTGCTACCAAGGAAGACCAGGATTTGACAAAGTGTTAGATATTCATGACTTTGTTGATGCATTCTGGGCTAGAGATCTGGATTAGAGAAGATCTAAAAGTGGGTATGTGTTTAACCTATTTGGAGGTGCCATCAGTTGGATGAGTAAGAAACAATCTATAGTGGCACTATCAACTACAGAGGCAGAATACATGGCAGCCACTCATGCAAGCAAGGAAGCAGTTTGGTTGCAAAGATTGTGTTCAAGTATGGGGTTAGTATAGGGAGCTATAAGGATAGACTGTGACAGCCAAAGTGCAATTTTTTTAGCAAATAACCATGCTTATCATTCAAAGACAAAGCACATTGATGTTCAATATCACTTTGTGAGGGATATGATAGAAGACAAAAAGGTGTTGTTGGTAAAGGTGGACACTTTGAAGAATACTGCAGATGCATTGACAAAATCTGTGAGCTCTGAGAATTTCTCTTGGTGTAGAGAAACAATTGGTGTTGTAGGGCTAGATAAATGACTAAGCTCTCTTATGCCCCCCTTTGGAAAGAAAACAAAAAGTGGGAGAATGTTGGGTTGTGTTATATTCTTTCCATGACTAGCCTACGTAGTTAATTGGGTGGTTAAAAGGGGGGCGGAGCCCCCCCTTCGTTTCGCCGTTTGCATAGTGGGGGGTCATAGGTTTGAGTGGGGCGGGTAGCCCCCCTCTACGGTGTCTAGGGTAGCACCCCTGGAATTTTTTTTTGGACCCTATATTAGGTTTGGCGGACCTACCTGTGGTCTTGTGCATGGTTTTCGCACATGGTTTTGGACGCAATGGTTTTCGGTCCATGGTTTTGGACGTGATGGTTTTAGGTCCATGGTATTGGATGCTTCAGCATGTATAAATATGTATTGTAACATTAAAAGGAATATAATGAAAAATCAATCTGGTAGTCTCGGTTTTGGGATCCAGGGGAAAATCTCTGTGTATATGTGTTTTATGTGTTATGTTCTGGCATTGTTTATTTTCTATGTTTTATAATTCGTATGCAGGTCATTTCTATACGGGATTAAAGCCTACAATAGAACAACCATCAAATCACCATAATAACAAGTACAATTTCTCATAGAATATAATAGGAAAATAACTCTTATTAACTGATGCAAAATCCAACCAAGTTAGGGATTTCCACGTACCACCCGACCATAGATTGGGTTGAACAAAATATTTCTTTCAGCCAATCACCCCTGTGCCATATTCCAAGCATGAATGTGGTATCTCACGGAAAAAACCAAACAAAAAAAAAACCAAGTCTTCTAGAGGCCAAACCACCTGAACCATCAACCATAGTAATTCCACCTCCACGGTCGAACATCACTAACACCAATGAGACCTGTCTCTACTGAAGATATCCAGGGCTCCAGGAACTAGTAACTCAACCCATAACCTTCTAGGGATCTAGATAGTTTGTCCAACATGGCTCTGAAGACTAATAACTCAACCCACCAACGGCTCTAGAGCGTTTTTCCCAACCTAGGCTTCATGACTAGTAACTCAACCCAAGTTGTTTGAGGGCTTCCAAAGTATTTGTTCCAACACACAACCATAAGGAATTATGAGCACCAATCAGAAATAATCAAGTGGTAAAAACCCAGAACACCATGGCTATCCAGGAAATAACAAGGCAAGACTAAAACCATTGTCAATCCAAGCAAATATCCATGCCAATGATAACACATAACTAATGAATCACATGCATATACCATGCATCCAAAAATCGACAAGGAAATCACACATGCAACTTATTACTTGCAAAGCAATCCAACTGTAGTTATTGATCCACATGTTCCCTTGCACTTTCCTACTTTCCTTTGCCTTCTTTCTCGAAATCGAATGTATGACAAAGTGCTCTAAGAATTCTCCAGGAATGCTCTAAGTATGCAAGGGTATGAGAGAGTGAGTGAATTGAAGAGAGCTCCAAAACTAAACTGACAAAAAGCTAAAACCAACTAAAAGCTCAACTAACAAACTCTTTGAATTGATCCTCAAAAGCATTTTTATCATTGAGGCCCCTGTTTTCTTATTTTTCCTCTAATTTCTCTACAATTTCCCGCTCATGCAAATCTGTGTCCCTTCACCTTCCTTTTCTCCTATTTTCCTTTATTTCATAAATAAAATGCTAATTATTTCCACTTTTCCTTTGCTAATGCCTTTGCCAATTTCCATAGCCTTTTATTAAGCACCAGTGATACCCAACATTATGTTTCACCCAACATTTAGCTTGGAATACATGTCCTGTAACCTTGGTATTATTTTATTTACATACGAAAGAAAACAGGGGTTGTTACAAACCCCTCCCCCTTGGGGGAACACCGTCCTTAATGTTCAATGACACTTATAAACCAGTAAAACACATGCTATCCATGGAGGTTTATAACTTAACTCGATGCAACATTTATATCATATCATACGACCATCATAACATGAACACCATACTACTTATTGGAGCTTTATAATACAACTTGATGTGGTATTTACATACATATTCATATATAGACATAACCAAAAAACAACATCAAATACATATATCAGAATACATCCACTCAACAACGAATAGAGAAGGATACATAGCCCACATCTGATCGGCCATCTCCCATGTAGCTTCATCAGGCCCAAAGTGCTTCCACTACACTTTAACTTGCTCGATTTCTCAATTCTAAAGCGTGAGCATATTTTGCTGCAAAATGCACTAAGGTTCTTGTTGGAATTATCCTTCTAGTTCCACCTACAATACACACCAGTCAATCACATGATCAACATCCTTCACATATCTTTTAAGCAATGAAACATGGAAAACATCATGTAATTTCACTGTCAGAGGCAATGCAAGTTGATAGGCCACTAGTCCAATCCTCTCGAGGATCTCGAAAGGCCTGCAATACAGAGGTTCTATCTTGGCACATTATCCAATCCTCAAGGAGCTCCTCTTGGGATTGATGCACAAGTACACATTCTCCCCAACCTGAAACTCCTTAAATACCCTTGTGATAATCTACATAACTCTTCTTCATGTCTTGTGCCACCTTCAAATTCATCTTAATATTGTGTGTTTTGTATTCCATGTTTTCCAATATGTTCAATCCAATCAGTACCCTATTCACTGGATCACTCCAAGTGACGGCAGTATTACAGCTCTTCCCATAAAGTGCCTCAAACGGACTCATCTTTAGAGACTCTTGATACCCATTATCATATGCAAATTTTACCAGTTGAAGATACTCTTCCCACTTTCATTGTTGATGCATGACACACATCCTCAAGATGTCCTCAAGAATCCTATTGTGTCTTTCTACCTATCTATTAGAGTGGGTTAGTTTGTCGGTCAAAAAGTACCTCAAGTTAATTATTTTCTGTTTAGAAGAAGGTCAAAATCATAAAATTTTCTCATTGTTATGTTTTGACCTGTCATTTCTCAAAAGAGTCATCTTCAATCAGGTTATCACTTTGGTCATCAAAATCAGTCACTAGGAAATAGTTTCTAATGTTTGTCAAGGTTTTATTGTTGAGTCCAGGTATTGGGTGATGATAGGTGGGGTAACATGGTCTGAGTGTCATATACTGAGGAAAGGATCTCAAAAAGACCTTAATTATGAATGCTTTGACCTACACCTTTACTAAACATAGTATAAATTCTTCCACCTATCTCCTTTTTCCCATATTTCATTCCATCCCCTCATTCCCTAATGCTACCTTAATCTTATCGATTTAATGTAGGCCTAAATTTTTTATCATCGTTATCACCTAAACCACATTTCCCTAGGCCTAAAGCTATTCCCTTCCCTAAACATCATTACCCACCATTATTCGTTATCGTCCTATCTAGCCCGACACACTTTAATTATCAAAGCTATCATAGCTAAATCCTCCGCCACCTTAAAACATTTGAAAAATGCCTCTGTGACTTCTTGTAGGTGGTATGCAGAGGATGTGATGAGTGGTTTCTTTCCAGAGCAAGGGACGCATTAGAGTTCAGAAGGCGTAGAGAGGCTTAGGAGTTGAAGGTACATTTAAAAGTTGTAGACCATTTGAGCATAGCACGACATTCTTCTTGTACAACGAAATAAGTCATCTCAAGATAGCTTTCAACGTATAGATTGAAACGAAGAAATTGTAGAGGTAGGGAGACAATCATCCTCCTTGTGAATTATTATTGATAATTCTCCTGGTCGTAGTGTTTAAGATTTGTCTATCATTGTTAGAAAATGTGTGTTGCGCATACCCTGTCTTGTTAGAAAACAGAGTCTTAGCTCCAAGAGTATTGTTTGATTGCTCAAAGCCTAAATTCTAAATGATGAATGCTTCCCAAAGATATGATTTTAAATACCTTTTAAATATTTAAATCCTCCTTCTTGTATTTCATCGCATAATCTATGATGTCACCACCTTATTGTTACAACTGCCTAAGTGGATTTTTTCTATCATACGAGCTTGCTCTCATTCATTTGGGTCTGCACATGTAGTCATAACTCAAAAGTCCAAATCCATTAGCTAGGTATAGAGATAGGATGGCCCCTGCTACCAACAAAAAAGGAGGTGACCTCGTTCGCACTGAACCCAGTACTTTGAGTCTACTTAATTCATCCCCTGCCATTAGAGTGGCTTTTGAGAATACATGGTGCATTCCTTTCTGCCAAAATATTAAGAAAATAGGTCATAACGTCAAAGTATCCAGTCTATTTTCTCTAAATTGTCAAGACAACAGAGTGAAGCTAGGTGACCTGAAGATCATATTGATTGAAAAATTCATAGTTGATGCAACCAATATCCCAATAACAGAGGAGAAATCATTCAAGGGGGATGAGTTAGACATTCTGGCTTATAAGTGGTTTGTAAAACCAAAGTATCTTGACAAGTTTGCCTCCACCTTCCCTATAATTTATCTCCAAGAGCAGTATGTAGACCTTATGAAGGTCATACAAAGATATTTCACTTGTGAAGGTAGGTTTAGTAGAATATACTAGTATCATCTCAGGTTGCTATGACATTTCACTGAAAGAAAGCCCATGAACCTCCCTTACTTATTGCTTAAGAGTCTAGAAATAATGGCCACCAATTTTCAAAAGGATAACCATGCTTCAAGTCTATTTCATTTCTCTTTGATCAAAATCTTGGTTAAGCATGTTGTTGAATGAAAGAAAATGCCTTGGTCTGATTTTTTTTCAAAAATGAATGAAAGAAAATGCCTGGGTCACCTTCAATCAAGGAAGATAAGGAAGAAACCAAGCAGGAACATCCAAATAAGGAGAGTACTTGCCCAGTTATGGAAATGAAAATTGTAAGGAAGGAAGGTGCCAAGCCAAGCAAGAAATTTGCAAGCAAGATGAGCAAGAAAATTAAGTTGCAAGGAATAAAGGATGACAAGGCAGACAAAAGAATAGAGGAATAGGAAACATCAGCTAAACAAGCCAGACTTAAGGTCAAAATTAAAGAAATAGTCCAAGATGAATTTGTGATGAGACCTAGAACAAGGTCTAGAGTTAAGAAAACCTAGGAAGAGGAAACCCCTCAAGCAATTGTAGAAATATTTGAAGATAAGTAGACAAATGCACAAGTGGATGAAAAAGTAGATGAGGTCAAGGGACTAGAAATGGTACAATCAGATTTTGAGGAAGAGATAGCACCACTAGAAATAGGTGTTGTACAATACAAGGAAGAGGATCCTAAAATAATAAAGATGAGAGAGGCACTGTTTAAAAATCAGACGAGGATAACATTTCTAGAGAAGCAGAATAAAGACATAAAACAAGCCATTAAACTAGCAGAGGACAAGACAAATTCACCCTCAACAAGTGCCAAAGGGAAGAAGAAACATGTTACCTTTGTTGAACAAGCTAGAAATGTGGTAGTGAGGTCTGATGAGCCAACAATCAGGGTGTTTAAATCAAAGTTTAAGTATGTGCAAAAAATGAAACAAATAGCTAAATCCCTTGGTACACCCCATTCAATCAATGGAAAGAGTATCAGAGGTGCCTAGAGGAGTTAGAAGAAAGCAAAGACTAGGTCAATCAATTCAGGAAACAAAACTAGGAGTATAAGAATTCTATTCAGCACATTTTAGAAAACTGTGACTATGAGGTCAAAGAGGTATCCAAAGCTCCTGACAAAAGTAAGAATTTTTTCAAGTGGTCACAACTAGTCAGGATACATTTCATAAATTTGTATGTAAGGAATTTGGTCATGGATACACAACTGAGAACTATGGGACAAATTTAGAGGAGGCACATAAATTGTTGAAGAGGTATGAGGGGGCTGTTGTAATACCTCCACTCATGAAAATGCCTAAGTTTGATCCTAAATCCAAAAAATCACTTGCTCTATCACCATCTATGAAGAAACAAGATCTCATCACTCCAGATCCCAAATCCAAGACTCCTAGCATTGAGTTTTCTAGCAGCAAATTATCAAGCAAGAGGAAAAGAAAATGATAAGGATTTCCATTTTATTCTCAAGTTTTGTTTTAATTTTATGATGTATAAATATGTTAAGGTTGATATGATCAACATAATAGTTTCATGACAATGTTCATAAGAAATGAAGAGCATCTAGAAAACAATTGCAGCAATTTTGCTACGCAAGCGCTGCGCACTCGCTACGCAACCCATGGTCTGACCATTTCACGTACAAAGTACAATAGCCACCTGTCAATTTTTGAAGGTGCTGGTATGGAGTACATATGGTGTCCAGATCACCCCTCTAGATGTTTTCCACGTCTGAGTTATATAAGTATGAAGATTTGGGCATTGTGCACCTGTTGTGCAACCTTTTTATTAGACACAAAAGAAAATTTTAGAATTTTTCTATTGCAGTCAGTTTTTTTTTTTCAGTTTGAACACCTTTTTAAAGAATTTTTATTTAATCGGTTTTTTTTTCTTTCAAGAAGACAAAAGGATGCTTTATGCTTTATGTTTGTATGAAAATCATGAAAAAAGAAGCAGTTTACTATTTTTTCCTAGTTTTGAATCGATCCTTTGAAGGATTGAAGATGCAGTGAACTTGAAAGGATTTTCCTCCATGTTTTTACTATATATTTTGATGATTGAAGAAAAATAGGGTTGTTTTTGGCAAAACATTGTATGCTATAGTTTTCAGAGTTTTTTCTTGTGATCAATTCATGATAGAGTAGTTGTGACTTGAGGTTTACCAATACACTTTATAGGGATTCTCATGGTATGATGTTTGGATTTTTTGTGCTTATTTCTCAGATATTCTAATATCTCTCTGTGTTTATGAGTATTATTGTAGGTTTTAACCCTGCAAAGAAATTACCTGCATACGAATTCTAAAACACAGAAAATAAACAATGCGAGAGCATAACACATAAAACACATATACACAAATATTTTCCCTTGGATCCCAAAACCGGGACTACCAGCTTGATTTTTCAATGTTTTCCTTTCAATGTTATTATACATATTTATACATGCCAAAGCATCCAATACCATGGGCCGAAAACCATTACATCCAAAACCATGGACCAAAAACCATCGCATCCAAAACCATGTGCAAAAATTATGCACAAAACCATAGGTAGGTCCGCCCAACCTAACATAGGGTCCAAAAACAAATTTTTCGGGGCGCTGCCTCGGACCCCATGGAGTGGGGTTACCTACACCCCTCAAAGCCCCTGTGACCCCCCCCACTACGCAATCGATGCAAAGAAGGGGGGGCTTCGCCCCCCTTCTAAGCCCCTCGTTAACTACGTGGGATAGTCGTGGAAAGAATATAACAGAACCCAACATTCTCCAACTTGTTGTTTTCTTTCCATAGGGGGCTACAAGAGAGCTTAGTCATTTATCTAGCCCTGCAATGCCCATTGTTTCTCTACACCAAGAGAACTTCTCAGAGCTCACAGATTTTGTCAATGCATCTACAGTATTCTTCAAAGTGTTCACCTTTACTAGCAACACCTTTTTGTCTTCTATCATATCCCTCACAAAGTGATACTGAACATCAATGTGCTTTGTCTTTGAATGATATGCAGGGTTCTTTGCTAAGAAAATTGCACTTTGGCTATCACAGTCTATCCTTATAGCTCCCTGTACTAACCCCATACTTGAACACAATCTCTGCAACCAAACTGCTTCCTTTCTTGCATGAGTGACTGCCATGTATTCTACCTTTGTAGTTGATAGTGCCACTACAGATTGTTTCTTACTCAACCAACTGACTGAAACTCCAAATAGGTTAAACACATACCCACATGTAGATCTTCTCTGATCCAGCCCAGTCTGCATCAACAAATCTACGAATATCCAACACTTTATCCAATCCTGGTCTTCCTTGGTAGCACAAACCATAATCACTAGTGCCATGCAAATACCTAAAAACTTGCTTCACTGTTGTCCAATGCTCCTTACCTGGTTTTGACATAAACCTACTCAATTCTCCCACTGTATGTGTAGTTTCTGGTGTAGTACAGACCATCACATACATTAGGCTACTGACTACACTTGTATATGGAACATGGGTCATGTCCTCTTCCTCTTCTTGTGTCTTGGGACACTGTTTAGTAGACAACTTTACACCTATATGAATAGGAACCTTCACCGGTTTACTATCCTACATATTAAACCTCTACCATACTGTCTCGACATACTTCCTCTGGTTTAACCATAGTTTCCTCTTTGTCCGATCTCTTTTAATTTCCATGCCAAAAATATAGTTTGCAGCACCAAGGTCTTTCATGTCGAATTTGGAGGACAAATGGGTCTTCAAATCCTAGATAATTTCTTTGTCATTTCCAACCAGCAGCATATCATCCACATACAAGACCAGATAAATAACACAGTCACCAATTAATTTAAAATACACACAGTCATCTGCTTTGCTTCTGGTGAAGCCAAGTCCTTGTATAAATGTATCAAATTTCTGATACCAAATCCTTAGTGACTATTTTAACCCATACAAAGACTTCTTTAACTCGCATACCAATTCTTTCTTACCCTTCACTGCAAAGCCTTCACGTTTCTTCATGTAGATCTCCTCTTCTAGATCCCCGTGAAGAAATGTTGTCTTCACATCCATCTGTTCTACCTCAAAATCAAAAGTACCAACAACAGATAAAAGTAATCTAATAAAAGTTACCTTGGCAACAGGAGAAAAAATATCACCAAAATCAATTCCTGACACCTGGGAATAACCTTTTGCTACCAACCGAGCTTTGTATTTCTCCACCTTTCCTTCTGCATTTGTCTTCTTCTTGAACACCCATTTGTTGCCAATGGGTTTCCTTCTAGCCGGCAACTCCACCAGATCCCAAGCCTCATTTTTGTGCAAAGATGCCATTTCATCAACCATGGTCTCTTTCCAGAGTTTTCCATCCTCTGAATCTACTGCTTCCTTCACAGTTCTGGGATCATCATCAGTAATAGATAAAGAAAAGTTTGAACAGAAAGAAAATGGAATATACCTTTCTAGCTGCCTTCTTTCTCGAACTAATCTTCTCACACCAGGAATTTGTGGCTCTTCATCTTTTGGACTTCATTTTTAATAACATCTTTCACCTCTCTGAACACCACATCTTGGTTGTACACAACCTTCCTTGTTACTGGGTTCCAAAGATTATAACCCTTTAAACCATCCTTATACCCAATAAAGATGCACTTTTCAGATTTACTATCCAACTTGGTTCACTTCTCCTTTGGAACATGTACATATGCATCACATCCAAATACCCTCAGATGTGAAAGAGAGGGTTTCTTACCAGTCCATACCTCTTGTGGAGTCTTATCCTCCAATGCTAATGAAGATGATTTGTTGACCGGGTAACATGTTGTCTCCATCGCCTATGCCCAGAATTCATGTCCTAACCCGACACCACAGAGCATGCTTCTTGCCCTTTCCATAAACGTCTTGTTCATTCTTTCTATAACTCCATTTTGTTGAGGTGTATATGGAGTAGTCTTCTGTCGAGCTATACCAAACTTCTTACAGAATTCTTCAAATTTCTTACTGCAAAACTCTCTGTCGTTATCTATCCTTAGCACCTTTATCTTCTTCTATGTTTGGTTTTCCACCAAAGCCTTAAATTCTTTAAACCTTTCAAAGACTTCAGATTTCTTCTTAAGGAAATATATCCATGTATTCCTTGAGAAGTCATCTATAAATGATACATAGTACACAGAGTTACCTAGTGATGGAACCTTCATAGGTCCAAACACATCAATGTGCACAAGCTCTAATATTTGTTTCGCCCTCTTACCACTAGAGGGGAAACTCACTCGATTCTGCTTCCCATATACACAATTTTCACAGAAATCAAAATCCATAGAGCTATTACTCATACCTTCTACCATACCTTTACCATGAAGTATTCGAAGGCCCTTCTCTCTAGTATGTCCAAGCCTTTGATGCCACAACATGGTCTTCTCTCTAGAGACCACTAGATTTTTTTGCTCCACTTTCAGGAAACACGGAACTGTTGCACCCATCAACAACAGTGCTACCTTTCAGCTTGTACAGAGTTCCAATTCAAACTCCTCGCATCAATACCAGTGCCCCCAAAACCATCTTGCAGGTATCCTTCTCGAACACTATTTTTACACCTGCATCATCTAGCTTGCTTACAGAAATCAGATTTCTGGCTAATGCAGGAATATGCAGAACACCCAGAAGTGTTCTAACCCTTCCACCTTGCAACTTCAACTTTACTTTTCCACGACCAATGATTCTAGCCTTCCTGTCATCCCCCAAGAAGACATCACCACCATCATATTTCTCATACTCGCAGAACCACTCTCTATGGGGAGTGAAGTGAAAGGATGCACCTGAGTCAATCAACCATGCCTCATGATCTACATGTGTACTTGAAGAAGCCAAGTACACATCCCCACCTTCATTTGAGGTGGTTTTCGCCTCTATAGAAGGAGCATCATCAGATCCCTTTCCTTTATCAGGAGCTTTAGATTTATAGTCCCTTTGGTAGTGTCCTTCATTTCTGCATTTCCAGCACACCACCTTTATAGGTTTTCGTGAAGATTTAGATCTCCCTCTAGATTTAGATCTCCCACTCGTTGAATTATTTTTGTTTCTGTTCTGGGACCATCCTCGTATAGACAAGGCATCACCATTCTGGCTCTCCATACTTTTCCATCTCATCTCCTCTGTTAGCAAGGATGAGACTATTTCATCAAACTGCAAGGCAATTGTATTGCTACCTATTGCAATAACCAGACTATCCCATGAATCTGGTAGAGAACACAAAAAATTGATGCACTTATCTTCATCTGAAATTTTAATATCAACAGATAATAAATGACTTACCACATTATTAAATGCGTTCATATGCTTTGTCACCAAGTCTCCATCTTTCATCCTCAGGTTATACAACTTTTTCCACAAGAACAGTTTATTCACCAAAGACTTAGATTGGTACAAAGTCCCTAAGTTGTCCCACAAAGCCTTCATCGTAGCTTCCCCTGATACATTCAGCAATACTGAATCTGAGACACACAATCATATTGTGCTCTTTGCCTTCCAATCCAACTTCTTCCATTCTTCATCAGACACTCCTGTTGGTTTAGTACCCAGATCTACCGCGATCTAGTGATCTTTATCCACCAATAGATCCTCCATATTGAGTTTCCACAACTCAAAAATCTGACCATTAAATTTATAGATCTCTATCTTTCCACTACTCGCCTTCTTCTTTCACCACCATAATCGATGTCGTAGATATTCCACTGAACAGGGTCTACCACAAGCCCGATCGAAACCCCTCAGCAACAAAGGCGTCCCCTTGAAGCCAAAATAGCTCTGATACCAAATGTAGGTTTTAACCCTGCACAGAAATTACCTGCATACGAATTCTAAAACACATAAAATAAACAATGCAAGAGAATAACACATAAAACACATAGACACAGAGATTTTCCCGTGGATCCCAAAACCGGGACTACCAGCTTGATTTTTCATTATTTTCCTTTCAAAGTTACAATACATATTTATACATGTCGAAGCATCCAATACCATGGACTGAAAACCATCATGTCCAAAACCATGGACCGAAAACTATCGTGTCCAAAAACATGGACCGAAAACCATCATGTCCAAAACCATGTGCTAAAATCATGCACAAAACCATAGGTAGGTCTGCCCAACCTAACAAAGGGTCCAAAAACAAAATTTCCTGGGGCGCTACCCTGGACCCCATAGAGTGGGGTTACCTGCACCCCTCAAACCCCTTGTGACTCCCCCCGCTATGCAATCGGCGCAACGAAGGGGGGCATCTGCCCCCCTTCTAACCCCCCAGTTAACTACGTGGGCTAGTCATGGAAAGAATATAACACAACCCAACAATTATGAATCAATTGATTTTGAATTCAATAAAGTTGCTCTATTTTAACTGTCTTCATGTTTTTCAGTTTCATATGAAATTCCATATGCTCATACTTGTTCTCTGTTCTAACTAGCTCTCTTTCTTATGAATAAATAATTTTGTTTATTGATGAGAAAGGAATCTGTTTTATTTTTAACTTTTCTCCTCTATGCTACAATATGTCATCATCTCCAAAGTCATGCCTATAACCCTTGTATTAGATGCCTGTTTACTTGCATAAGTAAATGAACTAAAGGATAGTTGATCACATTTTATCACCTTCTGAATCAGTGGCACTTCAACCCAACATATTCAATTTCACTTTTCCATAATTGGTCTCTATATAGATTGTTCCTTAAGCTTTCAAATCTTACAATCTCAAGAGAGGGAGCCCCCTCCGGCTAGAAAGGCCAGTTTTCTAGCTCAAAGCGGTTTATGGTTACCTTTGTGGCCATTTATTTAGCCTGAAGGAATTTATAGAGTGATAACATAGTGGCGTTGTTGCTGGGGATTCAAAATTTAAAATTATCCCGCAAAGTTTCATGTCTAAAATGTACATCATAGGCCAAATTGTAAATATTCTTTTGATTGTTAGGAATTTTTGTTGCATGCATGCTTGTCTGAGAAGATCTGGCTTCTATGAGTTTCACCAGGTAGAACCTTGACCCAAACCCTCCTTTATTGGTTTCTAATTCTGAAAAACTTCTCAAGAAGGAGAGAGTAGTGCTGGAAAGTTAGGCTAGCTACCATCCTATTAAGAAATCTGCTTCTTCACCCAAAAATTTCTTCTAAAATCTCATTGTTTTGGACGATGTATTATTCTAGTATCCCTAAAATTATAACAGTTTAAGATAATTTGATTTCTTGTGTATCATCCTCAATAAATGACTCCAGTCATAATACCATCCAACAATTCAGTAAAATCAGAGGTCTAGTTGACAAAACTCAGAAAGCTGCTGAAAATACATTCTTATCTTAGAGAAATATCCTTGTTCCATTTATTTCCACTGCTGGCTCTGTTTTGACTCCAGTTCAAAAGCCTTCATCCTCAGTTTCGAATTTCATTCATCCAGTTCTTCCATCTTCTACTGTTGTTGTTACACCTCCTATCTATCACCAAACTACTCAAATAGTAGTTATGGTAGCAAGGTATGCTCATTTTGTGTTGCCTGCTCAACTTCATGATTTACCTCTCAATTATGGGCAGAGGCTTCCATAGTATGATGGCACAGGAGAAATCACTGCTAAGCAGCATGTAGACAAGGTCAGTGATTTTGTGGACTTGTAGGAAGTAGACTATGATGATGTTAAAATTAGATTATTTGCTTAGAGTTTTTCCGATGATTTCAAGAAATGGTTTAGGTGTTCTCACCCAAGAGCCTTTGAAAATTATCAAGAGTTAGAAGATGCTTTCCTTGCAAGGTGGGGTGAAAAGAAGAACCCTTTATAGATCTTGGTTGAGTATAATAATTTGAAAAGACAACCTGGAGAATCTGTTCAAGACTTTTCTACAAGGTTCAACAAACTATACAATTCAATTCCTACAGAGATTAAGCCTCCTCTTGGGCTAGCCTTACTGCATTATCTGGATGCTTTTGACCTTAAAATGGATTATCCGCTCAGAGAAAGAAATCCGGAAACATTGGAGGACATGCAAAATAATGTAGTCAGTGTGGAGGCTAATCTATTAGTGAAAAAGTCTAAATTTAAGTTTGAGAAAAGAGTCATCATTAAGGAGGATCCCGCCACTTCCTCTAATGCTAAATTCGAAACATTTGTTAAGACAATGGAGAAGATCTCCCTAGTTGATCGAAAAAAAATACAAGAGACCGAGATTGGTCCACAAATTAGAAATCCTAGTTTCCGATGGCAGCCACAGTTGCCTAAAAAACCTTAGGAGCAGAAATGTCTAGAACAATCACAACAGCAAATAAGACCATCGTTCCAACAAAATTTTGCTCAAGATCAAGATGAGGAAGATGATCAAACTCCAGAAGATCATATTTTATTTTTTGGTGATAGGAAACAAGAGGTGTATTTGACCAAATAGGATCAAGAATATGAACAAATTGAAAATTTTGAAGCGGAGGAGGAAGAACTATTGTTGTCCCAATCCCAAAATGATGCATTGATGATTGAATCAAAGGAATATAGAAAGGGTTTTCAGAATGCTATAATGCAAGTGCAGCGACAATATAATTTGAGAAATAGGATTGTGGGAGGTAATGCAACAAATAAGGATGCACCAATCATCAATGAAACAAGAAAATAAGTGCCTTCCAATTGTGTTAAAAATATCCTCCCCATTACAAGTGCTCAATACAAAGATATTCCTAGCACAAGTGCTCAAATGGAGGAGCCTCCTGTCACTATTTTGCAGTGGAAAGACATCATGCCCAAAGATAAAGAAGTTGCAGAAAAGAAAGATGATGCTCATAAGGAGATAGAAAAGGTAACAAGTCTATTCAATATTGAAGCTGAAGTTGCTAAGTTGAAGATTTCTATCCCTCTTGGTGAATTAGTGAGAAATGATCAATATAGATTTCAGATTTTAAAGGCACTTAAAGTAGATAAAACCTTTGATATAGTAAATATAGCAGATGATCATCCAGCTATCATCTTTGGGCCAAAAATTGAGGATAAAACACAGGATGGTGATGTTCCTCCCTTTTATGTTAGTTTGAATGTACATGAACAAATCCTACACAATGCAATGTTGGACTCTGGGGCATCACATAATTTGATGCCAAAGGTGATCATGGAGAGGTTGGGATTAGACATTACACGACCATACAAGGACCTGTATTCATTTGATTCCAGTAAGGTTAAATGTCTACTCTTAATTAAAGACTTAGCAATATCCTTGATTCAGATTCCTTCCAAATGCATGGTGATGGACATCGTGGTGGTAGACATACCTCCTAAGTATGGTATGTTGTTGTCTAGATCCTGGATGGAAAAACTGAATGGAGCATTAAAAATTGACATGTCATTCATAACAATTCTAGTTTTTGTAGAAAAAATGAGAAGGTTATACATAGAGCCTCTCATGTCGTATATGACCATCATTAAGGATAAGCTTGTTAATCATCCAGTCTATGTTGTCCATTTTCATGTAGTTTCATTTGTTTTGTTTAATTCAAGTTATCTTGTTGATGAAGATCTTGTTTCAGAAATTGAAGAGGAAGGGAACAACACTCAGGAAAAAGGAATTTCATGTGAGGATTCAGGGTAGGACAACCAAAGTAAATTAGATGTCAAAATGGAGCAAGACATAGAAATAAAATTTGATGTTTTGAGTGAAGATAAAGAGACATCTGTAAAAACATATTACCGAAGTATACAACCTTAAAAAAAGGGCAGGACAACAATGAAAAAGAGAGACAATCATCTAGTTTGCACTAAAAAGTATGCAAATTCCAAAGTCGAAATAGATGGCAAAGCGAGGAAGAAACATCAAGTTTGGACCATGTATTTTGATGGTGCAACAAGCAGAGAAGGAGCTAGAGCAGGGGTGTGGATTATTAGTGCAGAAATTGGTAAGTCAAAGTTGTGTTCATATAAACTAGAGTCTGATTGTACCAACAATATGGTGGAACACGAAGCTCTGATTTTGGGTTTGAGAAATTTGAAGAAATCAGGGGCTAAAAGAATTGTTGTTTTTGGTGATTTTGAGTTGGTGGCTAGACAAGTTAAAGGTGAAAACCAGACCAAGCATTCTCGCATGTGATCTTATCGGAATGTTGTACTTGATTATTTGTAGAATTTTGTTGAGTACAGTTTTTCGGTGGTCCCAAGGAAAGAGAATGTTGTTGCAGATGCATCGGCTACTTCAGCCTTTGATATTGACATCCCCAGTAACATTAAAGGGAAGTACAGGGTAGAGGAAATACATAGACCCACTATTCCTGATAACAATAGTCATAGGAAAGTGTTTGAAAATGACAAGCAAGTAGAAAATTTCTTGCTAATGAAAGAAGAGTTTGCTAGAATGAGATGGGAAAGGGACAGTGAGTGGGGAGCTATAGATAAGGAAAGTTTCATAAATCAGATGAAGTAGAAATTGGATCAGCAAGGTTCTGAGCTGAAGATATTGCAGCTTAAAGACAACATTATTCCAAGAGGTCTAGTACCTTTGTAAGAGTTGTTTTACCAAAATGATGTGGCCAAAAGACCAAAACTAGCATCGATTGGAGAAGGAATTGAAGAATGCAATATAGGTACAACAAAACACTCGAACATGATAAATTTTTCCAAGACCTTGATATGAAAAGAAGATATTTGGAACTGTTTACTCAATTCTCTAATGTTTTTTCTTGGGGGTATGAAGACCTAAAGGTGTATGACAAAGAGATCATTCAACATATAATACCAATTAAAAAGGATCAAACGCCATTCAAGTAGAAGTTGCGGAGGACAAATCCGGTATTTCTACCCTTAATCGAAATTTAAATAAGGAAACTTTTTGATGCTGGTATTATAGTTCCCCTCCGTTTTTCATATTGGTTTTCCAATTTGGTACCAATCAGAAAGAAAACGGGCGAGATTAGATTGTGTGTGGATTTCAAGAACTTAAATAGGGTGTCTCTCAAGGACAACTATCCACTACCAAAAATGGACCATGTTCTCCAGAAAGTAGTGGGTGCTAGAAGAATGTCACTGCTAGATGGATTCTCTGGGTATAACCAGATTTTGGTTCACCCAGAGGACCAAGACAAGACCAACTTTACAACTCCCTAGGGTACTTTCAAGTATGCTAAGATGCCATTCAGTTTGATGAATGCGGGGGAAACATTTCAGCGAGCGATGGACATAGCTTTTGCAGAAGAAAGGGATAAGTTTCTTGTCATATATTTGGATGACATTACTGTTTACTCACAATCCGATGAGGAACATTTGCATCACTTAAGAGAAGTTTTGGAAAAGTGCAGGAAGCATGGCATCTCATTAAATCCAAAAAAGTCCTTGTTCGGCCTAAAGGAAGGAAAACTGTTGGGCCATATTATTTCAAAATATGGCATAAAAATATATCCTAACAAAATTGAAACTATTCAGAAAATGGATGCTCCTAGGAGCAAGAAAGAAATTCAGTCATTTTTGGGCAGAATTAATTTTTTGAGAAGGTTCATTCCCAATTTGGTTGATATTTCTAGGAAAATTATAGACATGCTGAAGCGGGACAACGAGGTAAAGTGGAATGAATACAATAAGAAATCATTCAGTGAAGTTAAAGCAACTCCATCTCGTGCTCCTACTTTGGCCAACCCAGATTATACAAGGGAGTTCATAGTGTTTTCTTTTGCATCTGAACACAGTATCAATGTGGTTTTTTTTGCAGAAAAACTAGCAAGGAGTTGAGCAGCCCATTACATTTGTTAGTAGGGTGCTTAGATATTTCATGCTCAAGTATGACATAATGGAAAAACAAGCATATGCGCTTGTTAAAGCCCTAAAGGATTTTTGAGTGTACATTTTACATTCTCACGTTGTGGCTTATGTGCCTAGTGCTGTAGTTAAAATTATTTTGACTCAAAGTGACCCAGATGGAAGGAGGGGCAAGTGGATCACAACAATTCTTGAATATGACATAGAAATCAAGTCGAAAAAGTCGATTAAAGGTTAGGGTTTGGCTCAGATGATGACAAAATCAAATTTGCAGTCCCTTCAAATTAATTTTCTCACTATTCTAACAGAGGAAGAAATCTCAAATTTTGTTCAGCAAGTGCTAGAAAAATTTGCTACTTCACCATGGTATGCAGATATCATATATGTTTTAAAAAATTAGTAAGCACCACTGGATTGGCCCACAACTAAAGCTTGGTTTCTAAAAGAAGTGAAATTTGTGTTATTGACAAATTTTTATACTGGAAAGATCCCGGTGGGATATTGCTTAATTGTTTATTGGAGGATGAAACTCAAACAACAATAGAATATTTTCATAAGGGTGATTGTGGTGGTCACTTATATTGGAAAACTACAGCAAATAAGATTCTTAGAGTTGGCCTTTATTGGCCCAGTCTATTTTCAGATGTTTATAAGAAGGTGGCTAGTTGCAAGGAATGTCCGATGTTCGAAGGTAGAAAGAAGTTACTTCCCCTTCCTTTAAAGCATATAACAGTTGAGTCACCATTTCAACAATGGGGACTTGATTTTATTGGAGAAATTCATCCTTCCTCTTCTGGGCAGCATAAGTGGATTTTAACAGGAACATATTACTTTACAAAATGGATTGAAGCAGTCCTTACTAGGTAGGCCACAAATGCAACTATCATCCAATTTATGGAAAACAACATTCTGTCCCATTTTGGTTGTCCATAAAATATTGTCACGGACAACATTGTTGCATTCAGATAAAAAAGGATAATTGAATTCTGCTACAAGTATAATATCAGTATGGGTCATTCCACAACCTATTACCCTTAGGGAAATGGCTTGGTAGAGTCATCCAACAAGAGTCTAGTCAACATTATTAGAAAATTGTTGCAAGAGAATAAAAGGAACTAGCACAAAAAATTGATCCATGCATTATGGGCAGATTGGGTTAGTACTAAAAGATCCATAGGTATGTCTCCATTTGAATTGGTGTATGGAATAGAGGCATTGTTTCCTTCATCTCTCGGAGTGTCGGTCATGAGATTGTTACAAGAAGCAGAAGCAGAGCCAAATGACATGCAATGGAGAATTGGTCAAATGATCCAGCTCCAGCAGTCAAGAGAAGAAGTATTCAGGAACACATAGTTGTTACAAGACCGGATAAAGAATATCTATGATAGAAGAACAAAGGCAACAGATTTTCAGATTGGAGATTTGGTGTTGAAATGGGATGCCCGAAATGAGGATAAGGGAAAGCATGGGAAATTTGAAAATTTGTGGAAAGGGCCTTTTAAAGTTGCTTCTTTTAGAGGACAAAATGCATATTTACTTGAAGATTTGTCAGATCAGCCAGTTGGAGCAGGGCCTGTGAATGGAAGGCTTCTCAAACATTTCCTCTCTTAAGTTGGATATTGAGAGATCATCTCATTGTTTATACCACTTTTGTTTTGAATAATGCAAGTGTGGGTAGTCATAGTTAAGATTTGAAGCCCGAAGTGAAGGCCATGAGATCTTAACTGATTGCTGCCATAAATATTAGAGTCTGTCAGTCAATTTTTATAACATTTGCAGTCATTCTAGTCAGTAAAGTTTTTATGATTCAGAGTCTGTATATCAGTTTTTTTTATTGTTATGACCGTGTTGCCCAATGGGAAGGCTACTAGTCTGCAGTGTCGTTCTTGGCACCTCATAGGGAGGCTTCCATCCTCAATGGAGCCCATGTTAGAGTGGGTTAGTTTGTCAGTTGAAAAGTACCTCGAGTCAATTATTTTCTATTTAGAAGAAGGTCAAAATCATAAAATTTTCTCACTATTATGTTTTGACCTATCATTGCTCAAAGGAGTCATCTTCAGTCGGGTTATCACTTTGGTCATCAAGGTCGGTCATTGGGAAAGAGTGTCTAATGTTTGTCAAGGTTTTATTGTTGAGTCTGGGTATTAGGTGATGATAGGTGGGGTAACATGGTCTAAGTGTCAACTACTGAGGAAAGGATCTCAAAAAGACCCTAATTATTAATGCTTTGACCTACACCTTTACTAAACATTTTATAAATCCTTCCACCTATCTCCTTTTTCCCACATTTCATTCCTTCCCCTCATTCCCTAATGCTACCTTAATCCTATCGATTTACTTTAGGCCTAAATTTTTTATCATCGTTATCACCTAAACCACATTTTCCTAGGCCTAAAACTATTCCCTTCCCTAAACATCATTACCCACCATGATTTGTTTACTATCTTATCTGCCCCGACACACTTTGGTTATCAAAGATATCATAGCTAAATCCTCTACCACCTTACAAAATTTGAACAATGCCTTTCAAGAATGTGAATTTTGATAAGAAATTCGGGTTGCACGTTCATCTTGCTTACATTAGCACCATAATTTCAAATCATTATGCAAGCCGCCAATTTACTGTGTGACTGCTAACAAGTGGTATGTAGAGGATGTGATGAGTGGTTTCTTTCTAGAGCAAGGGTTGCAATAGAGTTCAAAAGACGTGGAGAAGCTCAGGAGTTGAAGGTAGTTTTACAAGTTGCAAATCATTTGAGCATAGCACAACATTCTTCCTATACAATGAAATAAGTCATCTCAAGCTAGTCTTCAGCATATAGATTGAAACGAAGAAATTGTAGAGGTAGAGAGACAGTCATCCTTCTTGTGAATTCTTATTGATAATTCTCTTGGTCATAGTGTTTAAGATTTGTCTATCATTGTTAGAAAACGTGTTCTGCACACACCCTGTCTTGTTAGAAAACATAGTCTTACCTCCAAGAGCGTTGTTTGACTGCTCAAAGCCTAAATTCTGAATGATGAATGCTTCTTGAAGATTTGATTTTAAATACCTTTTAAATGTTTAAAGCCTCCTGCTTTTATTTCATCGCATAATATGTGTTATCACCACCTTATTGTTACAACAGCCTGAGTGGATTTTTATTGTCATACGAGCCTTCTCTCATTCCTTTGGGTCTGCACACATAGTCATAACTCAAAAGTCCAAATCCATCAGCTAGGTGTAGAGATAGGATGGCCCCTGCTGCCAACAAAAAAGGAGGTGACCTCGTTCACACTGAACCCAATACTTTGGGTATGCTTAATTCATCCCCTGCCATTAGAGTGGCTTTTGAGAACACATGATGCATTCCTTTCTACCAAAAGATTCAGAAAGTAGGTCATAATGTCAAACTATCTAGTTTATTTACTCTAAATTTTCAAGACAACAAAGTGAAGCTAGGTGACCTGGAGATCATATTGACTGAAAATTTCATAGCTAATGCAACCAATCTCCCAACAGCAAGGGAGAAATGGTTCAAGTGGGATGAGTTAGACATTTTGGCCTAATAGTAGTTTGTAAAACTAGAGTATTCTTGATAAGTTTGCCTCCACCTTCCCTAGCATTACTCTCCAAGAGTAGTATGTAGACCTTCTAAAGGTCATCCAAAGATATTTCACTTGCGAACATAGTTTTAGTAGAATATAGCAGTATCATCTCAGGTTGCTATGGCATTTCACCGAAAGCAAGCCCATGAACCTCCCTTACTTCTTGCTTAAGATTATAGAAGGAATGACCACCAAAGTACACCCCAATTCAATCAATGGAAAGAGTATCAGAGGTGC
Source organism: Pinus tabuliformis (assembly GCA_031772625.1). Classification (NCBI taxonomy): domain Eukaryota; kingdom Viridiplantae; phylum Streptophyta; class Pinopsida; order Pinales; family Pinaceae; genus Pinus; species Pinus tabuliformis. Next base: position 1,527,743,259 of record CM062818.1, on the reverse strand, counting down.
CTAGAGGAGTTAGAAGAAAGCAAAGACCAGGTCAATCAATTCATGCAACAAAACCAGGAGTATAAGAATTCTATTCAACACATTTTAGAAAACTGTGACCATGAGGTCAAAGAGGCATCCAAAGCTCTTGACAGGAGTAAGAATTTTTTCAAGTGGTCACAGCCAATCAAGATACAGTGCAGAAATTTGTATGTAAGGAATTTGGTCCTGAATGCACAACTGAGAACTATGAGACAAGATTTAGAGGCACATAAATTGTTGAAGAGGTATGAGGGGGCTGTTGTAATACCTCTGCTCATGAAAATGCCTAAGTTTGATCCTAAATCCAAAACATCACCTAATCTATTGCCACCTGTGAAGCAAAAAGACCTCATCACTCCAGATCCCAAATCCAAGACTCCTAGCATCGAGGTTTCTAGCAGCAAATTATCAAGCAAGAGGAAAAGAAAATGATCAGGATTTCCTTTTTATTCTCAAGTTTTGTTTTAATTTTCTGATGTATAAATATGTTAAGGTTGATATGATCAACATAATAGTGTCATGACAACATTCAGAAGCAATGAAGAGCATTCAAGAAACAATTGCAGCAATTTTTCTATGCAGGCATTGCACACACGCTGCACACTCGCTACGCAGCCCATGGTCTGACCATTTCACCTACACAGTACAATAGCCACCTGTCAGGTTTTGAAGGTGTTGGTGTGGAGTACATATGGTGTTCATCTCACTCGTCCAGCTATTTTCCACATGCAAGTTATAGAAGCATGGAGATTTGGGCATTGCGCACCTGCTGCACAAGCTTTTCAACATACACAAAAACAACTTTTAAACTTTTTCTATTTCAGTATTTTGTTTTAGTTCAAAGACCTTTCTAAAGATAATTTGTATTTAATTAGGGTTTTTTTTTTTTTTTTCAAGAAGACAAAAGGATGCTTTATGCTTTATGTTTGGATGAAAATAATGAAAAGAGAAGGCGTTTACTATTTTCCCTAGTTTTGAATCTATTCGTTGAAGGATCAAAGATGCAATGAACTTGAAAGGATTTTCCTCCATGTTTTTACTATATATTTTGATGAAAGAAGAAAAAGAGGGTGTTTTTGGAAAAACATTTTATGTTGTAGTTTTCAGATTTTTTGCTTGTGATCAATTCATGATAGAGTACTTGTGACTTGAGGGTTACTGATACACTTTATAACAATTGTCATGGTATGATGTTTGGATTTTTTTTTTCTTATTCCTCAAATATTCTAATATCTCTCAGTGCTTATGAGTATTATGAATCAATTTATTTGGAATTCGGTAAAGATTCTCTATTTCGGCTGCCTTCATGTTTTTTAGTTGCAAATGAAATTCCATATGCTCATACCTGTTATCTGTTCTAACTAGCTCTGTTTCTTATGAATGAACGATTTTGTTTATTGCTAAGACGGAATCTGTTTTATTTTTAATTTTTCTCCTCTATGCTACAATATGTCATCATGTCCAAAGTCATGCCTACAACCCTTGTATTAGATGCCAATTTACTTGCATAAGTAAATGAACTAAAGGATAGTTGATCACATTTTATCACCTTTTGAATCAGTGGTGGTTCAACCCAACATATTTGATTTCAATTTTCTAGAACTAGTTTTTGTATAGATTGTGCCTTAAGCTTTTAAATCTTACAATCTTAAGAGAGGGATCCCCCTCCGGCTAGAAAGGCCAGTTTTCTAGCCCAAAGCGGCTTGTGGTTACCTCTGTGGCCCTTTCCTCAGCCTAAAGGGATTTACTGGGTGATAACACTATCCATGTATTTGTGAATGATAAGTTGTACTTAAAGCTAAATATGTCCCCAAACCTATAAGCAACTCTTTCCAAAACTTGGACGTGAACTTTTCATCTTTGTTTAACGCAATATTCTTAGGAATACCATGCAACCTCACTATCTCCTTGATGAAAATATGAGCTACCTCACTAGCTGAATTCGTAGACTTAACTGCAATGAAGTTAGCTACCTTACTTAACTTGTTCACCACAACCATGATGGAATCATGCTTCTTTGATTTCCTTGGAAAACCACTAATATTGTCCATGGAAATGACCTCCCATTTCCACTCTAGAATCAAAATTGACTACAATAAACCACCTGGATCTTTTCACTCTTCTTTTACCCGTTGACAATCCAAACATTTCACAACATACACAACCACCTCATTCTTCAAGTTTGACAAATGATAAAAATTCGTTATAGCTATCAATGTATTTTGAGATCCTGGATAACTTGAATATGGGTTGACATGAAATTCCCTCAAGATAAGATTCTTGAACTCTCTTTCGTCTGACACATAGATCCTGTCCCTAAATATGACCAAACCATCAGACGTGAGATGATAATCCACATCTTGATCACCTATACCCTGTTGTTGTAACCCGTGCTTAAGTTGTTGGTACTTGTCATCCTGTTGTGTTTCCTACAAGATCTACTCCAGCAAGTCTGCCATAAGAATTCACTCTTGCAATGTGATTCACTAGTACACTTATATTAAGAGCATCTACAACCATGTTTTCCTTTCCCTCAATGTACCTAATCAGGAAGTCAAACTCATTGATGGTATCCAACCATATAGCTTGTCTGGAATTCATATTAGGTTGGTCAAACAAGTACCTCAACCCACTAGGATCACTAATCAAAATGAACCTCTTGCTAAGAAGATAATGTGTCCACATCTTCAATGCATAAATTACAGGTGCCAATTCGAGATCATGAGTCACGTAGTTCTACTCATGCTCATTCAATTTCCTTGACTCATAGCATACCACTTATCCTTCCTGCATCATGACTCCACCAAGTCCTATATTGCAAGCATCTATACATACCAAAAAATATTTTTCTGGATTTGTAATCCTTAAGATTGGAGAATTTGTAAGCAAATGCTTCAACTGCTCAAAACTAGTTGCATACTCCTCAGTGCATTCAAACTTCTTCCCTTTTCAATTGTAAGTATGTAATAGGATAGGAAATCTATGAGAAGTTCCTAATGAACCGCCTGTAGTAACCTCCTAGTCCCATGAATGATCTAACCTCATCTACATTCCTAAGAGTTCCTCACGCCATGATAACTCTGATCTTTTCCAGTTCCATTACAATATCTTTCTTGGAAACCACATGCCCCAAGTAATGAATTTTTGTATGAAAGAAAATGCACTTCCTAAATTTTTCATAGAACTGATGCTCTCTTAGCAATCTTAACACCATTTCTATATGTTCTTAATGCTCTTCCTCATTCTTAGAATGTATCAATATGTCATCAACGAATACTATCACAAACTTGTCCAGGTAAGGACACAAAACACTATTCATCAAGCACATGAAAGTAGATGGAGCATTAGTAATACCAAAAGGAACTACTGTAAACTCATAGTGCCCATACATAGTACAGAATGTGGTTTTGTAGATGTTGATCCATACTTGATGATATCCTGCTCTTAAATCAATCTTTGAAAAAATTGTTGCTCCCTTCAACTGATTAAACAAGTCATCAATTCTTGACAAGTGATACATTTCTTGATAGTCACCTTGTTCCACTACCTATAATCAATGCACAATCTGAGAGTACCATCCTTCTTCTTCACAAATAATACAAGTGCACCCCAAGGAAAAAAAATTGGCCTAATGTATCTGTTACAAGTCTATTTGGGCACATCACTCCCAACATTCAGATCAATACTTTTAGCGCTCATCAAACCCTAATTCAGTTGTTACATGCCCTAGCGAAGTCAACTCATTGAATGCCTCCTTATATGAAAGTTTCATGGCTTGAAGCCCTCTTGAAGTGCCTCCTTGGGACACCAGTGCAGCCCAAGCCATGAGACAGTGCATTACAAAGTAGGAAATCCCACTGTGGCCTGCACTGCAATGCACTTAGGCCCTCTTTAGCCTGCACTTGGTGAGATTGAGTGAAATTTTCATAGGGTTATGGGAATATTCCTTCATTCTAGATGACTCTAGAAAGTTCTCATCTCTTATCCCCTCCTATGAGCTCAAAATTGGATAGGCTAAAGATCCATTAACCTCCTATCCTCTCATCCCTTGCTCCATGGAAACTAACTCCAAGATTGGAAAGCCATTCAATACCCTCATTTATCACAAAAGCACCTCCATTTCTTATAAATTGAGCACTAACATATTGATCAAGGGGCTAGAATCTAAATTTTGTAAGGAAATTCTATTGGTTTGAGGATTGAGTTTATGTTAAGCAATGTTATGTTGTTGGAGTGTTGAGCTTTTGATGTGATGAGGGTTGGATTGAAGCTGGAGAAGTGGCACAAGATTGAACTGAATTGGGTGATACTCTTCCTTCTACTTGAATAAAGAGATTATTCCTTTTCTCATATGATTGTTCATATATGTGATGATTATGTGTTTCAATGTCTTTGATTCCATTGTTTTATAGTAAGATAGATCATAGATCATGTATGCTTTGATCATTTCTTGTTTTTGTTTCTCTTGATGCAGGTACCTTTTGAGCAGATTTAGTTCAAGTGGGAGTGACGAGAGCGATTCAAAAGATTTGGGAAGTGAAAGGCAACAAGTAAGTTCCTCCATCTCATCTATCTTCTATAAGAAAAGGTTAAACTACTTTCTTTCTGTTGTTCTAGGTGTAGTCACCCACCTAGGGAAGATGTGTTTATTCGTAGATGCAAATTCCATGTAACAAATTGGTGACCATAATGGGGAACTACTGTCCTTCTTGGTGGCTTACCCTCATCATATTACACCCTAGTATACTTTTCTTAGCTTTATTAATCTTATTTTAGTCTTCTTGAAGTGTTTTTAGTCAAAAATTGTGCTTGAATGTCCCTTGAATTGACTCTCTGACACCATCGCAATCTTAGTCTTGACACAGTACGTTGTAAAGCAGCCCCTGCCTTAGAAACAGTGCATTGCAGCACACTGTCTCCCTCTCTGGCCTGTGTTGATTCCTCTTAGGCTAAAAAACCCACCTTTGGTTTGATTTTTCCAAAGTTTCTTTTCTTGTTATTTGCTGAAAGATCAATGATGCTTGTGGTTCTGAAATCAAGTTGTATTTCTCTTCCTATCCTTACTTTGGCCTTTATTTTTTATTATTTCTTAAATGATTTCTTTATCATTATCAATTCATTGTCAAAGTTAACTTATAGTCGATTAATCTTTTCTGAAAAGAAAGTGTCGTAAAAGTCTTCATTTCTTTCGAAAAGGAACTGTTGTAAAGTCTTCATTCTTGCAAAAAGATTGATTGATTGTATGTGCATTAGTTTCCTTTTGTTCATCTCAACATTAAGGGAATTGAAAAGAAAAACTTTCATTATGCAATTAGAGGTCTTTGTGTGCTTATAGGAATAGTTTAGGGAAATTGCATTAGATGTGCTCTTTGCTTTTTGATTAAACATTCTGGTTGCTCTATCCCTTGTAGTTAAGGTTTTCATTGTTCAAAATCAAATGAAAAGGATGTTTCTCATCATAGTTGCATTCTAGGAATTTCAAATACATCACACGGTGAACTTGAAAGACAAACTCTTAATCAAGATCAACTTAAAAGTTATCTCAATTAACCTAATGGAGCATTGTCACCTAACAAATAACATTTATAGGTTCTAGGCTAGGGATGTGTTCTGGCATCGTAAAACAAAGCAACTGTCATTAATTGTTTGTGATACATTCCGACTGTGATACCTCATTCCACATACGTAAGTATATCATAGCTCGTCCATGTTCCTTCGGGTATATAGGGCGGTGTTATAGCAGGAAAAGTATAAAGGAATGCTCTCACTGTGTGGTTTCACATTAGACAACGCTAACATGGATTGGGTCTCCACGCAATTTCGGGTATATATGGGAGGACTACATTAGGTTGCTATCCATCCTCAGGTAACTAAGTCGGCCGCCTTGTACATTGTGATACACCGAACACAACATTCGGGGAGATTGCCTGCATGTATGTTAAGTCCTTGGTTTACTGAGGTGGTATTTTGTAGTTCACAATTGCTTGGTAATAATTTTTCCTATATTACCCTCTTTTTGTTTATTTCTTTTTGTAATAAAATCAATCAGCAATCATGGAGGAACATCAAACCTTACCTCATTGTTCACGGAGGACAGTGAGTAAATCGCCTTTACCCCATCAAGCTACACCTAGCTGGCAAAAGTGTTCTCGTTTGACTGAATCCAGTACATCACAAACTTCTAGTTCTTCATCTGAATTACCAGAATCACCTATATCGGTAAGTATTGTGACTCCAGTTACTCCTACAATTACTATTACATCTATTACTAAAGTGGAATCTCCACAATTACCTAAGGACACTAGAAGTGAACCTAGTGAAACGATAACCCAAGTTATCCAACAAGAAGTTGATTCTCAACCCAAAGTTGTTCAACAAGAAATTACTTCTGAACCTGAATCTGCTCAACTAGAAGTTGATCCTGAACCTATCACCATTAAATCAGAAGTTACCTCTGAACCAGAAGTTGTTCAAGAAACCCAACCTAAACTTGTGGTTCTTTTACCAAAACACTTGGATCTTGAAGTTGAACAATAAGAAGTTGTTACCATACCGAAAGACAATCGACCGGTTCATCCTCAGACATCTGTAACTATCAAGACTTCCCCTTTACCTCATGAACAAATACCGGAAATCTATTACGGACCTGACAGTGAAATCCTTTAACCTGGTTTGATTTCGATAGAAGAGGAACCTGAGGAAGAAACACCTAGAAATCCAGTTCGCTTTGGACCTGGACTTTATCTTTATCCTCATACTCCTCATTTTACTGCTCCTTTTGATCTCAATTACTTTCATACACCCATTATTCATTAGGAAATTTATTAGGACAATTGACTATGGTAGAATCAACATCCCAGAATGTACCATCTATTACAATTGCGATAGAATCATCTGTCGCTACCTCTTCAATGTTTACCATGACACTTGAGTTCCGTCGATCCCACCGGGTTACCAATATTTATATGGAACCCACTCAGGTGTTGCTTCTAGTCCATGGTCTTCGCCCATGTCCTCAACAAGAATTTATCTCCTTCTTCATTAACAGATACTGAACAGCTTGATCCATTAAGTCAATATCAAGTTGGCTCATCTTGTTACCATCCAATGTATCTTCTTTACACTGGATTACTCCCATACAAAGAACAATATGCACAATCTCCTTATCCTCCATTTTCTGGGGGGCAACCATATGGCAATATGTCGTTGTCTTTAGGCTAGTCTGGAATGACTATTTGTCAGTGGTAGCCAACAATGCTCGTTCAACCAAGGCTTGTGTATCCATCACAACCTATGCAATCTATCTCATCCATACCTACTATGCCTATTGTTACAACTTTACCGCAGTCGCAAGCTCAGCTAGTTGTATCTCAACCTTTGCAAGTTGGTCCTTCAACCTCAGACCCCCAAGTTTCAGGTTTACAGATTCAGTCTTCTCAGGCAGTGTTACAACAACCGTTTGTGCCTAGAATTCAACAACCTCGGGCCAGTTTACCTTTTATAGGAATGACCCAGACTTACACTAGTTTAGTGTACTCACAACCTGGTCAAGCTTACATTGGTGGGCAACAACCGTTAAATCAACAAAAATGGCAACCGCAATATCAACATCAACAATACCAAACTTATCCTAGACTTGGTCAACAAGCCTATGCTGGGTTTGGTCAACAACAAGTTTAGCCAGGTCCTGTTCAACAAGCCTATGTTGTGTTTGGACAACATAAAATATATCCTAGTGGTCAATGACCACCTTATACTTGATTTTCTCAACAAACTTACCACTATGAAGGTTACTAGCAACAAATGCCTTATGCTGGTATGGAAAGATCTATTTCCTAGGCAATTCCATCTTACCCTGGTTATGCTCAACTTGACCTCAATAGACAGTTACCTTTTGTTGCAACACTTGAATTACCACATCTAAATCAGCGTACCAATGATCCAATTCTTTATGCACCTTGGCAGTCGGTGATTCCTCATAAATTGCCTTCTGATATTCTAAAATTCAATGGAAACCTTGGAGAAGACCCATCCAACCATGTCATGACTTTTCATTTATGGTGTTCATCAAAATCCCTGAATGATGATTCAGTTAGACTATGACTTTTCCAGCGAACACTTATCAGTCTGGCTGCAAAGTGGTACATCGAGTTACCACGAGCTTCATTCGATAACTTTACATCCTTAACTAACACGTTTTTAACCCACTTCTAGTTACCATACGATATGAAACTAGAACATAACTATTAACCAATGTTAAACAGACTATTGCTACTCATATCTCTAATCATATTCATGAGTGGCATCATCGTCATCGAATGGTCAAAACTTATGTTCATGATCAGCTTTTAACTGAGTGGTTTATAAAATCCTTGTTGCCATCTATCACCGAGGATGTGGCTAAAGGAGGAGTTGTCACTGAAGAGAAAGTAATTGCTCGTGCCCAATACTTAGACTTGATTTACACCCAGTCTAGCACGCTCTATGACAAAATTCCAAATGCACCCAGACCAACTTTTACTGTTCCTCCACCCCCATCGAGTAAGGACTCTCATGCCAGTGACAGTGTGATTGGTTCTTCAAGCACAAAAATAGCAGGTAGACCATCTGGTCAAACACTTGCTATTTCCAATCAAACTTCTATTGCATCTGATAACACTCCTGCTTCTGAAATAAATTTTGTGTCAATTGACAAAGGCAAGAATGAAAAGAAACCTGGAAGCAAGAAGAAGGGGAAAGCTAAAAAGAAACAAAACCCTCCCCCTCAAGAGAAATCATCTAATTCCTCTTCTCCAGCTAGGAAACCTCGTTATCCATGTTTGATCTGTAACGAGGATCATTTTACACGAGATTGTCCCTACCACTCTGAAGTCTCAAAACTTCTTAATACTTCTAGTACATCTGTGGTATTGACATATCCTTTTTCGAATCCAGAGACTCATTTGGTTGCTACAGATCATGCTACCACTTCACAAGTGCTTATGCTATCTGCCTCTAAGCCTAAAATTGATGTTTTGGTGTCAACATGAAGTAAATATTATGGTAATCCATCATCATTGTCGAATGACCAGGCTTCAAATCAACCAGATCCTACGACTTCGACTTCTTCTAATCCTATTCCACCACCTATTGCACCAGAGTTAACAATAAAACTGCCTAAAGGAGTTGTACATAAGTCTACATTTAACCCTCGAGCTCAAGTAGTGCAAAACTATAACATAGTAGAAGATCTGGCTCAGTCACCTTCTGCTATGTCGATGCCTGAGGTGCTTCAAAATTGTTCCTCCCAAAAGCAGGCTTTATTGTTAGCAATTTGTGGAATTGATCCAACGAATTCTAATCTTGTGGTTTTCAGCCAGGCAGGATATACGCTGCAATTACCAGCTCAATTAGCTTTCTTGATCCAAGTAAAGGCTTTGAATAAACTCATTCACCATACCATCGTTGATGAGGGTGCTTCTACTTGTATCATGTCGATGATTTGTTGGAAAACACTTGGCTCCTCGCCTTTGTCACGGTCACCTACAACTTTAAAAGCTTTTGATGGTCGCACATATACGCCTTGTGGAATTTTGGGTAACTTGCATATTGAACTAGGGGGAAAAACTATAACTATTGAAGTTGAGGTCGTTGACAGACCCCTTGACTACAACATCTTGCTAGGAAGACTTTGGGTTTATGCTATGGCTTCTATGGTTTCGACATACTTTCGTATGATCGCTTTCCCTCATAAAAGTATAATCACAATAATTGATCAGCTTGGACTCTTTGCCTCTAATTCATAAGCTATTGGAAGCATTCCATTAGTTCACAAACCCCCAATATCTCTTTAGAACATTGGAGTAGGTCTCTTTAAAGATCCTTCCTTGATGGGTACTTTTTCGCTACTGTCACCATCCCAAATGGCGGAAGTGGCAAAAGTTGAGACTTGCAATATGATATCTTCCACTTCATCTAATTTATAAAAGATTCCCAATTATTATGAAGATGATATGCATAATAAAATCATGCCGCTAAGCCCCATTGAGCTTGCATAGATGTTACACAAAAATATCGTCACCATGATTATTTGCAGTCAGTATGGGTCTATCATCACTTGTACTGTCCTCCTAAGCAAGTCTCAGACCTCAGCTCTTCAAGTCAAGCTTTGAAAATGGGAGAAAGACATTAAAAATCAATGAAACTCTGGTTCCGCACTTTCTCTCACTGTCACCTATGGTCCCGCACCTTTTGTGTACAAAAGCTGCGGACCTGCCCGCTCTGTCCCTAACGGTGTAGGTGCGGACCCCTGTGAAAGTCAAAAGGCGCAAGTTTTATCTTAAAAAACTCACTTTGGGTTAATTCTAGAAGTTTCTAGAAGGAATTTTGACGTGGATTGTTCGCTCTGAGGTGGTTCATGCATCCCAAAAGAAAAGGAGCTAATCCCTTGATGAGAGGAGCTATCCCTTTGAAGGAGGGCTTTATCCCTTTGAAGGAGGACCTAGTAACCTCCCTCCATTGCACTATAAATATAGGCATTGGGCTGGTTGCTGGGGAGGTTAGAAGCTGAACATTTTTGAGGGTAAATGTTGGTGAAATCAAGACTTCTTAGTTAAGCCTAAGAGGAGAGATCACATACCTTTTTGGTTTCATTGGGGAGTGAGTGAAACTTGTCAAAGTAGAGGAGACTTCTTGCTGGACCCTGGGAGGAGCTTGTACAGCGTCAAGGCAAAGGTTGTAAAGTTCTTCTTCTTTTGAATTAATACAATCAAACTCATTTTTCTCAACAAGCATCTTATGTTATTTGTTTCATTGACTCCTTCACTTTCATGTTAAATATGTTTTATGCAATTGGCTTTTCAGGTGCTATTTAATTTGTTTGCCTTGTTTATGTTTGCAGATTCGCGAAAAGGAGCTCATTTGGATCAAAGGAGCGAGGGCATCCACAAGTTTGCGTTGGACCTAAGGTAGGCCCTAAAAACACTTGTTTGCCATTGTTTATAAAAGAATTTTTAGAGAAAGATAGTGTCTGGTTGGTTTGCTTGTCATTAGGTCTTCTTTAGTTTCTAGGAAGGTCTATCTTGTCTGCAAGATCGACTTATTCCGTGTGACAATAGCAATCAATATTTTTGGCTTGTGGGCAAACCCAAATCCATTATCACCAATTGTATGGGTTGATCATTCATTAGAATATGGTACTTCTTCCAATCCTTTTTCACGGACATTTTCTATTGATGAAGGAATCATCCAATCAATGATGACAGAAGAAGAACCATGGGAAGATTATCATCATCGATCCCATCTTCCATATTACAGAGAAGATGTTTCAAATGAACCAAATAACCTTTCAATTGTTGATTTACTTTTGAATTATGTATTTATAGACACATTCAATTCCGAACGAAACTTGTCAAATATCGAAGAAACCATTTCTGTCGACATTTCAACCAAACTTGGAATTATAGAGAACATCCATGTTGGCAAATCTTGTTCTCCACCTGAACTTGAAACTTACCGTGCTCTTTTTCGTGAATTCCATGACATATTTTCCTTTTCATATGAGGAAATGCCAGAAATTGATTCTAGTATTGTTGAACATGAAATTAAAATGTATCTTGATGTAAAACTGGTACGACAGCGCCACCGTCTTGTTCATCCAAAGAAGGCTGCTGCCATAAAAGTAGAAATTGAAAAACTTTTTCATGCTGGTTTCATTTACCCTGTTCCTCTTACCGATTGGGTTTCCAATCTTGTTCTTGTCATGAAGAAACAAGGAACAATATGAGTGTGTGTTGATTATAGGGATGTTAGTAACGCTTTTCCAAAAGACAACTATCCCACTCCCTTTATTGACCAGATAATTGATGACTGTGCTGGATGTGAAATATTATCATTTATGGATGGCTTTTCCGGCTATAATTAGATAAATATCCGCCCAGAAGACCAATATAAAACTACTTTTATTTGTCCCTGGGACACATTTGCATATAGGAAACTCCCTTTTGGTTTGAAGAGCGCTGGGGAAACCTTTTAGAGGGAAATTAATTATGCCTTCCATGACATCAAACACATTATTCAACCCTATCTAGATGATTTACCTACTCATTCACAGAAACAGGTTGATCACCTGCAACATATGAGAGCTATATTTTTACGATGTCGACACTAAAAAATTTGACTCAATCCACAAAATTGTGTGTTTTGTGTTGGTTCTGGTCATTTTCTTGGTTTCATATTGTCTAAAGAAGGAATTCAACTCAACCCTTTGAAGGTTAAGGCAATTCCTGATCTGCCTCCACCTTCCAATTTACTGCAGTTACAGAGACTCCAAGGGAAGGCTAGCTTTCTAAGGAGGTTCACTCCCAACTATGCTGAAATGGCTAAAGGATTTACTCATCTTTTGAAAAAGGGGATACCCTTCCATTGGGATTAGGTTGTGCAAGCTTCCTTTGATGCTCTCAAATATACCCTGATTCGAGCATCATTAATGTATGCCCCTAATTATCCAAACTACTATCTCCTGTATCTCACCTCTGCAGATACAACCATTGCTATGGTTTTAGTCCAAAAAGATGGGACTGAACATCCGATATATTATTTGAGTCGCAATCTCAATGATATGGAAGTTAAGTACTCTTATGTCAAAAAGTTATCTTTGGTTAATGTTCAAGCTGTACAGAGATTTCACCAATATAACCTGCTCCGAAAGACCACTGTCATTTCGGATTGCAACCCTATGATATACATTCTATCACATCAATTGATGGGGGGAAAATACTCAAAATGGATCATCATTTTGCAGGAGTTTGACTTGGAACTCATTAAATCCAAATCAAAGAAATCTCTAGTCTTCGCCAAGCTTCTTTGTGACCTTCCCTCAACCAATATCAATTCAACAACAAAACCTTCAATCCTAGATGAGTCTCTGTTCCTCATTTCGTCATCTGACCCGTGGCATGGAGATATATTGATCTATCTCCTGGCCAAAACTTTCCAACCAAATACCTCTCACTCGCAACAACAATGTATTCTTTACCAAGCCAAACATTATCTGATCATTGGTGACACTCTTTGCCGTCATGGTATTGATACGATTTTACGGAGGTGCCTCACTCATGAGGAAACCGAGAAAGTTTTGAATGATTGCCATTCTGGTGCTTGTGGTGGACATTTATTTGGATATTCTACCACACAAAAGATTCTCTGTGCTGGTTACTTCTAGCCAACTATATTCAATGATTGCATTATTGTTGTCATAAGTTTTCATGCATGCCAGATTTTTGACCGCAAAACACGATTACCACCTACACCATTGCATCCTATCATCGCAATTGGACCATTTGCAAAATGGGGCATCTATTTTATGACATGTAACCCTATCTTGGATGGGGGGCATGGGTATATAATTGTCTCCATGGACTATTTTATGAAATGGGTCGAGGCCATGCCTACATTAAACAATAGCGGTGAGACGACTGCTCTTTTTTACTTCAACCATCTAGTTGCACGGTTTGGTGTGCCACAAGCTATAGTTATAGATCGTGGGTCGCATTTTTGCAACCATATGATGACTGAATTGACTGCCAAGTTAGGACTTTCACATGATAGTTCTACTCCTTATTATCCGCAAGCTAATGGACAAGTTGAGGCCATCAACAAAATCCTTAAGCGAATGCTCCAACAAATGATAGGAGTTCATAAACAAAATTGGCATTTAATCCTATACTCGGCTTTGTGGGTGTATCAAACCTTGGTGAGAAATGCAACTGGATTCACACCTTTTCAATTGGTGTATGGTCTGGAGGCAATCTTGCCTGTACAATGTGAAATTTCGTCATTAAAACTCGCGATTGACCTATTACCTGACACTTCTGAAGAAGAAGCACGTTTCTTAGAGCTCATCCATCTAGATGAAACTCGTCGTGAAGCCACATTGGCTAGCGAAGCACATGAGAAATAGATTAAGGCGCAATATGACCGAAATGTCAAGCCTCGCATTTTCTCAGAAGGAGACCTGGTCTTGCTTTATGATCAGGAAGCTAATAAACTAGGAGAAGGGAAATTTGAACCATTATGGATGGGCCCCTATATTTTCAAGCGTGTTTTGGAAAAAGGTTCTTATGAGTTAGTTGATTATGATGGGATTCCATTGTGGCAGCGCCATAACGGGTTGTATTTGAAACGTTACTATGCCTGATTTTGCATAGTAATAAGCACTATATATATGATTTGTTTGAATGTGTGTGTGTCAGTGTGAATTTTAGAGTTTTTATGTGGTTAAGTAATCCGCTTTGCATTTGTTGCAGATGTCGAAATCTTTAGAACCATTTGTTGGTTATGTCAATGGTGCTAGTCATAGTACGCAAAACCTATCTTCTGTAGCATGGGCCATATTCGCTCCAAGTGGCAAGTTAGTGATTTTTCAAGGGATTTGTATCGGTTGTTCTACGAACAATATCAATGAGTATAGCACATTAATCAAACTCCTCTCTGATGCCATTTCTATTGGCATATGCCGAATCATCATTAGGTTGGACTCACAACTTGTCGTACTACAACTAACAAATGTTTATACCATTCAAAATCCAACAATTTATGGTATGTTCCTTAGAGTTCATCTCTTGGAAAGACATATTGATTAAATGCAATATCAACACATTTCCAGGAACTTTAACACATTAACTGATTCATTAGCAAACTATGTGTTAAATAGACATTTGCGACACATGTAAAGGTAATTTTTTCAATTCACGTCAATAGTAGAATAGGATTGCACATAACCACATATATGAAAACACTGAAAGTAAAAATAGATATATGTTTTAAAATTTTTTACAAAATTTGGGTCCAAGACATGTTGGTCATCTGACCTCGAAACTCAAAATGCGTAAAGAAAAACATCCTAAGTAGACCTAATGAAGCTCATGATAATAGGTCACAGCCTGAGATATCATGTGCAATAGCCTCATCCAATGGCTAGGAACACCAATAGTGTGGCATTACAGCCTCATCGGTAACTCCTCAATCCGGATATCTGGAATACCGAGAGTTAAACCCTCTATATGATCCTGCAACTCTGCCAGTGTCTCAATCAAATCCAAATCCTGGAGAACTGATCTATCGACATTTCTCCGTGTTGGTTCACCCGCCTCCTATTAATGACCCATAGGTTGAACAATACCAACATCTGCATGCATGAGTACATTTTTAGTTTAGCCTTGGAAACATTAAAAACACAAAAACATGTAAAAACTTAAAAAAAAAAACCCTTGGTGAAAAACAATTTACCTATAGCACCCCATTGGGCACCAACTGGTAACCTCAAATATGGATCTCCACGAAATTCCATCCCTGCATACAGATGCTCCTCGATGACAAGGTGTTGTCGACTGAGCCAACTGAAGAATGCAGTAGGAAATGAGATTGATGATTGGCCAGCATGTCAAGCCATCAACTCAACCCATCTATGCATCCGTGGATCTCTAGGACCAGTCAAACTCAATGCCACAGACTAAGGTTGCATCAATGGACTTCTCTCTAAGGTAAAGGAAATCAAGATCGAACCATAGCTAAAATTATTCGTCTTACCTCTCTTTACCTTGGTCAGTTTCTCTTTCATTGAAGAGAGAACTGCCTCACACCAGTTGAATGTAGTTGGCTCAAGGCACTCAAGTGCAAATTGCATATATGATCTATTCCCTAGATGAAGTGTCGCACTACCTGCCAACTTTACGATAGTTAAAAGGTTTGTTTGCAAAGGAAAATCATGAACATCCTTGATGTTAATCTTCGCATACTTTCTAGGCTGTGTACCTAGCCTACAGAACTGTCGAATGTAGTCCCTCACTGATTCACCCCCACGGGAAGTACCTAAAAGAGATATGGGGGCACCCCATCTCAACAACCCTGTAAGGAAGTAAACATCATCGTTCAATATGGGAATCATTTTGCCTCCTATGTGAAAATCCTGATTTGTTGGATCCCATGAATGAACTAGGAACTGCAATAGTTCTAGTTGTTGCCTCATTTTGGACAACCTGAAGTATTTGAGTAACCCACAGTCTCTGAGGGCCTCAACTGTACCCAGATCATTAAGGGAAACCATATCCTGTTCTTCATGCTCTCTTTCTCACCAAGTAATAGTCATTCTGATCTGATCAAAGCCTACAATCAAACCATAAGCTTAGTTAGGATCCATTTCATGCAAAAACTTGAAGGATTTTTGGGTAAAACAAGAAAAACAAATTCATCAAATGCGCCCAGCGCAGCCTAGGCTTAGAGACAGTGCATTGTAGAGTAGGTACCCTTTTGTTTGGGTGCATTGCAATGCAATTTTCGATGTGATAGGCTGTGTTAATCCCAGGGCGAAGTATATTTACCCTAGGGACCCAAAAAACCTAAAAAACATGCCTAAAACTAAAAATAATGCACTTAAAGGGAAGAGAAAAGGTAGAACTCCTACCTGGTCTTGACAGTGCCACAAATGATCCATAGAATCTCTCATAATCAGTTGCTAAAGTTTGAGGTAAAAAACTGGTTCAGAGCACAAAACTGAATGGTAAATATCAAATGGTGAAAATGTCTTGGTAAATTCTTGTTTTATGGTTATTTCATGTCATTTAATGAATAAACTATAGTTTTTAACCAATTTTTACCAATAAAACAGGTACGTTTAATCTGTTTGGTGTTGTTTTGAACAGATTTACAGCTGATACAGTGAATTTGACGTGCACGATCGTGAATTGTACTTTTGACCACAAAGCATACTTTTATCTCTTTTTTGAGATCTATTAAACACCGAAAAAGGAACCCCCCTGGAGTCCTCTTTAAGCTCTTTTCAAACTCAAGAAATATGAAAATATTTCCGAGCTCTTGTCCTTTTTAGCTCATTAACGGATTGGAAATGGCATCTACTCAATATAATTTTAACCCTTTTCCGGACTGAGATAGATTATCTACGAAAAAGGAATACTTTGATCGAGCATGGTCAATAGGTTCTCTCTTGTATTATTTTATGCTTTTTTAGACTTGAGAGACAAATTTACGAATAAGAACTTGTGGAGTTTTCTTTTTGTCCCTTTTCAAACTCTCTAAACATGAAAAGGACTGAGTTCTCATTGTCATTAAACTCGTTAAAACATAAAATAGCAGCAAACTTGTCCATCATGACAAGATCGGGTTTCACCTTCGCTGGGCTCGTTAAAACATCATGTAGCGATGGATTCACCCCAAGGGTAGAATTATGCTACAAGCATATGTTATCCTCTTCAATCTTGTTAAAAAATAAAGAGGTACTGGTCAGTAACGACCGGGGAAAATGGGAAAAGGGATAAATCACTTTACGGTAGCAAGTCACTCTTGAACATGACACTTTCACTTCATCTCCGTGACTATTTGGGTTGGGTTATGTGCTTGATGGTTATCATACCTATGGTCTATCACACCATCCATCACTTTGGTTTTGGGTCAATGCTACCAATTCATTAAGTGTCGCCGACATGTTCAAGAGAAGTCACTCAGTAAAACTCATCCTTTGCAATACTCATAAACCTTCAATTTCATGACCGCCATTCTTGAACCTTGTGTTGTCAGTCACATCTCGTCTCAAAAATCATTACACTCATTTTGTGTCATTGATGTGGGATACATCAAGGCCCTCCTGTGACAAGTTGCTTCTTGTCGACATCAGCACATTATCCAAGAAGTTGACTTAGAAACACCCTTTCAGTACCTTGGGTCTTGCATACATCAATGTTAAGTTTCTCGCTTCTAGCAAGAGGTTGACATCACTGGCCTTCGACTGAAAGACTTTGTATGGTGTTCAAAATCAAAGCATCTATTCACACCATGCAGAATGCACTGTAATACCTTAAGAATCATTATAATTATCAATGATCTCACTCCTATCTGTTAACAACTTATATATTGGCTGGTAATCAGATGGTGTCTTCTCGTGTTTAACTTCAGATCACATATTGACATGGCTAGACTCGTACTTGAGAAAACGATTGGACGAGATAGAAGATCGTAGATCTAGTTTCATCCATCCAGGATGTGATTTCAGGAAAGTACTAAATCATATGTACGATGGATTTACATTTATGGTCATCCCATCATGGGTCTATATCTGTAGATGATTAGCTATGTACATGTAATGAAAAGTTTATATGCTAAGTATGGGTATGCCTTCCCTCATCAATTCATGAAAAAATCCAAAATATCATGACGTTATGTACTGTAATCGATGAAGGTCATCGTCCGCTTTAGTTCCTCTCCATCACATCATAAAGCATATCACTCGACATTATCATTTTCTACTTCATGCTTTAGGGGGAAACTGTTATAGGTCTATTTGGGCACATCACTCCCAACATTCAGATCAATACTTTTAGGCTCATCAAACCTTTGTTCAGCTGTTACATGCGCTAGAGAAGTCAACTCATTGAATGCCTCCTTCTATGAAAGTTTCATGGCTTGAAGCCCTCTTGAAGTGCCTCCATGGGACACCAGTGCAGCCCAAGCCTTGAGACAGTGCGTTGTAGAGCAGGCATCCCACTATGGTGTGCATTGCAGTGCACTTAGGCCCTCTTTAGCACGTGCTGGGTGAGATTGAGCGAAATTTGAATAAGGTTCTAGGAATATTCCTTCATTCTAGATGACTCTAGAAGGTTCCCATCTCTTATCCCCCCCTATGAGCTTGATATTGGATAGGCTAAGGATCTATTAACCTCCTATCCTCTCATCCCTTGCACCATGGAAACTAACTCCAATATTGGAAAGCCATTCAATACCCTCATTTATCACAAAAGCACCTCCATTTCCTATAAATTGAGCACTCATCATAGTGATCAAGGGGCTAAAATCTGAAGTTTGTAAGGAAATTCTATTGGTTTGACGATTGAGTTTATGTTAAGCAATGTTATGCTGCTGGAGTGTTGAGCTTTTGATGTGATGAGGGTTGGACTTAAGCTGGAGGAGTCACACAGGATCGAACAGAATTGGGTGATACTCTTCCTTCTACATTAATAAAGAGATTATTCATTTTCTCATATGATTGTTCATATATGTGATGATTATGTGTTTCAATGTCTTTGATTTCATTATTTTATAGTAAGATAGATCATAGATCATGTATGCTTCAATCGTTTCTTGTTTATGTTTCTCTTGATGCAGGTACCTTTTGAGCAGATTTAGTTCAAGTGGGAGCGATGAGAGCGATTCAAAAGAGATTTAGGAAGCAAAAGGCAACAAGTAAGTTCCTCCATCTCATCTATCTTCTATAAGAAAAGGTTAAACTACTTTCTTTCTGTTGTTCTAGGTGTAGTCACCCACCTAGGAAAGATGTGTTTATTCGTAGATGCAAATTCCATGTAACAATATCCCTTATCAAGCATTTCCTTATGTTGCAACTTCAGTTCTACTAATTCTAGATTAGTAATCTTGTACAGTTCCTTTGATGCTAGTGTTTCTCTTGGCATCAAATCAATAGAAAATTCCACTGCAAACAATACACACCCTTTCTTCATGATTGTGCTTTGCCTGCATAGTTGTAAATATTCTCACTGATGTAGTATTCTTCTTACACTATAATATTCTCCTTTCTCCATCATCATCTAGGAACTCAATAGCCATATCATAAAAATCTACCCTATTCCTATGAATGTACAACCAATCCATACCCAACAACATATTGTATGATCCCAAAAAAAGCACATTTATATGTGCTAATGTAGACATACTTTTCAGCTCAAATACATAAGATATTACCCAATGATTAAATCTTTTCTTAGTACCTGTATCTAACTGCACCAACCAAGACTCTACATGCACATATTTATTCAAACAACACTTATCCAAAAGGTCAGGCCTGACATAACTATATTTAGATCTAGGGTCAATCAAAATAGAAACAACTTGATTATAAATCTTAGCTTCATTCTTGATAATAGATGATCGATGATTTGCATATTATCTAATGCAGCATAAATATAAGGTATAATTTTTCCAGCATACTAAACCATTTGTCCCTCCTAAGCACTATAAATCTAAGGCCTACCACCCCGATGCTGTGGAAAATCTCTCCTGTGATGATCCTTGCCACAACTCCAACACTACAAAGGCTTCTTGCCATCACCTTTGCTTTTCTCCTAAGGCTAAAATCCATGCCCTCTATCTACTTCATTGAACTTATTTTGTGGCACCACATTCTCCTTTTCATCTATATCATGAGGTTTTCCTCACTTCTTAGCCCACTTTCCTTTATTCTTCTCATTAGATTTCCAATCCTGCTTAGACTTAGTCTTGCACTTCGATTGCTCATAACAGTGCTTCAACTTTCTAATGGCTTTCTCAGCCAATCTTGTCTCATCAAAGTAAATCCTATCTTTGAATGTTACCAACAACCCACTGATTAATATTTGAATATTTTGTTTCTCCTCCTTAATATAAGGCACATATCTCAAAAAATCCAATAATCTGCTAGTATAGTCCTCATCAGCCATAGATCCCATCTTCAACTCATAGAACTCCTTTTCCATGTCATCATAGTATCTTTTAGATAGATACTTCTTCATGAAAGTCTCTTGAACTCACTCCAAGTCATATTCTCTTCTTGAGTGCCTATGAAATTCTTCACATCTTACCACCAAATGTCTACTTTCCCTTTAAGACACAAAGTAGCTATCCTAGCTTCTATATTTTCTAAATAATAATAAAATCTAAATAACTTGTTCATCCCAAGGAACCAAGATTCTACATCTTGTGAATTCTTCATTTCTCCATCAAATGTAGGAGGCTTTTCTTTCTTGAACTCATCTCAAAAGTACTGATTATCACTCCTCCTATACTGATGGTGGCACTGATGACAATGGTGTCCCTCTAAACCAGAACTAGAATAGAACCCACAATCATTACCCCTCTTGTCAGGTGTATCCAATAACCTACCATCTCTGACTATGTAATCCCTGTCAAACCTGTATCCTGATTGATACCTATTTCCATAAGACCCATTGGTCCTTTCCTCCTGTCCATGATTGATCCTCAACAGTCCCTATCTCTGCAAATCTGATAAACTCCAAAGAATCACTACATTGACCTCTGCTTTCTTTTCATATGCTCTGGAAATTTTTTCTTGTGACTGAATGATCCTTTCATTATCTGCCTTACAACTTTTGATTTCTTCTTTAAAACTTCTCAATGTATCTGCTATGTCAGGGGAGTACTCATCGCCATGTCCTTCATCTGATACATAGGGAGAATCACGTGAATTGTAGTCCACCATTCTGCTAGTCATCTTGATCTTCTCCTTCTTGCAAACATACCTCAATTAAGTTCATGGGAGTCTATATGTCTACAAAATCAATTCAGATTAGCACAATATATGTATATGTAATGAAATAAACATATCAATCGTCTCAACATCAATATCATGATGAAACAAGCCAAAAAATTACCATCACAATGCATGCATAAAAAACACATTGATAACTAACATGCATGC
This sequence comes from Pinus tabuliformis, assembly GCA_031772625.1. Classification (NCBI taxonomy): domain Eukaryota; kingdom Viridiplantae; phylum Streptophyta; class Pinopsida; order Pinales; family Pinaceae; genus Pinus; species Pinus tabuliformis. The sequence goes on along the minus strand of CM062818.1, from coordinate 1,527,721,760 downwards.
ACAAAAATCACACCTAACCCATCCAGTCCAAGTGTTTAAACCTGGAAGCTTTGATACCACCCTATGGTATCAGGTATCACCCAAAGAGAACATAACCCACTCTAATACCACTCTTGTAAACACTCCTCCAAAATTTACCCAAATTCACAAGCCTCGTAGGGTAAACATGAGGTGAAGAGTTACTATGACATGACCCGGCCTCAAGATTCAGTTATGAAAGTGGGGCTGATAAATGACAATTCATAGACATTTCTCAAGGCTTACATGAAACTCAATGGCCAAAGAACCACCCCAAGTGATCAAACCATGGGTTGGGGCTGCTTTTATCTGACTTAACAACCCAACCACACACACAATATTGTAAGGGTGTAGTTATAGGGCTCCAACCACATGCATGACATTGCTTCCATGTGGTTATAGCCCAAAATTTCCAGCTTAGAGGTGTAGTCTTGAGATCTGAGCCACAATTTTAGGTCAGCCTCCAAACCACTTCCTAGAACTTTCTGAGACTTTACAGAATCATTATTGACATGAGGACAAATCTAATCATTCAAACTAGAATCAAGTATTTGACCTAGACTACCTAAAACACACTAGACATTTCTTCAAACACATGGAAAACATGTGAGCTACAGGTCATGAATGCATATATGATCATAGGAGTCTGAAATTTATCTAAGAGTCACCAAGAAGGTCTAATGCCCTCTCATAATAGCTGCAATAACACTTGGAAACCCATGCATGCATTAACAATCAAATAATTATTAAATCCTAAACATGTCATAGCTAGAGCACCTTACAAATATATGCTTATAACCAACATATAACCAGATTATTAATCATGACATAAAAACCATCAAATCACTAGAATAAAAAGTACAAGTGCTCATAGAATACAATAGGAAAATAACTCTTATTAACTAATGAAAAATCCAACCAAGTCAGGGATTTCCACGTACAACCCAACCATAGATTGGGTTGAACCAAATCTTTCTTTCAACCAATCACCCTCGTGTCATATTCCAAGCTTGAATGTAGGATATCATGGAATAAACCAAACAAAACCAAACCAGGGCTTCCATAGGCTAAAACACCTCAACCCTCAACCACAGTGATTCCAACAACATATTTGGGCATCACTAAGACCAAACAGACTAGTCCCTACCTAAGTTGTCTAGAGATCTAGGAACTAGTAACTCAACCAACAACCTTCTCTGGCTCCAGAGCATTTGTCCAACCCGGATCTAGTGACTAGTAGCTCAACTCACCAAGAGCTCCAGAGCGTTTGTCCCAACTTAGGCTCCAGTACTAGTGACTCAACCCAAGTTGTTTAGGGCTTCCAGATAATTTGTACCATACGGAATTATAAGCACCGATAAGAAATAACCAAGTGGGAAACCAATGTAAAGGAAATGGAAAGGCAAGGTTAAAAACTAGGGTCAATCCAGGAAAATCTCCATGCCAATGACAACACATAACCAATGAATCACATCCATATATCATGCATCCAAAAATCGATAAGGAACTCGCACATGCAACCTGTTACCTACAAATCAATCCAACTGTATATGCCAATCCGCTTGTTCCTTTACGCTTTCCTACTTTCCCTTTCCTTCTTTCTCCAAATATGTCAAAGTGCTCCAAGAATGCTCTAAGAATGAAAGAGCATGAGAGAATGAGTGAATATAAGAGAGCTCTAAAATTGAACTGACGAAAAGCTCAAATGACAAAAGATTCAAACTAATCCTCAAAGTTCTTTTTATCATTGTGGCCTCTATTTTTTTCATTTCCCTCTATTTTCTCTTTAATTTCTCTTTCATACAAACCAGTGTCCCTTCACCTTCCTTTTCTCCTATTTTCCTTTATTTCATAAATTAAATTCCAATTATTCCCAGTGTGCCTTTATCAACGCCTTTACCAATTTCCATAGCAAATTATTAAGCACCAGTGATACCCATCAATATATTTTACCCAACATTCAACTTGGAATATGTGTCCCATGACCTTGGTATTTTTTATTTACACAAGAAATCAACCAGGGGATATTACATAGTTCATGTTTCTAGTGACAAAGGGAAGGATGTTGAGGATGATGAAGTCCTGAAGATGTATCTTGTTTTTTAGTAGTTATAGGATGTGTTTCCTATATATATTTCAAAGTTATGGCCTCACATGGAATTCAATTTATCTATTGTGTTGGAACTAGGAGAAACACTGACATCAAAGGCACCTTACAGTATGAACACTCTGGAGTTGGTGGAATTAAAGTTGCATCTTAAGGAAATGCTTGAAAAGGGACACATAAGGCCAAGTTTATCACCTTGGGGTGCACCAATATTGATTGTAAAGAAGGATGGTACTCTTATATTGTGCATTGATTACAAGGAGTTGAACAAATTTACCATCAAGAATAGGTATCCATTGCCGCATATTGATGATTTGTTTGATCAGTTGAAGGGAGAAACTATGTTTTCAAAGATTGATTTGAGATCAGGATATCATCAGGCATGCATCGAAGAAGAATACATCTATAAGATTGCATTTCGTACAAGGTATGGACACTATGAGTTTGTGGTGGTTCCTTTTGGTCTTGCTAATGCTCCAAACACCTTTATCTGTTTAATGAACAATGTGTTGTATCCTTACCTGGACAAGTTTGTGATAGTGTTTATTGATGATATATTGATATGCTCTAAGAATGAGTAGGAGCATGGAGAGCACCTGGAAATAGTGTTGAGATTGTTGAGAGAGCATAAGTTGTATGCCAAGATAAGCAAGTGCAGCTTATTTTAGTCTCAGATTCACTACTTGGGACATGTTGTTTCCAAGGAAGGGATAGTAGTAGACTCGGAAAATATTAAGGCTATCATGGAGTGGCCAACTCTTAGGAATGTGAATGAGGTGAGATAATTCATGAGACTAAAATGTTATTTCAGGAGGTTCATCAAGAACTTCTCAAGGATTTACTATCCTATTACATCTTTGTAGAGGAAAGGAAAGAAGTTTGAATGGACTAAGGAGTGTGCAGTTAGTTTTGAGCAGTTGAAGAATTTGCTTACAAATGCCCTAGTTTTGAAGATTACCGATCAAGATAAGGATTTTGTAGTTTGTACAGATGCTTGCAAGAAAGGAATTAGTGGAGTCTTGATGCAGGAAGCACATGTGGTATGTTATGAGTCAAGAAAGTTGAATGAGCATGAGCAGAATTATGTGACTCATCATCTTCAGTTGTCAGATATCATTCATGCTGTTACAGGTAATTTTGTCACATCTACTCAAATGGCATGGAAATTATATCAACCAACAACCTTGACACCTTAGTATCATCCCTTTGCAAATCCTTAAGCATTATCTCTCCAAAAGGTCCAAGAATAATGGGTTTGTCAACTTAAAAACTCATTTTTGGGCCCATCGCACCATGAATTCTATGCAACATGCACTGTTGCTTATTTCATAACTGAGCAACTGTGTTTCCCAACATAGGTTTCCTTTGTTTTAGGTGTGATGGTTATGATATTTCAGGAAAAATAAAAAGTAATTACAAAATTTCTCTTTTCAGAAGATTCTAAGGTGTTTTTAACCATTTTCTATTGATTGAGATCTCAAATTCTTATCCTAGAGGTCATATCTCTTATCCCTAAAGCTTATCTTCCCTCATATGTGGATCTATGTCCTAGATTGGTAAAACCCAAACTAACCTACTTACCCTACAAATTCACTACCTCGCATAGAGTCTAGGTTGGATTTTAGAGACTCTTAGCTATGTCCTGATGTTTCTACTTTTTACCTAAGGATCGATTACCATCCTTGAGTTGTGATTGAAGGCTTTCTTTGTGGCTAAGGAAGGACAAGTTTTGGTGGGAGACATCTACATTGTCAAGAAATGCAAAAGGGTTGCAATATTCTCCTACACTTCATTAGTACAAAAGCTTTATTTTCCTATACTCGTGTCTATTTGATGCTTATGTATTTCAATGCCCTCTTGATTCATTATATAAAGATATTAGTCTATGCTATGCATATCTTGTATTTCTCTTGCTTGTCGTAATTGTTTTGTAGGTCCCAATTATAGCAAGTGGACCTAGAGCTAAAGTTTACAAGCCAAAAGGAGAGGAGAACTTGTGCTAGAATCCAAGTAGGCTTTCTCCTCCATTTCCTAATTTCTCTAAGAAAAACAAAAGTGTTTTGTTTCTTTTATTTCTAGATCAGACCACTAGATCTAGGAAATTCAGTTCTGTTTGCAAAAGATAATTTTCCATATAACACATGAATTGAAGATGTGGATACATTATCTCCTCCTTAGCAAACATTTTATCTTGATGAGTGATCACAGTGGACTAAGGTTCTTGTTTTACCAACCTAATTTGAATGCCATAAAATCTAGATGGTTGGCTACTCTCAAGGAGTTTGATTTCAAGATTAGGTACATTAAGGGAAAGGGAAATCGGGTTGTAGATTCTCTCAGTAAGAGAGCATAGGTGAATAACATTTCAATTGTGAATTCATATGGGACATATTTATAGAAGAAAATATTGCATGCAGGGAAACATAATGAGAGATACTAACAACTAAAGAAAATATTGCATCAACAGGGTGAAGGTGATAGGGATGAGGAGCATCACCTCACCAAAGATGGCTTGGTCAAATTCAAGAACAAGATTTATGTGCCAGATAATAGTGAGTGGAAGAAGCTTATCTTGAGGGAGTTTCATTTCAAGCCATATTCAAGCCACCTAGGATATCAGAAGACTTTGACAAGCATTAAGAAGTTATACTATTGGCCAAACTTAAAGAAAGAGGTGGCTAAGTTTGTTGCTATATGTTTAGATTGTCAGCAGGTAAAAGCTAAGTGTAAGCACCCAAATGGTTTGTTGCAGCCTATTCTAATTCTAGAATGGAAATGTGATGTCATTTCCATGGACTTCATTACAGGTTTTTTGAGGACATCGAGGCAACAAGATCCCATCATGGTTTTGGTTGATAGGTTAAGAAAGGTAGCGTACTTCATTATAGTGAAGTCTATGAATTCAGCTAGTGATGTAGCCCAGATCTTCATCAAGGAGATAGGGAGGTTGCATGGTGTTCACAAGAATATCATATCATATAGAGATGCCAAGTTCACTTCCAAGTTTTGTAAGGAGTTGTTTGTAGGCTTGGGGATAGATTTAGCCTTCAGTACAACTTATCATCCATAGACAGATGGAAATATAGAGAGGGTTAACAAGATTTTTGAGGACATGTTGAGGTTGTATGTCATGTATCAACAGAATAAGTGCAAAGAGTAGCTTCCACTGGTAGAGTTTGCATATAATAATCGGTATTAGGAATCCTCAAGGATGAGTTCATTTGAGGCTCTATATGGGCAAAGTTGTAATACTCCTAACAACTGGAGTGATCTAGTGAAAATGGTACTGATTGGACTGAATACATTGGCTGAGATGGATCAGGAGATGCAGGTTATCAGAAGAAATCCGAAGGAAACACAAGAAAGGAATAAGAGTTATGTAGATCAACATTGATCATTAAAGGAGTCTCAATATGGGGAGGATGTGTACTTTTGCATCAAGCCCAAGAGGAGCTCCTTTAGGGTATGGTCAAATTTCAAGATAGAACCTCGGTATTGTGGGCCTTTTGAGATCCTTGAGGATTGGACTACTGGCCTACAGACTTACATTGTCACCGACAGTGAAAGTCCATGATGTTTTCCATGTTTCATTGCTTAATAGATATGTACAAGATGTTGATCATATGATTGATTGGTCTGTATTGCAAGTGGAACCAGAGGAAGAGTTCGAGCTAGAGCCATAATGAATTCTACAGTGGAAACAACTCATGTTCTGGAACTAGGAAATAGAGCAAGTTAAAGTGCAGTGGAAGCACTTTGGGCCTGATGCAACACGGGAAATGGTTGATCAGATGCAGGGTTTGTATCCTTCATTATTTGCTGATTGAAGAAAATGAGGTTTTGGTTTATATATAAATATATAGATATGTATGTTTGTTGCTGTAAATACTGCATCAAGCTATGTTGTAAAGCGCCATAGGTAGTATGTTTTGTTTTTAGCGATTTGTTGGTCATAGGTGTCATAGAACATCAAGGACAGTATTCCCCCAATGGGGAGGGGTTTTTAATAGCTTGTGTTAAAGTTTCATGTAATAAAGGATATTAAAGGCAAGAATAATAATACCAAGGTCATGGGACACATATTCTAAGTTGAATGGAGGGGAACTATTATAGTGGGCATCTCTTGTTGTTTATTAATGGCTATAGAGATTGGAAAAGGAAAAGACACAATAATTGATATTTAAATAAGAAAACGAAGGAAACTAGGAGAAAATGAAGGTAAAGAGACACAAAAAAGCATGCAAGGGAAATTAGAGAAAAATAAAGGAAAATGAAGAAAGAGGAGACATCAATGATAAAAAGGCATCAAAGAAACAAATCATAGCTTTTGTTAGTTTAGATTTTGGATCTCATACACTCTAGCATAGTTAGATAATTATTGGAGCACTCTAGAATTCACTTGGATTTAGAGAAAGATAAGAAAGCAAGCAAACCAATAGAAAAGGAAGGAAAATTATAAGAAAAGGAAATCAAGGGAGTGCAAGGAGAAAGTTGGATTAGTAGCTTCGCCAAGAAGATTTTGTAGCTAACAGATTTCATTTGTGATTTCCTTGCTGGGATGTGAATGCATGGTACATGCATTTGATTATTTGGTTAATTTTTTGTCATTGGCATGGGTTTTTCCTAGATTGATAGTGGTTCCAACCTTGCCTTGCCATTCCCTGGATAGCCCTTGTGTGATGGGATTCATTATTGGTTGAGCTTTGGATTGCCAAAGGGTTTTGGATTTGATTAAGGTGGTCTTAGGAAAATCCCAAGGGTTGGGGGTGGAGGTGGTTTTCTCCATGAACCTCTCGACAGGTGGGTGGAGACAGGAAAATTCCTCTGGGTATGGTGAAGGAATTCTGAGGCGTCCAAGCTTGTTTTGGTTTTGTGATCTCAAGAACATTTTGGGTGAGATAAAATAGCTTGATGGTGGAGGTGGTTTAATCTTTGAAGTCCCCATTTGGTTGTCTTGGTTTATCCCATGAGATCCCACATTCATGCTTGGAATATGACAGAGGGGTGATTGGTTAAAAGAGATATTTTGTTCAGCCCAATCTATGGTCAAGTGTTACTTGGAAGTCTCTGACGTGGTTGGATTTTGTATATGATAATATAACCTATTTTCTCTATTGTGATTTATGAGCACATGAACTGGTGATGATGTGATCTTCTGGATAGTTTTTCATGGTTTCTATTATGGTTATATGTTGGTTATATGCATCGTTCTATGATGCACTCTAACTATGGCTCTTTTTCATGATTTCATAATTCAATGAATGGTTGGTGAATGCATGGGATAACAAGTGTTGTTTCATCTAGCTTAAGCAGGCATATATCCTTCTTGGTGATTCTCAGATGAAGTTCATAAGTTTATGCTCAAATATGCATTCATAACCTGTAGATTCTATGTTCACCATATGTTTTACGAAATGAGTATCATGTATTAGTCATTTCTAGGTCAATATCTTTCTAAAGTTATGAATGGTTGGAATTTTTATCATTGTAGTTATGTTTCTAAAACTTTATAGACAGTTTTGGGCAGTGGTCTAGAGGCTAGCTTGAAAAAGTGGCATAAATCTCACAACCCCTAGAACATAACTAAGGAATTTGGGTCATAACCACATGTAGACAGGTTTATGGGTACATATAGCACCTCATAACTACATGAAAAATGTGTCAAGGGTGTGGTTGGGGTGTTAGGCTTGTGAAAAAGCAATTCCAACTCAGCATCTAATCATTGGAGGTTGTGGATTGACTTCTGGGTGATCTAGTTCTCCTAAGAGGTATTAGAAAGTTTTCAGTTTTTCGACCCCACTTCCATAAATGGAACTTGGAGGTTGGGTCATATCATAGTGACATTAAGATCATGTTTACCCCTGAGACTGTAAAAACAGGTAAATGTGGGAGGGGTAGTTATAGGTTGGCCTTTCACAATCTGCTTCCTCTAACTCTTCCTTACATCTATCACATAATCTAACTGACATTACTTCTGCCACTCCTGCCAGGGTTTTTAATCCATTTTGTTTTATGGATTGAAGTTGCCCTTCAACCATGGTAAGATGTTTCCTTAAATTCTCATTTTTCTCCTTCAATTTATTAATTTGTTGAATAAGGAGGTCAATTTTAGACTTACTTGGTAAAGAGACATCTTCTTATTCCTTTTTGAGTGCCTCCTCTTTCTTTTGTTCCTTAGGTTCCTTGATTTAGGTGGAACAACATGAAATTTAGGTTCCTGGGTATGTTTTTTTACGAATTCTTCTTCTTTCTCTTCATTACATTGTCCCTCAGACTCCTTCGGTTTTGTTGTATCAATACATTCCTCAGATATTGGGGTGGTTGATGGTGTAACAATTAACCCTACTCTCTTCTTGGATTCTTTCCACCCAATGGCTTCTTCAATTTCATATTTTTCACCACATTTTGTACATGAGTATATTTTTTAGATATTTCCTTAGATTCCCCAGAAATTTCTATTTTAGGAACCCCTGCTTTAGCTGACGCTGTTCCAGGTGCCCTTGTTTCAGCAGTCTTTGCCTCAGGTGTAGAAATTCTCATTGTAGATTAACTAGATAATGCAATATACTAAAACAAAATACTTAATCTAGTTCTACAATCAAACTTGCAGAAGCTTAATATATTTGAGAAAGATCAAATAGAACACATATAACAGAGAAGAAGAATCAAAACACATGAAACACAAAATAATACTCTATGGAAAGCCTCAGCTAAAAACCCCGCTATCTATATTATCATACAAGTGGAAATATATCAAGATTACACACAGCTTTAGCTCTCACAGCTATCCAAATCTCAGTACAATCCCTTACTACTGATCATAGGCAGAATAGACAGCTCATATGCCTTTCCCTCTGTCCTCCAAGCCTCCTATTTCCTTGCGCATTTTTCCCTGGGTTTTCCTGTTGTAACCTTGTGTGACACTGATCTCATACACTGCTCCAACACACTGTAAAACTGCGCAAATCTCAAGGAATGAATTCCTTATGCATGCAAGAGATTTTCTTATAGGAAAATTCTTGCAACTGATAGTACACTGTCCCTGCCTTTAATCTCAACTGGGTTTTTGTTTGAACTAACATGCATGAGTTATTTATGAGAGAATATTCAGTTATCTGGAGTACACTAGTTTCATGCATGCATGCATTAATTGACTAAACTCACAATTAGTTCCTCAAACTATTTGGAACTAATTTAACTGGACTTAACTCAGTTAATTGAGCTAAATAATTACAACTCAAATACAACTCATCCTTATCTCCTTAATTAAGGGATAATCTCCTCAATCAAAGGAATAATTGTTGCATGACTTCATAAAGACTTCTAGCTTGAATTTTTCCAACTAATTAACTCAAGATGAATTAATTAATTATTTTCCAAGCAGTTGGTGAGACTAATTCAAATTTTAATTCTCAATTTTAGTTCAAGGACAAATTAAAATTGGAATATTCTTGTTGCCACATTTCAACACTCCCTCTCAGCAAGAAAGGGATTATCTTCCACCCTGATCTTGTCTCTATGGAAATCAAATTTACACTTTGACAATGCCTTAGTCAAAATGTCATCATCTTGCCCCTCGGTCGAAATATGCTGCAACAACATGATCCTTCTCACCACACAGTCTCTGAGATGATGGTACCAAATGTCGATATTCTTGGACTTGTCATGAAATACTGGATTCTCAGAGAGTTTGATACAACTCTGATTGTCACAATTGATCACAGTTGGATCCATCCTCTGATCAAACAAACCAACCAGAATTTTCTGCATCCAGATGGCCTCACATGCTACCTGACTTGAAGCCATGTATTCAATCTCTGCCAAGCTGAGTGCAACCGACCTCTATTTCCTGCTGTACCAAGAAACTACCACTGACCCAAGGTTTAAAATTCCTCTTGATGTGCTCTTCAAATCTGATGGACTCCCTGCCCAATCTGCATCAATGAAGCCTTGTAGCTTCACTCCCTCTGTCCATCTATACCATAATCCATACTAATTTGTGCCTCTGAGGTATCTCAAAACATGCTTTGTCGCCTTCCAAAACAGCTCGGTAGGCTGAACCATAGATTGACTCAGTTGGTTCACCGCATAACACAAATCTGGTCGTGTGTTCACTAAGTACATCAGTGAACCCACAAGCTACCTGTACACAGTAGCTTCTACTACTTCTCCTAAAGTAGCATCCTCCTTCCTTCAGTTACCTGCTAGAGGAGTCTGCATGGGCTTGCACTTCTCCATGTGGAATCTCTTGAGTATCTCATTGGAATACTTGCCTTGAGACACAAACAACTCCCCATCCTTCTGCCACACTTCCATACCAAGGAGGTAGTGCATGAGACCCATGTCTTTCATCTCGAATTCTCTTGTAAGGTCCTCCTTTGCAAGACATGATCAACTGATCATCACCTGTCAATATGAGATCATCAACATAAAGAACAATGATCAACTGCTTACCTTCCACCATGATGTGGTACAGGTTCGCATCTGCTTCACTCTTTGTGAAGCCCAACCCAGTGAAGTAGTTGTCAATCCTGGTGTACCAAGCACGAGGTGCTTGCTTCAGCCTGTACAAGGTTCTCTTGAGTCGGCACACATGCGACTCATGATCGAAGGTCTCAAAACCTTCCGGCTTCTCTATGTACACCTCTTCCTCAATCTTACCATTGAGGAATGTAGTCTTCACATCCATCTGATGGATCTTCCAACCCATATGTGCTGATAGTGCCAACATCGATCTAATAGATGAGTACCTTGCGATAGGAGAAAAAGTCTCATCATAATCAATCCCCTCGACCTGTGAGAAACCACGGGCAACAAATCTTGCCTTATGTTTCTCCACACTACCATCAACAGCTTGCTTTACATTGTAAAGCCAACTAGAACTCACAACTGACTTGTTCTTTGGTCTTGGAACCACATCCCAAACACTATTCTAAACTATGGAGTCATACTCCTCCACCATAGCATCAACCCAAATCGGATGCTGCACTGCTTCCTCAAAGGAAGATGGCTCAGTCTCAATACATTCCCCAACAAGGGCCATGTATCCAGTGTACCTATCAGGTGACATCTTCTGTCTGCACTGAGAAGATGGTTCTCCCACTTTCTCTCTCGCATCCGACAACAATCTATCCACTTCTCTTATGTGCTTCCACCCATCTCTGGAAGACTCTGCTTGAGTGGATACCTCCACTCCTGGAACCTCTGCATGTGGCTACTCCGCATCAATCTGAGGCTCCTCCTCCTTAGGAACCAAAAGTTCCTCCACAGCCTATAGTTGGAGCTTCCTCTCAAGGGAAACTCGCTTGGCCTTCTGCTCATCAAACTTTAGATCTCTACGTACCACTATCCTCTAACTGGTAGGAAAGTGTACCTGATAGTTGTGAGGTGTATCATTGTACCCCACAAGTATCCCCAACTCTACTCTCGGCTCAAGTTTCTTCCAGGCATCCTTGGTCACATGGCAAAATACCGATGAGTTAAAGATCCTAAAGTGACTCACATCTGGTCTCTTCCCGGAGAAAGCTTCTTCTGGGTCTTCATCCGAAGTATGCGATGCAGGCTTCTATTCTGCAAATAGACTGTTGTTTGCATGCCTCAGCCCACAAATGAAGTGGCAGGCCTTGGTCATGCAGCATCACCCAAGCTTCCCCCATAATTGTTTTGTCCTTCCTCTCGGCCACCCCATTTTGCTTTGGGTTATGAGGTGCCGTCAATTCCCATTTAATTCCTTCCGCTGCACAGAAGTCCTTAAAATCTTGAGAGACATACTCTCCACCATTGTCGCTTCTCAAGGCCTTGATCTTCTTCCCTAATTATTTATCAACCAAAGCTTTTAACTCACAAAACTTTAAGAAGGTTTGATCCTTCTTCTGCATGAAGTAAATCCAGCATTTAAAAGAAAAATCATCAATGAAAATCACATAATACCTTTCCTTCGCGGTGGATGCTATCGAGAATGATCCACACACATCAGTATGAACTCCCTTTAATATCGCCTCAACTCAACTGTCTCAATCATGAAAGGAAGACTTGGCATACTTTCCCAAGGTACAACCTTTGCATGTGTCCACTTTCTCAAGTTTACCTTTGGGAAGTCCAGTAGAGATCTGTTGCATTATCTTCAAGGCCCCATGATGAAAGTGGCCCAACCGTCTATGCCATAACTTGCCAATGTCTTGGCTTTGCACCAATTTTGCTTTCAAACTCAATGCAGCACAGTCATCTACCTCTAGTTTGTAGAGATTCTTCACTCGAATCCCAATCCTCTTGGTCTGACCCGTGGCTATGTGTCTCAGGAATGCCTTTCCTTTACTGAAGACAACATCATAGCCTTTGTCTTCCAACATCATGACCGATACCAAGTTCTTCATTAGTCCAGGCACATACTTCACATCTATCAAGGTGAGAGGAGCTCCATGCTCCCTCTGAAAAGTAACCATTCCCACACCTAAAACACTGTACTTCTCGTCATCACCCATCTCTATGTACATCTTCAGGTATTTCTCCTCCAAGGTACTGGACAAACTTTTATCGACGGTCATGTGGAATGAGGCTCCATTGCAAGATACCAAATACAACCCACCATTGATGAAACCATACATGCGATGAGGGTAAAATCCAATTCGAACTGAGAGGCTAATGCCTCACCTTCTGATCCTTTCGAGGATCCCTTCTTGGATTTATTCAATGGAAAATTAGTTTCATAATGGCCCACCTCATGACAATTAAAGCATCTCACTTTAGATTTTTCAATCTTCTTCCCTCCATGAGAAGAATTCAATTTGGAATGGGAAGCCTTCCCTTTTCCTTTCCTTGCCTTACTTGCTAAGGCTAGATTTTCTTAATCATCATGCTTAGATGAAGAACCATCTCTAGTGCTCCTCCTGATCTCATCCTGCATCAGATCCAACCACAGTCATTCCCAATCCGGAAGTTTCTCTCTTCCATTCACAAAGTCCTGGTAGTTATGCCAGCTCTTAGGAAGAACGAGGAGAGAAATACTCACAATATCATTGTCGGCTATAGTTATTCCTACACTACCAAGCTCATCTCTGCAAGTGGTGATCATGTTCAGATAAGTAGAAATAGTGTCGCCCTTTTCCATCTTGATTTTCCGAAGCTTATACTTGAGCTCCAGTTTCCTCTGGTCGTTGTTGTTTTGATAGAGGTCCTTCAATGTCTTCCACATTAAGAATAGAGTCTCCTTCCGATGGAGACTCAAGACAGTATGGTCTTGAACTCCCTCCAGAAGAATGTGCCTCACCTTCGCCACACACTTCTTCCATTCATCCAATTCTTGTGCATTAGCTGCAGCTGGCTTGGGGATTTCTTGTTCAATGAAATCCTTCAAACCATTGTCTTCTAATATCACTTCCATGTGATCCTTCTGTGCTATGTGATTCGAGCTGCCATCCAAAGCATACTCGAGACTCAAGCCATTGAATGCCATTGGTGAACTTAGAGGTATGATAAGAATTTGATTTAACTCCTCCAACCAAGAACTTCAAACTTTGAATTTCCCGTCTTCAGTATATTGTTCACAACTTCGATCACCTTTACTCCGATACCATGTAGAAATTCTCACTATATATTAACCTGATAATGTAATATACTAAAGAAAAATACTTAATGTACTTCTACAATCAAACTTGCAAAAGATTAATTGATTTGCGCAAGATCAAACATAACACATATAACCGAGAAGAAGAATCAACATGCATGAAACAAAGAAGAATACTTTGGGGAAAGCCTCAACTAAAACCCCGCTATCTGTATTATCATACAAGTGGAAATATCTTAGGACTACACACAACTTTAGCTGTCACAGGTATCCAACTCTCAGTGCAATCCCTCACTACTGCTCATAGACATAATAGACATCTCATATGCCTTTCCCTCTGTCCTCCAAGCCTCCTATTTCCTTGCGTAGTTTTCCCTGGGTGTTCCTGCTGTAACCTTGTGTGACATTGATCTCACACACTGCTCCAACACACTATAAAACTGCGTAAATCTCAAGGAATGAATTCCTTCTGCATGCAAGATATTTTCTTATAGGAAAATTCTTGCAACTGATAGTACATTGTCCCTGCCTTTAATCTCAACTGGGTCTTTGTCTGAACTTACATGCATGAGTTATTTATGAGAGAATATTCAGTCATCTAGAGTACACTAGTTTCATGCATGAATGCATTAACTGACTCAACTCACAATTAGTTCATCAAACTGTTTGAAACTAATTTAACTAGACTTAACTCAGTTAACTAAGCTAACTAATTATAACTCAAATACAACTCATCCTTATCTCCTTCATTAAGGGATAATCTCCTCAATCAAAGGAATAATTGTTGCATGACTTCACAAAGACTTCTAGCTTGAATTTCTCCAACTAATTAACTCAAGATGAATTAATTAATTATTTTCCAAGCAACTGGTGAGACTAAATTCGAATTTTAATTCTCAATTTTAATTCAAGGAAAAATTAAAATTGGAATATTCTTGTTGCCACATTTCAACATCAGGCCCTTCTTCATCAATATGGAATCCATAATAACTATCCTTATATTGTCGATTGGATATATCCATAGGTTCTTTAGTGCATGATCTTTTTCCTTTAGCAGATGTACCAACAAATGTTCTTATGGAACACCGTCTCTTAGGGTGTATGTGATAGGGTCTAGGAGGTGTAACTACTCTTCATTGTCTAGGAAGTGTAGCTACTTTAATTTTTCTTGGATGTGTAACTGCTCTACCTTCTGGAGTTATTTCATCACTTATTCCCTATTTTTCATTTTCACTTTCCTCTGTTTCAGTGAATGGAACATGTGACTTTACCAATAAACTAGTCCATGTGCTTCCCTACTATTGCAGTGAATGAATTGTGATTAACTTGATGAGTGCATTGATTTATAAGAAGGCCTTTGGATGTTTTTCCATATGCACTGCCATTGCCATATGTTGTAAATATTTTAGCAAATAATAGGGAAAATTTATTAGTCGTCCATTACGAAGATGTGCCAATAACTGAAAATGATACTTGAATATTGCCCGAAAAACATCCCTCACAAGTAATTGTCTCTAAATAAATAAAGCCACATCATCCCAAGGGTGAGGAATGGATTTTATATCAATACCTCTCCCCTTTCTCTTTACTTCCTCTTCTAGCTATAAAAATGTTTTCCTAACTGTTGGAACTGCTATTTTCCAAGAAAATTAGGGAGCCCCTGTCTAAGGTAAACCTCTCACCCTAATAATTATTTCCTCTATAAAAAAATTTCTAACCTAGGAATGCTAGTCATGCAAATCCTATGTGAATTCCATAGCAATCTGTTCGCTAAAACCCTGCAACTTCTCAAAGTACACCAAGCACCCTGCATTCCTAAATATTTATAGGGATTATAGATGGTGTAGTAAGGAACCAATGGCTTCTGGTTTATAAAGGACTACCACTCCTTCCATGGTTATTTCAGAGAACGTTACTGCTTAAAACTATTTAGACATTGTTACAGGGCCACACTTGGTACATACAAACAGTTGCTAGGGTAGAGAATATCCATCAAACAAAATTTGGAAATGGATAGGGAATAATTAGGGTTACCCTTTCATTGAATTTGAGAATTTCATCATAAATGAAAACTACCAAGAATTATTTCCAAGTAATCACGTTGATTTTCATATATGACAACAAGAGTAACAACGGTAATGTGTAATTACTGAATTAAGATTAGTGTATTGTGCATCAGCCAAATGGTAATTACTGAATTGGGGTACACAAATAACGTATCATATGATAGATATGGTACACTCCTGAGTCCTCCTCCCAACTTAATTACAAAATCCATCCTCGACATGTGTAACAAAAAAATTCATATCATCCCTTAAATCCAAATCCTACAAGTAAATGAAAATCAAACACACCTGCCTTGTTTTACCGTTATAATGATGGAGGGCTATACAAGGAAAGTGACTAGATCAATGCTATACAATATTTCATGTGTGGCTAAAAAGGAATCTAAAATAGATGCTAAAAACAATGCCATAATGAGGAGAAAGATAGTATGTTACAAAAGAAGCTAAAACAAAATCTAAAAGGAAGCTACAGTGGAAATTAAAAATAATGCCATAATGAGGAGAAAAGTAGGATGCTACAGAGGAAGATATACATGAAGCTATAATAGATGCTAAAGAAGATACTAAATTGGGCATTTAGGTTAGCGCTAAAGTTGCTAACTAGTTTTGATCGACAA
Organism: Pinus tabuliformis; assembly: GCA_031772625.1. NCBI lineage: Eukaryota > Viridiplantae > Streptophyta > Pinopsida > Pinales > Pinaceae > Pinus > Pinus tabuliformis. The sequence goes on along the minus strand of CM062818.1, from coordinate 1,527,705,389 downwards.
AAAAAACACCAAAAGTAGCGCCATCCCAATAAATAACGTCTGGCTTTTCAAAAAGGCAGACAAAAATACTCTAAAACAATCCATGGAAGCAAAAAAGGGAGATACAGTGGAAGCTAGTCATAGGGATTTGTTGTAGTAGGGTTTTTTACAATAGTTTCATTTAGTGATAAAGTATAAGAAGGGAAGCACAAACAAGTTGTCCAACATGATTTCAAGGTCATCCACATTAAATATCATAGATTTGAGAACGGTGATGCACATGGATACATTCACACATGATGCATGCAAAGAGGAATATTTAGAATGTGAGGACTTCAAGGAGGTGTATTGGTAGTTGTAGATTCAAATTCATGTGCAAAATGGTGACAATATAATTGACTACCATCTCTAGGATGGGTTACTCTACAAGTTGGATAAGTTATGTGTTCCTAAAGGTGATCAATTGAGGTTGATTAGAGAGGCTCACACTTCCAATTTCGCAAGGCACTTTGGTGTAGGTAAGACATAGGCCAACTTGTAGAGGTATGTGTATTGGCCCAATATGCAAGAACAAGTAGCTAGGTTCATAATATGATGCATGCTTTGTTGTACCAGGAAGCCTAGTAATAGGAAACAAGGTCTACATCATCCCTTACCTATACCCCCTCGTCTCTTTGAAATCATTTCCATGGACTTTGTGGGAGGTTTACCAACAACCAAGAAGTGACATGAGCACATTTTTATGGTAGTTGATAGGTTTCAACAATATGTTTTTTCTTATGCCCTCTAAAAGACCATCAATGGGAAAGAAGTAACAAACTTATTCTTTTGATAATTCTATGTGCACTTTAGACAAGGACACAAGATTTCTTAGTGCATTTTTTACTATGTTGTGGAAGAAGATTGACACAAAGTCAAAGAGGTCTACAAAATTCCATCCATAGACAGATGGGTAGAAAAAAGTAGTTAATAGGAATTTGGTTTAGCTTTTTAGGGGTTATAATTAGAAGCATCTGAAGGCATGGGATGAAAATATAGTATATATGCAACATTCTTATAATAGAGCAGTCCACACTTCTAATTCTGTGTCCCCATTTGAAACTTGATTTGGATATTTTTCACCTTCACCTTTGGATTTTGCATATGGGAAACAAGGAGGAGTGAGGAAGAATCTTACAAGGAATTCCTTACGGGTAGAAAAAACTATGAAGAAGGTCATGCACATGTTGGACAGTTGGCAATTTCTAGATGGTTAATCGCTCTCACTATGTTGACATTGATTTCAATTGGACTAGCACTAAGGATAGAGGTATCACTTGTAATCATTAATGAGCATGTTTTTCAAGTGAAGTGCCATTTTTGTTGAGATATCCTATAGAGAATCATCACAATAGTTAGCTTACTGGAGAGCCATAAAATATGACTATGATGGTTAGGGAGTCCCAAACTTTGGAGGGTATTCTACCTTAGAAGATTAGTTTAGAAGCTCTTGGAAATGAAACAGATGGATAATGTTCGAAAAGATATTTCCAATGATCTATTGAAGTTTCCAAATGACCTCTTGGATCGAGATATATTGTTGGTCAAAGTTTGCAGATCAAAAGGTCAACATACATGGTTCCATGGCTCAAGGTTCCACATAGACTTTGTGTTTTGTGTGAAATATATTTGTTAAAGAACTTTTAGACTTAGCCATTTCTAGATTAGGGTTGGTCCATGCTGAAAACTTACAAAGTTAGAGGTCAGGCCACATAGAAGAGATCGACAAGAGAACAAAACCCTGACCCCTCACCCCTCACCTGTGTGGGACCAACTCCTAGTTGGGCATGTGGATTAGTTAGTAGTCATCTAATTCAAGAGATGGGTTTAGTCGAGACCAGTTGAAGATCGAGATGTGCAACAAAATTTAGCATAAAAACAAAGTCCCAACCCTTAAACCCCAACCTATATGGGACGCGATACAGGAAAACAAGTGGTAGAATGTGATTTCTCACGGTGATGTGTTGGCAGCAATGTAGCAGATGACATCAACATGATGTGGCAGTACAAAGGACACGTGACAGGGAAATTTGACATTTTTGGGTAACTTAATGGGCCAAATATAGGTGACACATGTCACCATACAGAAGGTGCCACATGGCCTAGATGATGTCAGCATGACATAAGATGATGATGTAGAAAAACCTTAAAGTTTGTGCCAAAGGGTTGTTTTGTGAATTTTTTCTCGTGTATTTATTATTCAACGTTGAATGAATAAAACAAGACAAAATAGTGAAAAAGGACCTAATTCGGCCCTATAGGAAAATTGAACCTCCGAGCTAGTCGGGCCTATGGGAAAGTCAGGGATTGAGGCTAATACAGGTGCACAAGCAGGCAGATCAGGCCGACTCATGACCTCCTAAACAACATTGAAAGGCATGACCATGGATTAGTTTTGCATGGTCCTCCTATGTTATTAGTGACTTCATTAACTATGGCATAAGATCAGAGTTGTTGCCTATATTAATGGCAACTGTAGAGAACATAGACAAGGCAACAAGGACCTTGACTTGCAAAGAAAATTTAATGGGCTTGGTTTAAACGAAAAATAGCTTTCCCCCTATATTTATTGCATGCCATGAAGAATCAATGATAAAGGTGAATGGGTGCAAAAGATCTTGACTTGAAATAAGAAAGCCACGCCCGATGTACAAATTGTTCACTGAGCATGGAATGCCTCTCCTGAGTGCACAATTTTACAAAGATTTAATTCTCAGCACAGGGGATCACTCAAAAGTTCATCCTTTGCATTAAATTATACGTCGTGACTGAGAACACAAGTTACAATAGAATGGGGAGCCTTGTTGAAGTGTGAAAGCAACTTGATTAAGAAACAAAAAACCATACCATGTTGTAGCACACTATATGGTATAGAGACAACAAAGACAACATAGGTCACAATGGAGAGTGGTTACAGAAAGGGGGGGGGGGGGGGAATGCAAAATTGTTGAGAGTTACAGAGTACAATGTTGTGGGTGTGTGACTGAGCTAAGTGTCACTGAGAGAAGGTGTATCACAGGGTCAGGACCTGAGCTGGTTGAGCAAAAAAGAGCATAGTTCGAAGGAGAACTAGGGAATTAAAAGAAAGGAACTGGTACTTGAACATACCATATTTTTATTTGTGTATATGTATTTGCCTATGATGCCAGTTTGAAAATTGTATGAAAAGTAGAACAATGGCTAGAGCAGGTAGTTTCTTGCATTCTTAAGAGGTTGGTGCCTCTTGGAAAGTAGTGTCTTATTACCTTGAAGGGGGTTGCTGCCCCCTGTGAGTGGGTTCTCACAAACAAATTGATTTAATTAAGTAGGTTCTTAATTTACATCATAATAACAATTATATTGGTGGTTTTCTCCCTTTAGGTTTCCACATAAAAGTACCTGTGTCAATGTGTATGATGCTCATGTGATGAATTGTATGTACATATGAATGCCTTATCTTTCTATTCATTTGCATTGTGTATGAATGCTCTCCCAAGTAAATGGAAATAGTGAAAAGAATTCAAGTCTTATACTTAAAGTTTTAAGAACGTCACTATTACTGATTTACCCACCTCCCTCTTAGTAATTCCTTATTCCAAAAATTGGTATCAAGGCAAGGTTACTTCAAGAACAAGTTAACTGATGGAAGTTATATCCATAAGGAACCATGTCTAGACAAGAGATTCAGGATGCTTACTCAATCAAGATACCAGTCTTCAATGGGACAAACTTTGCCTTTTCGAAAGTTAGGATGGAAGCCTATCTTATGTCCCTAGGAGTAGATGTTTGGAGTTAAGTTTTCATAGACTATGTTGTTCCTTATGTCCCTCCTAAAAATCCAGATGGTAAGAAGGTGTATGGAAACAATGCTAAAGCCAAGAATTCCATTCTCTTTGGCCTTAGTCAATCTGAACTTGTTAAATTTATGCACTGTAAGTCTACTAAGGAAGTTTGGGTCAAGCTCAATCAAAGTCATGAAGGAGATGATAAAGTCAAGAAGTCCAAACTTCAAACCTTCAGAATGAGGTTTTAAAGCTTAAGAATGAGTGAAGAATAAAGCATAACAGAGTAATTCCTCAGAGTTGATGAAGTAACCAATATGATTAGAGGGCTTGGTGAAGTTATAAAAGAAGATATTATTGTACAAAAGGTCTTAAGATCTCTACCTATGAGATTTAATGCCAAAATATCTACCATTGAAGAGATGTTTGATCTAAAGAGTCTCACAATGGACCAACTTCTAGGTACTCTCACAACCTATGAGATGAGAGTAGGAAAAGAGAATTTTGAAACAAAGGAGGCATCATTCAAGGTGTCCAAGAAGGTTAAGGAGCACCAATATCATCAAGATTTCTCCAGCTTCAAGTCTAATAAGGAGTTGGCTCACTTTGCCGGGAAATTGAAGTGTGGATCAGGAAATTATAAAGGGAATATCCCCTTCAAATGCTTTGACTGTGGAAGGCTCAAACATTTCCCATCCAAATGATCTTACAAAGAAAATAAATAAAAGTACTATGATCATAAGTTTAGAGGCAGGGCTCAGAAGCACCAAATGAAGAGGCTCTCTATGAAAAAGGGGCTCTACTCTAAAGAGGATAGCTAATATTTAGAATAAGATAGTGAAAAATCCTCAGAGGATGAGTCAAATGAATTTGTTCTGATGGAATTTGGAGTAGACCCAAGGAAATGAGACATTAGAGACACTAAATAAGGAGTTGTGGATTTTGAAGGAGAACTCATCAATGTTCTTGATATGTTAAATAAGGCCAGAAGAAAGAACAATCAACTAAAATAACAACTACAACATGCTGAAGAAGGTATGTATAACTTAGACAATGAGGAGTTTGTCTATCAAAAAGAAAAACTTGAAGAAGCCATTAAAAGTAAATACAACTTAACTCTTCAACTAGAAGAAAAACAAAAAACACGTGAGAAACTAGAAGATGAGAACATGCATATAAAGGAGTAGTTATTCAAGATAAATAAGGAGATGATATCAAATGCACGCAAAGAATAATTTTAGACCCTAAAAGTCAAACTGGAAGAAGCTAAACGAAAAAAAATAAGTTCTTAATGATTTAATCCATGAATGGGAAGAAAACTGTCAGAGTCTCGAGGCAAAAGTTGTCTCTCTGAGAATAGATCTTGAGATACTGGAGACAAAGAAAGGTGTAAATGAGAAATTTGCAGAAGGGACAAGAAAGCTAGATCAAATTTTGAACAACCAAAGGTCTCCCTAAAAAAAAGGTCTGGCATATTCTAGGCCACATGAATCTTCTATGAGAAATATGAAATTCAGGTTTGCAGGTTTCGAGGAACCCATAAGATATGAAAATATGCTTCAAGGAAGAATCAAATAAGATAAAAGGTATAAAGTAAGAGAGGAGCCCATCATTGGAATGAGAGTTCCAACTTCTCAAAAGAGCCATACCAACGGAGAATGAATCAATCAACAAGACAACAGAGGTACTTTCATGAACGAACTCATGAATATTCCAACTCCAGGTACTCTAATATATTTTATGGTCATTGTTATAAATGTCATATCTTTGGACATAAGGCTATTGATTGTAGAAGAGTCAAAGTTGAAAGAGATGAAAATTTCAGATACAATAAGTATCAACATTATAGATCTCAAAACTTTCCTTCCAAAAATAGAAATTTCTTCTCTCCCCTAATGAATGATGTTGAATGCTTCAAATGTAATAATTTTGGGCACAAGGTGAGTGAATGCAGAAGCAGGTCTGAGAATCCACCTAAATCCCAAAATACTTGGCAGCCAGCCTTTCAAAAGGACAAGAAGAATTGGAAACGTAATTATGGAAAGAACATGGAATGTAGGCTTTCTCTTTCAACACATAATCAAGAGAACATATGGTATCTGGATAGTGGTTCTTCCAAGCATATGACTAGGGATAAGGGAAAATTCCTGTCACTAAAATAAAATGATAGAGGGAACAATGTCACTTTCGGAAACAATGTCCCAACAAGAATTAAGGGTAAGGGCATAGTCAGTATTGATGAAAATACTAAAGCCCAAAATGTGTTGTATGTAGAGGGTCTCAAGCACAACTTGCTTAGTGTGAGTGAAATGTGTGATAATGGCTATAATTTTACCTTTCAATCTAAGGACTATGAGATCCAAAATGAAGAGAATGGGAAGTTGGTAGGAAAGGCAGTCAAAACTCATACTAATGTATATGTGTTTGATGACTCCAGAGTGAGTTGCTATTTGAGAAAGATGAATCAAAACTAGTTGTGGCATAGGAGACTGGGTCATATGAATTTTGATAGTTTGATAAAGGTTAGCAATATATGAGATGTAAGAGGATTTCCAACTCTATCAATGCCTGATAATTCAATCTGTAAGTGTTGTCAATTTGGTAAGCAGACCAAGCCTCATTTCAAGGCAAAGGAGTTCTCTTCATCTAGACCGTTGGAACTAATTCACATAGATATCTGCAGCCCAACCAGAACAAAAATCCCAAGAGGAGAGAGATATTTTATGTTGTTTATTGATGATTTTATGAGAACCACATGGATAATGATATTGAAATAAAAATCAGAAGCACTTAAGCATTTGAAGACATTGAAGGCTTCGGTAGGGAATGAGAAATATAGAAAGATTAAATTATTAAGATCAAACAGAGGAGGAGAATACACTTCAAGAGAGTTTGAGGAATTCTGTGAAGAGCATGGTATAAGGAGGCAGTATATTGTGGCCAAAACTCCACAAAAAAATGGAGTAGCTCAGAGAACAAACAAAACAATCCAAGAGATGGAAAGAGCAATGATGGATGAAGTCGATGTACCTCACACCTTTTGGGGAGGAGCAACTTAAGAAACAGTGTATCTATAAAAAATAATACAACTCAGGCTGAAAAGTGATAAAACTCCCTATGGGTTGTGGAAGGAAATACCCGCATCAATGAAACACTGCAAGGTGCTTAGTAGCAACTGATTTATCAAAAGAAATGATAAATATCCCAGGAAGTTTGTTTCATGGGCTAATGAGGTATATTTCTCGGGTACTATGCTCGAAGAAAATGATACAAATGCTACAATAAAAGGACAAAGAGAATTGAGGGCTGCATTGATATAGTAGTAAATAAAATAATATCACAATATGAGTCCACCAAAGGAAACATGAACTCACATAGAGAAGAAATTTCAACCATAACGTCCTCAGACCATGAAGAAATAAAGTCAAATGATGAAATTGAAGAAATGAGCTGATCCGTAAACCACTGTGGAAATTCCACTAGACATTTCCATAGACATTTCCTCACAACAGATCAGATAATATTATATTACAAATCTGAGATTCTACACTATTACAATTTTATTTAATTTCTAGATCTATAAAATTAACTGTAGTTAGTGCATGCATGTCCAATTAAATCAAGCATAAAATTAGAGAATGAAAAAATAAGCCCACACACACATAATACACAAGATATTCTCTCCAGGAAAACCTTTTGGGAGAAAACCCAGTTGGAAGGTGAGGCCGCTTCGCTTTCTTTCTCTATCTGGAAATATGGTTGCAGATACAAAGAAGTAATGTTTGTGGCACGTGGGCTACTACAGTGCACATATCCTCTCTGTTTTCTCTACCTCCTATCTCTCATGTCTATCTTTTCTCAACTATGGAACAAAATACTCTCGAAAGAATGGAATTCGTCTTCCTCCTAGTGTCTCGGTTATAACATAGCTCGATAACCTACTAGTGGATAAGTTTAACTACATCAACTCTTAATTAGAGTTACAAAATAGACTCTTCTAGAGTCTTTTACATCACAAATACATGGCTAGACCCTTTTCCATGAATAATGGGGGTTGACGTGACATACTCCAGAACTATAGGTGGGAAAACAGGAAGTTCAACTTTTGAGTTGCATAACTTTTGCATACAGACTCCGATTAACGCAATTCTTGTGCCACTGTAAATATTTTTGTGTGTAGAGTAGCATGTAAAGGTGATAAACTTAGGCAAAAAAATTTTACCCCCAAAAAACATTGTTTGATGCCTCAAAATTCTCTTGGAAGGTTTCAGACCCTGTTTCGCCAAACTAGGTCCCGCCAGTAAAAATGGCCCTGTGAGTTGATTCCTCCAATTTTTCCACTCTAAATGGATCGAGATGGATAACAAAAAATATAGTGATCCAGTTTGGATCACACCTCCCCATTTTGGTAGGCTTTTTGTCCCCAAAATCTTTTACTGAATGAAGTGAGGAAATGTTTCCTCCACCTTCTCTCTAATGTACCATTTAGCTTTTCCTAGAAGTTGTCCCTTCAACCCAATCTGTCGAAGGTCTTATTTCCCTTGTTTGGACCTCTTCTGCAAAACTGTATCTTTTGTCAACTTTGCCTAAGCGTCTGGTGCCAAATCCTCTACAGAAGGTAGAACTTGTTCCTCTTCCTCATCTAGCATGGAAGGCTAATAGAGTTTCAAATTCTCTACATTTACAACTGAGTAAATGCGCATATATGGTGGTAAACTGAGTTGATGGGCATTATCACCCACCTTTTCCAGTATCTCAAAGGGACCATACCTTAGAGCCTTGATTTTCTTACCACGCCCCTGAAGCCTCTCCTTGTTCAATTGTAGCCATACTTTGTCTCCCACCTTGAATTATTTCTCTGTTCTGTGTTGATCATGCCTGGCCTTATACTTCACCTGCAAATTCTGTAGTTTTTCTTGTACTTGTAGATGGATCTTACTAATCTTCTCTATAAATTTTTCAGCCCTCAAAGCATCTCCTATAATGTCTTCCTTCACTCCTCCTTGCTGTCCATATGCAATACCCAAAGGTGAAGGCGGAAAATATCCAAAACACGTTTCAAATGGGGACTTTCCTGTAGAAGTGTGTACTGCTCTGTTATAAGAATGTTGTATATATACCTGATTTTCATCTAAGGTCTTCAGATGCTTCTAGCTGTAACCGCTCAGAAGTTGCACCAAAGTCCTGTTGACTACTTTTGTCTACCCATCTTTCTATAGATGGAATGATGTAGATCTCTTCAACTTCATGTCCATCTTCTCCCACAATATAGTCCAGAATTTACTGAGAAATCTTGTATCCCTATCTGAAATGATGCTCCTTGGTATCCCAAAGTGTACCGAGACCTGTCCAAAGAACAAGTTAGCTGCTTCTTATTAGCTAATGGTATTTTTACAGGGCATCAAAACTGTTAAACTCACATGGAATGTAAACAACCTATATGAAAGGTAAACATTTGATTGCATTTATTATTGACATGATATACATTTATAGTACATGGTGTGACCCTTGGATTAATATTCCAAGTGGTCACTTGGATTCTAGTGGCTATTCACATTCCACACCAATCCATAGAGGATTAGGCATCTAACATTCCCCCCCTTAATCCGAAAGGGTATGTATGAGTCCAAGAAGAGAGTTGTAATACAAAATGTGCAAAAATACATGGAAGCACTGAGCTGAATGTGCTCTCTGAAATGTTGGTATGGGGGGGTGGTTAAGGATGACCACCAACACTGTAACTCTTCCAAATATGGTATAAAGCTGAGGTCTACTGCTAGAGGAAGTTCTCTTCATGTTTTGAAGAGGGAAACCTTCAACCTTGAAATAGAGGTCTCGCCCCACATAAAAAGGGATATCCTCAACCTGAAAAGGGAGGTCTCAACCTGTGATGGTTTAAGGCTGATCATCAACCAAAGGCATGCTCAGGGGCATCTTTGCCTCTAGCCACAACTTTGAATCTCGTATGGCAGGTTGTGGCTCAATCTCGCTTGATGTGGCTTTGAAGCTTGTAGATGACCATCAATTCCCTCCCTATCAGATACAAGGTGAGATGGTGGAGAAAACTCAACTACAAGATTGTTAAATACTCTAGAACAAGTTCTGACATATGACTAGAATATCTTCTTGGTTGTTGAAGCCCATTGCCAAGAAGCGATCCTTCCAATATGAATCCTTGTTCTTGCAGGAGGCTTGTTTTTGAAGCATTTGTTTGAAGAATGAGTGGTTTTATGACAGTGCTCACATGGATGAAGATCAAAACAATGATCTTTCATATGGCCAACTTGGTCACAACGTTTTAATTTAACAACTTTTGGCTGTTGTGGAAGAGAAGAATCTAGAACAGGTGAAGATGAATCGCCATGATGAAACCCAACACTTTGAAATTGAATGGGCTTGGACTACTTTGGAATATGAAAGGACACCTCCTTGTCATATTCAAGATTTGTTATGTGCCTGTTGTTGACAAGTTCTTCCCAAGGTGTGATGATTGGCTTGGGAAGTGCAAACTGAATTTCCGCACCTGTATTCAAATCTGCATCTGAAATGAGCACTTGATTTGAATCCATGTCAACATTATTGACTTCATGAATTTCTGGATGCTGATAGTATCATGTTTCAAAGCTAGATAGGGGGTTGTTCTGAACAAAGACAAGTTCAGAAATATGCCTTTTCTGTTGTAACTCATCTCTTTGTAACTGTGATTCCAACTGCAAAAAATCAATTTTGTCTTGTGCATTTTGCAGAGAGGTTTGAATACCAGTGAGAGTGTTTTTTCTGATGTTTACCTTCCCATCAACAATGGAAATAATTAGGGTATTCAAAAAATCTAATGTTTCATCAATTCTGGATATGTCTTAACAACTCAAGATCAACAAATGAAGGGTGTTGGTTTCAACGAATATGCACCCATATACAATGAACCCTTAAGCATTTTTTTTGTTTACTCAACCACTTTACAGAGTTCAAGACTAGAAACCTTCTCACTATATTTTGATACACTTCGATTATAAATCTAGAACTCAAAGAGAGGTTTATTGTACTTACTATTTTGTTGTAGAAATGAAAGGTGGATTTGCTCAACAAATTCAATCAAAGAAGTGCCCAATTAAATTAGAGCTAGTATTGATAACAACTTTCTCTTCTCCAATAACTCACTACAAAATTTACCTTGTTTATGAAATGTGAAAATTGATTCAAACAATGTCTCTAGCTTCAAATTTTAGAGCCGCTAGACCGAAGCCACAAGAAACAAAATTGTTGTAGCGCATTCAAATGTTTAGTCCATGTTGGATTCTCAAGAACTGAATTCATCAATAGCAGTTGGTACTTCAACACTATTATCCCCTCTCCTCAATACAAACCGATGGATAATGTGTATGGAGAATCGTGGAGTATACATTGAGTGTGAAAGTCTCACGAAAGTCCATATATGAAATCTAGCCACCAAGAAGTTCTACAGAGCTAATGAGCACCTTCTTCTTTTTCTCATCATTATAGTGACTGCGTCCTTCTAGATTTGGTGCTCATCTAAATATATGGAGTCGTGGAGTTGTATTATAACCAGATTTGGGAGGTATATAACATTGTAACAAGCAGAGGTATACAACAATGTAACGAGCAGAGGTATATGATAGTGTAACGAGAAGAGGTAACACAGAGGTATGTAGCAGAGTGTAACAAGCAGAGGTATTACAATGATATGGAGTAGCCACTAATTCACTTGATACTCAAAGAGAAATCCAACAACAATATTCTTAGGGGATCAACATTTCTCAACTTTTCTTAGCCATCTGACATAAATCAGCATTACATAAACATGCACAAGTAAAGATCCATTAGGATTAGGAGGAAACATGGAGACTAAAGAGTCGGGCCATCTGGCTCAAGGCAGGAGACGAAAACTCCAAGTATTTTCAAAATTTCTCCAAAGGTAGGAAAGCTGCTAACACTATCTGGGAATTGCCCACTCAGGAAGGAGGCACTGCCCACACTTTTCATCAGCTCTCACAGCTGGGCATTGCACATTTTCAACACCTATTCAAAGAACCTCCTGGATGCAATCTGGCTGAGATCATTCGTGTTGCAGGGCATTTCCCTCGATTTGTAGATCAAGAATCTACAGACGAGCTCTCTGGCCCTGTCACTATTGAAGAATTGGAGCAAACTCTCAAGTGGTTCCAAAAGGACAAGAGCCCTAGACCAGATGGATGGCCTATTGAATTCTATTTGGCCTTCTTTGACATCATGGGCAATGACCTCCTCAGTGTAGTAGAAGAATGCAGGTTGTCAGGAAGAATGTATGAGGCTATAAACTCCACTTTTATAGCACTCATCCTGAAATCGGACTCCCCGAACACTTTCAATGACTTTCGGCCTATATCCCTCTGCAATACTCTATACAAAATCATAGCTAATAGGCTTCGCCCCATCCTATCTCAACACATCTCCCCTGAACAGTTTGCTTTCCTCCACAAGAGGCAGATCCATGAAGCCATTGGAACCGCTCAAGAAGCCATCCATTCCATAAACTCAAAAGCCCTGAAGTGCATCATCCTCAAGATCAACCTCGCAAAAGATTTTGATCGTGTATCATGGCTCTACATTAAGATGATCCTCATTCATTTAGGTTTCCCTATTGAATTCATAAACTGGATCATTCGCTGCATAAACTTTGTCTCCTATAGCATCCTAATCAATGGGTCAGCCACACCTTTCTTTCATGCTGAACGAGGATTAAGACAGGGTTGTCCCCTGTCCCCTCTACTTTTCCTCTTAGTGATGGAGGGCCTCAATAGACTCATCGCCTCTGCAAAGAGGGAAGGTCAACTACAGGGCCTCAAAATGACTGACCTTCTATCCCTCACCCACCTGCTCTTTGTTGATGATGTCCTGATTTTCTTAAATGGCAGTACCAGGGACTCGGTCACTTTCCATGAGATCCTCAACCTCTTTGAATTAGCTACTGGCATGTCTGTCAATCAGTCAAAATCTACTATAACCCAGTCTTGCATTACCCCTCTTGAAGCTCGAACGACCAATCTTCATTTTCAATACACTCCTCATAATCTCTCCGAAGGTCTCAAATATCTGGGGTTCCGGATAAAACCAAATTGCTACAGGATAGCAGACTGGATCTGGCTAGTAGTTAAGCTGGAAAAAAGATTAAAAAGTTGGAACCACAGGCTGCTCTCCAGAGCAGGGCGGCTGGTCCTGATCAAATCAGTCCTGGAAGCCACCCCTGTATACTAGATGTCCCTTGCATGGATTCCTCGGGGAATTCTCAGCAGACTACAACAACTTTGCAGCCGATACCTTTGGAAGGGGCATAAGGAAGGTAAAATTTTTGCTTGGGTGTCTTGGAAATCCATTGCCTTACCCAAGAAGTGGGGGGGTTGGGGGATAAAGGAGCTGCCCACCTTCGCAAAAGCCCTAGCTGCTAAGATGAGCTAGACTCTCCTTACTGCAAACAATCTCTGGACTACAGTAACATTTCACAAGTACATTTGGCCGCTACAGATCTTGGACTGGGCGACACAACAAACCTGGCCTAGAGGAGGCATCTATATTGTTTGGAATCCATACTACAAACAATTCCTTTCATCAGAGGTGACCTAGCATGGAGCATAAATAATGGATAGTCAGTAAGAATTGGCATTGACCCATGGATAAGGGGTGACAACCTATATATTCTACCTCTGGAGCTCATACTCTTCCTAAATCGTAGAGAGGTCAAGACATTAGCACATATTGTAGATCCTGACACCCGCATTTTCCTTAGACAACAGTGGAGAACAACTCATGACTTGGATATTCCTGAACAGTGGCAACAAGCATGGGTTTTTTTCATAAGGGCTCTTCAGGAGGCTCATATTCTACTCAATCAGGAACCCGATGCCCTTGTTTGGACCCCTACTGCGCACGGGAAACATGGAGACTAAAGAGTCGGGCCATCTGGCTCAAGGCAAGGGACGAAAACTCCAAGTATTTTGAAAAATTTTCCAAAGGTAGGAAAGCTGCTAACACTATCTGGGAATTGCCCACTCAGGAAGGAGGCACTGCCCACACTTGTCATCAGCTCTCGTAGCTGGGCATTGCACATTTTCAACACCTATTCAAAGAAACTCTTGGATGAAATCTAGCTGAGATCATTCGTGTTTCAGGGCATTTCCCTTGATTTGTAGATCAAGAATCTACATACGAGCTCTCTGGCCCTGTCACTATTGAAGAATTGGAGCAAACTCTCAAGTAGTTCCAAAAGGACAAGAGCCCTAGACTAGATGGATGGCCTACTGAATTCTATTTGGCCTTCTTTGACATAATGGGCAATGACCTCCTCAGTGTAGTAGAAGAATATAGGTTGTCAGGAAGAATGTATGAGGCTATAAACTCCACTTTTATAGTACTCATCCTGAAATCGGACTCCCTGAACACTTTAAATGACTTTCGGCCTATATCCCTTTGCAATACTCTATAAAAAATCATAGCTAATAGGCTTCGCCCCATCCTATCTCAACACATCTCCCCTGAATAGTTTTCTTTCCTCCACAAGAGGCAGATCCATGAAGCCATTGGAACCACTCAAGAAGCCATCCATTCCATAAACTCAAAAGCCCTGAAGTGCATCATCCTCAAGATCAACCTCGCAAAAGATTTTGATCGTGTATCATGGCTCTACATTAAGATGATCCTCATTCATTTAGGTTTCCCTATTGAATTCATAAACTGGATCATTTGCTGCATAAACTCTGTCTCCTATAGCATTCTAATCAATGGGTCAGCCACACCTTTCTTTCATGCTGAACGAGGATTAAGACAGGGTTGTCCCCTGTCCCCCCTGCTATTCCTCTTGGTGATGGAGGGCCTCAGTAGACTCATCGCCTCTGCAAAGAGGGAAGGTCAACTACAGGGCCTCAAAATGACTGACCTTCTATACCTCACCCACCTGCTCTTTGTTGATGATGTCCTGATTTTCTTAAATGGCAGTACCAGGGACTCGGTCACTTTCCATGAGATCCTCAACCTCTTTGAATTAGCTACTGGCATGTCTGTCAATCAGTCAAAATCTACTATAACCCAGTCTTGCATTACCCCTCTTGAAGCTCGAACAACCAATCTTCATTTTCAATACACTCCTCATAATCTCTCTGAAGGTCTCAAATATCTGGGGTTCTGGATAAAACCAAATTGCTACAGGATAGCAGACTAGATCTGGCTAGTAGTTAAGCTGGAAAAAAGATTAAAAAGTTGGAACCACATGCTTCTCTCTAGAGCAGGGCGGCTGGTCCTGATCAAATCAGTCCTGGAAGCCACCCCTATATACTGGATGTCCCTTGCATGGATTCCTCGGGGAATTCTCAGCATACTACAACAACTTTGCAGTCGATACCTTTGGAAGGGGCATAAGGAAGGTAAAATTTTTGCTTGGGTGTCTTGGAAATCCATTGCCCTACCCAAGAAGTGGGGGGGCTGGGGGATAAAGGAGCTGCCCACCTTTGCAAAAGCCCTAGCTGCTAAGATGAGCTGGACTCTCCTCACTGCAAACAATCTCTGGACTACAGTAACATTTCACAAGTACATTTGGCCGCTACAGATCTTGGACTGGGTGAGACAACAAACCTGGCCTAGAGGAGGCATCTCTATTGTTTGGAAATCCATACTACAAACAATGCCTTTCATCAGAGGTGACCTGGCATGGCGCATAAACAATGGACAGTCAGTAAGAATTGGCATTGACCCATGGATAGGGGGTGACAACCTATATATTCTTCCTCTGGAGCTCATACTCTTCCTAAATCGTAGAGAGGTCAAGACATTAGCACATATTGCAGATCCTGACCCCCGCATTTTCCTCAGACAACAGTGGAGAACAGCTCATGACTTGGATATCCCTGAACAGTGGCAACAAGCATGGGATTTTTTCATAAGGGCTCTTCAGGAGGCTCATATTCTACTCAATCAGGAACCCGATGCCCTTGTTTGGACCCCTACTGTGCACGGGATTTACAGCCCTAAGCTAGGATACCTACATCTTATACAGGCTCGAAAACCCCTCCATCCGCAGAACTGGTGGCAGCAATTATGGAGGTTAAAAGCACCCCCACGAACCCGGCTATTCATGTGGTCTGTTCTGAACAACAAGACCCCCATGGGAGAGGCACTCATGCATCGATCTGTCTACGGGCCAAGCAGATGTGTGCTATGCAAACAGGCATCCGAGTCTAATGAGCATTTATTTCTACATTGTACACAAGTCTCCCACTTCTGGCAAGAAATCACCCAGCAGCTCGCTATCAGGAACACATGGCAGGGACCTTCTATTATTCATGCCTGGAACTGCTGGACATCTGCCCATCAAAAGCATAAAGAGCAATGCCTTCCTCTCATTCTCTACTGGTCTATCTGGCTTGGGTGAAATCGTTTCATTTTCAAAAACCAGCCTGTCAATTGGCATCTACTCTTTGTACAAGCCCTGACTGCTTTCCATGATATCCCGGAGGACTTGCCTCCTCGCACTCGCTCTATATCAGGCCCCGGGAACATTGATAAGTCTCAGCCATGGGCCTTTTCGACAGAGCAGCACAACCTCATGGATGTGGGGGGGGGGGGGGGGGTGTTTTTCTGCCTATATATCTCTAAAACACATTCTTACAAAGTCAAACTGGGTCTGGGAGACGGATCTAATAATTATGCTGAGCTTCTTACACTTAGACACCTGCTGCATTTTTCCCTCGCACATAACTGCTTATCTGTTCAGATTTATGGAGATTCACAAATCATCATAAACTGGTTCAATGTTGTTAATCAATGTCATGCCATTACTCTACAAAATATTCTTATTGACATGCTAAATCTCAAATCAGCTTTTAATCTGATATCTTGTCAACACATTCACAGGGAATACAATGAGGATGCTGACGGGCTTTCCAAGGAGGGCTCGTTACTTCCCAGAGGCTTGTGGATAATTACAGAGCAGAAGGATGCAGAAGTCTATCAATACCACCATAGACCATACATAGATCAGGAATATCACAAGGTGGAATGACCATAGACATTGGAGAACTGGCTGATGTTTTTTGTTATTTTCCTTGTATTTAAAGTGCATATTTAGAACTGAACATGAATATTTATTTTTTGCTAATTGCATCACAGACAGTTTTTTGAAAATGGCCAGCAAGGTCAAGTTTTGCGAATGCAAAATATGTATATAGCTCTGGCGGACAAAACCAGATAGCGCATATGCCTACAAGCATCTACTACATGTAATTTTTCTCATAATGAAAGGTTACGATTTTTCTCTTCGGAAAAAAAATAATAACAATAATAATAAATAAATAATAAAAATTAGGTGGGCAAACAAACACAAAGGACAAACCATCAATTTCTCTCAAGAGGTTAAAGATGCTGGTAGTAAATTACCTTGATATATTAAAGACTTTGATTTAATGATTATTATGTGAAAAAAAGTCATAGAGGATCATGCTATGATTTCATTATTCAAAAGAGAAAAGTAACAGATGCATTATTGTATAAGATTAGGAATGATCCATATTATCATGGTGTTTAAATTTATACTTATTATCTCGATGAGTTATTGGAAAATGTAACAAATTTTTCGCATAAGATTAATTATTTTATATTACTAGATATGGACAATGGCATGGACTTCATAGTGTTTGAAGAGATTATGGATCATGAAGCTATCCTATAATATTGAGAGAAAATTTCCTTTGCAGCAAGACCTCCAAATGCATCTAGGGAAATTGAACTTATTAAAGCTTGGGTAGATGATTCTAATAGAGAAGTAGACCACCCAAATGATAAATCTACAAATGTGATTAATTTGCCTACAATCAGTTGATTTCCCATAATTGAGTATAATATTTAAGGGTTATTTGATATGTCATTTCCAATGTTGTTACCCAAAGGTAAGTGTTGGGCATGTATCATATTCTTTTCATGACTATCTCCATTCATTGTACAATTGTGAAATGCACAATGATGGGGTCATAGGAGGGTGTGGTGTTCCCCCTTGTTCAAGGGGTTCATAAGAAGGCAACAACACCCCTCATTATGTTAATGGACGGAGTTAATTAAAAGTATATTAATGTAAGTTATTTTATTTTATTTTTATTTATAAAAAATCAAAAGTTAGTATTTAAGAAAAAAACGTTTAAAAAAAGAGCAAAGTTGAAATGAAATCATTATAATTAGGTGAAACACATTTTATCTTATTTTTAACTTATCCATTCAAGTGATTTTCTTATCCTATTATTTATTTTTAATGGTTATTTTCAATATATTTATAAGAAACATATTTAAAAGTTCTATTAAACTTGTTTCAAATATTAAAGTGACAAATAAGTGTTATTTAAAATAAATTTTGCAGGTGTAAAATATGTTTTTTTTAATTACGGGTATAAATTGTGTGTATGAGTAGGAATGTTCAACATTTCAAGTGGATATTTCACCGTTTTTTTTTTGAGGATGGGTGGAGTGTCCACCCAAAAATTTGAGTTTTCCACTCATATGCATAATTTATATCTAGAAATAAAAATATGACGAACAATTGTGGAAACTTACATACTCAAATACTTACACTATTTTAAAATGTGTAGATAAAACGAAGTTTTGAAGGTCTTTGAATTTATTCAAAACTTTGAAAAAAGCATATACATATTGAAAACATATTTTCTAAAAAATATAGTATTTCAAAACCTCTTTAAAGAAAATAAACTCCATCACTTCTCTTCCTAATAATGTTTCCAAAAAAATTGTAAGATTGCGCCATTTTTCCTTAAAATTCATTTAAGTATCCAATAAATATATTTGCAATTGAAAGATGTAAAAATATTCATACATGAGGAAACTCCATCCATATCTAAGTGAACTATATCATAGTTAATACATAAGAAAGTTAGAATCATTATCATGTAGCATATGTGTTCACACTAGTGTAACTCTACCCTGTCATATTTCGAAGTGAGAATGTAGCTAAAATCACAATCATTATATGTCAATCTTTATTTCTCCATAGGTATCATAGCATAGAACATCGTATGATGTTTAATTAAATTAGACAACTCTTATAAATATTGAAATTGCATCAAATTCAATGTTTGTAAATAATGAATACTCCAAATTATTAAGTCAAAGTATAGTTTCCATTACATACTGCAACACAAAATCCAAACAACAAATTTTCAAGATGCCCAAAAATTGGGCATTATAGTGCACCCTTAATAATTTCACACCTACCTTCACATAATTAACCAAATATCTAACAACATTAACCATAACATCAATTCTAAATATACATCTTCATATATTGATGGAAACAAGCATCAACCATAACATCGATTCCACATAAAAGTTTTCATATAATAAAAAAAAACAAGATTTATTTGTTAAACATATTATAATCATTTTGATCCCCTAACATAGGCAACAAGATCCACCTAGTTTACTCATGCTTGTATCTTCTAGATTGTAGTCTCCTTTCCCTCTTCTAATCTACTCCCCCCCTCTCTTTCTTCTAGTCAATTAAAGATATAACAAAACATCTAAACTAACTTCCCAAAATTGGAAACTCAAGCTTCCTTCGAATCCATTTTATAGCGACTTATTATGCCAACTTGGTTTTAATGCCCACTTGGCTACTTCTGATAGCCTATTTTCAGAATCTTGAAGTAGTTTCTTCAAAATAGTAAAATGTAATCTTTGTTATCCCTCCAAGTTTTTTACAAAGCTCGCCCTAATATTTTATTATAAATAATATCTTTTGATAATTGCAGGGTACTATATTTAATTTCATTTGTAAACATAATTGGAATATTTACTTGATATTTTATAACCTTGATGTAGTAGCCACATGTGTTCCAATATCATTTCTCCTATTAATGATAGTCTCACATGTGAATGCATGCTAGTCTCACATGCATAGTTTTTTATACAATGCCCAGACGAGTTCACTAGGTGAGCGAAAATGAGTACATACCTCAACCTATATTATAGGTTACCATTTTCTTTGATTTTTTTCATTGTTTCCTATGATCATCTAAGTAGAAGTCACCATTTCACTTCCATATGGTTACAGCAATCCCCTACTCATTGCCATGAATTAGTGTGAAAGAGAAACTAGTAATGTAAATTTGTAGATGGTAATATAAGATGGAAAATTTTGAGACTCTATTAGGTTACTTTGGAAACTTATGTCTAGATGTAGTGTTCATACCTATTACTCAAGGATTGGATTTGCTACAACTAATTGGAATATATTTCAAGATATCAGTCAAGTATCACATATGGGTAACTAACACCATGATGGTCATCTACATGTTACATGGAGTGTGCTTTTCTATAGTTAGAGGAAGCAAAAATAATCTAGTGAAAGAGGTAGTCATAGATATCATAACTAGAAGTTCATTCATGGAAGAGATGAAAATGAAATGCATATAGATTTTGACATCTTATTTTTGGATTCATTAAGACTTTAATTTAGAAAGTTTTTATTTCATGTAGTTAACAATATTGGATAAAACATGACATGCCAATTTGCTAGGAGGGATTTTCTATTATCATGAATGATAATATGGTTAACATCAATTAAACTAATAAGGAAAAAAAAATCTTCAAGCTATTATATTATTTTCACCTTCTTTATATCATGTTCATAGTCTTTTTCACTTTCCATACCAATAATTAACAATTTTGCACAAACTCTTGAATTTTCTCTTCCTTCTTGATAGGTTTTTAATGTTCCTTCAACTAGGAAGGATTGTCAAAATCATATCGAATCAAATATTACTTTTCAAAGATATAAAGCTCATTTTATCGATGCGCCAAGGTAAATATCATATGAATCAAATATGATTCACCAAATACTACATGTTTTTGTTTCAAATTCCTCGTCTCTTCTCTTCAGTGCATGTGGGGTAGCACTAGCATTAGATCAAAATCTTGATTAATGTAGTAAGAAGAGGTATAAAGACCCTCTAACCCATTCATTTCAATATACTAACTAATTACTACAGATAAAGTATTTTATAACAATCAACTTAATGCAAATTACAAATATAGAATGGAATCTTTTATTGAAGTACATAGATCCTACATGTATGATATTATAATCTAAATATTTACACTAAAATTTACACTAAAATATATATTTTTAACTTACTTACAAAGAAACTACATGTAGCATTTATAAGGTTACATGAATGATATTTATGTATAGACCCATCATTGAACATTTCATTTTAAAAATAGTCAAGCTATGCAAATCCATTTTCAATATATAATATTATTTTTAAAGCTTACATATACAATGCTTACCACAAGATTTAAGTACATTCCAATGAGTTTGATCTTACTTAATATTCTGATTATATATTTCCTATAGTGACATCATTTCAATGTAACTTCCATCTCAAGAGTTGACAAGGATTGAATTTCAGGTTTGATTAAGTGAAAAGGAGAATGGATTGAATGACTTTACAATTTTATTTATGAATCCTACTTTTTTTTTGGATGTGGTTCACGGACTCCTAAGATTAGTGACCGCTATGTCCATGAAAACATTAATCCAGGCATATCCACCTAAAGGGATCACTTCTTGTTGGCTCGTTAATAGTTCCTAACCCAAGAGAGATGAGGAGAATTGAACATATGACCTCTCAATAGAGAGGTGCTTTAACGACGAGAACTTGACCAATTGAGCTAACCCTCGGGGCTTGAATATTACCTTTTGAAAATTAGGATTGTGAGTTTTTGCATAGCTATGGAAGTTCCTTATGGACCAAATTATAATTATTTCCTTAAGTATTTATGGCTTTTAATTTGTGTACTATACAACTACTTAGAATTTTATTAATGATTGGGTAATTTTCCTAATATTTCATAGTAACATTTTGGTAAAGGATATATAGGTTGAATTTCTATCAATTAATTTTTATGATTTGTTAGAGAAGATGATGGATTGGTTTCCATAATGTCATTAATGGTTGGAGTGGCAGCAGTGAATCTAAAAAATCATGGTCATACCAAGGCTTGTAGCCTAGTGGCAGTTGACTATAGTATGGCCATTGGGATTTCAATTATCCATACATTTAATGTGACATAGAAATATGAGTAAACGAGATTGTATAGGTTTTGAAACGTTCCATGATACCTAAAATTGGTCAATATGTAGTGATGCACCCTTAGATATCAACTTCCCCCATATGCATGGTTCACTAGAAATTCTAGATGACAACAATGAATTTTCAATGAAGATAGGAATGATCTTTCAATGATTATGTAAATGACCATTGTCACATATTAAGGTAAAAATATTATCTTCTTACTCGAAACTCTTTTGCATTTCTTAACTATGTCTCAAACAAATCACAACAATCACAGAAATTTTTCACTAACTCTAATTTTACCTACCATTACTAGCTTGTATGGAATCACTAATATTAAGATCCTTTGCTATCTAACTATCTATTCTATTTTGTTGGTATAGGTTCGATTTCTTTTTGTCCATATCAATGATGAACTATGGTCTCTTATACATGTAAGTGGAGTATGGCATTCTTTGACTTTGTTCCATTCATTAATAGTAATAATAAATTAAATAGAAGGGAAGGGAAAGTAAATAATGATTATTTACATGTGATAAACCTCTTTAATAGTCTCCTCCAAAGAGAATCAATGTACTAAAGAGAAACCTAGATCCATCTTAACCTCATATCTATCAAGTGCTAAGAGGGATTAAATATCTTGAGATACAAACCTCTTTTAAAGTGAAAATAATTTTGATCCCTCTTGGTGCTTGATAGATTCAAGATTAAGATGGATCTAGGCTGGTTTTTATATACACACATACAATATGTAGGCTTGATCCATCTATCCCTTTCTCTCGCCTCTCTCTCTCTCTCCCTTCCCTCTTTCTCTACTCTCTCAAGTCCTCTCTCTCTTCCTTCATCTCTCTCCCTTTCTCTCACACCTCCCTCTCTCTGCCGCCCCCCCCCCCCCCCCCACATCTCCCTCTCTCTACCTTCCAACTCTATCACTATCTACCTTCCTCTCTCCTTCTCTCTCTCCCCTTCTTTCCCCCCTCCATCTCTATGTCCTCCTCTCTCTCTTCCCTTTCCCTCCCTCTCTATCTCCTCTCCTCTATGTCTTCCCTCCTTTCCTTTCTCCTTCTCTCTCCATATCTTCCTTTTCACTCCCACTCTCTACCTCTATCTATATAGGTCTTTGTTATTCCCCCCTCTCTCTCCCGATCGAAATCCATCTCTCTCTCCCTCCCTCTCTCCTCTCCCTCACCTCCTCTCTCTTCATTCCTCTTTCTCCCTCCCTCTTACACCTACCTCTCTCTCTCTTCTCTAGATTACTCTATCTCTCTCCACCCTCCATCTTGGTCACTCTCCTCCCCTACTCTCTCTCTCTCTCTCTCTCTCTCTCTCTCTCTCTCTCTCTATATATATATATATATATATATATATATATATATATATATGATGGAGAATTTTCACTCAATGCAATCAATGCTATATGTAATGTCTAAAATATTTGACATCTTATTTTTTTCTTGTGAAATGAGTTATGATTTTTCGGCATGTGGCATTAATAAGCCATGGTATTAGCCCATGGTGTTGTAAAAAAACCTATTTACATGTTAATAGTATGCATGGTAAAGTGAGGGTGGATATCCATGGTTAAGAAATTTGTTATATTGTAAGTTTATTGTAAGTATTAAGTTTTTATGTGCTTATTAATTAAATTTAAATATAGTTATGGAATCATTATTAGTCCCTGCCAAGGCAAGACTCTAACAATTGATTTGTGTGTTGATCGCTATTAGTTTCATATTGATGAATAAAAATTATAAAGTTTAACTTTGAAAAATAAATATTTATTTTTCAATATTAAAAAAAAAAATAAAAAAAATATCAAACATTTGATTGGACCATAACTTAACTTGAAGGTCTTATTGCATCTTTTTCATCATATAATGCCATGTGGATAGTTTCTTTACATGTTTTATGCCATAATTTATGGATATGGTTGCAATATTCATGCATGATTTTTAGATATTTGTGTAGTGATTTTTTATTCTTAAGCTTTGCAAGAAAACCATCCAAAAATAAAATACTTGAAAATAACTTATACTCAAGTAAATAACATATCTACCATCAATTACTTCCCACCATAATTTAAGCAAGTCTTTGCATAAAAAATGGATAGGAATAAGATGTAAAAAATATACTTACATGAGTTACTTCCCACCATTATTTATTTTTTCTTCAACACTTATGTAGGAGTAAAATTGTAAATGTGTAGACTTACTAGTGGTTACTACCCACCAAAATTTATGCAAGTTCTTCTACTTGAGCAAACAATTTACTTATCCACTTCACATCTCAATTTATTAGTTACTACCAAAGCAAGACTATAAGATGATTTGTCTATGATTTGTCTATCAACCATTATTAATTTAGCATTAACCAATGTAACTTATAATTATTTATGCAATTTTTCCTAGAGCATAATTTCTAACTTGAGTTGGAGGGGCTAAGTTACCCTGCAAAACAAAATTACAATATAATAAATTGAATTTTATTATTATTAGTTTTTCAACTATGGTTCACGGTCACTAAGTGGTCGCTACATCCACAAGTAATAATTCGAGCAGATCCACCTGAAGGGATCTACCCGATGGCTTATCTGGTTGGGCCTAACTCCAAGGGCATTGAGGATATTTTACCCCACGACCTTCCAATTGGAAATGTACTTATCAATGGGAACTCGACCAACTAAGCTATTCCTTGGGGCTCAAATTGAATTTTATTATTATTTTTACTTTTAACATTTTATTATTAATTGAGCCAAAATTCAAATGTTTACACTACAACATCTCCACCATACTCGATATGTTTTAATTTTAACCTTTAATTTTTTTTAATTGAGCAAAAATATAAATGGTAAATTTTTATGTTAAATGGGAAACATTTACGCCTACAAATCTACCCCTATACTAAGTTTTAGGGCATCTGTTGGGTTGTGTTATATTCTTTCCACAACTAGCCCACACAGTTAACCAGGAGGTTAGAGGGGGGACGGAGCCCCCCCTAGCCGATTGCGTAGTGGGGGGGTCACAGGGGGTTTGAGGGGTGCAGGTAACCCCACTCTATGGGGTCTAGGGCAGCACCTCGGAAAATTTTGTTTTTTGGAACTATATTAGGTTGGGCGAACCTACCTATGGTTTTGTGCATGATTTTTCACACATGGTTTTGGACGTGATGGTTTTCAGTCCATGGTTTTCGACACGATGGTTTTCAGTCCATGGTATGTGTAAATATGTATTGTAACATTGAAAGGAAAATAATGAAAAATCAAGCTGGTAGTCCTGGTTTTGGGATCCAGGGGAAAATCTCTGTGTATATGTGTTTTATGTGTTATGCTCTCACATTGTTTATTTTCTGTGTTTTAAAATTCGTATGCAGGGAATTTCTGTATAGGGTTAAAACCTACATTTGGTATCAAATTTGTTTTGGCTTCAAGGGGACGCTTTTGTTGTTGAGGGGTTTCACTCAGGCTTATGGTAGACCCTGTTCAGTGGGAGATCTGCGAGATCGATTCTGGTGGTGAAAGAAGATGGCGAGCAGTGGAAAGATAGAGATCAAGAAATTTAATGGTCAAAGTTTTGAGTTGTGGAAACTCAATATGGAGGATCTGTTGGTGGATAAATATCAGTGGTTCACGATAGATCCAGGTACTAAACCAACGGGAGTGTCCGATGAAGAATGGAGAAGTTGGACTGGAAGAAAAAGAGCACAATACGATTGTGTTTCTCAGATTTAGTATTGTTGAATGTATCAGGGGAAGCTACGGCTAAGGCTTTGTGGGAAAAATTAGGGACTTTGTACCAATCTAAGTCTATGGTGAATAAATTGTTCCTACGGAAAAAGTTGTATAACCTAAGGATGAAAGATGGAGACTTGGTGACAGATCATCTAAACGCATATAATACTATGGTAAGTCAGTTATTATCTGTTGATATTAAAATTTCATATGAATATAAGTACATCAGTTTGTTGTGTTCTCTACCAGATTCGTGGGATAGTTTGGTTAATGCAATAGGTAGCAATGCAACTGCCTTACAGTTTGATGAAATAGTCTCATCCTTGTTGACGGAGGAGATGAGATGGAAAAATATGGAGAGCCAGAATGGTGATGCCTTGTCTGTACGAGGATGGTCCCAGAACAGAAACAAAAATAAGTCATCGAGTGGGAGATCTAAATCTAGAGGGAGATATAAATCTCCAGGAAAACCTATAAAGGTGGTTTACTGGAAATGCGAAAAGGAAGGGCACTACAAAAGGGACTGTAAATCTAAATCTACTAACAAAGGAAAGGGATCTAATGATGCTCCTTCTACAGAGGCAAAAACTACCTCAGATGAAGGTGGGGATGTGTAGTTGGATTCTTCATGTACACGTGTAGATCATGAGGCATGGTTGATTGACTCAAGTGCATATTTTCACTTCACTCCCCATAGAGAGTGGTTCTGCGAGGATGAGAAATACGATGGTGGTGATGTCTTCTTAGGGGATGATAGGAAGGCCAAAATCATTGGCCGCGGAAAAGTAAAGTTGAAGTTGCAAGGTGGAAGAGTTAGAACAATTCCAGGTGTTCTACATATTCCTGCATTGGCCAGAAATCTAATTTCTGTAAGCAAGCTAGATGATGCAGGTGTAAAAACAGTGTTCAAGAAGGATACTTGCAAGATGGTTCGAAGAGCACTAGTATTGATGCGGGGAGTTCATATTGGAACTCTGTACAAGCTACAAGGTAGCATTGTTGTTGATTGGTGCAACAACTCTGTGGTTCCTGAAAGTGGAGCAGAAAATCTAGTGGTCTCTAGAGAGAAGACCATGTTGTGGCATCAAAGGCTTGGACATATTGGAGAGAAGGACCTTCGAATACTTCATGGTAAAGGTATGGTAGAAGGTATAAGTAATAGCTCTCTGGATTTTGATTTCTGTGAAAATTGTGTATATGGGAAGCAGAATCGGGTGAGTTTCCCCTCTGGTGGTAATAGGACGAAACAGATATTAGAGCTTGTGCATAGTGATGTGTTTACACCTATGAAGGTTCCATCACTGGGTAAGTCTATGTACTATGTATCATTTATAGATGACTTCTCAAGGAATACATGGATATATTTCCTTAAGAAGAAATCTGAAGTCTTTGACAGGTTTAAAGAATTTAAGGCTCTGGTGGAAAACCAGACAAAGAAGAAGATAAAGGTGGTGAGGATAGATAATGGTGGAGAGTTTTACAGTAAGGAATTTGAAGAATTCTGTAAGAAGTGTGGCATAGCATGGCAGAAGACTACTCCATATACACCTCAGCAAAATGGAGTTGCAAAAAGAATGAACAAGACATTGATGGAAAGGGCAAGAAGCATGCTCAGTGGTGCCGGGTTAGGACAAGAATTCTGGGTAGAGGTGGTGGAGACAACATGTTACCTGGTCAACAGATCACCTTCATCAACGTTGGAGGATAAGACTCCACAAGAGGTATGGACTGGTAAGAAACCCTCTCTTTCACATCTGAGGGTATTTGGATGTGATGCATATGTACATGTTCCAAAGGAGAAACGAACCAAGTTGGATAGTAAATCTAAAAAGTGCATCTTTATTGGGTATAAGGATGGTTTAAAGGGTTATAAGCTTTGGAACCCAGTAACAAGGAAGGTTGTGTACAACCGAGATGTGGTGTTCAGAGAGGTAAAATATGTTATTAAACATGAAGTCCAACCAAAGGAACCTGAGAAGATAGAGTTTAATCTTAAAGAGGAAGAATCAGTCTCTACAATAAAGGAGGAATTAGAAGATGAAGAGCCACAAACTCTGGGTGTGAGAAGATTAGTTTGAGAAAGAAGGCAACCAGAAAGGTATAGTCCATCTGCTTTCTGTTCAAATTTTTCTTTATATATTACTGATGATGATCCCAAAACTGTGAAGGAAGCAATAGATTTAAAGGATGGAAAACTCTGGAAAGAGGCCATGGCTGATGAAATGGAATCTTTGCACAAAAATGAGGCTTGGGATCTGGTGGAGTTGTTGGCTGGAAGGAAACCCATTGGCAGCAAATGGGTGTTAAAGAATAAGACAAATGCAGAAGGAAAGGTGGAGAAATACAAAGCTCAGTTGGTAGCAAAAGGTTATTCCCAGGTGCCGGGAATTGATTTTGGTGATATTTTTTCTTCTATTGCCAAGGTAACTTCTATTAGATTACTTTTATTTGTTGTTGCTGCTTTTGATTTTGAGGTAGAACAGATGGATGTGAAGACAACACTTCTTCACGGGGATTTAGAAGAGGAAATCTACATGAAGAAACCTGAAGGCTTTGCGGTGAAGGGTAAGAAAGAACTGGTATGCAAGTTGAAGAAGTCTTCGTATGGGTTAAAACAGTCACCAAGGATGTGGTATCAGAAATTTGATACATTTATACAGGGACCTGGCTTCACCAGAAGCAAAGCAGATCACTGTGTGTATTTTAATTTAATTGGTGACCATGTTATTTATCTGGTCTTGTATGTGGATGATATGTTGTTTGTTGGAAATGACAAAGAAATTATCCAATATTTGAAGACCCAATTGTCCTCCAAATTCGACATGAAAGATCTTGGTGCTGCAAACTATATTTTGGGCATGGAAATTAAAAGAAACCAGGAAAATAGGAAGCTCTGGTTAAACCAGAGGAAGTATGTCGAGACAACACTATAGAGGTTTAATATGTAGGATAGTAAACTGGTGAAGGTTCCTATTCCTATAGGTGTGAGGTTATCTGCTGAACAGTTTCCCAAGACACAAGAAGAGGAAGATGACATGTATCGTGTTCCATATGCAAGTGCAGTCGGTAGCTTGATGTATGCTATGGTCTGTACTAGACCAGACATTGCACATGCAGTGGGATTATTGAGCAAGTTTATATCAAAACCAAGGAAGGAACACTAGACAGCAATGAAGCGGGTTTTCAGGTATTTGCATGGCACTAGTGATTATGGTGTGTGCTACCAAGGAAGACTAGGATTGGACAAAGTGTTGGATATTTGTGGCATTTTTTATGCAGACTGGGCTGGAGATCTGGATCAGAGAAGATCTACAAGTGGGTATGTGTTTAACCTATTTGGAGGTGCAGTTAGTTGGATGAGTAAGAAACAATCTGTAGTGGCACTATCAACTACAGAGGCAGAATACATGGAAGCCACTCATGCAAGCAACAAAGCAGTTTGGTTGCAAAGATTTTGTTCAAGTATGGGGTTAGTACAGGGAGCTATAAGAATAGACTGTGACAGCCAAAGTGAAATTTTCTTGGCAAAGAACCCTGCATATCATTCAAAGACAAACCACATTGATGTTCAATATCACTTTGTGAGGGATATGATACAAGACAAAAAGGTGTTGTTGGTAAAGGTGGACACTTTGAAGAATACTGCAGATGCATTGACAAAATCTATGAGCTCTAAGAAGTTCTCTTGGTGTAGAGAAACAATGGGCATTGCAGGGTTGATAAATGACTAAGCTCTCTTGTGGCCCCCTATGGAAAGAAAACAACAAGTGGGAGAATGTTGGGTCGTGTTATATTTTTTCCATGACTAGCCCACATAGTTGACTGGGGGGTTAGAGGGGGTCGGAGCCCCCCCTTTGTTGCACTGATTGTGTAGTGGGGGGGTCACAGGGGATTTGAGGGGTGCAGGTAACCCCACTCTCTGGGGACCCTATATTAGGTTGGGCAGACCTACCTATGGTTTTGTGCATGATTTTTTGCACATGGTTTTGGATGCGATGGTTTTCGGTCCATGGTTTTGGACGTGATGGTTTTCAGTCCATGGTATTGGATGCTTCAGCATGTATAAATATGTATTGTAACATTGAAAGGAAAATAATGAAAAATCAATCTAGTAGTCCCGGTTTTGGGATCAGGGGAAAATCTCTATGTATATGTGTTTTATATGTTATGCTCTCGCATTGTTTATTTTCTGTGTTTTAGAATTAGTATGTAGGTAATTTCTGTACGGGGTTAAAACCTACAAAATCTCTCGCTGCAACAACATATTACGAATGAAAATCCCTTACTAAAGGTACATCATTCCTTTTTTATGTCAATTGATTAAAAAAGAGAGAGTCCAAAGCATGCATCTTCCAATATAGCTTCTTCTAGTTCCAAGCCACTTTACACCTAGTGATGGCATCCTTTGCCCAACATGCCCATTCCCATCTGCAAAACCACAATGATGCAAAGTTAGATTGTGTAAATTCTTGAAATTTCCTACATTCCATGTTGAATTGCGGCAAGGTCTCATTGGAAAATGGTTTAACATACCCACACTTGATCTTCTCCTAGCCTCCGAATATAACATATTTCCATATGTTTTGTATTGTGAAATTATTTCATCTTTTTAATTCCAAACCTTTGAAGGATACATTACATTAGCATGGTTTTGGTAAAAAATGGTTCTTTTGGCGATTTTATTTTACTAGAATATAAACTCAATATATTTCCCCTCCAAGCTAGTTGAATCTTAGGACCTTCCCTATATCAAAATGCAAAATTGGGTGGAGTTCCTTTATGAAATATTCAATCTTCTTTGTGAGATTATTTGTTGTACTAGGAAGGAGATCCATAACTATTGATTTTGAATCAGTAGCTGCTTTGAAGATGGAATTGCATGCCCTTGCATCCTTTCGGTCTTTAAATAAATTCATGATGATGCTTCACCTCTATGCCTAACTTCCCCTATCCATATAGATTTATCTTTGGCCTACCCTCATCTTAGATTTCTAGACACTAAAGAAGTATGTTAGAATTGAAAAAATTACTCATGGGTGGTTGCAAATTTGTCATAATTGAATCACTTCATTTTTAAATTCCATCTGTTGGGAGCTTGACAATACAAAGAGGGGGCATGAATCAGTGTTGTCCTTGATGGATCACTTTTTGCACTTTTTTATTTCTCTCACATTAATTGATCTTTCAATGATTAGCAGCACATTATAACAAAAGAAAACTTATGCAATGTAACTAGAACATATGAGTAGCAATACACATCAAAGAACATCAATCAAGAGAGCAACACAGAAACATCATCACACATGAGAACACATCTACAACATGTGTACACCTACAGAATATCAACCCAACATCAATCAACCCATGCACTTGAGGCCACCAACATATTGACATGAATGCCTAACTCAACTAGCTCATCAAACACCTATGCAACATGTATACACCTCCAGAACATTAGCCCAACATCAATCAACCCATGCACAGGCCACCAACCTACTGAAATCAATTCCTAACCCAACTGGTTCATTGATTGTTGGCATCAAATCCAACACCATGTTGCCAACAATCTCCCCCTTTGGCATTAATGGCAACCTACAACCATACCACCAAACTTATATTCATTCATTATGAGTTGGTTGGTCTCACTATCTATTGGTGGCTAGTCTCACTCTCCCCCTTTGAGATCAATGGAAAAGGGTGACCAAACCTCCCTGAAATAATATGCTAACATCAATGTGAAATGTTGATACAAAATGTCTTATGAATGAAACATGATAAACTTCAACATTTGCAAAATAATCATTAGAAGGCAAGGAAAATCTATTTCCCCCACTTGCATCTTCTGCAACCAATGGGCCTCCAATTCAAATATGCCAATACCATGACCTTCCTCTTGCTAAAACATGCTCCCCCTGAACATGTCTCACGGTTGTTATTAACCCTTTTTGTTGTTTTCCAATAATTTTTGTTCCCTATGCCTCCTTACCACATGAAAGAGTGTTAATTTTAGGTATGTTCTATGCTTGGAGAAATTTATTTCAATTTTCACAGTTAGCTCAATATCTTTTCCAGATTAGCAATCACAACGGCATTAAAGTAAACTAAAGATAGAACATAAACATAAATCGCAGAAGACAAACCAAGACAAGAGGAAACAAGATGTGGCACCAGCCAAGGACAAACCCCAACGTGGGGAAACCCTTGATAAATTCTTCTCGTATGTTATTCAATAGTTCAACAGAGAGAGAGAGAGAGATAGTACATTTACAAAAGAAGTCAACACTTTGACTTATCTAAATAAGAGCATAGATCATCTCTAAGAAGATGATACATGAGGTCGTTGAACTCAGTTGAAGACATACTACTTCAACTGATTATCAATCGCCTTGCTACACCTGTCATTGTGTTGCTCCTCATCATCATGTTGCACCTCAATGTGCTACACCATGCTACACCCATCATCACTATGATGCATCTCATCATGCTTCACTAGTCATGGATGTACCCATCATTGTGCTCAATCTATACTGCAAAGTATCATCACGCTGCACCATTGTCATTAAGCTTCTCTTCATCACATGCTCCCATCACCGACCTGCACTTGATCATTATGCAACACTATATTGTTGTCTCTAACACCATGCTGCATCCAACTGCTGCATCTAGATATGTAGCTTCATCCATAGGTTGTATCTTAACATGTTGCATCAACTACTCTAGCCAACCATAATGATTCATCGATATTATCCACCATGTGACCATGTTGTCCCATGCACCTTTGCAACACCATGTATCTTTGCAGCACTATGTAGCCCAACTGTCTCATGTATCTTTGTTGCGCTAGTTACCTTGATGTCCCATGTATATTGCAGCACTAGTTACCTTACTATCCCATGTATATTGTTGCACTAGTTACCTTGTTGTCCCATGTATATTGCCTAGCTGTCCCATTTACTAGCATTGTTGTCCCTTCAACAATGTTGTTCCAAGTCTGCCTTCACTAATGCTTATGATGTGACTGGTTAGGGCATCTGGTAGCCCTTACACACCCATCTATCAGTCCACAAACAACCCTTAAGGATTACAACACACCTCCCCTAACACATTGTTGTTCTGGGCATATTTGAGACCTCAATTCACCTTCTCCAACTCAGCCTACCGAGAAAGTAACCTTGACCTCCTTCTAGTAGCTAGGTGCCTTATTTCTGTCCTTAAAAAAGTCCCTGATCTCCTCGTTGTATTGCGGCTAGGGCTTGCTAAGGCCTTCCTCGGCCTCCTTAATCTCTTCCACATCACGTTGTCCAGAATCTCCTCGACCTTCTTAATTGCGGCTAGGCTTTGTTGTTAGGATGATGTAAGGAGTTGCTGAACATCCCTCATTACCTTGGACTCTTCTTGTTGTGGCTTGTCCTCCTTCAACGAGCTTTCTCTAAGGTATGTGTTGCACTAGGGCATCCTTAGGATTGTGGCTACAACATCCTTAGGACTGAGGCTAGGGCTTCATTAGGACAGCGTTAGGGAAGCTTTAGGACTATGACTAGGGCTTCCTTAGGATAGCGTTAGGGAAGATTTAGGATAGTGTAGAGGTTCCTTCCATGGCATTGTTGGTCTATCATCTTTGTTGTGGCTAGGGAAACCTCCTTTCCTCCAATGTCTAGGGCTTCTCCCTGCAAGATTTCTCTCACACTAAAACCCAAGACAAGTGGAGAGAAATCAAGTGAGAAGTGTGTGTGAAATGACTCTCAAGTCATCTCCTTTTATACTAAAATGTTGAGCACATGTGGGGTTTATTTGGTTGATGTCCAACCTTGACAAATTGTCTTATAACACAGATAAATTCACAAATCCATGAATACTTATCGGAATCAGATGATATTTAGATCAACCATATACCTCTCGATGAGAGGGATCCAAGAAAATTATTAGCTGCATTAAATAATATGACCCACATGGAGTTTGGCCCTAGTTGCCAATTTTAACACTCCCTCACAACTAGGGAAAACTTTCGTTGATCCATCTGCTAGACTATACTATCTCTGCCATCAGTTCCCTGCACTGCGCAGCTCTGCTCTACTTTTCTAAACCATGAAGAAGAAGAATTGATAGAGAATGTTTCATACCATTCTCTACTGACCCGAAGTCAGTTCCATATGAAGAGAGTGTGTCATACCACTCTTACTGATCCCAGATCATTTCCAAGAGAGTGAGCCATATCACTCTTACTGACCGGAAGCAAGTTCCATTGATCCAAATCAATGGAGGTCATCCTAACATAGGGAGTACAGTAGATACAATGATGTTTCCATCGATAGTACTACTATGGTCCCTAAACCCATTTCCTTGCTCATTGGCCAGATGAGAGGTACTTCCCATGAGTCCTAGACTGCATTGGTAGGATGAATCGACAATAGAACCACTCATCCTATCCCTAAGTCACCATGGGGTATCACAGGGGAAGGTTGTGCCATTCACCATACACACAGTGCACCATTAGGGGAGGGTGAGTCGCCCTATGGTCGCTTGTTGCTCCAAGAATTACCCCAAGCCCGTTAGAGCTCCTAGAACTCAATGCATACATCATGCAGGACCCTCATAAGAGGTTGTCTCAATGAATCCAAGTCGTTCGGGAAAGTCACAAATTTGACCTTTCCCTAAGGCTTTGACAGAATTTCCACGACCTATACATCAGTCTTAATGTGATGGAGACCCCTCGCCCATCGACACACCATATCCCAGATAAGGTAGTATCTGATGTTTCTATGTTGGAGCAATCATAGAATACGATATTCCTCATCAATCGAACCCCCCTAGTTGACACAGAAGATCACGATGGTATCCATCATGTGTATAAACATCTCACTGAAGAGCTTCCACAACCATACAGCTTCAATGAGATCATACTTGTAGCTATGTATTTAGTCTCAGCGGTGCTCAAAGAAACCGTCTTTTGCTTCATGCTCATCTAGGATATCGAAGGAGAACCCAAAGAGAACCAGCACTAAGAAGTGCTCTTGCAATCCTCCACAATGCCTGCCCAGTCAACATTCGAATAATCATGCAGCTTCATATTTCTGGTAGTGTATCTTAATCTATGAGTGATTGTACCCCGAAGATATCTCAGAAGATCATTGGCACCAATCTGACTCACATTGGGTAGGGCCCCACAATAAGTAGACCTCCGGTGCTATAGATAAGATGTGTCAACTGACATGGTCCCCAATGGACCATCTTGCAACTTGATATAAATTTCCAACCCTAAACTCAAAATCATCTTTGAAAATTCCATTTTCAAACACGTACCTTTCCATCGATGAATGCCACCATGAAACCTTTGACTTCCATTGTCAAAATGGAAACTAGGTTCTTCTTGCGATTAGGTACATAAAAGATATTATGTAAATGAATTGAGTTACCCTCATTCACTTGAGGGGTAACATTCCTGTTTAGTCAATTTAGTGTTCCTAAATTGATGTCATTAATTATCAACCCGGGGCTCGTAAGCTGATGAAGTGAAGGTGTACTATATGTACTTAAGCAACCTCTTAGGGCTTTTTGTCGTTTGGGGTGTTGTTTGTAGTTAATCTATCTTCCTAAGATGGAGTGATGTATTTATAAACAGATGAGTGATGGTGTGTGTAAGGTGAATTCTAGATGAGTGAAGGTGTGTGATTAGTGGTTTCTAACTACTTGCTGAAAAGGAAAAAGCTTGAAGGAAATAAATAAATTAAAATGAACTGAAAGCAAAGAACCACTTTCTAATGGCATTAGACACCATTCATGTTGCTGCAAATAAAAGGTAAGAAAATCACTTAAAAGACCAATGATAATGTTTATCTCTTCCTAACTCCTTGCCTCTAACACATAGTACTGTGTAAGACACGATTAGGAAGTAGCTAAAGATAAGTCTAAGAAATGATAAAAATGAGAAAAATCTACTTTAAAGACTAGTTATAATGTTTTGCTCTTTCTAACTCTCTGCCTCTAACACATAGTACTGTGTAAAGCACGATTAGAAAGTAGTTAAAGATTAGTCTAAAAAGTACCCAAAGCCAGCTGCAAGTTATTAGTATTCTAATCTCCAAAAGATAGACAATTTATAATAAAGAGACCATTCATATGTTAGCAGACAGATTTGAGAAATAAAACTAAAAATCAGCTATGAAAATAAAGTAAAGGCAGCAACTTTGAATCTGTCAACTGAAACTACCACTAGATATAAAGCAAATACACAAACACACAAGCAATCCCGGGTTAAAAACCTGCAAAAGAACAATGCTGATCAGCTTAAAATAAAGGCTGGAAATGAAATAACATGAAAGTAAATTACGCTGTACATGTGTCAAGAAAAGGAAATGCTGAATGGAAATAAGGAAATGCTGAACATAAAATACTATACAAGGCTAACATGAACAGGGGCCCTCCATTCATATAACCCAAAGAAGACTCAAGGTATTGAAAACTTCAGAACAGCACTGCTTCTATTACTCCATGTGCAGAAAATTACAGTCAAGAGTGCTAGAACAGCACTATTAAAACAGAGTTTTGGAATGCACTAAAATGATAACGAGTTCATAAAACACAGCAACTAAAAAGTAAAATAAGCGTACGCAGACGCAAGTTTTTATAGGCATCTGAAAGATGGCCTAATGCGTACAGCTAAAACTGAAAAATAAACTAACTGTCATGCGTAATTAAGGTTCAATAACACGTCATAAGCCTGCGTGGATGAGCTAGAGGTTCTGGTCATTATGGGCATTGAATCCAGAGTTGGATTATGTCCCCCACAACCTGCGTAACACGGACAAATCACCGTTTGAACTGACGTGACCCAACATCTTACGTATCACCGTTAAGCTGCCTTTGTTGACCGTAACTTGACCCTCGTTGACCGGAGGTACAGATGACGTGGCTGGGTGAACTAATAGCACAGGAACCTCGAGCACCTTGATTCCTAAGTACCCATGTGGCTGGTTTGGCAAAATGACACGTGGAACCTTGAGATTAACAAAAAGGCTGCGGGATCATCAGATGGCTGCGGAATCAGCAGATGGCTGCGGAATGCCTGTAAATATGTCAAAATCTAAACAAAACAGTCACACATTAGCAAAATTCCTTAATCATGCTTAAAGTCATATAATGTAATGATCTGGGTTGGTTTGCAAGGAAAATGAGGCAAAAGTGAGAGATGAATGAGGGAAAACTGTAGATAATGGTGGATAATCAAGTGTAAAGTAGAGGCTCTACATACCCCCACTACGAGGGCATTGCATGTCCTCATGCAATCAAAAACATGGTTCAGTTCACCTGCTGGGATGCCTCTGCTAAGACATCCAGCCTTCTCTTCTTTCTCTGCGTGGCCACATTGACTCTTGGTCTTTTCATCAAACACCTGAATTTCAGATTGATCAAAGCTCTGTTTAATTTCCTGCATCTCTTCTTGAGCTTTTTGTTTTCCTTCTGCCACAGGCCCATATGAAGCATGGTGTTATCTTGAACCATCTTGTCCACATTGCTCTGTATCTTCAGTTTTTCATTTTCTTGTTTGATGTGGCGATTTAGTACTTCTAGCTCAAATATTTCCTGCTTCAGTGATTGGACTTGCTGCTCCAAAGGTTGAGCAGTACTTGGCCCAGCAACTGCTTGTTCTAGCGTCTCCAGGTAATTATAAACTTTCTGCTGATCAGGGTCAACCTCTGGTGAATGCTTTGGGCTAGGCTCATACTGAAATTCGGATCCATGTTCATATTCCGGTTCATGCTCAAAAGGACTTTCCTCACGTGGAGGACTGGTGTCAACATACTCAGCGTGTGGAGAGATTTTCTCAAAGTCAGGACTCGTAGCAACCTTTTCAGGTGTGCTCAAGTCAATGATGAGTGATTTACCCTTTGTGGCCCCCACTTTTCTTTGTAACCTGCTGCTCCTTCTCACGGTGGTGGTGCTCTGTTTTTCTTTTTGTGCTTTTTGCTTTTGTTTTTCCACCTTCTTTGAAAGGGCAGTTTCATGGAGTTTGGCCATTCTTTGTGCTAAGGGCTGAGTATCTTCTTCACTAGAGTTCTCAGGAGTAGCGTAAGTTTCTTGAGCTACAGCTTTGCCTTTATCTTTCTTTTGTTTCATCCTACTCCCTTTTCTCTTTTGAGCAACTTCTTGGGCAAGTTCTGAAAGGGTTTCTGTGATGATTCCTTGAGCTGTTTGATCAGTGTCCACAGCAGGCTCAGGATCAATTTCATGTTCAAAATGATGTACATCAGTTTCTTCTTCAATCTGTTCTTGGACAGTTTCCTCTTGGACAACAGTTTCAGGGGTAGCCTCTTTTCTTTTTCTTCTACTCTTTCTAGGCACAGAGGTTTCTCCTGCTTCTTCAAAATGGTTTCTCACAAGAAATTTCTCCCAGGTATCTCTTTTTGCTTTCAACTGTTCCTCAACTAGCATCTTAACAAGACCATGATGATACAGATGTGATTCAATGTTTCTTGGGTTCCTTTGGACAATTGAACACATTTTTCTAAGACTTGAGAGTAGAAAATATGGAAGGTTAATATCATCTCCTAAGAAATGCATCATGACTTTGGCATGGTAAACATATAAAACTCCAAACCTTCCCTCACAAGTAAAGAATTTTTGCACTAATAACAATAAAGTTGTCCATTCTTCCTTGACATAAGTAACAGGAATCCCTTTTGTAAAAATGCTGGTATCCATACCTGGGTTCTTTAAGATTTGCTTCCACTGTTGGTCTTGTACTGATCGGTTTTTAAACCATCTTTCTCCAGTTTGTGGGAGTGAAGTGGCTTGTGCTATACTGCTCTCAGTGACTGTAAACTTCAGGTCCCCTATCTCCACTTGATTGTCTTTGTCTCTGAAGGAACGTGCAAAGGCCTTCGTAACCTCTTTGTGGTAACCTCTGAATTTCTGGATGCATTGGAGCCAGTTTGCTTTTTGCAAAGCCTCTTTAACTTGAGGATATCCCTCCAGAAATTTTGAACCCTCGGGTTCTGCCCTTAAGAGTTTACCCATTGGCTCTACGGCTCTGTTCTTAAAACTTTTGGAAAAAAGGTTACACGGCTTCAACAGTGGCCCTAACACAGTAAATTTACGGCTCTGTTCTAAATCAAAAGGTTACACGGCTTCAACAGTGGCCCTAACACAGTAAATTTACGGCTCTACTGTAACAGCCGTAACATACGGTCACTGATACCCAGAATTAGCAGAGAGGAAAACGTAAAACAGAGTATGGCTAAGGTAGCAGCGTAGTGAGCACAGCGGAATAAGAACTGTGGAAATGAAACAGCGTGAATGGAATGATACGAGAGTATGAGGGTTATGAAATGATGGGTAGAAACGGTTAGGTCCTTAGGTTTCGGTCATAGGTTCACACTTGGCTGCGGGATTATGACTTAGAGAGACGTAGTACAGTAGTCTACGTCACTTAGGTACGAAAATCTTAATGGAGGAGCAGCCGCAGTTGAGTTTCAAAATCGTGAGGATCATGACCGATAAGTGTGGGGGATACGTGGATTTTTTTTGTCGTATGATGGGAAAACTGGTAATCATTACATTAAATGGCAAGAAACATAACCCCGGAAACTTTGCAAAATGAGATAACCGTAAGTTTAAGATTTAGATCATACCTCAGATTCGCGCTTGGATTGCCTTTGATCATTTTCCACTAACCCTTCATTGTTTTATTGCTGTTGCATGACTCTTTTCCATTTATTGTTGATGACTTCTGAACTGTAAATTTTTTTAAACAGACTGTGTTTTTTTTTTATGCAGGTGCAGAGAGCTGCGGAATCGTTAGATGGCTGCAGAATCTCCAGATGGCTGCGGAATCTGCAGTGGTACCCTCCGGCTGCACAAAATAACTTTAGTTGTCTAAAAAAATAACTTTATTGATGGAATGAAATGTAATGAATGGATGGATGGATGAAAAGAAATGAGGTGAAGTGAAAGTGATTAAATGAATGAGATGGTGAATGAGGTGGATGAAATGGCGAAATGAGATGGAAGAGAGAGAGAGATTTTTTTTTTGGAAAACATGAGGTGTCAGGTGACCCTGATTTTCACCTCAGGTTTTCTGCATGAGACTGCCAATCAGAGATTGGTTTTCAGGCTCATACATTTATTTTTATTTTTATTTTTTATTTTTATTATTATTTTTTTTCAAAAACCAAAGATTAGGCTGATGGAGGAGAAGAATCCTTCTCCACCAACCTGATTGCAGAATCTTCTTTAAACAACTTGACAAACTCTTCTTTTGAGAATGGCTTTTGGTAGATTTTCAAGCGATGGTCATTCACAATAAAAGGAGTATGAAATTCATCAATAGTTTTCACTCGAACTGCTCCATTGCTAAAGACTTCATCAATCTCATATGGCCCAAGCCAATGAGTTTGAAACTTTCCTTTGAAGTCTTTGAACTTTGAATCAAACAATAGAGCCCAATCTCCTTTCTGAAACTTTCTTTCTTTGATATGACGATCATGCCATTTAGATCTTTGGTGCTGAACTAGATCGGTCCTTAGAATTGCATCT
The DNA here is from genome assembly GCA_031772625.1 of Pinus tabuliformis. Lineage (NCBI taxonomy): Eukaryota > Viridiplantae > Streptophyta > Pinopsida > Pinales > Pinaceae > Pinus > Pinus tabuliformis. Next base: position 1,527,665,229 of record CM062818.1, on the reverse strand, counting down.
TGTCTTATTTCATCTAGCTCATTTAGCTGGTCCATTCTGTGTCTTTGAGCTTCTGAGAGGCTCATTCCCAATTGGACTGCCATCTTGAAGGTCTTGATTTGGAACTCAATGGGGAGCAGGACTTCCTTCCCATAAACAAGTTCATAGGGAGAATGTCCTGTTGTGTTCTTCCATGTAGTCCTATAGGCCCATAAGGCTTCAGGGAGCCTTTCCGCCCAATCTCTTCTATGAAGATGAACAGTCTTGGTGATAATGCCTTCAAGAACTTTATTGGTAGATTCCACTTGGCCATTTGACTGTGGATGGTATGGAGTAGATGTTCTGTGCTTGATCTTATATTCCTCCATCAGCTTCTCCATCAATTTAGATGTAAATTGGCTGCCCTGATCTGTTACAATTTCCCTTGGGACACCAAAACGAGTGAAAATATCCTCAAAAAGAAATTGAACAACTGAATTTTCAGTGGCAGAAGGCAATGCTTTTGCTTCTACCCACTTAGTAACATAATCAGTACAAACCAGTATATACTTCTTTTGCTTTGATGGAGGATTAATTGGTCCAACGAAATCTAGAGCCCATTTCTCAAAGGGTTCGATGCATACCTGAGGCTGTAGAGGCATTTCATTTGAAGGAGTTGGTTTCCCAACTCTTTGGCAGCTGTCACACCTTCTAACATACTGCTTTGCATCTTTAAAGAGAGAAGGCCAATAATATCCTAGAGAAAGGATTTTATAGGCTGTCCTCTTGTCAGCAAAGTGCCCGCCGCATGGTTCATCATGACATGCCTTAAGGATGTCAGGCATTTCATCTTCCCGGACACACCTTCTGATTATACAATCTGGCCCTGTTTTGAACAATTCATTAGAAATCCAAGAATAATGTGCACTCTCCTGAATGATTTTCCTTTTCTCATTAGGAAATAAGTGTAGAGGAAGCTTCCCTGTAACAAGATAATTAGCCATATCTGCATACCAAGGAGTCTTGGTAGTCACTGCAAACAAGTATTCATCTGGAAACTTATCTTCTACTGGAGAATCTTCATTAGTGTTTTGGATTCTAGACAAGAAATCAGCTACTGTGTTTTGTTTTCCAGGTTTATCTAACACAGTAATGTTGAATTCTTGTAAAAGTAAAAGCCATCTTGTAACTCTACCATTAGTGACAGGTTTGTTCATTAAATATCTTATGGCAGAGTGATCAGTATGGACAAAGGTTTCATAGCCGGTTATGTAGTGTCTAAACTTGTTGATTGCATGTACCACAGCTAAGAACTCTTTTTCTGTAACAGTATAATTTAACTCAGTAGGAGTCAAATTCTTACTTGTGTAATAAATGGCATAAGGGATCAAATCCTTTTGTCCCAAAATAGCTCCTAGAGCTGTATCTGAAGCATCAGTAGAAATGTGGAAAGGGAGTTTCCAATTTGGCCCCCTTAAGATGGGTGCTTCAGATATTCTAGTCTTTAAAGCTTCAAAGGCAGATTAACACTCAGGATCCCATTTGAACTCACAGTCCTTGGTAAGCAATTTGAAAAGAGGGGATGCTATCTTAGTGAAGTTTTCAATAAATCTTCTGTAATACCCAGTAAACCCAAGAAAACTTCTAACATCCTTCTGGCAATTTGGAACAGGTAACTTAGAGATGACTTCAACTTTGGATCTATCAACCTTAATCCCATCTCCTGAAATATTATGTCCTAAAACAATCCCTTCAGTAAACATCATAAAACACTTTTCATGACTTAAAGAAAGATTTGTTTCCTTACATCTTACCAGTACTTTTTCCAAATTTTCTAAAGCTTCTTCAAATGTATTACCATAAACTGTGAAATCGTCCATGTATACCTCTACACAATCATGAATCAGATCTGAAAAGATTCCTAATACAGCCCTTTGAAATGTAGCGGGTGCATTGCACAATCCAAAAGGGAGTACTCGGTAGGCAAAAGTTCCCCAAGGACAAGTAAATGTGGTTTTGTCTTGATCTTCAGGTGCTACCTGAATTTGATTATACCCACTAAAACCATCCAAGAATGAGAAATACTTTTTACCTGCTAAAGTGTCTAGTACCTGATCAATAAAAGGTAGAGGGAAATGATCCTTTAAGGTTGCCTTGTTCAATTCTCGATAATCAATGCAAACTCTCCACTTACCATTCTTTTTGGGCACTATAACCAAGGGGAAACCCATTGGCTATCTGAAATGGGGTAAATGAAGTTTACCTTGAGCAATTTCTGGAGTTCTTCTTTCACGATTTCCCTAAGGTTTGGATTCATCCTTCTTTGTGGTTGCCTAATAGGTCTGCTATTTTCTTCAATATAGATGTGATGAATACAAGTCTTAGGATCGATTCCTTTCATGTCAGTGTATTCCCATGCAAAGGCAGTGGAATGTTTTTGCAATAGTTTAGTTAATTCTTCTTGTTGTGGTCTTCCCAAGTTTTTGTTAATGTTCAATGTTTTTCCTGGAAGGATTTCAACTGTAGAACTACCAAACTCTTCCATTGAGAAGAGAGACATCTGTCTAGAGGAAAGATATTCAATGTCTGCATCTAACTGAAACTGTGTAGAGTCATATTCTAAAGGTATTTCAAAATTTTCTAATGTATTTAGAATTTGACTATCCTCACTGATCTCAGAGATGGTTAGAACAGGTTGAATAGTATCTTCATCCTCTACCCATTCATCTTCTCCTATTTCTGTTATTGCCTTTGCTGGAGGATACAAGTTGAATTTCTTGGTGGAATTACCATCTGATATATACATGTCCCCAGACCTACAACTTATGAAAGCATCAGCTGTGGCCAGCCAAGGTCTTCCTAAAATAAGAGGATGTCCTCCTAGATTGTTCTTGGGAGTTAAAATCATAAAATCAACTGGATATTCCCAAGAATCTAGAGAGACTGAAATATCTTCCAATACACCATCAGGTTTAATGATTGATCTATCTGCAAGTTGCAGTAAAGTAGGTGTAAAGAGAAGGTTAGGAAGCTTTAACTGATCCATGGTCTGTCTACTCATGATGTTGATCGCGGCTCCTAAGTCAATCAAAGTATTTGGGATTTCAACCCCATTAATATGAGTTTTGACAATAGGGCTACCGGGATCCACATATTTTTGCATGGTAATCTTACCCATCATTATGTCTGCAATTTTTCCAACTAGATGTATCCTTTTTGTATCTCTGGTTCTCTTTCCTGTTTTCTTCAAACTCAACTCCTTTATTGTCTTTGCTAGAATGGGAATTTCTTTAATGGCTTGTAACAAGGGGATCTTGATACAAACATTTTTCAATTCATCTAGGAAACTATAGTCAGGCACCCATATCTGCTTTTCCACTCCTTTGTCAATTTGCAATCTTTCAGGAAAAGGAGGTGTAGCTACAGGTGTAGGTTGCTCAACTATGGGAGTTGTAGAGGTTGATTCTTTTTCTTTTTCTTTTTGGATATTTTGGTTTTGAAGTGATACTTCAGAACCTTTATTGACTTTGAGAGATTCTTCCTCAGAAATGCTTGGTTGTTGACCACTTGTGGAAGGTTGATCTAAGATTCTACCTGATCTGAGTTGTACTTCATTGAGAGGAACAACCATATAGGTAGGGAATGGTTGACCTTCCATCATGTAAGCATTTTGAGGGTTCCTATTATTTGGATTTGGTAATGGCTGAGAGGGAAGTTGATTTGATTTCTGCTGGGATTGAAGCGATAGTTGAGAATTTTGATTTTGTGGAGGAGGTTGTTGTTGTTGAGGGTATGGCAATGATAGTTGTTGACCTTGGTTTGGAAGTTGTGGAGCTTGCTGATTCTGAAATGATGGAGGATATTGATAGAATTGAGCAAATCTCCCATAAGGATTTTGCATGCTTTGCATCCATGCTTGAAAAGCATTTTGAGGTTGAGGCCAAGGTTGTTGCCAAGGATTCCAATTTGGTTGGGATTGAGAATTCATAGAGTTGTTAAATCCTTGATTCTGTTGTCCTTGCCAAGGTCTCCTTGCAATAAAACAGAGAGATTCAAGTGTATCTGGATCCTCTTGAAAGACTGCTTTGAGGCCAGGAATTGAAGGACAATCCTTGGTCTCATGAGTTTCTGAGCAAATTACACATGTTTCTACAACGTGTGCATCTAAGGGACATTCCCTTAAAGCATGTTTCTTTCTACATTTCGGGCAAAAGATAGCCAAAGCCTCAGCTTCTGCTTTTTGTTTATTGTGAATCTTAAGGGTATCAGGTTGTTCACTAAGACTCCCTAAGATGTCAGTTTTAAATTCATCAAGCATATTGCCGATTTCAGCCCTACTTACTGATCCTGTTGCAGATTTATTTGCCCTAAGGAGAGAAGGATCTCTAGGCCCTTTTTGAGTTTTTGATTTGCCCCTTGAGAGATGGATACAAAGTTCTGCTATATCATTGAGAGAAAGTTGAGAAATATCCCCTTTCCCCATCATGTTTAAGATGTCTATCCATTCATCCCTAATGGCTTTTAATAAGAGGGCTTTTAAGGTCTCTTCATCCAAGGTACTCATTTTTGCTCTTTTCAAGTTATATTGAAATCTCTCAAGTAAATCTTCTAAGCTCTCATCTTCTCTTTGTATCATTTTAAAAACCTCATCCTTGTGATTAGTAGGCATACAATAGTCCAAATACCTATCCAAAAATGTCTGTTTCATTTCATCCCAAGTCCTAATGGATTGAGTGAGTAACCCCATGAACCATTTCAAGGCTTGATCCTTCAGTGTTGAAGGGAACAATTTGAGTTTCTAAGAGTCATCCAGGTAGTCATAAGTTCGACACACCACTTCAAACTCGAATAAGAATGTTTCAGGGTCCTCAGTCCTTAACCCATGGAAATTAGGGAGGACAGATGGTGATATGTTTTTCATAATGGCTCGGGAATCCTCATTAACAATGGGAAACCCAAATGAATTATCCCCATCTCTATTTCCTCCTCCAAGGGGACCTCTTCCTCCATTATTGTTATTGTTGTTTCCTCCTCCTCCTCTACCTCTACCTCTACCCCTACCACCTCCTTCTTCTTCTGCCATGATGATTCTCCTAGGGATTTCAAAATCTTCTGGTTCCTCTACAAAAGGTGAATGAGAAGAGATTTCTCCTTCTTCTTCAGATGATTCCAATTCCTAAATTACAATTGGTCTTCCTGTAGGAGAAAGAGAAGAGTCTCTTCCTGGTTCAAATTCAATAGAAGGTGTAGGAGAGTCAACTCTTGGCTCTTGAATTCCAGGAATTCTAGGACTAGGAGTTTCGGTTGGAGATAAGGGGGGTGTCTCTTGTCTATCCCTTGAAGCAGATGGACTTGTAAAAATTGAACTTCGAGCTCTAGCTAAAAACCTTCCTCTAGAATCTCTAGCTCTATGCATGTCATTTTTTATTATTTTTTCTTCAAGTCAAGTTAATAGTTCTTTTTCTGATCTTCCAGTTCACTCTAGGTGCAAGAAGAGAGCATACTCAAGAAACTACCAAATCAATAACTTTCTCTTTTCTGATCCTCCAGATCACCTTGCAGTGCAAGAGGAGAGCATACTTTGATAGGTTATCAACTTCTTTCCTTGAAATTTTTATGTTTTTTTTTCTAAGAATATGGCTACTTAATTTCACTTCCCTGGCAACGGCGCCAAAATGTTTAGTCAATTTAGTGTTCCTAAATTGATGTCATTAATTATCAACCCGGGGTTCGTAAGCTGATGAAGTGAAGGTGTACTATATGTACTTAAGCAACCTCTTAGGGCTTTTTGTCATTTGGGGTGTTGTTTGTAGTTAATCTATCTTCCTAAGATGGAGTGATGTATTTATAAACAGATGAGTGATGGTGTGTGTAAGGTGAATTCTAGATGAGTGAAGGTGTGTGATTAGTGGTTTCTAACTACTTGCTAAAAAGGAAAAAGCTTGAAGGAAATAAATAAATTAAAATGAACTGAAAGCAAAGAACCACTTTCTAATGGCATTAGACACCATTCATGCTGCTGCAAATAAAAGGTAAGAAAATCACTTAAAAGACCAATGATAATGTTTATCTCTTCCTAACTCCCTGCCTCTAACACATAGTACTGTGTAAGACACGATTAGGAAGTAGCTAAAGATAAGTCTAAGAAATGATAAAAATGAGAAAAATCTACTTTAAAGACTAGTTATAATGTTTTGCTCTTTCTAACTCTCTGCCTCTAACACATAGTACTGTGTAAAGCACGATTAGAAAGTAGTTAAAGATTAGTCTAAAAAGTACCCAAAGCCAGCTGCAAGTTATTAGTATTCTGATCTCCAAAAGATAGACAATTTATAATAAAGAGACCATTCATATGTTAGCAGACAGATTTGAGAAATAAAACTAAAAATCAGCTATGAAAATAAAGTAAAGGCAGCAACTTTGAATCTGTCAACTGAAACTACCACTAGATATAAAGCAAATACACAAACACACAAGCAATCCCGGGTTAAAAACCTGCAAAAGAACAATGCTGATCAGCTTAAAATAAAGGCTGGAAATGAAATACCATGAAAGTAAATTACGCTGTACATGTGTCAAGAAAAGGAAATGCTGAATGGAAATAAGGAAATGCTGAACATAAAATACTATACAAGGCTAACATGAACAGGGGCCCTCCATTCATATAACCCAAAGAAGACTCAAGGTATTGAAAACTTCATAACAGCACTGCTTCTATTACTCCATGTGCAGAAAATTATAGTCAAGAGTGCTAGAACAGCACTATTAAAACAAAGTTTTGGAATGCACTAAAATGATAACGAGTTCATAAAACACAGCAACTAAAAAGTAACATAAGCGTACGCAGACGCAAGTTTTTATAGGCATCTGAAAGATGGCCTAATGCGTACAGCTAAAACTGAAAAATAAACTAACTGTCATGCGTAATTAAGGTTCAATAACACGTCATAAGCCTGCGTGGATGAGCTGGAGGTTCTGGTCGTTATGGGCATTGAATCCAGAGTTGGATTATGTCCCCCACAACCTGCGTAACACGGACAAATCATCGTTTGAACTGACGTGACCCAACAGCTTACGTATCACCGTTAAGCTGCCTTTGTTGACCGTAACTTGACCCTCGTTGACCGGAGGTACAGATGACGTGGCTGGGTGAACTAATAGCACAGGAACCTCGAGCACCTTGATTCCTAAGTACCCATGTGGCTGGTTTGGCAAAATGACACGTGGAACCTTGAGATTAACAAAAAGGCTGCGGGATCATCAGATGGCTGCGGAATCAACAGATGGCTGCGGAATGCCTGTAAATATGTAAAAATCTAAACAAAACAGTCACACATTAGTAAAATTCCTTAATCATGCTTAAAGTCATATAATGTAATGATCTGGGTTGGTTTGCAAGGAAAATGAGGCAAAAGTGAGAGATGAATGAGGGAAAACTGTAGGTAATGGTGGATAATCAAGTGTAAAGTAGAGGCTCTACAATTCCCTACACCCTTTCCGGGATAGGTGGCATTGACTCCAAGTATAATCTCATGATTGTTTCCATCTCTACCAAGTTAGAGAGAACACCCTTCTATCTGATGAAGTGCCTTGAAGCACTATAATCAATAAGCCAAATTCCCAAAGAGTCTGAAGGAGAGGGACAATACAAGATAGCGCTTCTTTATCTTATCACAAACAACATTTGATTCTTCATACCTAGGGTTCCTTGCTTTCTTTGAAGAGTCGGTTGTTTCCTTGATGACTTGCATTTCATGTCATTCCTCTGATCATTGAAGATGTCTCTGGAATGATTGTTATCATCATCAAGTGATGTGTCCCTACCATTCGGACACTCCTTCACATAATGGCCGGATTTATTATAACTAAGGCATCTGCCTTTCCTTCCACCCTTAGATCTAGACTTCCCATTGAAGTGATCTTTAGGTAGGCCATCAAAAGCTTTCGCTGCACCATTCTAATAATATTCTCTACTTCGACTTCACCCTTGGTGAATTTGAAGAAGGATGAGGAATCCACTGATCCTATTATCCTTTCCCAATTGTCTTTGGTGATTGCTCTTTCACTCTTGCTTGGGCTTTATCTTCACCTTAGCTCTGGTACCATGTTAATTTTAGATATGTTCTATGCTTGGAGAAATTTATTTCAATTTTCACAGTTATCTAAATATCTTTTCTAGATTAGCAATCACATCAGCATTAAAGTAAATTGAAGATAGAACATAAACATAAATCACAGAAGACAAGCAAAGACAAGAGGACACAAGATGTGGCGCTAGCCTGGGACAAACCCCAATGTGTGGAAACCCTTTATCAATTCTTCTTATATTTTCTTCAATAGTTCAGCAAAGAGAGAGAGAGAGAGATAATACATTTACAACATAAGTCAACACTTTGACTTATCTAAATAAGAGCATAGACCATCTCTAAGAAGATGATACATGAGGTAACTGAACTCAGTTGAGGACATACTGCTTCAATTGATTCTCCGTTGCCTCGTTGCACCTATCATTGTGCTACTCCTCATCATCATGCTGCACCTCACTGTGTTGCACCATGCTGCACCCATCACCACTATGTTGCATCTCATCATGCTTCACTATTCATGGTTGTACCCATCACTATGCTCAATGTATACTACAAAGTATTATCATGCTGCACCATTGTCATTAAGCTACTCTTCATCACATGCTCCCATCAACGGGCTGCACTCGATCATTGTGTAGCACTATACTACTCTCTCTAACATCATGCTGCATCCAACTGCTACATCTAGATATATAGTTGCATCCATAGGTTGTATCTTAACATGTTGCATCAACTGTTGTAGCCAACCGTAATGCTTCATCAATATTATCCACCATGTGACCTTGTTGTCCCATGCATCTTTGCAGCACCATGTATCTTTGCAACACTATGTCGCCCAGCTGTCCCATGTATCTTTGTTGCACTAGTTACCTTGTTGTCCCATGTATATTTCTACACTAGTTACCTTGTTGTCCCATGTATATTGCCTAGCTGTCCCATTTACTAGCATTGTTGTCCCTTCAACACTGTTGTTCCAAGTCTGCCTTCATTGCTGCTTATGATGTGATTGGTTAGGGCATCTGGCAACCCTTACACACCCATCTATCAGTCCACAAACAACTCTTAAGGATTGCAACACACCTCCCCTAACACGTTATTTTTCTAGGCATATTTGAGCCCTCAATTCACCTTCTCCAACTTGGCCTACCCAGCAAGTAACTCTGGCCTCCTTCCAGAAGCTCAGTGCCTTGTTTTAGTCCTTAAAATAGTCCCTAATCTCCTCGCTGTCTTGGCCTCTTCTTTCTCTTGCTAGGACTTCGACTAGGGCTTGCTAAGGCCTCCCTCGGCCTCCTTAATCTCTTCCACATCACGCTGTCCAAAATCTCCTCAGCCTTCTTAATTGTGGCTAGGATTTGTTGTTAGGACGGCATAAGGAATTGTTGAACATCCCTCATTACCTTGGCCTCTTCTTGTTGCGGCTTGTCCTCCTTCAACGAGCTTTCTCCAAGGTATGCGTTGCACTAGGGCATCCTTAGGATTGCAGCTAGGGCATCCTTAGGACTACGGGTAGGGCTTCCTTAGGACAGCATTAGGGCAGCTTTAGGACTACAGCTAGGGCTTCCTTAGGATAGTGTTAGGGCAGCTTTACGTTAGCGTAGAGGTTCCTTCCATGGCTTTGCTGGCCTATCATCTTTGTTGCGGCTAGGGCAGCCTCCTTTCCTCCAACGTCTAGGGATTCTTCCTCCTAGATTTCTCTCACACTAAAACCCAAGACAAGTGGAGAGAAATCAAGTGAGAAGTGTGTATGAAATGACTCTCAAGTCATCTCATTTTATACTAAAACGTTGAGCACATGTGGGGTTTATTTGGTTGTTGGCCGACCTTGACGAATTGTCTTATAACACAAATAAATTCATAACTCCATGAATACTTATCGGAATCGTATGATCTTTAGATCAATCCTATACCTCTCGATGAGAGGGATCCTAGAAAAATATCAGCTACCATAAATAAGATGACCCACATGGATTTTGGCCCTAGTTTCAAATTTTAACAAAGAGACTACTCCTCATGGACCAAAGACCACAACCAACCCATGATGAAATGATGGACATGGAAGTACAAGGCTTAGGATGATAGTACATGGCCTAATAAATGAAATACAAGACTGCACCAATGGAACCTAAAGGCCCATACATCACTAATACAAGGTACTTTTTTGCCTATGTATGCCTAAGGCCATGATTACACAACCAACTTGACCCAATTATGAAACAACGATGATATAGGACTAGATCTTGGACACAAAGGTGATTACATGGAATGAATTAAAATGCTCACTGTCAGTCATGCCAAAACAAGTGACGCTTCCTCTACATGGAAAAATTAAAAGATGCTCCTCTATCTATAGTTGGTGTAAGGGATTTTCAACCAAATTTCCAATGATAAACCAATACATGCATGGTTGAAACTACATGTTCTTCCACTCATGAATACAATATGGATTTGCTACCAAAACGAATAAGTGAAAGAAAAAATGAAAATGATATACAACCCTTGAAACCATAATACCATGCATAGATCCCCCCTAAGATCATTATAACATTCGATCTACAAGTTAATCATGCAAACCTGATCTTTCTTTTATGCTCTTGATCACACCATGTTATTGTTACAACTTGTATTCATGGCTTCTTTATTCTTTTATATTTTTTCCATGCACTCTCCCTGAGGCCATGCATTTTCTTTCCAAGATTTGACCTTTTTAGGGCCTTGAAACAATCATATGTGAAATTCTAAATAATCTTTTGCTACTCACATCTAACTTATTTGGGTTCACTTGAATCCAACCTCTATTGGACAGAGATCATAGATCTACTCCTCCTAAGTAGATTGTCTTCATGCAAGCCACTAGCTAAAATAATAAGGACAATATGTCCTTTGTCTAGATCCTTTGGAGGTCCACTAGGGCTAGCTCTTTGCTACTCTTCCTTTCTCTTCAAGAATTTGATATACTTAGGTATGATAGGAGCCTCTTTTCTCTTCCATAACTTCTTTGTTTGATGAATAAGTTTCTTCTTTTGTAGGATTTATCCTTCCATATTTGAAAACAAGCTCCTTGTGGCCAAGGTTACCATGCTTGAAACATTCAACATGATTATAAACCCTACCTTTGCTTGCACAAACTTTCTTGCTGCTACTCAACAAACTTTGTTTTCTTGCAAAGTACTTTCATTCCATTTCTCTATCCAAAACTATTGCAATAAAAATAGTATCCATAAAATAAACTTTGATACCTTGGTTTTTTATTCCTTGGACCGTGAGAAGGATATGGTCTTGGCTACTTCTTTTCTCCTCTTGAATGTTGTTGCCTTTTGTAACTACAATCTACTTGTCTTTAGTATTCCTTCTGATGGGTGCTTCTCTTCCTTGACTTTCCTATTTTCTTCTTCTTATGAGTTCCTATGACTTCATTTCTAGTGGAGTTATGAACTTCTGCAACATGGTTGTCTATTGCTTCCTCTTGAAAACCCAAACCGATCTTCATGAGAGTGGACCTTTGAATGCTATGAATATTATCCAAGATTCTGGTACACTTCTTCATCTTTTGATATCAAGATATATGATTTTTAGCTCTTTCTAGGTCATTTCTCAATGAGGTTAATTCTGTTTCTAGTCTCATGCAATGGGGTTCATGATCTCGCAGTTGATTTGTTAATATTTTATTTGCTTTGTTGAATTCTTCTTCTTGTTTCTTTAGATCAACGATGGATGCATTACTACTACTATTATTATTATTATTATTATAAATTCTTTCATTTTCTTCTTATGAAGAGACTTGATCTGCTACTACTAGAAATGTAGAGTCTTTTTCATTGTTCTCATTCTCATCATGAGTGTAGAAGGGTCCTTCAAAACTTCTTTGGAACTTAAAAGTATTATCTTCCATACATGCTTTGCATCTTGTCCAACATTTTCTTTTCTTTTTTCTCAAAATGCCTTACATTTTTCATATTTAGATTTTAAAATAACTTTTAAAATGATCCTTATTGCTTCTTCATCAAATTAATCCTTCACATCATACTCTACTGAAAGCAGAATATTTCAATCAAGAGTCAATAAATACGCTTCCAATATTACCTTCCATAGTGCATAATCAGGCCCATGATAAAAGGAACCAGGTTACTTACAACACTAAGTAGGGGCACACTTTAATGATCCATCAGGAATTAAATTCAAAATTATCATGAGATCTACCTTCCAGGGTTAAGCTACACCTAAAGACAGCTACTCTAATGTTGAGGTATAAAAGGTGTCTTTTTAACTCCTAATTATCTTCAAATTAGTTATCAATCCAGGCAAGATTTTCTATTTCAAGAATGTACACAGTTTGTGGTGGCTATTTACTCAAGAGTAATGCTTCTAAATTGTAGTACAGTGCTCTCAAATACTAGAGCAAACAGATTCTTTAGATAAAACTCACTTGCAATCAAAGGAAACTCAATACTGTGAAACTAAATTATTTATTTAACAAAGTAACAGTGATTATCAGTCAAGGATACAGTAGTAATAACTTATTCCTTGTTTAACTGATGTAAACTAAATCAAGCATAAATAAGATCCTCAATCTGAGAGCTTTGACAGTAATAGCCAATGTCCTTTACAACTGTTGATCTCACACACCACACTAAATAACCAATTGGAAATGGCAATGAATTAAATCAATAATGTTACTACAACTTATTGAAATGAGATAATGATGCTATCTTGAAAGAATGCTAAAAGGCAAAAGTAAATGATTGCAAAAAGTAAATGAGTGGCAATGCTTTATAATGGAAATGAACAACAAAACTTACGTAACTGCAATGAACATCAAAGCTAAGTTACTGAAATGAACAGCGAATCTCTATAAGTAAAATGAACATCACAACAATATACTTGCAAAAAGAAGTGATCTTGTTATGAGGGAATGAACAGCAACGCAATTCAATTACAACATATAAAACAGATCAATTCATTAAGTCTGGAAATACGAAACAGTAAAGCAATGCAACTACAATAGATAGAAATGAAACCAAACCATCACACGATAGAAATCGTAAAGGAATGATACAAGAATAGCAAGTGAATCCACTAGGGGTCGGGCCCTTAGCCACTAGTGAACACCACCGGATTACTTCAGTATGAAAGAAGGAACAACAACTGTATTATATATTAATCATATGCAAAATAGTTACAGCCAATTCGTACTCTGTTTCAACAACAAGAGTCGATGATCAAAGTAAAAATACAAAAGTAATTTCTAAATAATCTCCCCCTGTTCTTCACAATCGTTGTCCTTTTTATAATGGCCATGCAGATAAAATAGGAACAGCGGATAGAACATTAATAGCGATACCTCGGGATCAAGAGATCCTGAGAGATCCGCTCAATCTCCCATCTTCAGTTAGCTCTTTGTCTTTTGTGTTGATGTTGTGATCTTCTTTGTCCTTATCCATAACTGCGCGCTCCATCCTTGGCTTGCTGCCTGTACGCTACCTCCTAGTGAAGGAACAACAATTACTCCACTTTGTCTTTTTCCTTCTCTCGGGTAGGGAATGGTAGTTTTCCCATTTCATCTTTTTCCTACATGAGAAAGACAATAATTAACTAAACTGTAATAATAAATAGTTCCCTAGTTTTTACAATAACCCCTTGATATATGAATATATTTAGAATATAAAGGGAATATAATTAAAGGAAAGGATGATGAAACAAATGGAAAATTCATACCTTTTCCATAGCTCAACATCTGATACCATAATGGGGGGGGGGGGGGGGTGGGAATCAATATTGTCCTCAATGGATCACTCAAGAAAGAAACACATAAACATCATCACACATGAGAACACCTATGCAACATGTGTACACCTCCATAACATTAACCCAACATCATTCAACCCACACACAGGGCCTATTGACATCAATGGCCAACTCAACTGGCTCATCAAACACCTCTGCAACATGTGTACGCCTCCCTCGTCAGCCCAACATCAACAACCCACACATAGGGCACCAACTATTGACATCAATGCCCAACTCATTTGGCTCATTGATCATTGACATCAATGCCAACACCATCCCTTGGTCAAGGGATCATATTCTCTCATTCTCTTCTTCCTATTTGTTGGATAAAATTATGTTGGCTCCCTCTCACTCATGTGATTCCTCACTATTCCTTTGGCTTATCCTTTTCATCCACATCAATCTATCTACTTTCAGGCCCAAATAAATAACAACAAGCTTCATTGTTACAACAAACAAGATTAACATCAACTTTTTCCATTTCATGAGTATGAATCAAAGGTCACTTCTCTTGATCACATTGATGAGAATGATCCTAGTGTCATAGATGATGGAATTCAGAGAATTATCATAGGTAGCTTGCGAAGTGGACAAATTTGATGCTAAAATGCATAGATTTGATGCTAAGAAGATCATCACATAAAACAAGAATATAATTTTTGATCATATGCACATGAGGCTGGTAGGTGAGCAAATCATATGGACCACCAATGCATTAAGTGAGAAGATATACATAACTTCGAAAATTAATGTGAAAGGTTACATGACATTTTCTAGAAATTTTATATTTCGTATTTTATATTTTATTTTTTTTATTTTAAAATAATGTTTCAAAGGGGGATGTTTTGTCATGTCAACCTCTGCGCCAAATAAAAAATTAAGATTAAAATATTTAAAAATAATTTAAATATTTTTTAAATTATTTAATTATATACATATTTAAAAAAAATCTTTATCAAACTTTAGAAAAAAAGTTGATGAATAATAAAAAGTTTATATAGTTTTATGGCGAGGTGAAAACTATATTCCCTACATCTCAGGGAATAAAAAATCATAATCTGCACTTGAATGCCTTAATGTAGATATTAACACCTTATGAATGTAATAAAGATTCAAAATTCATATCATATTATATAGGGTATCATATATCATTTTTAGTCCTTGTTAAAGAAGAGGTATATTTTCCCTATGTTGGCACAAGATAGTCTGACTTGGGTTAATGCAGAAAGTCCGTCCAGTAAAACCCTACTAGACACCACCCCTTTTGACATCACCTATAAAACAAGTGAAGTCTCACCTGAAGCACCTATGGGGAATGCAGGAACTAGGTTTCCGCAGTGGCAAAGGGAATCGAAATCTACGTGATAACTACTCTTTTTAGCATTCTACAAGGTTCATCTCATGCTCATATGCTAATTATGATTACAAATACCCATAATAGTCATTATCCATATCAAGATATTGACAAAAAAATTAAAATGGCCGGTCACGATCATACAATACACTATATCATTCTTAGAACTACAATGTAAAGGAACACAAACTAATCTACCATACAAAAATTAGACAAACACGGAGTAATGGGGTAACTCAACCATTTATCATCTTCCACTAAGATTTAAAAAGGGGTGCTTGGCACAACATTACTACATTACAATGTACTTCATCTTGGCTCACCAGAAGAAATGGAACAATATTACAATAGCACACAGTACTCATCCTCATAACTATCCAACAAGAACTAACCAGTAATCACTCAGCCAACAACTAGCCAACACAAATCCTCTTGACTTACATCTATTTATACATAATCAAGTGGTCCCAAGCCAACCTTGATACCATTGGAAATACGAGAGAAAATAATTACCATGGGAAGGTAAACTAACAGTGTTATACTAGACCCAATAAAATATTGGTCCAAAAGACACAGTCAAACTTAACCATTTTCACCTCGACCGCCTTTCGTGTTGTTCCTATCCTCATTTATTTTGCACGTTGATTCTTTTGTTTTGATTCTGCGCGTTTATACTCTTAAACCAATTCTTCACCCTAATATTCCTTGTAACAACCCCAGGTTAAAAATAAATGCAATAAAGTTAATAAAGGAAAAATAATAACCAAGGTCATGGGACATGTATTCCAAGTTGAATGTTGGGCAAAAACATAGTGATGGGGATCACTTGTGATTAATTAATGGCTATGGAAATTGGCAAAGGAAATGGCAAAGACTTTGGAAAGGCATGAGCCATTAATTGTCATTTTATTTATGAAAACAATGGAAAATAGGAGAAAAGGAAGGTGAAAGGTCACAGGTGGCATGTGAGGAGGAAAATGAAGGAAAATAATGGAAAATGAAGAGATAGAGGCCTCGATGATAAAAAGGCTTTTGAGAACCAGTTCACAACCTTTTTTTCAATTTTAGCTTGCAGCTCTCTCTTCTATTCTTTCTCTATCATATGCTTGGACATTTAGAGTTTTCTTGGAGCACTCTTGGAGGAGTGTGGCATACTTGGGATTTGGAGCAAGGAGGCAAAGAAAAAGCAAGAAAGCGTAATAGGACAATGGGATTAGTAGCTACAATAGGTTTTGCTTGCAGATACTAAATTGCATGTATGATTTCCTTGCTAGTTTTGGCATGCATGGAAAATGTATGTGGTTTCTTGGTTATGATATTTCATTGGCATGGAGGATTGCTTGGATTGATAGTGGTTTTGCTTGGCCTTTCCATTTCCTGGATAACCATGGTGTTGTGGATTTTATCTTTTTTTTTTCTAGTTGGTGCTCATGTTCCTTTCGAAGTGTGTTGAGTTACTAGTTCCTGGAGCCTTGGTTGGACAAATGATCTGGAAGCCCTATAATAGCTTGAGGTGAGTTACTAGTCCTGGAAGCCTTGGTTGGACAAATTCTCTGGATACCGACGACAGTTGTGGGTTGAGTTACTAGTCCTGGAAGTTGGGTTGGAACAAACGCTGTAGAGCCCTGGACAACTCGGATAGAGACCGATCTAGTGATTATCAGTGATGTCTGACTAGGAGGTGGAATTAATGGTTGAGAGTTGAGGTGCTTTGGCCTCTGGAAACCCTGGGTTTGGTTTTGATTGGTTATTCCATGAGATCTCACATTCATGCTTGCAATATGTCATGGGGGTGATTGGCTTAAAGAGAGATTTGGTTCAACCCAATCTATGGCCGGGTGGTATGTGGAAGTCCCTGAATTGGTTGGATTTGCATATGTTAATAAGAGCTCCTTTCCTCTTATGTTTTGTGTGTAAATGTATTTTTTATTATATGGCTTTGATGGTTGTTCTATTGTTGTTATTTATATGGTTATAGGTTGGGTATAAGTATGGTTTTGTGACAGTCTTGAGTTATGTCTCCCATCATGTTTTGGTTAGTAGATGAAATTTTAGTGAATGAATGACTTAATAAATGATAATGTAACTAATGTGAGAGGGTATCAGACCTTCTTGATGATTCTCAGATAAGTATGAGGTCCCTATGTTCATATGTGTTTTTATGACCTGTACATTACATGTTCATGATGTGCTTGACAAAATTCTTATGATGGTTAAGATATGTCAAGTCAAGGCATTGTCTTCTTGTTATTTACCATTTCTGATAATTTCATCAAGTTTTGGGCAAAGGCCCGAGTCCTTTCCCTAAAGAAGTGGCTCAAAATTCGAGGTCGTTGGCACAGAATTGCCTAAAAAATATTGTAGTCGCATGGAGGCCTTGTGGGAGCAACTGGAGGACTTCAGTCGCATGGATGGATTTTCATGGGAGTGACTAGGGGTCTAGTTCATTCAAAAGACAAGTTAACTCAGGGGTTGGGCACCTAGAGTGGTTGGTTAGCCTATGGGGTTCCTGTAGCTCCTGAGGAAGGTCAGTTTGGTTTTGGTTTTTCGATTCCACTTCCTTAATGTACTTGGGGAGTTGAATCATATCATAGTAACTCTTCGTCACATGTTTACCCTGGTGGACCGGATAGGTTGGGTAAATGTGGGAGGAGGGTGGTTTCACTCCTCGCTATTTCCTACTATGCACAACTCCAAAAATGTATCAAAACTTCAAATACTTCTCCAATTATTCTTCCCAAAACTAACCCCAACACCCTAGATGGAGTGTTAAAGAGGTGGTAATCCCTAAAGAGATGATAGTTAAACCAATGTCCTTCCAACTTCAAATCCAATATTGACTCTCTTCTCGAGTATCTTGTTAGTGGTGGGAGGCATATGGATATGTAAGTGGGTGTAAATGAAATGGGAAGGACAAGTACACCCCACTCAAGGTGGTGATTGTCACATAATGTTCAATACAGATCTATTCACCCCTTCCCAACCCCATGTAGATTATGGTGCCAGTGATTTATTATTCTTCCAAGCCACCTTCTTGGAACTCATTTGGATCTATAGTGGTCACGACCATGGTGGATATTTGCATTTTGTTATTATGGTATATTGGAGGGATCTTGCACATTTCTCTCCACATGTTCCTAGTCCAACAATTAATATCTAATGGATTTTCAATGGGGAGGTGATCATGGTTGGAAACATATTTGGATTGGTGCTATTATATGATGTTACACGACGATCGACTTCATGACACAACCACTAGGGTCAAGGTGGGATGTCTTGCTCTCATACCTGGGATGAGGCTCATGAGGCAGTTGAGTACTAGGAGAATACCCCCTTGGAAATCCGTGCTAAGATTGCTAGGCTAGAGGAGGTGGTCCATTAGGAAAGTAGATTTCTACAAGATCGGGACATGGATTAAGATTCAACTAGATTCCAAATAATGGAACCTCTACAGCTTGGGACACTAAGTATTAATATACTATGGAATTATATTGGCGTATGAAGACTCTTATTAGAAAATCTTTGTTTGAATGTCATGGGGCTAAACAATAGCTACTCCTTCAAACAAATGAAATCCTTTTATAACTACAATAAATCAAGACATGTATGGTTTCCTCAAAAGCTTTCATTGCTACTCCAACTCGTGATTTAGAAGGATTGTTTAAGAACCATGTGCCTCTGTCAGATGTTGGTTATATTATCAAATGAATTGCAACCCTCTTTTATTTTTTTAGTTATGTAGAGATTTTAGGCACTCGTGGTATTATGAGGCCCATAATTCTTCATTGTATGACTAAGTTTCTATTTTTTAAGGTGGTTGTTCAATGTATTTTATTCTAAATCTAGAAATGACAAATAGACTAATAATGTTTTATATGTGGCTAGTATTATTTCCAAAGTAGCAAATTAGCCACAACAGTGATGTTATCATTCCCTTTTAGTTAATAGATCGACTTCTAACTTACCTAAAAAAAGAGAAATAATCTTTATTTGTACTTTTATTTTTTTACTTTGAATTTAATTTCATATTATACATTTTTATTGTGTATTTTAAAAAAATGATTTTTTTTTTTTAAATTAAAAACTAATTTTTAAATTATTCATTTCATTTTTTAATTAATCAAAAAAATTATAGTGAAATATAATTTTTCAAGAGTGTAATTTTATTTTTTAAATGCATAAAAGACTATTAAAAAGAATTTAATTTGGAAATTTTTTAAATGTGAAAGGATAATTTCGAAATTATAGTGAAATATAAATTTTTAAGTGTAAATTTATTTTTAAAATGTATACAAAATAATTCAAAAAATTTAATCTAGAAATTTTTTAAATGTGAAAAGATAATTTCGAATATATTATTGATTTTTATTTATTGAACACAAAATTACAATTAATTCTCAAATATTTTTTTTATATATAAATAATTTAATATATATTTTAATATTTTATAAAAATAAATATTTATTAATACTATAAATTATAAATTTTATATAATTTTTAAATCTTTTTTATTTATTTATTTATGATTATCAATTTAGCGTTTATTTATTTCTTATTTTTATATTTACAAAATTAATCAATGTATAATCTAATTACATCAATTTTATTCAATTAAAATAAATAAACAAATAATTTTTATTTAAAATTTTAATTATTGAATTGAGACTTCTGTGATCCATATCAAATTTTTGAAGAATTCTTCGACAAAAATCACATGGAGAAATTTTTGTCGACGCGTTTCGAACCAACCAGTGTGGTTCATCGTCAGGACAAGTTGAATGAGCAGATCTGACCTATGCACTTTAAATAGACCGGGCAGAATATCCAATGACTCAGATTACTAGAAAGACAACAGCTCGATTTGGCCTGATAATGGCTAGTTTGACCAATATATTAATTAATATTATTTATTTATTTTATTTATATAACAAAAATTTTAGTTATAGAATAAATTAATCATAAAATGAATTAATTATAAAAAATTAATTTTAAATATATTAATAAACTTAAATTAATTCAAATTTGTTAGAAATGTATACTATAATAGGTAAAATTATAATAAGTAAATTACTATAAATAAATAAATAATTTCAAATATATTAATATTGAACTGTTAAATAAAAATATTAGTTAGTTATAACGGCTAGTTTGACCTAGTTTGATAAAGTGTATTTATTTATTTATTTATTTAATTTATTTAAAAATGGAATAAATTAATAAATTATAATAGGTAAATCATAAAATATATTAATTTCAAATATATTAATATATTAATAAATTTAAATTAATTTAAAATTGTTTGAAATATATAATAGAATAAGTAATAATAATAAAAATACCATAAATAAATAATTTCAAATATATTAACTAATGAGAATAAAATTAATTTTAAATTGTTAGATCAAAATATTAATTAGTAAAAATTAATTCAAGGTCTATGGTTAAGTTTAAATTGATTAAAAAAATAAATAAATAAATAAATTATATATAATAAATTAATAATATTAATAATAATTTTAACCTTAATAGTTTAAATTAATAATTAAAATTAATATTCTTAGATAAATTAAGATTAAAAATAATAATAATAATAATAATAATAATAAATAAATAACTAAATAAATAAAATAAATAAATAACTATATTAAAAATTAATTAATCGATGAAAAAGGGGAGGAAAAGAAAGAAGAAAAAAAGAAAGAAAACGACTAGGAGGAGAGAGTTGGGATCCAACAACTACTGATCTTCCAGCCATCCTCTCTATTGAGATTGTTCGGTCTTTTTTCAATCTCCAGGGCTTCCTTAAATTTCCGGTGATGGAATTGCGACACTCTAGCAATCACACTAGCCTCCTCAATGCAGACATGATGATTAGTTTTCTCCACATGTTCTGCTAAAGAGGAAGACTTAGTTCTCATATGCTTGAGGTCAGTTGCGTGCTCACTAATCCTTTGATTAATGGAGCGACCAATCTCACCAATATAGGGGGTCCCACACGAACAAGGAATAATATAAACCCCTTTCATGTCCTTACGGTCGATGGGATCCTTTATAGTATACATTTCTAACAAATTTGAATTAATGTAAGTTTATTAATATATTTAAAATTAATTTTTTATAATTAATTCATTTTATGATTAATTTATTTTATAACTAAAATTTCTGTTATATAAATAAAATAAATAAATAATATTAATTAATATATTGGTCAAACTAGCCGTTATCAGGCCAAATCGAGCTGTTGTCTTTCTAGTAATCTAAGTCATTGGATATTCTGCCCGGTCTATTTAAAGTGCATAGGCCAGATCTGCTCATTCAACTTGTCCTGACGATGAACCACACTGGTTGGTTCGAAACGCGTCGACAAAAATTTCTCCATGTGATTTTCGCTGAAGAATTCTTCAAAAATTAAAATTTTAATTTATTAGACATTATTTTTTTCAAAGATATTAGAAAATTTATTAAAAATAAGGAATTTTTGTGTATATGTATTATAAAGTTGATATGATAAATTGATATTCGTTAACGTATATGTAAGCAATGTTACTCACATCAACATGTTAGGTAAGTATTATAGTTTGAGCTATATATAAGATGATAAATTACACAAAAACAAGGTTGCAATGCAGAGAAGGTATCTACTAAATAAATTAGCGGATAAATAAGTAGAAAAGTATCATGTTTGCATTGCACCTTTATTTAAGTTATGTTATGATTGGAAATCATTAGAAGGAATGGAAATCTTGTCCACAAATAAATATTCATGTGGCCTCTTCAAATATATTAAGCTCTAGTCAAACTTCACATCCATTTTTGTAGTAAATCCATTAGGTTAAGGGAGTAAGAAGCATCTAGTAAGACTAAATTTTATCTAGTCTTTATAACATTATCTATGATGAAAATTATTTTAAATAAAAGTTATGAATTTTTATTTTTTTAAATAAAAATAGAAATTTAGTCACGAATGACATTTAGCCTTCCAATTTAAATTAATTAGATAACATTAAATAATTTTGATAGTTTTTTATTTTAGAAGGCACATGTATTTTAATTCAATTATATTTTATTCTATTATAAATAAAATTAATATGTCACAATCATTCTTTAATTTATTTAAAAAAGGTTTTAAATATTTCAATTTAAATTTCTAACATTGTTAATCACCATTAACATCTACATTTATCCAATTTCAAAAACACAAAACCATTGTTATTTCCTTTTATTTTAGTTTTTCATAAACATGATTATAAGTTTCAAGTGTTTTATAATTACTTGTTTTCAATTATATTATATATAATTATTATGTTAAAACATTTTTAGAAAGAAATTTTAACTAGCTTTGTTATTAATTTTGTTAATTAAGTTTATTTTGTGTGGATAAGAGGAATCATTGTTATCTTTCTTACTCAAGTTTAATTTTTATAAGTGATATGGTGAACTTTGTTATAATGATTTCAAACCTTGTTTTTCAGTTTGAGTAACATGTATATTCCTAATATGAAATGTAAAGATATTTCTCACTTTAAAAACAAAACAAAACTAAACTTTGTTACTAATTTTAATTCTTTGATTTTTGATATCTAAAAAAACATATAAATTACATATTTAAAAAAAAACACTAAGAAGAGGTTGAAAACTCCTTCATCGCTTTAAGAGTATTAACCTAAAAGCATGCAAAAAGTTGTCATCGAAAAATTATTTAGTTAGCAACTAAGGACTTTTGCTCCAATACAAATATGATTATCTCATTATTAATAGTGAAAATTTTTTTATGATAATTAAATGTAAAAATATTGGCTTATAATACTTGTGTATGACAACAACAATTTTGAGAAAGTGTCTTCATACAAATATCTCATAAGCAATATTCCTCAAAACTCAATTATAGCATTAAGAAAAGAATAAATGGAGGACATAAAGCTTATTATAGACTTGAAAACAATTATAAAGTAACTAACATTTGAATATGTGATGAGAAAAAAACGCTCTTTGAAACTCTCATTACTATTTTATGTTATATGGATGTGAAATTTGCGATGTAGTATCTTTATAGAATTGTCGAGAAATATAGAGTATATCCAAAAGATTATTATAACTTTTAATGTAAAAATTAAAGACAATACACTTTATCATATCCTCCTCAAAGAAGTGAGTATTTCCCTCATTTAGAACACAACTATGACCAAGTTCCTAACTTTTTCCCCCAAGAAAAATCACAATTTTATTCATGAAAAAAAAAACAAAATTACATGTTGTAGATGTTGTCAAGCATATGCATAATGGAGGATCTTGTTGACCAAGATCAATAATAACTCATGAAAGAATTACCCTATACTATTCTTTCCTACCTTTCATTTTTTTCACTTTCTACCAACCACTAGAGTTGGGGGTGGATGATACAATGGTCCTTTGAGACTCAGTTATATTTTGCGGGATTTCTTTGTCAGAATCTGAGCCATTTGAAACATGAGTTCATTTGGTGTTGATTTCTTCTTTGGATGAGGAAATCATCTAATTCTGCTATTGTTGTGCAGTAGACATTGGAACTAAAGATGATTTGGGTATTGTTTCATCCTCATGCATAGTAGCCTGAGGATCATTGTTATTTGTGGTAGTATTTGTGATTTCTTCATCTTTTGTCGCAGTTGTCTATGATGCAGAAAACTTCCAACCTTTTGGATTTTGTGTCTGTTTCTTTTTTATTTAATTTTGAGGACAAGTACTTTGAAGATGGCCAATTTGTAGACATGTACGACATCTGAAGGTTGTATTCTCATAGTCTGGGGCTGGGACCACTATTGATTATTGTGGTACATCAAAATGTGATCTACTAAACCATTGTTGAGGTATACCTCCACACAAATTCTGGAAAATGTGAAGATTCCCTTTGAGACACAATCTGCATCTATTTTTAAGAATTTCCCCAAGGTATTTCCAATTCCTGTTAACACTTTAGGATGCAAAAAATGCAAGGGTAGATTGTGTACCCTTACCCACACTGGAATTTTAGAAACCACCATATTATTTGCATCAAATCCTAGAAACCATGATATCATGAATAGACCAGCATTTCCCCACAACCATGGTCCCTCATGCAAAGCATATTCCCTATCTAAAGTTGTGTCAAATTTGACAATGAAGAAACCTTTAGAACATAAATGAATGTCACAATTTTTTGTCCATGTGGAAAAAATCCATTGATGAAGTGCCTCAGATTTGGGCAAGAACCCATTAAACCTGCAGATCACTGCTCTAGAAAGGAATTCATCATGCATCTCATTTACGTCAGGTATATTAATTTTCAATGTTGGGACCTAGGTCATCTGCTCCACGATATAGGGAGCAGGTGAAGTGGGAGTCAAATCTGGTGGTTGTTGCGATTCCATCTTTCTTTTGACTGCGTCTTTGAAGGAAGCTACATTTTTTGAGTTTGATACAAGGCTTCCTCCTAGGAGTCTTGTGTTGAAAAAAATGGTTGAATCACGTCCAATAATATAATCCTATAGCTTGTAATCGTCCTGCAAAACTTTCCCTTCATAGATAAGGGTTTGTATTCTGGCTGGTATACCCATCTTTTCTTGTAGCATTTGTTTGAGGGTTTTCATCCACTCCCAAACCCCTATCTTCAAACAAACTGATTTCCCTTTCAATGATCTAATAAAGAGATGAATCATGGGTCCTTTTGGTAGATTGGGCACTTGATCTTCAAGATCCAGCCTTGCAGTGCTCTCTGCTAGACTGCGCTCTTGGCCGACCTATGTTGGTGGTTGCAAGTTCTGAACCGATCTCCTTAGTTGGAAAATTTGTAAGCCATGACTCTAATTTATGTCGTGAGACCGAGCTGAGATGTTTATTAGGGATTGCGGCAACATGGGCATGAGGCAGCTCGAGATTATCCTCTGGTCTATTGTTATAGAGTATCGATCCATCGAAATAATGTCCAAGTGGCTCAAATCCATGCTCGATCCTCTATCTTGACAAAATATTATCCTCAATGAGGGTAGAGGTACCTAATCCACCATATTCAACCATGATTTAATTGTTGAAACCTTGCTGTAGGAGTAGATCCCAGCGACAGTCACAAATGGGTTGTCCGATCTACACCATACCTCTCCTGCGGTAGATGGCAGAAGGTGTAAGATCATCATATCTGAATCCATTCAAAATCCATGCCTTTCCTAGTACTGCAAATCCCTAGCCTCTATCAATGATTCTAGCTTCTCCCCAGAGGGATAGCTCCCAACTATTGCCACTAACCAACTCACTGATCTGAGCAAACCAACACAACATCATTGCAGAGACGTAAAAACGACCTCGGATTAGAAAAGGTTGTAGATATTGACATAACCTGACCCAGCCCAAAGCATAGATGCCCTAGATCTCTGATCATTTTGTCCAATGCCAGAGAATTCATAATCTATGTAATTCCGCACACCGAAACCCTTGTTGCTTCCATCGTCTCTCTCCCATGGTATCACTTCAAGTTGTTATGTTATTTAGTTTTTGTTTTCTTTTCCCCCACCAAGTTCCTAACTTGCAAAAACAATTAAACAATAAGGGAAACAAGAAGCTCCCCAAAATTGCTTCAAACTCTAACTAAAACCACTTTCAACTAGAGTGGAGATGGCATATAAGGATCCTAGTTTTGGCTAAACAATTGGGGAATAAAAGAATAGATCATATCATAAAATAAGAATAATATTAAATATATTATTACTTAAATTTAATGAAAAATTGTGATAAGATAAATGATAGAGGGAAAAAAAATTAAGATATCATAAAGAGGTGATTAACCTTAATCTATAAAATTAAAAGCATATATATGTTATGACTAGTACGAAGAAAAAAATCAACATAGTCAAACTAAGAACATGTTATCACAAGCTCCGTAGTGAAACTGAGTGTTAGACAATTTCTAAAATACCATGAAATAATATATATATATATATATATATATGGATATATAATTCTAACAAAATCAAATATTTTATACACTTTCTCTTAAAATATACATTATATATCTATATTAAATTTCCATTTCAAATTTTTATTATATTATAATAACCTTAAAACAAGTTTTTAATATTTTTCAAGTAAAAATATCAAATAAAATTTTACTTTCTTAAATTTAATAAACAAAAAAACAATTTTAATGGATATTAATCACCTTGATTATAAAGAATATAACACATTAATTAAATGACTTTCTTAACATTTATGATAAAGAATGGGAATCTAGCAAAAAGACAAAACAATATAGAAACGCGGAAGACGATAAAGAAAACAATAATCTTCCACCCTTGCATTTGCTTCGTTTTGAGATATCCTGGCATGACGTGGAGCCACCCTATACACCCTTTTGCATTTGCATCGGTCACTCAAATTTGCAAAAGGGAATGCCTTAATTTCTTAAGGGAGAAGTAAAAGATGAAAAGCTTAATTTTTTTATATATTTATATGGTTGGGAGTACTTTCTTTTCTTTTTAAAGGTTCTTAAAGGTAATTTGAGGATGTTATTTAAAGTATGGTTTAAAAAAAAAAATGATTAATATTTTTTTATTTAAGTGTATATGTCATGATTTGTCTTTTAATTTGGTTCTGATTTGGTCTCGATGATGATCCACACTGGTTGGTTCCAAACTTGTTAGCCAAAAAATTTTCTACTGAAAAACTTTGCTTAATTCATTATAGATCACAAAAACTTAAATACAGAAATTTCAAAAGTATTATAATGATATATTTATTAAAATTTTAAAATATTATTTATAAAAAATAAATTTAAATAAAAAAATATTTATTATTATTGAAATTTAAATTATATATAATTTGTTTATTGATAATATTTTTAATTGGAATTTTATAAACCTTATATATATCAAAATATTTAAAAATTAAATTTTATCTATCTATATATATTACATCATTCATACGTCGATGATACTTCTATTTGAAACTCTATAATTGTTAGATATACTAATATTTTAAAGATAAAATCATTCATTTATATAATTACGCAAATCTATTTTCTTATTCTACAAAGTAAATTTTTAATAAGAAATTTAAATTACACATAATACATAATTCATTCATCGCAAATACTTCTACTTGGAACTCTAGGATGGCTATATAGGCCAAAATTTTTGTAAGTCAAATCATTCCATTGTAAAAAAAATAATATATATATATATATATATATATATATAATTTAAAAATAGATAAAAAGTGTAATGTTATTTATAAATGAAATGGTTTTTCATTAAAATTTAAATAATATAATTTTAAGTAAAAATGTAATTTTTTATTTCTTAAAATATATTTTCGCATGTATAAATAGATTTAAAGTTTTAAAAAAATTTAAGACACTCAAATTTTACATATTCAACAACTTAAACTTAAATTTTAAAAATCTCCAAATTTACTCATCTCTAAATTTATTCAGAAAAAATACCAAAAAAATCATTTCATCTATCAATTAAACTACACAATAAACTAAATTATTTCATGTGAATAAAAATAAAAAACAAGCAGAACTTAAATGGGAGAAACTAGAGAAGGAGAAGCTAGGGTTGGAGTTGAAGACAGGGTTTTGGATTCAGGGTACCATGGCAGGGAGCGCAGGGGGAGTGTTGCTCCCTCCTATAGCCGAGCAGTCTCAAGAGGGAGTCAAGACGCGGTAAAGAAACATTTCAAAAAATCACTGGACAAGATCTCAGAAACATGAAGTTAGGGGACATCTAGAAGAAGTGGAGATCAGGATCAGGAAGGGAATCAATAAGAAACAAGAAAAGAAAAGGGGAATGGAGGCAATAGTGAAAGACTGGCTTCCAGTAAGACCACTAGAGTCTGCAAGCCCAAGTCAGGCATTATTCCACGGGTCGTATTGAGTGACCCAGCGATACAAGCTCATAGAGATCATATGACGGAGCATGCAATCATATGCAAGTTCATGGGGTTATGGCCGACGGAGAGGGTGTTACATGTCTGGATAAGGAGCCATTGGAAGCCAAAGGGATAAATACATTTACATCTGGGTTCTAAGGGCTTTTTCACAGTAGTGTTCACAAGCTTATAGGACAAAGATAGGGTGTTTGAAGGGGGGGGCTATTTCTATGCTGCAGCAGGGCTCTACATGCGGCCATGGATGATGAACTTTGTCTCGGAACGTGAAACATTCACATTAGTACCGGTTTGGATCAGACTATATTTCCTTCCTCTGGATTATTGGCTGTTAGAATCTTTGAAAACCATGGGCAACAAGCTGGGGCATTTTACTAAAGATCTCAGAGGCAACTCTGAAAGGAAGATATACCTCCTTTACCCGAATATGTGTGGAAATGGATCTATTTGGAGCCCTTCCAAAAGCGATCATTTTAGAAGTATATGATGAAGAATGGGTGCAGACAATGGACTATGAGCACATACCATTTAGATGCCACAAATGCCATGAACATGGGCATCTATATAGAGACTGCCCCACAATCAATAGGGAAGATAACCAGAAAACCACTATGGAGAGAGATCATGAGGGTTTCACCAAAGTCGGAAGTAAAGGAAAAGGGGGTAAGCGTCCATACAAGAAGGCAAATGAGGATAGACATACAAGACAAAACAGCTTCAAGTTCCTGGAGGAAGAAGAGGGGAATAAGGAGACAATCTAGGAGATGGAGAATGCAACAAAGGAACGGGATAAGGTAGCTGACATGGAGGATATCACAATGGACAATCGGCAAAAGGATGATATACCAAGCCTGATGGAGATCAGTAGGGACGAGGAATGACTCCAAGTGAAGCAGGAATGGAGGACCATGAATTACAAGAGATCCTGGATAGGGAAAATCTGGATCTAGAGAAATTTCTAGAACAAGGAAAAAACATAGGGGTGGACTCCCTACCAAAAGAGCACTATGATAGAGTACAACAGCTTTTTCTCTAGAGGTCACAAGCGAAGGGAGATGGAGTCAAAAGAAATCATGAAAGCTAGGAGCCAAGCGGGGTCAAGATGATGGAGAATTCTCAGGAGCAATCTCCAAAGAACTCGAGTAGGAAAAGAGGAAGAAAGAGACAGAATGAACTGTTGAATGAATGTGGAAAACTGTTGATCAACTCAGGTAAGATGAAAGATCTTACCAATTATTCCTTTACTAACCTTTCTTAATGAAGTTCAAAACCTAGAACATTAGAGGAATAGGGAATAGGAGGAAACAAAGAAATCTTAGTAATAGAATGAAAGAAGAAAAACCAGACATGGTTTTCATTCAGGAGACAAAATGTTTGATGGAAAAGATAAGAGATATTCATAATAAGTGGTTATTTAAATATGAGTATTTAGAGGTTAAGGCAAATCACTCGGCGGGGGGGATTCTCACCTTGTGGGACCCATAGAAATTTGGAATTCTGGATGCTGAAGCATCCAGGAACTATCTCTCCCTGATATGTCAACCTGTAGGGGACAAGGAGATATACATGATTACAAATATTTATGCACCTCAAAAGCAAGCAGACAAACTCAAGCTTCTTACTTCCCTAGAGGAACTAAGAGTGAGACATCCCATCTTGCCCTGGATCGTTGTAGGAGATTTCAATATGATAATATCTCTTTCGGAAAAAAAAGGAGGTACTAGATAGCTAGGTAGCGACTCCATGGCCTTCCAGAACTTCATTATGAACATGAGGCTAGTGGACACTGAAACAATTAATGGAACCTTCACTTGGAACAACAAAAGGGGAGGGGCTCATCAAGTTGCTTCCAAACTCGATAGGTTCATGATTTCAGAGGACCTCTTTCTCTTAGGACCTGCCATGACAACCTCCATTCTTCCCTTTGGAGGATCAGATCATTGGCTTGTACAGCTGGAAGCTACCTTTATGGGCACTCTGAGAAACAGACCTTTCAGGTTTGAAAATTTCTGGCTCTCACACCCTAATTTCACTAATTATGTTGATAAATGGTGGAGAGAGGAGTTGAATATTCAGGGCACAAAAATGTTTATGTTCCAGCAGAAACTTAAGCATATCAAATCCCGTCTTAAAGTTTTGA
Source organism: Pinus tabuliformis (assembly GCA_031772625.1). Classification (NCBI taxonomy): domain Eukaryota; kingdom Viridiplantae; phylum Streptophyta; class Pinopsida; order Pinales; family Pinaceae; genus Pinus; species Pinus tabuliformis. The sequence continues at coordinate 1,527,635,009 of CM062818.1, read as the reverse complement.
ACAAAAATGAATTTGGATACATCTTCAAAGCCAAAAGAGAAATTGAACTGAAGCTCTAGGAGATCAATCAGATCAACATCACAGATGGCTTCACCAAAGAGCAACAAAAATTAACTAACTCTCTGCGGGAAGAATGGGAGGATCGATGCTTACAAGAAGAAATTTTCTGGAGGTAGAAATCAAGGATACAATGGATCAAAGAGGGAGAAATAAACACAAAATTCTTCCACAAAACCACTATGGCTCACAGGGCAAACAACAAAATCACAAAAATCAAAGATTCTCAAGGCATTGAGCTTGTTTCTCACAATGATATGGAATCGATCCTTGTGCAACACTTCTGCAAAATTGCAAAGGAGCCACTGGAGGACAAATCTAGGTTCATTGATCATTTCACTCAGTACATCCCTCAGCTGGTTACCAGACAGGACAACCACAATCTCAACAAGCCAGTGTCGGAAGAGGAGGTTAGTGAAGTGATAAATGAAATGCAAAGTGGAAAAGCACCAGGCCCGGATGGATTCAATGTAGACTTCTTCAAAGCCTATTGGGAAACTGTCAAATAGGAAATCCTCGAGGTTGTGGAAGACTCAAGAAGATCCAAAAAAGTTTTGAAGGCTCTGAATGCATCATTCATAGCTCTGATTCCAAAGCAGGAAAATGCCATGACTCTGAATGGGTTTCAACCCATAGCCTTATGTAATGTGGCCAAATTTATGGCCAATCGACTCAAACCACTTCTACCCTCTCTCATATCGGAGGAGAAAACAGGCTACATGGAGGGAAAACAAATCCTCAACAATATCATCCAAGCTCATGAGGTAGTACACTCTCTCAATAACAACAAACAAGCTGCTATGATCATTCAGTTGGACCTCATGAAAGCCTATGACAAATTGAGTTGGTCTTACATAAGAGCAATTCTAAAAGCCTATGGTTTTGATCAGAATTGGATAAGATGGGTCATGGCTTTAGTTACCTCAACCAATTTTTCCATACTGCTTAATGGAGCTCCATCAAGGACCTTCACTCCCTCCAGAGGGCTCAGACAAGAAGACCCGCTTTCACCGTTCCTCTTCGTCCTCGTGATGGAAGGGCTAGGTAGAGCGATTAAAAAGGAAAATTCTGAAGGAAGAATTCAGGGTATCAAACTCACCACAGATGGAGAGGCAAACACTCATTAACAATTTGTCGATGAGACAATGTTGTAGGGCATACCTACAGTCAGGGAGGCCAAAGAAATCAAAAGCATCTTAAATGACTTTGCTATGGCAGCAGGTACTGAGGTAAGCCTTCACAAGTCCAAAGTTTTTTTCTTTAACACTAATATTTCTATTCAGAGAAATATTACCAGAATTCTTGGATTTCAAAGAGAACAACTGCCTTCCAAATATCTTGGCATTCCCCTTACTGACAAACCACTAAGCAAGAAAGTGTGGGAATCAATTTTAAATAAACTTTAGGACAATATCAAAAAATGGACATGTAGATCACTAAATTTGGCAGGGAACCTTGTGCTTACACAGGCAGTCTTGCAGGAAATTCCCATTTTTATGTTTTCAGCTCTTCCGGCTGCTCGAGGTGTTAAGCAGCAAATAAGAAGCATACAAAGGGACTTTCTGTGGGGTAGAGGGGAAGAGAAAAAGAAGTGGGCTTTAGTAGCCTGGGACAAGCTTTGCAAACCCAAGACCCATGGTGGATTGGGGCTTCATGATCTTGAGACCCTCAACAGAGTCTCAAGAGCCAAGCTTTGGTGGAGATGGATTAAGGAACCGAATGCCCCCTAGGCTAAGCTTTGGAAACAAAAATATGCCAAGCACTGGCAGGAGAACGATCACATTAGAATGTCAGGGAAAATCAGGGTCTCCCATATTTGGAACCTTTCCTGGGATAATAAAAACATTGTTCAACACCATTGTTTTTGGGAAATTGGAGCAGGGGACCTTGCTCGATTTTGGGAGGAAAACTGGCAACAAGAACCCAATCTTTATAGGGATGAATTTGCAGATCTCAAAAGTGACACAGAAAGCAAAGGTATGTTTTTGGCAAAATACTTCTGGGATTAGGGAAGGAATAATGGAAAATGGAGGGAGTGGAAGGATCTTGGATATAGTGATGAAAACCAGCTGAATACCAAGGCAGAAGCCCTCACCCAAGAGCTAGAGCATAGAAGGATTCTTGTCTCTTCCTCAATGGATCAATTAATATGGGGTAAAAACACTGAGGGCAACTTTAACCTCAAAGAGGCCAAACAAGAAGTCACAGGATTTAACTTTGTGAATCCTGATCAGATCTGGAAGAAACTTTGGCAAAGTCTGCATTGGATGAAGATAAAGCTTTTCATCTGGCTAATCCATCATAGGAAGATCTTAAATTGGGAAAATCTCCTCAAGAAAGGCTTCATTGGTCCTTCCAGGTGTTACCTTTGTGGCGCTCATGAGGAGACGATTGAACACCTTCTCAACCTCTATCCTTTCACTTCAAAGGTGTGGGACTGGGTGGCTGCTATTTTTAGACAAACTGATAGGGATAGTCTCAGCATATCCAACACTCTAAAGAACTAGAGGAAGAACTTCTCAGGGAATGAGATAGTTAATAAAGCCTAGATTCTGGTTCCAGGTTTTATCATCCGGAATGTGTGGAAAGAACGCAACAGTTGAATCTTCAAAAACAAATCAAACAAGCCCCAACATATAATTGAGCAAATTCTGAGGCAGCTCAAAGACACAGTAAGAAGCTTGATGAGGACCCTTCTTATAGATCCTCCCCTACCCCATGAGGAGAGAATTTTACTTCACTTGGGTCTCCAGTCTGTCAATCCTCTGGGAATAATGAAGGCAGCGAGCCTTATAAACAACTATGCTACCATTTGGAAGCCTCCTCCTTATGGTTTCTTAAAGGTTAACATTAATGGAATAGCTAAGGGCAACTCGGGTTTAGTAGGCTTTGGGGGTTCCATACGAGATGATCAGGGACAAATACAGATAATCTTCCATGGCCACTTGGGGAAGGCCACAAAGAACATGGCTGAGCTCATGGTATTAGAGTAATGCTTGGAAATCCTGGTGAATTCAAGTTTACACAATGTTATAATTGAAGCGGATTCGAAATTAATTATTAGAGCTGCTAAGAAAATTAGCAATGGAACCTCTCCAGATAAAGTGTCGAAGCACTGGAAGCTCTTGCAGGTTTTTTTACCGTATCTATTCTCACCTGCGAACCCTTAAAACTGTCAGATTTGCTCATGTGAAAAGGAAGGCTAACATGTTAGCGGATCGTTTAGTGAATGAAGGAGTCACAAATAGGGATAGGGATTCTAGGTATGCCTAGGATTCACTTCCCCCAGGTAAATTGTGGGAGGACTGTCTTTGTCAAGCTACCCAGGATATGGAACAATGGACTAAAAGGATGGATCAAAGGGACCCTGAAGAATAGCGGGAGGTTGGAGAACTCCACAAAATCTAACCCACCTTGGTTCAGTTATTTTTTCCAAAGTTCGGATTCCCTTTGTTTGAATGATGAAAGGTTTGACTCAAATAGCTCCATAGGATGGGGTAGCCCTCGTCATTTGGCTTAGGTGGTGGTTGACAAAGAATCCAGGTGAATGGGATTGGCTCAAGTACTGCCCGTTGGACGGAATTAAGGGACAACACGTGGCGAAAGGATGTGTTTGGTCTTTCCGCGAGTCAACCAGTCCAATACCGCTAGCGATATATAGGGCGGGGTCTGAATGGTTTCCGATTTTTCTGTGTTTGGTTCCGATTCCACTCTTTGAGCGATGCGTGGCGGAGCAAGGTGAGAGAAAACTGCCCCCATTGGGCGGTTAACTCACGCGCTTCTCGTCCTTCCGATATCCATGATGACTGTTGGATCTTCGTCTATGGATCAATGGTGGTGATTGTTTGTGCATTTTGGTCAGACCCGAAATATGTTTAGAGTGTTATGCTTTTAACTTCCGTCAGGTCCATTTGTTAGTTTTCAGGTTGGCCTGTGGTGGGACCTCTTGTGAACCCATGGTAAGTTATGGGCTTGCCCTCCATGGTTTTCTAGGCTCATTTGATGCACGACAACACTACCAGATGACCTTGTGCTCTATTCGGAGGTTCTCTCGGGTTTTCCAATTTAGATTGCTCTTAGTTTTGGGTGATTGGTTTGGCTTGGCCTGCCCGGCTAACTGTTGAACGCTCACAGAGCGGGTGTGTGGCTCCTTGTAAATTATGTATATTTGGCTAAGTTTAATAGAAGGTCCTACTCTTACCTGATCAAAAAAAAATAAAAAACAAGCAAAAACTCGATATGGTTGATTTTAATGGACTACCCAATAATTCAGCATTGTCGACTTTTGGGCATTTTTGATGAAAAAAAAAAGAAGTGATTTATTTTTAAGAATAAAGAAAACATGAAAGATTATACTTATTTTAATAAATATATTAAATGTTAATTATCTTAATTATTTTTATTTTTAAAAGCTATATTTTATTATTGTTTTTTAAAGGTTTAATTAAATAATATTTTTAATAAATATTATAACTTTTCAAATAATTATTATAATTTTTCAAATTCAAATTAAATTTAAAAAATTGTTAGGATTAATGTTTATATTAGTAATTTGACTTAGGTTTGTTGGTGGTAGTTTAGATAAATAATATTTTTTATAAATATTATAATTTTTCAAATTCAAATTAAATTTTAAAAATTGTTAGGATTAATGTTTATGTTAGTAATTTGACTTGGGTTTGCGGTGAAGGGTAAGAAAGAACTGGTATGCAAGTTAAATAAGTCTTTGTATGGGTTAAAATAGTCACCAAGGATGTAGTATCAGAAATTTCATACATTTATATAGGGACTTGGCTTCACCAGAAGCAAAGCATATCTCTGTGTGTATTTTAAATTAATTGGTGACCATGTTATTTATCTGGTCTTGTATTTGGATGATATGTTGTTGGTTGGAAATGACAAAGAAATTATCCAATATTTGAAGACCCAATTGTCCTCCAAATTCTACATGAAAGATCTTGGTGCTGCAAACTATATTTTGGGCATGGAAATTAAAAGAGACAGGGAAAATAGGAAGCTCTGGTTAAACCAGAGGAAGTATGTCGAGACAATACTGCAGAGGCTTAATATGCAGGATAGTAAACCGATGAAGGTTCCTATTCTTGTAGGTGAGAAATTATCTGTTGAACAGTGTCCAAAGACACAAGAAGAGGAAGAGGACATGTCCCGTGTTCCATATGCAAGTGTAGTCGGTAGCTTGATGTATGCAATGGTCTGTACTAGACTAGACATTGCACATGCAGTGGGAGTATTGAACAAGTTTATGTCAAAACCAGGGAAGGAACACTAGACAGCGGTGAAGTGGGTTTTCAGGTATTTGTGTGGCACTAGTGATTATGGTTTGTGCTACCAAGGAAGACCAGGATTGGATAGATTGTTGGATATTCGTGGCTTTATTGATGTAGATTGGGATGAAGATCTGGATCAGAGAAGATCTACAAGTGGGTATGTGTTTAACCTATTTAGAGGTGCAGTTAGTTGGATGAGTAAGAAACAATCTGTAGTGGCACTATCAACTATAGAGGCAAAATACATGGCAGCCACTCATGCAAGCAAGGAAGCAGTTTGGTTGTAGAGATTGTGTTCAAGTATGGGGTTAGTACAGGGAGCTGTAAGGATAGACTGTGACAACCAAAGTGCAATTTTCTTGGCAAAGAACCCTGCATATCATTCAAAGACAAAGCAAATTGATGTTCAGTATCACTTTGTGAGGGATATGAGAGAAGACGAAAAGGTGTTGCTAGTAAAGGTGGACACTTTGAAGAATATTGCAGATGCATTGACAAAATCTGTGAGCTCTGAGAAGTTCTCTTGGTGTAGAGAAACAATTGGCGTTGCAGGGCTGGATAAATGACTAAGCTCTCTTGTGGCCCCCTGTGGAAAGAAAACCACAAGTGGGAGAATGTTGGGTCGTGTTATATTCTTTCCACAACTAGCCCACATAGTTGACTGGGGGGTTAGAAGGGGGGCAGAGCCCCCCCTTCATTGCGCCGATTGTGTAGCGGGGGGGTCACATGGGATTTGAGGGGTGCAGGTAACCCCACTCTATGGGGTCCAGGGCAGCGCCCTAGAAAATTTTGTTTTTTGGATCCTATAGTAGGTTGGGTGGACCTACCTCTGGTTTTTTGCATGATTTTTCGCACATGGTTTTGGACACGATGGTTTTTGGTCCATGGTTTTGGATGCCATCGTTTTTGGTCCATGGTATTGGATGCTTCTACATGTATAAATATGTATTGTAACATTGAAAGGAAAATAATGAAAATCAATCTAGTAGTCCCGGTTTTTGGATCCAGGGGAAAATCTCTGTGTATATGTGTTTTATGTGTTATGCTCTCGCATTTTTTATTTTCTGTGTTTTACAATTTGTATGCAGGTAATTTCTGTATGAGGTTAAAACCTACAACATCTCTCGCCGCAACAACATATAACGAATGAAAATCCCTTACTAAAGGCACATCATTCCTTTTTTATGTCAATTGATTAAAAAAGATAGAGTCCAAAGCATGCATCTTCCAATATAGGTTCTTCTAGTTCCATGCCACTTTACACCTAGTGATGGCATCCTTTGCCCAACATGCCCATTCCCATCTGCAAAACCACAATGATGAAAGTTAGATTGTGTAAATTATTGAAATTTCCTACATTCCATGTTGAATTGTGGCAAGGTCTCATTGGAAAATGGTTTAACATACCCACACTTGATCTTCTCCTAGCCTCCAAATATAACATGTTTCCATATGTTTTGTATTGTGAAATTCTTTCATCTTTTTAATTCCAAACTTTTGAAGGATACATTACATTAGCATGGTTTTGGTAAAAAATGGTTCTTTTGGCGATTTCATTTTTCTCGAATATAAACTCAATATATTTCCCCTCCAAGCTAATTGAATCTTAGGACCTTCCCTATATAAAAATGCAAAATTGGGTGGAGTTCCTTTATGAAAGATTCAATCTTCTTTGTGAGATTATTTGTTGTACTAGGAAGGAGATCCATAACTATTGATTTTGAATCGGTAGCTGCTTTGAAGATGTAATTGCATGCCCTTGCATCCTTTGGGTCTTTAAATAAATTCATGATTATGCTTCACCTCTATGCTTAACTTCCTCTATCCATATAGACTTATTTTTGGCCTACCCTCATCTTAGATTTCTAGACACTAAAGAAGTATGTTAGAATTGAAAAAATTACTCATGGGTGGTTTCAAATTTGTCATAATTGAATCATTTCATTTTTAAATTCCATCTGTTGGGAGCTTGACAATACAGAGAGGGGGCATGAATCGGTGTTGTCCTTGATGGATCACTTTTTTCACTCTTTTCTTTCTTTCACGTTAGTTGATCTTTCAATGGTTAGCAGCACATTATAACAACAAAAAACTTATGCAATGTAACTAGAACATATGAGTAGCAATACACATCGAAGAACATCAATCAAGAGAGCAACCCATAAACATCATCACACATGAGAACACATATACAACATGTGTACACCTACAGAATATCAACCCAACATCAATCAACCCACGCACTTGAGGCCAACAACATATTGACATCAATGCCTAACTCAACTAGCTCATCAAACACCTATACAACATGTATACACCTCTAGAACATTAGCCCAACATCAATCAACCCACGCATAGGCCACCAACCTACTGAAATCAATTCCTAACTCAATTGGCTCATTGATTGCTGGCATCAAATCCAACACCATGTTGCCAACAATCTCCCCCTTTGGCATTAATGGAAACCTACAACCATACCACCAAAATTATATTCGTTCATTATGAGTTGGTTGGCCTCACTATCTATTGGTGGCTAGTCTCACTCTCCCCCTTTGAGATCAAAGGAAAAGGGTGACCAAACCTCCCTGAAATAATATGCTAACATCAATATGCAATGTTGATACAAAATGTCTTATGAATGAAACATGATAAACTTCAACATTTGCAAAATAATCATTAGAAGGCAAGGAAAATCTATTTCCCCCACTTGTATCTTCTGCAACCAATGGTGCTCCAATTCAACTATGCAAATACCATGACCTTCCTCTTGCTAAAACATGCTCCCCCTGAACATGTATCACGGTTGTTATTAACCCTTTATGTTGTTTTCCAATAATTTTTGTTGCATATGCCTCCTTACCACATGAAAGAGTGTCAATTTTAGGTATGTTCTATGCTTGGAGAAATTTGTTTCAATTTTCACAGTTAGCTCAATATCTTTTCTAGATTAGCAATCACGATAGCATTAAAGTAAACTGAAGATAGAACATAAACATAAATCACAGAAGACAAGCCAAGACAAGAGGACAAAAGATGTGGCGTTAGCCAAGGACAAACCCCAATGTGGGGAAACCCTTGATCAATTCTTCTTATATGTTATTCAATAGTTCAACAGAGAGAGAGAGAGAGATAATACATTTACAACAGAAGTCAACACTTTGACTTATCTAAATAAGAGCATAGATCATCCCTAAGAAGATGATACATGAGGTAGTTGAACTCAGTTGAAGACATACTACTTCAACTGATTATCCATTGCCTTGCTGCACCTGTCATTGTGCTGCTCCTCATCATCATGTTGCACCTCACTGTGTTGCACCATGTTGCACCCATCATCACTATGATGCATCTCATCATGCTTCACTAGTCATGGAGATACCCATGACTGTGCTCAATGTATACTGCAAAGTATCATCACACTGCACCATTGTCATTAAGCTTCTCTTCATCACATGCTCCCATCATCGACCTGCACTCGATCATTATGCGACACTATATTGTTGTCTCTAACATCATGTTGCATCCAACTGCTGCATATAGATATGTAGGTTTATCCATAGGCTATATCTTAACATGTTGCATCAACTACTCTAGCCAACCGTAATGATTCATCAATATTATCCACCATGTGACCTTATTGTCCCATGCATCTTTGCAACACCATGTATCTTTGCAACACTATGTAGCCCAACTGTCTCATGTATCTTTGTTGCACTAGTTACCTTGATGTCCCGTGTATATTGCAGCACTAGTTACCTTACTATCCCATGTATATTGTTGCACTAGTTACCTTGTTGTCCCATGTATATTTCCTAGCTCTGCTTAACCATGAAGAAGAAGAATTGATCGAGAATGTCTCATACCATTATTTACTGACCTGAAGTTAGTTCCATATGAAGAGAGTGTGTCATACCACTCTTACTGATCCCAGATCAATTCCAAGAGAGTGAGTCATATCACTCTTACTGATCGGAAGCAAGTTTCATTGATCCCAAATCAATGGAGGTCATCCTAACATAGGGAGTACAGTAGATACAATGATGTGTCCATCGATAGTACTACTATGGTCCCTAAACCCATTCCCTTGCTCATTGGCCAGATGAGAGGTACTTCCCATGAGTCCCAGACTGCATGGGTAAGATGCCTCGACATGAGAACCACTCATCCTATCCCTAAGTCACCACAGGGTATCACAGGGGAAGGTTGTGCCGTTCACCCTGTACACAGTGCACCATTAGGGGAGAGTGAGTCGCCCTGTCATCGTTTTTTGCTCCAAGAAGTACCCCAAGCATCGAGGAGCACCTAGAGATCAATGCATACATCATGCAAGACCCTCATAAGAGGGTGTCTCAATGACTCCAAGTCGTTCAAGAAATTCACAAATTTGACCTTTCCCCAGGGCTTTGACAAAACGTTTGCGACCTGTACATCAATCTTAATGTGATGGAGCCCCCTCGCCCATCGACATACCATATCCCAGATAAGGTAGTATCTGATATTTATATGTTAGAGAAATCATATAATATGAGATTCCTCATCAATCGAACCCCCCTGGACCCCCCTGGTTGACACAAAAGATCACGCTGGTATCCATCATGTGTATAAACATCTCATTGAAGAGCTTCCACAACCAAACAGCTTCACACGATATCATACTTGTAGCTATGTATTCAGTCTCAGCGGTGCTCAAAGAAATCGTCTTCTGCTTCTTACCCATCCAGGATATCAAAGCAGAACCCAAAGAGAACCACCACTCAGAAGTGCTCTTGCAATCCTCCACACTGCTTGCCCAGTCAACATTCGAATAATCATGTAGCTTTGTATTTCTGGCAGTCTATCTTAATCTATGAGTGATTATACCCTAAAGATATCTCAGAAGATCCTTTGCACCAATCTGACTCACATTGGGTTGGGGCCCATAATAAGTAGACCTTTGGTGCTATAGATAAGATGTGTCGGCTGACATGGTCCCCAACGGACCATCCTGCAACTTGATACAAATTTCCAACCTTGAACTCAAAAGCATCTTTCAAAATTCCATTTTCAAACACGTACCTTTCCATTGATGAATGCCAACCTAAAACCTTTGACTTCCATTGTCAAAATGGACACCAGGTTCTTCTTATGATCAGGTACATAAAAAATATTATGTAAATGAATCGAGTTACCCTCATTCACTTGAGGGGTAACATTCCCAACACCCTTTCCAGGATAGGTGGCATTGACTCCAAGTATAATCTCACGATTGTTTCCACCTCTACCAAGTTAGAGAGAGCACCCTTCTATCCGATGAAGTGCCTTGAAGCACTACAATCAATAAGCTAGATTCCCAAAGAGTCTGAAGGAGAGGGACAATACAAGATAATGTTTCTTTATCTTATCAGAAACAACATTTGATTCTTCATATGTGGGGTTCCTTGGTTTCTTTGAAGAGTCAATTGTTTCCTTGATGACTTGCATTACATGTCATTCCTCTGATCATTGAAGATGTCCCTAGAATGATTGTTATCATCATCAAGTGATGTGTCCCTACCATTCGGACACTCCTTCACATAATGGCTGGATTTATTATAACTAAGGCATCTGCCTTTCCTTCCACCCTTAGATCCAGACTTCCCATCAAAGTGATCTTTAGGTAGGCCATCAAAAGCTTCCGCTGCGCCATTTTGATAATATTCTCTACTTCGACTTCGCCCTTGCTGAATTTGAAGAGGGCTGAGGAATCCACTAATCCTATTGTCCTTTCCCAATTGTCTTCGGTGATTTCTCTTTCAATCTTGCTTGGACTTTGTCTTCACCTCAGCTCTGATACCATGTTAATTTTAGATATGTTCTATGCTTGGAGCAATTTATTTCAATTTTCACAGTTATCTCAATATCTTTTCCAGATTAGCAATCACATCAGCATTAAAGTAAATTGTAGATAGAACATAAACATAAATCGCAAAAGACAAGCCAAGACAAGAGGACATAAGATGTGGCACTAGCCAGGGACAAACCCCAATGTGTAGAAACCCTTGATCAATTCTTCTTATATGTTCTTCAATATTGCAGCAGAGAGAGAGAGATAGTACATTTACAACATAAGTCAACACTTTGACTTATCTAAATAAGAGCATAGATCATCTCTAAGAAGATGATACATGAGGTAGCTGAAATCAGTTGAAGACAAACTGCTTCAACTGATTCTCCATTGCCTCATTGCACCTGTCATTGTGCTACTCCTCATCATCATGTTGCACCTCACTGTGTTGCACCATGCTACACCCATCATCACTACGCTGCATCTCATCATGCTTCACTAATCATGGTTGTACCCATCATTGTGCTCAATGTATACTGCAAAGTATCATCACGCTGCACCAATGTCATTAAGCTACTCTTCATCACATGCTCCCATCACCAGGTTGCACTTGATCATTGTGCAGCACTATACTGTTGTCTCTAAGACCATGCTGCATCCAACTACTGCATCTAGATAGGTAGCTGCATCCATAGGTTGTATCTTAACATGTTGCATCAACTGTTGTAGCCAACCATGATGCTTCATCAATATTATCCACCATGTGACCTTGTTGTCCCATGCATCTTTGCAGCACTATGTAGCCCAGTTGTCCCATGTATCTTTGTTGCACTAGTTACCTTGTTGTCCCATGTATATTTCTGCACTAGTTCCCTTGTTGTCCCATGTATATTGCTGCACTAGTTACCTTGTTGTCCCATGTATATTGCCTAGTTGTCCCATTTACTAGCATTGTTGTCCCATCAACGCTATTTTTCCAAGTCTGCCTTCACTACTGCTTATGATGTGATTGGTTAGGGAATCTGGTAGCCCTTACACACCCATTTATCAGTCCACAAACAACCCTTAAGGATTGCAACACACCTCCCCTAACACGCTGCTTTTCTGGGCATATTTGAGCTCTCAGTTCCCCTTCTCCAACTTGGCCTACCCAGCAAGTAACCCCAGCCTCCTTCCAGAAGCTCAGTGCCTTGTTTTACTCCTTAAAAGAGTCCCTGATCTCCTCGTTGTCTTGGCCTCTTCTTTCTCTTGCTAGGACTTCGATTAGGGCTTTCTAAGGCCTCCCTCGGCCTCCTTAATCTCTTCCACATCACGTTGTCTAGAATCTCCGCGGCCTTCTTAATTGTGGCTAGGATTTTTTGTTAGGACAGTGTAAGGAATTGCTGAACATCCCTCATTACCTTGGCCTCTTCTTGTTGTGGCTTGTCCTCCTTCAACGAGCTTTCTCCAAGGTATGTGTTGCACTAGGGCATCCTTAGAATTACGACTAGGGCTTCCTTAGGACTGCGGCTAGGGCTTCCTTAGGACAGCGTTAGGGCAGCTTTAGGACTATGGCTAGGGCTTCCTTAGGATAGTGTTAGGGAAGCTTTAGGTTAGCGTAGAGGTTCCTTCCATGGCTTTGCTGGCCTATCATCTTTATTGCGGCTAGGGCAGCCTCCTTTCCTCCAACGTCTAGGGATTCTTCCTCCTAGATTTCTCTCACACTAAAATCCAAGACAAGTGGAGAGATATCAAATGAGAAGTGTGTATGAAATGACTCTCAAGTCATCTCATTTTATACTAAAACGTTGAGCACATGTGAGGTTTATTTGGTTGTTGGCCGCTCTTGATGAATTGCCTTATAACACAAATAAATTCATAAGTCCATGAATAATTATCAAAATCGTATGATCTTTAGATCAATCCTATACCTCTCGATGAGAGGGATCCAAGAAAAATATCAGCTGCCATAAATAAGATGACCCACATGGAGTTTGGCCCTAGTTTCCAATTTTAACAAAGAGACTACTCCTCAGGGACCAAAGACTCACAACCAACCCATGATGAAATGATGGACATGGAAGTACAAGGCTTAAGATGAGAGTACATGACCTAATAAATGAAATACAAGACTACACCAATGGAACCTAAAGGCCCATACATCACTGATACAATGTACTTATTTGCCTATGTATGCCTAAGACCATGATTACACAACCAACTTGACCCAATGATGAAACAACAATGATATAGGACTAGATCTTGCACGCAAAGGTGATTACATGGAATAAATTAAAAGGCTCACTATCAATCATGCCAAAACAAGTGACGCTTCCTATGCATGGAAAAATTAAAACATGCTCCTCTATCTATAGTATGGATTTTCAACCAAATTTCCAATGATAAACCAATACATGCATGGTTGAAACTACATGTTCTTCCACTCATGAATACAATATGGATTTTCTACCAAAAGGAATAAGTGAAAGAAAAAATGAAAATGATATACAACCCTTGAAACCATACTACCATGCATAGATCCCCCCTAAGATCATTATAAATTTCAATCTACAAGTTAATCGTGCAAACCTGATATTTCTTTTATGCTCTTGATCACACCATGTTATTGTTGCAACTTGTATTCATGGCTTCTTTATTCTTTTATATTTTTTCCATGCACTCTCCCTGAGGCCATGCATTTTCTTTCTAATCTTTTACCTTTTTAGGGCCTTGAAAAAATCATATGTGAAATTCTAAATAATCTTTTGCTACTCACATCTAACTCATTTGGGTTCACTTGAATCCAACCTCTATTGAACAGAGATCATAGATCTACTCCTCCTAAGTAGATTGTCTTCATGCAAGCCACTAACTAAAATAATAAGGACAATATGTCCTTCCTCTAGATCCTTTGGAGGTCCACTAGGGCTAGCTCTTTGCTACTCTTCCTTTCTCTTCAAGAATTTGATATACTTAGGTATGATAGGAGCCTCTTTTCTCTTCCATAACTTCTTTGTTTGATGAATATGTTTCTCCTTTTGTAGGATTTATCCTACCATATTTGCAAACTAGCTCCTTGTGGCCAAGCTTACCATACTTGAAACATTCAACATGATTATAAACCCTATCTTTGCTTGCAAAAACTTTCTTGCTGTTACTCAACGAACTTTGTTTTCTTGCAAAGTACTTTCATTCCATTTCTCTATTCAAAACTATTGCAAGAGAAATAGTATCCATAAATAAACTTTGATACCTTGGTTTTTTATTCCTTGGACCGTGAGAAGGATATGGTCTTGGCTACTTCTTTTCTCCTCTTGAATGTTGTTGCCTTTTGTAACTACAATCTACTTGTCTTTAGTATTTCTTCTGATGGGTGCTTCTCTTCCTCAACTTTCCTAGTTTCTTCTTCTTATGAGTTCCTATGACTTCATTTCTAGTGGAGTTATGAACTTCTGCAACATGGTTGTCTATTGCTTCCTCTTGAAAACCCAAACCGATCTTCATGAGAGTGGACCTTTGAATGCTATGAATCTTATCCATGATTCTAGTACACTTCTTCATATTTTGATATCAAGATATTTGATTGTTAGCTCTTTCTAGGTCATTTCTCAATGAGGCCAATTCTGCTTCTAGTCTCATGCAATGGGATTCACGATCTCGCAGTTGATTTGTTAATATTTTATTTGCTTTGTTGACTTCTTCTTCTTGTTTCTTTAGATCAACAATGGATACATTATTATTATTATTAGAAATTCTTTCATTTCCTTCTTATGAAGAGTCTTGATCTGCTACTACTACAAATGTAGAGTCTTTTTCATTGTTCTCATTCTCATCATGAGTGTAGAAGGGTCCTTCAAAACTTCTTTGGAACTTAAAAGTACTATCCTCCATACATGCTTTGCATCTTGTCCAACATTTTCTTTTATTTTTTCTCAAAATGCCTTACATTTTTCATATTTAGATTTTAAAAGAACTTTTAAAATGATCCTTATTGCTTCTTCATCAAATTAATCCTTCACATCATACTCTACTGAAAGCAGAGTATTTGAATCAAGAGTCAATAAATACACTTCCAATATTGCCTTCCATAGTGCATAATCAGGTCCATGATAAAAGGAATCAAGTTACTTACAACACTAAGCAGAGGCACACTTTAATGATCCATCAGGAAATTAAATTCAAAATTATCATGAGATCTACCTTCCAGGGTCAAGCTGCACCTAAAGACAGCTACTCTGATACCATAATGGGGGGTTGAATAAATATTGTCCTCAATGGATCACTCAAGAGAGCAACACATAAACATCATCACACATGAGAACACCTATGCAACATGTGTACACCTCCATAACATCAACCCAACATCATTCAACCCACACACAGGGCCTATTGACACCAATGACCAACTCAACTGGTTCATCAAACACCTCTATAACATGTGTATGCCTCCCTCGTCAACCTAACATCAACAACCCACACACAGGGCACCAACCTATTGACATCAATGCCCAACTCATTTGGCTCATTGATCATTGACACCAATTCCAACACCATCCCTTGGTCAAGGGATCATATTCTCTCATTCTCTTCTTCCTATTTGTTGGATAAAATTACATTGGCTCCCTCTCACTCATGTGATTCCTCACTATTCCTTTGGCTTATCCTTTTTCATCCACATCAATCTATCTACTTTCAGGCCCAATGAAGTAACAACAAGCTTCATTGTTACAACAAGATTAACATCAACATTTTCCATTTCATGAGTATGAATCAAAGGTCACTTATCTTGATCACATTGACGAGGATGATCCTAGTGTCATAGATGATGGAATTCAGAGAATTCTCATAGGTATCTTACGAAGTGGACAATTTTGATGCTAAAATGCATAGATTTGATGCTAAGAAGATCATCACATAAAACAAGAATATAATTTTTTATCATATGCACATTAGGCTAGTAGGTGAGCAAATCATATGGACCACCAATGGATTAAGTGAGAAGATATACATAACTTCCAAAATTAATGTGAAAGGTTACATGACATTTTCTAGAAATTTTATATTTTGTATTTTATATTTTATTTTTTTAATTTGAAAATAATGTTTCAGAGGGGGATGTTTTGTCATGTCAACCTCTACGCCAAATAAAAAAATAAGATTAAAATATTTAAAAATAATTTAAATATTTTTTTTAATTATTCAATTATATACATATTTAAAAAAAAAAATTATTAAACTTTAGGAAAAAAGTTGATGAATAATAAAAGTTTGTATAGTTTGTTGGCGAGGTGAAAACTATATTCCCTACATCTCATCGAATAAAAAATCATAATTTTCACTTGAATGCCTTAATGTAGACATTAACACCTTATGAATGTAATAAAGATTCAAAATTCATATCATATTATGTAGGGCATCATATCATTTTTAGTCTTTGTTAAAGAAGAGGTATATTTCCCTATGTTGGCACAAGATAGTCTGACTCGGGTTAATGCAGAAAGTTCATCCAGTGAAACCCTACTAGACACCACCCCTTTTGACATCACCCATAAAACATGTGAATTCTCACTTGAGGCACCTATGGGGAATGCAGGAACTAGGTTTCCGTAGTGGCGAAGGGAATCAAAATCTACGTGATAACTACTCTTTTTAGCATTCTGCAGGGTTCATCTCATGCTCATATGCTAATTATGATTACAAATACCCATAATAGTCATTATCCATATCAAGATATTGACAAAAAAATTAAAATGGCCTGTAACGATCATGCAATACACTATATCATTCTTAGAACTACAATGTAAAGGAACACAAACTAATCTACCATACAAAAATTAGATGAACACAGAGAAATGGGGTAACTCAACCATTGATCATCTTCCATTAAGATTTAAAAAGGGGTGCTTGGCACAACATTACAACATTACAGTGTACTTCATCTCGGTTCACCAGAAGAAATGGAACAATATTAAAATAGCACACAATACTCATGCTCATAACTATCCAAAAAGAACTAACCAGTAATCACTCAGCCAACAACTAGCCAACACAAATCCTCTTGACTTGCATCTATTTATACATAATCAAGTGGTCCCAAGCCAACCTTGATATCATTGGAAATACGAGAGAAAATAATTACCATGGAAAGGTAAACTAACGGTGTTATACTAGACCCAATAAAATATTGGTCGAAAAGACACAGTCAAACTTAACCATTTCCACCTCGATTGGCTTTCATGTTTTTCCTGTCCACGTTGATTCTTTTGTTTTGATTCTGTGTGTTTATACTCCTAAACCAATTCTTCACCCTAATATTCCTTGTAACAACCCCAAGTTAAAAATAAAAGCAATAAAGTTAATAAAGGAAAAATAATAACCAAGGTCATGGGACATGTATTCCAAGTTGAATGTTGGGCAAAAACATAGTGATGGGGATCACTTATGATTAATTAATGGCTATGGAAATTGGCAAAGGAAATGGCAAATACTTTGGAAAGGCATGAGCCATTAATTGTCATTTTATTTATGAAAAAAATGGAAAATAGGAGAAAAGGAAGGCGAAAGGTCACAGGTGGCATGTGAGGAGGAAAATGAAGGAAAATAATGGAAAATGAAGAAATAGAGGCCTCGATGATAAAAAGGCTTCTGAGAATCAGTTCACAACCTTTTTTCAGTTTTAGCTTGGAGATGTCTCTTCTATTCTTTCTCTCTCATACGCTTGGACAATTTCTTGGAGCACTCTTGGAGGAGTGTGGCATACTTGGGATTTGGAGCAAGGAGGCAAAGAAAAAGCAAGAAAGCGTAAGAGGACAATGGGATTAGTAGCTACAATAGGTTTTTCTTGTAGATACTAAATTGCATGTATGATTTTCTTGCTAGTTTTGGCATGCATGGAAAATGTTTGTGGTTTCTTGGTTATGATATTTCATTGGCATGGAGGATTGCTTGGATTGACAGTGGTTTTGCCTGGCCTTTACATTTCCTGGATAACCATGGTGTTATGGTTTTTATCTTTGTTTTCTGGTTAGTTCTCATGTTCCTTTCGAAGTGGGTTGAGTTACTAGTTCTTGGAGCCTTGGTTGGACAAACGATCTGGAAGCCCTGTAACAGCTTGAGTTGAGTTACTAGTCCTGAAAGCCTTGGTTGGACAAATTCTCTAGATACCGACGATAGTTGTGGGTTGAGTTACTAGTCCTGGAAGTCGGGTTGGAACAAATGCTCTAGAGCCCTGGACAACTTGGATAGAGACCGATCTAGTGATTGTTAGTGATGTCTAACCAAGAGGTGGAATTAATGGTTGAGAGTTGAGGTGCTTTGGCCTCTGGAAACCCTGGGTTTGGTTTTGACTGGTTATTCCATGAGATATCACATTCATGCTTGCACTATTTCAAGGGGGTGATTTGCTTAAAGAGAGATTTGGTTCAACCCAATCTATGGCCTGGTGGTATGTGGAAGTCCCTGAATTGGTTGGATTTGCATATGTTAATAAGAGCTCCTTTCCTCTTATGTTTTGTGTGTAAATGTATTTTTTATTATATGGCTTTGATGGTTGTTCTATTGTTGTTATTTATATGGTTATAGGTTGGTTATAAGTATGGTTTTATGACAGTCTTGAGTTATGTCTCTCATCATGATCCAGGTGGACCTTCAAACACCATGGCATGGGAACATTCAAAAATCAAAGTTATCAGAATGATGTCGAACTAGGACCAAAGTAGATCTCATCTTCCTGATCGCGGAGGTGTGAACGGTTCGTCAATCCGAGTCCGGATGATGAAGTTATCGCGAAAAGAGTTGCCTCGGTTCCTTTGAAAAAGGAGGTATTTCCATGAAAATGGACTTAAAGCCTTTATAAGGCAAATCACATCAGGAATCATGCCAAGGGCGGACTTAAGGCGGGCCTTTGGAACCCCCGATTAGTGATCTCCAATTAATCGGGATCGTGAGCAGGCAATCATCGATGTCTGAGAGTTATTTATGCGATCGGCGATCAAATCAACGATCGGCGTCGAAGAAACCCAAAGGTCGAGGACTGGGACCCCTGCAATTAGCGATCGCTGATATCAGTGATCGAAACGATCAATGATCGGCATCGGCACATTCCAATGTATCGGCGAAGGACCTCGGGCCGATGTGATAGCGATATGCGATTTAATCTCAATCATCAGATCAGGAAGCAGATTAATGGCCACGATTAAATCGGCGATCGGAACGATCGACGTTGGTGATCGGCAATCCGCGATCCTGACTTGCGATATAGTGTGGACCCAATAAGTTTATAAGCTCGATTTTATAAAATTTGAAATCCAAACTTTCGGATTTTTCACTATTTTTCAGTGTTTTTCTAGTTTTTGTCATATCATTTTAAAACGATAAAAAGGCCTATTTTCAGAGGTTTGTTGCACTACCGATGCTTCTATGCAAATGGTTTCCATTCTAAACAAAACAACCCTGATTTTTATGTGGCCTTGTCCCAGACGTGTTATAAAAACACGATGGGTAACAGAGAGCCTGGGGTGGCGTGCCAGATGAAAAGAGCCTATGCTAGAGAGCCCAAGACCCTGTGCTGAGGAGTGCTACAAAGCTTGAGTGCCAGAGAACGCATTGAGGAGGTTGCGCCCGATGGAGAGCCGTAGAACGAGAGGGCCAGGCAGAGACAGAGATAACTAGAGCGCTGTAGGGCTGCAGCGACATAGCCAGAATGCTATGAAGCCAGATAGCTAAGAGTCCAAAGAATTTCTTCTCTTAAGATCGATTCTTCTTCTCATGATTGGTTCATCTTGGATCAATGCTTCTTTGATTGCTTCTTTGTGATCGATTCATCTGTTGATTAATGCTTCTTTGATGGATTCTTCTTTGATCACTTATTCTTCTTACAAATAGATGCTTCGAGATCGATGTTTCAGCGAGCTTCATCTTATTGATAGCTGCTTCAGATGCCACGCTTCTTCATATGGCCATTCATAATGAGGCCATGACAGATTGCTAGCAGACTGTTCCTGCGCATTGATAATGTGCACAGACGTTCACCGTGGATTTTTTTATCCACTTCTTCATTTAAATATTCAGATGGCCTGTGGTGGTGTGAGGTATATGATTTATTGATATATTTCTTCTTTTACATTATGTTGCAGATCCTTGATTGATATCGATGCAGGATCTTCTTTATTTCTTGTTGTCATGATTCCTTGCTTCGTGTTATGCGGAATCTTTTATATGATGTACTTTTTGTCATAACTCTTCATGTTATGCTTTGAGATCCCTTGTTGTATGTTGTTGGGATACTCTTGTTGTCTTCATGCATGTGTTTTGTTTTGACATCCCTTTTGTTCCATGTTGACGGGATGCTCACCATGCATGTTTTTGTATCATACTCATAGGAGTATTTTGATTGAGAGGTCTAGTTGTGGAACATCTCTTAGAGCCACTCCTGCGTGAGGGCCTTCTTCCTTGTATGATTGAGACATCATCTCTTGTGTACATCACTTTTATTGACAACCCCTAATGCAGTGGCCTACACCACCTTGACTAGGGCTCGGAGACGTAGTCCCTCCTAGACGAACTCTGTTAACAACAGCTTATGTTTTCATGTGCTGATGATTATTATGTTCCTCTTCTTTTCCACATGCAGATGTATTCCTTAATGTTCTTTTAAAATGAAATTTTAACACATCACGAAAGTAAAAGGTCTTGGAAAGGTCCTTCTTCACACTCGGACCTGGATCAAGTGGTATCAGAGCAGGTCTTTGCGTTGATGTGAATTGCAGTGTGAACAATGGAACATGCAATGACAAAGGATTAAAGAATGATGTGCGAGACCATGCTCAACATTTCCAAGAAAGTGGAAATTATGTATGAAACTCTACAGAAAGAAACAGAGGAAAAGGAGTGATTACAGCTTCAGTTGAAAGCCACAGAAGAGGCCATGGAGGAACTGAAGCAAAAAAAAAAAAATCTTCAAACAAAGAATGATGAATTGAAGATGCATCTACATGAAGAGAAAGAGGAGAACCAGAGTTTGCTATTACAGCTGCAAGCAAAAAACGAGGCCTTGGAAAAGCTACAGCGAGACCCATGTGAGGTAAAAAGTAGTTCTCCATCTTCATGTATGTTTCTTTATGATGATTTGGCTGTGTTTGAAAATCATACCACAGGGATTGGCTCCAAACTATTGAAGAGAATGGGGTATGAAGGAAAAGGCTTGGGCATTAATGGCCAAGGCATTGTCAACCCCATCAAAGTAGAGGAATTACCCCGTCAGGCAGGACTTGGGTATGTCAGGAAAGAAGTTGGGGAATGTGATCCACCAACAACAAATGATGAGCAGCCCTCATCATTTCTTTCCAAATCGAAAGAGAAGGTAAAAGATGTTGATTTCCTTTCAGTTTCATCTTCTGATAGTATGATGTCTGTTGGAGATTTGGAGATCCCAATTACAGGGACAAATATGAGGCTCCTTACAAAGACAAGGCACGATGAGAAAGAACTTGGTGCTAATAACCAAGGCATCAGTCAACCTTTGGAGGATATGCATGAACCTCGATTTGTAGGCTTGAGATACACCGGAGGAGAGTGCTCAAAGGGGTTAGATTTGTCTGAGACTTCGTCGAGGAAAGAGAATGATGGGAAAACATCCCCATCATCCCATGGCAGTTTCCATTGTAGAGAGAGAGTTGAGGCAAGCTCTCATCACCGTGCTGACATCAGAAACAACAAAGGAAGGTATAACCATGTTCGATCTTCGAATGTTCATTTTGATCATGTTGTTAATAATGAACGAAGATCAAGGCATCTAAAAACATGTACTTTTTGTGATTTACCTAACCAAA
This sequence comes from Pinus tabuliformis, assembly GCA_031772625.1. NCBI lineage: Eukaryota > Viridiplantae > Streptophyta > Pinopsida > Pinales > Pinaceae > Pinus > Pinus tabuliformis. The sequence continues at coordinate 1,527,613,053 of CM062818.1, read as the reverse complement.
CCTTTTCCAAGTGTTGGAAAAGAATGACATCACTCATGAGGCATGAAAAACCCTCTCGACAACATGAAAATAAATAGGTTAAGCAGAAATGGAGGAAGAAAACATACTGTAGTAATTGCGACAGAAATGGCCATCAAAGAGCCACTTGCTGGAAGCTCCATCCAGAGCAGCGCCTTAAAGACAAAGCGTCGGTGCGTGAACTAAGTAAAGCAGTTGTTCGACAAGCAAAACCACCTCAAGGAGGTGACCCATTCACAAAGATAAGTGAGAAGTGGTTTCTAGACATGTTTTCGTTTCATGGTCATTCTTTTGTAAATCACTTGTTGCATTTTAAAATGTAAATGTGATTATGTGTTTCCATCATGTAGTCAGCAACAATGATGTTTGGTCATGTTTTGAGTCGCATATTAAAACTCTGAAAGTGATGTTATGTTTCCATCACGTGTCGAAACAATAGTGTTTGGCCTTATGTATGTAAATCATGTGTTGCAATGATGATGTGTTTTCCATCACTTTTTGAAGTAACCATGATAGGTTGGCCTTGTTGTCATATCTAGAGTATTACGTCCATCTTATTGTAAACTTGACCACCGAGTATGAGTTATAAACTCGTGGCAAGTATGGGGAAGTTTGGATCTTTAGTTGGTCATGTCATTTAAAGCATGTAATTTGCAAAACAATGCACTACAGGTTGCAGAAGTAGCAGGTGTCGACTCGTCACTTAAGGCTCCGAAGAACAAAGGTGAAGGAGATGGAAGCGAGACCTTTCCAGGACATTTGTGATGTAGACAGGGTACAAAGAAAGATGCAGATTACTTTTTATGCTTTTGGAGGACCAAAAGTTCCTCAGTGGGGAGGATAGATCCAGGTGGATCTTCAGACACCATGGCATGGGAATGCTAAAAAATAAAAGTGATCGGAATGATGTTGAACTATGACCAAAGCGTAGATCTCATCTTCCTGATCGTAGAGGTGTGAACGGTTCGTCAATCCGAATCCGTATGATGAAGTTATCGCAAAAAGAGTTGCCTCAGTTCCTTTGAAAAAAGGTCTTTCCATGAAAATGGACTTAAAGCCTTTATAAGGCAAATCACATCGGGAATCATGCCAAGGGCGGACATGAGGCAGGCCTTTGGAAGCCTCGATCAGTGATCTCCGATTAATTAGAATCGGGGGCAAGCAATCGGCAATGTCGGAGAGTTATTTATGGGATAAGCGATCAAATCGGTGATCGGCGTCAGCAAAACCCAAAGATTAAGGATCGGGACCCCTGCGATTAGTGATCGTCGATATCAGCAATCTGTGATCGGCGTCGGCACATGCCAATGTATCGACGAAGGACCCCGGGCCGATGCGATAGCGATATGCGATTTAATATCAGCCGTCGAATCAAGAAGCAGATCAATAACCACCATTAAATCGGCGATCAGAATGATCGGCGTCGGCAATCGGAACGATTGGTGTCGACGATCAGAACAATCAGCGTCGGCGATCGGAACGATCGGTGTTAGTGATCGACAATCTGCGATCCTGACTTGCGATATAGTGCGGACCCGCTAAGTTTATAAGCCTGATTTTATAAAATTTGAAATCCGAACTTTCGGATTTTTCACTGTTTTTCAGTGTTTTTTTGGTTTTTGTCATATCGTTTTAAAATGATAAAAAGGCCTATTTTCAGAGGTTTGTTGCACCGCCGATGCTTCTATGCAAACAGTTTCCATTCTAAACAAAACAACCCCGATTTTTATGCGGCCTTGTCCCAAATGTGTTATAAAAACATGATGGGTAACAGAGAGCCGGGGGCAGCATGCCAGAGGAAGAGAGCCTATGCTAGAGAGCCCGAGAGCCTGTGCTGGGGAGTGCTACAGAGCCTGAGTGTCAGAGACCTCATTGAGGAGGCTTTGCCCGATGGAGAGCCGCAGAACAAGAGGGCCAAGCAGAGACAAAGACAACTAGAGCATCGCAAAGCCGCAGAGAGCTGTAGCGACATAGCCAAAATGCTATGAAGCTAGATAGCTGAGAGTCCAAAGCAGTTCTTCTCTTATGATCGATTCTTCTTCTCATGATCGGTTCATCTTGGATCAATGCTTCTTTGATTGCTCCTTTGTGATCAATTCATCTGTTGATTAATGCTTCTTTGATGGATTCTTCTTTGATCGCTTATTCTTCTTGCAAATAGATGCTTCGAGATCGATGTTTCAACGAGCTTCAACTTATTGACAGCTGCTTCAGATGCCCCACTTCTTCATATGGCCATTCGTAATGAGGTCGTGACAGATTGGTAGTGGACTGTGCCTGCGCATTGATAATGTGAACAGATGTTCACCATGGATTGTTTTATCCACTTCTTCATTCACATCTTCAGATGGCCTGTGGTGGTGTGAGGTATATGATTTATTGATATATTTCTTCTTTTACATTATGTTGTAGATCCTTGATTGATATTGATGCAGGATCTTCTTTATTTCTTGTTGTCATGATTCCTTGCTTCGTGTTATGCGAAATCTTTCATAGTATGTACTCTCTGTCATAACTCTTCATGTTATGCTCTGAGATCCCTTGTTGTATGTTGTTGGGATACTCTTGTTATCGTCATGCATGTGTTTTGTTTTGACATCCCTTTTGTGCCATGTTGGCGGGATGCTCACCAGGCATGTTTTTGTATCATACTCATAGGAGTCTTTTGATTGAGAGTTCTAGTTGTGGAACATCTCGTAGAGCCACTCCTGTGTGAGGGCCTTCTTCCTTGTATGATTGAGACATCATCTCTTGTGTACATCACTTTTATTGGCAACACCTAATGCAGCAGCCTACACCACCTTGATTGGGGCCTGGAGACGTAGTCCCTTCTGGACGAACTCCATTAACAACAGCTTATTTTTCATGTGCTGATGATTATTATGTTCCTCTTCTTTTCTGCATGCAGATGTATTCCTTAATGTTCTTTTAAAATGCAAGTTTAACACAACACAAAAGTAAAAGGTCTTGGAAAGGTCCTTCTTCACATCCGGACCTGGATCACATCATGTTTTGGTTAGTAGATGAAATCTTAATGAATGAATGACCTAATAAATGATAATGTAACTAATGTGAGAGGGTATTAGACCTTCTTGATTATTCTCATATAAGTATGAGGTCCCTATGTTCATATGTGTTTTTATGACATGTACATTACATGTTCATGATGTGTTTGACAAAATTCTTATCATGGTTAAGATGAGTCAAGTCAGGGCATTGTCTTCTTGTTATTTTCCATTTTTGATAATTTCATCAAGTTTTGGGCAAAGGCCCAAGTCCTTGCCCTAAAAAAGTGGCTCAAAATTCAAGGTCGTTGGCACAAAATTGCCTAAAAAATAATGCAATCGCATGGACGCCTTGTTGTGGGAGCAACTGGAGGGCTTCAGATGCATGGAAGGATTTTCATGGGAGTGACTAGGGGTCTAGTTCAGTCAAAAGACAAGTTAACTCAGGGGTTGGGCACCTGGAGTGGTTGGTTAGCCTATGGGGTTCCTGTAGCTCCTGAGGAAGGTCAGTTTGGTTTTTGTAGTTCGATTCCACTTCCTTAATGTACTTGGGGAGTTGAATCATATCATAGTAACTCTTCGTCACATGTTTACCCTGGTGGACCGGATAAATTGGGTAAATGTGGGAGGAGGCTGGTTTCACTCCTCGCTATTTCCTGCTATGCACAACTCCAAAAATGTATCAAAACTTCAAATACTTCTCCAATTCTTCTTCCCAAAACTAACCCCAACACGCTAGATAGAGTGTTAAAGAGGTGATAATCCCTAAAGAGATGGAAGTTAAACCAATGTCCTTCCAACTTCAAATCCAATATTGAATCTCTTCTCGAGTATCTTGCTAGTGGTGGGATGCATATGGATATGTAGGTGGGTGTAAATGAAATGGGAAGGATAAGTACACCCCACTCAAGGTGGTGATTGTCACATAATGTTCAATACAGATCTATTCACCCCTTCCCAACCCCATGTAGATTATGGTGCCAGTGATTTATTATTCTTCCAAGCCACCTTCTTGGAACTCATTTGGATCTATAGTGGTCACGACCATGGTGGATATTTGCATTTTGTTATTATGGTATATTGGATGGATCTTGCACATTTCTCTCCACATGTTCCCGGTCCAACAATTAAAATCTAATGGATTTTCAATGGGGAGGTGATCATGGTTGGAAACATATTTGGATTGGTGCTATTATATGATGCTACATGAAGATCGACTTCATGACACAACCACTAGGGTCAAGGTGGAATGTCTTGCTCTCATACCTGGGATGAGGCTCATGAGGCAGTTGAGTACTGGGAGAATACCCCCTTGGAAATCCATGCTAAGATTGCTAGGCTAGAGGAGGTGGTCCATTAGGAAAGGATATTTCTACAAGATTGGGACATGGATTAGGATTCAACTAGATTCCAAATAATGGAACCTCTAGAGCTTGGGACACTAAGTATTAATATACTATGGAATTATATTGGCATATGAAGACTCTTATTAGAAAAGCTTTGTTTGAATGTGATGGAGCTAAACAATAGCTACTCCTTCAAACAAATGAAATCCTTTTATAACTACAATAAATCAAGACATGTATGGTTTCCTCAAAAGCTTTCATTGCTACTCCAACTCGTGATTTAGAAGGATTGTTTAAGAACCATGTGCCTCTATTGGATGTTGGTTATATTATCAAATGAATTGCAACCCTCTTTTATTTTTTTTAGTTATGTAGAGATTTTAGGCACTCGTGGTATTATGAGGCCCATAATTCTTCATTGTATGACTAAGTTTCTATTTTTTAAGGTGGTTGCTAAGTGTATTTTATTCTAAATCTAGAAATGACAAATAGACTAATAATGTTTTATATGTGGCTAGTATTATTTCCAAAGTAGCAAATTACCCACAACACTGATGTTATCTTTCCATTTTGGTTAATAGATCGACTTCTAACTTACCCAAAAAAAAAGAGAAATAATTTTTATTTGTACTTTTATTTTTTTTACTTTGAATTTAATTTCATATTATACATTTTTATTGTGTATTTTAAAGAAATGATTTTTTTTAATTAAAAACTAATTTTTAAATTTATTCATTTCATTTTTTAATTAGTCAAAAAAATTATAGTGAAATATAATTTTTCAAGTGTAATTTTATTTTTTAAATGCATAAAAGACTACTAAAAAGAATTTAATTTGGAACTTTTTTAATTGTGAAAGGATAATTTCGAAATTATAGTGATATTTTTTAAGTGTAAATTTAAAATGTATATAAAATAATTCAAAAAAATTAATCTAGAATTTTTTTAAATGTGAAAAGATAATTTCGAATATATTATTGATTTTTATTTATTGAACACAAAATTACAATTAATTCTCAAATATATATTTTTTATATAAATAATTTAATATATATTTTAATATTTTATAAAAATAAATATTTATTAATACCATAAATTATAAATTTTATATAATTTTTAAATATTATTTATTTATTTATTATTATCAATTTAGTGTTTATTTATTTCTTGTTTTTATATTTACAAAATTAATCAATGTATAATCTAATTATATCAATTTTATTCAATTAAAATAAATAAACAAATAATTTTTATTTATTAGACATTATTTTTTCCAAAGATATATTAGACAATTTATTAAAAATAGGAAATTTTTGTGTATATGTATTATAAAGTTGATATGATAAATTGATATTCGTTAACGTATATGTAAGCAATGTTACTCACATCAACATGTTCAGTAAGTATTATAGTTTGAACTATATATAAGATGATAAATTACACAAAAATGAGGTTGCAATGCAGACAAGGTATCTGCTAAATAAATTAGCGGATAAATAAGTAGAAAAGTATCATGTTTGCATTGCACCTTTATTTAAGTGGCAGGTATTTGTTGCTAGAGCTATATATAAGATGATAAATTACACAAAAACAAGGTTGCAATGCATACAAGGTATCTGCTAAATAAATTAGCGGATAAATAAGTAGAAAAGTATCATGTTTGCATTGCACCTTTATTTAAGTGGCAGGTATTTGTTGCTGGCAAAATGGAAATCTTGTCCACAAATAAATATTCATGTGGCCTCTTCAAATATATCAAGCTCTAGTGAAACTTCACATCCATTTCTGTAGTAAATCCATTAGGTTAACGGAGTAAGAAGCATCTCGTAAGACTAAATTTTATCTAGTCTTTATAACATTATCTATGATGAATATTTGTGAATATTTTTTTAAATGGAAATTTATAAAAAAAAAATTCAAAAAATAAAAATAGAAATTTAGCCATGAATGAAATTTAGCCTTAAAATTAAAATTAATTAAATAACATTTAATATTTTTAATAGTTTTTTAGTTTTAAAAAGCACATATATTTTAATTCAACTATATTTTGTTCTATTATAAATAAAATTAATATGTCACAATCATTCTTTAATTTAATTTAAAAAAGCTTTAAATATTTCAATTTAAATTTGTGACATTATTAATCACCATTAACATCTACATTTATCCAATTTCAAAAACATAGAATCATTGTTATTTCTTTTTATTTTATTTTTTCTTAAATATTATTATAAGTTGTGAGTGTTTTATAATTACTTGTTTTCATTTAGATTAACTATTATGTTAAAACATTTTTAGAAAGAAATTATAATTAGCTTTATTATTAAATACTGTTAATTAAGTTTATCTTGTGTAAATAAGAGGAATGATGGTTATTTCTTATCAAGTTTAATTTTTGTAAGTGACATGGTGAGCTTTGTTATAATAATTTCAATGCTTGTTTTTTAGTTTGAGTAGTCTAAACATGTATATTCCTAATATTAAATGTAAAGATATTTCTCACTTTAAAAACAAAACAAAACTTTTTTATTAATTTTAATTCTTTGATTTTTAATATCTAAAAAAACATATAAATTACATAATAAAAAAAACGCTAAAAAGATTATGAAAACTCCTTCATCGCCTTAAGAGTATTAACCTAAAAGCATGCAAAAAGTTGTCATCAAAAAATTATTTAGTTAGCAACTAAGGACTTTTGCTCCAATACAACTATGATTATCTCATTATTAATAGTGACAAATTTTTTATGATAATTAAATGTAAAAAAATTGACTTATAATACTTATGTATGACAACAACAATTTTGAGAAAGTGTCTTCATACAAATATCTCATAATCAATATTCCTCAAAACTCAACTATAGCATTAAGAAAAGAATAAATGGAAGACATAAAGCTTATTATAGACATGAAAACAATTATAAAGTAACTAACATTTGAATATGTGATGAGAAAAAAACGCCTCTCTGAAACTCTCATTACTATTTTATATTATATGGATGTGAAATTTGAGATGTAGTATCTTTATAGAATTGTCAAGAAATGTAGAGTATATCCAAAAGAATATTTGATCCGGATCTTGGGTGGATGTCACAATACTACAGGTCAATTCCATGGGTGGATGTCACTTACAATACCATGAGTAAATTCCATGGGTGGATAAATAACATGAGTGGATGAATACCATGCGCTGATGCCATTTTCTATTCGGATGGTATTGACTTGTGGTATTGTCACATCTACCCATGGAATTGACCCGTGGTATTGTGACATTCATCCATGGTATTAATTCACCCATGGAATTGACCCGTGGTATTGTGACATCCACCCATGGTATTCATTCACCCATGGAATTAACCCGTGGCATTGTGACATCCACCCATGGTATTCATTCACCCATGGAATTGACTCGTAGTATTGTAACTGAAAAATACTATAAGTAAGAAGTCACATTTTGTAAAGGGATAGTTTGTCCACCACAATGTAGCCTTTATAGTTATTATCGGTTTGAATAAAAAGTTTCTTTGTGATTTTACTTACTGTATGTTCTGTCATTTTCTTTATAGCATTGCAATTCTTCAGATCTTGGGGGCCTCCCCCACAAGATCCATTTCAATCCTTTATATCTTGGGGGGAGGCCCTCAAGATATAAAAGATTGAAATGGATCTTGGGGGGGAGGCCCCCAAGATTTGAAAAATTGAAATTTCTAGAAGAAAAAGAGTAGAATGCCTAGTAAACAAAACCACAAAGAATTTTTTCTATTCAAACAGATAATAACTTTAAGGACTACATTGTGGTGGACAATCTCACCTTTTACAAAAAGCGACTTGTTACTTATAGTTTTTTTCAGATACAACACCACGAGTCAATTCCACAGGTGAATGAATACCATGGGTGGATGTCACAATGCCATGGGTGAATGAATAGCATGGGTGGATGTCACTTACAATACCATGGGTGAATGAATACCATGGGTTGATGTCATTTTCTATTCGAATCATTCCTCCCTCCTTAAGAAGCAATGGTCCTCATTGGGTGAAGTTCCCTCCTACGAAGCCTTTGTTGAATATGAAGAGCCACTTAAGAGAAGGATTTTATGTGGTTAACCCATAACCATGATGAACGAAGATCTGAGGATAGAGATACCCTGTAATGCTTGTGACCAACTATGATACTAACAGTGTGTGGCCTAGCAAATGGACGTCGATGAAGTGTGGGTTTGCGGATAACCCATAACCATGATAAATGAAGATTCGAGGATAGAGATGCCTTGTAATGCTTGTGACCAACTGTGATGCCAATAGTGTGCAGCCTAGCAAATGGACTTCGATGACAAGGATTTCATGCGGTTGACCCATAATCGTGATGTTGGTTGTTGATGAAGTAGCAAGTGCCTACACAGCCTGGGGTAGGAGGGCAAGTCTCCAAAGAACCCAAGCCGAATGCTGTTATGATGAAACTGATGAATGTGAAGCAGGTTCCTACTAAAGCGGAGTGGGAAGGCATGTCTCCAAAGAGAACCCGCTCCGAATGCTGCTCCAAAATTAAAATGGACATAACTCGCTCTATATAACTCTAAATATTTATTATAACATGTTTTTGGAAACAGAAGGACCATTTTGCATCTTCTCATGTGTTGGAAATCCTTATATGGACACTCTAAAATCTCATATCCGCATTGCAACTTTCTGTCGTCACAAAAGTTCTAAAAAAATAGTTGATTTTAAATTAGCGATATCTCGCACATTCAAACTCCGGTTCGACCCCTTTTTTTTTCGAAATGTAGCAATTTTTCTGGAGGAGCTCAGATCTACAATCACTTTTCTGAATTCTACACCAAAATTGAAAAAAAAATGATAAGAGAGATGTCGTCCATGAATTGCTATCAGAAACAATTCTGCAACATAGCTGATTTTAAATCAGCGATATCTCCCTCATCCGGACTCCGATTCGAACGATATTTTTTTTTTATGTAGGTATTTTTTCACAGCGAATCCAGATCAGTTATTTGTTTTTGTAAAATTTGCACCAAAAATTTCATATCTGATCTGCAAAATCACCACTCAAAAACATTCTTGCAAAAAAATGAAAAAAAGAAAAGAAAAGTTCTTCCCTCTTGACCCAAGAAAATGCTCTATGGAGGATGTAGCACATGCTTGAAGTTTGTTGCAAAATTGCTTCAAAATTTGAAACAAAAATATGCATCAAACCCTCATTCCCATGGAATCATAACCTGCTCTGATCCCACTGGTTCGGATCTTAGGGGGATGCCCTCAAGATCTAAGAGATTGAAATGGATCTTGTGGGGGGGAGGCTCCCAAGATCTGAAAAATTGAAATTGCCAAAAGAAAAAGAGTAGAATGCCCAATAAACAAAACCACAAAGAATTTTTTTTATTAAAACAAATAATAACTATAAGGACTACATTGTGGTGGACAATCTCACCTTTTACAAAAAGCGACTTGTTACTTATATTTTTTTTCAGATATAATACCACGGGTGAATGAATATCATGGGTGGATGTTACAATACCACGGGTCAATTCCATGGGTGAATGAATACCATGGGTGGATGTCACAATACCATGGGTGAATGAATAGCATGGGTGGATATCACTTACATTACCATGGGTAAATTCCATGGGCGGATGAATAACATGGGTGGATAAATACCATGGGTTGATGCCATTTTCTATTCAGATCAATATTAATGAAGCCATGGAGGTGATCAACCGCCTAACCGATCCTGACACGGCCAGGTTGGTTGAGATCTGTCTCACTTCCACCTTCTTCAGTTTTGAAGGTGAGTTCTTCGAGCAAACCTGTGGGGTTGCGATGGGCTCACCGCTTTCCCCTGTTGTTGCTAATCTGTTTATGGAAGATTTTGAGTCCAAGGCTCTTAGCTCTTCCCGGCTCTTGCCTAAGCTGTGGAGAAGGTATGTGGATGACACCAATGTCATATGGCCTCATGGCCAGGATGAGCTTGATCTCTTCTTTGATCATCTCAATAATCAATCCTCAACCATTAAGTTCACTAAGGAGCAGGAAGTTGATGGATGCCTTCCATTCCTTGATATTCTTATTTCTAAGAATAGTGATGGTTCCCTCGCCCATAGAGTTTTTCGAAAGAAAACTCATACGGAGCAGTGTCTTCATGTCAGTTCCCACCATTTCCCGGCTCAAAAGATGGGTGTTCTCAATACCCTTGCTACTCGGGCCCTAAGGATCTCGGACAAAAAGAGCTTTGAGAATGAGAAATCCCATCTGCTTGATGTCTTTGTTGAGAATGGTTATAGTAGATACTTGGGTCAGAGGGCTTTCCTTAAAGCTTCCAAGAATTCTCTGACAAAAAGGGAACCGAAGGAGCGAATTCCAGGTGTCCATCTTCCGTATGTCCAGAGGACCACTGATAGAATTGGAAGGATTCTCAGGAAGCATAATATCCCTGTGTCCTTTAGGCCCCTGAACACCATTCGTATGTCCTTCAGATCTGTGAAGGATCCGATCGACCCTAAGGATATGAAAGGTGTTTATATGATCCCTTGTTCATGTGGGACCCCCTATATTGGGGAGACTGGTCGCTCCATCAATCAAAGGATTAGCGAACACGCAGCGGACCTGAAGCATAGGCGAGCTAAGTCTTCCGCTTTAGCTGAACATGCTGAGAAAACCAATCATCATGTTTGTATTGAGGAGGCCAGTGTTATTGCTAAGGTTTCGCATTTCCATCATCGTAAATTTAGGGAAGCGCTTGAGATTGAAAAAAGGCCAAGCAATCTCAATAGGGAGGATGGCTGGAAAATCAGTAGGTGTTGGGTCCCAGCACTCTCTTCCTAGTTGTTTTTCCGCCCTCCTCTTTGAGGTTTTTAGTATATTTTTTCTTTATTGTTAATTTTATTCTATTTATTATTTTAAGTGTTATTATTATTTTTATTTATTTATTAAAAACTAATTTATTTTAGCTGTTTTATATTTATTTATTGATCTATTTATTTACTTTTTATGTATTTATTTGATGTTAATTTTATTTATTAATACTTTTGTTCTTATTTAGCTTAGACTTTTTAACTAATTTTCCAACTAACCTAACATCCTTTTGACATTCTTTATGATTAGGTCTTTTATGTAACTTTCTTTCCATTTAATTATTAATTAATTTATAAGTTTTAATAATATTTTTAAAGAAGATTATTTTATATATTTCTTAGGCCTTTAATTGTATATTTTAAGGTTATTTATTTATTTATTTCTATTTAGTTATTTATTTATTTAGTAAATTTTCTTTATTGTTAATTTTATTTATTTGTTTATTATTTTATTTATTATTTATTTAATTCATTTATATTATTTATTTAGTATTAACTATTTTATTTTAACTAATTTCTATTTATTTAATTTTATTTGTTGACTTTTTATTTTTATTTATTTTAATTTTATTTATTTATGGGTTTATTATTACTTTTTTATTTATTTTAACTTTGACTTTTTAGCTAATCTTCTATCGAACCTAACCTCCTTTTGATTTTCTTTATTAGGTCTTTTTTGTATCTACCTTTCCTTTTAATTATTAATTAATTTATGATTTTTAATAATATTTTTAAATATGATTAATTTTTATATATTACTTAGGCCTTTAAATTATATTTTAAGGTCCCTTATTTAACTAAATTTCCTTCTATATTATGATTAGCTTTTAATTTTTAATAATATTTTTTAACTAAATAACCTTCAAAAATTTGTTTTATACTTTTTGGTCCTAATTCTTTCTTATTAAACTAATAAAATAATTTTGACCCCGGTCCTAGAGTCAAACTAGCCGTTGGTCAAGTTAGCTGTTGGGTGCTCTGCTCAGATTATTTAACTTGCTAAGCTGGATCTGTTTCTTCAACTTGTCCTGACGATGAACCACACTAGTTGGTTCGAAATGCGTCGACAAATGGTATTCCTTGTGATTTTCGCCGAAAAATCTCTCCTAACTTGATATGGATCACAGAAGCCTAAACTCTATTATTGAATCCCTGCACGGAAAAGCCATTGCAACCAAAGTTCATCATTTTGAACGGGCTCGCTTGCAGGTTTCAAGGTTGAAATCAGATCTAGCTTTTCTTAAGCGATGCAGAGACTCCTCCATCATTCCTGCTTTTGCCCGGATTAAGCACCGCCTTCACACTCCACGAAACCATCAGGTTTTCCTTAAGGCGAGTTTGGCATTAATAAGGGCGGAAATCAGTCGGGTCCGAATTTCCTTGAGTCAGCTTTCTCGGGTTCTTTTAGATTTACATCTAGATCTTGGTAACTTAATTTCGGCCTCCCTTTGGGCCAGAATAGATGCCTGTTCAGCTTTGAAATCTCTTCGGTTAGAGGAGATTAGGAAGCAGAATCAAGCTTCTAAGTTTCTAAGGCTAGCTGGGAATTCAGAGTTTCGAACCGCGGGAGCTACTTCCCGGAGCCGGGTCTCATTTGGGCAAATCTCTGCGCTGAATGAGTGGTTATCTGGCTGCTCAGGTGGGATATCTGGTCTCCCGTCTCTGGATTCCTCGGCTCGCTTTGATGGTGCCGATTCTGGCACTTCAGATCTACATTCATCTTTCGGGGGTTCTGTTTTACCGGGAGGGAGTTCGCAGTGTCTTCTCGACGCAGAGGAAGAAATGGTGTTGGCTTCTCAGGAGAACGTTTGTCCTGGTAACTGCATTACGAGAAATCAGGCCCATCCTGTCGCCAGGGATCCGGAACACACTCTTTCTCCAGGTGTAAATTGTTCTTTTGACAGCAGCCTTGGTGTTGCGCCAGCTTGCATCATTTCTGATCCAGCTGCGGGCATCCAGGATTCCGATCCGTTGGTTTTTAGTCCTCATTCTCCTTTAGATAGCTCTGGTTCCTCAGCGCTTAGGAGGTTATCAGTTGGAGATCTGGCTGACCAGCGTGGTATGGTTAGCGTGGAGTCGGGGAATTTGGTGTCGCCGAGAGTTAACTCCTCGTCCCCGTTACCCAGCAAGACCGGGTTCTCTGATAGCGGTGTGGCTGGACCCATTTCCCGGTCCTCGTTCATGAATGAGGATCCCACTGGTTTTGTTGTTCCGCACGGTAATTCGGGTTTGGTTAATAAGAATTTTAATTATCATAACAGTCACGTTAATTTGAATGACTATATTAATATAAACGGTAATTGCATGATTATTAATAATAATAATTTTATTAATGATAATATTAATAATTATAATAATAACACTTATATTAATAATAAATTAATTAATAACTGTAATAATTATAATAATAATAATAAGATGAACTATTATGATAACAATAATAATATGAATAATAATGACATTATTAGTTATAATAGTTATAACAATATTTATGGTATTAATAATAATAATAATATTGATCTTAGTAATAATTATAACAATAATAATGATATTAATAATAACAATTGGATGGACAAGAGTAACAAAAACATCTCTAACTCGAAAAATAATAGGAATAAGAGGACTCCTGGTATTAATAATTTTTCTTCTCTTTCTAGTAACAGAGTTATAAATCTTTCCAGTTTCGTTTTTCCCCCTTCTGTTTTTAAAGTTCTGGGCAAGGGTTTAAATTTTGCCTTAGCCCCTAGAAAAATCCCCGTGGAAGATATCATTTGTGATATTGAGTTTGGGATCAGAGGTTTACCTGAGAGGATCAAGGATACTATTAGGCAAGATTGTGCAGTTGCCTTGAGAAAGGCTAGGCCGCCTAAAAGTAACCTTAGCAAGGATGAATTTTTAGCTCTCAAATCCCTAAACCAGAACAAAGATATCATTGTTCTTAAGGCAGACAAGGGTGGTGCTGCCGTCATTCTTAACAAGGTTGATTACCGCAGCAAGATGTTGGATCATCTTCATAATAGTGGTAGCTACAAAAAGCTTCCCAAAAATCCTTTGAAGAAGGTTGCTAGAAATGTGGCTTTGGCCATTAAATCCATTAGCTCACTAAGTTCCTTGCACCATAAGCTCATTGAGAGCAACCCTATTACTCCTAGGATCTATGGTCTCCCCAAGATTCACAAAGAAGGAGCCCCCTTAAGGCCCATCGTCAACACCATTGGGGGTCCTACCTACCTTCTTGCGAAGTTTCTTGCGTTAAAGCTTAAACCCTTGGTTGGTCGGACGGAGTCCTTCGTTAAAGACTCTGCTTCCTTTATTGATGAACTCAAGGACATTAAGCTTGATCCTGGGGACATTCTTGTTAGTTTTGATGTTGTCTCCCTGTTCACTTGCATCCCTATTAATGAAGCCATGGAGGTGATCAACCGCCTAACTGATCCTGACACGGCCAGGTTGGTTGAGATCTGTCTCACTTCCACCTTCTTCAGTTTTGAAGGTGAGTTCTTCGAGCAAACCTGTGGGGTTGCGATGGGCTCACCGCTTTCCCCTGTTGTTGCTAATCTGTTTATGGAAGATTTTGAGTCCAAGGCTCTTAGCTCTTCCCGGCTCTTGCCTAAGCTGTGGAGAAGGTATGTGGATGACACCAATGTCATATGGCCTCATGGCCAGGATGAGCTTGATCTCTTCTTTGATCATCTCAATAATCAATCCTCAGCCATTAAGTTCACTAAGGAGCAGGAAGTTGATGGATGCCTTCCATTCCTTGATATTCTTATTTCTAAGAATAGTGATGGTTCCCTCGCCCATAGAGTTTTTCGAAAGAAAACTCATACGGAGCAGTATCTTCATGCCAGTTCCCACCATTTCCCGGCTCAAAAGATGGGTGTTCTCAATACCCTTGCTACTCGGGCCCTAAGGATCTCGGACAAAAAGAGCTTTGAGAATGAGAAATCCCATCTGCTTGATGTCTTTGTTGAGAATGGTTATAGTAGATACTTGGGTCAGAGGGCTTTCCTTAAAGCTTCCAAGAATTCTCTGACAAAAAGGGAACCGAAGGAGCGAATTCCAGGTGTCCATCTTCCGTATGTCCATGGGACCACTGATAGAATTGGAAGGATTCTCAGGAAGCATAATATCCCTGTGTCCTTTAGGCCCCTGAACACCATTCGTATGTCCCTCAGATCTGTGAAGGATCCTATCGACCCTAAGGATATGAAAGGTGTTTATATGATCCCTTGTTCATGTGGGACCCCCTATATTGGGGAGACTGGTCGCTCCATCAATCAAAGGATTAGCGAACACGTAGCGGACCTGAAGCATAGGCGAGATAAGTCTTCCACTTTAGCTGAACATGCTAAGAAAACCAATCATCATGTTTGTATTGAGGAGGCCAGTGTTATTGCTAAGGTTTCGCATTTCCATCATCGTAAATTTAGGGAAGCGCTTGAGATTGAAAAAAGGCCAAGCAATCTCAATAGGGAGGATGGCTGGAAAATCAGTAGGTGTTGGGTCCCAACACTCTCTTCCTAGTTGTTTTTCCGCCCTCCTCTTTGAGGTTTTTAGTATATTTTTTCTTTATTGTTAATTTTATTCTATTTATTATTTTAAGTGTTATTATTATTTTTATTTATTTATTAAAAACTAATTTATTTTAGCTGTTTTATATTTATTTAATATTTATTTATTGATTTATTTATTTACTTTTTATGTATTTATTTGATGTTAATTTTATTTATTAGTACTTTTGTTCTTATTTAGCTTAGACTTTTTAACTAATTTTCCAACTAACCTAACATCCTTTTGACATTCTTTATGATTAGGTCTTTTATGTAACTTTCTTTCCATTTAATTATTAATTAATTTATAAGTTTTAATAATATTTTTAAAGAAGATTATTTTATATATTTCTTAGGCCTTTAATTGTATATTTTAAGGTTATTTATTTATTTATTTCTATTTAGTTATTTATTTATTTAGTAAATTTTCTTTATTGTTAATTTTATTTATTTGTTTATTATTTTATTTATTATTTATTTAATTCATTTATATTATTTATTTAGTATTAACTATTTTATTTTAACTAATTTATATTTATTTATATTTATTTATTGACTTTTTATTTTTATTTTATTTATTTATTGGTTTATTATTACTTTTTTACTTATTTTAACTTTGACTTTTTAACTAATCTTCTAACGAATCTAGCTTCCTTTTGATATTCTTTATTAGGTCTTTTTTGTAACTACCTTTCCTTTTAATTATTAATTAATTTATGATTTTTAATAATATTTTTAAATATGATTAATTTTTATATATTACTTAGGCCTTTAAATTATATTTTAGGTCCCTTATTTAACTAAATTTCCTTCTATATTATGATTAGCTTTTAATTTTTAATAATATTTTTTAACTAAATAACCTTCAAAAATTTGTTTTATACTTTTATATATATTGGTCCTAATTCTTTCTAATTAAACTAATAAAATAATTTTGACCCCGGTCCTAGAGTCAAACTAGCCATTGGTCAAGTTAGTTGTTGGGTGCTCTGCTCAGATTATTTAGCTTGCTAAGATGGATCTGTTTCTTAAACTTGTCCTGACGATGAACCACACTAGTTGGTTCGAAACGTGTCGACAAATGGTATTCCTTGTGATTTTCGCCGAAAAATCTCTCCTAACTTGATATGGATCACAGAAGCCTGAACTCTATTAATATTATAACGTATAATCTAAAAATTAAAGACAATACACTTTATCATATCCTCCTCAAAGAAGCGAGTATTTCCCTCATTTAGAACACAACTATGACCAAGTTCCTAACTTTTCTTCCCCCAGGAAAAATCGCAATTTATTCATGAAAAAAAAACAAAATTACATGTTGTAGATGTTGTTAAGCATATGCATAATGGCGGATCCTATTGACCAAGATCAATAATAACTCATGAAAGAATTACCCTATACTATTCTTTCCTACCTTTCATTTTTTTTACTTTCCGCCAACCACTAGAGTTGGGGGTGGATGATACAATGGTCCTTTGAGACTCAGTTATATTTGGTGGGATTTCTTTATCAGAATCTGAGCCATCTGAAACATGAGTTCTTTTGGTGTTGATTGCTTCTTTGGCTGAGGAAATCATCTCATTCTACTGTTGTTGTGCAGTAGACATTGGAACTAAAGATGATTTGGGTATTGTTTCATCCTGATGCATAGTAGCCTGAGGATCATTGTTATTTGTGGTAGTATTTGTGGTTTCTTCATCTTCTGTTGCAGTTGTCTTTAATGCAAAAAACTGCCAACCTTTTGGCTTTTGTGTCTGTTTCTTTTTTATTTTATTTTGAGGACAAGTACTTTGAAGATAGCTAGTTTGTAGACATGTACGACATCTGAAGGTTGTATTCTCATAGTCTAGGGGCTAGGACCACTATTGATTGTTGTGGTACATCAAAATGTGATCTGCTAAACCATTGTTGAGGTCTACCTCCACACAAATTCTAGAAAATGTGAAGATTCCCTTTGAGACAGGATCTGCATCTATTTTTAAGAATTTCCCCAAGGTATTTCCAATTCCTGTTAATACTTTAGGATGCCAAAAATGCAAGGGTAGATTATGTAACCTTACCCACACTAGCATTTTAGAAACCACCATAGTATTTGCATCAAATCCTAGAAACCATGGTATCATGAATAGACCAACATTTCCCCAAAACCATGGTCCCTCATGCAAAGCATATTCCTTATCTGAAGTTGTGTTCAAATTTGACAATCAAGAAACCTTCAGAACATAAATGAATGTCAAAGTTTGTTGTCCATGTGGAAAAAATCCATTGATGAAGTGCCTCAGATTTGGGCCAAAACCCATTAAACCTACAGATCACTGCTCTAGAAAAGAATTTGTCATACATCTCATTTACTTCAGGTATATTAATTTTCAATGCTGGGACCTAGGTCATCTGCTCCACGATATAGGGAGCAAGTGAAGTGGTAGTCAGATCTGGTGGTTGTTTCGATTCTGTTTTTATTTTGACTGCATCTTTGAAGGAAGCTGCATTTTTTGAGTTTGATCCAAGGCTTCCTCCTAGGAGTCTTGTGTTGAAAAAAATGGTTGAATCATGTCCAATAATATAATCCTGTAGCTTGTAATCGTCCTGCAAAACTTTCCCTTCATAGATAAAAGTTTGGAGTCTGGCTGGTATACCCATATTTTCTTGTAGCATTTGTTTGAGGGTTTTTATCCACTCCCAAACCCCTATCTTCAAACAAACTGATTTCCCTTCCAATGACCTCATAAAGAGATGAATCGTGGGTCCTTTTAGTAGATCGGGCACTTGATCTTCAAGATCCAACCTTAGAGTTCTCTCTGCTAGACTATGCTCTTGGTCGGCCTGTGTTGGTGGTTGCAAGTTCTGAACCGATCTCCTTGGTTGGAAAATTTGTAAGCCAAGACTCTGATTTATGCCATGAGACCGCGCTGAGATGTTTATCAAGTATTTCAGCAACATGGGCATGAGGCGGGTCGAGATTATCCTCTGGTATACTGTTATAGAGTATCGATCCATCGAAATAATGTCTAAGTGGCTCAGATCCATGCTCGATCCTCTATCTTGACATAATATTATCCTCAACAAGGGTAGAGGTACCCTATCCACCATATTCAACCATGATTTGATTGTTGAAACCTCGTTGTAGGAGTAGATCTCAACAACCGTCACAAACAGGTTGTCCGATCTACACCATACCTCTCTTGCAGTAGATGGTAGAAGGTGTAAGATCATCATATCTGAATCCGTTCCAAATCCATGCCTTTCTTAGTACTACAGATCCCCAGCCTCTATCAATGATTCTAGCTTCTCCCCAGAGGGATAGCTCCCAACTGCTGCCACTAACCAACTAACTGATCTGAGAAAACCAACACCAGCATCATTGCAGATACATAAAAACGACCTCGGATCAGAAACGGTTGTAGATATTGACATAACCTGACCCAACCCAAAGCATCGATGCCCTAGATCTCTGATCATTTTGTCCAGTGCCAAAGAATTCATAATCTATGTAATTCCGCACACCGAAACCCTTGTCTCTTCCATCATCTCTCTCCCATGGTATCACTTCAAGTTGTTATGTTATTTAGTTTTTGTTTTCTTTTCCCCCACCAAGTTCCTAACTTGCAAAAACAATTAAACAATAAGGGAAACAAGAGGCTCCCCAAAATTGCTTCAAACTCTAACTAAAACCACTTTCAACTAGAGTGGAGATGGCATATAAGGATGTCTAGTTTTGCCTAAACCATTGGGGAATAAATGAATATATCATATCATAAAATAAGAATAATATTAAATATATTATTACTTCTAAATTTAAGGAAAAATTGTGATGAGATAAATGATCAAAGGAAAAAAAATAAGATATCATAAGGAGGTGATTAACATTAATCTATAAAATTAAAAGCATATCTATGTTATGACTACAATAAGAGAAACAAGAGGTTCCCCAAAATCACTTCAAACTCTAACCAAAACCACTTTCAACTCAAGTGGAGATGGCATATAAGGATTCCTAGTTTTGGCTAAACCATTGGGGAATAAAAGAATAGATCATATCATAAAATAAGAATAATATTAAATATATTATTACTTCTAAATTTAAGGAAAAATTGTGATGAGATAAATGATAAAGGGAAAAAATTAAGATATCATAAAGAGGTTACTAACCTTAATCTATAAAATTAAAAGCATATATATATTATGACTAGTACGAAGAAAAAATCAACATATTCAAACTAAAAACATGTTGTCACAAGCTCAAATTTTCTAGAATACCATGAAATAAAAAAAATATGTCATCTTTGTAATTCTAACAAAATCAAATATTTTATACACTTTCTCTTAAAATATATATTATATATCTAAATTAAATTTCCATTTCAAAATTTTATCATATTATAATAACCTTAAAACAGTTTTTTTAATATTTTTCAAATATATAAATAAAATTTTTAAAAATATCAAATTATATTTTACTTTCTTAAATTTAATAAACAAAAAACAATTTTTTTTTTCTCTGCAAATACTAAATTCTATTAACTGTAAGGCAAAATATTTTTACATAGTGTCGAGGCTTCATGAGACATAGTTTGAGAGCGCTCAACAGAACAGAACTACCCCCTTACAAACAGAAGCTGGGGAGACCAGTTACAAAGATCAAGAAACCAGATAAAAGACATAAAGAGTGACATGTTTAGCCGAGAAGGAGAACTAAGCCACAGAAACACAAAATCAATGCAAACTGTTAGGGTCCCACCCTAACCCCCTTATTTATGTCATGGGATCACGTCATAGTCAAGAGTCAATAAAGCCCATATTAATATTTGTAAGTGGTTAACCCGCAACTAATGACGGGACCACAGTTAGTTGCAAATGGGCCGTAGTATTAGATAGATGGTATTAATAAAACCCACGGTATTGGCCTGTGGTATTGCATGTATGAGTCATGTATAAAGGATAGAGACTCCCTGCGAGGAGTATCGTGTCTTATTTTGTAATCAAGCTCTGCTCTATTGGAGGTTGCCCCCTCGAAGAGGCAAGTGAACATTACTCTCTGAATAATAAAATCATTGCTATTATGTGTTCTAGGTATCTTTTCTTCGCATATTCTGTATTGGGTATCATTTTGCAGGTTAAGAGCATAACAAGTGGTATCAGAGCACTTTCCAGGGCCGGTGGGATCTCCAATTCTTAGCAAAAAAAAAAAATTGGCTAGAGACGTGTTCCGGCGTCTTTAAACCACGGGATCTGTCGTTGAGCGCATAAACCTACGGATTTGGGGAGGCATGCACGAAGGAAATACAAGAGGTGGTCACATCTGTTGGACTCCCTTGTAACCCCTATGGGTACCCCTTCGAGTAGTAGCGCATTAGACAGAACCGCGCACGGACTGTCTTCCACATACCCTCTGGGTATATCGGAAGCCCCTAGGCTCCCTTGAAACCTCGCCATAGATAAACTGTCGGCCGTTTATTGGTGATCTAGCCCATCAGAATCAGGACGACGAGCTGAGCACGGTGGTACCATTCAATTATTAGTGAAAATTTTTAGGCGGTCCCAATTTTTCATCAGGTTGGTGTATGGTAGAAACTAGAGCTCAAGCAATGGCCAATGAAAGAATGGACAAACTTGAAGAATCCCTCCAATCCCTCAATAATCAGCTTACCAGACTATCTCTCCAGGTCCAACAATTAATCCCGAAGGGCAAGGAGCAAGCCCACGAGGAGGCGTATAATGGCAATGAATATAATGAGGGTGAGTCTAGCCACTCTCCTCACATCTGGCACACCCACCCACCACCCAATCAGCGACCTCCCAAGTTGGATATGCATAAATTTGACGGTTCTCACCCGTCCGCATGGATAGCCCAAATGGTGCAGTATTTCAAACTGATCGTATCTTAGATGATGTGACTAAGCTTATGTTGGGGAGCATGTACTTGGACAATGAATGGTGGCAATGGTGGGAATGGCATCAACGTTGCAATGGACATTTTAAGACTTGGACCCAATTTACCAAAGCTCTTCGAGACCGCTTTGAACAGGAGGACTCTTTTTTGGGTGGTCTTACTAAGCTCCGACAGACAGGTACAGTGGATGAATATATTACAGCTTTTGAAGCCTTAGCCTTCCGCACTTGGGGTCTCTCAGATGTGTTCTACACGGAATGTTTTATCAGTGGTCTTAAAGAAGCCATCAAAGCTCAAGTCTTACTGCAACACCCTCCCACTTGGACAGAGGCTTGCAAGGTAGCCCATAACGTGGAACGTGCATTAGCAGCCCAATACAGTCACCCAAATTTCCCCGCTAAAGTTCATCACCCACAGGCTCACAACACGACTCAAACACTTAAGGTCCAAAATGTGTCACCTGTGGAAATGGCCGAAAGAAGGAAGCAAGGACTATGTTACTACTGTGATGAAAAATACTCCCCAAGTCATAAATGCAAGGAGCCCAAATTTTTTCAAATAGATGCCACTGACTACAACTCAACAGAGGAAGATCCACCACTTGAGGAACATGAGGCGCTAGAAGAAGACAACCAAAAGGAGAATGTCTCTGACGAACCAGTTATTTCGCTGCATGCGTTGGCAGGGATTTCTTCCCCTCAAACTCTCAAAATCAGGGGTTTTCTTAAATATCGCCCAGTAGTAGTCTTGATTGATAGTGGAAGTACCCATAATTTCATCCATCAAAAAATCGCAGAAGCAGTGCATTGTTTTGTACGAGCAGTTTCTAACTTCCAAGTCCAAATTGCGGATGGGGACACAATGAAATGTGAAGGCCGCTGTGAAAATGTCAAACTTCAAATGGGGGATTATCAGTTGAAAACCCACATGTTTGCCATACACATGGGGGGTTGTGACATTGTCCTCGGCGCTGAATGGCTCCGCACTCTTGGGCCAATCACAATGGATTTTCAGGAGTTATATATGAGTTTTAAGCAGAACAACTACACACATACCCTCCGTGGACTCCAGGCGGGCGCCCCCTCTATCATCAGCTCGCATCGGATGGAAAAATTGTTAAAAAAGGGCAATCATGGAGTGGTAGCTCAATTTAATGCCATCCAGGTCGTCGAAACCAAGTCTCTGCCAATTCATCCTGAGATGCAACAGATTTTAAATAACCATCTGCCGGTCTTTGACAAGCCTCATGACCTTCCACCCTCGCGAGGGGAACATGATCATAGCATCACCTTGGTTCCAGGGGCCCAACCCCCAAATGTGCGGCCATACAGATATCCGTTCACCCAAAAGAATGAAATAGAAAAAATAATTAAGGAACTTTTGGAAGCAGGTGTCATTCGTCCTAGCATTAGTCCTTATTCATCCCCAGTGGTCATGGTGCTCAAGAAAGATGGGGAGTGGCGGATGTGTCCCGACTTCAGGGCCCTCAATAAGTTGACAGTCAAAGACAAATTTCCCATTCCGGTGGTTGACGATTTGCTGGACGAACTCAATGGGGCTCAATTCTTCACTACGCTGGATCTTCGCTCAGGCTACCACCAAATTCACATGAAGGAAGTCGACATTCCCAAGACTGCTTTCCGAACTCATGAAGGCCATTATGAGTTCCTGGGCATGCCATTTGGTCTTTGTAATGCCCCCTCTACTTTTCAGAGCCTTATGAATCACATTCTCAAACCATATCTCAGGAAATTTGTCCTTGTCTTCTTCGATGACATCCTCATATATAGTGGCACTTGGGCTGCACATCTTCAGCATGTAGATCTACTCTTACACCTGCTCCGCAAGCATAAATTATTTGTCAAGATGTCCAAGTGTTCGTTTGGCATGGAAGAAGTTGAGTATTTGGGCCACATTGTGGGGCGTGAAGGTGTCAAGGTGGACCCCAAAAAGATCCAGGCAATGCAAGAATGGCCTCAACCTAAGACCTTGAAGAGCTTGAGAGGATTTTTGGGTCTCACAGGCTATTATCATAAATTTGTTCGCAACTATGGCCGCATATTGAAGCCCCTCACTCAACTCCTCAAGAAAAATTCCTTCTTCTGGAATGAGGAAGCACAACAGGCATTTACCGCTCTAAAAAACGCCATGTGTTCCACTCCAGTCTTAGCACTACCTGACTTCACCAAATCCTTTGTCATTGAATGTGATGCTTCAGGGACCGGTATTGGGGCGGTCTTAATGCAGGAAGGGCGACCTTTGGCCTTCACAAGCCAACAACTAAGTGGGAGGAATCTGGGCCAATCTACCTACGAAAAAGAAATGATGGCCATCTTACATGCTGTCGAGACCTGGCAACCTTACTTATTGGGGCGACGTTTCCAAATCCGCACAGATCATCACAGTCTTAAATATTTTTTGGAGCAACGCCTATCCTCCCCACAACAAAATAAATGGCTTGCCAAAATGCTGGGATATGATTATGAGATCATTTACAAGAAAGGGAAAGACAATAGTGTAGCAGATGCATTATCTCGCCAATTTGAGGAAGAAAGTACTCTGCTAGAAATTTCCCTCCCCATTCCAGAATGGATTGAAGAGGCTCGCAAGGAATGGTTTTCACACCCCGGGCTATCCCAACTCATTTCTCAATTGCAAGTAGATCCAAATTCCACCAAGGGCTACTTGTGGCAGGATGATATTCTTCGCTACAGGGACAGAGTCGTCATATCCCCAACATCCACCCTCAAAAGTCACATTTTGGCAGAATTGCACTCATCGCCCATTGCAGGACATTCGGGCTTTCAGAAGACATATGCTCGTACCAGAAGATCATTTTTTTGGACAGGCATGAAAAAGGACATCCTTACTTTTGTAGCAGAATGCGATGTCTGTCAATGCCACAAAGGGGAAACCGTCAACACACCAGGCACATTACAACCATTGCCCATTCCGACATCAATTTGGACGGAAGTTTCTGTGGATTTCATTACAGGTCTTCCAAAGTCCAGGAACAAGTCAGTCATCATGGTGGTTGTGGACCGACTATCGAAGTATGCTCATTTCTACGCCCTACCCCACCCATTTACACCAACTTTGGTCGCTCAATATTTCATGGATCAGATTTTCAAATTGCATGGCATGCCCACTTCTATTGTGTCCGATCGCGACCCGATCTTCACCAGTAATTTTTGGCAGGAACTCTTCAGGATACAAGGCACTCAACTAAAACTCAATACTTCCTATCATCCGCAAACGGATGGTCAAACTGAAGCCGTCAACAAATGTCTAGAAACCTACCTCAGGTGTTTCACTTCAGAAAAGCAACACCTTTGGGTACAGTGGTTACCTATGGCTGAATGGTGGTATAACACCAACTATCATGACACCACCAAAATGACTCCCTATGAAGCAGTATATGGTCAACTTCTGCCTTCCCCTACTTCTTATCTCAAGGGGTGCTCCAAAGTACAAGTAGTGGATCAACTCCTACAACACCGCGCAACCATGCTCGCCCATCTTAGAGAGAATCTTCATCAAGCTCAGAACCGCATGAAGCAATAGATAGACCAGCATCGCTCAGAGCGCCAATTTCAAGAAGGGGATCAGGTCTTTTTGAGGCTGCAACCATATAAGCAAACATCACTCAAAGACAAATGTTGTCAAAAGCTATCTCCAAAATTCTACGGACCATACCAAGTACTTCAGCGCATTGGAGAAGTGGCTTACAAGTTGGCTTTGCCACCTACTGCAAAAATCCATCCAGTTTTCCATGTATCGTGCCTCAAGAAAGTGATCGGGAACAATTGCCGAGTTCAAACCAGTCTACCTGAATTGGACGAAGAAGGGTCAATCTGGCTTCAACCCGAACATGTTCTAGACACAAGAGACAAACACCTGCGCGACCGCATGATTAAGGAAGTCCTCGTCAAATGGAAAGACACCTCTCCAGAAGATGCAACTTGGGAACCAGCCACTATTCTTCATCTATTTCCGCTGCTTCAGCCTTGAGGATAAGGCTAGTCTTAAGGGGGAGGGCATGTTAGGGTCCCACCCTAAGCCCCTTATTTATGTCATGGGATCACGTCATAGTCAAGAGTCAATAAAGCCCATATTAATATTTGTAAGTGGTTAACCCGCAATTAATGACGGGACCACAGTTAGTTGCAAATGGGCCGTAGTATTAGATAGATGGTATTAATAAAACCCACGGTATTGGCCCGTGGTATTGCATGTATGAGTCATATATAAAGGATAGAGACTCCCTGCGAGGAGTATCGTGTCTTATTTTGTAATCGAGCTCTGTTCTATTGGAGGTTGCCCCCTCGAAGAGGCAAGTGAACATTACTCTCTGAATAATAAAATCATTGCTATTCTGTGTTCTGGGTATCTTTTCTTTGCATATTCTGTATTGGGTATCATTTTGCAGGTTAAGAGCATAACACAAACCAACACAAAATGTGTCACCAAATCCCCAGCTGGAAGCCAAAAATAGTAGGTCATGAGCACTGAACCCTGACTGTGAGCCTGAAACAGTAGCCGAAACAAAAAATAAAGAGGCAGTCCCAGGTGGCGCTACCCCTCCTTTGCCGTGCCATGATTCTTCTCCTCAGCCAGACCTGCACCACCAGTTCTCAGACCTTCATTGCCGCCCAAGTCGCTGCCAGGGATTGCCATGGAATGGCTTGCTTCACCTTGAGTCCCTTCCTTAGCAGCAGGTCCTGTATCTTCAAGGGCAGGAAGACTTTTGAGAAATTCCTCCTGTTCAGACTTCTCATTTTTCCAATTCTCCAGGCTGCCTTTGTCCGTGGAATGCTCATGCTTTGGGAAGGATCAGGAGCAATGCAGGCCAGAGGGGAGACCTGATTTTCCTCTTCCGAAAGAATAATGGTGATGTGAGCAGTAATAAGGGGCCTGTGCAAATTACTTTGAAATTTAAAGTGCGTGGTTTGGAAGGCACTGTTCGGAATAGGCTTACGACCAGAGCTTAAAGATGGCCCAGCTTCGTGGACGGGGGGGATTGAAGGGTTCCGGCGCAGTTTCCATAGCATGACCGGCTGGGGGATGCAAGCGGCTGTCACGACGCCCCCCTGAACGATGCCTCTTGCCCGAACGAACCATGATGACAGACAGGAGGTAGGGCGCAGATAGATTATAGACAGGAGAGACAACAGAACAGAGTCGGTTGAGGCGAGAGGGATGCCCAACAGAACTTGCAGACGACAACACAATACAACCAATGCGTAAATCCAGAACAGGGGAGAACTTACCCTTGATAATGTTGGCTTGGAGCTCGCGGCGGTGAACCAGAATCAGTCCATCACCAACAGCCTCCGCTAACCAGGTTCCGTTGCTGAGCGACTGAGCATAAGGCATGATAAAACCGCTGAGGAGCAGCATGATTATAACTGAGAGAATGTTGTGTCGATCAACACAATGCATTAATGCAAATCTGCTAACCGATCCAGCATTAATACCTTCCTCCTGCTCGCATGAGATTAAGTCTCGGGAAGCCACGCTGCTTTGCAGCTGACAGTACCAGACTTTAATTCTCTGCATGAAAATCATTAAGGGTGATGGTGCCACCCGCATCCAAAAAACAAAAGACAATTTTAATGGATATTAATCACCTTAATTATAAAGAATATAACACATTAATTAAATGACTTTCTTAACATTTATCATAAAGAATGGGAATCCATCCAAAAGACAAAACAATATAGAAACGAAGAAGACAATAAAGAGGCCATGAAGTGTGGTCTATTCAAATGGATACGATTGGCGGTACCATATCCACCCTTGCATTTGCTTCCTTTTGAGATATCCTGGCATGACGTGGAGGCACCCTATGCACCCTTTTGCATTTGCATCGGTCACTCAAATTTGCAAAAGGGAATGCCTTAATTTCTTAATGGAGAAGTAAAAGATGAAAAGCTTAATTTTTTTATATATTTATATGGTTGGGAGTACTTTCTTTTCTTTTTAAAGGTAATTTGAGGACGTTATTTAAAGCACTTTTTAAGATTAAATAATTATTTTTAATTTTTAAAAGTTATATTTTATTAATGTTTTTAAGGTTTAATTAAATATTTTTAATAAATATTATAATTTTTCAAATTCAAATTAAATTTTAAAAAATGGTTAGGATTAATGTTTATATTAGTAATTTGACTTGATTTTTATTTTGGGTGGTTGTTGAGATAAATAATATTTTTAATAAATATTATAATTTTTCAAATAATTATCATAGTTTTTCAAATTCAAATTAAATTTTAAAAATTGTTAGAATTAATGTTTATATTAGTAATTTGATTTGGGTTTGTTGTTAGTTGTTGAGATATTCTTTCAACTTTTCTCTCTAAGATTAGAATTAGTTGAATCTCATTCCAATTATATAAATTTATTATATTTGGGATTGAATATACAAAAAATAGCTTTATGTATGCAAATAAAATTCTTTGTTGGTATCAGAGCCTAGCTTTGGGCATAGACTCTTTGGGCATATCTCCCTTATGGGAGGGCCCAGGAAAATGTGGGTGTAATAGTTTTTAGTGTCTTTTAGTGTGAGATTGTATGTGTGTTTTGTGTGGGACATGAATTTGCGTAGAGTCTATGCTCAGAGAGATCAAGCTGCTCTCATCTTCTAGCTTGTGAGGAAAATGATTAGCTTCTTGAAACTGTTCTTTCCTGAAAAATGCAGCAAGAAATTCTCAATTTGATTTTTCCTTGATTAAATTGAGAAAATTTGAATTTCCACATCGACAGACAACTTAGATGTAGTTAACTTGTGTGACTTGGCTTGTGTCACCCAGTTTACTCAGTAAATTCAAGTTGAAGGAATTAGAGTTCAATTAAGCATGTGTGATCACTAATTTGTAGCAATCGGGGTCATTTATTTCAAGTTGTTTTCGGCTAAACTAGTTCCAACTATTAGAGGAACTAGTGGAAGGTCAGTTGTGCAGTGAGACTTCTGTCTAACTCAATGATCATCCAATTAAATGATCCATCAACCCAAAATAGCTAGTGCATGCAGAGAATTTGAGTTCCCCAACTGTGGTGGAGATTCCAAGGCAGTGTAACATTAGTTGTAGACTAGTCTTGAGTGTACAGGTGTTGCATGCAATTAGATTATCAACCTTGGGAATTACGCAATCCATTTTGGAGAAATTCCTAAATAATAGGGGCCTAATTTCTCAAGGAATTGCACAAGGAAATAGGGGCTCAAGCAGAGGTAGAAATTGACTAAGTCTGGGTCAGATCTTCTCAGTGAGTAGAGAGATAGGTTATTCACTTGCAGGTTGTGCTCAGTTGAGAAAATCAATTGTAATACATCTCTATTCATCATATTAATTCAATTAGGCATACGGGTTTTTAGCATATTGATTTCCACTAGAAAAATATTGTGTGCATGTGTGTTATTTAGCATTGCATGTTTGTGATTGATGTTCTAAATTGTGAAATGAATTCCGCAGAGCATTAAAGTAAGTTTGTGTCTTGTGATTTTTATTAAAACTTCATGAGCAGTTGCAAATCTACACCATAATTTCTACATGGTATCATATCAGGATTCACATTAGAGCAGAATTTCGCAGTTGTTTCTCAGGAGGTTCGAATTTCTAGTTCAATGTAGCAAGATCTCTTCAAAGTTGGGAAGATGATATTCAATGGGTTGAGACTAGAGTATGCCTTGGAAGGTAGCTCTAGTTTCATTTCATAGTAATGGCTTGCTAGAATACATCAAGAGAGATGTTGCAATACCAATGGAATCTGATGTTCAGAACCTAGACCAATGAACAAAAGATGTAGCCAAGGCAAGGAGAATAATCTTGGAGGGAGTGCATGACTACACTATCACAAATATCCATGGGAAAGAAACTCCTTATTCAATGTGGTAGGCACTAACAGATCTGTTCCAGAATAGCAACGACCATAGGAAACTGGTGCTCAAGGATAAAATTTGAAATATCAAGATGAAAAAGAATGACACTCTTCAACAAGATCTAAGCAGCTTCACACAAGTTCGTGATGAGCTTACAGGAGTTGGTTTTATTGTTTTAGATGATGACTTGGTAATTCTAACCCTTCTGGGCCTTCCCAACAATTGGCATAACTACCAAGGTTCAATGAACAAGAGGGAGAAACTACCAAATTGGTAACGCTTATGGTTTGATTTGGTATAGGAGGAAATAAGGAAGAATATCATAGATGGAATTTCATCCAAGGGCATGGATGAAGAAGAATTTGCATTGGTTGGAAAGGGAAAGAAGGGAAAAGGGAAGAAATATCAAACCAAACATGATCTAGGTGGATATTAGTGGCCACCCGTCTATTCCACTTGGACCCCACCATTGTTCTGTCAGCTTTTTTCAGTTTCCTTAATTGTAGTACAGTTTACTATTTTTGGCAATTTTTCGGGTCCTAAACTTCCAAAGCCGTTTTGAGGCCCTAAACGACGATTTTTTGGGAATATTCCTTTGGGATATTTTATTGAAATCTCATTTTCAGTTGTATTCCTTGGAGATATCTTTCCAACAAGGTATCATGCACGTCAAACGGAGATTATATGACCAAGTTACGACCCCGGGAAGTTGGTTACCCAACTAACCCCAACGGGGCCCATAAACTCTTGGTGTTACATCTCCTCGGGTTAGGGTTTTGGTTGTTTAGGGTTCTCTCTTATTGTTCAATAATAAAAATACCCTTGAGCCTCATTGCAACTCAGTTCATAGGCATGTAGATGCCACATCTCTTCTCAGAGATAAGCTACCATTGCCCAAGCTAGTCTCATTTCCATTTCTGTTTGTAAGCATATTTCATTATTTGATATTAATGAAAGGAAGTGTTATTTCTACTGCATCTCTATATTTATGGTTATATATGTAATTTTTTGTGTTCCTTTTTAAATTCAGATCAAAACCAAAATCCAGCCAAGGGGCAAGAAGAAATATTTGTCAAAAATTAAATGTTTCAATTGTCATGAATTCAGAAACTATGCCACAAAGTGTCCACACAAAATGTCAAGCAAGAAGGCCTTAGGAGGAGGAGCAGGTGAAGTTTTGGCTTCATAGTTCGAGCTTGACTTCACCCTTATTGGATGCATTTCCAACACAGTGATGGGGAGTGTGTGCTACTTGGACTCTAGTGCCTTGTTCCACATGGCAGGTTGTACATACCTTATCAGTGACCTAGAGGAGAAATATTATCATATGCACATCGAGTTGGGGGAAGACGGAAGGTACATCATGACTAAGATTGGTACAATCACCTTTTAGAGGGATTCAAGCTCCCCTCTTGGACTCAAGGATGTCTTGTTTATTCCAGGCATAAAGAAGAATCTCATCTTTGTTGCAGTTTTGGAAGACCATGGTTATGATGTGATCTTCAACAAAGGGAAAGCACTCCTGAGACACATAGCCATTGGACAAGTGAAGAAGATCGGGGTTTTATGAAGAACATGTATACTATAAATGTGGAATACTATGTTGCATTAAGCACTAAGGTGGAGAAAATGCATAGTCATGATGTTTGTGAAATTTGGCACAGAAGGCTTAGCCTTTTGCATCATTATGCCTTGAATATTATGTAGCAAATAACCACTAGCCTCCCTAAAGGAACATTTGAGAAGCATGATGTATGTAAAGGATGTGATTTGGGGAAGTACACAAAATCCACATTCCATGATCAGGACAACAAAGTACATGCAATCTTGGGAAGGATCCACTTTGATGTATGTGGACCTTTCTCAAAAGCCTCCACTATCAAACACAAATACTTTGTCATTTTTATTGATGATTTCTCAAGGAATTGTTGGATCTTCTTCATGTAGAAGAAATATGAGACATTCGCCAAGTTTGTAGAATTCAAGGTACTGGTTGAGAAAGAAAATGGCAAGAAGGTGAAGGCTCTCAATAGCAATAATGGAGGTGAATATGTTTCGAAGGGACTCAAAAATTTATGTGCGAAAGAAGGCATTCAAAGAGAGCTAACAACACCCCACAACCCAAAATATAATGGGGTGGTTGAGAGAAAGAACAGTAGCATTGTGGGAGATGTGAGAGTTATGTTACATGACCAAGGCCCACCTCTACATTTGTGGGTTGAGGAATGCAACACAACAGTCTACTTGCAGAACCAGAGTCCTCATCGTATTCTTGGCATGATTACATAGGAGGAGGCTTTCTCGGGGATGAAGTCGTATGTGTCGCACTTTAGGATTTCTAGAGCCTCTGTTTATAGCCATGTCTCCAAAGAATGAAGGAAGAAGCTTGAGTCAACAACAAAATTGGGGGTATTTGTGGGTTACACAAAAAATACTCACTATTACCATGTGTAATTGTCATCCCTCAAAATGAAAGTTTTGCGAAGGGATGTAAAGTTTGATGAGGAGAAATCCATGTGGTGCTCTCTTGAGAGGGATCTTCATATCCCAAATGAAGAGGAGCTTTTATCTCCAAAGGAGGAGCCTCAGGAAGTTGTGGAGCAGCCACAAATTGAGGAGAAGAGAGTGGAGACATCCACTCAAGAAAAACCATCCAAAGAAGGCATAAAAACAACCAGGGAAGTTAATATACTTGTGCAAGATGTGAGGGAGAATGTGGTAGATCCTTCAAATTTGTGCAGGCAAAGAAGGTCATCTAAGAGGTACACTAGCTACATGGTTCTAATGATTGAGCTTCTAGAGATTGAGCCATCCTCTTTTGAGGAAGCAGTAGAGAAACTTGTATGGGTTAATGCAATGGTGGAGGAATACAAATCCATTGTAAAGAAAAGTGTTTTGGAAGTGGTCCCAAGACCAATAGATAAATCAGTTGTGGGTTCGAGATGGATCTTCAAGGTTAAGCATGTAGTAAACAGAATCATAGAGAAGTATAAGGCCATATTTGTGGCCAAAATATTCTCTCAAGTTGAGGGAATTGACTATGAGGAGACCTTTTCTCCTGTAGCAAGGTATTCATCCATTAGATCAATTATTTCTCTGGTTGCATAGATGGGGTGGAAGATCCACCAGATGGATCTAAAACAACATTTCTCAATGGGGTTATTGAGGAGGAGGTGTACATTGAGAAACCATAAGGTTTTGAGACATTTGATCGAGAGTCTCATGTGTGAAAACTCAAGTGAGCATTGTACAATCTCAAACAAGCACCCCATGCTTGGTACACCAGGATCGATAATTATCTCACCAGTTTTGGCTTCAACAAAAGTGAAGAAGATGCAAGCCTCTATCACAT
This sequence comes from Pinus tabuliformis, assembly GCA_031772625.1. NCBI lineage: Eukaryota > Viridiplantae > Streptophyta > Pinopsida > Pinales > Pinaceae > Pinus > Pinus tabuliformis. The sequence continues at coordinate 1,527,580,142 of CM062818.1, read as the reverse complement.
CATGGTAGAATTTAAATTTCTTATTATTGTCTTATATGTTGATGATTTGATTTAAACTGGTGATGAGCAGCTGATTAGATCTTGTAAGGAGGACCTTGCAAGGGAATTTGAAATGAAGGACATGAGTCTCATGCACTACTTCCTCGAGTTGGAAGTATGGCAAGGCGATGGGGAACTATTTGTGTCTTAAGGTAAGTATGAAAATGAGATACTACAAAGATTCTGTATGGATATTTGTAAACCCATGGAGACACCTCTAGCGACCAACTAGTGGAAGGAGGATGCCACTTAAGGTGAGGAAGTGGATGCTACCATTTATCGGTAGCTAGTGGGTTCACTAATGTATCTTGTGAACATATGGCTAGATATGTGCTATGAAGTCAACCAACTGAGCCAATTTATGGTTAGGCCAACCAAATTATTTTGGAAGGCAGCTAAGCATGTCTTACGGTGTTAGAGGCACTACCTAGTTTGGACTATAGTACAGAAAAACAAAGGGAGTGAAGTTGTGTGGCTTCATAGATACAGATTGGACAGGGAGTCCATCCAACCGAAAGAGTGCATTAGGTGGAAATTTCAGTGTTGGGTCTGCAACAGTTTCCTGGTACAATGGGAAGAAAAGATCAGTGGCGCTTAGCTAGGCAAAAGCAGAGTACATGGTTGCAGGTCAAGAAGCATGTGAGGTGATCTGGATGAGAAAGATACTTGTAGGACTATTTAGTTAGATGATGGATCCAACTATGATATACAATGATAATCATATTTTCATCAAGCTCTCTGAGAATCATGTATTTCACAATCGATCCAAGCATATGCATATCTAGTATCACCACTTATGGGACTATGTGCAGAGGCGGATAATTTGTCTACAATACATTCTGACAAAGGAACAAGATATCGACATTTTGACAAAGGCCTTGTCAAGAGGGAAGTTAAAATTCCACATGTGCAGGATAGGGGCAGTTGATAATTCCTTTCTTGCTATGAGGGAGTGTTGAAAAATGCATCAAGAAATTCTCAATTTGATTTTGCCTTAATTAAATTTAGAAATTTTGAATTTACACATCAAAATTGGGACATGGATTAGGATTCAACTAGATTCCAAATAATGGAAGCTCTAGAGCTTGGGACACTAAGTATTAATATACTATGGAATTATATTGGCATATGAAGACTCCTTTTAGAAAAGTTTGGTTTGAATGTGATGAGGCTAAACAATAGCTACTCCTTCAAACAAATGAAATCCGTTTACAACTACAATAAATCAAGACATGTATGGTTTCCTCAAAAGCTTTCATTGCTACTCCAACTCGTGATTTAGAAGGATTGTTTAAGAACCATGTGCCTCTCTCAGATGTTGGTTATATTATCAAATGAATTGCAACCCTCTTTTATTTTTTTTAGTTATGTAGAGATTTTAGGCACTTGTGGTGTTATGAGGCCCATAATTCTTCATTGTATCACTAAGTTTCTATCTTTAAGGTGGTTGTTCAGTGTATTTTATTCTAAATCTAGAAATGACAAATAAACTAATAATGTTTTATATGTGGCTAGTATTATTTCCAAAGTAGCAAATTAGCCACAACATTGATGTTATCATTCCATTTTGGTTAATAGATCGACTACTAACTTACCTAAAAAAAAGAGAAGTAATTTTTCTAAATCTAGAAATGACAAATAGACTAATAATGTTCTATATGTGGCTAGTATTTTTTCCAAAGTAGCAAATTAGCCACAACATTCCATTTTGGTTAATAAATGGACTACTAACTTACCTAAAAAAGGAGAAATAATTTTTATTTGTACTTTTATCTTTTTTACTATGAGTTTAATTTCATATTATAAATTTTTTTTGTGTATTTAATTAAATTAAAAACTAATTTTTAAAGTTATTCATTTATTCATTTCATTTTGTAACTAGTCAAAAGAATTATAGTGAAATATAATTGTTTAAGAGTGTAATTTTATTTTTAAAATGCATAAAAAATTATTAAAAAGAATTTAATTTGGAAATTTTTTAAATGTGAAAAGATAATTTCGAAATTATAGCGAAATATAAATTTTTACGAGTAAAAATTTATTTTTAAAATGCATATAAAATAATTCATAAAATTAATGTAGAATTTTTTTAATTGTGAAAAGATAATTTCAAATATATTATTGATTTTTATTTATTGAACACAAAATTACAATTAATTTTCAAATAAAAAAATTTATATAAATATTTAAATATATTTTTTAATATTTTATAAAAATAAATATTTATTAATACCATAAATTATAAATTTTGTATATTTTTTAAATCTTATTTATTTATTTATTATTATCCATTTAGTGTTTATTTATTTCTTATTTTTATATTTACAAAATTAATTAATGTATAATCTAGTTACATCAATTTTATTTAATTAAAATAAATAAACAAATAATTTTTATTTAAAATTTTAATATATTAGACATTATTTTTTTCAAAGATACATTAGACGATTTATTAAAAATAGGGAATTTTTGTATATATGTATTATAAAGTTGATATGATAAATTGATATTCGTTAACGTATATGTAAGCAATGTTACTCACATCAACATGTTAGGTAAGTATTATAGTTTGAGCTATATATAAGATGATAAATTACACAAAAACAAGGTTGCAATGCAGACAAGGTATCTGCTAAATAAATTAGCGAATAAATAAGTAGAAAAGTATCATGTTTGCATTGCACCTTTATTTAAGTGGCAGGTATTTGTTGCTGGCAAAATGGAAATCTTGTCCGCAAATAAATATTCATGTGGCCTCTTCAAATATATCAAGCTCTAGTGAAACTTCACATCCATTTCTGTAGTAAATCCATTAGGTTAACGGAGTAAGAAGCATCTAGTAAGACTAAATTTTATCAGTCTTTACAACATTATCTATGGTGAATATTTGTGAATATTTTTTTAATAGAAATTTATGATTTTTTTTTCAAAAAATAAAAATAGAAATTTAACCATGAATGAAATTTAGCCTTAAAATTAAAATTAATTAAATAACATTTAATGACCTGCATCCATGGACTTGGTAGCAGCGTGGTAGACTACGTTATTTCCGATCTTCCATTATACAACGAAATGATAAACTTTGACATCTGGTAGACTACGTTATTTCCGATCTTCCATTATACAACGAAATGATAAACTTTGACATCTTAAACGACCACGAGCCTGACTCTGATCATAGGCCTTTACTTATAACCCTCAATTTTGTCATGCATAGAGTTCCCATAGAAAATAATACTTACAACCAAAAGAACTTAATATTTGATAAAAATAAAAAGGACCTCTTTCTAAATGAATTGAAAACTAATTTGCCTCCTTTATCTAGTATAGACAACATAGAAGACCTATATCATAATTTGACTACAACCCTCTCATATTCTATTAAAAAGTTCTCAATTGAAGTCTCAAATAATAAAAGAAATAGCAAAACCAATCCTTGGTATGACAAAGATTGTAAGAATGCAAGGAGAGCAATTAAGGAAGCTGTTGATGATTCTCTTAAAATGGACAAGATAAGAATATACAAAGCCCTAATTAAAAGGAAAAAGAGGCAGTACATTCGTCAAAGACAAGAGAATCTCTTACACCTCTCTAAGGTAGCTCCTAAGAAATTTTGGAGGCAGATTCTGACTAGGAAGACTAAGGATAATAATAAAATTGCTCTTCACGATTGGAATTCTTATCTTAAAAAGCTTTATGAATCTCCTAATGTCATGGATAATTTGGAAACCCTGCTCACAACGAAAGAAGTCTTCTCTTTAGAAGACATTAAGTTTGGGGTTGATCGCCTCGCGAATGGGAAAGCTAAGGACATTGAAGGTTACCAGGCAGAAATCTTAAAAATTGGAGGCCCTGTCCTCATCCCCCACATCCACAAGCTTTTCAATCAAGCTGTTAAGCAAGGGTTCCCTAAACCTTGGACTGAGAGCCTCATTATCCCTATTTTTAAAAGTGGAGATACAAATAACCCCTCTAATTATCGGACAATTATGATCAACCCTCTCTTAGCCAAGTTGTATGGTAGTATTCTGGAAAAAAAGTTAAGCATATGGCTTGAAAGTGAAGGTAAGCGGGCTAAAGGCCAAGCAGGTTTCAGAAGGCATCACTCAACAACAGACCACCTTGTTACGCTTAGGATCATTGCGGAGGAATGTCATAATGATAAATCCAATTTATTTTGCTGCTTTGTAGACTTTAGAAAGGCTTTCGATACGGTTCCTAGATACAACCTTTGGAATAGGTTAGAAGAGCTAAAGGTTCCTCTTGAGTTGAGAGCTGCTGCTATAAGGCTATACGAGAATGTAATTGCCAAGCTAAAGAACAATGAGGGGTGGTCAAAAGATATTAAGTGTAACATCGGAGTTAAACAAGGTTTCCCCCTCTCCCCTACCCTTTTTGGCATTTACATCGATAAGCTCGAAGGTTATTTAGAAGAAGCAGGATGTGGTGGCACAATCTTAGCTGGGATAGTCGTTATCCTTCTTCTCTATGCTGACGATATTGTTCTTTTGGCAAGGTGCCCTTCTGATCTTGATAAGCAACTCAAGCTTCTTAAGGATTTCTGCTCTATCATGGGTATGACTGTTAACACTGACAAAACAAAAGTTATGATTATCAAATCCAAGAAGGACACTTGCGCTAATTTTATATATGACAATAATAACTTGGAAGAAGTGTATTCTTACAAGTACCTAGGAATTGATATCCATCACAAGCTCAACTGGAACCATAGCATTGAGAAAAGGATCAATGTGGGATGGAAAGCTTATTCTGGTCTTGAAAATAATTGTAAAACAGCAAACCTCGTAATGTGGGATAAAAAGAAGTTCCTCTTTGAAACTTTAGTCACTCCTGTTATCTTATATGGCTGTGAAGTTTGGGGCTGCAGCATCTCCAGAGAATCATGGAGAAAGATTGAGCAAATCCAGAAGCGTTTTATAATTTATAACCTGAAAATTAAAAGTAATACACCCTATCCTATTCTCCTTATAGAAGCAGGTCTTTCTCCTATTGAGAGCCTGGCTATGCTCAGGTTTCTGTTGTACAAGCACAAGCTCAATAACATAGACAATCATAGACTTCCTAAGCTAGCTTTAAATTCCAGCCAAAACCACCTAAGGCTTAACCGAGGATGGCATAAGGACACAAGGGCCTGGTTAAACTATTGGGAGATCAATGAGAATGATGCTTTGCAAAACATAAATAACATTAAAGATATTGTTACTTCTAAGTTCAAAGAAAAATTGTGGTGTGAGAAAGATTTAGCGTCTAAAAGAAAATTAAGTTATTATAAGAAGGTCATCAACCCCACCCTTGAAGATCAAAAGTATATCTCTATTTTAACTAGCTCAAAGAAGAAAATTAATATAGCAAAGATTAGAACGAATTCTCATGAGCTCCATAGTGAAACTGGCCGTTGGGCAGTTCCTAAAACGCCATGGATGGAAAGGATCTGCTATATTTGTGAGAATAGGAGCATCGAGGATGAAAACCACTTCCTCTTAGAGTGCCCTGCATACAACCACATTAGATCTCAATTTCACAACCTTTGTTACAATACTGACCTTCCTAGCCTTTTACAATGCCAAAATTATAGTGAACTCGGGAGGCTTCTCTCCAAGCTTTTTGAGCATAGGAACAAAATCTTAAATCAAAATAAATAATTTGTCTTTTTAGGTCCGATAGATCATTATTTGGTCTCAGCGGACGTTAACCATCATCATCATCATCAATAATTTTAATAGCACATATATTTTAATTCAATTATATTTTGTTTTATTATAAATAAAATTAATATGTCACAATCATTCTTTAAGTTATTTTAAAAAGGTTTTAAATATTTCATTCTTTAATTTATTTTAAAAGGTTTTAAATATTTCAATTTAAATTTGTGACATTGTTAATCACCATTAACATCTACATTTATCCAATTCTATTTCAATTTCAAAAACATAGAATCATTGTTATTTATTTTTTTCTTTTTCTTTCATAAACATTATTATAAGTTTCAAGTGTTTTATAATTACTTGTTTTAATTTATATTATATATAATTATTATGTTAAAACATTTTTAGAAAGAAACTTTAACTAGCTTTGTTATTAATTTTGTTAATTAAGTTTATTTTGTGTGAATAAGAGGAATGATTGTTATTTTTCTTACTCAAGTTTAATTTTTATAAGTGATATGGTGAACTTTGTTATAATGATTTCAAGCCTTGTTTTTTAGTTTGAGTAACACGTATATTCCTCATATGAAATGTAAAGATATTTCTCACTTTAAAAACAAAACAAAACAAAACTTTGTTACTAATTTTAATTCTTTGATTTTTAATATCTAAAAACATATAAATTACATATTTAAAAAAAAACACTAAAAAGATGTTGAAAACTCCTTCATCACCTTAACAGTATTAACCTAAAAGCATGTAAAAAGTTGTCATCAAAAAATTATTTAGTTAGCAACTAAGGACTTTTGCTCCAATACAAATATGATTATCTGATTATTAATAGTGACACATTTTTTTTATGATAATTAAATGTAAAAAGATTGGCTTATAATACTTATGTATGACAACAACAATTTTGAGAAAGTGTCTTAATACAAATATCTCATAGGCAATATTCCTCAAAACTCAACTATAGCATTAAGAAAAGAATAAATGGAGGACATAAAGCTTATTATAGACTTGAAAACAATTATAAAGTAACTAACATTTGAATATGTGATGAGAAAAAAACGCTCTTTGAAATATAGATGTGAAATTTGCGATGTAGTATCTTTATAGAATTGTCGAGATCCTCCTCAAAGAACTGAGTATTTCCCTCATTTAGAACACAACTATGACCAAGTTCCTAACATTTTTTCCCCAGGAAAATTTGCAATTTTATTCATGAAAAAAAAAAAAAATTACATATTGTAGATGTTGTCAAGCATATGCATAATGGCGGATCTTGTTAACCAAGATCAATAATAACTCATTAAATAATTACCCTATACTATTCTTTCCTACCTTTCATTTTTTTCACTTTCTGCCAACCACTAGAGCTGGGGGTGGATAATACAATGGTCCTTTGAGACTCAGTTATATTTGGCAGGATTTCTTTGTTAGAAACTGAGCCATCCGAAACATGAGTTCATTTGGTGTTGATTTCTTCTTTGGTTGAGGAAATCATCTAATTCTACTATTGTTGTGAAGTAGACATTGGAACTAAAGATTATTTGGGTATTGTTTCATCCTCATGCATAGTAGCCTGAGGATCATTGTTATTTGTGGTAGTATTTGTGATTTCTTCATCTTCTGTTGCAATTGTCTTTGATGCAGAAAACTTCCAACCTTTTGGCTTTTGTGTCTGTTTCTTTTTTATTTTATTTTGAGGATAAGTACTTTGAAGATGGCCAGTTTGTAGACATGTACGACATCTGAAGGTTGTGTTCTCATAGTCTAGGGGTTGGGACCACTGTTGATTGTTGTGGTACATCAAAATGTGATCTGCTAAACCATTGTTGAGGTCTACCTCCACACAAATTCTGGAAAAGGTGAAGATTCCCTTTGAGAAACGCTTTGCATCTATTTTTAAGAATTTCCCCAAGGTATTTCCAATTCCTATTAATACTTTAGGATGCCAAAAATGCAAGGGTAGATTGTGTAACCTTACCCACACTGGCATTTTAGAAAACACCATAGTATTTGCATCAAATCCTAGAAACCATGGTATCATGAATAGACCAGCATTTCCCCAAAACCATGGTCCCTCATGCAAAGCATGTCCCTTATCTAAAGTTGTGTCAAATTTGATAATGAAGAAACCTTTAGAACATAAATGAATGTCACAATTTGTTGTCCATGTGGAAAAAATCCATTGATGAAGTGCCTTAGATTTGGGCCAGAACCCATTAAACCTGCAGATCACTGCTCTAGAAAAGAATTCATCATACATCTCATTTACTTCAGGTATATTAATTTTCAATGTTGGGACCTAGGTCATCTACTCCACGATATAGGGAGCAAGTGAAGTGGTAGTCAGATCTGGTGGTTGTTGCGATTCCGTTTTTCTTTTGATTGCATCTTTGAACGAAGCTACATTTTTTGAGTTTGATCCAAGGCTTCCTCCTAGGAGTCTTGTGTTGAAAAAAATGGTTGAATCACGTCCAATAATATAATCTTGTAGCTTGTAATCGTCCTGCAAAACTTTCCCTTCATAGATAAAAGTTTGTAGTCTGGCTGGTATACCCATATTTTCTTGTAGCATTTGTTTGAGGGTTTTTATCCACTCCCAAACCCCTATCTTCAAACAAACTGATTTCCCTTTCAATGATCTAATAAAGAGATGAATCGTGGGTCCTTTTGGTAGATCGGGCACTTGATCTTCAAGATCTAGCCTTGGAGTGCTCTCTGCTGGACTGCGCTCTTGGCCGGCCTGTGTTGGTGGTTGCAAGTTCTGAACTGATCTCCTTGGTTGGAAAATTTGTAAGCCAAGACTCTAATTTATGCCATGAGACTGAGCTGAGATGTTTATCAGGGATTGCGGTAACATGGGCGTGAGGCAGGTCGAGATTATCCTCTGGTCTACTGTTATAGAGTATCGATCCATTGAAATAATGTCCGAGTGGCTCAGATCCATGCTTGATCCTCTATCTTGACAGAATATTATCCTCAACGAGGGTAGAGGTACCCAATCCACCATATTCAACCATGATTTGATTGCTGAAACCTCGTTGTAGGAGTAGATCTCGGCGATAGTCACAAACGGGTTGTCTGATCTACACCATACCTCTCCTGTAGTAGATGGCAGAAGGTGTAAGATCATCATATCTGAATCCATTCAAAATCCATGCATTTCCTAGTACTGCAAATCCCTAGCCTCTATCAATGATTCTAGCTTCTCCCAGAGGGATAGCTCCCAACTGCTGCCACTAACCAACTCACCGACCTGAGCAAACCAACACCAACATCTTTGCAAAGACATAAAAACGACCTCGGATCAGAAAAGGTTGCAGATATTGACATAATCCGGCCCAACCCAAAGCATCGATGCCCTAGATCTCTGATCATTTTGTCCAGTGCTAGAGAATTCATAATCTATGTAATTCCGCACACCGAAACCCTTGTTGCTTCCATCGTCTCTCTCCCATGGTATCACTTCAAGTTGTTATGTTATTTAGTTTTTGTTTTCTTTTCCCCCACCAAGTTCCTAAGTTGCAAAAACAATTAAAAAATAAGGGAAACAAGAAGCTCCCTAAAATTGCTTCAAATTCTAACTAAAACCACTTTCAACTAGAGTGGAGATGGCATAAAAGGATGTCTAGTTTTGGCTAAACCATTAGGGAATAAAGGAATATATCATATCATAGAATAAGAATAATATTAAATACATTATTACTTCTAAATTTAAGGAAAAATTATGATAAGATAAATGATAGAGAGAAAAAATTAAGATATCATAAGGAGGTGATTAACCTTAATCTATAGAATTGAAAGCATATATATGTTATGACTAATAAGAAGAAAAAAGTCAACATAGTCAAACTAAGAACATGTTGTCACAAGCTATGTAGTGAAACTAAGTGTTTGACAATTTCTAAAATGCTATGAGATAAAAAAATATGTCGTCTTTGTAATTCTAACAAAATCAAATATTTTATACACTTTCTCTTAAAATATACATTATATATCTAAATTAAATTTCCATTTTGAAATTTTATTATATTATAATAACCTTAAAACAATTTTTCCTTAGAAATAAAATTTTAAAAAATATCAAATAATATTATCTCTTAAATTTAATAAACAAAAAACAATTTTAACGGATATTAATCACCTTGATTATAAAGAATATATTAATTAAATGGTTTTCTTAACATTTATGATAAAGAATGGGAATCTAGCAAAAAGACAAAACAATATAGAAACGAGGAAGACAATAAAGAAAACAATAATCTTCCACCCTTGCATTTGCTTCCTGGCATGACGTGGAGCCACCCTATACACCCTTTTGCATTTGCATCGGTCACTCAAATTTGCAAAAGGGAATGCCTTAATTTCTTAAGGGAGAAGTAAAAGATGAAAAGCTTAATTTTTTTATATATTTATATGGTTGGGAGTACTTTCTTTTCTTTTTAAAGGTAATGTGAGGTTGTTATTTAAAGTATTTTTTAAGATTAAAAAAAAAAAACTGAATAATAATTTTCTATTTAAATTTATGTCATGGTTTATTTCTTGATTATTTAGTTTTGATGATGTCAATGAAAAAATTCTCTCATATGATTTTTACATAAAAACTTTACTTAATTCATTATAAATCACATAAATTTGAATACAGATATTTTAAAAATATTATAATGATTAAAATTTTAAAATATTATTTATAAAAAATAATATTTATTATTATTGAATTTAAATTATATATAATTTGTTTATTAATAATATTTTTAATTAAAATTTTATAAACCTTTTATATATACATATATATCAAAATATTTAAAATTTCAATAATATATAGAGATATATTACATCATTCATACGTCGATTATAGTTCTATTTGAAACTCTATAGTGGTTAGATATACTAATATTTTTAAGATAAAATCATTCAAAGTATATTTTTAATAAGAAATTTAAATTATACATAATTCATTCATCGCAAATACTCCTACTTGGAACTCTGGGATGGTTATATAGGCCAAAAGTCAAATCATTTCATTAATATTAATATTAATATTAATATATATATATATAATTTAAAAATAATAAAAAGTGTAATGTTACTTATAAATGAAATGGTTTTTCACTAAAGTTTAAATAATACAATTTTAAGTAAAAATATAATTTTTTTTATTTTTTAAAATATATTTTCACATATAAAAATTGATTTAAAGTTTTAAAATTTAATTTAAAATTTTAAAATTTAAGATACTCAAATTTTATATATTCATTAATTTAAATTTAAATTTTAAAAATCTCCAAATTTATTTAGCTTTAAATTTATTTAGAAAAAATATTAAAAAAATCATTTCATCTATCAATTAAATTACACAATAAACTAAATTATTTCATAGGAATAAACTAAATTATTTCATAGGAATAAAAAACAAAAACTAGATATGGTTAATAGACTACCCAATAATTCAGCATTGTTGACTTTTGGGCATTTTGATGAAAATAAAAAAAAGTGATTTATTTTTAAGAATAAAGAAAACATGAAAGATGATATTTATTTTAATAAATATATTAAATGATAATTATCTTAATTATTTTTATTTTTAAAAGTTATATTTTATTATTGTTTTTTAAAGGTTTAATTAATTTATTTTTTTAAATATTATAATTTTTTAAATAATTATTATAATTTTTCAAATTTAAATTAAATTTAAAAAATTGTTAGGATTATGTTTATATTAGTAATTTGATTTGGGTTTGTAGGTGGTTGTTGAGATAAATAATATTTTAATAAATATCATAATTTTTCAAATAATTATATAATTTTTCAAATTCAAATTAAATTAAAAAAATTGTTAGGATTAATGTTTATATTAGTAATTTGACTTGGGTTTGTTGTTGGTTGTTGAGATATTTTCTCAACTTTTCTTTCTAAGATTAGAATTAGTTGAATCTCACTCCAACTATATAAATTTATTATATTTGAGATTGAATATACAAAAAATAGCTGTGTGTATGCAAATAAAATTCTTTGTTGGTATCAGAGTCTAGCTTTGGGCATACCTCCCTTATGGGAGGGCCCAGGAAAATGTAGGTGTAATAGTTTTTAGTGTCTTTTAGTGTGAGAATGTATGTGTGTTTTGTGTGGGACATGAACTTGCGTAGAGTCTATGCTCAGAGAGATCAAGCTACTCTTATCTTCTAGCCTATGAGGAAAATGACTGGCTTCCTGAAACTGTTATTTCCTAAAAAATGCAACAAGAAATTCTCAATTTGATTTTTCCTTGATTAAATTGGGAAAATTTGAATTTCCACATCGGTAGACAACTTAGATGTAGTTAACTTGTGTGACCTCGCTTGTGTCACCCAGTTTACTCAGTAAATTCGAGTTGGAGGAATTAGAGTTCAATTAAGCATGTGTGATTACTAATTTGTAGCAATCACGGTCAGTTATTTCAAGTTGTTTTTAGCTAAACTCGTTCCAACTGTTAGAGGAACTAATGGAAGGTCAGTGGTATAGTGAGACTTTTGTCTAACTCAGTGATCATCCAGTTAAATGATCCATCAGCCCAAAATAACTAGTGCATGCAGATAATTCGAGTTACCCAACTGTGGTGGAGATTCCAAGGCAATGTAACATCACTTGTAGACTAGTCTTGAGTGTATAAGTGTTGCATGCAGTTAGATTATCAACCTTGGGAATTACACAATCCATTTTGGAGAAATTCCTAAATAGTAGGGGCCTATTTTCTCAATGAATTGTGCAAGGAAATAGGCGCTCAAGCAGAGATAGAAATTGACTATGTCTCGGTCAGAGCTTCTCAGTGAGTAGAGAGATAAGTTATTCACTTGCAAGTTGTGCTCAGTTGAGAAAATTAATTTTAATACATCTCTATTCATCAGATTAATGCAAGTAGGCATGGGGTTTTTAGCATATTGATTTCCACTGGAAAAATAGCGTGTGCATGTGTGTTATTTAGCATTGCATGTTTGTGATTGATGTTCTAAATTGTGAATTGAATTCCGCAGAGCATTAGAGTAGGTTTGTATCTTGTGATTTTGATTAAAACTTCATGATAAATTGCAAATCTACACCATAATTTCTACATGGTATCATATCAGGATTCACATTAGAGCAGAATTTCACAGTTGTTTCTCAGGAGGTTCGAATTTGCAGTTCAATGTAGCAAGATCTCTTCAGAGTTGGGAAGATGATATTCAATGGGATAAGACTAGATTATGCCTTGGAAGGTAGCTCTAATTTCATTGCATAGAAGGATCGTATGGAGGCAATGTTGGATGACAATGGCTTGCTAGAATACATCAAGAGAGATGTTGCAAAACCAGTGGAATCTAATGTTCAAAACCTAGCCCAATGGATGAAAGATGTAGCCAAGGCAAGGAGAATAATCTTGGAGGGAGTGCATGACCACACTATCACAAATATCCATGGGAAAGAAACTCCTTATTCAATGTGGCAGGCACTGATAGATCTGTTCCAGAATAGCAACGACCATAGGAAACTGGCGCTCAAGGATAAAATTTGAAATATCAAGATGCGGAAGAATGACACTATTCAACAATATCTAAGCAGGTTCACACAAGTTCGTGATGAGCTTACAGGAGTTGGTGTTATTGTTTCAAATGATGACTTGGTAATTCTAACCCTTCTAGGCCTTCCCAACAGTTGGCATAGCTACCAAGGTTCAATGAACAAGCGGGAGAAACTACCAAATTGGGAACACTTATGGTCTGATTTGGTATAGGAGGAAATAAGGAAGAATGCCAGAGATGGAATTTCATCCAAGGGCAAGGATGAAGAAAACTTTGCATTGGTTGGAAAGGGAAAGAAGGGAAAAGGGAAGAAATATCAAACGAAACTTGATCCAGGTGGATATTCGTGGCCATCCGTCTGTTCCACTTGGACCCCCACCATTGTTCTATCAGTTTTTGTCAGTTTCCTTAATTGTAGCACAATTTACTATTTTTGGCAATTTTTCAGGTCCTGAACTTCCGAAACCATTTTGAGGCCCTAAAAGACGTTTTTTTGGGAATATTCCTTCGGGCGATTTTATTGAAATCACATTTTCAGTTGTATTCCTTGGAGTGATCTTTCCAACGAGGTATCGTGCACGTCAAACTGAGATAATATGACCAAGTTACGACCCCGGGAAGTTGGCTGCCCAACTAACCCCAACGGGGCCCATAAACTCTTGGTGTTACATCTCCTCGGGTTAGGGTTTTGGTTGTTTAGGTTTCTCTCTTATTATTCTATAATAAAAAAGCCCTTGAGCCTCATTGCAACTCAGTTCAGAGGCATGTACCTGCCACATCTCTTCTTAGAGATAAGCTACCATCGCTTGAGGTAGTCTCATTTCCATTTCTGTTTGTAAGCATATTTCATTATTTGATATTAATGAAAGGAAGTGTTTTTTTTGTTGCATGTCTGTATTTATGGTTATATCTGTAATTTGTTGTGTTCCTGTTTAAATTCAGATCAAAACCAGAATCCAGCCAAGGGGGCAAGAAGAAAGATTTGTCAAAAATTAAATGTTTCAATTGTCATGAATTCAGGAACTATGCAACGAAGTGTCCATACAAAAATTCAAGCAAGAAGATCTCATGAGGAGGAGAAGGTGAAGCTTTGGTTTCATATTTCAAGCTTGACTTCACCCTTATCAGATGCATTTCCAACACAGTGATGGGGAGCATATGGTACTTGGACTCTGGGGCCTTGTTCCACATGGCAGGGTGTACATACTTTATCAGTGACCTAGAGGAGAAGGATCGTCATATGCACATCGAGCTGGGGGACAACGGAAGGTACATCACGACTAGGATTGGTATAGTCACCTTTTAGAGGTATTTGGGCTCCCCTCTCAGACTTAAGGCTGTCTTGTTTATTCCAGGCCTAAAGAAGAATCTCATCTTTGTTGCAGTTTTGGAAGACCATGGTTATGATGTGATTTTCAACAAAGGGAAAGCACTCCTGAGACACATAGCCACTAGAAAAGTGAAGAAGATCGAGGTTTTGTGAAGAACATGTATAATCTAGATGTGGAATACTATGTTGCATTAAGCACTAAGGTAGAGAAAATTCATAGTCGTGATGTTCGTGAAATTTGGCACATAAGGGTTAGCCTTTTGCATCATGGCACCTTGAAGATTATGCAGCAAATAACCACTAGCCTCCCCAAAGGAGCACTTGAGAAGAATGATGTATGCAAAGGATGTGCTTTGGGGAAGTACACAAAATCCACATTCCATGATCGGGACAACAAAGCACATGCAATCTTGGAAAGGATCCACTCTGATGTATGTGGACCTTTCTCAAAATCCTTCACTATCAGACACAAATATTTTGTCATTTTTATTGAAGATTTCTTAAGGAAGTGTTGGATCTTCTTCATGTGAAAGAAAGATGAGACATTCTCCAAGTTTGTAGAATTCGGGGTACTGGTTGAGAAAGAAACTGGCAAGAAGGTGAAGGCTCTCAATAGCAATAATGGAGGTGAATATGTTTCGAAGGGACTCCAAAATTTATGTGTGAAAGAAGGAATTCAAAGAGAGCTAACAACACCCCACAACCCAAAATATAATGGGGTGGTTGGGAGAAAGAACTGTAGCATTGTGGGAGATGCGAGAGTTATGTTACATGACCAAGGCCTACCTCTGCATTTGTGGATTTAGGAATGCAACACAACAGTCTACTTGCATAACCAGAGTCCTCATCGTATTCTTAGCATGATTACACAGGAGGAGGCTTTCTCGGGGATGAAGTCATATGTATCGCACTTTAGGATTTCTAGAGCCTCTGTTTACATCCATGTCTCCAAATAATGAAGGAAGAAGCTTGAGCCGACAAGAAATTTGGGGGTATTTGTGGGTTACACAAAAAATACTCACAACTACCATGTGTAATTGTCATCCCTCAGAATGAAAGTTTTGTGAAGGGATGTAAATTTTGATGAGGAGAAATCCATGTGGTGCTCTCTTAAGAGGGATCTTCATATCCTAAATGAAGAGGAGATTTTAGCTCCAAAGGAGGAGCCTTAGGAAGTTGTGGAGCAACCACAAATTGAGGAGAAGAGAGTGGAGACATCCACTCAAGAAAAACCATCCAAAGAAGGCATAAAAACAACCATGGAATTTGATATAATTGTGCAAGATGTGAGGGAGAATGTGGTAGATCCTTCAAATTTGCACAAGCAGAGAAGGTCACCTGAGAGGTACACTAGCTACATGCTTCTAATGACTGAGCTTTTGGGGCTCAAAGCCATCCTCTTTCGAGGAAGAAGTAGAGAAACTTGTACGAGTTACTGCAATGGTGGAGGAATACGAATCCATTGTAAAGAACAGTGTTTTGGAAGTGGTCCCAAGACCAATAGATAAATCAGTTGTGGGTTCGAGATGGATCTTCAAGGTTAAGCATGTAGTAGACAGAAGCATAGAGAAGTATAAGGCCATATTTGTGGCAAAAATATTCTCTCAACTTGAGGGAATTAACTATGAGGAGACCTTTGCTCTTGTAGCAAGGTATTCATCCATTAGATCAATTATTTCTTTGGTTGCATAGATGGGGTCGAAGATCCACCAGATGGATCTAAAACAACATTTCTCAATGGCTTTATTAAGGAGGAGGTGTACATTGAGCAACCAGAAGGTTTTGAGACATTTGATCAAGACTCTCATGTGTGCATACTCAAGCGAAGATTGTATAGTCTCAAACAAGCACCCCATACTTGGTACACCAGGATCGATAATTATCTCACCAGTTTTGGCTTCAACAAAAGTGAAGAAGATGTAAGCCTCTATCACATCTTGGTAGAAGTTAAATTTCTTATTATTTTCTTATATGTTGATGATTTGATTTAAACTGGTGATGAGCAGCTGATTAAATCTTGAAAGTAGGACCTTGCAAGGGAATTTGAAATGAAGGACATGAGTCTCATGCACTAATTCCTTGAGTTGGAAGTATGGCAAGGCAATGGGGAACTATTTTTGTCTTAAGGTAAGTATGAACATGAGATACTACGGAGATTATGTATGGAGATTTGTAAACCCATGGAGACACCTCTAGTGAGTAACTAGAGGAAGGAGGATGCCACTTAAGGTGAGGAAGTGGATGTTACCATTTATCGACAAGTAGTGGGTTCACTAATGTATCTTGTGAACATATGGCTAGATATGTGCTATGAAGTCAACAAAATGAGACAAGTTATGGTTAGGCCAACCAAATTATTTTGGAACGCAGCTAATCATGTCTTACAGTGTTAGAGGCACTACCCAGTTTGAACTATAGTACAGAAAAACAAAGGGAGTGAAGTTGTGTGACTTTATAGATACAGATTGGGCAGGGATTCCATCTGACCGAAAGAGTGCATCAGGTGGAATTTTCAGTTTTGGGTATGCAACATTTTCCTATTACAACAGGAATAAAAGATCAGTAGCACTTAGCTTGGCAGAAGCAGAGTACATGGCTACAAGTCAAGAAGCATGTGAGGCGATCTGGATGAGAAAGATACTTGTAGGAATGTTTAGTTAGATGATGGATCCAACTGTGATATACTATGATAATCATATTATCATCAAGCTCTCTGAGAATCATGTATTTCACAATCGATCCAAGCATATACATGTCCAGTATCGCCATTTGCTGGACTATGTGCAAAGGCGGATAATTTGTCTACAATACACTCTGACAGAGGAACAAGATACTGACATTTTGACAAAGGCCTTGTCAAGAAGGAAGTTAAAGTTCCACATGTGCAGGATAGGGGCGGTTGATAATTCCTTTCTTGATGTGAGGGAGTGTTGAAAAATGCAACAAGAAATTCTCAATTTAATTTTGCCTTAATTAAATTTAGAAATTTTGAATTTCCACATCAGCAGACAACTTGGATGTAGTTAACTTGTGTGACATGCCTTGTGTCACCTATTTTACTCAATAAATTCAAGTTGGAGGAGTCAGAGTTAATTTAAGCATGTGTGATTTCTAATTTGTAGAAATCATGGTCAGTTATTTCAAGTTATTTTCAATTAAACTAGTTCCAACTATTGGAGGAACTAGTGGAAGGTCATTTGTGCAGTGAGACTTCAATATAACTCAATGATCATCTAGTTAAATAATCCATCATCCCAAATAGCTACTGCATGTAGAGAATTCGAGTTCCCCAGTTGTGGTGGTGATTCGAAGGTAGTGTAACATTAGTTGTAGACTAGCCTTGAGTGTACAGGTGTTGCATGCAGTCAGATTATCAACATTGGGAATTGTGGAATCCATTTTGGAGAAATTTATAAATAATAGGGGCCTAATTTCTCAAGGAATTTCGCAAGGAAATAGAGGCTCAAGAAGAGGTAGAAATTGACTAAGTATGGGTCAGAGCTTCTCAGTGAGAAGACAAATGGGTTATTCACTTGCAGGTTGTGCTCAGTTGAGAAAATATATTGTAATACATCTTTATTCATCAGATTAATGCAAGAAGGCATAAGGGTTTTTAGCATATTTATTTCCCATGGAAAAATATTGTGTGCATATGTATTATTTCTCAATGCATTTTTGTGATTGACGTTCTAAATTGTGAATTGAATTCCACAAAGCAGTAGAATATGTTTGTGTCTTGTGATTTTGATTAAAACTTCATGAGTAGTTGCAAATATACACCATAATTTCTGCAGTTTGGGACATGAAGTTGTGTAGAGTTTATGCTTAGAAAGCTTAAGCTGATCTCAATTTTTGCTTGTGAGGAAAATGATTGGCTTCCTGAAACGGTTCTTTCCACACAATTTATGTTTCCATCGATTCTTGTATTCAATATGGGTAGGAGCATGAGAAGAAATTCATTTTGAATGTCCTCCCTCTCGCATATAGGGACCCACAAAACATCCAGAGTGGCTTTGTCTAAAATTCCCATCACAAAAATATTAAAGATGCTTTGGTACAAATAGAGGGTCAACTCCATGTGGTCATCGAAGAGCATTGTGGGTGGCATGTGAGGCAGGAGATATCCAATGGTTCCCATAAATCTCTCAAGTTACTTGGCAAGTCAAATTTTGAAGTTGCAATGATAAGCTTGTTATACGGAATCTATGACTATGGACAGACATATCTTCCATATACTTGATGGCCTGGTCTATAACAACAAAAGATAAAGAAACCAATGTTTTCCTTAAATTAAATGGACAACATGATGAATCCTACCTGAAATCCATCGTAAGACTTGTTTCTCTCTTAGCTTGTATGCTCTGATCCTAGCTTCAATTTCTATAATTAGAACCTACACAACCAGAAATCACAAGTCAAAGATCTATGACATCTATGTAGTTTCATCCAATCACTTCATTCAATAGATCACCATGGTATTGAAATACATGAAACCATAACATCACATATATGAAAACAATGAACTCTTTGTATTAATAGAAATGGAGAGAGTTACAACCAAATATAGGAGTTGATCTTGTAGAAGAGATCCTCCAAGTTGACTTGTCCTTCCTTGTCACAAAGTGTATCTCTATGTCACCCTAATGCATGGAATAATGACTCTCACAACAAAAACATGAGGGTAGAATCTATCTCCAAAATCCAACCCCTAGCTTGTGGATGGCAGTAAATATATAGAAAAGGATGGTAGGTTAGGAATTCTTATCCATTTACCAATCTAGGCTTGAGATCCACTCTTGATGGGAGGATTAGCTCAAGGGATAATGGGTGAAATATCCAAAGTAGGTTAGGATAAGATTCAAGACTTTCATCCAAGGTAAATGGTTAGAACAACCTCTGGAAGCTTCTAGATGAGGAAGCTTCAGGATTCTTTTTATTTTCCCAAATTTATAGAATCATCGCACCTCCAGCAAGGGGAAACCTGTTGGTGATTAGAGCAGGTCCAAAGAGGGTCAACCTGTTGGTGAACGTAGTCTCTTAAGGCATCAGGGTGTGTTGGGCCTTAAAATCACTAAAATGAAGCAGTTAAAGGCATAAATTCAGGGATTAGGGAGAGTCATGCTTAGGGCTTTGTGCAAAGGTGATGACAAGGGGTAAAAGGATGTTGATTGATCCAGTTAACATGCATATTGACCAGATGTGACAAAATGGTCTATAACAGATTGCCCCCTCAAGTGCAAAGTTAGAAATGACATATGATGATTGAAGTGCTTTACCTGATAACAAGTCAGGATCAAGAACAACTGGCAAGATCATTATCTGTTACAATACATTTACATCATGACATCTTTGCTAAGAGAGGCATACCCATGCTCAACACATAAGCTAATATTACATGTACAATGATCAAATATACATGTCCATTGATGAGAAAAGGTGGACCCATGACTGGATGACTATCTGTATGATACAAGCCATCATACACTGTGATCTTGTATAATCCTGAAATCACAGCCCGGATGGATGGAACTAGATCCGGGGTCTTCTATCTCTTTCACTTGATCGTCCAATGTACGAGTCGATTGAAGTCGAACATGGCAGAAACAATCTAATTACCAGACAATGATGTAAGTCATTAACAAATGTGAGAGAAACCACTGATGATGTTAATGGCTTTGAAGGTACTGTAGTACAATCCATATGGTCTGAATGAATGATTTGAAGTCGAACAAGACACAAAATCTATCAGCCGAAAGGCAATGATTTAAACCTGTCGCCGAGAGTGAGGAAACTTTCCATTCATGTATGAAAGCACCAAGGTACTGAAGAGTGAGTTTCTAAGTCAACTTTCCTAGATAATGAGTTGATGTCGATAGCAAGCGACCCGTCGCAAGAGGGCCTTTATGTATCCCCCATCAACAACATGAAATGATCATCATGATTTGAGACAGAATGATGATACGGAACTGGTTCAGGAATGACAAACATTGAGTGAAGGCTTAAGTGTATCGGAGCAGATATTGACTGAATGACTTCTCTTGAACACATCAGCGACACTAAATGGAGTTGGTAGCATTGACCCAAAACCGAAAATGGAGGTTCTATAAAGGTATGATGAACCAAAATAAAAGCAGATTTTCCAACCCAATGGCCATGGAGATGAAGTGGAAGAGTGTCGTGTTCAAGAGTGAATCGCTGCCATTAACAAGTGGAGTACCCTGTTTTCCCAATTTTCCCAACCATTTTTTATCAGTACCTCTTTATTTTTTAACAAGCTTGAGGAGGATAACATATGCTTGATATGTAAGTTCATCCTTTGGATGAATCCCTCCGAGTATATTTAACGAACCTTGAGAAGGAGTGGTTTGGTCCCATCATGATCGACGAGTCCATCGTTGTTTGATGTTTTAACGAGTCCAACGAAGGTATAACTTGACATATTTTTCATGTTTAGAGAGTTTGAAAAAGAGGTGAAAAAGAAAATTCGAAAGATTCCTTTCCTTAAGATAATCTCTTGAATCCGAAAAGGAAGAAAACAATACTCAGGAGAACTTCTTAGCCATGTTCGACTAAGGTATTCCTTTTTTGTAGTTAGTCTATCTCAGTTCGAGAAATGGTTAAACTTGTACTGAGTAGATTCATTTTCATTTACTTTAACGAGTTCGAAAAGACAAGTGCTCAACAATTTTTTCATATTTTGGGAGTCTAAAAGAGCTGAAAGAGGACTCCAAGGGGTTCCTTTTTCATGAGTTTAAAGAGCCCGAAAAAGTGATAAAAGTATGCTCCTCGATCCAAATGATCTATTCAAAACACAACAAAATCCATCAAACAACTGTTGACCTGCTCAAAACACCAACAAAGGATTAAAAATACTTGTTTCATGATAAAATTGAATTATGACTAGGACAAATCATTAAATATGAATAAAATAATGGAATAAAATGACCATAAATAATCAAAATGACAATCTTTTTTATCATTTCACATTTACCTTATGATGTTAGAGTTTTGAGTAGTTTGTGCCCTCGATCTTCTACAACTAATTGTGATCAATTTGGTGGACCATTTCAAGTGTTGTCACTTCCAAGTAAGATCAAAAACCTTTATCTTTCATTTCATGGTGTCATTTTGTGATTTCATGCATATTTTTTGGGTTTTTGAGGGTTCTACAGCTCAAATATTTCGCCCCTGGATCAATTCACCCTCCTAAATTCAAAAGAAGCATTGGTCCTGGTCAAAATTCACTGGAGGAAGTGTTGCAATGCATTGTCTCCCTTTGGGGGGTGCGTTGGGCGCAGTTCTCTAGTTTGTTATGCTAGTTCCCTTCAAAATTTGTCAATTTTTTTGCATGGAATGAATCCTAATGAGTCTCCTTGTGATGTTTCAGGACTTCATTGGAAAAAAATAGCCTTAATATGGAGGGAAAGAGAACAAAAATAATAGGATATGAATGAAGAAAATGACCCTGCTACCATCTAGGCACTAAAAAATTGTGGGTTACTGAAATTCTTCTGGCTTCCTGGTATGAGGCAACAAATGGAGCTGCTAGAATATCTTATTCATTCATGGGATGTTCAAGCTCAGGCATTCAGATTAGGAGCACATCTGCTCGAGATAAAGGTAGAGGACATATATTTTTTTATTGGTTTATCTATGAGAGGTGCCCCCATCTCCTTCTTAGGCAAGAGAAGGGGTGGAGAGATAGTCAATGACTATATTGCCACTCATTGTAGACCTCGAGCCCAACCAACTAGGGACGGGAAAATCAACATAAAAGATGTGACCCAATTTCCTTTAAGAATGATCTTATTCATCATTTCCATATTTTCTAGTAGTCACTTCACGTAGCCAATAGGTCATATATGCAGTATGCCCTACAATATATGGAGCCAACAATTTTCAAATGGAGTGAGGGAGTGTTGGTCAAAATGAAAGAAAAACTGACTAAATAAAGAAGTGGACGACTAAATTTTTTTGGCTATGGTTCGATCTTGATCTCCTTTAATTTAGAATGGTTACCATTGCTACAGCCTCAACATATCATACTCGAGCCCATTAATCCGAGAGTCCTGTGATGATCAGTTTCTCACTAGCCTTCTTCAGATGGTTGCATAGGCAATTCATTATTATAGATGATTATTCATACGCAAGGATGGACTTTTGTGGAGACCATGAGCTCGTGGTTCTTAAGGGTGACCAGTGGGGTGC
Organism: Pinus tabuliformis; assembly: GCA_031772625.1. NCBI lineage: Eukaryota > Viridiplantae > Streptophyta > Pinopsida > Pinales > Pinaceae > Pinus > Pinus tabuliformis. The sequence continues at coordinate 1,527,557,355 of CM062818.1, read as the reverse complement.
TATGGGTATGACATTTCAACCATTTTTTATTTTAAGTTTTACAATTTTTTTGTGTTTTTAAATGAATCTGAGACTAAATTGTTGATTTGTTCATGCAAATATTTGGCTCGTTTGACTTATAGGTGCTTCATATCTCCATCATGTGGGAGACCCATAGCAGGCATTAGCACCAGTACAGGTTGCTGCAGTAGGACGAGATGTACTACAAGATCTCAATGTAGTCAAGACCCTAGCATAGGTAGAGCGCCACATGGAGGGGATGACACATGGGATAGATGAAACCATGGTTGACTAGCTTCCTATGCGACTTCAACAACACACTATTGGAGTGCCAAGTCATATTGGTAAGCTATTGTGTAAGATAGCTCATGCAGTGGCATGTTATCATGAGCACTATGATTAGTCTACTAGGAGGCTTATAGCCATATTTTCATGTAGTTTTTGATATGATAGGTCGTGTGGCCATATGTGTCTCAGGCACAAATTTTGTAAAACCAAACCTTTATATATAAAACTATGTTCAATTTTTCCTATGTTCCTATTGTTACTTTCAATGGATGTGATATGTATTGAAATCAATTTACATATGTCGCAAATGTCTATATTACACATGATTAGCTAGTGTATCTATCAATGTGTTTATATTTCTAGAAATATGTTGATATTGGATGAAATCAAAGTGTCTTTCTTGAAGGTGAACCCTCAATAAAATGGGAAGAATAGTTGGACTTCTAACCAAATATACATTAGTCAATTGTAGTACTACAATTTGTGAGTCAAGTCTAATGACTAAATGATGGATACCATGTGAAATAACATCAGACAGAAGCTCAACCACTACGTTATACTCATCGATGTTATTGGTAGAGCGACCGATACAGATCCCTCGTAGACTCACTAACTCACCATTTGGAGCAAAGATAGCCCACGCTGCAAAAGATAGATTCCGAGTACTACGACTAGTGCCATCATCATAACCAACATATGGTTCAAAGGATGTCGACATTTGCAAACCAAACGTAAATGGGATCAACAAATCCCATAGGAAACTCTGAAGAGACACACTGCAAACACACTCAACACACCTATATACAGTATGTACACAGTGCACTATGCAAAAAATCAAGCATAGTATTTTTTAAGATACATCCCATTTCTAGGTTGCATCAATGGAACTCCATCAAAATCGACTAGCTCATAGGCCCCTTTAGTAAGAACATGCTTGAAAATATATGGACCTAGCCACATGGGTTGGAACTTTCATGATCCTAATTTATTAGATTTTTGGTCGTATCGAAGGACGAGGTCTCCGCTTGAGGAGACAGAGGCTTGACATTTTTGTCATATTGCGCCTTAACACGTTTGTTATATGCTTCATTAGCCATAGCGATATCCCGCCAAATCTCATCTAAGCGCATCATATGTAAGAGACGTTCCTCTTCTATGGAAGTAGCAGGAAGAAGTTCTACAACAAGTTTTAGTGACAGAATCTCACATTCAATTGGAAGGATAACTTCTAGACCATAAACCAATTGAAATGGTGTAAATCTGGTAGCAATCCTAACGAAGGTTCGGTATGGCCACAAGGAAAAGAGAAGAAGTAGATGTTAATCCAATTTATGGACCCCTGTCATACGTTGAAGCATATTTTTGAGAACTTTATTAATAGCCTCAACTTTCTCATTAACTTGAGGGTAGTAGGGAGTGGAACTTTCATGAGAGAGTCCCAACTTGGCAGTTAGTTTGGACATCATGTGATTGCGAAAGTGTTTCCCATGGTCCGTAACTATGGCTTGCGGAACACCAAATCGTGCGATGACATGGTTAAAGAAAAATATGTAGTTTTTTTACCAGTATTGTTATATGTAGGGATCACCTCAGCCCATTTAGTAAAGTAATCAATCGCTACAATGATATATCCATTCCCCCTAGCCGAGTGAGGGTTACATGCCATGAAATCGATACCCCATTTCACAAAAGGACCTACGATGATAACAAGATGCATAGGAGTGGGCGGAGCATGGGTCTTACAGTCATAAATTTGGCATGCATGAAACTTTTGGACAATGAGAATGCAATTGCAAAATATGGTAGGCCAAAAGTAACTAGCACACAGGATCTTCTGTGCGATAACATAACTGGAAAAATGACCACCACATGCCCCCGAGTAGAATTCATTAAGGACTTTCCCGACCTCCTCATGGGCGAGGAACCTCCAAAAAGCTGTATCGATACCATGGTGATAAAGGTTGTCACTAATGATGATGTAATGCTTGGCTTGGTATCGAATACATCGTTGTTCAAAGCGAGAGGTATTGGACCAGAAAGTATGGGTCTGGAGATATATAAGAATGTCTCCATACCACGGGTCAGATGAAGAGATTAGAAACAATAACTTGTCTGGAATTTGGATTCAGTATAGGCAGTGGGAAGGTCACAAATAAGCTCAACAAAAACTAAGGATTTCTTGGATTTGGACTTGATAAATTCCAAATCAAACTCCTGCAGGATGACGATCCATTTGGAGTATTTCCTCCCCCAGTAGTTGATGTGACAAAATATATGTCATAGGGTTGCAATCTGAAACAACCATAGTTTTCCGGAGCAATATATAATGGTGAAACCTTTGGACGGCTTGGACAGTTGCCAAAGCTAACTTTTCTACATGGGTGTACTTGATTTCGATATCGTGAAGATTTCGACTTAAATAATATACCAGATATTTAGTCCCTACATCGTCTTCCTAGACCAATACCATTGCTATGGTAGTAACTACAGCAGAGAGATATAGGAAATAATTGTGTTGATAATTAGGCGGATATAATAGAGATGCCAGAATTAGTAAATATTTCAAGGCAAACACTTGTTGAGCAACGTTATCCCAATAGAAGGGAAACCCTTTCTTAATCAGGTGAATGAATCCTTTAGTCAACTCAACATAATTAGGGACAAACCTTCGAAGAAAGTTAGCCTTCCCCTAGAGTCCTTAAATCTGAACGAGGGAAAAAGGAGCAAGCGAATCGATGATTCCCTTAACTTTCAAGGGATTGATACTAATTCCATGTTTTGAAATGAAAAAACTGAGAAGTCAACCAGAACTAACACAGAACACACATTTGTGAGGATTAAGTCGAATATTATAATGTCTATAATGGAGAAATATGGCTCGAAGATGCATCAAGTCATCAATCTGATGTTCACAATGAGAAAGTATATCATCCAAATAAGGTTGAATGATATGTTTGATATCATGGAAGGCATAATCCATTGCCCTCTTAAACGTAGCCCCATCATTATTTAATCCAAAAGGAAGTTTCTAGTATGCAAATGTACCCCAGGTACAAATGAATGTAGCCTTCAGTTGATCCATCGGGAGAATGCTGATTTGATTATAACTGAAAAAAATCATCCATAAACGAATATATCTCATAGCTGGCACAATCATCAACAATCTAGTTGATGAACAGAGTTGGGTAATTATCCTTGGGACAAGCATGCTTTATATCCCAATAATCGACGCATACACAATTTTTTCGACGTTTCTTCATGACAAAAATAATATTTGACACCCAATTTTTCAAAGGAACTGGGTAGATGAAACCATCACATAGAATTTTTTCAACTTTAGCTTTAATCGCAAAAGCCTTAATGGGATGGACCGAACAGAGGCGCTACAAGACCGATTTTGTATCAGGAAAACTTTCAATTTCATGCACCACTATATTTGGATCAATATCTAGAATTTCCTCATAAGACTAGGAAAAGACATCTCGAAATTCCTGAAACAGGGCCTTATAGGTCTTAATCTCATATGGAGAGCAATATGCACCGATGTGCAAATTCTCAACAATACCTAGTTTAATTCAGATATCGAGAGGTATCATCTCTTCAATATTTGACATGTTCTTTTCAGAATCAAATTGGTGAATTGAAACGGAATGCATAGGAAACTCAATGATATTAGGTTGATACAGGTCACTGAGATTATCCTCAATGAAATTTGGAAAGGAGGAATGATGATGATGATTGTCCCATGGCGCGTCGTCTGGCATCATGATCTCCATGATGCTCTCATCAGTGGGAAATGCATGAGATAAAAAATCATAATACATTCCATAATCCAATGAATGATCAATCCAATTGATCGAAGAGGCAAGATCAAGATGAGTTGCACAAGAAAAATAAATGGAATTGTAATAAAGCTTGATAGGGATTAGCGGCATTCGATCACCAAAACTATCGATATTAGTTTCATCTAGTACAATCCAAGGATTAGTTGAAATAGTATAAGATGATATCATATTGATATAGGCAACAGAAGAAGAGTTATCGGGAAGCGAAGGTGGAGGAAGCAAAAAGGTTCCCATTGTTGAGATTGCAACAAGATGATGGAGCTTAGTGAAAAGAGTCGCCTTCACTAAGTGGGCCCACAGGCAAATTATGGCGCAAGTTCTATTTTTTATCCCAACAGGGATGATCACAGTGTGGGTGACCACAGTATGAGTGATCACAGTGTGGGTGACCACAGTGTGAGTGATCACAGTGTGAGTGATCAAAGTCTATTTTCAGACAGGCTGTCAAAAATAGAAAAGTCAAATATTATTGTCTCATAATAATATTTGGACTATAAACTTGATCTTATTCTCTTGGAGCACTTCAGGATGAGCTACGGATGTGGTACATGCAGATCCCAGAAGGAAATATGTGGTTACCTATGGGATGACTAATATTTGCATGCAGGACTTCAGTTAGAACTCAAGTGAGTTGAGTTTAGTGGACTGGAGGTGCAGTTGATGAAGTTGTGTTCAGTTTAGCTTTGTTAAACTTGTTGTATTTAGTCTAACTGGCAAATAGACTAGAGATGAGTTGGGTGAATTAGTTATTAATTAATTCACAAGTTATTAACTCATAATGCAACTATAGAATACATTAGTTAACTCAGTTGCATGTCAGTGCATGTTCAGTTCAGCAGGGACAGGTGTTAGAGGATCAGATTGCTATCAGTTGTGACTATAGTTGTGCATGATGATTTGCACAATCAGAGGGATTGAGTATGCCAATGAATTGGCCAATATCAAGAATTGTAGCATGTGCTCACGTCCAACACAGTGTGAGTGATTCTTTGCAGGTGAAATATGAGTTTTGTAAACCATTCTCATCAGTTCTTGAGCAGGTATTGAGCTGGAGAGGCATGCAAGCAGTGGAATAGATTTGGAGATCAGATCTGAGCTGTATTGTGTGTAACAGGTGGAGCTGGTACTGGATTGCTTGTGATAAGCATTGCACTTTGTAATGTTACATGTTCTCAATCATTAATATATAGATAGTGTGGGGTTTTTAGCGAGATGCTTTCCCCGGGTTACATACTGTGTTAATGTGTGAATGCTCTTGATGTTTTATTGTTATTGATGCTACTATATTGATGATCAACGTAAAGGAGCTTATGTATTGTGTATGTATTCCGCAATAGTATATGATCAGGATAATCTCTGTTGAATATGTGTTAAATTATTCAAAATTTCTACATGGTATCAGAGCGAGCTAGATAATTGTAGAAAAAGTTTCTACATGGTATCGGAGCGGTTGATCATCAGATCTACTATTCAGGAAGTATTTACATTCTATTTCTTCAAGCAGAGTCTGTAATCGGGCCAGGTAGCCTCTGGATTCATCCTTCCTTTGGAAGGTGAGATATCCGATGAATGCCCATACAGTCAATCTCTGTACGAGAAATATTGTGTTCTCACGAATTTTAGATCGGAAGCGATTGAGTTTGAGCTGGTGGAAATTGAATTTGCAGCAGTGTTGTTGAAAATGTCTTTCAATGGATTGCAAACGTTATTCCAAAGCAAGAGCGACCTGGCGCTCAAGGATAAACTCAAAAACAATAAAGGTGAGAATGGATCTTCATCAAAGGTATCTGATGAAGAGAATTGCACTTTGGCTGCCAAAGCAAAGAAGGGGAAGAACAATAAAGCTTCTCATTCCGGTGCGAAAGGCAAGAAGCAGGATATGTCCAAGGTGAAGTGTTTTCACTGTCACCAGCACAGACACTATGCCACTAATTGTCCGCAGAAGAAGAAGAACAAGCAGGCTGCTGGATCTTCAGCAGGAGAGGCTCTAGCCTCGCAGTTTGAGCTTGATTTTTCATTGATCGCATGCTTGGTTTCAAGTGTGATGGGATCAGTGTGGTTCTTGGACAGTGGTGCGTCTTTTCACATGACGAGAGATAGAGATTTGTTCTCTGATCTGGAGGAAAAAGATCTTGGAGTGCACATCGAGATGGGCGATGATGGTAGATATAGTGCGACCGGTAGCGGTACCATTTCCTTTGAGAGGGAGTCTGGTAAACCCTTCGTATTGAAGGAAGTCATGCATGTTCCAGGATTGAAGAAGAATCTTATCTCAGTGGCGATGTTAGAAGACAAGGGGTATGATGTTGTTTTCAGCGAGGGAAACACTTTCCTACGCAGCAAGACAACTGGTGAGACCCGGAAGATAGGGGTTCGAGTGAGGAACCTTTATCAGTTGCATGTAGATGGATGCGCAGCAATGGCGGGCAAGGCAGAAGGATTGGTGAGCCGGGATGATGGCGAGTTGTGGCACAGGAGATTGGGTCACCTTCACCATGGAGCCTTGAAGATACTGCAGCAGATCACTACAGGGCTTCCTAAAGGCACACTTGCGCAGTCAGATCAGTGCAAGGGGTGTACTTTGGGGAAGTTTGTGAAAGCCACCTTTCACGAGAAGGATAGTCATGCCACGACGATCCTTGAGAGAATTCACACAGACGTGTGTGGACCTTTCTTAGTTGATTCGACAGCAAAACACAGGTATTATGTGATTTTTGTTGATGATTTCTCTCATAAGTGCTGGATCTTCTTCATGCAGAAGAAGAGCGATACATATTCAAAGTTCTGTGAATTCAAAGCACTGGTCGAGAAGGAGTCAGGGAAGAAGGTGAAGGCTCTTAGGAGTGATAATGGTGGTGAATACATCTTGGATGAGTTCAAGGATTTCTACAAGGCAGAAGGGATTCGAAGAGAGCTCATAGCTCCCCATAACCCACAACAGAACGGGGTAGCTGAGCAGAAGAACAGAATGATTGTGGGTGCTGCACGGGCAATGTTGCATGATCAGGGCCTACCCCTTCACTTGTGGGAGGAAGCATGCAATACAGCAGTTTATGTGCAGAACCGTTGTCCTCATAGGATATTTGGCATGAGTACACCCGAGGAGGCTTATTCTGGTAAGAAGCCTGATATTTCTCATTTGAGGATTTTTGGTGCTAACATTTACATGCATGTGACGAAGGATGCCAGGAAGAAGTTGGAGCCGACCGCAAAGGTTGGGATATTTGTGGGGTACACTGATACACCCCACAACTATCGTGTGTATTTTCCAGACAGTGGTAAAACTGTCGTGCGATGGGATATAAAATTTCAGGAGGAGAAAGCCATGAAGTGTTCGCTTGAGAGGGAGCTACACTTGCATGCAGATGAGGAGCTATTAGTTCCTAAGGATGAGCTCCAGGATGTGGATCAGCCACAGGACGAGGTTCATGGAGTGGAAGAGACCACTCATGCAGCGCCAACCATCAGAGGGCGAAAGCACTTGACAGAATCTGAGCGACTGGCTCAAGATGCAGAGAAAGTTGTAGGACCACCTACAGCCCAACGCAGGCAGAGACAGTCACCTGATCGGTACATTGGATACATGGCTCTTATGAGCAAGTGTGTTGTGACTGAGCCATCCTCTTTCGAGGAAGCTGTGGAGGATCCCGCATGGGTAGACACCATGGTGGAAGAGTATGATTCTATTGTCAGAAACAGTGCATGGGAGATTGTTCCTAGACCGGAAGGGAAATCAATGGTGGGTTCGAGATGGATCTACAAAGTTAAGCAGGCAGATGACGGAAGTATGGAGAAGTACAAGGCAAGATTTGTTGCCCGAGGCTTTTCACAGATAGAGGGGATCGATTATGAGGAGACCTTTGCACCTGTCGCAAGGTATTCTTCCATACGGACGATTCTTGCTCTCTCAGCGCAGATGGGATGGCACATTCATCAGATGGATGTGAAGACTGCGTTCCTCAACGGAGTCATTGAGGAGGAGGTCTACATTGAGCAACCCGAAGGCTTTGAGGTCTTTAGCAGCGAGTCGCATGTGTGCAGGCTCAAGAGAGCGCTGTATGGGTTGAAGCAAGCACCACGTGCTTGGTACACACGGATAGACAGCTATTTCACAGGACTTGGATTCTCCAAGAGCGAGGCGGATCCTAACCTATACCAGATTGTGGTGGAGGGTGAGTTTCTTATCATTGTACTGTATATTGATGATTTGATTCTAACGGGTGATGAGCTGTTGATACTGTCATGCAAGAAGGATCTTGCTACAGATTTTGAGATGAAGGATTTGGGCCTCCTTCACTATTTCCTAGGATTGGAAATATGGCAGCGTAGTGGTGGACTATTTGTTTCTCAGGGCAAGTATGCTCGGGAGACACTGGAGAAGTTCAACATGCATGGCTGCAAGCCTATTGATACTCCTCTTCCCGGAGGTTGGAGGAAGGAGGATGCCACTTCGGGAGAAGAAGTGGATGCCACTGTTTATCGTCAGTTGGTAGGGTCGCTGATGTATTTGGTCAATACACGACCTGATATATGCTATGCAGTTAACCAGCTTTCACAAGCTATGGTTAAGCCTACCAAGCTCTTCTGGAAGGAGGGCAAGCATGTATTGCGCTACTTGATAGGCACATCGGGATATGGTTTATGGTACAGATAGGAGGATGAGGTGAAGCTATGTGGCTTCACGGATGCAATTTGGGCAGGGAGCCCAACGGACAGAAAGAGCACATCAGGAGGGGTCTTCAGTATTGGATCGACAACAGTTTCTTGGTACAGCAAGAAGAAGAGATCCATGGCACTCAGTTCAGCGGAGGCCGAGTATATGGCAGCAAGTTTGGCTGCATGCGAGGCTATATGGATGAGGAAGATCCTGGTTGGTTTGTTCGGTTCTCATTTGGATCCTACTGTGATTTACTGTGATAACCAGAGTTGCATTAAACTCTCGGCTAATCCTGTATTTCATGATAGATCTAAGCATATTGACATCAGGTACCATCATATCAGAGATTGTGTGCAGCGGAGGATCATGTTGCTTTCATACATTCCAACGGAGGATCAAGATGCTGATATTCTGACGAAGGCTCTCACCAGGAGCAAATTCGAGTACCACCGAGGTAGGATAGGGGTTGTTGATAATCCATATCTTGTCGAGAGGTAGTGTTGAGATTGCGACAAGATGATGGAGCTTAGTGAAAAGAGTCGCCTTCACCAAGTGGGCCCGCAGGCAAATTATGGCGCACGTTCTATTTTTGATCCTAGCAGGGATGATCACAGTGTGGGTGACCACAGTATGAGTGATCACAGTGTGGGTGACCACAGTGTGAGTGATCACAGTGTGAGTGATCAAAGTCTATTTTTAGACAGGCTGTCAAAAATAGAAAAGTCAAATATTATTGTCTCATATTAATATTTGGACTATAAACTTGATCTTATTCTCTTGGAGCACTTCAGGATGAGCTACGGATGTGGTACATGCAGATCCTAGAAGGAAATATGTGCTTACCTATGGGATTACTAATATTTGCATGCAGGACTTCAGTTAGAACTCAAGTGAGTTGAGTTTAGTGGACTAGAGGTGTAGTTGATGAAGTTGTGTTCAGTTTAGCTTTGTTAAACTGGTTGTATTTAGTCTAACTGGCAAATAGACTAGAGATGAGTTGGGTGAATTAGTTATTAATTAATTCACAAGTTATTAACTCATAATGCAACTATAGAATACATTAGTTAACTCAGTTGCATGTCAGTGCATGTTCAGTTCAGCAGGGACAGGTGTTAGAGGATCAGATTGCTATCAGTTGTGACTATAGTTGTGCATGATTATTTGCACAATCAGAGGGATTGAGTATGCCAATGAATTGGCCAATATCAAGAATTGTAGCCTGTGCTCACGTCCAACACAGTGTGAGTGATTCTTTGCAGGTGAAATACGAGTTTGGTAAACCATTCTCATCAGTTCTTGAGCAGGTATTGAGCTGGAGAGGCAGGCAAGCAGTGGAATAGATTTGGAGATCAGATCTGAGTTGTATTGTGTGTAACAGGTGGAGCTGGTACTGGATTGCTTATGATAAGCATTCTACTTTGTAATGTTACATGTTCTCAATCATTAATATACAGATAGTGTGGGGTTTTTAGCGAGATGCTTTCCCCGGGTTACATATTGTGTTAATGTGTGAATGCTCTTGATGTTTTATTGTTATTGATGCTTGCTATATTGATGATCAACGTAGAGGAGCTTACGTATTATGTATGTATTCCGCAATAGTACATGATCAGGATAATCTCTGTTGAATATGTGTTAAATTATTCAAAATTTCTACACCCATGAGAGAGGAATCCTTAAGCAGTCCAACCCCGACATGTTGATAAGGGTGTAGATTTTCCCCTACAAGAGGGAAACTTCCTGTAACTGGAGAATTAAAGGCAAATAAGGTAGGTTTATCAATGGATACAATCTTGCCTTTATGGGGAAAGGTAATCATCCATAAATAAGTTGAAACGACAAAAACCCTGTCGTAAAAGCATGTGTGACCCAATAGAAGGTTATATTCAAGTGGTCTGTCAATAACTTTGACTTATATGGATACATATTTACCTCCTAATTCTACTTCCAAGGAATTCAAAATACATCAAGGTTTATATGTTCGTTGGTCAAAATCCTTCAAGGTGGTGGGTGACTGAATCAATTGAGGAGAACTAATCGCCATCCAATAAGATAAATATATAATGTAGGTCGAGGCTCCTTCATTTACAATAGAACGATGGATTTTCTTACCGTGGACGACAACCTAGATCATTAAAGTCAATTGAACCAGAAGTTGAGGTGAATAGTTCTCATGATTGAAAATGACTAGATTAGAATCTGAAGGATCAATACATCTGGTGGAAGAAAGTAAGGCATTCTTTTGGGCAAAATAGTTTTGCAACACCTCGAGTGTGGACATAGTTGATGGAGACTAAGCCTAGTCCTCAACTATGTTATAATTTTGAGCATCTCGCGCACAAGGGTTGAAATCATATTTATGAATAACGCCCTTCAGAGACTTAATGGTTAATTCTGTAGGAATCGTAGGTAGAATAGGATCCGATGGAGATGGGGTCAAACTGGTAGGTTGATCATTAGCCTCACCATTCATAGGATCCACATTACCATAGTATTTACTTCGAGTGGCCACCATAATATCATATTTCGAATTTGCAGAGGAAAGAAACTAAACTAAGTTAGAGGAAGTAGGGTCCTGAGCAACCATGTGAGTCTCCTGATTTGGAAATAGGTCAGTCAACACAGTGGGAGAAGTAGAAGATCTCATAAATTGGTTCACTTTCACTCGGTGAGGACAGTCACGAGTGAATTTCTCCTCGTTACAGATCAAACATGGATGGAGAGGCTTTCATTTCTCATTAGAGGACTGATTTGTTTGTTTATCCTGCAGAGGAGAATATTTCTTCTTCTTGCCTTTACATTTCTTCTTACTTCTTGGTTGTTATTGAGATTTACCTTTATTATATTGAACGATATTAATCTCATAAGTTGCAGGAGGATTGGATGGAGGGTTTTGGGCAGTCGTAAGAGTAGCACTAGATGGTTTACTCTCATACTAAGAACTGGCAGAACCAATCATGCCATAAAAAACATGTGATTCTTTACCAAGAAGATGAGGAACTATGTTTGACGGTCTCAGAGTGTTCAATATTTTCTCATAAAGCATGCCATATTGGGTATAAATGAGATCCAAATACTGGGCATAAGCAATCACTTTCTCTTCAGTCACAACTTCACCCTTAGCCACATCTTGTGTGATTGATGGTAACATATATTTAATAAACCATTCTGATGACAATTAATTAGGAACATAAGTTTTAACAAATCGACGATGACGTTGCCACTCATGACTATGATAAAAAATGTGAGTAGAATTATTCTATTTAAAATTGGTCAAAAGTTTTGTTCTAGCCTCATATTGTATGGGCAAATAGAAACGTGTTAGGAATGTAGTGGCTAAGGAACTGAAATTAATGAATGAATCTCTAGGTGATTCAATATACCTTTTAGCTGTGGAACTTGTGAGTGTACGCTGGAAAATACATAATCGAATGAATCATCATTTAGAGAGTTCAAATAACACCACAGATGATAAGTCATCGCGTGCGTGGATGGGTCTTCTCTAGTATTCCCATTGAAGTTTGGGATATCATAAGGCAATTTAGTAGGAATTAACAACCACAAAGGAGAATGAGCAATAGGATCATTCATGAGCCGAATCAAATCTGGCAGTTTAAGAGTTGCCACGAAAGGTAAATACCTATCAAAACCTAGAGGAGGATATCCCGGATAAGATGGAATAACCTGGGAAACAAGAATCTATGTTCCATAATAAGGAGGATTTTGATAAAGAGGAACCTGGGTACCAGAATAGGAGGATTCTGATAACCAGTATACGCATATGCTTGTTGTTCAAATCCAGGATAACCTTGCAAATGCTAGAATGGTTGGGTTTAGATTTGTTAGCCTTGATAAGGCACTTGAAGGATACCTTGAAAAGGTTGATACTATTATCCCATGGGATTTTGCATCATTCTCACATAAAATGGAGACGGTGGAGGTTATGCCATACCATATGCAGTCTGTCCTACTGGGATTTGAGGAATACCTTGTCCAAGCAATTGAGATTGTGAGGCACCTTGTAGAGGCTGAGTATCCAGGACTGGGGAGGTACTAGATACTATTAGAATAGATTGATTCATAGTGACAACTTGTAAATTTTGGCTCACATTGATTTGAGCTTGCTGAGGCACAGATTGATAGGTAGAACTTAGGATGTATATGGCATAGATTGAGGATGTATGGATGTACTCACAACCAAACCAGGCTAGACTATCAAAGTAAGTTTCCAAATATTAGCAACCAAACTAGAATAAGGAGGATTCAAACAAGGCGAAGCACTAATTTGCGGCATACCAATGATAGGTTTCCCCTTACCAAAGGAAGAGGGGATGATGGAGGCAATTGCCCACTAGGTGAAGGGTACCTAATATAAGGAGAATTGGGTTTTTGAAGGTATCCACTAACATAAGGACTGGCTAGTTGTTCGACTATAGGTGTAAGTGGAGGAGAAGGAGAAAATTGTGTAGCTCTCATTAGAGAAGTGCCAGACAGAATTCCAGAAATAGATGTCATGGGATAGGTCCAGGGACTGGATGTCACACCAAAGAAGGTACCAGTCAACGATTGATAACCAGGTAGGATGTACAAGCCATCATACAAATATGTCTCTGGTGATGTCACAAACATGGATGAGGAAGCAACAATGGTTGTCTCAACCAAAGTAGCAGGTTGGGAAACCATAGCAGATTCAGTCATGGTTAACAATCCCAAAGATGATTGTTGCGAAAAACTCAAGGGTGAACTGAAAGGAATAAAATATAATAAAGGAGGTTGAGATGGAGTCTAAAGAGGAGGAAGAGGATAAGTCTGATAAAGATGAAGCCCTCTCAAATGAATAGGAGAAGAGGGACAAGGTTCTTCCTGTGGGATCTCTTTAATACTCACAAGACCAGGTGGAAGGGGTTCACAGTTGGTTCCAATATATATAATTGTCGGTTGTGTCTAAGACAAAGGAAGAGAAGGGGAAGGTCATGAAGTAATAGGTAAATATGCTTGAGGTACCTCAAGTTCAATAACATCAGGTAATAAAGTATCTGATTTAGTAAAGTTGGACTCAATAACCTTAGGCAATAAGGATTCAGGTACTTCTGTTTCGACTGTGTCAGATTCAATAAGAAGAGAAGATGTAATCTCAAGCTCAGAGCTCAAAGGGAAAAATGATTCCGGTGGATCAATTTCAGCAGGAGGACTAGAAGTAGTTCACGAAGCCCCTGATTCGGTAGTTTGCATCTTCTTATGCTTCTGACAATGGCCAGGAGTTGCCTCTAGTGGAAGAGGAGGATCATTTTTGGATTCTACATGAACGATGGGGGATAGGTGTTTGTTCTTCCGCGTTGGATTAATAAATTTTAGCAATTAACGCAAAAATAAATCAAAAAATGGGTAAACTAGGCATAAACGTTTACCAAGCAACTATGCACTATAATATACACCTTGAAGAACCAAGGACTTAACGTATGTGCTGCAAATCTCCCTGAATGTTGTGTTCAATGTATCATGGTATACAAGGCGACTGACTCGGTTACCTGATTTGGATCTTAGGGGGAGGCACGCAAGATCTAAAAAATTGAAATGGATCTTGAGGATGAAGGCCCCCAAGATCTTAAAAATTGAAATGCTAGAAGAAAAGAGGAGAACACACAATAAATAAAAACACAAAGAAGCTTTTTTTTATTAAAATAGAGAATAATTGTAAAAGATACATTGTGGTGGACAATTTCCGCTTTTACAAAATGCGACTTATTACTTATAAAAAAATTTGGTCACAATACCACAGGTAAATTCCATAGGTGGGTAAATACCATGGGTGGATGTCACTCACAATACCATGGGTAAATTCCATGAGTGGATAAATACCATGGGAGGATGAATACCAAGGGTTGATGCCACTTACAATACCATGAGAAAATACCATGGGCGAATGAATACCATGGGTGGATACCACTTACAATATCATGGGTAAATTCCATGGGTCGATAAATACCATGGGTGGATGAATACCATGGGTTGATTCCACTTGCAATTCAATGGGTAACTCGATGGGTGAATGAATACTATGGGTGGATGCCATTTTCCATTTGGAACATTCCTTCCTCCTTAAGAAGCAATGGTCCCCATTACGTGAAGTTTCATCCTGAGAAATCTTTGTTGAATATGAAGAGCCACTGAAGAGAAGGGTTTTGTGTGGTTAACCCATAACTGTGATGAACGAAAATATAAGGATAGAGATGCCCTGTAATGCTTATGACCAATTATGATACTGACAGTGTGCGACCTAGCAAATGGACTTCGATAAAGTGTGGGTTTGTGGATGACCCATAACCATGACAAATGAAGATCCGAGGATAGAGATACTCTGTATTGCTTGTGACCAACTGTGGTACTAACAATGTGCAGCCTAGCAAATGGACTTCAATGGAGTGTGGGTTTGTGGATGACCCATAACCGTGAAAAATGAAGATCCGAGGATAGAGATACCCTGTAATGCTTGTGACCAATTGTGATACTAACAGTGTGTGGCCTAGCAAATGGACTTCGATGACAAGGATTTTTTGTGGTTGACCCATAACAATGATGTTAACTGTTGATGAAGTAGCAGGTGCCTAGATAGCCTGGGGCTAGAGGGCACGTCTCCAGAGAACCCAAGCCGGATGCTGCTATGCTAAAAATAATGAATGTGAAGCAGGTGCCTAATAAAGCGGGGTGGCAGGGCACATTTCCAAAGGGAACCGACTCTGAATGCTGCTCCATATTTAGAATGGGCATAACTCTGTCAATATAACTCAGAATATTTATTATAGTCTATTTTTGGAAATAGAATGACCATTTTTCATCTTCTCATGTGATTGAAATCCATTTTCATCTTCTCATGTGATTGAAATCCCTACCTGGACACTCTGGAAACTGAGCTTCACGCTGTAACTGTCTCGTCGTCACAAAAGTTTTGAAAAAAAATAGCTGATTTTAAATCAGCGATATCTCCCTCATCCGAACTCCAATTCAACTAGTTTTTTTTTTTTTTTTTTTTTTTTTTTTTTTTTTTTTTTTTTTATAAATTGGGTGATTTTTCGAGAGGAGCTCAGATCTACAATAATTTTTCTGAAATTCTACACAAAAACTACAAAAATAATAGGAGAGTCGTCGTCCATGAATTGTAGTTAGAAAAATTTATGCAATGTAGTTGATTTTAAATCAATGATATCTCCCTCATCCGGACTCCAATTCGACTGATTTTTTTTTTTTTGAATTTGGGTATTTTTCTGCAAGGAATCCAGATATGTTATTTATTTTTGTAAATTTGGCACCCAAATTTTCAGCTCTGATCTGCAAAATCGCCACCCAAAAAATTTTGCAAAAAAATGAAAAACAAATTCTTCCTTCTTTGCCCAAGAAAGTGCTCTGTGGAGGGCATAGCATGTGCATGAAGCTTGTTGAAGATTGCTGCAAAAATTTGAAGCTAAAATATGCATCAAACCCTCATTCCCATGGAGTTGTAACTTGAATCTGATACCATTGATTCGGATCTTGGGGGGAGGCCCCCAAGATCTAAAAAATTGAAATGGATCTTGGGGGGTAAGGCCCCCAAGATCTGAAAAATTGAAATGCCAGAAGAAAAGAGGAGAACACACAATAAATAAAACCACAATTTTTTTATTTATTAAAATAGAGAATAATTGTAAAAGCTACATTGTGGTGGACAATCTCCCCTTTTACAAAATGTGACTTGTTACTTATAGCCTTTTTTGGTCACAATACCACAGGTAAATTCCATGGGTGGGTAAATACCATGGGTGAATGAATACCGTGGGTGGATGTCACTTACAATACCATTGGTAAATTCCATGAGTGGATAAATACCATTGGAGGATGAATACCAAGGGTCGATGCCACTTACAATACCATGATAAAATACCATGGGCGAATGAATACCATGGGTGGATGCCACTTACAATATCATGGGTAAATTCCATTAGTGGATAAATACCATGGGCGGATGAATACCATGGGTGGATGCCACTTACAATACAATGGGTAACTTCCATGGGTGAATGAATACTATGAATGGATAAATACCATGGGTGGATGCCATTTTCCATTCAAATCATTACCTATGGTGAGGATAGCAAGCTATGGTGGACTTCCAAAATATACTCGACTGTACATGGAAGTGCAGTTTGTAGTAGTGTTGTCTAATGCATAATCGTTCAATGAGAGCATTCCCATATACTTATCATGCGTGGAGCACCATCCAATATACCCAAAGATACGCAGAGAACAATCTGATAAACTTACGTACATGGAACGAGATATCACCCCCGAGATACAACGTTGGAAAACAATGACACATCCTACATTTAACGACGATGGAAAATGTCTCTAGCCTAGACCTCTAAGTGTTTGCATTATTGTTACAAAATATCCTTAGGTTGATTCAATAAATTTTAATGTTTATCTTCAATTAAGTTTCATTTTTTGGGCTCACCGTATTTTTCACTTGAATTCCCAAAGATGCAAGTTAGCATGAAGAAATGAAATCTTTCACTTTCAATGAAAATCTATCTAAAGGAGGGAAGAGACAAAGAGTATGCAGTATACAAAACGAAAAAACAATATGCTAAGTGCAATTCCTTTTTAATGCAAATGTTCCAATACTGATGCACACACAAAACCCTATATTCCAATGCAAAGATGTTTTTCTTTTCAATTCCACTTAATTTCCAAATATGATGAAAACTAGGATGCACATCTAATCACTGATAAAAGAAATTTTTTCAAAACAATGGTTAAAACACCAATTCATTCAAGAACTCAATGTTCAAACAAATCAATTTTCTAATGACCTAATGATAAGAACAAAGGAAAATCTAAATAAATCCTTATCAAAGGCACTCAAAACCAAAAGAAAACCAAATGGAGGCTTCTAAGAGACCATAAGACACTCAGGGACTTAAGGAAGAGAAGTTGGAACAAAGCTGGATAGAGAGAAAAACATACAAAATCAAATTTGTGCATGAACATGGACCAACGCGAGTGTTGAAAGGGCAATATTGCTCTACAATACATGCACAAAGAAGGCTCAGGAGCATTGCAACGCTTTGTCACTAGACCAAAGGGAGCGCTAATAAGGGAATGCAAGGTTCTGACGCAAAAATTGCAATTGAAACTCAATGAAGGGTCTTCATATGTCTATTTTTGACTGATTAAGGCAGTGAAGGTTTGAAGAAGAGATAAAATAAGCACTAAGGATAAGGAATCCACCAAGGGCATAAACTGATCCCTAGTATGGTCGCCAATTTTTTATATCGAATCTATGATTGTGGACAAAAGTATCTTCCCTAGACTTGATGACCTAGTCTAGAATAACATAAAGGAAAGAAACCAATATTTTCCTTAAAGTAAATGGACAATGGGATGAAGCCTACCTGAAATATGTCGTAAGCCTCCTTCCTCTCTTAGCTTTTTTTCTCTGATCCTAGCTTTGATCACTATAATTATAACCCGCATAACCAGACAACACAAGCCAAAGATCTACGACATCTATGTAGTATCATTCAATCACTTCATTCAATAGATAAACATGGGCTTTAAATACATGAAATCATAACATCACATATAGGACAACAATGGACTCTTTGTATTAATAGAAATGGAGAGAGTTACAACCAAATATAGGAGTTGATCTTGTAGAAGAGCTCCTCCAAGTTGACTTGTCCTTCATTGTCACAAAGTGTATCTCTATCTCACCCTAATACATGGAATAATGACTCTCATAATAGTAGCATGAGAGTATAATCTATCTCCAAAAGCCAACCCCTAGCTTGTGGATGGCAGTAAATATATAGAAGAGGATGGTAGGTTAGGAATTCATCACCAATCTAGGCTTGAGATCCACTCTTGATGGGAGGATGAGCTCAAGGGATAAGGGGTGAAATATCAAAGGTAGGATAGGATAGGATAGGATTTGAGACTTTCATCCAAGATAAATGGTTAGAACAACCTCTAGAAGCTTCTGGAAGAAGAAGCTTCAGGATTCTTTTTAGTTTTCCCAAATTTCTAGAATCAGTGCACCCCCAGCAAGGGGCAATCTATTGGTGATCAGCGTAGGTCTAGAGAGGGTCAACTTGCTAGTGAACGCAGTTGCTTAAGGCATCAGGGTGCATTGGGCCTTAAAATCTCTAAAGTGAAGCAGTTAAAGGCAAGAATTCAGGGATTAGGGAGAGTCATGATTAAGGCTTTGTGCAAAGGTGATGACAAGGGGTAAAAGGATGTTGATTGATCCAATTAACAGGCGCATTGACCAAATGTGAAAAAATGGCCTATAACAAAGTTGTTTATCAACTTTCAAGTGGTTCATCAACGTGATCCTAACCCTACCATTATTATCTGTTCATCTATTCAATGAGGTCACCTTGGCCAACAAGACTGCCACCACAACTACAAAGTCTATCAACCTTATGCATAGATACCATATTTTGGCCATTAAATCTCTTTAGTTGTAAGTAATTACATAATAGGAAGGAAATGTGGATCTTCTAACTATAATTAGACACCATGACTTCGAATCCGGTCATAATCCTTTGATTTGTGATGTATGATTAGTGTATTAACAATGTATTAGGCGGATTATTGGGTAGTTGTGCCCTATTTTCTGACAAAATCGACGCATTGTAATAATGTTTGCACTGTAAGACTCATAAATGCTTCAAAGCGAATGAACTCTTGGACCTCATGTTCATCACTTGCTACTAGATGCATTTATAGTTTATCCACCGCAAGGACAGTGGGGTCCATTTTGGTGTTGCTATGAGCGGCTGTGTAGCTAAATCATAGTTATTTTTGGTTTGCAAAATATGAAGAATCAATCAATGAATAAAGTAACATAATTTAAACTAGTGATTCTTGACATTCCTCAGTGCTAAAAGAACACTTCATTGGTTTGGTTATGTCTACAATTTGTTATATGCTGGTGGTTCTTGTTGTACTTCGGTGCTCCAAGGATATTTGTTACTGATTACCTATGTTTCTGTGTTTGTAAGCTTGTGTACATGAAACAAGTCAAGTTGCATGATTGACTGTTGAATACATTTAGTACCTAAACCACCTACTTATATAATTGTCAAAATCGTAGTCACTACATTTTGATAGATGGAAGTATGTCAATAGAGTGGTTCAGTGTCTTGACTATTCTTCAGGGTGTGTCAAGAATCATCAGTCGTACAAATATGTCAATGATAGTAAGATGCCATTGTATCTTAAATGAATCAAGTAGCTTGAATATGGTGGTTGAGAAAGAGTGTAGTCTATAATATTGCAGAGTGGATAAAAAGGCTAATGAAACCCATACTAGAGAAGAGCAATATGAAATATTTTTACGTGACATTAGTATTATTCTTTGTAATATAAGTATTAAAAAAATATATTAGGATTAATTTTTACATTATTAATGTGGTTTGAGTTTGTTGAAAGTTATTGAAATATTATCTAAATCTCTTTTCAAAATTAAAATTAATTAAATCTCACTCCAACCTTATAAATATATAAATTTAAAATTAAATATACAAAATAATAATTTTGTGAATGCATATAAATGATAATGAATAAACTAAGAGATAAGAATTGAGAACTCTCATCTCTTCCCTTTTTCAAACCTATCGTATATTTGAAAGAGGAAAAAATGATGAAGAATGGTATCTATTATAACACTTTTTTATTATGTTGTTCGTGAGATATGTTATTTATTTTTTTAATTTTAATTTTCATTATTTTAATTAATTTTTTATTGTTTTTAAATTTTAACTGATTTAAAAAATAAATATTTTATTATGTCGTTAGTAAGATATGTTATTTATTCTTTTAATTTTATTTTTCATTAGTTTAATTTTTTTTATTGTTTTTAAATTTTTATTGATTTTATATATATATATATATATATATATATATTTATTTATTTTGTTTTTATTAATTAGTTTTTTATTTAAAAAAAATATTAAATTAATGTTTATATATTTTTAAGTTTTGTTTTCAGTTTGATGTGTTTTTTAAATTAGTTGGTGATAAAAAAAAATAAAAAAAAATAAAAAAATTAGTTGGTAAAAAAAGTAAAAAAAATGCTTTCTAGGTTATAGTTTTAGGGGTTGATTTTAAGATTTTCGATTAATGGTATTGATTCTTAGGATCATGGTCTTAAATAAATTTTAATTATAATATTCTCAAATCAAAATAGAACTATTTGTAAGACCATTTTTTTAGTTTCAAGGTTGATTTTAATCTTTTGATTATAGCAAATAATGATCATTAAAGTCACGTGTTCAAAGAAGATGCAATTTTTACCCAAGCATTATTTTTCAATTTAGAGATTGATTTTGAGGTTTTTGGTAACAACATTATGAATCATGGTTACAAGTGTAATTTTAGCTCCAACAAAAAGTGGCACTAATAGCAACATTAGGTTGTAATTTTAATTTTTTTTAAATGGCACTAATAACACCATTTTTTTATTTAAGGATAATTTTGTTATTTTTAGTGTAAAAATATAAATATTCAAGATTAGAATTCTCATTTAAAAAATACAATTCTTATCAAATTAATAACCGTGACACTATATATATCATGATACCTAAAATAACCCTTCAACTAACTCATGTTCATTTTTCTCTTTATATTCAAAAAGTTTCATGCTCATAATTGGGTGGTTAAAAAGACAAAAAGGGAGTACATATAAATATTCATACACTATTATTATCTATAATGTTTTGTTTATTTTCTTCAATGTAAGAAAAAGTCTACAATACTGAAGATTATTTAAGATTTTTGGCCTAGTCTTTGTTTATATAATATTGAAGTCTTGATGTGCAGTTGCACCATTTTATGTAGAGAAACCCTGGTTACTTTTAATAATTTGTTAATGGTCTTTAAGATGACAAACTTCCATTCTTCTTAAATACATCTAAATTTTGAGTCATTAACCTATTTCCTTATATTCAAGCAAAATAAAATATTAACTAGTTAAAAATAATTTGAAATCATATAATACAACAAAATATAATTTTATATCCTAAAAAAATCAATATGATTTCAAAATATTATTAAGATCTTTAAACAAAACACCATCAAATTTTCTCAAACTACTCATCTTAACCCATAGATTAAACTTAAGGACTAAAACCCAGATGCAACTTAACCTCATCATTTAAGAAAATGATACTTATATGGTTAATAAATCATGTATTCGTTTTTTATTAATTATCTAACTAATTATACTTAATATTATATAATTGAAATATAAATTATTTGTATGATTAAATTAATCTATTTTTTAATTAATATTATTAATTTGGATTATATATATGAAATGTTATTACATAATTTTATAAAAAAAATGGAGTAATTACAATAATTTGGTGATAGGTAAGAAAATACACTTTCACTCTTATTAAATATTTTTAAATTTAAATTATTAATTTAAAAATCAAATAATCTTAATTTAATATATAATTATTTGTTCTTTGTAAATTAAGTTTTTTATTAGTAATTTCAAGTTATATAAGGCATATGTTGTTATATGTTAGTGGTCTACTACTTAGAAAACTAAATCACTAATAGAATAGACATTTTTCTAAGCTAAAAGTAAATCACTAATAGAATAGACATTTTTCTAAGCTAAAAGTGACCCGTCTAAGAGGATAATGCCAAAAACATTATTGTAATAGGTCTTGTTCCCGATCAAAAATATAGTGAACTTGTGTTCCCCATCCTTTCACTAGATCCTTCTACTGATAAAGAAGCTCACTTCCTGAAATATCCCATATATGTGGGTGGTAATAGAGGAAGAGGACAAATTTATCCCGACAGGAGTAAGAGAAACAATACAACAAAAAGTGGAAATATCTAAAGGGTTAAAAAGAGCCTATTATTATTATCTACATAAGAAAACTTTAAATATGGACACTAACAACCTTACCAATCAAATGACTAACAACAAAACAAAACCAGATAAAGAGAGACAAGCAAATTAAGTGAAATGAGAGGTATCAACCTCAATAGGACCAAGAGTTTATGAACCAAGGTGACAAGCAGTTGAACCAGGGTCTACAGTCTTCTCAATATGCACCAGACATTATTTCATGTCTTTGAGTTGCAACACAATGTCGTCCAAGGCCAATAGAATGTCCTCCTTCACATTATTCTTATCCAACAAAACTTTGCCTAGTAAAGCCTTCATATGCCAATACAAATCAATGTTGTAAATACATTGGTTTTACAAGCCTTGAGAATGGCCACCATCCAACACCCTTGTAAGCACGACCTGCATAGACTAGGACCTTTGTGAAAAAAAGCAATGGGGAAGAATAGAAACATGCCTATGAATTTATCAACTTGGAAAAATAATTGTTGATAATGGAGAACAATAAACAAAGACTTTTTTTTTTTCCACAGAAAAAAAGCCGAACTTTCTATTATAAATAGAATGTTACAAAGTAAATGCAAAGCATTACATAACGACTTGAATTTCGCCAAGAAGGGAGAAAAGAAGTCGCGCCTGGAAGGTAAAACAACCCTGAAGAGCGGATGAGCTCCAGTTACAGCTGCCCATTAAGAGGCACAACACGCCTCCAACTGAGGGACCAAACCTCCGGGAAATGAATCGCACAGAGAGGAGAGTTACACGATGTGGCCGAGAGACCAGAAAAGAGAACAGCATTCAGCGCCCCCGATGTAGCTCGAAAAACAAAGAGGGTACAACACGGCCCGGACTTCCTATAGAGAAGGAAAACAGCCCAGGGGCCCTGTCGAAAACTGTAAAAAAGAAGAAGTATATACAGAAGGAAAAATATGTACATGAACACAACCAGACTCTGGAAAAAAACTTAAACGAAAATAGGTTGTTCGAGCGGCCGAACCAGCCCATTTTCTTCCTCCAGAACAGACCAGGACCCCAAATCATGATCAACCCCCTCTTTTGAAAGCCGGTCAGCTTCGAAATTTCTTTCCCGATAGATATGGCTAAGAGTGATCTCCGAGAAACGACCTTTTAGGCGAAGGACTTCTCTAAGCAGAGGGAGCAAGGTGAAGTTCCTGCATTGATGAGTCCCGTTAAACCATTTCACAGCGTTCATTGAATCCCCAAAGATCTGGACGGCTCTCACATTCCTAAGAATAAGCCAACAGAGAAGGGAGTGCAGAGCTTTCAATTCGGCAAAGTTATTGGAGCCCTGTCCAAGACCGACAGAAGCTTTAACAACCTTAACCTCTGATAAATGAATGATCAAACCAGCCCCACAGCGTCCATTAATATCTGAGGCACCGTCAAAATAAGCCCACGGCATTGAATATCTAATAATTTCTTGGCGTACAACTCTGGTGGGAGGAGGGTCCAGAGGAACAGGGATACTTTCGAAAATAGCAGCTCCTTCAACGGCAAGGCGACCAATCGAGAAAACAGAGTCCTTGAAAATAACTTGATTCCTTGCAAGCCAGGTCCCCCAGGTAACGATCAGAGGAATTGATCTCTCTCTGTTGTTTGTGGCTTCATTCCACCACTTCTACCAAGCTTCCAAGAGCCCCTGCCCTTCCCATCTGAAAGGAATTTTTAGAAGCCTTAACGTTTCGGCCCAAAGGCTGGAGTTAAAAGGGCAGAAAAGGAAAAGGTGCTGAGCAGACTCTACACTATCTTTACAGAGCGGGCACCATCCAGGACCAATCCTACCTCTTTTTTGGAGAAAATCCCACGTAGGGACTTTCTGGAGCAAAACACACCAGAAGAACAATCTCGATTTGGCTGGCCCTTTTAGTTTCCAGAGCGGTTTAAACCACCAATCCGGAATCTCCCATCCTTTTTGAGACATCATCCATTTGTAGCCCATCTTTGGGGAATATAGCCCATTCTGGGCAAAGACCCATCTGAGTTCATCCGGGGAGTCAGAGAGCCTGACTGAGGAATTGAGGAGGTCCCTTCTGAACTGATCCCATTCCTCCTGCCATTCTTCCTCCAAATGTAAATCTCTTCCCTGAATCCATCCTTGACTCCAAATGGATGAAGCCCGAGGATCAGCGACCTGATTTAGAGTGTATAGCCCTCTGTCTTTTAAAGCTGAAACCAAGCCCTGAGAAAGGGAGAAAATCTCAGAACAACCTATCCAAGGATCTCTACCCAGCCTGACCTGAGTTCCATCCCCCACACTCCAAGCCAAACCCTTCTCTATAATTGTGACAGAGGCGACCACAGCTTTCCAGACCACCGAGGAGTTTTTGCAAGTCTTTTGTGGCAATCTGATCCAATCTAGAGTTGTTAGCGGATCAATATATTTTCTTTTAGAAACAGAAGTCCACAGATTCTCCGAAGAAATGAGCCTCCAGCTAAGCTTTGCTGCAAGAGATTTAGAGAAGCATTCAAGATTTTTTATGCCCCAACCTCCCCACTCTTTGGGGCGAGCCACTTTATCCCAAGCAATCCAAGGGGTAACTTTCTCCGTCTTGGACCCCGCCCATAGGAATCTGCTGCATAGTTTGTCGATTGAGGATAAGATTCCTTTGGGAACCCAAGTCAGACTAGCCCAATACACTGGGATTGCCATCAGAACAGATTTGATTAACACTAGCCTTCCTGCCCTGGACAGCCACTTGAAACTCCAGTGTTTCAGCTTGGATTCAATTTTTACAAGTATCCATTTCCAGTCTTTTGTCCTGTAATTGTCAGGCTTCAAATAGAACCCCAAATATTTAAAGGCATCCTCCATCGATTTGACTTCGAAATTTAGAACCAGCTCCACTCTGCGAACAAGCTCTCTGGGCATACCAGCACAGGTGAGAGTGGATTTTCTCTCATTAATGCATAGACCTGTAGCCTTCAGGAAAAGGTCCAAAAGCTTCTTTAGCGTCCTGCAGTCCTCTAGACTTCCGTTGCTGAACAGGAGAATATCATCCACGAAAAGGAGGTGGGTGACCCACATGTTTACCGCCACTTCAATGCCTTTGAGAGTCCCTTGTCTTTTAGCATCCTGAATCATAAGGCTGATACCGTCTGCTGCCAGCAAAAACAGAAGTGGAGAGAGTGGACAGCCTTGACGTAGGCCACGCTCGGGACTAAAAAAACTGGAGGCCGCTCCGTTGATCAGCACGGCTATGGAAGAAGAGGAAACACAACTCATCACCCATCTCACAAAATCATACCTAAAACCCAGATGAGTTAGCAGAAGCCTGAGATACAACCAGCTGATCCTGTCATAAGCCTTTGACAAATCGATTTTCACCACGACCCCTTTTTTTTTTTCCCAATTTTTAGATTATGAAGAGTTTCTTGCGCAACTCCAACGGCTTCATGAATTTGTCTACCGTCTAGGAATCCAAACTGCTCTGGAGAAATATTTCTAGAGAGGACTAGTTTAAGCCTAGAGGCGATAAATTTTGCAATAATTTTATAAACGCAGGTGCACAACGATATAGGCCTGAATTCATCATAAGAAACCGGAAGATCCGATTTGGGAATAAGGGCCAGAAAAGTGGCATTGAAATAATTTGGAATTGTACCTGTACGCCTGGAATCTTCAACAACTGCCACTAGCTCGTCTCCAATGAATTCAAAAAAGTGTTGGAAAAATTCGACGGTCCAGCCATCCGAGCCTGGACTTTTGTCCTTTTGCATTGACTTGAGAATGTCTTCAACCTCCTCCTTTGTAACAGGCGCCATTATAGAATCGTTTCCTTCCTCCTCTATGAACCTTGGGAAGAACTGCGCAACTCTTATAACCTCTGCAATAGAAATTTCCTCTGTCGCTTTGTACAAATTCTTAAAGAAATCTACCCCTAAGGAGGCCAGATCTTCAAATGAGCGCGCCTGCTCACCATTGTCTTTCTTCATTTCCCAGATAGTATTGGAATTTTTCCTCCCTCTTGCATAATTCTGAAAAAACTTGGTGTTGTCGTCCCCCGCCTGCAACCAGATCGCTCTACTTTTTAAACGCCAGCTTTCCTCTCTTTGATGAAGGATTCTCCTCCTTTCTCTCTCCAACTCTTGTAATCTATCCCGAGCTTCAGCTGTTCCATAACCATTTCCACCTGGGACTTCCAGGAGAGCAATCTCAGAATTGACAGTTTCCAGCGTTGCTTCATCCTTCAGTTTCTTTTGGAGGGCCCATTGTTTAGAGGCGGCCTTCATCCTTTTTAGATTATCCATAAGATTTTGACTGCGGCTCTCATCTTCACTGAATGCATCTTTCTTCTAAGTGTTGTGGAATAAACTGATATAAGTTGCATCCAAAAGCCAAGAGGCATTAAATTTGAAAGGGGTGCCCGGTTTGGTGAAAGCCCCTTTCACTTCCAGATAGACTGGGAAATGATCCGATAGACTGCCTTCCCCAACCCAATGTCTAAAAGCCTGTAAATTTTCTACCATCGATTCACCAAGAAAAAATCGATCCAGTTTCTTTCCAACCCATTCTTCAGCAATTCTACGATTCCTCCATGTCGGGTGCATCTTGAGCAGAGGGACATCCACCATGTGCGAAGAGGCCAGTTTATTATGAAAAAAATCAGTCAGGGGATCAGCCCTAGCTCTGGCCCCCCACGATTCTGACATCCCCAAAGAAAAATTAAAATCTCCCCCAACTATAAGATTTGGGTGCGACAGGAAAGACTTTGCAAAGAAAGCGTTCCAGAAGTTCTCCCGATCCAAGACTGGACCATAAACATTTAGAATATGAAAAGGGGTGCAGAGTTCATTGGAATAAAGTTCCACTGCCAAAACATTTTCCGATCCCCAAGAGGAGATCTCCCGAAGGACCTTTGCGTTGAAACCCAGAGCCACTCCTCCTGAATGACCATTTGCATCAATAGCGTGGAAGGTCCAACCCGGAAAGAGCTTGATGAGCCATCCTGTAACTTCTTCCCCCTTCCCTAGCGTTTCTTGAATCAGAATAATGTCAGGTTTGTTGGTCCTGACCAGTTCCTTCAGAGCTAGCTTTTTGGGTAGACTAGCTAAACCCCTGCTGTTGTAGGATAAAATGATCATCGGGAAACCTCTGGGGTGTCCGCTTTGCTCTAAGCACCCCTGGCAGGGACATCTGTTTCCCACCAGCAATATCAATGACAACCTTCAACTGTGCCTTCGTCAGATTTGATTTCCTTCCTCTTGTCTTCCTCGGTCCTGTTGACACCATGTCCAAATCCAGGCCTCCCACAGCAAGCCCTTTCCCTTTTCTAGATGCCAATGATCTGAGATTGTAGGGGGGATCAGGACTCCAAACGTTGGAAGGAAAAAGTAAGGCAGCATCCGTGGGACTAGAAGTCAGCTTTGGTGAGGGTGGAATAGCCATAATAACACTGTCTGAAGTGACTAGGCCCTTCCTCAGGAGTGACAGATCATCCACGAGCTGCCTGAGGGGGCCAGACTCATCACAACATGATTGAGATAAATCAAAGGAAGAGCATATGGAAAAAGGAGGGTATAAGAGCGGGCTAGCCTGGGCCACCCCTGCCATTTCAGAAACTGCTGCGGTTCCCATGAGAGACATCGGAGTTGAGACAGACTCACTTGCTAAGACCCCAGGTTGTTCCTGTTCAGCTTCCTTCACTTGCTCCGGACCCGACCCCTGGACTTCTGCCTGTAGACCGCTCTCCTGTAATGGAGCCCCATCTTTCTGGGAAGACAACCACTGATTAACCTCCAGATTTTTTCCTTTTCTCTTTTGTCTTCGACGGCGCCTGTGACCTAGAGGACACTCCCGAGCCAGATGTCCATATTTGTGACAACGATGGCATCTGAAAGGGAGGTTTTCATAGTCCAGGGTCTGAAGGAACTCTAGGCTTCTATACTTCAGGTTCATAGCATCCGCCAGACCTTCTCTGGGATTTAGGCTTACCAGTATACGAGCGACACTCCAGTCATGAGTTCTAAGATAAGATCTATCAATATCGAGAAACCTCCCCAGTGTATTACCCATCGAAGTAAAGGCCGAGTCCGTCCAGAATTGCATGGGAAGACCCGGTAGTTTGACCCATACTGGTGACTCCACCGTCTTTTCTTTCTGAGCATCAAACAGGGGCGTCCACCTTCTGAATAGGATTGGCCTTTTCCCGAAACTCCAATGCTTGTCCAACACCCATTCTGCATGCTCCTTTTGGCCAAATCTAATGCAAAACCAACCTCTGACCAGATTCTTGATCTCTACTGGCTGTCCCGGAGCTTCTTTCCATTCAGCCTGCGTCCAGTCCTTGATGGAGTCGACCGAGAACTTTCTGCCACGAACTCTGCCGACTAAGAAGGTTTCCGAGGCTTCCATTGCCTGATCTATACTAATATCCACTCCGAAAACGCAACTAGGCCGCTCCTCCTTTTTTCTGATTGGTTTGTTCTTCTTTCTCTTCCCTCCCACGTCCTCCGTCTGAGTTCCTCCCTCTCCTGGATTATTCTTTCCATGAGCGTTTGTTTCTTCTGTCTCATGAAGCTCAGAGCGTCTACCAACAGGGTCTCTATTTTCTTCAGAAACCCTCCCATTTGCCCTATCTATCAATAACTCAGGTGCATCGGTTACTCTTCTCATTTGTTCCTTTACTCCGAAGACTTTCAGGTCCCCGCCTTCCTCTTCACTGGACGAGGACCACGTCAGGCTGGGGGGCAGCCTTTTCAAAGAAGGGTTTGATGCATTTACTCTTTTCTGAGCGACTTTTTTTGACCCCCCTCCTTCCACCTTCTCTGCAGGCAGAACAGGGTCCTCTGCGCTATTTGGAAAAAAAAATTGCATGTTTTTCTCAGAAACATCATGACCCCAATAAGCAAGAAGATCTTCGAGGGCTGGTTCTAAGTCCACTGCTTCATTATCATGCTCCTTCTCCCGCTCTGCACAACGCCCTGAATCCATTTAAAAATGTGATACAGTAAAACGTTCCTCCGATACCTTCTGAGAAGAGTATTCACAATAAACAAAGACTTACCATAAAATCTTCTTCTAATTCTGCCACAGATGGTGTAATGTCAAAAGTAGTATTAATCATGTGTTGTATGAATCATGTGTTATTCATCACAATCATACTAACTAGATTTTCCACTTTAAACACCATCTAAAATAATACACTCGCACACCCAAATATAATAACATGAAAAACTTTATAAAACTAGAGAACATGTTAAGACCTCTCCATAAGAAAAGTGTCGACATCTTTAACTTTCACACCTCTCCTAACATCCTTCTCACCCACTACAAGGAAAAAAAATATAAAACAATTAACAACTTTACTATTTATTAAAATATAAAACAATTAACAACTTTACTATTTATTTTCTTTACCAAAATAGAAAATTTTATATCTTTTAATTTAATTTACAAAATTTCGTTATCAAAATCAAAAGACAAAAGATTTACCTCCATTAATCTGAATCTAAAGTTGAGTGATCGCATTTAAATAAAACAAATTGCATTAATATAGAGTGTGAATCCGACCATATAACTAGATGTGATAAATTCCTTGTTTAGATTACACTCAATGTCTCTATACAAGAAATTGCGAATCTCAAGTGCTTACATCCCGTCTTATATAAAAAAATAAAATTTTAGAAATAATAATGGGATGCTTGTAATCTCTAAGTCTAATTGTCCACGTCGGCCTGGGAATTCATGAGGTTCGTATCTCCTTAAAGATATAATAATAATGGCGGATTAATATCTCCAATAATAATCATATATTTTTATAAGGTTTATTTTTTTGGTATGTTATTGGTTTAAATTTTATGGGAGAAGTTAAAGTTGGGAGTTACTTATTGGATAAAAATTACATATGGAACATTCAAACTTGATAGAGCTTTACACAATTTTAGTGACAACATCACACAAATGCACACATCGTTTTTTTATATAATACTGAGACTAATCCCAACATGTGAAGAATATTTTTAAGAGGTGAAAGATACAAGATAGAAAGTGTTAAGAAAATTCAAAGAATGTAAAGCAAAAAATATATGTTCAAAGGTTTCTCACATCATCTTATTTCATTGGGAGTTGAAGATGTTTTTGTTGCCGCCCATTATAGAAATAGTGTAGTCTAAGTGATTGACATTTTGTTATTGGTTTTTTAGAGAGTATTTGGGATCATTTTTACTCAATTTTTGACCAAAAATTACTATAATTGTAGTTTTACATTATTGAGCTTATACAATTTGAGTGTCATTAGGATTTTTCAAAGCAGGATGTCATTTAATGTTATGAATTCTGCAATGGCTGAAATTCATCTTCCAGGAACCAATTCTTCACCCAATGTAGATTATTTTTAGGAATTGGACCCTTTTCTCTATATACAAGTGCCTTTTACTTCTAGACTCAAGCCTTTAGTGAAACTTCAAAAATGTAATTTTCCCTTATGTCCCTTGTAGACTAAATGGAAGAATAAGTATTCGATATAGTGTGGCATCTTCAAGTCTAAATTAGTAATTTATCTACTCATGTTGTGGCTACAGTATATATGTTAATTCAAAAGTGGCAACTCCATATAGTGGAGGCTGAAAGCATCCACTTGTGTTGTCAATTGGACTCAATTATGCTTAGAGGTTAAATGGTGGGTTGGAGCTCATCTATTTTAACTAATTATGTAGTTAGGATCCCAATTTCCCCTTGCTCTCAACTTCGTCATTTGAACATGTAAGCGTTAGTAGGCCAACCTAACTTGATTTGTTGCACCAAGAGGCACTCTATAACCCATAATGGAGAGATGTAGTCTCGTAACATTACATTTAAAAATAATAAAATAATATTTACATTAACAAATTAAAAAATAGTAATAACAAAAAAATATTTTAATGTCCACCATAAATAAAATATTTCAATTTCCACCTTAATTTTACATCAAGTTTATATAGAGAGATAAAGTAATTGAAAGAAAAAAATTTCTAATTTGGTTTATAATTGCTTTCTACTTTTCAGTATGAGGGAGATCTGTAATTTTTTTCACCACTTGATATGGATTTGACACTTGGCATCTAAAAACAATATTGACATTACAATTTAGTATGAAGGAGAAACATAACCCATTCTACAATTGACATGTGATATTTAAAATATATATATTAGTAGCAAAGAAATATTATTTAAAAAAAATTAGAATTTTTTCTTTTCGTTATGAGGAATATGTGTAATTTATTCAATTTTTAATATGAAGTTGATCGTGCCATTTAAAAAATATTAATTAAAAAAATCAACATGAGTTATTAACAAAACATTTTAATAGGCACTTTCATGTGTGTGTGTGTGTGTGTGTGGAGAGAGAGAGAGAGAGATATGTGTACTTAATATGAAGTTTATTTTTTATTTAGGGGTGGCAGGAGGGGGAGGGGTGCTCTATGGCCCCGAGAAAGTTAAAGTTGGAGTGTATTCCTGGGGTTTAGGATGCATGACAAATAATCAAGTTGATGCTTATGCCATCTACCAAGGGATTCAGTTAGCCAAAGAAAATTAGGTAGCTTCTCTTACTAATTTGGGAGTCTCCCTCCTTATTGAGAAGTTGGTGAAGGGTTCCTCCCCAAGGGACAAAACAATAGAAAGCCTTATGAAAGGAATTAGGAAAGTAGTGGAAGGGTTATCTTCAATAACATATTTCCATGTTCTCTATGATCTCAATAAAGATGTAAACTTATGTGTTGATGAAGAATGTAAATTAAGATTGGGATATTTAGAAATCAATGGTTGAATCAGGCCTTCTCCTATTCCTTAGAGCTAAATGAATTAACATTGCACAATTATGAAGGATTGCATTGTCAGTTAGTTATAGTACAACCTGTAATATTTTTTGGGTGGGTCAGTTTTGTAAGGTATATACCTACAAAACCCCATTTTTTGTTGTTGATGAAGAGTGTAAATTAAGATTGGGATATTTAAAAAGCAATGGTTGAATCAGGTCCTCTCCTATTCCTTAGAGCTAAATGAATTAGTATTGCATAGTCATGAAGGATTTCATTATCAATTAGTTATAATATGACATGTAATTTTTTGGAGGGTTAGTTTTGTAGAGTATATACCCACAAAACCCCATTTTTTGTTGTCCAGTTTGGAGTCCCTCTCGAAAAAATTGTAGTTTTTATACAATTTTTTCTAGATAAGAGGGCTCACGAAAAAAGAAAAAAAATTGAGATATACCTATGTATTACCTGATGTATTTGCTAAAATCCAAACACTCACTTGCATATAAATACAAAAATCTCATCATGGTTTAAACAATCTGATTTATTTATTTTCTTTTCAGGAGAATTGGTGTACCTACCACACAAGACTGAGTCAGTAGGATTACCACTATAATCCCGAGCCTAGTGCAACCACCCACAAGCCTCTCTGGACAAGTAAACTGAAATTCAAACTTGGGTGGGGCCCCTATATTGGTTGGTAAATGCCATCCGATGTGGCACGCCCATTGTCTAGCCTAGCACGATGGGTTGTGTACTTAATGAGGATAGAGGACACCCTTGATTAACTCTAATATTGCATTTATTTCTTCTAACCAACCCTTGGTGGTCTTGAGCTTGGCAATAAAATTCTCGAATAGCCTAGTCACAACAACCCTCAACTCAAGAGAAACCATTATCTCTTCTAGCCTCTTCCATAGCTTATCTGGAGGAATTGTGCCGAAAGATTTTATAATGTCAACAAAACCACAAAGTATATCAAATTTATTATTATCACATTCCTCTGCAATGATCCTAAGAGTAACAACATGGTCTATAGTTAGGTGATGTCTCCTAAACATAACTTTCCCTTTCACTCTTTTACCTTGGCTTTCAAGCCAAAAGGATAATCTTCTTTTACAAATGAGCCCATACAATTCGGCTAAAATGACATTGATCATAATGGTCCTGTAGTTAGAGGGAATTTTTTTATCCCCACTTTTAAATATAGGCACAATATGGCTTTGTGTCCAAGGCTTTGGGAAGCCTTGTTTCACTGCCAAAGTGAGAAGTTTGTGTATATGAGGGATGAAAACAGACATTCCCATTTTGAAAATTTCACTATGGTAGCCTTCAATATCCCTAGCTTTCCCATTAGTGAGTTTCTTAATTCTGAACTGGACTGTGAGGAAGGGATTTCGTCGTTTATCGTTGGTTGGTTACTAGCTATATTGGAGCTTTCCCCCAGCTCCTTTCTGGTGTATCCAAGTCCTTCATGGCACAGCAATTCCTTGATTTTGATGGGGTTTATGATGCCTTGGCCTTTGATGTTGAGGCCCTTTCCTTGATATCCCATTTCCTTCATTAGTTTGGATCCAATCCTTGTAGTATGTTTTTCAAAAGCAGCAAATTCATCATCGTGAAAATCACATGAAATCGAAGAATCGCTTTTTACCTCCAGATGGCTATGTTGCAGCTTTTCCAAGGCCTCATCCTTGGCTTGCAACTGGCGTAGTAATCTTTGGTTTTCTTCCCTTGCCTCCTATAGAAGCCTCCTTAGCTCAGCATTCTCTGCTTGGGTGTGGTGGTTGATCTCCTCAAGTTCTTGGAGTCCTGCTGCGGGGAGTGCCCTCTTCGTTATATCGGTTGAAATCCTTGATTCAGTGCCAGAATCAGACCCCAAATCTATGGGTCCTCCTGTCGCGATCCCAAGGGCTGCAAACTTCAGCTCATCGCCGGAGTCGGACCCCAAGTCAATGGGCCTACCCCATGCAAATCTTGTAGCTGTGACCTTCTCGTCTTCCTCTAACGACCTTCTAATTCCCCTTTCTATCATTCCTCTCAGGTCTCAGCTCAGGGTGCAGCTTCCAACAATTCTCTTCGTCATGCCCCTCTTTCTCACAATGTGTGCAAGAGGGCTTTGCTCCCCTTCTCTTGGCTGTCGCGGTTCTCTTTGAGTGGTCATCTTGTCCATGTGTTCCCCTGTTTTCCAGATGAATGGCCTTTACACTGGCCGAGTCAATGGTAGTAGGTTCAAACAATAATAATGAATGCCTAATGTAACTATGTAATGATCCAATATACTTAGTTACTACTTCAGGTGTATCAAGTGCAATACCCAAATTAAGTGCTTGCTTTCTAAACTCCTCTGTAAAACTTTGAACATCCTAACCTTTGCCTTGCCTTAAATACTGCCAATTCATTAATGTTTTTTGCTTGTATCCCAAGGGATAAAATTGTTCCTTTAACGCAGAAATGAAATTAGGCCATGAGGAATGAAGACTACCCATATTCTTATTGCTTCACAATTTGCTCTCCCACCAGACGAGAGCGGTGCCACTCAATCGAAGAGAGGCCAACTGGATCTTTGCCTCGCCCTCTGTGATCTGCTGAATCCTACAGTAGATCACAATCTGCCTAATCCAGTTATTAAGCTTCTCTACATTAATTTCACAGTTATATATAGGAAGATCAAATTTGACATCTACTTTAAAGAAAAGTTTCTTATGTGTATCCCTTGAATTTCTATGATGATGGTGATGGGAGGAAGAAGAACTTTCACTCGTGGAAGGAGAAGGAGGTGGATCTCCTCCATCATCTCTGTGTACCGAACCTTGTCCTTCTGGAGTTTTTTTATCTGCACTTTCAAGTTTTTCAAGTCTTGAGAACAGCTTCTCAACGCGATCTGCCATTGTGTATAATGTATTGCGGAAGTTTGCCTCCTCTTCATAATGAGCCTCTTCATCTGCCATGTTTCTCCTTCGATGTGCACGCCCCACTTCGGGGTCGAAAGACTTTAGTTTCCCTTCACCTCTTCGGAGCCTGTTCCTTGTTAACATACAAACATGCAATTCACATCTAAAAAGACCTGCTCTGATACCACTTGATCCAAGATCTTTTGATTATAGATGTATTAAAGAATCACATGTAGAAATTGCAGCTCAACCATAGAAATCTAATGTGCACATGAGATAACAAGAAGAAACACATAAGAGCATGAAAAGAAGACAACAAGACTTGATAACGAAGTTCGTCCAACTTGGACTACGCCTCCGGGCCCTGCTCGATCAATGGAGAGGCCTTCATTCATTGATTGGCATGAAAAAGAAGAATACAATCATCAGTTACAAAAAAGGAATCTTATACCTAAATTCTGGAAAATGGATAAGAAATGGAGAACTCAGATGGAGAAATGGATAGCACCATTGCATTCGTGGCGTCGAGAAGGGCTAAAACCATATAAAATTTGTCAAATCTAGACAAAATGGACTTTCGCCCCTCCTGCAAGCTTTTGCCTCGAACTGTGTGCAAAATCCTCTCCCCCGTACTTTTCCATGTTCATCGAGTTTTATAATCAGTCCTTCTATTACAGGGATGCTTAAATTGGGGGTATGTTCGTTTATAATAGAGACTGTTCGAACAAAAACCCCGAAATAGCTCTTTTCGTTCAAACAAACAATACACAGGAAAAACAAGAAAATCCGACCACAAAGCTTAAAAGCCAGATCTCAAATTTCATGAAATCTGCCTTAATCTCCAGTTGGGTCCACTTTTAGTTGACATATCGCATTGCATAGGAAGACTGGACAAAAACCCCAAATACACGGGATAACACAGAAAATCTGAAAAACTGGACTTCAAAACTTATGAAATCGGGTCTATAAACCCTATCAGGTCCTGCCCTTTATCGCAAGTCTCAATCACTGATCGCCGATATTGCTGATTAAATATGGACCGTTGATTTGCTCCTTGATCGGATGGTCGAGATCGCATCTCATATCGCTATCGCAACGGCCCCGAGGGTCTTCCCTTTGGTTATGCCGACCGCCGATCCGCTGATCGCCGATATCGCAATCGCTAATCGCAGTGCCTGGGGTCCTGATATCGCATGCGGGCCTATCTCCAATGCGATAAGTCGGAGATCATAGTTGGGGGTTCCTCCACCCTTGCCTTAAGTCCTCCGCTTAACTCTTCCGATGCGATTTTCCTTTAGAAGGCTTTAACCCCATTTTTAGAAGAAATGCCTCCTTTTTCAAAGGAACAAAGGCAGATTTCTTTTTGCGATAACTTCACCATCCGAAGTCCATTTTAGCCCATTTAAGTTGCAGTAGATTCAGAATGAAAATATCTATGCAACGGGACTATTTCCAGGAACATCCTTAGACTTTCATTCTCCTTTGTTTCCTACAAGTCAACCTATAACTTTGACTGCTTCTATCTCCTTTATTCGGACTCGGATTGGAGCGTCATTCGCACCGTTGGAATCAGGGCGATGAGCACTTTAATCTAATGTCAAGATATTTGCCTTTCTACCACTTTGAATTTTGAGCTTTTTCCATGCCACTATGTCTGAAGATCCACCTGGATCATACATAAAAATTGTGTAAAAGTATGATGAAAATTTACAAAATCTTCAACTAAATATTTGTATGTGGAGCATGATAATCATTATAATTGTGGCTTACGCCAAGAACACGAATTCCAAAACGCTTTGGAATTGTCTACCAAATGAAACAATAAATATTTACCCAAATAATTCACTTTTGTGGTTGCAATTTTAGCCTCTGCCAAATTAGGGGCTATGGAAGAAGGCATGATGATTCATAAAGTGGAAATCATAAACAAGAAAATATTGGTTTGTTGTGGTTATTAAAACAATGATGGGATGGAATTAAAATGAAAATATTAGATGAACCAAAGCTTGTTGAAAGTGAGAATGTTTGAGATGTCAACTCAATGCATAAAGTTAACAAGGGGGGATGCGGGGTAACAAGTCCCTACCTTGAGTGGGCATCCAATGGTGATTCAATAAGCATCACTAACCATTACGATGGATATTCTATCAATCTTAGTTGAATTGAAATGTAGAAAGGAGCCCAAGTTCCAGAGAGTGACGAAGAACTCGATGAACCAAACAAGTTGTCGTTAGAACGATCATGGTTGATGCTTTTGAGCAAGGATTGAGGCATAATAGAGTAGACAGTCGAAGATAGAAGTAGAGGATTTAACCTAACCCTTACCTTACTATATCTAAATTCCGAGTCATGTAATTTTATTATCTATACTCGTGTTTTTAAAATTGCACACAATAGAGATCCCTTTATCCATGAGAAGAACAAGAGTGTATACGTTAAACATCTGCACTCCCTTTCAAGTTTGTTTCCATTCAAAATCAGTGAATATCCTGTGTTGGGTTGTGAAAGAGTGCTTGAGGTCTAACTTGGATGGATCCAGCTGGTGCAGAGTTCCCCTGAGGCTCCACTTGAGCTAAATGCTATGCTATTACTAATTCGCTAGTTTATTTTTCTTACTTCCAACATGTTTGTATCATCTTGTTTCATTTCCTAAAATGACATGGTTAATGCATAAGGGTTGACTATGAAATTAGCATCAGTACCTATTCCATAATAAAATTTTCTTTTTCAATGATTATGAAATATTAGTTTGTAGCTTTACCCTTACTAGTAAATAAATATGAACGATTCAATCATAAATCAAAACAGCCCTACCAACATGTTGTTCCTATTGTTTTTTCATTTAAATTGGGCATTTAAATTGATTTTTGTATTGGATTGTGTGCCCTTAGCTATATATTTATAAAGCTGGTGATAGGGTTATCCCTGCTGACTCTCTAGAGGCATTTATTGCAAAGTTATTAAAAATGACAACAATTAATTTAAATGATATAATTATCTGGGTAAACCTATTTTACCATTCAATCAGTTTTTATAACGAAAGCAAGTTATGTAATGAAATAACCCATATTAATTGGTGATTTCCCAAGAGGCTTGTCGTAACTTGGAGAATCATCTTTGAGCAATAAAATTTCCAATCCCTTGCCTCGTGGAGGTTTCCTTGACACACTGTTAGGGTTTTACCATGTAATTCCTTGTGTTAATTTTTGTGTGACTCAATTTTCTATTTTTTATGCGTTTCTTTCTTGATTGAATGTTAATAAATACAGAATACCAACAAGTGGTATCAGAGCTAAGTTCTGAAGATGAT
This sequence comes from Pinus tabuliformis, assembly GCA_031772625.1. Classification (NCBI taxonomy): domain Eukaryota; kingdom Viridiplantae; phylum Streptophyta; class Pinopsida; order Pinales; family Pinaceae; genus Pinus; species Pinus tabuliformis. Next base: position 1,527,518,699 of record CM062818.1, on the reverse strand, counting down.
CAGAGCAGAGGGAATCTAGAGCTGCCACCTACGTAGAAGTTTGGGAATCTGGTGCCACTGCCTGCATTGAAGTTTTTTTTTGCAAGTCAGGCTTATTAAGTCATGCCATTATTTTTCAAACTAATGCCAAAAAAATTCTCTTAGCAGAAAAAATTGGAGTCTCATTTTTATATTAAAAAAACGGGAGAAGTTGTTCTGAAGCAAGAATGCAGTGTCACATTGAGCAGTTGTGAAGACCAAGCAAGGAGGCAAGGTCATTGAAAATTTCGTTGAAGTTTATTTTTATCTGCAACGCTGAGAACTGATGCTGACATTAGAAGAGCACTGCTCGTTGAAAAAAAAATTATTTGAAGCCAAATCGCTATCAGTCGATGCCAACCGTCGTTTTTAAAACGCTGAGTTGCTGTCAGTCGAACACCAAGCCAAAAGACCCGATCTCTCAGCACCATCAAGTTATGCTTGGCAGATGAAGTTCTCTTCAACATTGTTGAAGAAACCTCAGTAGCAGGTTTGTGGGTAAAATTAGAAACTCTGTAAATGACCAAATATTTAACCAACATAATTTATTTGATGAGGTAACTGTATAGCCTTCGGATGAAGGAGGGTACTAAAATTGTTGAACATTTAAATGTATTTAATACACTTATTTTCCAATTGTAAAATATGAATGTCAGATTTGAAGAAGAAGATAAAGCTATTACCTTGTTATGTTCCTTGCCCGAGTCTTGGGATCACTTTGTGACTTCTATCAGTTTAAGCACAACCGAATCTTTGGAATTTGATTCTATTGTGGGATCTCTATTATCTGAAGAAGTATGGAGGAAGCCCAACATTGAAACTTCTGCACCATAAGCCATGGTAGCCAGAGGGCAGTCCAAGGAAGGGATGGGAGAAAGAAAGAATTTGTTCTAGATCAAAATCAAAATGAAAGAAGTGCAAAGCCAAATGTTGGTACTGTAATAAAATAGGGAATCTCAAGAAATATTGTTGGAAAAGAAAGGAGTTCGTTGAAAACCCAAAGAAGGAAGTAAAGAAAGTTTAGTCAGATATGATTGATGAAGTTTTATTTTTTGAATTAGGTATGGTATATGAAGCTTTTCCTATTTGCAATGTTTCCTAGAATTATGAAAATTGGTTGTTATATTATGGTACTTCTCATCACATGAGTTTGCACAGAAATTGGTTCACTTCATATGAGGTTGTGAATGGTAATTTTGTGTTTATGGGAAATAATGTATCTTGTCAAACTGTTGGGATGGGAATTTTCAAAATTAAAATGTATGACGATATAGTTAGAACATTGATTGACGTTAGACATGTACCTGAGTTGAGAAAGAATTGTATTTCTTTGGGAGTATTGGACTTGTAAGGTTACAAGTTTATAGGTCAAAATGGAGTGTTGAAAAGTTTCAAAGGGTGCTTTGGTTGTTATGAAGGTAGAGAAGATCAGAAATATTTACAGGCTCAAAGGAAGTACTCAAGTCAATGAGACAATGACTGTATCTGAGAAGGTAGAAGAAGATACTCTCATATGGCATCAGCAGTTGGGTCACATGAGCGAGAAGGGTCTTCAGGTACTGATGAATCACAATTGCTTCCTAATTTTAAATCCTTGATATTTGATTTTTGTAAACATTGTTTATATGGAAAACAATGTAAATAGAAATTTAAAACCGGAAGTCATAATAGTAAAGGAATTTTGGACTATATTCATTCTAACCTTTGGGGACCATCTCCTATTGTATCTTATGAAGGTGCATTATACTTCGTAACATTTATTGATGATTTCTCGAGGAAATTATGGGTCTATATGTTGAAAAAAAAGATGATTTATTTAATGTTTATAAACAATTTAAAGCTATGGTGGAAAAGAAAACAGGAAAATCAATTATATATTTAAGAACTGACAATGGCGGTGAATTTACTTCCTTATAATTTGAACAATATTGTAAGGATGAAGGGATTGTTGGACATAGAACTCTTGTCTATACTCCTCAGCAAAATGGTGTTACTTAACGTATGAATAAAACTCTTATGGAAAGAGCCAGAAACACGATCAACAATGCTAACCTGCAGAAGGAGTTATGGGCAGAAGCAGTGTCTACTACTTGTTATTTGGTAAACATATCACCTTCAATTGTTATTAATTGTAAAATTCTTGAAGAAGTTTGGTCGGGTCAGCCTTGTGATTATTCACATTTAAGAATTTTTGGTTGTGATGCCTATGCTATTATTCCAAAGAATCGGAATTCAAAGTTCGACCCAAAAGAAAAATGTCATGTCTTTGTTGGGTATGACTATGCAATGCAAGGATACAGGTTGTGGGATTTTTCTTCACGTAAGATACTCATTAGTAGAGATGTAACATTTGATGAATCTTCTCTTATAAAATCATATGTTGTAAAATTTGAATAGGAACAAGTATCACCGAATCATTGAATTCAGTTGGAGCATAAACCATTTTTCGGAAAGTCAAAAGGAAGGAGAGAATTCTGAAGAAAAAAGTGAAGAAAATGCAAAGGAAATTATAGAAGTTCAAGAACCAGTTCAAGAACCAGAAACTCTAAGGGGGTCTACAAGGGAAAGAAAAATTCCCAAAAGGTATGAATATTCAATCATCTATTGCATTGATTACTAAAGATGGGGAACCTTCTTATTCTCAGGAAGTAGTAGATGATGCGGATAGCGAAAAGTGGAAAAACTCTATGGTTGAAGAAATAGATTCCTTAGCCAAGAACAAAACCTAGGATCTTGTAGAACTTCCTGAAGGGAGAAGTGTCATCAAATGAAAATGGGTCTTCAAATTGAAGAAAAATGTAATCTATAAGGCGAGGCTAGTAGAAAGAGGGTATTATCAGGTTGAAGGTATTGACTTTCATGAGATTTTTCCACCAGTCATAAAACTTGTTTCTATTCGAACTGTGTTAGCACTAACTGCATTACTTGATCTTGAGTTAGAACAGTTAGATGTTAAAACATATTTTTTCATGGATATTTGGATGAAGAGATTTATACGGAACAACCAGAAGGTTTTGTACAAGGTCACAACAAAAGATTAGTTTGCAAGCTCAAGAAATCATTGTATGGCTTGAGGCAGTCTCTCAGGAAATGGTACAAGAAGTTTGACTCCTTCATGGTGAGTCAGAACTTTACTAGAAGTGAGTATTATCATTGTGTATACTCTAAAAGTCTCAATGACATATTCATTATCTTGGTCTTGTATGTTGACAATATGCTTATTGCGAGAAAAAACATGGAAGAGATCAACAAATTAAAGGCTTGGATATCTAGGACATTTGATATGAAGGATCTTGGAGCGAAAAAACATATCTTGGGCATGGAGATATACATAGATAGAAAAAATGGAAAATTTTGGTTATCACAACAAAAGTATGTGGATAAAGTACTTGAAAAGTTCGGTATGAACAATGTGAAACTTGTTAATGTTCCATTAGCTTCCCATTTTAATATTTCCTTGGTTTTGAGTCCTAGAACTGATGAAGAAAAGAAGTATATGTCTCGTGTACCATATGTAAATTTAATAGGCAACTTAATGTATGCGATGGTATCTACAAGACCTGACATTTCATATGAAGTTGGATTTGTCAATGGGTTCATGGAAAATCTAGGAGAAGAACATTGGTGAGCAGTGAAATGGGTGCTTCGGTATTTGAGAGGCATAAGTGACCATTGTATTGCCTTTAATGGTAGTGAAGGTTCAGTCTGTGGATATGTGGATGTTGATTATGCAAGTGATTTGGAAAAGAGGAGATCGACTACAGGATATGTCTTTACTCTTGCAGGTGGAGCAATTAGTTGGATGTCAAAGCTTCAATAAATTGTTTCTTTATCCACTAGTGAAGTCGAGTATATAGCTGCTTCAGATGCTTGTAAAGAGGCAATCTAGTAAAAAGGTATGCTTGATGAGCTTAGAAGGACGCTTGAAAAAGTGAATGTGTTCTATGACAATCAGAGTGTTATTCATTTGGCCACAAATCCAGCTTATCACAGCAAGACTAAGCACATTGATGTAAGGTACCATTTTGTGAGACATGTGATCGATGGTGGAAAAGTAGCTCTCAAGAAGGTCCATACACAAAAGAATCATGCAGAAATATTCACGAAGCCAGGTTTTGTACAAAAGTTGTGATGGTGTTTAGATTCTCTTGGCTTGCAAAAGTGATGATGAATGGGCATGGGCATGGGAAAGGGATTAGGAAAATTGTTGTCAAGGTGGAGATTGTTAAAAATGACAACAATTAATGTGAATGATATAATTATCTGAGTAAACCTATTTTACCGTTCAGACAATTTTTATAACGAAAGGAAGTTATGTAACGAAGCAGGTCATATTAATTGGTGATTTCCTGAGAGGCTTGTTGTAACTTGGAGAATCATTTTTGAGAAATAAAATTTCCAATCCCTTTCCTCATGGAGGTTTCCTTGACACATTGTCTTGGTTTCACCACGTAATTCCTTGTGTTAATTTGTGTGTGATTCAGTTTCCTATTTTTTATGCATTTATTTCTTGATTGAATGTTAATAACTCCAGAATACCAACAAAGAAAAGAAAGCAGGATACAAAGTTACAAATTATAATTTTGTATTGTCACCCCATGTGGACCATTTTTGAAAATTCCCAAATCTTTATAGTGCTCAACTAGGTAGCTTCTTGCAATAATGTATACCTTGTTATGGGTTTGGACGAACATAATGAGGTTATACCTTGACTGATGCAGGTGATTCTTTCGTTGGTGGGCAGAAGTGATTCAAGCTTAATTTTTTATCGAGAAATTTTGGTAGATAAGAGTTTTTATTGTTTCATGTCACTCTTTACACAACACGTGTTTAGTTTGGGTCACTCCAAACCCAAGTTGCTCGACTTTATGGGCAGAGAAGGAATGAGCGAGATCACGGGAGGGGGAGGGGAACCTTTTACCTTATTTATATTTGTCTATCACTAGGCTTGTCTCTCTTAACCACCCTTTTGTATGAAACCAAGTGCTATTATCCCTAAGCCAATCTTCTCTTACTTCCAGTCTTGTTGGGTTGAGGATGACTCGAATGAATGGAATAGCTTGCTAGTGGGCACCATAAGGTTAGATGGTGGGTTTGTCAAGCTAGGATGGGTTGATAGGAATCTATTGCTAGCTGGTTGGATGGTATGCCCATTATGCCTCACCAAACTTCCTACGTAAGCAATCCCAACAAATCCTCGTGGAGCTTACCAATGAGATTATGGCCCTTACGCATATTGAGAAATGTCATTGTGGAACATAAACAACAAATAGGGAGTGTATTATACCTAACCTAGAGATCTAGCCATAGATATTTATTCCTTGCCCTCGTAAGGACAAGATCTAGGAGACATTTAAGGGTGACCTACCCCTATGATTGATGACTGAAATATGATATTTTAAAAGATGCAAAAGTCCCTTACAATTACTGTAATACTAGGAGTGAATGACATAGTTGCAATTGCATTGTAATAAGTAGAGTAGAAGGGATGATCAATATGCCTCGAGTGCCGCTTGAATCTTTGACCCTACTTCCATGTATACAATGTAGAAATTCTCCTGTAGATTAAACTAATAATGCAATGTAACTAAAGCAATATACTTAATCTACTTCTACAATCAAACTTGCAGAAGCTTAATCGATTTTGAGCAAGATCAAATAGAACACATATAACAAATGAAGAAGAAATCAATCACACATGAACACAGAAGAATACTCTGGGGAAAGCCTTAGCTAAAAACCCCGATCTCTGTATTATCATACAAGAGGAAATATCTCAGGATTACACAAAGCTTTAGCTCACAAGCTATCCAGCTCTCAGTACAATCCCTCACTACTACTCATAGATAGAATAGACAACACATATGCCTTCCTTCAATCCTCCAAGCCTCCTGTTGCCTTGCACAATTTCTCCTGGGTCCTCAAGCTGCCACCTGTGTGTAATTATCCCTCACACACTGCTCTAACCTCTGAAATAATTGCGGAATCCTGAAGGAATGAATTCCTTCTGCATGGATGAGTTTCCTTTATAGGAAAATTCCTCCAACTGATAATACATTGTCCCTTCCTTTAATCTCAACTGGGTCTTTGTCTGAACTGACATGCATGAGTTATTTATGAGAGAATATTCAGTTATCTGAAGTACACTAGTTGCATGCATGCATGCATTAACTAACTAAACTCACAATTAGTTCCACAAACTGTTGGAACTAATCTAACTAGACTTAACTCAGTTAACTGAGCTAACTAATTACAACTCAAAGTAAAACTCATCTTGGTCTCCTTAATTAAGGGATAACTTCCTCAATCAAAGGGATAACTGTTGCATGACTTCACAAAGACTTCATGTTTGATTTTCTCCAACTAATTAACTCAAGATGAATTAATTAATTATTTTACAAACAGCTAGTGAATTCGAATTTTAATTCTCAATTTTAATTCAGGGACTAATTAAAATTGGAATATATCCTGAAATTCTATTTATAGCAATGCTATTTTTAGCATTTCTATTTTATCATTCCTTGTTGCTATTTTCAACACTGGTACCTGAAATGCTATCTATAGCAATGCTATTTATAGCATTTCTATTTTTAGCATTTCTTGTTGCTATTTTCAACACTCCCTCTCAACAAGAAAGGCATTCAACTCAAACCCGATCCTAAACCTTTGGAATGTTATGCATGCAACACTTCTCCCTAATGTTGTTGCTCTAGGAACTCTAGAAACAAAAAAATATCCAACCTGAATTAGAATGATGCCTCTGTCATCAAAGTCTCTGACTGTTATTGCCTCTGTCGACTGAAAACTTTGCACCTCTGTGCCCTTCAGTATTTGAATGCTCTAGCCTCTGTCACTTTGATCTCTAACTGCATCAATCACACTGATTCCTCCTGTTGCATCAGTGCTGCCGCTGGTCCTATCTCCCAGCACTGCATCCGCACTACACCTCCTCTCATCATGTTGCATCGTGCTACCCGTTGCTGCACTGCAACTCCGTTACTGAGAAGTAAGTAATTGATCTCCCAACTGACCTCCCTATTGGGCTAGAAACACCCTCTGATGCTGAAGCTTCCTCTACCGCTCCATTCGCATCCACCTCTACCCACGTAGCCAATCCTGCTACTCCTCGTTGGGGCTTCCATAGCAAGGTCTAATTAAAGAGGTTGTGTACCTCAAGGATCCTGCCCCTATTTAAGCTTTCTTGAGACTATCGCTTCACATCGCCCCACCTCCCACCTGGAGGTATGGTTGCATGTGATCCCTCTGCCCACCTGGCTCAAAATTTCCCCCTACTAGAGGTCTCTGCATGAGTGGATGCCTCCACTCAGTCTCCTCTTAGCTTCTCTAGTTGTGGCTGCTCCACAACCTCCTGAAGTTGCTTTACCAATTGTGGCTCCTCCACAATTGTCTAAGACTTCTTCTGGTGCTACATGTTGAGAGGTAATGAACTCTCCCTCTCAACCACCAAGTCTCTAACAGTTTCCTTGCTCCTCAAGGCTTTACATGCATCTTAAACCTCAAGAGCATACAGGTTATTGACTCGTGAACCGATCTGATTCACTTGTCTCGTGGTGATGTGTCTAATGAAAACCTTTCCCTTACTAAAGACTACATCATAGCCTTTGTCCTCCAACATTGTGATCGATACCAAGTTCTTCTTCAGTCCAGGCACATATTTCACATCTGTCAAGGTGATGCAAGCTCCATGCTCCCTCTTAAAAGCAATCGTGCCTACTCCTGAAACACTATACTTTTCATCATTACCCATCTCTATGCACATCTGGAGGTCTTTCTCCTCCAAGGTACTGAACAAACTCTTATCGTTGGTCAAGTGGAATGAGGTTCCACTGTCAAGAAACCAACCACAACCCATCATCGATGAAACCATGCATGCGATGAGGGTAAAATCCAATTTGAACTGAGAGGCCAATGCCTCACCTTAAGATCCTTCCGAGGATCCCTTCTTGGATTTCTTCAATGGAAAAATAGTTGCATAATGGCCCACCTCATGACAATTAAAGTATCTCACTTTAGATTTGTTAACCTCTATGAGAAGAACTCGATTTGGGATGAGAATCTTTCTCCTTACCTTTCCTTGCCTTACTCGCTAAGGCAAATTTTCTTCATCCTCCTTGGATGAAGAACCATGATCTAGGTGGATATTGGTGGCCACCCACCAATTCCACTTGGACCCCCACCATTGCTTCTTTCAGTTTTTTAGTTTCCTTAATTGTAGCACAGTTTACTATTTTTAGCAATTTTTCGGGTCCTAAACTTCCGGAGCCGTTTTGAGGCCCTAAACGACGTATTTTTTGGAAATCTACCTCCAGCAATTTTTTGTCTAAAATCTCCTTTTCTGTCATAGTCCTTAGAGAGATCTTTCCAACGGGCTATCATGCACGTCAAACGGAGATAATATGACCAAGTCGCGACCCCAGGAAATTACCTGTCCAACTCACCCCAACGGGGCCCATAAACTCTTGGTGTTACATCTCCTCGAGTTAGGGTTTGCTCTTATTGTTCAATAATAAAAAGGCCCTTGAGCCTCATTGTAAGGCAGTTCAGAGGCATGTAGCCGCCACATCTCTTTTGAGAGATAAGCTACCATCGCCCTAGCTAGTTTATTTCCATTCCTATTTGTGAGCATATTTCAGTATTTTCCATTAATGAAATGAAGTATTATTTCCGCTACATCTCTGTGTTTATGGTTATCTCTGCAATTTGTGTGTTTCCATTTAAATCCAGATCAGTGGTATCAGAGCGGTCTGCTTTTCTTCTCTATTTTTCTTTGCATGTCCCCAACAAGGTCGGGATATAAGGAGTTAGGGCTTGAACTAGTCGAACCTTTGCAAGACCAGCCTTGCAAATCCTGACAGCCTACCATGGCAGATGAAAAGAAAGATGAGGGGGCAGGAGATCCTATCAAAATCTTGCTCGAAGAAGCCCTCGAGCGACAAAGGAACGCGATGATGGACAACTTTGCCCAGATCCTTCAGCGGCTACCCAGGGGCGATGCATCAACTTCCAACAGCTACTCTGGAAACACCACACTGTTTAAGGTACAAGTTAATTTTGAAATCCCCATATTCGAGGGTCAGATAGACGCAGATGCTGTCGATAAATGGTTAAATGTGCTAGAGGGTTATTTTTCTGTTCATGATTTTTCCAGTCAGGAAAAGATTATTTTCGCTCTTCTCAAAGCAGCCCCCCACATCAAGGATTGGTGAGAAACCTACTGTGAGTAGAAGGATGAAAGTACAGGCTCACTATTTTCAGCTCCACCCACTTGGAATTCATTTCGGGATGCCATCAAGGAGCAGTACTACCCTGTCGGAAGCTATGAGGATAAATACATAAAGTGAACTACGCTGCGGCAGAGAAGGGACCAAGACGTGTTGGATTTTACCAATATTTTCCATACCCTTCGCACAAAGTTGGGTATCAAGGATACATAGCAGCATTTGGTACTCAAATACCGTGGCTACCTGCAGAAGTACATCCAGGAAGAAATAGAATTCTTGAACATCTCCTCGCTCGGCACGACATACCGATATGCCGTTAAGGTCGAGCAAAAGTTTAAACAGAAGAAGCGAGACTTTGGATCTGCAAATCTAAAGCAATGGAAAGGTGCCCCCAAACCGCAAAACAAAGGACAAAGCCAAGGCGGGGTGGCCCAAGACAACCTGCCAAAGCTGCAAGCAAAGAAAAGCATTGTGAAGCCGAAAAAGGACACGAGAAAGTGGTGTGATTTCCATAAGAGCTCCACTCACAACACAAGTGAGTGTCGGGCCAAGCAGTCACTGGTGGCCGAGCTAAAGGTTTCAGAATCAGATGCATGTTCTGACTCTGAGTTAAAACCCGATAAGGGGAATGACAAATGGAAGCAGATTATCGATGCGGAGCCCAATGCCACCATTGCCACCACGAAGATCCAGAAGGAGGCACCCGAAGATCCAGAGGAGGAGGAGCGTCTCTTCCACTCCTAGATGTGGGTAAAGGGCTGCCCGCTACAGTTCATTGTTGACAGCAGGAGCCAAAAGAACCTCATTTCGGCAGAGATCATGAAGCGGCTGGGCTTAGCTACCACAGCACATCCACAACTGTACACCATTGGGTGGCTTCACCAAGGATGGGATCTTCGCGTGAGCCAGCAATGTCACCTTCCATACAACATCAAGCCCTTCACGGATGAGGTATTGTGTGACATTTCTCCCCTTGAAGTTTGTGATGTATTATTAGGACAACCATACTTGTGGAAGCGACATGCTATGTATGAATCAAGGCCCCGTGTTGTTATTGTTACTTTGGGAAATAAGTTGTACAGGATACCAGAGGTAGCACCACCTACCGCCATCTCTTTGGTTACTGCAAAACAATGCAGTAAGCTCATTTCCAAAACTGGGAAATTTGTTTTCTTGATGATACACCCTCAAGGAAAGAAGAAGATGGTGGCCACGACCTCTAGATAGGGCCCCTCCGCACAACAACTACAGATGGACAAGGTCATGGAGGAGTATGAGGACATCTTCACCTCCCCCGTAGGGGTTCCTCTGCATTATTAGGTCAAGAACTCCATCAATCTGACCCTAGGTGCGTTGCTGCCCAATGGACCAATCTATCGGTGCTCCGTTCTGGAGGACGATGAAATCAAGAGGCAGATTCAGGAGCTGCTACAAAAAGGTCACATCTGTCTAAGTTCATCGCCCTGTGGGAGCCCGATCGTGTTGGTACAGAAGAAGGATGGGACTTGGAGGCTCTGTATTGACTATCGGGCGCTGAACAAGATCACTGTCCATAATAGGTACCCGATCCCACGGATTGATGGCCTCCTGGACCAACTGAAGGGGGGAAAATATTTCAGCAAGATCGATTTGAAGTCAGGATATCACCAAGTAACAATCAAACTCTCCAATGTGTGGAAGATTGCCTTCAAAGCCAAGGAGGGACTTTTCGAATGGTTGGTTATGCCTTTCAGATTGACGAATGCTCCTGCAACCTTCATGAAGCTAATGGATGACATCTTGCAGCCATTCACCAACTCATTTGTTGTGGTATACTTGGATGACATCCTGATCTTCAGCTAGATTTGGGAAGAGCACCTCCACCACATTCGACAGGTTCTCCAAACACTGCGGCAACATAAGTTATGTGCTAATTTGGAGAAATGCACTTTTGGCATGACCCAGGTTTACTATCTGGGATACATTATTAATGAACAGGGCATGCTTGTGGATCCAGCCAAGATCCAAGTCATTCGGGATTGGCCAACTCCAACCACTCTGACAGAGCTTTGCAGCTTTCTAGGTCTTGCCAACTTCTGCCACAGGTTCGTGTTGGGATTTTCTCATATCACTTGGCCCTTGAATCAAGTCACCAAGGGAGGAGCCAAATAAAATTTCTTTTGGTCCGAATCTCAATAGAAGGCATTCACAGAGTTGAAAGATCGCCTCTACTCAGCACCAGTTCTCACATTACCAGACTTGTAACAACCATTTGAGGTCGAGACAGATGCCTTTGACTATGCTATTGGGGCAGTCCTTACTCAACACGGGCATCCAATGGCATATCATAGTGAGACACTTTCAGACATAGTCTGGAAGTATCCCACTTATGACAAAGAGATGTATTCCATTGTGTAGGCTTGTCGACAATGGAAGCATTACATTTTGGGGAAGGAAACAATCATCCACATAGACCACCGACCCCTGTAGTTCATATAGACCCAAGGGAAATTGAAAAATGATCGCCATTAGAAGTGGTCCACATACCTGCAACAGTTCCATTTGAATATCAAGTATAAGAAGGGCAGCACCAATAATGTTGCATATTGCCTCAGTCGACTACTGATCATGGCGTTAACCACTGTGCTCAACTCTTGTGGGCACGAGACTTCTGATTGGCCACTTCTATACAAAAGTGACCCAGAATTTGGCCACACATACCAGACACTCTTGGAGGGTCAGCATGTTCCATATTTTCACCTCTAGGATGCCCTGTTATGCCACCTGGGTCACCTTTGTGTTCCTTCAAGCGAGCATGCCAAGATGATTTGGGAAGCACACTACAGTCGGGCTTATAAGCATTTCAGGGTTGAGAAAACTGTGGCAGTACTACAGAAGTATTTCTATTGGCTGAATCTTCGACAAGATGTCAGGAAGTACATCAGATCATGCACTGCCTGTGCCATTGCCAAACTGACCATCAAGAAGCAAGGCCTCTATACCCCGCTGCCTACCCCTAGTCAACCTTGGGAATCCATCTCCATGGATTACATGTTAGGCCTTCCTTCCACTAAGCATGGAAATGACTGTGTTTTTATGGTCATCGACAGGTTCTCAAAGATGGCCATTATGGCAGCCTGCAAGAAGAATATCACAGCAGAAGCCACTGCTAAACTCTTCTTTGAATGAGTGTGGGTACACTTTGGGATCCCATAGTCTATCATCTCAAATCGGGATAGCAGGTTCCTCAGTACATTTTGGTCCAACCTCTGGTCGATGCTGGACACCAAACTCACTAAGTCCACAGCCTTCCATCCTCAAACTGATGGCTAAACAAAGGTTCTCAATATGATGATCGTACACATTTTGCACATGTCCAACTCAAAGCATCCACGCACATGGGACGAGAGCCTCCCCTATGTTCAACACAGCTACAACCGAGCTCTCCACAGCTCGACTGACCACAGCCCTTTTAAGGTGGGCTTGGGATTCCAGCCACTATGTCCCATTGGTGTGGCCATGCCATTGGTAGCTACTCACATAGATTCGTCTCATGTCTAGTCTGAAACAGATAAGGCAAACAGCTTCATTGAGCACATCCAACATATTCACCAACAGATATTCTAGAGAAATCAAATGCCAAGTACAAGCAGCGGCATGATCAACATTAGGTGCCACACAAGTTTTAGGTGGGCGACAAAGTTTGGTTGCATTTGCAAAAGGAATGCCTTACCGGAGCCTATCGGAAACTCATACCACTCCGATATGGTCCTTACACAATTACCAAGGTTGTGGGAGACAATGAATTTAAGCTCAACATTCCCCCATTCCTTGGCTTGCACCCAATGTTCAATGTGGACCGCCTTCGGCCATACTTTCCACCATTACTAGACACATCCGACATTGCAAAACAGCTCACACCCACAGAGTTAAATCCAGATTGCATGGAACAAGCTGCAACTGATCGAATCATGGACACACAGATCAAGCACACTCGCCAGCAGAATATACAATTGTATCGAGTTGTCAAAGCAGGCCAACTCCTTCACCAGGGCAAGTGGCTCACTAGGGACCAAGTTCAGCAGAAGTTCCCTCATCTCATGGAGGAACTCAAAGCAATGGGGACCATTGCTTCCTAAAGGGGGAGGAATGATCCAGTGGATATTGGTGGCCACCCTCCAATTCCACTTGGACCCCCACCATTGCTTCTTTCAGTTTTTCAGTTTTCTTAATTGTAGCACAGTTTACTATTTTTATCAGTTTTTCGGGTCCTAAACTTCCGGAGCCGTTTTGAGGCCCTAAATGACATTTTTTTTGGAAATCTACCGCCACTCATTTTTTGTCTAAAATCGTCTTTTCCGTTGTAGTCCTCGGAGAGATATTTCCAACGGGCTTTCATGCGCGTCAAACGGAGATAATATGACCAAGTCGTGACCCCGGGAAGTTGGCTGTCCAACTCACCCCAACGGGGCCCATAAATTCTTGGTGTTACATCTCCTCGGGTTAGGGTTTTGGTTTTTTAGGGTTTGCTCTTATTGTTCAATAATAAAAAGGCCCTTAAGCCTCATTGTAAGGTAGTTCAGAGGCATGTAGCCGCTACATCTCTTCTCAGAGATAAGCTACCATCGCCCTAGCTGGTTTATTTCCATTCCTGTTTGTAATCATATTTCAGTATTTTCCATTAATGAAATGAAGTATTATTTCCGCTGCATCTCTGTGTTTATGGTTATCTCTGTAATTTGTTGCGTTCCCGTTTAAATCCGAATCAAACCATCTCTGGTGCTCCTCCTGATCTCCTCCTGCATCAGATCCGACCACAATCGTTCCCAATCTAGCAGTTTCTCTCTTCCATTCACTGAGTCCTGGTAGCTATGACAACTCTTAAGAAGACCGAGGAGAGCAAGACTCACCATATCATCATCAACTATCGTGATTCCTACACTTCCAAGCTCATCTCTACAGGTGGTGAGCTTGTTCAGATATGTAGAGATCGTGTCGCCCTTTTCACACTTGATTTTCTGAAGCTTGTCCTTCAGCGCTAGCTTCCTCTGGTCATTGCTATTCTAATATAGATCCTTCAATGTCTTCCACATTGAAAACGGAGTCTCCTTCCCATGGAGACTCGAGAAAATATGGTCTCGAACTCCCTCCAGAAGAATCCTCCTCGCTCTCGCCACACATTTCTTCCATTCCGCCAATTCTTGGGCATTAGTTACTACTGGCTTGGGGACTTCTTGATCAATGAAGTCCTTCAAACCATTGTCCTCTAATACAGCTTCCATGCGATCCTTCCATGCTATGTAATTCGAGCTGCCATCCAGGGCATACTCGAGTCTTGACCATTGAACGCCATTGGTGAATTTTGAGATGTGATAAGAAATCGATTTTGTACCTACAATCAAGAACTTCAAAACTTCAAACTTCTCCCTTCACAGTATACTATTCTCTACTTTGGTCACCTTTGCTCCGATACCATGTAGAAATTCTCCTGTAGATTAAATTGATAATGCAATGTAACTAAAGAAATATACTTAATCTACTTCTACAATCAAACTTGCGAAAGCTTAATCGATTTTGAGCAAGATCAAATAGAACACATATAACAGATGAAGAAGAAATCAATCACACATGAACACAGAAGAATACTTTGGGGAAAGCCTCAGCTAAAAAACTCGATCTCTGTATTATCATACAAGTGGAAATATCTCAGAATTACATAAATCTTTAGCTCACAAGCTATCCAGCTCTCAGTACAATCCCTCACTGCTGCTTATAGATAGAATAGACAACACATATGCCTTCCTTTAGTCCTCCAAGCCTCCTATGTCCTTGCGTAGTTTCTCTTGAGTCCTCAAGCTGCCACCTGTGTGTAATTATCCCTTACACACTGCTCTGACCTCTGAAATAACTATACAATCCTGAAGGAATGAATTCCTTCTGCATGGATGAGTTTCCTTTATAGGAAAATTCCTCCAACTGATAGTACATTGTCCCTTCCTTTAATCTCAACTGGGTCTTTGTCTGAACTAACATGCATGAGTTATTTATGAGAGAATATTCAGTTATCTGAAGTACACTAGTTGCATGCATGCATGCATTAACTAACTGAACTCACAATCAGTTCCACAAACTGTTGGAACTAATCTAACTGGACTTAACTCAGTTAACTGAGCTAACTAATTACAACTCAAAATACAACTCATCCTGATCTCCTTAATTAAGGGATAACTTCCTCAATCAAAGGGATAGCTGTTGCATGACTTCACAAAGACTTCATGTTTGATTTTCTCCAACTAATTAACTCTAGATGAATTATTTAATTATTTTACAAACAGCTAGTGAGACTAAATTCGAATTTTAATTCTCACTTTTAATTCAAGGACTAATTAAAATTGGAATATATCATAAAATGCTATTTATAGCAATGCTATTTTTAGCATTTCTATTTTATCATTCCTTGTTGCTATTTTCAACACTAGTACCTGAAATGTTATCTATAACAGTGCTATTTATAGCATTTCTATTTTTAGCATTTCTTGTTGCTATTTTCAACATACAATGTCTTGAAAAGGAATGCCATGGGTGTAAGGGTGACCTGCTTCATCTAGAGGATATTGAATGTTATTCTTGATTTTAATTTTACAATGCCTAGCCAAAAAGAGCCTTTGTATCTGACGACGAAAAATGGACAAAGTTGCTTGTCAGATGTTTGAAATATAAAGATCAAGGAGAAAAAATAGTCGCAAAAATGAAGACTCAATCTCAAGCACCGAAGCCATCTGTAGAACAACCTTTAATGACACCTCACAACACTTAGAACATATGACCAGGGAGCCTACCTTTAAAACAATTCCAGATTTTGGGGATAGCTAAACCTCCATATCCCACCAGAGAATATGATGAATTCATGGAGACTAAAATAAACCTACAAGAGATGGCACAAGAGCTACAAAAAATAAAGGAAGACATTTGGCACTCGAAAAAGATAGTAGAGGATCAGATAGTTAGTTAAAGGGTTAGTGCTAAATACACCACAAAACTGACACTAATATAGGAGAATATTCAGATTTGAAAAATGCAGTATACTGAAGATAAAAAGAACATAGAAGAAGAGAAAGCGGATGTGAAAGAATCTTTACAAAAGAGTAAGGAGTAACCAATGGTAAAAATAATAGACCTGACATACAAAATTGCAATAGTTAAAATTTACTCTCGTTCCTAAAACAATGAAGCCAAATTCTTAACTCAAAACTTCAAAACTATGAGCGTGATAGTGTTGGTGCTAAAAAGAGGATCCTTTAGAAGTTTAACTGGAAATCAACATTGTGAAATTAATGAATAATAATAATAATAAACACTCCATCATTAAATCAATTTCATTGAAATAGATTCAGTTTCAAAAGTAGACTCAGATTCAAGGCTCTGAAACAATTATTAAGAAATGATGTCATTCTTAAAAACTCTAGGTTAACTTCCATGCAAAGACAATGCCTTAAAATTTCTAAATTTAGTGCCCTTGAGGCTCAACATAAAAAAGAAAGTAGAGAAATAAATGAAGAACTTGTAGTGCACCGCGTTGGAAGCATATTGAATTTTCAACTGCCTATCATTGTTCCAAAATACCAAACCTTGTGGCCATGGAAGAATGAGTGCTTGTTCACAAACAGAGGGCAGAGGTTAGAACCTCGCATCTAATGAAATGTTTTGCAGGATAGCCTTTTCCCCGATCCTAGGGTTTAAAAGATAATGCGTTTAGTTGGACCTACAATAACCAACAACTTGTTCCAACTTGTTTACACTTATAGTTTGACCAGATCTTGACCATTTCTGACGAAGCCCTGTTGATCACGAGTAAGCCGATTATACTCTCGGTCCATAGTTGACTCCTTCTGCCACTACAATTATTGGATATGACCTCCAAAAGACCCAAGGGATTCCAAGTAATAGGTCAGAAGTAACAAATCGAGGGGAAAGGAAGGCGCTAATAAATCTTGATCCCGAGAGTTGAGAGAATGAAATCAAGGATGGTCGAATGAACCTGTTAGGCGAGAATGTGAGGCAGTAACATGTATCTAGAGAGGAGAGATTGTGGTTTTGCATGCACACACCACTTGGAAATCTACGACTTTGAAATCTATCATAGCATAGCATAAATAAAGTTAAAGTTACTAATATGGATGCCTCACTAAATATTGTATCATTTAATACCTATAAAGTAATGCTATCATTAGTTTACACTTCGGAAATACAAACGAAACAGATCCAACATAAAATATGGTTTTTTCCTCTCCGCCTTGGGAAGAGGCCAAATAAGATGACGAAATAGGTTGCAATATGGTCAATGTATACACTGCAGGGTTAAAAGTTTTAGGTTGATTGTGACATGAAGTAATTCTTTGCAAACAATTCTGATTACTATAGTACCATGCTAGACGATAGGGACTAATAAAAGAAAAAATACTTAACATAACCAGAGATTTAAAACAAAAAATAAGTATTAATTATTAATGTGTATATTTTTTTTGTAGAATGAGACATAAAGAGTTGTAAATTAAACCAACTCCCATAAAAGTTAACATTATATAATATCGAAATGATTTATATTTATTCTATAGATAATGGATTTTTCATCAAATCACATTACATTAATAAATTGCAAGAAAGCCCCAGAATGCATTTTCCTCATCCTTTACATTGCCATGTCAATCTTTGTCGAAGTGTTAAGATATGTAATGAAAATTTATGTTAGAGATGTGATCTAAATGTATTTCATGCATTGTAAATATATCAAATAAAATTGTTCATTAAAATTATCTTGAATTTGTTTTCTTTAACATTTTAAGTTTGTATTATTTTTTTCTCAAAAATAATCTTGAAATATATTATATGTATATATCTAATAAAAAAATTTAAAGTATGAAACAAAGTTATGGCCCTCATAATTTTCATTATTTTATGCCATGTTAACAACCGCACAATTAATACATGGCTAACACATGTTATCCCTATGCCCTTATGTCAACACCGCATTATGCCATGTCATTTGATACATAGCTAATTCATGGAAGTATTATACCCACATGTTTCCACCATATTATGCCACCTCTACAAGCTACAAACATCAGCCTACCCCACTCATATCCTAATCTAGGGATTTCCATAATGTCCTTTTTATAAAAGTTTTGAATCTCTAGTCTTTTGGATTTCCAACTTCTCTAGATTCATTAAAAATATCAAAAACTTATGGATGCATCCAAATCTAGACCCATGTTGAATCACCAGTTAGCATTCAGATTTAGGAATTCTCAAAATGTATCCTTTTTATTGTTGAAAAAGTGTAGCAAGAAAGGCTCAATTTGACTTTAGCCTTAGTCCAATTGAGTAAATTGAATTTCCACATCAGCATGACAACTTGGAGGCAGTTAACTAGTGTGACATGGCTCTTGCCATTCAATTGGCTCAGTAAATTGGAGTTAGTGGGCTTGGAGTTCATTTTTCATGTGTTGATTGCTAATTTATAGCAATCTAGTTCAGTTAGTTCTAGTTGTACTCAGTTAAACTAGGTCTAACAGTTAATAGAACTAGTTGGAGATTAGTTGTGCAATGGGACAACAGTCTAACTCAAAGATCATTTAGTTAATTAATCAATCAACCAAAAATATCTCATGCATGCAAGGAATTCAAATTGCTCAACTATGGTGGAGATTCCAAGGTAGTGTAACATCAGTTGTAGACTAGTCTTGAGTGTATAGGTGTTGCATGCAATCAATGATAAATCCATGGGAATTTCACAAACAATTTGGAGGAAATTCCTAAATAATAGGGGATAATTTCCTAAGGAATTGCGCAAGAAAATAGGAGGTTGGTTGAGGCCTAAAGTGGCTAAGTGTTGGCCAGAAGTTCTTAATCAGTAGAGATAACATTTATTCTTTTGCAAGTTGAGCTCAAAGTTGGAGATAGAAATTGTAATAGATTCTTTATTCATCTGATTGATGTAAGCAGGCTTAAGGGGTTTCTACAAATTGGTTTCCCCTAGATACATTTGTGTTCTTGTGTATGTGATTGATGCATGTTTTTGAATGTTGTTCTAAATTTTGAATTAATTTCCGTAGAGTAGTAGAGTAGAATTGTGTCTCTTGATTTAGATTAAATTTATTTAGCAGTTGCAATTCTATCACCAAATTTCTACATTTATAAAGATAGATTTGATTTGGATTTCTAGATATTCAAATCATTAGCTATTCGAATAAATCCATGTCATCTCCATGGAGATTACCACCTAGCATCCATCTCATCACTGCCATACTCCAATATCCATGTCAGCATGCCATGACATCCAAACATGTCCTTCTGTCACATTAATGTGACATGTTAGCATGACATGTCACTATTCCATGTTAGCATGCCACATCAACCTAACACCATGTGATATCAATCAACCTTTCACTCATTCAAATATCCATTTTTTTCATATTCATCCATAAATCCAATATTTGAAATTCATATGGATTTGGAGAAACCCAAAAAGGCCACTTTTACAAAATTTATATTTTTGGGCTTCCAAATTCCACATCACATGCCATAGCATATGCGGCATTGATTGCCACATTAGCATGCCACATCACCCAACCCTATCCACATTGACATATTAGCATGTTATGTAACCATTGGCACATTAATAGCCATGTCAACTTCCACATCATATTCCATGTCAGTCACCATGTTGTCTACCCCGTTGGCATCTACATTCAATTTTTTCCAAAAGGTTCATTTTCAAAAAGTTTTGGAATTTTGGATTTAAATTTTATAAAATGACAAAAGAACTCTCAACAATTGATGAAATGGAAAATTACCAAATTCTATATCTTTTGGATACGTCCAAATCCTATCAGATGATAAGAAGAATTCTCGGTAATTGACAAAAGTGGAAACTACCATATTCTAGATCTTTCAGAGACATCTAGATTCTTTCAGATGCCGGGAATAATTACTAGTAATTAATGGAAAAGGAAACTCCCATATTCCATATTTTTTAGATCCTTATTAACCATGATGTCCAAATTCCAATGGTTCTATGATCCAATGTTGTAGGTTTGTCCCATCTAGGCCTCTCACATTTAGGTTTTTCGTAAAAGATAATTTTATATTAAAATCTTGAATGTTTGCTAACATGACTCAAAAAAACCTAGATAGTCTCCCACTAGCACTCCAACCAAAGTTCTAGATTTATGCCAGAATCATTTCGAGTAATGCCCAGATCTCCAATTATATGGATATCTGAATAATAGGCATATCTACTCTTTATTGGCTTCCATCCTTTAGGTATTTTATTTGTTATATCTCTATCATAATCACCTTTTCAACTCATAGGACCAAAGGCTAGGTCTAAAACTCAGAACCACATAATTTGCAGAATTATGGGCTTCTATTTATTGTTTTCAAGCTTACTTCATACTAATTGGTTCTAACTCTGAATAGCGTATTGCTTTCCCAAATTCTTCTTACGAGTCTATAACCTACTTAGCCTAAAAAAGGCATCCAAGACTCATGAACTCCAATCATTAACCAAATAGCTTCTTGTAGTAAAAATAAGTCCATAGTCCACTTATTCACTTCTTCCCCTTCATAATGAAACCTCTCACTCATTTTAATCAAACAACTTAAGAAATAAAACCCATATAATTTTGACAATCAGAAAGGCCAATCCTATGGCTAAATTTTTGAGGAACAATGTCCTCATAAGACTCTTATATGTTGAATAATCATCCATGCATACATATATATATTTCACGGATTTATGACAACCCAAGGTCTCTTGTAGGTTGTTCAAGTAGTTTTGGGCATGGTTAGTTGAACCATATCAGACATTTATTGCAACCCATATAATATGTCCATTCAAGGAAACCTCCAAGTCTTCTCATTCCAACATGGCATAACTCAACTGCTCAATCACAAGCTATTCCCATGGGAATTCTTATCAGTGACATTCATTTAAAAGGTTATACAAGCCTAATTAAGTCTTTCAATAGATTATAATATGTTTCTTAAGTTTATCAATGAACTATTTGACACTTTATATTAGATGTCTTGTGAAGACTCCTTCTTTTGAGTCTTCATTCTCAATTAAGGATTTACTCTAGTATTTAGGTTTGTGTCATCAATGGTCATAAATAACAAATTTAAGGCATCCATTTCCTATCTAGAGCTAACCCGACTCCCATGCAAATTGCCTTATTTTGCATCAAGTAATATGCTTAAAAAGGTATTACAAGCATGTATAACCATACAAAATGTATAACAACATATATGCTCAAAAATTTACACAACATTAAGCACAATTACATACAGAAGATATTCATATGTGGAAACATAAAATTATACCCACATTAAGCATCTAAACATAGGATTGGAACACTTACTGTTCTGTAAGATCCACTAATTGGTTACAAACCTCTGATGTTCCAACCATGTGCCACACTACTCATAATCTCTCAAGAGTGGATCACCCCGAGTTGGTGCCATAACTCCACAATGATAAAATCTCACCTAGAGCCAACTACACTCATTGGGCACACTAGCCCAACTAATTCACCCTCCAAGTCCAGTCTCACTCAAAACAAGCAAAGAGAATTGATCATACAATTCACTTGACATTCTGGCCCAAGCAAATCCCCTCCAAGCTCTAACTTCACCCAAGACGTCTAAGAAAAATTGGTTATACAGTGCATTAGCCATGCTGGCCCAACCAATTCCCCATCCAAGCTCTAGTCTCACCCAAGACAAGCAAGGAGAATTGCTCATCAAATTCCACCATGGAATTCTTCAATATCTACCGTTAATACTACACAAGTATTGCTATAAAATGTGTTATGATACAAAAAATTGGTCTAAATTGTCAAATATTTAAATTGAACTCAGAATGACTTGAGTGGATTTAATGATTAAAAATATGTGTTTTCTCTAAAAAATTATATCTTTAAATATGAATAAAAATAAGATAAATACACCTTTACAAACTTAAATAATAAAATTATTAAAAATACCCTTTATCTTATAAATTAAAAAATCTGATACAAAAATTATTATTATTGTTATATTGTAAACATTTAATAATTAAATATATATATATATATATAACACATTTAAATAATTACAAAATTTTCTCTCCTCATATCAATTTCAAAAACTTTGAAAAATAAATTAAAAATTATCCTTTCAACCTCAAAAAAGCATTCAGAAAATCCTTATAATTTGTATTTAATATCTATAAATAAAATGGAAAAAAAATGGATATATGATTTTCTAAGTTGGGCTTGGTATATGCTCTAAAACTGAGTCTACTTAGCTAAGAGCTCATCTATAAGGAAAAATGTAAACAACTCAAGGCTTGGAGACATTTGGCATGAGCAAAACCCTACCCCCTTATGGACCACTAACAAAAGTAATTCCAAGTAGCATAATTTTTTTTTAAATAGCAGTATTAAATCAACCTTCATTAACGAATGACAGCCATCTATAATTATTCTCATTAATAATTTGACAACTAAATTATAATAAATTTTCCAACCTAATAAAATAATTGAAATAAGACACGAAAAAACAAGTCGGAGTTATATTGAATTTGGTGGCACCATATTCACCCTTGCATTTTCTTCCTTTTGAGATATCTTATCAGGA
This sequence comes from Pinus tabuliformis, assembly GCA_031772625.1. Lineage (NCBI taxonomy): Eukaryota > Viridiplantae > Streptophyta > Pinopsida > Pinales > Pinaceae > Pinus > Pinus tabuliformis. The sequence goes on along the minus strand of CM062818.1, from coordinate 1,527,495,783 downwards.
GCTGCATTTTCGTCGTTATCACATTCGCGAAAGGGAACATCCGCAAAAAGTAAAGCAAGTTGCATTAATTTCGAATAGGCATTTTGGACACTTACACGTCGTACATGTTTTAATATAAAACAAACTTGTACTTTTCATATTTAAATTATACAGGATTCTTGATCAATTTTTGTTAAGTGGAATTTTATATTTTTAAAATTATTTAAAATTTGTAATTAATGTAAATTATAATTAGTTAAATTTAAAATTTATTATATTAAGAAAAATCTAATATTTTGGTGAGGGAAGTTATTTTTAGTGTGATTTTTTGGAAGTTTTTTCTCTCAGTTGTTTTAAGCTATTTTCTCTAAAATCTGACAGGAATTTATTGAAATCACAAGTTTGATGGGTAACCCTGTACAATGGAAGTGCCCTAAGGGTTTTTCATGGTGTTGAATCCATATATATTGTCAAAAAACCAGTTTAAATAATACAAATCAAGATTTCACCTCAAATTTTTCTGCTGGATTCCGGCACCAGAAAGTCCAAAAAGTTGCACTAAAGACAACTCCAAAATCAAATATTTAAAATTACAATTTTTTACTTATTTAATCTAAAATAATGAATTTATATTTGTATTTTTTTTTTATCTTTGATTGAGCACATTGGAATTACATCTCTTACACACTTATTAACAAGCTAAAAGAGTTTTTCATAATAATTTTTCTAAAGATAAATGGATATATGTCAAAATGGAGTGTTGAAAGTTAATCCCAGTAGACAGTTTTCCAGTTAATAGCTTTTCTTGACTTATACAATGAACCAGTAGACAATTTTCCAGTTAATCCCATATTGTAAATTGCAGTTCCATCTGACTTAAAGAGCCCATAGTTTCTCTCAAAGGTTGGCCCAAGATTCATAGCTTCATTGAATAATGCAAAAAGGTAAGCCTACAAAACTAGTTTGAGTCTCAAGGAAGTCCCCTGGTTTTGATCGAGCAACTGAAGTAAATTCTCATTATAAGTCTGAGCATTCTAAAGGGTTGAACCTACTCCATTAGCATCACCCTTTGAAGGCCATCTAGTTTTGGTTATTGTGACTTCTATATTAGCATATCGTGGAGCAGGCAATGTAGAGGAAACAATTGTGTGTAACAAGGCGTTGCTAAAATTGACAATGATATGTGTAACAAGGCACTTATCGGCTTATCAGCATAAAAATCCTGGTAGGTTTCCCTGCAATCCTCTTAAGACAATTGTCAAGCGTCGATGAAAAGGGTAGACGAAGTTTGGCCTAAACATTTTCAATAAGAGACACCTATCGGTGTAAAAATGAACCATCAAATGTTATTCAATTAAATTAAAGTCGATGGTAAGAGAAGAGGCCACTAAAAGCCTTAAGGATAACAAATTTTGAAGTAGATAAAGGCATTTTTCCACATTTATGATGGGAAAATTTCCATTTGCATTGAAATGGAGGATGCCAAACAAGAATGATTGCATAATATGTTTGAGATTTGCATGGAGTGTCTAATTTATGACATGAAATTGAAATCAGGTTTCAACATGTTGTGTTTAGTTCAACATAGCTTTTCTAAGGTGGGTTTACTTCATTGTTGAGACCGTCAGTAACTTAAACATGTGGAATACACATGGTCTTTGGCAAAGTAATGGCATTTCCATTAGGAAAAGAGAAAATGACCCTCTTTCCAAATGTCCAACACAGAAAATACACATTTCTATGAAGATGATCTTAAAACATGAGATATTACTAACACATTGTTACACATTTCTATGAAGATGATATTAAAACATGAGATATTACTAACACATTGTTTATAAGAAGTCTCTACATAGATGATATTAAAACATGAGATATTACTAACACATTGTTTATAAGAAGTCTCTATAAAGTTGTGCAAGCCAAGGGGACATTCAGTATTTTTCATATTGTATAGCACCTTAAATTCATTTATCTATGCGTTCTTGTCACATGGTTGCATAAACAACAGGGACATTGCTCCATACTCACATCATCCAAATTAATAAACATGTATGCCATATACATAAAAATTGTGTAAAAGTATGATGAAAATTTGCAAAATCTTCAACTAAATATTTGTCATGTGGAGCATGATAATCATTATAATTGTGGCTTATGCCAAGAACACGAATTCCAAAAGGCTTTGGAATTGTCTACCAAATGAAACAATAAAATATTTACCCAAATAATTCACTTTTGTGGTTGCAATTTTAGCCTCTACCAAATTAGGGGCTATGGAAGAAGGTATGATGATTCATAAGTGGAAATCATAAACAAGAAAATATTGGGTTTTTGTGGTTATTAAAATAATGATGGGATGGAATTAAAATGAAAATATTAGATGAACCAATGGTTGTTGAAAGTGAGAATGTTTGAGATGTCAACTCAATGCATAAAGTTAACAAGGGGGGATGCAGGGTAGCAAGTCCCTACCTTGAGTGGGAATCCAATGGTGATTCAATATGAATCACTAGCCATTACAATGGATATTCTATCAATCTTAGTTGAATTGAAATGTAGAAAGGAACACAAGTTCTAGAGAGTGACGAAGAACTCGATGAATCAAACAAGTTGTCATTAGAAGGATCATGGTTGATGCTTTCGAGCAAGGATTGAGGCATAATAAAGTAGAGAGTTGAAGATAGAAGTAGAGGATTTAACACAACCCTTGCCTTACTATATCTAAATTCTGAGTCATGTCATTTTATTATCTATACCTATGTTTTCGAAATTGCACACAATAGAGATCCCTTTATCCATGAGAAGAACAGGAGTGTATACGTTAAAGATATGCACTCCCTTTCAAGTTTGTTTCTATTCAAAATTAGTGAATATCTAGTGTTGGGTTGTGAAAGAGTGCTTGAGGTCTAACCTGGATGGATCCTAGCTGGTGTAGAGTTCCCCTGAGGCTCTGCTCAAGCTAAATGTTATGCTATTACTAATTCGCTAGTTTATTTTTCTTACTTCCAATGTGTTTGTATCCTCTTGTTTCATTTCCTAAAATGACATGGTTAATGCATAAGGGTTGACTATGAAATTAGCATCAGTACCTATTCCATAATCAAATTTGCTTTTTTAGTGATTATGAAATATTATTTTGTAGCTTTACCCTTACCAGTTAATAAATATGAACGATTCAAGCATAAATCAAAACATCCCTACCAACATCTTGTTCCCACTGTTTTTTCATTTAAATTGGGAATTTTAATTGACTTTTGTATTGGATTGTGTGCCCTTAGCTATATATTTATAAAACTGGTGATAGGGTTATCCCTATTGACTATGTAGAGGCATTTATTGCAAAGCTATGAAAAATGACAACAATTAATTTAAATGATATAATTATCTGGGTAAACCTATTTTAACATTCAATCAGTTTTTATAACGAAAGGAAGTTATGTAAAGAAATAGCCCATATTAATTGGTGATTTCCTAAGGGGCTTGTCGTAACTTGGAGAATCATCTTTAAGCAATAAAATATCCAATCCCTTGCCTCGGGTTTCCTTGACACACTGTCAGCGTTTTACCATGTAATTCCTTGTGTTAATTTGTGTGTGATTCAATTTCCTATTTTTTACGCATTTCTTTCTTGATTGAATGTTAATAAATACATAATACCAACAAGTGGTATTAGAGCTACGTTCTGAAGACGAGTAGAGCAGGGGGAATCTGGAGCCGTCACCAACATATAAGTTTGGGAATCTAGTGCCACTGCCTACATTGAATTTTTTTTTTTGCAAGTCAAGCTTATTAAGTCATGCCATTATTTTTCAAACTGATGCCAAAAAAATCCACTTAGCAGAAAAAAAAATGTAGTCTCATTTTTATATTAAGAAAATGGGAGGAGTTGTTCTGAAGCAAGGAGGCAGCGTCGCTTTGAGCATCTGTGAAGACCAAGCGAGGAGGCAAGGTCGTTGAAAATTTCGTTGAACTTTTTTTTTATCTGCAACACTGAGCACTGATGCTGACATAAGAATAGCATTTCTCGTTGAAAAAAAAAATTATTTGAAGCCGAGCCACTGTCAGTCGACGGAGACTTGTTGTAACTTGGAGAATAATCTTTGAGAAATAAAATTTCCAATCCCTTGCCTCGTGGAGGTTTCCTTGACACACTATCAGGGTTTTACCACGTAATTCCTTGTGTTAATTTGTGTGTGATTCAATTCCTTGTTTTTTATGCATTTATTTCTTTATTAAATGTTAATAACTCCATAATACCAACAAAAGCAAAAGAAAGAAGGATACAAAGTTACAGATTGTAATTTTGTATTGTCACCCCATGTGGGCCATTTTCGAAAATTCCCAAATCTTTATAGTGCTCAACTAGGTAGCTTCTTGGAATAATGTATGCCTTGTTATGAGCTTGGATGAATAGAATGAGGTTATACCTTGACTGATGTGGGTGATTCTTTCGTTGATCGGCAGAAGTGATTCAAGCTTATTTTTTTATCGAGAAATTTTGGTAGATCATACTTTCTATTGTTTCACGTCACTCTCTACACAACACGTGCTGAGTTTGGGTCACTCCAAACCCAAGTTGCTCGACTTTATGGGCAAAGAAGGAATGAGCGAGATCACGGGAGGGGGAGGGGAACCTTTTACCTTATTTATCTCTATCTATCCCTAGGCTCGTCTCTCTTAACCACCCTTTTGTATGAAACCAAGTGCTCCTATCCCTAAGACGATCTTCTCTTGTTTCCAGTCTTGTTGGGATGAGGATGATTGGAATGAATGGGATAGCTTGCTAGTGGGCATCAAAAGGTTAGATGGTGGGCCTGTCAAGCTGGGATAGGTTGATAGGAATCTATTGCTATCTGGTTGGATGGTACACCCATTATGCCTCACCAAACTTCCTACATGAGCAATCCCAACAAAGCCCGGTGGTGCTTACCAATGAGATTATGGCCCTTACACATATTGAGAAATATCATTATGGAACCTAAACAAAAAATAGGGAGTCTGTTATACCTAACCTAGAGACATGGCCATAGATATTTATTCCTTGCCCTCCTAAGGAAAAGAACTGGGAGACATGTAAGGGTGACCTACCCCTATGATTGATGAATGAAATACAATATTTTAAAAGATGCAAAAGTCCCTTACAATTAGTGCAATACTAGGAGTGAATGACACAGTTGCAATTGCATTGTAATAAGTAGAGTAGAAGGGATGATCAATATGCCTCAAGTGTCACTTGAATCTCCAATCCTAATTCTATGTCTATAGTGCCTTGAAAAGGAATGCCATGGGTGTAAGGGTGACCTACTACATCTAGAGGATACTGAATGTTATTTAAATGTCGAATTCTTTCTCGCAATCTACAATGCACTTGATTTTAAGTTTACAACGCCTAGCCAAAAAGAGCCTTTGTATTTGACGACGAAAAATGGACAAAAATGCTTGTTAGATGTTTGAAATATAAAGATCAAGGAGAAAAAAGAGTCGTGAAAATGAAGACTCAGTCTCAGGCACCGAATCCATCTATAGAACAACCTTTAATGACACCTCACAACACTTAGAACATATGACCGGGGAACCTACCTTTAAAACACTTCCAGATTTTGGGGATTTAGCTAAACCTCCATATCCCACTAGAGAATATGAGGAATTCATGGAGACTAAAATAAATCTATAAGAGATGGCACAAGAGCTACAAAAATAAACGAAGACATTTGGCACTGGAAAAAGATAGTAGAGGATCGAATAGTTAGTTAAAGGGTTAGTGCTAAATACACCACATAACTGACACTAATATAGGAGAATATTTAGATTTGAAAAATGCAGTATACTAAAGATAAAAAGAACATAGAAGAATAGAAAGTAGATGTGAAAGAATCTTTACAAAAGAGTAAGTAGTAACCAATGGTAAAAATAATAGACCTGACATACAAAATTTCAATAGTTAAAATTTACTCTCGTTACTAGAACAATGAAGCCAAATTCTTAACTCAAAACCTGAAAACTATGAGCCTAATAGTGTTGGTGCTAAAAAGAGGAGCCCTTAGAAGTTTAACTCAAAAACAACCCCCTCGTGCCTTCCCATGTTAAACAATTTTTGGTTATTTTTTCCTCAAATCTACAATCATGCTTTATTACCATCAATAACATAGTTAATCTCTAAGGCTCTTACGATATCCTTGTAAATTAATTACCTCAAATTAAATCAACATTGTGAAATTAATGAATAATAATAATAATAAACACTCCATCATTCAATCAATTTCATTGAAATAGATTCAATTTAAAAAATAGACTCAGATTCAAGGCTCTGAAACAATTATTTAGAAACAATGTCATTCTTAAAACCTCTAAGTTAACTTTCATGCAAAGACAAAGACTTAAAATTTGTAAATTTAGTGCCCTCGAGGCTCAACATAAAAAGAAAAAAAGAAAAAAGAAAAAAAAAAGAGAGAGTAGAGAAATAAATGAAGAAATTGTAGTGCCATGCGTTGGAAGCATATTGACTTTCCAATTGCCTGTCATTGTTCGAAAATACCAAACCTTGTGGCCATGGAAGAATGAGTGTTTGTTCACAAAAAGAGGGCAGAGGTTAGAACCTCGCACCTAGTGAAATGGTTTGCAGGATAACCTTTTCCCTGATCCTAGGGTTTAAATGATAATGTGTTCAGTTGGACCTACAACAACCAACAACTTGTTCCAGCTTGGTCACACTTATAGTTTGACCAGATCTTGACCATTTCTGACGAAGCCCTGTTGATAACGAGTAAACTGATTATACTCCCGATCCATAGTTGACTGATTCTTCCACTACAATTATTGGATCTGACCTCTACACGACCCATGGGATTCCAGGTAACAACTCAGAAGTAACAAATCTAGGGGAAAGGAGGGCGCTAATAAATCTTGATCCCGAGAGCTGAAAGAATGAAACCAAGGATGGTCGAATGAACCTGTTAGGCGAGAATGTGAGGCAATAACATGTAGCTAGAGAGGAGATTGTGGTTTTGCATGCACTCACCACTTGGAAATCTACAACTTTGAAATCTATCATAGCATAGAATAAATAAAGTTAAAGTTACTAATATGGATGGCTCACTAAATAGTGTATCATTTAATACCTATAAACTAATGCTATCATTAATTTACACTTTGGAAATACGAACGAAACAGATCTAACATAAAATATGGTTTTTTCCTCTCTGCCTTTGGGAAGAGGCCAAATAAGACGACGAAATAGGCTGCAATATGGTCAATGTATACACTGCAAGGTTAAAAGGTTTAGCTTAATTATGACGCGAAGTAATGCTTCGAAAAAAATTCTGATTATTATTGTCCCATGCTAGACGACAAGGACTAATAAAAGAAAAAATACCTAACATAACGAGAGATTTAAAACAAAAAAATAAGTATTAATTATTAATGTGTATATTTTTTTTGTAAAACGAGACATAAAGAGTTGTAAATTAAACAAACTCCTATAAAAGTTAACATTATATGATATCAAAATGATTTATATTTATTCTATAGATAATGGATTTTTCATCCAATCACATTACATTAATAAATTGCAAGAAAGCCCCAGAATGCATTTTCCTCATCCTTCACATTGCCATGTCAATCTTTGTTGAAGTGTTAAGTTATGTAATGAAAATTTATGCTAGAGATGTGATCTGAATGTATTTCATGCATTGTAAATATATAAAATAAAATTGTTCATTAAAATTATCTTGAATTTGTTTTCTTTAACATTTTAAGTTTGTATTATTTTTTTCTCAAAAATAATCTTGAAATATATTAAAAGTATATATCCAATAAAAAAATTTAAAGTATGAAACAAAGTTATGGCCCTCAAAATTTTCATTATTTTATGCCATGTTAACAACCGTACAATTGATACATGGCTAACACATGGTATCATTATGCCCTTATGTCAACACCGCATTATGCCATGTCATTTGATACATAGCTAATTCATGGAAGTATTATACCCACGTGTTTCCACCATATTATGCCACCTCTACAAGCTACAAACATCAACCTACCCCACTCATATCCTAATCTAGGGATTTCCATAATGTCCTTTTTATAAAAGTTTTGAATCTCTAGTCTTTTGGATTTCCAACTTCTCTAGATTCATTCAAAATATCAAAAACTTATGGATGCATCCAAATCTAGACCCATGTTGAATCACTAGTTAGCATTCAGATTTAGGAATTCTCAAAATGTATCCTTTTTATTGTTGAAAAAGTGTAGCAAGAAAGGCTCAATTTGACTTTAGCCTTAGTCCAATTGAGTAAATTGAATTTCCACATCAGCGAGACAACTTGGAGGCAGTTAACTAGTGTGACATGGCTCTTGCCACTCAATTGGCTCAGTAAACTGGAGATAGTGGGCTTGGAGTTCATTTTTCATGTGTTGATTGCTAATTTGTAGCAATCTAGTTCAGTTAGTTCTAGTTGTACTCAGTTAAACTAGTTCTAACAGTTAATAGAACTAGTTGGAGATTAGTTGTGCAATGGGACAACAGTCTAACTCAAAGATCATTTAGTTAATTGATCAATCAACCAAAAATATCTCATATGTGCAAGGAATTTAAATTGCTCAACTGTGGTGGAGATTCCAAGGTAGTGTAACATCAGTTGTAGACAAGTCTTAAGTGTATAGGTGTTGCATGCAATCAATGATCAATCCTTGGGAATTTCACAAACAATTTGGAGGAAATTCCTAAATAATAGGGGCTAATTTCATGAGCAATTGCGCAAGAAAATAGGAGGTTGGTTGAGGCATAAAGTGGCTAAGTGTTGGCCAGAAGTTCTTAATTAGTAGAGATAACATTTATTCTTTTGCAGGTTGAGCTCAAAGTTGGAGATAGAAATTGTAATAGATTCTCTATTCATCTTATTGATTCAAGCAGGCTTAAGGGGTTTCTATAAATTGGTTTCCCCTAGATACATTTGTGTTCTTGTATATGTGGTTGACGCATGTTTTCGAATGTTGTTCTAAATTGTGAATTAATTTCCGTAGAGTAGTAGAGTAGAATTGTGTTTCTTGATTTAGATTAAATTTATTTAGCAGTTACAATTCTATCACCAAATTTCTACATTTATAAAGCTAGATTTGATTTGGATTTCTGGATATTCAAATCATTAGCTATTCGAATAAATCCATGTCACCTCCATGGAGTTACCACCTAGCATCCACCTCATCACTGCCATACTCCAATATCCATGTCAGCATGCCATGACATCCAAACATGTCCTTCTGTTACATTAATGTGACATGTCAGCATGACATGTCACTATTCCATGTTAGCATGCCACATCAACCTAACACCATGTGATATCAATCAACCTTTCACTCATTCAAATATCCATTTTTTTCATATTCATCCATAAATCCAATATTTGAAATTCATATGAATTTGGAGAAACCCAAAAAGGCCACTTTTACAAAATTTTATATTTTTGGGCTTCCAAATTCCACATCACATGCCATAGCATATGCGGCATTGATTGCCACATTAGCATGCCACATCATCCAACCCTATCCACATTGACATATTAGCATGTTATGTAACCATTGGCACATTAATAGCCATGTCAACTTCCACATCATATTCCATGTCAGTCACCATGTTGTCTACCCCGTTGGCATCTACATTCAAGTTTTTCCAAAAGGTTCATTTTCAAAAAGTTTTGGAATTTCGGATTTAAATTTTATAAAACGACAAAAGAACTCTCAACAATTGATGAAACAGAAAATTACCAAATTCTATATCTTTTGGATACATCCAAATCCTATTAGATGATAAGAAGAATTCTCGGTAATTGACAAAAATGGAAACTACCATATTCTTGATCTTTCATGTACATCTAGATTCTTTCAGATGTTGAGAATAATTACTAGTAATTAATGGAAAGGAAAACTCCCATATTCCATATTTTTTAGATCCTTATTAACCATGATGTCCAAATTCCAATGGTTCTAGGATCCAATGTTGTAGGTTTGTCCCATCTAGGCCTCTCACATTTGGGTTTTTCGTAAAAGATCATTTTATATTAAAATCTTGAATGTTTGCTAACATGACTAAAAAAAAACCTAGATAGTCTCCCACTAGCACTCCAACCAAAGTTCTAGATTTATGCTAGAATCAGTTTGAGTAATGCCCATATCTCCAATTATATGGATATCTGAATAATAGGCATATCTGCTCTTTATTGGCTTCCATCCTTTAGGTATTTTATTTGTGATATCTCTATCATAATCACCTTTTCAACTCATAGGACCAAAGGCTAGGTCTAAAACTGAGAACCACATAATTTGCAGAATTACAGGCTTCTATTTATTGTTTTCAAGCTTACTTCATACTAATTGGTTCTAACTCTGAATAGCATATTGCTTTCCCAAATTATTCTTACGAGTCTATAACCTACTTAGCCTAAAAAAGGCATCCAATACTCATGAACTCCAATCATTAACCAAATAGCTTCTCGTAGTAAAAATAAGTCCATAGTCCACTTATTCACTTCTTCCCCTTCATAATGAAACCTCTCACTCATTTTTATCAAACAACTTAAGAAATAAAACCCATATAATTTTGACAATCAAAAAGGCCAATCCTATGGCTAAATTCTTGAGGAACAATGTCCTCATAAGACTCTTATATGTTGAATAATCATCCATGCATACATATATATATATATATATATATATATATATATATTTCAAAGATTTATGTCAACCCAAGGGCTCTTGTAGGTTGTTCAAATAGTTTTGGGCATGGTTAGTTGAACCATATCAGACATTTATTGCAACCCATATAATATCTCCATTCATGGAAACCTCCAAGTCTTCTCATTCCAACATGGCATAACTCAACTGCTCAATCACAAGCTATTCCCATGGGAATTCTTATCAATGACATTCATTTAAAAGGTTATACAAGCCTAATTAAGTCTTTCAATAGATTATAATATGTTTCTTAAGTTTATCAATGAACTATTTGACACTTTATATTAGATGTTCTGTGAAGACTCCTTCTTTTGAGTCTTCATTCTCAATTAAGGATTTACTCTAGTATTTAGGTTTGTGTCATCAATGGTCATAAATAACAAATTTAAGGCATCCATTTCCTATCTAGAGCTAACCCGACTCCCATGAAAATTGCCTTATTTTACATCAAGTAATATGCTTAAAAAGGTCTTACAAGCATATATAATCATACAAAATGTATAACAACATATACACTCAAAAATATACACAACATTAAGCGCAATTACATAGATATTCATATGTGGAAACATAAAATTATACCCACATTAAACATCTAAACACAGGATTGGAACACTTACTATTCTGTAAGATCCACTAATTGGCTACAAACCTCTGATGTTCCAACCATATGCCACACTACTCATAATCTCTCAAGAGTGGATCACCCCGAGTTGGTGCCATAACTCCACATTGATAAAAGCTTAGCTAGAGTCAACTACACTCATTGGGCACACTAGCCCAACTAATTCACCCTCCAAGTCTAGTCTCACTCAAGACAAGCAAAGAGAATTGATCATACAATTCACTTGACATTCTGGCCCAAGCAAATCCCCTCCAAGCTCTAACTTCACCCAAGACGTCTAAGAAAAATTGGTTAGACAGTGCATTGGCCATGCTGACCCAACCAATTCCCCATCCAAGCTCCAGTCTCACCCAAGACAGGCAAGGAGAATTGCTCATCAAATTCCACCATGGAATTCTTCAATATCTACGATTAATACTACACAAGTATTGCTATAAAATGTGTTATGATAAAAAAAAATTGGTCTAAATTGTCAAATATTTAAATTGAACTTAGAATGACTTGAGTGGATTTAATGATTAAAAATACGTGTTTTCTCTAAAAATTATATCTTTAAATATAAATAAAAATAAGATAAGTACACCTTTACAAACTTAAATAATAAAATTATTAAAAATACCCTTTATCTTATAAATTAAAAAATCTGATACAAAAATTATTATTATTGTTATATTGTAAACATTTAATAATTAAAAATATATATATAAGACATTTAAATAATTACAAAATTTTCTCTTCTCATATCAATTTCAAAAACTTTGAAAAATAAATTAAAAATTATCTTTTCAACTTCAAAAAAGCATTCAGAAAATCCTTATAATTTGTATTTAATATCTATAAATAAAGTGGAAAAAAAATGGATATATGATTTTCTAAGTTGGCTTGGAGTATGCTCTAAAACTTAGTTTACTTAGCTAAGAGCTCATCTATAAGGAAAAATGTAAACAACTCAAGGCTTGGAAACATTTGGCATGAGCGAAACTCTACCCCCTTATGGACCACTAACAAAAGTAATTCCAAGTAGCATAATTTTTTTAAATAACAGCGTTAAATCAACCTTCATTAACGATGACAGCCATCGATAATTATTCTCATTAATAATTTAACAACTAAATTATAATAAATTTTCCGACCTAATAAAATAATTGAATTAAGACATGAAAAAGCAAGTCAGACTTATATTGAATTTGGTGGCACCATATTCACCCTTGCATTTTCTTCCTTTTGAGATATCTTATCAGGAGCTGCATTTTCGTCGTTATCACATTCGCGAAAAGGAACATCCGCAAAAAGTAAAGCAAGTTGCATTAATTTCGAATAGACATTTTGGACACTTACACGTCGTACATGTTTTAATATAAAACAAACTTGTACTTTTCATATTTAAATTATACAGGATTCTTGATCAATTTTTGTTAATTGGAATTTTATATTTTTTAAATTATTTAAAATTTGTAATTAATGTAATTATAATTAATTAAATTTAAAATTTATTATATTAAGAAAAATTTAATATTTTGGTGAAGGAAGTTGTTTTTAGTGTGATTTTTTAGAAATTTTTTTTCTCGGTTGTTTTAGGCTATTTTCTCTAAAATTTCGCAGGAATTTATTGAAATCACAAGTTTGATGGGTAACTCTGCACAATGGAAGTGTCCTAGGGGTTTTTCAGGTTGTTGAATCCATATATAGTGTCAAAAAACCAGTTTAAATAATACAAATTAAGATTTCATCGCAAATTTTTCCGCTGGATTCCGGCACCGGAAAATCAAAAAGTCACACTAAAGACAACTCCAAAATCACATATTTAAAATTATAATTTTTTTACTTATTTAATCTAAAATAATGGATTTATATTTGTTTTTTTTATTTGTATTTTTTTTTTAGCATGTATGAATTACATATCTCTTACACACTTATTAACAAGCTAAAAGAGTTTTTCATAATAATTTTTCTAAAGATAAATGGATATAGGTCAAAATGGAGTGTTGAAAGTTAATCCCAGTAGACAATTTTCCAGTTAATAGCTTTTCTTGACTTATACAATGAACCAGTAGACAATTTTCTAGTTAATCCCATATTGTAAATTGCAGTTCCATCTGACTTAAAGAGCCCATAATTTCTCTCAAAGGTTGGCCCAAGATTCATAACTTCATTGAATAATGCAAAAAGGTAAGCCTACAAAACTAGATTGAGTCTCAAGGAAGTCCCCTGGTTTTGATCGAGCAACTGAAGTAAATTCCCATTATAAGTCTGAGCATTCTAAAGGGTTGAACCTACTTCATTGGCGTCACCCTTTAAAGGCCATCTAGTTTTGGATATTGTGACTTCTATATTAGCATATCGTGGAGCAGACAATGCAGAAGAAACAATTGTGTGTAACAAGGTGTTGCTAAAATTGGCAGTGATATGTGTAACAAGGCACTTATTGGCTTATCAGCATAAAAATCGTGTTAGGTTTCCTTGCAATCCTCTTAAGACAAATGTCAAGCATCGATGAAAAGGGTAGACGAAGTTTGGCCTAAACATTTTCAATAAGAGACACCTATCGGTGTAAAAATGAACCATCAAATGTTATTCAATTAAATTAAAGTCGATGGTAAGAGAAGAGGCCACTAAAAGACTTAAGGATAAAAAAATTTGAAGTAGATAAAGGCAATTTTCCACATTTATGATGGGAAAATTTCCATTTGCATTGAAATGGAGGATGCCAAACAAGAATGATTGCATAATATGTTTGAGATTTGCATGGAGTGTCTAATTTATAACATGAAATTGAAATCAAGGTTTCAACATGTTTTGTTTAGTTCAACATAGCTTTTCTAAGGTGGGTTTACTTCATTGTTGAGACCGTCAGTAATTGTTAAGATTAGGTATGTTCTATGCTAGAGCAATTTATTTAAATTTTCACAGTTAGCAATCACATCAGCATTATGATAAACTACAGATAGAACATAAATATAAAACGCAGAAGACAAGCCAAGGCGTGGAGAGGAGATCACCTAAAGAGTGTGTGTGAATGATATCAAATCCTCATCTATTTATACCACAACGAGGATGATGAATAGACACGTCGGTTGGGCTTCTAGAGCCTACATAAGTGCTGGTCGGCTTGATAATAATTACATAAACAAAATAAATTCATATCTCCATAAATACTTATCGGAATCGGATGATCTTTGGATCAATCCTACACCTCTCGACGAGAGGGATCCAATAAAAATATCAGCTGCCAGAAATAAGCTAACCCACATGGAGTTTGGCCCTAGTTGCCAATTTAACACTCCCTCTCAACTAGGGAGAACTCCATCCGCTGATCCATATGTACGACTGTACTATCTCTACCATTAGTGCCTTGCACTGCTCAGCCTAGCTCTGCTGGCTCTGCTCTACTCTGCTCAGCTCTGCTGGCTTTGCTCTGCTCGGCTCAACTCAGCTCTGCTAGCTTTACTCTGCTGGCTCTGCTCAGCTCAGCTCTGCTAGCTCTGCTCTGCTGGCTCTGCTTTGTTCTGCTCATCTCCGCTGAACTATGAAGAAGAAGAATTGATCGAGAATGTCTCATACCATTCTCCACTGACCCGAAGTCAGACTCAGAGTGCGTACCACTAGTCCCAGACCAGTCTCAACTGACCCAAAGTCAGCGTCATAGTATGTACGACTCTCACTGGTCCCAGATCAGTCCTGCACTGACACGAAGTCAGTCTCGGAGTATGTACCACTGGTCCCAGACCAGTCTCAGCCGACCCGAAGTCAGCATCATAGTATGTACAACTCCTACCACTGGTCCCAGACCAGTATCATTGATCCCAGATCAATGGAGGACATCCTAGCGTAGGGAGTATGGTAGATACAACGATGCGTCCATCGGTACTAATATGGTCCCTAACTTCATTTCCCTGCTCATTGATCAGATGAGAGGTACTTCCCATGAGTCCCAGACTGCGTGGGTAGGATGCCTCGACAGGAGAACTTAATCAATCCTGTCCTCACAGGAGAACACATCAATCCTGCTACAATCGCCATGGAGAACACATCAATCCAGGCTGCCATGGAGAACACATCAATCCAGGCCTCACAGGAGAACACATCAATCCTGCTACAACCGCCATGGAGAACACATCAATCCAGGCCTCACAGGAGAACTAATCATCCTGCTACACAAGAGAGTGAATCATCTTGTCCCACAAGAGAGTGAATCATCTTGTCCCACAAGAGAGCGAATCATCTTGTTTTAGTGCGCACCACCAGGGGAGGGTGAGTCACCCTGTGGTCGTATGTTGCTCCAATAGAACCGCAAGCCCCCCAAAGCTCCTAGAGCTCAATGTATGCAGCATGCAGGACCCTTTTACAAAGGTCTCTCGATGACTCCAAGTCATTCGGGAAAATCATAAATTTGATCTTTCCTCAGGGCTCTGTCCTGTACATCATCTCAGTGTGATGGAGCCTCCTTGATCATCGACTTACCATATCCCAGATAAGGCAGTAATTGATGTCTATCTGCTGGAGCAATTGTCAAATACGGGATTCCTCAATAATCGAATCCCATCTCTGGTTGTCACAGAGATTCCCAGTGGTATTCATCATGTGTACAAACAGCTCACTGAAGAGCTTCAGCAACCAGACTGCCTCATAGAAGGCCATACTATCAGCAATGTATTTTGCCTTGGAGGTGCTCAGAGTCACCGACTTCTGCTTCCTGCTCATCCAGGATATCAAGGTAGATTCCAAACAGCACTGAGAAGTGCTCTAGTGATCCTCCATACTTCCTGCCCACTCATCATTCGAATAATCATGTGGTTTCATATTTCCGGTAGTGTATCTCAATTCATGAGAGATTGTGCCCTGAAGATATCTTAGAAGATTCTTGGCACCAATCTAGTGAGGCTCAACCAAATATGAGCTCACTATGCTAACTGCAACACAGATGTCCGGACAGAGGTTCTCCAAGAACATCAACGCGAATGAGTTTATGAAACTCAGAGGCATTTCCCAAATCTGGTCCGACATCATTACCATATAACTTCTGAAAGTTAAGATCCTCGAGGCAGTCACAAGCTTGCATCTTATCTTCCCACATTCAAAATCCAACTCCCTCTGTTTCCTACAAATGAGAGGGTCTACACCTGTCAGACATAGGTGTCGGTACGAGAGGTTTATCATCCACAACCTTCGAGTAATGGTTTGGATCGGTTTCACTCCTAGTGAATCTCAGCTGCATTAGACAGCTATCAATCCTCTCATATTATGCCTGAGGTGTTTTTCTTCAAGCCATAGAGGGCTTTCTTCCACCTGTATACATGAGATTCCATGATTCTCAAACTCCTCGGGTTGTTCCAAACTTGTGAACCTGCTGCATGAGGGGAACGGTACCCTTATAATAGTTTCCTTTGGTACATTTCAGACATGTACCTTCATGCTTCCTTTTGAATTCAGGCATCCTAGTCACCATTTGACTCACAGACCTCTAGAGCTGAGTCAATGGACATGGTCCCTAGTGGACTTCCTGCAACTTGATACAACCGTGAACTCAAAAACATCTTTAAAAGATCTATTTTCAAACACGTACCTTTCCATCGATAAGTGCCACCTTGCAACCTTTGACTTCCATTTCTGAGATTGACATCAGGTTCGATCAGGTACATAAAAGAGATTTTGGGGTTCCTTGCTTTCGTGGAAGAGTCGACCATTTCCTTGATGACCTGCATTACCAGTCATTCTTTTGATCATTGAAGATGTCCCAGGAATGATTGTTATCTTCATCAAGAGATGTGTCTCTGCCATTTGGACACTCCTTCGCATAACGGCCGAACTTATTTCAACAAGGCATCCGCCTTTCCTTCCACCCTTAGATCCGAACTTCCCAATGAAGTGATCTTAAGATGGACCATCAAAATCTTCCGCTGCACCATTCTGATAACATTCTTTGCTTTGAATTCACCCTCGGTGAATTATGAGGAACCCATTGATCCTTCTGTCTTGTCCCAACTGTCTTCGGTGATTGCTATTTCACTCTTGCTTGGGCATTGTCTTCACCTCAGCTCTGATACCATGTTAAGATTAGGTATGTTCTATGCTAGAGCAATTTATTTAAATTTTCACAGTTAGCAATCACATCAGCATTATGATAAACTGCAGATAGAACATAAATATAAAACGCAGAAGACAAGCCAAGGCATGGAGAGGAGATCACCTAAAGAGTGTGTGTGAATGATATCAAATCCTCATCTATTTATACCACAACGAGGATGATGAATAGACACGTCGGTTGGGCTTCTAGAGCCTACATAAGTGCTGGTCGGCTTGATAATAATTACATAAACAAAATAAATTCATATCTCCATAAATACTTATCGGAATCAGATGATCTTTGGATCAATCCTACACCTCTCGACGAGAGGGATCCAATAAAAATATCAGCGGCCAGAAATAAGCTAACCCACATGGAGTTTGGCCCTAGTTGCCAATTTAACAGTAACTTAAACATGTGGAATACACATGGTCTTTGGCAAAGTAATGGCATTTCCATTAGGAAAAGAGAATATGACACTCTTTCCAAATGTCCAACACCGAAAATACACATTTCTATGAAGATGATCTTAACACATGAGATATTACTAACACATTGTTTATAAGAAGTCTCTATAAAGTTGTGCAAGCTAAGGGGACATTCGGTATTTTTCATATTGTATAGCACCTTGTAAATTCATTTATCTATGCATTCTTGTCACACGGTTGCATAAACAACAGGGATATTTCTCCATACTCACATCATCCAAATTAATAAACATGTATGTCATATACATAAAAATTGTGTAAAAGTATGATGAAAATTTGCAAAATCTTCAACTAAATATTTGCATGTGGAGCATGATAATCATTATAAATGTGGCTTATGCCAAGAACACGAATTCCAAAAGGCTTTGGAATTGTCTACCAAATGAAACAATAAAATATTTACCCAAATAATTCACTTTTGTGGTTGCAATTTTAGCCCCTACCAAATTAGGGGCTATGGAAGAAGGTATGATGATTCATAAGTGGAAATCATAAACAAGAAAAGATTGGTTTGTTGTGGTTATTAAAATAATGATGGGAGGCAATTAAAATGAAAATATTAGATGAACCAATGGTTGTTGAAAGTGAGAATGTTCGAGATGTCAACTCAATGCATAAAGTTAACAAGGGGGGATGCGGGGTAGCAAGTCCCTACCTTGAGTGGGAATCCAATGGTGATTCAATAAGAATCACTAGCCATTACAATGGATATTCTACCAATCTTAGTTGAATTGAAATGTAGAAAGGAACACAAGTTCTGGAGAGTGATGAAGAACTCGATGAACCAAACAAGTTGTCGTTAGAAGGATCATGGTTGATGCTTTTGAGCGAGGATTGAGGCATAATAAAGTAGAGAGTTGAAGATAGAAGTAGAGGATTTAACGCAACCCTTGCCTTACTATATCTAAATTCCGAGTCATGTCATTTTATTATCTATACCCGTGTTTTTGAACTTGCACACAATAGAGATCCCTTTATCCATGAGAGAACAGGAGTGTATACGTTAAAGATCTGCACTCCCTTTCAAGTTTGTTTCCATTCAAAATCAGTGAATATCTAGTGTTGGGTTGTGAAAGAGTGCTTGAGGTCTAACTTGAATGGATCCTAGCTGGTGTAGAGTTCCCCTGAGGCTTCACTCAAGCTAAATGCTATGCTATTACTAATTCATTGGTTTATTTTTCTTACTTCCAATGTGTTTGTATCCTCTTGTTTCATTTCCTAAAATGACATGGTTAATGCATAAGGGTTGACTATGAAATTAGCATCATTACCTACTCCATAATCAAATTTGTTTTTTTAGTGATTATGAAATATTATTTTGTAGCTTTACCCTTACCAGTTAATAAATATGAATGATTCAAGCATAAATCAAAACATCCCTACCAACATGTTGTTCCCACTGCTTTTTCATTTAAATTGGGAATTTTAATTGATTTTTGTATTGGATAGTGTGCCCTTAGCTATATATTTATAAAACTGGTGATAGGGTTATCCCTGTTGACTCTGTAGAGGTATTTATTGCAAAGCTATTAAAAATGACAACAATTAATTTAAATGATATAATTATTTGGGTAAACCTATTTTAACATTCAATCAGTTTTTATAACGAAAGGAAGTTATGTAAAGAAATAGCCCATACTAATTGGTGATTTCCTAAGAGGCTTGTCGTAACTTGGAGAATCATCTTTAAGCAATAAAATTTCCAATCCCTTGCCTCGGGTTTCCTTGACACACTGTCAGGGTTTTACCATGTAATTCCTTGTGTTAATTTGTGTGTGATTCAATTTCCTATTTTTTACACATTTCTTTCTTGATTGAATGTTAATAAATACATAATACCAACAAGTGTTATCAGAGCTAAGTTCTGAAGGTGATCAGAGCAGAGGGAATCTAGAGCCACCACCTACATAGAAGTTTGGGAATCTGGTGCCACTGCCTACATTGAATTTTTTTTTGCAAGTCAGGCTTATTAAGTCATCCCATTATTTTTCAAATTGATGCCAAACAAATCCGCTTAGCAGAAAAAAAAATAAAAATAAAAATGGAGTCTCGTTTTTATATTAAGAAAATGGGAGGAGTTGTTCTGAAGCGAGGAGGCAGCGTTGCATTGAGCATCTGTGAAGACCAAGCAAGGAGGCAAGGTTGTTGAAAATTTCGTTGAACTTTTTTTTTTATCTGCAACACTGAGCACTGATGCTAACATAAGAATAGCATTGCTTGTTGAAAAAAAAAATATTTGAAGCCGAGCCACTATCAGTTGACGCCAACCGTCGTTTTTAAAACGCTAAGTCGATGTCAGTCTTTATGTTGAAAAGAAAAGATGATTTATTTAATGTTTTTAAAAAATTTAAAGCTATGGTGGAAAATAAAACAAGCAAATCAATTAAATATTTAAGAACTGATAATGCGGTGAATTTACTTCCTTAGAATTTGAACAATATTGTAAGGATGAAGGGATTGTTAGACATAGAACTGTTGTCTATACTACTCAGGAAAATGGTGTTACCTAACGTATGAATCGAACTCTTATGGAAAGAGCCATAAGCATGATCAACAATGCTAACATGCAGAAGTATTTATGGGCAGAAGCAGTGTATACTACTTGTTATTTGGTAAACTTATCACCTTCAATTGTTATTAATTGTAAAATTCCTGAAGAAGTTTGGTCAGGTCAGTCTTGTGATTATTCACATTTAAGAATTTTTGGTTGTGATGCCTATGCTCTTATTCCAAAGAATTAGCGTTCAAAGTTAGACCCAAAAGAAAAATGTTATCTTTGTTGGGTATGACTATGCAGTGAAAGGATACAGGTTTTGGGATTTTTCTTCACGTAAGATAGTCATTAGTAGAGATGTAACATTTGATGAATCTTCTCTTCTAAAATCAGATGTTGTAAAATTTGAACAAGAACAAGTATCACCGAATCATCGAATTTAGTTGGAGGCTAAACCTTTTTTCAGAAATTTAAAAGCAAGGAGAGACTTCTAAAGAAAAAGATGAAGAAGATGCAAAGGAAACTATAGATGTTCGGGAACCAGTTCAACACCTAGTCACTCTAAGGAGGTCTACAAGGGAAAGAAAAACGGCCAAAAGGTATGAAGATTCGGCTTCATCTATTGCATTGATTACTAAAGATGGGGAACCTGCTTGTTATCAGGAAGCAGTGGATGATGCGAATAGTGAAAAGTGGAAAAAGTCTATGGTCGAAGAAATGGATTCCTTAGCCAAGAACAAAACCTAGGATCTTGTAGAACTTCCTGAAGGGAGAAGTGTCATCGAATGGAAAAGGGTCTTCAAAATGAAGAAAAATGTAAGGTATAAGGCGACGCTGGTAGAAAGAGGGTATTATCAGGTTGAAGGTATTGACTTTCATGAGAATTTTTCACCAGTCGTAAAACTTGTTTCTATTCGAACTGTGTTAGCACTAACTGCAATACTTGATCTTGAGTTAGAACAGTTAGATGTTAAAACATATTTTTTTCGTGGATATTTGGATGAAGATATTGATACGGAACAACCAAAAGGTTTTGTACAAGGTCACAACAGAATATCAGTTTGAAAGCTCAAGAAATCATTGTATGGCTTGAGGCAGTCACTCAAGCAATGGTATAAGAAGTTTGACTCCTTCATGGTGAGCCAGAACTTTACTAGAATTGAGTATGATCATTGTGTATACTTTAAAAGTCTCAATGACATATTCATTATCTTGGTCTTGTATGTTGGCGATATGCTTATTGTGAGAAAAAGCATGGAAGAGATCAACAGATTAAAGGCTCATCTATCCAGGATATTTGATATGAAGGATCTTGGAGCGAAAAAACATATCTTGGGCATGGAGATACACAGAGATAGAAAAAATGGAAAGATTTGGTTATCACAGCAAAAGTATGTGGAGAAAGTACTTGAAAAGTTTGATATGAACAATGTGAAACTTGTTAATGTTCCATTAACTTCCCATTTTAATATTTCTTTGGTTTTGAGTCCTAGAACTGATGAAGAAAAGAAGTATATGTCTCGTGTACCATATGAAAATTTAGTAGGCAACTTAATGTATGTGATGGTATCTACAAGACCTGACATTTCACATGAATTTGGAGTTGTCAACGGGTTCATGGAAAATCAAGGAGAAGAACATTGGTGAGCAGTGAAATGGGTGCTTCAGTATTTGAGAGGCACATGTGACCATTGTATCATCTTTAATGGTAGTGAAGGTTCAGTCTACGGATATGTGGATGTTGATTATGCAGGTGATTTGGACAAGAGGAGATCTACTACAAGATATGTCTTTACTCTTGTAGGTGGAGTAATTAGTTGGATGTCAAAGATTCAAGAAATTGTTGCTTTATCCACTACTGAAGTAGAGAATATAGTTTCTTTATATGCTTGTAAAGAGGCAATCTGGTAAAAAGGTATGCTTGATGAGCTTAAAAGGACACAGGAAAAAGTGAATGTGTTCTGTGATAATCAGTGTTATTCATTTGGCCACAAATCCAGCTTATCACAGCAAGACTAATCACATTGATGTAAGGTACCATTTTGTGAGACATGTGATCAATGGTGGAGAAGTAGCTCTCAAGAAGGTCCATACATAGGAGAATCATGCAGACATATTCACAAATCCAGTTTCATTACAGAAGTTGTGATGGTGTTTGGATTCTCTTGTAGAAGAGATGATGAATGGGCATGGGAAATGTATTAATAAAATTATTGTCAAGGTGGATATTGTTAAAAATGAAAACAATTAATTGCATGATATAATTATCTGGGTAAACCTATTTTACCGTTCAGACCATTTTTAAAACAAAAGGAAGTTATGTAATGAAATAAGTCATATTAATTGTTGATTTCCCGAGAGGCTTGTTGTAACTTGGAGAATAATATTTGAGAAATAAAATTTCCAATCCCTTACCTTGTGGAGGTTTCCTTGACACACTATCAGGGTTTTACCACGTAATTCCTTGTGTTAATTTGTGTGTGATTCAATTTCCTATTTTTTACGCATTTATTTCTTTATTAAATGTTAATAACTCCATAATACCAACAAAAGCAAAAGAAAGCAGGATACAAAGTTACAAATTTTAATTTTGTATTGTCACCCCATGTGGGCCATTTTCAAAAATTCCCAAATCTTTATAGTGCTCAACTAGGTAGCTTCTTGGAATAATGTATGCCTTGTTATGAGCTTGGACGAATAGAATGAGGTTATACCTTGACTGATCCGGGTGATTCTTTCATTGGTAGGCAGAAGTGATTCAAGCTTATTTTTTTATCAAGAAATTTTGGTAGATCATACTTTCTATTGTTTCACATCACTCTCTACACAACACGTGCTGAGTTTGGGTCACTCCAAACCCAAGTTGCTAAACTTTATGGGCAAAGAAGGAATGAGCAAGATCACGGGAGGGGGAGGGGAACCTTTTACCTTATTTATCTCTATCTATCTCTAGGCTCGTCTCTCTTAACCACCCTTTTGTATGAAACCAAGTGCTCTTATCCCTAAGCCAATCTTCTCTTACTTCCAGTCTTGTTGGGATGAGGATGACTGAAATGAATGGGATAGCTTGCTAGTGGGCATCAGAAGGTTAGATGGTGGGCCTCTCAAGCTGGGATGGGTTGATAGGAATCTATCGCTATCTGGTTGGATGGTATGCCCATTATGCCTCACCAAACTTCCTACGTGAGCAATCCTAACAAATCTCGATGGTGCTTACCAATGATATTATGACCCTTACGCATATTGAGAAATATCATTGTGGAACATAAACAAAAAATACTATACCTAACCTAGAGACATGGCCATAGATATTTATTCCTTGCCCTCGTAAGGACAAGAAATAGGAGACATGTAAGGGTGACCTACCCCTATGTTTGATGAATGGAATACGATATTTTAAAAGATGCAAAAGTCCCTTACAATTAGTGCAATACTAGGAGTGAATGACACAGATGCAATTGCATTGTAATAAGTAGAGTAGAAGGAATGATCAATATGCCTCAAGTGCCGCTTGAATCTCCGATCCTAATTCTATGTCTATAGTGCCTTGAAAAGGAATGCCATGGGTGTAAGGGTGACCTACTACATCTAGAGGATACTGAATGTTATTTAAATGTTGAATTCTCTCTCACAATCTGCAATGCACTTGATTTTAAGTTTACAATGCCTAGCCAAAAAGAGCCTTTGTATCCGACGACGAAAAATGGATAAAAATGATTGTTAGATGTCTAAAATATAAATATCAGGGAGAAAAAAAGAGTCGCGAAAATGAAGACTCAGTCTCAAGCACCAAATCCATCTGTAGAACAACCTTTAATGACACCTCACAACACTTAGAACATATGACCAGGGAGCTTGCCTTTAAAACAATTCCAGATTTTGGGGATTTAGCTAAACCTCCATATCCCACCAGAGAATATGAGGAATTCATGGAGACTAAAATAAATCTATAAGAGATGGCACAAGAGCTACAAAAAATAAAGGAAGACATTTGGCACTAGAAAAAGATAGTAGAGGATAAGATAGTTAGTTAAAGGGTTAGTGCTAAATACACCACATAACTAACACCAATATAGGAGAATATTCAGATTTGAAAAATGCAGTATACTGAAGATAAAAAGAACATAGAAGAAGATAAAGCAGATGTGAAAGAATCTTTACAAAAGAGTAAGTAGTAACCAATGGTAAAAATAATAGACTTGACATGCAAAATTTCAATAGTTAAAATTTACTCTCGTTACTAGAACAATGAAGCCAAATTCTTAACTCAAAACCTCAAAACTATGAGCCTAATAGTGTTG
Organism: Pinus tabuliformis; assembly: GCA_031772625.1. NCBI lineage: Eukaryota > Viridiplantae > Streptophyta > Pinopsida > Pinales > Pinaceae > Pinus > Pinus tabuliformis. The sequence goes on along the minus strand of CM062818.1, from coordinate 1,527,471,098 downwards.
GTGCTAAAAAGAGGAGCCCTTAGAAGTTTAACTTGAAAACAACCCCCTGGTGCCTTCCCATGTTAAACAATTTTTGGTTATTTTTTCCTCAAAACTACAATCATGCTTTATTACCATCAATAAAATAGTTAATCTCTAAGGCTCTTAAGATATCCCTGTAAATTAATTACCTCAAATTAAATCAACATTGTGAAATTAATGAATAATAATAATAATAAACACTCCATCATTCAATCAATTTCATTGAAATAGATTCAATTTAAAAAATAGACTCAGATTCAAGGCTCTGAAACAATTATTAAGAAACAATGTCATTCTTAAAACCTCTAGGTTAACTTTCATGTAAACAAAAAGCCTTAAAATTTGCAAATTTAGTGCCCTCGAGGCTCAACATAAAAAAAAAGTAGAGAAATAAATGAAGAAATTGTAGTGCCATGTGTTGGAAGCATATTGACTTTCCAACTGCCTGTCATTGTTCGAAAATACCAAACCTTGTGGCCATGGAAGAATGAGTGTTTGTTCACAAACAGAGGGCAGAGGTTAGAACCTCGCATCCAGTGAAATGGTTTGCAGGATAACCTTTTCCCTGATCCTAGGGTTTAAATGATAATGCGTTCAGTTGGACCTACAACAACCAACAACTTGTTCCAACTTGGTTACACTTATAGTTTGACCAGATCTTGACCATTTCTGACGAAGCCCTGTTGATCATGAGTAAACTGATTATACTCCCGATCCATAGTTGACTGATTCTTCCACTACATTTATTGGATCTGACCTCTAGAAGACCCATGGGATTCCAGGTAACAGCTCAGAAGTAACAAATCTAGGGGAAAGGAAGGCGCTAATAAATCTTGATCCTGAGAGCTGAGAGAATGAAACCAAGGATGGTCGAATGAACCTATCAGGCGAGAATGTGAGGCAATAACATGTAGCTAGAGAGGAGATTGTGGTTTTGCATGCACTCACCACTTGGAAATCTATGACTTTGAAATCTATCATAGCATATAATAAATAAAGTTAAAGTTACTAATATGGATGACTCACTAAATAGTGTATCGTTTAATACCTATAAACTAATGCTATCATTAATTTACACTTCGGAAATACGAACGAAACAGATCCAACATAAAATATGGTTTTTTCCTCTCTGCCTTGGGAAGAGGCCAAATAAGACGACGAAATAGGCTGCAATATGGTCAATGTATACATTGCAGGGTTAAAAGGTTTAAATTAATTATGACACGAAGTAATGCTTTGAAAACAATTCTGATTATTATTGTCCCATGCTAGACGACAAGGAATAATAAAAGAAAAAATACCTAACATAACGAGAGATTTAAAACAAAAAAATAAGTATTAATTATTAATGTGTATATTTTTTTTGTAAAACGAGACATAAAGAGCTGTAAATTAAACCAACTCCTATAAAAGTTAACATTATATGATATCAAAATGATTTATATTTATTCTATAGATAATGGATTTTTCATCCAATCACATTACATTAATAAATTGCAAGAAAGCCCTAGAATGCATTTTCCTCGTCCTTCACATTGCCATGTCAATCTTTGTTGAAGTGTTAAGTTATGCAATGAAAATTCATGCTAGAGATGTGATCTGAATGTATTTCATGCATTGTAAATATATAAAATAAAATTGTTCATTAAAATTATCTTGAATTTGTTTGCTTTAACATTTTAAGTTTGTATTATTTTTTTCTCAAAAATAATCTTGAAATATATTATATGTATATATCCAATAAAAAAATTTAAAGTATGAAACAAAGTTATAGCCCTCAAAATTTTCATTATTTTATGCCATGTTAACAACCATACAATTGATACATGGCTAACACATGGTATCCTTGTGCCCTTATGTCAACACCGCATTATGCCATGTCATTTGATACATAGCTAATTCATGGAAGTATTATACCCATGTGTTTCCACCATATTATGCTACCTCTACAAGCTACAAACGTCAGCCTACCCTACTCATATCCAAATCTAGGGGTTTCCATAGTGTCATTTTTATAAAAATTTTGAATCTTTAGTCTTTTGGATTTCCAACTTCTCTAAATTCATTCAAAATATCAAAAACTTATGGATGCATCCAAATCTCGACCCATGCTAAATCACCAGTTAGCATTCAGATCTAGGAATTCCCAAAATGTATCATTTTTATTGTTGAAAAAGTGTAGCAAGAAAGGCTCAATTTGACTTTAGCCTTAGTCCAATTGAGTAAATTGATTTTCCACATTAGCAGAACAACTTGGAGGCAGTTAACTAGTGTGACATGGCTCTTGTCACTCAGTTGGCTTAGTAAATTGGAGTTAGTGGGCTTGGAGTTCATTTTGCATGTGTTGATTGCTAATTTGTAGCAATCCAGTTCAGTTAGTTCTAGTTGTACTCAGTGAAACTAGTTCTAACAGTTAATAGAACTAGTCGAAGATTAGTTGTGCAGTGGGACAACAATCTAACTCAAAGATCATCTAGTTAATTGATCAATCAAACAAAAATATCTCATGTGTGCAAGGAATTCAAATTGCTCAATGGTGGTGGAGATTCCAAGGTAGTGTAACATCAGTTGTAGACTAGTCTTGAGTGTATAGGTGTTACATGCAATCAGTGATCAATCCTTGGGAATTTCACAAACAATTTGGAGGAAATTCCTAAATAATAGGGGCTAATTTCCTAAGGAATTGCGTAAAAAATAGGAGGTTGGTTGAGGCACAAAGTGGCTAAGTGTTGGCCAGAAGTTCTTAATCAATAGAGAGAACATTTATTCTTTTGCAGGTTAAGCTCCAAGTTGGAGATAGAAATTGTAATAGATTCTCGATTCATCTGATTGATGCAAACAAGCTTAAGGGGTTTCTACCAATTGGTTTCCCCTAGATACATTTGTGTACTTATGTATGTGAATGATGCATCTTTTTGGATGTTGTTCTAAATTGTGAATTAATTTCCGCAGAGTAGTAGAGTAGAATTGTGCCTCTTGATTTAGATTAAATTTATTTAGCAGTTCCAATTCTATCACCAAATTTCTACATTTATAAAGCTAGATTTGATTTGGATTTCTGGATATTCAAATCATTATCTATTCAAATAAATCCATGTCATCTCCATGGAGATTACTGCCTAGCATCCACCTCATCATTGCCATACTCCAATATCCATGTCAGCATGCCATGACATTCAAACATGTCCTTCTGCCACATTAATGTGACATGTCAGCATGACATGTCACTACTCCATGTTAGCATGCCACATCAACCTCACACCATGTGAGATCAATCAATATTTCACTTCAAATATCCATTTTTTTTCTTCAGATTCATCCATAAATCCAATATTTGAAATTCATATGGATTTCGAGAAACCCAAAAAGGCCATTTTTACAAAATTTTAGATTTTTGGGCTTCCAAATTCCACATCACATGCCATATCATATGCGACATTGATTGCCACATCATCCAACCCTATCCACATTGACATATTAGGATGTTATGTAACCATTGGCACATTAATAGCCATGTCAACTTCCACATCATATTCCATGTCAGTCACCATGTTGTCTACCTCGCTGGCATCTACATTCAAGTTTTTCCAAAAGGTTCATTTTCAAAAAGTTTTGGAATTTCGGATTTAAATTCTATAAAATGACAAAATAACTCTCAGCAATTGATGAAATGGAAAATTACCAAATTCTATATCTTTTGGATACATCCAAATGCTATGAGATGATAAGAAGAGTTCTCGGTAATTGACAAAAATGGAAACTACCATATTCTAGATCTTTCAGGTACATCTAGATTCTTTCAGGTGACGGGAATAATTCCTAGTAATTAATGGAAAGGGAAACTCCCATATTCCTTATTTTTTAGATCCTTATTAACCATGATGTCCAAATTCCAATGGTTCTATGATCCAATGTTGTAGGTTTGTCCCATCTAGGCCTCTCGCATTTGCGTTTTTCATAAAATATCATTTTATATTAAAATCTTGAATGTTTGCTAACATGACTCAAGAAAAACCTAGATAGTCTCCCACTAGCACTCCAACCAAAGTTCTAGATTTATGCTAGAATCATTTCGAGTAATGCCTATATCTCCAATTATATGGATATCTGAATAATAGGCATATCTGCTCTTTATTGGCTTCCATCCTTTAGGTATTTTATTTGTTATATCTCTATCATAATCACCTTTTCAACACATAGGACCAAAGGCTAGGTCTGAAACTCATAACCACATAATTTGCAAAATTACAAGCTTCTATTTAGTGTTTTCAAGGATACTTCATACTAATTGGTTCTAACTTTGAATAGCATATTGCTTTCCCAAATTCTTCTTAGGAGTCCATATCCTACTTAGCCTAAAAAAGGCATCCAAGACTCATGAACTCCAGTCATTAACCAAATAGCTTCTCATTGTAGAAAAAGTCCATAGTCCACTTATTCTCTTCTTCCTCTTCAAAATGAAACCTCTCACTCATTTTAACCAAACAACTTAAGAAATCAAACCCATATAATTTTGACAATTAGAAAGGCCAATCCTATGGCTAAATTCTTGATGAACAATGTCCTCATAAGACTCTTATATGTTGAATAATCACCCATGCATACATATATATATTTCACAGATTTATGACAACCCAAGGGTTCTTGTAGGATGTTCAAATAGGTTTGGGAATGGTTAGTTGAACCATATCATACATTTATTACAACCCATATAATATCCCAATTCAAGGAAACTTCTAACATCCCAACGTGGCATAACTCAACTGCTTAATCACAAGTCATTCCCATGGGAATTCTTATCTGTGACATTTATTTAAAAGGTTATACAAGCCTAATTATGTCTTTCAATATATTAGAATAGGTTTCTTAAGTTTATCAATGGACTATTTGACACTTTATATTAGATGTTCTGTGAAGACTCCTTTTGAGTCTTTATTCTCAATTAAGGATTTACCCTAGTATTTAGGTCTGTGCCATCAATGGTCATAAATAACAAATTTAAGGCATCAATTTCTGATCTAGAGCTAACCCAACTCCCATGCAAATTACCTTATTTTGCGTCAAGTAATATGCTTAACAAGGTCTTACAAGCATGTATAAGCATACAGAATGTATAACAACATATATGCTCGGAAATATACAATTACATACATAAGATATTCATGTGTGTAAACATAAAATAATACCCACATTAAGCATCTAAACACAGGATTGGAACACTTACTCCTTTGTAAGATCCACCAATTGGCTACAAACCTCTGATATTCCAACCATATACCACACTACTCATAATATCTCAAGAGTGGGTCACCCTGAGTTGATTGCATAAATCCACATGGATAAAGGCTCGCCTAGAGCCAACTACACTCACTGGGCATGCTAGCCCAACTAATTCACCCTCCAAGTCCAGTCTCACTCAAGATAAGAAAAGAGAATTGATCATACAATTCACTTGGCATTCCGGCCCAACCAAATCTCCCTCGAAGCTCCATCTTCACCCAAGATGTCTAAGAATAACTGGTCATACAGTTCATTGGCCATGCTGGCCCAACCAATTCCCCATCCAAGCTCCAGTCTCACCAAAGATGAGCAAGGAGAATTTGTCATCAAATTCCACCATGGAATTCTTCAATATATACTATTAATACAAGTATTGTTATAAAATGTGTTATGATAAAAAAAATTGGTCTAGATTGTCAAATATTTAAATTGAACTCAGAATGACTTGAGTGAATTTAATGATTAAAGATATGTGTTTTCTCAGAAAAATTATATCTTTAAATATGAATAAAAATAAAATAAATACACATTTAAAGAGTTAAACGATAAACTTATTAAAAAAACCCCTTTATCTTATAAGTTAAAAAATCCGATACAAAAATTATTATTATTTTTATATTGTAAAAATTTAATAAGTAAAAAATATATATAACACATTTAAATAATTACAAAATTTTCTTTTCTCATATCAATTTCAAAAATTTTGAAAAATAAATTAAAAATTATCCCTTCAACCTCAAAAAAACATTTAGAAAAACCTTATAATTTATTTAATATCTATAAATAAAATGGATAAAAATTGGATATATGATTTTTTAAGTTGGGCTTGGAGTATGCTCTAAAACTGTGTTTACTTAGCTAAGAGCTCATATGTAAGGAAACATGTAAACAACTCAAAGCCTGGAGACATTTGGCATGAGTGAAACCCTGCCCCCTTATAGACCACTAACAAAGGTAATTCCAAGTGGCATGATTTTTCTTAAACAGCAGTGTTAAGTCAACCTTCATTAACGAATGACAACCATCAATAATTATTCTCACTCATTAATAATTTAACAGCTAAATTATAATAAATTTTCGAACCTCATAAAATGATTGAAATAAGACACATAAAAACAAGTAAGATGTATATTGAATTTGGTTTCACCATATTCACTCTTGCAATTTCTTCCTTTTGAGATATCTTATCATGAGCTGCATTTTGGTCGTTATCACATTCGCGAAAGGAACATCCGCAAAAAGTAAAGCAAGTTGCATTAATTTCGACTAGACATATTGGACACTTACTCATCGTACATGTTTTAATATAAAACAAATTTGTATTTTTCATATTTAAATTACACAGGATTCTTGATCAATTTTTGTAAATTGGAATTTTATATTTTTTAAATTATTTAAAATTTGTAATTAATATAACTATAATTATAGTAAAAAATAAAATTTATTATATATTAAGGAGAATTTAATATTTTGGTGAGGGAAATTGTTTTTAGTGTGATTTTTTTGGAAGTTGTTTTTGTGGGTTTTTTAGTTTATTTTTTCTAAAATTTGGCAGAAATTTATTGAAATCATAAGTTTGATGGGTAACTCTGCACATTGGAAGTGCTCTAGGGGTTTTTCAGGGTGTTGAATCTATATATACTGTCGAAAAACCAATTTAAATAATACAAATCAAGATTTCACCGCAAATTTTTCTGCCAGATTCCGGCACTAGAAAGTCCAAAAATTCGCACTAAAGACAACTCCGAAATCAAATATTTTGAAGTATAATTTTTTTTACTTATTTAATCTAAAATAATGGATTTATATTTTTTTTATTTGTATTTTTTTTTATCTTTGATTGAGCAAATAGGAATTACATATCTCTTACACACTTATTAACAAGCTAAAAGAGTTTTTCATAATAATTTTTCCATAGATAAATGGATATATGTCAATTCCATGCTAAGTATTTAAAGAATTATATGTATTTGCTTTACTTTATGTTAAAAGAACACTTATTAATACTAGTATAGATCTATTTTAACTATGGATCTAACAAGCATAGTGAAGAATCAAACCTTTTGAGAGGCAAACCACTTTTATAGTGTAAAACTTTGAAAAATGTTTGCATATATATATTGAAATTTCTCATTTTTGAAAGTATAAAATGAATTTAATGCTTTGAGAATCCTTTTAGGCACTTGGATTATGTAATCTATATAGCTTAAATTTGCAATTTGCAATTGCAACAAATCTTTGCTAGATTTTAGACGAAATTTACCAAAAAATTTGTTTGAAAATGAGTTAAAATGAAGATAGTGAGATTATTTGAAATATTTTGACCATAATTATTTTTCTCAATTATTTTATATAATATATAAATATATTTTTAAAACTATATATAATATGTATATAGTTGACGTTGAAACTTTTTATTTAACATGGGCAATGAGATATTTTATTTATAAACTACATTGTACACAGTAAAATGTTTTCATGTTATTAATATAATTTTAAATACATATTTATATTCTCTCCCCTTCTCTATATAAAAGATATTGTAATTAATATAAATTAATTAGCATTGGTTTTCAGATAAGTTATTTAGGTTTTGTGTTGAAATCTTAAATTCTTTTTATAAAAAAATATACATTTTTAATAGAGAAAAAGAAAATATAAGATTTTTATTTTAATTTTTAATTATTTTTTCTCTAAATTTATTATAAAATTATGTTACTTCTTTTTTTGGTAGGTAAGCACCCACAAGGGATTTGAACCAATGACCTATTGCAAGGAGTGCCTTGAGAGTGCACCCATTCACCATCAATCCAAAGCCCCCTAGGTATAATATTATGTTACTTCATATGAATATTGAAATATTTCATTTATGGCTAAAAGTGAAGGTGAAAATTTTTTACATCTCTTTCAAACTAGGTTGAATATAAGCTAATTAAAAGAGCATAAAGAAATTTTGAAAACAAAACATGTATATTCATTATTATTTTTTATTATAGTTAATTTTTTGTTTTTATTTATATAATATAATATTTTTATTTCAAAAAGAATATGTATCCACTCGAACTTGAGTATGAACGATGATAATATATTTTTCATTTAGATTTAATTTTTATGTTATTTAATACTTCTATACAACACTTTACTTAAAATAAATATTAAAATATTTTAATACTTTTTATTTTTTATTATGTAAAATAGTAAAAATATATTTTACTTAAATTTTTTTATATTATTTAAATTGATAATAAATATTTTACTTAAAATAAATAGTAATTTTATGTTGTCATTTTTTTAAGCAAGTATTATATGAAATTTACATAAGGTACGTCAAGGTGACAATCGTGTCAAAATCTCGTAAACATTAGAGAAAATTTTAGCTTAAAAGTAGTTTTCTTAGGAAAAATAATAAAATCAAAGTTATGAATTTTGAAGGGAAAATAAGAAAACTGATTTTTTTTAATTGTATTTTTGGCTTATCTCCTTATAGGTTTACTCAAATGTCAAGTGTAGACACTCGTTGGATGCGGAATTAAATTCCCATCCTACAAGTACCCATTATACATACTTTTGAGAAGACTCACAATAATAAAAAGTGAAGATACATTAAAGAATATGAACATTTTTTTAGCACTAATGTGCCCAGATAATTAATACATTGAGACCACAAAACCATTACCTTAACTCACATTATAAATGCATAAATACACAAATTAATAGAGATGCAAGAGAATGTCACTGATTGAGGATTTCAACAATTAAGAGCATGCGTGCCATTGAAAACAAGGTTATTATTTGTAGCCACTCGTATCCAAAATTTTATTTATAATTTATATTTCAAATATAACATATTTATTATATATTTAAAAAATACGCGTTTTTTCAATTATACAAAACACTTATTAATATAAAAATTCGTTTTTTTTTAATTACAAAACACTTATTAATCTAAAAATTCATTTTCCTTATTACAAAATTTCAATAAATACAACTATTTATTGGAGTTGTCTTTAATGCGGCTTTTTGGAAGCTTTTACAGTGGGGTTTTCCAATGAAATTTCTCTAAAATCCGGCAGGAATTTATTGAAATCACAAGCTTGATGGGTAATCCTGTGCAATCGAAGTGCCCTAGGGGTATTCCAAGGCGGTGAATCGAAATATACAGTAAAAAAAAACTAGTTTAAATAACACAAATCAAAATTTCACCTCAAATTTTTCCACCAGATTTCGGCACCAGAAAATCCAAAAAATCATACTAAAGACAACTCCCTATTTATTTTCCTAATTACAAAATTTCAGAAAATACTACTTTTTAACCTGTATCAATTTTTTATCAATTTTGTTATAAAACTTTATTGATTCCAATTAACTAAACAATTAATTAACCGAAACTCTTTTCCAAAGAATGTGATTTAACATTATAATATAAAGGTATTCCGTGCCATTGAAAAGGAACCTTTCAATAGAACTTTATTGATTCCAACTAAGTAAACCAATACTGAACCGAGGCTATTTTTCAAAGTATGATTAACAATATATAAAGCATTTCGTGTCAATGAAAAGGAAGAGCAAGATATGATTAACAATATATAAAGCATTTCGTGGAAGAGCAAGTTATTGTTATGGAAAAAAAAACACCTAATGATGAACTCAAAATTGTTGACTTTTGGCCATTTTTCCAGAGAATTATAGTTAACAATATCTAAATTAGTTAATATAAATTAAAAAATATTTAATTTAAAAAAATATAATTTAATAAATGTATTAATGATTGTATTCATTGTTGTAATGATGTATAATTATTATTATTTTTGTTGCGACGCAGTAAATATTGTAATGGTTTTTTGGTCAAATCTATATTAGTTTGGGTTTGATAATATTGCATATTGAAACATATGATTTTTTAAAAATAATTTAATTTGTTTATGTTTATCTTGATTGACTATCAAGTTGAACATGTTATTGCCCATTGCCTCTATTAATGTGTTCATTACTTTTATTAATTAACAAGAGGTACATAGATCACATCAAAGTGTAAGATGGGCATTTATGGTGCATAATGAGGGTGGTTCCTATTTCCAACCCCATAGGAAAGTAATTGCGCCCTGACATGCGCCGGAGATAGCCAGATATAACACGCGCGTAGTAATGACCAGAGAAAGAAAAAAACCGGGCATGTTATATGAGGCTATCTCCGGCGCATGTCAGGCGCAATTACTTTCCTATGGGGTTGGAAATAGGAACCGCCCATAATGAGCTCAAAGTGTATGATGAGCATTTATGATGCATAATGAGGTAAAATTCTAAAACTTTTTGAGATCGTATACTTTCAAATAAGTAGGTGGATTTTTGGATTAACTTGCCGCTATCTAAGGGTTTTATAAAAGTATGTGCACACCAATAAAAAGTAATAGATTATGCTAATCCATGCCAAGAATAAAACTGAGAGCAAGCCTAGCTAAATTGTTTATAACTTTTTTGATTTTAACATGCATGGTACGTTAAACAACCAAATCGATTTTGAGCCCAAATATTAAGAAACTGTCACGTGCAACTAAAACCTATGAAAAACACTAGTTCACACAAGGGCATCTATATACTCGGCAAAACTAAACCCTTTCAATGGCCCCTCTCACAATGACCCCCTCCGAATGTAGTCTGTGGTATTGATAAGTAATAAAAATTTTGAAATATGAGATGGAGATTAGTTTGTTTGGTGTGTAGTTTTTTATTTAGTTTTACGTTTAAATTTTATAAACAGGTTAAAGTCGAAATCAATTATGAAAAATGAAAACGATTAAAAATTCACTCTTTTATCTCCTCAATTCAATGATCATTGAATCTCTCTTTTCATTTTCAAAATAAAACTAAAACAACAAATATGATTTTGCGAACTAATTTCTTACTTCTCCCTTTAAATTTTGTTTATGTGATTTCCAAAATTTTATATAAAAAAAATACATTTTTATAAACTTTATTTTCTATACAAAAAACAATTGATGATTTACAATATTTAGCATATATTGTTACTTTATAATATAAATTGATTATATATATATATATATATATATATATATATATGTTACTTTATAAATTAAGATGGTATGACATTACAAATGTAAATACTTTCATATATTATAGTAGAGGTTGTTAATTTATAAATTAACACTATATGACATTATAAATGTAAATAGTTCTATATTAAATTGAAGTGATTCGAAGGATATTTATGTTGCAATGCTCTTAAGGTGAACAAAAATGTTGACTTAAAAATAATTAACTTAAAATTTATTATATAATAATTTTTCACTCTAAGTTCTTAAAGAGATCAAATATATTTTCACTCTAAAGAGGTTCGCATGTCAAGAGGTTTGTTCCCTCTAGGTGCTTGGTAGATCTGGAGTCCACATAGATTTGCCTCCACATAGATTTAGGCTAGTTTAATTTCCCACTTTAAATGAGCCACATTCCACATGAATACCATGGATCATTTTTTTATTTATTCTTATTTTACTTTTATAAGGTTATTTTTTTTATTCTTTAATTTTAAGTTTATTTTGATTAAACTATTTATGTTACAACATCTCTTCCATAGTGAACTAACTAAAGAACACTTTTCAATACAATTAATTTAATATCAATTTGATTTTTTTTTTTTTTTTTCTTCTTCTTCTTTTTTGAATAAGTCTACTTCTATATTGATACAAAAATTGTTACACCGAGGCCATGGCCTCGTGAAAGCTAGCCCAATGATGCGACATGTTTACAAAGCATAGTTGAACAAAACTCAAAAAAATACCCTCTTGAATATTGTCTTGAAGGACTGCAAGTGACCTGATCATAACTATTACAAAAAGTAAAAAAAACCCCAATGATGTGCTTGGAACTGAAAATTAAATCGGCGCCATACAACATCCGAAACAAGATGACTAATCCATGGCAAGTAAACCGAGAAACACTGCTTGGAACCAAATCTAAGTGCAAACTTCAGAAGCAACTGAGACTACAACCGAGACCAAAAACCATAGGCAAGCAGAGTGCTTCCCGTGCGGGGGAAACCGACGATTGGAGCGGAGCGCTTATACTGACTGTGAAGAAGGTGACGAATGAAAGTCCTCATGCAAACTGAATTCCAAAAAAACCATAGAGCACAAACCTGTTTAAACATCATGAGAAGTATTGGGCTGCTCTTCGATGATGCGGCAACCAAAATTGTAATCTTCTTCGTCATCAGAGGGGTGGCCCTCTTGGCCTGTAGAGCCGCCACCATGTGGGACCCTCAGGCTCGCCTTATCATTCATGATCTGAGATTCCATGCCCTTGCCCGAGCCTGAGGCCTTGCTCTGCTCATAGTTCATCTGAACGGGGCCATGTCTGTCTGCCACAAGCCTTTCCGTAGTCACTCCAGGGGAAACAGCTTCCTGACCAGCATTAATCTCGCTCAGCTCTATGGTAATAGAAGCCATGAAGGAGAAATTGCCATGAGTGCAGGGGAATTGAAGCCTAGCGGAATTAGTCGCAGAATTGAAAGAGCTTGCTGCCAAATTGTGCAGACCTCTGCCCCTTCCCCGCCCACTCCTTGTAACTGGATACCGGCCCATACTGAAGTCCGAACCAAAAGTCGAGGAGTCCGTCGTGGAGGAGGAGGCCTGGCAGCCCATTTGCCCCCCTGGAGCTGCCTCTCCTGCAGCTCATCCTCTGGCGGAGTTTCGGCATAACCGGAAGAGCAGGGAGATCTTGGCAGCCTGCTAAACTATGGAGGCAGAAAAAGATTAGAACAAGCTTGGCTTTAACACCCAGATGGGCGAAAGGGAGAGCAGACGTCAAGTAGCTAGCGGATTTGCAGGTATGGCAGTGAGAAGCCTGAGGCATTAACCATGAATCCACCCATCGAACCGAAGCCCAGAGAGTCCCCATGATGGTGCAAGAATGGTTCTCTACAGTTGCAAAGGAGGGACTGGAGCGCAAAGGAGGAGCGCAAATGAGACAGATTGAGGGCAACATGATCAGGTAATGGACGGGCCGGAGAGGAGGGACAGGCTGCAATAAAGCAGCATTGAATTTGATCTCAGGGGAATTAAAGATCGGTATCGTGAGAGGCCAAGAGGCGGTGGAGATGAGCCACGCGCCCACCCATGCTGCTTCCCACGTACCAGTACAACATTCAGACACCCGGATCCGGGAAATTTGATTTCATTTTAAGCGTAGATGTATTTAAACATTTTTTTGCATTTATATTTATTATATAAAATTACTTTAAAACTACCTTAATAAAACAAACAACAAAATTAATTTAACATTCAAGAGAATTTTAAATATAATGTTTACTTGGTTTTAATAAAATTAATTAAAAAATTATTATTTTAAATATTTTAAAAATTTATAAAAACCAACCTTTTAAATTATTTTTAATTTGATTTCTTCTATATTATAAAATTTTCTTTACTAAAATAAACCATTATTAAAAAATAAAATAAACAAAACATAAAATTTAAACTCTTCTTAATATAAGTAAAAATAAAATAAACAAAACATAAAATTTAAAAGATACAAGTAAATATATGATTTAAAATTTATTTTTTTCCAAAATTATTATTCTAATCCACAAAATCAACCTAAATTATATTTCTAATAATTTATTTTTAATTATTTCTAATAATTTACTTTGAAATGTTTACCTTATATTATTTTTTTAATTAAATTTATTAAAACAAATTATAACTTAAATATATTGAGGAAAACCCTGTGAACAGTTTTGAAACCAACGTTTCGAACTAGCTTAGTGAGTCCATCATCAGGGCAATGAGATTTGTTTTTGAGAAGAGAGAGCGTAAAAATTACGGAGCTTATTAATAGTTATTTGAAAAGCATTGCTGTTGTCTTCATTAGTAATCGACTTATAAATGGTAAATCAATTAATACTTATTTAATTTATTTATTTAGATAGGTATTCATTATATTTATTATTATTTATTTATTTAGTTATAATTTTGTTATATAATTGTTTATATATATATATAAAATTTATTATTTGAATTTCAAATAAAATAAATTTATTATCTATTTATTATTATTTTTATTATTATTATTATCATTATTATTTATTGATTTATTTTTATTTATTTATTATAAATAAATAAAAATAATTTAATAAATACCTATTTATTTAGATAGGAATTTATTATATTTATTATATATTATTATTGTTTATTTATTTGGTTATAATTTATTATATTATTGTTTATTTATATAACAAAATTATAACTAAATAAATAAATAATAATAAATATAATAAATACCTATCTAAATAAATAAATTAAATAAGTATTAATTAATTTACCATTTATAAGCCGACTACTAATGAAGACAACAGCAATGCTTTTCAAATAACTATTAATAAGCTCCGTAATTTTCACGCTCTCTCTTCTCAAAAACAAATCTCATTGCCCTGATGATGGACTCACTAAGCTAGTCCGAAACGTTGGTTTCAAAACTGTTCACAGGTTTTTCCTCAAAATAAAAAGTCTATCAACCTGTATGGACTCCCTCTTTAACAACTTAAATATACTTTATCTCTATAGTGGCTTATTATTTTATTATCCCTGTCACCCGATGTATTACGTAGTGAGTCTTAATTTAGTCAAATATATTAAATATTTTCCAGTTTCTTAAAGTATAACTTTAAAAGCTATTTTTTTTAATTTTTTGTCATTTATTTTATTCATATTTATTTGTCACATTATTCACTATTTATTTTAAGATGTCATTAGCCAATGCCTAGTTTAACCCGCCATGATTCATATCAGAGATTGGTGGAAATCATTTGACACATTGGTGATTTAATTTTCATACATAGTATGTTTTGGTTCGAATGACCTCTACGAATAGGTTTGTAAGGAAATAATCATAGGCACATACTTTAAGGATGCATCTTGTGACCATCCGGTGGGCTGACATATTTGGATTTATCTAAACACTTCTATTTCTACCATCGTTTAAGAAGATTCTAAAAAAAATGAAACACAATTATCCTCCATTAAGCTCTCCTAAATCTTGACTTTTTCATACATTTACTCAAGCCTATAAACGTATTGGTAATTGATTATTGTAATTAACGTAATACTTTGATTGTTGTAATTAACGTAATATTGCTTGTTACATTATTTATAGACATTGGATCTAATTCTAAGTGTTTTCAAGATCATTAATGAGATTGTATAATACATCGGGTGCACAAAAAAATTTAACAAAATCCTAATTTCCAAAGATTAAATTTCTCAAAAAGTGTATTGCTTTAAAATTAATTAAGAAAAACTCATACAGGTTAAATTTCCCAGATAGTGTATTGGTTTAAAATTAATTGAGCAAGACTCATACACGTTAGAAGAGCATCACTTTTTACAAGAGCATTTATTGTTGACGGAGGTTGGAAAAAATGCATTCTTATTGCAGTATACAATGGTCTATTCACTGAAAATATGTGAAAAAAAAAAAAAATCTAATCTCCCTCAAACAAACCAATTTACCAAATATATATTTATTTTAAATTATATATAAATTTATTAAAAAATAAATATTGTTTATCAGATTGGTCTCTCAACTTGAACAAGCTTTCTTCATTTATTACGTTTTACTTTAATTTAGCTATATTAAAACTAAGCGACACGGAGTAGCTACCATGTAGCACTTGTTGAAATTGTATTGAATGAATGTAGTGATTCTTATAATAAAATAAATTGCGTTTTATATGATATTAAAAGTATATAATGGAAAATATTTTTGGAAATGCAATGTATATGATAATGATTAATGTCTAGTAAGATATGGTTTATTGAAATTTGAGAAGATAAGAGATTAATTTAAAGTATTTAACATTTTATTTTATGCTTGAAAAGTAGTGAGGGAAACATTTTAAGATTACCACAATTTTGTTGACTTAATGTAACAATTCTAGTGAAAATTCCATGTAAAAATATATAAATAGCCCGGATGATGGGACACGTATTCCAAGCTTAATGTTAGGCAAGACATCCCAGGGGGTGTTCATTTGGTTGTTTATGGCTAAGGAAATTGACAAAGGTAATGGCTAAGGCATTAAAGAGGGAAAAAGATATTTTGGCACATTTATGAAAATAATGGAAATTAGGAGAAAATGAAGGTGAAAGGTCACAAGTTGCATGTGAGAAGGAAAATGAAGGAAAATAATGGAAATTGAAGAAAATAAAGGTCTCATTGATAAAAAAGGCTTCTAAGGATTAGTGGGCAAGCTTCTTCTTTTCAGTGTTAAGCTCTTAGTCAGTGTAAGTTCTTAGCTCAATCTTTTTCTTTGGTTTTGCATGGGATCAAGAAAGGCAAAGAAGGCAAGAAGAAGCAAAGATTAAGCAGGGAAGGGCAGGATCAAGCATCTAAAACATGCTTCATTGCATGTATCAACTTGCATTTGTATTTTCCTTGCTAGATTTGGCATGCATGGCATTGCATGTGGTTCTTTTCTATCATGGCATGGGTTTTTCCAGGTGTAACAATGTTTTTTAGCCTAGCCTTTCCATTTTCGAATAGCCATGGTGTGATGGGGTTCTCATGTTTTGGTTGAGCTGGATTTCCAGATGGATTCGAAGCTAAGTGAGGTGGATCTCCGAAATGATAGAACACATGGCCTAGTAACCCTTGAATCAGACTGTGGGTTGCGGTAAAGCCGGATTTTGTGTTGCCTCAGATGGCCTAGGAATCCTTGCCGGTGAATGATAGGATATACGATAAAGCCTAGAGGTGGTTTTCTCTTTGTTGAGCCTAGTAATCTTTGGTTTCGGATATGCGATAAACCCTGGAGAGTGGGTCTTGGTTTAGGGCCTAGTGATTCGGGTTTGGGTTGCGGTAAATCTTGAGAGACTAGGAGATAGAAACATTCCTCATAGTGTAGGTGGAGAAATTCGATGGCATCCATGGTTATTGGGCCTAGTGATCGGGTGGAGATCACGGTAAAGCCTGTTATGATATGTTTATTGTTTTGGCCTAGTGATCCGGGATGGATTACAGTAAAGCCTAGTTTCTATTGATGAGGGTGAGGTGGTTTAGCCTTGATATGCCTGTTTGTTTCTTTTGGTTTGAGTCCCACATTCATGCTTGGAATATGGCATGGGAGTGAATGGTTGAAGAGATATTTGGCTCAACCATTCTATGGTCGGGTGGAACGTGGAAGTCTCATCCCAGATTTGGATTTTGCATCATAATGAAAGGTTATTTCTCCTTGTATTTCTTTTAGAATTTTGATGGATTATATATGGTCTACATGGTTGTACTTTCATGAGTATTTCTGTTGCTATTATGCTGGTTACGTATGTGTTTTATGGCAACAACCATGCATGGATTTCATCATGTTTTTACTTGTAATTAAATGATCAATGTGTCTATGGCCTAATGGATGGAATGACGGTTAATGTGTTGAGACATCAATGCTTCATGGAGAATCTCAGATAAATATGAGACCCCTATGCTCAGATCTATTAATTACATATGTAGTTTACATATTCATGATATGTTTGATGAAATGCCTGCCATGGCTAGTAGAGGTCTAGTCGAGGTCTTAAACACGTATTTTCTTTAGTACTGTCATTTCCATGTTATTTCATTGTTCTGAAGAGATGGTTCAATTCTGGGATGTGGCCTGGGCTCTAGGCCTAAAAAAGTGGCTCAAATCCCGAGGACGTTGGCATGGCACTGACTAAATGAGTCTCTAGACGTTGGTAGGCAAGCCTGTGAGAGTGGCTCTAGGTTTCTGGACATTGTCATGCCTATAACATGAGAGTGACTAAGGCTTAAGTTATTGAAAAGCTTAGTGGGATCCAAGGGAAAGTTGTCGAAAGTGTTGGATTGGTTGTTGAGGGTCCTGAGGTTGATGTTGAATGTCTGTGTGGTGTGTTTCCATCTGTTCCTCTTCCTTAATGTGACTTAGGAGGTCAAATCATATCATAGTGGCCTCTCATCACATGTTTACCCCAGTTGGTCAGTTGCTTGGGTAGATGTGGGAGGAGGGTGTTATAGAGTGGTATCAGAGCATGGTTCAAATCTCGGACTGGATGGGTTGAATGTGTTAGTCATGCATGCATGTTAGTTGCATGTGTGTCTCTTACACTTATATACTTGTTGCATTTTATTGATGATGGATTAGGGTTGTAGCATGGTTATCATGGAGAATTTGAAGTTGATCTTTAGAAACATATTTTTCATAAGTACGTGACTTATTTAATATGGATTATATGTCACTTACATGTTGTTGTATGTCTCTTGATTGCATCCTTGTACATTAGGTTGCATTCTTGTATGTTTGATTACATGTATCAGTCTTGTAGGTTGGTCACGAGTATTGCTCGCTTATGCTGAAATACCTGTGTTTATGCACACGTGTAGTTGATTAGGCATTACTTATGCATGTTTATGGTTGCCTGTGGTAATGTGTAGAATGGAGTAATGGTTGTTGTCATGCATGAGGTCATGGTTGGTGAAGTTGATATGGTCATGCATTGATGACTTGACTCTAGCTAGAATGATGTGTATATGGTTTGGTACTCATGTGTTATATGTCTATATGCAGTGGTTATGCATGTATGGTCTTGGTTATAGTTACACATGAATGATAGGTCAAACATGCCTTGTGAAGTCATGGTATGCAATTTAGGTCATCATGGTGCTATTGGCTTGTTATGATGCTAATGTGTTGAATGAGGTAAAGCAGGAGATGCAAATCATCAAAGTGAGGTTGCAACATTAGACTTTGGGATAAGAGGATATCATAATATGGGTATTGTATGTTTGGCATGTAGGTATCTAAGTTAAGGATTGCTATATGCATTAGGGTTATATACATTAGGTTTATGTACATGCCTTTTCATGTTATGGTTACATACATGATAGATTCTAGTTAATTAGTGTAGTCATATGCACATGTGTTGGATAGTCATGAATGGTACTAATCTATGGTTGTATGCTTTGCTATTGTTGTTTTAGGTTAGGTAACTTAATGATTATGTTATATGTTGTTCATGAAGTATCTTATAGGCTAACTTGTTGTTATATGCTATTAACTTGATGATTAGGGTTATTTCATTGAGATCTTGATGTTGTAATTTGGATTGGTCATATGTGTGATGGTTATGTTCATTGAATTGAAGATCTTCATGTTACATGTATTGTGTTAACCTGGTTTGACCGATGTAGATGGTTATGGTTGCGATATTCAGGTATGAGCCGACATATTTTTGATATGGTGTCGTACTAATCTAGATTGATTGTACATATGTGATTGTTATGCATGGACGACAAATGCTTATGAGCTTATGACATGAACATGTTAGTTAATGTTAATGATATGTTGTGAAGTTGTATTGTGCTAACCTAGCTTTATTGTGTAGACAAGATAGCCTCCCTTGATATACATTAAGGTATGAGTTTGCTTATGTAGTATACTTGGTGCTTGGTTGTTTCATTATGAGGTCTATTTGGTGTTTGAGTGTTTGGTGCCTAGTTGATTTATTTAGCATGGTATGTTTGCAAGTTGGTTGAATGTTTGATGAGTTGCATAATACGAGTATATGTTCCAATGATCTTGTTTTGAGATGATTGTACTAACACATATGTGTTGAGAAAGTTGATATGTACTTGAGTGTAGTAGGTGATAGTTGTAGCATTATGTCTAATGACTATGAGTTGACTATGGATTATGACATAATTGTTTGTAAAATTTGATTTCAAATTGATAGATATGATTGTCTTGATATTTGGAACATGTGGTTGACATGTGTGAGCAGTTACAGGAAACATGCTTGGTATTAGCATGACGAGGTAATAATTGACGTGTTTATATAACTAACAGTTGGGTGATGTGACAATATATAGTAAGACTCAGTTGCAATAGGGTAAAGGTAAAAGAAAGGAATCGAGTAAGAATTCCTTTGGTTATGTTTGGAAACCCTAATTCTAAATGAATGAGTGCTTTGCATATAGGGAGTCTTCTTAACCTTGATTGTGTTTAACATTATGTGGATATGTGCTAGATTCATGAACATGTACTTGACAGGTATATTAGCTTGCCTTTAGATACAGGTGGATCTATCAAAGGATTAGAGTCCCTTGAGACATGGCTTGGATGTGTTCAGTCGCAAGCAACGTGCTTATCACAACAAGGTAAGATAAGTGGTATATTGTTATATATATTTATGCACTGACAATTATGTGTTTATGGTATTAGGGTGCAGGGGATCGCATGGCAAGAGAGATTTCCATGAATCTTGAAGAAGGCTCACGTTTAGTTTTCTTTGAGAACCATGGGGATTGATTCATGGTGTTTGTTTCTAGTCTTGTGCTTTTGATATTTCGTGATTTTTTGTGCTTGATTTGCGGCTTTGTTTATGTCTAGTGTATGGCCATACCACTTTGTTTACAGAGTCATATTGCTTTTGGTTTTCATGGTTTTCTTCTTGTTTGTTTCTTGGCTTGCCTTTTATGTTTTGAGTCTTGGGAATTGGTTTGGGGAAGAGGAAGAGTTGATGGAGCTCTGGGAGAGCTGTGTGGTACTCAACAGGTAATGTGAGATTCAGATGAAGCTTTGTGCATGAGTAAGGGAAGCCGAAGGTAAGACTATGACAATCGATTAGATTGGTTTGGTCCATTGGTGTAAATGGACAGTGGCAGTATAGTCATGAGAAAGGTAATAGGAAAGGTGAAGTGAATGGATCTGAGACATCAGATTCCTTGACTATGTTGGGAACGATTGTTCTCAATGTTTTGCATGATGTGCATGGATAAAGGGAGTTCTCTTAACCTTGATCTTGATACCTAGTAATTATGTTATGATTATGATTATGCTTATGTTTATATATGTATATATATGTGTGTATGTATGTCATTGTTTATATATATGTATGTATCTATGTATCGATGTCACTGTCTGACAGGGTTTTCAGGGATTGTTCTTGTGGAGGAATGATTTCTTACGCAGGCGAATGACATGAAGAGGTTCCTGATCTCGCAAGGAATCAAGTGGAAGAATAGTCATGACAAATATATGAGGTTAATATCATGTGAATATGAATTTATATGCTTGTATTATGCCTGTGTTTATATTATGATAGGTAACGATGAAGGATACATCAGTGGAATGGAAGTGACGTGGTCTGCAGCATGCTAAGATAAGCATCGATAAGACACTGGAAGCAAAGTTGCTTGGTAAAGAGTCAGTGTGGTTTTGGATGTGTGGTACAAATGTTCTGCATATGTCGTATATGTTGTACTTGTTTCACCTGTGATATTGTGTGCATGCGGTGTGGTGTATATTTAGTGTGTGTACATGTTGATTAGGTAATGTTATGTACATGGTGTAGTACAGTTAGTGTTGTATGAATGTTGCATATTCAGTGTTGGGTATAGATGGTGTTATGTACATGTTGGATATGCAGTATTGTGTACATATTGTACTGTGTGCATGATGGATATGCGATGTTGTGTGCATATGGTGTCGTGTACATGTTGGATATGCAGTTTTGTGTACAGATGATGCTATGTACATGTTATAAATGCAATGCTATGTACAAGTGGTGTTGTGTGCATGTCGTACATGTGGTGCTATGTACATATGGTGTGGTGTGCATGATGGTACAAGTGTTGTTGTGTGCATGTGGTGTTGTGTACATGTTGTACAAGTGGCACTATGTGCAGGTGGTGTTGTGTACATGTCGTGCATGTGGCGTTGTGTACATGTGGTGTTGCGTACATATCATGCGCGTGGTACTGTGTACATGTGGTATTGTGTACATGTTGTATAGTGGTGCAGTGTACATATGGAATTGTGTACAAATTGTGGTAGAGGTGCCTTGTACAGGGGGTACTATGTACATGTTGTACATATGGTATTGGTGTACATGTGGAATTGATTGCATGTCATACATGTTGTGTTGCAGGAATGCGGTATGAATGTATAAGTTGTGTTGTATATCGGGTGTATGTGTATGCATTTTGTGGTGTCGCACGTTGTGTGCGGGTGCATGTCTTGTACATTGTGTATGTATACGTGTTGTGTTGTGTTGTACACTAGGTGTAGGTGTATGCATTGTATGTTAGGTGTGGATGCATGTATTGTATGGTGTTGTATGTCATGTGTGGATTGTACGAGTGTGATGTACACTGCGTGTGTGTGCACACAATTGAGGAGAAGGCACTAAGTGTTGTCGGGTGTGGGAATTGATCCAGTGTGTGTACAAAAAGAACAAAGTCCGAAGTAAGGATCGATTAAAGGACAAGTATCAGTATTGTATTTCAGTTTTATTATGCATGTGATTTATGCTTCTAGTTATGATGGTTACATGTGATTTATGATTTTGATCTATGATGGTTATGTTTTGAGCTAACCTGATGTGATATATCTATATAAGTTGATTTGGTCAAATATGCTAGTTTGATTTGTTGTGACAGAAGAAGCGAACAAGATTGCAAGTGTACCTTATTGACAAGCTACAAATGAGGTATGATTTAAAATTATTTCAATTTATTTTAAATCTAATGGAAGTTATGTCGTTGGTATAGGAAGCACATGAATGCCCAAATTGGGTGGTTGAAACCGACTGCAATAATTTGCAGCAACAACAAAAGGAATTGGAAAATGCAGCAGTATCTTAATAGAGTACTTCAGGAGCAGGGCCACTGTGGGACACTAGTAACCAATAGTGTCCATTGATTTCCATGAGCATGCTATGACTAGTATGATGGTTTTGAGGCATGTATATGCCTTGGTTGTTTGATCTTTCAATGTGAGGAAGCCTTCCCAAGGGATGGATCACCTGGGATAGGGGATGTTGGGGAGCTTGGAAGGTGAGTGACTCCATGGAAGCAGGTGACTGTATTTCCCGAGGACTGTGTAGCAGAGAAGGGAAGGTTGCGGATATGCTTGTTTTGGTCATTAGCATTTCCAGATGGAATCAGATGCACATTGGGAGTGTTCCCTGGAACAATGAGTCGGTAACTGTTCACTGAGAGGACAGGTAGTGCAGTGTTGTAGCGCTGGACATTGGATGTAGCTTTGACTGTGGCAATGGATTTTGGACTTCCTAGGAAGGAGGTGAATGCTGGTACTACATTTGAGGGTGGAGATGGTTTAACCTTTGGATTCCCTTGTTGATTGCTATGAGCATTGTACCCTTTTATTTGTTGGTTTAGAAAATGTGCATATGTGTATATGTGGTTATTGTAAATACCATAATGAGTTGTGTTATAAATCTCCAGTAAGCAGTATGGTTTTTATCTTGTCATGTTGTCATGATTTTTTTGCTTTGAGTAGGTCTTTCATTGTAAATACTGCAACGAGCTATGTTATAAAGCTCCATGAGTAGTATGTCTTCTTTCAACAGGGTGTTGAGGTATATGTGTGATTGAACACCGAGGATGGTGTCCCCCAAGGGGGAGGATTCTGTAACAACCCTAGTGAAAATTTCATGTTAAAATATATAAATACCATGGATGATGGGACACGTATTCCAAGCTAAATGTTAGGAAAGACATCCTAGGGGGGTGTTCATTTGGTTGTTTATAGCTAAGGAAATTGGCAAAGGCAATGGCTAAGGCATTAAATAGGCAAATAGGTATTTTGGCACATTTATTTATGAAAATAATGGAAACTAGGAGAAAAGGAAGGTGAAAGGTCACAAGTTGCATGTGAGAAGGAAAATGAAGGAAAATAATGGAAATTGAAGAAAATAGAGGCCTCATTGATAAAAAGGCTTCTGAGGATGAGTGGGCAAGCTTCTTATTTTCAGTGTTAAGATCTTATTCAGTGTAAGTTCTTAGCTCAAGCTTTTTCTTTGGTTTTGCATGGGATCAAGAAAGGAAAAGAAGGTAAGAGGAAGAAAATATCAAGCAGGTAAAGGCAGGATCAAGTAGCTACAACAGGTTTTATTGCTGGTATCGACTTTCATGTGTATTTTCCTTGCTATATTTTGCATGCATGGCATTACATGTGGTTCTTTACTATCATGGAATGGGTTTTGCTAGGTGTAACAATGTTTTTCAGCCTCGCCTTGCCATTTCCGGATAGCCATGGTGTGATGGGGTTCTCATGTTTTGGTTGAGCTCGATTGTTGGATGGGTTCGAAATTGAGTGAGGTGGATCTCTGAAATGATAGAACACATGGCCTAGTAACTCCTGAACCATATTATGGGTTGTGGTAAAACCGAATTTTGTGTTTCCTCGGATGGCCTAAGAATCCTTTCCGGTGAATGGCAGGATATGCAATAAATCCTAGAGGTGGTTTCCTCTCTGTTGGGCCTAGTAATCTCGGGATTGGGATATGCGGTAAACCCTATAGAGAGGGTCTCTGTTTAGGGCCTAGTGATCTTGGTTGGGATTGCGGTAAAGCCTCAGAGACTAGGGGACAAGAAAATTCCTCACGGTGTAGGTGGAGAAATTCGGTGGCATCCATGCTTGTTTGGACTAGTGATTGGGTGGAGATCATGGTAAAGCCTGTTATTATATGTTTATTGTGTTGGCCTAGTGATTTAGGATGGATTACCGTAAAGCCTAGTTTCTATTGATGTGGGTGAGGTGGTTTAGCCTCGATATGTCCGGGTTGGTACTTTTGGTTTGAGTCCCATGTTCATGCTTGGAATATGGCACAGGGGTGAATGGTTGAAGAGAGATTTGGCTCATCCATTCTACGGTCGAGTGCAACGTGGAAGTCCCATACCGAATTTGGATTTTTCATCATTAATGAAAGGTTATTTCTCCTTATATTTCTATGAGAATTTTGATGGATTATATATGGTCTATATGGTTGTACTTTCATGAGTATTTATGTTGCTATTATGTTGGTTATGTATGTGTTTTATGATAGCAGCCATGTATGGCTTCATTATGTTTTTACTTGTAATTGAATGATCAATGTGTCTATGAACTAATGGATGGAATGGTAGTTAATGTGTTGAGGCATCAATGCTTCATCGCGAATCTCATATACGTATGAGACCCCTATGCTTAGAGCCGTTAATTACATTTGTAGTTTACATATTCGTGATATGTTTAACGAAATCCCTGTCATGGCTAGTAGGGGTCCAGTTGAGGTCTTAAACAAGTATTTTTTTTAGTATTTTCATTTCCATGTTATTTTACTGTTTTGAAGAGATGGTTCAATTCTGGGCAGTGACCTAGGCTCTGGGGCTAAAAAAGTGGCTCAAATCTTGGGGATGCTAGCATAGCACTAACTAAATGAATCTTTGGACGCTAGCAGGAAAGCCTTTGAGAGTGACTCTTGGTTTCTGGACGTTTTCATGCATATAACATGAGAGTGGTTGAGGCTTAAGTTTTCCAAAAGCGTAGTGGGACCCAAGGGCAAGTTTTCTAAAGTGTTGGATTGGTTGTTGAGGGTCCTGAAGCTGATGTTGAATGTATGTATGTTGTGTTTCCATCGGTTCCACTTCCTTAACGTGACTTAGGAGGTCGAATCATATCATAGTGGCCTCTCATTGCATGTTTACCTTGGTTGGCTAATTGCTTGGGTAGATGTGGGAGGAGGGTGTTACACTTAAAAGGTTAAGAAGGTTGGTAGTGTCACAAATATTTTGAAATTAAATCAAATGTGAGTTTAAGATGGACAATTTAAGAGTTTTTTTTATTTTTATCTTCCACCCTGTTAGTATTGCAAAGGTGATAGCCTTTAATCCTATGATGTTTTGAGAATTAAGGTAGATTCTGTTATGAAACCAGCTCAAGAAAAGATAGAAAAGATAGATCAACGCCTTAGAATTCAGCCTCTTCGAGGGGGCAACCTCCTTTACATTACATAAATGAACAATTCTTGGATGATACAAATGAAAAGACCTCCTTTCTATATATAGGAGTCTAAGGGGTCATAACATAATCAGAGCCGACATAACAATAATAATGTAAGGGCACAATAATAACAATAGTGGGCTTCTATGGGGCACATTAGTAACAATATGGGCACTACATGGGTACATCAATATAATAAGTGGGTTGTACTGATAACAATAAGGGGTTACACTAGTAGTATAGGGGCCTAACATACCCCTCTCCTTCAAAAAGCATTGTCCTCAACGCTTGAGTAGTTCTTGATGCTTTTGTATAAAATTCTTGTCCTCCCATGTGGAATCTTTAGCGGGTAAGTTCTTCCACTTGATGAGATACTCTGAAATTGATCGATTTCGTAGCTGTCGGGTTCTTGTTTCTGTGACTGCTCCAGGTTCCAATATGATTTTTCCTTCCTTTTCAATATCTGGCAATATTGTTCGAATTGGGATCTTTTGCAACTTTTGAATAAATGGCCATACTTCTTTGTCCTTCCATTCCTCTCTTGCTTCGTTTATCCAATCTGGTTGGATAATAGAAATAACACAAAACAATGCTTCCACATCCTCATCCTTGAAGAGTCTTCCCATTCGGTAAGGTCGCCATTTTTTAAGTGCATGTAGTATTGCCAACATTTCCTTCTCATAAATAGCTTGCTTTAGATGTAGCAGTAAAAATACCCAATCGCCTACATCAAAACATTTTTCACTATGATGTTGATCTACCTGTTGTTTCATTTGATTTTGCACCGAAGTGGCGCTATCCTTTAAAAGTTGGAGAACTTGTTGTTGATGCTCGATGTGATCTTTCACTGCTTGAACCTTTTTCTTCTTGATATGTCCTTCTATCTTTAGAGTTTGAGGAGTGGTAATTTCTTCCAATCCTTTACAAGATATGGTCGGATTCATTTCTTGATGCTCGATGTGATCTTTCACTTCTTGAACATTTTTCTTCTTGATATGTCCTTCTGTCTTGCTAGTTTGAGGAGTGGTAATTCTGACCAGTGAATTACAAGATATGGTTGGATTCATTTCTTCTTTCTTGATGTGATCTTTCACTTCTTGCACCTTTTTCTTCTTGATATTTCCTTCTATCTTGAGAGTTTGAGGAGTGATCATTCTTGCCAATAGTTTACAAGATATGTTCTGATTCATTTCTTCTTTCTCTGGGGTCGGGTCCTGGCATATACCCTCTTCTTTTGATGTTTCTTGATCCTTTTCTTCCTCCTCTTCATACTCTATGTAAAATATTTTCTTCTCAGCACACTTATGACCTTTAGTGCATTTGCTATCACAATTGTAACAAAGCCCTTTTTCTCTTTTTTCTTCCAATTGTTGTGGTGTAACCCTTGTAGGTTGTGGAAGGCTAGGAGGAACAACACGTCCATCTTTATAGTTGTGAGGGGTAGACTCCCTTGTTTCCATAATTTTACTTTCAAATATGTCACAAAGCCCTTTTACTCTTTCCAATTGTTGTGGTGTTGCTCTTTGTATCATCATAATGTGCTATCATTTCCTCTGTGAGAATTGACCATGTAACAAGTTTTTTACGAGAACAAAGCCCTTTATACCATAAAAATTGATCCGGTTCTAAATATGAAGATGCAATACATACCTTTTGTAACAGTGGTACACCATGTAGATCAAAATATTGCTCCATCTGAAGTATCCAATTTACCGGATCCTTGCCATCAAAATTCCTCATCTTGCTTTTTCTTGATTTTAGGACCTCAAACTTGAAACGACTGTAACTCTGTACTTGCAGATATTTAAGTTCTGAAATTGCTACCTGTAGTAGCCCTCTATGTCCTCTTTCCAATGCCGCCAGTCTGATCCAAATTAGATTCTCCAAAAAAGAGTTATGCACAATCTCCCAAGATGACCTGATTATAGATCTTTCCAGAAGAGCGAACTTGTATGAAGTTCCACGTGTCAATTTTTCGACCTTTGACTCTGAAAAATATATACAAGAAAACTACAGTCTGTCCTCTTTCTGTACCTTCTTACGAAATTTCAATCCGATGCTCAGAGAGAAAGTTATGACGATTTTCCCCAGGTCACCTGTTTTGAATGTAATTCAGGAGTCTGCAAAAAAGACCAACTTCCTCAGATCATATCTCCGCAAATATTGCGCGAAAAGCTCTGAAATTTGGACCCAAGGTTTAGCGCGATTTTGTCTCAAATGGGTTTTTTTTGCGACTTCTGAAACGTCACAGAAAAAAAGTTATAGCGAAAATTCCACGATGACCTGTTTGGAGCAGCGAAACCCTAGAATCCAAAGCTCTGATACCAAATGTTATGAAACCAGCTCAAGAAAAGATAGAAAAGATAGATCAACGCCTTAGAATTCAGCCTCTTCGAGGGGGCAACCTCCTTTACATTACATAAATGAACAATTCTTGGATGATACAAATGAAAAGACCTCCTTTCTATATATAGGAGTCTAAGGGGTCATAACATAATCAGAGCCGACATAACAATAATAATGTAAGGGCACAATAATAACAATAGTGGGCTTCTATGGGGCACATTAGTAACAATATGGGCACTACATGGGTACATCAATATAATAAGTGGGTTGTACTAATAACAATAAGGGGTTACACTAGTAGTATAGGGGCCTAACAGATTCTTTTAAAGATTCAAATAGTATACCTATGTGTGGTACTCTAGGCAACTATTCTAGTTTGAAAAAACATACATATAGAATGTAGGTGAATATTCAATAAAAAGCATGTAATTTACTGTTAGAATTGTTATATTTTTGGCAAATATTATCAATTTAATCATATGTAAAAAATAGGAAAATAATTAATCAAATGGGCAAATATTTTTTCACGAAATGGAAAAAAAATAGCTAATTGGTGAAATTTCGCCTCTAAAAAATTATTGTTGGGAATTTACCAACACTCAGTTTCATTATGAAACTCATGAAAATTAGTTCTTATCTTAGCAATGCTCATTTTCTTCTTAACACTAGTCAAAGACAGATAGATATTTTGTATTTTCAAGATTGGGGTTGATCACCTCCTTATAATATCCTAGTTTGCTTTTTCCCTCTAACTCTTTATAGGCCCATAATTTATCCTTAAATATTGAAGCATTAATATTTTTAATATTTCCCTTATTATGCAAAATGATTTCCTACTTTATCCCTCAATAGACTAGCCACAACTTGCCATCCTTATGTCATCCTTAATTGAGCCGAATGTGGGGGTTTTGGTTAGAGTCAAAAACAACTTTAAGAAAACTCTTGGTTTCCATGTTGTATAACATCTTATACATAGGATACTTAATCATAGCCATGTTTTCAAGAAGGAAATGTTTGCTTCAATCAAGAGGATAAGATAGGGATTATTTCTTTTAATCTTGAAATCGTAGGTTATAAATGAATTTGTTCAATCTTCCTCCATGACTCTATGGAGATAATACATTGCCAAACCTCACATCTATATAAAATAACAGGAGTTACAAGAGTCTCAAAGAGGAAACTTTTCCTTACATCCAAAGATGTATCGACTTACAATCTTTTTGAAGCCCATAGTAAGATTTCCATCCTCCATTTATCCTTTTCTAAATGCTATAATTCCAACTGAGCTTGTGATGATGTCGATTCCAAGATATTTGTATGAAGGAACTTCCTTCAAGTAATTGTTGTCATATATGAAAGTATCATATTTGATATTTTTGGATTTAATTATTCATGACTTTAGTTTTGTTAGTTTTAGCATTCATACTCATCTTGGAGTAGAAATCATGGAGGATTCTTAGTTGCTTGTCAAGATCATAATGACTCCTCACTAAAAGAATAATATCATCAACATAAAGGAGAATGAGTTATGACTATACCAGTGAGCGTGGGGTCAATACAACCTACATCTTCCAAACACTCTTCTAGCTTATCAATGAAATGGTCAGGGATATGGGACACCCTTGCTTGACTCTAATATTGCATATAATTTCTTCCAACCAATCCTCAATGGTCTTAAGCTTAGCAATAACATTCTCGTACAACCTTGTCACAACAACCCTCAACTTGAGAAGAACCATTATCTCTTCTAGTAGCTTCCATGGCTTTTTCCTAAAAACAATGTCAAAAGGTTTTATAAAATTATTTCTAATCTTATAATATCAATATTGTTTCTGAATTCAAGTTTCTGTGATCCATAATGAATTAAGAAAAGGCTTTCGATAGAAATCACATAAGAGAAATTTTTAGTCAACACGTTTCAAACCAACGAGTATGGTTCATCAAATATTATTTATAATTTAGAAATTAATATATTTTGTATCATTAAAAACAAAAACCTATATTATTTTCCTAAAACAAAATATTAAATTAAATTTATTAATTATTATTTGTTAAACCAATAAATTATAATTAATTGGAAAGCAACTATAACCATTATCAATTAAATAAACTTATTTATTCTATGGTTGTTTTCCTGCAACATATTTTAAGAAATGAACGTATGTACAATCTTGCATTAAATGCATTATATCACTCGACATCATCGGATCTCAGCATTTCATATTCATGATATAATGTAACTAATGAAGCATGGTTGGATGATTATTGATTATCACCTTAAAATGCTATTGCAAATACATTGAAGTGATGTTTTATTGAACGATGGTTATTTATTAAAAAAACGAAATATTAGAAGTATAATATATAAAAAGTTAAAATGAATTAATAAAATAGTTATTCACTTAATAAAAAAATGACGTTTTAGGATTGTATATATATTATATATTATATTATATTATATGGTGTGGATGTAGTAATTACATTAAAATGAAGTATTAAAATGAAGTATTCCAAGGATAATTTATGCATAAGATGTTTCTCCAATTGTGATTATAGAAAAAAAATTAGGCTTTTTTTAATTTTGGGCATATTATATTTGATGGTATAGATTTGATGAAACATGTTCAAAATTTTACCCTATTTAAAATATTAACTATCAGGAGGAGGCGAGAGTAGATCTCCATGTTATGAATCTTTAGATTTGATTGAACAGGTGCAATGAGATAAGTCAAATTGATCTTCGTATTGTTGACATTGTTGCTAGAAGAAGAAGGATCCATTAGTTGTTGGCTAAGAGTAAATTGCAAATCTTCAAACCACTAATGAAGGCTATCTAATTCATCCTTGGTCACATTAGAAACAAGATTATTATATTTTAATTGTAGGGTAGTGATACCCTCTTGGAGTTGTTGAATCTAGTTCTCGAGATGCATTTTCTTATCTCCAAGTTTACATGACATGATGAAAAACCTAGGGAAATTAAGACACTAGGCCATACTCCAACCTTCTCCGCCCATATTTTTGGTGATGACCAACAATTCAAGTCCTTGTAGGGACCCAGGAAAGATGATATCCACTCCTATTACTTCACGTCTAACAACCACCCAATATTGAAACACTAGTAGATTGTTATAATGTCATTCTACCCAAATTTAGAGACAAAAAAAATTCCACCCTTCCCTACACGCCTTGATTGCACGATTTAACACCCTGGCAACTCCCTGAGGGGATTTCTTCCCTTTTGTTTCTAAAACTTCTAATCCACACAAATATGCCCAACTAATTCCATCAATTTGAGCAGAGACAACCAAAAACTATGTCACACCCAATCAATAATGCCAAATCAATCTTGACAAAATCCACACAGAAAGAACAACCTAGGTGTATGGAAAGGAAGAAGAGAAACAATACAAATTTTATCAAGAATAAGAAGTGCATCTTACCCATTGATAGAGTTCTCCTATCACATTCAAAGAATAAAAAATAGTTTGCCACTTCCATATCCATAATATTGTGAACAATAGAGTGATTCCCAGGATCTCGAAGGAGAACATATCATGGCTTAGAGTGTAAGGATCGTCATTAGATAAAGTATCCTTTTCACTAATCCACATAATGGAAACCATGAAAGCCACGATTCCAATTTCACCTTACTTGTAATAACTACAAGCTAGGTATTGCATTCCATAAATGAACAAAGGATCCCTTAATAGGGCCACATCCAACATGTCAATGGATAGGTTGATATCATCTTGAATTATATGGATAAGACAAGCCATTAGAACACACCCATAGATTTGACGGCCTAGTGGTTTGTAATCCAAACAAAACTAAGAACCCTATACCATATGTTGAAATATAGGGCAGCTATGGGATGAATTTCCACAAGAGAAACTCAATTACCCCAAAGAAAATCCATCTTTCTGTAAAAGGAGAAATTAATTTGGATAAAAAAAATTATTGTCTTGGAACTCCTTTCATTATTATGTGATGTGACAAATTTATTTGGGGAAGCAATCTCCAAGGCATTTATTAGTGATTTGAATTTATGTTTTTCCTTCCAAATCCACATGTCGGCCTCATGATGTTTCAAGTTAGTTTGCCCCAAAAGGTCATGACCTTTTGCAGATGGAAACAACTATAAATTGGCACCTATCCTTATTCATTTCGGCATTCAATTTCGGGAATCTGTGTGGTATACTTTTGCAACCTAGCTTGGCATACTTCTGCGACCTAAATAATGTCACTTTTGTGGCCCATCTTGGAATACTCTTGCAGCCTAAACAATGGCACTTATGTTGCCTATCCTGGCATCTTCTATGGCCTAACCTACAACTTAGGCTTATCATCCTCTGCAGCCTAATTTTGGCATCCTCTATGGCCTAATATGTACATTCTCTACGGCCTAATATGGACATTCACTACAACCTAATTAGGGCATCCTCTACAGCCTAATCTGGGCATCCTTTGCAACCTAAATTGGTCATCCTTTGCGGCCTATTGGCATCTATATGCGGCCTAATGGAGGCATCTATAGTGGCCTAACCTTGGCATCTCTATGACCTATTATGTGGAACAAATGTGGCCTAATGTGGCCTATCTTTGTGGTTATATACAACTTAATTCATCTATTTTGTGGCAACTTGTTTGGTATTCTATGGAAACTCGCATGATCATCTCTCTGTGGTAAGGCTAGTCTAATCTCTACAACCTTTCTCTGTGTGTTTGATGTGTCCTTCTATATCTAATAATGTGTGTCCTTTCTCTATCAAATGGATTGTATTTATGGCCTCTCTTTGGCGTCTCTTGGTGTGGCCTTAGTAGCCCTAACTTTTCGCATCCAAGGTATAGTTTATGTGACCTTAATAAGGTTTGTTTTTTAGTATAGAAATGATATGGCAGTCATATAACAGCCATGTATAGAAGTGAAGTGTGGCATTCATATGTAGCAATGTTATGGCAGTCATGTACTACAGTGATATTGATATATGGCAGTGTCTTTATAACTAAAATGTATGGTAGACCCTTGAGATGTATGACATTATCCGTGTATGGCATAACCCTCATGACAATAATGATTGGGAAATGATTTTTGAGCAATATCTCTTTCTCTTATGATGATGAAGTTTGGCAATAATATATGATAGTGACTCTTGACAATTATGTATGACAGTGATATTTGGTCTTGTGATAAAGATGAATGGATGTATAGTAGTATTGCATGTCTTGTGTAATAGTCACATATGGAAAAATTTATTGTTCCTAATTGTTCCTCTATGGCAGTGATGTATGGCATATCCTTGTGACAAAGATATATGGTAGTGATGATAGTGATATGATCGTGATAGTGATATATGATGCCTATAGTGATATGGAGGCATCCCTATCTGAAGTCGTATGGAAGACTCATTGATTGACTTGTCTGTTGCCATCTCATGAGGATTTGGTATGATCCAGGGTTGTCCCTAGGAGGCCTATTCTTTTTATTGTTGAAAGACTTGTTTCTCATTATAGATGTACTTTGTATCTCAGCTAAACATTGATTGACTAATAGAAGAACAAGAATTGATTATGCTTTTTCCCCTTGTGACATTTTTCCCTGGTCTTCGACCAAACTCATGGTGTCTCTATTGTGTATGCTTTTCTTCCAATGTTCCTTATTGTTTCATTTCATTATTGATGTTATTGTTCTCTCTATATAAATTCTTATGATGATAAGGGGTAATTGTAATGTGTTAATTGTTGAAAAAAAAACAAAAAATACATTAGAGAACAATATTAGCCCAAAAAATAGCATGGTATTAGAGTTGGGATGAAGAAAAGTCATTGAGATCACCCCGTGTAGACATCTAAGATGGATTTCATGATCAAGAAAAGTGAAAGAGATGAAGATGTTGAACACCTAAAAGAATTCTAAGGTTTGGAGGAAACCCTAGGGATCCCTTGTTCTTACAAATAAAGGGTAGGCTTTGAGAGAAAACCCAAGGAGTGGCCTTAGATATTGGAAAGTCCTAGGTTCTATAATATTGGAGCCCTAATGTGATTCAAAATTCCTTTATGATCAGTGAGAATCCATTAAGTTATTTAAGTACCTATGACAAATTCATAATAACCCTATATGGGCTAATCTCCCAATAGGAGATGGTATGATGCATATCCAGTGGTCATCTTGCACATTGATAGTCGGACTTGGAAGGATATGGAATGAGAATACAAGTTGTGTTGACATATGGTTGATGATCAATGGTAACCCATGGAGGCAGGATCAAGAGGGAGGTGATAACATCCTATCCTCATTAATGATAAGTACCTTCAAGACTTATGTTATTTATTTGTGACATTGTACTTTTTAAAATTGTTTTGTTTATTCTTCCTACATGAGTAATTAACTAACCATATTCTTCTTTCCCCAATTTCTTGAATAAGAATGTGATCAAGGAAATTAGATTCATCTTGAGTGTCATCAATATGATGAGTAATGTGGGAACAATTTGCTGAAAGAGGGAGATAGTGCAAGTAAATGAAGGAGCCACTCCCATATCTAGAGAAGAAAGATAATCATGCCTCATCATCAGATGGATGTAAGGACCTCGTCCTAAACATTGAGATTGATGAGGATGCATAGACATCCCATGACTAGAGTGGCACTTGAAAATGGACAAGAGCTGAGATCTTGAAGGAAGGATTGTAGTCTCCCAAGTTGATAATTATGATTGAAGAGGCTTCCTATTCATAGGGAGTAAACTATTAAATTGAATGCAAAAGTTATATGAGATGTTGAGATCGATATGTCCTTCATGCAATGACCATTCTATATGACAAATATGTTGCAATGTCATAGAATTCAACAATGATATGCACTTTGACAGAGAGTACTATATTGAGATCCTAGCTCTAGTTTCCAAATGCACTATTATCAGATGTATGTGAAGTTGGGTTCCTCCTTGATATACTTTAGGAATAATCATACTTGGAGCTACCTTATATTTTTGAGGCACGTGAGAAAGAGACTAATGATTATATATTGAAGAAAGTCTCTTATTTAAGCAATTCCCATGGACTTGGAATACTTTGATTGATGGACATTTGATGTGGACTCCAACCTCTCTTCAGGGTTGAAGGTATGTATTTTGGTTTCATATATTCTAAAAAATTATTTATGACAGGATAATATCATCTTTGTGTTCAGTGCCAAAGGGAGTTGACCTTTGAGCCCAAGGTGATCCACTTCTTGAGAATAGAAGTGTAACAAAGAGATGATGAGGACTTCCTTGTCAAGGGAAATATATTATCAGATACTTGGCATGATGGATTACACTAAAGTAGTTGAGAGAATCCTCTTTATATTTAGTTTTGATGGATCCCACAATGAGCAATATTTCAGAGGGATCCCTTCTTTATAGTGTGTTCCTTGAGTCAAATAGAGCCTAGTCATGCATATTGGAATATTGCAAATATAGTATTGAGTTACCTACATGAATTGAGACAGTGTTGTGCCTATGTCAAGTTAACTAGGAGTGTTGTTAATAGGAACAACACAGTGAGGTGTTGCTTCAGTATGGATCTTACTTTGATTTTCTAGATAAGTAGGTGGTAGACTTCCATTGCACTTTGTCCTGCAGTGGTTGATCATATTATGAGCAGTGTGGCTTTTGATGGAGCATTGATGATCCAACACAAATGGAGCATTGATGCTCCAACATAGATGGAGCAATGAAGCTCTAACATAGAGGGATCGATGAGGCTCTATCACAGATGGAGTAGTGAGGCTCCTACAGTGACTTGTTGTGAAACAGAAGCAATGGGGCTTCAACAGATGAGATGGTTATAAACATTCTTCATAGAGCCGCTTTGAGTGTAATAGAATGTATCCTTCATAGAGAATATGAATTTCCCCATCTTTATGCCTAGCCATGGACTTGGTGAATGGGGATTTGCATCGAGGCTCTCCCTCCCGAAGAGGGAACATGCTGATTGAGAACATTGAGCATAAGCCTTACTCTATATTTATAACTAGCCATGGACTTGGTGGAGGGGGTTGTGTTGTCACTCCTAGGTGTGAGGGAACTTCTTGGAGCCATGGACTTGGATGAGTACATGCCCTGATATGCATCCTACCCACAAGTCACTTTTTTGTCTTTATTGACCAAGGGCCACGCCGAGGTGGTTAAGCTTGTTTGGATTCCCACCCATCTAGTGAGTGGGTGAGGAGACTTATGCATGTGTGATCTTAACCTAATGGAAGACATGTCTACTATGGACTTGGTTATGGTAAATTGATCTCCCTAAGTATTGGATGTAGATGTTCTACCACTTGATCGTTGAGGATCAAGTTGGGAGAGGATCAGTCAGTTGGCGTAGGGTGTGTGTGATATGTACCAAGGTCATTTATGACTTCCATGGACTTGGTTGTGGTAGATGCATCTCCCCTATTGTCGTGTGGATCATTCCTCTTATTCTATGGATCAAGTCATCATTGTTCATCTGATATGAGGTCATGGAGCTTGACCTAGAGACCAATAGGGTGTGTGTGATCTTTACAAAGGTCATTTATGACTGTTATGTACTTGGTTGTGGTAAACCAATCTCTCCTACCATTTATTGTGGATTATTCTTCTTCTATGAGATGATATGAGCTTCTCTTATGGCGAGTCACGTACATCCAAGATAAGACACATGGTGCAATCGAAAATCTCTCCCTAGCTAAGAGGGAGTGTTGAAATTTGGGGTATCTATGGGATGAATTTCCCCAAGAGAAACCCAATTACCCCAAGGAAAATACATATTTCCCCAAAAGAGAATTTAATTTGGATAAAATAAATTATTATTTTGACACTCCTCTCATTATTATGTGATGTGAAAAAAATATTTTGGCAAGCAATCTCCAAGGTATTTATTAGCGATTTGAATTTATGTTTTTCCGTCAAAATTCACATGTCAGCCTCATAATTCTTCAAGTTAGATTTCCTTAAAGGTTGTGACCTTTTGCATATGTAAATAACTATAAATTAGCACATATCCTTCTTCATTTCGACATTCAATTTTGAGCATTTGTATGGCAAACTTCTGCAACCTATCTTTGCATACTTTTATGGCCTAAATAGTGGAACTTATGTGACATATCTTGGCATACTTTTTCATCCTAAACAATGGCACTTATGCTACCTAGTCTTGGAATTCTCTGCGACCTAATTTAAGCATCCTCTGCGGCCTAATCTAGACATTCTTTGCGGCCTAATCTAGATATTCTCTGTGACTGAATCTAGACATTCTCTGTGACTGAATCTAGACATTCTCTGTGGCTTAATTAGGGAATCCTTTGTGGCCTAATATGGGAATCCTCTGTAGCCTAATATGGGCATCCCCTGTGACCTACTCTTGACATCTATATGTGGCCTAATGGAGGCATCTATAGTGTCCTAACATTTGGATCTTTGTGGTTTCTTCTACAGAACAAATGTAGCCTAATGTGGCCTCTCTATGTGGTTATATGCAGCCTAATTCCATGGAAGCTCACATGATGGTCTCTTTGTGGTAAGGTTGGTCTAATTTTTGTAGCCTTTCTCTATGTATTTTATGTGTCCTTATAGACCTAATAATGCGTGTCCTTTCTCTCTTAAGTGGACTATATTTATGGTCTCTCTTTGGCATCTCTTGGTGTGGCCTTAGTGGCCCTAACCTTTTGCTTCCAGGGTATAGTTTATGTGACCTTAATAAGGTTTGTTTTTTACTACCTGATCAACCATATATGTGCCCTAAAAAAATTTGTTTGGTAGCAATGTATAACAATGATATGGTAGTCATGTAACATCCATGTATAGTAGTGAAGTGTGGCAGTCATGTGTAGCAGTGCTATGGCATTCATGTACTACAGTGATATAGATATATGGAAATGTCCTTATAACTAAAATGTATGGCGGACCCTTAAGATGTACGATAGTATCCTTGTATGGCAAAACCCTCATGAAAGTGATGATTGGGCAATGGTTTTTTAGCAGTATCTCTTGCTCTTCTGATGATGAATTTTGGCAATGACATATGATAGCGACTCTTGAAAATTATGTATGATAGTGATACTTGGTCTTGTGATAAAGATGAATGGATATATGGCAGTAATTCATGTCTCATGTAATAGTGACATATGGAAGAGATTATTATTCCTAGTTATTCCTCTATGACAATGATGTATGGCATGTCCTTGTCACATAGATATATGGCAATGATGACAATGATATGATCGTGACAGAGATATATGCTACCTACAATGATATGGGGGAAACCCTATCTGAAATTGTATGGAAGACTCCTTGATTGACTTGTCTGTTTCCATCCCATGAGGATCCTGTATGATTCATGGTTGACCCTAGGAGTCCTATTATTTTTATTGTTGAAAGGCTTGTAATCCATTACAAATGTAATTTGTATCTCAGAAGAACATTGATTGACTAATAAAAGAAGAAGAATTGATTATGGATTTCCCCCCTTGTGGGTTTTTCCCTGGTCTCCAACCAAAATCCTAGTGTCTCTATTGTGTATTCTTTTATTCTAATGTTCCTTACTTTTCTATTGCATTGTAGATGTTATTGTTCTCTCTATATAATTTCTTATGATGATATGGGGTGAATGTAATGTGTTAATTGTTGAAAAAAAATGTGATAATCTATAGCAGAGAACAATCTAGCCAAAAAATTAACACCGTAAACTCACACATGGAATCTTTAAGGATTGATGCTGGTGATCCTTCCCATGGTCGCGCATGAGACTAGTTAATTTTGCATGCATACTTTTCTTTCAAGGTGCCACTTGGAACCAAAAGAAAATTGACTAAAATGGATTAAAATTTTATCCATAAAACTATGGAATGAGACAATAGGACTCTTGATCATTGATGCAAAGTGTCCCTATAGGTAGAGAAGATTATTTATTATCCATATTGTTCACAACCTTATTATGTTGACATAAAACAAGGTGTAACTCAAATGGTGAAAACTTTTTAACAAAAAATGGATCTGCCTAATAATATTTTGAAGATGTAAGGATTTTGGAAGAGATCCGACAACCAGGTGTCGAATAATAATGTTTGGAATCCCCAATGGTGGAAAAGATGGGTAGTTTTTGGGCATGAGCCTTAGCTTGATTTTTTGATTTGGATCCTAATCCCAAGAATGAGTTAATTATTTTGTTCCAGCAGGGAAAATAAACCCCGCTCCACCCTCTCCCCACCAAATCATGTCGTTGTTACCCCTAAAATTCTTAATTTTTTAGTAAAAATATTAGAATTAATCCTTAAATCAATAAATGATTCTTTAAGAATAACACATTTCTTCATAATTAAAATTTCAATCTTTGACAACCATGGCCTTAAATTGATTCATGGTGTGCTAAGAATAAAATATTTTTAGGTCTAAAATTATAATCTTTTTCAACCATTATCATAAATCAATATGTGATAGTTTGATAGTAACGCCTCTTTTAAACATTAAAATTACAATTTTTTTCAATTATTCTCTTAAATCTCTGTAATTTTGTGAACAAAAAACTTAAAACCAACCTCCAAATAGAAATTTGTGCTACCAAAATTACCATTTTTTTAGATTAAAAAATTACTAACTTTGTAAATATGACCTTAAATCTTCATAATGCTTTTAACAAAAACCTTAAATCAATCACTAAACAAAAAGGTGTTGTTCCTAGAATCACCCTATTTTTTCAAGGTTAAAATCGTGGCCTTTTGAAACCATAACTTCAAATATCCACAATCTTGGTAAAAAAAATCTAAAAGTCAACCCCCAACTTGAAATAAAGTTGTTATTAATAAGACCCTTCTTTGGTGGGTTTAAATTGCATTTTATTTGAAACTATAATCTTAGTGGTTGGTACCATTACAATCAATTTTTTAAAATCCTTTTAATTAAAATAATTACTAGTAACAAGATTAATAGTTGTGATGCAGCATGGTCCCTACATCTACTGTTAATTAATTGATTCTCCTCGCACAAAGATTTCCGCATAGTGAAAGATCTCCACACACGCATTTGTTCTCTGCACACACTTCCTCTGAAAACCACCTTCGCACATGTACAACCACCTCCGTGCATGCTTCCTCTACACAACTACTTATGTACTCAATAATTCCTTTTAGTCCGTCATTGACATTCAAAGTTGTCATTAATTGATGTGGATCCTATATGTTGTGGGAAGGAAGCATTCCTTTTGAAATACGCTCCTAAATAATAATAATAATAATAAATTGTATATTTATTATTTTAATAAAAAACATGTTATGTATAACAGTCATTAGATTTAACATTATTAAATAATTGTTGTTATAATTGGTTTGGAGGTGGGTTGTCTTGCTTGGAAATGACAACTTAACACTTTCAAATATGTGCAGAAGGATGGTGTGTGGAACAAGGAACATAAACCTCCACACTTACATACCTCAATGTTATCGAGAAATCTAGTGTCCACTCGGAGCTGCTAGTCCCACTAAGACTGGTAGCTATCTTAGAAACAAACAAACTAAAACTACTTTCGCTTTCCTTTATGAGAAGTAGATAAGAGGGGAACAAAGGACACCAACCTCAGTCTTGCGCTTAGTTCCTTGCTTGGTTTCTCTCCCTTTTGACAGATCCTTGCCGCTTTTCCTTCGTCTACATAGCTTCAAAGAGCACTTGTGGAATCAAAGCAGCATAATACTATCGAAGAACAGAGATATACAATCATAAACAATATAGGACCAGATATATATTGACCACGCAAATGCATATATCATCAAAAATACAAGAATGTGGAGGAAAACTTGAATAACTTTATTAATATCAAGAATAGCAAAGAGGATTACAACCAATTGTTCTGACCCAGCGTCATCCTCTCAGCATGAAAGCCCTTCTTCACCTCATGAAAAGCTTAGATCACCCAACACTATGATATTCCACCAAGAAACCAACAACACTTCCTTGCAAGATACAAAATTCCAGCCCCTGGATCTCTGGGATGACGGATCCATATATAGATGATTACAGGGGGGTGAGTCAGCTTCTGGGATTTTGATTAGTGTCCTCTCTCTGATAGTTCTTGATTCCACTTGGAGATTGATGATCTCTTACTCATCCCTGGGTGAATTCAAAGAGGCAAGTGTCACAGGAGAATTTTCTAGAAGATTCCATGACGATCCACCTTGCAAACTGTCTCTGCCATTTGTCTACTCTCGCCCATCGCACCCTACAAAAGGGCTTTCCAGTATGCATCACACCCTTTTCATTGGGCAGGTGAGATGCATCGCACCCTCTGCACTGGGCAATCTGTATGGTCCAACTTTGACCAGTTCTTAGCAGTTTTCTGTGGAGAACTTCTAGGAGATGATGTAATCAGTTGACCTTGTTCTTTTAGGGTGTGAAGCAACACTTTTACGGACTTAGGAGCCCCTGGTTTATGGACATGTTTGATTGGGGTTGCAGTGCCCAAAAATGTCTATAACACTCAAGGGCATGTGTTTACATGCTCATAGAAGTTTTTATATATGCATGATCTGCTTTTATAATAAAGTAATTATAGTACGAGAACATGATTCTCTTTTTCTATCCGGAGAAACAAAGGCAAAACGTTGATTGGATGGTATGGTTTCCCAACTCTCAAATCCAAATTGTTCTAAAAGTGCCAGATTTTTCTCTTGCACATAACCACATAAGGAAACACAATATATTAATTGGATATTTGTTCAACCCCCCGCCCCTTGCCCGAGCCTATGCAAAGAAAAATTCATACCGCACTCCACACTAAAGGCTTTTATTGATAATATTTTAGTATTAAATAATCCATATTTTTTGTTCGCAATAACAACGAGGCATGTGGTGGACATACAAGATATTATTGGTAATGTTTTAATTATAAATAATTCATATCTCCATATTTTGGTTTCTAGTCTCTCAAATCTGAATTGTTCTGAAAGTCCTGAATCGTTCTCTCGCATATAGCCACACAAGGAAACATAATAACATTAAGCATATGCAATTATAACAATCCATACTGCACTCCGCACTAAAAGGTTTTATTGCTAATATTTTAGCATTTAATAATCCATATTTTCTATTCGCAGTAATAGTTAGGCAAGCGGTGGACCCATATGATATTATTGGTAATATTTTAATTGTAGATAATACATATCTTTGTATTTCTAAATATATATATATATATATTATTTAATGGTTATCTTTGTCAAATTAGGCACATGTGCGGAGGAAGATTTCATTGTGCAGATCTTCGCACTTCGCACTAAAGGCTTTTATTGCCAATCATTTAGTACTAAATAATCCATACTTGTTGTTCGCAATAGTATCGAGGCAAGCGCTAGACCCATACAATATTATTGGTAATATTTTAGTTATAAATAATGCATATCTCCGTATTCACTTTTGTTGTAAGAACCCTTCGGAGATCCCAATCTTTTATAGATATCAGTAGTCAATTGAGTAAAGATCGTGCACAATATAATGAAAATACGAATTGTTTTGAAAGTAGCACAAGGAAACATAATAATATTAATTGGATATTTGTTTATATGCCCCCATCCTCCCCCCCTTGGCCTATGCAAAGAACATACAATCGCATCAATTCTCACATCATTGATCAGAATCTTTGTTTATGGTTATCTTTCTGAAATTAGGCACATGTGTGGAAGTGCAAAGGAAGCTTTTAAGATTTCATTATGTGGATCTTTGCACTCCGCAATAAAGGCTTTTATTGCTAATATTTTAGTATTAAATAATTCATATTTGTTGTTCACAATAACATCGAGGCAAGTGGTCGACCCAAACAATAATATTGGTAATATTTTAATTATAAATAATTTCTTTTATTGCTAATATTTTATATTAAATAATCGATATTTGTTGTTCACAATAAAACCAAGGACGATGGTGGAACGATACAATATTATTGGTAAAATTTTAATTATAAATAATGCATGTCTCTATATTTATGAAAATCACCATTCAATTGAGTAAAGGTTGTGCAAAGTGCGAACACAATTATCTACAATGAAAATATGAATTGTTCTGGAAGTCCCAGATCATTATTTTGCACATAGCTGCACAAGGAAACATAACAATATTAATTGGATAGTTGTTCATCCCCCCACCCCCTCCTTACCGATTCTATGCAAAGAACCTGCAATTGTTGAGAAATGGCAACAAGAAATTCCAATTTAATTTGTCCTTGAATTAAACTAAGAATTAAAATCGAATTCTATTCTCATAGCAACTTGTAAATAGTTAATTAAGTTTAATTGACTTAATTAGCTTAGGAATTTCGATTTGGAAGTCTTTCTGTAGTTATGTATATGTTCTCCCTAAATTTTAGTGGTCCAAGATGAGTT
This sequence comes from Pinus tabuliformis, assembly GCA_031772625.1. NCBI lineage: Eukaryota > Viridiplantae > Streptophyta > Pinopsida > Pinales > Pinaceae > Pinus > Pinus tabuliformis. The sequence goes on along the minus strand of CM062818.1, from coordinate 1,527,427,269 downwards.
TATTTGAGTTGTAATTAGATAACTCAGTTTGACTGAGTTATAGACAGGTAAAATAGTTCTAACTATTTGTGGAACTCATAGAGGTTTAGTAGTGAGTTGGTGCACCGGTGCTTCCTTAGTGCTACTGTAGCTAACTGAATATTCCCTCATGAGAAACTCATGCATGTGTTGAAAATGGAAACAAGAAATGCTAAAAATAGAAGTGCTAAAAATAACACTGCTATAAATAGCAGTTTGGGTACCAGTGCTGGATTGGGCAACAAGGAATGAAAAATGGAAGTGCTAAAAATAGAATTGCTATTTTTAGCAGTTCAGGATGGATTCCTATTTTAGTCAGTCCCTGGACTAAAAATAGGAAGTAAAATTCGAATTTGATATTAACAGCAGTTTGTAAATTAATTAATTAATTCATCTTGAGTTAATTAGTTAAGGAAAATCAAACATGAAGTCTATGTGAGGACATGCAACAGTTTCTCTATTAATTGAGGAATTTATCCATCAGTTAAAGAGATAAGGATGAGTTCTAATTTGAGTTGTAATTAGTTGGCTCAGTTAACAAAGTCAAGTCCAGTTAGATTGATTTAAACAGTTTGTTTAAATTAATGTGAGTTCAGTTAGTTAATGCATGCTTGCATATAACTACTGCACTTCAGATAACTGAAGATTCTCTCATGAATAACTCATGCATGTCAGTTCAGACAGAGACCCAGTTGAGATCAAAGAAGGGACAGTGTACTATCAGTTGGATGAAATTTTTCCTATAAAGGAAGCTCATCCATGGATGAGGATTTATCTCCTTCAGGACTGCGTAGTTGGATCAGAGGTTAGTGAGTGTGTGAAGAGGCCAATTCACACAAGTGACTACACTGGACCCCAATCAGAATTGCGCAAAGAAATAGGAGGCTTCGAGGGCAGACTAGAGGTTAGATAGAGGCCTTTGATTGTTTATGAGCAACAGAGGTATTGCAGAGAGAGTAGGATAGCTTTTGAGCTGATTCTTTTTGTAATACTAGTTATATTTCCACTTGTATGATAATACAGAGATGGGGTTTTAGGCTGGTGCTTTCCCCGGGTTATATCTTCTGTGTTATGTGTGAATGATTCCTTCTTATCAGTTATATGTGTTCTTATTGATGTTGCTCATGTTCGATTAAGCTTCTGCTAAATTGCTTGTAGAAGTAGATCAAGTATTTTTCTTTAGTCTATTGCATTATTAGGTGATCTACAGTGGGAATTTCTACATGGTATCAGAGCATAGGTGATCAAGGAATAACAGTATACGAGAAGGGATAATTTTGAAGTTTGTGATTCCTGAATATAGAAATCGAGTTCTTATCACATCTCTATTTCACCTATGGCGTTCAATGGTTTAAGAATCGAATATGCCCTTGATGGCATTTTGAATTATATAGCCTGGAAGGATCGCATGGAAGCAGTACTAGAGGATAACGGTCTAAATGACTTCATTGATCAAGAAGTCCTCAAGCCAATTGGTGCTGCTGAATTAGCTGAAGGGAAGAAATGTGTGGCTAGAGCAAGGAGAATCCTTCTGGAGGGAGTTCGAGATCACATAGTCTCGAGTCTCCATGGGAAGGAGACACCGTTTTCAATGTGGAAAACATTGAAAGATTTATATCAGAATAGCAATGATCAGAGGAAGTTGGCACTGAAAGACAAGCTTCGGAAGATCAAGTGTGAAAATGGCGACACGATCTCTATATATTTGAACAAGCTCACCACATGCAGAGATGAGCTTGGAAGTGTAGGGATCGCGACAGCTGATGATGACATGGTGAGTCTTACACTCCTCAATCTTCCTAAGAGCTGGCATAGCTACCAGGACTCGGTTAATGGAAGAGAGAAATTTCCAGATTGGGAATGACTTTGGTTGGATTTGATGCAAGAGGAGATAAGAAGAAGCACCAGAGATGGTTCTTCATCCATGGAGGATGAAGAAAACTATGCCTTAGTGAGTAGGGCAAAGAAAGGGAAGGTGAAGGTTTCTCATTCCGAATCCAGTTCTTCTCATGGTGGGAAGAAGTTTGACAAATCAAAAGTGCGATGCTTTTGTTGTCATGAGGTGGTCCATTTTGCTACAAATTGTCCACTAAGGAAATCCAAGAAGGGATCCGTGGAAGGATCAGAAGGTGAGGCACTGGCCTCATAGTTCGAGTTGGATTTCACACTGTTCGCATGCATGGTTTCATCCATGGTGGGAAGTGGTTGGTTTCTTGACAGTGAAGCTTCTTTCCACATGACCGACGACAAGAGTTTGTTCAGTACTTTGGAGGAGAAAGATCTCCAGATACTCATAGCGATGGGTAATGATGAAAAGTGTAGTTTCTCAGGTGTAGGCACGGTTATTTTTCAGAGGGAGCATGGAACTTGCCTTACCTTGACCGATGTCAAGTATGTACCAGGACGGAAGAGAAACTTGGTGTCGATCGCAATGCTGGAAGATAGAGGCTATGATGTAGTCTTTAGTAAGGGAAAGGTTTTCCTTAGACACATCATCACTAGATAGGTGAAGCAGATCAGTTCATGGGTCAAGAACCTATATGCTCTTGAGGTTCAAGATGCATGCAAAGCCTTGAGGAGCAAGGAAACTGATGGAGACTTGGTGGTTGAGAGGGAGAGTACATTACCTCTCAACATGAAGCACCAGAAGAAGTCTCAGACGATTGTGGAGGAGCCACGATTGGTGAAGGAGCTTCGAGTAGAGACATCTACTGATGCAGAGACCTCCAGTAGGGGGAAACTTCGAGCTAGGTGGGCAGAGGGATCACATGCAACCATACCTCCAGGTAGGAGGTGGGGCAATGTGGAGTGATCGTCCCAAGGAGGAGGGGCAGGATCCTTGAGGTAACCAACCTCTTTGATTCGACTTTGCTACAAGAGCCCCGATGAGGTGTAGCAGGATTGACTGATTGGGTAGAGAGAGATACAGATGGAGCGGAAGAGAGAGCTATAGTGCAGGAGTCCTAGGATTGCGTAGAGCTAGTAGGCTGCAATGATGCGAGAGGCACAAGAGTGTTGCACCAATGCAGGATGGCACAGAGAGTTGTGCAACAGTGCGAGATGCATGGAGTGTTGCAGCAGCTTAGAGGTCAGAGAGGGAGCACTTGTCAGCAGCAGGTAGAGCTTCAACATCAGAGTATGTTTCTAGCCCAACAGAGAGGTTAGTTGGGAGTTTTTTTTGTTCCAAGAGTTGCTGGAGCAACCACACTTGGTAGAAGTGTTGCATGCAGAACATTCCAGAGGTACATGATCGGGTTCGAGTTGAATGCCTTTCTTGTTGAGAGGGAGTGTTGAAAATGGCAACAAGAAATTCTAAAAATAGCACTGTTATAAATAGCAGTTTGGGTACCAGTGCTGGATTGGGCAATAGGGAATGAAAAATGGAAGTGCTAAAAATAGAATTGCTATTTTTAGTAGTTCAGGATGGATTCCTATTTTAATCAGTCCTTGGACTAAAAATAGGAAGTAAAATTCGAATTTGATATTAACATTAGTTTGTAAATTAATTAATTAATTCATCTTGAGTTAATTAGTTAAGGAAAATCAAACATGAAGTCTATGTGAGGACATGGAACAGTTTCTCTATTAATTGAGGAATTTATCCATCAGTTAAAGAGATAAGGATGAGTTCTAATTTGAGTTGTAATTAGTTGGCTCAGTTAACAGAGTCAATTCCAGTTAGATTGATTTAAACAATTTGTTTAAATTAATGTGAGTTCAATTAGTTAATGCATGCTTGCATATAACTACTGCACTTCAGATAACTGAAGATTCTCTCATGAATAACTCATGCATGTCAGTTTAGACAGAGACCCAATTGAGATCAAAGAAGGGAGAGTGTACTATCATTTGGATGAAATTTTTCCTATAAAGGAAGCTCATCCATGGATGAGAATTTATCTCCTTCAGGACTGCGTAGTTGGATCAGAGGTTAGTGAGTGTGTGAAGAGGCCAATTCACAGAAGTGGCTGCATTGGACCCCAATCAGAATTGCGCAAAGAAATAGGAGGCTTGGAGGGTAGACCAGAGGTTAGATAGAGGCCTTTGATTGTCTATGAGCAGCAGAGGTATTGCAGAGGGAGGAGGATAGATTTTGAGCTGATTCTTTTTGTAATACTAGTTATATTTCCACTTGTATGGTAATACAAAGATGGGGTTTTAGGCTGGTGCTTTCCCCGGGTTATATCTTCTATGTTATGTGTGATTGATTCCTTCTTATCAGTTATATGTGTTCCTATTGATGTTGCTCATGTTCGATTAAGCTTCCACTAAATTGGTTGTAGAAGTAGATCAAGTATTTTGCTTTAGTCTATTGCATTATCAGGTGATCTATAGTGGGAATTTCTACAGCATGTCAGTTCAGAGAAAGACCCAGTTGAGACTAGAGTGCAGGACAATGTACTATCAGTTGTAGAATGATCTGAGTTTTACAGATCATGCATGCAATCAAAAGAGGACCTAGTTTTGGATTTTGCAGTTATGGAAGAAGGAATTCCCAATTAAATATGGGCTATTCTTCATAGGAATTGTGCAAGCAAATAGGGGCTCAACAGGCAACATAAATTGGCTAAGTGTTGGTTAGCGCAGGCTTGTGAGGCAGAGAGTTGATCATACTTGTGTGGAATTGTTCTTGTGAGAACAAGATTTGTATTATAACTTAGATTTCTGATTAATGCAATAGATATTCGAGGTTTTGAGCAGTGGCTTTCCCCAGAGAAACAATTGTGTTATGTGTCATTGATTATCTTCCTCTTGCCGATTATTGTTTTCATCGATTCTTGGTTTCCGATGTTTAAAGACTAGAGTAGATTCTTGTCTTGTGTTTTAGTACATTACATGAGTTGTGAATCTACAAGAAAATATACACGGTATCGGAGCTGAATACATTAAACTATAGGATATTTCAAAGTTTTGAGTTTTGGGTTACAGTTGAAATTCGAATTTGCAATACATACTTTAGGATCGGCAAATGGCATTCTACGGTTTGCGGCTCGAGTATGCCTTGAAAGGAATCTCGAATTATATAGTTTGGAAGGATAGAATGGAGGTTGTGGTGGAGGATAATGGCTTGAAGGAATTCGTTGATCGAGAAATTCCTAAGTCAGCAACATCGGGTGCACAACATCTTGTCGAATGGAAGAAGTGTGTGGCAAAGGCGAGGTGAATAATCCTTGAGGGAGTTCGTGACCACATTATCTTCAGTCTCCATGGGAAGGAAACCTCGTATGCTATGTGGAAATCATTGACAAACCTATTCCAAAACAAAAGTGACCATAGGAAGTTGGCACTGAAAGACAAACTTCGAAAAATCAAGATGGAGAAAGGCGAGACTATTCCAAAATTCTTGACGAAGTTCACTCACTGGCGTGATGAGCTTGGAAGTGTTGGAATAACCGTTTCCGAGGATGATATGGTGAACCTAGCTCTCCTAGGCCTTCCCAAGAGTTGGAATGGCTATCAGGACTCTGTCAATGGGAGGGAGAAATTGCCAAATTGGGAATGACTGTCGTCGGATTTGTTGCAGGAGGAGATCAGAGGGAACACTAGAGATGGTTCCTCATCAAATACTAATGATGAGGAAAATTGTGCCTTAGAAAGTAAGGAAAGGAAAGGGAAAGGGAAGGTGTCCCATTCCAAATCGGATTCTTGCCATGGAGGTAAGAAGAAAGACATGATGAAAGTTAAGTGCTTTCATTGTCATGAGCTGGGCCATTTGGGTACAAATTGTCCGCTCAACAAGTCCAAGAAGAAATCTTCGGGAGGAGCAGCGGGTGAGGCTTTGGCCTCTCAATTCGAATTGGAATTTACTCTCATTACATGCATGGTGTCATCAATGATGGGTAGTGTATGGTACCTTGACAGTGGAGCTTCATTCCACATGACTGGTGAAAAGGAGTTGTTTAGTGACCTGGAGGAGAAAGATCTCCAAATGTTATCGAGATGGGTGACGACGGGAGGTATAGTGCTACTGGATTGGGCATGATTACTTTTCAAAGAGAGCAGGGTGCTCCTCTCACCTTGAAGGATGTTATGTATGTGCCTGGGTTGAAGAAGAACTTAGTATCAGTCTCCATGCTTGAGGATAGAGGCTATGATGTGATTTTCTCGAAAGGAAAGGTGATCCTTCGACATGTAGCCACAAGTCAAGTAAAGAAGATAGGGATTAGAGTTAAGAATCTCTGTAAGCTAGAGGTAGAGGATTGTGTTGCTTTGAGAAAAAAAGCAGAGAAGATGCAAAGTCAAGACATTGGCAATTTTTGGCACAGGTGATTGGGCGACTTGCATCATGGGGCTTTCAAAATTATGCAGCAGATCTCTATTGGTCTTTCCAAAGGTATGCTAGAGCAAGTTGATACATGCAAGGGGTGTACTTTGGGAAAATACACCAAGGCTTCCTTTCACGACAAAGACAGTCGAGCAAAGGTGATTCTAGAGTGAGTCCATTCAGATGTTTGTGGACCATTCTCGACAACATCCACAGCCAAGAACATGTATTATGTTATATTTGTTGACGACTTTTCCCGTAAATGTTGGATATTTTTCATGCAGAATAAGGATCAAACTTTCACAAAGTTTTGTGAATTTAAACTTTGGTTAAGAAAGAGTCTGGAAGGAAGGTTAAAGCTTTGAGGAGTGATAATAGTGGTGAGTATGTATCAAATGAGTTTAAGAACTTCTATGCAGTAGAAGGGATTAAACGGGAGTTGATGGAACCCCATAACCCATAGCAGAATGGGGTGGCTAAGAGGAAGAACAGAAGCAATGTAGGGGAAACATAAGAGATGTTGCATGATCAGGACCTACCACTACACATGTGGGATGAGGCATGCAACACAATGGTTTATGTGCAGAACTGTAGCTCACATCAGATTCTTGGGATGAAGACACTAGAGGAGGCTTATTCCGGTAAGAGGCCAAATGTTGGTCACTTCAGGATTTTTGGGTCATTGGTATATTGCCATGTGACCAAAGATGCACAGAAGAAGCTTGAGATGACAGTAGAGTTGGGGATATTTGTGGGGTACATTGATACACCTCACGACTATCAGGTATACTTTCCGACCAACAAGATGACAATCATTCGCAGGGATGTCAAATTTGATGAGGAGAAGGCCATGCGAGTTTCCCTCGAGAGGGAGCTTGAGCTACATGTGGTTGAGGAGATTTTAGCTCCTAAGGTTGAGGAGCCTCAGATTGATGTGGAGCAACCACATGCAGAGGATCCGAGAGTGGAGACATCCACTCACGTAGAGTTTTCTAGAGATGGGAGAAAGTGCACCAGAGAGGCTGAAAAATTATTGCATGATGCATGGGAGAACGTGGGAGAAACCACATCTCAGCGCAGGTAGAGGAGGTCGCCTGGGAGGTACACTAGATACATGGCTCTTATGAGAGGATGTGTTGAGACAGAGCCATCTTCCTATGAGGAAGCAATGTAGAAACCGGTTTGTGTTGAAGTCATGGTGGAGGAGTATGACTCCATAGTTCGTAACAATGTTTGGGATGTGGTCCCGATACCGGAGGACAAGCCAGTGGTGAGCTCCCGATGGTTTTAAAAGGTAAAGCAAGTTGTAGATGGTAGTGTGGAGAAGCATAAGGCCAATTTTGCGGCCCGAGGCTTTTCACAGGTAGAGGGGATTAACTATGATGAGACCTTTGCTCCTATTGAAAGGTACTCATCAATCAGATCTGTATTAGCACTATCAGTGGAGATGGGTTCGAATATACATCAGATGGATTTAAAGATAGTCTTCCTTAATGACACGAATAAGGAAGAGGTGTACATAGAGCAGCCTAAAGGTTTTGAGACCTTCGACCATGAGTCGCATGTGTGTTGGCTCAAGAGGGCATTATACGGGCTGAAGCAAGCACCCTATGCTTAGTACACCATGATTGATAGCTACTTCACCGGGTTGGGCTTCACCAACAGTGAAGCGTATGCGAACTTGTACCACATAGTGGTGGAAGGTAAATTGTTGATTATTGTGTTATATGTCGACAATTTGATTTTGACAAGTGATGATCAGTTGATAAAGTCTTGCAAGGAGGACCTTGCAAGTTATTTTGAGATGAAGGACATGGGACTCATGTATTACTTTATGGGCATGGAAGTATGGCAGGGTGATAGGGAATTATTTGTGTCTCAGGGCAAGTATGCTAATGAGATACTCAGGAGGTTCCGCATGGAGAGCAGCAAACCCATGGAGACTCCTCTAGCAGGTAACTAGAGGAAGGAGGATACCACTTCAGAGGAAGTAGTGGAAACTATTATTTACAGGAAAATTGTGGGTTCACTCATGTATTTGGTGAACACATGACCGAATATGTGTTATGCAGTTAACCATCTTAGTCAAGCGATGGTTAGGCCTACCAAGCTTTATTGGAAGGTGGAAAAGCATGTGTTGAGATACCTCAAGGGCACTACTTAGTATGGATTGTGGTACATACAGATAGAGGGAGTGAAGCTTCAAGGCTTCACTGATGCAGATTGGGCAGGGAGTCTATCCGACAAGAAGAGGACATCAAGAGGGATATTCAATATTGAGTCAGTTGCAGTTTCTTAGAACAACAAGAAACGAATATCGGTTGCACTCAGTTCGGAAAAGGCAAAGTACATGGCTGCAATTCAGGTAGCATGTGAGGCCATCTGGATGAGGATGATCTTAGTTGGTTTGTTTGGTCAGTAGGTGGATCCAGCTGTGATTTACTGTGATAATCATGGTTGTATCAAACTCTCTAAAAATCCAGTTTTTCATGATCGTTCCAAGCATATTGATATTCGATATCATCATCTCAGAGATTGTGTATTGAGGTAGATTATATTGTTGGAGTACATTCCCATAGACAAGCAAGATGTTGACATTTTAACAAAGGCATTGTTAAGATGTAAATTCGAGTTTCACAGAGACAAGATCGGGGTAACTGATAATCCCTTTCTTGTTGAGAGAGTGTTGAGAAATAGAAACAAGAAATTCTAGTTTAATTTGTCCTTGAATTAAACTGAGAATTAAAATTGAATTCTATTCTCATAGCAACTTGTAAATAGTTAATTAAGTTTAATTGACTTAATTAGCTTAGGAATTCGATTTGGAAGTCTTTTTGTAGTCATGTATAATTTCTCCCTAAATTTTAGGGATCCATGATGAGTTTATTGGAGTTGTAATTAGATAACTCAGTTTGATTGAGTTATAGACAGTTAAACTATTTCTAACTATTTGTGGAACTAGTAGAGATTTAGTAGTGAGTTGGTGCACTGGTGCATCATCAGTGCTACTCCAGCTAACTGAAGATTCCCTCATGAGAAACTCATGCATGCCAGTTCATAGAAAGACCCAGTTGAGACTAGAGTGCAGGGACATAGTAATATCAGTTGTATAATGATCTGAGTTGTACAAATCATGCATGCAATCATAATAGGTCCTGGTTTTGGATTGCACAGTTATGGAAGAAGGAATTCCCAATTAAATATGGGTTATTTCTCACAGGAATTGTGCAAGGAAATAGGGACTCAACAGGCAACATAAATTGACTAAGTGTTGGTCAATGCGGGCTTGTGAGGTAGAGAGTTGATCATACTTGTGCGGAATTGTTCTTGTGAGAACAACCTTTGTATTATCACTCAGATTTCTCATTAATGCAATAGATAATTGGGGTTTTGAGCATTGGATTTCCCTAGAGAAACAATTGTGTTATGTGTCTTTGATTATGTTCCTCTTGTCAGTTATTGTTTTCATTAATTCTTGGTTTCCGTTATTTAAAGAGTAGAGTAGATTCTTGTCTTGCGTTTTAGTACATTACATGAGATGTGAATCATCTGCATCAATTATCACATCATTGAGCAGAATATTTTTTTATGGTCATATTTATGAAATTAGGCACATGTGCGGAAGTGTGGAGGAAGTCCATTGCGCAGAGGAAGATTTCACGCTTTCATTGTGCGTAACTCCGCACTCTACACTAAATTCTTCTGTATATTTTTTCTCGAAACACGTGCATGAGTGCATATATTTTTTTGAGCGTGGAGAGAGTGCGGAAATGTTCAAAGATAACATACAATTCCATACGATCACTTCATAACCAATATACAATATCCATTTTCATTTATCAAATTTAATATCGCATATTGTACCCATTATTTGTAGAGTTTAATATTAGTGTTTATAACATATTTTATTACATAATTATTGTAATGATAACATGTAACGTACAAACTAATGGAAGAATTTAGTATTAAATCATGTGATAAAGGACGAGTGTGTTATATGAAAAAACTTTGTTGAGACAGTAACGTTTACAAAGATGTGAAAACGTGGAAATCACACATAGCATTGAATAATTAATTAATGCTTAGCATTCATATTAATAGTTAAATAACAAAACGATACACAATTACGTTATCCCTGAAATGCGTAATAGCATCTACTCTGACGCATTGTGTAATGATTAATAGTTTCAAACATGTCAATAAAATTGTATCTATCGATATTATAAAATACTTCCTTTGATATTTATTTAGTGAATTAAAGAATACATAGTGCTTTTAAAAGAGCGACTTCGGTTAGAGATGTTTTTGGTGTTGGTGCTAGTCATCAGTAGTTTGTATCTACATGTGACCAGTCAGAAAGGTTAGTTGTAAACAGAGGATATGTGGAGGAATTACAGTTTACGTATTAGAGATTAGGTTAGAGGCCAATTGATATTTATGCGAATGGACCCGATTCCATTTCTTCAATGGTATATTGAATATATTTCAAAGGTTGTTTCTCAACTAAATAGTTTGAGACTCATTTCTATTATGTTGTGCCTATATGAAAGTGCAACATGGAAATGTATGGTGCTATTCAATCATAGATTTATGGTGATGTTCATATTAGAATGGTTTTTGGAAATGTAATGATCCTGAAAGTTTTCCGGATCCTAAAAGTTTTGTTAGGTTGTTAGAGTGTAGAGTTTGCAATTGAAGCTTTTATTGTGCAAGAAATCTTATAATAGTTTTGGAATGCTAGTTTTTAGCTTAACACAAAACGACATAAACCACACAAAGATATAAATTGTTACCTAATTTATGTATTTCAACGAATGGAGTTCATTTAATATTTGGATAATGTGACAAAGGCAATAAAGCATCCAAGTCACGAATTAACATCTAAGATATGAAATCACTTCGTATTCCACAAAGTAAAAGTTGGATGATAGCAAGGCATGTTTACATAGCAAATGTGTTGAATACACGTTGGTTCAGTGAATAAATATGAAAAATACTTTTATTTATTGGTAGAATAGCTTTAGTTAATCAAAATATGATGTGGTTTAGGATATTAACAAAATAGTATCTCGATATTGATTTATAAAGCATGTAAAATGGTTAAATCATGAAATGTAATCATATCAATTGGACTATGTTAAGTTGGAATTTAAGTAAAACGTACATGATTTAAAGTAACAAATTTCACTACAACCTTTTATGATTAAAGATCAGGAAAATTAGTATTAGCCATATTGATTATGATTATTGGTTAATAAATACCATTAAAATTGATAGTAGTTAAATATCGTTTCAAAACGTAGATGTCAATTTGTGATTTACATGACTTATCGCCTTTGACACATCATATGTAGCAATGTTTCCTGTCAAAGCAATTCGTCAATGTTCATTTTTTTCTAGACTCATTAGGAAATTATAGGCAACTGCATTTCTTTGTTGTTCTGAAAGTGTTAAGTGTTTTAAGGTTTTTCTTTATAATTTTTCTATTGTTTTTTGACGTTGTTAGTAACATCGAACAAATGGCCCAAAGAAACAATGGTAGGAGAACATAGGAAGAGGCACATATAGAAAGCCAATATATCTTAATGCTCAACCAAGATATCTTAATGCTTAGTCAAGATATTTTAAAGCTAGTAGATAAAACATTGGAACTTCAGCAAACGTTTAGGCGACTCGAAGATGGAATAGATTTCGTAAGAATGTTTTCATAAGAGCTCTTGCAAAACATGAACATAGCAATCAGATCTCCATTCTGACAGCATAATCACTAGAAGTGTTAATGTACAAAAATAATGGTTAATTAGTAAATAAATCGTTACCAATTTTTTTTATTTGCTTAACCAATTTTGAAATTCAGTATATGCTACAGGACATGTATTGTAATATTCTCAATAGAGTTAAAGAAAAAAAACATATCAGCCTATTCTGGATTATAGACGTATGTATAAATGCAACATATTTTATAATTTATATGGTAATATTTCTTATTCGATTTAGAAATTTGTTCAGCTCTGTATGACAATGATTTATTTATATATTTGTTTAAATCTTGCATGAAATAACTTTTTTAATAGAAAGAATGTTGGATTGGTCGACATTGTAAACAAAGAAAACCATGATTGTAGAGTCCATTAATTAATAACAATGTCACCAAAAAATGATTAACCAAGTTATAAACTGCCACATAACCAACTTGCAATATTGACTAACTAGTTATAGAACTTGAAAATTCGATAAATCAATAAAAAAATGTAAAAAATGAGAATGCAAGAAAGAAAACACAACATAACATAGTACAAACATAGAGCCTGAATGAAATAGTTCATTGGAATATGTTTTTTTAAAATGTCATACTAGCATTTGCATTAGTACAAGCAATCGCCTTGTTTTATCTAATGATTACATTGCTAATATTGTTCTCATGGGTATAATATATTGATTGATAAGATCAATTTGTTGAAATCTCTTTAGAAAGTGAAGGACATCCTAGTTAATAAAAGTGCCTCATGAAGATTTTGTGATCCGGAAGCTCAAATAAATGGCGCGTGCAACTAGGGTTTGTCAGTTTTTAGATGCTGAGCCGGCCGCCGCCACACTGGTCGACCTCGACGCTGCAACACTGGGCAACCTTGACTATGGCCATGGCTCGGTCTTGCTGATCTTGGCGGATGGGATAGGCTCGCTCCTGTGGGCCTCCCTTTGGGAATGACTAAAAGGCCTCTTCGAACCCCCAATAGAGACCAAGAATGGCGAGGAACCTGATGATTCAATTGTCCTTCTGTATCGGGTCCGCCCTGCACCAAGGAAAGCCTTACAAAGCTCATATGGGTTGTTATGTGCTGGCTCTCATACTGGGGTATTCTCAATAGATTTGGCCGAAGTCACTCTCCATCCCACGGATCTAACCATCAATGGAGTACGCGGAATAACAACAGTTGTGCAAGATGATGTAGAAAAGCAGGCAATCGTTTGGCGGCACTGTGAACTAGTGTATGAGTCCCCAGAGGCAGAGCGACCTCCACAATGGCCACGAATGACCTCTCCTTACCTGAATCGCGACGCTCCTTATAGATCTAGCCATGGGAACTTTGATGTGTATAGCCATATGGCAATTAGGCTCATACGCTGGTCAGATCTGGCGGTCTGCAAACCTTTCTCCCCTGATTACCATTGACTAGCAGACCCTGCGACAAAAGGAAATGGGAAACCCTCTACGAGGGTCACGACAGTGCAGGAGAATGTAAATGGCATCAGTTTGGGTGCTATACACGAACCTACCACCCCATCGAGAATAGGATCTGGCAAAGAAAGAACCAGATAGAGCATTGATATGTTTAGATCCGTCAGATCTGGGCACATGGGCAACAAATCGAGCTCCTTCTCAGACAGATCCACACTCTACTGAGGCGGATCTGTTACAAATTTTCATTAAAACGCTAGAAGGAAAGCATATTTGCTGGAGGATCTAGAAGGGGAAGAGGATTCAGGAGTTAAGTCATAAAATCAAGAACCACCTCGGTATACGAGCATGCAGGAAAAATATGATCTACTCAGGTCTCAGTTTACAGGATAACCTCACACTTCAGGATTATGGCATTACCACAGACTCGACCATCATGATCAACCTGCGTCTGCGGGGTGGATGCACTGGAACCAACTCAAAGAGCTCAGGCTCCTTTAAGGATGCAGTTAAAGGTAAGGAAAAAGCACAAACCAAACTAGCAACATTGCCTGAGCTACCAGGGCCCTACATTGTAGAACAAAAATCTAAGAATCCTGCTCTCACCATTGCAATGCCTGAGGTAAATGACTTGTACATAGATCTCTATTCCAAATTAGTTATATGCAGATTTAATGGGTTTTGGCCTAAATCTGATGTTTTGCACCAATGGATATATGATGCCTGGTCACCAAATTGTGAAATATACTTATGCCCCAAAGGTTTTTTATAGTCATATTCAGAATAGTACAGGAAAGGGAACATATCCTCAATAAGGGACCATGGTTCTAGGGAAATGTAGGACTCTTCATGACCCCTTGGTTTCCAGAATTCAACGCCAACACAATGGTGGTATCAAAGATGCCAGTTTGGGTTAGGCTGCACAACCTCCCATTACACTTCTGGCATCACAATGTTTTAATAGCCATAGGGAACGCCCTAGGAAAGTTCCTAAAGATTGACGGGGACAGACTTACAAGAGGGATATTTACTTTTGCCAGGATATGCGTTGAAGTAGATCTTAGCCAGGGATTACCAGACAACATAACATTGAACTTCAATAATACACAGTGGACTCAACCTTTAGACTACGAAAATATAGCCTTCCGATGTCGTGGATGTCTACAAACAGGACACCTCCATAGTGCCTATCCTCAAGCAAAACAAATCCCCAAATGGAACAAGAAGCAACAGAAAAAGCAGAAACAACAGAATATAAAGCAGAAACGGATGATCAAAAGGTCTAGAACAACACACTAAAGGAGGAGAAAGACCCCAGCAACCCTTTGCAACAACAAGAATCTAAACTAACAGGAATGGAAATAACTAGCAACAAGTGAACTCATGGATCAGAAGGATCTAATTCTAACAAAGACTCTCCCATACATACAAATGAAAATCAACTTTCCATTGTAATAGCCACTCCCAACACTGGAGGTTGGCGAAAGGTGGAAAAAAAGAAAGGGAGAAAAGAATAGTATATCTATATATCTATATTATATATATATATATATATATATATATATATATATATATATGATTGTTATTATTATTATTATTATTATTGTTTCTTGTGAAAACAGGAATAGACCATATGCATATGCTTTTTAGCATCTACAACATGTAATTTTGTCTTATGAATAAAATTACGATTTTTTTCCAAGGGGAAAAAATATATTGATTAATAATGTGAAATCAGATCCCACTCATTGATTGAAATGAAAGAGTTGTTCGACAAAAAATGCAATTCCTAAACTGTAAACTTTAAGTGGCAATGTTAGGATGCTTGGTAATGCAAGCAAAGAGAATTGTGTCATTACTATATTGCTTGATAATGTAAACAAAGAAAATTGTCATTATATATGTATAACTACGTTTTGATGGTTTATTTTAAATGTGCCACGTGTCTCGAAATTGGACAAAATTTTAATAACATCTTATTTGTCTACAAAATATTTCTCATAGGAAATTTGTCGTAGTGTAGGTAATACTTTTTCCAGTTCCACGCCCCTCAAAATACATTGTATTTCAGTCCTTTGATTTGCATGTATGATGCAGTTTAACTGATAGAAATAAAGTAAGTGAGAGTCCTACTTGCAAGCGGTGCAATAAAGAATAGTTTTATTCATAGTTCTAACACTTGTAATTGGAGTACTGCACTTTGCACATACAATCTTGAATGGATTCCTATATGCACTAATTGTTGTCTAGTATCCTTAGAAGTATTGCAAAATTGATATAGAAAATAGAGGCTTAGTAACATGAAATCAAATGTCTTTTTATTTCTTGTTTTTTATCCATGTCTATATAAACAATATAATATAGTTTACCGTACATATTCCAATTGGTGAGGAAAGAATGTTTCTTATATTTTTGAATTTATTTCTTGTTTTCAATGGACATATGAACGTCTATTGTGAAGTTAAAAAAAACTCTTTCTTATTTTCTAACTATATTTTTTAGCAAGATCAGCGGAAATTTTTTTTGTTGCATCTCTTTGAATTGAAACACATGCCAAAACAAGTTTATCGTGTACTTGAACCTGTTATATATGCAGCATTTGTAAGACAATAACCTACGCATATGTAACTTCGTTTTTAATTCAATGAAAGTTGTTTTTTCTAGTGAAAAAAAACCATACGGACAATAACTTCGTAACAATAAAACATTTAAATAAGTCAAAGCTTATTGTTGCCCTATCTTGTTCTGAATTTTCATCTTTGAAGTTTCTAGTACATATTGCATTGTTGTGTGCGTTACCAAAATTGAAATAGCATCAATTGTGCCAATTAGAAATGCATTGTCATTATGCGACAGATTTTCAATCATCATATTTGGAAAAAAAATGATGCTCTGAACAAACAAGACAAATGTTTTCTACACTGCTAAAAATATTTAGACAAATCAATTTTTCACAATCACCATTGTCGTATTTATGCTTTAGAATTATTTGGAAATATCTAATAGAAACACAAACATTTGCAATATTTTTTTACTCATGTTGTTCAATTAACTATGTTGGCATAAGTAATGTTAGTGTCATTTTTGCTTTCTTATATGTTAAGTTTGCACAAAATATTTATTTTGTCTTGTTTTCTTTGTCTAAAAATGTTCAATATGTAACCAAGACAATGCCATGAAAAATCGTCCCAGTTATATTATTATTGACATCTTCAATCAACAACGACGTAGACTCAATTTATTTTTCCCTAGTGATGAGCATTGAATTGAAATAAATTAAAAACAAAAAGGAACAAAAAATAGGTACAAAGTTAATTAAACGTGCCCAGAACTACCTATTTGCATTTATTTTTTCACTGGTTTATATTGCTTTAGTTTTTTCTATTGCGATATCTATTTATGTAGTGCTGCTCTTTGCTATATCTACACTTTCGTCCATCTCTATTGTGACATCATTAAAATTGATATATTTCTCTTGTTCGCAAATAATACATCGAAATAGCTTTTTAAAAGGACATTATAATTGAAACTAAGAAGGAACTCTCTAATGAAAACATAATAAGATAATGCAAAGTCATTACTTATGTACATAAATTCTAAATAGATTTTAGTTTCAACAAATACAAATGTTATATAGAAATGTTCAAAATACTATTTTTCCTTGTAATTGTTGCCCTGGATCCGAATCTCTAAGTGTTATACGTTTCCTTGAATTTGAAAAAGCTTTGCTTTTACTTATAGTACATTAAAAATATGGCAAAAAAAAAACACTTGCTAGTGTAATGCAAATATAATCAAAGTAGAATAAATAGAACATAAACATACCTCTCAGAAAAGTTATCATTGTCCTTAACGATATCTTTTTTTTCTTGTGTTAAGTTCCAGTGCTATGACAATATGAGTTAGATCAAATATACATAAATAAGAAAAATAAGAGGTTCTACTTTCATAGAATGGAAGTAATTCACATGTAAGAACTATATGACAATAATTCATCTTGTGTAAACGTGTTTAGTATTATTACATTATGCAATATTTGAACTTTGTACATCATTGCTACATGATTGTACCATATATTGTATAAACATTCTAAGTACTCAATATAGAACAAATAATGCATTGTTTACCTGTCGATAACGCTACACGTTTTTCACTTTCACTTGAAATGATCTTGCATAGATGATCCCTCACATCGTGCAACTACCATAATAATATCATACAACCCAGATGACGATTCTATTTGTAACCATCTCGCCCGGAAAGTAATTTAACATGCATTCATAATGTGTATGCTAAAAATATTACATGATGAACACCTGGAAAATGCTTCTATGGACAACACAACCAAAATTAGTGCATTAGGGGAATTTTGAGGTCTAAAATGGACCTCCTAAGGAAATTATAAAATAATAGTGGAAATAATAAAATAAGATTACATTACATTATCAAATTTTAGAGGGAAAAAAGAAAAAACTATTTTTTCGACTCGTATTTTCAACTTATCTCCCTATAGGTTTACTCCAATTTTGAGCGGCAATACTCGTTGGATTCATAATTTGATTCATCATCCAAGGAGTGCCCATGTTCCATACTTTCAATGGACCCTACTACACGAAAATGAGAAATACATGAAAAACATGATTGCAATCACGTTTTTCATGTATTTCTCATTTTTCATGTAGCAGGGTCCATCGAAAGTATGCAACATGAGTACTCCTTGGATGAGGAATTAAATTTTTCATCCAACGAGTACTCCTACTTGAAATTTGAGTAAAACCTTAGGGAGACAAGTTGAAAATACTAGTTGAAAAAGTAGTTTTATTATTTTATTACTTTTTAATCTTTTTACTTTTTTACTCCAAAAATGGTGAATCATCCCCCATGGTTGACATCATCGTCTTGAATCCTATTGGTTCTTATAAAGTTTATTTTGGTTGTACATTTTTCTTAGGAGGTCCATTTTAGACCTCAAAATTCCCCTAATGGGTTACAATTGTCACGTTACCTTATAAATGTGTAACATACGTATTAGATAGTAAAGAGAGTTCAACATGTAAATAGGAGAAATCATAGTAAAAAATAATCGACATTCATCAGACTTTGACCACGAAAGGAGTGTTATAGTTTCTAGCAAAGAAGGAAGTTGTCAACACATTTCGTTCATGAACAAATTACTACTAATAATAAAAAATTATCATTAAATATATTTGATCCACTGGATCATTGCACAGTGTGAATAAGACTATTCTTCGAAATTATTATTATTGTTATCATATTCGAAAGTGTCATAAGTGAAGAAATATGTGGAAATAACTTTGAAATATTAATTTAATGTGAAATAAGGGAAATCGAGACAGAGCACTAGTAGAAGGAATGCCCCCTCCCCCATCCCTCTGGCACACGATGAGAGCTCATCCCAACAAAAGCTTCGAACAAAGAAATGTGCTAAAACTAATTGAAGATTGTTATCAAAGTAGATGTTTGGTGAGGAATTAATGCAGTTCTGGTATTCTATATTGTGGAAGCAGAAATCTTGTTTAAATTTTTGTTTAATTCAAGATGTGTTTGTAAGGCAAGTGTATTGCATGGTATCTGGACAAGATCCTCCTCGAATATTTGTAGAGGTTGAGGTTTTCCTATCTGGCAAAGGGGAACATAAGGAAAGAGAAAGCAATTCGGTTATATAAACTTAGAGTTTTGAAGATAGGTCATTGTTGTTGTCAAAGTTTGTTCTAGATAGGTATTTTGTTGTTGAAGTCTACAGGAAATATCGGCATTGGCTACTTATATTTAAACAAAAAAATAAAAATAAAAACAAGTTAGAGCCCTTCAACAATACGCTAAAACAATTGTTTAAAGGTTCGTCAAATTTTAAGGAAATGTTGTTACAATGAATCAATGAAATCATTACCTTTTTTGTTTATGTGATGTCCTCCAATATGGATTTTCATGAAAGTGTTTAGTTCTCATCAGTTTTGATTATGCTATCGATTCTTGATTTTGTGAGTTCTCTAATAGTGTGTTATGTCTCTTCCCAACGGTGCTAGAATTGATGCGTTTGCAAGTCCTTTGTAAAGGCGATGTGAGGGGGCGTTGAACAAATTTTCAATTAATATTATTATTATTTATTCTTTGGAGCAACAAAAAAATTATTTTTTCACATATTTAGTTATGCGGGAGAGCAGTTGCATAGAGTTGTGATTTTATAGAACTATGAATCTTTTTGGAATCTTTGTGAATGAGGGGGTATGTGCAAGAGAACGGGGATGCAAACTAAATGGTGCTTATCTGAATGGACCTATTTATTTTCCTTGTATTTCAAATTGATCCTATTTCTCAGACTATTTCTCGACTAAATAGTTTGAGACATTTCTATTATGATGTGCTTATGTGAAGGTGTAATATGGAGATGGATGGTCAATTTTTTGGAGTTGTGGCTTGTGGGGTACTATTTAATGTTAGCTTTCTGATAATGTTCGGAGCAAAATGATTTTGTGGCAACGTGATGATGCTCAAAGTTTTCTACGTCCTAAAACATTTATTAAGTTGTTATCGATATTGTAATCTTTCCTTTTTTGTGGCATATACTAA
Organism: Pinus tabuliformis; assembly: GCA_031772625.1. Taxonomy (NCBI): domain Eukaryota; kingdom Viridiplantae; phylum Streptophyta; class Pinopsida; order Pinales; family Pinaceae; genus Pinus; species Pinus tabuliformis. Next base: position 1,527,407,215 of record CM062818.1, on the reverse strand, counting down.
TATTTTGTTTCATTGTGTGAAGCTTTATATTGTGAAGTTTTCTTTGTGCGAAGGATGAGATATGTACGGGAGAAAGGGGATGCAAAGGGAAATTTAATTAGTTTAACTATGAACAAATTTTGAATTAATATTATTATGTTTCATTATGCATAACTTTGACTATGCGGAGGACGGGGTATGTGTGGGAGAACGGGGGTGCATAGGGAACTTTATTCGACAGGGATGAAATTAATGTTAAACTATTAATGTTAATATGTTATTATTATGTTTCATTGTGTGAAGATTGCTTACGTGAAGCTTTCCTTGTTTAGAGATTTTACTTTGCATAGATTTTATTCCACACAGACAAAATTAATTTTAAATTATTTTGCATTTAAAACTTTTGCAGATTTAGCTAATAAGGTTCATAGTTAACATGTCCATAATGTCTTGGTTATGTTTCTTCGGTTACTATTTTCCTACGTAGAAATATAGGCCAACTACATCTACATTGTAAGAGCTAGGAGTTTCAATAAGCTTTAGTTGATTTCATGAAAATATTTGCTACACTTGTGCAGAATTTTGCTTGTGCGGAACTTTCACTGTGGCGGAAAGATCTGCACAAGAAATCTCTACACACTAAGTTTTTGCACAAGCAATGCTTCATACACTGCTTATCCCTCTTGAGAAAACTTGATAATCGTGGTAAAGGTATTTAACTTCTTTTCTTAATTCTGAATTGGGAAATTTCATTCACAGTATCAAGAAGGTTTCATTGGGAACGCAATTCAGTATATACAAAAATATGGTTATCACCTAGCAGTGTTGTCCAATGGGCAAGAAGTTCTTGAGGTTGTAAGGAGACAAGTTTCTTCTCATTCTACGGAGGCAAGTTTCCTCTGCACAACGGGAAGCTCCATTCAAATTTGAGACTCCAACACGTCTAATGTTGATATTTATTAATAGTCTAATGTTCATATTTTTTAGTAATAGTCTAATGTTAATACGAGTCTAGTGCGAAGTGTGGAAGTGAAGTCCAAATTTTTACTGTATAAAGCACTCTTGCGCTCTTTCTTACCTCCGCATATATCTTTTGTCAACAACGCCACACTTCACACATGTATCCACTAAACGATATGTCTTAGAATTATATGGAAATCTAGAGATGCATAAGCTTTAATTATGCGATGGTACAGACAATGTTTTCATTGTAAGGAGTGTGGAGGGACAACGAACTTCCTTCTACAAAGCTTTCACTATGCGCAGTGCCGTTTACCCCATTATGGAAGAATATGTTGTAAGAAATATGTGTGGCAGAATATTCATTCATTGTTTATGAATTTTCTCCACACAATGAAATATCCCTACACAATGAGATCTTGTTGCATAATGAAAGCTCTCCGCACAAAGCTCCACCACTATCTAATTGGTCAAAGGTTGTGTAGTGTAGCACAAAACTAGTCAAAATAAAATCGAAATTGAAACCACATAGAATCAATATATCAATTTCATTTCGAAATATAGTAAAAATATTCCATTACATACAATTAGGAGATACAAGGAAAGTGTAATAAAATCCTTTGTCAGAGTACCACACTCCGCACAAATTTAAAATATGAAGACAATCAACATTATTCAAGTTTCATAGCAAACAAAACTACTTTCATGTTTCATGTTGTTGGCATATATGTATCCATGGCATAATATAGGAGCTCAAAGCATAAGTCTCTAACATTAAGCAATACAATCACAGTAATAAGAATTGTATTGAGTTTCAACTTCCAATCATCATAGCTATGACTAAAATAAATACACATAATATAGATGCATACAAGATCTAATGCAAAGCATTATGAACTCTGGTTATCAACGGGAATCGCTTATATCGGTAATGAAAATGCTCAATGGCTTATTTCATTGGCTTATTTCATTGGCTTATTCACTATTCTATTATAGCATCTTCTTTTTAACTACCTACTCCTGCATTTGGGAAAAGTAAATTTTTTTGCCCCAATGGGAACTGAGATTTGTCTCCCATGAACCGCAATAAGGAATGAGGCAACTGCAAAAGAAAACAAGGAATTGCATTAAGAAACTAGACTAGGTGACATTAATAAAATTAAAAAATCCTGATGAATAAATACTAATAAACATAAAATTAATATGTGGAAATTTAAGGACACTTACAATATGTGAAATCATATACACTAATTATTTTACTATTAGTTGTCTTCTGCATCCATGACTTGTTGAACCAATGTCTTCAATGTAGTTTCAATGAATTCTTTCATTGAACCCATTGTAAACTCTAGCCTAACATGTTGATTGAATATATGCCTTTCGATCTCCATGGCCTCTTCTTGTAATTGAGCAGCTAAGATAGACTTCTCGTCATTAATACTAACAAAGCCAACTAGCCATTTGCTAATTTATTTTGAAGTAAAATCAGTTATATCATCAAATTGTTTTGTCATTGACTCTTTTATCTTTTCTAATTCAAATGTTAGTGTATATTTTGTGATAAATTTAGAATTATGTATGATGTGTGGGCATCTATATCTTGAACAATTTGCATCTCCTCTAGAAATGCATCACTTCTTCTATTCTTTATGCTCTAACATTCAGAAATAATGTTTTCTAGTGTACTGATTCTTCTGGACCATCTAGCTTTGATTTGCCTCATTCGATTAGAATTTGGTAGTTTTTTTTTTTTTTTTTGGTCCAAATCAGACAACAATTCAAGCCTTTGACTAAAATCAAGTAAGTCATTGTTAATGAAAGGCTAGTCTTTGTTAATATTAGTTCTCACCAAATCGAGAAATGAGTTGATTTCCTATGTTAATCGTAGCATATCAAAAACCTCCTGCCATGCATGTTCAATGATTTCTAACCTCTGGAATATATTAGTGACAATATGACATTTTATTGCATTAATGAGTTTTATAACTTAATAGAACCATGAGATGTGCTAGCAGTGGGAATTGCAAATCACTGTGTCCGTTTTGTGATTGGATTCATCAACAAAGGGTATGAACTTAAATCATTTTCTATCTCTTCTATTGTTACTTTTGTTATGAAGTATTGGTCTTCTCATTGCTCAATAGACACTGCAAGTGCATTCTTGGTAGCTTCATGCATCTCATAACACTAGTGGCTGCAATTCCAGACATATGAACGTGCATTTCTACTTTATCAATAACTTTTTAATTATGCATCTTTAAATTTTCAATGTTTTATTTTCCCTATTATAGTTTGCATCTTAACACGTGATAGAGTGATCAACAAAATAGAAAATTATTTCGAAATTTTCTCCATCATTTTTTATTTTCATTCAAAGAAGTACTAACCCAATCAGGTAGCAAATCGCTTTCAATTTCCATGTTGATAGCTTCTTTAGTGCTTTTTATTTTCAAGGGACCTATGGATCTTCTTAATTCAGGCATGTGCATTTTCTCTGGAATAAATATCTGATAAGGCTCCTTGTCATCCCTGCCAGCCGATAGTTGACCGTGAATTAGCTTTGCAGTTTCAATATCTTTTCATTTTCTTTCACTCGAAGATGAAGCCAGAGTAGTTTTGAATGTGCAAACTGAAGATTATGTTACTAGGTTTTCTGCCTCTTTGTTTGCAGTTTGTTTTAGTGTTGATGCTCACTTTTTAAACTATTTCTCTAGTACTCATTGTCGGTTCTTGATTATTTCTTGGAGAACTGTGACTCTTTTCATTTTCATGTGCAAGTCTTGTCAACAAGCTCTCACATTTGATAGCACCTAGATGTGGGATAAATAGGCCTTCTGGATCAATGGCTCGCCAAACTTCAACTTATTTTAATTATAAACAATGCAAATACTTCACAAGATCTGCAAGGTGGCTTCGATTCTTCACAGTTACTCATCCAATGGTAAATGGAAAATAAATATTTTTTTGTTTTCCCATTCAAATTTAACTTGCCAATCGTAGTATTGCCTGCATAGTACTTGGACGACAAAATGCATGTCTATAACAATTCTTGGAAGCAATAGTGGTTTACCTCAAAGCCCATAAACTCGAATAATCGTATTCATTAGAGAAATTTTAAGGTATAAAATGGGCATCCTAAGGAATATTATAAAATAATAGTGGAAATAATAAAATAAGATTATATTACCTCATAAAGTTTTGGAGGGAAAAAAGAAAAAACTATTTTTTCAACTCGTAATTTCAACTTATCTCCCTATGATTTTACTCAAAGTTTGAGTGTGAGCACTCATTGGATGTGGAATTTAATTTTTCATCCAAGGAGTAGCCTTATTGCATACTTTCGATGGACTCTACTACATGGAAAATGTGAAACACATGAAAAAAACAAGATTGCAATCATGTATTTCACATTTTTCTTATAGTAGGGGCCATCGATAGTATGCAACATGGGTACTTCTTGAATGCAAAATTAAATTCTGCATCCAATGAGTGCTCCCACTCGAAATTTGAATAAAATCATAGTGAGATAAGGTGAAAATATGAGTTGAAAAATATTTTTTTTATTATTTTTTATCTCTTTACCTTTTTACTCCAAAAATGGTGAATCATCCCCCATGGTTGACATCATCATATTGAATCCTATTGGTTATTATAAAGCTGATTTTTTTTGTACATTTTTGTTTTAAGGCCCTTTTTTACCTCAAAATTTCACTAATGACTTCCTCTTTCTTCATGTATCCCTTTCCCCGGAGGAAAACTTGTGCTTCGCCAAATATTCGATGGGGTTCTTGTCCAATTATTATGCAATTAACTTGCATTACAAAAATATCTTGAATTAGACAATATTTGAAGTAGTTTCCTACCTCCACAATATGGGATAACAAAACTGCATTGGTTCTTCATTAAAATTGAAGTTAGGGTTATGCAGAAAGCCATCAAAGACATGACTAGAGACAAGGGTTGTTATCAGATATGCCATCATGAAGAATCTATCGATTTTGAACAAATTCACTAATTCAAAATCTAATTTATTTGAAATAAGATCAGCCTAGTCGAATACACAATTTTTTTATATGAATAATGAAGCACATAGAGGATGGATCTTGGTACACTAGTCATAGTTTCTTAGTCAATTAAATGGGAACACATCCAATAGGACTCTCTAAATGGTTGTCTAAACAAAGTAATATCTAGAGAGGAAAGATCAGAAGGAGCCTCAGAAGCTGGCGAAATGAATTCTTGTATGATGTTCGAACCACATGTCTGTGACTTTAAAAACTATTTTCTTTTGAAAAACCTAAGCACATATCCAAAATCTGTAGCTTGAATATGCACCTGAATGCCTCCGAAGTCAAAGAAATATGAATATTTTTTGCTTCTAGTGTAATTTTTCTCGTCTTTAAATTAAACTTATCTACGCACAAATAAACAATTTCTCTAAAATCAAATACTTCTGGAACACATGCAGCGTTTTCTAGTCTCCTCGATCAAATCTTATCGTTATTCTTCTCTTTCATGGACATATTCACATATCGTTGACACACAGTTGACCACTGAAATATTTTATTGATAAGCGCAAGTAAGTTAATCGTATCAGTGCAAATAACTTCTTTCCTTCCCCTCATAGCCATTTTTTCTCTGTACTTTCAAAATATTTTGTCAATTAGTAATGTTTTCACTACGCTTTAGGTATAGATTTATCAATACTCTAAATAACCACCACCCGTTACTATTTTGCATGTGAAATCTATTTTATAGAACAGTCTCAATAAATATCAATTCTAAATAGCAAAGTCGGCATTTACGAGAAATAGTAGAAATAATTTACATAGTCTAAATGGGCCACAATTTTGCCCACAAAATAGTACAAATTCCGGCATGATTTTTAGGAAACTTGACACTAATTTTTGGAAAATTGGATTACAGTTGGCAAACTTCATGATTTTTAGTATCGTGGTAATTGTTGATAGTAGTTAATTATCTTCTTTTCCATTTCCACTATATGTTACTATTCTACGAGTGAAATATGTTTGATGGAACATTTTGAATAAATACAAATTCAAAAATAGCAAAGCCAACGTTTTCGAGAAATAGTGGAAATAATTTAAAAACAAAACTCGAAATTCAGAAACCATTTACTCCATGTATGAAGCAAGTTAAATGTGAATCTTTTCTAATAATGATAGTTAGCTTACAAGCTATCAATAATCACCTCCACTACTATATCGACGTCAGTTTATAGGTAATAGCATTTACGTTCCTAATTACATGTTGATTTGTCCATTTGCCAAAAAGATATGGACTGTTAATTTCATTATGTTGTGTATGAAAATGAAGAAACCACACTCCACACAATGAAAATTGTTTTTTTTCTTCTTTCTCCCTATTGTACATAATGCTACTTTGTAATTTCACGCATTTTCCATTTCAGGGTGCCCCTCGCGCATTGATTATAACTACGAGATTGCATTAATATCAATTCAATAATAGTAAAACTTCAGGAACAAACTTGAAACATAGATAAGCTTTCTATATATAATGAAAATTATGCATACAATTATAGTTCTCAACTTACTAGGTCAAATCTTTCTTGCATATATTCAAAAATAACTGAGTTTCCATTTAGCAACATTATTAATTTTTTTTGTAATTGGTAAAAAATATTATTAACTAATCTTGATTTCAACATAAAATTATATTAATTTAATTCACCTTCATGATTTTTAGGTTTATTGTTGTTTAATAAAAGCTTTCATTGTGCAAAAGTATCTTCCTGCCCACAATATAAGTTTTGATATAAACTTCAGAAAAGAAAAGATGGCATAATGAAATATGTTTCTATATCTAGCATGAGTTATTTGAATACTTACTTGCTTTAACAAAACAAAATGTACATGTCTATAACTAAATTACTTACAAAAACCCATTTACAATTGACTATTGCAAAACAAAATATGGAGTGTTTTGCACAATGCTTCGAAAACGTTATAAATTTAAATTAATTTAATTTACTTTTATTATTTTTAGGTTTATATTTGTTTAATAAAAGTTTTGATTTTGCAGAAGAAGCTTCCTACGCACAATACAAGCTTTAATATGAGCTTGGGACAAGAAAATCTCCACACAATAAAACATGTTTCTATATCTAGCACGGCTTATTTAAATACTTATTTGCTTTAAGAAAACAGATTGTATATGTTTATAACTAAGTTGCTCACAAACACTGATTTACAGTTGGCTATTGCAAAACGAAATATGGAGTTTTTTTCACAATGCTTCGAAAAAATAGAACCCATAGTTGTTGGCATTATGGCACAGGTGTTGTCGTTGATGGCAACTCACTCTGGTGACAGATCTCAGTTCAGGCTCTCAGAATGAAGGAAAAGATATATACGCAGGTTCACCTAGAAGAAGACGCGTATACACGCGGGTTAGACGTTACAAAGGCGCGTATGCATATACACGCACTTTCACGCAAGGAAAAGCGCGTACATGTTGGAGAACTTACTTTTGGTCCATGGTATTTAGTCCTTGGTAATTGAACCTATGGTTTTGGGCCATGGTATCTCGTCAGAAGTGTTGATCCCAAGTATTGGGTCCATGGTATTGTTTTGTTATGGTTTTGGACCGTGGTATTGTGAAAAGGCCTAAGACTATAAAAGAGGAAGGAGATCATTTGGCAAAGGATCATCAGAATTATTGAATATCTAAATGTACTAGATCTGGAATACTGGTGATTGGGTTATGGTGCAGATCTGGATCTGAATGAAGGAGGAACCTGAGCGCAAGGAGAAGGATAAGTTCTATTGATGGGTCAAAATCTTAAGGCTTGACTAATAGTATCTTTGTATAATTTTGATCTGTTATATGAGGCGCATGCTTGATCTATAGATCTGGTAATCTGGGTTAACTAATGTCTGAATATTTGAAAGAGTAAATTATCCTTTATAGATCTGTACGCAGGTTCAGTGAAGCGAAGGCACGTATACACGCTGGTTCTATGAGTAAGAACAACGTATACGCAGGTTGATCCACACACAGAAGCGTATGCACGCAGGTTTCTGGTTATTGAAGTAGCATACATCTCTTGAATTGTGTTCTAGCTGCTTCTGTTTATTGTTGCAGTGTTCTGGGTTCAGAATTTGGTGTGTGGTTACTGTTACTGTGATCTGGGTACAACAGTCAGAGAAGTATCTATTTGATTCAGTGTTAATTGGTGAAAAGGAGATTGTTTGATGCAAAATTCTTGATGATTGATTGATGTTTATGGATCCAGTCTGAAAATTTATGAAACGTGGTCCCTGGAAGCAAAGAGAAGGTTGTGGCCTTCTGCAGGTAGTAGCCTGCGTACTAGCATCCCAACTAGTACAAGAACTAAGGGGGTTGTAGCTCCCTTCCAGGAGAAGCTGGAGAACGAGAGAGGGTTGTAGCTCTCTGCAGGTTGCAGCCTATGTACTGGTAAAGGACTGCACCAGTACAGAAACATTGTAAAAAGAAGTTTCTAATTAAAGGAAGATAGAGACGAATTGCAGCAGGTGGTTTTCACCCACATTGGGTTTCCACCTTATATCTTGTGTTCTTGTGTGTGATTGTCTTCTGCTCTGTTTCATTGTTTCTGGTTACTGTTTATTTGATTCTGACACACATATTAATGATCAACATCTGTAAGATAATTAAATTATAAGTTTGCATGGTATACGCTTGTTTCCTTATCTGTAGTCGCGTATATACGTGGTTTTCTCTAACTGAAGTAGCGTATATGATCTGGGTGTGAAAAAGAAAATAATTGACTTGATAATACTGATTCACCCCCCCTCTCAGTATTATTTCCAACAATTGGTATCAGAGCAGGTCCTTCAGAAGAAGCTTGATCGCTTGAAGGAAGATCTATCATCATGAGCAACTACGAGAGAGAAGCATCAATCAGGCCACCAATTTTTGATGGGACCAACTTCGTCTATTGGAAGGTAAGAGTCACAACCTATCTTCAATCTCTTGGTACAAAAGTCTGGGATATCATAGATACAGGGTACACTTTTCCATCAGCAACTCCTACAGATCCAGCTGGTAAGAAGCAATATGAAACAAATGCAAAGGCTGTCAATACTCTATTAGGATGTCTATCTCAATCAGAATTCGTCAAGGTTATGCAGTATAAAACCGCAAAAGAAATATGGGACAAGATCGTTCTGAGCTATGAAGGAGATGAATAGGTAAAATGAGCAAAACTTCAAACCCTCAGAATTCAGTATGAAAATCTCAAAATGTACAATGATGAAAGTGTGGCTAACTATTTCCTACGTATAGATGAGATTGTTAATTGCATGAAAAACTTGGGTGAAGAAATAAAAGAGGTTGTTGTGGTTGAAAAGGTTCTAAGATCTTTGTCCCCTAAGTTTGAATCAAAGGTTTCTGCAATAGAAGAAAAATAGAATCTACAGAACCTTACCATGTCACAGCTGCATGGAATTCTAACTGCTTACGAAATGAGGAAAGGAGGACCATCAGAGAGGAGAGAAGCTGCATTCAAGGCTTCAGGAAAAGGAGATTACTATGAGTCAGGACATATGTCAGAAGAAGAGGAAGAACCAAATTTTTTCAAGAACGTTCAACGGGGTGCTGGAAGATTCAGAGATAAGTTACCTTTCAAATGCTTTGCTTGTGGAAGAGTCAGTCACTATGCTGCCAAGTGTCCTCATAAAGATAAACTTGACAAAGGTAAGGAACCTGTTAGATGGAACAAGAAACTGAATGTAAATAAGAAAAGATATTACACTCATGAAGACAGTGATGGACTTTCAAATAGTGATGAAGATGAACAAGGTAATAATTATAGACTTCTAATGGCTTTTGAAGATGATGATTTCATGGATGCTATAGATGAAGAAGGTCTTTATGAAGAGATTTCTAAACTCAAAATTTGTTTAGAAGAGAAAAATATGATTATTGATACTTTGCAACTCCAACTTGCTGAAAAGGAAAAACATCATGAAAATTTAGAATGTGAAATTGTGGGACTCAGAAAAGAGATTGAGAAAACAAAAGCTCTTAATCTTAGATTTACTAAAGGATCTGAAACTCTAGATGAGATTATCAAAGTTCAACGTTCTCCACTAATCAATATAGGTCTGGGTTATAATGAAGAATCATCTCAAGCATAGAAGCCATCCACTTCCAAAAATTATCTTGATGCAGCAAGAAGCAGTGAAAAGGTTGACAATCAACAGCAAAGGCACAATGCTACTCACCAAGTAAATTAGGGACAATTTACCTCAAGAATGAACAAAGACTACCAGGTAAATTAGAGGCAATCTACTTTAAGGATGAACAGAAGCTACAACCAGCCACAAGTAAAACCTTCTCAATTTGCCTCAAGAATGGATGTCAATAGAAACTACAATTATTTGGCTAGTAGATTTGATAATCATAGGAGTTTCTTCAATGGCCAATGTTTCTCTTGTCATAACTTTGGTCACAAAGCAGCTCAATGTGTTGCCTATAAGACAATCATGACTAGAGAAGCTCAAAAACAAAGAAGTATGACTGGGATCACGAAAAGAACCTACAATAACTTTTCTGCCCTTGAAAATGAAATTGAATGTTCTATTTGTAACAACTTCGGTCATGAAGACTCTGAATGCAGGAGCAGGTTTCGACAAACAACTCAGAAGGAACAAGCCTCAAGTGCCAAAACATGGAAAATGAAAGAACCACAACCAGAGAGATGTGGTATAGCCTTATATGCGGAAGGGCAGGAAAATCAATGGTACATTGACAATGGATGTTCGAAACATATGATGGGTGATAAAGAAAAACTTCAGTCATATAGTGCCTTAGAGAAGGAGAAGAAGGTCTCATTTGGAAATGACACCCCTGCACTCATAAAAGGTAAAGGTTCTGTTCAGTTGAAAGAAAAGGTCAAATCTAGAAATGTTATGTATGTTGATGGCTTAAAGCATAATCTATTGAGTGTCAGTCAGATGTGCGATCAAGGAACTGAGGTAATATTTCGATCAAATGGATGTAGTGTTCATGATCTTGATACAAGAAAAACAGTGATCAAAGGCGTAAGAACTCCAAATAATTTATACATATTCAAAGAAGGACAACATCAATGCTATCTAAGCAAGAATGATGAACACTAGCTATGGCACAGAAGATTGGGGAATCTAAGCTTCTCACAGATAAGGAAAGCATGCAAATACCAGGCAGTTCATGGTCTTCCAGACATTCGAATTCCAGACAATACAATATGCAAATCATGTCAGTTTGGTAAGAAAACCAGAATTAACTTCCCTGAGAAGGAAGGATCAGCTAGCAGGCCGCTTGAACTTGTCCATAAGGGTGTATGTGGTCCATCTAGGAAAAGGTAACCTCGAGGAGAAGAATACTTTATATTATTCATTGACGACTTTTCCAGGATGTGTTGGATAGGACTTATGAAGCAGAAAGACGAAGCCTTCAAAAAATTCAAATCTTTCAAAGCCTTGGTTGAAAACGAATCAGATCACAAAATCAAATGCCTCAGGTCTGATAGAGGAGGGGAGTTTACCTCAAACAAATTCTTTGATTTCTGTGAAGAACATGGAATAAGAAGGGAATTCTCTACTGCAAGGACTCCTCAGCAAAATGGAGTAGTGGAAAGGACGAACAGAACAGTTCAACAAATGGCTTGTGCTATGATGGATGAATATGGAACTCCCGCAACTTTTTGGGGTGAAGCCGCATTTGCTGCAGTTGTTATTCTCAACAAAACAAACATCTGAGTGAAAAGCACTCAAACCGCTCATGAGCTCTGGTATGGTGAGACTCCTTCAGTAAAATATTTCAAAATTTTTGGAAGCAAATGCTATATCAAAAATACTGATGAAAATCTTGGAAAGTTTGAACCTAGAGAAGATGAAGGCATTCTCCTCGGTTACTCTCCCCACAGCAAAGCTTACAAGTGTTACAATAAAAGGCTTGGAAAAATTGTTGAAAGTATTGATGTAGTGGTTGATGAAGAAGACAACACTCCTAGGCAGGTAAGATCTGAAGATTTCGAAGATGATGAGGACTATCCATCAACATCAAATCAGATTCACGATGAAGAGGAAACCCATGAGGCACCAGAAGAACAGATAAGGATAGAAGATAAGACTTCATCCAGGTACGTTCAGAAGAATCATCCAGAATCTCAAATTTTGGGGCAAAAAGAGGAAGGTATACAAATAAGAAGAACAATTGCGGAAGCTTCAAGCTATTTGGCATTGCTCTCCTCCACTGAACCACAAAATGTAAGAGAAGCATGCAAAGATGAATGCTGGGTCAAAGCAATGGATGAAGAACTTGAGCAGATTGAAAAGAATAACACTTGGGAGTTGGTTCCTAGACCAAAAGATAAGAATGTCATAGGGACAAAATGGATATTCAAAAACAAGTTGAATGAAAATGGGGAAGTTATTAGAAACAAGGCCAGACTTGTTTGTAAAGGATATGCTCAACAAGAAGGAATAGAATTTGAAGAAACTTTTGCTCCCGTTGCTAGACTTGAGGCCATCCGAATGTTCCTTGCTCTCTCAAGCTTTCAGAAGTTCAAAGTATTTCAAATGGACGTGAAATCAGCTTTTCTGAATGGAGACTTAGAAGAAGAAGTGTATATTGAACAACCAGATGGATTCATCCTTGGAAATGATCCAAAACTTGTGTGCAGACTTAAGAAGGCTCTCTATGGTCTTAAACAAGCTCCAAGGGCTTGGTATTATCGTTTGGACAAATATCTTCATCAACAAGGTTTCTCAAAAGGATCAGCAGATAGCAATCTTTATATAAAAATTGAAAATAACAAATTGCTAATACTTGTTGTGTATGTTGATGATATCATCTTTGGCAGCAATGAAGAAGCTATGAGTCAAAATTTTGCCTTGGTGATAGAGAAAGAATTCGAAATGTCCTTGCTTGGAGAACTGACATATTTTCTTGGATTACAAATCCAACAAAATGAAGGCAGTATATTTTTATCTCAAGTACCTCAAGCAGATTTTGAAGAAGTATGGCATGGAAGATTCAAAACCAGTATGTACCCCTATGGTTACAAGATGCAGCCTCAATGCAAATGATGAATCAGCAGCAGTGCATCAACCAACTTATAGATCCATGATTGGAAGTCTGCTCTATTTAACAGGTACCCGACCAAACATCATGCATGCAGTGGGAATGGTTGGAAGATTTCAGGAAAATCCTAAGGAAACTCATCTTCAGGCAGTAAAGAGAATTTTCAAGTATCTTCAAGGAACTCAAAACTATGGCCTATGGTATCCTAGAGATACAGATCTCACTCTTCATTCTTATACAGATGCAGATTGGGCTGGAAGCGTGGATGACAGGAAAAGCACTAGTGGTGGTGCATTCTTTATGGGTTCCAAATTAGTATCTTGGTTCAGCAAGAAACAAAGCTTAATTGCATTATCTACAGCTAAAGCATAATATGTGGCTGCTGCATCTTGTTGCACTCAACTCCTTTGGATGATGCAAACTTTGCAGGATTTTCAAATCACTTGTACTCCACCTATCCCCATCTTATGTGATAATACAAGTGCTATCAGTATCTCAAAGAATCCTGTCATGCATTCAAAGACTAAGCACATACCGATCAAGTATCATTTTCTCCGGGAACAAGTGTTGGAACAAAAAGTCAAATTGGAGTATGTTCCCTCTAAGGAACAAGTTGTTGATATTCTCACCAAACCACTGCCCAGGGACACTTTTGAATACCTCAGACAGAAGCTGGGAGTAGTTGATGCATCATATTGTTGTTGAAACTTGTCTGTTTCAAAGAAAAGTGGGTGTACGCGAGTTGCCTGAGGAGGATCCGCGTATATACGTCGGTTTATGCAGAGACAGTCGCGTATATGGTAGTTTGAAAGAAATCAGTGGGGACAAACTCTGGTTGAAAAGAGTCTGATATGGGTCTGACAGAGACCATCTGGCACAGGTTTAGGGGGAGCAGATAATCTTCTAATAATGCATTGTTGGCATTATCTTAGAAGCCTTTGGTTCAAGTACACAGCTGTTGTTGGTTTCAGGTGGAACAAATGCAGAGGGAGAATAGAAGGAGAACATGGTTGTTGATCTGAATGGTGATTGACAGATGCTGCTGATATCAGTTATTGGTGACTTTCATAAGTCTTGCTCTAGATATTTCGTCTCTATGTCATGTATATCTTCTATTATTTTCAAGGTCATGTAACGGCCTATTTTGGTTTCCCCACTATGCCTGGGATGATTGATGTAATGTACTTGGTTTTCATATGTAAATTTTTGATGTATCCCCACTTGATTGGGTGGATGATCCCCACTTGGTTGGGTGATGGATGTATGTATAGAGTCTTTTGGCGATAGGAAGGTCATTTATGATGTATAAGTCATGGTTCTGCTTGAAGAACATCTTTTTGCAGATCTCGCCTACAGACAGGGGGAGCATGTTCAGCACAGCAGAGCAGAGATTTCAGCATGTACTCAGGGGGAGCACGACCCTTTGCCCTTGATGACAAAGGGGGAGAATGACTTTGAGGACTTTGGGGTTGCCATCAAGTCCAAAGGGGGAGATTGTTGGCATTATGACACAGGTTTGGCGCTATGGCACAGGTGTTGTCCTTGATGGCAACTCACTCTAGTGATAGATCTCAGTTCAGGCTCTCAGAATGAAGGAAAAGATATATACGCAGGTTCACCTAGAAGAAGACGCGTATACACGCGGGTTAGACGTTACAAAGGTGCGTATGCGTATACACGCACTTTCACGCAGGAAAAGCGCGTACATGTTGGAGAACTTACTTTTGGTCCATGGTATTTAGTCCTTGGTATTTAGTCCTTGGTAATTGAACCTATGGTTTTGGGCCATGTATCTCGTCAAAAGTGTTGATCCCAAGTATTGGGTCCATGGTATTGTTTTGTTATGGTTTTGGACCGTGGTATTGTGAAAAGGCCTAAGACTATAAAAGAGGAAGGAGATCATTTGGCAAAGGATCATCGGAATTATTGAATATCTAAATGTACTAGATCTGGAATACTGGTGATTAGGTTATGGTGCAGATCTGGATCTGAATGAAGGAGGAACCTAAGCGCAAGGAGAAGGATAAGTTCTATTGATGGGTCAAAATCTTAAGGCTTGACTAATAGTATCTTTGTATGATTTTGATCTGTTATATGAGGCGCATGCTTGATCTATAGATCTGGTAATCTGGGTTAACTAATGTCTGAATATTTGAAAGAGTAAATTATCCTTTATAGATCTGTACACAGGTTCAGTGAAGCGAAGGCGCGTATACACGCTGGTTCTGTGAGTAAGAACAACGTATACGCAGGTTGATCCACACACAGAAGCGTATGCATGCAGGTTTCTGGTTATTGAAGTAGCGTACGTCTCTTGAATTGTGTTCTAGCTGCTTCTGTTTATTGCTGCAGTGTTCTGGGTTCAGAATTTGGTGTGTGGTTACTGTTACTGTGATCTGGGTACAGCAGTCAGAGAAGTATCTATTTGATTCAGTGTTAATTGGTGAAAAAGAGATTGTTTGATGCAAAATTCTTGATGATTGACTGATGTTTATGGATCCAGTCTGAAAATTTATGAAACATGATCCCTGGAAGGAAAGAGAAGGTTGTGGCCTTCTACGGGTAGTAGCCTGCATACTAGCATCCCAACTAGTACAAGAACTAAGGGGGTTGTAGCTCCCTTCCAGGAGAAGCTAGAGAACGAGAGAGGGTTGTAGCTCTCTGTAGGTTGCAGCCTGCGTACTAGTAAAGGACTGCACTAGTACAGAAACATTGTAAAAAGAAGTTTCTAATTAAAGGAAGATAGAGACGAATTGCAGCAGGTGGTTTTCACCCACATTGGGTTTCCACCTTATATCTTGTGTTCTTGTGTGTGATTGTCTTCTGCTCTGTTTCATTGTTTCTAGTTACTGTTTATTTGATTCTGACACACAGATTAATGATCAACATCTGTAAGATAATTAAATTATAAGTCTTCATGGTATACGCTTGTTTCCTTATCTGTAGTCGCGTATATATGCGGTTTTCTCTAACTGAAGTAGCGTATATGATCTGGGTGTGAAAAAGAAAATAATTGACTTGATAATACTAATTCACCCGCCCCTTTCAGTATTATTTCCAACAATAGTTTATTATTATTATTATTATTATTGTACGAAGCTTTTACTTTGGGCAAAAAGCTTACTTTTCATAATGAAAACTTTCATTCTAAGCCCTGAACAATGAAAACTCTCTGTAACAATCAAACATTGATGTCTGCAATTCTTTCTTTTATAGATGCATTCATAAATAAAGATAACTTGGACAGAATAATCAGTCTTTCTAGCTTAGCATCCTTCAACAATAATCAACATAGTTACAACAACTGCAATTGTATTCAGATTCAAATGGTAATCACAACAAATGCAATAGATATCTGAAAACCAAAAATTTTGCCAAATGTTTCATTTCCATTGTAAATAGAACTGGAATAGAGTAATGAGTTTTTCTGCTTCACAAGCCTTGAACAATAATGAACATAGTTACAACAACAATAATTGTAGTCGGATTAAAATCTTAATCACTATAGCTATCATTAAAATAAACATCACAAATGTAATAGATATCTCTGAACCAAAATTCCTACTAAACAATCATTTTCATTGTCATCAATTTCACACCATTACATAAAATATAAAATATCAAAAGTAGAGCCTCATGAACTTATGTTCAATCAATGATATTGGGGAATGTTAAAGAATCCAGAGTAATACAAGTTCACATGCAAAACATTATCTAAGAATTATTGATATAATCGGTAAACAGGTTTAGTATTAGGACAGAGAAAACATAAATCCATTGTAACTAACATTCATTATAGAGCATTACCTACTATATAAAAGCTCAAAGAAAATACTGAAAAACACATGTTCTATTAGTGTTTTTTGTACAAGGTTATAGAACTCAGGTCTATACAATATCCCATGTGAAACGTTATCTCATAATCGTTTACATAATTGGTAAACATACTAAGAAATAGAAAAGATAATATCAAAATTCAAACAAGTTATGATTACATAGTCATGGTCTAGAAAATAGCAGGGTTTGTTGCATAAAACATTTATGAAAATGCTAATACTTAAGCTAGAAAAATAAATTCATTCATCCCAAAGGGGACTGCGATTGAGCTCCCATCAATTGTAATCTCTAAAATCCATCTGCAACAAATAACAAGGAACTACATTAAGGAATTAAACTATTCCATCATAACATATCCAGAAAATTTCAATAGTTAATTGCTATGAAAAGAAAAACAAATGTTTCAATGTATTAAAACACTTAAAATATGCAAAAGCACAACATGATATTATTTATCTCTCATCTATCTCTCAGAATCGTGCTTTTTGCAACGAATTCCTTCATTTTAGCTTCAATGAATTCTTTCATCGAAGTGACAATAATGTCTTATTTAACACGTTCATTGAATATCTCCTCCTCAATTTCTCTAGTTTCTTCTTGTAAATGAAAATCCAAGGCAGAGTACTCTTTGTTAACACTAAAAAAAGTAATTATCCATTTGCTAATTTCCTCTGTAGTAAAATTAGTTATATCATCAAACTTTGTTTCCTGTGGTTGTTTTAGTTTCACCAAATCATTCATAAGCTTATCTTTCACAATTAATCTAGACTCATATGTAATGCACAAACCGTTTAGATCCTGAACAATTGCTACCGCCTTGAGATACACATATTCTCTTCGATTTTGTATGCCTCCACACACATAAATAATGTCCTCTAATTTTCTGATTTGCTCAAACCATGCAGCCTTGATCTGCCTCATCCAATCAACATCTGACAACCCTTGTTTATCTTTTTCTATTTTGGATAGTAAATTAAGCTTCTGACTAAAAGTTAACAAGTCATTATTTATGAATTCCCTATCTCCCTCAAGCTCACTTTTGACCAAATCAACAGAAGACTTAGTTCTTTGCTTTAAATGTTGCAAATCGAAAGCATCTTGCCATGCATATTCAATAATTCAAAATATTTCGGATATATTACTAATAATGTATGATTTCATTGCATTAAGAAGATTGACAAGTTTCTCAAATCTGTGAGATCCATCAAGACTAGAAATTGCCAATGGAAATTTGTGTATTGCTATTGGAGTCTTCAGTAAAGGATCTGGGCTCGGAGTATCTTCTAACTCTTTTATTTTTTCCTTCAGCTTCAAATTTTATTCTTGTTGTCGACTAATAGAATCCGCAAGCGCCTCACCACTAGATTGATGAAATTTCATTAGCCCCCGGCATCGCAACCCCTGACAAATCAACATTCATTTATACTCGATCAACAACCTTTTAGTTGGAAAGTTGTACCCTTTCAAAATTCAATCTCTTACCGCCCCTACCATAATTTGCATCATGCAATGTGATAGAACGGTCATCGAAAGTAAAGTCCTCTTCAGCAATTTGCTCCATTATTTTCGTATTTTCTTGCAAACAAGTACAAACCCAATCAGGTAGTATAATTCTATTAACTTCCATGTTCATGGCCTCATCAATTCTCCCTATTTCAGGTGGACTCTTGGATCTAGTTGATTCAGCCATGTGCATTCATTCTGGAGTTACTCTATGAAGAACCTCTTCATCATCCCTACCACTTGATAGCCTATCACCAACTAGTTTTTCGATTCTAGTAGTTTTTTTCCCTTTTTGGCTGGTAGATGAAGCCGGACTAGTACTATGTGTGCAAGATTAAGATTGTCCCATAGGATTTATGCCTCTTTTATTATATATTCCTCCCATGCAAGTAATCTCTTTTTCATCGATCTCTTCAACATTACTAACATTTTATGATCTTTTGTTGATACATTATGACTTTCCTTACTTTGCTCTCTAGTTCTTGGAAATAAGTTCCCGTACCTCATAGACTCTAGGTGTTCCATGAAAATTATTCCTCTATTGAAAGCCTTCAATAGCTTCATCTTCACCTAAATTAAAATCATCTAAAGACTTTGCAACAACATTAGCGTGAGTCGTATTCTTCATAGTGACTTTTCCAACAGTAAACAGAAAAGAAATAAATCATTTTTTCTTTTTTTGTTCAAATGTAAGTAGCCAATGATGATATTGCCTGCAGACTTCAGTAACAAAATACCTATCTAGAACAAAATTCGGCAACAACAATGGTCTATCTTCAAAACCATAAGTTCATATAATCGTATTTCTTTCTCTTTCCTCATGTTCCCCTTTGCTAGATAGGAAAACCTCAACCTCTACAGATATTCAAGGAGGCTCTTGTCTAGTTACCATGCAATACACTTTCCTTACAAACACATATTGAATTAAACAAAAAATTAAAGAAGATTCATTCTTCCACAATATAAGATACCATAATTGCATTGGTTCCTCGCGAAAACTGAATTTAGTATTATAGATTAAACAGTCAAACACATGCCTTGACGCGAGAGTTGTTATCAAATATGAAATCATAAAGAATCTATTGTTATTGGATAATGTATGTAACTGAACAAATAATTCATTGGAAAGAACATCAGCCCAATCGAAAATACAATTATTTTTGTATGTCTCATAAAACACATAGAAAATGCATTTCAAAACATTTTTTGTACTTTCTTACCCTACTACATGGGAAAAGAGCCAGTAAAAATCCCTAAATAGCTACCTAAACAAAGGAATATCTACAAGACAAAGATCGAAAGGAACCTCAAAAGTTGGAGAAATGAATTCTCGCACAATGTCAATCTCGTTGCCTTTTGGCTTCAGGAAACTATTCGCAACAAAAAATTCTAAACGCTTGTTCGATTCCGCTAACTTGAGTAACCATATGAATGCATTGGGATTCAGAGGAAACTTTTTTTCTCCTAGCTTAATTTTTCTCATTCTTAAATCAAAATTATTTTCACAGAGATAAATAATTTCTCTAAAATCAAAGACTTCTTGAACACACCCATCTTTCACTAATCCAGTACTCCAAATCTTGTTGCTTGTTTCTCTTATGTTGACAGATTCATATATCGCTCATACATTGTCACCCAGTCAAATCTATCATCGATGTCAACAAGTGAGTTAATGGTATCATGCCAAATAGTCTCTTTCCTCATTGGCAATCCATTTTCGCTTTGCAGTAAAAAATCATTTGTCAGTGAATAACGTTTTCAAATCTCATTGCAATTTAAAATTATTCGTTTTCTTCACAAAAATTGGTTCCTACTATTACTCGTGTGAAAACTGTTACACACAACACTCTGAATAAATAGCACTTAAAGATACCAAAGCCAACTTTTACAGAAAGTAAAGGGAAAAAATTCTGAAATTCCAAAAGCATCCTATCCATTTACACTGCAGTTTTCTCCTACTTTTTTGATCATTGATATATGTGTCATAAGAAACATAAACTTATGATATACAATAACAAACATCGTCTACCAAGGTGGCAAATTTGTTCGCATGGCCAAAAATCACTGCAATTGGGCATTTTTTGTTTTTTCAATAAAAATTTGGCAACGCGAGTGTTTGGATCTTGTTTTTTGATAGTGTAAATGGATTCATCATCATTAAAAACCCCATCGACACCCAATATCATGAAATTTGACAGTTGTAACTTGGAGTTACAAAAAAATTCCGCCATATTTTATCAGGGACGTGCCGTAATTTCCATTATTTTTCTGGTCAAATTTCAAGTCTCGTAAAACTATCAATAATAGTTATAAATATTAAAGTTCACAAGGACATTCACAAATAAATAGTATGAGAACATGTATTTAACTATCTTCTACGATGAATTGACTTGACAACTAGTCCCCACTACTATGTAAAACTTAACCAAATTTGATTTATGAATGACTTAACATACCTATGTCTCGCAAAACTTGACATGTAGTGGGGACCTTATTCTGCACAAATAGATTTAATTTTAAAATATCTGATTTTGCGGATGTGAAAATAATTTAATTACTGGAAACATAAATGTTAATTTGTAATGTAGTAGGCACAACTGCAAAAAGCAATTTGTAAACTAGAAATGGTGAATATTGTGTGGATTAAATACTTATTACTATTATGCAATATTACATTAAGTGTCTTTTTAATGAATGTGAACAAGTATTGTTCTATGGGAGAATGTATGTGTGCAAGAAAGACGGGAAACATTGACACCTTGTACGCCTCAGTATATTAAATAAAGACGTGTGCATGTATGTTATCATCAAATTGAATTTCTAAAGCACTAATATTTACCTGCAACGGTGTTTTTTGTTAATAAGAGAACCATAGAAAAATTTAGGGGCGAATCTTAGCCCATGGGTGAAATTTAAGGGGTTTCAAATTTTGGAGGGGCAAATCTTTTAAATTACCCCCGTTTTCAATAGTTAGCCCAAAAAATATTTTAAAAATAAATAATTATTATATTTTATCCCATCAGAAATAGGGCAGATGAATATTTCAATGTTGATTCGCATGGGTTGTAGGTAGAATTTTCTTCCCATCAATTTTCTTCCCATCGCCTCGATTTCCAGGTATGGGACTGGTTAGTGGCTATTTTTCCCTCTACCATTCTTGGAAAATCGAGGCCAGGTTGTATTCGCCTTGATTTTAAAGCCAGGGGTTTGTAGTTTTTTCTAGTAGGGTTCTTGGTTGAATTCACCCTGCATTTCAAGGGTTTTCACTAAGCTATTTGAATCTTGATTCAGGTGTGAAATATAAGAGTTTGACAGTTTGTTTTAAAGTTTGTGAGTATAGGGTGGGGTGCAAGTGGTCTCTAACAGATTAAATTTTAATGGGACAGGTCCATGGTTTCATGTTGTACATGACATCCTACCCTGGGAATAATTAGATAGAGAGATCAATGGCCAGATCGTGTAACCACCTCATCATGAAAAATAGATGGAAGGTCGTCCTGGAGACTTGGTTTGGCCTGGGAAAGGGCCACTTGAATTTTAAAGAATGAACCCTGCATATAATGCCTCCAATGTTTTATTGGATTCATGTATGCACATAGTAGCTCAATGTTTGAAAATGATTTTTTTTCATTAAATACTCTCTGGTCCAAACATTTTTCTAATTAGCGCAAGGGTTTGGTAACATTTTCAGGTAAATATCATTATTTTCTCTTTGTAATGTTGGTAAACTTTGTCGAGTTTTCTACTGTTTAAAGTTCTAATGAATTTTTGGCTTCAAGGTGCTCCATCTTTGGTCTTGAAGATGAATTTGGATGTTTAAATTTGTTTTTTGGTGAGTCTATAAGATATTAGGCATTAAATTTGATAATTTGCCTGGTTGAAATAAATTATCTTCCATTTGGGAACTCCAACAATAAGTAAGTTGTTTTTCCTGATCAAATCTTGTTGTTTTAACTCAAATATTATGGATTTGAATGTCTCACATCCCTATGATATTGAGCATTTCAAGCATCAAAAGAGTTTTTCAACTTTTTGTTTTTTCCTTCTCTATTTAACTATGTTTTTGGCTTCACATTTGGCATTTAACCGTTGAAAATATATCTATGCATGTATCATTATGAATTTAAGCGTTCTTTAAATCAATGAGGATCAAGCATTTTGGTGATCAAATTTGTGAGAAAGTACTAAGAATTTTAGACTTGACAAAAAACGTTTTGTTTTAAATTTACTTATTCTATGTAGTTTAATTTCTTTTGCTTCGCATCTGACACTGAACTGTCAAAAATCTCTTTGTACATATAAGTTGCTTCTAAAGCTAGGTGTTTTTAATTTTTTAATATCTTTTGAAATTAATGAGGGCTAGGCATGACATTCGTCAATTTCCTGATCTTTTGCTTCAAAATAAGGTTATTTTCAATTTTACATATTAGATCTCGGTTTTTTTGGAGTAGTGTGTTGAATTAAAGGTTTTTTCCCTGCACTATCCTGCTTTTGGTGTTTGAAACAATCCTTGTTTTCCTTGGATTTATAGGCATGCCGACTGTAAGTGATCTCGGCTCATTACGACCATTTGGATTTATAAGCATGCTGGCTATCAGTGATATCGGCTAATTACGACCATTTGGATTATAAGGCATGCATCAGTCATTTTCAGAACAAAATACTTTGTTGAAGGATTTGTCCTTTCAAGCATAGGATACATGTTACTATTTTAAATTTTTTTGAAATGTGATTTTTTGAGCTTCGGAGCATTTAAAGATGGGTTTAAAACATCTATGTAAGTGCATGTGTTCATTATGTTAGTATTTTGTTAATTTGTGGACTGTGCACACACCTGAGCAAGGGTTGTGTGGTGGACCTCATATGGACGAGTGGGATTAATTTTAAGATTTTTCTGTGTATATATATTTTTTCCGATGAACATTCAAATTTTTCTGTACTAAGCCTCTTTTACTGATGTATGTACTTTCTACCCATTTGGATATCATTGGATGGTCAAAAACATATAAAACACAATTATTCTAATGAAATTTCAACTCTTTTTGTTGTTTTCGACTCAATATGTATGCAAATCAATGAATCATGGAATGAGACGTTAATACCATGTAAACCAATTGATGTATCAGACATTCTCTATACAGTTATTAGGTGAATCCTCTGTGATAGGGTTTTTTAAATGATAATGTCCCCTAGTAAGTAAAAGTATACCAAATGAATTATTATTTTGGATATTACGAATCTGGACACTCTAGAGTATCTGTCAGGGTTTTAAGCATCTTAACCTTCTAAATATTTTGTACTCATTATTGAGGGTTTTATCTTGTTAATCGATGCAGTGTGATGCTAGAATTTTTATAAAAAATGGTTAGTTTACAAATTTCATGTTGGTCTTAAAGGTTTTGAGGTTCAGTACATGTAGCTTGACTTGTCAAATATCATTGTACCATCATAGATTATGCTGGTAAGAAATTTGTCTTGTATCGGTTAAATTGCAGAGCTTTGTTTTCCAATAGAAAATTTTGACTTCAAATTAACCATTAATAATAGGTGTTCTAGAAGCACAAGTTTCATTATGTTCCTCTTTGTGTAAAAAAATATAAGGGCTCGATTTGTCTAAGCTTACATCCCAAACTGCAGTGAAGTACACCAAAAGCTTGGAGATGTATGAATTTCAATGCATGGTTGCCTCAGTGAAACATTTAGATATTTGTTTTGAGTCTTCACATCCATGCTTTGGTGTCAAACAACCCTTGATGCCAACACAAATATGCTACAGTAGATCAACTTCTCTGTTTTCTGTTAGGAAGAAACAAAATGGAGAATATAGTTCCCTTCTCAGACATCTGAAGATTAAAGCATTGGATGTTGCTCAGCCTTTTGGTAATGAATCCAAGGAAAGTGAAGACTTTGAAACTAATAATCATTTGAAGATTGGTATAGTTGGATTTGGTAATTATGGGAAATTTCTTGCAAAAATTGTGGTTAAGCAAGGTCATATAGTATTGGCTCATTCTATAATGGATCATTGGGACAAGTATAAACTTTGAAAAATACAAAACAACAATAGATTGATGAGACCAAGAATAATGACCAACTCAACAACTCATTACTGCACAATTGTAAACAAACACTTCAGTGTGCTGCTTGACTGCAAGGACTTTCCAGTCTATTAGCCTCCTAGCATCAGAAGTAGGCCTCCATGAATTCACTACAATGCATTCACCTTCAGGTGCTCTTTGCCCACCAATTACTATAATCTCATAACCACATGCCTTGAATGCTAGACCCCAACCATTCATTGAATTTTCCCTCACATAAAACCTACCCACAACACTCCATGTGTTATTCTCCTTGTTAAATTTCTTAACTTCATTTCTAGAATACTCAATTGCATATAGTTGATTATTGACTACAACAACTAATGGGGGAGCATGAGTTGTGTTGTTCCCTACAAGGAACATGTCACGTATCATTCTCCGAGTCCTTGTTTGAAGATTATACTCTTCTCCACATGTCAGGGAAATTGTGGGGCTTGACATTCCTCCTATGACATTAAAATTTCTGTCCATGAAAAAACCTGAACATATTTTTTGTGGAGAATACATGTCAGGTCGTGTTTCCCAAGTGCCTTGCTCGGAATTGTAAATCTTGGCACACTTGAGCACAATGCCATTTTTATCACTTCCTCCTGCAATTATGGCTATCTCTTTGTAGTTTCTTGGACCGAATAAACAACGAGGGCTAGCCATCCCTTTACAGATTCAATGCTAATTATGTAGGATTCACGTATGTAATTGATGTGCTTAATTTTTTTAGTGACTACGGAGTTGTTGGACCTGTGTCTTTATAGAAGTGTAGATCTCCATTCAGTTTAAACACCAGACCATCCTGGAAAGGGAACATGGGTATGTTATTTTATGATCTTAACTTAGTTTATGTTATTGTCAGAAAGATGAGATTTTATGAATTAGCTTATTTTATGTAGTGGACTATGGTTAAAGGAAGTCATTCTAGGCAATTTTTTCCCTCAAATTACTAAAACATTTATGCCATTCTGGTATGTTATTTGACAAACATAAAAAAAACTCAAGCAGATGAGATATACCCTCAAAAAATCATAAACCAACATTTTTATGACTCTTTTACAAATCTCGAGCAGATCTGAGGGGTGACATCAGGCTCAAGAGCAAGGTGTCCAGACCATAAATGCTTAGATTTGATACTTAGTGAGTTTAAAACAATTCAGAAGCCAAATGATGTAGTTTTATGTGAATTTCAAGCATCAGTAGAAATAAACCTACAAATTTCATATATGAGCAGCAATCATACTGAGGAAGTCGCTGGGAAAACTTATTAGAGAAATTTGTGTTGTCTTTGTTCTCTGCTGCCATGTTCTTTTTATCTGCACATATCGTTGGAATTGATACACTTTTCACCATTAGCCACAACACTGGTGCAGAGGGAAAATAGTATTTCTTCCTAGATGTTTGTCTGGCTTGGGAATTTACCTGCTGCAACAAAGTTGAGTTACTTTGTCCATTGAAATAAATTATTACTTTGTCCATTATTCACAACTGAAGTAGTATGGTTACCTAACCAAAGTCCTACTATATTTTTGAAAATAAAACATCTATTGTAAATTATTTGTTTCCATCCACTTCTTTAAAAAAATTTACCTCCTATCCCACAAAGTCCAGACTGTCCACATTTATATTGGCAAGATCACCAACATAATCATCCTTCTGAACAAGTAATTCATACAAGTGCCTTTTCTTTAAGGTTCTTTGACATTTTTTCACTTGTGGGATTTCCATACTTATATTTCTATCACTATATGGAAAAGCTCTAAGATGAATCCAAATGATCATAGCCAAAATTATATCTGTTCTCTTCTTCTATATCGATTTTGTCTGGGTTCTGATTCAGTGTGCATACTTACACATTGCAAGCCTTTTTGTTGCATAAAGTAGATTCCGCATTTTTTTTGTTCAGTGCTTTTTTTCGTTCCTTTTTTAAGTTTTGTCTGGGATTATATCTCAACACTCAATGGGATTGGAGGCATTTGTGTCCATTCTGAAGATAAATATCAAGATCATATCTTTCATATCTATTTAGATGCGTACTAATGGGTGTTGGCCTATATGATCCTAAGCCTTTCGTAGAGTTGGAGCCCTTTACAACCTTTGTACTCTGAGAAGCAAGAGGAAAA
This sequence comes from Pinus tabuliformis, assembly GCA_031772625.1. Classification (NCBI taxonomy): domain Eukaryota; kingdom Viridiplantae; phylum Streptophyta; class Pinopsida; order Pinales; family Pinaceae; genus Pinus; species Pinus tabuliformis. The sequence continues at coordinate 1,527,380,634 of CM062818.1, read as the reverse complement.
ATAAAATATGACCGTAGATTGCCATTGTAACCAATTGTACATGGTAATCCCTTCTATTTTTCTTTAGGGAATGGTGTACCCTGGAAGAGATATTTTGTTCTCAAAAGAGAGGATACCAAAGAAGCATCATTTCCTTTGCCAGGGACAGTCCAAGAAGGGGTAGAATTTCCATAGAGCCCATTTGATACAAGATGCATAGAAGGAATGAACTTTGCAACATAAGGCATATTTTTAACTGAACTTATGATTTGTTCATGCATATGTGCGCTACCATCAATAGGTTGTGAACCTCTAACCATTATTTCAGTGCCACTAAATGTTCTATTTTGATACATCTCCATTAACCCAGATGAGGCACAGGTTGTTGAATGAAACCAACTGACATGCTTTTGTGAAGAGCCCTAGGGTAAATTAGAGAAATTTTTGTTGTCTTTGTTCTCTGGTGCCATGTTCTTTATATCTGCACGTCTCTTGAATTGATATGCTTTGCCCCATTAGCAGCAAAACTAGTGCAGAGGGAAAACAATATTTATTCCCAGATGTCTGCCTAGCTTGGGCATTCACCTGTTGTAAAAAATATGAGTTACTTTGTCCATTGTTTACAACTGAAGTAGTATGGTTACCTAACCAAAGATGTGATATATTTTTTAAAACAAAACATTTATTTTAAAGTATTGTTTCCATCCACTTCTTTAACAGAAGTTGCCTCATGTACCAAAGAGTCCAGATTATATTTAATCGTATTTTGAATTATACTCATATATGCTTGTGAATCCATGCATTGGGTAACCCACTTCTAAGAGTAGTTGGAAGATTGGATAATAAGTGGAGTTTTAGTGTGGAACCGTGTCCAGCACTGAACAGTAACTGTTTGTTGGAAATAATACTGAGAAGGGGGGGGGGGGGGGAATCAGTATTATCACATCAATAAAACTTTTTCATTTCCATATTCAGATTCATATATGCTGCTTCCACAACTTCTTATGATTTAGTTAGTTGATCCTTAATGAGTGCATTAGAACATTATCAACCATATTAACAGTAAACTGGTGCAGTAAAATAGAACAGATCATCACACATAATCCACAGACATGAACACCATGATATAAGGTGGAAACCCAATGTGGGAGAAAACCACCTGTTGCAAGTCATCTCAATCTTCTTCTTAATAAGAAAATCCTTTTACAATATTTCTGTACTGGTGCAGTCTTATACCAGTACGCAGGCTTCTACCTGTAGAGAGCTACAACCCTCTCTCATTCTCCAGTCTCTCCTGGAAGGGAGCTACAACCCCCATAGTTCTTGTACTAGCCGATCCATTTACTAGTACGCAGGCTGCTACCTACTACAATGCTCCAAAGTTTTCAATTGCTACTGGAAGGGAGCTGCCACCCCCTTAGCTCTTGTACTAGCTAAGATACTAGTATGTGGGCGCCGGCCTACAATCTTTTCTCCTCCGGGTACCACATTTCATACATTTTCATACTGGATACTCCTGAAGCACAACACATAATATGAAAGGCCACGTTTCATCCAATTTTCATACTGGACCCATTAATATCATTGAAGCACATAATCAATCAATCTTCTGAATCACCCACTCACCAGATCAATACATATACAAGGATAATATGTGAGTTAGCAACCAGATCTAGTCCATCAGATCACATAAAGATAAGTCATTAAGAACTTGATCCATTCAACCATCAATACTGAAGCTAAACATAATCTTGCTATTATCAGAACTAGTAACCAGACATCAATTATGAACCCAAAGCCCTGCAGAATAGTCAAAGGCAGTTAAAACAAATTTCAAGCAGGGTCCTCAACTTCACCAATAGACATCTGCGAACATCCGCGCCTGTGTTGCTTTCTGATATGCGGGTATCCGCACTTGCACAGTCTTCTTATCTACGGGTATCCACACCTGCGCACTCTTCTGCTCTGCGGGTATCCGCACCTGCACCGTGTCGCACCTGCGGTCCTGCGGCTACATCCGCACCTGCGCACTCTTCTGCTCTGCGGGTATCCGCACTTGCACCGCGTCGCACCTGCGGTCCTACGGGTATAGATAGTTTTTTCAGTCTTCAAGCATACCCCAAACTATCAGATCTACATATCTGATCATGCGCCATGGAGATCTCGACCCATCAGTCGATTTTTCTATAATACTCAGATTTCTCCTTGATTCAGATCTAGCTATCACTCACCAACTGATCACAAGTATTTCATATCTAGCAGACCTTAAGATATTCAACCCATAAGTGTGCAGCCAAATGATCTCCTTTCCCTTTTATAGCCTTAGGCCTTTCACAATACCACGGACCAAAAACCATAACAATTCAATACCATGGACCCAATACTTGGGATCAACACTTTTGGATGCAATACCACGGACCAAAACCATAGGGTCAAAAACTGTCGGACTAATACCATGATCCAACTGTGAAAGAAACTTTTCTCTGCATGAAAGTGCGTGAACTTTTCTCTACATGAAAGAAACTTTTCTCTGCATGAAAGTGCGTGAACTTTTCTCTACATGAAAGAAACTTTTCTCTGCATGAAAGTGTGTGGACTTTTCTCTACATGAAAGAAACTTTTCTTTGCATGAAAGTGCGTGAACTTGAAAATAACTTTGCTGCACTATAATTTATCATCTGTGTGATTTGCCCTCAAGGACAACACTTGTCTCATAATGCCAACAATCTCCCCCTTTGGACTTGATGGCAAAGCTAACTTGTCATACTGAGAATTGTCATTTGATTCCTTTCGGCTGTCCTGCATCCCATGTATTATGTCACATCTGATATCTCTTCTGTAGATTCATCTGATTGTATATAAGTGAGATGTTCTTCTATGAGTGGGTTTCCATCAAGTACAACACATGCATCATAATGCCAACAATCTCCCCCTTTGGACTTGATGGCAACAACACCAAATCACTCTCCCCCTTTGACATCAAGGGCAAAGGGCGGACCAAGATATGCTCTTTCCTTGATATACATTCCGTTGTCCATACTCCCCCTGAGTACCTGCTGAAATCTCTGAATGAGCTCCCCCTTTGTATATGCCATGGTGCACCAATCTGTCCATGTTCCTTCTGAGTACATGCTGAAATCTCTGCTCTACTGAAGTGAGTTGTTCATGCTCCCCCTGACTGTAAGCAAGGTCTGCAAAAAGATGTTCTACAAGAAGAACATGACTCTATCATAAATGACCTTCCTATCACCAAAGACTCATACATACATCTATCTCCCATCACAATGGTGATATACCAAAAGTTTACATATGATAACATGAGAGAATAACATCATTCATCCCAGGCATAGTGGGGAAACCAACATAGGCCATTACATGACCTGAAGAGATCTCATCAAATGACTACAATAGATAGAGACACACTATTACATCATGAGTCTTGATATGACCTTTACATTGAATGATATACGTGACATTTATAATAGAGACCAAACACCTAAATAAGATCATGATAGTCATCAGCAACGATACTGTATGATCTGCTCCATAGTATCTGTCAACAGCAACTAGACTAGCAACTTGTATTAGTGCATAAATCATCACGGTATGTCCGCATCAACTCATCCTTTTGAACAAAATTCTGTATATACAGAATCATTCACGTTCTATCATATGTGAGAAACACCATAGTCATCCAGATCTGCATGAACCAAGTATCATCAATTGGGAATATCTGCATCAATCAACATATGTACGAAACAACCTGTCATCATATAGGTAAGAACTCATCATCATCATGTCTCCAAGAATGCAACTTTGAATAATCATCCATGTATCCATCACTATGTATCATTTGTCAAGACTTCTTGATATCATCAACAGCCAACAATCCTCAACCATATGAAGATCACCATGTAAGTACCATATATATATCATCAGAGAATCAACCACAAAACTGATCTGAACATCATCTGGACCACTCACAACCATATCATAGCAAGATGAATCATTTAAGCATCATCACCAAAGACTATTAACCATAATGCCAACAATGCATTATTAAAAGCATAAACTCCCCCTGAACTTGTGCCATCTGTTTACTGTCAGATCTGATCATTCATTCATCAGCAAGAGTTACTAACACTTCTAAACATCTTACAAGTGTCAAGACATTTCCACACATCATCAACAAAATCAACCAGAGCAAATAATAAACTGAATCATATCAGACCCTACTAACATATATGCGACTGTGCAGTGACTAACTCGCGTATATATGTGACTTTCCTTTATGAAACTTGCATATGAGATTTAGGACACTGAAGTTTTACACTTCCAGCTCCCTCTGATTCTGTTATGTCTGAATGTTGTGTGGTGCCGCATTTTTCTGACTGTATTTCTTTCTTCCTCCATATCTTCAAGTGTGATGAAGATGTTTTCTTCTTTGGGAGTGGTGCCCGTACTTTGTTCCTGCAATCCTTAGCTATATGCCCAAACTTGTTACATGCATAACATCTCACATGTTTCATATTGCTTTTATAGCAATCAACAGCTCTGTGACCAAACATATTGCAAGCAAAGCAATATCCATTAAAGTACCTGGAATGTGATGATCTTTCATGATGGTCTTGAACCCTTCTTCTTCTACATCTAGCTGCAACATGTCCAAGATTATGACATACATAACATTCAACATTATTCATAGGAGTAAAAGATTTTCTTTGAAGAATCTCTTTCCTTGGATGTTGATGGGGTTGACTTTTCATCTCCTTGTTGAGCATTTCAAATTTTGCCTTAGAGTCCCTTGTCTTACTTTGTGAACTAGATTCACCTTCAACAGATTCATGAAAACCAAGACCAATTTTGATAGCAGGAGACCTTTGACTATTAAGAATATCATCCAAGACTTTAGTACTATCTTGAAATCGTAAGAGCTTATCCTTTTCTTCTAATTTACCTTTCAAGATATTTACCTCAACCTGAAGTTGTTCTTCCTTTTCCAGAAATTGCTTCTTCAAAATTTCTTCAGATTTTCTTCCTTCTTCCATTTGTTGCCTTAGTTTGAGAATCTCCTTTTCTTGTTCTTCATTCAGATCCTGCTGCTTTTGACGAATTCTGAAGGCACATTATAGCTGAGATTTTAAGCTGATAACTTCGTTTTCTTGTTTTTAAATAGCTAGGAGTAGATCTTTATTCTGCTTCTTTGATTCTTCAAGTTCTTCCTTTAGTGAGAGGATCATAGCTTCAAGCCTTTCATAATAACTGGATCTATCTCTGAGTTTCTTGATTGTTGCGCTCTTTTCATTGACTTCATTTCTTAGAGATGTTACTTCATCCTGCAACTTTTGATATTTGTCCTTCAATAACTTCCTTACCTTGCTTCCTTCCTCTTGTTGAGCCTTTAGTCTGGTAGCTACTTCTTTGAAGGCACCATCCTTTATGTTCAATAGATCTTCTTGATCTCTAATTTTGTCCGTCGGCCTCTTAAATTCTGCCTCTATTTGATATCCTTCTTGCTCACCCATACGAGCACATTCAGTTGTTTCGTTATCACTTACATCACCTTCAAATGGATAGATAGTTGGAACATTAGAGGATGAAAAATTCATACCTGATAGTTCATCTTCATTCTGAAATGATTCTGAATCTGAAGTGCTTCTTCCACATAATCCCCAATCGATTCTCCCACTGTCATAACTCTCTTGAGATGTCTTCTTCTTCTTAGGTGCTTTCTTCTTAAGCTTCTTTCCGATTGTTCCACGAATCTCCTTCAAGCGATCAAGCTTCTACCAAAGGACCTGCTTTGATACCAATTGTTGGAAATAATACTAAGAGAGGGGGGGGGGGGGGGGGGGTGGTTGAATCAGTATTATCACATCATTAAAACTTTTTCATTTCCATATTCAGATTCATATATGCTACTTCCACAACTTCTTATGATTTAGTTAGTTGATCCTTAATGAGTGCATTAGAACATTATCAACCATATTAACAGTAAACTGGTGCAGTAAAATAGAACAAATCATCACACATAAGCCACACAAATGAACACCATGATATAAGGTGGAAACCCAATGTGGGAGAAAACCACCTGCTGCAAGTCATCTCAATCTTCTTCTTAATAAGAAAATCCTTTTACAATATTTCTATACTGGTGTAGTCTTATACCAATACGCAGGCTTCTACCTGCAGAGAGCTACAACCCTCTCTCATTCTCCAGTCTCTCCTGGAAGGGAGCTACAACCCCCATAGTTCTTGTACTAGCCGATCCATTTACTAGTACGTAGGCTGCTACCTGCTACAATGCTCCAAAGTTTTCAACTGCTATTGGAAGGGAGCTACCACCCCCTTAGCTCTTGTACTAGCTAAGATACTAGTACGTAGGCGCCGGCCTACAATCTTTTCTCCTCCGGGTACCACGTTTCATACATTTTCATACTGGATACTCCTGAAGCACAACACATAATCTGAAAGGCCACGTTTCATCCAATTTTCATACTGGACCCATTAATATCATTGAAGCACATAATCAATCAATCTTCTGAATCACCCACTCACCAGATCAATACATATACAAGGATAATATGTGAGTTAGCAACAAGATCTAGTCCATCAGATCACATAAAGATAAGTCATTAAGAACTTGATCCATTCAACCATCAATACTGAAGCTAAACATAATCTTGCTGTTATCAGAACCAGTAACCAGACATCAATTATGAACCCAGATCCCTACAGAATAGTCAAAGGTAGTTAAAACAAATTTCAAGCAGGGTCCGCAACTTCACCAATAGACATCTGCGAACATCCGCGCATGTGTTGCTTTCTGATATGCGGGTATCCGCACTTGCATAGTATTCTTATCTGCGGGTATCCACACCTACGCACTCTTCTGCTCTGCGGGTATCCACACCTACACCATGTCGCACCTGCGGTCCTACGGCTACATCCGCACCTTGCACTCTTCTGCTCTGCGGGTATCCACACCTGCACCGCGTCGCACCTACGGTCCTGTGGGTATAGATAGTTTTTCAGTCTTCAAGCATACCCCAGACTATCAGATCTACAGATTTGATCATGCGCCATGGAGATCTCGACCCATCAGTCGATTTTTCTATAATACTCAGATTTCTCCTTGATTCAGATCTAGCTATCACTCATCAACCAATCACAAGTATTTCAGATCTAGCTGACCTTAAGATATTCAACCCATAAGTGTGCAGCCAAATGATCTCCTTTCCCTTTTATAGCCTTAGGCCTTTCACAATACCACGGACCAAAAACCATAACAATTCAATACATGGACCCAATACTTGGGATCAACACTTTTGGATGCAATACCACAGACCAAAACCATAGGGTCAAAAACTGTCGGACTAATACCATGAACCAACTGTGAAAGAAACTTTTCTCTGCATGAAAGTGCGTGAAATTTTCTCTACATGAAAGAAACTTTTCTCTGCATGAAAGTGCGTGAACTTTTCTCTACATGAAAGAAACTTTTCTCTGCATGAAAGTGCGTGGACTTTTCTCTACATGAAAGAAACTTTTCTCTGCATGAAAGTGCGTGAACTTGAAAATAACTTTGCTGCACTATAATTTATCATCTGTGTGATTTGCCATCAAGGACAACACTTGTCTCATAATGCCAACTGTTTAGTCAATTTAGTGTTATCTAAATTGCTAGTATTTATTGTCAACCCGGGGCTCGTAAGCTGATGAAGCGAAGGTGTACTATATGTACTTAAGCAACCTCTTAGAGTTTTTCTTATCGTTGGGGGTGTTGTTGTGGTTAATTATGTTCCTAAGATGGAGTGATAATTTATAAACAAGTGAGTGGTGGTGTGTGTGTAGAGTGAATCCTAAATGAGTGAAAGTGTGTGTTTAGTGATCTCTAACTACTTGCTTGAAAGGAAATGCTTGAAAGGAATAAGTGAACTGAAATGACTTGAAATAAAATTGAAAGCAAATGACCACTTCCAATGGCACTAGACACCGTTCAAGCTGCTGCTAATAAAAGAAAAGAAAGTCACTTTTAAAACCCAAAAATAAAGATTATCTCTCTCTAACTCGATGCTTCAAAGCACATGTACTGTGTAAAGCACGGATAGAAAGTAGCTTAAGTTGAATTAGAAAAGTGAGAAAAATCTGCTTGAAAGACTAATGATAATGGTTTGCCCTTTCTAATTCTCTACTTCAGCCATATGTACTATGAAAAGTATGATTAGAAAGTAGTGAAAGAATAGTCTAAGAAGCACTTAAAATCAAAACTCTACTTTAAAGACTAGTAGTAGTATTTTGCTCTTTCTAACTCTCTACTTCAGCCATATGTACTATGCAAAGTATGGTTAGAAAGTAGTGAAAGAATAGTCCAAAAAGCACTCAAAACTGACTGCAGGTTAGTGATATTCTGATCTTAAAAGATAACAGTTTATGATGAAGATCATTCATGTGTTAGCAGCTCTTTGAGAAATAAGATTAAAAATCAGCTATAAAAACAAAAGCAGCACTTGAATTTGTCAACTTCAAATACCATTAGTTTGTAAAGCAAACACACACACATAAAAATAAATCCCGGGCCAAAAGAAACCTGCAAAGAAATAACACTGATCAGCTTGAAAGAAAGGAAAACAAGTAAATGAAACTATACATGCTTAAGGAAATAAACAAGAAAATAAAGAAATACTGCACATAAAATACTTTACAGAGGCTGAGATGAGCAGGGGCCCTCTATTCATTCAGCCACGAGAAAACTCAAAGATCTGGAAACTTCAAAACAGTGCTATGTTTATTCCTCCATTTGCAAAAAGTGTACAAAACAGAGTGCTAGGATAGCACTAAAAAAACAGAGTTCACAACGCTCTTAAATTTAACACAAGTTCAGAAATTACAACTAATAAAAGTCGGATGAGCGTACGCAGACGCAGCTATTTATAGAGGTTTCTAAGATAGCCTACTCGTACAGCTAATTAACTGAAAAACAACAAATAGTCATGCGTATTTATGGTTCCTGGACACATCATACGGCTGCGTGGATGAGTTTAATGCTTCTGTCGTCATGGGTAATGAATCCCATGTTGGATCATGTCCCCTGCCACCTGTAGAACGTGGACAAGTCACCGTTTAAGATGACGTGACCAAGCAGCTCACAATCACCGTTAAACAGCCTTGAGTTGACCGTAACTTGACCAGCTTTGACCATGGGTAAAGATGACGTGGATGGCTGGAAAAATGGAACAGGAACCTCGAGCACGTTGATACCTAAGTGCCCATGTGGCTCATCTAGCAAACCGACACGTGGAACATTGCGTTTAACAAAAAGGCTGCAGGATCTTCAGATAGCTGCAGGATCGTCAGATAGCTGCGGGATTCCTGCAAGTAAGTCAAAATCTAAACAAATAGTCATTCATTAGCAAAACTTGCTTGATCATGCTTAATGACACCTAATGTAATGATCTGGGTGGTTTTATGGTGAAAATGAGGCAAAAGTGAAGGAAAGATAAGGAAAAACTGAGGAAAATGGTAGACAAGTAGGTGTAGAATAGAGGCTCTACATACCCCCACTCCGAGGGTATTGCATGTCCTCATGCAATGAAAACACAATTCAATCCACCTGCTGGGATGCCTCGGCTAAGACATCCAATCTCCTCCTCTTCCTTTGTGTGGAAACATTAGCCTTTGGTCTCTTGAACATGCATCTGAATTTCAAATTGATTAAGGCTCTGTTCAGCCTTCTACATCTCTTCTTGAGTTTGCTGTGTTTCTTCTGCCACATGCTCATGTGAAGAAAGGTGTTATCTTGGATTGCTTTGGCAATATCAGCTTGCTGCTTCATTTCTTCATTTCTCTGTTTAATGTGACGGTTTAGCACCTCAAGTTCATAGATCTCTTGTTTGAGTAAGTCTATTTGCTGCTCATGAGGTATGACATTACTTGGGCCAGCAGTGTTCTGCTCCAATGTTTCAAAATAGTTGTACACCTCTTGTTGAACTGGGTCAACAATTGGTGACTTCCTTGGACTGTATTCATGCTCAATTTCAGTTTCAAACTCCGGCTGAAATGGACTGTCCTCCCTTGGAGGAGTAGCTGCCTCACGTTGTGGACTATCCTCAAGGTCTGTTTTTATAGCACCCTTCTCAGGTGTGCTTAGATCAACGAAGAGTATCCTTGTGGCTTTCCCTTTATTCTGCAATCTACTACTCCTTCTTACAGTGGCAGCACTCTGTGTTTCTTTTTGTGCCTTTTTCCTTGGTTTTTGTACTTTTACTTTCTTGGAGAGGGCAATTTTCTCATGGAGTTTAGCTAACCTTTGTGCTAAGGGCTGGCTATCTCTTTCTTCATCATTAGAATGCTCTGGAGTCTGATCAGTTTCTTGAATTATGGATTTTCCCTTGTCTTGTTTTTGTTTCTTTTTATCTTCTCTTCTCTTTTTGGCAGCTTCTTTGGCAAGTTCAGCGAGGGTTTCTGAGATAATCTCTTGAGCACTGTCTTCAGTGGGTTCAATCTCAGGTTCAGGATGATGTACTTCTATTTCCTCTACAGTTTGTCCTTGAACAGTCTCAGAGATACTTTCTTTTCTCTTCCTTCTGCTTTTCCTAGGTATAGAAGATTCTCCAGGTTCTTCAAAATGATTCCTTACAAGGAATTTCTCCCATGTGTCTTGTTTTTCTTTTAATTGTTCTTCTATCAATAACTTAACAAGACTATGGTGACAGAGGTAAGCTTCTATGTTTCGTGGATTCCGTTGAGCCATGGAACACATTTTCCTAAGGCTTTGGAATAGAAAGTAGGGAAGATTTATATCATGTTCTCCTTGAAATTGCAGCATAATTTTACCATGATAAACGTACAATACTCCAAATCTCCCTTCACACGTGAAAAATTTTTGCACTAACAACAGTAGAATTTTCCATTCTTCTTTAACATGAGAGATAGGAATTCCTTTGGTGAAAACACTTGTATCCATACCTGGGTTTTTAAAAATCCGCTTCCATTGTTGATCCTGGACTGCCCGGTTTTTGAACCAGCGTTCACCGGTTTGTGGAAGAGATGTAGCCCTTGCTATGCTTCCTTCACTGACTGCAAATGTTAAATCTCCCACCTCTACTTGACTGTCTTTATCCTTGAATGACCTTGCAAAGGCTTTTGTTACTTCTTTGTGGTAGCCCTTAAACTTCTTGATGCACTGTAGCCAATTGGCTTTTTGCAATGCCTCCTCAACCTGAGGGTATGCCTCCAAGAATTTCGAACCTTCTGGTTCAGCCCTTAAAAGTTTTCCCATCGATTCCTCAGCTCTGTTTAAAACACGACTTTGATGGTGACTTTACACAGTAATTCCGTGACTTTACACAGTAATTCCTCGGTTCCTGTTCAGACTTTGTGGAACAGAGGATATATGGGTGCATCAACAGCCTCAGACACCGAGAATTCACGGCTTGAATCAGAGTTAAGTGGTGGATAACAGCGTGAACACAGTGAAACGGTGACTAGTAGTCGTAATACAACTGTATCACACGTTTACTGGCTATACAGCAGAGGGAAAAACAGAGTATGGTTTATGGAGGTAATCGTAGTGAGTGAAACGGAATAAGGGAGATGATAGCGAGGAATGGAGTGTTATGAGCGCAGAGGGTTTCGAAATAATGAATGGAACGGCTATATTCTCCGATTTCGGCTGTGGATTGACACATGGCTACGGGATGAGAACTGAGAGACGTAATACGGTAGGTTACGTCATTAGGGTATGAGACCTTAATGACGGAAACAGCCATATGTGATTTCAAAAATCATGGGTATTTATGAGCTGGTAGACGTGGAGGATTCGTGGATTTGTGGTCGCATGGGAAAAGAAAATGGGTAATCATTACGATTAGTGGCCAACAAGACATAATCCAGAAAATTCCGCGTAATGAAATAACTATAGGTTTAAAATTTTAAACATACCTCAGATCCGCATTTGATTTGGCTTCTGATAATTTGCTACTAACCTTTTGTTAACTTTATTGCTAGCACATGATTCTTTCCTCCTTGTCTTTGATGATTTTGAACTGTACATATTTTCTTCAGACAGACTGTGTTTCTTGTGCAGGTGCAGAAGGCTGCAGAAAGGCTAAACGGCTGCAGAATTGCCAAATAGCTGCAGGAACTGTAATGGTGTCTTCCAGCTGCATAAAATACTTTAGTTGCCTGAAAAAAAAAACTTTATTAATGAAATGAAATGGAATGAATGAATGAATGAATGGGTGGAAAGCATTGAGGTGAAGTGAGGATGGTGATATGGAATAAATGAAATGAGATGAAAGAGAGAGAGAGATTTTTTTGGAAAACATGAGGTGTCAGGTGACCCTGATTTTCACCTCATGTTTTCTGCATGAGACTGCCAATCAAAGATTGGTTTTCAGGCTCATACATTTATTTATTTTTCCTCTTTTTTTTTTTTTTTTTTATTGAAATTGAAAGAAACAGAGATTAGGCTGATGGAGGAGAAGAATTCTTCTCAACCAGCCTCTTTTCAGAATCGCCTTGGAATAACTTAACAAACTCCTCTTTTGAGAGTGGCTTGTGGTAGACTTTCAACCGGTGGCCATTCACGATAAAGGGAGTTTGAAGTTCATCAATAGTCTTCACTCTAACTGCTCCATTATTAAAGACTTCATCAATCTCATATGGCCCAAGCCAATGAGTTTGAAATTTTCCTTTGAAGTCCTTAAATTTTGAATCAAACAAGAGTGCCCAATCACCCTTTTGAAACTTCTTTTCTTTGATATGTCGATCATGCCATTTGCTTCTTTGGTGCTGAACTAGATCGGTTCTTAGAATTGCATCTTGTCTCATTTCATCTAGTTCGTTTAACTGGTCCATTCTGTGCTTCTGGGCTTCTGATAAGCTCATCCCCAATTGAACTGCTGTCTTGAAGGTCTTGATTTGGAACTCAATGGGGAACAGGACTTCCTTCCCATAAACAAGTTCATAGGGAGAATGTCATGTGGTGTTCCTCCATGTAGTTCTATAGGCCCATAAGGCTTCAGGAAGCCTTTCTGCCCAATCTCTTCTATGAAGATGAACAGTCTTTGTGATGATGCTTTCAAGAACTTTATTTGTAGATTCTACTTGACCATTCGCTTGCGGATGGTATGGAGTAGACGTTCTATGCTTGATCTTATATTCCTCCATCAGCTTCTCTATCATCCTTGATGTAAATTGGCTTCCCTGATCTGTTACAATTTCTCTTGGGACACCAAAACGAGTGAAAATATCCTTGAAAAGAAATTGAACAACTGAATTTTCAGTAGCAGAAGTTAATGCTATAGCTTCTACCCACTTGGTAACATAATCAGTACAAACCAGTATATATCTATTTTGCTTGGATGGCGGATTAATTGGTCCAACAAAATCTAGAGCCCATTTCTCGAAAGGTTCGATGCATACTTGTGGCTGTAGTGGCATTTCATTTGAAAGAGTTGGTCTCCCAATTCTTTGACAACTGTCACACCTTTTAACATATTGCTTTGCATCCTTAAAGAGAGAAGGCCAATAATATCCTGATGAAAGGATTTTATAGGCAGTCCTCTTATCAGAAAAATGTCCGCCACAAGGTTCGTCATGACATGCCTTAAGGATGTCAGGCATCTCATCCTCCCGTACACATCTTCTGATCATCAAATCTGGCCCTGTTCTGAACAATTCATTAGAAATCCAAGAATAATGTGAACTATCCTGAATGATTTTCCTTTTCTCATTAGGAAATAAATGTAAAGGTAACTTTCCAGTAACTAAATAATTAGCAATATCAGCATACCAAGGGGTTTTGGTAGTTACTGCAAACAAATACTCATCTGGAAATTTATCCTCTACAGGAGAGTCCTCATTAGTGTTTTGGATTCTAGACAAGAAGTCAGCTACTGTGTTCTGTTTACCTGGTCGATCTAACATAGTTATGTTGAATTCTTGTAAAAGCAAAAGCCATCTTGTAACTCTACCATTAGTGACTGGTTTGTTCATGAGGTATCTAATGGCAGAGTGATCAGTGTGGACAAAGGTTTCATAGCCGGTTATATAGTGTCTAAACTTGTTTATAGCATGAACAACGGCTAGAAATTCCTTTTCAGTAACAGTATAATTTAACTCAGTAGGAGTCAAATTCTTACTTGTGTAATAAATGGCATAAGGGATCAAATCCTTTTGTCCCAAAACAGCTCCTAAAGATGTATCTGAAGCATCAGTAGAAATGTGGAAAGGGAGTTTCCAATTTGGACCCCTTAAAATGGGTGCTTCAGATATTCTAGTCTTTAAAGCTTCAAAGGCAGATTGACATTCAGGATCCCACTTAAATTCACAATCTTTAGTAAGTAGTTTGAACCACTACTTACTAAAAGGTAGAGGAAAATGATCCTTTAAGGTTGCCTTGTTCAATTCTCGATAGTCAATGCAAACTCTCCATTTACCATTCTTTTTGGGCACTATAACCAAGGGAGAAACCCATTGGCTATCTGAAATGGGGTAAATGAAGTTTACCTTGAGCAATTTCTGAAGTTCTTCTTTCACAATTTCCCTAAGATTTGGATTCATCCGTCTTTGTGGCTGCCTAATGGGTCTGCTGTTTTCTTCAATATAAATATGATGAATACAAGTCTTAGGGTCGATTCCTTTCATGTCAGTATATTCCCATGCAAAGGCAGTGGAATGTTTTTGCAACAGTTTAGTTAATTCTTCTTGTTGTAATCTTTCCAAGTTCTTGTTAATGTTTAATGTTTTTCCTGGAAAGATTTCAACTGTAGAACTACCAAACTCTTCCATTGAGAAGAGAGACATCTGTCTAGAGGAGAGATATTCAATATCTGCATCTAACTGAAACTGTGAAGAGTCATATTCTAAAGGTACCTCAAAATTTTCTAATGTATTTAGAATTTGACTGTCCTCACTGATCTCAGAGATGGTTAGAACAGGTTGAAGAGTATCCTCATCATCAATCCACTCATCTTCTCCTATTTCTGTTATTGCCTTTGCGGGAGGATACAAGTTGAATTTCTTGGTAGAACTACCATCTGATATATACATGTCTCCCGACCTACAACTTATGAAAGCATCAGCTGTGGCCAGCCAAGGTCTTCCTAGAATAAGAGGATGTCCTCCTAGATTGTTCTTGGGAGTTAAAATCATAAAATCAACTGGATATTCCCAAGAGTCTAGTGAGACTGGAATGTCTTCCAATACACCATCAGGTTTAATGATTGATCTATCTGCAAGTTGCAACAAAGTAGGTGTAAAGAGAAGGTTAGGAAGTTTTAACTGATCCATGGTCTGTCTACTCATAATGTTGATAGCGGCTCCTAAGTCAATCAAGGTATTTGGGATTTCAACCCCATTAATATGAGTTTTAACAATAGGGCTACCGGGATCTACATATTTTTGCATGGTAATTTTACCCATCATAATGTCTGCAATTTTTCCAACTAGATGTATCCTTTTGGTATCTCTGGTTCTTTTTATTGTTTTTTTCAAACTCATCTCCTTTATTGTCTTTGCTAGAATGGGAATCTCCTTAATGGCTGTTAACAAGGGAATCTTGATACAGACATTTTTCAATTCATCTAGAAAGCTATAGTCAGGCAACCAAATCTGCTTCTCCACTCCTTTATCAATTTGCAATCTTTCAGGAAAAGGAGGAATAGCTGAAGATGTGGGTTGCTCTACTAAGGGAGTTGATGCTTTTTCTTTTTCTTTAATGCTTGGGTTTTGAAGGGATACTTCAGAACCCTTATTGGCTTTGAGAGATTCTTCCTCAGAAATGCTTGGTTGTTGAGCACTTGTAGAAGGTTGGTCTAGGATTCTACCTGATCTGAGTTGGACCTCATTGAGAGGAACAACCATATAGGTAGGGAATGGTTGACCTTCCATGAGTGGTTGACTTTCCATCACATAAGCACTTTGAGGATTCCTATTATTGGGGTTTGGTTGAGTTTGAGAGGGAAGTTGATTTGGCCTCTGTTGAGATTGTAACAAGAGTTGAGAATTTTGATTTTGTGGAGGAGGTTGTTGTTGTTGAGGGAATGGTAATGACAATTGTTGACCTTGATTTGGAAGTTGGGGAGCTTGCTGATTTTGAAAGGATTGAGGATATTGATAGAATTGGGCAAATCTCCCATAAGGATTTTGCATTTGCATGCTTTGCAACCATGCTTGGAAAGGATTTTGTGGTTGTGACCAAGGTTGTTGCCAAGGATTCCAATTTGGTGGGGGTTGGAAATTCATAGAGTTATTAAACCCTTGATTTTGCTGCCCCTGCCAAGGTTTTCTTGCAACAAAACAAAGGGATTCAAGCGTACTTGGATCTTCTTGAAAGACTGCTTTGAGGCCAGGGATTGAAGGACATTCCTTGGTCTCATGGGTTTCTGAGCAAATTACACAGGTTTCCACAACTTGTGCTTCCAAGGGACATTCCCTTAAAGCATGCTTCTTTCTACACTTCGGGCAAAAGATAGTCATAGCCTCGGCTTCTGCTTTTTGTTTATTTTGAATCTTAAGGGTATCAATTTGTTCACTAAGACTCCCTAAGATGTCAGTTTTAAATTCATCTAGCATATTACCGATTTCAGCCCTACTCACTGATCCTGTTGCAGATTTATTTGCCCTAAGGAGAGAAGGATCTCTAGGCCCTTTTTGAGTTTTTGATTTGCCCCTTGAGAGATGGATACAAAGTTCTGCTATATCATTGAGAGAAAGTTGAGAAATATCCCCCTTTCCCATCATGTTTAAGATATCTATCCATTCATCCCTAATGGCTTTTAATAAGAGGGCTTTTAAGGTCTCTTCATCCAAGGTACTCATTTTTGCTCTTTTTAAATTATATTGAAATCTCTCAAGTAAATCTTCTAAGCTCTCATCTTCTTTTTGCACCATTTTAAAAACCTCATCCTTATGATTAGTAGGCATACAATAGTCCAAATACCTATCCAAAAAGGTTTGTTTCATTTCATCCCAGGTCCTAATGGATTGAGTAACTAACCCCATGAACCATTTCAAAGCTTGATCTTTTAATGTTGATGGGAACAGTTTGAGTTTCTGAGTATCATCCAGATAGTCATAGGTTCGACACACAACTTCAAATTCAAACAAGAATGTTTCAGGGTCCTCAGTTCTTAATCCATGAAAATTTGGGAGGACGGATGGTGATATGTTTTTCATGGTGGCTCGGGAGTCCTCATCAACAATGGGAAACCCAAATGAATTATCCCCGTCTCTATTTCCTCCAATGGGACCTCTACCTCCTCCATTGTTATTATTATTTCCTCCTCCTCCTCTACCTCTACCTCTACCTCTACCACCTCCTTCTTCTTCTGCCATGATGATTCTCCTAGGGATTTCAAAATCTTCTGGTTCTTCTACAAAGGGTGAATGAGAAGAGATTTCTCCTTCCTCTTCAGGTGAGTCTATTTCCTCAATTACAATTGGTTTTCTTGTAGGAGAAAGAGAAGAGTCTCTTCCTAGTTCAAACTCAATAGAAGGTGTAGGAGAGTCAACTCTTGGCTCTTGAATTTCAGGACTAGGAGTTTCGGTTGGAGATAAGGGAGGTGTCTCTTGTCTATCTCTTGAAGTAGATGGACTTGTAAAAATTGAACTTCGAGCTCTAGCTAAAAACCTTCCCCTAGAATCTCTAGCTCTATGCATGTCATTTTTTTATTTTATCTTCAAGTCAAGTTAAATAGTTCTTTTTCTGATCTTCCAGTTCACTCTAGGTGCAAGAAGAGAGCATACTCAAGAAACTATTAAATCAATAACTTTCTCCTTTCTGATCCTCCAGATCACTTCAAAGTGCAAGAGGAGAGCATACTTAGATAGGCTATTAACTTCTTTCCTTGAAACTTTATATTTTTTTTTCTTCTAAGAATATGGCTACTTAATTTCACTTCCCCGGCAACGGTGCCAAAATGTTTAGTCAATTTAGTGTTATCTAAATTGCTAGTATTTATTGTCAACCCGGGGCTCGTAAGCTGATGAAGCGAAGGTGTACTATATGTACTTAAGCAACCTCTTAGAGTTTTTCTTATCGTTGGGGGTGTTGTTGTGGTTAATTATGTTCCTAAGATGGAGTGATAATTTATAAACAAGTGAGTGGTGGTGTGTGTGTAGAGTGAATCCTAAATGAGTGAAAGTGTGTGTTTAGTGATCTCTAACTACTTGCTTGAAAGGAAATGCTTGAAAGGAATAAGTGAACTGAAATGACTTGAAATAAAATTGAAAGCAAATGACCACTTCCAATGGCACTAGACACCGTTCAAGCTGCTGCTAATAAAAGAAAAGAAAGTCACTTTTAAAACCCAAAAATAAAGATTATCTCTCTCTAACTCGATGCTTCAAAGCACATGTACTGTGTAAAGCACGGATAGAAAGTAGCTTAAGTTGAATTAGAAAAGTGAGAAAAATCTGCTTGAAAGACTAATGATAATGGTTTGCTCTTTCTAATTCTCTACTTCAGCCATATGTACTATGCAAAGTATGATTAGAAAGTAGTGAAAGAATAGTCTAAGAAGCACTTAAAATCAAAACTCTACTTTAAAGACTAGTAGTAATATTTTGCTCTTTCTAACTCTCTACTTCAGCCATATGTACTATGCAAAGTATGGTTAGAAAGTAGTGAAAGAATAGTCCAAAAAGCACTCAAAACTGACTGCAGGTTAGTGATATTCTGATCTTAAAAGATAACAGTTTATGATGAAGATCATTCATGTGTTAGCAGCTCTTTGAGAAATAAGATTAAAAATCAGCTATAAAAACAAAAGCAGCACTTGAATTTGTCAACTTCAAATACCATTAGTTTGTAAAGCAAACACACACACATAAAAATAAATCCCGGGCTAAAAGAAACCTGCAAAGAAATAACACTGATCAGCTTGAAAGAAAGGAAAACAAGTAAATGAAACTATACATGCTTAAGGAAATAAACAAGAAAATAAAGAAATACTGCACATAAAATACTTTACAGAGGCTGAGATGAGCAGGGGCCCTCTATTCATTCAGCCACGAGAAAACTCAAAGATCTGGAAACTTCAAAACAGTGCTATGTTTATT
Organism: Pinus tabuliformis; assembly: GCA_031772625.1. Classification (NCBI taxonomy): domain Eukaryota; kingdom Viridiplantae; phylum Streptophyta; class Pinopsida; order Pinales; family Pinaceae; genus Pinus; species Pinus tabuliformis. The sequence continues at coordinate 1,527,361,587 of CM062818.1, read as the reverse complement.
CCTCCATTTGCAAAAAGTGTACAAAACAGAGTGCTAGGATAGCACTAAAAAAACAGAGTTCACAACGCTCTTAAATTTAACACAAGTTCAGAAATTACAACTAATAAAAGTCTGATGAGCGTACGCAGACGCAGCTATTTATAGAGGTTTCTAAGATAGCCTACTCGTACAGCTAATTAACTGAAAAACAACAAACAGTCATGCGTATTTATGGTTCCTGGACACATCATACGGCTGCGTGGATGAGTTTAATGCTTCTGTCGTCATGGGTAATGAATCCCATGTTGGATCTTGTCCCCTGCCACCTGTAGAACGTGGACAAGTCACCGTTTAAGATGACGTGACCAAGCAGCTCACAATCACCGTTAAACAGCCTTGAGTTGACCGTAACTTGACCAGCTTTGACCATGGGTAAAGATGACGTGGATGGCTGGAAAAATGGAACAGGAACCTCGAGCACGTTGATACCTAAGTGCCCATGTGGCTCATCTAGCAAACCGACACGTGGAACATTGCGTTTAACAAAAAGGCTGCAGGATCTTCAGATAGCTGCAGGATCGTCAGATAGCTGCGGGATTCCTGCAAGTAAGTCAAAATCTAAACAAATAGTCATTCATTAGCAAAACTTGCTTGATCATGCTTAATGACACCTAATGTAATGATCTGGGTGGTTTTATGGTGAAAATGAGGCAAAAGTGAAGGAAAGATAAGGAAAAACTGAGGAAAATGGTAGACAAGTAGGTGTAGAATAGAGGCTCTACACCAACACTGTTCATGATGTGTTTAATTTATCCTTGAATTAAACTGTGAATTAAAATAGAACTATTTTCTCATAGCAATTTGAAATTGAATTTGCCTTGAGCTTGTTTATGAGTTGGAGATTGAATTTTTTGAGTGCTAGGATTTTTCTAGCGAGACCAAGCATTGTAATTTCATCTTGATTTTTTGTATTAATACAAAACAGATAGTGGGGTTTTGAGTTGTGGCTTTCCCCAGATATTTATTGTGTTATGTGCCTTTGATTATCTTCCTCTATTAATTATTGTTTGCTCGATGTTTATGCGCTTCCATTGTAAAGAGTAGAAGTATATTCTTGTCTCTTTCTTTAGCAAATTGCATTAGCTTGTGAATCTATAGGATTTTCTACATGGTATTAGAGGAAGATTGCTCTTTGGGCCGAGAGTTTTCAAAGCAGATCTGAGAATTTATGTGCAAAAATTTCAGAAACAAATTGCATATCTGGATTCCTTAGGAAAATATACCCAAATTCAAAAAAAAAAATTGACTGAATCAGAGTTCAGATGAGGGAGATATCGCTGATTTAAAATAAGCTCTCTAGAGGAGATTTCAAAGTTTTGAGTTTCTGGGTTACAGGTGAAAGTCGAATTTGCAATACATACTTCAAGATTGGCAGATGGCGTTCCATGGGTTGAGGCTTGAGTATGCCTTGGAAGGCAGCTCAAATTTTATAGCCTGGAGGGACGGGATGGAGGTTGTGTGCTTGAAGGAATTCTTTGATTAAGAAGTCCACAAGCCAACAGCTACGGATGCACAGAATTTGGCCGAATGGAAGCTTTAGGGGAATTTTGAGGTCTAAAATGGGCCTCCTAAGAAAAATGTACAACCAAAATAAATTTTATAAGAACCAATATGATTCAAGATGATGATGTCAACCATGGGGGATGATTCACCATTTTTGGAGTTAAAAAGTAAAAGATTAAAAAATAATAAAATAATAAGTTTACTTTTTCAACTCCTATTTTCAACTTATCTCCCTAAGGATTTGCTCAAATTTCGAGCGGGAGTACTCATTGGATGCAAAATTTAATTCCTAATCCAAGGAGTACCCATGTTGCATACTTTTGATGGGCTATGCTACAAGAAAAATGAGAAATACATGAAAAAACATTATTACAATCATGTTTTTCATGTATTTCTCATTTTTCATGTAGTAGGGTCTAATGAAAGTATGCAACGCATGTAATCCTTGGATGAGGAATCAAATTCTGCATCCAACAACTATTTCTGGTCGAAATTTGGGTAAACCCATAAGGTGATAAGTTGAAAATACAAGTTGAAAAAATAGTTTTTACTTTTTTTCCTCTAAAATTTGATAATGTAATCTAATCTTATTTGATTATTTCCACTATTATTTTATAATTTCCTAAGGAGCCCCATTTTAGACATCAAAATTCCCCTAATGAAGTGTGTGGCGAAGGCAAGACGGATAATCCTTGAGGGAGTTTGAGACCACATTGTCTCGAGTCTCCATGGCAAGGAAACTCTGCATGCTATGTGGAGAACATTGACGGACTTGTATCAAATTAGCAGTGATCAAAGGAAGTTGGCACTGAAGGATAAACTTCGTCAAATCAATATGGAGAAAGGCGAGACGATTCAAAAGTACTTGACCAAGTTCACTCAATGTCGGGATGAACTTGGAAGTGTTGGAATCACAGTTGCCGATGAGGATATGGTGAGCCTTGCTCTTCTTGGACTCCCAAGGAGTTGGCATAGTTATCAGGACTCTGTCAATGGTTGGGAGAAGATGCCAGATTGGGAACGAGTATGGTAGGATTTGATGTAGGATGAGATTAGGAGGAACACCAGGGATGTCTCTTCATCAAAGACTTATGATGAAGAGAATTGTGCCTTAGCGATTAAGGCAAGAAAGGGGAAAGGTAAAATTTCTCATTCCAAATTAGATTCTTATCATGGAGGTAAGACGAAGGACATGAAAAAATTTAAATGCTTTCATTGTCACAAGATGGGTCACTTTGCTACAAATTTTCCATTGAAGAAGTCCAAGGAGAATTCCTCAGGAGGAGCAGTGGGTGAGGCTTTGGCCTCCCAATTCGAATTGGACTTTTCCCTCATTGCATGCATGGTGTCTTCAAAGATGGAAGTCTCTGGTACTTAGACAGTGGAGCTTCTTTCCACATGACTGGAAACAAAGAGTTATTCAGTGAACTACAGGAGAAAGATCTCAAGATGCATATCAATATGGGTGATGACGGTAAGTATTGCGTTACTGGTGTGGGCACTATTACTTTTCAAAGGGAGCATGCGGCTTCACTCACCTTGAAGAATGTTATACATGTACCCGGACTGACGAAGAACTTGGTATTTTTTTCCATACTTGAGGATAGAGGCTATGATGTGATCTTTTCGAAAGGAAAGGTGTTCCTTCGACACATAGCCACAGGTCAAGTAAATAAGATAGGGATTTGAGTTCAGAATCTCTATAAGATAGAGGTAGAGGATTGTGTTGCTTTGAGTTCAAAAGTGTAAAAGATGTTGAGCCGAGATGTTGACGAGTTGTGGCACAAGCGATTGGGACACTTGCATCATGGTGCTTTGAAGATATTACATCAAATCTCTACTGGTTTTCCCAAAGGTACGCTTGAGCAAGTTGATACATGCAAGGGTTGTACTTTGGGAAAATACACCAAGTATTCCTTTGGAGATAGAGACAGTCGAGCAGAGTCTATTCTGGAGAGAGTCCATTCAGATGTGTGTGGACCATTATTGATAGTCTCCACCACCAAACACAGGTATTATGTTATATTTGTAGATGACTATTCTCGTAAATGTTGGATATTTTTCATAAAGAGAAAGGATCAGATATTCACAAAGTTTTGTGAATTCAAAGCATTGGTCAAGAAAGAGTCAGGAAAGAAGCTTAAAGCTCTACGGAGTGATAACGGTGGAGAATATGACTCCAATGAGTTTAAGAAATTCTATGAAGCAGAAGGGATTAAACGAGAGTTGACAGCACCTCATAACCCTCAACAGAATGGGGTTTCTGAGAGGAAGAACAGGAGCATAGTAGGGGCGGCAAGGGCAATGTTGTATGATTAGGGCCTACCACTACACTTGTGGGCTGAGGCATGCAACACAGTGATTTATGTTCATAGCCGTAGTCCACATCGAATACTTGAGATGAAGACACCAGAGGAGGCTTATTCCGGTAAGAAGCCAAATGTTGGTCACTTCAGGATTTTTGGGTCATCGGTTTATTTCCATGTGACCAAAGATGCACAGAAGAAGCTTGAGCCAACATAAGAGTTTGGGATCTTTGTGGGGTACACTGATACTCCCCACAACTATCGGGTGTACATGAAAACTAGTCGAATGACAGTGGTTCGCAAGGATGTCAAGTTTGATGAGGAGAAGGCCAAGCGAGTATCCCTTGAGAGGGAGCTTTAGCTACATGTGGAGAAGAAATTTTTAGTTCCTTAGGTTGGGGAGCCTCAAATTTATGTGGAGCAGCCACATGTGGAGGTTTCACGAATGGAGATATCCACTCAGGTAGAGTCTTCCAGAGAGGGAAGAAAGTGCACTAGAGAGGCTGACAGATTGTTGGATGATGCACGGGAGAATGTGGGAGCACCCTCTTCTCAGCGCAAACAAAGGAGGTCACTAGAGAGGTACACTGGATACATGGCACTTATGGGTGCATGTGTTCTGATAGAGCCATCTTCCTTTCAGGAAGCAGTGCAGCAGCCAATTTGGTTTGATGTGATGGTGGAGGAGTATGACTCCATAGTTCGAAACAGTGTTTGGGATGTGGTCCCGAGACCAAAGGACAAGTCAGTTGTGAGCTCCCATTGGCTTTACAAGGTAAAGCAAGCTACAAATGGTAGTGTTGAGAAGCATAAGGCCATATTTGTGGCCCATGGCTTTTCACAGGTAGAGGGGATTGACTATGATGAGACCTTTGCTCCTGTTGCAAGGTACTCATCTATCAGATCTATTTTGGCACTATCAACATAGATGGGTTGGAGTATCCATCAGATGGATGTGAAGACTGCCTTCCTCAATGGCATGATTGAGGAAGAGGTGTACATAGAGCAGCCCGAAGGTTTTGAAACCTTGGACCATGAGTCGCATGTGTGCCGACTCAAGAGAGCGTTGTATGGGATGAAGCAAGCACCCCGTGCTTGGTACACCAGGATATATAGCTACTTCACTAGGTTGGGATTCACAAAGAGTGAAGCAAATGCGAGCCTGTATCACATAGTGGTGGAAGGTAAGCTTTTGATCATTGTACTTTATGTAGATGATCTCATACTAACAAGTGATGAGAAGCTCATCAAATCTTGCAAGGAGGATCTTGCAAGAGAGTTTGAGATGAAGGACATGGGGCTCATGCATTACTTTCTTGGCATGGAGGTATGGCAGGGAGATGGGGAATTATTTGTTTCTCAAGGCAAGTATGCCAATGAGATACTCAGGAGATTCCGCATGGAGAGCAGTAAACCCATGGAGACTCGCCTAGCTAGTAACTGGCTGAAGGAAGATGCTACTTCAGGAGAAGTAGTGGAAGCTATTGTTTATAGGCAGCTTGTGGTTTCACTCATGTATTTGGTGAATACATGACAAGATATGTGTTATGTAGTTAACCCTCTTACTCAAGCGATGGTTAGGCCTACCAATCTGTATTGGAAGGCGTAAAATCATGTATTGAGATACCTCATAGGCACTACTCAGTTTGGGTTGTGGTACAAATGAATAGAGGGTGTGAAACTTTAAGGCTTCACCGATGCAGATTGGGCGAGGAGTCCATCTGAGAGGAAAAGCACATCAAGAGGGATCTTTAGTATTAGGTCAGCTGCAGTTTCTTGGTACAACAATAAACAAAGATTTGTTGCACTCAATTTCGCAAAGGCAGAGTACATGGCTGCAAGTCAAGCAGCATGTGAGGCTCTCTGGATGAGGAAGATCCTGGTTGGTTTGTTTGGTCAGCAGATGGATCCGACGGTGATTTATTGTGATAATCAGAGTTGTATCAAACTCTTTGAAAATCTAGTTTTTCATGATCGTTCCAAGCATATAGATATATGTTATCATCATCTCAGAGATTGTGTATTGAGGCGGATCATGTTCTTATATTATATTCCCACGGAGGATCAAGATGTTGACATATTGACAAAGACATTGCCAAGATGTAAATTCGAGTCTCACAGAGACAGGATTGGGGTAGTGGATAATCCCTTTCTTGTTGAGAAGGAGTGTTGAGAAATGGCAACAATAAATTCTATTTTAATTTGTCCTTGAATTAAACTATGAATTAAAATAGAATTCTTTTCTCATAGCAATTTGAAAATAATTAATTAAGTTTAATTAACTTAATTAATTTAGGAAATTCGAATTGGAAGTCTTTTAGAAGACATGTATATGTTCTCCCTAACTTATAGGAGTTAAGGATGAGTTATGACATAGTTGTAATTAGTTAACTCAGTTTATTGAGTTAAGTCCAGTTAAATTAGTTCCAATCAGTTTCAGGAACTACTAGTGAGTAAACAATCAGTTGGGATACTAGTGACCTAATTAGTGCTACTCTAGTTAACTGAAGATTCCACCATCAGAAACTCATGCATGTTCATTCTGAGAAAGACCCAGTTGAGACTAGAGTGTAGGGACAGTGTAATATTTGTTTTAGATTTTTTTGAGTTGCACTGATAATGCATGCAATCAAGAACTGATCCTTGAGGGATTGCGCTATTTTTAGAGGCTTTATTTCCCTTTAAATACAAGCTATCCTTCATAGGAATTACACATTGGAATAGAGACTTAGATAGCTTGTGAAGAGGCTAAGATTTGGCCTTGAGCTTGCTTATGAGTTGGAGATTGAATTTGCTTAGTGTTGGGATTGTTCTAGAGAGAACAAGCATTGTAATTTCATCTTGATTTTCCGGATTAATACAAAACAGATAGTGGGGTTTTGAGTTGTGGCTTTCCCCAGATATTTATTGTGTTATGTGCCTTTGATTCTCTTCTTCTATTGATTATTGTTTGCTCAATGTTTATAGGCTTTCGTTGTAAAGAGTAGAAGTAGATTCTTATCTCTTGCTTTAGCAAATTGCATTAGCTTGTGAATATACATGATTTTCCACACATGATTGTGTATGTATTTGAGTCACTATTATGCTGAGGAACAAACATTATCTAGTGAAGTCTTGCTAAATATTCTTCGTGATATATTCTTCCCACTCACATATGAAATATAATGGTCATAGATGAGATCATGAATATGCAAATATTCGAGGAAATAGAAAAAAATGCTAATGTACATGGACTGCATTGGGTTTTATATACATTGAAGACAAACTGTAGATGAAAATCTTATTCTAGCCTACTTTGTTGAAATCCCTAGTTGTGTATTTTAACTACTAGTTGTTACCACTTTTTTGTTTGTGGTAGTAATTAATAAATTATTCATGTTTGTTACTCAAGTGTTGGTATATTCCTTTCCTCTTCAAGATCCCTTCATTGTTATTGTAACATGATTTCCATGAATAGAATGCAAGCTTGTGTCCTAAAGACTAGGCAATATAGTAGTCAGCTCCTCCTTCAGCCTAATCTTTGTTTATTCTAGTATCGCTAGCTGACTTACGATCTCTTTCAAAATTACAGGTTTTCACCCAATTGAACTTGTTTCTCATCATCACATTGGATGCATTTAGCCCATATTCTATTCTATTTCCTGAAACATAGGCCATTTCTATTGGTGCATTAGAAACCATCTCTTTGAATGCTTCATCCAATTTCCCAACTAGACTAGCGTTATGTTTTGTATAGTGTTCCTCCCTTGATTGGAAGGAAGACATTTCTCTTTCTAGCAATCTTTTGTTGAGAGCACAAGCGTGTATAGATAGGACCCTTGCCAATAATAGTTTAAATCCTTTGAATCCTCACCTTCAAAGTTACAGGTTTTCAATGTGTTTGAACTTGTAGCTCATGATCATCTTTACTCATCTTGGATGCATTTATCCATCTTCTATCATCTTTCCTGAAACGCAAACCATTTATGTTGGTGCATTAGAAATCATCTCTTTTACCACTTTACCCAGTTTCCCAACTAGACCAGAGGTATGTTTATTACAGTGTACCCCCCCTTGATTAGAGGGAATAACTTTTCTATTTCCAAATTTTTTTTCTCAGAGAGCATTTGTGGATAGACTGGACCCTTTCCAATGTTATCAATAGAATATTTTAAATCCTCTAAATCCTTACCAAGTTCATTAACATCGTGGTCAACATGGTCGGCATCTAAATGTGACAAGTGATGAACATCATCCTCATGTAACTTCTTGTCCTCTTCCTCTTCATTCTCATCTTCTACAGCTTCTTCTCCACTATCCCCACTCATCTCCACTTATTCATCCTCATCTACTAAACTATCTTTCCCACCATGTTCAATGCTAAAGCTTGCAACCGCACCAACATCTTACTCAACACCCTCATTCATAAAGTTTAAACTCCTCTTCAGACTTTATTCTCAAATATTCAACACTTCGGACTAATGCCATTGCATCATGGGAAAATTCCATTTGGTTAGACTTTGTTTCTAAGAATGAGAAATTGCATTTGTTGATGATGCTTCTTCATTCTCTCTTTCATTCTAGTGTTGATGCACAATGGAGCTCGAAGCTCCAGGATTGTTATTTTTGTGTTGAGCATCTTCATGGCCTTATACCGATTCTATAGTTAAGGGCTCTAAGGCCTTCACAATGCCATTTGCAATCTTAACACACTCAGGATGATCTAAATCTAGATTCTCAAGTGTACAAGACAAGGCCTGAATCACTCCAACATCAATTAATTCTTTTGACACTTCTTTTGAAATGTTTGACCTTGAAGGTGAGAGTATTGCAAGAACATCATTGATCAATTATTAATGCATTAATTTGCAATTCTGGATGTTTGTAGCCATCTTCATGAATACAGATAGAAGCACTAGGTGAATTAACAATCTCTATAAATAGTGTTTTTCATCGTTAGCTCAACGAATGCATATTGCCAAAACTGGCTAACCTTACTTGAGAATTATTGCCTCCATTCATTATTTGCCTTCCTTTCTTTCATATACATCTTATAAGATGGAATAAACCTATGAAGAACATGGTATAAAGGTCCATTGTGGCCCATGTCATTATCTCCTCCTTATAGAGCCTCTAAGATGGTTGCTTTCAGCATCATTACAAAGAATAATATTTATTGTTGATGGATACATCAGAACTATTTCAATTATTAGGTTCAAAATAAAATATGCTCTTGCTAAAGAAAATGAATCTTTTCCATCCATTTCCAAGTTATCTCTGCCAACAATAGCCTTTCTTTTCTCCTCTGATGGAATCTCATCAACATCCATATCTGTAACAGAACAAGAATATTTAAATTTCCTTCCAAGGTCATTCGTCATAGGGGGTAAATATTGAGTAACTCAATCTAGGAGCTATTCAATTACACTTACAAATCTATGTGTTGGCCTCTTATGTCCTTTAATTTTCCCTCTAACATCAAAAATTTGTATGGATGCATTACCCAAGTTTCCAGCAAGGCTGTTTTCACTTTGCATAGACTTATGTCCACTTCTCAGCTTATCTTTCTCTAAAACCTTCTCCTTCTCTTTCCCTTTTTCCTTATCCTGGTCTCTTGACAAAATTATATAAGGTCCATTTTCTAATCATTTCAACCTGCTAAACTGCTTTTGCAACAAGCATGAAAACAAGAGGATCTCGGGAGATAACAAGAGCCATATTTGAGGGAAAAGTACAAGAACTCACCCTTCCACTTATATTTCGATTTAAAGATACTACAAGATTTTGTCAAATGTCTGATTCCATAGCTGCCTGAAGCATATGAGGATCATCAAGAATATGTCGAGTGATGGTTAATGCAGCACTATCAAACCCTTAAAATAGGAAAATAGTAGGCAAGCTCAGCAAAGCCATCAATCCACCTCTATCAAGGAAATGCAATGCTATGGCATGCACCCTTGTAGGCCTTGCACATAACTGGAGAAGATCTTGTACTAAAGTTTAGGGAAAATTCTTCTAAATGAAGTTACAAACAATAAAAATAGAATTTTTTTGCTACTCCTGATAGTTATGTACCCATCAAGAACATTCAACATGTGTTATATATGATTTTATTGATTAGATTCCAAGTTCTCGGGATTCTCACCATCACCATCTTTTTTCTTGGACTGCTTAGAATTTAGAATAGTAGAATATTTTTTTTTGGTTGGCTTCAACTATATCAAATTATCAATTAGTAGCATGGGTGTCAGATACTTAAAATCTGGCAGGCTCTTACTTTTTGATGCCTGTAGGCAAAATCTAGACAAGATATCCAACAAAACACTAACAAGATCATTGTCAACAACAACTTCACAAGCTACAATTCTTTCATGTAAAATTAGAGGAAAAACATGAGATGTTAGGGACAATATGTTATTATCCTTTCCAGGATCCAAATTACAATGTTTTAGTTGCTCTACAAGAAATAAGAAGATTTTTCTTCTGGAGGGGCTTTATCAGAGTGAGAATATTGTGCTTGACGAGCATAGGATTTTCATCCTCGGGCAGAGGAATCAGTGTTCAACCTTCATTGAAGCCATGCATGGTGACAAATATCTTGAAATAAATCTATGAGATCAAAAAGTTGAGGTTCAACATTCCAAATAGATGAATGCCTAGGTTGATTCAAAACAAGATTCACATAATGCAACAGAGGTTGGAAAATAATCATCATTGTCACTTTCATGTGCATCCAAATCAGTTTTGACACTGCTAGAAACATTTCCATCATCTTTGTTATCCACTGCTTTTGAATCCTTATTAAGTGCAACTTTCCATAGAATTTCTTGATGTATCATCCTAATATCTAGAGCCACATTCTTGCTATCATTTCCAATCTCTGCCATTAATGATGTCAACCATCCATTCTCTCTAGTAGAATCAACTATAAAGGCAAAAAAATATTGTACCACAAACAAGTACCAAAATAATTTTTGGTTCAATCCATTTTCTGCAGCTAATAAATTTGTCCCCACAATAGGATCCAACACATTTGATGTATTCTAGAGATTCTCTTTCAGATAAGCACAAAAGGCATGTGCAAGGGAAGTTTTATTTTGCTACGTGAATGCTTTGCAAACTACAATCATGTGCACAACTGCAACCATCCCTTTTGAAGAGAGTGGAATACTTGGAAGAGTCAAGAACCTCATAAGGGATTCTATATCCTTTTATACATCTTAGGTAGTTTCCATAGGGCTTGTGGGCAGGTAATCCTATACTGTTATCTATATCATTGAATGGTATGATTGCCTTCATATCCTTAATATTATTGCCCTGTTTCCAGATATCTGTGGAATGCTTCTTTGTGCTTTTTCCTTTCCTTTGATTCTTGGGGTCCATGCTCTGTGGTAGAGAACATAATGTTCATTTCAACCACTTGAAACACCAAGAAACACATTCCAAACACACAGGAAACATTTCACCTAGCATTTCATGATTTCAAAATGAGAGGTGAAATGCCCTGTGGCATTTTGGGCATGCTTCATATCCTAAAGCACATTTTGGCTATGGAAATAAACACTTTCACTCACCCAAACAACTAAAATTTCTATTAAACCTTTGATAGTGTTGCTTCAACATTGATTTGACTTTGATGACATAAAAAAATGAAATTTATTTGACCAATGATGACTTCTAACCTACACTGTAGCAATTTTTTTCTTATATTCTTACTATCACCAAGGATTATTCTAAGGCTCACTTTATTTTAGGCCTATTGTTCACTGAGTGACTCTATCTTCCATCCATGGCATTTGAGATGTTTCAGGCTTCTGCTACAGGGAATGTTGTGTTCAAAGATATGTTTAAAATCACTCAAACTAGTAATGTGGTACAATCACTGTTGATTTTTTGCTAAGCTTGGTTGGCTTCCCAAATTTGATTTTTGGAAAGAATCTTTCTTTTGCCTCTTACTTCTGGCTTTTTGACAAGCAATATCAAGACGTTGTAGTCATATGTGTTCTCTTACATCATTTTACTTAGTTTGAAAATATGAACATAGTTATTTTGAAGCCTATATTCATAATCTGCACAAGGTACATGGATAAGTGACATTGGGTCCACAGAAAACTACTATATTTTCATAATGTAAAACTAGTGTGTGTTTGGTACAAGAGATTTTCATTATATAAAATTGTGCTTTATGCCAATCCCTAATTTCTTGCAGAGGGAGGCATAGACAAACAATGGGGAGAGTTGGGGAAATTAGAGAATTGATGATAAAATCAAGGACACTATCATGATCATATCTTTTAGATTGTCATGATATTCTACTTGATTTAAGTTTAGAAGATAGGTCATCTTGGCCTGAGTTAGGAGTGGGATTTTGGTTTACAAATAGAATTTCTCTTTTCAAGGATGGAGAAACTGGCACGAACAACAATGAAACAAGTGAAGTTGTTTCATCTAATACTTTAAATCTCCATACATAAATAAATCAATGATTACATATGTTTGATGCATATTATGGTTGGCATGGCTCCATTTCTAATGCAATTATGTTTAATTCTTTGACCATCTCTTTATACAAATTTTTCAATTTCCCTGCTAGCATGTTTTGAATATCACCTTATTCGTGGTTTGATATTTTACCAATATTCTTGAAAAATGAAAAGCACAATTTGAAAACCGAAAAGCATAATTTAAAAACCAGTTAATATTTACATGAAATAATTATTGAAATAATTATAGCAAAACTATTAATTTGATAATTTTCTAGAGTGTATATGTGTATTATAGAAAAAAATGTTTAGGGATACTACTTAAAAATAAATAAATAAATATAAATTGTTATTGGATGTTTTTGCTATTATAGGTTTCATAAGTCTCATTCACCATTTCTCTAGAAATGCTTGTTATAGTTTATAAATAACTTGATTCTTAGATACATTGGATTGAATTTTGTAATATAAGTGAAAATAATGTTTATATGTTCTTTCCATTTATATTCATCATAGTTTTATAAATTGTTTTCCTTTTATGAATAACATCTAACAACATTTGAGATGAACTAAGGATCATTCAACATCATTTACATTCATCATAGTTTTATAAATTGTTTTCCATTTGTGAATAACATCTAACAACGTTTGAGATGAACTAAGGATCATTCATCATCATTTACATTCTTCATAATTTGTATCTTCTTATAAAGACTTTATATTCCCTTGTTATTATTCCTTGTACAACATTCAACAAATGTGAAAGAAAATGTTTGAAACATGTTAGGAGTTATTGTTAAGTATATTGTTAATAAAAAGTCAAATAACTTTCACATTGATCACCTTTTGACACACCTAATTCCCCACTTTGCAACATTTCCATAAATCATATAAGTTATTTTCCACTTAGATTGTGATTATTTTAGTTTTCTTCAAGTTTTTTTCTACATGACACACATTATCTAGTGTGCATCATTTAGACTTACAATAATTCAAACAGATAACTTTAATGTTAAAAGTCAAAAGAACTTGCCATGTTTTCTTATTGGGATGTTCTTCCCTCACCCTTGATTTTATAATTTTATCCTCTAATCATTTATCAATAAAAGGTCTACATAATAAAATACACAAATCATGAAATATATTTGACAAGCAAGTAAAGTATTTCAAGCTAAAATAGTTTTTGGATTAGACAACACATATAATTCAAGAACATGCACCAACATGCCTAATATAGTTTTATGTGATGGTGAATTATTACTATATAATGTGCACTACTAAATTCATTTTTTTTCGCAATTCCAAATGGTGTGTTTTATATAAAAACACACCAATGTGTGTTTACATAGATTATGCACTATGAACTACAAAATCATTTTAAAAGAGAAGAATTGACTATGTAATACATGGAGCAGTTAGATCTTCCCAAAAAGCAAATATTTTGTTGAAATCGAACAACAACTCTAGAACTTCAAGAGCTAATAAGGAAAACTCCACAATTCTGACCTCAAAACCAGAACAAAGGATCTGAAACTCTTTGTTGGCTCTCCATTTTTGGTCTTTTTCCACATACATTTTCCATATATCCATCATCCTTTTCTATCATATCATGGTCATTTTCCCACATTTTTTCCTCTTATTTCACTTTAAGGTAAAAATAGTTATCTTTTAAATTTTAGAAATTTTAGTAAAAATTTGGTATTAAAAATTATTTTGACTAGAATAGAATTTCTCGTAATGGCTCCTTTGAAGTCGTATGTGCAAGACACCTGGATGGAAACTGAAGCTATATTTGAGAAGCTTGGGAACCAAGGATTGACGGACTCTTATTGGCACAGTCCAATTGAGTCAGAACAGGCTTGGTCAACGCTGGTCAAACTTGACCAGTCACCCAAAAATCCCTAACTAAAAGGGGCAGTTTTGTGATTTAGTGGGATTTTGCCATATTTTGTGCAACCAAAAGGATGATTTCGACCTGAGTAGATGGATTAGGACTCTTATAGGATGTTATATCTATTTTAGCTAAGTTTGTTATATTTTTGGCTTATTTAAGCACAACATTCAGCACTTATGAACATGTATTATGACTATTGAGACTACTTTACTTTTGAATATCATTTGAAGAGTTTGTTTTCCATTTTCTTGTTGTTCTTGCTATGGAATGTGATTTTTGATCTACAGTAGCTGAAAGTTTCAAGTGTACCAAGAAAGGGTGGAGGGCCCCCATTCTGAGCTAAGTACACTGTAGTGTAATTTTATGCATAATTGTGAATATTTTAGATAGTTGTTTTCTTTGCAGTTCTTGTGAATATTTTCTGAATAGATTCATTACATGCCATGTTCATTTATGTTTTTGAATGATTTCATTTCAGTAATTAGTTTAATAAAGGAAGGACAACCAAGGCATCTAAGTTAGATCCTCTTCCTTCTAGATTAAGAACTGAATTGTAAATTGTGTTTATGCATTTGATCTTTTATTGCTTTGGTTTTTGATATGATTTATGATGAACTGGTCTTGTTGGTATAATAATGATGATGGAGGACAAACAAAACCTCTACGTTAGAGCCTCTCCCTCATTTCCTATGCTCCACAAAGACTCATAGCACTTTTACTTCTAGATTAAATTTTCATAGTTTCTTTTTAAGTAATTTATCTTTGTAATATGCATTTCCATTATTTTCATTTGAACAACTACTTCCTATACTAGTTAATTTAAGCTTCCATAAACTTTGGTTTGTTTCTAAGTCTACCAACCCAGATTGGTAAGAAAATACATGTTCTAATTTACCTAGTAAATTAAACCAACACTCTTCAAATACTCAACATAAATACCTCAATCTTTGAATAAAAAGGAGTTAACCACACAAGCACTCTGATACCATAATGAGAAATCACAGGTGGGCTACTCACAGGATGAACACCACAAAGGAATAACTCAAACTGATAAAAACTGAGACACCAATATTTATGTGGTAAAACCCTCAAAGAGGGAAACACCCACGAAGCAACATAAAAGTTGTATCATTTCTCATGAAATGAAATATGGACACACAGAGATATCCTCTATTTTGCATTTGTTTATCTAGATTATATTCCAAAACTAGGCCAAAGCCTTACATTTATATATACTAGCTTGTGCAACTAAGGTGGACCCAACCCTTAGGAAAACCTTGGGTCCACTTGCGACTATCTACAAATCTAGGGTTGTGCCCATATGAAGTGGCATGACTCCCAAGAACCTAAAATGCAAGTGAGCCTTGAGGGCCCCAACATAAGAAAAAGACCAAGCATTGAAATTTGATTGTAATACATGGAGTGGTCAGATCTCCCAAAAATACATAGTTTTGTTGAAATAGAACAACCACCCTAGTTCTTCAAGACCTAATAATCTGAGCTCCACAGGTCTGACCTCAAAACCAAAAGAAGGGATTTGAAGCTCTTCAAATACCCAACATAACTAGCTCAATCTTTGAACGAGGAGGAGTGAACCTCACAAGCACTTTGATACCATATTAGGAAATCACAAGTGGGTTACTCACAAGGATGGATACCACTTAGGAATAACTCATGTTGACCATAAACTAAGACACTGAGATTTACATGGTAAAACCCTCAAAATGAGACATCCATGAAGCAATAGAAAATTTGTACTACTGCACAAGAAATGAAGGGTTATATCCAGTACAATACTCTACTCTTAATCATGCAAGACAAGTGACCATCCATGATCTTTAAATAGAGATCATGGACCAATTAGGTGATAAAACATAGATCAGTTGTCATAAATACCTAGAACATGAGCACCATCGAAGCATCTATGCATGAGATAGAACGGTGACCATTAGATAACCAAAGCACACATGACTATAGTACATTAGACCAAGTTGGTCTTAAGCAACTCCTAAGGTCTAATATCCTAATATCCCCCCTTAAAAACAACTTGGGATTGGACAAAGGATTTACCAAATGACATGGGACAAGAGGGAGGCATTATGCCTAAACCCATTTGAGAGAGGGAAGGAGGCATTACAAATTTACAACTAATACCAAACAAAGGGAAAGAACATTCTTTTTCTCCTTGAAGCTTAATGAAAAAGAAAAAAATCAATAAAGATTCAAAAAAAAATTCAAAATTTCCATAAGCCAAAAACTACTTCCAAACTCTTTGAAAATATTTTATGGTTAAGGTTGTTGGCCTAGAACACAAGTCTAGCCACATATTTAGTGTAGATATTCAGAAATTTCACTACAAAATCCTTTCAAAATTCCCAAAATATTTTTTCCAAGCAATTAGATCCTTCACATGGATTAAAAATCCACAAAACAAAATTGAATTGTGATGTGTTTTGATGGAGAAACCTCTTTGTAAATTCTTCTATCCGAAAGAAAAAATAATTCTAAAACCCTTAAAGAAATGTTGTAATTTTTTTTAAATGGAATTTTCAATATATAAGTTGTTGACCGAGTGCATGAGGTTGAACTTGGACGAACCTTGAAATGTTCAATGAGTCTTTTAGGGATAGACCAAACCCTACACAAACTCACCCAGTAACGAAGAGTTTGAACTTTTGACGAGATTAACCATGTCCTCCCCTTGTTTTTCTGCTGACCTGAGTAACTTGCAAGTAACCAGGAGACTCGGTGAGTCCTGTTCTAGTGGTTACCTTGAAACTCTAGAAAATTAATCCTCGTCCAACCTTTACAAAGATCCAATTCAATCTATACTCCTGATGGAATTCTCTATTTCTTCTAAAACATTTTCTAGTGAAAGGTGCACAAGTAGGTTTGGAAGCCTTAATCATAGTGGGATGGAAGAGGGATAAAATATGCTAGAAAAATATTAGGGAACCAAAGTTGAAAAAATATCTTGTACTTCCCTAAAGACAAGGGCCTTCCTCAATAAATTTTATCATATTTTCAGTAAACACAAATTTTAATGAAAAAAAAAAAATCTTAAAATGAGGTATTAAGTGAAAGAATTGTTTAACAAACCCATTTGTTCTTTCTCAGTCAAAAGAAAAATGCTTCATGATTTAGCAAAAAAACCTGCAAATGAAACATTTCTCAGTTAGCAAGATAGTCTTCCAAGGCTTTCTCGATATACACTTTGCATGAATAAGCCTGAGTTCCTTAAGAGTCTCTCTAAGGCAGTCAACAATTCTCCACCATTTACACCCTGAAATGGACCTCATCAAAGTAGCATCAAGCTACGCCTACGAATTCCCCTCCACTAGTTTATTTCTATGGGAACCCTGTAATGCTTCCTTAAATCCTTTAAAGGATTACAAACACCTGCAAACTTACCAAATTGGTTGTGTCAAGTTGTAGCCAAAAGCACAAGCTGCTACATTCAGCAATTTGATAGTGACTTCTCTCTTGTACACCTTACATCCAGGGGTAGAGTATATCCTCTTGCTAATTATACATTGAGTGGTTTTTAGTTTAGTAAACTTTATTAAATTCACATCTTGAAAAATAGGATATAATTTAGGGGTTAATATAGTCAATTTTCCTCTCAAGTCAACATGGTTCGATGGCCTCTATTACATACTTGGCTTGATATTTTGATGCCTTTGTGTGATATGGATATGGAATTACAAGAAACAATTGAGTTAAAAATTTGTATTTGATGAATTTCCATTTGTGTCATGTTATGAGATGACTTTGTGAATGGGTATGCAAGAAATTGACCTAACTCGAATGTTCATTTGTAGAAAACCAACCCAATTGTGGCTGAGATATTTTCCCTTATTTCCAAAGATGAAGCTCGCCATGAAGGGTATGTTATCTTAATTTGTAGGTGTGATTTATCAAATCAAATCCCTAGTTATTCGCTGCAAAAATGGCTCCCCTTTCATAGCTCCCTACGTCTAGTGGAACTATTGTTTACTAGATTGGATATATTTCCATTTGAAACTTACATTGGATAAAGTATTTATCTAGAATATATATTTTTTGCCATTGTAATTTCATTTTATGTTGTAATCTGTCTATTGACTTTCTCAACTCAATCTTTGACACATTTGGTTACAGGTTTCTGAACAAGAGTTTATCAGATTTCAATTTTGCACTAGACCTCAGTTTCCTAGCTAAAGCATGCAACTATACTTTCTTCAAGCCTAAGTTCATATTCTATGCCACTTACTTATCTAAGAAGATCAATTGCTAGAGATATATTACCATCTATAGGTACCTAAGAGAAAACCATGAGTATCAAGTGTATCCTATATTCAAGTACTTTGAGAACGGGTGACAGGATGAGAATAGGCAGGGTGAATGTCTCTCAAATTTATTGAAATCACAACCACAATTTTTGAATGACTGGAAGGCCAATATTTGGTCAAGGTTTTTATGTCTCTCGGTGAGTTAATCTTAAATTACATCTAACATACCCCAAATATCTAGGCAATATGATGTATGTTATTTTCATTCAATATTTATCGGATGCTTTACTGTTTCTTATTTCGTGTGAATGATTTCTTCTAGGTACACTTTCTTTCCTTTTGCAGGTCTATGTGACGATGTACCTGAATGATTGCCAAAGGACAAAATTTTATGAAGGCATTGGACTGAACACAAAATAGTTCGATATGCATGTTATCACTAAGGTGGGTTAGAAGTTTCATATAGATTGCAATACTTAGAAGCCATTTTGTGTCTAAAATTGAGTTGTAGTGATTTTTTGTGTGTGATGGATTTTAGCAATGTATTTTTTTGACTGATGCAGACAAACCGAACTACAACAAGGATTTTCTCGTTGTCTTGGATGTTGAGAATCCATAATTCAAAAAGAAACTTGACATGATGGTAGACATCAACCAGCAAATAATAGCAATTGGAGAAAGCCAAGCTCATGGATTTGTGAAGAATCTCCAAAGAATTACTCTTATAGTTGCTTTGGTGTCAGAATTAATAGCAGCTTATTTGATGCCACCCGTGGATTTCGGTTCTTTGGATTACGTTGATTTTGAGCCATAAGTTGTGTACTAGATGCATTTCATACATGCAAAACTGCACGGTTGCACTATATCATCGAGAATGGAGCTCTGTGACTCTATGCCTTTCTTTGTATTTGTTTGACTTTTGAGATGTCCTACCCTTTTCTAGAAAAGCATTCATATTTTGTCAGAAGATTGTCTTTACATATGCACATGTTATATGCAACATTGGAGTTATGTGATCTAAAGTTCTCAGCAATAGAAAGTCTTTATGTCTTGTTAGTAAACAAAATATTTAAACTCAATAGGTGTTTTTATGCCATGATTTGTGCAAACATTAATCTCTCATAGCTTGACAGAAGTGGTAGAGAAAATATTAATCTCTCCTACCTTGACAGAAGTGGTGGTCAAGATCAACACATTTTTTGGTGGAATATTATCAAAACTAATAGAGGGATATGCAAGAATGTACAGTAAGAACCTTGACAAGCACGCCCATTGAAGCTTGCAACATTGTTTGTAGGAAGAGAAAATTATGTTTATTTTTTCCAAACATGTAAGTTAGTATATTACATTTTAATGAATATATTTTCCTATTATCATATATGGTTTCATACTTTAACAAAAAATTCGCCAAGACTTCACAAAGTTTTATTATTCAGTGAAATATTTGTTAAGGTCTTACAATATTTTATAATTTTGTGAAAGATTCGCCATGATTTTACAAGATCATATAATATGGTGAGAGATTCGCCAAAAAAATTATATATACATATTATATTATTGATAAAATCACCTTTCATTTTTCCTATGTATCATGGGGATTCGCCCATTTATTATACATATAAATTTTAGGGGGTTCTTAAAATTTTTCTTGAAGAGAACAGACATCAGAATGATAAAAAATATGTATGACAACTTTATCTTCGATAAAAATATTTCGTAACATGTTTCAAATGAAAAATAGTAGCACGTAGTGATTTTTAAGAGAACGAATTAGCAAACATTCAAAGCCGATACTATAATAATGAAAAATGTTATTTAACATGAATTCATTCGAAATAAAAAATCAACAACTTCGAGTAAACTGCACAAATCAAGGAACATAAACTAACACTATGTACATTCACATACATTACACTAATTAATTAGCCATCATTTACAATGATTATGCACAAGGAAAATCCCCTATTAGTATTATGTTTACAGATTTGTTTAAAAACCTAATGTTTCCAATATTCGAATGTTAACCTCTAATAACATACCCTTGCTATAAAATTCAATAACGCACATATGGAACATATTCCTTGCTTCACACACTTGTTCTCCCTCAATTGTTACGATTACTCATGTCAAAACGGTTACATGTGACACACTCAGTAATTAGCAATCGAACATACCAAAGACAATCACACTCGCATGCATTTACTTTGCACTTTGCCACTGATTTAATATCACGACTATATGTGTCATAAGAAACAAAAAAAACCCATACAAAATAAGTTCGAACTAGTTGTGATCACCATAATTAACTAAGAAACCGCCAAATGTGAATAGAAAACTGAAAAAGGTGAATCAGTATAAAAGCTTTCAGTATTGTAGACCTTATGTATTTCTGCACTATTGCTATCATCCACGATTTAATAGAAATTCCATTGAGACACCATTGAAGATGCAACCTCAGCTTTGGAGATAATAATTTATGTATGGCAACAGAAGCTTGAAAAATTCCCCAAGCTTTTAAACGCACTTTGTAAAGAGAAAATGTTACACGATCTGCTTTTTGAAATACATAAACGATTAGAAAAGGCTCTTATTGATATTAGCAAATAGATTCTTTCCTTTCTCTGCTAATGATTTCAAAATGCTTGTCGACTCATTTCCCTATAAATCACCACCTGTTACATTTTTGTGTTTGAAATATGTTGCGAAATCTATGTATTGAAGATAAAGTTCACATCCAAATCTTTCTATCATTCCAATGTTTGTCCCATAATTAGTATTTATTATTAATTAATTCACGAATGTAATAATTGGAACTAAATGAGTTTTTTTTGTATCATTGAAAATAGTGTTTATTCCTCACTATACTAGCTATTTCAAATGCTTGTCAACTTGTTTACCTAGAAATCACCACTTGCTACTATTTTGCGTTTGAAACACGTTACAAAGATAAAGTCACCGTCTAGATCTTTTATGTCCTGATGCATGCCATTTGATTAATAGAAAACACTACTACGGGTAAATACCAGTCCTCTAAGCATTCAATTCACCAACTACACACCTTCCCACGTATTCAGTTAATGTACCCACTTGTAGATGGAATGAGAAACTCACAGAAGAATTAAAACATCAAATCTAGAAGCATGATTTTGAAAGCATTAAAATATTAATACTAACGTATACTTTCAACAAAACACAGATGCATATGTGTAGGACTGTAGAGCAAATCAAGTGTGGGGAAGAAGCTCTCAAGATTTCATTGTACGAACCTCCACACTCCACACAATCTATTAATAATAAAATAACCATTGGTCATGTACCGAAGTGCTAACGAAGATCTCAAGATATCAAATATAGAAACATGATTTTCAAAGCATTAAAATATTAATACTAACATATACTTTCAAAATAACACAAATGCATGTTTGCGGAAGAAGATCTTAAGCTTTCATTGTGTGAATCTCTACACTCTGCATAATCTATTAAGAATAAAATAACCATTGGTCTTGTTTTAGAGTGCGAACGAAGCTTTCAATTTTTCATTGTGTGGACCTCCACATTCCGCACAATCCCTCTACACATATTCAAAGCATAGTAAAAGCTTCGCACAAGGAAACATGGGAGTGTTTTATACATTATCTAGTTGTCAACACATAGACCAAACTTTTCATGGCACAAATTGCGACTCAATTGACTCACTCATAGGATGGTTCACATATCCATTTTAATGCACGACACTTCTTCCTCACACAAATTGGAAAAATAGTTTATTTAATATTCCATAACACAAGTAGCTTTTATAGTCCAGCGGTTATGATAATTGTTACAGCAACAACGTAAAAGCAATCAATGTAAAGATTAACATTAACAAATTGCTTTCATAGCCAATAAGTATACATATAATCCATCAAAAATAATAACACATCTAATTCAGGAATTGACATCTTAGATCTGAAATCGCTTTGCCTTCCGAAGAGTAAAATCTCTGATTTCAACGCACATACTCCATCCTCTACACTAAAAAAGCTTTGCACAAGGAAACATAATAATATTAATTAGAGATTTGATAATCCCCCTCCCCCCCCGCAGCCTATGCAAACAACCATTAACTGCACCAATTCTCACATCATTGACCAAATCAATGATAGTTTCAAAGTACACACAAACAAAATATCAGAGCACCCTCGTCTATGCAAAGGAACCCCATTCTCCCGCACATAATCTATCGTCTGCACAAGAAAAGAAACACACAAGGAAACATAATAATATTAATTGGAGATTCATTCAATGCCTCCCACCCCCCACTGCATTGCAAACAACCAACAACTGCATCAATTCTCGCATCATTGACTAGAGTAGTGTTAGTGTGAGAGCACTCACTAATGAAATGCGAGAGCACCCTCGTTTATACAAAAGACTCGCGTTCTCCCGCACATACTCCATGCTCCACACAATAAAATCTCTGCACAAGGAAACATAATAATATTAATTGGAGATTCGTTCATCCCCTCCCTGGGCCTATGCAAACAACCTAAAACCACATCAATTCTCACACCATTAAGTAGAGCACTGACATAATAGTGTTAGTGTCATAGCACTCACCAACGCAATGGGCACCCATAAAATTACTTTAATTTTAATTTTAAAATGAATTGTGAGACACTAACAAATACCAAAAATAAAACGCCCTCCACCATGGGAATTATGTCCCATCAGAGCTTCATCAACCAATCAGAAATAAGATTTAAGATTTATTGAAAATTCGAAAATTAGTTTTGAATTTATGCAAAAATAGAAAAATTAATCATTTTCCTAAAAATTTGGTTAAAATTGCAAAAACAGAGTCAAATAATTCACAGTCAACGAAACTTGACTATGAAGTGAATCCTATAGCGAAACTTGACTATGAAGTGAATCCTATAGTCACTAGCCAGGTAAAGACTAATAACACCCTTTTTAAATTTAGAATTACAACATTCTTCAAATCATAATCTAAAAGTTTATTTAAAAAAACATTAAATTAAAAGATATATATATAAATAATTAATTTTAATTTAAAAAAAAAACAAATAAATCTAATGTGAAAAAAATCCCTTAAATAATTCTTCACTTTAAAAAAAAAAAATTATATATATTGCAATTAAAAAAAACAGGTCCCAAAATTTGCCCTTACTTTTATCCATTCCCTATATAGATAAGTGGTGAGTTAAATGGTTTTCTTATTTGGCAGTGAGCAAGGGATATGAAAAGGGTTGTGGAGTAAAATTAGGGGAAAGGTAAGAAAAGAAGAAAGAGAAAAATACTTTAATGTTTTTAAAAAATATTATATTTATTTATTTATTATTTTTTAATTTTATGTATATTTATTATAAATCTTATTTTATATATATATATATATATATATATATATATAAATATAAAGTAAGGTTAAAGAGTAATTTAAGAGTTTTTTTTAATTATTTTTTTAAGTTAATTTCATTAAAAAATATCACGATTTCAAACAGGTTACAATCTTAATCCTAAAGAAAGGGGTGCTACTAGTAGCCTCGCTTTTTAATTATAAAGTTGATTCTAAGGTTTTTGTTCACAACAATATGGAAATTTAATACCATGATTGTAAAAGGTTATAATTTTAGCCCAACCCTTCTTTCCCACCCCCCACTCCCGCCGAAAAATGGAGATTCTACAAGAACCACTTTACAATTCAAGTGTTGATTTTAAGGATTTTTCTTACAACATTATGGATATTTATGGCCATCTTTCTCAAAAGACCAATGCACTCAAATATTTCATTAAATGGAATTATCTATGGGGAAAATATACCATCTAATCACACCATGCCACATTCACAAGCCAAGGACATCTAATCCTTTCAGTTGGGGTGACCAAGGGTGTAGTCATTCCTTCCACCAGGACAACCACCTCACTTATTTAAGCCATAGTAATAGCCATCATTTCTAACATCATAATTACACTCATGCATAATGGAAAATTTATTTCCATATTTGGTAATATATGCCATCATTTCTAAATTTATGCTCCATCATCCTTCTCTTTCTATCCTTAATTTGGAAATTATGGTCCACCACTTTCCCCATTGCAACTTTAAGAAGTGTTGTGTGTTCTTTTCTGATCACATGGAAATTGATCATTGCTACACTAGCCAGAGAATGACTCTTGTTATGGAAAAAATCACCATGAGTGGTTCCATTATCAGGCATGAACCCTTAACTTTGATGAAATTGCAATAGAATGAAGAAGCATGTTAGGTTTTTCAGAATACAGGATGGGTGGCATAACTTGAAACATTATGGGGGTTCAATGCCTATATTGCTTTGGAATTTATACAATTTTTTCAGAAAACATCGACAAATGTTCACATGCTCCACATAAGGGTTACAAAGGAATTCTTTTCCATAGACATAAGGTTGCCGCAAGTTGGTGACTGGTATGTTGTGCTTCAAACAACAATGAAGGATTTCATGTTAGAAATAGAGACCTTTGTTAACAAAGGAAGAGGAACAAGCATTGAAGGGAACACCAAAGAAACTCCCAATGGTTATAGAAAGGAAAGATCAAGAACTGACCTCCTCTATTCCTAATTCACACAATGTCAAAATCATTGAAGATTATCCTTTGAAGGAAATAATTTGGTCCCTAATGAATCAAGAGACCTAGGAAAAAAAACCCAAGGAAAAATCCCTAAGGAAAAGAAGGATGCACTCTTCAGTCACAACAGACACAGTGAATCACCATGTTGAGAGCAATGCCACTACACAAGAACCAACTGGTATAAAAAATGGAAGACCTACCTACTACTACATAAGAACCAACAGAGAGTTCAGTTAGCATGGAGATAGAGGTTGCTGCTACACAAGAACCAATAAAGAGTCTAGTTGTTATGGAAATGATATTATTATTCAACATGAACATGCTTCAAAAGGATTGGTCAAGCACAATAGACAAAGAGTTGTTGGTTTCATTCTAGGTAAGTTGCACATGGAACCCTCTTATTTTACACTCTAAACACAAAATTATGGATTGAAGAAGAAAAACCATAAATTAAAGAAGAAATTGAAGGATCTTAAGGAAAATTTACAAGAAAAATCGCAAGAAAAAAATTGGAATTATTGCCCACGCCATCAAAAATTGTGTTTGGTCACCTTATGTCATGAATTAAGATGATGCAGTCGGAGAAAAGCTTTCTACTGCTCCCCTTGAATCACCTAATGCAATTTCTAGGTCACTACCAAATTTTGTAGGGTCTTTTATTGAGAATGACCCTAAGCCAACAAATAATGTTATTATAGAACTGATTAACCCTTTCAAATTAAACCCTAAATGAATGTAATATTCCTAACTTATTTAATCCATAAAGAATATTTGGAAGCCTTTGAATCCCACAAGTTTGAAATCTCCCTCTGTTCAATTTCAGGAAATTTTATAAAAGGGCTAAAGTTGTGGCCATCTTTTGCTCTACTTAGGAATGTAAAAGGGATAGTTAGGCCCTCTCATACATTGAGGCCTATTGATATGTTATCTTGACAAGGGGAGATGACCAAGATTTAGAAAAAATCTGGTGGGGAACAGTAAAGACTCTCCTTGTTTTTATACAAGTGGCACTCCTCTCTTTATATATGGAAGATTCTTTCTATGTCTTCAAACAAATGTAACAGGCGAGTGCTAAAGAGAAAACCTTAACAAATATTACAACAAAATTTTTGTATAGTTGATTTACTTATAAAGCACATCATCTCATTCATGGAAAGAAAGGGGAATAAACATGACTGCAAAAGGTATTAACCATAAGGTTTACATATGAAGACAAAAAATACTCTTCCTATGGAAATGGTATTAACAATGATATTCACATCATAAGAATTTTAAAGAGTAAAGTAAAGGTTTTGACAATATTGGCTTCCTACATAGCAGTAAGTAAAATACACCAACAATATGAAAGGAAACATATTAATTTACAGAGAACTTAACATGATATTTCTATTTAAACTCAAAAGGGTGAAAGGAGTTATGCACTTGCAATATTAAGCTTAAAATTCAAATTCAAAAGAACACACTGACTATGAACTCTTAAGAGTTCTCAACTAAGCCACTTCAAATACAAATATTTTAAAAGAGTTCATCATATTCATAAAATTAAAGTGCATTGTCCAAAATGAATTGAATTAGGCTTTCATGGACCATGTAAATGAAAAAAAATGGAAGAAAAAAGAGGAAATTTGTTATAAATTGACTCTTCTTATTCAAAATAACTTTGAAATGAAAAGATGGATGATTTCTAACTAAGAAAAATATATTAAAAGATTCAACTAGAAAGTTAATTTACTTAATATGTTGGAAGGGGTTCTCTCTCTATTTATAAATGTTCTTCACATCTTTTTTATAATTCTCTCTTCATCTTCTGGAATTGTTTTGTGCTTAGGGATTTCCCCTTTTTCACTAACTGAATTAAGTCTTATTCATACATATAAACTTTAAGATTCATTCCCCAAAAAAGTCTCACTTTAAACGTTAGAAAATTCCTTTAAATCGGTAATTTTTTTAAAGTAATTTTTTGCAAATCCAGAAATATTCATGATAGTAATTTAATTTTTTGATATGATAAATTTGATTTCATTAATGGAAATCATATACAAATTGTTCTTCACATCTTTCTCTTTCCAATGAGTGTTATTTTTCCCAATTGGACATGGGTAACTCAAGTTATGGCCTCCAAAAGTTAGTGACTCTGTAATCATTGATCTGCTCCATGTGAATCTTGGCCTTTGATTTATAAATATTCCCCAATTATCCCACGTGCATTGCAAGAGGGAATTTATAACAAATTATAAGGAAACATAGTTCTCATTTTTTTTTTAAGTATAAAGAGCCATGAATAATCATATACAAGTTGTTCTTCACATCTCTCTCTTTCCAATGAGTGTTCTTTTTCCCAATTTGGACATGGGTAACTCAAGTTATGGCCTCCAAAAGTTAGTGACTCTAATCATTGATCTTCTCCATGTGAATCTTGGCCTTTGATTTATAAATATTCCCCAATTATCCCACATGCATTGCAAGAGGAAATTTATAACAAATTATAAGGAATATCTCTCTTTCCAATGAATGTTATTTTCCCAATTTTGACATGAGTAACTCAATTTATGGCCTCTAAAAGTTAGTGACTCTGTAATCATTGATCTACTCCATGTGAATCTTGGCCTTTGATTTACAAATATTCCCCAATTATCCCACATGCATTACAAGAGGGAATTTATAACAAATTATAAGGAAACATAGTTCTCACTTTTTTTAAGTATAAAGAGCGATGAATCTTCGCATGGCTTATGTGTTGGATAAACTTTTGTTCACCACCCCAACATCCAATCATCATGGAAAGTCACCACCCAATCATCTATTTCCAACCAATGCATTCCAAGTGTCACCCATGAATACGAT
This sequence comes from Pinus tabuliformis, assembly GCA_031772625.1. Classification (NCBI taxonomy): domain Eukaryota; kingdom Viridiplantae; phylum Streptophyta; class Pinopsida; order Pinales; family Pinaceae; genus Pinus; species Pinus tabuliformis. The sequence continues at coordinate 1,527,333,659 of CM062818.1, read as the reverse complement.
ATCATCATGGAAAGTCACCACCCAATCATCTATTTCCAACCAATGCATTCCAAGTGTCACCCATGAATACCAAAACATATCATCCAATCATCATGGAAAGTCACCACCCAATCATCTATTTCCAACCAATGTATTCCAAGTGTCACCCATCAATACCAAAGCATATCGTGGGGAGTTGTTACATAAAAATATCATCCAATCATCATGAAAAGTCACCACCCAATCATCTATTTCCAACCAATGCATTCCAAGTGTCACCCATGAATACCAAAACATATCGTGGGGAGATTACTTTCCACCCAATCATCTATTTCCAACCAATGCATTCCAAGTGTCACCCATGAATACCAAAACATATCGTGGGGAGTTGTTACATAAGTATGCATGATAATAATCAAAGTATGGGAAATAATGCAAATGAGAAGGATAATACATAGATGTAAAAGTAAGATTAAAAAGTAAAAAGTAAGAAAAATGACGAAATGTACAGAAATAAGAAAAATGATTAAGCATTAAAGTAGTGACGTGGAATTGTGGGGAAGTGAGATAAAATGATGGAGCGAAAGAAATATGACTAATAAAAAAATAGTAATGGGGCTTACAGGGATGTGAGGCAAAAGTGAAGTGATTGATTTACAAATTGTATGGATATGTGGGTGAAAATTGTAGGCCATGGAATTGAAAGGAAGTAAGGTGATGAAAAATGAGGTTTGCAACCCATGGGTGATGGAGAAAAGTGAAGTGAGGTATGCAACTAATAACCCGTATTCAAAGAATGATTAAGTTAAAATGGTTAAATGACTAAGTAAAAATGGTTGAGTAATTAGAAGAGAAGGAAAAAGAGTAATTTTGCATAGAAATAATCATTTAGTAAAAATCTTAAAAATGAATGGTGTTAGCACTTTCTGAGGTTGTGGAAGAAAATCACCAAGGTAATCACAAACCAACTTTAGAAGACGGGATCTAGCCCTGCGAGCTTCAAAGAGGGCTCTCTCTGTCAGGTTTAACTTTGTTGAATTGAGTATTAGGCTAGTTATGAAGTTTGAGGTTTGATTTGTATTTGAATAGTTGGTTGATAACTAGATTACCATTGGGCTATGGAGTCTATACATAGAATACAGATTGATAGCAGTGTCTACAAATAGATCTCATAGGGCACGGTAGCCAAACCGAATGGATTCTAATAGAGAAAAAGAACAGATTTAAGATTCACTTTAAATATAGAGCACTGTTACCTGAATTCTATATTTAACTTTAAATATAGAGCATTGTTACTTGAATTCTATATTTAAAGATCATAAAAAAACATTGAAATTATTCGTAGCCCGGTGCAAAGTGTAGGTTTAAACAAATTCTACCCTTTTGAAAACAAATATGTGTTATAAACAAAGAAATATAAACACATAAGACGATAGATGCACTTCACCAACAACTTGACACAAGAATCCTGTGAAAGAGATTTTTGTATTACTTGGAAAATCCATTGATGCTTCAGTAATATATATAGTGTTCTTTTGTTCAAAAATCAACCCTTGATATTTCTCAAGATAAAGTATTTATAAATTGATTTACAAAATATCCTGAGATCTTCTGCTAAACTAATATCAAATCCCAAAAAAGGAATTGATTTACAAAATATTCTCTGATAATCTTTGGAAAAATATGAATAAAAATTATAACAAACAATATTTACCATCCCAAAATATAACTAAGTAATAGGAATTATATACTATTTCTGATCTTTTGTTCAGACTTTAAAGTGAATTGTTGCTAATTGTGGCTATTTGTGGAAAAATCTGTTGGAAATATGTTGTTTATGAGCATTTTGGTGGTGATTGGGCCTTTGAATGAGCAATGTTGTTTGTCTTGTTGGTAGATGTCTATGTTGTCCCTCTTTCTACTGCATTCTGTTTGATGACTGTGGTGTTGAATATATGCAACAGGTTGTTGATGTCCTTCTGGAGATCTGATGACTGATTGTGCATTGTCTTATCCATCATCTTTTAAATACTTTGTTTTGTCACAAAATATTTGGATTTAAATAATATATTTAAATTAATATTTCCAAATATTTAAATGAAATTCATAATTCAAAATTCAAAGTATTTATTAGAATGATTTATAAATCCATCATGTTTTCGAATCCATATATTGTTTCAAAAATCCATGGCTTGTTTTCTAAATCCATGTATTGTTTCTCTTCCCATGGATTTTGAAACCCATGTGTTGTTTTCAAAAACCATGTCTTGTTTCTCCTTTTACCTTCCCTGTAAATTTCTTTTTACTCCTGTAAATCTTTGGATGGATTTCCAAAACCATGTGTTGTTTTTTGTAAATCTCGTGTAAATCTTTGGATGGATTTCCAAAACCATTTGTTGTTTTTTGTAAATCCATGGCTCGTAAAACATTTCTACTTTGACTTTTATCCCTGTAAAAACAAAAATATCTTGCTTCAACTCATTTTTACTTCTCCTCTTATGTGTAAAACTCATTTACATGAAGCTCTCTATTTTTTGAAACCTGTGCATTTATGTTGACTTTTATCCCTATAAAAACAAAAATATCTTGCTTCAACTCATTTTTACTTGTCCTCTTATGTGTAAAACTCGTTTACATGAAGCTCCCTATTTTTTGAAACCTGTGCATTAATTTCATGAACATACGATTGTAAAATTTCCCTTTTATTTTCTCTCATGAATTTATTTTCCTGCACCCATGAATTTCTTTTTCCTGTAGGTGTAAAATTATTTTACTCCTTTGCCCTATTTTTTCTCACTTGTGCATTAATTTCATGAACATACGATTGTAAAATTTCCCTTTTATTTTCTCTCATGAATTTATTTTCCTGTACCCATGAATTTCTTTTTTGTGTAGGTGTAAAAATATTTTACTCCTTTTGCCTGTCATTTCGTTTCACCCACTTTGCCTTCCATCCTTGAATTCCCTCTAAAATATGTTTTCACTTGATCTCTTTCATTCAACGTGTCATCCACACAGCATTGGTTTTTATAAAAGTCAAACCAATAGTCATGGATTTCGGAGGGGGACTAAAAAATAAGAGGTTTAGGGGGAGGGGGGTTTGAAATCACGTGAGGGTGACAGTTGTAAAGGCTAGTAAAATTGAAAATCACTTTTCGGAACCCGCTTAAATGTCGGAGGGGCTGGGCCGAAACATATTCATAACCATGGATTATAATATGCACATAGCTCGATGCCTTTAATGTTTAATGTTAGGGGGAATTAATGTATGAGTGTCGGGTGGGCCATAGGCTTTTACTTTTGGATTTATAATGAATAAAGGAATTTCATATTTTTTAGAGTTTAGATTTATTTATTTATTTTTGAATTAATTTTAATAATTCAAAATAAATGATTTCTCACTTCTGCCTTCTTATGTGCTTTCTGGTGCAGACTTCAACTTGCCCTTGTCTTTGATCTAGGAATTGGATTTGAGTGCATGATATAATGTGGAAAAGTTGCTTTTGAGTTCTTTCTAACTGATCTGATCCAAACATTTACATGCAAAAATCTCCTTAAATCTTGGTACTAGGTGTCTCTCTGGAAATAATTTACAAGAGGAAATATTATTTACAACATCTCAAAAACAATAATGATGAACTATAATCAAACGATCCTATAAAAATTATAGGACCCTAAAAGTGGCTCCAGCTAGGGATGGAACTTCCTGGTGAAGTGTCAAGAACACCGTAGACTAGTCGCCTGATCCATTGGGCTGATCCCAAATCTGCAACCTATTCTTGTCATAAAAACTCTTCGACTGAAACTCTTAAACTGAAACCAAAACCATTCTGCACACTTAAAATTATACTGCTATATGAAACTAAAACTGGAAAGAATGCTTGAAAAAATTCTCAAATCACTGAGCTTATTTGCACACTACTACCTACTCTATACTGTTGAAAATCATGTTGAATCAAATAATACAAAAATGCCAATGAAGCCAGTCACGCAGATGACTACTAATTTGAAGCTTGCATTCCATTTCTCCAAATAGAAAAATAAACACAACAAATGGAAACTCAAAATTCTGACTGGAGCCTTCTTCATAATCCATAACCAACACAAAATTCAGTTTTGTTAAAGGTTCCAATAGGTTTTCCAAAGGATCCTCAAAATCATGGAGAATTTCTCTTTGTTGTACTATGCCTGAAAATAACTTCTCATATACTATCTCCAAAATGTATCTATCCCTTTTTGAATTTTCTGGCGTTGTGTTTTCAAGGGATGTAAGATTATAAATATTGTGTTTATCATCTATAGGATGTAAAACAACTTGTTCTTCAGCATCTCCTTGAAACTCACTGATACAATTCTCTTGTATTGAAAAGGTGATTGGCTGAATTTGTTGACAATTATGTTCACCTTCATGTGACTTTGTTTGAAAACTGGCCTGTGCAGGTTCATTATGTACATTGTCCACACATACATCTTCAGAAATCTGAACTTGACAATCTTCTCTTTGAAATAAAATTTCAGAAAGTGAAAATTCAGAAGAAAAATTTGAAATACAGTCCTCATCCATATCATGATCAGATAAAAATTTGCAAGGCTGATGTAAAGTATTAAGTATTGGTTCCCAGGAGACTATATGATCTTCAATCTCATGGTTACTTAATAACTGTGATTTTTTAATAAAGGAGTCTCCAATGTAACAGAAAACAGAAAATAGGGTCCTCATCTATATAAGAAGGTTGTTGCCCCGTTATGCTAGTTTCATCTTGCTTTGCTGCTTCACCAGTGATCTTATAATTTTCTTTCAACTCTTCAAATGTAGCATAACATAAAGGTAAAGAGCTATAATCATCATGACTTTCTTTCAACATCTGAAATGTGGCATAACTTAGTGGTAAAGAGTTACCATCAGCATAATTTGCATTGTTTTCTTGATGTTCAATGTCTAAAATATATACATGCTCATTTGTCTCAATATTTTCATCACTGTCATAAGTAACACACACATGGTGATTGTTTTCCTCAATTGGCTGAAATTTGGCATCCTCTTGCTGATAACCTTCCACTGGTTGTTGTTCTAAACTAGTTTCAAATGAATCCACAAAACAACCAGTTTCTACCTTTTGGTGATGTGACCCAACAACCTCTCCTTCTTCTTCCATATCTACTTGAAAGGGAGGTATCTTTTGATGTCCATTAAAAATAGTTTTATCTTGCAAAATACATGTGTTCATAACCCTTTCCATGGCTTTCATTAATGTCTCTAACTTAAGGTTTAATAAAGGAGGAAACTCCTCTTTAATTACTTTCCTTCTTTCAACTTCCATTCTAGATCTTTTAATCAATAGGTTCATTTCCACATCAATAACACTTTTTTGCATATCCTCCAAAGTGGAAAGGTTTCTTTCTCTGAGATAATAGGAAATCTTAGCATCAAAACCATTTGGATAATTAAGCATAGCCAATCCTGGGGGAGGCTTTATATCAGTAGGTATGGAATCATAAACACTATTGAATCTGGTTGAGAAATATTGGACTATCTCATCGTGTTGCCTTTTTAGATTCCAATACTCATCCATAATCTGAAAAGGGTTCCTTTTAACCTCCCATCTATTAAGGAAAATACTTTTAAATTGCTGTGAATTAGGAATACTTCTAGTTTTCAAACTTCTTTACCATTTCCTAGCTTTTCCTTAAAGGCTTTGACAAAACAACCTCAATTTGACATCTTCATGATAGAATTCCTCCAAGTCAATGAAGTCAATGACTTTATCTACATGTTTCCTTGTTGTAATATTACCTGTACCATCAAATTGGGGTAGCCTCTGGTTATAGTTTTTCAGCAGCACATGTAAAGGGAATGATAGATTTAATGATGCATACTGGACAGTGGTCATAACTGAGATTTGTGTTGAATTTGTACTAGATGGACTATGTCTATTATTTGGATCTTGTTTGAGACAACCAATATTAATATGAGATGCATTTTCAACTTCAAGGGAAGAATATACATTCGTCGAAAGGGGCTCGTGTCTAGATTCATCATTTTGATTTGGATTTAATAGACCAAAGAGAATCCTTAAGATACTTTCAAGAAAAGATAGAAGGCGATTGAAAAAAGATAATACTATATCTTGAAGTAAATTCAAGTCTAAATACCTGACTTTCACATGTTGTCTTCCCATCCTTGTGTTGACAAGGCCTGTCCTTCTTTGAATCTAATTTGAAGTTTCTTGGAACCTGGTCTGTGAAGCCATCGAATCTGGATTCTTTGACAGTGGAGTCACCCTAAAAACTTTGAAGCTCTGGATACTTTGAACGTGGAGTCACCAGGTGAATGATACAACCTCCTTATGTCTGATCATTGTCCACCATCAGTAATCAAATCTGAAACTTGATATGATTTTCTTAGAAATCTGAAATGTTTAGTGCCCTAGTATGGTCACCAAAATGTTAGCACTATTGCTTTAGCGTAGCATCGGTTGTTCTCTAGCCATGAAACTTCGTGGAGAGGCTAAGGCACATGAGATCTCCAATACCGAGAAAGGGTTTGGTAGATTCTAAACAGTTTGGGAGATATTAAAATAATTAATATTTTTAATGTAATCCCTAAGTTTAAACTTAGGGAAAATAAAATATTAATGTGAATTAATATGAAACTGTGTTAGAATGGTCCAAAAGTCATGGATCAAGCCAAATCTATTCTTAGCTGTTGATTAGGGACTTAATTTCAGTTGTTAATTTGTCAACAAGAAAAGTATAAGAGGAGGCTTAAGGGTCACTTGGAGAACACACTCAGGGAGACCAGTCAGTTCAATTTCTGGAGCGGGGTTAGCTGAGAAATTGAACCAGTGGTCTAGTGAGCAATTAGGAGGCAGCAAGTATGGAACATAGAGACTGGAGATCAATGCAGAGGCAGAAAAGGTAGATGCAAGGCCAGAGGGAGCCATGCAAAGGCAACAGAGACTGCGCAAAGCTAGCAGGGCCTGCATCATGCATGCAGAGGCTACAAGAGTGACGCAGAAGGCCAGAGAGGCTGCGCAAAGTCTCAATAAGCTAACACAGAGGGTTTCAAGCCACGCAGAGGTCAAGAGGGCTGACAATGGGTTTAGAAAAAGTGTTGGAGAATTTGTCTATTTATGGGTAAGCCAGTTTGGCACCCTATTGTACTGGAAAATTGTTGAATAATAAAATCCTCCCTTGCTGCACCAATTTTCCCACATTGGGTTTTTCCGGGGACATTAGTCCAAAATATCTGTGTCAATGTGTTGATTCTTGTGCTTATGTTTGTTTCTATATTACGATGTTATATCTACAACAGTATTTATTTTAATGTGTATTGAAGTGATTTCATGAATAACTTATGGTGGAATAAGTAGGAAAAGTAAATTAGTTACTGCAGTGATAGAATTTTCACATGGTATCAGAGCAAGTAATCAGAGACAAAAAGGGAAAATCAGCTATGGTTCGAGACCACGATGTAGGGGCATCCACCTCAGGGGACTCACGCAGATTTTCAGAAGATTGCACAAGAGAAAGAGATTTCGATTTCTCTATGTTGGCTTCCATGCTGGAAGAAGAAGTGGCGTGCATGACTAGTGCTGCATCATCAGAAGTATGGTATATAGACAGTGGAGCCTCGTGGCATATGACGGAAATCAGGGCGTGTTTCTCAAAATATCGAGAAGATAAGATGAACTTTCAGATCACCATGGGGAACAAGTAAAAGTGTACTCCAGTAGGGAAGGGTACCATAGTTTTTCAGACAGAATCGGGAGAGCAGTTCCGTGCCACAAATGTGTTGCATGTACCAGGATTGGGGATGAACTTAATTTCTGTGTCACAACTACAAGGCCAAGGCTATGATGTCTACTTCATCAAGGAAAAGGTATACGTCAAACACTGGAAATGGAAAAAGAAAGTGCAGATCAGGATCAAAAGAAATCAGTTGTATAGATTACAACTAGAATCACTAATGGCACTAATAGGCAGTCATGGGGACAAGGGCTTGAACGAACTATGGCACAGAAGGATGGGTCACTTGCACCATGGAGCTCTGAGAATTCTCAGGAGCACTGTAACAGGAGTTCCGAATCTGAGTACAGAACGAGATGATGTATGCAAGGGATGTGCTCTAGGAAAGTATGCCAAGGCAGCATTTACGAGGAGCAAACACAGGGCCAAGAGTATACTAGGATTGATACACTCAGATATATTTGGACCTATGTCTGTCAAAGCTCTTAGTGGTGCCGAGTATTTCCTTACCTTCATTGATGATCACTCGAGGAAAACTTGGATTTATTTTCTGAAAACCAAGGATGAGGTTTTCTGTCGATTAAAGGAGTTCAAGGCTCTAGTGGAGAATCTGACTGGGAAGAAAATAAAAGTTTTGTGCTCAGATAATGGTGGAGAGTATGTCGATAAGGACTTCACTGATTATTGTGCTAAGGAGGGCATCTGAAGAGAGCGGACATCCACCTACAATCTGGAGCAGAATGGGGTAGCAGAAAGAAAGAATAGGACTATTGTAGAAGCAGTTAGGGCCATGTTGTACAATTAGGATATGCCAAAATTCCTGTGGGCGGAATTATGCAACACAGTTGTCTATGTTCAGAACAGGACTCCTCATCAGGGATTGGGCAAGATTAATCCAAAGAAAGTCTTCACTGGGAAGACGCCTGAAGTCATTCATTTCAAGATATTTGGGAGTTTGGCATATTGCTGCATACCCGAAGAAAAGAGAAAGAAGCTGGATCGGACTGCGAAAAAGGGATATCTAGTGGGATATAGTGAGAACGCTAAGGTATATAGAATCTATCTTCCAGGGAGCAGGAAGGTAGTAATACGACGAGATGTAAAGTTCATGGAGGATAGAGCTTTCAGAAGATCTCGTGAAATGCCTTCTGAGGAGCAGTCAAAAGAGGATCCGTTGGTCATGCCTCTTCAACCAATAGAAGTGAAGAATTCTTCCTTAGGTCAGGAAGATTCTCAGGATGAGGAGGAGGAGTGAACAGAAGCACCTACTGGCAGAGGAAGTACTAGCAGGGAACTTCGACATATTCTATGTGACGCAGAGAACTTCACCTATGAGCCAAGGAACAGTAAGAGGGAGCGAAAATAGCCAGATAGATATCAGGCGTTAGTAGCTCAGGATGGAGAGCCTGCCAACTTCAAGGTGGTAACTCAGCATCAGGTCTGGCTAGATGCGATGGTAGAGGAGTAGAACTCCATAATGCTGATTAATGTCTGGGAGGTGGTGTCAAGACCTCAAGACAGATCTGTGGTAGGTTCGAGATGGATCTACAAGATCAAATATGTTGCGGATGGCATTGTTGAGAAATACAAGGCTAGGTTTGTGGCTAAGGGGTATGCTCAAAAGGAAGGGATTGACTATGGGGAAACCTTCGCCCCGGTAGCCAGGTATACATCCATTAGGACCGTGATATCTCTTGCAACCCAGATGGGATGGGAGATCCATCAGATGGATGTCAAGACGACATTTCTGAACGGGGTAATAGAAAAAGAGGTATACATTGAACAACCAGAGGGCTTTGAAACCCATGAGAATAAGTCTCATGTATGTAGACTGAAGAAAACCTTGTATGTGCTGAAGTAGGCACCGAGAGCATGGTATGGTCAAATAGATGGCTACTTGCAGAAGATGGGGTTTGTCAAGAGTGACGCGGATCCGAATCTCTACTATTTTCTCATAGAGAACGAGTCGCTTATCTTAGTATTGTATGTGGATGATCTCTTTCTGACAGGATCATCTAGACTCATTGAGGACTACAAGAAGAACCTAGCCACGGAGTTGAATATGAAGGATCTGGGACAAATGCACTACTTCTTAGGGTTGGAATTTTGGCAGCAGAAAGAAGAAATCTTCCTTGGGCAAGGGATGTATGCTACAGAAATCCTGAAAAGATTCAGGATGGGAGATTGTAGACCTATGGCTACGCCAATGGTCACCAACTGGAAGAAGATTGATGCATCAGAAGACAAGGATGTCGATCCCACCCTATACCAGCAGCTCATAGGGTCCCTGATGTATTTGGTCAATACCAGGCCAAATATTTGCTACACTGTCAACACCCTCAGTCAGTTCATGGTGGAACAAAAGACAGCACACTGGGAAGCAGCCAAACACGTTCTCGAGTATTTATATGGAACAATTGATTATGGGATCTTATACACCAAGGGGAAGGATATCAGGTTGAGTGGATTTATTGATGCAGATTGGGCAGGAAGTTCAATGGATCAGAAAAGTACCTCTGGGTACTGTTTCAACATTGGATCAGGAATGACCTCCTGGTGTAGTAGGAAACAAAAGTTCGTGGCTCTGGGCTCATCTGAGGTAGAGTATATGGCAACAAGCATAGCTTCATGTGAGGCCATATGGCTTAGAAAACTATTGGTGAACCTATTCAGAAGAAATATGGAGGCGACCAGGATCATGTGCGATAATCAAAGTTGCATCAAACTCTCTGAGAATCTAGCGTTTCATGATAGGTCGAAGCATATTGATATTCGGTGTCACTTTGTCAGAGACTATGTCCATCAAGGAGCTGTACAGTTGAGCTACACTCCTAAAGGAGAACAAGTGGCAGATATTCTCATCAAGGCCCTTGGAAAGTCAAAATTTGACTACTTCAGGGAAAAGATGGGGATGGTAAAGAACCCCTTTCAGAAGTAGAAATGAGTGTGTTAGTAGCACGAATGAAGAGGGAGTTGCAGAGCAGATGCAGTGTTGGGAGAAAGGACCAGCAGCAGCACAGATGTAGAGGGAGTTGTCGTACAGATGCAGCAGCGGCAGTAGCAGTGGAAGAGCCATAGCCAGCAGTACAGGATACAACAGTGCAAAGGATGTTGGGAAAGAATGCTTTGCATCAGCACAGGAACCGATGTTGGATGATCAAGGTGATGTTGAGTGAGGAGTATTACCAAAGCACAGTCCTCGCTAAGAGGGAGTGTTGATTTGGGGTAGCATCGGATGTGGTTTCACAGATTCTAAACGTTTGGGAGATATTAAAATAATTAATATTTTTAATGTAATCTCGAAGTCTAAACTTAGGGAAAATAAAATATTAATGTGAATTAATATGAAACTGTGTTAGAATGGTCCAAAAGTCATGGATCAAGCCAGATCTAATCTTCGCTGTTGATTAGGGACTTAATCTCAGTCATTGATTTGTCGACAAGAAAAGTATAAGAAGAGGCTTGAGGGTCACTTGGAGAACACACTCAGGGAGACCAGTCAGTTCAATTTCTGGAGCGGGGTTAGCTGAGAAATTGAACCAGTGGTCTGGTGAGCAATCAGGAGGCAGCAAGTACAGAACAAAGAGACTGGAGATCAGTGCAGAGGAAAAAAAGGCAGACACAGGGCCAGAGGGAACCACGCAGAGGCAGTAGAGACTGCGTAGAGCTAGCAGGGCCTGTGTCATCCACGCAGAGGCTGTAGGAGTGATGCAGAAGGCTAGAGAGGTTGCGTAGAGTGTCAACAGGCTAACACATAGGGTTTTAGGCCACGCAGAGGTCAACAGGGTTGACGGAAAAAGTGCTGAAGAATTTGTCTATCTGTGGGTACGCCAGTTTAGCACCCTGTTGTACTAGAAAATTGTTGAATAATAATATCCTCCCTTGCTGCACCGGTTTTCCCACATTGGGTTTTTCTGGGGACATTATTCCAAAATATTCGTGTCAATGTGTTGATTCTTGTGCTTATGTTTGTTTCTATATTACGGTGTGATATTTGCATAAGTATTTATTTTAATGTTTATTGAAGTGATTTCAGGAATAACTTATGGTGGAATAAGTAGGAAAAGTAAATCAGTTACTCAAGTGATAGAATTTTCACAAGCACTCAGTAATTTTCTGAGGTTGTAGAAGAAGATCAACAAGGTAACCACAAACCAACTTTGGAAGCTCGGATCTAACCCTGCCAGCTTCAAAGAGGGTTCTCTCTGTAAGATTTAACTTTGTTGGATTGAATATTAGGCCAGTTATGTAGTTTGGTGTTTGATTTGTATTTGAATGGTTGGTTGATAACTAGATTACCATTGGGCTATGGAATCTATACATAAAATACAGATTGACAACAGTGTCTACAGATAGATCTCACAAGGCAAGGTAGCCAAACTGAATGGATTCTTTAAGGTCTATGAAATGGAGAAGAAGAACAAATTTAAGGTTCACTTTAAATATAGAGCATTGTTACCTGAATTCTATATTTAAAGATCAGAAGAAAACATTGAAATTATTCGTAGCCGGGTGCAGAGTGTAGATTTAAACAAATTCTTCCCTTTACTTATCTATTGAATAATTCAGATTTGAAAACAAATATGTGCTATAAACAAAGAAATATAAACACATAAGATGATAGATGCACTTCACCAACAACTTGACACAAGAATCCTGTGAAAGAGCTTTATGTATTACTTGGAAAATCCGTTGATGCTTCAGCAATATACAATAGTGTTCTTTTGTTCAAAAACCAACCCTTGATACTTCTGAAGATGAAGTATTTATAAATTAATTTACAAAATATCCTGAGATCTTCTGCTAAACTAATATCAAATCCCAAAAAAGGAATTGATTTACAAAATATTCTCTAATAATCTTTGGAAAAATCTGAATAAAAATTATTACAAACAATATCTACCAAAAACATGTAGATATTTCCCAAAATATAACTAAGTAATAGGAAGTCTATACTATTTATGATCTTATGTTCAAACTTTAAAGTGAATTGTTGCTGACTGTGGCTATTTCTAGAAAAACTGCTGGAAATTTGTTGTTTCTGGGCATTCTGGTGGTCACTAGGCCTTTGAATGAGCAATGTTGTTTGTCTTGCTAGCATTTTTGTATTGTCCCTCTTTCTACTGCATTTTGTTTGATGATTATAGTGCTGAATATATGCAGCAGGTTGTTGATGTCCTTCTGAAGCTCTGATGACTGATTGTGCATTGTCTTATCCATCATCTTTTAAATACTTTGTTTTGTCACAAAATATTTGGATTTAAATAATATATTTAAATTAATATTTCCAAATATTTAAATGAAATTCAGAATTCAAAGTATTTATTAGAATGATTGATAATGTTTTCGAATCCATATATTGTTTCAAAAATCCATGGCTTGTTTTCTACATCCATGTATTGTTTCTCTTCCCATGGATTTTGAAACCCATGTGTTGTTTTCAAAAACCATGTCATGTTTCTCCTTTTATAAATTTCCTTTTACTCCTGTAAATCTTTGAATGGATTTCCAAAACCATGTGTTGTTGGCTGGTAAAACATTTCTATTTTGACTTTTATCCCTGTAAAAAAATATCTTGCTTCAACTCATTTTTACTTGTCCTCTTATGTGTAAAACTTGTTTACATGAAGCTCCCTATTTTCTCTCACCTATGCATTACATTCATGAACATATGATTGCAAAATTTCCCTTTTGTTTTCCTTCCATCCCTGAATTCCCTCTAAAATTTGGTTTCCCTTGACCTCTTTCATTAACCCTCCCATCTACACAGCATTAGTTTCGTGACCTCTTTCATTAACCCTCCCATCTACACAGCATTAGTTTCGTGATGGCATGAAATTCTATTCCCCCCATTTTTATAAAAGTCAAACCAATACAGTGAATGGATTTCGAAGGGGGTGGGCAGTAAGAGGTTTACGGGGAGGGTGGGCCGAAATCACGTGAGGGCGACCGCTGCAAAGGCTAGTAAAAGTGAAAACCACTTTTCGAAGCCCCCTTTGGTTAAATGTCGGAGGGGATTGGAGGGCTGAAACATATTCATAATCATGTTTTATAATATGCACACATTTCGATGCCTTTAATGTTGGGGGAATTAATGTATGAGTGCGGGGTGGGCCACAGGCTTTGACTTTTAGATTTATAATTAATAAAGGAATTTTCATGGTTTTTTAGAGTTTAGACTTATTTATTTATTTTTGAATTAATTTTAATAATTCAAAATAAATGATTTCTCACTTCTGCCTTTTTATGTGCTTTTCTGGTGCAGACTTCAACTTGCTCTTGCCTGTGATAAGGAATTGGATTTGAGTGCAGGATATACTATCGGAAATCTGTTTCTGAGCTCTTTGTGATGAAAATACCTACAGTGTGATCTGATGCAAACATTTACATGCAAAAATCTCCTTAAATCTTGGTACTTGGCGTCTCTTTAGAAATAATTTATAAGAGGAAATATTATTTACTACATCTCAAACATAATAATGATGATCTATAATCAAACGATCCTATAAAAATTATAGGACCCTAAAAATTGGGAAAATGGATAACAAAAATAATAGTGATAAGTGGAAAATGGATGAAAAATGAAAAAAATGGATAAAATGGATAATTGAGGAAGATAGAATAAAGAGGATGTCGGTAAGTTAACTCCATGGATTATTGGACCAAATTGGAAATATCTCAGGCATATTACCTCTATTTTTATTTCATAATGTTATACAAAGCCCCCACATAAGGGTATCTAATAAGAGGGTGATTACAATGAATTGCCTCTTTTTGGTATCCTTTTAAAAGAAGAAACTATGTACATTGACCCTATTTGAAAAAGCACTGCAAAATTGAAATTTATTTTGGATTATTAAGGAGTTGTTGGGTCTTCATGAATAATAAGTGAAGTTCATATGACACTTTCAAAACTTCAAAATTTGGTCTCCATCTAAAAGGATACAAATTCAAGAATGAACTAAAATCACTCTAGTTGATGTGTGACATGAAAACACATCAACATTTGGCTCCAACCATAGGATAGTGAACCTTTATGGCATGTTGCGAACCCCAAAACTAAACCAACTTCCTTATCCATTTGGATATGGAGTCATCCCAAACCATTATCTCGTTGCAACAAATGCTTCTTGGGAAAAGAAATACAAAATTTCATAAATGAGGAATCAGCAATATACTTGTCCTAACCTAATTAGAGAAAAGGACTTCTTTCAAGTATAAGTCAACTTACAATGTAACCAACTGATATTTTTTCTCTCGGTCAGGGTTGAAAGTATTTTTTTATTGGAAATGTTCCAAAGAGACTCCTTTGTAATGACAAGAGTGCCATGGTGAGGTTGAAAAAATAAACTACTATGGAGAATCCAAGGAGGATTTTATGGATGGATTTTATTGATTTCCAACAATTTCATTAGATATACCATATACCCCTCTTCTTGTGAATTCCATTTTGTTTTTTATTCCAAGAATACCCCTTTTGCTTTAGACATGACTTTGTGATGAGAAATCAACAGCTTGAAAGTTTAATGCAGAGTGATAAATTTTAACATTAATTTTGTTCATCCCATGTTCACATCCTTCTTGTAGCTTTATACAAACCAATTATAGCCATTATGAGTCTACTGTAACAACTTCCCCATATTCATGTGCATCTCGTGAAGGTTCATCAAATCTGTCCTCGAACTCATTATCAACATCATTCCCAAAGTGAACATATGATAAATCCAAATTTCCCTTTTGTCACTGTTAGCCCTGAGATGCAGTGCTGACTTTTGGAAGGTCAAAGAGGGGCTCGGTCTAATCTATTGTTCTCAAAGGGGCCCCACCTGGGTCATTTTTCCCTTTTCTCCTCTTACCCGTTCAATTGCTAACCTTCCCGTTTCCTTCGTTCACCCTCTAACCCCGACAAAATACTCCCTTTTGGCCTTAGCCCCAAGCGCAAAGCCAAAGTACCCATAAAACCCGACCATATGCCCTTGCGTGCTCATAAAACACCTCACCGCATCCACGCCGTTGATCTTCTCCCGCCAATCCAATGGCCCATATTGCTCTCAATAAAGGCAACCTGCCTGATTGGCCTCCACCGTTAGATCACCTCTGCCAGATCTGACGGTCCTCGCTCATATCGCATGGACAACTAGCACGGGTGGTACCCGCGCGATATGGGCGGTTTTTCTCTCTCCTCTGCCACTACGTGTCAGTTGCTGAATGGAATTGCATGACTTTGGACAATTACCACTTACCACCCATTGTCCACGCGATAAAAAAACCATTAACACCCAGAGTAAACCACCCCCCCATTACCGTCCGCGCAACTCCACCACCCGATAACTGTTTGATCTACCTACTTGAAGATCTTACTGCTCGGACATATCCCGCTCCCACCATGATCATTAGCCTTTGCAAATTGATCTCCACCACACATCTCCTCGATCTGACCCCCACCATCCATGACCATCCTCACCGTTCATCTGCCCATGCACCACAACAACCGAGTTAAACAGAGAGCATGGCCAAATGAAGAAAAGGACACAGCACGACTCAGCAACCAAATTTATCAGTCATGGAGCCCCCTGCCACTATCAATCCAACTGCCTGTAGGATAGTACAGTACCAGAACTGATGGAGTTTCGTAACGGAGAAAGTAACCTCGTCCAGAGACGCTATCAGACAATTAATGGTAGTTGGTAGTCAATTAAGACCCCTCCATCCCTAAACGACTGAGAGCCATTGTAATGATAGATTATAAATAGCCAGAAGAAAGATGTAACCAAGGTTGGCATTTGATGTAAGGTTCAACTTCTGGAGACTGTAGACACTCTATAACTTGCAGCGTCTCATCTTAATTTTCAGCAATGCAAGCTTCTTTTGTTGTTACATGCTCACTGTCCATTTCTTCTCTGTTCTAAGCTTGTGCATGTGGTGTTGTATTCATGATTGCTTCCATGTTTAATACTAGATAACTACCATCTTATCTCTGTATCAAAATATTGAATGTATCAGTGAGTAGGCCACTCAGGTTTCTTCTATGTCTGATTCAAAACAACTGTCATCTTGTCTTTGCATTGATAGATTAGATCTACAAGTTTCTTTACTGGTTGCAGCTGGCCATCACATAGTTGTGTGTATATGTTGGTGTGGTCATTATTCTCCATATTCACCTAATTCCTACACTGTTGATCATTGGTGGTCTAAAGCCTTGTAGTCTGAGGGTGTTCATGCATGTCTGGAGCGAAAATAGAGTGGAAGTGGTTATCTGGCTTGAACCAAACCATCATCCCTTCCAATAAACTTCTGCAAAAATAGATTAATTTATATGTTACCAAGCATCTCCGAGCTACAACCTAGGAGAGTTTCCTAGAGCTCTAACATAATTGACATCGTTGTCGAGGAGAGGAGATTGAATCTCAGCTTCCCTGGGAGAACGACAAAAATCTAGTTTTGATGATAGACAAATTCTGGACACATTTTTGGTTGTAATCAACTATCTGGCAACTCTACTGGAGCCCGAATTTCTTGGCGACTCCACATCACAGTTCTAGCTTAGTTTGTGAGGCACACTTGGAGAAATCCTCAGAAATCACCAACTGACCTAGTACCTGACCCTAAGAAGATTATCAAGCAAAGCAAGATATCACAAAAGGGAGCATCATGATCAGGTAAACCTAAACAATCTTATACATTTCTGTAAGAAAGGCTTGTAACAGAATACATACATAGTGAGAATATAGCCTCTAGTACTAGCAGTGAAGAGAAATTTTTAGAGATTCATAAAGCTCCCTATTCTTTAGGTCCTCCTTTGGATTTCAACCCAAAGGGAACCTCCCCTCCTGTCCATCATATTCCTTTAACCCTGTCAGTCATTTCTCAACTCCCTACCTTTCAGACTGCCAGCACTCTTCAATCCACCACAGTCATGGCAGGCCCACAAGCACCCACCAAAATGGAAAGAATCATAGCTGCTAGGTATGGACCCTTGGTATTGCCTACTCCTCTAAATGCCATGCCTGTAGGAGAGTATCAGAAGTACATGCCTAAGTTCACTGGGACAGAGGGAGTTACAACAGAAGAACATCTTGAGTCATTCTATAGCTATGCTGATAACCTAGATATTAGTGAAGATGATGTGTGGATGAGAGTTTTTGTCCAAAGCCTGGATGGAGAGGCTAGAAAATGGTTCAGAGAATTAACCCCTAGGTCTATAACCGACATTGAGGCCTTAGATGATGTGTTCCTAAAGCATTTGGGGGATAAGAAAGATCTTCTCTATTATCATACTGAGTTTGGCAACCTAAAAAGGGAAAATGCGGAGTCATTGTCCGATTTCAATAAAATGTTTAACCACATGTACAGCAAGATACCAGCTAAAGTGAAACCTACTCCCACCTCTGCCAAGCTCACCTATGCCAATGCTTTTGATTTCGACTTCTGCCTGCTATTGAGAGAAAGAAGATGTGTTTCCTTAGCTGAGATGCAGGATGCAGCCTTAAAAGTAGAGTCCAACACCATGGTTGTAGAGAAACTCAAGGGACATGTTGACCAAAGGAAATAGAGGGGTGAATCTTCTTCATCTTCAGACCCCAAAATAGACAAAATGACCAAGATGATAGAGTCATTGGCCTTTGAAATCTCCAAGCTAAAGGTTGAGCAGCATTCAGGGAAAGGAAGTGTTCCTAATACATTTGCTCCTAGAAATCCAAATCCATACAGAAGAGAAAATGAGCAGTTGTAGATCATGCAAAAGGGAAGAGAGGCCAGTGAAGACTCCTTTCCAGAACGTAGTCATGGAGGAGGAGCAGTTTGATGAGGAAGATGAGATCCACTACATGGAAGACAAAGGAAGTGCTTCCTTTTTGACATTAGCTGCCTATGAGGAGTCATTACTCAAGGACCAGACCAGCTAGGAGTGGGACAGAGAAGCTATTCTACAAACTAAAAATCAGCAAAGATATACCCTGAGGTCAAGGATGAGTAATGGAAAAGAAATCCCTGTCCAAATAGTTGTTGTTCCTGCAGAGCAGCAAGTTAACAAGCAAAAGCGACCAGCAGCTGATCCCAACATCCTCAAAGCACCAACTCAAGAGGTGAGAGGTCCTGACAAGTCCCCTTCCCTTTTCAGTTTTGAATCATAAGTCCAGAAGTTGAAAAGATTTGTACCTCTGATAGAACTAGTAATGAATGAGGCCTTTAAGAAACCCATCCTTGATGCCCTTGAGCTCAAAGCCACACAAGCATCAAATGATTGTGTCAATTTGCAAGATGACAAACCTGTAGTTGTGCTTAGCCCAATGACTGAACCTGCTGATGAAAATTCCCCATCATTTTATGTCTCCTTGACCATTCATGACAAAATCCTTCACAACTGTCTGCTGGACACGGGTGCCAGTCATAATCTGATGCCAAAAGCTGTCATGGATGAGTTAGGCCTAGATATCACCAGACCTTATCATGACTTGTTCTCTTTCGATTCCAGAAAAGTGAAATGCTTGGGGTTAATCAAAGATCTAGCCATCACCCTGGCTCAGCTACCCATGAAGAGCATGATGATGGATATTGTGGTAGCAGATGTCCCCCCTAAGTTTGGCATGCTACTTTCCAGAGGATGGATTAAGAGGTTGGGTGGGACATTGCAAAATGACCTATCCTATGCCACTGTCCCGGTTTTTGGGGGAGAAAGCAGAAGATTATACAGGGAAGCTCAGCTAGCCTATATCATCAGTGATGAAAAGAATCCCACTAATCATCCCATTTATGCTGTGGACTCTGACTTTGGAGCATGTATTCTCCAAATTGAAGAATCCCAGTGGGCCTCAGTGCAACTCAAGAAATCAGTATGCCAGGTCATAGAGAAGGAAGGGCCACAGGTTTGGGATATGTTCTTTGATGGAGCCTGCTCTAAGGAAACTGCAGGAGTAGGTGTGGTGTTGGTATCCCCGAAACAAGAAAGCATACATCTGTCTTTCAAACTGACTTTTCAGGTCACCAACAATATAGCAGAGTATGAGGCTCTGATATTGGGCTTAAATGTTGCCAAAGACATGGGAATCAGAGACATAAAGGTGTTTGGAGATGCTGATCTCATCATTCAGCAAGTGAACAAAACATTCCAAGCAAGGCACCCAAGGCTGAAAGCGTACAGAGACGAGGTATGGAGGCTCAAAGATTCTTTCAATAGCTTTTGTATCTCATATATTCCTAGAGTAAAAAATCATCTTGTCGATTCACTTGCTATGTCTGCTAGCATGTTCATCCCTCCCATGCCCCCTAGATTGGCTTATGAGGTTCAGGTAAAATATAGACCATCTCTGCCTGATAATGTCAAATACTGGAAAGTTTTTGAGGATGATGATGAAGTCAATAGGTTTCTGCAAGTCATTGATGAATTCTCTGAAATGCAAATTGATCAAGAGAACGAAGCCGTGGAGGAATGTCCTCAGTCCTAGCTGAGAAACAAAATTGGTCAGGACAGCATTGTGCAATTACCCAGTAACTATATACCTAAAGGGTTGGTGCCTTTAGAGAATTTGTTTGAGCATAATGATGTGCCTTACTAGACTGCCAAAAAAGAAAATAAGTTTGTAGTCCATAGACATAACATAGGGAGCCTAGATCATCCAAAGTTTGTAAACTTGTTCACCCATTTTTCTGCTGCCCAAAGTTTTGAATACTGCACCTTAATGAAGCAATTTGCTGATGTCTTCACCTCGGAGTACAGTGACCTCAAGAATTATGACAAAAGCATCATTCAACATAAGATCCCACTAGAGAAAGACACCATTCCTTTCAAACAGAAACTGAGACCCATAAGCCCTCTGCTTCTCCCTTTGATTGAAAAGGAAATTAAGAAATTGTTGGCTTCCAAGATCATAGTTCCCCTGAGGTATTCAAAGTGGGTAGCCAACCTGGTAGTTGTGAGGAAGAAGAGTGGGGAAATCAGGTTGTGTGTTGATTTCAGAAACTTGAACAAATGCTCTAAAAAGGACAACTATCCCCTGCCCAAAATGGAACATTTGTTGCAGAAGGTTTCAGGGGCTAAAGTTATGTCTTTCCTGGATGGATTTTCAGGGTATAATCAAGTGGTTGCACATCCGGGGACCAAGAAAACACTGCCTTCACCACTCCTTGGGGCACTTTTATGTACTCCAAGATGCCATTTGGACTGATGAATGCTAGGGCCACCTTTCAAAGGGCCATGGATATAGCTTTTGTAGGTGAGAAGGACAAGTTTGTCCTAGTTTACCTGGATGATATAACAGTTTACTCCAGTAGTCATCAGGTTCATTTGCAGCATCTGAAGAAAGTGTTTCTGAAGTGCAGAAGGTTTGGAATTTCAGTAAATCCTAAGAAGTCATAGTTTGCTTTAGAAGAAGGAAAACTTTTAGGACACATTGTTTCTGCTACAGGTGTCAAGATTGACCCAAAAAGAGTTAAAGCAATACAGACATTATCTGTTCCAAGGTCAAAGAAGGACATTCAATCCTTTTTGCGCAAGATAAACTTTGTGAGGAGGTTTATTCCCAATTTTGTAGAACTAGTGAAACATATCACCTCCATGCTGAAAAGAGGATCAGAGATTAAATGGACCGATGCAGTAAGAAAATCCTTTGAAGACATCAAAAGAGCTATTATGGAAGCTCCCACTCTGATCAGCCCAGACTATAACAAGGACTTCCATATCTTCTCCTTTGCTTCCTATGACACCCTTGCAGCAGTCTTTTTGCAGAAAGATGATGAAGGCACAGAGCACCCAGTGGCCTTTTTCAGCAAAACGCTAAGGGATGTTGAATTAAGGTATGACATTATTGAAAAACAGGCTTATGCTCTTATTAAGTCTTTGAAGGCATTCTGAATCTACATTTTGCACTCCAAGGTGATTGCCTACGTCCCCTCTACTTCAGTAAAAGATGTCCTAACACTGCTAGATGTTGATGGAAGAAGGGCTAAACGGATTGCAAAGCTCATTGAGTTCAACATAGAATTGAAGCCCACCAAGCTCATCAAAGGCCAGGGCTTTGCTCAGATGATGGCTGAAGAAAAATGCAGAATGCTGGACATAAACTGCATGGGTACAAGTTCAGATGTTGGACAGACAGGGGAAGCAACAGTGGAACAAGGACAGAACTAGTCTTTGGCTGAAAATCTGGCTTCTTGTGAATGGTATTCTAGAATAGTTCACTTCTTGTTGAAGCTAGAAGTTCCTTCAAGCCTTAGTTCAAGTGAAGCCATGATTGTTAAGCTCAAAGTAGCCAAGTTTTGCATCAATAATAACCTGCTTTATGGGAGGGACCCAACGGGAATCCTCTTAAGATGTCCAGACAAAAATCAATCTGTGTAAGTCATGCACCAGTTCCATTCTGGCATCTGTGGAGGGCATCATTATTGGAAGACCACAACCCACAAGATCCTGAGAGCTGGGTATTATTGGCCCACCCTATTCTTTGATGTGTTTTCCTTTGTCAAATCTTGTGATGAGTGCCAGAGATTTGCAGGGAAACAGCAGCTGAAATCCTTGCCCCTAAAGCCAATACACACCAGTGGCCCATTCCAACAGTGGGGTTTGGATTTCATAGGGGAGATTAATCCACATTCAAGTGGCCAGCATAGATGGATTTTAGCAGCCACTAATTATTTTACCAAATGGATCGAAGCCATCCCCACTAAGAAAGCTGATCACCAGGTTGTCATCAAATTCTTGACAGAGAACATTTTCACCAGGTATGGCTGCCCAAACAAATTGGTTACAGACAATGCAGCAACTTTCAGGGCAAAAGAGTTGGTGGACATGTGTGACTCAATGGGCATTA
Organism: Pinus tabuliformis; assembly: GCA_031772625.1. Lineage (NCBI taxonomy): Eukaryota > Viridiplantae > Streptophyta > Pinopsida > Pinales > Pinaceae > Pinus > Pinus tabuliformis. The sequence goes on along the minus strand of CM062818.1, from coordinate 1,527,311,127 downwards.
AACTAGTGCATTCCACCTCATATTATCCTCAAGGCAATGGCCTAGCAGAATCGTCCAATAAGAGCCTGGTAAGGATAATCAAAAAGTTGCTGGAAGACAATAAAAGGAGTTGGGATTCCAAACTGAAGTTTGCATTATGGGCTGACAGGGTTACCACCAAGAAGTCCACAGGGAATTCTCCATTCAAGTTGGTATATGGCACTGAGGTTGTATTCCCAATCCAATTGACCCTCCCTGTGGCCAAATTCTTGCAAGAAGAGCAGAATGAGGAAAATGACATGGCAAGGAGGATTAGTGACTTGGATGAAGTTCATCAGATCAGAGATCAATTGATTGAAAGGTTTGCAGTACATTAAAGGAAAATCAAGGAAGCTTTTGACAAAAAAGAAAAGATGGACAATTTTCAGGTTGGTGACTGGGTTCTCAAATGGGATGCACTGAAGGAAAAGAAAGGCAATCATGGTAAATTTGATGCTCTATGGACAGGACCTTTTGTCACCTCTCAGGTATAGGGGAACAATACTTTCATGCTGAAAAGCTTGTAAGAAGAAGCAGTTTTTGATTGCCCAATCAATGGGCAGTTTTTGAAAGTTTATTTTGTTTAAGACGTCCAGGCCTCAGCATTGTAAATATGTTCTTTTTATAGTTTTTAGTGTAGGCTTATATAGACTCCATGCCCAATGGAATACTAGGCAATGTTTCTGATCTTGTTTTCATATAGAAGGCAGTGGTCTATGGTTCTTGAAACCTCACAGGGAGGATTTCATCCCCAGAAGGAGCCAATGTTAGCCGTGAGATGTAGTGCTAACTTTTGGAAGGTCAAAGAGGGGCTCAGTCTGATCTTTTGTTCTTAAAGGGGCCCCACCTGGGTCATTTTTCCCTTTTCTCCTATTATCCATTCAATTGCTAACCTTCCCATTTCCTTCGTCCACCCTCCAACCCCAACAAAATACTCCCTTTTGGCCTTAGCCCTAAGCGCAAAGCCAAAGTACCCGTAAAATCCAACCATATGCCCTTGCGCGCTCATAAAACACCTCACCACCTCCACATTGTTGATCTTCTCCTGCGAATCCAACGGCCCATATTGCTCTCAATAAAGGCAACCTGCCCGATTGGCCTCCATCATTAGATCACCTCCGCCAGATCTGATGGTCCTCGCTCATATTGCATGGACAACTAGCACGGGCGGTACCCACGCGATATGGGCGGCTTTTCTATCTCCTTCGCCGCTACGTGTCAGCCGCTGAATGGAATCGCGCGACTTCGGACAATTACCAGTTATCGCCCGTTGTCCGCGCGATAAAAAAACCATTACCGCCTAGAGTAAACCACCCAGCCCGTTACCATCCGTGCAACTCCGCCGCCCAATAACCGTCCAATCTACCTACTTGAAGATCTGATGGCCCGGACATATCCCGCTCCCACCACAATCGTTAGCCTCTGCAAATTGATCTCCGCCACATGTCTCCTCGATCCGATGGCCACCATCCACGACCATCCTTGCCGTTCATCTGCCCCTGCACCCCATCCCCACGTCCAGTCTGACCCCAACAACCGAGTTAAACAGAGAGCATGGCCAAATTAAGAAAAGGACACAGCACGACTCAGCAACCAAATTTATCAGTCATGGATCCCCCTACCACGATCAGTCCAACCGCTTGTAGGATAGTACAGTACCAGAACTAATGGAGTTTCGTAACGGAGAAAGTAACCTCGTCCAGAGACGCTATCAGACAGTGAATGGTAGTTGGTAGTCAATTAAGACCCCTCCATCCCTAAACAATTGAGAGACATTGTAATGATAAATTATAAATAGCCAGAAGAAAGATGTAACCAAGGTTGGCATTTGATGTAAGGTTCAACTTCTAGAGACTGTAGGCACTCTATAACTTGCAGCATCTCATCTTCATTTTCAGCAATGCAAGCTTCTTTTGCTATTACATGCTCACTGTCCATTTCTTCTATGTTCTAAGCTTGTGCCTGTGGCGTTGTATTCATGATTGCTTCCATGTTTAATACTAGATAACTATCATCTTATCTCTGTATCGAAATATTGAATGTATCAGTGAGTAGGCCACTCAGGTTTCTTCTATGTCTGATGCAAAACAACTGTCATCTCGTCTTTGCATTGACAGATTAGATCTACAAGTTTCTTTAATGGTTGCAGCTGGCCATCACATGGTTGTGTGTATCTGCTGGTGTGGTTAGTATTCTCCATATTCACCTAATTCCTAAACTGTTGAGCATTGGTGGTCTAAAGCCTTGTAATCTGAGGGTGTTCATGCATGTCTGGAGCGAAAACAGAGTAGAAGTGGTTATCTGGCTTGAACCAAACCATCATCCCTTCCAATAAACTTCTACAAAAATAGTTTAATTTATATGTTACCAAACATCTCCGAGCTACAACCTAGGAGAGTTTCCTGGAGCTCTAACATAATTGGCGTCATTGTCGGGGAGAGGAGATTGAAGCTCAGCTTCCCTAGGAGAATGACACAGATCTAGTTTTGATGATAGATAAAGTCTGGACACATTTTTGGTTGTAATCATCTATCTGGCGACTCTACTAGAGGCCGAATTTCTTGGCGACTCCACATCACAGTTCTGGCTCAATTTGTGAGGCACACTCGGAGAAATCCTCAGAAATCACTAGCTGACCCAGTACCTGACCCTGAGAAGATTATCAAGCAAAGAAAGATATCACAAAAGGGAGCATCAGGATCAGGTAAACCTAAACAATCTTATACATCTCTGCAAGAAAGGCTTGTAACAGAGTACATACATAGTGAGAATATAGCCTCTAGTACTAGCAGTGAAGAGAAATTTTTAGAGATTCATAAAGCTACCCATTCTTTAGGTCCCCATTTAGCTTTTAGCCCAAAGGTAACCTCCCCTCCTATCCATCATATTCCTTTAACCCTGTCAGTCATTTCTCAACTCCCTACCTTTCAGACTACTAGCACTCTTCAATCCACCACAGTCATGGCAGGCCCACAAGCACCCACCAAAATGGAAAGAATCATAGCTGCTAGGTATGGACCCTTGGTATTGCCTACTCCTTTGAATGCCATGTCTATAGGAAAGTATCAGAAGTACATTCCTAAGTTCACTGGGACAGAGGGAGTTATAGTAGAAGAACATCTTAAGTCATTCTATAGCTATTGATAACCTAGATATTAGTGAAAATGATGTGTGGATGAGAGTTTTTGTCCAAAGCCTAGATGGAGAGGCTAGAAAATGGTTCAGAGAATTAACCCCTAGGTCTATAACCGACATTGAGGCCTTAGATGATGTGTTCCTAAAGCATTGGGGGGATAAGAAAGATCTTCTCTATTATCATACTGAGTTTGGCAACCTAAAAAGGGAAAATGGGGAGTCATTGTCCGATTTCAATAAAAGGTTTAGCCACATGTACAACAAGATACCAGCTAAAGTGAAACCTACTCCCACCTATGCCAACGCTTTTGATTCCAACTTCTGCCTGCTATTGAGAGAAAGAAGATGTGCTTCCCTAGATGAGATGCAGGATGCAGCCTTGGAAGTAGAGTCCAACATCATGGTTGCAGAGAAACTCATGGGACATGTTGACCGAAGGAGACAAAGGGGTGAATCTTCTTCATCTTCAGACCCCAAAAGAGACAAAATGACCAAGATGATAGAGTCATTGGCCTTCGAAATATCCAAGCTGAAGGTTGAGCAGCATTCAGGGAAAGGAAGGGTTCCTAATACATTTGCTCCTAGAAATCCAAATCCATATAGAAGAGCAAATGAGCAGTTGCAGATCATGCAAAAGGGAAGAGAGGCCTAGTGAAGAACAGAAAGTGAAGACTCCTTTCCAAAACGTAGTCATGGAGGAGGAGCAGTTTGATGAGGAAGATGAGATCCATTGCATGGAAGACAAAGGCAATGCTTCCTTTTTGACATTAGATGCCTATGAGGAGTCATTACTCAAGGACCAAACCAGCCAGGATTGGGACAGAGAAGCTATTCTACAAACCGAAAATTAGCAGAGATATAACCTGAGGTCAAGGATGAGTAATGGCAAAGAAAGCCCTGTCCAAAGAGTTGTTGTTCCTGTAGAGCAGCAAGTTAACAAGCAAAAGCGACCAGCAGCCGATCCCAACATCCTCAAAGCACCAGCTCAAGAGGTAAGAAGTCCTGACAAGTCCCCTTCCCTTTTCAGTTTTGAATCATACGTCCAGAAGTTGAAAATATCTGTACCTCTGATAGAACTAGTAAAGAATGAGGCCTTTAAGAAACCCATCCTTGATTCCCTCGAGCTCAAAGCCACACAAGCATCAAATGACTGTGTCAATTTGGAAGATGAAAAACCTATAGTTGTGCTTAGCCCAATGACTAAAACTGTTGATGAAAATTCCCTATCATTTTATGTCTCCTTGACCATTCATGACAAAATCCTTCACAACTGTCTGCTGGACATGGGTGCCAGTCATAATCTGATGCCAAAAGTTGTCATGGATGAGTTAGGCCCGGATATCACCAGAACTTATCATGACTTGTTCTCTTTCGAATCCAAAAAAGTGAAATGCTTGGGGTTAATCAAAGATCTAGCCATCACCCTGGCTCAGCTGCCCATGAAGAGCATGATGATGGATATTGTGGTAGCAGATGTCCCCCCTAAGTACGGCATGATTCTTTCCAGAGGATGGATTAAGAGGTTGGGTGGGACATTGTAAAACGACCTATCCTATGCCACTATCCTGGTTTTTGGGGGAGAAAGCAAAAGATTATGCAGGGAAGCTCAGCTAGCCTATATCATCAGTGATGATAAGAATCCCACTAATCATCCCATTTATGCTGTGGACTCTGACTTTGGAACATGTATTCTCCAAATTGAAGAATCCCAACGGCCCTTAGTGCAACTCAAGAAATCAGTATGCCAGGTCATAGAGAAGGAAGGGCCACAGGTTTGGGATATGTTCTTTGATGGAGCCTGCTCTAAGGAAACTGCAAGAGCAGGTGTGGTGTTGGTATTCACGAAACAAGAAAGCATAAATCTGTCTTTCAAACTGACTTTTCAGGTCACCAACAATATAGCAGAGTATGAGGCTCTGATATTGGGCTTAAACGTTGCCAAAGACATGGGAATCAGAGACATAAAGGTGTTTGGAGATGTTGATCTCATCATTCAGCAAGTGAACAAAACATTCCAAGCAAGGAACCCAAGGCTGAAAGTGTACAGAGACGAGGTATGGAGGCTCAAAGATTCTTTCAATAGCTTTTGTATCTCATATATTCCTAGAGTAAAAAATCAGCTTGCCGATTCACTTACGATGTCTGCTAGCATGTTCATCCCTCCCATGCCCCCTAGATTGGCTTATGAGGTTCAGGTAAAATATAGACCATCTCTGCCTGATAATGTCAAACAATGGAAAGTTTTTGATGATGATGATGAAGTCAATAGGTTTCTGCAGGTCATTGATGGATTCTCTGAAATGAAAATTGATCAAGAGAAAGAAGCCATGGAGGAATGTCCTCAGTCCCAAGTGAGAAACAAAATTGGTCAGGACAGCATTGTGCAATTAACCAGTAACTATATACCTAAAGGGTTGGTGCCTTTAGAGAAGTTGTTTGACCATAATGATGTGCCTTACCAGATTGCCAAAAAAGAAAATGAGTCTACAGTCCATAGACACAACATAGGGAGCCCAGATCATCCAAAGTTTGTAAACCTGTCCACCCATTTGTCTGCTGCCCAAAGTTTTAAATACTACACCTTAATGAAGCAATTTGTTGATGTCTTCGCCTGGGAGTACAGTGACCTCAAGACTTATGACAAAAGCATCATTCAGCATAAGATCCCACTGGAGAAAGACACCATTCCTTTCAAACAGAAACTGAGACCCATAAGTCCTCTGCTTCTCCATTTGATTGAAAAGGAAATTAAGAAATTGTTGGTTGCCAAGATCATAGTCCCCCTGAGGTATTCAAAGTGGGTAGCCAACCTGGTAGTTGTGAGGAAGAAGAGTGGGGAAATCAAGTTGTGTGTTGATTTCAGAAACTTGAACAAATGCTCTAAAAAGGACAACTATCCCCTGCCCAAAATGGAACATTTGTTGCAGAAGGTTTCAGGGGCTAAAGTTATGTCTTTCCTGGATGGATTTTCAGGGTATAATCAAGTGGTTGTACATCCGAGGACCAAGAAAAGACTGCCTTCACCACTCCTTGGGGCACTTTTATGTACTCCAAGATGCCATTTGGACTGATGAATGCTAGGGCCACCTTTCAAAGGGCCATGGATATAGCTTTTGTAGGTGAGAAGGACAAGTTTGTCCTATTTCACCTAGATGATATAACAATTTACTCCAGTAGTCATCAGATTCATTTGCAGCATTTGAAGAAAGTGTTTTTGAAGTGCAGAAGGTTTGGAATTTTAGTAAATCCTAAGAAGTCACAGTTTTCTTTAGAAGAAGGCAAACTTTTAGGGCACATTGTTTCTGCTACAGGTGTCAAGATTGACCCAGAAAGAGTTAAGCAATACAGACATTGTCTATTCCAAGTTCAAAGGACATTCAATCCTTTCTGGGCAAGATAAACTTTGTGAGGAGGTTTATTCCCAATTTTGCAAAACTAGTGAAACATGTCACCTCCATGTTGAAAAGGGGATCAGAGATTAAATGGACTGATGCAGCAAGAAAAATCCTTTGAAGACATCAAAAGAGCTATTATGGAAGCTCCCACTCTGATCAGCCCAAACTATAACAAGGAGTTCCATATCTTCTCCTTTGCTTCCTGTGACACCCTTGCAGCAGTCTTGTTGCAGAAAGATGATGAAGGCACAGAGCACCCAGTGGCCTTTTTTAGCAAAATGCTAAGGGATACTGAGTTAAGATATGACATTATTGAAAAACAGGCTTATGCTCTAATTAAGTCTTTGAAGGCATTCCGAATCTACATTTTGCACTCCAAGGTGATTGCCTACGTCCCCTCTACTTCAATAAAGGATGTCCTAACGCAGCCAAATTTTGATGGAAGAAGGGCTAAATGGATTGCAAAGCTCATTGAGTTCAACATAAAATTGAAGCCCACCAAGCTCATCAAAGGCCATGGCCTTGCTCAGCTGATGGCTGAAGAAAATTGCAGAATGCTGGACATAAACTGCATGGGTACAAGTTCAAATGTTGGACAGACAAGGGAAGCAACAGTGGAACAAGGACAGAACCAGTCTTTGGCTGAAAATCTGGCTTCTTGTGAATGGTATTCTAGAATAGCTCACTTCCTGTTGAAGCTAGAAGTTCCTTCAAGCCTTAGTTCAAGTCAAGCCATGACTATTAAGCTCAAAGCAGCCAAGTTTTGCATCAATAAGAACCTGCTTTATTGGAGGGACCCAGTTGGAATCCTCTTAAGATGTCTAAACAAAGAGCAATCTGTGGAAGTCATGCACCAGTTCCATTCTAGCATCTGTAGAGGGCATCATTATTGGAAGACCACAGCCCACAAGATCCTGAGAGCTGGGTATTATTGGCCCACCCTATTCTTTGATGTGTTTTCCTTTGTCAAATCTTGTGATGAGTGCCAGAGATTTGCAGGGAGACAGCACCTGAAATCCTTGCCCCTTAAGCGAATACACACCAGTGGCCCATTTCAGTAGTGGGGTTTGGATTTCATAGGGGAGATTAATCCACATTCCAGTGGCTAGCATAGATGGATTTTTGTAGCCATTGATTATTTTACCAAATGGATCGAAGCCATCCACACTAAGAAAGCTTATCACCGGGTTGTCATCAAATTCTTGATAGAGAACATTTTCACCAAGTATGGCTGCCCAAACAAATTGGTTACAGAAAACGCAGCAGATTTCAGGGCAAAAGAGTTGGTGGACATGTGTGACCCAACGGGCATTAAACTAGTGCATTCCACCTCATATTATCCTCAAGGCAATGGCCTAGCAGAATCATCCAAAAAGAGCCTGGTAAGGATAATAAAAAAGCTAATGAAAGATAATAAAAGGAGCTGGGATTCCAAACTGAAGTTTGCATTATGCGCTGACAGGGTTACCACCAAGAAGTCCGCAGGGAATTCTCCATTCAAGTTATTATATGGCATTGAGGTTGTATTCCCAATCCAATTGACCCTCCCTGTGGCCAAATTATTGCAAGAAGAGAAGAATGAGGAAAATGACATGGCAAGGAGGATTAGTGACTTGGCTGAAGTTCATCAGATCGGAGATCAATTGATTGAAAGGTTTGCAGTACATCAAAGGAAAATCAAGGAAGCTTTTGACAGAAAAGCAAAGATGGACAATTTTCAGGTTGGTGACTGGGTTCTCAAATGGGATGCACTGAAGGAAAAGAAAGGCAATCATGGTAAATTTGATGCTCTATGGATAGGTCCTTTTGTCATCTCTCAGGTACAGGGGAACAATACTTTCATGCTGAAAATCTTGGAAGAAGAAGCAGTTTTTGATGGCCCAATCAATGGGCGGTTTTTGAAAGTTTATTTTGTTTAAGGCTTTCAAGCCTCAACATTGTAAATATGTTCTTTTTATAGTTTTTAGTGTAGGCTTATATAGACTCCATGCCCAATGGAATACTAGGCAATGTTTTTGATCTTGTTTTCATATAGAAGGTAATGGTCGATGGTTCTTGAAACCTCATAGGGAGGATTTCATCCCCAGAAGGAGCCAATGTTAGCCCTGAGATGCAGTGCTGACTTTTGGAAGGTCAAAGAGGGGCTCAGTCTGATCTGATGTTCTTAAAGGGGCCTCACCTGGGTCATTTTTCCCTTTTCTCCTCTTACTCGTTCATTTGCTAACCTTCCTGTTTCCTTCGTTCACCCTCCAACCCCAACAAAATAATCCCTTTTGGGCTTAGCCCCAAGCGCAATGCCAAAGTACCCATAAAACCCGACCATATGCCCTTGTGCACTCATAAAACACCTCACCGCATCCACGTCGTTGATCTTCTCCCGCCAATCCAATGGCCCATATTGCTCTCGATAAAGGCAACCTGCCCGATCGGCCTCCACCGTCAGATCACCTCTGCCAGATCTGATGGTCCTCGCTCATATCACATGGACAACTAGCACGGGCGGAACCCACGCGATATGGGCAGTTTTTCTCTCTCCTCCGCCTCTACGTGTCAGCCACTAAATGGAATCACGTGACTTCGGACAATTACCACCTACCACCCGTTGTTCGCACGATAAAAAAACCATTACCACCCAGAGTAAACCACCCCACCCGTTACCATCCGCGCAACTCCACTGCCCGATAGTCGTCCGATCTACCTGCTTGAAGATTTGACAGCCTAGACATATCCCACTCCCACCACAATCGTTAGCCTCTGCAAATTGATCTTCGCCACACGTCTCCTCAATATGACGGCCACCATCCATGACCATCCTCGCCGTTCATCTGCCCATGCACCCCATCCCCACATCCAGTCTGACCCCAACAACTGAGTTAAACAGAGAGCATGGCCAAATGAAGAAAAGGACACAGCACGACTCAGCAACCAAATTTATCAGTCATGGAGCCCCCTGCCACGATCAGTCCAACCGCCTGTAGGATAGTACAGTACCAGAACTGATGGAATTTCGTAACGGAGAAAGTAACCTTGTCCAGAGACTCTATCAGACAGTTACTGGTAGTTGGTAGTCAATTAAGATCCCTCCATCCCTAAACGGTTGAGAGCCATTGTAATGATAGATTATAAATAGCCAGAAGAAAGATGTAACCAAGGTTGGCATTTGATGTAAGGTTCAACTTCTGGAGACTGTAGACACTCTGTAACTTGCATCGTCTCATCTTCATTTTCAGCAATGCAAGCTTCTTTTGTTGTTACATGCTCACTTTCCATTTCTTCAATGTTCTAAACTTGTGCCTGTGGTGCTGTATTCATGATTGCTTCCATGTTTAATACTAGATAATTATCATATTATCTTTGTATCGAAATAATGAATGTATCAGTGAGTAGGCAACTCAGGTTTCTTCCATGTCTAATGCAAAACAAATGTCATCTTGTCTTTTCTTTAATAGATTAGATCTACAAGTTTATTTACTGGTTGTAGCCGGCCATCACATGGTTGTGTGTATCTGCTGGTGTGGTCAGTGTTCTCCATATTCACCTAATTCCTAAACTGTTGAGCATTGGTGGTCTAAAGCCTTGTAGTCTGAGGGTGTTCATGCATGTCTGGAGCGAAAACAGAGTAGAAGTGGTTATCTAGCTTGAACCAAACCATCATCCCTTCCAATAAACTTCTGCAAAAATAGTTTAATATATATGTTACCAGGCATCTCCGAGCTATAACCTAGGAGAGTTTCCTGGAGCTATAACAGTCACAACATGTGGCAAATGGTGTTCTTGTTTATTGATACTTTAGGGTCTTCACTTTTAGCTTGGGGAAAATAAACTAATGTAGAGAAAGTGTCACATATTTCATTAGATTTCTCTTCTAAATCATTTTCTCAATTTTCTTGGAGCAATATTGGAAAGTGTAAGAGATTAACACTGCTTTCATGAATATAACTCTTTCCAACTACACTTCCCTCTTGCTTCAATAAAAATATCTAATTCATTGGCAAAACATTTTCATAGTAGCTAAAAATGATGAAATTATTTGGAAACATTTCTTGATGAATCTCATGAAGGGCTTTCATAAATATAATAGTTAAAAAAATTAACTGTCTCATACACATTCACTCAAATTTCATCCAACTTCAAGAAAAGATAATATGGGTCATTTCTTGAGAAAAAATCTTAACAAACAAATTTTCTAATGCATCACAACTAGTGATGGTTCTAGGTAGTAATGAAGTAAACCATTCATGAGCATTTCCTTGTATATTTTGGATGAAAAATTGGAAAGCAACATAATCTCCAACCGTGGTGTAATTATCACAACCACTACCAAATTTAACCAAATGATTTTTTGCATCTTTTGAAGTATCTCCAAAGAATATGGGAAACTCTTCCATGGAAATATTTGCAAGGGATGAACTTCTCCTTGCAAATTGAGAGGATTTATATACAACTATTTATTTCTTCGTGAACCTTTTTCCTTTACCATAACTTGAAGAAATTTTGTTGGGATGGGTGAAGAAGATAAAACATCATCATAGCATGAAATAAACGCTTCAATGGAGTGTTCATATATATATTATTGCAATTCTGGGATCTTTTTAGTGAAGTCACCATGGCATCTTTCTTCAAAATCCAGAGTTTCAATAATGGAGTTGCTAAGGATCTCATCTACCAAAATTTTAGATGGCTTTTGGTTATCTAGAATTTTCCATAACTGAATTATGTATGAAGATTCAATAACATAATACTGAAGGCCATTTGATGTTCATTGAAAAAGGATTTCAAGAACCAAATTTTCCTTAAACAATTTGATTGGAAATCTACTATTTTTTTTTCTAAGATTTGAAAGAAGACATCTTCCAGTTTCTCAAAAATGTCTTATCTTTAAAAAGTAGTATCAAATTTCTTGAAATGAATTGTTCCCCAATATGATCACCAAAAATGTTGATCATTTTTCCTGATAAGGGAAAATGACCAATATTGAGAAAAAAATATTGTGAGGAGTAAAAAATACTCATCTTGTTCTTATAGAGGTGGAAATCCTCTCTTGATGGATGGAAAATTCTTCTTCTATCCTCAATGAATTTAATTAGCGAATTTTAAAGAGGAAACCCCAAAAAATATTTCAACAAGCTCTCATATAGAAGATTTACTTTTAAAACCCATAATCTCATACATGAAATTAAAAGGGAATAAATATAACTGCAAAATATTTTATCTATAGGGATTGTATATGAAGACTAAAACTACTCTCCTCATGGAAATGGTGTTAACAATGATATCACATCATAATACTTTTAAAGAGTAAACCAAAGGTTGGATTCCAGCATAGTTGTTGTAAAACACACCATGCCATTGAGTAATATGAAAGGAAACAAACCATAATTACATAGAAATTAACATGATATTTCCATTTAAACTCGTAGGGATTAATAAAGTTATACACTTGCAATAACAAGCTTAAAACTCAAAGTCAAAAGATCACATTAGCTATAAACACTTGAGAGTTCTCTATGGAACCACAAATACAAATATTTTTAAAAACTTCATAATATTCAGAAAATATGAATTCATTTCTCCAAATGGATTGACCATGCAAATGAAAATATCTAGAAAAGAAGAGGAAAAAAATAAAAAATTGGCTCGTGTTATTAAAAACAACTTTGAAATGAAAGGTTGGATGGTTAATAACTGAGAAGAATATATAAGAGACTCAACTAGGAAGTTAATTTACTTACTATGTTAGAATGGGGCTTTCTCTCTCTTTCCAAATGTTCTTCACATCTCTTTTATAATCCTTTCTTTATCTTCTTGGAACTGATTTGCAATTAGGGCTTTTCCCCTTTTGTGCTAACTCAATAATTTTCTTTGGTAAATATACTTCAACATTGGTTCCCCAAAGGAGGGACCACTTTGAACATTAGAAAATTCCTTTAAATACTGATAAAAAAATTAAAGTAATGTGCTTCCAAGTCAAAAATGTTCCTAATTATATTTTACTATTTTGGGCAAGATAGATACCATTTTAGCTATGGAAACTATCTCCAAGTTATTATTCACATATATAGCTTTCCAACGAGCTCTGATTTTACCAATTTGGACATTCATAACTCAAGTTATAGCCTATGAAAGTTAGTAACTCAACAATTGTTAATATGCTCCATGTGAATCTTAGACTTCAATTTAGAAATCCACCATATTTATCCCACATGCATTGTGGGAAGGAATTTATAACATTTTATAAGGGAAAAATATTCCCATATTTTTTTGTATGAAGTAAAAAGGGCCATGGATCCTCACATAGCTTGTGTGTAATGTAAAGTTTTGGTCGCCACCTTAATGCCAAATCATCATGCCAAGTCACTCCCAATCATATATGTTTGACCAATACCTTCCAAGTCACCTAGAGATATAGGCCATGTGTCATTGGGGGGTGTGCCATGAGAATGCATGATATGCAAAGTCACTGCCCAATCATCTATGTTTGACCAATACCTTCCAAGTCACCTAGAGATACATGCCATGTGTCATTGGGAATTGTGCCATGAGAACGCATGATAATAATCTAAGTCTGGAGAATAATGTGGATGAGGAGAACATGTAGATCAAGAGAATAATGTGGATAGGTAAAAGTATGATTAAGAAGTAAAAAGTACGAAAAATGACTAGGTGTGGAGATATAAGAAAAATGATTAAGTTTAAAAGTAGTGATACAGGCTTGTGGGGAGAAGAGCTAAAGTGACGGAACAAAGTTGCATTCAAAGAATGTTTAAGTTAAAATGGTTCTGCATAAAAATAATCACTTATTTGAAATTCTAAAAATAGATGGGAAAATAGATAATGAAAATAATAATGATAAATGGAAAATGGATGAAAAATGAAGAAAAAGAATAAAATGTATAATTGTGGAAGATATAATAAAGAGGATGTGGGTAAGTTAACTCCATGGGTTTTTGGACCAAATTGACAATATCTTAGGCCTACAACCTCTATTTTTTATTTTGTAAAGTGTTGGATGAAGCTGACACATAGGGATATCCAATGAGAGGATGATTACAATAATTTTCCTTGTTTTTTAATATCCTTTTAAAAGGAGAAACCATCTCCATTGACCTTGTGTGAGAAAGCACTACAACATTGAAATTGACTCTAAATTATTAAGGATATTTTGGGTCTTCATAATCAATAAGTTAAGGTTGTCTAACTCTTTCAATCTTTCAAAATTTGGTCTCCATCTAGAGGGATATAGGTTCAAGTATGAACCAAAATCGCTCTAGTTGATGTGTAACATGAAAACACATCAACAAGGGATGATATATTTTTTTGGAAAATGAGGGTATGGGTTTTCTTTCTAAGTATGAAAAGCTACATCTCAAGGAATTAGAGGACAATCATCATATCGTTCTCTTGGGAAAAGAGAAGGGAGAATAAAAAGTAGGGAAACATGGCTTTAGGCAAGGGATGAAAATATCAAAGTTGTTCAACACCTTTCCAATCATAGGAAAGTTATCAATTCCCTTTGGGTCATCAACAAAGCCAATGGAAATATAGCTACCTCTTTCAAAGGCATTGTTGACAAAGGTGTATCCCACTTCTCAAGCCTCTTCAAAGAATATTTTAGGGCTTCTATAGATGCCATTTTGAGGGTGACTTCTCTTTTTCCTAGAACTCTAAATCATGATTAGAACCAACATATTATGGTATGAATCACAAAATATGAGCTTTGAGGTATTCTCTACAATTTTCAAAAAGAAAATATCTCGGACCTGCATTGTCTCCTGATGGAATTTTACATTCATTGTTTTGACTTATTGGGGATAATCTAGTTAGAGTATCAGAGTACTCTAGGACCAGAGTCATAATTTGGATTCTTTTAATCCTATGATCATTGCTGTAATTCCAAAATTAGATAATTTTACCTATTTTGAGCAACTCGAACCCATTTCTGTATGCCACTCCATTTACAAAATCATATCCAAAACCATTGATCGCAAGCTAAAAGACATGCTCTCTGATAACATGGGCCCCTAAACAATTTGGATTCTTGAGGCGATGAAAAATCCATGAGGCCATTGGTATTTCTCTTTCATTCAATTCATACAGAATGTTAAAAATTAGTAGTTTTCAAGGTTGATATTTCAAAGGCCTTTGACAGAGTTAGTTATTTATGCATCATATTTCTCTTGATCCACCTAGTCTTTTGTTACCAATTAATTTTTTATTGGATTATGGATTGTATATCCTTTGCTTCTCTTTTTATGCTTATTAATGATTCATACACCACATTTTTCAATGTAGAGAGAAGTCTCAGACAAGGGTGTCCACTCTTTCCCCTTCTCTTCATTTTGGTGGTTAAGACTCTCAGGTGCCTGATAATTGATTCTTCGAATATATCTATGATAAAATGTTTAGCTATTAGCCCTACTTCATTTATCTCCCACCTGCTCTTTGTGGATGAAATTCTAATTTTATATGAAGGAAACATTCAAAGCATTGAGCACTTAGTGGATCTACACTCCACTTTATGTAATGTTATTAACATGAGCATCAACAAGAACAAATATGCCATGTTTTCTTCAGGTATGTTCAATCTAGACATTGCATACATCTTTGGATTTCTATCCATCATTTCTTGGACATCAGCTCTAGTTTCAAATGTCTAGGGTTATATCTAAATCTAAATGATTATAATAAGAATGGTTGACTTTGGCTACTAGAAAACATTGAAAGAAAAATTCATGTTTGGTGCCATAAATGGCTTTCTTGGGCTAGTAGGTTGGTTCTAGTTAAAGTGGTATTTGAAGTAATCCTAGTTTATTAAACCTCTTGGGATTGGGTTCTAAAAGTAATTCTATATAAAATTCAGAAATTATATTTTTAGTTTCATTCCACTATTTTTCTCGCTTCTTAGAAAAAGTTGGTCAAGCCAAAGGTGTTGGGAGGTTGGTGATTGAAGAATATATTTTAATTCTCAAAAGTATGGGATGCAAAGAGTGTTTGGAGACTTATCCAAGAATTTGGCCTTTGGGTATAGGTACCAAAAGAAAAATACTTCCCACTCATCTCTATTGTAGATTGGATAAGGAACCTTGAGAAAAAATTTACAAGCAATTTAATAATATGGAAATAAATTATCCAATTCCTTCCTCTCATTAGTAGATGGTTGATTTGGTGAATCAAGGATCACTCTCAAGTTCTCATTAGTAAGGAACCTTGGATTGGATGCTAGAACCAACATCTCCCCACTCCCCCATATGCTCATATTGAGACTAAATAGAGGTGGTTGCTACTTGCTAAACCAGGTAATGAGATATGATTTTATCTCGGGGCACACCCTTTGGCTTCATAGCAAGGACTTAAACCTCAATAGTGATTTTTCACATGTTTGGGATGCTTACATCATATCCCTACAAACACCTTCATCTTCCTAGTGGTTCATGCACATCAATCGATTTGTTCTCCAAACCATTTTGATGGTTATGCTCCAAAATTTGGATACGTTACACTTGCACAAATGTGGTCCCTGGTCTGGTTTTGCAATGGGGCAAGAATTTTTGGAAGTTAAGTTGTCTTACCAATCAAAAAATTTCATGTGGTTCTTGATAAATAACAATGCTCTTAGTTAGGGTATTCTTCAAAAGAGATCTATCCATGGTCCAGGGAGATGATGTCTATGTTATAAGGAGGAAGAAACAAATTATTCTTCTTGTGCTTTCCTTCCCCTTTTCCAAAGAAGTGTGGTATAAAATTTAGAATACTATTGGGATATATTTTTAGTGAAAAGGGATTTTTATTATTCGAACTTTACAAAAATGGTTCTTTGTTCCTCTGTAGAATAAATATAAGGTTCTCCCTCTCTCTGATTCTTGGGACATATGGTTGTCTTGGAACCATGCCCTTTTCAAAGGAAAACATCCCTCTCCTATTAACATTGTTGTTCAAAGTCTAGCAATTCTGGATGCTTTCCCAAGCTCATATCATACTTCCCCTCCTTGCCCAAGGATTGATTTACAAATATTCCAAAATATACCATGGGATTTTTTTGATGGCATGGCACAAGGATCTCCATTGATGGGGGATCATCCACCTATTTTAATCACACGCAATATCTTTTTCAGTTGGTTTGGGTCCATCATCAAATAATTATGCTAAACTCGTGAGTTTAAAACTCCCATAGTTAGCAAAAGAGAAAGAAATTCAATTGATTCAAATATTTGGAGACTCCCAATTGATCATTTATTGGATGAGGGACAACAACCAACTACAAAAGTACACACTTCAGCCTCTCTTTGAAAGGATAAATTTTATTTATGCAATTTTCGCCCAAATCTCTTTTGAACATATCTACAAGGAAAGGAACAAACAAGTGGATGCCATCTCAAAAGATATACTGGAACTAGACAAAACGGTTGGAAGATACAAGAAAAAACTTAGGAATCCACTTAGAATATCTTCATGCCTCACGGTTCCAACTAGACTGAGCTATGTTTATTTTCTTTCTTTTCTTGAGTTATAGAAGTGGTTACTGGAACATATGCAGACTCTTATTTTGGAGATTTCTAAGTTTATTTTTTATACAGGATGAGTTATCAAGGGACATAATTTTGTACTTTTTTGGCTCCATGATTGCACTTATGTACTTGACAATTTTAGTTGCCTTGTATGTATCTTCTTTTCTTATAGTTAATAGTCTTTCAAATTAGCCAGTGAGAATGTTTATTAACATCTATAAATGTAATTTCGTTTTATTTAATAAAATTATTAAGTTATTTTCCCCACACACACACACATGAGAGAGAGAGACTCAATACAAAGTTGTAAAAACATAAATAAAAATGTTCTCATACCAAATCAAGGGAGGGCTTGGGTGACAAGGAGGGGGGAGTGGAGTGAAAGTGGACCAATGCACACACAAATGAGAGAGAGAGAGAGAGACTCAATACAAAGTTGTAAAAACATTAAAAAATGTTTTTATACCAAATCAAGGGAGGGCTTAGGCAACAAGGAGGAGGGAGTTGAGTGAAAGTGGACCAATGCAGAGGTGGATGAGGCAGCAGAAGATGACCTATCCCCCCTGATTTGGTATAAAAAACATTTATTCTTAGAAAGAAATTATGTTTTTATTTTTAAAATTTTAAACTTTTTGATTTTATATTTTATCTTTTAAAAAATGGTTTTTAATTCTAATTTTAATTTTTTTAATTATTTTAATTTTGTATTTTTCTATTTTTCTTAATTGATTTTTAAAATATGATAATTATGATAATGCATGTTTGTTAAAACCTATATGATGGAACAAACCTTAGGAAAGTAAAAGATTAATCAAAATTATTTAACATTTTATTTGTATGCTTAAAGAGAGGTGAGAGAAGCATTCCTAGATCACCATAGTTTTATCGAGTTAAAAGGTCAAGAAGGTTGGTAGTGTGACAAATATTTTGAAAATTAGATCAAATGTGAGTATAAGATGAATAATCTAAGAGAAAGTGATTTTCATCTTCAACTTTCTTATGATCGCACAAGTAACAAAAAATTTCATCCCATGGCGTTTTCGAAATTGACCAATGTCCAGTTTCACTGTAATATTCCTAATGGAAGATTTACAGTGACAACAGAGACAAGTAATAAAATTTTATTCAGTAATGAACAAATGAACATAAATTTCTCATCAAACACCCCACTGGCTCATTTTTCATTAAACAAATATGTTGGAGTACAATGGAAGTTGGATTAGGTGCACCTGGGCTTGAACAAGGCAAGCTACAAGACTCAGGTGATCAATACATAAGTGCCCAGCTACTATGAATTCACTGCTCCCTAGAGAACTATGTTGTCCCCTCAAATCTACACTGTTGGATGACTTTAAGCTCTAATTTATCCCATCAAAAAAACCCAGAAATTTTTGCAATTTTGGGGATGTACTCCTCTCCAAAAACCCAACAAAACCTAGAAAGGGTTTTCCCTGGTTTGACCTGCCAAAGTTGACCCCTTGGGGATTGGCCCTCCTCCAATATTGGAGCTCTAATTTACCCCCTCAAAACAACCCAGAAATTTCTACAATTTTAGGGATGTACTCCACTCCAAAAACCCACAAAAACTGAGAAATAGTTTTCCCTAGTTTTGACCTACCAAATTCGACCCCTTGGGGATTGGCCCTCCTTTGATACTGGAAATCAATGCATGTAACTAGAACTCCTGTAATATATCCTTTCCATAGTGGGAGCTCGATGAGAATGCTTCCAGAAACCTTCACGTCTGAATTCCCTAGCTTTACTGCTCCACCCAACACGCAGTCTCTCCCACCGCATCCCTGTTGCTCCCAAAATTGTGTCCTTGTTGGCCAAGGCAGTGTACTCCTCTGCTGGGTGATCTTCTTTATGTCTCCAATGGAAAAGAAAGCCCTCCTAGGGTGGCACTCAAATTCCACCGAAGAAAGGGATGAGCTTCACTCATTGGGAAGCTCTGTGTTGAACAACGCTTGTAGCTTAGGTAAACAACCAAAGCAACAATGAATTATCAAATCATCAAAAGGCCCCAAATGCTGCTCACTTCCTTCTATTTATGCTTGCTCCCTTGGGCCCCACGTGGGTCCTATCAAAATTTCATTAAGCCAAAAATAACAAAATTGCCAAAATTGGTTTCTCCTCACCTTGGAAAATAATTAGGAAGGGACATTACAGTCCTCCCCTCCTAGATGTTGCTTGTCCTCAAGCAACTGAAAAACTGGATGCTGCAAGATTTGTTCACTCTCCCATGTGGCATCCTCTCCTCGAAGATCCTTCCATTTGACCAAGTTCTTCCTGATCGCCCTGTTTCTCAACTTCCTCTCCCGGGTCTCCAATATGATCTCAGGTGTCAAAACTAAGTGCCCCTCATCATCCAAGGGAGGCAACTCAACTATTGTTGTAATATGTTGCCCCAATGCCTTTTTCATGCATGAAACGTGGAACACATTGTGAATTCGTAGGTCACCTCCCCCACCTTCCGGACCACCTTATACGGCCCATAAAATCATGGGTGAAGCTTCTCTGCTCCCTTCTGCTTGAGCGAGGATTGCCTGTATGGCTGCAAGTGTAGGTAGACCATGTCCCCTACCTCAAAGTGTCTCTCCACCCTGTGTTTATCAGCATATACCTTTTGCTGATTTTGGGCCACCTGTAAGTTGTTCTTGAGAGCTCAGAGAATCTCCTGGCTCTCTTGAACCCAATCCTTTTCCCCTGGGGCCTTGCTATCTCCAAACACCATGTCAGAAAAAGAAAGTGCATCATACCCATAAAGTGCTCGGAAAGGAGTCATACCGATGGACATGTGATAAGTCGTGTTGTAGCAGAACTCCTCGAGGTGTAGCCACTTAACCCACGCTCTCTGTTGTCTAGTCATGTAGTTGCGCAAGTACCCTTCCAACCACTTGTTCACAATCCTTGTCTTCTCATCGGTTTGGGGATGATAGTTGGTGCTGGGTGTAAGCTATGTACCCACTAACTAAAACAAATCTTGCCAAAAATCCCCCATAAATCTGTTGTCCCTATCACTCACAATGGTCTTGGGGAGACCATGCAACCAAAAAACCTCCCGAAAGAATAACTCGGCCATCTGGGAGGCTGAAGATCTTGATGAAATAGCAAAGAAGTGGGTGAACTTGATCAATATGTCGACCACCACATAGATGTTGTCTCGCCCCTGTGCTATCAGAAGTCCCGTGATGAAATCCATGGATAAGCTCTCCCACTTCCTCTCCGGAATGGGGAGTGGTTGTAGCAAACCGGCAGAGTGACCCAACTCCACCTTGTTTCTCTAGAAATTCACACACTCCCTCACATGTTTCAGCACATCCCCTTTAAGTCCCTGCCAAGGGAACCTCTCCCTGACAGCACGATATGTCTTGAGGAAACCTGGGTGCCCTGCTAGTGGAGAATCATGGGTTGCTTACATGATCCTCTCGTTCAGCTAAGATCCTGGCACTAAATAGATCTAGTATTTGTAGTATATCACATCATCCATCACCCGAAATCGGTCATCTCGGTGCATGCCATCCAAAATGTCGCAAGCCTGCCTATCCTTGGAGTACTCAACCAATAGTTGAGCCTTCCAATCCTGCGTGACATCCATCAAAGACAGCGTTGCGGGTCTCCTAGAGAGGGCATCTGCTACCATGTTGTGTTTTCCCTTCACATACTCTATCTCAAAGTCGTAAGCTTGGAGCTTACTCACCCATTTTTGTTGCCTCTCCTCTAAGGACTTTTGCTCAAGGAGGAAGCGAAGACTATTGTGATCCGTCTTCACTTTGAATCGGTTGCCCACTAAATACTATCTGAATTTGGTTAGTGCATGCATCACTACCAACATCTCCTTGTCATACACAGAGTACAACTGTTTGTGAGGCTGCAATTTCCTGCTCTCAAACATAATAGGATGGCCCCCTTGTGTCAAAATGGCCCCAATCCCTTCACCAAACGCATCGCACTCCAACAAAAATGGCCGCATGAAATCTGATAAGGCTAAGACCGAATAGCTGCTCATGACCCTCATTGAGGTGTGTGAAGGTCTCCTCTGCCACCTGCATCCACACAAAAGCTCCACTCTTCGTCAAATCTATAAGAGGTGTTGCAAGCTGTGAGAACCCCCTCACAAATCTCATGTAACACATACAAATGCCCAGGAAACCGCTAAGCTTTGTCATGTTCCTGGGTGTGGGCCAATCTAGAATTGCTTGAATCTTCTCCTGATGCACCTTCACTCCATCCTCCCCAATAACATGCCCTAGGTACAACATCACTGTTAGCCCAAACTCACATTTGGACAACTTCATGTTGAAATTTCTAAGTCTAACCCGTTAGAAATTTTCCTGCACTATCTGGTTTATTTCACCTACTTGTTTAATTACTAAACAAGTTATTTAACCATATAAATACTGAAATAAACACAATGCAGACTCAACCATCTACAAATCATCAACTGAAAGAAATAGACAAACACACAAGGGACATCGTTAGTTTTGGACAATCGTCCCCAGAAAAACCCAACTTGGGAAAACCTGTGCAGCAGTTCTGAGGATTTTATTAATAAGCAACTTTTCTAAGTACACTGGGTGCCAAACTGGCTCACCCGACAGAGATAAACAAATCTGGCAGTAATACCTCTCTTCGAAAGCAAATATTCTGAAAGTTTACCCCATGAAACCCTCTCCAACACAATTTGAAGCATTGTGTCAACATAAAACCCTCTGTGTCAACCCTTTGAGGCTCTGCGCAGCCTCTCTGGTTCTCATCGTCACTCCTGTAGCCTCTACATGGATGACACAGGCCCTTCTGGCCTCTGCACAGTGACTGTTGGCCTTTGTGTTGCTCCCTCTAGCTCTGCGTCTGCCTGTCTGCTTCTGCGCTGGTCTCTCTACACTATCTCTTCCTTTCTGCATCATACTCATTGTCCCTTGTTGCAACTTTGATCACTGATTCGATTTCTCTTAGCAAACCCCGCTCTAGAAAATCGAATGACTAATCACTTTGGTGTATCTCCAACTAACCCTCAAGCCTCCTCTTATACTTTTTCTATTGAGTCTTCAACAGCCGAGATTAAATCTCTAATCAACGGCTAAAATTATATTTAGCTTGATCCATGTCCTTTAGAACCTTCTAACCTAGTTTTATATTAATACCCATTAATATTTTATTTTTCCTAAGTTTAGACTTAGGAACTCCATTAAAAATATTAATTATTTTAATATATCCTTAATTGGGTAGAATCTGCCCAAACCATTTTTGGGTCTTGGAGATCTCATGTGCTTTAGCCTCTCCACCAATTTTCATGGCTAGATCACATCCGATACTACCCCAAATCAACACTCCCTCTTAGCGAGGAATGTGCTCTAATAATGTTCCACATTTGAACATCACTCTGATCATGTGGCATCGATACCTGTGCTGATTTTTGGCCTTCCTGCCCAACATCCTCTACACTGTTGCATCCTACACTGCTGCCCATGGCTCTGCCACTGCCACTGCTACCTCTGTACGTCAGCTCCTCTGCATCTGTGTTGTTGTTGGTCCATTCTCCCAACACTACATCTGCACTACATCCCCCTCTCATCATGCTGCCCATAGCACCACTGCTGCTACTGCTACACTACAACTCAGTTACTGAGAAGTAAGTAACTGATCACCCAACTACTAACATCCTTTTTAGGCTAGAAACCTTCCCGATGCTGAAGCTATCTTTGTCGTTATCATGTGCTCCCTCTGCTGCCTCGCTGCTGTTGCAACACCTTTGTGCCTCTCGCACTGCTACAAGCCTCTCTGTGCCATCCTGCACTGCTGCAATCTCCTCTATGCCTCTCACATTGTTGCAACCTCTCTGCGCTGCCAGGGACTACTACACTATAGCACCCTCTGTCACTTCATTCACTTCTGTTTCTACTGACATCTGCCAGCCTGCTACTGTCTCTTCAGGGATCCCATAGTCGGATCTGATCCAAGAGTTTGAGTACCTCAAGGATCCTGCCCTCATCGCATGTAGTATTCTTGACTACAGCTCGATGTCTCCCCACCTCTTCTCTAGAGGTACATGAGCACTCATGGCATAGTCGTCATCAATGACCATCTTCGCTCCTCTTCTAGACTCCCTCTGAGTCTCTACTTCCCTCCTGGAAGTTTTCTTCTAGACTCCCTTTGAGTCTTGATTTCCCTTCTGGAAATCCTCTCCTAGAATCCCTTTGAGTCTCGATTTCTCTCCTGGAAATCCTTTCCTAGACTCCCTCTGAGTCTCTATTTCCCTCCTAGAAATCCCTTTGCGAATAGTCGAACCATACCTCTTCGATCCCCTTTTCTCTTGCAACACTGATCTGGATTTCTTGGCTAGAAATTTTCCTAGGTAGCAACTCCCTCTACCTTGGTTCTGTCCCGTTAGGTACTGTTCTGCTTCGACAGCAACAGCACCCCACCAGCTTCACAACCCACAATCTACCCTCAGCTCCCTAGGCCCCAACAGCTGAAGAAACTGAGCCTTTTAGCTCTATGCAATTCCGGCAACACTAAATCGCTTCTCTAGCCAATTGTGTCACTCCTACCTGGCTGAGCAGGATGACGTGGCTCTTCATGAGCCTCTTCTACCTCTCACTGTTTTTGCACTAGCCCTTTCTCTGGCTCAAACTAATGATATAGGCCCTCTGCATCACTCCTTCTCTGCTGCTTTCTACTTAGGAACAACTTCTGTCACTTGGGACAGTTGTTTCTGCTACAAATTTTATGATTTAATTGGTGCCTTGAGCTCTCCTATGATCTGCAACGCTCTAATACCATGTTGAAATTTCTAAGTCTAACCCGTTAGAAATTTTCCTGCACTATCTAATTTATTTCACCTACTTGTTTAATAACTGAACAAGTTATTTAACAATATAAACTCTGAAATAAACACAATGCGGTCTCAACCATCTACAGATCATCAACTGAAAGAAATAGACAAACACACAAGGGACATCGTTATTTTTGGACAATCGTCCCAGGGAAAACCCAACTTGGGAAAACCAGTGCAACATTTCTAAGGGTTTTATTATTAAGCAGCTTTTCTGACCAAACTGGCTCACCCAACAGAGATAAACAAATATTCCAGTGATACCTCTCTTCGGAAGCAGATATTCTGAAAGTCTACCCCACGAAACCCTCTCTAGCACAATCTGAAGCACTTCGTCAGCCCTCTTGGCCTCTGTGTCATCCTGAAACCCTCTGCGTCAACCCTCTGAGACTTTGCGCAGCCTCTCTAGCTCTCTGCGTCACTCTTGCGACCTCTGCGTGGATGACGCATGCCCTTCTGGCATCTGCACAGGCACTGTTGGCCTCTGCGTGGCTCCCTCTGGCTCTGCATCTACCTCTCTACTTCGACGCTGGTCTCTCAGTACTATCTCTGCCTCATATTCACTGCCCCTCGCTGTAACCTTGATCACTGATTCGATTTCTCTTAGCAAACCCTGCCCTAGAAAATCGAATCACTGATCACTCTGGTGTATCTCCAACTGACCCTCAAGCCTCCACTTATACTTTTACTGTTGAATCTTCAACGACCGAGATTACATCTCTAATCAGTGGCTAAGATTAGATTTGGCTTGATCCATGTCCTTTAGAACCTTCTAACCCAGTTTTATATTAATACCCATTAATATTTTATTTTTCCTAAGTTTAGACTTAGGAACTCCATTAAAAATATTAATTATTTTAATATCTCCTTAACCGGGTAGAATCTGCCCAAAGAATTTCTGGGTCTTGGAGATCTCATGTGCTTTAGCCTCTCCACCAATTCTCATGGCTAGAGCACATCCGATGCTACCCTAAATAAACACTTTGCATACAGTTGCTGCTCCTCACGTATGCGAAGCGCCTCCTCCAAATGTTGAAGTTGCTCCTCCCATGTTTTGTTGTAAATGAGTATGTCATCGAAGAAAACTAGGACAAAGCGTCTCAGCTATCTATGGAACACGTGATTCATATAGGACTGGAATGTGGCTGGAGCATTGGTTAGCCCAAAGGGCATCACCAAGAACTCAAAGTGTCCATAATCGCAGCGAAAAGCAGTTTTCGAAACATCCTGCTCCCTCATGCGAATCTGGTGGTACCCTGAACGCAGATCTATCTTAGAGAAGTATTTAGCTCCCCTAAGCTTGTCCATCAACTCATCTATGCGTGGAATGGGGTATCTAATCTTCAAGGTATTCTTATTGAGAGCACATAGTCTATGCACATGCGCAGCGTCCTGTGTTTCTTCTTCATAAGCACCACGGAAGAAGCAAATGGGCTCAAGCTAGGCCTGATGTGTCCCAATCTCAACAACTCCTGAATGGCCTGCTCTATCTCATCCTTATAGGCCTTCAGGTGCCTATAAGGGGTGGTGATGACTGTGTTCACCCCCTCCTCTAGTTCAATGGTGTGCTCAAATCCACGGTCTGGCAGTCTATCTGGTGGAACATCCCCGAAAACCCCCTGGTGCTTCTCCAACAAGGCTAGTATGTCTGGATGTATGGCCTACGTCTCTGCCCCCAACTCAGAAATCCGTAGCTCAACTGCCCACTCCACATCGCCATGTCGCAAATCTTCCTCCATCTGGTGTGCTGAGACTATCTAAGGGGGATAAGAGTGCATTCCCCTCAGCATTACCGGCCTCCCATCCGGACCCTGGAACTCCATCTCTAGCTTCTGCCAATTAGTAGTGACCTTCCCCAATGCATACAACCACTGGACACCCAACACCACATTGGTTTCTGGGACATCAACCATGAAGAAATGGTCAGTGAGTGAGTAGTTCCACATATTCAAGGTGAGCCCGGGTACATACTTAGTACATTGCATGGTCCAGTCTCTAGGTACCAAAACTGAGAACCCCTCAAATGTAGCTGTCTGGATGCCCCTACGCTCCACCATCTGGGCATCAATGAAATTTTGGGTGTCCCCTCTGTCAACCAGGACTGGCACACGTTGTCCCTATATAGTCCCCCTCATCCTGAGTGTCAAATGCTTCGGCACACCTTGAAGTGAAGCGAGGACTCCCCCGGTTGGGGAAAATAGCCCTCCTCTAGGTAGTGGTGGTGGTGGTGTCCCTCTTGATGATGGTCCTCCCTCATCTCCCGACTCCACTACTACCTCGACCTCCTCCTCCTCAAGCTCACTATCTGAGAACACCTCGATGAAATAGGTTTTTCCCTTGGTGCACGTGTGCCCTGGCGCCCAAGGCTCCTGGCACGTGAAACGCAACCTCCTCCTCCTGAGGTCCCTCCGGGTGTCATCATCCAACTGGCTACATCCTCCATCGCTCTGTGGTGGCCTCGCATCTCTATTCCCCTATGGAGTTGTGGGAACAAAGGCCCGGTTCTTGGGCACTGCTTTGATCATGTTTCGAGTCCTAGAAATAGCATCTTGTAGTGATGTGGGCTTGTAATCCCTCACCCATCCACGCAGAGGCTCAGCAAGCGCCTCTACAAACAACATGATCAATGGTGCCTCCGAAATATCTATCACCATCACTGCGAGTCTCTGGAACTCCATGTTGTAGGCCTCTGTGCTTCCAGTCTGTCTCAAGTGGGCCATCTCTCGAAAGTGTAGCTCTGGATCCTTCCTTTCAAACCTCTCCAACAATCTCCTGGTGAACTCTATATAAGTGGTGATGTGAAGGTGCCCCGAAATGATCAACCCATGATACCACCACTCTTAGGCATCCCCTTCCAAGTGAAGGGTGGCGAAATGTATGGCATCAGCTTCCCTCATGGGATTCAAGTGAAAATATGTATCAAGTTTTTGGATCCATGCCCTAGCTGAGCTCTTCACTGACCCATCGAAATTTGGGAGTGTAATCTTCCCTGATAGCTTCTACACATCTTTGTTGGATGCTCCTCCCC
Source organism: Pinus tabuliformis (assembly GCA_031772625.1). Lineage (NCBI taxonomy): Eukaryota > Viridiplantae > Streptophyta > Pinopsida > Pinales > Pinaceae > Pinus > Pinus tabuliformis. The sequence goes on along the minus strand of CM062818.1, from coordinate 1,527,284,211 downwards.
TATAGTGGCCTCCAGCCCTGGTAGTGCGCCTCTCCTTGAGGTGTATGTACTCTCCAAAGGACATCACCCTCTTGATCTGGTCATCCAACCCCTCATACTCATCAATGCCCGATGCAACAGAATGTACCAAGTCCACAACCGGGTCTAGCTCTTTCTCTGGCTCAGCCTCCTCCATGAAACAAGGAATTGTGGGGCAGCCAGCTTGCCCACACTGTGGGGTGTGTGGAGGTTGATAGGTATGACTTCCTCCTCCTGCTATGGAACCCTCATTACCTTGAGGCTCTCCCTCCAGTCTTCCACCTGTTTGTAGGCCCATCACCTATTGCATCATGTCCATCATCAATTGTCCTTGCCTCATCATCTGTTGGTTTGTCCTCAGTAGCTCTTCTAAGACTTGGTCCATGTTCCTCTTCCTGGGCTGCTCATTCTCTTCTTGGTTCTCCATCCTGCCTATGATATTTTCCACTTTAGTGTCTAAAAATGGGTTTGGCCCCTCTTCTCTACCTCGACCCCTGCCTCTCTCGAAAACCAGTGCTTGGTATCTTGGTGGCATCACCCGTTCTTGATCCCCACCCCGGCCAAGAACATGCTCTGATACCATTGTAATATTCCTAATGGAAGATTTGCAATGACAAAAGAAACAAGTAATAAAATTCACAATAAAATTTTATTCAATAATGAACACATGAACAGAAATTTCTCATCAAACACCCCACTGGCTCATTTTTCATTAAACAAATATGTTGGAGTACAATGGAAGTTGGATGAGGTGCACCTGGGATTTCACAAGGCAAACTACAAGCCTCGGGTGATCAATACATAAGTGCCCAACTGCTGTGAATTCGTTGCTCCCCAGAGAACTGTGATGTCCCCTCAAATCTACACTGATGGCTGACTTCAAGCTCTGATTTACGTCCTCAAAACAACCCAGAAATTTCTACAATTTTTGGGATGTACTCCTCTCCAAAAACCCAAAAAAAACCCAGAAAGGGTTTTCCCTGGTTTTGACCAGCCAAATTCGATCCCTTGGGGATTGGCCCTCCTCCAATACTGGAGATTTGATTTACCCCCTCAAAACAACCCAAAAATTTCTGCAATTTTGGGGATATACTCCTCTCCAAAAACCCAGAAAAACCCAGAAAAGGTTTTCCCTGGTTTTGACCTACCAAATTCGACCCCTTGGGGATTGGCCCTCCTCCAATACTGGAAATCAATGCCTGTAACTGGAACTACTGTAATTTATCCTTTCTGGAGTGGAAGCTCGATGAGAATACCTCCAGCAACCTTCACATCTAAATTCCCTAGCTCTACTACTCCACCCAACACGCAGTGTCTCCCACTACGTCCCTGCTACTCCCAAAACTGCGTCCTTGCTGGCCAAGGCAACGTACTCCTCTGCAGGGTGATCTTCTCTATGTCTCCAATGGAAAAGAAATCCCTCCTAGGGTGGCACTCAAAGTCCACCAAAGAGAGGGATGAGCTTGACTCCTTGGGAAGCTCTTGTGTTTAACAGCGCTTGTAGCTTAGCTAAACAGCGAAAGCAACAATGAATTATCAAATCATCAAAAGGCCCTAAATGATGCTCACTTCTTTCTATTTATTCTTGCTCCCTTGGGCCCCATGTGGGTCCCATAAAATTTGCATTAAGCCAAAAATAACAAAAATACCAAAATTGGTTTTTCCTCATCTTGGGAAAATAATTAGGAAGGGATATTACATTCATTATGAAGCTCATGATAATTAGTTCTAATCTTGGTGAATGTTCATTTTCTTCTTAACAATAGTCAAGACATATAGATCATTTTGGTTTTCGAGATTGGGGTTGATCGTTTCCTTATAATATTATAGTTTATTTTTTCCTTCTATCTCTTCATTTCGCTTCAATTTCTCCTTAAATTTGGAAGGAATGATATTTTTAATAATATCTGAAATCTGCAAGATGATTTCCTCATTTATTTCCAATGGTCCAGCCAAGATTGAGCATCCTTATGCCACCCTAGTTTGAGTGAAAGTGGGGTCTTTGTCTAGAGTTAGAATCAATTTTAGGAAACATCTTGGCATCTATTTGTATAACTTCTCCATATACATAAGATATGTAGCCATAGCCAGGCTTTCAATGGGGGAAAGGTTTTCTTCAATCAAGAGGATAGAGTAGGGAGTGTTTCCCTTAATCTTGAGATTGTAGGTTATAAATTTCTTTTGGATCTATTCAATCTTCCTCCATGACTCTCTAGATATACCACAATCCAGAATCTCACATCCATATAAAATAACAAGTGTGACGAGAAAAGAGGAGTTTTTTTAATCCCAAATCCAAATATTTTCCAACTTACAATTGTTTTCAGGCCCATAGTAAGCTTTCCAACCTCCATTTATCATTTTCTCAATGTTATAGTTCCAATTGAGCTTATCATGGATGTTGATTCCTAGATATTTGAATAAAGGAACTTCCTCAAAGGAGTTGTTATCATAAATAAAAGTATTGTAAGTGATTGTTTAGATTTAATTAACATGACTTTAGTCTTGTCAGTTTTTACGGTCATGTCCATCTTGGAGCAGAAATCTTGGAGGATTATGAGTTCTTTGCTAAGATTGTAATGGCTCCTTGCCAAAAGAACAGTATTCCCAGCATAAGAGAAGAGTTATGACCATACCAATGAGTATGGGGCCAACATAACTCGTATCTTCCAAAAGCTCTTTTAACTTATCAATATATATGCTTGAAAAGGGTAGGGGATAAGGACACCCTTGTTTGACTCCAATATTGCATTTAATTTCTTATGACTAACCCTCAATGATCCTAAGCTTGCAAAAGCATTTTTATAGCCTTGACGCAACAACCCTCGACTCAAGGGGAACCATTATCTCTTCTAGTCTCTTTCATAGCTTTTCTTTAGGAATAGTATCAAAAGTTTTTTCTAAAGTACAAAAAAAAAAAAAAAAAAACAACAACAACAACAACAACAACAAAAGAGAATTGTCTTTATTATTGAGGCATTCCTCTGCAATTACCTAAGAGTAACAAGATGGTTCACAATTAAATGGTATCTTCTAAATGAAACTTGGCCTTTAGTTCATTTACCACATTAATACATTTAGTTGACAAAATAAATCATATCAATAATTCCTTTTAAAAATGTTTTTGTAAAAAATATGTGAAAAAAATGACCAAATAAACATTGGGAAGAGAAAAAATGATAATCAACACTCAAGACTAGTGAAGAGTTTTTATCAAAACAATAATCCTGGATAAAATCAAAGTCTTTACGCAAACTTTTTTGAAATTAGGAATGAAAAAAAAAATCCATAAATAAGCATAGGCACAAGTGATTAAGGATGGACATTGAAATCCTACTATGCTATCAAAAGATGTTCATGTGAAAATTTCACCACTGAAATTTATATTGCAATGACTAGTATTATTTCTTCTAGTTGTTACTTCAATTAGCAATTTATTGCTACAGTGACAATGAAATAAACACATTGCAATCTTCACAAAAATACTGCGGAAAATAATAGCGTTGGAAACTAAGAGATGTACTAGCACACACATCAAAATTAACACAGTTATTTTTGGACAAATGTTCCCAGAAAAACCAAATGTGGGAAAATTGGTGCAGCAACTGAAGGTTTTTATTATTATATAGCAGTGAGAAATTCTGAGTACAATCTGGATGGAAAAAACTGGCAATTCTACAAATAAATTACTGGCAAAAATATTTTGAAGAATTTTCCTCACCCCTACTAGCAATCTGGGCTCTTACTGCAGCACCAAGTGAGTTGTCCAAACAGTGTCTACGCATGCCCGTGTCACCCTTGTGTAGTCCCCCTTCCACACTTTCCCTAAAGCAGTTGCTCTTGTAGTCATCATGTCTGCTAATGGCTGAGAAATTGCCTCTCCAGCCTTCTGGAACACTTTCCCGACATCTGGCACTGAAATCCAGCTTGTCTCCAGCGAAATTGAATTGTCTCTAGAAGCTCCTGCACAGCGCCTACGTCAGCGTCACTGTGGCTCTTTCTACCTCTCTACAATGTACTTTACCAGATCTAGGAAAACTTCTTTCGGCTCACTGTCTCTGCATCCTTCTGAAGCTCAAACTCTTCCAGCGATTGTTGGCTCTCTTGAAAAATCAAATTCTCAAAGGAAATCAAACTCCACAAGTGTGTTCTCCATCTACCCATCGACTTCTTCTTATACACTGTTGGACCTCCAACGGCCAAAATTAAAACTTAATCAAGGGCCTAAATTAATTCTTTGTCGATCCGTGTAAGTTTCTAGATGATTCACACCTTATCTCAATGAATTTTGATTAATTAACCATTTTTCCTAAGTTCAGACTTAGGAAATAATTAAAAATACGCTAATAATCTAATTGAGACACTTCTAGGTGGAATTTCCATAAACGATTCTTGGGTTATGGAGAACTCTTATGTTTTAGTCTCTCCACAAAGTTTTGAGACTAGAACACCTCCGATGCTATAGAAACTAACAGTTCACTCATGTGAACCTCAACAATGATCATGATACTTGGTTTTTTCACATTTTTTGGTCCTCAACTTTCAATGCATTATTTGGTGCTTTTTGATGCATTTTTCAAAATTATAATAGTTTAATAAAGAACTTTTGGATCAGTGTACAAGTTTTCTTTCCATCAAGGTAAAGAATACCTAAAATAAAGCAACACGCAAAAAATTTATGGTCCCAAGAGAACTCCCCTTTTTCAAACAACTCTCAATTTTGTCCAAATTAGCATCACGCTCAACCTTAACTTCATATTAGGGTTATGGTTCTTGTCTCACAATGTTTGTGCCTCTTTAAAGTTTTGACATTATCATAAAATGTAGTCTTGATCTCTTATTGTGTAACTTTTATAAATGAATACAACAAACAAAATCTCCTCAGATAGCTACCCCAATATAGTAATTTTATTGATTAAGGATGGGCATTGAATTCCCACCATGTTATCAAAGAATGGTGTTGATACCAAGGAAACCTTTGGGCCATCTCAACAATGATCATGACACTGGAATTTCTCATGATTTTCTCATCTTTAACTTCCAATGCATTTTTCAATTCGTTCTCATGCATTTTTCAAAATTCTAATAATTAAATGAAGAGCATCTAAAAATGTTTGTGAATTCTCTTTCCACTAAGCTAAAGAATACTTAAATTGAGAAATAAAAGTTTTGATCATAATAAAGCTACCCCTTTTATATATAACTCAATTATGTCCAATTAATGTCACACTTGATACAAACTTCATATTAAGCTTAGGGGTCTTGCATCTTAGTGTTCTTGATTCTTAAAGTTTTGACATTAGTTGAAAATGCAGTTTTGCCCTCTTATTATGGACCTTTTGTGAATGAATGAAATAAACGCATATCTTCTCATAGATAGCTACCTTGATTATATCCCCTTGTATTTCATGTGTTAATGCTATCTTTCATTTCATCCTCAACATAATCCAAATCAAGCACCCAAAAAATAATAGAAATTGGCAAAGGGCTCATGGTTGTAGTTGAAAGCGAAGAGGCAAGGAAAAAATGTTGGCCGTCAACAACAACACTCCAATGCAGCAAAACAAGAAATTTGAATACACTCTTTTTCCTAGCAAAAGGGTCAAAATGTTTGATAAGTGCTCCAATATCTCATGTACACATGGAGAAGAAACAACAAAGAAAAAGCCATCAAGAATTGTTAATAAAAGTTTGATACCACGATTAATCAACCGGAAGGAACCATGACCATTGTACAATTGTTCAATCAATGAAACAAGTCTATATAAAATCCTAAAAATTTGTTCAAACACCACCATGACCAATCATCAATACAACCCCAATGAGTTCCAATAGTTCAGTTCATCCACAATTTTCCTTTTTACATCTTTTAAGTAAATCCTCATATGAAGCACAACTACCATAATAGTAGGGATTTCAATGTTGTTATAGAAAGTGAGAAAAACTCTTTATCACTAATGAAGATGCCCATATTATGATGTGTTGTAGTGTCTACTACCAACAAATCAAATAATGCAAGATGTGGTTTATATAGAACAATAGTAGAAGAATCATGCCATCACTAAATAAATCTAATGGACAATGTAAAATGAGCTAGTTGCACTAACGGTGAGGAGGAATGCCCAACCATGATGTTAATGTACAAACACACACACCCTACCTTTTTAGATATAAAACTTTTAGAGTTCTCTTTACTCCACATAGAACACCATGGATTGAATTTTCCATGTGCCATTGGGTACCTTGCTAAATGTGTCATCTAGCATTTTAGTTAAAGACCCATATCCACATGTAGTTGGTTTTTTATTTAGTCCGCTCAATGGTACCTATACCTGTACATTATTACATACAACTTCATTGGAAATTCTGCAAATGATATGGGTGTTGTATGCCCTGGTTTAGCAATTTGGTTGACTCCTACCCACAAGAATAAGAGTCTAGAGTTCTAGAACTCTAATCCTAGTTCATCACTACAATACTACATACAACTCCATAGGTTGAATATTTACCAATAACATGGATGCCTTGCCAAATGCCCTACTCCAGATTTTAGACAAGGATATATTGGTTTTGATTTTGGGTTTGTAACCTATAAATTACAACTCCATACAGTTCCATAAGACTGAATTTCAAACCAATAACATATATAATGACATTTTTATTAGACAAGGATCCATTGGTTTTGAGTTTGGATTTGTAACCTATAAATTACAACTCCATACAGTTCCATAAGATTGGGTTTCAAATCAAAAAACATATATACTAACATTTTAATAAAACACACATATCATTAATCTCGACTTCTAAATTTCATTTAAATCTTAAATTCTGCTTACTCTATGAAATTGACATTTTTTTCCAAATGGAAAAACAGAATTTTTTTTTTCAAAAAGGAAAAACAAACATCTTATATCAATAGACATATCCATGAAATTGCCATAAAGACAAAGCTCTCGCATATGATTTGACATTGGAGCAAAACTCTCGCATATTGCTAAATGTTGAAGTAGAGGTCTTCAGATTTTACTCCGAGTTACCTTGCCTTCAAAGGTTTAGTCTCACTGGCTCTCACATGCCTGAGAACACTGCTGTGTTACCAGTGTTAAAATCATTTAGACTTCCTCTTGCACTCGCTTGAGATTTGATCATTGGTTTCGAATTGACTTTCCAATCTCTCATTGCTTTCTTGACAATCCTCACCATTTTTAGTCTTCAGTTTCGTTGGTTTCTATTTGCCTTTCATCATCTTAATCCATTTGAATCTAAATTCAATCGCTTTTAAATTCATTAGCTTCGACTGCTCATGCTCTGCTATAGAGAACCTTCCCCATCCTAGGTTTGTGCTTCGTTTTGGAATTTTAAATATGACACTCACTTTTTGTCTCCACACAAATTCCATTAATTTGGCAACTATAATTTTAACATCCCAATCTTTGTTCCATGGCCGAAAATTTTAGCAGGCCTGTAAATCGTATAAGAGATTTCGCGTGAGATATTTGTCTAACTTATTTATCAGCCCGACGTAGTTATATTGGTAACTGGTTTGGGCACAGGCGTGTGACCTGTTGCCAACAACAATCTCAAACTAATATATGCAAGCAAGTTTTGTTCATAGATTAACAAGAAGACACAGAGCAAATATAAATGAACAAATTCCGTACATGAAGAGTAATAGATATTAATTTCCAAATAGTACACAGAACAATGGGGGATTACACCTGAACCTTTTGCACCCAGGTTGGGAATAATCTTACTGACCTGAAATAACAATAACAATTGAAAAATATGGAACATTACCTTCACTCCTGGAGTTAAGATCTATAATAGCTTCCGTAATCATAAAGCTGTTTTGTTCATAGACTATAAGCCTCAGAACAAACAATAACAATGGCTAACATAACCAAGCGCTGTACATGTATAAATGAGAAGGGATAGAATTGATGACAGGACAGGAGCAGTTTCTGATCCAACTGGAGAAGCCAAGCCAGACACGGCAACATAGCAGAAGTATTTTGTACACAAACCCTTTTTTTATGTATCAGTTTCTCCTTGGACGATCAGGTTTGCAAAAGAACATCAGCGACTATTCAGGCAGCAGCAGCAGCCCAGTAGGGTTTGGCTGGGGTACGCTTCAGCATCTTCACTCCAAATGGATCCTTGCTACTCTGTGACAACAACAATTTATCCCCAAAAATACACAATATCAGAAATTTGAGATCGAATCTAGCGAAGTTGCAAACTTGAAATGACTGGTTAGGAATATTGGTACTACCTTGAGGCAGGTCCCACCATCAAGATCGCAGACTGGGTACTCGCTAGGGCAGCAGCTGTAGTGATCATCACAGCAGGTGGCCGAATCAAGAGGGCAGCAGCCCCAGGCATAGCAGTAGCCTCCGAAGTCATACATGCAGCAGCAGGTGTTGCTCTGAGGGCAGGAATAATAGTTGTCACACACAGTGGGAGGCTTTATTGGGCTTGGGGGAGAAGGCCCAGGGTTTGGAGGGTTGGCACCCTTCTTTACAGGGTAAGATGCCTCCATTGCTATACCACAAATACCTGTTGAAGCTTCTTCAAGGTTCCTCTGCAGTCTGATGAATCCCTCCTCTCCCCAGCTCTTTCCCCAAGAATTCTTAACAATCCAGTAGTCTGTGCCCGACTCTGACCCATAGCCCACCAGAGTCACGCCGTGGTCTAGCTGGGTTCCGCAGGCGCTAGTGAACACACCCTGGAGGTAGATTCCATGGAAAATTAATCAATTGGTAAAATCGCATGGCAAAATCATTAATCGCGGTAAAGATAAACTTAGCCAACGGAATTTACAGCATTTCAGGTGGTAAATTCCATGGGAAATAATTAATTGTTAAAGTCACATGGAAAAAAAATTCATGGCATCAAGCGAAACTGACTAGCAAAGAAAATTTTAGGGGTTCTCCCACGTAGATTAATGAAGACGACTTATCCTAAATTGATGATTAAGATTTGAAACGGTTAAATGATCATTCTTCACAAAATCAAGTGCTCACAGATTCGTAAAACTGGAACTCCCTCCCGCTGGCTTCGATGGCAACGCTAATTGGCTGATTAGCCGCAGCCTTCTTCAACGATTTCTCATCGTTTTCAGGCACATCTTCGTAGTCATCGATTGTCACCACATGGGCATTTTTCTACACACATGCATGCAAATTTATCAGTCATGATAAACTAGAAAAATCAGCAGGTAGCGGGATCGAATCCCGCTTAAACAAAAGACCATGAGAATTACCCTGTAAGCGTCACATGATCCATCGTAGGCCGTGTAGGGGTAATCCTCCTCGCTGTCAAGTCCACCATTGTTTATGATAAACTCGAAAGCGTAATCCATGAGGCCACCGTTGCATCCTTGGTTGTAAGAAGTATCACAGTCCACCAGTTCTTGCTCGGACAGCGAAATCAAATCGCCGGTCACGATTTGATTGATTCCTTCAACGGCCGCCACAGTTGAGAACGCCCAACAACTTCCTGAAAAAATCGAACAGAAAAAGTACAATACAGGGCATTTTTATGGTCTAGGGTATGAAATTCAGGAGATAAAACTTCTCAAATAAAAAGTACTGTACAGGGCACTGTTATGGCCTAGGGTATGAAAATTCATCAGATATAAATTCTCATAAAACTGAAAATTAGGGTATGAAAATTCATAAGATAGAACTTACCACATTGACCCTGGTCCTTCACGGGAGCCACGGCTCCCTTTTCTCTCCAGTCAATGGACTTTGGCAAATCCTCGCCGTCGGAATACTGGTATCGAGGGCTGGGAGACCTCAGCAAGCGTTTCTTGGTGTCCAGCTTGGCACCCAGATATGTGGCCTTGAATTCCTCGTGGCTCAGATCTGCAAACTGGTTCAGACCCAGTTTGTAGGACCGATTCCCCTGGTTGTGCTCGTGAATATACAGAAAATTGTCTTTGAATACAGTGAACCTCTTCTGCTTCTCGTCAAGACCATTGTAGGCTTTTTTGTGCTCTGCAAGCCACAGTTCATAGAGTTCCATGATTGCGTCATCTTCTCTCAGATCCTTGTTGCTGATGATGGAAAAATCCGCTCTTGATGCACTGCCAGCCATGGCTAACATTGCCAGCAGAGCAGAGAACAGAAGAATTCCCATATCTACAGTAGATCTTCCACCTCGAGATCCTGACAACAAAACAGGAAAGGCTGAATTTTACTTTCAATCGATCTACTTTGAACAAAACCGAGACAAACAGACGTTGGGCTTCAATTCTAGAAGGGTATTGAGTTAAATTCTCTGAACCAAAATACAGTAATAAAAATTGAACACGTACCGTACTTCTTTTGGCTGGATCAGGCCTTTCCCGGTGGCTTGCTGCGAACCAAATGCTAACGCAGAGAGGGCATTGACCAAGAGAAGCAAAAGGGCCTGTCCACTATGCGAATTGAAGATTCCTAGGGGCCTGCATGCAATATATAGTGTGGGAGGCCCATTTCCTTACGGGGCAAATTCATGCTTAAGTCTGAATTAATATAAATTTCTGATTAATCCTTGGAAATAGGCGTGAAAGGGTCTGCTTTTTCCACGTTACAAATCACAATCGGTGGAAAAAAGATTTGCTATTTATTTTTAAGTAATATAATGGAATAATTTGTTATAAATTGCTTATAAAATCAGTGACAGTAATGATCCAGTTATTACTGGATGTTTTTTTTTTTAGTAATATTTGTAATATTATTTTTATTTAAAAATTTATTTCATTTATATTAAATTGTTAAATTGTTAAAGATTTATATGGAAAAAATTATATTAAGGAAAAAAAAAATTATTAATAAATGTTGAATTGTAGTTTTGTTTTTGTTACACAAGTTTGAAAATATAAATGAATAGTTAAACTTGATATAACACACAAGTAACTAGTGTTTTTTATTAGAATATAATTAATATAAAATAATTAAAATATATATATTACTCATTCAATATTTATTTTTGTTAGAAAAGCTTGAAAATATAAAATGAATAGTTAAATTTAATATAACACATAAGTAATTAGTGATTTTTATTAGAATATAATTAATATAAAACAATTAAAAATATATATTATTCACTCATAATATTTATAAAGGAGGATGGAATATATCTTAAAAGTAAAATAAAATTTAAATTTTTTGAAAAATAAGTTTATATAAACCCTTATCAATTGAAAATCAAATATTGATATTATAATAACATAATATATTCATATTATTTTATAGATCATATATATTAGTTATTAATATTATACAATTGATCAAAGGTAAACTAGCAATTGCACTAGATGTTGCAAAGGAAACATTCTAAGGCAGTAGTGTAGGAAAGAGAAGCATTAAACTTTTACTCTTCTATGATGATAGTGAAAGTGTCAACAAATATTGCCAACGGGTGTAAGTAGATTTTTGGATCTTAGTTAAAGAGGGGGTCTTGACATGACAAGAGTATCCATGGTATCAGGTTCTCTCTTTTTGGTTATTTAGCGTAGTTGCCAAAGAATGCATTGTAGAGATAGCAAAGATCTCTATCCTTAGCAATTATTGACCAGAAGACCTTGATTTGGTCTTTTGGTTAAACATTCATATGTATTTGCACTAAAACACTTGCGTTTGAAGTATTTTCCTACTTGAATGGTTGGAATTTATCCATGATTCCACACCCTATTTGTATATGCCAATTTTGTTTGGGATTCAAGATTTCTTACAGTGTATCCAAGCCCGATCTTAGTTTAGGACAAAAATGATATATTTATATCAACATCAACATTCAATTATGTCAACTTACTCTTCTTCAATTGTAGCAATTGTTTTAAATATTTCTTCCTTTTCATAGTTCAATCTTGATCTCTACAAACTCAATGTGCTCAAATCCAACAGTCCTTTCACTAAGTACTATCAATTATGAGGTAAGATACTTTCAATTATTTTGGTTTGTTAGAAATGGAGGAAATATATTTGCAGTTTCTCATATGATTTTCATTTCCCTCCTTGATCTCATTCATTGTTACTATACCATGCCCATCACTTTAACTGTTTCATGTAACTAGTTATCTAATCTCCTATTTGCATGTTCCAGTGAAAATGTGATGTTGTTTATCAATTTCCTAAGGTGTTGAGTATTCCTTCTTAACCATATTTATGGTTGGCTACTTCTTACACATTCACAATGAAAAGGGCTATAGATTTTATTAGTATTACAAGCCATTGAACATAATGAAATTTGAGTAAGAAACTATGCTCTCAAACAGAGTGAACCTACATGATCAATACAATGCTATGTGACTAAATATTGGTAACATTTCATATGAGGAACTGTTGACTCTAGAATAATAGGCTCGTTATGTTAAGTAAAAGATTTAGTGAGGAGATGATTTATAGGTGCTTAAAAATAAACAAAGCTTCTACTCAAATATAAAGTATTCTTTTCAGGTTCCATGCATTGAAGTCAGATACAACATTTGACAAGAAGAGTATGAAGAAAGAGGTAGGCTAGGCAGTTTGAAGTGGAGTTACAAGTGCCATGAGGCCTACATTAGGCAATAGCTACTTCAAAAAACAAGTGTCCAATTAGCAATAATTATGTCCATATCTAAAAGACATTGTGTCATCTCATTACTGGAAAATCACTAACATTAGTCTTGGCTATTTGGTAAAACACTGCCCAAAGGCCTCCTACCCAATGTTGTGAAGAGCTTTATTGTGGAGGAATAGGGGAACTTTGAAGTTCATTTGGATAATCCTTGTTATTCTAAGTTTGAGAATCAGGTCCACCATGAGAAAATTGTAAAGGGTAGTCTCAGATATGGTCATATTGGTGGGCTTTCAAGCATTGTTGCATAGGAGCTTTTTCTATGGTTTCCAATTAAGAGTATTCGTGTGGGAACTCTCAATAGTAGATTCATCTATTTTGATGTTGGAAAGTTATCACTTTCTCTGTTTGAGAACCCTCCCCACTATAAATAAAAAATTGGCATATAAGTTGGGCATGAACTGATGGGAGGGAAGATCACCTCAAAGATGCTAACCAAGACCTTATTAGGAAAATTTTGGTATGAGAGTGACAATTATGCAAGGAAATCCATTCGATAGTGGAAGAAATATGTTAGGTGTTTGGATAGCTCTTTGAAGAAGAGAAACAAAGTTTTGTTTAAAAAAAAAATTGATGTCTTAATGATGTTTTTTTAGCACTACTATGTGAATCTATATAGAAAGTAAATTGGACATGGAATTTGTATGCCATGCATCACTAGAGCAAAAAAAAAAAAAACTCAAATGTTGAGTGTTTTGGATGATTGAAGTCTGCTTTAACATAAATTTTTATTTTTGTTTTTCACACTGATACCATGGGATGAGTATATTGTGTGGAGTGATGGCTTGGGAAAATAAATAACCTCAGGTACTAATATAGAGGGTGATCAAGTCAGTGATATGCACAAATCCTTTGAAGAGGAGCACTGGTGATTTCTAAAGAGAAAAAGTTGCAATTTCAGAGTAGAAAATTTGATATTGTGTTGGGTGATATGGTGTATCCAATAAATTCCTTTGACATAGTTATTTACAAGCAGCTAGTAGTGACCTTGATTATGCCTTCAAACTATAGTTGCAAGAGGCTCTCTTAGCCTCCATGGGAACAACCCAATACCACCACCATGGTGCCTCCATTTTTTATTGCAATTCAAGCTTCTCTGAGATGGGTGGTGGTGACGAAGGGGAGATGACAATGTTATCAATATTGTAGGCCCTCAAGTTCGAGAAATTTCAGTAGCAGGTTGCCAACCATAATGTAGGTCGAGGAGGAAATGCACAGTTTTTTTGAGGAAATTTATAGAAAAAGCCATGACACTATTGTGCTTTCGACCTGGAGTTTGCACTTTTAAATATCACACTATCATAGTTACAAATTGGAATTTGCAGGGTTAAGTGGCATGCTATTGTAGTTCTTAGCTAAAATGTGCCATGCTATCATAGTGTTGAGCTTCAAATTCACACTAGTTATGCCAATAAATTGTAAAGAGAAGAGTGCTACGTGAATGCAGTGTGAAAGTTATTGGAGAAGCATGAAAATTGTTGAAATAGTTAAGGAGAAACATGAAGGTTGAAGTGTGGAAGTCATTAGAGCATGCCAAGGAGTGCTTGTATGTAGCTATAGATGCAATATGTCACCTCATGTCAAGAATTTTTTGTGATTTTAATGCATTGTAAGTGTTCTTTGTACAGTTGGTTACCATGTTTCACAAGTTGGTACAAATATTCCCATGAAATTGCTTTCTACATGGCATGTGCCATTGATGTGTAGCTCTTGGTGAGATTGAACCAAGCTGAAGTTTAAGTCACCCCTCTGATAAGAATATTGAAGTTATTGATTATGGAAAATGAGAAAAAGGTTGTGTTCAATATAAATAAGGGAAAACCAGAAGAGACCACTCTAGAATTTAAGGCTTATACATTTGACATCCTTTGAGAATGACAAAGGAGTATGTGATTTGCACAAGTTGTTTTTTATTTTGCAACAAGTCTCTAGCTCATGAGGAGTCCAGTAGTGGAAGTCGAGACTGCTAGTGGAAGTCGAGACTGCTAGTGGTAGTCATTTTTGGAGGTATACTTTTCATGTGACAAAAAATATGGTTGTAATGAATCCAGAGATCAAGTAGCTTAAATGAAGAACAATTAATGAAGGTTGTAAGCATTGTGTCTATAGATTTTGGCATTTACTCAGTTGCGTGTAGTGAAAATGTGATGTTGTTTATCAATTTCCTAAGGCATTGGGGATTCCTTCTAAACCACATTTATGGTTGGCTACTTCTTACACGTTCACAATGCAAAGGGTTGTAGATTTTATTAGCATTGCAAGCCATTAAACATAATGAAATTTAAGAAGCTATTGAAACCATAAGAAACTATGATCTCAAACAGAGTGAACCTACATGATCAATACAACGTTATGTGACTAAATATTGGTAACATTTCATATGAGGAACCGTTAACTCTAGAATAATAGGCTCGTTGTGTTAAGTAAAATATTTAGTGAGGAGATGATTTCCAAGTGCTTAAAAATAAATTGAACTTTTACTCAAATATAAAGTATTATTTCCAGGTTTCATGCATTGAAGTCAAATACAACATTTGACAAGAAGAGTATGAAGAAATAGGTAGGTTAAGTAGTTTGAAGTGGATTTGCAAGTGCCATGAGGCCTACATTAGGTAGTAGTTGCTTCAGAAAACAAGTGTCCAATTGGAAATAATTATGTCCATATCTAAAAGGCATTGTGTCATCTCGTTGTTGGAAAATAACTTAAATTAGTCTCTACTATTTGGTAAAACACTGCCCAAAGGCCTATGCTGTGAAGAGATTTATTGTGGAGGAACAAGGGAACTTCGAAGTTCATTTGGATAATCCTTGTTACGTTAAGTTTGAGAATCAGGGCCACCATGAAAAAAATGTAAAGGGTAGTCTTAGATATGGTCATTTTGGTGGGCTTTCAAGCATTGTTGCATGGGATCTTTTTCTATGGTTTCCAATTAAGGGTATCCATGTGGACATTCTCAATAGTAGATTCATCTATTTTGATGTTGGAAAGTTATCACTTTCTTTGTTTGAGAACCCTCCCCACTAAAAAAAAGTGGCATACAAGTTGGACCTGAACTGATGGGATGGAAGATCACCTCAAAGATGTTAGAGAAGACATTATTAGGAAAATTATGGTAAGAGAGTGACAATCATGCAAGGAAATCCATTCAGTAGTGTAAGAACTATGTTGGGTGTTTGGCTAGCTCTTTGAAGAAGAACAACAAGCTTTGTTTAAATTTTTTTTTGATGTCCTAATGATGATTTTTTAGCTCTACTCTGTGAATTTGTTTATAAATTAAATTGGACATGGATTTTGTATGCCATGCATGATTAAATCAAATAAAAAATAAAATAAAATGTCGAGTGTTTTGGATGATTGAAGTCTGCTTCAATCTATTTTTCTTTTTTTGTTCTTCACACTGATACCATGGGATGAGTATATCGTGTGGAATGATGGCATGGGGAAATAAATAACCTCGGGTACTAATACATTGGGTGATCAAGTCAATGATATGCACAGAGCCTTCAAAGAGGAGCACTAGTGATTTTTTACGAGAAAAAGTTGCAATTAAAGTGTAGAAAATTGCATTATAAGTGTTCTTTGTCCAATTGGTTACCATGTTTCATAACTTGGTACAAATATTCCCATGAAGTTGCTTCCTACATGGCATGTGCCATTGATGTGTAGCTCTCGGTGAGATTAAAGCAAGCCGAAGTTTAAGTCACACCTCTGATAAGAATATTGAAGTTATTGATTATGGAAAATGAAAAAAAGGTTGTGTTCAATATAAAAAAGGGAAAAATAGAATATACCACTCTAGAATTTAAGGCTTATACATTTGACATCCTTTGAGAATGAAAAAGGATTATGTGATATGCACAAGCTATTTTTTATTCTACAACAAGTCTCTAGCTAATGAGGAGTCCAACAGTGGAAGTTCAGAATGCTAGTGGTAGTCATTTTTGGAGGTATACTTTTCATGTGACAAAATAATGGTTGTAATGAATCCAGAGATCAAGTATCTTAAATGAAGAACAATTAATGAAGGCTATAAGAATTGTGTCTATAGATTTTGATATTTACTCAGTTGTGTCTAGTGAAAATGTGATGTTGTTTATCAATTTCCTAAGGTGTTGAGGATTCCTTCTTAACCATATTTATGGTTGGCTACTTCTTGCACATTCACAATGAAAAGGGCTATAGATTTTATTAGCATTGCAAGCCATTAAAGAAAATGAAATTTGAGCAAGTGTTGAAACCAGAAGAAACTATGCTCTCAAATAGAGTGAACCTACATGATTAATACAATGCTATGTGACTAAATATTGGTAACATTTCAAATGAGGAATCATTGACTCAAGAATAATAGGTTTGTTATGTTAAGTAAAATATTTAGTGAGGAGATGATTTTCAGGTGCTTAAAAATAAACAGAGCTTCTACTCAAATATAAAGTATTATTTTCAGGTTCCATGCATTGAAGTCAGATACAACATTTGATAGGAATAGTATGAAGAAAGAGGTAGGCTAGGCAATTTGAAGTGGAGTTACAAGTGCCATGAGGCCTACATTAGGCAGTAGCTGCTTCAGAAAACAAGTGTCCAATTTGCAATAATTTTGTCCATATCTAAAAGACATTGTGTCATCTCATTGCTGGAAAATCACTAACATTAGTCTTGGCTATTTGGTAAAACATTGCCCAAAGGCCTATGTTGTGAAGAGCTTTATTGTGGAGGAATAAGGGAACTTTGAAGTTCAATTGGATAATCCTTGTTATGCTAATTTTGAGAATCGGGTCCACCATGAGAAAATTGTAAAGGGTAGTCTCAGATATGGTCATATTACTGGGCTTTCAAGCATTGTTGCATGGTTTCCAATTAAGGGTATCCGTGTGGGCATTCTCAATAGCAGATTCATTTATTTTGATGTTGGAAAGTTACCACTTTCTCTGTTTGAGAACCCTCCCCACTATAAAAAAAGGTGGCATACAAGTCGGGCCTAAACTGATGGGAGGGAAGATCACCTCAAAGATGCTATCCAATACCTTATTAGGAAAATTATTGTATGAGAGTGACAAGCATGCAAGGAAATCCATTTGGTAGTGTAAGAACTATGTTGGGTGTTTGGCTAGCTCTTTGAAGAAGAACAACAAAGTTTTGTTTTGTTTTGTTTTTGTTTTTGTTTTTTTGTTTTTTTTATGTCCTAATGATAATTTTTTAGGTGTAATCTATGAATCTGTATAGAAAGTAAATTGGACAGTGATTTTGTATGCCATGAAAGGTTAAAGAAAAAAAAAACTCAAATGTTGAGTTTCTTGGATGATCAAAGTTTGCTTCAATCTAAACTTTTTTTTATTCTTCACACCGATACCATGGGATGAGTATATCGTGTGGAGTGATGGCCTGGGAAAATAAATAACCTCATGTACTAACACAGAGTGTGATAAGGTCAATGATATGCACAGAGCCTTTGAAGAGGAGCACTAGTGATTTCTGAAGAGAAAAAGTTGCAATTTCAGAGTAGAAAATTTGATATTATGCTGGATGATATGGTGTATCCAAGAAATTCCTTCGACATAGTTCTTTATAAGAAATTAGTAGTGACCTTGATTATGCCTTCAAACTATAGTTGCAAGAGACTCTCTTAGCCTCCATGGGAACAACCCAATACCACCACCACGATGCCTCCATTTCTGATTGCAATTCAAGCTTCTCTGAGATGGGTGGTGGTGATCAAAGGGAGATGACAATGTTATCGATATTGCAGGCCCTCAAGTTCGAGAAATTTCAGTAGCACGTCGCCAACCACAATTAGGTCAAGGAGGAAACCCAAAGTTTTTTAGGGAATTTATAGAAAAATCCATGACACTGTTGTGGTTTCGACCTAGAGTTTGAAGTGTTAAATATCACACTATCATAGTTATAAATTGGAATTTGCAGGGTTAAGTGGCATGCTATTGTTCCTACGGATGATGAACAACCTAAGCGTGGAATTCATATTGAAGACATCACTAGAAAACCAGAGGAACCTCCATTGTTGGATCCACCTCCCACTTTCTGATTAATCAACATTCCCGAAGTGAGTGAACCATCCCACAATGAATGAGATAGCCCGACAAGTGAAGTCGTTGAAGCTCCAAAGGAAGAACCTAAAATGGTTGTTCCAATTGAGATGCTTGAAGAGGAAGATCCACCTCATCAAGAAGAAGAAGAAATTCCAATAACAATAGATGAAATGCTTGAGGTACCTCCAACATAAATTGAAGAAACTGAAAAGATCGGGGAGTCAGATCCAAGAAGACCTGAACTTCCTATCGAAAAAATAGTGGAAAACCCAACTGTTGAAGAAATTGAAAAGCCTGAGGAGCAGGTTACAAACACGGATGAACCTCTTGTTGAAGAAAAAGTGGAAACCCCTCCCTCCTATTGAAGAAAAAGTGGAAACCTCAACCGTTGAAGAAACTGAAAAGCAAAAGGAGCACAGAGTTGGTTGATAACAACTGAACACAAGTAATCGATTCACTATTCAAGTGCGAGTCGATGGTAGGACCCAACGGTCAACATTTTTTCAATCGTCTAATACTCCATCCAATGTTGCAGACCAGTACAAAGTCGCAACTGGGAGGGTTCTTCACAAAGGGGAAAGCCTTACGGCATAACCAGTATAGAGTGATAGTTGGGGGAGTTCTTCATAAGAGGGAATTCCTTACGGTGTAAATATAGATAAATGGAAATAAAAAGCAATAAAGAACTAAAATTACAAATATGGCATCTTGCAACAACAAGATAGTGTATTTAGGCAAAACAAAAAAAAAACTTTTAATTAATTTTTGCTAAGGATAATAGGCTTCCAGTTTCATTTTTTTATTATTAATATAATCAATATTAAACATACAATAATAGATGATTTATTAAATAAAGATGTAGAGTAAAATTCATTAAACAAAACAATTTCCAATAATTTATTAAACAAATAAAAAACAATTCAAAAATATAATATGTTTAGATAACAACAAATATTTAGATTTAAATTTGAATTTACATTTACACACAGTGATTTTGCATTTTATGGGCAAAGTCATGTTAACGATCTCATAAATATATAATAAATAATTTTATATACTAACTATTTAGTGAGAATAATACCAATAACAGTATGTACCAAAGTAAGTTATTCAATCTCCATTTTTAATAAAATATTTAACACAAAATAATCCTTCACATCATCAATTTACTATTATTGATAAGCTTTGCACTAGTAAAAAGATAGATTCAAAAATAATATAAGATTAAACATTTAAATTAGAATCCATTAATTAAGTGAAGGCGGGATATCAAATTCAAAAAATAACTAAAATAACATTTATTTATATATTTGTATTTTAATTATAAAATATTACTTAAAAATTTAATATTTCAGATTTATATATTTTGTATTTTAATTATAAAAAACTATATAAAATTTCATCTTTAGGTAATATTCGGAATTGAATTTTTCCATATCTTTATTATTTTTTACCCATAAATTTCCAAATCAAACCAGACCAGTGCAGTTGACTTATTTCCTCAAATTAATATTACAATAAGATAACCTAAAAGTCACAAAACCATAACTTACTCCAATTTTTCTCTCCATACGCAATTAACCAACATTTGTAATTTAATTAGTGAAGAAATGAAGTCAAACAATGAGGAATTAGTGAAGAAATGAAGTAAAACAATGTGTAGTAAGGAGGTAATGATACAGTGGTAAGAGCTTGGACAACTTGATGTCAAATGCACAACGTGCACAATGCAAATCCCTAACACACACATTAAGGAAAGAGAGATTTATTCATGATGGTTTCTTTCAGTGAATTCGTTTATCTAGAATCTAACAATTTCTTTACTATTACAAATAAGATGCCCTGTGCTGGCAAGTTACTTTTAACTATGACTAAATTTATCCCAACCGGAGACTAAGCGTCTTACAATTAATCTGTATATTGGGTATTAAAAAAACTTTATGACAAGAACTTCGTTAGACAAAATCATACAAAATTTTCTGCTCTAAATTCTAAATCCCTCAGCATAATAAAAAAATCAGAGTGTATTCTCAAAATTCAAATTTGAAAAGGTTATATCAACAAAAGTTAGATAATTTCAAATGAAAAAAATGGGAATAGTCTTTGAAATGTTATTTTCAAAAATAAAGTTTATAAATTAACTTCTTACCTTTAGAGTTTGAAGTGTTATTTTCAAAAATACATTTTATAAATTAACTTCTTACATTTAATATTTCTAAATGTTAATTATAAATATTGATTAGAAAACTTATTATGATATACTTATTTATTTTTTCTACTTAATAATAATCTAACATAGATATAACAATAAATAATTCTTTCTCATCACAATAAATAATTCTTTCTCATCAAATATCATATGTTATATATTTTTTCAGCACTCAACAATGCAGAATTCCACTAAATAAATTCAGGCACGCAATTACCAAGAACTCATAGAATATAACAATAAATAATATAACAATAAAACTCATAGAATATAACAATAAATAATTCTTTCTCATCAAATATCATATGTTATATCGTTTTCCAGCACTCAACAATGCAAAATTCCACCAAATAAAATGGGGCACGCAATTACCAAGAACTCATAGAATATCAATGACAAAAAAACATCTTGATACCATACCTTTTGGAAATATAATGGTTAGGGTAGAAAGAAGAGGCAAGATCCAGAGCAATCAGGTTAGCACTGCAACCCAATCCCCCAAGATTATAGGTTTTGATACCGCTGCGAAGCCCAAATTTATTAACTACGAGTGATGACAACAATGAGGGAATAGGGTTCAAAATGCTACAATTCACAATGAGGAACTGATTTCCTGAACATTAACCCCTGTTTTCTACGACATATCTCGCACACAGCTAAACAAGAAAATCTATGTTTCACAGCAAGAAGCCTTGTGCGTTAACCTAGCCTGGGAAAGTAGCGCAAAGTAGGAGGGACAACAACATATTTGGTCATGGCAGCTCTTTCAAGAATCTTTTTCTGAAACTCCATGCTCTTTCCCGTGAATTTCTGTGAAATTATGGCATGTTCTATGAAATTGTGAAACGATACCTTCCATTCCTGAGGGGCTTGTAACAGGACACCTCCACTATATAGATCTGTTTCAGCGTACATAAATAATAAATCAGTATATTCGCCATGGCACAAATTAGGGGGAAAATCCATACCATTTCACCCATAACAACTACCATTCCATGTATTGTAAATACAAGTGCAATAGTCTCAAGCAATCGTGGCCACGATACACTGGTTAGCAAATAGGAGTATCCCATCTTTATGCTATTAAAGTCCCTAATCTCTGCAAAATAAAAAAGTAGCTTATGAAAAAATTCTGCACGGTTATCCAAATTTGTATCCATATCTGAACTTCTCTTCTTCACTACTACTGTGAGTGATTTCTTGGTAGTTGTGCACATCATTTACACTCTGTTCATCACTACTGCAACTGAATTCTACGCAGTTGTGAGTGAATTTTGCGCAGCATTTATAGTCGCTCAAAGAACATTGAAACCTGAGTGACTCTAATGAGTTAGTTAGTTAAGGTTGTGTATATGAAGGAGTCTAGTAATAGTTCACATGTGGTGTATCAGACGATGGAAGACATTTGAATCACATCAGATGAGCATAAGGAAGACAACTAAGACTGGAGGGGGAGTTCCTAATTGTTTTAATCTGACGACAATCCATTGTTCAATCGTTTAACATTGGATCTGATGGTGAATGAACAATAGTGAAAAGTGGTAGCTGGGGGAGTTCTTCCCAAAGGGAAATGCCTTACGGTGTAAATATATATATCATATATCATGTTTATAATAAGTATATACAATATATTCCTCAATGGGGGTGGGAAATGTTGCTTCAAGCAACATTTAAGTGGGGGTAGGAAATGTTACTTCAAGCAACATTTAAGAGGGGGTGGAGTGGCATATCCCCCACATGCATATGCCTGCAAATGAAATTAACAAGTATGGAGTCATTTATTTCCAAATTTGTTTTTCCCTATGTTACAACACGGTTGAGGCGAAGGTTAACAATGGTGAATTATTCCCCCCTCTGGTGCAAGCGAGTTTGTGGACGAGGACCTTCATCGTTGAGTTCTTGTTGAGAGGTTATTATCCCGTAGTTATAATGATTCTCTTTAGTTCAAACCAAGCTCTAGTTTAGTTTGAAGATAGTTGTGGTTCTTTGGTAGTGCATTTGGAATCAGGGCGTCAAGGGTGTGGACGAACCTCTGCTTGCTGGTGGATTGACTGAGACTATGCTTGCTTCTGTCACTGTTGCAATTGAATTCTTAGTTGTCTATCTCAACTCACTCCCTGGGCCAAGCCATGTAACTTTCCTTGTGGTACTTTATGTGTTCATTATCTTGATTCCTCTTATTTTGACAGATTAATTGTTGGTTTTTTCTTGGGTATAGGTTTTGTAGTTGTTATTCTCAGTAACCAAGAAGGGTGGCTTGATTTATATATCTTAAATTTCTTTTTGGTTATCTTTTTCATCCCCTTTGGATCCATTCATTGCTCTCTCTCATTTGGCAGAACAAATTCCTCCTTCCACCTTTATAGGTCTCTATTTTATCCTTCCTTTTGCTCCTCTTTAGTTGGTTCTCCTGCAACAACTTCTTCCCCTCGGTGTTTAAACTTTAGCTAGTATGAGTTCCCAACCTCAACAACACATGCACAACCAACAAGGTGGGCGAGGTGTCGATGGAAGTGAGGGTGGTCGTGCACCTTAGAATAGAACCCTTGCTCAAACACAGGCTCATGAAGTTGTGAAAATTTATTACCCTACTATTCCTCTCGAGATTTGAGTAGAGATTCAGCATCTTAAGACTCAACCTGTTGATAAACGTCTTATTTTTTAGACTTAAACATTATTGTGGATGTTTCCCATGTAGAAATTAGGTTGTAGATTTGCAAATGCTCATGAAGTTTTAATCAAAATCACAAGACACATATCTACACTATTGCTCTGCGAACATTAATTCACAATTTAGAACAAAATTTCAGACATGCAAGAAAAAATAACACACATGCAACAAGTATTTTTATCTAGGGAAAGAAATCTGCTAAAAAAACCAATGCCTCTTGCATTAATCAAATGAAATAGAGATGTATTACAATTTCTTTGCTCAACTAAACTCACCTTGCAAGTGCACAACCTATCTCTCTACTGACTGTAGGCCTCTAACCCATACTTAGTCAAATTTTTCATCGGCTTGAGCTCCTATTTCCTTGCATTGTTCCTTGAGGAATTAGCCCCTATTATTTAGAAAATTCCCTCAATTGAATTGTGTAATTACTTTAGGTTGGTCATCTGACTACATGCAACACCTATACACTCAAGACTAGTCTACAACTGATGTTACACTGCCTTGGAATCTCCACCTCAACTGGGTAACTCGAATTCTTTGCATGCACTAGATATTTTAGGTTGATTGATCAATTAAATGGATGATCACTGATTTTGACAGAAGTCCCACTTCTTAATTGACCTCCACTAATTCCTCCAAAAGTTGGAACTAGTTTAACCGAAAACAACTTGAGATAACTGACCTTGATTCCTACAAATTAGCAATCACACATGCAGAACTGAACTCTAACTCCTCCAACTCTAATTTACTGATTAAACTAGGTGACACAAGCCATGTCAGACAAGTTAACATCATCTAAGTTGTCTGCTAATGTGGAGATTCAATTTTTTCTCAATTTAATCAAGGCAAAATCAAATTGAGAATTTCTTGTTGCATTTTTCAACACTCCCTCTCAGCGAGAAAGGGATTATCAACCACCCCTATCCTACACCTATGGAACTCAAAATTCCCTCTTGAAAATGCCTTTTTCAAAATATCAACATCTTTTTCCTCTGTCAAAGTGTGCAACAACATTATCTTCCTCTACACACCATCCCGAAAATGGTGATACCAAATATTTATATGCTCAGATCCATCATGAAAAACAGGATTTTCAGAGAGCTTGATCTGCAACTATGATTATCACCGTAGATCACAATTGGATCCATTATCTGACCAAATAACCCAACAAGTATCTTTCTCATTCATATCGCCTCACATGTTGCTTGACTGGAAACCATGTATTTTTCTTTTGTCGAGATGGGTGCCACAGATCTTTGCTTCCTTTTGTACCAAGAAACTGTTACGAACCCAACACTTAAAATTCCACCTGATGTACTCTTTCGGTCTGGTGGACTCCCTGCCCAATATGCATCTATGAAACCACATAGCTTCACTCCCTCTATCTATCTATACCATAGTCCAAACTGGGTAGTGCCTCTGAGGTATTGTAGAACATCCTTAGTTTCCCTCCAAAATAGTTTGGTTGGCCTAACCATAGCTTGGCTCAGCTGGTTGACTACATAGACATATATGGTCATGTGTTCACAAGATACATTAATGAACCCACCAATGGTCATTAAACAGTAGCATCCACTTCCTCACCTGAAGTGGCATCCTCTTTCCTCTAGTTGGTCACTAGAGGTGTCTCCATGGGTTTGCAACTGTCCATGCAAAATCTCTAAAGTATCTCGTTGGCATTTTTTCCCTGAGATAAAAACAGTTCCCCATGACCTTTCCATATTTCCAATCTGAGAAAGTAGTGCATGAGACCCATGTCCTTCATTTCAAACTATCTTGCCAGGTCCTCATTGCAAGATCTGATTAGTTGCTCATCACTAGTTAAAATCAGGTCATCAACATATAAGACAATAATAAGAAATTTACCTTATACCAAGATATGTGTTATCATCCTATTTTACCCCTCTAGGTCAACAACCCTTAGTACTTGACTCCGACTGACTTTTTCCAAACTCAGTACTCTTTTTTGCTAGTTTGACCCAAAGTTGCTTCGCACAATAGCCTATGGGAGCAACTATAGACCTAGACTTGCTCTCAGACCCACTCTATGGGAGCGACCAGGGAATTTATTCCCCTTTCAGTGCCAGCGACCATGGATTCCTTCTAGAGTGTCTTAATATCTAGGAGATCCGTTCGATTCCTCATTTATTCGACATGGCCATGACTTATCTCTTAGAAGTTTCTATGAATTCTCTTTGTCCTAAGCATCTAGATACACCCTCCTGGGACCTCTCTTCCACCTATTTATACTGGACCATATAAGAGGGTCAACTAGTTTTGGAGAGCTAGGATTGAAACTTAGATCTTGAGATTATGCTACTATAGCTTGTGAGGTCTTTTTCCATTGGTCTACTACTCTTCATGCTCATTTCTTGGATATAGTGGGGAAACTCTGCTGGATTGCGGAGAAGAGGCTTGAAGGTGAAATCTTAGCATTGTATTGTTTCCTTTCATAATTAATGGAAATCTATGTTCCCTTCCTTACATGAATTTGTGTTCAGTATGTTATATGTTGATATCTATTGCTTTTGATCTAATGATCTTCCAAGGAAGATCACTTGTTGTCTTCATTTAGTCATGATTGTGTGCAGGGATAGAGATCTGGTGCAGACGTCTTGGATTGCTCAAGTGGAGCACAAGATTTGCATCGAACTCAAAACCCTTCCCCAACATGCACGGATTCCAGATGTGGTCTTTTATCTTTATAGCATAGATCAGACTGCTTGTTGCATGATTAGGAATTTGGATTGGGAATTGTCTTATTGTTCCATTGATTCTATTCTGCTATGTCTGGTGATCTGATTTGGACATGAGATCACGAAGCAACAGCTTCTTGCAGATTTTGCTGCAACAGAATTAGTGCTTTCAATGAGAGCATACTTGCTTTGTGTATGTTTTTTCTCCATCTTTGATCGATTCATCTCCGGCTTGTTTTGTTGAGTTTTCCTGTTTGTTTCGACTTTTCTGGGTTATTTTCAAGGTTATTGTTTGTGTGTTTCTCTTGTTTCTTGGCTTAAGCATGAGATTTTAGGGATTTTTTGAGTTTTTCTCTCAGTCGCTCTCATAGAGAGTCATCCAAGCGACCAGGCTCCAGAGTCACTCCCTTGTTGATATCCTGAGAGCGACTCTGGTCGCTTTGATCCAACCTTGTGCCAACAACCGAGCTTTTAAGCCCTAGAAAAGGCCTTGATCTGTTCTAAAGTTTCTTCACCCTTATTCCTACTCAGTCTGGACCCCTATTCATCTGTTGTGTTTGATCCAGATCTGTTGTTGTTCCTTAGTTTTCTTTAGATCAGTCACTTGTTATCAAGGCGGGTTTTTCATCTTTGATTGGGCTTAGGCTCTCTTGTTGTTTGTTGATTTGATTATAGGATTGTGTGATTTATGGTTTTCTGTCACTGATTATCGGCTGCATGTATCTGGTTTGATCTTTTCTGTCCAAAGTTTTCTATTACCTTTAGTCCTTCAAATTGTTTTTGAAGCCTCTTTTGGATTCTTTGGGTTGAGGCTTGCTTTTCGCCTCTAGGTCTCACTTTCAAATCTGATCAGTTGTTATCAACGACTTTTTAGGCCTAATCCACACCTTAGTGACAAACTTTTTTTACTTTCATTCATTATTTTTTACTCTTGTTGAGCAATTTTTCCTCTTCTTTGGGTTATTTTGGTCACCATTGGTGATATTGTGGCCAGTTGTGCATTTTTCATCTAAACAAATTCCCTTGAGTGTGTTTTATTTATTTTTGTAGTGCCCTCATTTGATCTTGTTCAGACCTTTTTGCCTCTAGGGTTGGGTTGTGACCTTTGTAGACCACTGGCCTTGGTTGGGCCATTGTATTACAATCCTATCTTGATGACATTGCCCTCCATTTTTCACTTTTGGCTTTCAATTTGATTGCTTTCAATGTGTTTCTTTGATTGAGCTTTTTTCCCTAGCTGTGATGCTTTTGGAGTGCTTTGCATTCTTGCTTACGAGTTTTTTCCTTTGGTTTCTTTTCAGTTACTTTGGTTTGTTTTGGGTCATTAATTCACAAAATTCGGGATAATTTGCATTCAAGAAGATTTAGAGGTGCAACATAATAGGCATTGGTGTGTTAGAGGGCTCTTACCCCCCTGTACTTAGCATTCATTGAATTGAAAATCGAAAAATTGCATATAGTTGCATTAGGGTGACTAACTAAGATTCATTCACACCATCTCAGTTTCATGCTGCATCCTGCTTGTGTAAACAACAACCACTAAAATTAACGCGATAATAAAATTAACTAGATTCATCTTTTACTTTCATTGGTAGTACACCAACACTAGCTTAGGCTAGGGTCTTGGAGATAGGAGTGTGAGTTAACTGCTCCAAGACTTCAAAATCAACTTAGTAGCTTGCGGTAGGGAGTTAAATCCATTTGCAGTAGTGCGGTCTGGGAAGCCCTTCTCACAAGAGGGTTAAGCACGAGGTCACACTTGGGCTAGGTGAATTGACACAACCCCTTTCACTTAGTTTCAGGTGGTGCAATATAGAGGAATCTCCATGCATACAAATGGTGTCATTATCACTTGGGGACCACTTGGGAGGAAACTCTCAAGGGGGTTTCAGTCTTAGCTCCTTTTTGGGGTTAAGTTTCTTGCCCTTGCGTGTGGATTTGTCCTGTGATTATCCCCCCAGGTCATGTTATTGTACATGGTGACCATAGTGGCCTATATTCTTAGGGCTCATACACAGGTGTAGGGTCAGGTTTGTCTTCTCTTTACCTAGGACATATATTGGGTATTCTCTCTCAGTCCTCTAGGGTGCCCCAAAGATAATAAGGACACTTGCACCAAGTTCGTAGATAAAAGGGTTGGGAATAAGGTCACTAGTATAACTATTCCACTACCAGCTTCTTTGTATTTTGGTTTTCGTGTGCTATCTTTTAGGACATTTCTAGTGTGTGTTGTTTGGTATGAATCAGTAGTTTTGGTCTTAGGGTATTTACACTAACATAATTGAATTTAAATTATAAGTTATTGCCCTGGCTTAATTTGTTCATCGACGGTCACATCGTATTCACAGTTTACCTCCTGAATGAGGTGGATTTGTTACCCCTGCACGAAGAGTGCTCGTCAGCGCTCAAGACTTAGACCAACACATTGTCTTGGAATCTATACATGGTCCTTTGTATAGTGACTTGATTTCTATTAAGACTTTGGCAGACTACTCTAACGCCCCTGCCAATCCACCGTTGACTGATCCTTTAGGACCAGAGTTATTGCGGCTAAATCTTGACAGTTCCACACCCACCTACACTTACTTGCCTTTGTTTGTACTTTACCCTATGGTGGAGTTTGAAACATCCTTACCTTCTACATCAACAGTGTTAGCTGTCATGACATCATTTCCACCTCTTAGTGTGGCTATACCCACTCCTCCGTCCACACCTCTTACTTCTTCTTAGGGAATTCCACTAGTTTCTTCTATGACTCCTACAAATTTCTCGAACGTTTCCATGCCCACACCATCTCCTATGTCGACCATGGCACCTCAGCCTAGTTAGCTAGTAGGTTCAGGAATCTTTGCACCACATTTTTCCCAACCAACTATTCTTGTCCCTCAGTTAGGCATGGTTACTTCCAGTAATATGTGGGGAGGATCACTAGTTGTCCCTGGTTAACTTGGGGGAAACGTCACTTCTATTATGTCACAAGCTTGGTACAATTTTCTTTTTGGAGGGGTGCCACCTACTAGTACTTTTACTGGAGGGGCTAGTTTACCTGGGGGAAACCCCGCTACCAGTACCATTTCTCACACGGGTTATCCTCCTTATGTTGGTCCTAGTGCACAAAGTGGTCCTTCGTCTATCCCTAGGTACAACCCCATTAACATCCATGATTTTGGGGATCCTTTTCTCCCTGGCGGTACTTACCCTAGGGGGAAACATCCATTTACCAGTCATGTTGTCCCGCAACAGTCCTATGTTGGGGTGAACCCTTTTCTTCACCAGCAGGTGCATCACTCCACTCCTTATATGGGGGGACCACACAATTGGTCAGGGGCCTCTCCCGCCTATGACCCATTTAGTCAGCTTCAAAATCCTTTTTTATCTTCTCTCGATTTACCAGATTTGACGAAACTAACTAATGACCCCATCCGTCATGATCCTTGGTGGCCACCTATGCCTGTCAAATTACAATCCAATATTCCCAAGTTTGAAGGAAATCCTGGGGAGAATCCATCCACACATATTACCACTTATCATTTGTGGTGTTCATCCAATTCTTTGGTGGATGATTATGTTAAAATTTTCTTATTCCAACATACGTTGATTAGGGATGCCACAAAGTGGTACATTGAGTTAAATACCACATCCTATGGTGACTTTGCCTCCCTTGCTCAAAATTTCTTGACACGCTTCTAGTTACCCACTTGGTATGATATCGACTATGACCTCTTGTCTAATTTAAAGCAAGACAATGCCACATTAATCTCTGATCATATTCATAAGTGGCGTCATCGCAAGCAGTTAGTAAGAACCAAGTTACCTGATGAGATCTTATGTAAATGGTTCATTCGATCTCTCCGACCTCAGATTGCCTAGGATGTGTCCATGTTTCGAGTTGTGACCGAGAAACAAGATATTTTAGCTGCCCAATAGTTGGAACTCATCTATTCACAGTTAGGTACGTTTTATGAAGTATTTCCTAATGCCCCTAGGCCTTCCGTTGACCCTCCAAAACTTGTTCCTAGCCCACATGCCAATGGTGTGATCAGGTATGTTTTTGATTCTATGATCCAACTTACTACCCAACTTGGGCAATTGATTGTTACATATCAAGCCCCAGAAAGTGTGTCTGGCTCTGCTAAAGCACCCCCTCCTGAGCAGTCCACCGATGTTCTCACAGTGAAGTCCACTCAACCGAAGAACAACCAACAATCTGGTGGTAAAAAGAATAATAAGTGAAATAAACAAAAGGATCAAAATGCTCAGGAGTCTCAACCCAACTCTCAGAATTAGGGAGGGAGCACTAGTGAACGTCACCATAAAGTCAAGTTCCCATGTAAAATTTTTCAAGGTGACCACCTTACTCACGAATGCCCTCAAATGGATGAAGTCCATAGGCTTCTTTCACCACCATCTACTCAAAATCCTGTTGTTTTGACTAATCCATTCCATGCACAACCCCAGCAACAAATGGTTGCTCAACCTTCTCGAACTTTACAAGGGGGAAACGACAGATCATCTTCTCATAACTCATCCGTCTTCATGTGCAAGGAAGATGTCAATGCGACTACGCGAGCCAAATCTTATGAGGTTCCTGAGTTGATTTCTCCCTCTAAGGACTCATCAACTCCACCTACCTCTGTGACTGGACCTCTCACTTTTGATAAGCCCATGGAAGCTATCTATCACCCTCCCAAGGGTGTTCTTCAAAAAACAACACACAATCCTTCTACCAGGGCTGCTCAACACTACAATATTGTTGAAGGTCTGGCCCAGACTCCTTATGCCATGTCTTCCTTGGAGTCTGCCCTTGGTGGAGTTGACCTGTCTGAATCTAATATCATCGCTTTTAACACCGATAAAGCCGCTCCTCATCTTTCACATTAGATTTGTTTCTAGATTAGTATGCGTATTTACCATCGGAATATTCATCACACTTTGGTGGATAAGGGATATTCTATGTGTGTTATGTCTGTATCCTGTTGGAAGGATCTAGGCTCTCCGACACTCGCCACATCCAACATGACTCTCCAAGATTTTGGCAGACACAACTTTGTCCCAAAGGGGGTTCTTTCGAATTTTTCCATCAAGTTGGGGGCGAATTGTCCATGTTGATGTCGAGGTTTTCGATGCCACGCTAGATTACAACCTACTCCTTGGCCATAGTTGGTTTTATGCAATTACCGCAGTCGTATCATCTATTTTCCATTTGCTTTTCTTTCCTCATGAAGGTAAGATTGTCACTATCGATCAAATCGAAATTCTGCGTGCCACCTGCTCATATTTTCACTACTGGAAATTTTGTACCACTTGATGAGCCCCAATTTTTGGTACAATTTGGGCTCATTTGGCCTACTTGCTCTGCTCAAACCATTCATTTTTTATTGCTATGCATGCATTTCTTGGTTTATTCGTGTTGTTTGTAGGAAGAAGGGTAGACATTTTATCTACGTGACTAATGCATGATGCTTTCAGGTTTTTGGCATTAAAAGGGAGAAAAAGACAACGAAAAAGGAGACAAGGAGACAATGAGGTGGCACTGCTGGTTTTTAGGAGAGGATGTCCACGGTCTTGGGGACCTTCCTCGTGATTCCCACCAAGAACTCCGAGCTCCAATCCATCTCCCCACCGAGCTTAGAAGCAGCCAGCTGTTCTACAGGAACAGCAATTATAACTGTTCTACAGGAACAGTAGTTATGACTGTCCTACAGGATCAGCAGTTAAACTTTAGTTGGACAGCCGAGCTCCTAAAATCAAGGACACCTGTTGGATGATCGTTTTTGCATAAATACTGAGGCCGTAGCCTTGGATAGGAGCTTTTTGAACCTTGGCATTACTCTTGTAATTTGGAAGTACGAGCTAGAGCTCGGTTTTTGCTCCTTTTTGTAAGCCAATTTGGCATGACATCAGATTATGAATAAAGAAGGCAGATTTTGATCTAGTTCTGAGTTTTCTCAAGGAGCTATAGCTCTCAGGTTAGGGCCCAACCTGAGACCAATAGATCTCCTCAGGTTGTAATGTGTTTGCATTTCGTTCCAGCACTTTGAGTTTGTTTACTTTCACATGCAATTCGAATTTACAGTTTGTTAATTTAGTCGTTTTCATGAGCATAGATAGGACTAGTTTATGGTGATTTGCTTTCAGTTGCTTAAGTTTGATAGGAGGATAAATATAATCTCTTGGAGCTCCAGCAAAAAGGTTGCAAAGGCTCACTGCCATCTCTCTGTTAGGGATTGGGGTGCAGTCCATGACCAACCACCAAAAAGAAAAGCAGTTCTTCTCATTTCCATGCAAGCTGCAACATAAACGTTTTCATTGAAGATCCATCCATGCATTTTTGACATCGAACCATACTTTCACATTTCACTTCCACGCATAGGTTTCATTTCTTGTTTTCCATTTCTGTTCATAGCTTTCATGGCACAGTTATCATAGGTTAATAAATTTCTCGTTTTGATGCATAAGTCATTTGTTTCATTTACGCTGCTCCTTCTCAATCCACTTCCTTCTTCTTCTTCTTGATCTATCCTCAAGTCCTATTTAACCTCTGTCTTACTCATTTACCCTCCAACTCTCTCATTTTCCACATAGCTCCATCTCCTTCAACTTTCATAGTTCCCATCCTTCCAATCATCAAACCACTGCATACACTCTTCCTCCATCTGATTCCTCTGCTCCTGAGCCATTACCAGCTCCATCTCCATCTCACCTATCCTTCCACACCACTCCAACCCTTCACCATCTTCCAAAACTTCCATGGCCAATCATCCTGTAGAATTGCACAGCCTTCCTGTAGAAACCCCTGAGTTTCCTGTAGGATCCCCTGCAGACTTCCTGTAGAAGTCTGCAAACTCGGTTGCTGAGCATCCGAACGTGGTAGACTTCTGGGGATTGATGCTGGAGACCCTCTGGGACCTCCCATAGCCATTCTGACCTTGCCCATGCTTTCCTTCCATTCCAACCGCCCCTGCACAACCAAACCCTAATTAAAAGCATCATCACAATAAGTCCAACCACTTAATGAAAAAGTACAAAAACATGATTTTTCAGATGCAAGTAGCTTAGATGCATGTATTTCAGTTCACTGCAAGTAATGGCATTATTGGTAGTTGTTTCATTCACAGTTTTGCATAGTTAGGGTCTAGCTAGTCAAATTAGGGTTTCCTAGGGTTTCCATGCTTTATTGGTTTTCAGTTTCCTTCTGCAATTAGACTAGTCTCCTTTGAGTTAGCTTTCATCCATCATTGATAAAGCTTCTTCTGTGAGCCTATAGAAGTTGGCTTGAGCCCTAGCGGACTTGTGCCAGCTGACCAAGTGACAGCTGCGACAAGAGCTAGTACTTGTGCATACAGCACCGTCGCTTCCAAGTTTGTACGAACTACCGGGTTGATAAAATTAAGAGACAGGAAGCTCCAGGAGTTGTAGCATTATTGCTACAATACTGGAGCCCACCATCTTTTTGGCGCCGTTGCCGGGGAAGCGTCAGAGTATTAGTAATTGTTGCTTTTCTTCTACTTTCTTACTCTTACCTTCTGCTAAGTAGTTTACTTCATTTCCATTCTGCAAAAGTAGCATAGACTTTTCCTGCTTTCATAGATTAGCATTTCCTGCTTTCATAGATTAGCATTTCCTTTCTGCAATTTCATTTGAGCAAAGTAGATTAGTCCTTTCCTGCTTTCAGTTAATTTTGCATCTTTCATAGATAGTTGCAGATCAATCTGTCTCAGTTTTGCAGGTACCAAAAGAAAAGCAAAGCAAAAGCAATCAAAGAGAAAAAGAAAGTCTTTTCCATTTCATGCCTCATAGGAACCGAGATAGATCAGGCAAATTCCTACCAAACACCCCCACCACATCACTGAGTCACCCTTCTCTCTTCTTTGGTGACAGTGACCCAGAAGAACCTATAGGTGAACATCCTGAGATATCCAAAGATCCTATAGTAGAAGAAGAGTTAGAGACTACTCCATTTGAAGCTATGGCTGATAATAGAAGAGAAGATGAGAGAATAGAAGGTGCCTTCCCCATCCGAGAGACCAATGGAGAGATGAAAATGAAAAACATTAGCCCCTCCGCCCTACCTCACTTCCATGGGCTGACCACTGAAGATCCAGATACCTTCCTGTTTGAGTTTGCTATCCTTTGCAGAACCTATGACTATACTGAAGATGAGCAAAAGTTGAAACTTTTCCCTTCCACTCTCAAGGATGCAGCACTACGCTGGTTCATGGGTTTACCTGGGAATAGTATCACCACTTGGGCTCAGATGCAGCAAGCCTTCAACACCAAGTACCGGGATTACTGTAGGTCCAAGGAAACAAAGGGGGAAATCTTTCGGATGTCCATGGGAAATGATGAGTCCTTAGAGGATTATGAGGAGAGGTTCCAACTAAGCTATAAGCGGGCCAGGTGCACACTTGACCATGAATCCCTCAAGTTGGTCCTACTCCGAGGAGTCCCTGAAGACCTCTTAGATACCCTTCACATGTTAGCTAGGGGGGAAATTTACCAACTGCCTTATGAGGACATCAAGACAATGTTTAGAAACCACTCCAGGGCAGCTCGGAAACGAGGTAGAGGAAACCACCTCGCAACTAGTGTCCCTTTCTCCAAACATGAGCTTGCAAACCAATTAGAAGACCTTAAGAGTGAGGTGAGACAAACCATTGCCATGCAGCTTGACACATTCAGGATTCAGCAAAAGAAAGAAGAGGCTGAGAGAGCCTTGGCTGTCTTCTGTCCTAGGTGCACAAGGAGGCACCTTAAGAACGAATGTCCATTGCATTCGGTTGAAGTGTGTTTCGTTTGTGAGGAGGACCATCCCACAAATCAGTGTCCAACCTTACTTGGGTTTAAAGCAATGTACCAAGGGACCGAAGCTCCCACAGAGCCTCTCTATTACCTCAACCAAAGGAGGCCACAGGGATCTAGACCTTATCAGCAGGGGATGCAAGGGGCATCTCAAGCTTATTACAGCCCCAACCAATCGACTCCTATGCCTTCCTGGGGTCCCCCTGCTCATCCTTCATGGTCCATGCCTCCTCCATGGTCTTACCCACCTCAGTACCCCACTCAACCTACTTCTCATCCATATCACTCACATACCCAGCCACAGCCTCAATGGAATGCACCTCAGTCGGGGTGGAGGCCCCAATACAACACTCCTCCTGCCATTTTGCCTCCACCACCAGTTCAACCTCAACCATTACCTCCTGCTCCTCCAAGGCAACCTCAAATGCCTGCTCAACCGAACCCGAACCCCAACAATAGACAGGCCCAGCAGGTATACACTGGGGAAACCTCATGCCCTACCTATGCTGTGGAGATCCAGGAGATCAATCTTCGATCTGGGAAGACTCTACCAGATCGCCAACCTCCTCCCCCAGAGGATGAGGAAGATAAACAGGGAAGTGAACCAAAGGCTATTCAACCCTTCCCTGAGAGACTAACAGCCACCACACAACCTAACCCAGAGGAAGATGAGCTTTTGGGTGAGCTCAAGCAGTTGTGTGTAAAAATCCCACTTCTCCAAGCCATCAAGGATGTGCCAATATATAACAAGCTGGTTAAGGAGAAGTGTTTCAAACACCCAGGCAGACGGAAGAAAGATGCCTCAACTATCAATGTCATAGGACAGCTGTCTGACCTTATGCTAGGACAAGTCATCTGCCCAAAGTACCTAGATCCTGGAAGTCCTGTAGTAGATGTTCACATCAATGGCACTATTATACCTCACACCTTGATTGATCTGGGGGGCGCCATCAATGTGATGACCAGGGATACCATGCTTAAACTCAATCTTCAGGGTTCCTTGAGGAAGACCTCGACAGTACTGCAATTAGCAGATCGCTCCACCGTGACTCCCGAAGGGATTGTGGAGGATGTCACGGTCTCCATTGATTCTTGGGAATACCCTGCAGACTTCCTGGTTCTGCAACCAAAGGCCAAGCTTACTGGATATCCTCTCATTTTGGGAAGGCCTTGGTTAGCTACTGTAGATGCTTACATAAGTTGTCGGGCAGGAAACATGACCATCAAAAATGGTCCCATGTCCAAGCAGCTAGTCCTATACCCTCCTGCCCAACCCTCCTTGGAGCATGACTTACCACTCTGGTTGGAAGAAGGAGAGGAAGATGAGGTGTACTCAGCACCTCTGTGCACCTTAGATACCACTAGAAAAGACCCCCCAACCAAGGATGACTTGATCGAGACCTTGATCCAGAATCCACCTTCCAGTGCACTACCCTTAGAGGAATTGGTGGAGGATGCCCAAGCTAGCACCTTAGTGGATCTTTGTACAATCAACCCTGTTACTCCCAGAGTCAAGAATGTGGAGTTCGGCCCTGAGAAAGCATTGAAGATCAGCTCCTCCCTATCTCCTTCCCAGGAAAAGGAGCTGTGTAGTCTGTTGGCCAACCACCTAGATGCTTTTGCTTGGAGCTATAAGGAAATGAAAGGAGTCCATCCTTCGGTCTGTACCCATCATATATACATCAAAGAGGATTGTAAACCGGTTAGGAAACCTCAGAGGAGAATGAATCCAGCCCTTAAAGACATTGTCAAGGAAGAGTTGCAGAAACTGTTGGATGCCCGATTCATCTACCCCATCTGAGATAGTGAATGGGTGTCCCCTCTAGTGTTGGTTCCCAAGAAAAATGGGAAATGGAGAATCTGTGTGGACTACCGAGAACTGAACAAAGCTACCAAGAAGGACCATTTCCCCCTACCTTTCATAGATCAAGTGTTGGATGGACTGGCAAGAAAGAAGTTCTTCTCTTTCCTGGATGGGTTTAGCGGGTACAATCAAATCCAAATCAGCCCGGAAGACCAAGATAAGACCACCTTCACTTGTCCTTGGGGTACCTTTGCCTATCGAGTCCTTCCCTTTGGGCTATGCAATGCTCCTGCTACCTTTCAGAGAGCTGTCTTGAGCATCTTCTCGGAGCTGGTCCATGATGCAGTAGAAATATACATGGATGACTTTACTCCTTATGGGGCCAACTTCCAGGAAGCATTGTCCAACCTAGGGAAAGTCCTAACCAAATGCACCGAGATGAACTTGTCCCTTAGTCCTGAAAAATGTGAATTCCTAATGACTGAAGGGACCGTGCTTGGCCATACCATTTCTTGCCAAGGATTGCAGGTGGATCCTAACAAAATTGCTCTCATCAAGAGGGTTCCACCTCCTCAAAAGGTCAGGGATGTCCAGAGTTTCTTGGGATTAGCAGGATACTACCGGAGATTCATTAAAGATTTCAGCAAGCTAGCCTCGCCATTGTTTGGCCTGTTGGCAAAAGATGTGGAGTTTAAATGGACTGACGATTGTCAGAGGGCTTTAAATGAATTGAAGGACAAGTTGGTGTCAGCCCCAATCCTGAGAGGTCCAAACTGGGCCCTACCTTTCCACATCCACACCGATGCCTCGAACAAAGCCATAGGTGCAGCTTTAGGACAAGTTGAGCAGAAACTTCCATATGCCATTTACTTTGTTAGCAAAAACTTGTCCAAAGCTGAGCTGAACTACACTGTACCCGAGAAAGAATTCTTGGTTGTGGTCCATGCACTGAACAAGTTCCGACATTATATTACTGGTTACCGGACCTTTGTACATACTGACCATGCCGCTATTAGATATTTAATGAATAAACCAGATGTGAATGCTCGTATTATTAGATGGTTACTTTTATTGCAGCAGTTTGATCTAACCATTGTTGATAAACCAGGTAGAGAAAATGTTGTTGCTAACTTTTTATCTAGATTGGATTTGTCTGCAGATGAGGATGGGACAGTGGACGATCAGATGCCTGATGAACATCTGTTTGCTATTTCAGTACTCTCTCCATGGTTTGCTGATATAGCAAACTATCTTGTTTCAGCACAGTTCCCTCCACACCTATCTTCCAGAGAGAAGAGCAGAATCATCAGAAAAAGTGCCTCATTCACTTGGATCGGGGGCAATCTGTTCAAGCTTGGCCCCGATCAGATCTTAAGGCGTTGTGTAAGGGAGGAGGAAGTCTTTGATATCCTCCTCACTTGTCATGATGGGCCTTGTGGAGGGCATTTTGCAGCAAAGAGAATTGCCTTCAAGATCCTGCAGGCAGGCTACTATTGGCCCACACTTCATCAAGACGTCAGAAGATATGTCAGTCAGTGTGACCAATGCCAAAGAATGGGGAAACCGACCCAAAGGGATGAGATGCCTCTCCAACCTCAAGTGACTCTTGAGCCATTTGAGAAGTGGGGCATGGACTTTGTGGGCCCAATCAACCCCTCTTTGAGGCAAAGGACTTACATCATTGTGTGTACTGACTATTTGACAAAGTGGGCAGAGACCAAAGCAATCAAAGCAGCAACAGAAGAAAAGGTGGCTGAGTTCCTAAGAGAGAACATCTTCTATAAGTTTGGCTATCCAATAGAGCTGGTCACCGATCAAGGGAGCCAGTTCACCTCCAACCTGGTTGAAGATCTCCTAGCTCATCACAAGATCAAGCACAGGACTTCCACCCCTTATCACCCTCAAGCAAATGGGCAGGTGGAAGTCACCAATAGAGCATTAGAAGGGATCTTGACTAAAGTGGTGAGCAGCAGCAGAAAGGACTGGGCAGATCGCCTGGTTGAAGCCACATGGGCCTACAACACCACTTGGAAGACCACTATCGGTTTCACACCATATGAGCTGGTCTATGGGAAGAAAGCTTTGCTGTCCATTGAGTTTGAATACAACACCTTGAGGATGGCAGCTCAACTGGACCTAGATCTAAGCCATGCACAACAAGAAAGGCTACTACAGTTGAATGGCTTGGATGAGCACCGAATGCAGGCCCTCCTTCACTCATAAGTGGTTCAACTTCAGAGAAAGGTGTGGCATGACCAACATCTCCATGACAAGCAATTTCAGCCGGGAGATTGGGCTTTGTTGTATGATTCCAGATACAAAGATTTCAAGGGGAAGCTGAGAACCAGATGGCTAGGACCATATACAGTGGAGAGATGCCATGACAATGGATCTGTCCTCATTCGAACCATTGATGAGGAAGCCATTCCCATGCTTGTCAATGGGCATCGATTGAATATCTACAGGAGACCTCTCTCAAGACAAGAGTTTATCAAAACTATGGAGAAATCTGTATTGGTCATAGAGAAGGGTTCTGCCTCTGCCCCTGGCACACCCTGAAAAAATATCTGAAAAAAAAAAAAAGAAAAAAAGAAAAAAAAAAAAAGATCCTTGGGTGAAAACCTCTCTGAGGCGCCCAAGGCAGGTAGTAGGGGTGAAAACCTCATTGAGGCGCCCCTATTGCTTTTCAAAAAAAGAGAAAAGGTTGAAAAAGATCCTTGAGTGAAAACCTCTCTAAGGCGCTCAGGGCAGATGGCACGGGTGAAAACCTCCTTGAGGCGCCCCTGTTATCTTTCAAAAAAAAAGAAGAAAAAAGAAAAGAAAAAAGAAGAAAACACAATAAGCA
The DNA here is from genome assembly GCA_031772625.1 of Pinus tabuliformis. NCBI lineage: Eukaryota > Viridiplantae > Streptophyta > Pinopsida > Pinales > Pinaceae > Pinus > Pinus tabuliformis. The sequence continues at coordinate 1,527,244,515 of CM062818.1, read as the reverse complement.
AAATATGGTAAAAATTGCAGGTTGCAGATGCTCTATGGAGAAGAGGAAGCCCTTCAACTCACAGCCAAGGGTCCTTATCATGCTATCAAGGAACCTCATCAGTACCTCCTCCAAGAGCACCCATGTTTTTTCAAGGTATGTGCAATTTTATCGTGGTTTGAATCTTCTACAGGAAGGCGCAGTCTTTCTACAGGAAGGCGCAGTCTTTCTACAGGAAGGCACAGTCTTTCTACAGGAAGGTGCAGTCTTTCTACAGGAAAGTGCAGACTTTCTACAGGAAGGCCGAACTTTCTACAGGAAGCTCTGTGTTCTACAGGAAACTTCCTGTAGGAGTTTTGGACGGCCAGAATTCATCTTAAAAAGAGATTTCGCGACCCTGGATTGGTTTGGATGCATGCAAGCCTCTGTTGGCATCCTTGCACGTTGCTGTCACCATGATCCACCACCCGTGTCGACATGCGGCCAAGTCCCTGCACAAACAAAGAAAATCGATGAGTTCTCGCGGGAAAGCCATTTCCAAAGTTAAACAAATGATGGGATCTCATACCCCATGCATTAAGAGCTCCGGGATCGTGATCGAGAAGCCAGAACCGCCATCGTGCAGCATGCACCCAAGGAGAAAGGACTGTTACGAGACCCCTCACGGGGATTCAGTGACAGTTCAAGCTGCTCGAGTGGATACCATTCACAACACCGCCATCTAAAATGAAATGCGGGCGCATGCAAGCAAAACCATCCACTCCAGCGTTGGCAGCCTGTAACCACGAGCTTCCGGGTCTGTGTAAGTCGCACGCATCAGGTAGATCCGCTCACCATCGTCTGAGAACTGAAAAAATCGTGTGCAGCCATGCAGGTAAGTGTCTCAACCCTTCCTTCCATCAAATCGCATGAATCTAACTTTGAAATTGTTTGCAAAGCGTAAAATTGAATGGTTGAGCGGCCGTATGGCCAGTCGACTGGCCACGTCGACTAGTTAAAGTGTAATTGGATGTTTGGGTGGCGGCCACGACAAAGAGAATGAACGACATGCACGTGAGAACACTCTCGTCAGAAGCATGAGTTTAACAGGAAAGGCGGCGGCAAATCTGTGGGAATGAATGCGGCAGCAAGTGAATACGCAGGCGGAGGATGGATGACGTCGCCCAACGGTCCGGCGGGGACAGCTCATCCCCCGCGCCACGGATTGCGCCGATTCAAAATCCAATCGGCTAAATCATGCGCATGCATTTATCATCCAACACTTCAACTCGGATAGCTATTCTGATCTCCTCTGCACTTTGATACGCCGAGTTGTTGGCTACCAGAACGCTGGTCAAGCACACCGTGAGCGCGGGCCAACTACAGTCCTCCCCGAGAATTGCGCACTGTTTCTACAAGAATGCAGTCCTACAGGAGCGCAGTTCTACAGGAACGCATTCTACAGGAACACAGTCATCTACAGGGAAGCGGGTGCCTCACGCAAAAAGGTGGCCAATTAAAGAGGTAACCCTGAAATTTGCATGCAACTGGTTAGTAAAAGTGGCAAGACCATCGTCCACAGTCGGGTCATAAAGATATTGGTGGAATTGTTGTTTGCTGTGCCTTTGCTACCATTCTACAAGATGTTGGTATAAGTAGTCTGTGGTGAAATTTTGTATGTGCATGCTCTGTCTTCATAGACCAAATCTCTCTTGCATTTGCCACCTTCAATTAAAACGACCGTGTTCATCATGCCGGGTGGTTTTATAAGACGAGAACCCACTGAGTCCACTAAATTAAGGGAAAACCCGGCAGTAGTAGAGCTCTTCACCAGAGCACAATGGATGCCTTTTTGTGATAAGCTCCAGGGCTACGATGATGAAGTAGCCGAGGAATTCTTGCAGGCTTTGAAGCCTAAATCCCAGACACTGGCCACAGTGAACTTCAGAGGTCTGAGCCTCAAGCTCACCCCAGAACATATCAGTCGGATCACAGAACTCCCTATGGGTCTGCCATGGGACAAGGACGAAAGAAAGCTGAGCCAGCAAGCAAAGAAGGAATTCTTTCCACCTGAGGAAGAATTCTCGGAGGATAAGAACGGGGTGAGAAGAACGAGTCTATTGCCACCTTGGAATGAAGTCAGTTTGCAAATCATGAAATATATTACTTGTGAAGGCCGGTTCAGCATCATGTATGCATATCACTTTCGGCTACTCACTGAGTTGAGGCATCGAATTGACCTTCCTGTAGAGCAAAAAACTGAGCATCCCTTATTACCTCCTGCAGTCCCTAATGGAGTGTGCTACAAAGCTAAGAGAGGGCATACCTGATCAGATAGCCCATCATGGGTTGATCAAGCTGCTTGTGGAAGATGCATTGCACTCATATAAGGTCCCCCTCTCATGGGAATCCTTCCGCAATTTGACCAAAGATGGGGATATTAAAATGTTGATCGAAGAAACGGGTTCCTCTAGTAGTGAGGAACACGAAGCAGTGGCCGAAGAACAAAGGAAGGAGCATGAGGAAAAGAAGGACCAAGACAAAGGTGGCACACCTCTCTTGTCAGCAAGGGAAAAGAGGATGAAGAGTAGAATGGACAAAGCTGAGGTAGTCCACGTCAGCCCAAGTACCTCAACAGCACCTGCAACCAAAACAAAAAGCAAAACTCAAGCAGGCAAGCAAGCGGAGGTGGAGACACCTGTGTCTACAGGAAAGCAAAAACAGGCTTCTACAGGAAGCCCAAAAATCATTGAAAAACAGGCTTCTACAGGAAGCCCGAAAACAAAGACAAAGGCTTCTACAGGAAGCCCGAAGATCCGTGAGAAGCAGGCTTCTACAGGAAGCCCAAAAGCAAAGACCAAGGCTTCTACAGGAAGCGCGAAAATCGTTGGAGAACAGGCTTCTACAGGAAGCCCAAAAACAGAGACAAGGGCTTCTGCAGGAAGCCCGAAATTGGAAAAAGGGGCTTCTACAAGAGGCCCGAAAGTCATTGAGAAACAACCTCCTACAGAGAGTCTGAGGGCAGAGAGAGGGCCTTTTTCAGGAAGCCCAACGGCGGGAAAGAAAGAATCGTCTACAGGAGGCTCGGAAGTGGGCAAAGCAGGGTCTTCCACAGGAAGCCCGAAATCTGAAAAGGAGGGGCCCTCTACAAGGAGCTCTGAGAGAGCAAAACGCAAGAAAGAGAAGGCTGGCATTATCGAAAAGGAGGCAGCAGCGGTACTGGCTGCCCTCAGTACACCTCCAAAACCGAAGGAGAAAAGGGAGAGGGAGACCCCTCTACCATCTGAAGCCAGGAGAAGCAAGAGGATGACCACGGGCAAGCCACAGCCTCCACCCAGCAGCCAAACCACTTCAGGGGATCTCCCTACTTCACTCGGTGCAAGAACCCCCTCTAAAACATCAGCCACCCCCGAAAAGGGGAGCCCAAAAATAACTTCCTGGACACGAAAAATAGGCCAGTCGCCTTCCGAAGCCTGGCTCAAGGAAATAGGAAAGGGGAAGGAAGCATCACCTTCGTCACCACCAGGGGCAGCAAAGGCAGGGCCGCCAAAAACGGGAAAGGAAGAAGCGCCACCCTCGGCAGAAAAGGCAGAACCACCAAAATCAGGGGAGGAAAAGCGTGCTCCGGGCTCTAGTTCTCGGCCAAAGACGAGGAGCCAGGGCAAAGTTGCTCAAGGATGAGCAAATAGTTTAGCTGGGGGGTGATGATGAGCCCCAATTTTTGGTACAATTTGGGCTCATTTGGCCTACTTGCTCTGCTCAAACCATTCATTTTTTATTGCTTATGCATGCATTTCTTGGTTTATTCGTGTTGTTTGTAGGAAGAAGGGTAGACATTTTATCTACGTGACTAATGCATGATGCTTTCAGGTTTTTGGCATTAAAAGGGAGAAAAAGACAACGAAAAAGGAGACAAGGAGACAATGAGGTGGCACTGCTGGTTTTTAGGAGAGGATGTCCACGGTCTTGGGGACCTTCCTCGTGATTCCCACCAAGAACTCCGAGCTCCAATCCATCTCCCCACCGAGCTTAGAAGCAGCCAGCTGTTCTACAGGAACAGCAGTTATAACTGTTCTACAGGAATAGTAGTTATGACTGTCCTACAGGATCAGTAGTTAAACTTTAGTTGGACAGCCGAGCTCCTAAAATCAAGGACACCTGTTGGATGATCATTTTTGCATAAATACTGAGGCCGTATCCTTGGATAGGAGCTTTTTGAACCTTGGCATTACTCTTGTAATTTGGAAGTACGAGCTAGAGCTCGGTTTTTGCTCCTTTTTGTAAGCCAATTTGGCATGACATCAGATTATGAATAAAGAAGGCAGATTTTGATCTAGTTCTGAGTTTTCTCAAGGAGCTATAGCTCTCAGGTTAGGGCCCAACCTGAGACCAATAGATCTCCTCAGGTTGTAATGTGTTTGCATTTCGTTCCAGCACTTTGAGTTTGTTTACTTTCACATGCAATTCGAATTGACAGTTTGTTAATTTAGTCGTTTTCATGAGCATAGATAGGACTAGTTTATGGTGATTTGCTTTCAGTTGCTTAAGTTTGATAGGAGGATAAATATAATCTCTTGGAGCTCCAGCAAAAAGGTTGCAAAGGCTCACTGCCATCTCTCTGTTAGGGATTGGGGTGCAGTCCATGACCAACCACCAAAAAGAAAAGCAGTTCTTCTCATTTCCATGCAAGCTGCAACATAAACGTTTTCATTGAAGATCCATCCATGCATTTTTGACATCTAACCATACTTTCACATTTCACTTCCACGCATAGGTTTCATTTCTTGTTTTCCATTTCTGTTCATAGGTTTCATGGCACAGTTATCATAGGTTAATAAATTTCTCGTTTTGATGCATAAGTCATTTGTTTCATTTACGCTGCTCCTTCTCAATCCACTTCCTTCTTCTTCTTCTTGATCTATCCTCAAGTCCTATTTAACCTCTGTCTTACTCATTTACCCTCCAACTCTCTCATTTTCCACATAGCTCCATCTCCTTCAACTTTCATAGTTCCCATCCTTCCAATCATCAAACCACTGCATACACTCTTCCTCCATCTGATTCCTCTGCTCCTGAGCCATTACCAGCTCCATCTCCATCTCACCTATCCTTCCACACCACTCCAACCCTTCACCATCTTCCAAAACTTCCACGGCCAATCATCCTGTAGAATTGCACAGCCTTCCTGTAGAAACCCCTGAGTTTCCTGTAGGATCCCCTGCAGACTTCCTGTAGAAGTCTGCAAACTCGGTTGCTGAGCATCCGAACGTGGTAGACTTCTGGGGATTGATGCTGGAGACCCTCTGGGACCTCCCATAGCCATTCTGACCTTGCCCATGCTTTCCTTCCATTCCAACCGCCCCTGCACAACCAAACCCTAATTAAAAGCATCATCACAATAAGTCCAACCACTTAATGAAAAAGTACAAAAACATGATTTTTCAGATGCAAGTAGCTTAGATGCATGTATTTTAGTTCACTGCAAGTAATGGCATTATTGGTAGTTGTTTCATTCACAGTTTTGCATAGTTAGGGTCTAGCTAGTCAAATTAGGGTTTCCTAGGGTTTCCATGCTTTATTGGTTTTCAGTTTCCTTCTGCAATTAGACTAGTCTCCTTTGAGTTAGCTTTCGTCCATCATTGATAAAGCTTCTTCTGTGAGCCTATAGAAGTTGGCTTGAGCCCTAGCGGACTTGTGCCAGCTGACCAAGTGACAGCTGCGACAAGAGCTAGTACTTGTGCATACAGCACCGTCGCTTCCAAGTTTGTACGAACTACCGGGTTGATAAAATTAAGAGACAGGAAGCTCCAGGAGTTGTAGCATTATTGCTACAATACTGGAGCCCACCATCTTTTTGGCGCCGTTCCCGGGGAAGCGTCAAAGTATTAGTAATTGTTGCTTTTCTTCTACTTTCTTACTCTTACCTTCTGCTAAGTAGTTTACTTCATTTCCATTCTGCAAAAGTAGCATAGACTTTTCCTGCTTTCATAGATTAGCATTTCCTTTCTGCAATTTCATTTGAGCAAAGTAGATTAGTCCTTTCCTGCTTTCAGTTAATTTTGCATCTTTCATAGATAGTTGCAGATCAATCTGTCTCAGTTTTGCAGGTACCAAAAGAAAAGCAAAGCAAAAGCAATCAAAGAGAAAAAGAAAGTCTTTTCCATTTCATGCCTCATAGGAACCGAGATAGATCAGGCAAATTCCTACCAAACACCCCCACCACATCACTGAGTCACCCTTCTCTCTTCTTTGGTGACAGTGACCCAGAAGAACCTATAGGTGAACATCCTGAGATATCCAAAGATCCTATAGTAGAAGAAGAGTTAGAGACTACTCCATTTGAAGCTATGGCTGATAATAGAAGAGAAGATGAGAGAATAGAAGGTGCCTTCCCCATCCGAGAGACCAATGGAGAGATGAAAATGAAAAACATTAGCCCCTCCGCCCTACCTCACTTCCATGGGCTGACCACTGAAGATCCAAATACCTTCCTGTTTGAGTTTGCTGTCCTTTGCAGAACCTATGACTATACTGAAGATGAGCAAAAGTTGAAACTTTTCCCTTCCACTCTCAAGGATGCAGCACTACACTGGTTCATGGGTTTACCTGGGAATAGTATCACCACTTGGGCTCAGATGCAGCAAGCCTTCAACACCAAGTACTGGGATTACTGTAGGTCCAAAGAAACAAAGGGGGAAATCTTTCGGATGTCCATGGGAAATGATGAGTCCTTAGAGGATTATGAGGAGAGGTTCCAACTAAGCTATAAGCGGGCCAGGTGCACACTTGACCCTGAATCCCTCAAGTTGGTCCTACTCCGAGGAGTCCCTGAAGACCTCTTAGATACCCTTCACATGTTAACTGGGGGGGAAATTTACCAACTGCCTTATGAGGACATCAAGACAGTGTTTAGAAACCACTCCAGGGCAGCTCGGAAACGAGGTAGAGGAAACCACCTCGCAACTAGTGTCCCTTTCTCCAAACATGAGCTTGCAAACCAATTAGAAGACCTTAAGAGTGAGGTGAGACAAACCATTGCCATGCAGCTTGACACATTCAGGATTCAGCAAAAGAAAGAAGAGGCTGAGAGAGCCTTGGCTGTCTTCTGTCCTAGGTGCACAAGGAGGCACCCTAAGAACGAATGTCCATTGCATTCGGTTGAAGTGTGTTTCGTTTGTGAGGAGGACCATCCCACAAATCAGTGTCCAACCTTACCTGGGTTTAAAGCCATGTACCAAGGGACCGAAGCTCCCACAGAGCCTCTCTATTACCTCAACCAAAGGAGGCCACAGGGATCTAGACCTTATCACCAGGGGATGCAAGGGGCATCTCAAGCTTATTACAGCCCCAACCAATCGACTCCTATGCCTTCCTGGGGTCCCCCTGCTCATCCTTCATGGTCCATGCCTCCTCCATGGTCTTACCCACCTCAGTACCCCACTCAACCTACTTCTCATCCATATCACTCACATACCCAGCCACAGCCTCAATGGAATGCACCTCAGTCGGGGTGGAGGCCCCAATACAACACTCCTCCTGCCATTTTGCCTCCACCACCAGTTCAACCTCAACCATTACCTCCTGCTCCTCCAAGGCAACCTCAAATGCCTGCTCAACCGAACCCGAACCCCAACAATAGGCAGGCCCAGCAGGTATACACTGGGGAAACCTCATGCCCTACCTATGCTGTGGAGATCCAGGAGATCAATCTTCGATCTGGGAAGACTCTACCAGATCGCCAACCTCCTCCCCCAGAGGATGAGGAAGATAAACAGGAAGTGAACCAAAGGCTATTCCACCCTTCCCTGAGAGACTAACAGCCACCACACAACCTAACCCAGAGGAAGATGAGCTTTTGGGTGAGCTCAAGCAGTTGTGTGTAAAAATCCCACTTCTCCAAGCCATCAAGGATGTGCCAATATATAACAAGCTGGTTAAGGAGAAGTGTTTCAAACACCCAGGCAGACGGAAGAAAGATGCCTCAACTATCAATGTCATAGGACAGCTGTCTGACCTTATGCTAGGACAAGTCATCTGCCCAAAGTACCTAGATCCTGGAAGTCCTGTAGTAGATGTTCACATCAATGGCACTATTATACCTCACACCTTGATTGATCTGGGGGCCGCCATCAATGTGATGACCAGGGATACCATGCTTAAACTCAATCTTCAGGGTTCCTTGAAGAAGACCTCGACAGTACTGCAATTAGCAGATCGCTCCACCGTGACTCCCGAAGGGATTGTGGAGGATGTCATGGTCTCCATTGATTCTTGGGAATACCCTGCAGACTTCTTGGTTCTGCAACCAAAGGCCAAGCTTACTGGATATCCTCTCATTTTGGGAAGGCCTTGGTTAGCTACTGCAGATGCTTACATAAGTTGTCGGGCAGGAAACAGGACCATCAAAAATGGTCCCATGTCCAAGCAGCTAGTCCTATACCCTCCTGCCCAACCCTCCTTGGAGCATGACTTACCACTCTGGTTGGAAGAAGGAGAGGAAGATGAGGTGTACTCAGCACCTCTGTGCACCTTAGATACCACTAGAAAAGACCCCCCAACCAAGGATGACTTGATCGAGACCTTGATCCAGAATCCACCTTCCAGTGCACTACCCTTAGAGGAATTGGTGGAGGATGCCCAAGCTAGCACCTTAGTGGATCTTTGTACAACCAACCCTGTTACTCCCAGAGTCAAGAATGTGGAGTTCGGCCCTGAGAAAGCATTGAAGATCAGCTCCTCCCTATCTCCTTCCCAGGAAAAGGAGCTGTGTAGTCTGTTGGCCAACCACCTAGATGCTTTTGCTTGGAGCTATAAGGAAATGAAAGGAGTCCATCCTTCGGTCTGTACCCATCATATATACATCAAAGAGGATTGTAAACCGGTTAGGAAACCTCAGAGGAGAATGAATCCAGCCCTTAAGGACATTGTCAAGGAAGAGTTGCAGAAACTGTTGGATGCCAGATTCATCTACCCCATCTCAGATAGTGAATGGGTGTCCCCTCTAGTGTTGGTTCCCAAGAAAAATGGGAAATGTAGAATCTGTGTGGACTATCGAGAACTGAACAAAGCTACCAAGAAGGACCATTTCCCCCTACCTTTCATAGATCAAGTGTTGGATGGACTGGCAGGAAAGAAGTTCTTCTCTTTCCTGGATGGGTTTAGCGGGTACAATCAAATCCAAATCAGCCCGGAAGACCAAGATAAGACCACCTTCACTTGTCCTTGGGGTACCTTTGCCTATCGAGTCCTTCCCTTTGGGCTATGCAATGCTCCTGCTACCTTTCAGAGAGCTGTCTTGAGCATCTTCTCGGAGCTGGTCCATGATGCAGTAGAAATATACATGGATGACTTTACTCCTTATGGGGCCAACTTCCAGGAAGCATTGTCCAACCTGGGGAAAGTCCTAACCAAATGCACCGAGATGAACTTGTCCCTTAGTCCTGAAAAATGTGAATTCCTAATGACTGAAGGGACCGTGCTTGGCCATACCATTTCTTGCCAAGGATTGCAGGTGGATCCTAACAAAATTGCTCTCATCAAGAGGGTTCCACCTCCTCAAAAGGTCAGGGATGTCCGGAGTTTCTTGGGATTAGCAGGATACTACCGGAGATTCATTAAAGATTTCAGCAAGCTAGCCTCGCCATTGTTTGGCCTGTTGGCAAAAGATGTGGAGTTTAAATGGACTGACGATTGTCAGAGGGCTTTAAATGAATTGAAGGACAAGTTGGTGTCAGCCCCAATCCTGAGAGGTCCAAACTGGGCCCTACCTTTCCACATCCACACCGATGCCTCGAACAAAGCCATAGGTGCAGCTTTAGGACAAGTTTAGCAGAAACTTCCATATGCCATTTACTTTGTTAGCAAAAACTTGTCCAAAGCTGAGCTGAACTACACTGTAACCGAGAAAGAATTCTTGGCTGTGGTCCATGCACTAAACAAGTTCCGACATTATATTACTGGTAACCAGACCTTTGTACATACTGACCATGCTGCTATTATATATTTAATGAATAAACCAGATGTGAATGCTCATATTATTAGATGGTTACTTTTATTGCAGCAGTTTGATCTAACCATTGTTGATAAACCAGGTAGAGAAAATGTTGTTGCTGACTTTTTATCTAGATTGGATTTGTCTGCAGATGAGGATGGGACAGTGGACGATCAGATGCCTGATGAACATCTGTTTGCTATTTCAGTACTCTCTCCATGGTTTGCTGATATAGCAAACTATCTTGTTTCAGCACAGTTCCCTCCACACCTATCTTCCAGAGAGAAGAGCAGAATCATCAGAAAAAGTGCCTCATTCACTTGGATTGGGGGCAATCTGTTCAAGCTTGGCCCCGATCAGATCTTAAGGCATTGTGTAAGGGAGGAGGAAGTCTTTGATATCCTCCTCACTTGTCATGATGGGCCTTGTGGAGGGCATTTTGCAGCAAAGAGAATTGCCTTCAAGATCCTGCAGGCAGGCTACTATTGGCCCACACTTCATCAAGACGTCAGAAGATATGTCAGTCAGTGTGACCAATGCCAAAGAATGGGGAAACCGACCCAAAGGGATGAGATGCCTCTCCAGCCTCAAGTGACTCTTGAGCCATTTGAGAAGTGGGGCATGGACTTTGTGGGCCCAATCAACCCCTCTTCGAGGCAAAGGACTTACATCATTGTGTGTACTGACTATTTGACAAAGTGGGCAGAGACCAAAGAAATCAAAGCAGCAACAGAAGAAAAGGTGGCCGAGTTCCTAAGAGAGAACATCTTCTATAGGTTTGGCTATCCAAGAGAGCTGGTCACCGATCAAGGGAGCCAGTTCACCTCCAACCTGGTTGAAGATCTCCTAGCTCATCACAAGATCAAGCACAGGACTTCCACCCCTTATCACCCTCAAGCAAATGGGCAGGTGGAAGTCACCAATAGAGCGTTAGAAGGGATCTTGACTAAAGTGGTGAGCAGCAGCAGAAAGGACTGGGCAGATCGCCTGGTTGAAGCCACATGGGCCTACAACACCACTTGGAAGACCACCACCGGTTTCACACCATATGAGCTGGTCTATGGGAAGAAAGCTTTGCTGTCCATTGAGTATGAATACAACACCTTGAGGATGGCAGCTCAACTGGACCTAGATCTCAGCCATGCACAACAAGAAAGGCTACTACAGTTGAATGGCCTGGATGAGCACCGAATGCAGGCCCTCCTTCACTCAGAAGTGGTTCAACTTCAGAGAAAGGTGTGGCATGACCAACATCTCCATGACAAGCAATTTTAGCCGGGAGATTGGGCTTTGTTGTATGATTCCAGATACAAAGATTTCAAGGGGAAGCTGAGAACCAGATGGCTAGGACCATATACAGTGGAGAGATTCCATGACAATGGATCTGTCCTCATTCGAACCATTGATGAGGAAGCCATTCCCATGCTTGTCAATGGGCATCGATTGAAGATCTACAGGAGACCTCTCTCAAGACAAGAGTTTATCAAAACTATGGAGAAATCTGTATTGGTCATAGAGAAGGGTTCTGCCTCTGCCCCTGGCACACCCTGAAAAAATATCTGAAAAAAAAAAAGAAAAAAAAAAAGAAAAAAGAAAAAAAGAAAAAAAAATAAAGATCCTTGGGTGAAAACCTCTCTGAGGCGCCCAAGGCAGGTAGTAGGGGTGAAAACCTCATTGAGGCGCCCCTATTGCTTTTCAAAAAAAGAGAAAAGGTTGAAAAAGATCCTTGAGTGAAAACCTCTCTGAGGCGCTCAGGGCAGATGGCACGGGTGAAAACCTCCTTGAGGCGCCCCTGTTATCTTTCAAAAAAAAAGAAGAAAAAAGAAAAGAAAAAAGAAGAAAACACAATAAGCAAAATATGGTAAAAATTGCAGGTTGCAGATGCTCTATGGAGAAGAGGAAGCCCTTCAACTCACAGCCAAGGGTCCTTATCATGCTATCTAGGAACCTCATCAGTACCTCCTCCAAGAGCACCCATGTTTTTTCAAGGTATGTGCAATTTTATCGTGGTTTGAATCTTCTACAGGAAGACGCAGTCTTTCTACAGGAAGGCGCAGTCTTTCTACAGGAAGGCGCAGACTTTCTACAGGAAAGTGCAGACTTTCTACAGGAAGGCCGAACTTTCTACAGGAAGCTCTGTGTTCTACAGGAGACTTCCTGTAGGAGTTTTGGACAGCCAGAATTCATCTTAAAAAGAGATTTTGCGACCCTGGATTGGTTTGGATGCATGCAAGCCTCTGTTGGCATCCTTGCACGTTGCTGTCACCATGATCCACCACCCGTGTCGACATGCGGCCAAGTCCCTGCAAAAACAAAGAAAATCGATGAGTTCTCGCAGGAAAGCCATTTCCAAAGTTAAACAAATGATGGGATCTCATACCCCATGCATCAAGAGCTCCGGGATCGTGATCGAGAAGCCAGAACCGCCATCGTGCAGCATGCACCCAAGGAGAAAGGACTGTTACGAGACCCCTCGCGGGGATCCAGTGACAGTTCAACCTGCTCGAGTGGATACCATTCACAGCACCGCCATCTGAAATGAAATGCGGGCACATGCAAGCAAAACCATCCACTCCAGCGTTGGCAGCCTTTAACCACGAGCTTCCGGGTCTGTGTAAGTCGCACGCAGCAGGTAGATCCGCTCACCATCGTCCGAGCACTGAAAAAATCGTGTGCAGCCACGCAGGTAAGTGTCTCAACCCTTCCTTCCATCAAATCACATGAATCTAACTTTGAAATTGTTTGCAAAGTGCAAAATTGAATGGTTGAGCGGCCGTATGGCCAGTCGACTGGCCACGTCGACTAGTTAAAGTGTAATTGGATGTTTGGGTGGCGGCCACGACAAAGAGAATGAACGACATGCACGTGAGAACACTCTCGTCAGAAGCATGAGTTTAACAGGAAAGGCAGCGGCAAATCTGTGGGAATGGATGCGGCAGCAAGTGAATACGCAGGCGGAGGATGGATGACGTCGCCCAACGGTCCGGCGGGGACAGCTCATCCCCCGCGCCACGGATTACGCCGATTCAAAATCCAATCGGCTAAATCATGCGCATGCATTTATCATCCAACACTTCAACTCGGATAGCTATTCTAATCTCCTCTGCACTTTGATACGCCGAGTTGTTGGCTACCAGAACGCTGGTCAAGCACACCGTGAGCGCGGGCCAACTACAGTCCTCCCCGAGAATTGCGCACTGTTTCTACAAGAATGCAGTCCTACAGGAGCGCAGTTCTACAGGAACACATTCTACAGGAACACAGTCATCTACAGGGAAGCGGGTGCCTCACGCAAAAAGGTGGCCAATTAAAGAGGTAACCCTGAAATTTGCATGCAACTGGTTAGTAAAAGTGGCAAGACCATCGTCCACAGTCGGGTCATAAAGATATTGGTGGAATTGTTGTTTGCTGTGCCTTTGCTACCATTCTACAGGATGTTGGTATAAGTAGTCTGTGTTGAAATTTTGTATGTGCATGCTCTGTCTTCATAGACCAAATCTCTCTTGCATTTGCCACCTTCAATTAAAACGACCGTGTTCATCATGCCGGGTGGTTTTATAAGACGAGAACCCACTGAGTCCACTAAATTAAGGGAAAACCTGGCAGTAGTAGAGCTCTTCACCAGAGCACAATGGATGCCTTTTTGTGATAAGCTCCAGGGCTACGATGATGAAGTAGCCGAGGAATTCTTGCAGGCTTTGAAGCCTAAATCCCAGACACTAGCCACAGTGAACTTCAGAGGTCTGAGCCTCAAGCTCACCCCAGAACATATCAGTCGGATCACAGAACTCCCTATGGGTCTGCCATGGGACAAGGACGAAAGAAAGCTGAGCCAGCAAGCAAAGAAGGAATTCTTTCCACCTGAGGAAGAATTCTCGGAGGATAAGAACGGGGTGAGAAGAACGAGTCTATTGCCACCTTGGAATGAAGTCAGTTTGCAAATCATGAAATATATTACTTGTGAAGGCCGGTTCAGCATCGTGTATGCATATCACTTTCGGCTACTCACTGAGTTGAGGCACCAAATTGACCTTCCTGTAGAGCAAAAAACTGAGCATCCCTTATTACCTCCTGCAGTCCCTAATGGAGTGTGCTACAAAGCTAAGAGAGGGCATACCTGATCAGATAGCCCATCATGGGTTGATCAAGCTGCTTGTGGAAGATGCATTGCACTCATATAAGGTCCCCCTCTCATGGGAATCCTTCCGCAATTTGACCAAAGATGGGGATATTAAAATGTTGATCGAAGAAACGGGTTCCTCTAGCAGTGAGGAACACGAAGCAGTGGCCGAAGAAAAAAGGAAGGAGCATGAGGAAAAGAAGGACCAAGACAAAGGTGGCACACCTCTCCTGTCAGCAAGGGAAAAGAGGATGAAGAGCAGAATGGACAAAGCTGAGGTAGTCCACGTCAGCCCAAGTACCTCAACAACACCTGCAACCAAAACAAAAAGCAAAACTCAAGCAGGCAAGCAAGCGGAGGTGGAGACACCTGTGTCTATAGGAAAGCAAAAACAGGCTTCTACAGGAAGCCCAAAAATCATTGAAAAACAGGCTTCTACAGGAAGCCCGAAAACAAAGACAAAGGCTTCTACAGGAAGCCCGAAGATCCGTGAGAAGCAGGCTTCTACAGGAAGCCCAAAAGCAAAGACCAAGGCTTCTACAGGAAACGTGAAAATCGTTGGAGAACAGGCTTCTACAGGAAGCCCAAAAACAGAGACAAGGGCTTCTGCAGGAAGCCCGAAATTGGAAAAAGGGGCTTCTACAAGAGGCCCGAAAGTCATTGAGAAACAACCTCCTACAGAGAGTCTGAGGGCAGAGAGAGGGCCTTCTTCAGGAAGCCCAACGGCGGGAAAGAAAGAATCGTCTACAGGAGGCCCGGAAGTGGGCAAAGCAGGGTCTTCCACAGGAAGCCCGAAATCTGAAAAGGAGGGGCCCTCTACAAGGAGCTCTGAGAGAGCAAAACGCAAGAAAGAGAAGGCTGGCATTCTCGAAAAGGAGGCAGCAGCGGTACTGGCTGCCCTCAGTACACCTCCAAAACCGAAGGAGAAAAGGGAGAGGGAGACCCCTCTACCATCTGAAGCCAGGAGAAGCAAGAGGATGACCACGGGCAAGCCACAGCCTCCACCCAGCAGCCAAACCACTTTAGGGGATCTCCCTACTTCGCTCGGTGCAAGAACCCCCTCTAAAACATCAGCCACCCCCGAAAAGGGGAGCCCAAAAATAACTTCCTGGACACGAAAAATAGGCCAGTCGCCTTCCGAAGCCCGGCTCAAGGAAATAGGAAAGGGGAAGGAAACATCACCTTCGTCACCACCAGGGGCAGCAAAGGCAGGGCCGCCAAAAACGGGAAAGGAAGAAGCGCCACCCTCGGCAGAAAATGCAGAACCACCAAAATCAGGGGAGGAAAAGCGTGCTCCGGGCTCTAGTTCTCAGCCAAAGACGAGGAGCCAGGGCAAAGTTGCTCAAGGATGAGCAAATAGTTTAGCTGGGGGGTGATGATGAGCCCCAATTTTTGGTACAATTTGGGCTCATTTGGCCTACTTGCTCTGCTCAAACCATTCATTTTTTATTGCTATGCATGCATTTCTTGGTTTATTCGTATTGTTTGTAGGAAGAAGGGTAGACATTTTATCTACGTGACTAATGCATGATGCTTTCAGGTTTTTGGCATTAAAAGGGAGAAAAAGACAACGAAAAAGGAGACAAGGAGACAATGAGGTGGCACTGCTGGTTTTTAGGAGAGGATGTCCACGGTCTTGGGTACCTTCCTCGTGATTCCCACCAAGAACTCCGAGCTCCAATCCATCTCCCCACCGAGCTTAGAAGCAGCCAGCTGTTCTACAGGAACATCAGTTATAACTGTTCTATAGGAACAATAGTTATGACTGTCCTACAGGATCAACAGTTAAACTTTAGTTGGACAGCCGAGCTCCTAAAATCAAGGACACCTGTTGGATGATCATTTTTGCATAAATACTGAGGCCGTAGCCTTGGATAGGAGCTTTTTGAACCTTGGCATTACTCTTGTAATTTGGAAGTACGAGCTAGAGCTCGGTTTTTGCTCCTTTTTGTAAGCCAATTTGGCATGACATCAGATTATGAATAAAGAAGGCAGATTTTGATCTAGTTCTGAGTTTTCTCAAGGAGCTATAGCTCTCAGGTTAGGGCCCAACCTGAGACCAATAGATCTCCTCAGGTTGTAATGTGTTTGCATTTCGTTCCAGCACTTTGAGTTTGTTTACTTTCACATGCAATTCGAATTGACAGTTTGTTAATTTAGTCGTTTTCATGAGCATAGATAGGACTAGTTTATGGTGATTTGCTTTCAGTTGCTTAAGTTTGATAGGAGGATAAATATAATCTCTTGGAGCTCCAGCAAAAAGGTTGCAAAGGCTCACTGCCATCTCTCTGTTAGGGATTGGGGTGTAGTCCATGACCAACCACCAAAAAGAAAAGCAGTTCTTCTCATTTCCATGCAAGCTGCAACATAAACGTTTTCATTGAAGATCCATCCATGCATTTTTGACATCGAACCATACTTTCACATTTCACTTCCACGCATAGGTTTCATTTCTTGTTTTCCATTTCTGTTCATAGGTTTCATGGCACAGTTATCATAGGTTAATAAATTTCTCGTTTTGATGCATAAGTCATTTGTTTCATTTACGCTGCTCCTTCTCAATCCACTTCCTTCTTCTTCTTCTTGATCTATCCTCAAGTCCTATTTAACCTCTGTCTTACTCATTTACCCTCCAACTCTCTCATTTTCCACATAGCTCCATCTCCTTCAACTTTCATAGTTCCCATCCTTCCAATCATCAAACCACTGCATACACTCTTCCTCCATCTGATTCCTCTGCTCCTGAGCCATTACTAGCTCCATCTCCATCTCACCTATCCTTCCACACCACTCCAACCCTTCACCATCTTCCAAAACTTCCACGGCCAATCATCCTGTAGAATTGCACAGCCTTCCTGTAGAAACCCCTGAGTTTCCTGTAGGATCCCCTGCAGACTTCCTGTAGAAGTCTGCAAACTCGGTTGCTGAGCATTCGAACGTGGTAGACTTCTGGGGATTGATGCTGGAGACCCTCTGGGACCTCCCATAGCCATTCTGACCTTGCCCATGCTTTCCTTCCATTCCAACCGCCCCTGCACAACCAAACCCTAATTAAAAGCATCATCACAATAAGTCCAACCACTTAATGAAAAAGTACAAAAACATGATTTTTCAGATGCAAGTAGCTTAGATGCATGTATTTCAGTTCACTGCAAGTAATGGCATTATTGGTAGTTGTTTCATTCACAGTTTTGCATAGTTAGGGTCTAGCTAGTCAAATTAGGGTTTCCTAGGGTTTCCATGCTTTATTGGTTTTCAGTTTCCTTCTGCAATTAGACTAGTCTCCTTTGAGTTAGCTTTCGTCCATCATTGATAAAGCTTCTTTTGTGAGCCTATAGAAGTTGGCTTGAGCCCTAGCGGACTTGTGCCAGCTGACCAAGTGACAGCTGCGACAAGAGCTAGTACTTGTGCATACAACACCGTCGCTTCCAAGTTTGTACGAACTATCGGGTTGATAAAATTAAGAGACAGGAAGCTCCAGGAGTTGTAGCATTATTGCTACAATACTGGAGCCCACCACCACTCGTGGGAGATCACCTCGATCAACTCTAGAGTGTCAGAGTTGGGCTCTTCAAAAGTTCCACTCTTATGGGAGTTTTTTCTCAACTCCCTCCACCCGACACTCCTTCTATCATTATCCACTGCCATATGATCTCTTCGCGCACCAGTGGACCCCAGCTTCTTGATGATCCATGGATGGTGCCTGTTGAATTTGAGATTGATCAATATGGCACATCCATGTCATTGAGTCAAACAAATTTAGCTTATCAGGCCATCCATCTGGCTTCTTCATCTGTTTCGTCTCGTGGACCCACCTCGGTCCCACTTGACACTCTTTTCATGCCTTCATGGGCTATTGACCGTCCTGCCTCTTGTGACTTTCTCGACTCCCTGTTACCCTCTGACGAAGCTATTTCAGAATTCATGTCAATCAATGACTGTCCTTGGGGGCCTCTCCATCATCAATCTTCTTTTTACCCCCACGTAGAGGATTTGGATGGATTCCATCAATCTCTGGCTTCCTCTAGCAATGCCAATATTCCTCTGAATTGTCAATGGATTCTTACCATTTATTCAGAAGGGAATTTGGCCAATATCTCTACCACGATTCCTATTAATATTTCCAAGGAACCAGGTGTTGTGGAAAATATCTTGATTGGGGCTACTTGTACTCCTTCCAAAATTGATACTTACATTTCCCTTTTCAAAGAATTATGCAACGTCTTCGCATGGTCTTACAATAAGATGCTTAGAATTGATCCATAATTGTCCAACATGAAATCAAGACTTAACCTGGAGCTTGACCTATTCGGCAAAAGCTCTGGTCGGTTAACTCACGTTTGGAAGAAACTATTAAAGCTGAAGTTCAAAAACTCCTTGATGTTAATTTCAATTATTTTGTGCCTTTAATGGAATGGGTTTTGAATCTTGTGTCCATCGATTAAAAACAAGGAACTATTCATGTATGTGTTGACTACCATGATCTGAATCTAGCCCGCCCTAAGGATAATTATCCTACACCCTTTATCGACTAGATTCTCAATGTGTGTGCCGGTAACACTATCTTTTCCTTTATGGATGGCTTTTCTGGCTATAACTAGATCAAAATTAAACCTGAAGACCAACACAAGACTGCTTTTATCTATCCTTGGGGTACATTTTCCTATTGTAAGTTTCCTTTTGGTCTAAAAAATGCTAGTGCCACTTTCTAGCGGGCCATGTCCTACGCATTTCAAGATATAAAGCACATCATTGAGGTTTATCTCGATGACCTTACTGCTCGCTCCTTGTTACGTAAGGACTATCCTTCCCACCTTCGAGAAGTATTCCTTTGATGTGTTTTTACAAAATCTGGCTGAATCCACACAAATGTGTTTTTTGTGTATGCTCTAGACAATTGCTAGGTTTTATCGTTTCACAAGAAGGGATTTGCATTGATCCCTCCAAGGTTGAGGCAATCTCTAATTTGTCTCCTCCTCGTATTGTATGCCAACTTCAAAAACTCTAGGGAAAAGCCAACTTTTTACATCGTTTCATTGCCAACTATGCCCATATTACCTAAGGCTTCATGTGCTTGTTGAAGAAAGGAGTTCCTTTCATTTGGGATGACCAAGCCCAACATTTGTTTCATGATCTTAAACATGCATTGTTGTTCATACCTTTTCTAAAACCTCTTAATTTCAACCGCTACTTCTTATTGTACCTCGTCGCCTCAGAGTCTTCATTAGGCATGGTTCTCATCCAAGAGGATGGTATGCACAATGAACACCCTATCTATTACCTTAGCAAAGGCCTCATTAGTCCTAAACTCTGCTACTCCCATGTTAAGAAGTTGGCCCTCGCAGTTGTTATTATTGTGCAACATTTGAGGCATTATATTTTACTGCGAAAGGCTATGGTCATTGCTGACTCCAAACCCATGAAACATATCCTTAGCCGTCAAATTATCGGGGGAAAGTACTCCAAATGGATTGTTATCCTTCAAGAGTTTGATCTGGAGTTTTCTATTTCCAAATCTAAAAAATCCCTATATTTTGCTTAAATGCTTGACAAATTTCTTTCTGCCAGTGAGGAAACTATGGCCATGGATCCTTTGCCTGTTAAATCCTTATTCCTCATTAGCACTTATGATCCTTGGTATGGAGAAATTTTGAAGTATCTTCAAACACAACAATTTCAGCCTTAATTGTCTCATGATGATCGACGGTGTATATGCCATCAGTCTTGACATTATCTTATTGTCGATGACACCCTTTACCGTCGACGTGTTGACATTGTTTTACGTCGTTGTCTTACTCATCCTGAAGCCGAACATGTCTTAAATGATTTCCACACAGGGGCGTGTGGTGGTCATTTGTCTAGGCTTGAAACTTCTCAGAAAATATTGCACACTGATTATTTTTGGCCTTCACTTTTTAAGGATTGTATTACGGTAGTCCAAAAATTCCATCCCTGTCAAATATTTTCTCGAAAGATGCATGCTCACCCTACCCCGTTACATCCAGTCATTGTTGTCGGACCTTTCGCCCAGTGGGACATTGATTTTATGTAATGCAACACACCCTCCACCCATGGCCATCGTTATATCATTGTCATTGTTGACTATTTTACCAAATTGGCTGAGGCTATGCCTACGCATCTTAATGATGGTGATATTACCGCCTTATTCATTTTCAACCACGTCATCGCTAGGTTTGGTGTGCCCAAACGCATTGTGACTGATCATGGCAAACATTTTCAAAATCATATGATGCAAGAGTTAGCTACCAAGTTGGGTTTTTACCATGAACATTCCTCACCTTATTATCCCCAAGCCAATGGTCAAGTAGAAGTTGTTAATCAAACTTTGAAAACCATGTTACAACAGATGGTAGGAAAACACAAATCCAACTGGCATATTATGCTATTCTCTACGTTACAGGAATAACATACCTTAGTGAAAAATGCTACTGGATTTACTCCATTCCAATTGGTGTATGGGGTTGAATCCGTTCTTCCTATCCAGTGTGAAATCTCTTCTCTTGAACTAGCTGTTGAGTTACTCCCTGACACCTCAGCCGAAGAAGCATGCCTAGTACAACTTAACCAACTTGATGAAAAACGCCTTCTCTCCCTGGTCAATAATGAAATTCATAAGAAGATAGTAAAGGCCTAATATGATAAATCCGTCTGACCTTGTGTCTTTTCTGAGGGTGATCTCGTTTTGGTTTATGACCAAGACCATGATAAATTAGGTGTTGGTAAACTCAAACCGTTATGGAATCATCCCTACATTGTTAAACGTGTTCTTAAGAAAGAAGGCTATGAGTTAGTTGATTATGAAGGGAATCCACTGTCGGAGCCACGTAATGGGCTCTACCTCAAACATTACTATGCTTAGTCTGTCTGCATGGTTACTTGTACATAATGTATATAGGTGTGTGTGTGATGAGTTTCCTTTTACTTTTCATTAGTTGTCCGGGTTCTGTGTGTAATTCATGTGTTTGGTATTTGGTGTACAGATGTCAACACCCTCACTACCTTATAGAGTCTTTGCATATGGTGCAAGTCATTACACTCGGAATGTTGCTTCAAAGGCTTGGGTTCTTTTTCCCCCCACAAATGAGCTTGTAAGTTCAGGAGGTGTTTGTCTTCACCCTATCACAAACAACGTGGCCGAATATAGTGTTGTCATTGAGCTCTTAACCGAGGCTAGTCGTCTTGGAATATGCCACCTAGTTGTTCAACTTGACTCTTAACTCATAGTGTCTCAGCTCAACTATCTATATGCTATAAGGAATCCAACCCTCCTTCGTTACTTTTTGCGGGTGCATCTCTTGGAGAATTCATTTTATTATATTGAGTACATGCATATTCCTCGAGACCAAAACCAATTGGCTGATTCATTGGCTAATTATGTGTTAGATTGGAATTTGTCACATTCATAAATTTTAAACCATACACATCCATTGTACACATTCATCGAAAAACACATAAAAGCCATCATTTTATTATATATAAAAAGTTTGGATACATAGTTACAAAATCGGGCAACTGAGGCCCTAATTGTCATACATATGCAAAACATAAAAAACTGCACAACCCTGTGCTGCAACCCCACTCAGTGGTGCTCATGGTAACATAATACCGCATTCAATATGTGGCGGAGAAGGCCTCGATGGTGAGATGAGGTGACCCCTATGGTGTGCCTCTGCATGTGTGGAGGGGTATCAACTATACTCCTCGGTGGAACTCCTAATGTCAACCCCTCCATGTTATGTGTGAACTCCCGTAGCTCCTCATCCTCCTCTGCCACCTCTATCAGTATTGCTGGTGCTGGGGAAAGTGGTACATGTCTCTGCATTGGAGAATATCCCATTGGGTGTATGGGTGCCACATCTGCATAACACATCATCATTTAGTACCTATGTATCCATTCAAAAAAAATAAAATTAAACATTCCAAAAATAAATAAAAAATATATATATAACATGCAAATTAAAAAAAAAAATTACCTCTTTCATCGAAATCTTTGCCAGGGGGCAACACCAGGTTCGGGTCTCCCTCGAAGTCCACCCCATCATGCAAATAGTCATCCACCGAAAATTTTGTTGCTCTCAACCACTTCTAGTAGGTATCTGGGAACCAATTGCTTGTGTGCACACCCTCGTCTCGTGGCAAGATCGAACACCATCTTGTCATGCAAGGTTCTGTAGGCAGTGGATAGACCACATAGTCCAATGTCATGGGTCTCATTACCGATATCTTCTCAAAGAAGAAGCTCACTAGTAGACTCCCATAGGTGCATATTTTCAATTTCCCCCTCTTCAACTTGGTCAACTGAGCCTTGACATTGGTCAACATCCCTTCACACTAGTTAAACACGGTGGGTTCTAAGCATCTGAGGCACAACTCCAAATGCGGTATTGTCACTACATGGGGTGCTTGGCTCCCTGCTACTCGAGTCACCGTATATGCTAGAGTGCATAATGTCAAGTCATCTATGTCATCTATATTGATCTTATTCTTGTCTCCACTACCTTGCCTACAATGAGCTTGCCTCATATTGGCAATGGTCTCCCCACTCCTACTTTTCACCCCTGACAACACTACTGGAACCCCCCGCCATGATAGACCAGTAAGGAAGTATATGTCTGAAACCTCTATGGGAAAAGTCTCTGGCCCTACTATGAACTGTTGTGTGGCTACATCCCACCAACGGATGATAGATGCCAACAAGAAAGTCTAATTGGTCATGCTAGGGACCCTGAAAAACTTCAGCAACCCACAATTTCTTACGGCATTGATGGTTGGCCCATGGCCCATGGATTCAATCTCATTTTACGTGTGTTGTCTTTCTCTCCACTCTGTCATGGTTGCTCGTGCACACAACCACGATTTATCAGTCACGGCCATCGCAACAAAACCATAGTAAACATACAAATCAACTACCATAATTTTTTTTTTTTTTAATTTGCCTATTTTTCTACAAAGTCGTTGGCATGCTACGGGGAAGTTTCATCCCTGGTCACTCCCATTCCCTCAGCATGAGAGCAATCGTAGCCCTACGGTCAAAAATCCCTTGTTACATGTCAGCGACCAAGGGTTTTTCCCTAATGAAACTCAAACCTTGTGGAAAATTCGACCATGGCCACGTAAATGACTGCAAAATGAACAGAGCACGAGATGAAATTCACTTTGTTGAAGATAGCTCCTCCTGCTCCTCCTTGCCCTTGCCTTCAAACCCTTGGAAACTCTCTCCTTGCTTCTCAAGCTCACAATGGTCTTCTAATGAGGTATGAGTTTCTTTTATAACATTTTTTTGGCATCTTTTGGCATCTTGTGGCATATTATTTTTTTAATTTATGGGACTTGGAGGGTTGTTTTTTCTAGTTTCTTTTTGCAGGAAATTAGGGGAGTCACCTTTTGAGTCCCCTTTTTACTGCTTTGACCTATAATCATCACCGTGAGGTATGTTTCCTTTTACTGGCATATAGGGGTAGGTCATTTTTGGATTATTGCATTTTGATCGTCAAGTTGTGACTTTAGCCTCTTTCCATTATGCATGTTTTCATTTGGCGGTAGAACTTACTTGATCATGGAAACCCTATCTAGCACCTATTTTCTGAATTGGTGTCCATGCAATCATTTTTACTCCTTGGCATTCCTCCTTCTGACCTACCATGACCTAGACTTTGAGCCACATGTTCTCTTCTTCATCTCTTTTCTGGCTATACCCCAAGAGGATTCCACCACTTTTATCCCTTGTGATTTCCACTTTTTACCAACCTATTTATGCATAATGAGCCTTGGTTTCTTTCTTCCATCGTCATCATCTACTTGGGTTACCATTCATTTTCACTTGTTGTTTTACCCTTTTCTTGGAGGAACTGCTATGATAAGTGGTCCTATTAGCTAGCCTCTTTTCCTCATTATGTCATGAGCAAATCCAACATTACTGGAACCAATTGCTACCCTCTATACCACTCATTCGTCCAAGGGGAGTTTTCTTTAAGCTCTTTTCAGACTCCTTAATTTAGAAAAGATTGTCAAGTGAACTTGTCTATTTCATGCTCGTTAAAGTATCTGAAGTGTCATCTACCTAGTATAATTTTAACCCTTTTCTGGACTAGGATAGACTAGTTATGAAAAAGGGACTTAAAAAAAAAAGAGAAGGCAGGGAACATATTTTTCCATTAGTCATCGAAATGGCAACGTTAGTTGTGTCTCCCTTGAACACAACACCTGTTTGTCTCATTATCTCACTGTTGAGTTTCAGCTTTCCTAGGAGCCATACCATCCATATGAGTCTCTTTACTCCTCCAACTGGTTACTATTCCAGTCATATGGAGTGCTTTGATGCTTCCTATGTCGTTGCATGATATCCCATGGTGCTCATTAGTCATGCTGCCAAGTCACTCCTGTGTCATGCCTCTATGTGTTCATGGTAAGTCCCAACCCGTGTCAGCCATCTGCAGTAGCATGTTGACCTTTTTGAGTCGACCATCCTTGTGTCAGTTGTACTTCACCGCTTCATGAATTCATCCATTTTTTTGTATCTCCCAGATATAGCCTTGGATTGCTTCAAAACCAGTGCCTGGGCACATCTAAAATGGTGTGTCTTAAATGATTTACAGGATATTGGAGACAAAACTTATGATCTATAGATACATATGTACATAGTAAATGGATTGGTTCATTAATCCAAAGAAATAAAACATGGATCTCTGGTACTTCTTCACACATTCAGATCTCAAAAATAAGCATAAAAATAGCGGAGGCCGAGAGCTTCAAGGTCATACAGCTAATAATATTTTGCAGAGTGTGTGGGAGAGGAAAAGAGGGAAGAGTAATTCATCACATAGAGCATAAGGCTTCAAGACTTCTATATTTAACACACAAATCTTGATACATTAAGGATTTCTATGCTTATTTGGGCTACAAGAAGAAACAATGAATGAAGGGGAAGCTGAAAACTATGATTAATGTGCTATGGATTTAAAGATCTAATATCGATATTCCTCATAGCCATAATGTTCAAACAAATGAATCTGTGAAATAGTTACATGCATTTGCATTAACATATAGATACTAATGAATCCGTGAAGGAGTTTGAAAAGCCTTTAGCAACAATAATTACATGAATTTAGGGAAGACACATGGACATAAACATGAGTTAAACAAAGGGGAACACATATTGTAGTCCTTTGAAGAGGGAATCACCATTGTTTCCTTGAAATTCTGAAAGATTTGTCTTGCAAAGGAGATATAGTTTGAAAATATAACATGCAGTGTTTTCTCTAGAATTTCTAAACATGAACTAAGTCTTGCTTTCCCCTATTTATCTGGAGAGGGGATCAAGAAGCTACATTACAGTAAAAATATCTATCTCTAGACCCAACTGTCAGGTAGAATAGTTGTATTAGTCGTGAATGGCTTTGTGGCCCAAAAAGATATTATAGAAATAAATTCCCCATTTGAAGGAAGGCATGTTACAGGACAAAACTAAGTAAATAATTGGACATAATAGTAAATGAAAGTCCCTATGCCCATCTTGTGATTGCATCGGCCTCAAGCTGTAATTTATTCATAGTATGGCCCCTAGTGCTTCTTGTTTGGCTCCCATCACTTCTTCTTTTACTGTGAGGATGCCTTGTTCTGTGAAATGGGGGGTTGGGTCACATGTAAGTGCTTTCCGTTGTAGTCCTATGATGTGTGGAGGGAAGAGGCTCCATACTGAGCCATTAACCTTCCTGAGTCCCGGGTACCTCTTTGTTGCTTCTCCATGCTCCATTAAAGTTCTTAGCTATCGGCTCATCTGCCCATTAAAATTTTTTAATGCGCTATCAGTGCATTGATGTGGTAGGCGAAAGGCATTGCCTGGAAACAACATAGACGTATGCACAAGCTTTTTTCTTTAAAAGAGGTGAAAACAAGTGTTCTTTTGGATTTCCCCTTTAGCTCCCCTTATCGTAGCCCTTCGTGTGCTTTTCCTCATATGACCGGGAGCTGGGACCAGGGGCCGAGCCCTCATGTGCTAAGACTCTTGGACCCATGTTTGGAGTCCCTTTCCTTTGTTATCGATTTCTCCCGCATATCAGTGTTGAATGCACTTTTTGTTAAGATTTCCCCTTGGACAACTGCGATCGCCGATACTCGGGATTAGGCACACCAAAAGATATCACAATCACAACCATGGAGGGGGGGGGACTCTTTGCCTTTTTCTTTGGAGCGGCCGACAATCCAGACGCGAGATCTTTATAGACCTTGCCGTAATAATTTATCGCATCCAGAGAGGAGTCCCGCACATCGCAATCGCACTGTGCCAATGTCTTAAGCTTTTTATTTCTCCATAGCATGCGATGATAGTCGAGACGTGAGATCCTTATATACCATGACGTAATACTTTATCACGTACGAAGGGTTCCCGCATATCGCAGTCGCTGACTCCATCGTCATTAGCTTTTCCCCTCAACTGTTGCAATCATCGATCTGCGGGGTGACATCATTGTTTCCACGTGTCACCTTGCGAGTGGTGACACATGGCACCTGAAAATGGTCCCATGTCACCCCCGGAAACACTGAAACTAGGTGACACATGGCACTCGAAAATGGTCCCATGTCACCCCCAGAAACACTGAAACTGGGTGACACATGTCCTCTGCCATGTCATCAACCATACTGCCTCATCACTGCTGACATCAGCTGCCCTGTCAGCTCTGAAGGCTAATCGCATGCCACCACATGGCCCCCTGGAGGAGAGAGAAAAAGGCCCGCTTGATTCTATTTTGCAAGCCATTTCTTTGTTAATGAATTTTGGCCTTCCCTAGCAATACAACACTTTATCGCAAATTGGCCCCTGCACGTCCTTTGGAGTTCAGAACACCGCTAATCCCTCTATCACCAATGCCATGTGGAGGAGAAAGAAGGAGGGTGATCCACCTTGGTTTTGTAGGCATTTCCTTCGTTAAAGTGTTTTAGTCCTCCCTCGGCGATACACTGTTATATCGCAGATCGACCCCCGCAAAATCTTGTGACCCGCGGATAATCCTGAAGGATGTGCCCAGGCACCCTGCCAATAGCTGATCGTCGATAAAAGCTTTGCCCTGACCCGCCAACTGTCGATATGCGATATTGACGATTGGTGGATCCTTGTTTCACGCTTTGTCAGTGCTCCACATCTATTTGAATGTCGATATGCGATATGCGATGAGCCTCCCAGGTCCCGATTGTGATTTTTCTCCATACTTAGCCATTTTCCTTGTTTTCTGAGTTTTTCAAAGGAATTATTCAATAGGGTCTAACTTTTGATCCAGGAACCCTTTTTTGGACTTTTATATACCATCAGAAAGCTTATTCTAAGCACTACGTAATGGAGAGGGTACCCTTAAGCTCTGATAACTTCTGTGGCTCATAATTTGGCATCAAACATCACTGCTATTTGGCTCTTGAAGCATCTAGTGACTGAAAAAGCAGTGGGTGACAACATTGGCTCCTACTGGGGACAGTGCCTTGTTGGCAAGGTGTTGAGAACCTATAGACCATTAGTCTTTCCTTCCATTGGGCATGGAGTTATTCTTAAACAAAATATAATTCTATGAAAAAGGACTTTTTGATAATAAATTGAAAAACTCAAATAAAAATTTCAACACACACCAGATATTTACAATGAGTAAGAGACATATATCTCTAATTTTGAAAATAAAACTTTAGGAACTGACCATTTATAGGCAGTTCCAGTAGTTCACCATCCAAGTTTTCAAGCATGTAAGTGTTGTTTCTCCTCTCTTCTACAATCTTGAAGGGACCCAACCATAGTGATCAAACTTCCCATGCTTGCCTTTGACCTCTCACATGACATGCCATCTGAGCACTAAATCTCCTTGCTGAAGAGGTTTGTCCTTAGCCTTATTGTCAAACAATGATTTCATCCTTTGTTAATAGTTTGATAGTTTGGTCCCCACCTGCTCTCTATTCTCGTGGAGCTCCATTAGTTGATTTATTCTTCTGGTCAAGGTGCTTGGTTCTTCCTCAACTTCTTGTAGCAACTTAGCTACCGACATTGCTAATTAGATAGGGAAGACAACAACCTTTCCATATACTATCTCAAAGGGTGATTTCCCAATGGATCTTTTGGGTGTGACATGGTTAGCCCACAGAGAAAACTTTAGTTGGGAGTCCTAGTTCCTTTGATTTTCAGAAATGGTCTTCTTTAGAACTCTCACCACAGTTTTATTAGAAGACTCATCCAAGTCGTTCCCTTGAGGGTAGTATGTAGTGGAGTGTCCAATAATGATGTTGAATATGTTGCAGAAGTTGTTGAACCTCGCAGATTTGAAAACATGTGCATTATCAGTGATGATTTTAAAAGGACACCCGAAACGGGACAGTATGTTCTCCTCCATGAATTTTATCACCACTGAATCAGTAGCATTCCTAGCTGGGATAGCCTCTACCCACTTGGTGAAATAGTTAGTGGCTGTTAAAATCCATTTGTGTTGGCCACTAGAAGGTGGTTTTATTTCTCCAGTGAAGTCCAATCCCCACTGTCTAAAAGGCTCCTCTACATGCATAGGAATCAGAGGGAGAGGAACGAACTTTTGTGTTTCAACAAACAGTTGGCATTTTTGGCATGACCTGACTTGAGAATAAACATCTCCAAACAGCATGGGCCAGTAAAACCCTGCCTTAAGGATTTTGTGTGTTGTTGCATTCCAACTGTAGTGTACTCCACATACTCCCCCATGGAAATCCTTAATCACTTAATGGGTTTCTCCTTCAACCATACACAATAGTAATACCCCCATTGGGTCCTTCCAATAGAGCAGTCCATTGGAGATAATGTATTTCTGTGCCTACAATCTCAAACTCCAGTTTTTCAATCTATCCAGTCCCAATGGGCATCGTAGAAATAAGTGGTAATTGTAGAAATTTTGAATAATATGACACTTATTCACAGAGATTATCCCGATTATACACTATTGCGGAATACATGCATAATACATAACCTCCTCTATGTTGATCATCAATTTAGCAGCATCAAAAACAATAACATGGACACATAGAAGCATCAATCACACATATCAACACAGTATTTTCCCGAGGAAAGCATCTCGCTAAAAACCCCAATTATTTGTATATTATATTGATTGAGAACATGTAACAAAAATAGTACAACACTCCTCACAAATACTCAGTACTATCTCCACCTGTTACACACAATACAACTCAGATCTGATCTCCAAATCTCCTCAGTTGCTTGCCTGCCTCCACTGCACAATCCTGCAAGAGAATGAATGAGAATGGCTGATCCAAACTCCTATTTACCTTGTGAAAATCACCCACACTGTAAATCACGTGAGCACAAGCTATATTTCACTTGGTATTGGCCCACACTACGCAGAGATCATTGGCATTACTCAATCCATGCATGTGCAAAATCTCATGCACAACTGATAGCAATCTCAACCTCTAACACCTGTCTCCACTAAACTGTACATGCACTGAGTTAACTGATGTATTCTTCAGTTGCATTATGAGTTAATAATTAGTGAATTAATTAATAACTAATTCACACAACTCATCACTTAGTCTATTGATCAGTTAGACTAAATACAACTAGTTCAACTAAGTCAAACTGAACACAACTCCATTAACTGCTCATCCAACTCCACAGAACTCAACCACATGAGTTCTAACTGATGTCCTGCATGCAACAACTCAACTGACTCATAAAGAAAACATATTTCCTTCTGACAGCTGCATGTGCCAAATCTGTAGCTCAAACTGAAGTGCTCCAAGAGAATAAGATAAAATTTATAGTCTAAATATTATTATGAGACAATAATATTTGACTTTTCTATTTTTGACTAGCAGTCTAAAAATAGACTCTGATCACTCCTGCTGTGATCACTCCTGCTGTGATCACTCCTGCTATGATCACTCCTGCTGTGATCACTCCTGCTGTGATCACTCCTGCTGTGATCCAAAAATAGACTTTGCGCCATAATTTGCCTGCGGGCCCACTTAGTGAAGGCGAATCCTTTCCACTAAGCTCCATCATCTTGTTGCATTCTCAACAAGCATTTCTTGTTGCACACTTTTCAACACTCCCTCTCAACAAGAAAGGCTTCCTCTCAAACCCGATCCTGAAACTCTGGAATGTTCTGCATGCAACACATCTGCCCGGTCCACTTTGCTCCAACAACACTTGGAACAAAAACACTCCCAACTGACCACTCTGTTGGGCTAGGAACATACTCTGATGCTGAAGCTCTACCTGCTACTGACAAGTGCTCCCTCTCTGACATCTGCGCTACTGCAACATCTCCATGCATCTCACACCATTGCACACCTCTCTGTGCCACCTAGCACTGTGCAAAACACTTGTGCCTCTCGCATTGTTGCAGCCTGCATGCTATGCGTTGTCCTGGGATTCCCTGCACTGTCGCTCTCTCTGCTGCTCCATCCGCATCTGTCTCTACCCAATCAGTCAGTTCCTGCTACTCCACATCGGGGCTCCCGTAGCAAGGTCTCATCCAAGAGGTTGGGTACCTCAAGGATCTTGCCCCTCCTCCTTGGGACAATCAATCCACATCACCCCACCTCCTACTTGGAGGTATGGCTGCATACGATCCCTATGCCCACCTGGCTCGAAGTTTCCCCCTACTGGAGGTCTCTGCATGAGTAGATGTCTCTACTCGATCTCCTCTCAGCTTCCCTTGTTGTGGTTGCTCCACAACCTCCTGAAGCTGCTGCACCAATCGTGGCTCCTCCACAATCGTCTGAGACTTCTTCTGGCTCTGCATGTTGTGAGGTAATATACGCTCCCTCTCAACCACCAAGTCTCCATCAGTTGCCTCGCTACTCAAGGCTTTGCATGCATCTTGAACCTCAAGAGCATACAGGTTCTTGACCCGTGAACCAATCTGCTTCACTTGTCTAGTGATGATGTGTCTAAGGAAAACCTTTCCCTTACTGAAGACTACATCATAGCCTCCGTCTTCCAGCATCGCGATCAACACCAAGTTTCTCTTCAGTCCTGGTACATACTTGACATCGGTCAAGGTAAGGCGAGCTCCATGCTCCCTCTGAAAAATAACCATGCCTACACCTGAGACACTATACTTCTCATCATTACCCATCCCTATGAGTATCTGGAGATGTTTCTCCTCCAAAGTACTGAACAAACTTTTGTCACCGGTCATGTGGAAAGAAGCTCCACTGTCAAGAAACCAACCACTTCTCACCATGGATGAAACCATGCATTCGAAGAGTGTGAAGTCCAACTCAAACTGTGAAGCAAGTGAGGCTGCCTCACCTTCAGATCCTTCCCCGGATCCCTTCTTGGACTTCTTCTTTGGGCAATTAGTAGCATAATGGCCCAACTCATGACAACGAAAGCATCTCACCTTCGACTTGTCAACATTCTTCCCATCATTGGAAGAAATGGATTCGGAAAGAGAAACCTTCCCCTTCCCCTTCTTCGCCTTACTCGCTAAGGCATAGTTCTCCTCATCATGCATAGATGAAGAACTATCTCTGGTGCACCGTCTAATCTCCTCTTGCACAAGATTCGACCAAAGTCTCTCCAATCCTGGCAATTTCTCCCTTCCATTCACCGAGTCCTGGTAGCTATGCCAACTCTTAGGAAGGCCAAGGAGTGCCAGACTCACCATATCCTCATCCTCAACAGTTACCCCCACACTTCCTAGCTCATCCCGGCATTGGGTGAACTTCGTGAGATACTGGGGCATACTGTCTCCATTCTCACACCTAATGTTTATGAGTTTATCCTTGAGCGCCATTCCACCAGCTCAAAAACTCAACCGTTTCCGAGCTAGAATTCGTGAGAACAAAGTATTTCTCGTACAGAGATTGACTATATGGGCATTCACCGGATATCTCACCTTCCAAAAGAAGGATGAATCCAGAGGCTACCTAGCCCGATCATAGACTCTGCCTGAAGAAATAAAATGTAAACACTTTTTTGAATAATAGATCTGATGATCAATAGAGCACTGATATAATGTAGAACTTCTTCTACAAATCAGTTCGCTCTGATACCATGTAGAAATTTTGAATAATATGACACTTATTCACAGAGATTATCCCGATTATACACTATTGTGGAATACATGCATAATACATAACCTCCTCTACGTTGATCATCAATTTAGCAGCATCAAAAACAATAACATGCGCACATAGAAGCATCAATCACACATATCAACACAGTATTTTCCCGGGGAAAGCATCTCGCTAAAAACCCCAACTATCTGTATATTATATTGATTGAGAACATGTAACAAACATAGTACAACACTCCTCACAAATACTCAGTACTATCTCCACCTGTTACACACAATACAACTCAGATCTGATCTCCAAATGTCCTCAGCTGCTTGCCTGCCTCCACTGCACAATCCTGCAAGAGAATGAATGAGAATGGCTGATCCAAACTCCTATTTACCTTGTGAAAATCACCCACACTGTAAATCACGTGAGCACAAGCTATATTTCACTTGTTATTGGCCCACACTATGCAGAGATCATTGGCATTACTCAATCCATGCATGTGCAAAATCTCATGCACAACTGATAGCAATCTCAACCTCTAACACCTGTCTCCACTGAACTGTACATGCACTGAGTTAACTGATGTATTCTTCAGTTGCATTATGAGTTAATAATTAGTGAATTAATTAATAACTAATTCACACAACTCATCACTTAGTCTATTGATCAGTTAGACTAAATACAACTAGTTCAACTAAGTCAAACTGAACACAACTCCATTAACTGCTCATCCAACTCCACAGAACTCAACCACATGAGTTCTAACTGATGTCCTGCATGCAACAACTCAACTGACTCATAAAGAAAACGTATTTCCTTCTGACAGCTGCATGTGCCACATCTGTAGCTCAAACTGAAGTGCTCCAAGAGAATAAGATAAAGTTTATAGTCTAAATATTATTATGAGACAATAATATTTGACTTTTCTATTTTTGACTAGCAGTCTAAAAATAGACTCTGATCACTCCTGCTATGATCACTCCTGCTGTGATCACTCCTGCTGTGATCACTCCTGCTGTGATCACTCCTGCTGTGATCACTCCTGCTGTGATCCAAAAATAGACTTTGCGCCATAATTTGCCTGCGGGCCCACTTAGTGAAGGCGACTCCTTTCCACTAAGCTCCATCATCTTGTTGCATTCTCAACAAGCATTTCTTGTTGCACACTTTTCAACAGTAATGAACAATGTTCTTATACCTAGGCGATCTCTCATACTTGGCATAGATCTTCTGCACAACCGTTTTAATTCAGCTGTGTTCATCCTCTAGACTACCTTCCTCTGTGATCAGGTTTATCCCTAGAGCTTAGCAGTTGGATTCAGACAAAATCTTGGCCAACCCATAGCCTTTAATGAGCTTTGTAGGCTTGATTTCCAGCTCATATTCTTGTATTTTGGCTATCCATCTGGCCCTCTTCCCTTTGTTGTCACCCTGCACCAGAATGTCTTTGACTGCAGTCGTTGGGACAAACGCTGTGATTTCATATTGCAATACATACATATGAAATGACTTCAATGCCTTGACCAGTGCATAAGCATGTTTCTCCAATATATCATACTTCAGCTCAGTGTCCCTTAGGACTTGGCTGAAAAAGGAAATGGGTTGCTCGTAACCATCTTTATTTTTTTGTAACAGTACAACAACAATGGTATGTGGAGAGGCGAAAGAAAAGATGTAGAAGGGAACTAAATAATTGGGATTGACTAGCACTGGGGCCTCAGCCAAAGATTCTTTGATCCTAGTGAAAGAATCATGGGGGGCAGAGCTCCACTTAACTTCGTTCTCCTTCTTGAGCATATATGTGATACCTCTAACTATCTCAGCATAGTTGAGCACAAATCACCTTAAAAAATTTATCCTCCCCAAAAAGGCTTGGACTTATTTCTTGTTTCTGGGCAAGGGAATGAGGCTGATGGCTTTGACTTGTTCAGGGTCAATCTTTACTCCTTCCTACACTACTATGTGCCCAAGCAGCTTCCCCTCACTTAGGGTGAACTGAGACTTCTTCGGATTCAGAGAGAGGCCATACCTTTTACACTTCTCGAAAACGAGCTTTAAATGGAGGATATGCTCTTCATCAGTCTTAGAAAATACTGTGATGTCATCTAAGTAAAATGCCACAAATTTATCTCGCTCGCCCACGAAAGCTATGTCCATGGTTCTCTGGAATGTGGCTCCTGCATTTATCAACCCAAATGGCATGCTGGCGTACATGAAAGTCCCCCAAGGGGTGGTGAAAGTAGTTTTTTTTTTTTTGTTCTATTATGGTCCTTAGGGTGGATTGCCACTTGATTGTATCCTGAGAATCCATCCATCATGGAAATCCTGGCTGCATCCACTACCTTCTACAATATATTATCCATCTTGGGAAGAGGGTAGTTATCTTTTAGAGATGCCCTGTTTAAATTTTGGAAGTCCACACACAGCCTTATCTCTTCTTTCTTCTTTCGGACAGGGACCGAATTAGCCACCCACTTAGAGTATCTTAGAGGGACTATGATCTTGGCCTGCAACGGATTCCTTACCTCCTTTTCAATGGAGGGGAGTAAGAGTGGGATTATTTGTCCGAGTTTCTGTTTGAAGGGATTTATCCCACTCTTCAAAGGAATCTTATGCTGAATAATATTCGTATCAAACTATTTCAAATCATCATAAGACCAAGCAAATACATCCTTGTAAGTTATGAATAGATCTAAATACCTTTGTCTGTATTGCAAGGGGATTCCTTTGGACAACCTGATCATCTGGGGTTCTTCCTGTGATCTGATGTTGCAGTCTTCGACTTGCTCATCCTTCTATAGGGCCATTGGTTTGGACGCTATGTCGTCTTTATTGAAAAGTATTTCAAGTGGAACAAGTCCATGAGGGATGATGTTTCCTTTTAGCTGCAATTTTTTTTTCCCAGCCACTGTGTCTTTCCATGAAGTGGCTTCTTGTTCTGCTTCTTCCTCTTCCTGATCGATGGTGGAGTGGGAAAACTCCCCAACAACTTCTATGAATCTCTTAACTTGCTCTTCATCCTCAAATACCTGCCAATGTTTTACATTATCAGGTATTAAAGGTTTGTGTCTGACTTCTATTTCATATTTGAAGAGTGGATTCTGTGAGGGCCTGAAAGTTCTTGCGGCTACCACAAGAAAGTCAACCATCCTGTTTTCTTCCTTGGGAAGAAATGAGATGTTAAAGGCTAAGAATAATTTTTTGATTACATCCCACACTTCATTTCGGTATGTCCTCAGCCTAGGGTGTTTGGATTTGCATTGGTCTCGGATCTGCTTCACGACTAGCTCAGAATCTCCATAGACCGATAACCATTCAATGTTCATATTTATCGCTGTTTGTAACCCTAGGAGAAATGCTTCGTACTCCGCTACATTTTTGGTCACCTCAAATTTGAGCTTGAAAGAGAGGGGTATCATGCTACCTTTTGGAGATACCAACAATATTCCAGCTCTGTTCCCATCTTTTGAGTTTGCTCCATCGAAGTATAACTTCCATACTTCATTTTCATTTAAATGTTGGTAATTTAATTGCCTTTTCAAGTGTACTGATGCTTCTTCTAAGAGGTTCTCATCCTCTTCTAAGAATAGGTAGGAGATGTCACTGTCTTTCCCATGCACTGGGGAGTTCTCTGAGCCTTTAGCTAGGGTCACGTTTTCACAAACCGAAATTCTCTGTACAACCTTCTTTGCTCACCTCCAAAAGTGGGAATGGTGGCATAAGTAAGGTCTAGCTTGATAAATCCACCCACTTTGGAACCCCAAGATCTGGATAAGAGCATTCCAAAAGGAGGAGGTATATCAACCACGACTATATCCATTACCACACTTTTCACCTGGATTTGAGCCAAGTTTACCACCAGATCCTTTATCATGCCTAAGCACTTGACTCTCTTGGAGTCAAAGGAGTACAAGCCTTTGTATGGCTTGGTGATCTCCAAATCTAGTTGTTCAATTACTGATAGTGCCATGAGGTTGTGTGAAGCTCCTGAATCCAGCATGCAGTTATGCAGAAAAAGGTCATGGATCACCAAAGTCACGTAAAACAGTGCAGTAGAGGGATCCAACCCTTCCACATGCAACCCAAAAAAAACCATTGGCCTCTCCTCCTAGAGGTTCAAACTATCATGGGATGGTGCTTAGTCATTTGGGTGCATGAATTTGGAGACTTGAGCTTTGTAATGAGGCTTCTTTAAAAGCTTAGTCAAAGGAACAATAATTTTTACCTTTTCTAGCTCCTTTTGGAGATTGAACGTATGTTGGGCCTTTTCTACATCTCCATGCTCTGTTCCTTCTCCCTTACCATTGGCAGTTGTCAGCGGAGCAAGTGCCTATTTTTCTATGTGTCCCTTAGGACCATTGCTCTCTTTATTTGTAGAGACTCCTGTCTTGGGTGGGTTAGTATGTAACTTACCCTTCCATTTGTCTGGGGCTGGAGGAACCACTTGGGGAGTGGTTTCCCCTTGTTGTTCTGGTTCTCTCGTCCTCTTCTTCAAAGATCTTAGATAATACTTACGTTGTGGATGTGTTTACATGAACTTTGCAAAATGTCTGCAATAATAATCCATATCTTCTTTCTTTGTTGTTGCTTCTCTGTGATGACTCGCCTCTTGGTGAGCCATATTCTCATGTTCCTCTTCAACAAAACCAACATATATATTGCCCTGCATCTCTTGAATATCATATGATTGTTCGTTAGGACTATCTTCCAAGTATAAGGGATGAGGAATCTGATCCGGATGCTCCTTTTCTTTCTCTTGGAAGTAGTTGCAGTGGAGGCCTTCTATATTGTTGGTTATAGCCCTTGTTTTTACTTGAGCATTCTACCTGGATAGGTTCTTGTTCTCGATTTCGAGCTTCCCAACCTTTTGTGATAAAATCTTGATGAGTTTGTCTAGATCTTCCCACTTCGGGTTTGATGATTCCCCAACTCAACCAGAGGAGGATGCCTTCTCTTTTCCTCTTTTGGGTTCAACACGTTCTTGCTTTGCTTTCGACTTCCCTACCGAGGCCAGATTGACTTCCACTTCGAGAGCATCAATTTGAAGTTGTTCTAGAGTGGTGGATTTCCTTTCTCTTAGGGTAAAACCAACATCAAAGTCAAAGGCTCCCAAGAAAATCACACGAGCTGCAGCTAGGGGAGGCTTTATGTCAGCTGGCAAGTTACTGGACTGCTTATTGAATCTTTTGTTCAATTTTGTAGTATCCTCCTTAGGTTTTTTTCCTTATTGAATTGAACTCAATAAGGAGATACTCATGGTTCCTCTTTTCTCCCCATTTCTGGGTGAAAGAGTTTTCAAGTTGCTCCCATGTAGTGATGGAGGCAATAGGCAGGGTTTTGAACCATTTTCTAGCCTCTCCATTGAGGGATTGTACAAACAGTCTCATAACCACATCCAACTGTTCCACATTTATGTTCTCGGCAAAAGCACTAAAGGTTTCAATTGTGACTTTGTGTCATGCTATCATCTTCCCCATTAAACCTAGGAAAATGCTTTAGGTAGTCCTGGGGCATTGCACTTAGAGGTTGGGGTAGATCAAGAGGTGAATATTTATTGAGAAAAAAGCATGGGAGAGCCATTTGGACTAGTGGAGGAAGATTCAATTTTGCTTGAGGGACTAGGGTTAAGACCACAAGGGTTGTAGGGGAAGGAGGGTATGTCAGGGCCTTAGGAGTAAGTCCTGAATACTGAGCAACAACAGGCTTAGAACTGGAAGAGGGAACTTCAAAGGCTGGTGAGATGGTAGCACAGTGTGGGGGATTTTTCTCTTTACATACTTTCTTAAAAATCAAATTTTTAGGGTCAGATACAAATGGAGCTTTCTACTGGGATGTATCTGAGTGAGTATGAGGCATTTTAAAAGCTAGGGTTATTAATGATAATGAGATGGGTATGGAGTCATCAAGGAGATATGAACGCAATCATAACAAACTTTGATCACCTATTCAAAGAGTGTTTCAATTTGTCGTATCCCAGGGGAAAGAATCCTTCAATAAGCTCCCCAGCAACGACACCAAAAGATGTTGTATCTCCCAGAGGTAGCCTTGGATTGCTTCAATACCAGTGCCTGGGCACATCTAAAATGTGTGTCTCAAATGATTTACAGGATACTCGAGACAACACTTATGATCTATAGATACATATGTACATAGGAAATGGATTGGTTCATTAATCCAAAGACATAAAACATGGATTTTTGGTAATTCTTCACACATTCAGATCTCAGAAATAAGCATAAAAATGGAGGAGGCTGAGAGCTTCAAGGTCTCACAGCTAATAATCTTTTGCAGAGTGTGTGAGATAGGAAAAGAGGGAAGAGTAACTTATCACATAGAGCATAAGGCTTCAAGACTTCTATATTTAAAACACAGAGCTTGAGACATTAAGGATTTCTATGTTTATTTGAGCTACAAGAAAAAATAATGAATGAAGGGCAGGCTGAGAACTATGATTCATGTGTTGCGGATTTAAAGATCTAATCTCAATATTCCTCACAGGAATATACATAAACAATGTTCAAACAAATGAATCTGTGAAATAGTTACAGGCATTTGCATTAACATATATATACTAATGAATGTGTGAAGGAGCTTGAAACGCCTCTAGCAACAATAATTACATGAATTCAGGGAAGAAGCATGGAAATAAAAATGAGTTAAAAAAAGGAGAACACATACTGTAATCCTTTGAAGAGGGAATCACCATTGTTTCCTTGATATTCTGAAAGATCTGTCTTGCAAAGGAGATACAGTCTGAAGAAATAACATGCATTATTTTCTCTAGAATTTATGAACCTGAACTAAGTCTTGATTTCCCCTATTTATCTGGAGAGGGGAGAAAGAAGCTACATTACAGCAAAAATATATATCTCTAGACCTAGTTGTCAGGTAGACTAGTTGTATTAGTCATGAATGGTTCAGTGGCCAAAAAAGATATTACATAAATAAATGCCCCATTTGAAGGAAGGCATGTTATGGGAAAAAACTAAGTAAATAATTGGACAAAATAGTAAATGAAAGTCCATGTGCCCATCCTATGATCGCATCGGCCTTAGGCTATAATTTATTCGCAGTATAGCCCCTTATGCTGCTCAACCGACTCCCACAACTTCTTCTTTTACTGCGAGAGTGCCTTGTTTTGTGAAATGGGGGGTTGGGTCACCTGTAAGTGCTTGCCATTGTAGTCCTGTGCTGTGTGGAGGGATGAGGCTCCATACTGAGCCATTAACCTTCCCGAGTCCTGGGTACCTCTCTATTGCTTCGCCATGCTCCATTAAAGTTCTTAGTTGTCGGCTTATCTGGCCATTAAAATTTTTTATTGCGATATCAGTGCATTGATGTGGTAGGTGAGAGGCATTCCCTAGAAACATCATAGTCATGTAGGTGCGGGATTTTTTCTTTAAAACAAGTGTAAAAAAGATTTTTTTTGGATTTCCCCTTTAGCCCCCCTTATCGTAGCCCTTCATGTGCTTTTCCTCATATGATCAAGAGCTAGGACCA
The DNA here is from genome assembly GCA_031772625.1 of Pinus tabuliformis. NCBI lineage: Eukaryota > Viridiplantae > Streptophyta > Pinopsida > Pinales > Pinaceae > Pinus > Pinus tabuliformis. The sequence goes on along the minus strand of CM062818.1, from coordinate 1,527,204,889 downwards.
GGGGTCGAGCCCTCAAGTGCTAAGGCCCTCGGACCTGTGTCTGGAGGCCTTTCTTTTGTTATCAATTTCTCCTGCATATCGGCGTTGAGTGCACTTTTCGTTAAGATTTCCCCCTGGACAACTGCGATCGTCGATACATGGGATTGGGCCCACCAAAAGATATCACAATCACAATCGCGGAGAGGGAGGGACTCTTTTCCTTTTTTTAGAGTGGGTCGACAGTCCAGACGCAAGATCTTTATAGACCTTGTCGTAATAATTTATCACATTCGGAGAGGAGTCTTGCACATCGCAATCGCACTGTGCCAAAGTCTTCAGATTTTTCTTTTTGCATATCGTGGGCCGATAGTCCAGACACAAGATCCTTATAGACCATGACGTAATACTTTATCATGTCCGGGGGGTTCCCGCATATCGCAGTCATTGGCTCCCTCGTCTTTAGCTTTTCCCATCAACTACTGTGATCGTTGGTCTACGAGGTGACGTCACTGTTGCCACGTGTGACCTTGTGAGTGGTGACACGTGGCACTCGGAAATGGTCCCATGTCACCCCTGGAAACATTGAAACCGGGTGACACGTGTCCTCTGCCACGTCATCAACCATACTGCCACATCACTGCTGACGTTAGCTACCATGTCAACTTTGAAGACCAATTACATGTCGCCACATGACCCCCTGGAGGAGAGAGAAAAAGGCCTGTTCGGCCCTGTTTTGCAAGCAATTCCTTTGGTAATGAATTTTGGCCTTCCCCGACGATACAACACTTTATCGCAAATCGGCCCCTGCATGGCCTTTGGAGTTCAGAACACCACCAATCCGCTGATTGCCGATGCCATGTGGAGGAGAGAGAAGGAGGGTGATCCGCCTTGGTTTTGCATGCATTTCCTTTGTTAAAGTGTGTTATCCCTCCCCCGGTGATACACCGTTATATTGCAGATTGACCCCCGCAAAATCTTGTGAACCGCGGATAATCCTTAAGCATGTACCTTGGGACCCTACCGATAACCGATCACCAATAAAAGTTGTGCCCTGACCCACTAAACGCCGATATTCGATGTCGACGATCAGTGAATCATTGTTTCACACTCCGTCAATGCTCCACACCTGTTTGAATGCCGATATGCGATATGCGATGAGCCTCACGGGTCCTGATTGCGATTTTTCTCCATACTTAGCCATTTTCCTTATTTTTTGAGTTTTTCAAAGGAATTATTCAATAGGATCTAACTTTTGATCCAGGAACCCTTTTTTGGAATTTTATATAACACCGAAAAGCTTATTCTGAGAACTAAGCAATGGAGAGGGTAACCTCAAGCCCTGATAGCTTTTGTGGCTCAGAATTTGGCATCAAACATCACTACTATTTGGCTCTTGAAGCATCTAGTGACTGAAAAAGAAGTGGGTGACAACACATTCATCACATCATCCTGGTCTATTCCATGTCGATTTATGGGGGATACATTAAGGCCCTCCTTTGATGTATCTTCTCCTGTCGACTTCAACTCATTATCTAGGAGCTTGATCTAGGAACCAGTAGTACCTTGGAGCTTGCAGACCTCAGTGGCAGGCTTCCTCGTGATTAACAGTGGGTTTACATCATTGGCTCCTAACTGACCGAGTTCACTGGTGTTCAACATCAGCTCAATATTCACACTTGGTGGATTTTACTAGGTACCTTGGGGTCCATTTTCATCATTGGTGGATACCCTCGCGTCTGTTACTGGTTTACCTCATTGGCTGGTAATTAAGCGGTTTCTACCATGTTCAACTTCAGCTCATTTATTCGAATGATGTAGATTCGTACCATTAGGGTTATGTCGAAGACCATGGGTTAGGGACATCTCACTCTTATATGGCACCCTTCCCAGGCTGCGTTGGAGTTATGTATCATTTATGTACTTTGAGGGCTATCTTGGGACACTTATTTGTTTGTCATGTGTCCATAGTCCTATTGATATATACCGTGACATAGATCCACGATTGTGTTTGCTGGTGTTATGCTCTATCTGTTGAGTCACATGGATCCATTGTGTATGTCTGCGTGGCCATGTTATAACATTTCATTTCATGGATCCACAGTGTATCTTATGGTGGCCATGTTCAATATTTTCTTATGACCGAGCATGGGTATGCCTGCCTCGGGGATTTTATCAACACAAATGAGACTTCAGCTCCAAAGTTGTCCAATCCATAACCCTGGATTTGTTCCCTCACTCCCATATTGGCCTCTAAGTTTTATCATAATGTATTTCGACCATCAGCTTCTCTTTCGACCTCATACATTAGAGGGCATTTTTTATCAACCTATTTTACCCCTCTAGGTTAGTGACCCTAGTACTTGAGTTTGACTGAATTTTTCCAAAATCAGGACCCTTTTTCTTCTATTTTGACCCAAATTCGCTCGCACAACGGCCTATGGGAGCGACTATAGACCCAAAGTTGCTCTGAAGCTTACTTTATGGGAGCGACCATGGAATTTTGTTCCCTTTTCAGTGCCATCGATCATGGATGCCTTCTAGAGTGTCTTAGTCCCTAGGAGATCAGTTTGATTCATCATCTATTCGAGCTGGCCAAGATTTATCTCTTAGGATTTTCTATGAATTCTCTTTGTCCTGAGCATCCAAATACATCCTTCCGGGACCTCTCTTCCACCTATTTATACTGGACCATCTAAGAGGGTCAACTAGTTTTGGAGAGATAGGATTGAGATTATGCTGCTATAGCTTGTAAGGTCTTTTTCCATTGGTCTACTACTCTTCATGCTCATTTCTTGGATATAGCGGGGAAAACCTATCGAGTTGCGGAGAAGAGGCTTGGAGGTGAAAGCTTAGCATTGTATTGTTTCCTTTCATAATTAATGGAAATCTATGTTCCCTTCCTTACATGAATTTTTGTTCAATATGTTATATGTTGATATTTATTGCTTTTGATTTAACGATCTTCGAAGGAAGAATATCACTTGTTGTCTTCATTTAGTCATGAATGTGTGCAAGGATAGAGATCTGGTGTAGACATGTTGGATCTCTCAAGTGGAGCGCAATATCTGCATCAAACTCAAAACCCTTCCCCAACATGCGAGGATTCCAGGTGTGGTCTCTTATCTTTATAGCATAGCTTGCTGCACGACTGGGAATTTGGGTTGGGAATTTGCTTATTGTTCCATTGATTCTATTATGCTCTGTCTAGTGATGTGATTTGGACACGAGATCATGGAGCAACAACTCCTTGCATATTTAGCTACAATAATATGATAGAGGTTTGCATCTACTTCACTTTTGGTAAATCCCAACCCGGTGAGATAGCTATTGATCCTAGTGTGACAAGCACGGGGTGCTTGCTTGAGACCGTCCAACGCTCACTTGAGTCTACACACATGAGACTCCCGATGAAATTTCTCGAAGCCTTCTAGTTTCTTGATTTACACCTCCTCCTTAATAACTCCATTGAGGAATGTTGTTTTCACATCCATCTAGTGGATCTTCCACTCCATCTGTGAAGCCAGAGCAAGAATTGATATAATGGATGAGTACCTTGTTATAGGAGCAAAGCTCTCCTCATAGTCAATCCCCTCAACTTGAGAGTACCCCTTGGCCACAAATATGGGCTTGTAATTTTCTATTCTTTTGTTTGCTGCATGATGTACTTTGAAGATCCATCTCAAACCCACAATTGATTTGTCTATTGGTCTTGGGATCACTTCCCAAACACTATTTTTTACAATTGATTTACATTCCTGCACCATTGCATCAACCCATGCAGGTTTTTCTACTACTTCAACAAAAGAGGACAACTCAATCTTTACAAGCTCAGCCATTGGATCCATGTAGTCAATGTATCGATCTGGTGACCTTCTCTACCTGCGCTGATTTGAAGGAGCACCCACATTCTCCCTTGCATCCTGCACAAGTCTCTCATATTCCCTGGTCTTTTTCTTGCCTTGTCTGGATGGTTATGCTTGAGTGGTTGTGTCCATTCTTTGTTGTTCAACTTGTGGTTTCTCCACATATTCTTGAGATTCCTCCTTTGGAGCTAAAATCTCCTCTTTTGGTGGGATCTGAAGCCCCCTCTCAAGAGAGCATCGCATGGCTTTGTCTTCATCAAATTTTACATCCCTTCGCAAATTTTATATCCCTCTGCACAACTATAATTTTAAGGGATGGAAAGTACACACAATAGTTATGGGGAGTTCTGTATAACCCACAAATTACCCCAATTATGTTGTCGGCTCTAGCTTCTTCCTTGATTCTTTGGAGAAATGGCAATAAAAAAGGCTCCAAAAATCTTGAAGTGCGACACATCTAAGTTCCTCCCCAAGAAATCCTCCTTTGGTGTAATCATGCCAAGAATCCGATGAGGACTCCGGTTCTAGAAATAGATTGTTGTGTTGCATGCCTCTGCCCACAAATGAAGAGGTAGGCCCTGATCATGAAACATCTCCCTCGTTGTTCCCACAATTCTATGATTCTTTCTCTTAACCACCCCATTCTGTTGTGGGTTGTGGGGTGTTGTCAACTCTTGTTGAATGCCTACTTTTAAATTCATTCGACACGTACTCACCTCCATTATCGCTCCTGAGAGCCTTCACCTTCTTGCCTATTTCTTTCTCAACTAGTGCCTTGAATTTTACAAACTTGGAAAATGTTTCATCCTTCTTCCACATGAAGAAGATCCAACACTTCCGTGAGAAGTCATCAATAAAAATGACAAAATATTTGTGCCTGGTAGTGGAGGTTGTCGAGAAAGGTCCATAGACATCATAGTGGATCCTTTGAAGGAATGCATGTGATTTGCTGTCCCGATTATGGAAGGTGGATTTTGTGTACTTCCCCAAATTACATCCTATTGCTCAAGTGCTCCTTTGGGGAGACCTATGGTTATCTGTTACATAATCTTCAAAGCACCATGATGCAAATGGCCAAGTCTTCTATTCCAAAGTTCACCTGTGTCTTTGCACCTTCTCAGCCTTTGTGCTTAAAGCAACACAATCCTCCACATCTAACTTGTACAGTTTCTTCACACGAAATTCGATCTGGTTCACATGTCCTATGGCTACATGTCTCAAGAATGACTTTTCTTTTTTGAAGATCACATCATTACCATGGTCTTCCAAATTTGCAACAAAGACGAGATTTTTCTTTATGTTCAGAACGGACATGACATTCTTGAGCCTGAGGGGGGAACCCAACTCCCTATAAAAGGTGACTGTACTAATCTCGATCACACTATACCTTCTATCATCCCCAATCTCGATGTGCATCTGTAAATATTTTTCTTCTAGGCCACTGAAAATGTAACAACCCTGGTCAAAAATCCATGTAAAAAAAATATAAGACCAAGGTCATGGGACACGTATTCCAAGCTGAATGGTGGGAAAAACATTATTTAGCATTTATTTATGAAAATAATGGAAATTAGGAGAAAATGCAGGTGAAAGGTCACAAGTTGCATGTGAGGAGGAAATTGAAGGAAAATAATGGAAAATGAAGAAAATAGAGGCCTCATTAATAAAAAGGCTTTTGAGGATCAGTTGGCAAGCTTTTGTCAGTGTTAGACTTTTGGTTAGTTTTAGCTTGGAGCTCTCTCTCATACTCTTAGACACTTAAATTATTCTTGGAGCACTCTTGCAGGAGTGTGGTATACTTGAGATTTGGAGCAAGAAGGCAAAGGAAGAGCAGGAAAGTGTAAGAGGACAATGGGATCAGTAGCTACAATAGGTTTTTCTTGTAGGTACTGAGTTGCATGTATGATTTATTTGCTAGTTTTGGCATGCATGACACATGCATGTGGTTTCTTGGTTATGATATGTCACTGGCATGGAGGATTTCCTATATTGACGTTGGATTTTCCTAGCCTTGCCATTTCTTGGATATTCATGGTGTTGTGGGTTTCTTTCCTTTTGTTTCTGGTTGGTTATCATGTTCCTTTGGCTATGGGTTGAGTTATTAGTTTCTAGAGCCTTGGTTGGACAAACACTCTGGAGCCCCGCAATAACTTGGGATGAGTTACTAGTCCTCAAGATTTGTTTGGAAATTTTCTCTAGAAACCCTTGGTGAGTTGAGTTACTAGTCATGGAAGCCCTAGTTGGACAAACACTTTGGAAGCCCGACGATAGCTTTGGGTTGAGTTACTAGTCCTAGAAGTCGGGTTGGAACAAACTCTCTGGAGCCCTAAACAACTTGAATAAAGACTGATCTAGTGATGGTTAGTGATGTTTGATTGTGAGGTGGAATCATTGGTTGAGGGTTGAGGTGGTTTGGCCTCTAGAAGCCTTGGTTTGGGTTATGCTGGTTATTCCATGAGATCCCACATTCATGCTTGGAATATGGCACGAGGGTGGCTGGATGAAAGAGAGATTTGGTTCAGCCTAGTCTATGGTTAGGTGGTACGTGGAAGTCCTAGACCTGGTTTCATTTTGCATATGTTAATAAGAGCATATTTCCTCTTGTATTGACGAGTAAATATACTTGTTTATATGTGTTTTTTATGGCTGTTATATCCTTGTTATTTATGTTGATTATATGTTGGTTATGAGCATGTTTTATGACAATGGTGATGTATGGCTCTCATCATGTTTTGATCTATAAATGAATGAACAATGAATACATGACTTAATAGATGATAATGCAGCTTATGTGATAAGGCATCAATGCTTCTTAGTGATTCTTAGATAAGTATGAGACCCCTATGCTCATATCTCTTGTTATGACCTGTAGATTACATGGTCATGATCTGTTTGACGAAATGACTGTCATGGTTGGGCTCGGTTAGGTCAAGTCTTTGATCAAGTTTTGTGTTAGGGGCTTTGTCTTGGTGTCATTAATTGTCTTGGAAAGTCTCATCAAGTTCGGGCAGTGGTTTCGAGACTAGCCCTGAAAAAGTTGCTTAAATCTCACAGTCTTTGGCACATAACTGGATGAAAACCACTGCAGTCTCCCCCTTGCAGGAATTGTGGGAGCGACTGGAGGGCCCCAGTTTCATGCATTCCCATGTCATGGGAGCAACTGGGGGTTTTTTCAGTGAAAAGGAAATTTGACTCAGAGCTTGGGAACCTGGAGGGGTGGTTTAGCTCTTGTGGGTCCTGTAGCCCTTGAGGAAGGTCAATAAGGTTTTATTGTGTTGATTCCACTTCCTTAAGATAATCTATAAGGTTGAATCATATCATAGTAACTCTTCGTCACATGTTTACTCCGGTTTTCCAGTTACTTGGGTAGATGTGGGAGGAGTGTGTTACAGAAAAAATCTCTATTGCCCATCATATGGAACAATGCACCTGAGTCCAAAAACCACACACTCCCCATCACTGTGTTGGCCATGCATGTAATGGGGTTAAAGTCAAGCTCGAAATGTGAAGCCAAAGCTTCACCTACTGCTCCTCCTAAGGTCTTCTTGCTTTCCTTCTTGTGTGGACACTTGGTGGCATAGTGATTGAATTCATGACAATGGAAGCATTTATTTTTTGAAAAATATTTATTCTTTCTCCCTTGACTGGATTCTGGTTTGCATTAGGATTTCTTCCCTTTTCCCTTCTTTGCCTTTCCAAGCAATGCAAAGTTTTCTTCATCCTCAACCTTCAATGAAGTCCCATCTCTAGTATTTCGCCTTATTTCCTCCTGCACCAAATCAGACCATAAGCACTCCCAAATCGGTAGTTTCTCCCTCCCATTCACTGAATCTTGATAACTATGTCAGCTCTTGGGAAGGCCCAGAAGGGCTAAGGTTACCAAGTCTTCTTTAGGGACATTAACACCGACTCGCCAAGTTCATCACGACACTGCGTAAACTTGCTCAGATACTACGGAATTGTGTCATTCTTCTAGATCTTGATACTTCTAAGTATATCCTTAAGCACCAGCTTCCTGTGGTCACTACTATTCTCGAAAAATTCTGTTAATACTTTCCACATCACAAATGAAGTTTCTTTTCCATCAAGATTTGAGATAATATGATCCCGTACTCCCTCCAAGATGATTCTCCTCGCCTTGGCTACATATTTCTTCCATTGAGCAAGGTTTTCAGCATCAAATGCTTGAGGTTTTGAAACATTTGTCTTGATGTATTCTAGCAACCCATTGTCATCCAATACTGCCTCCGTGCAGTTCTTTCATGCAACAAAATTAGAGGTGCCTTCCAAGGCATACTCTAGCCTTAGTCCATTGAAGGCCATCTTCTTAGCTGTGAAGAAATCCTGCTACACTTATCTTCAAATTCGAACCTCTGAGAAACAAATTTGAATTTCCTGCTCTAATGTGAATCTAACTCTGATACGATGTAGAAATTAGGTTGCAGATTTGCAACTGCTCATGAAGTTTTAATCAAAATCACAAGACACAAATCTATACTACTGCTCTGCGGACATTAATCCACAATTTAGAACAAAAATTTCAGACACGCAAGAAGAAATAACACACATGCAACAAGTATTTTTATCCCGGTAAAACAATCTACCAAAAACCCCAATGCCTCTTGCATTAATTAAATGAAATAGAGATGTATTACAATTGATTTGTTCAACTGAGTTCAGCCTGCAAGTCCACAACCTATCTCTCTGCTCACTGAAGGCCTTTGAGCCAAATTTAGTCAAATTTTGCCTCAGCTTGAGCTCCTATTTCCTTACATTGTTCCTTGAGGAATTAGCCCTTATTATTTAGGAAATTCCCTCATTTGAATTGTTCAATTCCTTTAGGATGATCATTTGAATGTGTGCAACACTTGTATACTCAAGACTAGTCTACAATTGATGTTACATTGCCTTGGAATCTCAAACTCAACTGGGTAACTCAAACTCTCTGCATGCACTAGCTATTTTGAGCTGATTGATCAGTTAACTAGATGATCACTTAGTTTGACTGAAGTCCCACTGCTTAATTGACCTTCCACTAGTTCCTCCAAAAGTTAGAACTAGTTTAACTGAAAACAACTTGAGATAACTAACCTTGATTGCTACAAATTAGTAATCACACATGCAAAACTGAACTCTAACTCCTCCAACTCGAATTTACGGAGTAAACTAGGTGACAAAATCCATGTCACACAAGTTGACATCATCCAAGTTGTCTGCTGATGTGGAAATTCGATTTTTTCTCAATTTAATGAAGGAAAAATCAAATTGAGAATTTCTTGTTGCATTTTTCAACATCCCACTAGGTTCTTGACCCTGGTCATACTAGGGGAAAATGAAAATAGTACCTTAACTCCATAACTCTCCACTGGCAACTCAAAATCCTACTTGGTAGAGTATTAAATGAGAAGCAAGAGGAACAATATGATATCTTTGTTGCCCTGAATGATATTAGGCACCCTCAGAGATTTCAAAGTTCATGTCTAGAAAGTCTGGATGCCCGAATAGCTCACCTTGAGAGCCACCTCCACTGCGAGCTCAAGGACCTAGCTCCTCCTAGTTTCACCGCCAAATATCTCGCACCCGTGAACTCCTTAGATTCTTGAGTTATGATGTTATTTAAAAATGTTTTCCTTTTCAAATTTATAGTAGTTAGGCTGGATGACTTGTAGTTAGTTTTATACTACTATAACTTTTTCTCAGAAGGTGGTCGATATATCTAGTTTCCCTAGTGGTAGATTGAGGTTGCCTTCGATGAACTTAGCAAATCATGGACATATGGTAGATATATCTTGATGTTTTGAATTTCTGAACCAATATAAACTTAAACTTATAAAACAAAAATATATACAATATATTATATTTATGTTATATACATTAATGTATATGATGTTGGTAAAAGATCTTTACATCATTAGGAGTTTTAACTAGAAAAAAAAACATTGAACTAACTTTTAGCATTTTTCATTAGCCATAAGCATTTTGCTTGCTTTTTTTATTTTAGTTTATTGCGTTTTTATTTTGTTTTTTCTAATTTTGTTTATCTTTTCTTTTGTTTTTTCATTTTCAATTCAGTTCTTTAATAAAACTTTAAATCTTTTCACCAATAAAATAATAGAAAAATCTATTATTTTACATTAACAAATAAGTAAATATTTATAGTGAAAATATAATTAATTCAAAATCAATGATGAATAGATTGTTGTAACTTTATATTCAAGAGATTAATAATTTAAAAAAATAATCATAGATAATTTTTTAGTTAAATTTATTTTAACTTAAAAAATTTTAAAAACAAAATTTAAATTTCTGTATATTTAAAAAGTTATGTATATTTGTGATATTATTTTAATAAATATTCCATTTATATTGGGATATTTACATTTTGATATATGAACATTATCGAGAATTTGAAAATATCTATAGCAATAATGTGGCAAATATATTATTAAATATAAACTTTATATATCTATATTAAGTTGTAAAACATAATTGGTTTATATTATCCATTAAGTCTTATAAATTTATTTCATATAAGATTTCAAAATTCAATAATACAAAATTAAAAAAGAAAATAAGAAAATAAAGATGGTGAACAAACTGAATAAGTTATGTAATTCTCTTTTGAAAATTAACATAAATCCATTTTAATTTATTATATATTAAACATTTAAAAATATTTAAAAAACAATCAAACCACAGATTTATTAATACTTTATTAAAAAAAAATTAATACATTATTTTATTAATTAAAAAAAATTATATTCCATTTATCATCCACAAACCTACACCAAACATTATAACCCCTTGTTCCTCTTCTTACAAATATGTCTTAACAAATATGTCTTAGACGGGTGAACTTAAGTCAATTTTTTGACTGCACCCATGTCTGTCAGATCGCGGAATATTCTGGAAATCTGCAATCAACTTAAGGATGACCGTCTTTCACTAATTCTACATCTTCTATAATGATATGGTATCACAAATATTAATCATTAATTAAATTAAACTATTATTATTAATTTTTAAATAAAAATATATATAATTTAATTATTTTATAGAAAATATGTTGCAATATTATGGTATATTCTGTCATATTATTAATTTTTAAATAAAGATATATATAACTTAATTATTTTATAGAAAGTATGTTGTAATGTTATGGTATATTCTGTCATTTTGATTTGGTTGAATTAAATAAATATAAAAATAAAAATAAATAATTTTAAACAATATAATTTTGTGAATTTTTTTTTTTTTATAAAAATAAAATAAAAATAATTTATAGTATTGGTGTAAAATATTGTTTATTTAAAAAAAATTAAGCCAATCTTAATTATAAATCTATAAATATCTAAAAACATCAAATTTCTTTTAATTATTATAATCGCATTTTAATTCATTTAAATACAATAATTATTATAATCACATATTAATTCATGTCAACTAGGTTTATAGAGTTAACATTCTATATAACTACCAACTTAGAACAACAAACTATCTTTTATTATAAAAAAAACATGAAGAGGTTAGCGTTCATAGTCAATTCTAAAACCTTAATAAATCAATTTAAAATTGTTGAATTGAGGCTTCTGTGATCCATAATATTTATAAGTAGAACTTCGGCGTAAATCACATAAAGAGAGACATTTGTCGACGTGTTTCGAACCAACCAGTGTGGCTCATCGTCAGGACAAGTTGAAGAAACAGATCCAGCTTTGCATGCTAAATAGTCTGAGCAGAGCCTCCAACGGCTATCTTGATCAACGGCTAATTTTGACTTAGGGACTGTAGTCAAAAAGTCAAAATGATAATTTATAGAGAGTTAGTTAGATTATATAAGAAAGAAATAATTATAGATGTTGATTACGTTATTAGTTTAATAAAAAACCGTGACTTGTATGGGAATTAGTTAGATTAAGGACATGACTTATATCTCTCTCTCTATATATATATATATCAAATATATTAAATAAATATATAAATAAAAGTTAGTTAGATTAAGGACCTGACTTTTATATATATATATTAAATATATTAAATAAATAAATAAAAGTTAGTTGAAAGGTATGATTTAAAAATAAATTAAGGGGAATTAGTTATGATAAAGATAATTCCCCTTAATTTATTTTTAAATCATACCTTTCAACTAACTTTTATTTATTTATTTAATATATTTAATATATAAAAGTCAGGTCCTAACTAACTTTTATTTATATATTTATTTAATATATTTAATATATATATATATAAAAGTCAGGTCCTTAATCTAACTAATTCCCATACAAGTCACGGTTTTTTATTAAACTAATAACGTAATCAACATCTATAATTATTTCTTTCTTATATAATCTAACTAACTCCCTGTAAATTATCATTTTGACTTTTTGACTACAGTCCGTAAGTCAAAATTAGCCGTTGATGAAGATAGCCGTTGGAGGCTCTGCTAAGACTATTTAGCATGCAAAGCTGGATCTGTTTCTTCAACTTGTCCTGACGATGAGCCACACTGGTTGGTTCGAAACGCGTCGACAAATGTCTCTCTTTATGTGATTTACACCGAAGTTCTACTTATAAATAATTTAAAATTAATTAATTGTAATGTTTCCCAATGGGAGGACCTTTCGACCTTTGGCAGCGAGGCTCGTTTTATACACTGAGCATATTAAGACTTTTTGATCATTTCTCTTAACAACATCCAAACTGTGGAAACAATAATCAATTGGTTGAATTGAGGCTTCTATGATCTATATCAAGTTTATCAGAAAAAGTTTTTCCGTGTAAATCACATGATATTTCATTTGTCGACATATTTCAAACCAATGAATGTGGTTCATTGTCAAAACAAGTTGAAGAATCAGATCATGGCTGCATATTAAATAGGGAGAGCAAGGCTAGGTTTGACTGAAAAACGGTTATATTGAATAACAACTATATTAAATCATACTGGAAAAACAATTAAAATAGTCGCTAACAATGAACCAATCATTAATTCCAAACCCGTCGACAAATAAAATATCATTTGATTTATACTAAAAAACTTTTTCTCATAAACATCAAACCTTTGATTTCATATGTATTTTTCGGCATCGCTGATCCTTTTCAAATGTGCATGTGTATTTTATTTTATTTTTAAAACAGCGGGGACGAGTTTTCCCGCTGTTAGTTTATGCATGTGCATGTTATCTTAACATTTCGTATCATAATATCATTTTTATTAATATAAAATTTTAAAAAATCATTAACTTTTTCTTTTATCATAATAGATATAAAAATTCGTTTGTCATGGTATATATTTTTTTATTATGTTTTAAACCTTACTTATAAGGTAGCTAAGTTAAATGTTTGATTTTATATTTTTATATAATTTGAATATACTAAATTAAGTTATAAGTTAAATGTTTGATTTTTTATTTTTATATAATTTGAATATACTAAATTATAACTTAAGTTATTGAATATATTGATTAAGTTATTGAATATATTATTTAAATGTTTGAAAATTATTTTGAGAATCATCGTCTAAAACTTGTTTCAAAAATAATATTTTATTTATATTTAAAAATATAATTTAAATAAAAAATCTATAATTTCACAAAATTCATATTTCTATATTATAACCCGAAATCTAAAAAAATAGTAAATAAATAAATGTGTGTTTGGGATCTTCTCATTAGGATAAAACAACTTATATTTTTCTAAATCAGTTAAATGAAAGAATACTTATGTGAATATATAATTTTAATTTTTAAATTGGAATTTAATAAAAAAATTAAATTTTATAAACAAATTATATAGAGCTTAATGTTATATATGACTTATAACTTCAAATTTATAAAAATTTGAATAATGATATAGGATTATATGTAATTTCATTTTTTTAATAGTTTAGGCTTATTGAATTCTATTTAGTTGGGCTTAATTACATGCAAGTATTATCTTATTTTAGAGGATCTTATAATGGTTGATTTTCTTTTTTTTTTGGTTGTTGTTGTGTAAGTTAGATAACTTGTATTAAATCATATCAAAAAGAGATTAACATGAGATTTGTCTTCTATGTGTATTGGTCTATCATTAGGGAAACCAAATTAATCAAATAGCAAAACTATATTATCTCACTAAAAAGGTTTGAATTTGAGATAAAAACTTATGAGATATTGCCTGTTTGACCTACTAAATCCTAAATTGCATGTTATAGGTTCATATCTATCATCTTTTAATTTCAAACACTTGCAAACATAACAACATAATTGATAAAAATGATGATTATTTAATAGGGGGGTCCACCTAAGTTGTAACAGATGGACTAGTGTCTTCTTCAGAATGTGTGAACTCTAACTCTGTGAGTTTCTTAGCCATGTTCATCACTTTGATGTCCAATTTTTTGATATGCTTCTAGGTTTCATCCAAAAATAGAAGAATTTCTTGTTGCTTCCCAGATATTTCAATTAAAACCTTCCCCATAAGTATTTTTAGTTGCCAATAGATGTCTACAATTTACATGCACTTGGTGTTCCTCATCGTTGTAGTGCTTATATCTGGTGTCCAATTACTAACCTACTTTAATATATCTTCATTTGAGACAAACCTACATTCAACCCTACCTTCTTTTTTTGCATTTTAAATTTCTTGTAAAACAGTTGGAGGTGTATTGTTGTGATAAATCCTTGTAGAATTCTTTGTTGAACTCTAAGTCATAGATGTGGAAGGTCTCAAATTGTTGTGACAACCTCATCTATTATGAGCTCATCTACCTCCAAGAATGATGTTGTTATTATAATAGGGGGAGTGAATGAGAGAATAGAGGTAAAGGAGGCAGAAATAACAGTGGGAGGAGGAGGAGCATCAACTAAGAAAAAATATTGAAATGACAGTTTTAAGACCTGTACCATTGATTCAATGCAAAGACAAATATACAAGCTTTCTGCTAAAGGGCGTTAATAGAACTCGACTCTCCTCTTAAGGGGTGAAAGGGAGAAGGCAAAGAGAGATATGATAGACTCTATGCTTGGCCAGGTTGGGAGAAATAAGTCTAGTGGTCAAAGGGGAGGCAGAGAAGCAGCTTGAATAAACACAAGAGAGAGCCACAAAAGGGAACCATATACATGATGCATAATGAAAGGGAGGAAAAAATATTTGAAAGAAAGAGGGGCATAAAACACAACATCGGTTTGCTCAGGGAAAACCAAGAGGAATGCAAACCTTTAAGGAAAGAGAGAAGTCATAAAAGAGGAGAGAAACAAAGGAGTGTTTGGCCCTTAGTAGAATTCGATACCCAATGAAAAAGTAGAGACTAACAACAAAAGGAATAGATGCACCAAACTTGGAAGGATAACATAGACAGAAGGACTATTTAGAGTATAGGATTAACCTTTCTAGCACAAGTGAGAAGTATAATACCAACATACTGAGGGGGATAATATGGACAGATAGATCACAATACCACTCAAGTAGAAAAAGACAACATGTCTAACATGTTGAAACGAGACTTAACAATTGTCGGAAAGGAAACATCAACTTGAGGGAGATAAGGAAGAATAAAAAACTAACCTTCCACCAAAGACTCTTTAAGAAGAGGAAGGACAACTATATCATTCTTCTAGGAAGTAGGCATGTATTGTTCACCATCACCCTAAAGACTACCTTGTTGAAATATATGCAACAAGAAATGCTAAATTTAGAATGTGCTAAAAATAGACCTGTTAAAAATAACATGTCTAAAAATAGCAGTTTGGCCAATGAGGTCATTGGCCACATTGGGTGAGAGGTGAAACTGCTAAAAATAGAAAGTTCTAAAAATAGCATTTCTGGGTCCCTTCCTATTTATAGCAGTCTCTAGTCTATCTATAGGAAGTAAAATTAATTTTGGTCTTAACAACAGTTGGAAATATTAATTAATTAATTCAGTTGAGTTAATTAGTTAAGGAAATTCGAATTTGAAGTCTTTGTGAGCATGCACATGAGTTGTCCCACTAATTGAGGAATTTATCCTTAATTTTCTCCACTGATTGAGGGAATAAGTATGAGTTCTATAATGAGAGAATCAGTTGACTTAGTTCTAACTAGTCAAGTCCAGTTAGATTATTTTAACAAGTTGTTAAAATAATAAAATATAGTTTGTTAATGCTTGCATGCATGTGACAACTATTATTTTAGATAACTGAGAATTCACTCATGGATAACTGTTGCATGTCAGTTTTGTTAGAGACCCAGTTGAGATCAGATGTGGGACAATGTACTATCAGATGCTTGGATATTTCTAGTAAGTATTCCTTGCATGGAGAAGGATTTATTATAGGAGATTGGAGGACTTGTGGCCTATATATTGAGGCCTAGGTAGTCCATGATTTTCATCTTCTGATTGAAGATCATCAGAGTATAGAGAGAGCAGGATAACTATTGAGCTGATTCTTTTTGTATGTTGAAGAGGATTTCCACTTGATTGATAATACAGTGTTGGGGTTTTATGCTGGTCCTTTCCCCAGTGATATATTCTGTGTTATGTGTGATTGATTTCTCTTGATCAGTTATGCATGTTCTACTTGATGTTGCTCATGAATTCGATTATGCTTTCGCTTAATGTTTTGTAGAAGTAGAAAAAGTATTATGCTTTAGGACATTGCATATATCGGTTTGTTCTACAGGTGAAATTTCTACATGGTATCAGAGCTAGCTGATTTGTAGAAAAATTCTACAAAATTCTACATGGTATCGAAGCACAGGTGATCAAGCAAGAACAGTATACTGAGAGGAGATTTCAAAGTTTTGAGTTTTGGGCCGAGAGTTTTCAGAGCATATCTAAAAATTTATGTATAAAATTTCAGAAATAAATAGCAGATTTGGATTCCTTGCCGAAAAATACCCAAAATAATAAAAAAAAAATTAGCTGAATCAGAGTTCGGATGAGGGAGATATCGCTGATTTAAAATTAGCGCTTTTTCTAGAAAATTTCGTGACAGCAGGAAAGTGGAAATAGATTGGTGTGCTAGCCAAGAACCTATATGCACTTGGGGTACAAGATGCATGCAAAGCCTTGAGGAGCAAGGCAAAGATTAGAAACTTGGTGGTTGAGAGGGTGGGTATATTACCTCTCAACATGCAGAGCCAGAAGAAGTCTCAGACGCTTGTGGAGGAGCCACGATTGGTGGAGCAGTTTCAGGATGTTGTGGAGCAGCCACAACAGGGGAAGCTGAGTGGAGATCGAGTAGAGACATCTACTCATGCAGAGACCTCCAGGAGAGGGAAACTTCGAGCCAGGTGGACAAAGGGATCACATGCAGCAATACCTCCAGGTAGGAGGTGGGGTGATATAGAGTGATTGTCCTAAGGAGGAGGGGCATGATCCTTGAGGTACCCAACCTCTTGGATGAGACCTTGCTATAGGGGCCCCGATGTGGAGTAGCAGGAATTGACTGATTGGGTAGAGACAGATGCGGATGGAGCGGCAGAGAGAGCGACAGTGCAGGGAATCCCAGTGAGAGGCACAAGTGTTTTTCACAGTGCTAAGTGGCATAGAGAGGTGTGCAATGGTGCGAGATGCATGGAGATGTTGCAGTAGCGCAAATGTCAGAGAGGGAGCACTTGTCAGCAACAGGTAGAGCTTCAACATCAGAGTATGTTCCTAGCCCAATAGAGTGGTCAGTTGGGAGTGTTTTTGTTCCAAGTGTTGTTAGAGCAAGTGGACCGGGTAGATTTGTTGCATGCAAAACATTCCAGAGTTACAGGATCGAGTTTGAGAGGAAGCCTTTCTTGTTGAGAGGGAGTGTTGAAAAATGTGCAACAAGAAATGTTAAATTTAGAATGTGCTAAAAATAGACCTACTAAAAATAGCAGTTTGGCCAGTGAGGTCATTGGCCACATTGGGTGAGAGGTGAAACTGCTAAAAATAGAAAGTTCTAAAAATAGCATTTCTGGGTCCCTTCCTATTTATAGAAGTCCCTAGTCTATCTATAGGAAGTAAAATTAATTTTGGTCTTAACAGTAGTTGGAAATATTAATTAATTAATTCAGTTGAGTTAATTAGTTAAGGAAATTCGAATTTGAAGTCTTTGTGAGCATGCACATGAGTTGTCCCACTGATTGAGGAATTTATCCTTAATTTCCTCCACTGATTGAGGGAATAAGTATGAGTTCTATAATGAGAGAATCAGTTGACTTAGTTCTAATTAGTCAAGTCAAGTTAGATTATTTTAACAAGTTGTTAAAATAATAAAATATAGTTTGTTAATGCTTGCATGCATGTGACAACTATTATTTTAGATAACTGAGAATTCACTCATGGATAATTGTTGCATGTCAGTTCTATTAGAGACCCAGTTGAGATCAGATGTGGGACAATGTACTATCAGATGCTTGGATATTTCTAGTAAGTATTCCTTGCATGGAGAAGGATCTATTATAGGAGATTGGAGGACTTGTGGCCTATATATTGAGGCCTAGGTAGTCCATGATTTTCATCTTCTGATTGAAGATCATCAGAGTACAGAGAGCGCTGGATAGACATTGAGCTGATTCTTTTTGTATGTTGAAGAGGATTTCCACTTGATTGATAATACAGTGTTGGGGTTTTATGCTGATGCTTTCCCCAATGATATATTCTGTGTTGTGTGCGATTGATTTCTCTTGACTAGTTATGCATGTTTCTACTTAATGTTTCTCATGAATTCGATTATGCTTCCGCTTAATGTTTTGTAGAAGTAGAACAAGTATTATGATTTAGGACATTGCATATATCGGTTTGTTCTACAGGTGAAATTTCTACATGGTATCAGAGCTAGCTGATTTGTAGAAAAATTCTACAGCATTCTACATACCTTGTTGAATTAAGAGACCAATTGTTACCATAATATAGATATACCTTGAATATCAGCTTTTGTGCAGCTTTCTTTTAGAATAAGCATAGTGAAGTAATGCTTGTTGTAGTTTTGATTAGATGATGTTAATGCTTTGCAAGTGACGATGGTTCATGGAGTGCCAATTTTCCCACATTCGTGCCAAGTGGAGGGAGCTTCGAACCTTGATTTTCCTACATAGTGACAAGACATTAACCTCTTTTAATTTTCTTGAGTTACACTTGTCGTGGCGTATAATGGTTGATCTTTGATTTGAAATGTTTTTTGTTTTTTCTTTTCAAATCGAAATGGTTTTAAAATAAATATTATCAGTACTAACAAGTGTTATAAAAGTTTGTTCAAAATTTTATCACAAGGTAATTTTGATCTCAATGAAATTTTCTATAATGTTTTTAAAAATATTATGATCAAATATATAATTATTTTTGGGTAGAAATTTTGTTGGGATAGTTTGTTAGTTGTTTTTTCTTAGAAGTCATCATTAAGAGATGGGCCACGGTGGTTTGGAATCCTTATGGGTGGCATTGTTTCCATAAAGGGATCTTGACTAAGGGCCTTTCTTGTTTTTAGTTTGCTAACAATATTCATGTCCTTAATATCTTCAAGAGGGACCCTTGAATTTGTAAGAATATGCTTTGTCTCCCTTACATTGAAGGGATTTTTGTCAATCGGGTAAATCAATTATCCTTCCTTGTTTGGTTTTAGTTCCCTTGTCTCCCATTACAACTATGGGCATTATTGGAATGCAACTTAGCCCTTGTTGATGGCTTCTTCTATCACAAGCCTTGCAATTTTCAATCTTAGGCCTTAGTGTATGGTTTTTGTTAGATTCAATTATAAAAGGAATTAAAGGAGTATGACCTCATAAAGATAGGAGAAAAATGAGTAAGAAACTTATTAAGATATAAATCTACCAATTACTGAGTTTTAGTGCCAAATCCTGGATTACTATATCTATGACTATATGATATTAGTCTAAGAGGACCCCCACACATAGCCCCGCCCACACCCTTGCAACCCACGATGGCCCTGCGCACTTAGATCCCCTACACAGAAATAGATTTTCAAGTTCACAATGACATTAAATAAGGATAAATTTGATTTTTTGTCCTAACAAGAGTAGTGGAACACTACTAGCCCAAGCCTAAAAAATTGTAGTGGGATTAACCCCCGACAAGCCTCAAGTTCCTTTATTGAACAATTCAATGCATCAATAGATCTCCAAGACTACCCAAAAAGGAGGGGATTTCCATAAATCTCATTCTCCTCTACCGTTATTTAAACCACTAGTTATTAAACTCATGACTTGCTAAAGAGGTCAAGTCGTATTACTTTAGATAACTAGTTACTTTTGGCAAGCCTACTTAAATTTGGAAACTTTATAGTGCTATCATTGGCCTTAGAAATGATGAAGATGTGTATGGCATAACATGATCTAAATGGAAGTTTCTTTATGAAATGTTTAGTGTTTGAATGATCCAAGTATAAAAAGTTTAGTATATTGGATTATGACTTGCTTTCTACTATTTTGAAAATGTTTAGTAGCTAAAAAAGCATCCCTCAATTCCAAAAGATTTTGATTTAAATTTGTTTAATAAAAACATTTAATTTTAAAGAAAAAAAAAACAAACCAAAAAAAACCAAAATCTAAGCCTACAATTTTTAGGTTCATTGAGCACCATTGTCTTATCTAATCAATGTAAAGATGTCAAATTCAAAAAAGTTGAAAGATGCCATTTTTCTCAATTTTTAGGTTCATTAAGCACCATTGTCTTATCTAACCAAAGTAAAAATGTCAAATTCAAAAATTTGAAAGATACCATTTTTCTTTCCAATATCAACTAGGAAGAAAATCATCAATACTAAAAGGGAACATATATTCAAATTGATATTGAGAGGGATGGTAGTCTTTCATACATTCTCACCATGAGAAACATATTGGGCATTAATAAAAAATGAATCTACTAGTTGAGAAGCTAATGTTTAAACTTTGAAGAAAACTTCTTATATTCTAAAGTATAAAATGTGCACTAATAGGGTACTAAATATCACATACCATTTATATAATATTTAAAGAAAACATTCACATTTTAATCATTATAGAAATTATACATAGGATACAAGCGATATTGAATACTTTGAATTTGAAGTAGTGCTTCAAATTTCATACAATAAAGATATTTAAAAGATAAATATTGAGGTTAAAGAAAAAAAATAATGAAACTTAAACAAGGTCACATAGCTAGCGTTTCCGGCCGCTTAGTTTAATAAAATATTTTAATGTCATGATGTATTGTATGTACTCCAAACAATAATAAAATGATAAAATGAATTATATGAATATTTGTTTAACCTTTTTTTATTAATTTTTTTTAAATATAATTAAACATTCTTTTGGTAGATAAACGTTATATATATATATATATATATATATATATATATATATATATATATATAATTGACATTGAAGAGAATAATAACAGGTTAATAATTATTTATTTAATATTGAATGATGACAATTTTTTTAATATAGTGCTCATATTATAGTACACATGTCATGTCATTAGAGTATAGATTGATATAATGAGAGTTGTACAAATTGTACACATGTTATTTTTACATCTTTTTTCAAATTTATATTTTTTTTAAATTAAAAGATAAAACCCATAAAAATTGTCTATTCAATACTTTACACCAATGAGAAAATGAAATTTTTGAATTTAATTACAAACCATTTGTGTTTATGGTACACAATAATTAATATATAATGTTAATTTTCAAATTATTTATATTTATTGTACATAGTAATTAGTGATATAGTACATAGTAATTAATAATAGAGTACACAAAAGTCAATTCTTGCCATCATTACACAATAAGAGGGGAGACATTTTAACCAATCATACGTAGAAAAACATGTAGATTCACAAATTCATGTAATCTACTAAAAAAAGAGACAAGAATATACTTCTACTCTTTACAGCGGAAGCCCATAAACATCGAGCAAACAATAATCAATAGAGGAAGAGAATCAAAGGCACATAACACAATAAATATCTGGGGAAAGCCATAGCACATAACACAATAAATATCCGGGGAAAGCCATAGCTCAAAACCCCACTATCTGTTTTGTATTAATCCAGAAAACCAAGATGAAATTAGAATGCTTGTTCTCTCTAGAACAATCCCAGCACTCAACAAATTCAATCTTCAACTCATAAGCAAACTCAAGGCCAAAGCTTAGCCTTTTCACAAACTCTCCAAGTCTCTATTCCAAAGTGTACTTCCTATGAAGGATAGCTTGTATTTAAAGGGAAATAAAATCTCTAAAAATAGCGCAATCCTTCAAGGATCAATCCCTGAATGCATGCACTATCAGTGCAACTCAGAAAAATCTAAAACAATTAGTACACTGTCCCTACACTCTAGTCTCAATTGGGTCTTTCTCTGAATCGACATGCATGAGTTTTTTATGGTGGAACCTTCAATTAACTAGAGTAGCACTAATTAGGTCACTAGTGTCCATTAGTTCCTGAAACTGATTGGAACTAATTTAACTGGACTTAACTCAATAAATTGAGTTAACTAATTACAACTCACTCATTACTCATCTTTGACTCCTATAAGTTAGGGAGAACATATACACGTCTTCTAAAAGACTTTCAATTCGAATTTCCTAGATTAATTAAGTTAATTAAACTTAATTAATTATTTTCAAATTGCTATGAGAAAAGAATTCTATTTAATTCACAGTTTAATTCAAGGACAATTAAACTAGAATTTCTTGTTGCCATTTCTCAACATCATATTTGAGATAAATAGAAATGAATTTTATTTAAAAATAATAAATTTAATTTCATAATGTTAAACTTTGGATAGATTTTAATTTTTTTAGTCAAAGAAAAACTAATAACAAGTCAATGAAAAACTGAATACGTTATATCCTGCCAGCGACAGGTATAATAGGTTGACCAAAACGGTAAGATTCAATTGATAAACAAAGAGTGAATCTTCAAGATTGTCAAAATTTATGTTGACCTTTGTTTCTATAGGTTCATTAAATGCTTATTTCTCTATATCTAAATAAATGGAATACTCCATCTTTTAGATGGAAAAATGTTGATTCTTCGAGTGTCTTCTCTCCTTTCTTTTATATTATTACAATTTCAATTATTTCTTAATTATTATAACCACATTTAGTAAAAGTAGCCTATAATGGATGCCTTAAAGTATTTAGGGTTTGTTTTCATCATAAATACATATTTTTCCCAAGCATATAGGAGGAAACCATTCCACTCCCTACCTTTTTTTGACTTTCTCTAATTTATTTGTTTTCGGTTTGCTTATGACCGGGAGTTATCACAAGTATTAGTTCGATTTTTGAATTGAAACTTTCTATTTGAATCCACTCATCTCTCATAGGATATATGCCTTTTTTGAAAATCCATATCTATCTAAAAAAATAGATGATAAGACAATAAGTTGAGACTGATATAACTTAGTAACATCCATCAATCATTTAAATTCCAATAGAAATTTGTCTACAATGTGTTTGTTTATTTAAGGTTTTGATCATATCATTAAACTCTTTTATATCATTTCTCTAAATGAATAAATCTTTAGAATAAATTTATAGCTCATATAATCTCTAAACCTTAGTCCAATGGAGGTGGTAAATCCAATTTGTACAAAGGTGTGAACTTATTTATGAAGGCATTACTAGTTTCATAAATAGAACTACATCTATGTAAGCTATATTGATCAAATTCTTCTTGGAGTTAACTATCCATTCATTCATTATCATATTTTTTTTATTATTTATCCCAAGAAAAACTCATTATTTTTACTATTAATAATCAAATCACACCATGAACTACTTTGAAGGTTTTTTTTCAATATCTTTGGAAAGCTTATTTATTTCAATTTAGCCCTGCTACATTTGAGTTTCATTCTTCTAAATGAATTCAAAAGAGAGATTGAATTAGTTCATTATAGAGATAATATAGTCCCAAATTAAATGCTTTGCAACAATTAAATATCTTTTACTTCACATCTATTTTATAGAATCATAAAAGAATTTTTAGCTTTTCTATCAATTGATTACCATCAATAATACTCCTCTTTCACAAATTAATTGATCTTATAGACTCTTTATTGTTACCTCTTTTCCTTACATAGAAGAAGTTAATTCAACAAAATTCCCCTCCTTTAACCTTGCTCATCTATATAAAAAAATATTTGAAAGTTGAAAAATCTTATTCTTTAGGTGCTCCATGCTTAGTAATCTAATTATAATTGTCATTTTCTTTTGTCAGCTCCATTAGTTCAATGAACAAATGTTGAATCACTGCATGCTTTTTTGTTTATGCCATTGATTCTTCTTTTTCTTCGTGAGGTGCTACTATATCTTTTGTTGTATGTAGTCGGCATCTCATATTTTATACTTTGATTTCAAAGTTTTTATTTCTTAATATTTGTATTTTAGTAATGCTTTAAAAATATCATTAGATTTCTATTTATTCTTAAAGTTGCTATTTTATCTTTAAAATCTCGTATCTTGACCAATTTGGATTTATTAATGATTTTCTCCTACTTAAATTGACTAGCTAGTTGGTGAGCATTTTTCAGTTCTTTTCCACATCAAAAATAACTTGATACAATTTTCTAAATACCATGTCGCTAGTTTTCCTATGCCATTCTATCTTACTAATCACATGCATCTACATTAAATAAAATATAATATTTTTATCATATACATTAGCTCTAATTTCATAATCATTCTTAATTATCTTTGGTTGCATTATTGCTATGTTTAACTCTCCTTTATTATGATAATCTTTAGTTAAAAATGTTGGATCTACTAGTCCTTTAGGGAAAGTTTGTGAACACTTATTTTTCTTAAATTGTTGTGATTGCATCTTAACAATGACTATTTAGAGAGAATGTTTGGATCAATTTTTATAAAGCTTTCTTTCAAAATAGTTAATGATTTAGATGTTGTTGGGACATGTGTGACAACCATCATAAGGCCTATAAAAACTTTTTGATTGAGATTCTCTTTTAAAAACAATGTAGGCTCATCCACTTCATCTTCTTGATCAATGGCTATTATATCAAAAGAAGAAGTGGCCTTTGAGAAATCATGATTTTATTTTGCTTCAATATGTGCCATCAAATCCTCTAATATGGCCTTCTTTTAAATAGGCTTGCTTGCTTTATATTTAATAGGTTCACTTCACCTTGCCTCTTTCATTCTTCTAATTTCCAATTTCTGTTGATGGGAAGTATCTATTAGTAGCATCGTCTCTTCCCTTAACCTATTTTTGTTTGCATCAAAAACCATGAAACTAATTGACCTTGCTATTAGTTTTACTTCACTTGATGACTGTTCATAATCAAACATCACAACCTCACAGACCTTATCTTGATACATAATTGAAGTATAAAACTGATTCTTGCTTCACTTTTGGTGTATTCTCCAATTGCATTTGGTTACCCTCCAAGATTTATTAAACTTTTCTCCAACTTTCTCTATTAGTTAATATTTCCATTTCCAAATTTGTATGATGAACGTATGGTGAATATTTGATTTCAATTCTCATATTATAGATTACATGACGTGGATTAAATTTCCAAACTTCTCCTAATGCAAACCTTAGGGATTCCAACAATTTTCAACAATGGTGAATGCTAATTTATTTTTTACTATAAAAGGAGACAATTCAACAAGTAAGGTAAAGGATGTCTTTTAGTGCGAGAAACAAAAAATAACTAATCATATTTCAATCTTTGTCTAATATATGCCAATGAAAATATTCTAGGAGTTAGGCAAATTGGTAGAAGAAATGGTTGGATCTTAGCTCCATAGATTCCAAGAGTCGTGTGATATTCAAAGATATACAAGTGTCCTACTCTAATATCATGAAACAATTGAGGTATTATTTAGGGGGTTGATCTCCATAAAATATCATGTGATTTCTGAACATGAATTTATCAACAAAAATATTTAGTCCTTTATTTTAAGTAGGTTTTCTTATAATAGGAGTCCATTTCTTATTGGATGGGATTTGAATCTTGATCAACTCTCTTCTAGTTCAAATGTTCAAAAATGGTTGACTGGAAATATAAAAGATGATAAACCAAATAAGATTGATATCCAAAGTATTTAAATATGGAAAACTATAAGAATTGGTTATGGATGGCATAAAAAAGATACCAAACATAATTATACTTTACAAAAGGTTTCTTTTGATGACGGAAAAAACTTTTGCATCATACTTAGGATAATTTCTTTGAAAATATTGTCATTGTCATACCCAAGATGCTACATATCCTTCAAATAATTTATTGTGGGGGTTTGGAAAAAATTGTGGCTTGAAAGGGTAGAGTAATTTTAGGAAGGGTGGATTGGAAAATAATGGGTCAAAAGGTCATAACATCGAATGGGGATAGGTCCTTGAATTTTTCAATGAATAGGGTTTTCATCATTTAATGGGACAACATTCTTAGTGAAAATTAGCATTTTGGAGATCATTGTAAGGGATACTGGAAAATCACTCGAGGACTAACATTAGACAAGACTACTTATCTAGAGAGGTTATATATTTGGGCATAGAGAGAAATAAACTAAATTAGATGGTATGTTGTAGGGACAACAATATTAGTTATATCATTGTTGTACATCCAATCATAGGTATCACAAAATTTATGAAATGTTAATTATTAGAGCTTATATGGAGTCTCTATGGCAATACAAGGTGAAAATTATTTTGATCAGTATTGATAATGGTTTTTTACTCTAATGATGGGGTTAGAAGCTTGACATGAACAACTAGTTACTTTTAGACACCATAGGAAGTAGATGATAACAATGAAATGACTTTGAAAGAAAGGTTAGGAGCAAAAATGGGCATATCGGTTGAAATTGGAAATATTGAGTAAAAATATAGATGGTGGGATTCAAATTATCATCATGAAGTTCAATTAACTTCTATGGTGTTACTCTTTAGTGGATCCATTTAAGTTTATAGAATATTAAATGTATGTCATGCCTCAAACCTCCTTTTGTACCAAAAATAATTGTCTTCCTTAATCATTGCTTTATCAATTTGTCAAGTGTTTTTTTTTTTCATTTGCTTCTCATTACAATGGAGATAAATATTAGCTTTCATGGAGAAAATATCATACTGCCTTGAGGTTGAAAAATGATTTATGGAGGTAAGATTCATGGTTTAAGAAATCACTTTTCATCCTCCACAATTCATATGTTTGTGTCATGTGTTATGGTGGTTTTGGATTGTAGAGGCCAACCCCCTCAGTAAATTTCTTCATGTTCACCCTCCATAATTTGCAAGGACCATTGATCATTGATTTACCACCACCATCAGATTTTCTTGGATAATACACCTAACATTTAACTTTATACTAAGATTTTATTTGATCCTTTTCCTTTGCATCATCATTGATCTTTGCCATGATTTTACAATGTACTAATGTCCTTTTAATAAATCAACATTCCTTGTGGTTTATAATCAAGCACGAGCTCTATTATTATGCACCTCAACATTCCTTATGGAAATTTTATGGAGCTACAACATCTAGCTCCTTTATGGAGATGAGATATCCCTATGAGGTATTAAGGATCATAAATCATATTCCTTATCCACTAGGCTGTGGATTCACCTATTCATTTCTTATCCACATCACTCTAGGTCAACATATACTTCCACTAGCATATGATCTAATCAATTTAAGGAATGATTCCATAAGATTGTGAGTTGATGCTTATCGTCGCATGAAAAAAATTCCACTATGGTCTTACTCATAAGTAAACATTTTTTTTTTTTTTTTAAAGACATTAAAATTAGGCCTCTTCTCCATACCTCAAATTCTACTAGAAATCTAAATTGAATTGGCTAGTTGGGATGTTGATCAACCCAAATGAATATACTTGACTTATAGTAGCCGTCAAACCATAATATTTGAAGTAAGAGGAATGGATTGTCACTGTAATTCCACAAACATCACTACTAATAATAGAAAGAGAATACATTGAGAGGTTCATATGAATATTGTTTTTATTTTTAATAATGCACCACCTCGTGAAGGTTTCTCAAAATGGATTAGTCATCCCAAAAAACAAACTCTAAGGAAGTAAAAAGAAAAAAAAGACAAAGGATAACAAGACATGTCTCAATTGAACCATTTCCCTTAATGTGGCATTGGAAAACAAGGTAGACCATTTGATCAAGTATATGGTAATTGTGGAAGGAATGGTGTGTAAAAATAGTCTCCTCCTAGAGAGTCTCTAGGCTAGAGCTCATGATTATTGAATGAAAGATCCTATTTATCTTAGTGAGTAAGGCTCTTAGTAAATGTGACTCCCTTTTAATTTCTTTCCTTTTATAAAATTTGGTTAGCCAATAATGCTAATAGTAATATTGGGCCTTTACTCTTTTTGTAAATCTTCTGGAGCTAAATGTTGCCTCTTTTTGATGATGTAATGAAACTTTTTAATATAATACAAAAAATGATTTCTTTATCTAAAATGAGATGATTCAAAATATTGATTTATGGATTGGTTATTTTCTTTGTATACTCATGGCTAGTAACTTTCTTTTCAAGCATTGGCATGTATATGTCTCCAATTTATACTTGACTTTATTTAAAATTTATGGGAAATAAAACCAAAATTGAGTAATATTCTTTAAAGAAAACAAAAATTGTAAAGTAAAAATCTATATATTTATAGGTGGTGACATTCTGAACTTAGTGATCCATAAATGGTATGCTTATGGCTTGTCTATTTTGTCAACATGGATCCTCTACAAAATACTTTAATCTTTGTGATTGAATGGGCACCCTATTCAAATTTGGGATCAAGGCTTATGCTCAATATTTGGGTACATGCCATATTCACTATGCACTTGGTGTTTCGTTTGAATATGCCAAAGCATGCACTTTGTTTTCTAGTTTTTTAAGTGTACACACCTAATGTTATAAATAGAACCATCTTCTATGCAATAGAATTTCAGAGGCTAGTAGATGCAAGAATTTGTTAAGGTAGTCAACCTCTATTACAACGATGCCAATTGTCTTCCCATTCACGCAATTAAGACAAACATATGTGAACAAGATCTGGAGGAAATAGCTTTCCTATGCTTAGAAGTGAATGGCTTGCACTTTATTTGTTTAATTTCTCATAATTCAACTTAGATACCAATAATTCTAGCAAGATTGAAAACACATGGTTGTAGGTGTCCACCACATTCAATGGTTTGACTATACAAGAGTGGTTGGCTTGAATGCTTTAGGTTCAAGGATTCTTGGGAAATAAAATCCATGACTTATCTAGAATGCCAACAAATCACCTCTTGGGTTGTAGCTTGTTGAGCCAAATGATGATGCGGTTAAGGCGATAAACTAGTATTCGTAGTTGAATAATCCTATTATTAGTATATATCGAAATTGACTACATTATGGGCAATGGATAGTTGCTCAATTAGGTAAGAGTCAGTTGCAACTAAATACCCATGTATCTCAACAATATATAGTGTCATGGAAAGTTAGTAAATTAACACAATGACCCCATTCACATGGAAACCGATGTTGCGTCCATGTATTGTTGTCTTGGGTGTGCAGAATAAGCTAAGATTTGATTGGAAACCCACAAAAATAACACCAATGATCTCTTTAAGAGGGTTTAGTGTTACCATTGATTAATGTAGTGAGTGGGAATCAATATGCAATAAGGGAATGATTCTCTCTATTTATAGCAAAAAATTAAACTACCCTAACCATTTGACCATTTAACAATACGTCAATCAATGCTATGTAGAACTATAAAGTGGACTATACAAGGAAACTAGATCATGAGCTCACAATGCAAATGGAGATTAATTATGCTTAGGGAATTCGTTACATATATGGAGTCATGCATTCTCAAAATCTCATGTGTTAACTTGTTACTCAATAGCAAAACAAAATTACACATGGACATGGGTAAGATACACTTTCACTCATCATAGATAGGCTCCTTGACTCCTTTATCCACTAATTTTCAAACAAGATGCTCTCTTTAAGCTCTCATGTTTACAAGCTTCTCCCTTAACGTCCTTCTTCACTACAACCTTCATTTATAATGGGTTTCCTTGGAACTCCAACCATCGCAATGGTTCATTTCCACTTCCAAATAAGTTTTTTTTCATTTTCTCAACTTTGCCAAAAAAATAAAATAAGAAATAATTACATGATTATTACAAATTTAAATGAGGTTGAACAAGGATCCAATTCATATCATACATCCCCATTTGTAGGATGCCGGTCCCCAAAAGCTTCAAATTCCTTCGATCTTCTTATTCTCTACCTTCAAGAATCCTCTAGAAAATTTCCAAGAAAGGGTGACTCCACTACAATATGGAAGATAATAGAGTAATATGGGTTTTCTTTGGCATAAGATTGTTCTCCATCTCATGATTAGAGATGAAATTTTCTACTACAATAGGTCATTGGACAACTCTTTCTCCTTGGGCTACAAGTGCAAGCAAATCCTCTCTACCCTTGACCTTAATCCTACAAGATTTCTTATTGGTTGTGGATTTTGGGATGGAGTTTCGAGTCAAGCCTCCAACATTTGGCCTATCAATGTATAGTCAATCTACAATACTCACAATAGTTCCTACATGGGTTGATTGTCCCTTTAGAGTTCCAAGCATTTCTATCATTATGACCCCTTTTCTTGCAACTAAAAAAATCAAAGACATTATTCTATTACTTTTTATTTTGTGATGATGCTTTCTACCATATTGGTTGCTTCATCCCTAAAGAGTTCGAATGGATATGGATCTGGAATCATCACTTTTCCATCCCCATCGAAGCCTCTACATGCATACTTGAGTATCTCATTACACAATCCGTTTCTAACTTCCTTTTCCTCCGTGTGAATGGCTTCTTTTCCAATTCATCTTGCCTTGATGAAAGTGGTTTGAGTTGCACTTGTGATTTTCAAATTCATTAAAGGTACCTTGAGGAAGGGTCTTAGAAGGTGGCATTACCAGGCTTGACTCTGTCATGGTGTTGAATTCCACAACGAAAATAGAAGGTAATTTCTTGGTCTCTTGGATAACTACTTTCAAGCTCTTCAAGGCATCTTCCTTCACTGCCCAATCTTGGTATAGTTGAACAATAAATTCAGTGAACCTCTCCTCTTATCAATTATCTAGTTGAGTGAACTTATACCCCCTTTAGAAAATCTATAATATAATCCTATCTAGTTATACCCTCATGGTGGTGAAGGAGTCCTATCACTTGGAAAGCTCTCTTTCTAACTCATATGCTTTATGTACCCAATAGAACTTTTCCTCTTGGATCTATATTTTGAAACTTGTCAACTCTTCCAACTTCTCCATCTTCAAGGTTTTGTCCATGTTGGTTTCTTCAATATATTTAATGAACCTACTTTGATACCATATGATTCATAAATGTTAGGCCTATGGATTGTCCATTTTATCAACATGGATCCCTTGTGGGATACTTTGATCTATGTGCTTGAATGGGTACCCTTATTTAGATTAGGATGAAAGGCTTCTACTCAATATCAAGATTTAATACCAAATTCATTAAGCACTTGATGTTTTAATATTTGAACGTGACAAAACACACACTTTGTTTTCTTCTTTTTTCACTATGCATACCCAATTATCTAAACAAAATAGTGTATGTATGCTTCCACAACTCGTCAACATTGTGAGTGAAGTTTCCTAGAAAATATTGTGAGGAGATTTACACTTGTCTAATGTTTCAGGTGGTCTCACCACCCATCATCAGGGATTGAAGCAAATTTTTAGATGAATAGAACAAATTGCCATGTCCTTTATAAATCCATTTATAGGTGCCATTAATGGGTACTTGAACTTTTAATGTTCAATTAAATTAAATATTAAATATTAAGTAATCAATAAAAAAATTTATTAAAATATAATAACATAAATTACTGAATTAATCTAGAATGGATGGAATAGAATTATAATAAAATAAATTAACAAAGTAAATTACTAAAAAAATTTAGCCTTTGATGGATGGAATATAATTATAAGGAAAGGAAAAAAATTAACTCAAAGGTTTGTATAATAAACATTGAAAAGTTGGTAAATGCAAAATTTGTTAATGTATTCAAGCTCTATTATGACAATTCCAATTCTCCATTCACACACTTAAGGAAAAATATAAACGAATAGTAATTGAAGTCACTACCTTACTTGGATTTGGAAGTTAATGGATTTCACTTTACTTATTTAACTATCCACAATTCAAGCCCAATACCAACAATTCTAGCAAGAGTAAAAACATGTGGTTGTAAATCTCCACAACACTCAATAGTTTAAGTATAGGAGAGTTAGTCACTTGAATGGTCTAGGTTTTAGTATCAATTAGAACAAAAAATCAATAACTTATGTAGCATGCTGACAAATCACTTCTTAGGTTGTAGCTTCCTAAGCCAAATCATGATGTAGTTGTGATGATATGCTAGTACGCCCAATTGGACAATCTTGATGTAACACCCTCCTCCCACATTTACCCAAGCTAACCGGTACACTGGGGTAACCATGTGATGAAGAGCTACTATGATGTGATTCAACTCCCCATGTACAGTTAAAGAAGTGGAACCAATAAAAAAAAACCAATCTGATCTTTCTTAGGCACTACAAAACCTTCAGGAGACAACCAACCCTTCTAGGTGCCCATCCCGTGAGACAACTTGTCATTTTATTGAGCTAGACTTCCATTCACTCCAATGACAAGCCATGCATGTGACTGAGACCCTCCAACCGCTCCCACAACAAGGCATTCATGCGACTGTGGCCTCTTTCAGGAAATTCTAAGCCTGTGATCCCGTATTTTGTGCCACTTTTTCAGGTGTAGGTCTCAGGTCTTTGCCTAGAACTTCATGAAACTTCCAAAAATGATAAATAACAAAGAATCAAATCTACTAATGTAAACATTGGTACACAGACTTAACCTGACCTCTACTAGCCATGACAGGAATTTCGCCAAACATATAATGTACATGTAATCTATAGGTCATACAACAGATCTGAACATAAGGATCTCATACTTATCTAAGAATCGTCAAGGAGGATTGATATCTCCTCCCAATAGTTGCATTGTTATCTATTAGGTCATTCATTCATTATTATTTCATATACTAACCAAAACATGATGAGATCCATACATCAAGATTATCATAAAACATGCTCATAACCAACAAATAACCAGAGATATATCAATGATGAAACAACTATTAAGGCCACATAATGACAAGGACATTTACTCATGAAAATAGGAATGGAAAATTAGATTTTATTGACATATGCAAATCCAACCAAGTTAGGGACTTCCATGTACCACCCGACCATATATTGGGCTGAACCAAATCTCTCTTTCAGCCAATCACCCCCGCGCCATATTCCAAGCATGAATGTGGGATCTCATGAAACAAATCAAACAAAACCAAACCAAAGCTTCTAGAGGCCAAACCACCTTAACCCTCAACCAGTTATTCCACCTCACGGTCGGACATCACTAAGCATCACCATATTATTCTCTAGCCAAGCTATCTAGGGCTCCAAAGTGTTTGTTCCAACCAAGGCTTCCAGGACTAGTAACTCACTCCACAGTTGTTGCCGAGCTCTAGAGCATTTGTCCAACCAGGGCTTCCAGGACTAGTAACTCAACCCACCAAGGGCTCCATAGTGTTTGTCCAACCAACACTTCCAAGACTAGTAACTCAACCCAAGTTGTTATAGGGCTTCCAAAGCATTTGTCCAACCAAGGCTCCAGGAACTAGTAACTCAACCCACAACCAAAGGAACATGAGCACCAACCAGAAAATAAAGATAAAACCCATAACACCATGGATATCCAGGAAATGGAAAGGCTAGGAAAAACCACTATCATTCCAGGTAATCCTCCATGCCAATGAAAGATCATAACCAAAAACCACATGCATGTGC
The DNA here is from genome assembly GCA_031772625.1 of Pinus tabuliformis. NCBI lineage: Eukaryota > Viridiplantae > Streptophyta > Pinopsida > Pinales > Pinaceae > Pinus > Pinus tabuliformis. The sequence continues at coordinate 1,527,171,187 of CM062818.1, read as the reverse complement.
CATGCTTGCCAAAACTAGCAAGGAAATCATACATGCAATTCGGTACCTGCAAGCAAAAATCGTTGTAGTTGCTGATCCCACTGTCCTCTTGCACTTTCCTGCTTTTTCTTCTCCTCCTTTCTCCAAATCTCAAGTATGCCCCAATCCTCCCAGAGTGCTCCAAGAAAACTCTATGTCCAAGAGTACGAGAGAGAGAATAGAAGAGAAAGCTCCAACTTGAAGTTGACAAAAGGTTGAATTGAAAAAAAGCCATGAACTGATCCTTAGAAGCCTTTTTATCATTGAGGCCTTTATTTTTCTTCATTTTCCATTATTTTCCTTCATTTTCCTCCTCACGTGCGACCTGTGACCTTTCACATTCCTTTTCTCCTATTTTCCATTATTTTCATAAATAAAATGCCAATAAATGCCTCATGCCTTTCCAAAACCTTTGCCATTTCCTTTGACAATTTCCATAGCCATTTATTAATCATGAGTGATCCCCGTCACTATGTTTTTGTCCAATATTTAACTTGGAATAGGTGTCCCATGACCTTGGTTATTATTTTTCCTTTATTAGCTTTATTACATGGATTTTTTACCAGGGCTGTTACAGAACCCTCCCCCTTGGGGGAAAACCGTCCTTAGTGTTCAATGACACCTACAATCAACAAGACTACTGAAAAACAAAACATACTGCCCATGGAGATTTATAACTTATCTCATTGAAATATTTACAATGGACAACCTGCTGAAAACCAAACCAACATGACAAACATGACAATCATAACGACATGACAACCATATCGCTTATTGGAGCTTTATAACATAGATCATGGCAATATTTACACACACACACACACACATATACCAAAACACCACTCCAAAACATATACCAAAAGACATCTGATCATCCAGTGAATAGAGAAGGATAAATAAGCTGCATTTGATCAACCATCTCCCATGTAGCTACATCGGGCCTCAAAGTGCTTCCATTGCACTTTAACCTGCTCGATTGCTCAGTTATGGAGCATGAGAACATTTCTTTGAAAATGCACTAAGGTTCTAGTTGGAATTCTCCTTTCGGATCCACCTGCAATACATACCATTCAATCACATGATCAACATCTCTAATATACTTTTAAGCATGACACATGGAATACATCGTGGACTTTCATTGTCGGAGGTAGTGCAAGTCGATAGGTTATTGGTCCAATCCTCTAAAGAATATTGAAAGGTCCACAATACCAAGGTGCCAAATTGGCACAAGATCCAATCCTCAAGGAGCTCTTCTTGGGCTTGATGCACAAGTACACATGTTCCCCAACCTGAAACTCCTTAAATATCCCGTTATGATCTACATAAATCTTCTTCCTATCCTATGTTTATTTTATATTATTCTTGATTACCTACATTTCTTTTTCCATCTCTGCCAACATGTTTGGTCCAATAAATACTCTATTCACTAGATCACTCCAACTGACGGGAGTGTTACAATTCTTCCCATAGAGTGCCTCAAACAGACTCATCCTTAGTGACTACTGATACCCATTATTGTAATAAAACTCAACCAATGAAAGGTACTCCTTGCATCTCCTTTGTTGATGCATCACATACATCCTCAACATGTCCTCCAAAATCTTGTTGACCCTCTTTGACTATCCATCTGTCTATGGATGATAAGTTTTTTTGAAGTCCAAATCTGTACCCAAACCTGCATATAACTCTTTCCAAAAAATAGAGGTGAAATTAGCATCCCTGTTTGACACAATATTCTTCATTACACCATTCAACCTTACTACATCTCTGATGAATTCCTGTGCTACCTCACTAGCTGAATGAGTAGACCTTACTGGAATGAAGTGAGCTACTTTAGTCGACTTGTCAACCACAACCATGATATAATTATGTTGTCTAAATGTCCTCGGTAAACCTGTAATGAATTTCATAGAAATGACCTCCCATTTCCACTCTGGAATTGAAATCAGTTGTAGTAGACCACCTGGTTGCTTACACTCTGCCTTTACCTGTTGACAATACAAGCATCTAGCCACAAACTATGCCACTTCCTTCTTCAAATTTGACCAATGGTAGAATTTCTTAACCACTATCAATGTCTTTTGTTAGAAGCTTCCCTCGATATAAGCTTCTTGAGCTCATTGTTGTTTGACACATAGATCCCATCCCTAAATCTGATTAAACCATCTGCTGTGAAATGATAATCCACATCCTTATCCCTGTACCTTGTAGTAACGTATGCATAAGCTCGATATACCTATCATCCTACTGTCCTACTTGCAAGATCTTATCCTATAAATCTGTCCCATAGGAGCTCATGGTTGCTATGTGGTTTACCTGTACTCTTCTTCTAAGAGCATCTACAACCCTGTTCTCTTTACCTTTAATATACATGATCTCAAAGTTGAACTCACTAATCGTGGTCAACCATCTGGCTCGTCTAGTATTCAAGTTAGCTTGGTCAAATAGATACCTCAATCCACTGTGATCGCTCATCAATACAAACTTCCTGCCAAGAAGATAATGCCTCCACATCTTCAATGCATGAAGAATCACTACCAACTCAAGGTCATGTGTTGGATAATTTCACTCATTCTCATTTGGTTTCCTTGATTCATAGCATACTACCTATCCTTCCTGCATCATGACTCCACTAAGTCCTCTCTTGCAAGCATGTGTGCATACCATAGACTCTTTGTTCGAATCTGCAATATTTAAAACTGAAGCATTTGCTAATAATTGCTTCAACTGCTCAAAATTGGTTGCACATTCCTCTATCCATTCAAATTTATTACATTTCCTCTATAATGATGTAATGGGATAGTAAATCCGATAGAATTTCTTGATGAACCTCCTATAATAACCTGTTAACCCCATGAATGATCTTACCTCATCTGCATTTCTAGGAGTTTCCCATTCCATGTTAGTTCTTATCTTTTTTGGATCCACTGCTATACCTTCCTTGGAAACAACATGTCCCAAGTAATATACCTTTGTTTGAAAGAAACTGCATTTACTGAGCTTGGCACATAGTTGATGCTCTCTTAGCAATTTCAATATTGTTGCTAAGTGTTCGACATGTTCTTCCTCATTCTTTGAATATACCAATATATCATCAATGAATACAATAACAAATTTGTCTAGATAAGGATGAAACACACTATTCATCAAGCACATAAAAGTAGTTGGAGCATTATCCAAACCAAATGGAACTGCAATAAGCTCATAATGCCCATACATGGTTTGGAAACTAGATACCTTCTTCTTTAATGCATACCTGGTGACATCCTGATCTTAGATCAATGTTTGAGAACATTGATGCTCCCTTCAACTGGTCAAACAAATCATCAATCCTTAGCAACAGATACTTGTTCTTGATGGTTACCTTGTTCAACTACCTGTAATCAATGCATAACCCGAGAGTACCATCCTTCTTCACAAACAACACTAGTGTGCCCCAACGTGATACACTTTGCCTAATGTATCCCTTTTCAAGAATTTCATTCAACTACAACTTCAGCTCTACTAACTCTGGTGTGCTCATCCTGTATGGAGCCTTTGATGTTGGTGTTATCCCTGGTACCAACTCAATAGAAAAGTCCACTTCCTTGTGAGGTGGAAAATTTGAAATCTCTGTCGGGAAGACATCCTGAAACTACTGCAAAATTGGATACCTCCTCAAGACATCCACATCCTCAACTTCCTTATCTTTATTAGTGGAAATATGTATTGCAAATAACACACACCCTTTCCAATTATTGCGTTGTTCTTGCATAGTTGTCATCATTCTAGCTGATGTTGCCTTCCTCTTACGTTGCAAGATTCTTTGTTCCCATTGTCATCCAATCACTCAATAGACTTGTCATAAAAATCCACCTTAGTCCTATGAATATATACCCAATCCATACCCAAAATCATAGTATATGATCCCAATAAAAGTACATTCAGATGTGATGATGTAGGCATACCATGCAACTTAAATTCACAAGCTCTTACCCAATGATGAACTCTCTTCTTAGTACCTATAGCCAACTGCACTAACCAATAATCTTCATGTACTTCTTTATTCAAACCACACTTATCCACCAGGTAAGGATTAACATAACTATAATTGGATCCATGTTCAATCAAAATAGAAACAACTTGGTCACAAATATTATCGTCCATCTTGATAATAAATGCCTAGTGATTAGCCTGCCTGTTATCCAGCGCTGCATAAATTCGAGGAATACTATGTCCAACATCCCCCACTGTCTGTGCCTCCTGAGCATTGTATATCTATGGTCTACCACCCTTATGTTGTGGACAATCTCTTCTGCGATTCTCTCCTCCACAAGTCCAACATTGCAAGGGCTTCCTATCATCACCCTTTTTCTTCTCCTCAGACTAAAATCCATGTCCTCTGTCATATGCATTAAATTTTTTAGGCGGTGTTTCATTCTCTATGTTAGTTGTGTCCTAAGGTCTTGTTCGCTTCTTATCCCATTTTCCTTTATTATTCTCATTACCCTTCCAAATATACTTAGTCTCAAATATGCACTTTGATTTCTCATAAAAATGCTTTAGCTTCCTGATGGATTCCTCCAATGATCTAGGCTCATCGAACTCAATCTTGTCCTTGAATGCTACCGACAAACCACTAATGAATCTTTGAATCTTCACTTTCTCCTCCTTAAGATAAGTCACATACCTCAATAAATCCAAGAATCTGCTAGTGTACTCCTCATCGATCATAGATCCCATCTTCAACTCATAGAAATCCTTTGCCTTGTCATCATAGTATCTCTGTGATAAATACTTTTTCTTGAAAAGTCTCTTGAACTCACTCCAAGTCAACTCCTCTTCATGAATACCTTTGACATTCTTTACATCTTCCCACCAGATGTCTGCTTTACCTTTAAGACTAAATGTATTTATTTTGGCCTTCATGTTCTCTGAGTAATCATGCAATCTGAAGAACTTATTCATCCTAAGCAACCACACTTATGCATCCTATGAATTCTTCATTTCCTCATCAAATGTAGGTGGCTTTTATTTCTTGAACTCATCCAAAAAATATCCCCTATCACTACTCTTGTAAGGATGATAATGATGATGACCATGATACCTATATGAACTAGAACTAGAGTAGAGTCCATTTCCACTGACGCGCCTATCAGGTGTATCCAAGAAACTGTCATCTCTAACCATGTCATCTCTATCCAAATTGTACCCACCATGTGACCTGCTACCATATGCTTTATTAATCTTATCCTCTTGCCCATGAATGATTCTAAGCGGTCCTTGTCTCTGCAAGTCTGACAATCTCTGAAGAATAACTGCATTAACTTCTACTTGTTTCTCCTATGCCCTATCAAGTCTCTCTTGTGATTGAATGATTTAATCATTATATTATTTGCAACTTCTTATGTCTGCCTTCAAAATTGTCAAAGTGTCTTCTATGTCAGGAGAATATCCCTCACCATGCTGCTCATATGATCTATAGGGAGAATCTCGTGAATTGTAGTCTACCATCTTGCTAGTCATCTTTGATCTTCTCTTCTTGCAAGGTATATCATGTCAGCTAAACCAAATTATAAACAAACCAACGCACCTCAATGTAGTTTAGGGGAGGATATCTCATATGTAAGATCAACCAGATTAGAACAATACATGTATAATCATAATCATCGAAGTATATAGACATCATATTAATCATCATCTAGTTACCATGCATAATTCTATATTTATAACACCGACTAGGTACTATGTATAATAAGCATATGGACGACACACATGCATAACAATACAATACAATCCTCAGGTCATTGTTAGACCTGATACTAACAAGTCAAAATTAATACGTGCATCTAAGACAAGCTTATAAATCACATTTGGAGTGAATATTATGCATGCTCTGCATTAGAAGAAACCAAGGACTTTGTTGATAATGGTGACAAAGATGTAGATGAATATGAAGACCAGGTTTTCACTGTGACTTCCTATAATTAAATTGTTTGCATTGTTGTTGTTGTTTTTTCTTTTAATTTAACATAACTAACCATAAAAGAACATCCAAACTATTTTTTGGACTTGAATGTGAGCACTTTCTTTAAGCCCAGATATCATTTAAAGAGGAAGATAAATAGTGAAAACAATGGAGTTATAACAATTTTCCCTTAAATATTATAGCTCAAATAATATAATAGCTCCAGAACAACGAAAAAAAGAGTTGTTGTTTTTATTGTTTTTTTTTTTAATTTCTTGTATCTAAAATTGACCTTTTCAATAAAAATGTATGAAGCTCCTTACAAAGTGGGAGGTTATTATACTAGGAAAGAGACTATCATAGAGCATTCATTAACCATTGTGTTTTGAAGCCTTCCCTCTAAGCACTAGCAGTGTCTAAATGAATGGGGTTGTGGTCATGGCTAAGCCGTGAATAAGTCAATACTTTTTTATGGCTAAAATCCATTTCATCCATCAGTGTGTCCCCTTCCTTTAACTGGATATTCAACGAGGTCCAGAGAAATGCTCAAGTAATTGTTATTGTGATGGGTGTGGGAATGGAGGAGAAAAGATGAGATGTGCACTCTGAAATGCTTTCATGAACTTCAAATTGTTTAGTCCCTATAATATTAGTCTATCCCCCTTATTGTTATTGTTGTGTCCCATAGAAGCCCACTATTGTTATTCTCGTGCCCTTACATTATTATTGTTATGTAGGATCTGATTATATTGTGACCCCTTAGACTCCTATATATACAAAGGAGGTCCTTTCATTTGTATCATCCAACAATTGTTCATTTATATAATGTAAAGGAGGTTTCCCCATCGAAGAAGATATTTTTTAAGTCATTGATTTATCTATTTGTGAGCTGGTTGGATAACATTTGGTATTAGAGCTTTGGATTCTAGGGTTTCGCTACTTCAAAAAGGGCATCGTGGAATTTTCGATATAATTTGTTTTCAATGAATATTAAGAAGTTGAAATTACAACTACGTGGAGTCGAAATATTGGTGAACTTTTTTCCAAAATTTTAGATCTTGGTTCTTTATATTTTCGGAGATATGATCCGAGTAACTTACGGTTTTTGGAGGCTCCAAAATTCAGTCTCAAACAGGTGACCTATGGAAAATCATCATAAATTTCGTTTCAGGCATCAAATTCGAATTCTGTAAAAGGTGACGAAAAGAGCACAAACTTAAGTTTGTCATGCATCAATTTTAGGGCCAAAGGTTGAAACAGTGACATGTGGAATTCTGTACAACTTCGCTCTACTGAACCAGTCCATAATTAGGCCATCATGGGAGATTTGGCATAACTCCTTATTGAAGAATCCAATCTCGGTCAGAATTGTGGGGTTGGAAATAAGACTCTGAGAGCTAACATAGGAAGAAAGTTTAGAACTTGGAGATCCAAAATTATAGGGTTACAATCATTTTGAGATCGAGTTTCTAAAAGCAAGAAAAACTGTGTGTATTTTGTTTTAAAAATTACATAACTTTTGTTTGATAAATTAGTTTGAAGAGATTCCAAGGGCATACTAAAGCATATATATATAAGTATTGGGTTCTAAAAGGTCTCTAAATCAAAATAATTCTACACCCATTAAGCCCTTTGAGAGCTCTACTATGACGCATGAAGAGGAAAAATTGCAACATCATATATTAAAATTATGGGACCAAGTGCAACAAATTTCTCTCTCACAAAGAGCAACCAAAGATGAACTAAAAGGGGACATGGATGGTTTAAAATCAGAAATAAAAGGTGATATGGATGGTTTAAAATGCGACATGAATGGTTTAAAAGTATACATGGAAGGTTTGAAGGAAGGTTTGACAAAGTTGTTGCAAGAAAGGATTCCTAGTGGTGACAAGGTAATCCATGAAAATCATGATGAGGACAAAAGGAATATCAATTATGATTTTAGAGACTCCAATGGGGTGTTTAAGAACCACCACATTCTAAAGATCGATATGAGGAAATTTGATGGCAAGGATCCAGTAACGTGGATACTATAGATGGAGCAATATTTTGATGTATAGGATGTGCAACTCTCACAAAAGGTACGTATTGCATATTTATATTTAGAACCCAATCAATTTGTATGGTATAGATGATTTTTTTTCTCGTAAACCACTTGTCACCTGGTCAATTTTTATGGAGGCAATGATAGCACATTATGAAGATACAAATAACAACACCTTCTTTAGCTAATTGATAAATCTCAAACAAAATGGTTCAATGGCGGAGCACATTGAAGACTTCCAAAAATTGAATATTAGGGTAACCGATATTCCAGAGGAGCATAGGATTGATGTATTCATAGGACTTTAAAAGATAACATCAAACCTGATTCATTAGAGAAGGCATTCACATTGGCAAGAAAAGTTGAAATCAAAATTATGGCAACAAGGAAGTCTACCGCTCACAACTATAAAGATGGAAGTGTTGCTGCTCCTAGTCTTCCACAACCTACAAGGTTGACACCCCAATAATTGGAGGAAAAAAGAGAAAAATGGCTTTGTTACAGTTGTCATAGAAAATACACTGAAGGTCATAAGTGTGCGGAGAAGAAATTATTCTACATAGATTATGAAGAGGAGGAAGAAAAGGAACAAGAAACATCAAAAGAGGAGGAAATAAACCAGGAACAAAACCAAGAGAAAGAAGAAATGAGTCCGATCATATCTTGTAATGCATTGGTAGGAATTACCACTCCTCAAACTCTTAAGATAGAATGATATATCAAGAAGAAAAATATAATATTGTTGATTGATTTGGGAAATACCCCTAATTTTATTCATTGTAAGATAGCCAAGGAATTGAATTGCTTCCTATATTCAACGCCAGAGTGTCAAGTGGTGGTTTCAAATGGAGGAAATATAAATTTCTCTAGAAAGTGCCATAATATCAAACTAACCATGGGAGAATATGTATTGAATATTTCAATGCTTTCCATGCCAATGGGTGGTGTTGATGTTGTACTAGGAGTCCAATGGTTACAATCTTTGGGGACGATAGATTTCAATTTTCAAGAACTTTTTCTTGAATTTTTTTGGGAAGGAAAGGAAGTTGAATTAAGGGGTATCACAAGGAAACTGAGAAAGAGAATTAGCTCTAATGGCATGGCAAAGAGTCTGAATAAAGAGCAATGGGGAGTAATTGCAAAATTATGCTCACAAGAGGTTCAAGCATCGAAATCATATATTTCTCCAGATCTCCGAAAATTCTTGGAAAATCATTCCAATGTGTTTGATATTCCCAAAGGCCTCCCACATATTCATGATCATGATCATGATATTCACTTGATTCCAGGATTTGTTCCTCCAAATATCAGGCCTTATAGATATCCTTATGCCCAAAAGAGTGAAATTGAACTTATGGTTGCAGAAATGCTAGAGGCTGGTATAATTCAACCTAGTCAAAGTTCTTTCTCTGCTCCAGTAGTATTGGTGTAGAAGAAGGATAGATCATGGTGTATGTGTCTATATTATAGGGAGCTCAACAAGCTCACTATTAAAGATAAATTTCCCACTCCTATCATTAATGAATTGTTGGATGAATTACATGGAGAAATTTACTTCAACAAGTTGGATCTTCATTAAGGATGCCATCAAATTAAAATGAAGATTGAAGACATTCCTAAAACAACATTCATAACTCATGAGGGTCATTATGAATTTTTCGTCATGCCGTTTGGCCTTACTAATGCACCTTCCACATTTCAAGGTTTGATGAATTCCATTTTCAAACCCTTCATTAGAAAATGTGTGTTAGTGTTTTTTGATGATATACTAATCTACAACAAGTCTTGGAAGGATCATGTTAAACATGTTGACAAGGTGCTCAAACTATTGGAGGAGAAACAATTATATGCAAAAACCTCCAAATGTTTCTTTGGAGTACAGGAGGTGGAATATTTGGGTCATATTGTATCTCATGAGGGTGTTAAGATAGACCCTAACAAAATTAAATCCATTAAGGAATGGAAAATTCCCACAACCATAAAGCATATTTGAGGATTTCTCGGGTTGACAGGGTATTATCACAAGTTTGTTAAGAATTATGGGAGAATAGCAGCACCTCTAACATCATTACTGAAGAAAGATGCATTTTCTTAGACTCCAGAAGCAACGAAGTCCTTTGAACATATTAAAGAGGCAATGTGCCAAGCACCAGTATTAGCTACACCAGACTTCACAAAAACTTTTATTGTGTAATGTGATGCTTCAGCAAATGGAATTGGTGTTGTTTTAATGCAAGAAGGAAGACCCATTTCTTTTGAAAGTAGTCCAATCAAAGGAAAGTATTTACACAAACCTATTTATGAGAAGGAAATGTTAGCAATACTACATGCACTAAAGAAATGGCGACCTTACCTAATGGGAAGACATTTTAAGGTAAAAACAGATCATGATAGTCTTAAATACCTTTCGGAATAAAGATTATCATCAGAAGAGCAAAAAAAATGGGTGACAAAATGTTGAGTTATGACTTTGAAATCATCTACAAAAAAGGGAATAAAAATGTTGTTGCAGATACACTCTCTAGAAAGGATGAGGATGTGGAAGCATTGCTTTGTGCCATTTCTATTATCCAACCTAAGTGGATAATTGAAGCAAGGGATGAATGGAAGAATGATGAAGAGGTGTGGTCACTCATTCAAAAGTTGCAGCAAGATCCTGAGTACAACTAGTTTTCCATGTTTCATGCTTAAAGAAGTTTATTGGCAACAATCTTCTAGTTCAAACAATGTTGCCGGAACTTGACGAAGAAGGAAAAATCATATTTTAGCCTGAATCATTCACAAAAACAAGAACCTAACAACTATGGCATCAATCAATTTCACAGTATCTCATTAAGTGGAATAACTTACCCACTGAAGATTCCACATGAGACGATGAATATTTTATACAAAAGCATCCATAACCACTCAAGCGTTGAGGACAACCCTTTTTTGAAGGAGAGGGCATGTTAGGTCCCTATAATACTAGTGTATCCCCCTTATTGTTATTATTGTGCCCATGTATCCCCCATATTGTTATTTTTGTGCCCCATAGGATGTTAGGTCCCTATAATACTAGTGTATTCCCTCATTGTTATTAGTGTAGCCCCCTTATTATTATTGTTGTGCCCCATAGAAGCCCGCTATTGTTACTGTTGTGCCCCATAGAAGCCCACTATTGTTATTATTGTACCCTTACAATATTATTATTATGTCGGCTTTGATTATATTGTGACCCCTTAGACTCCTATATATAGAAAGAAGGTTTTATGATTTGAATCATCCAAGAATTGTTCATTTATGTAATGTAAAGGAGGTTTCCCCCTTGAAGAGGCTGATTTTGAAGTCATTGATCTATCTTTTCTTCTATTTTGTGAGTTGGTTGCATAACATTTGGTATCAGAGGAGATTCCTACATCTTCCTGAGTGCACCCAATTTTCCATGTTTCATGCTTAAAGAAGGCTATAGGTGATAAGCTCCTAGTTCAAACAATATTTCCAGAACTTGACAAGGAAGGAAAAATCATATTGGAACTTGAAGCAGTCATGGAAACAAGAACTCGACAACTACAGAATCGATCAATTTCAAAGTATCTGATCAAGTGGAAGAACTTACCTGCGGAAGATTCCACATGAGAGGTTGAGAATTTTATAGAGAAGCATCCATAACTACTCAAGCATTGAGGACATTTTTTTTTTTTTTAAAGGAGAGAGGCATGTTAGGTCCCTATAATACTAATGTATTCCCTCATTGTTGTTAGTGTAGCCCCCTTATTGTTATTATTGTGCCCCATAGAAGCCCACTATTGTTATTGTTGTGCCCTTACATTATTATTGTTATGTTGGCTCTGATTATATTGTGACCCCTTAGACTCCTATATATAGAAAGGAGGTTTTTTCATTTGAATCATCCAAGAATTGTTCATTTGTGTAATGTAAAGGAGGTTTCCCCCTCGAAGAGGCTAGTTTTTAAGTCGTTGATTTATTTTTTCTTCTATTTTGTGAGCTGGTTGCATAACATAGGAGCCCACTATTGTTATTATTATGCCCTTACATTATTAATTTTTTGTAGGATTTGATTATATTGTGACCCCTTAAACTCCTATATATACAAAGGAGGTATTTTCATTTGTATCATCCAACGATTGTTCATTTATATAATGTAAAGGAGGTTTCCCCCTCGAAGAGGATAATATTTAAGTCGTTGATCTATCTATTTGTGAGATGGCTTCATAACACAAATATATTCTTTCTAAATCAACAAAATGACGGTAGAATTTCTTCACAATGAAGAGCAAGATTTTCTCAGTGTGTCTTTTCATTGCGGAGCATTTTTTCTTAGCCTTACAGTTCTCAATTCTACATTTTGGAGGCACATGATATATATATTATGTTTAATGTGTTTTTTCTACTATAGGAATCTTACTAGTGGGTTAAAGACAATTTTGGTGGGTTTTAGAATTGAGATTTTGAACATGGCTTTGATACCACAAGTGAGGACCTAACCTAGGTCTCCTAACTAAACCAAATTTATTATTTAATTTAAACACAATATGAAGGAAACTAGCCTATTTATAACTCAACATTTATTTGATGATAACATACAAGTAAAATTTTATTTATAATAGATAAAACATGTAAGAAAAATTCATTTTTGCAGAAATTTACATAAATAAAATAAAAATGGAAGAATACATGTTCCAGTGGCTTAGTTGGCATGCTCCCAACTCTATTGGGATGCTCCTGCTGGGAATTTACCTCCTAGCCAACTATGAATGATTTCCTAGCCCATGGAACCTTCACAAGTTCCCTAGACCTTTGAGCCCAGGTCCAACTAGATGTAGTGTGTGCAAGTTAAAACAAACATTCTCCAATAGATCCAAGTTTGATTTCTCTCATTTATCTCCATTCTCTCCCTTCTCCTTCTCCACATTCCTCCCCAAAATAAAATTCTCCAATGCCCAAAACAAAGACCAAGGATTTCTTCCCCCCACTTCTCCTCTCATCATCCTTCCCTTTATGTCTCTTCCTCTCATCCACCTAAACCATTTACCATTAATTCCATGACCACCCCCTCATCCTTTTAATTTAATGACCTTAACTTTCCTTACCATATCTTATCCAAAAGTAGATTTGAGAAGACACCTTGAAAATAGAAATATAGATATTTTATTTAAAAATAAATTGGAAAAGACCATATATTATCCAAAAGTAAATTTGAGAAAACAAATTGGGAATATAAATATGGATATTTGATTTAGAAATAAATTGGAGAAGACCATATCTTATCCAAAAGTAGTTTTAGGAAGACACCTTGAGAATTGAAATATGGATATTTAATTTAGAAATAAATTAGAGAAGATCATATTTTATCTAAAAGTAGATTTGAGAAGACACATTGAGATTTGAAATATGGATATTTAATTTATAAATAAATTGGAGAAGACCATATCTTTTCCAAAAGTAAATTTGAGAAGACACCTTGGCAATTGAATAATAACAAATAATAAAAGTCATATTAGTAAAATAAAATTACAAATTCACAAGTGTAGGTATATACCAATATTACTTAAGTATTATAAGTCAATATTTTTAGGTTAATTAAACACTAATCAAATTAGCATGATAGGATCAAGTAGGGCATTACACAATGTCATTATTCTTTCATCTAGATCATATCCACCTAAGGATATTAAGCTTCAAAATAACCTTTGTTAGCATCCTCATTAGGAATATATTCTTCCACCAAATTATAATTATCATCGAAGGTGGATGAATAGGTGGATCCTCAATTCTTCTTTTTCTTGTCAACAATTGATGATGAAATGGCCTTTAGAAAGGATTTTAATTTATAACAAGTAAATTTTGATTCCTTACACCCATATTTTGAGCTCCTTGGTAATAATATTATTTCCTAACTCAATCCAAGTGATATTGTTTGACAATGCCCTAATAAGTTTGACCGTTTCATCAATTTTAGCATCTTGGGCATTTGAAGAGGAAGCTTGAGAAGGATCATATTATTTTTGTTTCCTTATATCACCAAAATCTACTCTCACCTTGATTTTCATAAATGTTTCCATGTTGCCTTCAATGTCTACTACATCATTTTTCATAATGTCAAAAGTTGTAGCCCTTTTCTCTCTTCACGTCATAGAAAAATCACAATCATGAGTAGTTACATATGTGACTTTTGAAACAACTTAATATGGTCTATTGTCATTTGGGATCCTATGAAACATTTCATTAAAACTCTTATTAAATTCCAAGAGTTTTCCTCTTTCTTCCTTTTCAATGGCCCATATAATTAATATTGATGATCAACTTTTCCATATAAATTTTGTAGAAATTTTTCCAAGAATCTATTGAATTAATAGGTAGGTTTTTAAACCATTTCCTAGCATTCCCTTCAATGCTGCAAAGCAAAATTATAAAATACACATCTTCATGGTCAATGTATAAGTTATTAGTATAATCTTAGAAAGAAAAATATGGTCCTTAGCAACTATATCATTGTCTTCATTAAACTTCGATAATAACTTTAGGTAGTTCTCATCATGTCATGTGGGTTTTTACTAATTGCAAGGGCTTCATTAGCATTAAATGTTGTAAAATAAGAAAAATTTCCATTGGGGACATGGGACTGTGGTAAGGAGGAGTCAAATAAAATCTGATTACCATTCAGTGTACTTATAAAATTGTAACTTAGAATTTGAAGGGTCAATCAATGGTTCATGCTTACCATAAATGGGATCAATCAAACTCTTGGGAGGAGTTATTAAAATGGACTAGCTTTCAAAATAATCAAATTCTAAAACAAATAAGTCTTCGAAACTTAGGTTACATATGAATTTGAAGCTTGCTTTTGTTCTTTTGCTTTCCTTAGTGATAAACTTCTTAACATCTAAATATACTAGAGTCTCTCGAGGATTCAAATGAAAACTTGTATGTCTATTTCACTCTTCCACCTTACATTAATGGAGTCCTTAGGAGAAATTATTCTTCAAAGTATCTATCAAAATATTATTTTGTTCTTTTTCACCACCAAGAATCAAAATTTTGTCATTGTCATTTCTCATGGAAAACAAATTCCATAACTTCATTCCACATTAACGGTGTGAGTTTGGATTTTTTCCCTTTAAATATTTGTTGCCAGGGAATTATTCCAAGGCATCCACTAGAGACTTATAAACCTACATGTTTAGGGATATTATGAAAGAGTTTAATAGCTAAAGGGGCTATCTCTCAATTATGGAAGATTTTACTTTTTAAATTGTGCAATAAAAAGATTCAATTTTAAGAAAATTGAGAAATGGCAGATAAAACTAATATTCAAGCCTAGCATGTGTTTCTTTAGATTCCATAAGCACCATTATCTTGTTTAATATGCATATGGATTAATAAAGGTGACATGTCAAGAAGAGTTCAAAGATAACATTCTTCTTTAAGCATCAATGGGCATGAAATGCATTAATACTAAAGGTGACATATAGTCAAATGAATATCAAAGAGTTGTCATAATTTTAATACACTATGACTAAAAGAACATGTAGTGGGCATTAATAATAAGGAATCCATTAATTCAGAAGTTAATGCTAAAAATTTAAAGAAAAATTCTTATATCCTAAAGTATAAAATGTCCATATAAAGTAGTAAGGTAATAAACATCATATACCACTTATACAATATTTTAGGAAAGCATTCATAATTTAATCATTGTAGAAACTCAACATAGATAATAGAACAATAATAAATATTCAAAACAAAAAATAATGCTTAAATTTTCATAGAATAAAGATAGTTGAAACACAAATATTAAATCAATTCTACAATATCTCATTTTTATGACCAAATTAAAGGAAGTTCCATTTACAACCTTAAGGATAAATGAAGAAAAAATCATTGAGACTCAAAGACGTTTAGTAACAAATATGAGAATGGTCATATAAACAAAGGATGACACCTTAGGATTTCCAAAACTATTGTTCATTTCTATAGATGTTCAAAACATGTTCATTTCTTTATATGAGCTACATAATTGGAACACTCTATCCCTTACACTCTATCTTGTACATCATCTATTCATTGTTAACTACATTGGTAAGAGTTGGATTTATGAAACTTTCCAATATACTCTTCATTTTTTTAATTCACTGACACTCACTATAATCGTGAGCAACCAAAATAAGAAATTATTGGAAAACTTAATGTTTGATAAATACCTAGTTCTGACCATGGAAATTATTTGGAAATTGTAGTAACATGACTTTTGCAATCAGCCTTAGCCTTCAAAAAAAGTGTGAACATCAAAACAAGAGTTGCAATCCCATTAAATGGTACAATCATATTTAAATTCAAGTTTTACAACAATTTCTAACCCTTACATGAGAACATGAACTCTTTATATAACAATTCCCTATAATCATATGATGTGCATTGTAAGAAGTAATGGAAAGGAATGTGCTTTTAGACCATTATCAGAAACTCTTCTTATATCGACCACAAAACAAACGAAAATTTGATTACCATTTGATTGTTACCAATATCTCAATAATATTTTTTCATCACATCATTATTGGAATCTTCCTTACCATAAATGTTTGTGGAAGGTGGCCCACTAGATATTACTTTAAACATTTCAAGAACCCCCAAGTGGTTCATGAGAGACTGTAAATTACAAGGTGATGGCTCAATGAGGAGTTTGTCAAGAGGATAATATGACTGCACCTTGCAAAGGGATACTATGTGAATACTTTTACATTATTGTTATTATGCTCATATCAATATCTAAAAGCATTGAACACTCGTTTAAAGAGATATTTGATAATATTTATGTGCAAAATATGACATTTGTTGTTTGCATAACAAAGGACGTGCAAGTTTATTAAACAGTAAAATTCTTCTTTAAAAAGAACATAGTTGATTACCACATAGATACAACCATAAAATACCTTAATATCATCATTTACTACAACGACTTGCATTTGAAAGCATGCTAGCCTACTTTCTAGCCAAACCCATATATGCCCCTTCTCTAGCTACAAATGTATGATTAAACATGCCTCACACATCAAATTTCTTAATAACCATAGTGAAAATTCTGGTGATGACAACTTCATCCTAAGAATCGATAACTACGGGAAATCAAAATTCAACAAAATTGCTACAAGAATAAAAATGATAACATTTTAGATTACCCATAGTGAAGTTTATGTGATACTAAATGGAGGTATTCACATTGTTTAATAGTTCTGTTTTAGACATTCTATAAAGTATATACAACCACATTCATTTTTAGAATGTGCTATGAATTGAATGGCACAATGGAGAGAAATTTTTGTTCTTGACAACATTTTATCAGAGGCAATGAAACCAAAAGAAAAACCAAGTATATTGAAACACATACTAGGGATGCTACAAGGATGAAGGAGAAAAAACTACAATTGTATTTTTAGACTTCACTTCATGGGAGGATATTCCTTCATTAGATAGAATCAAGTATATAATACCATATATATAATAACATATATTTTAGAAACCTTATGGTGTAATGCTTACTAGAAAATATATGGAGTGTTTTGGTTAGTACTGAGAGAGGGTAAGGGGTTCGTTCTTTAAATTGATAGTTGGATGAGGAATTTGATAAATTGAAAAATGATTCTAGGCTTGTGTTTGATAATCCCTATCATGCTGCCAAGATAATATTTGTTCCTCATAAATAATACAAGAATTCCAACCTCCTAACCACTAATGGAAATACAGAAAATTAAATTGGAATCTCCAGTAGAAAATAATATAATGAATTATAAATCTAATCTTCATGAACGAACTGTGAAAATCGCACGCCCCTCCCCCTACCAACCCCCCCCCCCCCCCCCCCCCCCCCCCCCCCCCCCACCCCACCCCACCACACACACACACACACATTTGTGTGTGTGAATATTTACAAAACAATGATGAAGAACTTATATATGTTGAAGATAAAAGAGCAAGTACATGAGTGAGATAGAGTGATTTTCCACCCAATCGTAGGTATTCCACTATGGGCACCACCCCATAACTACCACCAGAGAAATCATTTGATGATGAATAGTCAAAATAATCTCTTCATCTCAAAACAAAAATATTCCTAACCAACTCATTGCTAAGTTTATTAGAGAAACTCTTTGACACCCATAATGCCTACTACACACAACATAAGGAGCTCTTCCTTATTTCCTCAACAATTCCTCAAAAGTATCCTCCCTATATTGTTGTTTAATATGTGCATAGAAATGTCCAAGTTGATGTCCTTTAAACTTCAACAAAAATTATCTTCATTCTTGGATTTGAAAAATAAAAAATAAAAATCAATTACCCTTCTCCTAAATCAACCCTCCTCCCCCTTATTCAAAGTCCTCCCTTTGCTTTTATGAGTGAAAAATGTGGTTTAATAAGAATATAATCCCTACTTCTTTGTAGTTCCAAGAATGTATTGGACAAGCTTTCAAGAATGCAAGGAACATGTTACCAAGATTTAGGAAGCGATGAATTAGGTTTAGGAAATGGTTACATAAATTTAGGGAAAAGTCACATCCACCTCTCATACTTAAATAAACTATTTAGGAAATGATGACTTAGGTTTAGGAAATGGTTTCATAAATTTATGGAAAAGTCACATCCACCTCTCATACTTCTATAAACTATGAATTAGGATCACGTAAACACCATAAAAGATTCAAGGATAGGTTAATGTCAAGGTGGATAGAAAACAAATGTGTTGATCCATAAATCATTCCCTTACACTCCCTTACTATGAATTAGGCTCAAGTAAACTCAATAAAAGCTTTAAGGATAGGTTAATGTCAAGTTGGATAATAAACACATGTGTTTGTCCATAAATCATTCCCTTATACTCCCTTACCTTTCCCCACTTGTGGTATCATAGCCCCTATAGGTGCTCCCACCTCAGTCAATCCTAGTTATTTCATTACTCTTCAAAATAAAATATATAGTGGTATTCAAAACATTCAAATCACCACACTTCATAGTGTGAAGTAAAATATTTAAACATATACTTAGTATTTTCAAGGTTGATAAACCTAAACATTACAAATTACCATATTAGAGATTACATGAATTAGATAATATTTTGAAACTTCTCCTACTTCAATCCTCAAGGTTTATAACATTTTTTTTCAACAATAGCGAGTGTTAATTTTTTCTTCTTCTTCTTCCTCTTCATCTATATAAAGGGATACACTTCAACATGAAAGGTAAAGGAGGTCTTTTGGTGTCTAGGAACAAATTGTAGCTGATCAAAATTCCAATCTTTGTCTAATATACTCTAATGCAATTATCTAGGAGTTTGATACAATGGTAGAAGAAATGATTGGATCTTACTCCATAGATTCCAATAATGACATGATCGCCAAGGATACAATGATCTCCTACTTTAATATTAGGACTCAATTGAACAATTCCCCCACATTCAAGATATAATCTAGGGTGGTGATGTCAATAGAAAGACTAATTATGAACATGAATTTAACAACAAAAGCCTTAAATCCTCATTCTTAGCACGTTTTATTACGAAAATAATCCATTCAATCACTAGATGGGGATTTGATTTTAATAAAATTTCTTCAAATTCAAATGTTCAAAATTGACAGATTAGAAATATAAAATAAAATACACCAAATAAAAATGATATCTAAAGTATTTAAATGTGGAAAACTAGGGAATTAGTTATAGATGTCATTAGAAAGATAATGAACATGATTATACTTTAAAGGTCGTGCCACTGATGGTAGAAAAATATTCTACATCATACTTAGGATAGTTTCATCAACAATATTGTCACTATCAAACCCTGAGATGATGAAGATCATTGAAATGACTTGTCATGAGGGTTTGGGAAAAATCGGGGCTCAAAATGGCAAAGCAATTCTAAGAAGGGTGGTTGCTATTGGTAAATAATGAATCAAAAGGTCATTCACATGAACAAAGGGCTATGGCTTTGAATTCAATGGGAAAGGCTTTACCACCTAGTGGGATAATATTTTTAGGGACCATTGGCATTTGGGAAATCATTGTAGGGGTCAATCGAAAAATCACATGAAAACCATCATTAGACAAGATTTTTCATTTGGAGGGTCATAAAGTCTAGGTGGGGACTCAATCACAGGCATCATGAAATTGATCAAATGTTGATTGCTAGAGCTTATGTTGTGTCTATATGGTAATGCAAAGGTCAAAATACCCTGATACATATTAATAATACTTTTAAAATTTGATGATGAGGTTATGGGCTTGGCATGAATAACTAATTTATTTTTAGATGCCATAGGAAGCAAATGATAACAATGAAAGGACTTTGAAAGCAAGGCTAGGAATAAAAATGAGCAAACTAATAGAAATTGGAATTCTCAAGTAAAATATAGCTAATGTATTTGAATTGTGCTTTTGAACTTCAATGAGCTTCAAGGATGTAACTCCTCACTAGACCTCTATCAAAAAGTTGCAAACTAAATATAATTCATGCTTGGATCCTCCTTTTGTATTGAAAATAATTGTCTTCATTAATCACTACTTCGTCATCTTGTTAGGCGTGTTATTTTCATTCACTCTTAATTAGGGTGGGGAGGACTATTGAATTTCATGATAAAATTTAATCTATAACCATAGATAGCACCTTAGGGTCAAAAATGCATATGCAAGGGTAAAAGTCTTTGTTAAGAAACTACTTTTCATCCTCGACAATTCATATATTTATGACACATGTTACAATGATTTGCCCTTAGTGGAGATTTTCATGTTCGTCCTTAACCATTAACAAGAACCAGTGATAATCAACCTATTGCCTTTTTAAATAAACTTAAATAATACAATTGACATTTGACTTAAAACTTAGATAAACTTGAATAATACAAATGGCATTTAACTTAAAACTTACAATCAATTTGATCCTTCACCTTTATGCTATCATGGATCTTCACCATAATTTTAAATTTAAAGAATATCAATGCACCTTTAATCCATAAAATCCATAATTTTAAAGAATATCAATGCACCTATAAATTATGCATTCTTTCTCATGATTTAGAATTAAACACAAGTTTTATTTTTATTCTCCTCCACTAGATTTGTGATCTTAACACTCTTTATAAGAATTTTAAAGTACTACAACATCTAGAATCCAACCATAAGCTAGGTTAAAAGATTTCGTTTCACAAGTGTTGTCTCTGCTCCACACCTTTGCATTCTTTCTTGTTGTTGGTTCCATTGGCCTCACCAACATCACCAGTGGTCACCAGTGGTATTTCTAACTTGTTCTCTTTATTTCATTACGATAATATTTTTTCTCTAATTAGGATTGGTTTTTTAACAACATAGACACTTTTCTACAACAATTGTTTTGCCTTATGAACCTCTCTTTATTTCTCTTTCTAAAAGCTCTTCTCATGATTGAGCATTCCCTTGCCCCTTGTAGGCTTTCACAACAACACCTAACAAATGTTCTCTTTCCTAACAAATTCAACTTTTAAAAATTCTATTTAATAATTTGAATCTAAACTATATTTTCTATTTTCAAGGAGTTTTGTTGGTAACGTGTTATCATGTTGTCGTCGAAACGAATCATGTAACCTATTCAACCAATCCTAAATTCAGTTTACATCTATTAGATTGCTTTATTGATCCCATTCTTCTATCATTTATTTTGGAATCTAAATCATGTAAGGTGGCGAAATTAGCTAAAAGATTTGCTACCTTTTTTCCTGCTCTAACCATGAGATATTTTCCTACCTTTTAGATGCATTGGTTTATTTATATCTTTGTTTTTTTAGTACAGTTTTTTTTCAATATCTTAGGGAGCAAATTTGATTTCTATATTTAGTTTGATGCATTTATCCATATTCATTTATACATTTAATTATGTGTGTATAACAAAGAAGAGAGATTTTTTATATTTATTAATGAAATATATTAAAAATGGTATATATATATATATTTTCTTCTGTGAATTTGTTTTTTTAACGTAGAGTTTTATCTTAATATATTTATTTTTAAAAATTTTAATAATATCATTCTTTTAAAATTAGTGAAAATTTTTAAGAATGAAATTTATGACATAGATTTTTTTAATTAAGTGAAATGATGAAATTAATTTGTTGTGTTTTTGTTTTTTTTATGGAATTTGATGATACTTTTTTTATAAAATTTTTATTTTTCATTATTTGAAATGTATTTTTAAATGCATAAATAATTCATAGCATTGAAGAACCCAATGTTCGTCTGTCAAGATGTTTAAGTTTATTTGTCTGTCTATCGAGTTGACAGGTACCTCTTTAAAATAAAAATTAATTATGCTCTAAATAGAAATGTATTGTCAGCTAGACTAACAAAAATGAATATGATGTAAAGTAATTAGAAGTAAAAAAATGTGTGAGTAAGATGTTTACACATTATACTTTTCAAAAATATTTCAACAAGAGATCTATGTTAATTAATTTATGTCGATATCAACCTCATATATATCTATATGAAGAATTTTTTTTATTAAAATAAAATATTTAAAGTTATATAAAAAAAAATATTCAATGTCGGTTATCAATAAAATATTTTAATACAAATTAATATTGACATATACTTAAAAATATATTAATAATAAAAAACTATTTTAATTTGACTTGATAAAATATCTCAATGTACATGTTATGTAAAATATTTTAATGTCGATTATGTATATATCATTTAAAAAAAACAATATATATATCATCAAATATATATATATATATATATATATATATATATATATATATATGGTTAAAATGTTTATTTGATCCTATATATATTCTATATAGCATTAAAAAATACAATTTAAACAATGAAAAATTACACATTGTATTTTGTATTCTAAAAAAGTTTACATGTGAAGAATGTTGATCCCTCTATACTCATACTAAATCCATATTTAAAATGGATCTATGCTCACTTATAGAATAGAAACATTACTAAATTAATAATAAATATAAATCACTCAACATTACGTGATGTTGAAAAAAGTTGACTTTAAAATCAAATAATTTAATTATCATGAATATAAAATTATCAATAATACCAAATATCTTCTTCATTAACACTACATAACATTTAATGTGATATATTAAAATTTACATTTAAAATTTAATAATAAACCTCAATATATAAAATATTAAATATTCGATCAAATATTAAATATTTTATCAAATATTTATTAATCACCTTCTTCATTAACAAAATATTACTTTTTATAATAATTCCTCATTATAAATGATCTTAGTTGACTTTAAAAACATTAATATATTCATATAAATGAGCTTTTATATAAGTAAATAAATATATTTATAAAATACATCTATCATACTAATCCCCCATGCCAAGCTTAACCTTTAGTATTATTGAAATTGTCTACCTATTTATCCCCATAACAACTTCTTGGCAGAGAAGATGGATGGTTGGTTGGCAAAGTCTTCCAACTCCTTAGCAGATAAGATGGATGGTTGGTTGGCAAAGTCTTCCAAGTTGAGATGACAACAAACTCTAGCAAAGAGACAAGAAGTTGATAATTTCTATGGTGGGTGTTTGGCAAAGTCTCCCATCTTGCAAGGGATAAGATAATGCGTTTAGCATAACTTTTTCTATCATACCACTGTGTCTTATTCTCTTGTTTAGTTGTGTTTTGTCATACATCTTTAGATATCATATTTCATTTAATTCCATTCAAAAGAAATGAATCTACTATGCATGATGTAGACATTGGTGATTCTAAATCTTAAAAGAGAAGACGTGATTAGATGTCTCAGTGGAGCAACGACTTTGTTTTATATTCAAAAGATTCTTGCCACGTGTAAGTAGGAATATGGTTTGAAAATGACACCTTTCATCTATGATGGACATTAATTTAAAAATTTGACTAGAGTTCCTTAGTGATGAAAACTCTAATTTTGTATATTGGCGTTAGAGTTTTTATCAATAAGGAATCTGAATAAAAAATCTGTTTAAGCTTTTTGGTAGTCAAATTCCAATGTTGGAAAAGGACACCATTAAAACACAATAAGGATTTTGAATAATAAAGGTAGGGCAAAATCATGAAAGGTAAGGATTTTGAATAATAAATGTAGGGCAAAATCATGAAAGGTGGGTCTAGCTATTTATGGTTGTAATTTGTCCATTTGCATATGCGTGTGGACAGTGAATAAAACAGGGTAGTCAATTAAATGAACATTAACACTCTTGGATCATGACATTAGCATTAAATGCTCACAAAAATAAATTCGTTCCCTGTGTAAATGGCAATAAATACTAGTTAGCATCCTTAGATCCCTAGGGAGTGATTGATGTGATGCTATCTTGCTTTAATTATACACACATAAGCTTTACTTTCAATGCCTTGTAATATACGTTTTTTTTGGGGTAATAATTACAAATATATCTACTTCTTTAGCCTTTTGCTTGGCTTTACTAGTGGCTTCAACCTTGTTTTCATTTTGAAATTCCCACGAAAGAGAGTGTATTATTTACATTTAATGTAACCTAACTTTGTTTTCATTTCTCCCCACATTCATTTTAGGTCTTTTATTTAATGAAATTCTCAGGAAAGAGGTTAGTGCATTATTATGTCAGTGCTTACGTAGTGATATTTATGATCGTTTGAAGCTATTAGTTTGTCCGTATTAGTGTAATTTTTCAAATCTCTATAGTTAACATTAGGTTTTGGTTGAAATTCTTCCATGATGTCAGCGCGTTGCCTCATCCCCGGCTCCGGAATTCGAGGGTCAACGTCATCCTGCTATGCATGGTAGATTGGATTTAACAATGTAGTTATAAGGAAGGACGATCCTTGGTACAACTGGGAATTAACTTGGGTTGCTTTGAGCTCTAGTGGTGTTAATTTTGTTTTAAGAGTGTTAGTGGAGAATTTATTATTATGGTTGATGGATCATCAAGAAGTGGATTTAGCTCTTTTTGTTGTTCAAAGTTGTTGTTTTATTTTTTTCTTGGTGTTGTGGCACTCATTGAGGCTGTATTTCCGATTTCTGTGCATGTGTTTTCTGTGCGACTTTACTTCTCGTTGTCAGGTTTTTGTTGTTACGAGGTGCATTTTTTTTTTTCTTACTTTGGTGGGTGCATGCATTAAGCTTTTTGTGTAGAATGTTGAAGTTGTTCAGCTGCGTGGTAGGACACAACTTTGCCAACCTCCTCGATGATGATTCGACAGGTAAATGTATGAACATTATTTTATGTTTTAATGGTCATGGTGCATAATTTGGAGTTTTGATGTTTCACCATTCAGAATTTGCAGGTGAGGCTTTAGAATTTAGAGCATAAGAGTTGTTCAAGTAAACATATTACTGGATTCTTTCGGCAGAAACCTGGTAAGTTTTTAAGTTCTCTCTATTAGAAAACTCTAGTTTATTGGGTCAGAAGTGTTAAATACATTTTTGGCTCAAGTTTCGATGGTTTGGATGCAATGTTGTAGGAATAAACCAGTATTGACTGACCAAAGCTAGGTCGGAGGTCGACCCATCTTTGCATTTGCAGAAGTCCTATGGGCAAGGTGCCAACCCCGATTCCATATGTTCTAGTTTTAAATTGTTTGTCGACTCTGATTCCATGATTTTTTGTAGCGGTTACAATGAAGATTTCCTGGAATTTACTTTGAAACTTGTGAAGTCGGGAGTATAGGGATCTTTGCATTTTCAGAAGGCTCGTGAGCAAGGTGGCGACTCTGACTGCACATCATGTTGTTTTAGATAGTCGGGGGGTCGGAGTTCTATTGACATAAACAACTAGCTCGAGAAGAAGATAAATCTGAGCTCAGTCGGGCGCGATGCATTGCGATGTCAGAAGTTGACGCATGTTTGCGTTTTAGCAGACTCGTGTATGCGAGTTTTTATATGCCTTTTATGTTCAGTTGATTGTCATAGGGCAGATAGGTTTTATTAATTTGTTTTTCAAAATACTAAATTTATTGGTATAAAATTTATACTTTAAGCAACGGGAGATCACAGTCTCAGATAGTTGTCAACTAGAAAAAATAAAAACATAAAAGAATCGACAGTAAAATTCAAGTTTCAAGTATTGGAGAACTTTTGAGGCCAATGTTACTAGTATTCTGAGTTTCCAAGGGTGGGATGTTGTAATGTACGTTCTTCGTAAATTTTATGCATAGAGGAACATGTTTGAGCCACGGTTGTGAGTGCACATTAATAAAAAATCAAATTTAGAATAGGGGCATCTGTCTCCATTTCAATTTTTTTGGTTTGTTTGGAGTCGGAGGAAACTCGTAGTTGAGGTCGTGATCAACTTCGTGGTCAGCTAGTCAATGTCTATTTGGAGAAGAATCATAAGGAAAAGGCCGAGTTGCGAGTCATCTTGGCAAAGTTTGAGGTTCATGTGGTGTTTAAATTGCAATTGGCATTTAAGTTTGTTGTTTTTGGCTTTTGTGATTTATGAACCATATTCAAATTGTTTTATTCTTTAGACGAGGGCTGACAGGTTCATATGTTTTAAGCATTTTAATCCTAATTTTGTTTTAATTAGTTTTTGGATTTGTTATCTTAGACTATTAGATAGAAAGAATAATAATCTTTCTGTAAAATTGCTTTAAATAAATGTCCTATAAAAATAAATTTTCGAATTTATTTCTTTGTTGATAAAATAATAAGGTATTTTAAATTACATTTATTAAATAATATGTTATATGCAAAAACAAAATAATAAATTATAGACACATATTTTTGTTTTGTGGGCCTTTGTAGAAGCAAGTTGGAGGTCGGGCTGAGTATGAGGTTAAAGGTGGTTGTTGTAAACACACATAACTATAAACATATATTTCTTTTGTTGCTCATACTGAAAGCAACTCGAAGGTCGGCCCCGACTATGAGATCAGAGGTCGACATTGTCATTTGAATGGTCTCTCTAGACATTCTCGACTACTGACACTCCCCGGCCAATGCGGCTCAGAATCTAGGTTCATTGTTGTTATTATTATTATTTGTTATTAACGACTTAAATGAGGTCTATGATAAAGTTTATCATGAGTTGATATGTTATAAATTAAATCTTAAATGTCTTATAAAAATATATTTTTTAATTTATTTGTTTGTTGATAAAAGAATAAGGTATTTTAAATTACATTTATTAAATAATATTTTATGTGAAAAATAAAATAATAAATTATAGACACCTATGTTTGTTTTGTGGGCCTTCGTAGAAGCAAGTCAGAGGTTGGGATGACTATGAGGTCGGAGGTGGTTTTTGTAAGCACGCGTAACTATACACATATTTTTTTTTGTGGCCCCTACTGAAAGCAAGTCGGAGGTCGACCCCCACTATGAGATTGAAGGTCAACATTATTGTTTGAAGGGTCTCTGTGGATAGTCCCGACTACTGACATTCCCCGACCAATTCGGCTCAGAATCTGTTGAAAATAGTAACAAGAAATGTTAAAAATAGAACTGCTATAAATAGAATTTCGAGATACATTCCAATTTTAGTTAGTCCCTGAACTAAAATTGAGAATTAAAATTAAAATTTGATCTTAGTAGCTGTTTGTAAAATAATTAATTAATTCATCTTGATTTAATTAGTTGTAGGAAATCAAACATGAAGTCTATCTGAAGACATGTAACAATTTCTCCATTGATTGAGGAAGTTATCCCTTGATTAAGGAGATCAGGATGAGTTGTACTTTGAGTTGTAATTAGTTAGCTCAGTTATCTGAGTTAAGTCCAGTTAGATTAGTTCCAACAGTTTATGGAACTGATTGTGAGTTTAGTTAGTTAATGCATGCATGCATGTAACTGCTGCACTTCAAATAATTGAATATTCTCTCATAAATAACTCATGCATGTCAGTTTAGTCAGAGACCCAGTTGAGATCAGATGATGGGACAATGTACTATCAGTTGCAGGAATATTCCATTGAGGATATCTCTTGCATGCAGAAGGAATTCATTCCTTGGAGATTGCGCAGTTACTTTTGAGTTTGATGAGTTGTGTGAATGGAACATTCACATAGGTGGCAGCATTGGACCCCAGGAGAAACTGTGCAAGGAAATAGGAGGCTTGGAGGGTTGAGGGAAGGCATATGTTGTGTCTATTCAGTCTGTGAGCTGTATTGTAGGATTGTACTGAGAGCTGGATAGCTTGTGAGCTAAAGCTTTGTGTAATCCGAACATATTTCCACTTGTATGATATTATAGAGATCGGGGTTTTTAGTTGAGGCTTTCCCTAGAGTATTCTTCTGTGTTAATGTGCGATTGCTTTCTCATTCTCAGTTATATGTGTTCTATTTGATCTTGCTCATAATCTATTAAGCTTTCGCAAGTTTGTTGTAGAAGTAGATCTTGCATTTTTCTTTAGTATATTGCATCATCTGTTGATCTACAGTGAGAACTTCTACATGGTATCAGAGCAAAGGTGATCAAAGTGGAGAATAGTATACAAAGAAGGGAGAAGTTTGAAGTTCTTGATTATAGAAATTGAATTCTTATCACATCTCAAATTTCACTAATGGCGTTCAACGGTTTGAGACTCGAGTATGCCCTGGATGGCAACTCGAATTATATAGCCTGGAAGGATCGCATGGACATAGTATTAGAGGACGACGGTTTGAAGGACTTCATTGATCAAGAAGTCCCTAAGCCAGCAACAGCTAATGCCCAAGAATTGGCGAAATGGAAGAAATGTGTGGCTAGAGCGAGGAGGATTCTTTTGGAGGGAGTTGAGACCACATAGTCTCGAGTCTCCATGGGAAGGAGACACCGTTTTCAATGTGGAAAACATTGAAAGATCTACATCAGAACAACAACGATCAGAGGAAGCTGGTGCTGAAAGACAAGCTTTAGAAAATCAAGTGTGAAAAGGGCGACACGATCTCTACATATCTGAACAAGCTCACCACCTGCAGGGATGAGCTTGGAAGTGTAGGGATCACGACAGCTGATGATGACATGGTGAGTCTTTCTCTCCTCAGTCTTCCTAAAAGCTGGCATAGAAACCAAGACTCGGTAAATGGAAGAGAGAAACTGCCAGATTGGGAACGAATTTGGTTAGATCTAATGCAGGAAGAGATAAGAAGAAGCACCAGAGATGGATCTTCATCAAAGCAAGATGATGAAGAAATCTAGCCTTAGTGAGTAAGGCGAGGAAAGGGAAAGGGAAGGCGTCCCAGTCCAAATCCAGTTCTTCCCATGGTGGGAAGAAGTTTGATAAATCGAAAGTGTGATGCTTTCATTGTCATGAGGTGGGCCATTATGCTACGAATTATCCACAGAATAAATCCAAGAAGGGATCCTCGAAGGGATCAGATGGTGAGGCACTGGCCTCATATTTCGAGTTGGATTTCTCTCTCATCGCATGCATGGTTTCATCAATGGTAGGATGTGTTTGGTACCTGGATAGTGGAGCTTCATTCCACATGACCGACGACAAGAATCTTTTCAGTACCTTAGAGGAGAAGGATCTCCAGATGCGGATCGAGATGGGCGATGATGGAAAGTACCGTGTTTCAAGTGAAGGTACGATTGTGTTTCAGAGGGAGCATGGAGCTCCTCTCACCCTGACTGATGTAAAGTATGTACCAGGTTTGAAGAAGAATCTTGTGTCCATTGCTATGCTAGAAGACAAAGGCTATGATGTAGTCTTTAGTAAAGGAAAGGTATTCCTAAGGCATATCGGCACTGGACAGACCAAGAAGATTGGGATTCGAGTTAAGAATCTCTACAAGCTGGAGGTAGACGACTGTGCTGCATTGAGTTCCAAGGCTGAGTTGGTTCAAAGCCAAGATGTTGGCAAGCTATGGCATAGAAGATTAGGCCACTTGCACCATGGGGCCTTGAAGATCATGCAACAGATTTCTACTGGACTTCCCAAGGGAAAACTGGAGCAGACGGATACATGCAAAGGTTGTACCTTGGGTAAGTATGTGAAATCTTCCTTTTAGGATCGAGACAGTAGAGCTGGAGCAATCCTGGAGCGAGTTCACACAGATGTTTGTGGACCATTCTCTACAGCCTCCACTGCTAAACAAAGGTACTATGTTATTTTTATTGATGATTTTTCTTGTAGATGTTGGATCTACTTTATGCAAAAGAAGGATCATACCTTCTTGAGGTTTTGTGAGTTTAAAGCCTTGGCAGAGAAAGAATCTGAAAATAAAATAAGGGCCTTGCATAGCAACAATGGTGGAGAGTATGTCTCCCAACAGTTTAAGGACTTCTACGTTGCAGAAGGAATTAAATGGGAGTTGACGGCACCCCATAACCCACAATAGAATGGGGTGGCCGAAAGGAAGAACAGATCGATTGTGGGAGCAGCTCAAGTGATGTTGCATGACCAAAGCCTACCACTTCATTTGTGGGCTTAGGCATGCAATACAACAATATACTTGCACAACAAAAGCCCGCACCGTATACTGGGAATGAAGACACCTATGGAGGCCTTTTCCGGGAAGTGACTAGATGTGAGTCACTTCAGGATCTTTGGATCATCGATTTATTGCCATGTGACCAAAGATGCTCAGAAGAAGCTAGATCCAACAGCTGAGTTGGGGATACTTGTGGGGTACACTAATACTCCCCACAACTATTGGGTGTTCTTGCCTACTAGCTAGAGTACAGTGGTACGAAAAATATCTGAAGTTCGACGAGTAGAAAGCCATGGGAATATCACTTGAGAGGGAGCTCAAGTTGCATGCAGAGGAGGAACTTTCAGTTCCTAAGGAGGAGGAGCCTCAGATTGATGCGGAGTAGCCACATGCAGAGGATCTGGGAGTGGAGACATCCACTCATGCTGAGTCTTCCAAAGATGGGCAGAAATGCTCAAGGGAAGCTGATAGGTTGATGCTGGATGCATGAGAGAATGTGGGACAACCATCTTCTTAGCGCAGATAGAGGAGGTCACCCGAGCGGTACATTGGTTACATGGCCCTGGTTGGGGAGTGTGTAGAGTCCGAACCTTCTTCATTCGAGGAGGAAGTGCAGCAACCAGCCTGGGTTGATGCAATGGTGGAGGAGTATGACTCCATCGTTCGGAACTGTGTTTGGGATGTTGTTCGAAGACCTTAGGACAATTCAATGGTGAGTTCCCGATGGCTTTACAAGGTAAAGCAGGCAGCTGATGGCAATGTTGAGAAACATAAGGCAAGGTTTGTTGCCTGTGGTTTCTCACAGGTCGAGGGGATCGACTACGATGAGAATTTTCTCCTGTAGCAAGGTACTCATCTATCAGATCGATGTTGGCACTCTCAGCTCAGATGGGTTGGAGGATCCATCATATGGATGTGAAGACTACGTTCCTCAATGGGAAGATTGAGGAAGAGGTGTACATTGAGTAGCCAAAAGATTTTGAGACCTTTGATCATGAGTCGCATGTGTGCTAACTCAAGAGGGCTTTGTATGGGCTGAAGAAAGCACCTCGTGCTTAGTACACCAGGATTGACAGCTATTTCACCAGTTTGGGCTTCACCAAGAGTGAAGCAAATGCGAACCTTTACCACATCATGGTAGAAGGTAAGCCATTGATCATTGTTCTTTATGTTGATGATCTGATTTTGACAGGTGATGATCATTTGATCAAGTCTTGCAAGGAGGACCTTGCAAGAGAGTTTGGGATGAAAGACATGGGTCTTATGCACTACTTTATAGGCATGGAAGTGTGGCAGAAGGATGGGGAAGTGTTTGTTTCTCAAGGCAAGTCTGCCAATGAGATACTCAGGTGGTTCCACATGGAGAAGTGCAAGCCCATGCAGACTCCTCTAGCTGGTAACTGGAGGAAGGGGGATGTTACTTCAGGTGAGGTAGTAGTTGCTATTGTTTATCGGCAGCTTGTGGGTTCACTGATGTGTCTAGTGAACACACAACTAGACTTATGCTTTGCGGTGAACCAGTTGACTCAAGCTATGGTTTAGCCTACCAAGCTATTTTTGAAGGCATCGAAGCATGTGCTGAGATACCTCAGAGGCACATCTCAGTATGGATTGTGGTACAGACGGACAAAGGGAGTGAAGCTTCAGGTCTTCACAGATGCAGATTTGGCATCGAGTCCATCAGACTGGAAGAGAACTTCTGGAGGAATCTTCAACCTTGGTTCAGCTGCAGTTTCCTGGTATAGCAGGAAACAAAGGTCAGTTGCACTTAGCTCAGCAGAGGCTGAATACATGGCTGCCAGTCAGGCAGCATGCGAGGCCATTTGGATGCGGAAGATTCTAGTGGGATTGTTTGGTCAGAGGATGGATCCAACTGTGATCTACTGCGATAATCAGAGTTGTATCAAACTCTCTGAGAATCCAGTTTTTCATGACAGGTCCAAGCACATTGATATCCGGTATCATCATCTTCGAGACTGTGTGGTGAAGAGGATCATGTTGTTGCTGTATGTTTCGACCGAGGAACATGATGCAGATATTTTGACTAAGGCATTGTCAAAATGCAAGTTCGAGTTCCACAGAGACAAGATTGGGGTGACTGATAATCCCTTTCTTGTTGAGAGGGAGTGTTGAAAATAGCAACAAGAAATGCTAAAAATATAAGTGCTAAAAATAGCACTACTATAAATAGCATTTCGGGATACATTCCAATTTTAGTTAGTCCTTGAACTAAAATTCGAATTTGATCTTAGCAGTTGTTTGTAAAATAATTAATTAATTCATCTTGAGTTAATTAGTTGTAGGAAATCAAACATGAAGTCTATGTGAAGACATGCAACAGTTTCTCCATTGATTGAGGAAGTTATCCCTTGATTAAGGAGATAAGGATGAGTTGTACTTTGAGTTGTAATTAGTTAGCTCAGTTATCTGAGTTAAGTCCAGTTAGATTAGTTCCAACAGTTTGTGGAATTGATTGTGAGTTCAGTTAGTTAA
Organism: Pinus tabuliformis; assembly: GCA_031772625.1. Taxonomy (NCBI): domain Eukaryota; kingdom Viridiplantae; phylum Streptophyta; class Pinopsida; order Pinales; family Pinaceae; genus Pinus; species Pinus tabuliformis. Next base: position 1,527,138,314 of record CM062818.1, on the reverse strand, counting down.
TGCATGCATGCATGTAACTGCTGCACTTCAGATAACTGAATATTCTCTCATAAATAACTCATGCATGTCAGTTTAGTCAGAGACCCAGTTGAGATCAGATGATGGGACAATGTACTATCAGTTGTAGGAATATTCCATTGAGGATATCTCTTGCATGTAGAAAGAATTCATTCCTTGGAGATTGCGCAGTTACTTTTGAGTTTGATGAGTTGTGTGAATGGAACATTCACACAGGTGGCAGCATTGGACCCCAAGAGAAACTGTGCAAGGAAATAGGAGGCTTGGAGGGCTGAGGGAAAGCATATGTTGTGTCTATTCAGTCTGTGAGCTGTATTGTAGGATTGTACTGAGAGCTGGATAGCTTGTGAGCTAAAGCTTTGTGTAATCCGAACATATTTCCACTTGTATGATATTACAGAGATCGGGGTTTTTAGCTGAGGCTTTCCCAAGAGTATTCTTCTGTGTTAATGTGTGATTTCTTTCTCATTCTTAGTTATATGTGTTCTATTTGATCTTGCTCATAATCGATTAAGCTTCCGCAAGTTTGTTGTAGAAGTAGATCTTGTATTTTGCTTTAGTATATTGCATAATCTGTTGATCTATAGTGAGAATTTCTACAAAATCTAGGTTCATTGTTGTTATTATAATTATTTCTTATAAACGACTTAAATGAGGTTTATGATGGAGTTTAGCATGAGTTAATATGTTATAAATTAAATCTTAAAAGTCTTATAAAAATAATTTGTTGAATTTATTTCTTTATTGATAAAGTAAATTACATTTATTGAATAATATGTTTTTTTTTTTCATGGAAAAATCGTAATTTTATTCATTAAAAATGATCAAATTACATGTTGTAGATGCTGAAGCGCATATGCAATAATAACAGGTTCTGATTTCTCAGAATCCATAAAAGACTAATATATTCTTTCCTACCTTTCTTTTTTTCCACTTTTCGCCAACCACCAGTGTTGGGAGTGGATGTTACAATAGACATTTGATTCTCATTAGTATTAGCTTGTCCTTCTTTGTCAGAGTTAGATCCTTCTGAGCCATGTAATCGTTTGCTACCACTAGCTTTTGTTGTGTGCCTCTCGGTCTGCTGCAGAGTATTGCTGGTCCATTGTATTATTGCTGTGTTGTGCTCTGTGTTGTCCTTCTATGGATTAATCTGTTCAGTCTGCTCCATATTTTCTGTAGTATTCTTTGCTATCTCCTCTTCTTCTGTTGTTTCATCTAGATACTCAGTGTGTTGCCAACCTTTTGGTTTTTGTGCTGGTTTCTTGTTTCTTTTGGTGTCTTTTTTTGCATGTGGGCAGGTGCTGAGAAGATGACCTATTTGTTGACAGCCACGACACCAGAATGTCGTGTTTTCATAATCTAGTGGTTGGTTCCACTGTGTATTGTTATGGATCAGAAGTATGCTGTCAGGTAATCCTTGACTAAGATCTACCTCAACACATATTCTGGCGAAGGTGAAGATGCCTCTTGTGACTCTTTTTGTATCTGCCTTGAGAAATTTGCCTAGTGCATTCCCCATTCCTTCTAATACTTTGAGGTGCCAGAAATGTAGTGGGAGATTGTGTATCCTTACCCAGACAGGTATTTTTGATACCACCATAGTATTGGCATCAAATTCTGGGAACCAAGGGGTCATGAAAAGCCCTGTATTTCCCTAGAACCAAGGTCCCTCATTGAGTGCATATTCCTTGTCTTTGACTGTGTCGAATTTGACAATAAAGAACCCCTTAGAGCATAGGTGGATATCACATTTTGTAGTCCATGTGTTATAAATCCATTGATATAAGCATCTGATTTGGGCCAAAAACCATTAAATTTGCATATGACAGCCTTAGTATAGAATTTTGCACACAGTTCATTTACCTCAGGCATAGAGACTGTCAAGGCTAGGATCTGTGATTTTTGCTCCACTATGTAAGGTCCAGGGAGATCTGGTGTTGGTGTTGGTTTGGTGTTGGCTTCTCCCTTTCCTTTGACAACATATTTAAAGGAAGCCTTTCCCTTTGAGCTAGATCTAGAGCATCCTCCTCTCAATCTCAGATTTAGAGTAATGGTTGAATCTGTGACAATTCCATAGTTCTGGATAGTGTAATTATCCTGCATAATTTCCCTGCATATAAAAAACTTTGTAAACTTGCAACGATACCTGTATGTGCTTGGATTTCATACTTTAGTTCCTTTATCGTCCTCCCCTTCAAAATTTGCATGCAGACAATCCTGCCTTGCAATTTTTTTATGAAGATTTGGATCAGTTTCGGGTCTTTGGTGGGAAGATTGGACCTTGACAGTGCTGGATCTACTAGTTCTAATGGATCTAGGCAATGTCGTTCCGTCTTCGTTACTTGAAGTTGCCTTGCTGGATCGGCATAACCAGAAAGAGTATTTTGAATTCCTTCGAGTGTTTATGATGTGGGTACTTCCAGATCCTAGGGCATGTTGGGCACTGATTCGTGGCGATCATGTTCATTCGTTGGTGCGTGTTGTAGATCTGGTCCATTGAGTTTGCATATTCTTATTATCCACCAGCGTTCGTCATATGCAGGCCCAAGGTATGCCTTAACTTGTGGCCTTTTGTGACTCTCTGCCCTCAAACAATGTTGTGAGGCTGCATCTTCTCCTTTGATTCCGTAGATCTTCAATTTGGCGCCTCATTCCTTGCGCTGTGTATAACCCCAATCCTCAGGTGGAGGTGAACCCCGAAATTGTGGATCCTTAGGTTGTATTGACTTCCTCGAGTGCATATCCTCTCCAGGGGTCGCTGATTTAGGAGTATTCGTCCAATCAATAGACCCAAGTATAGAGTTATGTTCCCGATCTGGGATATCGTAACTTATCCCCGTAAAGGAGGTCATTCTATTCCCGGGGAGGTCCAATAAATCTTTATCAAACGAAGATCAATGTCTGTGCTTCTCCAGCTTAGTAAAGATAGTCTATTAGTCTTTTTTGGCAGGACTCCTTTAAATTTTATTTCTCAAGTGTCAGATCTGTAATGTATGATGCTAGATCGATAATATACATTTAGATCTAGCCATTGGGCAGGAAGATTTAGTTCCTGGGAGCATCGATTTGGTGGGAGATGGACTGATCTATAAGCCAGGGTTTGTTTCCACATGAGATAATGCAACCATTTTAAAAAACCCTGGTTCTGTCGTAGGTGCTCGAGTTTGGCATAATGATGTTGTCTCTCGTCAGATCTAAACCCCTTCCCTTGTGTTCCTAGATAGGCCAGCTCGCATGACAGAGGCTCTTCGCTAGCGCCCTGAACCAAGTCTACTTCTCTCGCCATATCGACCCCCCTAAAAACCCTCAACGATTCCATACACTTGTTCTCCCACGTTTTTTTTCATTGAATAATATGTTATGTGAGAAAACAAAATAATAAATTATAGACACATATGTTTGTTTTGTGGGCCTTTGTAGAGGCAAGTTGGAGGACGGGTTGACTATGAGGTTACACATAACTATAGACATATATTTCTTTTGTAGCTCATGCTGAAAGCAAGTCGGAGGTCGGTCTCGACTATGAGATCAATGGCCTCTATATCCACTCCTGAGTATTGACACTCCCTGACCTATTAGACTCCAACTCCAATACTTCATTTTTTTCAATAAAGAATTGGATAATGGGTTTCTATCTTTTAACATTTTATCTTATAAGTATAATTTATTCAAATTATTTTTTTATTGATAAAAAAAAATTATTTGAATTAATTTTATAAAATAATATGTAATATGTAGAAAAAAATAATAAATTATAAAGATGCCAATTATACATATATGTTTCTTTTGTGGGCCCTGCCAAAAGAAAGTTGGTGGTCGGGCTGGCTATGAGATCGGAGGTCGACATTGTCTTTTGGACGGTGCTATGACATTTCACGACCAATTGGCGTCCTTGTAAACACACGCAACTATATGTACATATTTTTTTGTGGTCCCTACTGAAAGCAAGTCAAAAGATGGATCCTGTTATAAGGTCGAAAGTTGGATTTGTCGATTGAATGGTCTTTGTGGGCACTTTTGACTATTGACAGTCCCTAACCAAATCAGTTGCATTTACAATACTGCATGGAAGCATGCTAAATCAATTTTGTTTTAAATTTGAAAATTATTTATTTAAATTACAATTTTATAGTACATTTTATATGAAGATCTTTTTTTACTTTGTTTTTTCAGCATGTTTTTTTATTTTTTATTTTTTTCCTTCGCTTTTTGGGTCCTAATTATTTTTAATTGTGGCAAGTGATTAAATTGTTAAGTTTTATTGGTTTTACTTAAAATTGTGGATGGTTGCAAAATGAATTGAAGTTTCAGTGAGTGTTTTGATTATTTTGACTAACCTTTATAAAAGTAAAAGGGGCTTTGTTTAAAGTGATGTCAATGTGAATTTAAATTTTATTTCAATTTTAATTTAATTTTATTCATATGTTTTGTAAATTAAGTATTTGGAATATTAGGTAATCAATTAAATTTAAAATTAATTATATATACTATAATTTTCATATAAATATATATTTCATTTAAAAAAAAACATATATTGAAATTTCAATAATGTTGTATTCTTTTAATTGTTTACATAATGCTAAAATGCTTTATTATCAAATTTTATTGTTTTTATATATAATTAAATAGAGTATTAAGTTATTATATTAAGTTGTTTTGTATTTGCTTATTTTAAATTCCATGGATGTTAGAATTGCTTATTTAGCTAGTATTCTTAGCTAGAATTGTCTTGTATTGTAATTATTATTATTTAGTGATGTATAGTTAGAAACATGTTATTATTTTCATTAGTGGTTTTTGTGAATCATGATGCATTGTTTGGTATTAAATGAACATATGTTATTGGAAAAAATAAGAAAAGATTGATTTGAACAAAAAGAAATATAGAGTCATGGATACAAATTGCTAATACAAATTATTCTACCTAAGTGTTTTATGTATATAGATCATGCATTTGTTTAATGCTTTCATAATGTTTGTAATGGACCTTTGAAATATATATTTTTAGGATTCAATAAAGTAATTTTCATATTAGCTGAGAAATATTTGACTCTGCATGAGCTTTTAATTTTATAGGTATGGGATTGTAATGCTTAGGATGTTCTAGACATTTGTGCAATTTTGAATTTGCTCTAAGTTTTAAAGTGCTAAATACTTTTATCTAGAGAGGGCAATATCTAAAACTTGACATATTTTTTAGAAAATTTAAATGAACTTTATTGTTATGCATTAATTTGGGATTAAATTACACGTTATTTATGGCTAGATTGCAAGTTAAACTTTTAAATAATTTTTGAGTTATGGAATAATATTAATGTTTTATGTAGCAACTATGTGTGTGTGTGTGTGTGTTTTTCAAAACATTGGATAGTAATAAAAAGACAAATGGGAACTAGAAGGCATTAAAGAACGTTACAACCTTTGTTATTTGCAATTGTGGTGTTTAATAGTATTTAATGTCTAAACACTTAAATACAATTATAATGGTTTACCATTATAATCACTAGAGGTGCAGGTACCAAAAAAAAAAAAAAAAACTTTACAATGCACTCGTATGACTTTATAACAAAGATTTACAAAGTGACCCTTTGCAAAAAAAAAAAGGTCTAATACTTGCATTTATTGGCAAAGTTGCATATATTGCACATGGTGTTACAGTCATTTCAACTTTTCATTTTCCACTTTCACCATGTCACATGGTTCCATTGGCTTCTAACACACTCGATGTATTGAGAAAAGAATACAAACAACTTAAACTTATGTTGATAGATGAGGCTTCATTAAATGGGTCACGATTGCTTTATAGCATTGATGACTGACTCTGCCAAATTATGCATACTCTAGCTTCCCCGTTTGGGAACCTTGACATAATATTCTATGGTGACCTATGTCAAGCACAACCTGTACGTGATTGTTGGATATTTGAACAACCGCATCTTAAAGGAACTAGTGCTCCTTACAATTTTTGGAAAGAAAATGTGAAAACTTATGAACTAAAACAAGTAATGTGACAAGACAATAAACAATTTGTATCCATCTTAAACAAAATTAGGACATGTTCACATACTGATGATGATCTTGCATTCTTGAACAAACATTGTTATAGAGTGGCACCAAATGATCCAACTTTTCCATACCTATTTTATTTAAACAAGAATGTACATGAACATAATGAAAGAATGTTGTCTCTCATTGAAAAAGAAGCAATTATATTAAATGCATATGATAGAACAATTGACTCAACAAATATAAGTCGCAATAAACATATCAAATTGTAGTTTCCATCTTCTATTGCGTTGAAAGAAAATATGCTTGTTGAACTAACTGGCAGAAATTACAATATTTAGGATGGCTTGGTGAATGGCACTAAAGGAGTTTTTAGAGCATCAACGACATTTGAAAATGGTGCAATTTGGATCAAATTTGCTGATGCAACTATTGGCATTATTCAACGGGAAAAAATGATGCATTTGTACAAAGACGAAATGATGTTTACATGGACAAATGTTGTTAGAGTTTGTAGGAATAATGAATCAAACAACATAATTAGTTTTACAAGAGAACAGTTTCCTGTTCAACTGGCATGTGCACGAACTATACATCGATCACAAGGATTAACAATGGACAAATTGGTTTTGACCCAAAAGGGGTTAGGCAACATGGACTTGTTTATACTGCACTTTCTTGTGTCAAAGATATTAAGTCTTTGTATTTATTAAACATGTTGGAACATAGTAACTTTTGTCTCAATGACAAAGTTGCTATTGAGCTAAATAGACTTAGAAAAAATGTCTCCTATGAGATTGAATATAACATATATCAAAATAATACAATTGACGATTTGACAATATGTTCATTGAATGCTCGTAGTTTGTCCTTGCATTTCAAAGATATCGTTGCTGACTATGATCTAATGAGTGCTGATATTCTTTGTTTCCAAGAAACAAAAGCAAAATCACCTCCATCAAATCCATTATTTTCTAGCAAATATGACTACATACATTTATACCATTTACATGGAATTGTCACATACTATAGAAAAAATATTGTGGTTGAGAATCATTTCAGTTATACAAATGACCAAATTGAATCAACAATTGCAACATTCCATGTTGAAAAAAAACCATTATAGTTTCAAATGTATATATTGCACCAAATGCAAACATTGAAGAAATAATTAATTTCATCAAATTCATTTTAGAGCACACATGTAATAGCTACCCAATTGTGCTTGTTGGTGATTTCAATTTGGACATGTTGCAAACTAGCCATCAACAAAAAAAACTACTTTCATTTATGCAAAATAATGGCTTCAATTTTCATACAAAAAAACCAACAACTGACTATAGCTCAATGCTAGATCACTTTTGGACAAATCTTTCAGCTAGTACTGTTTCTTTCCATGTCTTTGATGCTTATTGGACATATCATCATACAATTTGTCTTGCCATATCTTTGTTGTCACCTTGAGTCATTTTTCCAATGTTCGTATTCTACAATTTCATTGTTGACTTGTCACAATATTTGTCACATTTGCAAATGTGCACCTTTGACATATGCCTTCATTTGCAAATATTCAAAAACAAATAAATTCTACACAACGAAAAACATGAATACAACAAAAACATGCAAATATAAAATTTTGTTAAGTCTTTGAACCATGAACATAAATTTGTTGTATTTGTATTGTGTAACTATAAATTTTTATGCGATGCTTGGTATGCAATTTACGCATTTTCATTCTAACTTTGTTTCATTTTGCTCCATATATTGAATAATATTATTTTCTTTAACTTGTAGTTCATATTTCATTATTTCTTGTACACCTACTTTTGATTAAAAAAAAAAGAGAGGTGCCCATCGTAATTCTTAATGGCACATTTCCAAAAGTGAACTATATGTATATTTGTTAATGAAATCTATAAATTTTTTTCTTTATTGTAACTTATGCACGATTACTTCATAGCCACCAACAATGGCTAATAGTACCATAAAAATAGAATTCATGTATATATAATTTATCATTGTAAAGTATACATTGTTTTAAATGTTCTTTATACACTTGTCTCTTATTTGATGACTTGCATTTTTGTTTTCTGGAAAATATTGGTCTAGTCATTTTGAACAATATCATGGAAACATCTAGCTCTAACAAACAGATATTGGAAGAACAAATGGTGGAAAATGAGAATCCAGAAAGGTTAGGTTTGTGCTGCATTGAATGTTTGTATAGTCAAATGACATGTCTGCATTAAATCAATGTCAATGTTTTTTGAAGCATGTTGTTTTGTTTTGACTTTGCATATAAGCAGAGAAAAAACAATGGAATCAACATCCTCATCAACCTTAAAATATTCTCAGAAACATATGCAAAAACTTTTGAAGGCGATATATTGGTTATTTATGGGCCAAGACAAACTAAAAGTACTAACTCTCCTACAAAGGCGTGATTGCTCCACACTAATTTGGTTGATAGCCACGACTAACTGACTATCACAGTGAACATGGGCAAAAATCTTATAGAGCATTTCGAAAACATGTTTATTGTTGGAAATAATGTTTGAATTACAAATTTTGCGATAAAAAACAAGGGTATTTATGAACAAGGAGATGTAAAATGTTGCATAATGTTATAGGACAAAACCACGGTTGAACCAATTGCACATGTTGAATCATACTCAATATGCATCATGTATATATATATACGCAAGAGGTATGTGTTTTTTAGGCACTTATTACCTATTATTTAAATATTGTTGGAAAGTTTTATGAAATGCTTTTTAAGTACACTGTTGGGCCACTAATTTGTCATTATTATTATCACTTTTTAATGTCTATTTCATCCATTTCTACCATTCTTTATCATGTTATTTATCGTAATCTATCATATAATTCCATTTTATAGTTATTTATGCTCTTGTGAGTAAATAATACTTATTCTCCTTTATTTTTAATAAATTGATGATTATTATGCATGATTTTTCCAATGATGGTTTATTAATGAATTTTTTATAACATCACTCACTATTTTAGCCTCCAAGATCTCTTCTAGATTGCAAATTTGATCTCCAACTCATAATCAAATATTCCAACTCAGAAATTCGTTGGGATAAAAAGTGACAATTTTGTGTTGGACATTTTGGGCAAATGAAGATGAATCTTGAAAATCCGAGACATGGGTTTTGTGTAGAACAGACCAAATTAGTTTTTCAAAGAGTAGTTTTCCAAAATTCAGTTTGGATTGATAGAAAAACAAGTTTCTTCGAAGACGATTTTCTCAGATTTGTTGTTGTGGCCATTTTCCAAATTCTCCAATTGTAATACCAAATTCGACTTGTTCCTGCTAAATGTTGATGGAAAGGTTTTTCAGATCTGATATTATTTATTGATATTATGTAATAAATCCAAAATTGTATTTAAATGAAAACAAAGATCAAAGAGGGGGAGATGGGAGAGAAGGAACAATTGTTGAATTGGAGGAAAAGCTAAGTACTTCAATTTTATGTAATTATTTCTCTCATATATTTTAATGAAGGAAGTTATCCATTGAGTTCTACATCTATTATTTGTAATCTGATCTGAGTTATTTCTCAAGGCAGATCTGAGTCTTGGGCATTTGGGCTTGTTATCACCCCAAGAAACTCTCCTAGGTTGTAGCTCGGAGATGCTCGGGAACATTACAAACTCAACTCAATGTTGGAAATGGATGAATGGAAGGAATGAAGCTTGTTCAAGCCAGATAACCACTTCTACTTTGCTTGACTCCAGACATGCGTGAACACCCCCAAACTACAAGGCTTTAGACCACCAATTACTCATAGTTTAAGGATTGGGTGAATATGGAGAATACTGACCACACCAGCAGATGCACAAGACCTTGTGATGGCCGGCTGCAACCAGTAAAGAGGTCTGCAAATCTAATTCCTTAGTGCACAGACAGGATGACATCTCTCTATAACTAAGTAAAAGGAAACCTAATTAACACATTCACTGATACATGCAAGATTTAAACACAGAGGTAGGATGACAGCTCCTCTGATACTAAACATCAAGAGTTCAAGAAAACTGCATATCAAGCACAACCTAGAACAGAAGAAGAATGTAAAGTGAGCAATTAACAGCAAAAGAAGCTTGTATTAGCTGAAAATGAAGACGAGACGTTGCAAGTATCAAAGCAGTTACAGTCTCCAGAAGTTGGACCTTATATTAAAACAACAACCATCAACCTTGATTACCTCTGTTTTCTGGGTATATAAAGAGTTTTCATTACAAAGGCACTCTACCATTCTAAGTGTGGAGGGGTCATAATTGACCACCAACCGCTTTAACTGCCTGATGGAGTCTCTGGTGCAATCTTCCTGCTTTAGTGAACGAATTTGATCTTCTCAGGTTCTTTGTTGTCCTTCTCGGGTAGGTGGAGTGTCGTATGGATGAAATTCCATAACTGTTAAATGCATTTATCTGCTCGAGGCTTGTCCTTTTCCTTCTCGGCCAGCGTCCCTGATGAATACAGTTGTTGACGGGCTACTGCGCTGAGTACAGGTAACTGGCCACCTTCGTCCTTCGGGCACATGGGATAGTTCGAGGACGTGAATAGTCAGGTCAGATGGAGGGGAAGAATCAACTGTTGGATTGGGGAGATCAACAGTGGGGAGTGCTTGGCAAGGAGTACCGGGAGGTATGGAAGCGGAGTGGGCAAAGGCCATTGGATCATGGGCGGGTAGATCCAACGACTGTCGGACGGAGGAGATGCGCAGGAGTTAGCGGGTGGGAAAGCGGTTTCGGCGGCAGGTGGTATTGCTCGCACCGCCGTGGATCGTCGGGCGGAAATCATACAAGGGGGAGCGATCCCACTTGGAGGGCGACGCGTGGCAGCAGAGGGGCAGGAAAACCGCTTTTCATCGCACGTTATCGCGCAGTTGGTTTGCGGATGCGGGAGGAGCGATCGCCGTCTGATCGTGGTGGAGGTGATCGGACGGTGGAGGTTCAATCGAGCAGGTTTTCATTGAATGCGGCGGGGAACCGTTGGATCGGGATGCGGTGATCGACGACTATGATCAAAAGGCGATGATGGGTTAAGGAGGCGCAGGGTCGTGTGGAAGCGACGTTATGAGGTTTTAAGCTTAGCGTTCGGGCTTAAAAGCAAAAGTTTTTATGTGATTTTAATAAGAAGCCCAGGGAATGGAGGTGCAAAGAGAATGGGTGAGGTGAGGGGGAAGGCGAGGATAACCGGTGTAGGCCTTTTCTGAGTGAAAACAAGGACCGAGCTCACCTCTGCCCCTCAAATATCAAGCACATGTGGTAGAGCTAACACTGGCTCCTTCTGGGGATGAGATCCTCCCTGTGAGGTCTCAAGAACTGCAGACCATTGCCTTTCCTGTGAAAACAAATTAGCAAAATTTCCTAGTGTTCCATTGGGCATGGAGTCTAACTGAGCTTACACTAAAACTGATAAAACAACATATTTACAATTTTAAGGCCAAAAGACCTTAAATAACATAAATTTTTAGAAAACGCCCATTAATTGGGCCATCAAAAACTATCTCCCCTTCCATACTTTGCAGTATGAAGGTATTGTTCCCTTGGATCTGAGAAATGATAAAAGGCCCTGTCCAGAAAGCATCAAATTTCCCATGGTTGCCTTTCTTCTCTTTCAGTGCATCCCACTTTAGAACCAAATCTCCAACCTGGAAATTATTTGTTTTGGCTCTTCTATCAAAAACTTCCTTGAATCTTTGCTGATGTGCTGCTGACTTCTCAACCAGCTGTTCTCTGATCTGATGTACCTCTGCTAAATCAGTGATCCTTTTTGCCATGTATTCCTCCTCATTCTGCGCTTCTTGTAGGAATTTGGCCACAGGGAGGGTTAACTGATTTGGAAACACAGCTTCAGTGCCATATACCAACTTGAAAGGAGAATTCCCTGTGGATTTCTTGGTGGTCACTCTATCAGCCCACAGTGCATATTTGAGCTTAGAATCCCAATTCTTTTTGTTGTCTTCTAGTAGCTTTTTAATTATCCTTATTAGGCTTTTGTAGGAAGATTCTGCTAGACCATTTCCTTGAGGGTAATATGAGGTGGAATGAACCAGCTTAATGCCCATTGAATCACACATGTATACCAATTTTTTTTCCCTGAAGGCTGCTGCATTATTTGTGATCAATTTATGTGGACAACCAAATCTGGTGAAAATATTCTCTGTCAAGAACCTCATGACCACCTTATGATCGGCCTTCCTGGTAGGAATTGCTTCAATCCATTTAGTGAAGTAATCTGTGGCTACTAATATCCATCTGTGTTGGCCACTGGAATGTGGATTGATTTCTCCGATGAAATCCAAGCCCCACCGCTAAAAAGGGCCATTTGCATGTATTGGTTTCAAGGGCAGGGACTTCAATTGCTGTTTCCCTTCAAATCTTTGGCACCTATCACAAGATTTAACAAATGAAAAGACATTATAAAATAAAGTGGGCCAATAGTACCCAGCTCTGAGAATCTTGTGGGCTGTAGTTTTCCAATAATGGTGTCCTCCACACATGCTAGAATGAAACTGCTGCATGACTTCAATGGATTGTTCTTTGTCCAGACACCTCAAAATAATTCCAGAGGGATCCCTCCAATAGAGCAGATTGTCATGAATGCAATATCTAGCTGCCCTGAGCTTAATAGTTCTGGCCTGGCTTGAACTAAAGCCTGTAGGGGTTTCTAGCTTCAGCAAGAATTGGGCTATTGCAGAGTACCAATCACAAGAAGCTAGATTTTCTGCCAATGACTGATTTTTTCCTGGTTCAACTGTTCTTCTTTTGTTTGACCACTTTTTGCGTCTGTGCTTATGAGATTTATGTCCAACGTTCTGCAATTTTCTTCAGCCAATAATTTGGCAAGGCCCTGACCTCTGACAAGCTTGGTGGGCTTTAATTCTATATTAAATTCAATTAACTTTGCAATCCATTTAGCCCTTCTTCCGTCAGCATCAGGCTGCGTTAGAACATCTTTTATTGAAGCAGAGGGCACATATGCAATTATCTTGGAATGCAGAATGTAAATTCTGAAAGCTTTCAAAGACTTGATAAGAGCATAAGATTGTTTTTCAATGATATCATACTTTAGCTCAACATCCCTTAATGTTTTGCTGAAAAATGCCACTGGATGCTTTGAGCCTTCTTCATCTTCTTGCAATAAAACTGTTGCAAGGGTGTCTTCAGAGGTAAATGAAAATATATGGAATTCCTTGCTGTAATCTGGACTTCTTAAAGTGGGAGCTTCCACAATAGCTTTCTTAATGGACTCAAAGGATCTTCTTGCTGCATCAGTCCATTTTATCTCCGACCCCTTTCTCAACATGGAGGTAATGTTCTTTACAAGTTCTGCAAAATTTGGGATGAACCTCCTTACAAAATTTATCTTGCCCTGAAAGGACTGGATATCCTTCTTTGATCTCGGGACAGACAAAGTTTATATTGCTTTTACTCTTTCTGGGTCAATTCGGACACCTGCGGCAGAAACAACATGTCCTAACAGCTTTCCCTCCTCTAAAGCAAACTGTGACTTTTTAGGATTGACTGAAATTCCAAACTTTCTGCACTTCAGGAACACTTTCTTTAAATGTTGTAAATGGTCTTGATGGTTGCTGGAGTACACTGTTATATCATCTAGGTAGATAAGGACAAACCTATCCTTCTCTCCCACAAATTCTATATCCATATCTCTTTGAAAGGTGGCTCCAGCGTTCATCAACCCAAAAGGCATCTTAGAATACATAAAAGTGCCCCAAGGAGTGGTGAATGCAGTCTTCTCTTGGTCATCTGGATGTACAACAACCTGGTTATAGCCTGAAAATCCATCCAGGAAAGACATCACTTTGGCCCCTGAGACCTTCTGCAGCGAATGCTCCATATTGGGTAGAGGATAGTTGTCTTTCTTGGAGCATTTGTTCAAGTTTCTGAAATCAACACAGAGTCTGATTTCTCCACTTTTCTTCCTTACCACTACTAGGTTGGCTACCCACTTTGAATATCTGAGAGGGACTATGATTTTGGAAGCCAATAACTTTTTTATTTCTTTTTCAATCAAAGGGAGGAGCAGAGGATTTATTGGTCTCAGCTTCTGCTTAAAAGGGATGGTGTCTTTCTCTAAAGGGATTTTATGCTGGATGATCTTTTTGTCATATGTTTTCAGGTCACTATACTCCCAGGCAAAGACATCAGCAAATTACTTCATTAAATTGCAGTATTCAGCACTATGGGCAGCAGACAGATGAGTGGACAGATTTATGTATCTGGGTTGATCTGAACTCCCTATATTATGCTTACAGACTGCAGATTGGTCTTCTTTTTGGGCAGCCTTATAAGGCACATCATTCTGGTCAAACAACTTTTCTAAAGGAACTAGACCCTTAGGTATATGATTGCTGGGCAGTTGGACAATGCTATCTTTTCTAATTTTGTTTCTAAGATGGGATTGGGAACTTTCTTCCAAGGCTTCATTTTCTTAGTCAATTTGCATTTTAGAGAATTCATCAATGACTTGCAGAAATCTATTCACTTCATCATCATCTTCAAAAACTTTCCAATGTTGGACATTATCAGGCAAGGATGGTCTGTATTTCATTTGAACTTCATAAACTATTCTGGGAGGCATGGGAGGGATAAACATGCTAGTAGACACAACAAGGGAATCGGCAAGCTGATTTTTTACTCTGGGGATATATGAGATACAAAAATTGTCAAAAGAATCTTTGAGTCTCCATACCTCATCTCTATATGCTTTTAGCCTTGGGTGCTTTGCTTGAAATGTTTTATTCACTTGTTGAATGATAAGATCAACATCTCCAAACACCTTTATGTTCCTAATTCCTCTGTCTTTAGCTGCATTGAGACCCAATATCAGAGCCTCATACTCTTCTATATTGTTCGTGACTTGAAATGCTAGCTTAAAAGATAGATGTGTACTTTCTTGTTTTGGAGATATCAGCACCACCCCTACTCCTACAGTCTCCCTAGAACATGCTCCATCAAAGAACATCTCCCAAACCAGACCTCCTTTCTCTTCCTCGGCCTGATTTACTAGTTTCTTGGTCTGCATTGAGGCCTTATGGGATTCTTCAATTTGGAGAATACAAGCTCCAAAATCAGTGTCCATGGCATATATGAGATGATTAGAAGGATTCTTCTCATCATTGATGATGTAGGCCAGCTGTGCTTCTCTGTACAATCTCCTGCTTTCTCCTCCAAAGACTGGGACAGTGGCATAAGATAAGTCATTCTGTAATGTCCCACCTAGTCTCTTAATCCACCCTCTAGACAACAGCATGCCAAACTTAGCAGGGACATCTACTACCACAATATCCATGATCATGCTCTTCATAGGCAGCTGAGTCAGGGTAATGGCCAGGTCTTTGATTAATCCTAGGCATTTTACTTTCCTTGAATCAAAAGAGAATAAATCATGATATGGTCTAGTGATATCAAGGCCTAACTCTTCCATGACAACTTTAGGCATCAAATTGTGACTGGCCCCTATGTCTAGTAGGCAATTGTGGAGGATCTTGTCATGAATGGTTTATGAGACATAAAATGATGGGGAATTATTATCAGCATGTTTAGTCATTGGGCTAAGTACAACTGTAGGCTTATCATCTTGCAAATTGACATAGTCAGTGGAGGTTTGTGTGGCTTTCAGCTCAAGGGCATCAAGGATAGGCTTTCTAAAAACTTCACTCTTTACAAGTTCTATCAGAGGCACAGATATTTTTAACTTCTGGACTTCTGATTCAAAGCTGAAAGGGGAAGGGGACTTGTCAGGACCTCTTACCTCTTGAGCTGGTGCTTTGAGGATGACTGGATCAGCTACTGGTATTTTTTGTCTGATATTTTGTGACTCTATTTGGAAAACAGCTCTTTGGGTAGGATTCTCCTTGACATTGTTTGCCTTTGACCTCAGATTATATCTTTGCTGTTCACCAGTCTGCAGAACGGCCCCTCTATCCCACCTCTGACTGTTTTGGTCCTGCATCAATGATTCTTCATAGGCAGCCAATGTCAAAAAGGTAGCACTACCTTTATCTCCCATGCAATGAATTTCATCCTCTTCTTCAAACTGCTCCTCCTCCATGACTACATTCTGCAAAGGAGCCTTAACTTTTTGTTCTTCATTTACTTCTTTACCCCTCTGAATGATTTGCAATTGTTCATTTGATCTTCTGAATGGGTTTGGATTTCTTGGAGCAAATGTGTTTTGAAACCTTGCTTTCCTAGAACTCTGCCTAACTTTCAGCTTAGATATCTCAGCAGCCAATGACTCTATCATCTTAGTCATTTTATCTAATTTGGGTTTTGAAGATGAAGCAGAGGAAGAAGAAGCCTCACCTCTCTGCCTCCTTCTATCAGCATGAATTTTAAGCTTTTCTGCAGCCATAATATTTGATTCCACTTCTAGTGCTGCATCTTGCATATCAGCTAGAGTGGCACATCTTCTTTCTCTCAAAAGCAGGCAGAAATCCAAGTCAAAAGCATTGGCATATGCAAGTTTGGTAGAGGTGGGAATAGGCTTTACTTCAGCTGGTATCTTACTATACATACGGTTAAATCTTTTATTAAAATCAGACAATGATTCCCCATTCTCCCTCTTTAGGTTTCCAAACTCTGTATGGTAATAGAGCAGATCTTTTCTATCCCCCCATTGTTTGAGGAATGCATCATCCAATGCTTCAATGTCTGCTATGGACCTATGGGGTAGTTCTCTGAACCATTTCCTAGCCTCTCCATCAAGGCTCTGGACAAACACTCTCATCCACACATCATCTTCACTGATATCTACGTTATCAGCATAACTATAAAAAGACTCAAGGTGTTGTTCAGCTGTTACTCCCTCTGTACCAGTGAATTTAATCATATATTTTTGATATTATCCTGCAGGCATGGCATTCAAAGGAACAGGCAAGACCAGGGGTACATACCTAGCAGCTATGATTCTTTCCATTTTTGTGGGAGCTTACTGGCCTGCCATGACTGGGATAGGTGGAAGGATATTGCCAGATTGAATGGTAGGAAGTAATGAAATAGATGACAGACACAAAGGAATATGATGGACTGTATGGGAGGCTTTATTTGGACTAAGATTCAAAGGGGAACTAACTGAACAAGGAGTTCTATGAATCTCTAAAGGTATTTCTTTACTAACAATGCTAGGCTCTAAATCTTCAAATTGTATATCCTCAACTATAACTTTCTCTTTCAGATATGCATAAGTTTTCTTAGGCTTACTTGATCCTGATGCTCCTTTCTGTGAAGTTTTCTTCTGCTTAGCAATCTTCTCAGGGTCAGGCACTGGGTCAGCTGGTGATTTCTGAGGATTTCTTCGGGTATGCCTCACAAACTGAGCCAGAACTGAAATGTGGAGTCGCCACTAGGTTGGTTCTCCAGTAGAGTCGCCAGATAGATGATTACAACTAGAAATGTGTCCAGACTTTGTCTATCATCAAAGCATGGAACTGTGTTGTTCTCCCAGGGAAGCTGAGCTTCAATCTCCTCTCCCAAGCAACGACACCAATCAATGTTATCACCCCAAGAAACTCTCCTAGGTTGTAGATCGGAGATGCTCGGGAGCATTACAAACTCAACTCAATGTTGGAAATGGATGAATGGAAGGAATGATGCTTGTTCAAGCCAGATAACCACTTCTACTTTGCTTGACTCCAGACATGCATGAACAACCCCAGACTACAAGGCTTTAGACCACCAATTACTCATAGTTTAAGGATTGGGTGAATATGGAGAATACTGACCACACCAGCAAATGCACAAGACCTTGTGATGGCCGGCTGCAACCAGTAAAGAGGTCTGCAAATCTAATTCCCTAGTGCACAGACAGGATGACAACTCTCTGTCACTAAGTAAAAGGAAACCTAATTAACACATTCACTGATACATGCAAGATTTAAACACAGAGGTAGGATGACAACTCCTCTGATGCTAAACATCAAGAGTTCAGGAAAACTGCATATCAAGCACAGCCTAGAACAGAAGAAGAATGTAAAGTGAGCAATTAACAGCAAAAGAAGCTTGTATTAGCTGAAAATGAAGATGAGACGCTGCAAGTATCAAAGCAGTTACAGTCTCCAGAAGTTGGACCTTACATTAAGACAACAACCATCAACCTTGATTACATCTGTTTTTTGGGTATATAAAGAGTTTTCATTACAAAGGCATTCTACCATTCTAGGTGCGGAGGGGTCATAATTGACCACCAATCACTTTAACTGCCTGATGGAGTCTCTGGTGCAATCTGCCTGCTTCAGTGAACGAATTTGATCTTCTCGAGTGCTCTGTTGTCCTTCTCACGCAGGTGGAGTGCCGTATGGATGAAATTCCATAACTGTTAAATGCATTTATCTGCTCGAGGCTTGTCCTTTTCCTTCTCAGCCATCCTCCCTGATGAATGCAGTTGTTGAGGGGCTACTGCACCGAGTATAGGTAATTGGCCACCTTCGTCCTTCGGGCACATGGGACAGTTCAAGGATGTGAATAGTCGGGTCGGATGGAGGGGAAGAATCGGCCGTTGGATTGGGCAGATCGACGGTGGGGAGTGCTTAGCAAGGAGTACTGGGAGGTATCGAATCGGAGTGGGTGAAGGCCGTTGGATCACGAGCGGGCAGATCCAACAGCTATCGAATGGAGGAGACGCGCGAGAGTTAGCGGGCGGGAAAATGGTTTTGACGGTGGGCGGTATTACTCGCACCACCGTGGATCGTCAGGCAGAAATCGTACGAGGGGGAGCGATCCCACTCGGAGGGCGACGTGTGGTAGCAGAAGGGCAGGAAAACCGCTTTTCATCGCACGTTATCACACGGTTGGTTTGCGGATGCGGGAGGAGCGATCGCCGTCCGATCGTGGCAGAGGTGATCGGACGGTGGGGGTTCAATCGAGCAAGTTTTCGTTGAATGTGGTGGGGAATCATTGGATCGGGATGTGGTGATCGATGGCTATGATCAAAAAGCGATGATGGGTTAAGGAGGCATAGGGTCATGTGGAAGCGGCGTTATGAGGTTTTAAGCTTAGTGTTTGGGCTTAAAAGCAAAAGTTCTTTTATGTGATTTTAACAAGAAGCCCGGGAAATGGAGGTGCTGTTGGGCCGTGAATACGACCACTTTTTAAACACTTATTTCATCCATTTTTACTCTTCTTTATCATGTCATTTATTATATAAGTCTATTTTACAATGTTTATGCTCTTATGAATGAATATTATTTATTCTCCTTTATTTCTAAAAAATTGATGATTATGCATGATTTTATCAATGATAGTTTTAATAAATTGGTTGTAACATTATTCACCATTTTTAGCCTCCAAGATAATTTCCAGATTGAAGATTTGATCATTAAATATTCCAACTCAGAAATTCACTGGAATAAGAAGTGACAGTTTTGCGGTTGCGATTTTGGGAAAATGAAGAAGAATATGGAAAATCTGGAACATGGGTTTTGTCCAGAATGGACCAAATTAACTTTAGAAAAGAACGGTTTGCCCAAATTCGACTTGTATTGAGAGAAACGCAGGGTTATTTGAGAATGATTTTCTCAGATTTGCTGTTTGGCCGTTTCCCAAATCTCAGTTGCAAAGACAAATTCGCCTTGCTCTTGTTGATCAATTGGTTAGAAACAATCCAATTTTGTAATATAAATCATGTTGTAATTATCTCTATTGTAACTTCTCTCTGATCTCTCTCTATTTAAATGAAAACAGAGATCAGAGATGGGGATGGAAGAATGATGGAAAAATGATGAAGGATTAGAGATTTAGAATTGAGGATGGCTGAGAGAATGTAGAATTAGGAATGATGGATTCAGAATTATGATTTGAGAATTAGAAATTCAAAATTAAGGATTCATGATTCATGATAGGATAGGAGGGAAAAAGGGATTGTTGCATGTTGTAATTCTTAAAGCTTCAACTCTTGTAATGATTTCACAGTTTGATGATTAATATATGAGTTGCTATTCATTCACTTGATCTGAAGTAGCCCAGCAGCATCCGTTGGCGGCTAAGGGCCCAGCCTCTGGTGGATTGTGTTGCTGCTGTATATTATATCTGTAGTTCATGCGTGGTTTTCATTATCAGCTTTATTTGGTAATTTGGTATGTTCTGTTATTTTACATCACAACTCTGTTACGTAATCTCATTTTCTGAGACAGAAATATCATATCGACTTTGCAACGCATTGCTGTTCCTTTAAGTGCTGATATATTTGGTTTTTACAGAATACTGTTGCTGTTCAATTACAGAGTATCTGTGTTGTAACACTTATTAATTGGTATTACTGAATTCATCTTAGAAATTATATTTCCTTGCGATTGTTGAATCTATGAACGTTGCTGTTCCATTCTAAAATACAGTCGTATTATTTATAACTAAGACTGACAATTGGATTACCAAGATCAGATTACTATTGAGGTGTGCCGTGTGTTAAGTTACTGTATATTTATATTTGAACTTTCCAGCGTTGTTCCATCATTAGTCAATGCTGTCCTATTTCTGTGTGTTGTTCAATTCATCCTTAAAGATAGAAGATTGCCATTTGATTTCTGTAGGACGCGATTGTTGCATTTAATCTTGTAGACTAAGGTGTTGTTGCTTATTAAACTCAATTGTTGTTATAATTTCCTAGCTGCTGTTCCATTTCCTGTTATTCACATTATCTTTGCTTTGGTGTGCAGTAGGGCTGTCAACTGTAAATAACATTGGTTACTGCTTCCTTGTTCTCAGATTGATTGTCTTGTTCTAGCTTGATTTCAATTGTATCAATCTCTAGAGGAATGAGTTATTGCTATTGTATCCTCGATTGATGTTTGCTGAGTGAATAGTTGGATTTCAGAGCATTTGAGTTTATGTTGTTGTAGTTAGATTTCTTTTCAAGCATTCATTTACTTTTGGATTTTAAGCACTATACTGCAAAACATTACTCTTGAATAAATAGCCGCCTCAAACTGAGTACACTCTTGAAATAAAAAGTCGTCCCTGGGTTGAAAATTAATGTGAAGGTAATTAGGAGTTAAAAAGACACCTTTTTATCGCTCGACATTTTGGCGCCGTTGCCAGGGAGAGTGTAGCCATTTCTAAAGAGTAGTGTGCATTTGATGAGTGCCTGTTAGGAAAGAATTGGGTATTAAAAACAGAAGGTAAGAACCTGCGTACAAAGCATGTAGAAGCCCTGCTCCCCCGCTCGATTTCCAATAGAATTGTTAAAAAACTTAGGGTAGAAATAAATGTTTGAATTTTTGTGTGAATGATTAAAAAATAAAAAAAATAAATATAGAAACTTTGAAAAACAAATCTCATGATTTTTCTCAAGTGGTGATGTAAGCACCACCCATTTCACTAACCAATTGACATGAACATTTGAAGAAGGAGCCTCGAAGAAACACATGAAGAACATCTTTTATTATGGTAAGAAATGACTCTCATTTCAACTTTTGAATTTCTTATCAAAGATCTAGGAGGAGTGACACAAATGCACATAATTCCTCCACCTTCTCTACCAAATTTTCATGGCTTGACAAATGAAGATCCAGATACATTCTTATTTGAGTTCGAAATACTTTGTAGAGGATATGAATATTGTACTAATGATCAAAGGATGAAAGTGTTTCCTCTTACTCTAAAAGGAGCAGCGCTTCGATGGTTCATGAGCCTAGGTGGGAACTGCATCCAAACATGGGAGGACATGAAGAACATATTCTTGAAGAGGTACCAAGACTATTGCAAATCCAATGAAGATATTTTCGATATGATACAAGGGGAAGATGAAAGCTTGGAGGACTATGTAGATCGATTTCATTACAACCTTCAAAAATCAAAATACGAGCATTTGGAAAAAGAGATCTTGAAAACACTCTTTCTTAAAGGAATCAAAGATGAATTTTTAGAACTTTAAATCTGATAGTAAAAGGTGATGTTTTTCAATTATCATATGATGATGTTTGTGAGTTGTGCATAAGGTATTCAAGAGGAATCTCCAAAGCTGGTAAGAATTCTAGAGATGTTTGTTCTTTGTTTTCCAAATCTGCTACAAGACTAGGAGATATAAGAATTTGATGAAGTGTTTTTCACTCAAGTCCGAAAGGAGCATACCATAGATGGTTGTTCTTCCTTATCTAATTTGGAAGTGGCATATCAAAGAGATGGGGAAGCTACAACAAGGTCAATAGGCATGGTTCAAAACACTTCCTCTTCATTCTCTTACTTGCATAATCCATTATGGAATACTAATGTGTTAGGGCAGCCCTGTCAATTTCAATATAACCACCAATCTTGTCTCCAAGTTGGGCATGGTTCACCTTATGATTGCATGACTACTCTCCCTCATCTTGTAGCACAAACATATTCTCCATATTTTTTACCAACTCTTCCACAACATCTTGCTTGCCCATCAAAACTATTCACACAACCCAATTAATCACATCATCAAAATGCTCCATTCCATACACAATTTCCTGTTGAACTAATTCCACACCCTCACTATAATAAACTAGTACAACATGATTACAATGTTGAACTGCAAAATTTACCCACCCTTCCCACCCATTCTATCTCACATGCACCATTAGAGAAAACTTTCAATGAGATTCAGAATGTTTCAAATTCAAAAATTGTAGAAGTTATGGAAAAAAATGAGGTTTCCTTTAGTCTGCATCAAGAAGCCATTTTAAAAGCTCAAGAACTTCATGATATGATGGATATGAGAAATCAACAAAGTAAAGAATATATTGAAGATTGGTTTCACTCCATTACTTGTTTGCAGCGTCACTCCATACTTCAACAATTTTTGACACCATTTTTTCAAGGGAAGTTGGCTTCTCATACCCTAAAATTCATTAACATGCATTTTTCAAATTTGGGTATGTGCATACTTGAAGCCTTATTTCGAGAATGAATCCATTGGAAATACTCTTATACATAAACATATTCGATTTTCAAAGAAGAGTAGGATAGTGGAGTAAATAAAATAAATAAAGAAATAAAACAAACACTTTTTTTTTTTTATTTTTTATTTTTATTTTTATTTTTTTTTGTAAAACTAGTTATTTTTTTGTTGCAACATGCTGTGGAAATCAACATCGGTGATAATTTTTTTAATTCATTTGTGTATGTAGATGAATTACAATGGAAACAATAGTTCTACAAATCACCAATTTGAAAAAAAGCTTGAATATCACATTTTTTAGCTTGTGGGCTTGACGAAATTTTAGAAAACACAATCGGGACAGTCATGTTTTGAGCGACCAAAATGAAATATTTTTAAAACATATTTCTATCCTAAGTAGCCTTTGATGTCTACTTTCCAATCCAATTTGAATCACTCAATTTGGATTTGAAACGAAAAAGTTAGAACCAAAACATTGACAGGGTGTCAAGCGGGCAGCTCAGGAACAGAGTTAGGATAGTCAATTTTTGGAGGCCTAAATGAATGATTTTTTAAACATGTTTCTATGGTAGATTTCCCTATGAATCTAGTTTACAAGGCAACTTGAATCACTCATTTTCGATATCTTATGGGGAAGTTATGATCAAAATACTGACTGTCTATCGTAAATCAGCGCTCTTAAAAATCTGTCTTTCCGGCTGTTCATTATAGTATTTTACCTATCAATTCTTCTTGTGTTCAAAACCTGTTTCTATTGGAGATAAATAAATGAATCTACTTTCATTTACAATTTGAATCATTCGAATCTGACATCAAACGAAAAATTTATGCTTGAAATATCAACTGTTGGTCTAAGCTGGGTAATCGAAAATGACTTTGTTATGCAAGTTGTTCTAACTAAAATTGACATATCATATCATTGAATCTTTAAAACTTGTTTCTACTGGAGATAAAACTTTGAATTAGATCTCATTTGGCTTTCGAATCACTCAATTTCGACGAAAAACAAAGAAGTTGTGATTAAAACACTGCTGGTTAGTATGGTCGACCACTGCTCTCCCGCAGATGACAAATAACTTTTACTTTGTTATTTTCTCAGTGGATTTGTTATACAGAGTAACTACTTGTTGTTTTTTGCATAATTCTTGGATTAGGAAAGCCCGATCACCTCTCTTTCTCCATGATTTAATGTTTTATTGCAGGTAGACACTCGTTTTTTGCAGGTCTTGGGAAAATAAAGAAGGTCAATTTATGAACGAGTGATTTTTGAAAGAAATTTTATGAAACAAAGGAATTTCATCCAACTCACTACCCAATGGATTCATAATAGAACAAGTGAAGAATTGATTTCAATTTGAAGATTCATGTCTTATCACTGCTGCCAAAACATTTTTCAAAGAGATCATTTTTTTTTACATAATATTATAGCTGTTGTAACTTAATTTATTTATTTACATACTGTTTTTTGTTGTTTCTTTTCTAATTTTTCTTATATTTTGTGTTTCAGGTATTGCTTCATTCAAAGTGTAACTCATCCTTAGCATCAATGTCATGAACAACTAATTTGTTTTTTGCATGCTTTCATTTTATGATTGTCCATGTTGCTGTTCCTTTTTCACGTTTTGCTATTCCTTTTCGAAATGGAATAACACTTCTGCACTTTCACGTTTTGTTGTTCCTTTTCGAATGGAACAACACTTCTGCACTTTCACGTTTTGCTGTTCCTTTTCAAAATGGAACAACACTTCTGCACTTTCACGTTTTGCTGTTCCTTTTCGAAATGGAACAACACTTCTGCACTTTCAAATTTTTGCTATTCCTTTCCGAAGGAACATCACTTTCACATTTTTGCTGTTCCTTTTCAAAGGAACAACATTTTCGCATTTTTTTGTTCCTCTTAAGGAACAACACTTTTTCACATGCATTTTTTTGTTGTTCCCTACAGGGAACAACACTTTTTCATGTGTATTTTTGCTTTTTGGTGTGCATTTCCTTTGTTGTTCCCTACACGGAACACCACTTTTTTGAGTGTTTTTGCTGTTCCTTCAAAAAAGCAACACTTTGGGAGTATTTTTGAGAGCAACCCTTTCTTCCTCTTGTGGGATTATTCCTAGTTCATCTCAACCACATTTTACTGATTCCCTTTCATGGCATGAAGTA
The DNA here is from genome assembly GCA_031772625.1 of Pinus tabuliformis. NCBI lineage: Eukaryota > Viridiplantae > Streptophyta > Pinopsida > Pinales > Pinaceae > Pinus > Pinus tabuliformis. The sequence continues at coordinate 1,527,113,212 of CM062818.1, read as the reverse complement.
CACTACTTTTATGAGGACAAGAATTATGGATTCTTTTGAAGCGAGTTAATATCATTCACGTTATGATCTTTAACAGGACAACTCCTTGATGATACATTCTTTTAAAAAATGACACAATTATTTATATACTACTTTACTGCATTGTTTTTTGCTGTACATGATATTGATTGATTATCTTAATACCATGCTGGTTCCACCCTTCCTGATTATAATCTTCTCTGTCTATAATAAATGAGATTATGGGTATATTTTTTTCTATTGACATGTTCAATTTCTTTCACCATCCCTGTTCTTAAGGAGTATTGAGCCTCACTCTTTTTGTCAAAATGTGTAATAACAACAAAATTTTGTTCGCAAATGTAGGATAGGGGGTCTCATTACGAGCCAGCCTACCATGTTCATAAGATTGTAACAAAGTGACATTCCCATTATGGCCACCACACTAGGGTTATGATCCATTGGATAGCCAAATTATCCCTGGAACAGGAGGTCTCATCATGAGCCGGCCTGATCACTTTTGCTACATCCCAGTGAATGGCAGTGTGGTTATCTGGTTACCACGCCAGCACACTGATCTCTTCTGTAGAACAACAATGTAACTCTCCATTTATAAATTGAGGATCTTGGCTCATATGGGTTAAAAAGAAACCCTGCTGAGGCTATGGACGCCTGCTGGCAGCAAAGACTCTGCTTATGGTATTGAAGTTATATTTTATCGTCAATTATTACTATAATACCCTTTTCTTATTTTTTCTTTTTATCAGAGAAGTTATTTCCTTAATTTTCCCTATTTGAACCTTTATGCATGAGAAATTATTTTCTGATCAATCACATCATTTTCAGCGAGAATACCGTCAGTAAAGCATCTTTTTGGCATATTGTTGTTCTTTTTCTCTTTTTCATAACTTATCATCAATCCAAAGCATCCTCTCTCTTATTCATAACTATCTTTACACACTCTGCTCTCATTATAACCATAACACTTGTCGTCCTATCATTGATATGTGTACTCTGCTTCATTTACTGCTATATTGTTCATTCCCTTGCCTTGCCGTCAACATAACCCCTCTCATACGCTTTATGGTCATGGAATTCCTTTTCCAATTGGAGGGGCGAATGTATGCATTACGGGATTGCATGCGATATGATTACTGCACTCTGCCATAACTTGTTGATTTGATAAAATATCTGATTGAAATTTTTGCATGCATCTTAATCTGTTGCTATTCAAAACTAACACTATGGATTCAAGAACATTGTATGCAAAATAGTGATTTGTTTACAGGAAAACAACAAGTATGGGCAGAACTCTATTTGCAGCATGACCACACTATTTCAACTAACAGAAGAGGCTTGCGAATGTGAACAATTCTTCAGACATGATGTGCTTGCCTGGCTTCCACCTTTTGTATCACTTTCAGCACCAACTCTGCCTACATCAGCTTCAACAAATGCCAGTACATATATGTCATTCCACATTTTTCTTTTGGAGGTAAAACTTGAGGTAAAATAGCATAATTTTCTGATTTATTACGAATTTAGGAGAATTTCATAAAAATCCATTTTGAGCATTATTTATCATCCTTCAGTCCACATCTGTACCACTTCCCATTTTTCAGCGGCATATCATCTTTCAGTTTGGGGGAGTGTTGCTTTCATTCATTTCTTTCTTATGACCATGTCATTCATATTCTTTATCATCCATTGCTATTCTTATTCCTTCTCAACACCTCCCTTATTCCATGTTGTTTTACACCAAGCATAGCATTCCACAGCTGGTAGCCACCACCTCAATTTGTTTTCTAGCATTGCATGAGGGCATGCTAATTCTTTAGCGAGGGGGAGGAATTGCTACGCATGATGAATGTTTTCTACTTTATTTCTCATTTAAGGCATACAATTTCAGTGTAGAAATTGATTTCCACATATTTTTAAAACTATGAACTCAATTCTTGTGATCTCTGGAAAACACAAACATATTATTAAAATACACATACTCAGATAATTTCAAGATAAATTGGTTCATAAAATTTCGGAAATCATGCACTATCACCTACAACCATTTTGTTTATATCTCATGATCCATGCATCAAAACGATCTGATTCTTGGATCATAAAGGCATTCATATGTTACAAATTTACTTGCAACGTTTCAACAAAAGCTGGTTCGTAGTTTTTAGAAAAATGGTTAATGAAGTTTGTTGTTACTTATATCACATTTTGCTGCAACTTCATATACACATAATTTGAATGTCAATGTAAAAATTGTTATGCCTTCATCAAGATTGCTCAAATTGAATATTCATTAGTTAAGGAAGAATTCATTTGCTCTATCCATTTCATGAGATGAGATGAACAAATTTTTTATTGCTTGGTTAACACATGGGTTTTGTCTTTGGGTTGCATGAGGACATGCAATATATTCAGTTTTTTGTTGCATGACGACATGCAATATATTCGGTGTGGGGGTATGTTGGGCCGTGAATACGACCACTTTTTAAACACTTATTTAATCCATTTTTACTCTTCTTTATCATGTCATTTATTATATAAATCTATTTCACAATGATTATGCTCTTATGAATGAATATTATTTATTCTCCTTTATTTCTAATAAATTGATGATTATGCATGATTTTATCAATGATAGTTTTAATAAATTGGTTGTAACATTATTCACCATTTTTAGCCTCCAAGATAATTTCTAGATTGAAGATTTGATCATTAAATATTCCAACTCAGAAATTCGCTGGAATAAGAAGTGACAGTTTTGCGGTTGCGATTTTGGGCAAATGAAGAAGAATATGGAAAATCTGGAACATGGGTTTTGTCCAGAACGGACCAAGTCAATTTTACAAAAGAATGATTTGCCCAAATTCAACTTTTATTGAGAGAAACACAGGGTTCTTTGAGCATGATTTTCTCAGATTCGCTGTTTGGCCGTTTCCCAAATCTCAGTTGCAAAGACAAATTTGCCTTGCTCTTGTTGATCAATTGGTTAGAAACAATCCAATTTTGTAATAGAAATCATGTTGTAATTATCTCTATTGTAACTTCTCTCTGATCTCTCTCTATTTAAATGAAAACAGAGATCAGAGATGGGGATGGAAGAATGATGGAAAAATGATGAAGGATTAGAGATTTAGAATTGAGGATGGCTAAGAGAATGTAGAATTGGGAATGATGGATTCAGAATTATGATTTGAGAATCAGAAATTCAGAATTAAGGATTCATGATTCATGATAGGATAAGAGGGAAAGGGATTGTTGCATGTTGTAATTCTCAAAGCTTCAGCTGTTGTAATGATTTCACAGTTTGATGATTAATATATGAGTTGCTATTCATTCACTTGATTTGAAGTAGCCCAGCACCATCCGTTGGCGGCTAAGGGCCCAGCCTCTGGTGGATTGTGCTGCTGCTGTATATTATATCTGTAGTTCATGCGTGGTTTTCATTATCAGCTTTATTTGGTAATCTGGTATGTTCTGTTATTTTACATCACAACTCTATTACGTAATCTCATTTTCTGAGACAGAAATATCATATCGAATTTGCAACGCATTGCTGTTCCTTTAAGTGCTGATATATTTGGTTTTTACAGAATATTGTTGCTATTCAATTACAGAGTATCTGTGTTGTAACACTTATTAATTGGTATTATTGAATTAATCTTAGAAATTATATTTCCTTGCGATTGTTGAATCTATGAACGTTGCTGTTCCATTCTAAAATACAGTCGTATTATTTATAACAAAGACTGACAATTGGATTACCAAGATCAGATTACTATTGAGGTGTGCCGTGTGTTAAGTTACTGTATATTTATATTTGAAATTTCCAGCGTTGTTCCATCATTAGTCAATGCTGTCCTATTTCTTTGTGTTTTTCGATTCATCCTTAAAGATAGAAGATTGCCATTTGATTTCTGTAGGACGTGATTGTTGCATTTAATCTTGTAGACTAAGGTGTTGTTGCTTATTAAACTCAATTGCTGTTATAATTTCCTAGCTGCTGTTCCATTTCCTGTTATTCGCATTATCTTTGCTTTGGTGTGCAACAGGGCTGTCAACTGTAGAGAACATTGGTTACTGCTTCCTTTTCTTAGATTGATTGTCTTGTTCTAGCTTGATTTCAATTGTATCAATCTCTTGAGGAATGAGTTATTGCTACTGTATCCTCGATTGATTTTTACTGAGTGAATAGTTGGATTTCAGAGCATTTGAGTTTATGTTGTTGTAGTTAGATTTCTTTTCAAGCATTCATTTACTTTTGGATTTTAAGTACTATACTGCAAAACATTACTCTTGAATAAATAATCGCCTCAGAGTGAGTACACTCTTGAAATAAAAAGTCGTCCCTGGGTTGACAATTAATGTGAAGGTAATTAGGAGTTAAAAAGACACCTTTTTATCGCTCGACAGGTGTAAAGAGAATGGGTGAGGTGAGGGGGAAGGCGAGGATAACTAGTGTAGGCCTTTTCTGAGCGAAACCAAGGACCGAGCTCACCTCTGCCCCTCGAATATCAACCACGTGGCAGAGCTAACAGGGCCCACTACCTTGGACGAGGTGTTGCCTTGAACATCTACAATAGTTTAGTTGTGTGCTTGTTTCTTTGAATTTCAATGGTTGTTGTTTAAAGTAAATTTCCTTTTATTTCAAGTAATTTGTTGGCTGCTGCATTTTTCAGATTTGTTGTTTCCTGCAATTTCTAGATTTCATTTAATTTGTTGCTCTAGGTTAACATTTGAATTCTATTGAGTGTAATAGGTTAAATTTCCAATTATGCAAGGTATGGTTTAATTTAGTATTGATTCAAACCGTGTGATTAGCATAATTTATTTTTTTATTATTTTATATATATATCTATTGTCATTTACTTTCTGCTTTTTAAATTAGTATTGTTATTTAAGTCTTACATTTTATTTCTTGTTGAATGAACTTGGTAGTGTGGAACACAATCATGTAGAACTTGCGTTAGTTATTGCTAGTCACTTGCATATATTTTTCCGATTGCCTTGAAATAAAAAGACGATTCTCGGGTTGATAATTAATGTCTAGGTGATTAGTTGTGTTTTTATTTATCAATTAATTTTCCCAACATACACTCATATGCCATTTGATGTACTCAATAAACCAATATTATGTAGCCACATAATCATGATACAACTAATAATGCACTCATTTCTGGAACTAAAACTAATCTGCATGTATTGCACATTTTAATATTTTAATGTTAATACTATAATTAATCTCACAATGCATAATTTTCCCTTAGTATTTTTGTGATTTTCAATCTTAGTATTTGTTTTATCATGTGGTTTTGCAAATAATTCATTCTGCTACCTTTCTTATGTGTTCCATATTATATTGTTCTTTTGCTTGTAGGATGGTACAAGTTGTTACACTAGCTCATTGAATCCAGAAACTAGAAAACAACAATAATGTGAAACTAATTTCTAGGTAAACCAGGGAGTCATAAATAGCATGTTTTACTCTTGTCCTTTTTGAACTTTTTTGCTTTACATTGATACTAAGGTATTTCTTACACAAGACGAATTATGATATATTGATTTTTGCACTAGGCCTCTACAAGGTCTCCCTATGTGCTTTGGCTCGAAATCTAACTATTGTTATTGTAATAAAACAAAAACAAAAAAGAAAACATGCTTTCATGTACAAAGTAAAAACTTCTCTTTGTCACATATTAACCAATCTATACATGGTTATGTTTGATCTGTGCTTATGTTGTCTTCATTGCCAACCTTGTAGGAAATTTCATGATTCTCGAACCCTAGAACCACCATGTGTTCTGGATACTCTTCTATTGTCCTTGTTGTTAGCATAACAAAATTTGTAGGTTTTCCTTGTTTTTCATATCTCTCTTTTACTAGAGGTATAGAAATGGTATTTCATAAATGAGCTATGAATAAATAAATAAAAAACGTTGATTAACATTAAGTCAATCTAAGGATCCTTGGACATACAAAGTATCTTTATGCAACCCTAATCAAAGTGTTAATTAATAGATTTTTGTTAACAAATGACACAACATATATCTTCCAATCATTGAGAAATATTCCATTTTCCTGCTCCTTTTCCAGGATTCTAATTGAAATAAAGACAAATGTTATCAATGCTATTAGCTTTCATGTCCCTGATCAATGTTCATAGATTTTTTCTTGCTGATTTTGCAGTTATACATTGTGCAAGATAATTAGAAATCTGTGCCATCGGCGAGGAAACCAGTGAAAAGCATGATAGCTATGATATATGTGGTGATCTTAGATATACTTTCCTTTGTTTAGACATTTAGAATCCAAAAAATTCGTTACTCATTTTTCCTTGTTATTTTGATATTGTTCTTATTCATTGCTTTCATTGCAATATCACTACACATGATACAAGTGTCTTCAAAGTATTTTGTCGCAAAAATATTTTTGAATGATTTGGAAAAAAATCAAAACAACCTTGTATTTTAATTGAAGGAATAGTTCTATGTATAGCAAGTATATAAAATGCTTTTAGCTGCTTGAACAATTTGTTTCGTGGTTACCAAACACAGTGTACATTAGTAACTTTAACTAACACATGTAAACAGTTATTTAAAAATTACCAAATCTAGCCTTGATTGCTAGTTTCAAGTAACTAGAATCGAAAAATTTATTTAGACATGTACTAGTTGAGTCTTTATTGATAATATTAAGTAAATAACACATAAGAACTAAATGTAAAATTGCATATGTCAACTATTTTTCATTTTCAATTGTAGTTAACACATGAGCATAAATTAATTGAACACAATAAGAATAAAGACCTTGTGTATTACTACTAATGTTCTTTGTGATTCGAAATAAAAAAAACAATACTCACTCATTCTATGATACATGTTCTGTAATTTTTTGATACACAAGATATTATTTAAAAATTCAGGCAATCATTTGCATTCATGTTATCAGGTTTACAAGAAACCTTTTTTTCTTTTGTGCATCACAAAATTGTTAAAAAAAAGAAGCATTAAACAAATTATTTGTTTTTTTGAAGACTTAAGTCGGGGAAACAATTGAGACATTTTGTAAAAAAACTTAACCTCTGGACTACTCGACCTTCCGACCACGCGACTAGAAATTCGGGAGGACTGGGAATTTTATTATAAATAATCTGAGCAACCTCTAGACCCCAACATTTCCCAAACTCTAAAACATCCAGCATAATGAAACCATTCGACTATGCTATAGTCAGGGTAGGGATATAATAGGTGAATCACAAAACAAAAAGAACGTTTGACTGTCGTCCTCCCAATTGTATGAACGACACGATAAATACAAATGCTGACTATATAGTCGGAATCCAGATATAATAAATTGATCATAAAATAAGAAAACGCCCAATTGGATGACCGCCTGACCTACGATGTGTCTAATCATGCGAATAAAATACCTTTTTTGTTGATTTGTGTGCGATGCGCTTTTTATTAAATATTTTGAAATTTTGTGTTTCACGTTCAATTGATTATTTGTTAATTCAATAATAATTTTTTTAATGCTTTCTCGATTCTCAGAAACAAAAATAGTTGGCCTGTTTATAGGGAATTTATGCACAAATTCATTGGCATTTTTCACATTTTTCTAGACAAGATTTTAAGATTTAGGGTATTATGCCTAAATGCTCTCTTCTGAAATATTAATTAGAGAAAATTTGAATTAAGTAAACCGAGTAGCAGTTCCAAAAATCTCTCTGTAATCATAACCTCATTTGTTTTAGAGATTCCTCAACATAACCCCATATGTTGTATTGGCATTTACAAGTCATAAAATGCCAAAAAAAAAAAAATTCTCTAGCAGTAAATTTAAGATTTTAAGGTCTTTTGGTTGAATGTTGTTCTATTATCTCTTGTTCGAAGAAGTATTGAATTGAGGCAACATAGTACCAGTTTCAAAAAATTTTCTGTAATTATAAAGTTATTTTTTTTTACAAATCGCTGAATTCAATTCCAAATTTTGAATAGTCAAAACTTATATATGCTTTCTTAATGTTTACATCTCTTAAAATGCCAAAAATTTCAAAATCTCCAATTGCAAATTTAAGATTTTAGGGTGTTCTGGTTGCATGCTCATTCGTTAAGTCCTATTGCAAGAATCACTTAATTAAGGAAACATAGAACCAATTTCAAAAAATTCTAGCTAAGAATAATGTTATTTCTTTTACAAATTATTGAATTTAATTTCAATTTTTAAATAACCAAATGTTATATATCCTCTGTTACTGTTTACAGGTTATATAATGGGAAAAAAAGGAAAATATGCACCAACAAAGCAACAAATAGAGAAAATTAAAGAAAATATTAAGAGCATGGATGTTGGACCAACACAACAAGTGAAATTCAGCACATTAGTCATGTCATATTCAACCTACAAGATGCAAAAAATAGGTACTATGCCCTGGCATGAGATATTTGAATTCTTTGAGCAAAGAGAATGATTAAAAAGGCTAAGAGATACTGAAACAAAGAACAAACAGTTTGAAGCAATCAGAGCAACAGAGTTACATAAAGTAGCAACTAGGGCTAGAATGTTTCCCTATTATGACATGATTTCGTGGATTCTCTCTCACATTGATATTAAAACCCGAACAATATCTGACCATCAAGAAATTTTGATAACGTCCTAGAAATATGAAGTGTTATTAGCCATATATAAGCTCAGTCCCCTGCAAATCCCACTCAATTTTGAGTTCCTTTAGAAGTTTCGAAGTACTGTCTTGAAGAAATGTCAAGAGAATTATGATATAGTAATTAGAGGATGGTTGAGAAAATAAGCAGAAGGTTTCAAGATCAAAGGAAAAAAGGACTATCCAATAGCTATTTTCAAGAAGCCTGTTAGATTTCTTATTAAAATGCTAAGCAAAATAAGATCCCGATCATTGTAAAACTAAATGGATCCAAATAATCCATATCATTTTGAATGAGGGGAAATGTCTAAAATGGGTTGATCGTGTTGGAAATACTAAGGGGGGGCGGTGAATCATTATTTTTTTTTTTCCAACTATTGTTTTACCAGTTAAAACATATATATATTCAGAACATAAGATGAACAACAATAATAAATGCTTTTTTTAATATAATCTTTGCAGTAAAATATATACAATATATAAGTGGTTGCAATCAGTTGCCAAGCTCCAACTCGGAATTTGGTGAGGCTTCAACCTCTAGAGCACCAACTCTATTTTTCCAAGACACCAATCTTGGACTTAGGAGCACCAACTCCCAAGGACTTCAACCCTTCCATTTCCTGAGACACCAATCGTAAAGACTCCTATCCTTCCTACTTCTGAGGCACCAGCCCCAAGGACTCCTATCCTTCTTGCTTCTGAGGCACCAACCCCAAGGACTCTAATCCTCCTTACTTCTGAGGCACCAGCCCCAAGGACTCCTATCCTTCTTGCTTTTGAGGCACTAGCCCCAAGGACTCCAATCCTACTTACTTTTGAGGCACCAGCCTCAAGGGTTCTGACCCAATCTTGTCAAGGTTCATTTGATAGTAATGTTTTGCTCTCAGAACTCTTCTTTGTTGAGTTTTGTTTGTTTATAGCTTCACTGTAGTCTCCAAGCTATGACATCAATGACAACTAGTCTTGTTATGAAGTAGTCTTCACAACTCTGCACACTGCCCACACATAGTCTCCAATAGCCTTCATGCTATTTGATAATGTCTTCACACATCTTTAGTCAGTCTACTATTAGCTGCACTAAGCTCTACATAAAGAACGACTTCCAGTTCAAGGTTATGTTCTTTGCTGGCTACTTCTCCACTTCGACTGTTTGCTATCTTGTTAGCCCTTTGGCCCTCTTTCTGTTCTGTTGGATCCTCTCGCTGCCTCTATCTCCTCCAACTTATTTTCCACAACGTTTTAACAACTTTCAACAACACTCACATCCCCCTGTTCTCTGCTTTTTCTATCTTTTATTTATTCCTCATGCCTCTATCTCCTGGTTTCCTCTCTTCGTTGGCCCTTTGGCTTCGTCCTCGGTCTTTGTGGCTTTCTCTATCTCTTCGTGCTCACCAACACTCCTGAGACACATTACTTCTTAAGAGAGGTCCACAAATGCACAGAGAAATCATGTCTTACGTTAAACTGTAACAACGATCCTTTTTACAATAATTGTAGGCATACACAGAGATGGCTCTATTTAACAAACAACCACATCCCAATCGCAATGGAAATCGGCTTGATTCAACCTCCTGAACTATAGATCAGGCCTCCTAAACTATCGGGAGCGTTATCGTATGCATTTCTGCCTCAGAGGCCTGCGCACGGCAAATATCAGAGAGATAATGGTGTTCCCCTTTCGGGACCCAAAACCCTTCAAATGTTAAAACTATGATTTTCCACCTTTTACACAGTTATATGGCTTTTACAGCAGATCCAAATCTGACCGATCGGACGATCAGGATCCAATCGCAGTATCGGCAATCGACATCACAAGGCTCTCAACTATTGGCACTTTTCCTTTGGTCCAATGTGATATCACTGGTCGCTATCGGCGATCCGCAATAGTCACTTCAATATATATATATATATATATATATATATATATATATATATATATATATATCCCGCTCTGATATGCCGATGCGATACAAATCGACGATCGCAAGTCGTAAGGGTTTGGGCCACTCCACTTAAGCGATGCGATAACACTGCCGGATGCGACATAACAATAGGGTGCGATTAAATAGGACCATCGGGTCCACATACTTTATCGCAATCAGAGGTTTTAATGTGGCAGGGCCTTTACCACTCGTGATATATAATCTTGACGCGGTGGACGCGATATTGAATGCAACGTATTGCAATGGTCCCATGGGTCCGCGCATATATTATCGCAATCAGAGGTTTCGGGGGTGACACTTAATAGAACCCGCTAATATAATACACTGCTCCGCCTCCGATAGTGTATTTGTAATACATATGCTTTGGCCTCCATTTGCACCTTTGATAGTGTTAAGCGCATATATGTATGGTTTTTTCCGGCATATGTATGTTTATGCCGCGGATAGTGTTAAAGAATATATATGGTTTTTTTGGCCTCCATTTGCATTAAATGCATATATATATGGTTTTCTCCTCCGATAATGTATTCTATGCATACAATATAAACTCTACCTTTTCTGCTCTGTTAGTGTATTTGCATATGTGTCTAAGTCTTCCGCCTTCGATAGTGCATTTGCTAGCGTATAACTCTTTTGTGGGCTATACGGCTCCTGATGGCTCCCGATAGCTTTGTATGCTTCCTCTATGGCTCTGATAGCTCTGTTTGATGCCCCCCATGGCTCTGTTTGCTCCCTCTGATGGCTCTGTTTATATATTGCTCCACTGGCTTTGTTTGTTCCTCTGTTGCTTTGATGGCTGTTTGCGTCCTCTGTTTGCTCCTGTAGTTCTGATAACTCTATTTGGCATATATATATATATATATGGCTCCTCCTATAGCTCCTCTTACTTCTTCTTGGGTATGTATTACATGCAATGCTCCTTTGATATGGCTCCTCTTGCTCTGGTATGCCTCCTTGCTATATGGTTCCTCTTGTAACTCCTCTTGCTCGAATGTGTCTCCTCTAGCTTGGTAGTGTCTTTTAAAGACCTCCTTGCATATATGAATGCCTCTCTTGCTCTGATATCCTATAATATGCTTTGATATGCCTCCTCTGGTAACTCCTCTTGCTTATGGCTTGGCTATCCTGATGACCTTGCTCCTATCTCTTCATGGATTTGTTCTGCTTCCCCTTGGCTCCATATCATCATCTAGTATCTAGAATATTGCCATATTGACATCAATGACAACCTAGGTCAACAATCTCCCCCTTTGTTATTAATGGCAATACTCTTCTTCTCTCCCCCTTTGACATCAATGGCAAAGGAGTTCTCTTGGACTCCCCCTATCAACCTGCTTCTGTTCTTCATGAATGGTAGATCTTCATGGGTCTGTGACTTCCCCCTATCATAGTGCTCTTCTTATTTTTACTCAAGATAGAAGGAATGATGCTTTATCATCAATTTTCACATTATTCCCTCTTCATGTCTTAGATCTACTTTATCATGGCTTCTACAATACTTAAAGGTGCTCTACTTCAATGCTTACAATCAAATTTCAAATAGCTATACACCAAGTGTCCAAGTCCAAGATTTTATGCTTCAATCCATATTGTTGTCTCCACAGGAAGAATTGAGAGACCTTCATAGTCCGAATCTAGAGAGACTGCCACTGAGATTGTCTTTCTTGCTGTCTTTCTTCAGATCTGAGTTTCTTTGTGCCACTATGCTTCTCCTTGAGTGACTGCCATCTAGTATTCAATCATCATTGCATTTGGACGAAATTGTGAGGAGTTGTGCCTTATTGTTGCTATATTTCTTAAGTGATTTGTATCAGCTTAAGTTATGCTTGACTGCACAACATTCTCCTTCCTATGAGCCATCTTTTCCTTATGTTCTTGTACATGTCTCTGCATGTTATTTCTGCTTTAAGATTTAGATATACAATCTGTGATTGTCTTTTAAAAATAATTCTACTGATTTGCATTTATTTGCAATGCTTCAGTTTGTTATATGCTGCCAGCTACTCTTACTTCAAACTCCATTCCAGATGTATCTGTTTGTTTGAAGACTGCCTCTATTAGTGTCTAGAATTTATTTGTTCTCACATTAAATTCTTGAGTTAAGACATAAACTTCTGTGATAACAACACCATGGTTGTTTGCCCTATTTTCTCTAGCATTAGATGACTTTCTCTATTGCTTCAAATACTACTTAGAGATTAAGTGGAAAGCATCTTTAACAATAGTCCACAGACTGGTTACAGGATCTTATTCTTCAATGGAGTACTCCTGAGAAATGATCTTCATCAAAGAATGATTGTTAATATATCTCAACAAGGATTTCATAAGGACCCTTTCACTAATAGCTTCAGCAATAATGATCAAGAATCACAAGCTCCCCCTAACTGTATGCATCATCTCTTTTGGTAGAGTCTTCTCATAAAATGCTTAGATTGTCAAAATTCAGGCCAATGACATATGCTGTTGGCTGGAGAGCTCAAGATACTTTCGGATTGTATTTCCTTCCTTCTCCATACTTGTGTAACTTTCTTCTTTTGCATGGTTCTAGCTTGTGTAAGAGCCCAAGTTAAGTTACAGTCACATCCCATATGGCCAATGTTATGACACTTGAAGCATTCTACATTGTTCATGAATAAGAATTCATGTTTTCTTCCTGCAAAATTGTTTCTTGGAGATTGTTGGGGACTATAATATCCATCTCTATGAGATGATTGGGGACCATAACATCTATCTTTATGATATGCTTTACAGTCTTTTGCCATGTGACCAAATTTTGTACAAGAATAACAATAACCAAAAATTGAACTTTGGTACCTGGGAGAAGGAGGTTTCCTTGATGTTCTTCTGAAGCCTTTCTGCCTTGAGATCCCTTGATGATAATCATTGCCTCTCGCATTTTTGACATCATCTACATTTATTCTTGGAGCAGGATTTCTTCTATTGTAACCTTGATTTTTCTCCTTGCCTTTGTTGGAGCTGGGAGCATCACCATTTCTTTCTGGCTTCTTCACATCTCTTTTGTTTGAAGCATTTTCATTCTTATTTGAGGATTCACCTACATACTCGAGACCTGATTAATCAGATGGACATCTATGATAGCTGAGCATGTCATCCAAGGCTTGAGAGCTCTTCAAGATTTTGGTCATCCCTTCAACCTTTGTTCTGAGGAAGACAATCTCTTCTTCTAATCTTTCACACTCATTATTATTCTTGGCAAGTTGTTTCTTAGTTTCTTCCTTGATACGGGTAGCTTCATCTGCTACTATTTTAAGGGAGATGATATCTGACTTCATTTTGAAGATTTCTTCATTCTTTGCTTGACTTCTCTCCATTTCTTCCTTGATCCTTGTAGCTTTACATGTTTCAGCCTTGAGAAGCTTGATGTTAGATTTTAATTTGAAGATTTCTTCATCCTTTGCTTTCAACTGACAGATCATGGTGTTTCTTTCCTTTCTTGCTTCATCAACCTATCCTTCTATGACTACCAATGCTTCCATGGTATTTTCAGCTCCTTGTTCTTGTTTCCTTGCTTCTTGTAGTTGAGACTTGAGAGAGGAGACCTCTACCTTGTACTGACTAATCTCTTTTTCAAGTTTGTTCAAGCTGTTGTGCCTTTGTTCAAGTTGACTTGACAAGGTATCTTCCTGCTTCTTAGATTTATTCAATTGATTTGTCATGGATATGACTTCTTCATGATGCTTTCTTTTGCTTTGATGAAATTCCTTCTTAAGCTTGGCAAGCTCTTCATCCCTTTGTTGTGCTTGAAGCTTGATGAGATCAACTTTCTTCCTTGTTTGATCTTGGTCACCAACCAGTGCTATCTTCTTAAGTTCCTCATTTTCCTTTTTCAAATTGTTAATCTCTTCCATGGCAGTCATAAGTTGAGCGAGGAGTTCTTCTACAAAATCTTTTTCATTCTCTTCATCTTCTAGGTCTGCTTTAGCCTTGATGTTATCATTCTTATTTTCAGCTTCTATGATGGGTTCTGGATTTCCTTCTAGATTTCCATCATCTTCTTGACTGATGGTCATGGTCAATGCTCCTTTTGAGTGAAGGTGATGAAGTTTGTCCCATATACACTTTGCTGATGAATATTTTCCTAGATTGTTCTTTACAGAATCGGGTATCCCATTCAAGATTGCCTTCATTGCTTTGCATTGTAATCCTTGGATTCTTCATCCATCCTGCTATCAAAAATTACTGATTTCCAGATTTCAATGCCTTGAGTCTGTAGGAAATTCCTCATTCTTGCTTCCCATATGTTAAAGTTTCCATTGAGCCTTGGAGCCTCCTCAAATTGATTGTCTTCTATTTTAGTAGTAGAGGGAGACACATCCTTAGGAGGATTGGAGACTTTATTCCTTGACTTTGGCATTTGTGTTCTAAAGATCAACCTTCAAGCTATTAGTCTTTGAATGAAGGTACTGGCTCTGATACCAATTGTTGGAAATACTGAGGGGGGGGCGTGAATCAGTATTTCTTTTTCCGACTATTGTTTTACCAGTTAAAACACACACACACACGCACACACGCGCGCGCGCGCGCGCACACACACACACACACACACACACACACACATATATATATTCAGAACACAAGATGAACAACAATAATAAATGCTTTTATTAATATAATCTTTGCAGTAAAATAGATATAATATACATGTGGTTGCAATTAGTTGCCAATATCCAACTTAGACTTTGGTGAGGCTCCAACCTCTAGAGAACCAACTCTATTTTTCCAGGACACCAATCTTGGACTTAGGAGCACCAACTCCCAAGGACTTCAATCCTTCCATTTCCTGAGACACTAGTCCCAAAGACTCCTATCCTTCCTACTTCTGAGGCACCAGTCCCAAGGACTCCTATCCTTCTTGCTTCTGAGGCACCAGCACCAAGGACTCTAATCCTCCTTACTTTTGAGGCACCAGCCCCAAGGACTCCTATCCTTCTTGCTTCTGAGGCACCAACCCCAAGGACTCCAATCCTACTTACTTCTGAGGCACCAACCTCAAGGGTTCTGACCCAATCTTGTCAAGGTTCATTTGATAGTAATGTTTTTCTCTCAGAACTCTTCTCTGCTGAGGTTTGTCTATTTATAGCTTCACTGTAGTCTCCAAGCTACAACATCAATGACAACCAGCCTTCACAACTCTGCACACTGCCTACACACAGTCTCCAATAGCCTTCATGCTCTCTGATAATGTCTTCACACAACTTTAGTCAGTCTACTATTAGCTGCACTAAGCTTTGCATAAAGAACAACTTCTGGTTCAAGCTTATGTTCTCTGCTGGCTACCTCTCCACTTCGATTGTCTACTATCTTGTTGGCCTTTCGGCCCTCTTTTTGTTCTGCTGGATCCTCTCACTGCCTCTATCTCCTCCAACTTATTTTCCACAGCATTTTAACAGCCTTCAATAGCACTCACACCCCCCTATTCTCTGATTTTTTTGTCTTTTATTTATTCCTCATGCCTCTGTCTTTCAGTTTCCTCTCTTCACTGGCCCTTTAGCTTCCTCCTCAGTCTTTGTGGTTTTCTCTTTCTCTTCGTGCTCGCCAGCACTCTTGAGACACATTACTTCTTAAGAGAGGTCCACAAATGCACAGAGAAATCATGTCTTACGTTAAACTGTAACAACGCTCCTTTTTACAATAATTGCAGGCATACACAGAGACGACTTTGTTTAACAAACAACCACATCCCAATCATAATCACAATCGGATTGATTCAGCCTCCTGAACTATCAGGAGCATTATTGTATGAATTTCTGCCTCAGAGGCCCGCGCACGACAAATATCAGAGAGATAATGGTCTTCCCCTTTCGGGACCCAAAAACCCTTCAAAATGTTAAAAATATGATTTTCCACCTTTTACACAGTTATATGGCTTTTACAACAGATCCAGATCTGACTGATCGGACGGTCAGGATCCAATCGCAGTATCGGAAATCGGCATCACAAGGCTCTCAACTATCGACGCTTTTCCTTTGGTCCGATGTGATATCGCTGGTCGCTATTGGTGATCCACAATAGTCGCTTCAATATATATATATATATATATATATATATATATATATATATATATATATATATATATATATCGATATATATATATATATATATATATATATATATATAGATATAGATATATAGATATATTTATATATCCCACTCTTATATGCCGATGCGATACAAATTGGCGATTGCAAGTTGTAACGGTTTGGGCCGCTCCACTTAAGCGATGTGATAACACTGCTGGATGCGACATAACAATAGGGTGCGATTAAATAGGACCATCGGGTCCACATACTTTATCGCAATTAGAGATTTTAATGTGGCAGGGCCTTTACCACTCGCAATACATAATCCCGACGTGGCGGACGCGAGATTAAATTGCAACATATTGCAATCATCCCATGGGTCTGCGCAAATATTATCACAATCATAGGATTTGGGGGTGACACTTAATAGAACCCACTGATATAATATACTGCTCTGCCTCCGATAATGTATTTGTAATATATATGCTTTGGCCTTCGCTTGTGCTTCCGATAGTGTTAAGCGCATATATGTATGGTTTTTTCCGCCATATGTATGTTTATGCCGTGGATAGTGTTAAAGAATATATATGGTTTTCTTGGACTCCGTTTGCGTTAAATGCATATATATATATATATATATATATATATATATATATATATATATATATATATATATATATATATATATATATGTATGTATGTATGGTCTTCTCCTCCAATAATGTATTCTGCACATACAATATAAACTCTGCCTTTTCCGCTCTGTTAGTGTATTTGCATATGTGTCTAAGTCTTCCGCCTTCGATAGTGCATTTGCTAGCATATAACTCTTTTGTGTCCTATACGGCTCCTGCTGGCTCCCGATAGCTTTGTCTGCTTCCTTTGTGGCTCCGATAGCTTTGTTTGCTGCCCCCATGGCTCTGTTTTCTCCCTCCGATGGCTCTATTTATATATTGCTCCACTGGCTTTGTTTGTTCCTCTGATGGCTGTTTGCGTCCTCTGTTTTCTCCTGTAGTTTTGATAACTCCGTTTGGTGCACACACACACACACACACATATATATATGGCTCCTCCTGTAGCTCCTCTTGGTTCTTCTTGGGTATGTATTACATGCAATGCTCCTTCGATATGACTCCTCTTTCTCTGATATGCCTCCTTGCTATATGGTTCCTCCTGTAACTCCTCTTGCTCCAATGTGGCTCCTCTAGCTTGGTAGTGTCTTTTAAAGACCTCCTTGTATATATGAATGCCTCTCTTGCTCTGATATCCTGTAATATGCTTTGAAATGCCTCCTTTGGTAACTCCTCTTGCTTATGGCTTGGCTATCCTGATGGCCTTGCTCCTGTCTCTTCATGGATCTGTTCTGCTTCCCCTTGGCTCCATATCATCATCTAGTATCTAGAATATTGCCATATTGACATCAATGACAACCTAGGTCAACATATCGGTTGTCACACAATATCACATATACAATGAAGTTGTCAGTGCCATCTCGCCTTGAGTTAAATTATATTTTTTGTATGTCTTCCTATTTGTTAGATTTTTTTTTGCCTTGGTCCCTTTTCCGGTCATGAAATTGAATTACTCGTCTGACCAACAACTATTGATTAAAAACTATGCTCCTATTCTATGGAAATCTAATTTTAAATACCATTTTTATGGTATTTTCCACTATGTTTTTATTCCTTTGCATCAAGTCTTGTTTGGAACAATAACTCCCAGAATAAGTGATAATCCAAAAGAAGGCCTAGAATCATTAGGTCGCTGGTTTATTGAAGAATTATTTTCCTACATTAGAGTTTTTAGCAGCGAAGTTGGTCCCCATCTTCTGCCTTGATATATTTCGAAAAGATTTTCTTTGAGGGAAGTGGCTAATCAAGTTGTTTTGTATGGACAAGCCAAAAATTTGAGCAAGTTGCAAAAGAAACGATGGCCTAATTTCCCAATAAAGTTTTTTGACATTAATATCCGAGACAAAGGTCATAGAATCATAGAAGCCAAAGAGCTTGAGGAAATTTGGTTATTTACTCTGCTAATTATAACTATGATAGTCAAGGTTTCATTTTCAATCATGATATAACAATCAGTTATAATAAAAATTTTATTCACTAGGAACCACCTTTCGATGAGGATTTTATATGCGTTGATGATTTTCAGCAAGTTGTCCAAAGAAGCAAAGTCCTACATAGTGAATCAAGACGACAATTGCAAGAATTTAGAGAGGAACTGTATGAAAATTTTCTAAAGGAAAAGGCTCTACACCTCAACATTTCATTCGAAGAGTTAAAGTCTACTAAATTTTTGCAATTTAATTTCAATGAACTCACTTTAGAGGCTTCTATTGTTTCTCAGAAGGGAAAAGCAATAGAAATTGAAAAATTAGAAGGTTTTGTTATCACAGGTGAAGAAGTTGAATCCACATCAATACAAAATCTGAAAGAGGAACAAGAACCTACAGGAAGAGAAAAGACTCTAGAAAAAGAAGAAACAACTGAACAGGAGATTATTGTCATTAATTCTCCTGAGAAAATAGAGCAAGAGAAACCAGAAAGTGCAGAAGTCAAAGAAATGGAAGTACCTAAGGAGAAATAAAAACAAGTATCTACTAAAACTAGTACCAAGGAAAATGAGAAAAAAATGGAATCATATAACATACTGGATACTATATCTATTGTATCTCCTCAGACATCAGTAACACCAATTTCTACTAAGATTCCTTGGGAATCATTCTTGTTTAAACCAATTTTTGAATTAGAGCCAATTGCAGATACTATTCCATCTTTGACATATTATTATTTTAATAGTAAAACAAAATCAATTGTCCGAAGAACAAAGAAATGAAAACATGATACTATGGAAACTATATCTGAATTCAGCTAGCAGGCTCTAGGTGATGTAAAGGAAAAAGCTCAAGAATATTCCCAAGCTTTAGGAGCTTTTGTCAATTACAATCAGTATCATCTGAATGAGCTCGTAGCTTCATATGACAACAATTTACAAAAAATTAAAGTTTTGGAGGAAAAGTTGAATAAAAATGAATTGTTCAGTGAAGAAAATTGGCAGCGACATTATGCTAATTTAATTCAAGGATTTACTGTAGAAAAAGAAAACCTGCAGAAATATTTTCAGAAACAATTGGAACAAGTGAATGCAAAACATGGACAAGAGATTTAGGAATTGAGAAAATTACATGAAGATCAAACTGGTATCTGGAAGAAAGAAGAAGAAAATAATTTTGCCATTATTGTCACAACTTTGCAATAGGAAATTGAATCTCTTAAATATCAAGTGAATGAGAATCAAGAGGCAACACAGAGTCTCAATATTTTCAAATATCAAGCTTTACAAATTTATCTAATTTTAAGGAAGAATCAATCAAAGTTCTATAAAAAAATGGATAAAATCTCAATGTTTTATCAAGAAATTAAATATTTAAGTGAAAGAATTGATTCATTGGTAGAAGAAGACAAATCAATTAAAAACAAGTTTCTCTCTATACTTGACTGGGAAAACAAATTTCAATCTACTGAAATTCCAAGAGTTTCTAAGAGAGACAAAAGATTGATGCTTGCTTTGCTAAGTTGCAGGGGGAGAGAGAAAAAATAAATCAGAGCATGCATACAAATGGCATATGAGCAATGTTTATCAATTTGGGAAAAGGGAACATACTTTATAGAATAATTTGACCTATCAGGCAACAAGTCATTAAAGGAAGCAGTTCTAGGAGAATTAAAATAACCGACAAAAGATCTTGTTGCGAAGGACCAGGTAGAAATAAAAAACATTATAGTTTGGACACAACAAAGTTTCTAAAAAATTATGCAACTGCTTTCGGAGCAAACCAGACTTATTGCCAAGTTTGAGGTAAAATATCAAAGGAAGAAGAAAGAGGCACAATGATTAATTTCCATATGTTAGATCAACATCAATCAATTTCCTCCCATTTGTTTCTCTGCACTGTATGAATTATATTCACAATGGGCAACTTATATCGAAGTACATGCACTTGACCTACTACTTAGGATTAATCACGAAGACTCTAAAGATGAGGAGTAGATCCCTGCTTGCCTACCAAATTTCAATTGAACATACAACATTTTAGAATTCAGTCTTTAGTTTCACAAAAACTGTTGGTTTTGACGCTCCAAGGCCTATTTTATTTTATTATATTTTAGTATTTATATACCTTTATGCGTTCATGCAAAGGGTCCAAAATGCGGCCTGGAGTATGCCGTAAAACTGCTTCTGCTTGGCTAAGAGCTCGTCTTCCTCGGACGTAAGGAAACAGGTTAACGGCCCAAGACCCAGAGGCATCTGGCAGGAGTGAAAGCCTGCTCCCTTACGGACCACCAGCGGGTTATTACAGGTGGCGTGGTTTTCCTTGATAACGGTGATGAGTCAAATCGACATTCGCAGATAGCAGCCAGAGATGGTTGTCCTCACTGTTGGTTTGACACCTGAGTTTGATAGGTTTTGCCACCTTCGGAGAAAAAATGCAAAGGGTCCAAAATCAGTGAAGACTTGAGACTTGAATGTTTTTAATCAATTTTGAAATGCCAACTTTTTTTAATACCATTTTCAGTGCTCATGTGTAATGAATTGTGGCATTTATGTCAATACATGATTTTAATTACTTAATAAATGCCCTTGATTTTACTCTATGACTTATGATGTTTGATTCCGAGAGAGCATTTGATAATTGTATTTAAGATTACTTGTGAAAATTTTGTGTTAGGTCCCTATACTACTAGTGTAACCCCTTATTGTTATTAGTGCAACCCCTTTATTATATTGTTGTGCCCATGTAGTCCCCATATTGTTATTATTATGCCCCATAGAAGCCCACTATTATTATTGTTGTGCCCTTACATTATTATTGTTATGTCGGCTTTGATTACATTATGACCCCTTAGACTCCAATATATAGAAAGGAGGTATTGTCATTTGTATCATCCAAGAATTATTCATTTGTGTAATATAAAGGAGGTTTCCCCCTCAAAGAGGCTTATTTCTAAGGTGTTTATCTATCTTTTCTATCTTTTTGTGAGCTAGTTTCATAACATTTGGTATTAGAGCTTTGGATTCTAGGGTTCCGCAGCTCCAAACACATCATCCTGGAATTTGTGCTATAAATTTTTCGCTACGAAGTTAGAAGCTAAAAACAAAACCCATTTGAGAAGAAAATGGTCTGAACCTTGGATCCGAATTTCAGATCTTGTCTCACTATATTTTTGAAGATATGATCTGAGGAAGTTAGGGCTTTTGCAAGCTCCAGAATTTCATTTCAAATAGGTCATCGTGGACTTTTCGCTATAATATTGTTTCTACGAAGGTTCAGACTTTGAAATTAAAACCCATTTGAACTGAAATCTTGGTGAAGCTTGCGTTCAAATTTCAGATCTTGCCTTGCTATATTTTAGGAGATGTAATTTGAGGAAGTTAGGGTTTTTGTAGACTCCTGAATTACATTCTAAATAGGTGACCTTGGGAAAATTGTCATAACTTTCTCTATGAGCATCATATTAAAATGTCATAAGAAGTTATAGAAAGAGGACGGACTGTAGTTTTCTATGTATATTTTTCAGATCCTAAGGTTGAAACAATGACACGTGCCACTTCGTACAAGTGTGCTCTACTGAACCGGTCTATAATCAGGTCATCGTGGGAGATTTGACATAACTCTTCCTTTCAGAATCCAATCTTGATCTAACTTGCGAGGTTAGAAAGAGAACTCAGAGAGCTACTGCACGATGCAATTTCAAAACTTGGATATCTGAAATTACGGAGTTATAGTCATTTCAAGACCGAGATCCTAAAATCAAGAAAAGGCGATATGAGGAAGTTTGATGGCAAGGATCCAGTAAATTGGATACTACAGATGGAGCAATATTTTGATCTATATGAGGTGAAAATATTACAAAAGGTACGTATTGCATCTTCATATTTAGAACTGGATCAATTTTTATGGTATAAAGGGCTTTGTTCTAGTAAACCACTTGTTATGTGGTCAATTTTCACGGAGGAATTGATAGGACATTATGAGGATACAAAGAACAACACCTTCTTTAGGCAATTGATAAATATAAAAGAAAAGTGGTCAATGGAAAAGAACATTGAGGACTTTCAAAAATTGAATATAAGGAAAAATGATATTCCAGAGAAGCAGAGGATTGATGTCTCCATAGGGACTTTAAAGGATAACATTCAACACGAGGTTCGTCTTTGGGAACCTGAATCATTGGAGAAGGCATTCAGGTTGGAAAGAAAAATTATGGAAACAAGGATGTCTACCCCTCAAAACTATAAAGATGGAAGTGTTTTTTCTCCTAGCATTCCACAACCTACAAGGTTGACACCACAACAATTGGAAGAAAAAAGAGTAAAAGGCCTTTGTTACAATTGTGATAACAAATATATTAAAGGTCATAAGTGTGTTGAGAAGAAATTATTTTACATTGATTGTGAAGAGGAGGAAGAGGATCAAGAAATGTCAAAAGAAGAGGATATACACCAGGAACCAACCCCAGAGAAAGAAGAAATGAATTTGACCATATCTTGTAAAGCATTGGCAAGAATTACCACTCCTCAAACTCTCAAGATAAAAGGACATATCAAGAAGAAAAAGGTTCAAGAAGCGAAAGATCACATCGAGCATCAAGAAATTAATCTGACAATATCTTGTAATGCATTGGCCAGAATTACCACTCCTCAAACTATCAAGATAGAAGGAAATATCAAGAAGAAAAAGGTAATAGTGTTGATTGATTTGGGCAGTACCTATAATTTTATTCATTATAAGATAGCCAAGGAATTGAATTGCTTCTTATATCCAGCACCAGAGTGTCAAGTGATGGTTGCAAGTGGAGGAACCATAAATTTCTCTAGAAAGTGCCATAATATCAAGCTATCCATGGGAGAATATGTATTGAATAGCCCAATGCTTTCCATTCCAATATGTGGTGTTGATGTTGTACTAGGAGTCCAATGGCTACAATCCTTAGGTACAATAGCTTTCAATTTTCAAGAACTTTTCATGAAATTTTCTTCGAAAGGAAAGGAAGTTGAATTAAGGGGTATCATAGGGAATCCTGGAAAGGCAATCACCTCTAACAGAATGAGAAAGCTTCTAAAGAACGAACAAATATGTGTAATTGCACAATTATGTTCGCTAGAGGTTCCCACGTCGAAATCATCTATTTCTCCAGATTTCCAAAAATTACTGGACAATCATTCCAAGGTATTTGAGACTCCCAAAGGCCTCCCACCTATTTGTGATCATGATCATGCTATTCATTTTCCAGGAAGTGTTCCTCCAAACATCAGGCCTTACAGATATCCATTTGCACAAAAGAGTGAAATTGAACGTATGGTTGTAGAAATGCTAAAGGCTGGTATAATTAAACCTAGTCAAAGTTCTTTCTCTGCTCCAGTAGTATTGGTGCACAAGAAGGATGGATCATGGCGTAGGTGTCTAGATTATAGAGAGCTCAACAAGCTCACTATTAAAGATAAATCTCCCATTCATATCATTGATGAATTATTGGATGAATTGCATGGAGAAATTTACTTCAGCAAGTTGGACCTTCATGTAGGATATCATCAAATCAGAATGAAGACTGAAGACATTCCGAAAAAAACATTTAGAACTCATGAGGGTCATTGTGAATTTTTGGTCACGCTTTTTGGCCTTACAAATGCACCTTCTACATTCCAAGGTTTGATGAGTTCCATTTTAAAACCATTCCTTAGAAAATTTGTGTTAGTATTTTTTGATGATATACTAATCTACAACAAGTCTTGGAAGGATCATATTCAAGATGTTGATAGAGTGCTCAGACTATTGGATGAGAAACAATTATATGCAAAAAACTCCAAATGTTTCTTTGGAGTACAAGAGGTGGAATACTTGGGTCGTATTGTATCTCATGAAGGTGTTAAAGTAGACACTCAACAACAAAAAGTTCTCCAACTCTTAAAGGATAACCTCATGTTGGCACAAAATCGAATGAAACAATAGGAAAATCAACATCGCAGTGAAAGAAGTTTTGATATAGGCGATTGGGCATTTTATGAATACAACCATACAAACAAATGTACCTCAAGCAAGCTAAGAAGGATAATAAATTATCTCCAAAATACTATGGTCTTTAAAAGGCGCTGCAAAAGATTGGTACTATGGCATACAAATTGGAGCTTCCTGCATCTTCCCAAGTGCCCCTAGTTTTCCATGTTTCATGCTTAAAGAAGTTTATAAGTCACAAGCTCCCAATTCAAACAATATTGTCGGAACTTGACGAGGAAGGAAAAATCATATTGGAACTTGAAGTAGTCATGGAAACAAGAACCCGACAGCTGCGAAATCGATCAATATCAGAGTATCTCATCAAGTGGAAGAACTTACCCGTTAAAGATTCTAGATGGGAGGATAAGAATTTTATACTGAAGCATCTAGAAATACTCAAGCGTTGAGGACAACACTTTTTGGAGGAGAGGGGCATGTTAGGTCCCTATACTACTAGTGTAACCCCTTATTGTTATTAGTGCAACCCCCTTATTATATTGTTGTGCCCATGTGGTCCCCATATTGTTATTATTATGCCCCATAGTAGCCCACTATTGTTATTGTTGTGCCCTTACATTATTATTGTTATGTTAGCTCTGATTACATTATGACCCCTTAGACTCCTATATATAGAAATGAGGTATTGTCATTTGTATCATCCAAGAATTGTTCATTTGTGTAATGTAAAGGAGGTTGCCCCCTCGAAGAGGCTTATTTCTAAGGCGTTGATATATCTTTTCTATCTTTTTGTGAGTTGGTTTCATAACCTTTTGTAATTTACATTTTTTTCTAATTAGAAATTAAAGAAATGTAGATTCACTTATTCCTAGTTGATCATTGTAATACAATAGTTAAATGTAGGAAATTTTGCTCTTCTCTATGACATAGAAATTGTTATTGATTAACTTTAAATCATGTGTTTGTAAATATTCCATAAAATACTAAAAAAAAATGGTTGGGTAGTATCAAAATCCGAAAATATTTTTGAAGTTTTTATTAAAATGTTCAACCAAAACTTTCTTTCCCAGGAAAAAATCACAATTTTCATTAATAGATAAGAAAATTACATGTTGTATCTTCAGCATGTATGAGATGTAGTCATTAGTGATAAGAACAATCATAGTTCAATATTTACATATATCAACATAATATTTACATAAAGAAAAAATGGTATTAACATAGTCCATAATGTGTCCAGAACAGTGAATAAACAAAGAGAAAAAGAAGCATGGAATATTCTTATGGATCATTCTGAAGAGTTTCCATCTAATTCGATGAATGGATGATGAAAAAACTGGAAGAAAGCACCATCTCCGAATTCCTATATCAACCACTGCCCCTTGATCAATTGCGTAGCCTCTTTGGATAAACGATCAACGATCTAATTCCTTTCCATGTATATATGAGAGCATACAATAAAATGAAATTGTGATTTTAGAGCGACCACTGAGTGTGTGCAAGTGACAATGATATGCAAAGTTGATCTAATTTATAACAAGCTGTGAATCCCCAAAAATCTGTATCTTGTGGCAGTTTTGCTCCAATGAAAAATAAATAAGGTGTCTTAGGCTGCTAAGCTCTACAAAGTTATTTGTGCCTCACCCTAATCCCACTTGATTTTGAAAAAGAGGTGCCCATTTATATGGAGAACAACACCCCCTCCACAGCCCACGGCCTTAGCCGAACCATCAAAAAAATCCCAAGGAGTGCTTTTATCTATAATCTCAGTTGTGATGACCCGAGTATGCTGGTGGTCTAGATCATTAGGTATCAAGTTGTAAGTGGCCACAATATTGTTACAAGTGGTAGGCTAGTGGGTCTGTGCATCAAGAAAAATTATAATAATTCCTAGTCAACCAAATGCCCTAATTGACAATCAAAGGAAGATTCTTGGCTTTTTTTGTGGCAGCCTTGGTCCACCAACATCGCCATGTATCAACAATGTTTTGGCCCTCCCATTTTCTTTTATGTTGAGGGTATTTGTAATGTGAGACCATACTTGTGCAGTAACAAAACATTTGAGGAATAAATGATTAATATCCTTGACATATTTATTGCATAGGAAGCATCTAGAAGGACCGTGAAATTCACATCTCATAAGGTTTACCTCTATGGGAACCTTGTTCGAGAGGATACACCACATGAATAACCATGATTTATGTGGAGCTTTTAATTTCCATAGGGGGCACGGCCACCAACATGTTTTCCCCAGATCTTGTGCATTCATAAGGGCAACATAACCATCTTTTGGAGTATAACAACCATGGGGCCCTAAGGCCTAGATGATCTCATTATCCCGAGTTGGTATTCTGATGTTTGCTTCCTTAAGAGCTCCTATGAAAATATGCCAGACCCTTCTCCATCTATCCGAAATGCCAAGGTCCCTAGAGTCAAGCCATTGTTTCGGAGCCCAGGAAGGGCATATGGCCTCAATAATTTGGGAAATCTGGGTGATACTGGACCCTTAAAGGAAAAGTATCAAATCCTGCAGGAGAATGTGTGCATTACCACATCCAGACCAGGAGTCAATTCCTAATCTAACCTTTTCTCCATTCCCAATACACTACACCAAGCCATCCTTGATGATGTTTATAGACTGAGAAATGGCCTTCCATATAATTGATGCAACTGATAAAGACTGACTAGGTCTACATATCCAATTGATTACAGATGATGGATGAATGTACTTATAGTAGACCACCTCTTTCCATAAGCTCTTAGATTTGATAATTTTCCAACCCATCTTGGCCGCTAGTGCCCTTGCAAAATTCGGGAGGTCCTTTATAACCCATCCACCCCATTTTTTAGGTTTCCCAATCTTGTCCCAACGAACCCAAGAAAAAGTCTTCCCCACATTTTGTCCCTGCCATAGGAACCTACAACAAATTTGTTGAATCCTGTTGAGGATGCCTTTTGGAATCCAGGCAAGAGTAATCCAGTATACCGGTATGGCCTGCAGTACCAATTTTATTAAGGTGAGTTTGTTATCCCTGGAGAGCCATCTCTATTGCCAGATGTTTATGCGGCCTTCGATTTTTGCAATAAGCCAAGACCAATTAGTAATGTGGTAACCATTTGACTTCAGCTTGAGACCAAGGTATTTGAGGCCGGACTCCAGCACTTGTTTGACGAAATCAAATTGTTGTAAAGCATATCTTTCCTCATTTTGGAGGAATGACACAAAAGTGATGATGGATTTGTTATAATTTGGCTCCATACATGTAGCTTTACAAAATAGTGATAGAATATTCTTTAAAACTGAGGTATCAAAAAATGAACCATTTAAAAATATAAGTACATCATTTACAAACAATAGATGGGAGAGATATGACACATCAAATATCAAAACCCTTCCTAGAGATCCTTTTGTATGAGCATTTTTTAACAATCTACTTAAACCCTCAGTGATTAAAAGAAAAAGCATAGGGATAGGGGGCATCCTGTCTCAGATCACGTTCAACATGGAAAAAACCCGATGCGGCCCCATTGATAAGTATGCTATAGGATGCAAAATTGTAACAACACATGATCCAGTTAATGAAAGAATGAGGGAAACCGATATGAGTAAAGATGACTTGCAGATAGGACCAGCATGCACGATCAAAAGCTTTGGAAAGATCGATCTTGAGGATAATAGACCTTTTTTTTAATTTTTTTAATCGAATGGAGGCCTTCCTGGGCAGTCCCTATGGCTTCATGGATTTGACGGTGGCTGAGGAAAGAAAATTTCTCTTTGGATATCATCTTGGATAAGAATGTTTTAATACACATAGCAATAATTTTGGATATAATTTTGCAGATACAATTGCAGAGGGGAAATGGGCTGATAGTCATCAAAAGATAGGGTCATATAAGCTTTTGGGATGAGGGCTAGGAAGGTCGAGTTAAACCCCTCATACATCCTACCAGAAGTTCTGCAATCCTCTATGGCCAAGAGAAGATCAGGCCCAATGAGCTCGAGAAAGGTAATGTAGAATTCTATGGGCCACCCATCTGGGTTTGGACTCTTGTCCCTTTTAAAACATTTCAAAGCTGCCTCCATTTCCCCTAACGATACAAGGTCATTTAAAGCCTCTGCCTCTTTCACCTCGACAAATCTAGGAAAAACCTCTACAATACGGAAGATATCAGCAATGGAGGCCTCCCTAGGTGCCTTGAAAATATGAAAGAAATATCAAATTCCCATATCAGCTAGCTGATTGAAAGTGTTGGCCTCCCTGCCAGTTTTGTCTCGTAGTGCCCAGATGGTATTAATAGATTTCCTCCCCCTGGCATATTGTTGGAAGAACTTTGAATTTTCATCCCCCGCCTTTAACCAAATTGCTCTGCTCTTTAAGTGCCATGTCTCCTCTTTCTGTCTCAGCAGCCAGATCTTTTCCATTTCTAGTTTGATCAGGTATACCTTTGATTCAATGTTTTCATAAGTAGAAAGCCCCAAGTTTTCCATTTTCTTGAGGACCCCTTCAATCCTTTGTAACTCAGCTTCATCCTTTTACTGCTTTTTTCTAGCCCAGCTAATGGTTTTCAATTTTAATCGGGCCAGGTTATTTGCAATTACTTCGGCTGGGGAGGATTGATTGTCTTGGCCACAGTGAGTCTAGTTCTCCCTTACTAAATTGTGGAAATCGGCTTCAGCAAGTCAAGTCACATTGAACTTAAAAGGCGAATGTGGTTTATGGTTGGAATCCAGAATCTCCAAGAAAATCAGGGAATGATTGGATAGACCCCCTGAGCCCACCCATTGTCGAATGCGGTCCAACCTAGCTAACAGAGGAGCCCTTATTAAGAACCGATCCAGTCTTCTAGCCAAAGCATCCTCCCTAGTTCTTCGATTCCTCCAAGTCGGCATAATCTTTGTCGATTCAATGTTCAGGAGGTCATGAGAGTCCATCAGTAATTCAAAGAAAGTCGTTAAGGGATCAGTCTGGGCCTTATTTCCCCAGGATTCAGCAAGCCCTAAAGAGAAATTTAGGTCACCTCCAATAATCAAGTTTTTAGCCTGCATGAAATAGGCATTCAAGAGTCTTTCCCAAAAATCCTCCCTATTATGACAGAGTCCATAGATGTTGATGATTCTGAGGGGTATGTCAATATCAGTAGAGGTGAGATCAGCTCCTAGGAAGCCCTCCCCACCCCAAAAGTTGACCACTATTATCAATTTTTTGTTGAAACCGAGGCGCAACCTTCCGATCTCCCTCTCACATCCAAAAAATGAAAATCCCAATCCAGAAGTATTTTCAGAAGGACATTGTTAATGGAGCCCCCATCACCCATAGTCTCCTGCAGTAATATAACATCCAAATGCTCCGAACTACACAACCTCTTTAGCGCCATTTTTTTTCCACGCTAGACAGACCCTTGCAGTTCAAGGAGAGGCACTTCATGGGGTAAACTTTTCAGGGTTTTCCTTTGCTCTAAGGACTTGGGAAATTGGAGTCTGAATGCTCGATGCTACCTCAATACCAGCCCGCCTGATGGCTTTCTATAAGTGGGATTGTTTGCCCCTAGGTTGCTTCAAGGGTAAGGATGGGAGAGGGTCCTCATCCAGGCCAAAGGAAGGGGTCCTAGTAATGGGTAAGGATCACAGGTTGTAGCAGTGAGAACCACTAGAGATAGGGATTTCCCTAGAGACAATTGGTAGGGGATCTAGAAGAAGGGTCATGGAGGAGTTGAGGGTCGAAGGAGGAGTAGAAACCACATGACAATTTATGAAGCATAAATTGCTATCCCCAGTTCCCGAACCCGAAACATAGACATATGACGATGCAATACCAAAGAACAGACCATCATGTGAAACAAGAGAAGAGGGAGGAAGAGTACTCGAAAAAAGTTAATAGCCTCTGGATTGAGATCTGGTGACTGGCGCTGCAGAGGTCCCTGAGTCCATCTGTAATGACACCACTTCTGTATCACCCCAACTCGGCAAAGGTACACCCGGGAGCACCATCGGAGAAGGATCTACTTCCTCGTTCGTTTGGGTGCTCGCTGATGCATAGGATCTCAAGTGTTCCGACTGTTTCCCTGTTATCAAAAGATAGTCTTTGTACAGGTGCTCGACCTCATGGCACCACCTGAAACGAAAAGGAATTCCCTCATAATCTAGTATCTGCCACCTGATAATCTCACCCATCTGTAGCCTATAGCTATCAACTAATCCTTCCTCGGTGTCTAAGTGCCTAGAATTAAAGCAATTGCCAGGCAACGAGTTTCTTGGTATGATCTGTCGTGATTTAGGTATACACCTAGGTCATCCCCAATGCACCTAAAAATATCCACTGCCTAGAATTGCAGAGGGAGTCCAGGAAGACGCACCCAAATTAGTCCTACCCCCATGTTTTCCTTCTCCGGATCGAAGAGTGATGACCATCGCTTGAGCAGGACTGGTGTCATCTTTATATGCAGTAACAAGTCAAAACCAAATCCACTAGTTCCAGTTGAGGAAAAATGAGTGCAAACCAGCCCCTTGACATGGTGAGCACTGCAGGGAGTTGCTCCATCATATTACCCCAGACCTTAGTTGTCCATTTTTTAAAACATGCCGGTGTATAATTTCGGTCATGGACCTTGCCCACCAGTACCGTTCTCTTAGTAAGCATTTCTTGGGCCATGCTTATACTAGCTCCGAAAACTACAAGCTACCCTCGTTCATGAACCTTTGAAGACTTGGATATTTTCCCCTCGCTTAGTCTGTTATGCGGGATTATAGGTTACTGAACTCCTTTTGCATAATATTCTGAGGCTTTGTTCTCTTTCGGCCCTGTACCCTGTCAGGTGATGCTGTTAAAATACCCCGAAGTATGAATGTTTGAAGTGGAAATCGGAAGTGGGAACCTTTTGAAAGATACCCCGTGTGTGCGATAAGGTTGATTCGAGAAACCCAATTTTTCCACAGCCATTGCACTCACCCTAGCCTCTTCCACCTCCATGCAACCCAAAAATTCCTCAGTACTCTGTTGTTCATGCACCTACGACAACAACTCAGAAGGCGACAAAATATTTAAAAATGGCGAGTCAGTTTCTTCCCCCAGGTTAAGAAAGCCTTTCGACACCAAAACAATCGGTTGTGAGAAACCTAACCCTTGTAGGGTTACTTCCATGTCTTCCATAACCGAGGAAAAATTGACTATCTGTGCATCCGGTGGTGAGGTTGTTTCCAGTTTGTGCAAACCACATGACAATTGTTTTTCTTCAACCCAGATATCTGATGGGGCCAAGGTGTTGGAAGAGTAGTATATCAATTCCTCATCCATGCATATACAACTTCGTTGTGCATTCCGGGTGGTGTTCCGAGGAATTCGGGTCAAAAACCCCCGACAGGCGCTGACTCTTGTTGCTTTCCACAAAAACCCCGAAGATAGTCAATCCAAGCTCAAACGATAACCACCATGAAAAGCCAACGGAGACCACAGGAGAAAACCCTAGTTCCGTTCCCAAAAACTCTAGCTGTAATAAAATCGAGGGTAGAAAACCATGGGGTTGAGTGGGATGAATATAATAATCCTTCCACAGAGCGGCTACCGAAGCTCAAAACTGTAATTGATAGAATAAAAATGCATGCATTGTCAAGGTAAGCTATGGAAAACTAAAAAATCCCATGCATGAAAATGAGGTCATGGGTTCCTCTTCACCGCCGTGAATCCCTCCATCCATAAGCCATGATACTTGCAAACAAAAAACCTAGACTGAAAGGAAAATTCCTACGCAAGATCAACTTAAAATTAACATCAATTTACCTAATGGAGCATTGTCATTAATGAAAAAATTTAGTGGTTCTAGGCTATAGACGTGTTCTAGCGTCGTAAAACAAAGCAGCTATCACTAACTTGTCTGGAATACATCCTGAGTGTGATACCTCATTCCACGTACGTGAGTATATCGTAGCTTGTCCACGTACTTTCGGGTATATAGGGTGGTGTTACAGTACGTAAAGTATATGGGAATGCTCTCACTATGCGGTTTTGCATTAGACAGTGCTTATACAGACTAGGCCTCCACGTACCTTCGGGTATATATGGGAGGACAACAGTAGGTTTCTATCCATCCTTGGGTAATCGAGTCGGCCGCCTTGTACACTGTGATACACCAAACACGACATTCGGGGAGATTTCCTGCCCATATTTCTTGGTTCGCCAGGAGGTATTTTGCAGTTCACAGTTGCTTGGTAAACCTTGTGCATAGATTACCCCTTTTTGTTTATTTCTTTTTTGATAATAAAATTAATCAGCAATAGTGGAGGAACATCAACCCTTACCCCATCATTCACAGAGAATAGTGAGTAAACCGCCTTTGCCGCCCGAAGCTACACCTATTCGGTCAAAGCGGTCTCGCTTAACTAAGTAAAGTACATCAAGAACTCCTAGTTCTTAAATCTGAATTACCTTAATCATCTATTTCGGTAAGTACTGAGACTCCAGTTACTCCAACCATTTCTCGTACATCTGTTTCTAAAGAAGAAGTTTCACAATTACCTGAGGACATTAGTACTGATCCTAGTGAAACAATAACTAAAGTTGTTCAACAACAAGTTGATCCCCAACTTGAAGTTGCTTAGCAAGAAATTACTTCTGAACTTGAATCAGTTCAACCAGAAGTTAATCCAGAACCTATCACAGTTCAAACAGAAGTTACATCTAAACCTAAAGTTGTTTAAGAACCTCTTTTTGAAACTGTTGTTCTTTTACCCAAACATCTGGACTTCGAATTTGGACATTCAGAAGTTGTTACTTTACCGGAAGACGATCAATCAGTTACCCCTAAGACATCAGTAACTATTGAAACTTCCACTTTATCAAAACCATAAGTATTTTACAGACTAGAGGGTGAAGTTCTTCCACCTGGTTTAATTGTTGTCAACGAAGAATTGGAAGAAGATTCTACACCTGGCTCCCCATTCCACTTTGGAACTGGACTTTATCTTTACCCTCATACTCCTCATTTTACTGCTCCGTTTGATCTTGCTTCTTTTCAAGTACCTATCGAGTCTTTAAGACAACTTTTGGGTCAATTAACTATGGCTGAACAACCGTTAACATCCCAAAATGTATCATCTGATGTAGCTATGGCGGAATCTTCTGTTGCAACCTCTTCGATGTTTTCTACCACACCTGAGTTGCACCTATATGGTGAATCATCCGTCATGCTCATAAAACTCCTTAAATGATGATTTGGTTAGACTCCTTCTTTTCCAAAGAATTCTTATGGGTCCGGCTGCTAAGTGGTACATTCAGTTACCACGAGCTTCTTTCAACAAATTTATGACTTTAGCCACCACATTTCTGACCCACTTCTAGTTACCTATCAGATACGAGACTGGAACAAAACTCCTAACCAACTTTAAACAGACTACTGCTACCCATATATCAGATCATATTCATGAGTGGCGGCGTCGTCGTCGAATGGTTAAGACATATGTTCCTGATCAACTTTTGGCTGAGTGGTTCATAAAATCCTTGTTGCCATCAATCACCGAGGATGTGGAAAAAGGTGGAGTTGTCACAGAAGAGCAAGTAATTTCTCGTGCCCAATACTTGGATTTGATTTACACACAATCCGGCACGCTCTATGACAAAATTCCCAATGCACCTCGACCAGCTTTCACTGTTCCTCCTCCTCCACAATCAAGTAAGGACTCTCATGCCAGCGATGGTGTGATCGGTTCTTCGAGCACGCAAATGGAAGGAAGACCATCTGGTCAAACTCTCACCATTACCAATAAAACTACCAATGCATCAAAAAACACTCTTGCTTCCAAAGTTAGTGTCATGTCATCTAACAAAGGAAAAAACCAAAAGAAACCAGGAGGCAAGAAGAAGGGGAAAAACAAAAAGAAACAATATAATTCCCCTCAAGAGAAATAATTTGATTGCTCTACTTCAGCAAGGAAACCTCATTATCCATGTCTAATCTGTAATGACGAGAATTTTACAAGAGATTGTCCACACCGCTCAGAGGTCTCTAAACTTCTAAAGACTTCTAACACATCTGCAGTGTTGACTGATCCATTTCAAAACTCGGAGACACATTTGCTTGTGACAGACCATGCTTCCACATCCCAAGCACTCATGTTATCCATCACAAAGCCACAAAACAAAGTTTTGGTATCAATGAGAAATAAAGATTAGGGAAATCCATTGTAATTGTCGAATAATCAGGCCACTGATCAACCTAATCCTTCGACTTTGACTTCATCTGAAAATATTCCACCACCTATTGCACTAGAATTGACAATAAAACCACCAAAGGGAGTTGGGCATAAATCGACATTTAACCCTCGAGCTTGAGCAGCTTAGAACTATACCATAGTGGAAGATCTTGCTCAATCACCTTATGCTATGTCGACACTCGAGGTGTTATAAAACTATCCCTCCCAGAAGCAGGCTTTACTGCCAGCAATTGGCATAATAGACCCTACGGATTCCAACCTTGTGGTTTTTAACCATGTGGGATATACACCAAAGTTACCAGCACAGTTAGCTTTCCTAGTACAAGTAAAATCTGTCAATAAGAATGTTCATCAAACTATTATTAACGAGGGGGCATCTACTTGCATTATGTCAATGAGCTGCTGGAAAACACTTGGTTCACCACTGTTATGACAGTCACCAACCACGTTAAAATATTTTGATGGACGAACATATACTCCATGTGGGATCTTGAGTAACCTGCAAATCGAACTAGGGGACAAAACAATTACTGTTGAAGTTGAGGTAGTTGGCGGACCCCTCGATTACAACATTTTACTGGGAAGGCCATGGGTATATGCTATGGCTACTATGGTTTCCACATACTTTCATACTATTGCATTCCATCATAAGGGTGGAATCACAATTATCAATCATCTTTCCTTCTTTGCAAATAGTTCACAGGCTACGGGAAGCATTATGCTGGTACACAGATGTTGGGCAGCGGATCCCCCGCGTAATGGTTTTGGGGCCTAAAGCCCACAATTTTGGTTAATGGTACTGTAAAGACTCTACGAAGTGCACGGATGGTATTGAGTCAAGTCAAAGGGTTGTCCACCCTTGAATAATGTGATCTAATGTAGAATGTGTCAGCCTAGCAATGGTCCGCGGACCATGGGAATGTATAAATAGAGCGAGGCTTTAAGTGTAGAAAGTAGTTTTTGGTGGAGATTAGAAGTGTATGGGTTTTTGAAAGTAATATTCGATCTAAGTCTATAAGTCAGAGTCACGGGTTGTAGTAGTAGAAGAGGCTCTGCAGCTGTGTGTGCAGAGGCCTAGTAGAGTCCGTAGCTGTGTGCATGGACCCCTGCAGCTGAGTGCACATGGTAGGAAGTGGATTGTAACTGGAAAAAGAATTTAATAAAGATAAGTTTGTTTTGAAATATTGCGTATCTGTTTCAATATTCTGGTCTATGCATCTGTTATGGTTTATGATTGTGCGCATATCTATTTATGTTAATTGATAACTGAGAATATTGGGCCTACTTAATTCAATTCAAGATCTATAATAACACTAAGCACAAAAAGGGGTAAAGAACATTTGCTCTTGTTATCTTAACCACGTGAAGGTAGTTGCACTGAACAGATCACTGCGCGGAAGTAGCGCAGCATGTAGGATCGGTTCGCAAGCTTTCCAGACCTCCTCAAGACATCCCTAGGGTGCGGAAACCTAGTTCCAACACCCTCCCATACTACCTCGGATGAGACCTCAGTCCGCGCTCCGCGGACTGTTGCCGAAAGGGTCGGTAGTTCAGGATTTGTTTGGCTAAAACACTTTGAACCTGGGTCAGGTCCCATTAAGCCAACAAATGGTTCCATTGTCAGGACCATGATCTGCCTAAGGGATGTCTGATGTCAGAGCACTGGAACCATACGAAGAAGGAAATTGAAGATTGGTTGGATCAGAACCTTCACGAGTTCGTGGTATAGGAAAACAAAACCCCACCGATATCTAAGAAGAGGTGGCTGGATCGCTACGTATATACTGAAATCTATGAGATCTTCTTTGCGTCTTTCTCTTCAGAGCTGTATGATTGTTGGGTGTGGAGCTTGATTATCTTCTGTATTCAAAGGTATCGCCACATTGGACCCCAGTTTGAAATGGGGCGGCAACGCCACTCGTAAAATATTCGCTGCAGGGGGGGTGGCTGCGACCTTTGGGGAGCTCCCCCTTGGCAGGGGGTTTCGGGGGTAGCGCCTCCAAAGCTAAAAACAAATGTAAAATTGCCTGGTAAAAGTATAGTAATTTCTAGTCAATCTGGGTCGTTCATTAGGCAGATGATCTGATGGTAGAACTTATGTTTAGTTTAGGGTTTTTTTGCCCTAGAAGGAAACCCCTCTCTTTGTATGAGGGCATTGTATTGAGTTTGTGTAATATATGTGTATTCTCCAAGTGAGAAGCAGTGGTGTGAGATTGTGAGAGAAAACAGAGGATATTACAACGGATCTGCTGTAGGTTTTGTCTCTTCATTTTGCTGGATAATAGAAAGGAAGGACTAGCTGTTTGGGGTGGACGTAGCCCAAACTGGGTGAACCACGTATATCTGTGTCTCTCTTTTTTTATGCATTTTTTGTGTTTATATCTCTGCAATATTTTAGGTGTTCCATTGCTCCGTAATATATAATTTTCTAACATATTATTGGATCGCAAGGCTAACAGACAGCCAGGGAAGGTGCAAGCTTGATCAACCGATAGTGTGGACTCCAGAGTTGGTGTGTAGGCTAGAGGCATCTGAAGATAAGATCACATGGGCCGTAGACGATTGGCTGGATCGAATAATGGAGGGTTTATCACTGAATTTGCGATAGACACGACTTTCAGCTATAACGAAGCAAAAAGATGTTTTCTCAAGGGGCCACGAGGTAAGTACATCAAATCTTTGAATACTTGGATTAAGATGTTGTTATGTGAAAAATGGGTGATGCGAATCCATTAATGAGTGGAACAACGCGGAGCGGAAAAGTCCACAAAGGTATCGAAGGGTTAGGAAACAATCCTTTAATCTCTCCTCCGTGGGTGAGCGAGGAAGAGCGCACATGGGTTTCTCTGAGGAGTGTGGTCAGTTTGATAAGACATCGCATTCCGCAGTTACCGTCCCCACGTACGCCGCCACCCACGTCACCGCGTTCACCTCCATCTTCACCCACACCACATCCACCAAACTAGCGGTTCAGCATGGCGAGTGCGATCAAGCTGCCTGTATTCAGAGGAGTAGAGAAAGAAGATCCAGATCAGTTTTGGTTTGTAGTAAGAGTAGTATGGGAAGCACACGGGGTTACAGATGATAACATTAAGAAGGCCACATTGGTAAGCTGGTTTTAGGACCACGCACTGACTTGGTATATCAAGCAGTCAAATGATCACTCAAATACAGGGATAGCATAGATCCAGATCACATTGAATAGAGAGTTTAGCCAGCCGAAATCCAAAATGCAGTTGATCATCGGATTTAAGGAGATTGTGATGCTTCCAAGTGAAACCCCCTGGGATCTAGATCAGAGGCTGAAGAGTATGATCTATGTGGCTAATATGACACTAACAGATGTGCAGCACTGTGCGTGGTTTGTGGCATCTTTGACACCACAACTGAGGAAGAAAATGTCACAACAGAAGCTCTCAACCCAAGCAGAAGCATTGGAAATGGTGATGAGGTTGCATGAGACGCCGATACAGGATCCAGGGTTGGGAGTCCAACAAATCCACGCGCAGCTACAAAACCTATGCTTGGAGATGCAGAGTTTGAAGCAGGATAGGACACCCCGGCCAGAAGCGTGCGAAGAAGTGTGGTGCATAAAATGTAAAGGCTAGGGTCACGATAAGGATCACTGCCCCGTATTTGCAAACTATTTGGCGAGAGGAGGACTGATGCCATTGAGGCCAGAGGCAGAGGCGGGCCTAAGCGTGGCGCCCGCGCTCTAGTTCACGATCTGTCAGGTGGGAGGAAAGCACACTATGGACAACTATCACCTGTTGGAAAAGTATACGCAGACTCCGCAGCAGCTATTTTGTAATTTCTGTAGATCGGTAGGCCATGATGAGCAGATGTGTCGGAGCTATGAGCTAATGATGGATAGGACTCCAACCTATCGAATGCAGACAAAATCGCAAGGTGTCGATCTAGCCACAGCAATGGCACATAGTGGATTCCAAGGACACGGACGAGGGCGAGGAGGAATGGGACCTGGACGAGGGCGCAGACAGCTAATCTGTTACAATTACAGAGGACTAGGGCACTACGCTCACAATTGTACCAACCCGACGAGAATATCTTGTCCGTACTATGAGTAGTTTGATCGTGAATTGGTAGATTGTCCGACGCTGATCGCACAAATGCGCGAGAAAGGGGTACTACAACCTACTCCAACTCAAAATATCCAACCACGCGAAGAAGACCCCAACGTAAACGTGATGCTCAGAAGTGGCGGAACCACAGGGGAAGATAAGGGGAAGCAGCCCGAGGGAGATACCTGGGTATGCAAGGCTCCTATAAAGGAACCTAAGTTTGATTTGGAGTGTGTAAGAGAAATTTTTATGGAAGCTAAGAAGAGCTTCGCGAAGGCCTCTACTTCAGGTAGTAAGGATTAGCCAGAGACGAGAATGGATCCTTCTATGCTTACTACCTTTTTAGAGACATGCATGAAGCTGCTATGCGACAATAAGGCAGTTAAGGGACTACATGATCGCTAGGTGCGCAGGACTGGGTGAACCACGCGTAGTCCAAAAATTGGGGTGGAATGCTCTGCGCACCAGGAGGGAAATGAGATTGATGGCGTAGATTTGTGAGTATGAAATGGATTAGGTGATCTTAGAATTAGGTTCAAACGCGAATGTATTACCAAAAGAGACATGGGAACGCATGGGCAGGCCTGCATTACAGTGGTCTCCTATTCAATTATGGATGGCGAACCAACAAAAGATTTTACCCATGGGAAGATAGCAAGGGGTAACAGTGGATATTCAAGGTGCGAGCACGCAGATGGACTTTGAAGTAATAGAGATTGTGGATGACAACAACCCTTACCCCATGTTGCTAGGAATAGACTGAGCCATGGATATGAATGGAGTCATCAACCTGAAAAAATGGAAAATGATATTCAAGAAAAAGTCCCTACGCGTAGTAGTCCCGCTGGATCCAGCCGAAGGAGCGCACTACACTGAACCTATGCGCCAGGACGACAACGACGATGAGCTAGATTGCATTTATCAGATAATGGCGTAAGATTAGGATTGGGTGAACCTGATTGAAGATGGGAGAATTTCATGGGAGCATGAGTGTTCCTGTACTTTAGATTTAGATGAAGAAGTAGAATGCTGGTAGAACCAGTTGCACGAAGTCACAACACTGAATTGTAACATGATGATTCAATCACTACGGCCCGTAACGACTGAAGCAAGGGAAATGTCGACAGATTTTGGGGAAACCAGAATGGATGGACTCACAGACAAGGTTGAAAGTACTGTGTCCGAACGGTAATAGTGCGATTCGTTCGAATGGGTGTTGCGCGTGACATCCACATGATGGGGGCATATATGTCAAAAGAATATCAGAAATTGGCACGAATGTATAAGACGGATGCGCTTACAATTTGGTAGACCCTAACTAAGGCGGATTGGTGGGAAAAGATAGAATAGCTTGCAAGCACACCAAATGTATATAGAATGGATTGTTCCAGCGTGCTGCATTATTACAATAGCAAGCCCAAACAGGACGCGTTGGAGGAAGAACATGATCACACTACCAATTGCGAGAAGGGGAATGTTTGCCAAGATACGCGAAGTCAGGAATAAGGATCCATGGATACAAGGTAGAAAAGGGAACCTGTGCACCCCAGTGGTCAGAGGGGTATATACGGAGCTATGCAAGAACCGGGCCGCGAAAAAGCTGCAGAATGGTATAGGAACTGAGGTCCCTGAAGAACCTCCATAGACGGTTGTGGATGTAGAAATGTCGATGAAGAGAGCAGCGTGCGAAGTCTGGACTGAAGAATTCATAAGGCCTTGCAAAGAGGAATATAAAGGGATTCAGGAAGCTATTCGGCTAGGGAGTGCGCAACTTCGCGAACTAGAAAGGGACAAGATTCCACTTCGAATGAAGAATATGATGCTGGATGCAGAGATTAAACGGTTGGAAAAAGAACTAAAGGAGGAATTTCTGAACAAAAAACCTTGAAAGTCCAGCTAGATATGTGCAAACCTAAGGATGAATTGGAGTATAACCACGAGGTAATTGATCGAATGCCATGGTTAAGGCAACGCCTCACTCTCAGGGGGAATCAGGAGAGCGTGTCGTATCCAGCAGTACGCGTAGCAGCAACAATAGAGACTGTGTCACGGGTTGCTCACCAGGACATGATAGCGGTGCACCAAAAAGGTGCGACCACCTAACTAGCCGAAAAGGAGATAGTCTTAGTGCTCCAGACAGTTGAAAGAGAGTGTCGGACTATAAAACAGTCTATTAAGGGGCTGCATGACAATAGGGATGCGCGTAAGGTCGATATGCACAAGGGTCATGGTCACGCATAAGTGGCTACGCTATTGCACAGATAAATAAGGAAATGACCGTTGGCGTCACTGTTCATGACAAGACGTCCGAGTTAACGCAAGAAGAAGGGGGCAGTGGGCATTTAAGGCATGAAGTCAGAACTAGATTTGAAAATATCTGCCGACCTTCTAGCATTAATGAGCCTGACTATGGGGGGACGGTCGAATTTGAATTCCAACGGGCCTATAAATTGCAGATGGCCCTCCACCGAACAACCCTTGGAATCTTGCGAATAAAGTTGTTGCGCTATCAAGGGGGCATGAACAGGATGAATGAGGAGGTCGTAAGAGCAAGTCCGTGGTTTAAAGCATTGCCGAAGGATACACAGGAGTCCCTGATCAGAGTCATGTCATCAACCAAGGGAGTTGTGAAAAGTCCTACGTCGCCGGTAGGGGATGCACTCGAAATCCATAAATCGCCCCGAACGTCGAGGTCCAAGAAGGACCCACAAGTAGCCGAACCGATCCATATTTCACCGCGAAATCTATGGTTCGGAAAATTGTCGATGGAAGAAAAGGGAAAAACAGTTAATATTGAGAGCGACGATGAGGAAGAGGATTATCCGACCTTTGTCGAAGAGATGGAAACAGAGGAAGAGATAGAAGAAGAAATCCAACCAGTATGTGCTGCAGCAAAACGACCCAAGTATGTCCCTCCGAGGAAAGGGAGGGTAAAGGTACCTAAAGATTTGGATGCCGTTAAAAGCACGCTTAACACCCCATCCCTCCCTGAGGGGGTTCTGTTCGAAGGAACGATTGTAGGCCGCATTCCCAATATGAAGTTTGAATACTGGGACCTTGCAGATAGTGAGAAGTTTCCCCATTTGGAAACTAGCAAGCTGATGGAACAAAGCATGGAGGAGGACGTTACAACATTGCAGCCATAGACTTGGCTACGTGGGGTAGAGGAGGCCGCGCTACTCCACCTCCTATCAATTCCACATTTTCATCGGGCCCCAATCATGATATTTGTCATCAGGCAATTGCTTTTCCTGGTGCATGATGGGTACTTATGGCTGGAAGAGTCCATCCCCATCACGATGGAGCTGATTCATAGGATCTCTCGGCTTCCCTGTGTAGGAAGGGACCTGTGGAAATCGTTGGCACAAGTGGAGACTTGACGATTGCAGAAGTGATGAAAAAGAAATATAAGTTGGAAAAAAAGCAAAGAGGGTATGTTATTACTATTATTCAGGACAAAGGGGTCTACGTTGCTACCTTGTTATTGGTAGGAAAGGTGATATGAAAATGCCGAGGCAATGAGGTACCAGCAATGGTCATCACGTTGGCCAAGCAATGCACAGAAGGGTTATGGTTCAATTGGGTGCAGTTCCTCCACGAAAAATTCCTAACGAACTGCAGGGAGGCCCAAGAGTAGGGTAAGACCTTCCACTATGCGTGGTTGCTCTTATCCATCTTGTTGGTTATAGGTGAATTGCCTGAGGATAGTCAGTTCCCTCCCCTTGACCAGGATTGGCCAGAGGCAGTAAAATACGTGTCGCTATGGGTTACGAAGGATGCCACAAGAATCCGCGAAGCCAAGATTTTCTGGATACTAATGGAAGCGAGCATACGACTATGGATCAATAAGAAACCACACCTATCCAACTCAGTATATGATAGTGTGAATAGTTTTGTAGACTTCAAAGTAGATATGTACCATGTGTATATTCTGGCACGGAAGGATCCAGAGCAGAAGTGGACCACGCTCCCCTTCATTACAATAGATGACGTTGTTTTCGCCGTGCTGGACACCTGGCCACCGGAATGGCGCACAACAGATGTGGTGGTGCGTGATGAGATGAAGATTCAAAGACAGAAGGCTGCCACCAAGTTTCTAGCACAACAAAAGTGGAATGACCAGCTTGCTGAGGAAGTACGGGCGTCCCGGGAGGCAGCGAAGGCTGCCGTAAAAAAGAAAGAAGTAG
Source organism: Pinus tabuliformis (assembly GCA_031772625.1). NCBI lineage: Eukaryota > Viridiplantae > Streptophyta > Pinopsida > Pinales > Pinaceae > Pinus > Pinus tabuliformis. The sequence goes on along the minus strand of CM062818.1, from coordinate 1,527,070,067 downwards.
GAGGGGTTGCTCCGACAGAAGAAGAAAGAGGCCTGAACATGACCACATGGCCAAGAATGGATGAGATGATGGAAGGTGCGGACCCGAGCACTAGCTCTACACCCTTAAAACAGTCGCGCGTGACAGAATGCATAGGGCCGCGAAAGAAGACCAAGGCATCCAAGTTGGATGGGGAGCCTATCACACTGACCGAGGGTGACCTATGTGACATCGGTGATACAGTTCACGAAGTCACCAGGGAGGCACTCGAAGAGGCAATGACGAAGCAGCAGACTGTGTTGGGGGCACTCAGGACACAACTATAAGAACTTTAGGCACGACCCCCACAGCCGCGAATGGTAGTTGCCTACGGGGCTACGGGTATGTTAGCAACTGAGCAGTTGCTGTGGGCCAAACTGGCTAATACTATCACACTATCGGCAGGAGCAATGATAACAGACAAGGCAGAGGATAGAGCCATGGTAGGCCGGCTCAACGGACTTGGATTAAACTTGGCTACCCTCCCACGAGAAATCTTATACCAGCGACATGATGGAGCAACGACAGAGCTCCGTGCTAGGGAAGGACGTGCGATACATATTCTCAGTGAACAACGAATTAACATCGAGCAGTTAAGCCTCCAACGCGATGAAGCAGTAGCACAGACTCAGTAGTTGGAGCAAATTTTCGAGGAAGCATGTTGCCTTGCCCTTGAGCTCGAGATTGTAGCAGACTTACTAGTAGGCCTATGGATCCACAAGTTGGCTAGTGGATTCCACGAGGTGAAGGAGGAAGCAGCAAGGATCCAGTTGGACCTCAGCTTGTAGATCGTAGACTTGAGGCTCAAGGCACAACCCGCTACATCGCCAGAGGTCTGAGAGCAGTGGAACCATGCCATTCAAGCAGGGTTGGAAGCAATAGAGGGCACCATCCAGGATTGCACTGGCTTGAAAGATCAGTCACTCGTCACCCTCACTTCACTACAGGAAGACCCAACGCTCCAGAGGTTAGAGAGAGAAGTGTGGGAGCTGCAACAGGCTTATGACAATGTCCGGGGGACTGCGCAGACGGTCGCCCTTACTCAGCGGCTGACCAAGATGAGGGAGGCCCAGGCTCTAAAGGCCCAGGTGGACGCTGCACATAAAAAAGAAGTAGTGCTTAAAGAACGTATTCAGCCTTGGCTCAAGGAAGCATTCACGGTCACCACCAAGATTGAGGCAAAGCTGGCACACATGCAGGGCGTATATGCAATTAGGCAAGGACTTGCACCTGACAACGAAACATTAGAGCTACGTGCACAATGGGTACAACAGACAATGGAATAATGTGCTGCAGACATGAGTGAAGCACAAAGATTACTGGATGACCTTCGCGCGAAAATCACCGCACCAGCCAAGTGACTTGGGATGAGTCACGATGTTTATGTTGGGGGCTTGTTGGGTAGCGGAGCCTCCGCGTAACGGTTTTGGGGCCTAAAGCCCAAAATTTTGGGTAATGGTACTGTAAAGGATCCGCAAAGTGCGCGGAGTGTAGATGGTAATGAGTCAAGTCAAAGGGTTGTTTGCCCTCGAATAATGTAATCTAATATAGAATGTGTCGGCCTACCCATGGTCCGCGGACCATGGGAATGTATAAATAAAGCGAGGCTCTAAGTGTAGAAAGTAGTTTTTGGTGGAGATCAGAAGTGTATGGGTTTTTGAAAGTAATATTCGATCTAAGTTTGTAAGTCAGAGTCACGGGTTGTAGTAGAAGAAGAGGCTCTGCAGCTATGTGCGCAGAGGCCTAGTAGAGTCCGTAGTTGTGTCCGCAGACCCCTGCAGCTGAGTGCGTAGGGTAGGAAGTGGATTGTAACTGGAAAAAGAATTTAATAAAGATAAATTGGTTTTGAAATATTGCGTATCTATTTCTATATTCTGGTCTATGCATCTGTTATGGTTTATGATTCTGTGCATATCTGTTTATGTTAATTGATAACTGAGAATATTGGGCCTACTTAATTTAATTCAAGATCTATAATAACACTAAGAATAGAAAGGGGTAAAGAACATTCGCTATTATTATCTTAGCCACGCGAATGTAGTTGCACTAAACAGATGGTTGCGCAGAAGTAGCGCAGCGTGTAGGATTGGTTTGCAAGCTTTCCAAACCTCCTCAAAACATCCCTAGTGTACGAAAACCTGGTTCTAGCACCCTCCCATACTACCTCGGGTGAGACCTCAGTCCGTGCTTCGCGGATTGTTGCCGAAAGGGCCGGTAGTTTGGGATTTGTTTGGCTAAAACACTCTGAACCTGGGTTAGGCCCCATCAAGCCAACAACGGATCCTCGCTGTCACTTCAAAGTGTTGGAGTAGGTATCTTTAAAGATCCTTCCCTAATGGGTACTTTTACGCTATTGTCACCATCTGATTTGGCGGAAGTGACACGAGTAGAGACTTGCAACATGATTTCCTCCACCTCATCTGATTTAAGGAGGATTACCAATGATTCTGAAGTTGATAGTAATACTAAGGTTATGCCACTAAGCCCCATTGAGCTAGCATAAAAATTAATTTTTCTGGCTTGTGCGGCAAACCCAAATCCACTTTCACCAAATGTATGGGTAGACCGTTCGTTAAAATATGGTACTTCGGATCATTTCTCACGTATACATTCTACGGATGAAGGAATCGTCCAATCAATGATGATAGGAGAAGAACCTTGGGAAGATGATCATCATCATTCCCATCTTCCAGATGACATCGAAGATTATTCAAATGAACTAAACCACCCTTCAGTTGTTGATTTTCCTTCGAATTCAGTTTTCATAGACACATTAGAATCCAAGCGAAACCTGTCAAATATTGAAGAAACGATTTCTATTAATATTTCGACCAAGCCTAATGTTGTATAAAACATTCATGTCTGCAAATCTTGTTCTCCATTAGAACTTGATAGTTACCATACTCTCTTTCGTGAATTTTGAGATATATTTTCATGGTCTTACGAGGAGATGCCAAGCATTGACTCTAGTATTGTTGAACATGAAATCAAAATGTACCCTGATGTCAAGCCAGTATGACAGTGGCTTCAACCTATTCATCCAAAGAAAGCCACTGTAATTAAAGAAGAAGTTGAAAAACTTTTGCATGCTGGTTTCATTTACCCCGTACCTCTTCCTGACTAGGTTTCCAACATTTTTCCTGTCATGAAGAAACAAGGGAAAATTCGAGTGTGCATCGATTATAGGGATGTAAATTAGGCATGTCCAAAGGACAATTATCCTACTCCTTTTATCGACTAGATTATTGATGAATGTGTTGGATGCGAAATATTCTCATTTATGGATGGTTTTTCGGGCTACAATCAAATCAATATCCGCTCACAGGACCAATCTAAATTTTTTTTTATTTGTCCATGGGGCACATTCACGTATAGGAAACTCCCATTTGGTTTGAAGAATTCAAGGGCCACATTTTAGAGGGCAATGAACTATGCCTTCCATGACATCAAGCACATTGTTCAACCTTACCTTGATGATTGACATGCTCATTCACAAAAGTGGATTGATCACTCGCAACATTTGAGAGCAATATCGTTATGGTGCCGACACTACAAGATACAACTCAATCCACACAAATGTGTGTTTTTTGTTGGTTCTGGTTGATTGCTTGGATTTGTAGTGTCTAGAGAGGGAATTCGACTCGATCCATTAAAGGTTCAGGAAAATTTTGATTTGCCACCACCTTCAAATCTTTTACAGGTACAAAGACTCCAAGGGAAGGCTAACTTTCTGAGGAGGTTCATTCCTAATTACATTGAGATGGCTAAATGTTTTACACATCTTTTGGAAAAGGGGATACCCTTCCATTGGGATCAGGTTGCGCAAGCTTCCTTTGATGCTCTTAAAGATACCTTGATTAGAGCATCATTAATGTATTCTCCAAATTATCAAAATGACTATTACCTGTGTCTTGCTACTGCAGATACAACCATTGGCATGGTTTTAGTTCAAGAGGAAAATGGGATTGAACATCCGATTTATTATTTGAGCTGCAATATCAATGATACCGAAAGTAAGTACTCTTACGTCGAGAAACTATCTTTGGCAGCTGTGCAAGCTGTTCAAATATTTCACCATTACATCCTGCTATGGAAGACCACTGTCATTTCGTGTTGCAACCCTATGACATACATTTTGTCACGTCAATTTTTGGGGGGGAATACTCAAAAATGGATAGTCATTTTGCAGGAGTATGATCTGGAATTCATCAAGTCCAAATCAAATAAATCTCTAGTTTTCACGGAGTTACTTTGCGACCTTCTCTCGACCTCCATTGATTCAACATCTGAACCATCAATTTTGGATGAGTCTCTATTTCTGATATCGTCATCTGACTTGTGATATGGAGATATACTGATCTATCTCTAGACCCAAACTTTCTGGTATGATACCTCTCGATCGCAATAGCGACGTATTCAATACCAAGCCAAAGATTATCTTATCATTGGTGACACTATTTACCATCGTGGTGTCGATACGATTTTATGGAGGTGCCTCACACATGAGGAAGCTGAGAAATCATTGAATGAATGCCAGTCAGGTGCCTGTGGTGGACACTTATCTAGATATGCAACTGCACAAAGAATTCTCTGTGCCGATTACTTCTGGCCAACTGTATTCAAATATTACCACCTGCACCATTGCATCCATTCGTTGTTGTTGTACCATTTTCCAAATGGGGCATTGACTTCATGACATGTAACCCCACCTCGGCTGGGGGCATGGGTATATTATAGTCGCCATTTACTATTTTACCAAATGGGACGAGGCGATGCCAACATTAAACAACAGTGGTGAACCGACTGCTCTTTTATTTTTTAACCATGTGGTTGCCTGGTTTGGTGTACCACAAGCCATATTTACAAATCATGGGTCGCATTTTCACAATCACATGATGGCTGAGTTGACTGCTAAGTTAGGATTGTCACATGATAGTTCTACCCCTTATTACCCGCAAGCGAATGGACAAGTTGAGGCCATCAACAAAGTCCTGAAGCGGATGTTGCAGAGGATGATAGGGTTTCATAAGCGACACAGGCACTTAATCCCATACTCTACCTTGTGGGCATATCAAACCTCGATGAGAAATGAAACTGGATTCACACCCTTTCAGTTGGTGTATGGTTTGGAAGCAGTCTTATAGATAAAATGTGAAATTTCATCTCTCAAACTTGCGATTGACTAGTTACTTGACACTTCTGACGAAGAAGCAAGTTTCTTGGAACTAATCCATTTGGATGAAACCCGTTGTGATTCCACGTTGGCTAACGAAGCACATAAGAAATGAATCAAGGCGCAATATGATAGAAATGTCAAGCCTCGTATCTTCTCAGAAGGAGACCTGGTCTTGCTTTACGATCAAGAAGTTGATAAAATTGGAGCAGGGAAATTTGAACCAATGTGGATGGGTCCTTATATTATCAAGCATGTTTTGGAAAAAGGTGCCTACGAGTTAGTAGATTATGATGGGATTCCATTGTCGTAGCCCCTAAACATGTTGTACCTCAAATGTTACTATGCTTTATTGGGTGTAGTAAAACTCACTGTATATATGCTTTCATTGCATGTGTGTGTGTGTGTGTGTCTTTTAGAGTGTTTATCTGGTTAGTAATCCACTTTGCATTTGTTTCAGATGTTGGAATCTTCGGAACCTTTTGTTGGTTACGCTGATGGTGCTAGTCATAGTACGTAGAACTTGTCTTCTGCAGCATGGGCTATTTTCACTCCAAGTGGCGAGTTAGTGAGTTTTCAAGGGATTTGTATCGGTCAATCAACGAAAAACATCACCAAGTATAGTGCATTGATTGAACTTCTCTCTGATGCCATTTCACTTAGCATTCGCCGAATCATTGTTAGGCTGGACTCACAACTCGTTGTACTACAACTAACAAACATTTATACTATCCAAAATCCAACAATTTTTCATATGTTCCTTAGAGTTAATATTTTGGAAAGGCATTTTGAACACATTCAATATCAACATATTTCCAGAAATCTTAACACATTAACCAATTCTCTATCGAATTATGTGTTAAATAGACATTTGCAACACATGTAAAAGTAATATTTTCAATTCACATCATCAATTGAATAGGATTTCATATAACCATAGAAAACTCTGAAAGTAAAATAGATAGGTGTTTTAAAAGTTTTTAAAAAATTTGTGTCCAAGACACGTTTGGTCATCTAACCCAAAAAACTCAAAATGCATGCAAAACATCCTAAGTAGATCTAGTGGTGCTCATGATAACAGGTCACAGCCTGTGCTATCATGCACAAAAGCCTCGCCCAACAGCTAGGAACACCAATAGTGTGGCGCTGCAGCCTCATAGGTAACTCCTCGATCCAGACATCCGGAATACCAAGGGTTAATCCCTCTATGTGATCCTGCAACTCTGCTAAGGTCTCGGCCAAATATAAGTCCTGGAGAACTGCTCTCCCAATGTTTCTCCGTGCTGGCCCACTTGCACCCTGTTGGTGTCCCACAGGTTGAACAGTACCCACATATGCATGCATAAGAATGATTTTAGTTTAGTCTTGGAAACATTAAAAACACAAAAATATGTAGAACCTTGAAAAATAAAAAAAAAACGTTTGGTCAAACAATTTACCTATAACACCCCATTGTGCTCCAACTAGTAGAATCAAATCTGGATCTCCATATAAATCCATTGCTGAGTATGGATGCTCCTCAATAACAAGATGTTGTTGCTCGAGCCAACTGAAGAATGAAGTGGAAAAAATGATTGTTAACTAACCTGCATGTCGAGCCATCAATTCGACCCACCTTTGCATACATGGATCTCTAGGACCAGCTACACCCAGTGATAAATGCTGTGGTTGCATCAATGGGATTCTCTCTAAGGTAAAAGTGATTAAGATCGAACCATAGCAGAAATTCTTCATCTTACCACTTTTTACCTTGGTCAGTTGTTCTTTCAGTGAAGAAAGCACAACCTCGCACCAGTTGAAAACTTTTGGCTCTAGACACTCTAGTGCATACTGCATATATGATATGTTCACCAAATGTAGTGTCACACTGCCAACCAATTTTTCAATTGTGAAGAGGATCATTCTCAAAGGAAAATCACCTACATCCATGATGTTTATTTTTCCATCCTTGCTAGGCTGGGTACCTGGCCGACAAAACTGTATGATATAATCTCTCACTGATTCACCTCCACGGGAAAATCTAGAAAGTGAGACGGGGGAACCTCACGCCTCGATAGTCTGGTAAGAAAGTAAATATCATCAATGGTAATAGGGACCATCTTGTCCCTAATGTGAAAAGTGTAATCTGTTGGATCCCATGCATGAACAAGGAACTACAGTAGTTCTATTTGTTGCCTCATTCCGGACAACTTGAAGTATTTGAGTAACCCACATTTTTTGAGGGCCTAAACTGTACCCAGATTGTTTAGCGAAACCATGTCTTCTTCTTCATGCTCTCTTTCTCACCATGGAATCAACATTCTGATCCGATGAAAGCCTGAAACACAATCATAAGCTTAGTTAGGATCCTTTCCATGCAAAAAATAGGACAAATTTTGGAGCAAACAGCTGAATCAAACTTGGGAAACTCGCTCAGCGCAACCTAGGCATAGAGACAGTGCGCTACAGAGCATGCAACCTTCTATTTGGGTGCTCTTCAACGTAGTTATCGATGTGAAAGTCTGCGCTAATCCTAGGGTGAAAAAATGAAACCCTAGGGGCCTCAAAAAACCCTAAAAGTTGCATGAAATGACAAAATAATGACCTGAAAAGAAAGAAGAGAGGTTAAGCTCCTACCTGGTCTAGACGGCTCAAGAAATGGTCCACAGAATCTCTCGCAATTAGCTGATGAAGTTCAAGGTAAAAAACTAGCTCAGAGCACAAAACTGAATGGTAAGTTCCAAATGGTAAAAATGTTATGGTAAAAACTTGTTTTATGTTCATTTCATGTTTATTAATCGAGTAAACATTAGTATTTTCCTATTTTTACCTATGAAACGGGTATTTTTAATCCATTTGGTGGTGTTTTGAGCAGGTTTTGCAGCTGACTTATAGAATTCGACATGCTTAATTGTAAATTGTACCTTTAACCATAAAGCACACTTTTATCTCTTTTTCGAGCTCTGTTAAAAATGAAAAAGGAACCCCCTTGGAGTCCTCTTTAAGCTCTTTTCAGAGTCTCTAAACATGAAAAGATTGTCAAGCGCTTGTCCTTTCCAGCTCGTTAATGGATTGGAAATGACATTTCTCTTGTATTATTTTACGCTTTTTCGGGCTTGAGAGATTAATTTACGAAAAAGAACTTGTGGAGTTTTCTTTTTGTCCCTTTTTAAACTCTCTAAACATGAAAAGGACTGAGTTATCTTTGTCGTTAAACTCGTTAAAACATCAAATAGTGATAAACTTGTCCATCTAGACAAGACCGGGTTTCACTGTCGCTAGACTTGCTAAAACATCAAATAGCAATGGATTCTCTCGAAGGGTGGAATTATACAACAAGCATATGTTATCCTCCTCAAGCTTGATAAAAATAAAGAGGTATTGGTCAGTAATGACTGGGGAAAATGGAAAAAGGGGGAAAACCACTTTATGGTAGCAGGTTGCTCTTGAACATGACACTTTCACTCCATCTCTGTGACTATTTGGGTTGGGTTATTAGCTTGATGGTTATCACACCGTTGGTATATCATACCATCCATCACTTTTTTTTGGGTCAATACTACCAATTCATCTCAGTGTCGCTGACATGTTCAAGAGAAGTCATTTAGTCAAAATTCATCTTTTGCAATACCATAAACCTTCATTTTCATGATTGCCATTCCTAAACCTTGTGTCGTTAGTCAAATTCTGTCTCCAAAATCATTACACTTGTTTCGTGTCGTTGATGTGGGATACATCAAGGCCCTCCTGCGACGAGTTGCTTCTTGTTGACATCAGCTCATCATCCAAGAAGTTGACGTAGAAACACCCTTCCAGTACCTTGAGGCTTGCATACATCAATGGTAGGTTCCTCGCTTCCGGCGATAGGTTGACATCAATGGCCTTCGATTGAAAGACTTTGTATGGTGTTCGACATCAAATCATCCATTCACACCATGCAGAATGTACTGCAGTACCTTTAGGATCATTATCATTATCGGTGATTTCACTCGCACCTGTTAACAACTTACATCATTGGTTGGTAATCAGACGGTGTCTTCCCATGTTCGACTTCAGATCACATATTCACGTGGTTCGACTCGTACTTGAGAAAATGATTAAATGAGATAGAAGCCCCCGGATCTAGTTTCATCCATCTGGGCTGTGATTTCAGGAGTACTAAATCATATGTATAATGGCTTTACATTAATAGTCATTCCAATCATGGGTCTATATCTGTAGACAAATGTTTATGTACATGTAATGAAAGTTTATAAACTTAGCATGGGTATGCCTTCCCTCAACAATTCATGTAAAAATAAAAAATCATGATATATGTATTGTAATTGATGTAGGTCACCTTCCACTTTGAAACCTTCTCATCACATTGTAAAGCATTTCATTCAACATTGGCATTTTTTCGACTTCATTCTTTAGGGGGTAGCTGTTATAGATCCATTTGGGCACATCAATCCCATCATCGAGATCAGTGTTTTAGGGCTCATCAAACCCTAATTTCAGTTTCTACATGCCCTAAACAAGTCACCCCTTTGAATGCCTCCTTCCCAGACAATTTCATGACTTGAAGACATCCTGAAATGGTCTCTAGAGGGACTAGCGCAGGTAGGCCCATGTAAGGGTCCGCTGCAGAGAAGTTAAGTCCATGCGAGGGTGCTCTACAAAGAACTTAGGCTTCCTTTCACCTACGCTGGGCGAGTTTGAGTGAAATTCACATAGGGTTTGGGGGATATTCTTATATTTTGGAGTCATCTAGAAGGTTCCCTCACTTATCAAGTCCTATGAGCTTGAAAATGGATGAGGAATGAGTTGAGATGCATCCTATCCTCTCATCCCTTCCTCCATGGAACTAATTCTAAGTATGGAAGGCCATTCAATGCCACCATTTATGACAAAACCTCCTTCATCTTCCTATAAATTGACCACACATCTAAGTGATCAGGGGCTTGATTATGTTGAATTATAAAGAGATAATGTTGCTATGAGAATTGACTTTGAAGCAAGTATTGCAATGCTACAAGTTTGTCATGCTTTTGATGTGATGTGGATGGGATCCAAGCTGGAGTAATGACTTTAAATAAGACACAATGGTTGTAATTCCTTCTTCTATTCAATAAAGTGTTTGAACCTTTCTCCCATATGTTTGTATTGTCTTATAATGCTTATATGTGTGAAATGTATCTGATTACATTCACTTATATTCAATAAATCTTTTGCTTTGATTGATTCTTTGTTTTCTGGTGTTTTTACAGGTACTTCTCAAGCATATTAAGTATGGGAAGGAGAAACAAAATTGATACAAAGGAGACGAGAGGAAAGCGGAACTACAAGTTGGTCTTCTCATCTTCTCAACTTATCTATTGCTTATAGGAAAAGACTAAAATACTTTAAACTATTTTTCTAGATATGGCTATTTATCTAGGGAATTAGTATTTATCCGTAGAGACCAAATTCTCCAAAACACTAATAGAGGGAGATTTAGATGAGATCAATGACAAGGTTCATGATACCACATCTGAACTATGGATACAATTTGAACAACAATATATGCAGACACTAGGCAGTGTCTAGAAGGATATGCGTGAGCTGCAGATCCAAGCCAGTAGGATCCAGGCAAACGTGGGGCAAGCAAGCGTGGTGCAAGCGAGCCAGACTGAAGTGAGTGTGAGTGTTCCAGAAGTGGAACAAACCATGGACTTAAGGGTCATTCCCTTACAAGAAGGATCCTTGCGAATAGATAACTAGGATGACCACACAATGCTCGAAAAGATCAAGGATCTTAGACTCAATGTGGCCGCGTTGTCGCTCCCGACCCTCCACGCATTGCATCACGGGGTCTCAGATGAGTTGCATATCCAGGATCAGTGTGCCCTTGTGGTCCTCACTGAATGCAAAGTCAACAATGTGCACATGTATGAGGAGAAGACACAAGCGCTGAAGGAGAAAGAGGAGATGCAAGCGCGAAGCACACACCTAGAGACAGTAATTGAGCAGGCCTATCAAACAGTTCCAGAATTGCATATCCTAGATGATGCATAGGCCGAAACAAAAGTTAGGAAGTTAGCTGTTGTAGTGCGCGATGCCAAAGATGAGGTTGGGCGAGTCACTTTTGACTTCCAGATGCAGATATCTGAACTCAAGCTCAAGCTTCAACCAACCACACCGCCGGAAGTTCAGGAACAAAGAGGCGCAACTATAAAAGAGTCCATGGGTCAACTAGATGTCACAATTCAAGGTTGCGACCAGCTATTCACTCAGGCAATGGACCTATGGGATACACTGTAGGAGGATCCTACACTGCAACAATTGAACACAGAGATCAGGGAAGCACAATAACAATATGATGAGATCAGTACGAAGACACAGACGTTGGTGCTTGTCCAGTGCTTCGCACGCTTGTAGGAAGGAAAGGCGATGTTGATATAGATCCAGGAGTTGTAGAAAAATCTGTCCTTTCTACGAGATTGGATTCAAACTTGGATAGAGGAAGCCATCCAACTTTCACAGAAAATTCATGACAATCTCAAGGCCAACTAACCTAATGGACTACGCAACTGGCCTAATGGACTATGCAACTTGCAATAGAGGGGCCAACTATAGAGAAACTGGTCCAGGAGGTATAAAAAGCAGTAGAACAGAGTACAATGGAGCTCTAGGCATTGACCAAGGCATTCAACAAACTCCGCCTGAAAGTGGAACAACCAGTTGAGTGAATCGAGGGTGAGTCACGATCTTTGTGTTGTGGGCTTGTTGGGATAGGGTCCCCAAGGGTAGAATTGAATTAACTTAGTCATTTTTTGAAAATAATTTTGTAAATTATGTAAAGTCTCTACAAAATGTGGATGCAGAGCGCGCAGATAGATAGAGTCAAAGTGGCCTTAGCCCCTTGTTTTTGGTCGGTTTTGATGACTCCCCCATGAGCTGGGGGCCATGGTATTGTATTAGGAAAGTTATAAATAGTTGAGTCTTAGCGAATCTTAGAGATAAATTTAGAAGGATAATTGGGTACGTTGAAGAGTTTTTGTTGTCTTGAGCAAGAGCTAAGGTAGGAAGGCTCTACTTCCTGTGCTTAGGTAGAGAAAGGGAGGCTCCTACAACTAAGTGCAAAGGAGGCCTGTGTAGAGTCTGTAGCTAAGTGCATAGACCCCTACAACTGTGTGTGCAAGGTAAGAAGAGTCTGTAATCGATGAATTGAAGATCAATAAAGACATTTTTTTGAAGAATTACTGAGTATTTCCATTGAAACCTGTTTATGTTATATGTTGTCGATTAATGATATGTTTTTTGAAATATTGAATGAATGCTACGGGCATTCATTGAATCTGTCTTAATAATATATGACATGAATGGTTATCCACTTCCGCGAAGTTAGAAGCTATTTCCCTTATGTTTTTTAACAAATTAGGTAGATCTAGGCGAACTCTGGTCTAGGGTTTCTTTTTGATGCACAAAAGTAGGTGAATCAACTATTTAAGGTCTACAAGGATTGATCGTGGACCTTCGCGAAGGTCTGGAAGCAACTTTAACTTAGTTATAGTAAATATCCATAAGAGTCTACCGATCTGTGTGGAAGCAGATCTAAGGTGTTTGAAGACATCAGACTAGTCTCTGGATGCAGAAACTTGGTTCTTGCATCCCCCAATACTACTTTGAGTGAGACTACAGCCTAAACTATGCGGGTTATTTCTGAAAGGACCAGCGGTGTAGGGTTTTGTTGGTTGGCACAACTAACTCCGAACCTGGGTAAGGACCCCTAAGCCAACATGTATGAAATTGCTCAAGCATACCTTTGGAAATACTTGTAGAGATCTGCTGCAATATCTTCAAAGCCCCATGATGTAAGTCATCCAATTTCTTGTGCCACAACTCGCCAACGTCTCAGCTTTGCACCCTTTCTACTTTTGTGCTCAAATAAGCACACTCCTTTACCTACAACTTATAGTGATTCTTCACCTGAATCCTTATCTTCTTTACTTGACCTGTGGCTATGTGTCGAGGGAATGCCTTTCCTTTCTAGAATATCACATCATAGCCTCTATCCTCAATCATGGCAACAAATACCAAGTTCTTCTTCAGCCTAGGCACATATCTAACATTATTCAAGGTGAGTGGATTCCTATGTTCCCTCTGAAAATTATTTTTGGCCAATCTAGTAACACTATACTTCCCATCGTCACCCATCTCGATATGCATCTGGAGATATTTCTCCTTCAGGTCAGTGAATAACTCTTTGTCTCTAGTCATGTGGAATGAAGTTCCACTGTATAAGTACCATATACTTCTCATCATTGATGACACCATGTATTTAGTGAGGGAAAAGTACAATTCGAATTGATAGGCCAAAGCCTCACCTGTTGCTCCTCCTGAGGACTTCTTCTTGGACTTCTTGTAGCAAAATAGCCCAGCTCATGACAATGAAAGCACTTAAATTTTTTCATCTCTTTCTTCTTACCCCCATGGTAAGAATCCAATTTGATATGGGAAGCTTTCCCTTTCCCCTTCTTCACCTTAATGGATAAGGCACAGTTCTCTTCATCATCAGTATTTGATGAAGATCCATCCATGGTGTTCCTCCTGATCTCCTCTTGCATCAAATCCGACCACAGTCATTCCCAATCTGATAGCTTCTCCCGACCATTGACATAGTCTTTATATCTATTCCAACTCATTGGGAGTCCTAGAAGAGAAAGACTCACCATATCATCTTAGGAAATCGTGATTCCAACACTTCCAAGTTCATCATGACATTGACTGAACTTGGTCAAGTATTTTGGAATCGTCTCGCCTTTCTCCATTTTGGATTTTCGAAGTTTGTCCTTCAGTGCCAATTTCCTTTGGTCATTATTTTTCTGATACAAGTTTTTCAATTTTTTCTACATAGCATACGAAGTTTCCTTGCCATGGAGACTGGAGACAATGTGGTCTTGAACTCCCTCAAGGATTATCCACCTCACCTTTGCACAGCCAAATTATGTGCATTCGATGTTGCTGGCTTAGGAATTTCTTGATCAACGAATTAATTCAATCCATTATCCTCTAGAACGACCTCCATTCTATCCCTCCAAGCTATAAATTTGAGCTTCCTTCCAAGGCATACTATAGCTGCAAACCATAGAATGCCATCTGCCGATCCTAAAGTATGTATTGCAAATTCGAATTTCACCTGTAACCTAAAACTCAAAACTTTGAAATCTCCTCTAGTATATTGTTCTTAGCTCTAATACCATATAGAAAATCTTGTAGATTCACAAGCTTATGCAATGTACTAAATCAAAAGACAAGAATCTACTTCAACTTTCAACCAGCGGAAGCTAATAGATTGATGAAAACAATATGAACAAGAAGAAGATAAATCAATGGCACATAACACAAGATGTATATGGGGAAAGTCACTGCTCAAAACCCCACTACTGTATTGCATATATCAGAAATATGAGTGAAGATACAAAGCTTGTTCTCACTAGAGAAATTCTACACAAGTATGCTCAACTCTCTTATCTCACAAGCTATCTCTTGGTCAACACTTAGCCAGTTTTTCATCTCTCCAAGACCCTAATCTCTTGTGTAATTCCTAGGATGAATAATCTGTATTTAAATGGAATTCATGCTTCAAAATCTGTGTAATCCAAACATAGGATCAATCTTTGATGCATGCATGATATTTACACTCCACCAAAGAATAACATTAATAGTACATTGTCCATGCACTCTAGTCTCAACTAGGTCTTTCTCAGAATCAACATGCATGAGTTTCTCATGAGGTAAACTTCAATTAAATGGAGTAGCACTAGTGCACTAACTGACTACTAGTCCTTCATTAGTTCCAAAAACAATTTAGAACAAATTTAACTGAACTTAACTCAGTAAACAAAGTGATCTAATTTCCAACTCAATTTAAACTGATATTGGACCCCTAAAACTTAGGGAGAACATATACATGACTATAGGAAGACTTCCAACTCGAAATTCCTAAGATAATTAAGTTAATTAAACTTAATTAACTATTTACAAGTTGCTATGAGAATAGAATTTGATTATAATTCTAAGTTTAATTCAAGGACAAATTAAACTAGAATTTCTTGTTGCCATTTTTCAACAACGAGATCCCGACCTCTGATATTCGAAGTTCCCGAGGTCCCTTTTAGCTTTTATCATGCCTTAAGTCAACAAATTTTGAATGGCAATAACTTCTGATCCAGTAGGTCATTTGCAGACTTCCACATACCATTGGAAATCTATTTCAGAGCATTTTATGGTGGAGAAGGTTCGATGTAGGATTTGACCCCATTTTCTACCTGAAAAATGGTTGCAAACTCTTTTCCATTCTTTCCACCTTGGCTCTTTTTCTTCTACCTAGAACCTTTTCTTTGGAGGCATTTTGCAAGGTTCCACATACCATTGGAGAGATATTTCAGAGCACTAAAAAATTGTGCCATCTACAAGATTATCTGAGCTGATCTCTTGAGGAAGAACTACCTCCAAATTCTGGGACTCCCAACCACTATAGTCATCATTTTATGGATTTTTCATTACGGTTGCTACTACGGTGATTCTCTATCAAAGATTGTAGCAACCATAGGAATCCACTTGAGCTTGACACATTAAGCACATCAAACTAGCCCAATTACCATCACAACTAGGCTAGGAAACATCAAATCCAACATATGTTGCCACAAACATCCATGCCATTCCAACTACCCAACACATCTTCCAACCACCCAACACATCTTCCAACCACCCAACACATCTCCCAACATGATTTTTGACATTAATGCCAACACACTTGCATCCACTAGCCATCTAGACAATGCCAACTTTCCAACAATATTCCCCTTTTGAATTGATGGCAACACCTCAACCTTATCACCATTTTGATGGCTAATCCTCATGTTGCTTCCAAACTTCTCCTATCATGAGCCACTAATGGATTTCTCTCCTCTGCATGTGCCATCAAAGCTTCTCCAATACTTCTCTCCCCTCTTGACATCAATGTGAAAAGGCTACAAGCTGCTTCTTCTACCCCAAGAAATCATTGAGGGTCTAGTTGCTGATCTCTAAACTAGACATATGTGATATGCTCCCCCTGAAAATATATTGCCTCTAATTTGAATGCCTCAGTTGTAAATCTCTTAGGTTGCTAGCTTCATACTCTCTCCACTTATGCATCATTTGTATCAATTAAAAGGAGTCAATACCAATTAAAATTTCTCATGGTATTGTTGTTGTTGCAAATACCAATCATTAGTGATGCATTGCACTTTTTTTTCATTGTTGTTGCTGCTTCATCCTCTATGCTCACTTCTCCTGAGAATTTTAACCACTTCTTCTCCCCAAAGATAATACCTCAAGATATGGATCGCTTCTTAAATAATACAAATTGTAATAAGAAATAGATACAAAGTGGACAATGTACGAGGAAAACTCTTATAGCCTTTTTTCAGAAAGAAATGCTCATTTTCACACAAGGTTACTCCATATGAGACCAAACTATAAACTTACATATCGATGCCAATTGACCATTAAGGTACACACACAACTTATACCAAGTGTTTTCATGAACATAAGACTTCCAGGCATAATCAAATTCACAACTTAAATGAAATATGAATATTCCACCCAATGTGCAAACCTTTCATTTACTCAGCAATATTTCTTCCTGAGGCTCACAAATTTTGTCTGCTACTACTTATCAAAGAATGCCCCCCTAAGCCAATTCTCTCTAATCTCCTGCATCTTCTCTCTTTTCTCCATGTGGGCATTGATCCTGTGGAATTGACTTAATTGTGGGCTTCCTGTCATTCCACACTTTTGTTGTAGCTCATATTCTTCTTTCACAACATAAAGTATTGTTGTGTACTCCCCCTGAACTCATGTTGGTTGCACTCCTAATATCTCTTTCAACTTTGATACATTTGAAATGAATAAATATATTATTGTAATCAGCAAGGGGACTCGACTATACCTTCAACAATCAGATGCACCTCTTTGTCTTTTCCTTCTAGCTTTCAACATCTGACTTATTTGGCCTCCCTTGAGGCCATTATCTTCCTTTACTAAAAGGAAGCAACGGATCTATTCCCCCTAAGCATATCATCCTCCTTGTTATTTCAAACTTTCAAAGGCTGAGTCCTGACAAAAGCCTTACTTTTCAACTTCTTCTTTGCCCATGTTCGGGCTTTCTCTTAGTTGTGCATTGCTCAAGGGCACTTCTTTTTCAAGTCCTATTTCACCACCCAAACAAGCATGTTTCCATGTTGCTTTGTTTGCAAGGAAATGATAATTGGATTATTTCTACTCCCTTTCCTTACCTAAAGCTTTCACTCATTATAGATGGCACTTAGAAAGGGTTTTTTCACAGGAATATGAGAATCATCCCTCTTAATTTTTCTCCGATTTTTCTTCAGAGACAAGTCAACACCTTGATGATTTCTCCTTCCATTTTTTAGCATGCTCCCTTTACTTGGAGCACTGAATACATACTTGAATTCCTTTTTTTTCGCATCATCTAGGATGCATGCTTCAACTTCTCATGCATGCAACCTTCTTCCTTGTGCCCAAAGTTGCCACAAGTGTAGCATTCAATATGGCTTAAGAATGGTGCAAAGGAATTATTATAAATGACAACAATCTTGTTAAGAATCCTATCGCTACCAACATGCCTTCTCCTAGCCTCTTTACATATTCTTGGGTTGTTTCTACCCAACACATACCATTTTCTTGCATTCCATCTACAGTCTATGGCTTTATGTCCAAAATTTTTGCAAGAAAAACAATAACCATGAAAATTATTTTGAGGATTGAAGATACCTTTTATTTGAGGGCTTTGTCCTTGAGGAGGAAAGGACCTTTTTTGGTTCTTCATGTGCCTTCCATGATAATTACATTGTTTCCTTGCCCATTTTCTTGCAGCTTCCTATCTCTCTTCTGTTTCTTTGCTTTCTTCCATTGCTCAACATTTTGTTTTTGTCATTTCTTCTCTTATTTTTGTCCAACAACCTCTTTTCCCTATCGCTACTTGGATCTATTTTCCTACTCTCCTTTTTGTTATTGAAGTTCAACAAATTATTTTCTTCTTTTGTTGTTAGAACCTCGAACTTCCCTTACTTCGATAAATGAACCTTCAGTATTATCCTTCTTGGAGATTGATTCCTCTTCGAAACCCAAACCAACCTTGATGAGCATGGATCTATGCTTAACAAGCATTCATCCAAGAGTTTCTTGCTCTCCTAGAGCCTCTGATATTGAGACAACTCTTTATTTGACTTTTCTAAGCCATATCTCAATGTGACTACTCCAGTCTTTAATCTCTCATAGTAAGATTCCTTCTTACTCGACTGATTAGTTAACATCCCATTCAATCTACTAGCCTCTTCTTGTTGAGTGTTTAGATAAAATATTGTTCTACTCAACTTTTCATTCTCAAGATCATAAATTTTCAATTGATCCTCTTACTTGAGATTTGCCTCTGATAGGTCCTTGATCTCCTTCAGAGCATAGATCAAATTCTTTCTAAAGTATATCCTTTAATTCAGATCCTTCTCTTCACTATCAAAGGTGCTAGATGAGTCAACATAAAGACCTAAAACCATCTCTTTTTCCATGGAGTCTTACATAGGTCTAAGGGTTATCCCTTCTTCATCACTACCTTGGGTACTCTTATTTTCTCCTATGGATGAACAAACCTAGGATCTCTCTTCTTCCTATGAGGTACCCTCATTGGCTATTACTACAAATGTATGTCTCTCTTCACACCAACTAGATGTATGACAATATTTATCTTCAGAAAAGGAATATGTACATATAATGTCTAAGTGACTTTTCTCTTTACAATTATCAGAAAACAATGATTTACCTTCAGAACAACATAGTCTCTCTTCAGAGTCTTGATCATCCTATCAAGAATGATGAGCAACAACTTCCTTACTGGAAGAAGTATATTCAATATTTTGAGCATCTTTCCTTTGAGATGCCTTTGCCTTCTTCTTCCTTCTCTTCTTCTCATTATCAACAGCCTTCACAGATTCAGGTTCATTGTTTGAGCAGCAAGGTTCTTCAACCTCCTCTTGAGTTGTGTACCTTTCTCCTCCATATAGACATTGTAATATGTCCAACATTTCCTTTGCTGACTCATAATGCCTCACTTTATCAACATCTTTCTTAGACAACCCTTTCATGATGATTTCCTTGGCTTTTGTATTGAAATCATGTCTCTCTCCATATATCACAGATATCTAAATGTCTTCATTGAATATCATCAAGTAGGCTTCCATTCTGATCTTCCAGAGATCATACTCTGATCCATTTAAAAATGGAACTCCTTTTGCTATTAGCCAAACTCGATTAGCCATTATTTCCCTTTGATCTACCTTCTAGAAATTAAGCTATTCCTAAAGGAACCAAGATTTGATACAAATTGTTGGAAACAATCTTAATAATGAGAGGGGGGTGAATTAGTGTTAAGGATAATTTTAACTTTTTATGCCAAATTATTTTTCATTCAAACTTGGAAATAATCCATGTAACAACAATAGTTAACAAACCACAACATCATCCATATCATCAATACAAGCATTCACATTGAACATAGAGTTTTTACGTGGAAACCCTTTCGACAAAAAACCATCAAAGCTTGTTGTTGTTATTGATGTAAAGTAAGAGCACTTATCCTATTACACCAATATGTTTGTGAGACACCACTCACAAGAAGCACCTACTCCCTTTTATTGATTGATAGCACCCACTAGTAGGAAGCACCAACTCCCTCCATTTGTAGACACTTTTCCAACTTGCCAGAAACACCATGTGAAGCAAAAAGTTCATGTATTTTCTGCAAGCACCAACTTGTAGCTCCTTGGATATATGAAAGCACCAACTTGCAGGAGGAACCAACCAACAAGCCTTCTCAGACACCCACTAGAGATGGAAGCACCAACTTACTGTTTGCAGGCTCCAACCCACACTTAATAAGGAACTCAATGTTCTCTATATATGGAAGGCACTTTTCCTGGTATCAACTCTAATATCTATGCACACTACTCACTCTGCTCAACAACAGTCACTCATTACAGCCAACATGTCAATCTATTCTCTGCTCTTCATTAGCATACACTAAACTCTCAGCCTCTCACACCAGAAAACCACACTCCTCTCGGCCCTCTATTCTCACAACATACATTCAACTCTCGGGGTATTTCCTCTGCATAGACACTCTCAGACTCTCTCTACAGAATAGGCTCACTTGGCTTTCTTCCTCTGCATAGGCGCCTTCGGAAAATTCTCATACAACAACAAAACCTCTCATGGGGTCTCTTTCTTCTGCTTAGGAACTCTCAGCCTTTCCCTGTAGAACAAGCTCACTTAGACTCACACAATAGTGCACTCACACCAACAAAGCTCTCTACACAAATATCTCACAACAATGTTGCCCTCCCCCACATTGGTCAACTTTTCTCCTCTGTTTTGTTCCTTTGCTACACACTAGTCAATGTTTCCCATCACTCTACCATTCACGATGCCCGAGTGTGTACTCCTGCACGGCTCTCTTCTGTTGTTGCATCTGACTTGGCCACTATTTCCTCATTAACCACTGAGAATGGGCATATGAGTGATCTCCATACTGAGAATTACTTCTCGGTCCACTTGCACACTCCAACGAGGCTCACTATGCTTATTTATGGCTCACATAGATTGACTGTACTTCATAATGAATTCTATGCACTTCATTTAATTCTCTAAGGCATGCACGGGAAGATCATGGATAGATTTCTTTCAACTCAAGATAGGCCCGATGCTATTCCCTGTGAATTGTGGCCCATGCTACCTTGATCCAGTGATCTCTATCTCTATCTCCTACCTTAGACAATCACCATTGACTCCATCGACCAACTCCTATATGTAATCGTGGTCCTTGTTGCCAACTCATCCATCTGACATACACCTTTGTGCTGGCATTTCAGAGATTTTACACCATACTGCAATTTCAAAGCAACAACTTATCGTAAATTTTCATTAAACTGATATTATGAGATTCTGATCCCTTTAGCCCCTATTATGTTGGTGCTTAGCCTATTTTATGCCATAGGACCACTGCTTGTGACCACTGGTATAGCACTTAAGTGTTGCAATATCAGATTATTCATCTATTGTAATTTTTATTAAAGCAAATGTTACAAAGCTACGAGGTTCTAAGATTCTGAGCCCCTTCATGCTTAGCCCCTTCTTGTTTTTCCCATATGGTCGAGTGATGTGACTAGGGGCATAACACTTAGGTGGTAAGGTCTTCAGGCTCCTACCGATAGTTTATCTCCTTGTGTATTTTCTCTACGCCCTTGGTTCTTTGGGCTTTCACAACCAAATGCCAATACATCAGAGGCCCCACATTTCGTAACTTTTCTCAAATTTTAATTGTAAAGGAGTTACGAGAACTTTAATCTCTGATATGCTCCATATAACATAGATGTCAAGCTCGCTCTACACCCTTGGTTATGTGGGTCCCCAATACCATATGCTAATCAACATCGAAGCTCCACACATCAGATTAGAACTTTCCTATAAAACAATTAGACAAGGTTTACAAAAACTCCAACATTCAAAATTATGAGCTTCGAGATGATGTCATGATAATGTCATCATCTCCACATGGCGTATCCTTAGTGGTGACACATTTCACCTGGATTTTCCCTATTAGGCCATCTAAAATGTTGAATCAGACTGCCATGTGTCCTTCGTACTGCCAAGTCATGCTGACATCATCTACCTCATCATCTTCTCAGGACCAATCACCTGCTGCTATGTGCCCTATTGGAGGAGAGAGAAAGGGTCCTTCGCTTCTTGGGTTTTCAATGAATTTCTTTGTAATCCTTCTCCTCATAACTTCAACAATTTTTTTAAAAGAACTCATTCATAAGGACTTACAAAACTCCAATTTTTGGATGGTCTCGACCTTCCAAGGTTCCATTGTTGGATTATTGGGGCCTGACCCAAGTTCGGAGTTATTTAGCCAAAAAAATGTTACACTAAAAAATGTCACCATGACTATTTATAGTTAGTATGGCTCAATCAACAGTCATGCTACCCTCTTAGGCAAGTCTTATGCCTCTGCTATCCATCTCAAACTCAAAGAAGAGAGAAAGTCTTGTAAAAAATGTGTTTATCTCTGGGGACGCAGGTTCTCTCAAGCCTTGGCTGCGGGGACGCTCACAATGTTCACAAAGACTGCGTCTTTGGACGCTCTGTATGTTAAGGGATAGGTGTGTCCTTTTGTAAAAGGCAAAATGCGCAAGTTTCATCTTAAAAAAGTTACTTGTGGTTACTTCTAGAACTTTCTAGAGGTCGGTTTGATGAAATGGATGCGCCTCCAGTTGGTTCATGTATCCCTATTAAGGAGGAACTTATCCCATCAATAAGGGAGCTATCCCACCCAAAGAGGGGGATTATCCCATTGATGGTGGACCTGAATAACCTCTTTACAGCACTATAAATAAAGGCATTGAGCCAGAGGGAGGGGAGGTTGAAGCTATACATTTTCTTTGTGTAAATGCTGCAGGAATTAGGACTCCCATTTAGAACCTTGTGAGGAGAGATTGTCTTTGCTTGATTCTACTTGGAAGTGGGTGAGCTTTGTCAAAGTAGAGGAAAACCCTTGATGGACCCTGGGAGGGACTTGCACAACACCAAGGCCAGGTTGTAAGAGTTTCTTTGTTTCGTTATTAATACAAACTGGTTCATTTTTCTCAATAGCTTGTGTTAATAAGTTATTTCATGTGTTCCTTGGTCTGCATGTTGAATATATGTTTTATTATATGAGATGCAAGTGCTTGGTAATTGTTTGATTGTTTGTGGTTGCAGGAATTGATGTGAAGGAGGAGCTCATCCGGATCGGCAAGGACGGACTACAACAACAGCGTTTTGGAATAAGGTAAGCCTAAACACTTGTAGTTTTCATGTTTTAAAGGGTGTATTTAGAGAAAGATTGCTCCATTTTGTCTTGTTTGTCGCTAGAGAGTTTAGACTCCTAGGGAGGTCAGTTGTGTCCGCACAAACGACTTTTTCCGCCACGACAAAAAATCCCTGTACTACTGGGCCTTTTAGCAACAGCTCGCAGAGCGCAGATTGAGGTCTCACCCGAAGTAGTATGGGGGGGTGCTGGAACCAGGTTTTCGCACCCTTGAGATATTTGAGGGTTTGATTCGGTCCAACTATTAGTCCCTGGGTGCAGGTTGCTTCGCACACTTCCCTGGCCTTCGTGCAGCCCTAACCAGGGGCTGTGGGGCTTTTGCACTGCTGGAGCAACGCTCGATGCTATTCCCCTAAGTCGCACTTGAGACCTTACTTATTTTCCTATGCCAGTCAATTATCTTCGCGTAAATGGATGTCTTACATTATATTTATTTATACAACACATTCATATGAGTTCCTGCAGCAAATAAATAGTATACTTGCAATTTATACCCAATCATACATAAAACAGGAAAAGATACATAGAAATATGGTAAACTTCTCTTTATTAATTCTTCCAACGGTTACAGGCTCGACCTGCCCTACCCATTCAGTTGTAGGGGTCCACGCACTCAACTGTGGACTACTAGGCCTCTGCGCACTCAACTGTAGAGCCTTCTCCTACTCTACGACCCAAAGACACACTTTACCCTTCGATTCAGTCTCTTATACTCATCATGCTTCCATTATATTAGCTATGTCCTATGCTATCTTCTACACTTAGAGCCTCACTCTATTTATACAATCCCATCATCTGCGGACCATGGGTAGGTCTATCAAGCTGACATTACATTACAAAAAGAAGGGTGGACAACCCTGTGAATCTATTATGACTTCATGCTCCATGCCCACAGTTCGCGGAGGTTTTACAAATGACTTGGTTAAAACTTGGGCTTTAAGCCCCAAAACATGCCTTGGGGGGATTCCATGCCCAACAGGCCCCCAACACAAACATCGTGACTCACCCTCGAGTCACTCTATCAGTGTGGAGATCTTCACATGGAGTCCCTCCAACTCTTTCCAAACTACTGCAAGGTCAGCAACGCACTGAGCTGCCGCCTACTGGATCTCCTATACGTGTTGTTCCGAGACCGCGGTGTCAGAACTGCTTTCCTGCATCTGTGCCTGTCTCCCCTGCATTTGTGCGAGCTTGCCTTCAATTATTGCAGTGATAGTGAAGGCCTCATCGATCCAAGGTTGAACACATGCCTTCAGGACTGCTTCTTTGTGCCGTGCCACGTCCACCTGTTCTTTCAGCGTTTTGGCCTGTTGCATCTGCACGAGCCTCTGAGTGAGGGCCACTTTCCGTGCAGTTCCCTTGACACTGTCATATTGTTGCTGGAGTTCACGCGCCTCTGTCTCTAATCATTGGATGTTGGGGTCCTCCTGCAGGTTCGTGAGGACCTCAAATGACTCCTCCAACATTCTGGTGCAGTCCCTTACTGCACTATCGATCTCGTCCAGTCTTGTTGTAATAGCGTTGGCACATTGTTCTCTTACTTCCAGAGGGGTGGATAGCTGCACCTTCAACCGCATCTCTGTGATATGAAGGTTCAACTCTAGCTGAACCTTTGTCATTTCCTCTCGCGCCTCGCGCACCCCTGTTGCTAGCTTGTGGATGCGCACCTCTGTTGGTGTGTCTGCTGGGATGGCCAGCTCAAGGACGCTTTGACAAGCTTCGTCCAGCACCTGTACCAGCTATCGATTCTGAGACACCACTTTGTCGCGTTGCAAGCTCAACTGTTCCATGTTGATTTTTTGCTTGCTTAGTACATGTAGCATGTGGCTCTCCCAAGCCCGTAGTTATGCAGTAATCCCATCTTACAAAACGTATAATGTCTCCCGCGGGAGTGTAGCCATGTTGATTCTGATACCCTTCAGTGCACTAATCATAGGTCTGTAGGCCTCATTTGTTTTCACAAGTGCCCCTTCCCGCAGTACTATGATATTTGTCACCGAGCGTGCAGCATCTGCTCTGCTACCATTGTCTCAATTGCAAGGTTAGTCAAAAGGGTGCCAACCTAAGGAGTGTGCACCTGCAACTCTTGTAGCTGTGCTCTTAGGTCCCCCAACACCCCACAAAATTCTGGAGGGCCTTGGAGGTGACAATGCACACTATCTTGCCGATGTCATGCAGATCACCATTGGTAAGGGTTATCGGGTCAATAGACAACTTCGATGCCTTGACCTTCTTGCACGGCCCTGTTCGCTTAGTTGGGTGTTGGTGCTTCAGTTGTGTTGACACGGTTTGTGCCTCCCTCCTCTTCCTCTGCTTCCTACCCATGCGAAGGCAACTTTCGACCCTCGCATGCCTTCACGACTGCCTCTTGCGCTGCTGCTATTGCTGTGGCCTTTTTCTGTTCAGCTATTATTTGTGAAGCATCTCGCGCCTCCTGCGCTTCTGCTACCGCTGCCTCCTTCCTTCTCTTCTCTACCAACTATGCCATGCACAGTTTGGCCTCCTCTTTCTTCCTCTGCGCCACAGACTTCTCTATTGCCGCGATGTTTGGAGCATGCCACTTCGGTAGCCATGTCTCCAGTACATTAAATATTACGTCGTCTGTGGCTACAAAGGGTAGCTGTCTCCATTTCTTGGCCAGGTCCTTGCGCACTCTAATGTATATGTTGTGGAGGTCCTCCTTAAAATTTTCAAAACTTTGTAGGCTATTGTAGATAGTAGGTGATAACCACGACTTGCAGTTAATCCCCATCCTGAGGTTCATTTCCATGAACACCCAGAATATCTTGCTGTTGTGGACCTAGTTTGCGTCCTTCATGGCCTAGAGCGAAGCATACTTCGCGGCCTCTGGCATATCCTTGTTAATTGTGGGGAATTGACTGTCCTTTGACAATTCCCCTACCACGAGCACTATAGACAGCAGAAGCCATGCATAGTGGAACATTTTGCCTTGTTCCTAAGCCTCGATGTAATTCTCCAAGAATTCCTTGCAGAGGAACTCATACCAGTTAAACTGGACCCCCTCTGCGCACTCCTCAACAAGTGCTACCACTGGCACGGGTACCTCGTCTGCGCGACACTTGCGCATAACCTTACCTGCTAGTATTTGGGTCGCCACTCTTACTGCTTTGTTGTTGATGGTAGATATGGCATAGCCCCTCTTCTTATTTTCCAGTTTATATTTCTTCTTCATGGCCAAGTCACTGCTTTTCCCCTCCGAGATATTTGTGGGGTCCTCTCCTTTACATGGAAGCCGATTGATGTAGTGAATCAAGTGTTCTGTGATGGGGATGGGATCCTCCAGCCATAAACACCCACCATGCACTAGGCAGATCAGCTGCCTGATGACAAAATTTTTTATTGTGGTGCGGTGGAAATGCGACACCCAAAGCAGGTTTAGTAACCCTACCTTTTCCACTCTATGCAACCATTTTCGCAGCTCTAATTCGGTAACCCCCGCTGTGGTGTTCTGCTTAGGCTTCATGAGTTGCACGGTCTCTAGGTGAGGGAACTTCTTATGGTCAGCGAGATCCCAATCTTCAAATTCAATCTAGGCACTTGTCCCAGGTGCGTTCCCTCAAAAATGATGTTGTGTGGGAGGAGTGGGGTCTGGAGAGAGCTCTTTCTCTCATCAAGATCCTTGGGTACTTTATCCTTCCCCTTCAACGGGGGGATATAGGCAGGCAACTTTATTGGAGGGTGCACAAGCTCAGTTTCCTCCTCCATGCCTTCGTCCTCATCTTCTTCAATGATAAGGTCCTCTAGGTCTTCCTCCTTCTCGTCGGTTTCTATGTTAACGACTTTCCCTTTCTCCTCCATCGTCAACCTAGTGCGTAGTGGGTTTTGCGAGTACACACGTATAGGAAACATCACCTGTTTGTATTTCTTTCGTCTTGGCATTCATGGTGATTTAGGGATTTCTGCCACAATCTCGGTGACTTCAGGGGCATCTCCCACAGTCAGGGCCTGCACAGCCTCTTCAGTGGTCATTTATGTAATTTCCATAACTTCCTCAGATGCTACCATTGTGTCCGACCAGAAATCTATCACTCGCGTACTCAGGGGCTCAATTAATGTTCTGCACAAGTCAAACAGGGCTCTGCTTAGGCTACACAGGGTATACAACTGCTCAATTCGCAAATGACCAAGTGTTGTTTGCTGGGTAGCCCTTTATAATTTATAACACCTTTTGAATTTGAATTTGACCATTCCCCCCAAATTCATTTCATTAATGCTCTCGTGGCAACAGATTTTCCCAAATCTTGCCCATAAATCACGTCTTAACTGTCTGTCGCCCGCTCCATTTGGTCTCAAGTCGAGAATCACATCGTGAATAGTGACTTCAATGGTCACTTTCTGGCCAACCCGCGTGGCAACACAACCCCCCTTGTGCGGTCACGGACCCTGTGACTCTTTGCTTCTGCGCGCAGCTCCTGGGCAGAGTAGTTTACAGTCCTGCGCCTCCTTTCAACTGCCAGGAGTGCTAAGACTATACTTTCCATGGCTAGTTAGGTGGCTGCGCCACTTGTATAGGGTGTCATTTGGTCATCCATCACTTTTCCTAAAAAATACCCACCTTTTATTGTTATTGGCGGCGTCGCGTACTTTATCATCTGCAACGTGCCACCCTGGTTGATTCGGTTAGTAATATGTTTTCCAAGCCAAGGCATGAGACTAATCAATTCATGGTGATAGTCCTCAAACTTGTCAGCGTGATCATGCACACCCAGTTTTATCACCCTGGTATTCTTATCGAGAAAATCCTCCTTTATCTCGTCCTACATCTTCTTGACTTCTGCTTCTACCAGAGCACTTTTCACCCTTAATCGCATGCTTTCTTCCCAAGTGTTTGGAGCCTAAAGTTACCCTGTTGGATTTCTTCTTCCAATGTTCCGCGAACTGTCGTATCTACTAGTGCTACCATGCACAGACTAGGAGTTTCATGCTCTATGGGGATTATAGCATTCGCTTCATACTCCAGCCTCGGAGGTGCCTGCACCATCAGGTTCTTACACGTGGTCCTATAAGCCCAGAGAACCGTTGGTACGCATAGGTCCCAGTCAGTCTGCTTTGCATTGTGGACATTGTTTAGCGCTTCACATACCTTGTTAAAGGCTTCTGCGTGGATAACCTTCTGTGCACTTGGTATTTCCATACTCCGTGATTCGTGCCATTGCCTTGCCTACACTTTCTTACTGATTGTGTCTCCTAACTTGAAGACTGTGTGCATTCGCGCAGGTTTCACACCATATGCCTGCATCCATCTAGATAGGTGGGTGTGCAGACTGTTTCGGCTGGTAGTCTTGTCTGTTAATCGCATCTGAGGCTTCCCAAACTGCATGCGCATCATCCTCCTGCATTCGTGCCAGTCCTCAAAGCTAAATTGGTGCGTACCCCACCACCTCGCGAGCGTAGCACACAGTACCCATTTCAAAGCTTCGAAACGTTGATGTTCTGGCACTTCTCTTTCAAATCTGCTCAGGAAGTCATCCACCTCACTTAACCCATCATACGTAGGCAGATCCCTCACCTTCGTTGATACGTAGCACAATGATCTCGTCATCATGTCACAGTTCAGTGTGGTTACCTTGTGTAACTTGTTCTGCCATCATTCTATTTCCTCATTCGAATCCGATGTGTAGGAGCTTTCATGCTCCCATGAGATTCGTCGATCCGTGGTAGGATTCACCTAGTCTTGCTCTTGCGTGGTTATCTTGTAGATGCAATCCAAGTCATCATCGTGGTCGTAGTCACGCACTAGCTTCGTGTAGTGCGATCCTTCTGCAGGATCCAAAGGTACAACCACGCACAAAGACTTTTTCTCAAAAATCATCTTGCGCTTCTTCAAATTTATCACCCCATTCATGTCAGTGGCCCAATCTATTCCTAATAACGCGGGGTAGGGATTGCTATCATCAAAAATCTCTATCACTTTGAAATCTGCTAGCGCACTTTCTCCTTCGATATCTACTATGATTCCCTGCAATCTCCCCATAGGTAGGATCTTTTTTCTGGTTCACCATTCGCAGTTGGATAGGAGACCATTGCAGTGTAGGCCTTCCCATGCACTCCCATGTCTTCTTCGCACAAGACGTTCGCGTCTGATCCTAAATCCAGAATCACTTGGTCCATCTCATATTCCCCAAGCTACGTGGTCAATCTCATCTCTCTTCCTGTTCACGTCGTGTGCTTTCCGAGCTTACAGACTACGCGAGGTTCTCTTGGCATGGTCCCAGCACATCTATTTATGAGTTCTTGCAACTGCTTTACAACCTTGTTGTCATGTAGTAGCTTCATGTATGTTTCCAGGAATGTGGTCAGCATTGATGGGTCCATTTCTAGCTCTAGTTTGTCTTTACTTCCTGAAGTGGAGGCATCATCGAAGCTCTTCTTGGCTTCCATGAAGGTTTCCTTAGTGCGCTCCAAATCAAACTCCAGTTCCTTTGTTGGAGCCTTGCAAACCCAAGTATTTTCTTCAAGTTGCTTGCCCGTGTCATCCCCTATCATAATTCCACTTCGAAGGATAATGTTCACATTAGGGTGTTCCTCGCGCAGCTCAAACCTCATCATTTGTAGGTTTTGAGTCGGGGGAGGTTGGAGTGCTCCTTTATCGCATAACCTTGCTATCAGCATGGGACAATCCTCTGTCTCGTGGTCAAACAATGTATAATACAAACATGATGGCCACATTGGATTTGTACAATTGCAGGCATAATGTCTTGCCCCCCCCGCAATTGTAACATATCAGCTATCTGTAACCTCTTCCTGGTCCTCCTCCACCTCGGCCTCGTTTGCGCCCCTGAAATCCTGTTCGTGCCATCCCTGCATTCTAGTCAAGGGGCCTCATTTTAGCTTGAAATCTGTAGGTAGGAGTCCGATCCATCATCATCTCATAACTTCTACAGGTGAACTCATCATGGCCTACTGTTCTACAGAAATTACAGAACAACTGCTTTGAATTCTGTGTGTACTTTTGTAATAAGTAGCAGTTGTCTGTAACATGCTTTCCTCCTATTTGACAAATCGCGCACCATAATGCAGGCATCGCTCTCAGTCCTACTTGTGCCTTTGGTCTCAATAACATTGGTCCTCCTCCCACGAGGTAATTCACGAACACCACCCAGTGGTCCTTGTCATGTCCCTGGCCCTTGCACTTTACGCACCATACCTCATCATACACTTCTAGGTGAGCTATCTTGTCTTATTTTAAACTCTGCATTTCAAGATATAAGGTTTTCAACTACGTGTGAATCTGCTGAACTCCCAGGTTGGGATCTTGTAGCGGGGTCTCGTGCAATCTCATCGTGACCTCCAAGGCCTCGGCCTGAGTTGTTAGCCTTTGTTGTGACAAAACGTTCCTTAGATGCAGTGTTAATTATGCCACAAACCATTTGCAGTGTTGTACATCTGTCAACATCATGTTAGCTTCATGAATTATGTACTTCAGTCTCTAATACAACTCCCAAGGGGTCTCGCCTAGTAGCATTGTGATTTCCTTGAACCCAATGATCGACTATGCCTCTGACTTTGGCCTGCTAAATTATTTGTTTAGCGCAGTTTGAATATCTATAATCCCCAAATTCCGATTGTCATTGGATGCTTAATGTACCAGGTCAACGCGCGATCCTATAGAGCACTGACCATCGTTGCTTTCTTTATATTGTCATCTGTGACTCCCTGTGCTTCCCATATAGCTTTTATCATGAACCAAAATTGGTACGGATCCTCATTCCCTACTCCCTTGAATAATGACACTTTATCGTGCTTGCCATATTGCTTTGCGGTGGTGGCGAAGGTGGTATGGGCAAAGATGGGGGTGAAGATGGTAAAACTGGTGGTAGTGTGGGTGGGGGGTGGTATGTGCGAAATTCTCTACCTTATCAAATTGATCGCACTTCTTGGTGAGACCTTCACGAGCTCTTCTTTTCCCCCTCATGGAGGTGAAATCAAGGGGCTAGTTTCTAGTTCTGTACTACCTTCATTTCTATAGATTCTCCCACTTCGTGTAGCCCAAAACATCAATTTATTCACATAACCCTCTTCTCACATAGTAGCATTTTAATCCAAGTGTTCAAAGGTTTAACTTACTTACCTCGCGGCCCTTTGAGGAAGCGTCGTTCTGCCTCGCTATAGTTGATTGAAGTATCTACCACGAACTCAGTGATGAATCTGCCTATGATTCGATTGAGCTAGTGATCAACATCCCATGCGATCTTATCCTCCGATGCTTCCAATATGTGCACCAATTCTGGAGTCCACACAATAGGTCTGTCGAGATTACACCTTCCTTGGCTATCTGCTAGCTTCGCGATCCACTTGTATAGCTCAGTAGGGAAATATGCAAAGAAAATTTAGTGGATCTATGTGTATAAGTAGCAATCTAACCACTCTTCTTTTGACATTTACAGGTTCCTATTCTCCTGAGCCGCGAACTCGTGAATCGTCCTATCCAACCAATCTTCAATTCCTTTCTTTGTGGAATTCTAGTGATACGACATCAGACATCTCTATGTAGATTGCGGTCCTGGCAATAGAACCATTTGTTGGCTTGTTGTGGCCTGACCCAGGTTCAGAGTTAATTAGCCAAACAAATCCCTATACTATTGGCCCTTTTGGAAACAGTCTACAGAGCGTGAATTGAGGTCTCACCCGAAGTAGTATGGTGGGGGGGTGTTGGAACCAGGTTTCCACACCCTTGAGATGTCTGAGGGTTTGATTCAGTCCAACTGTTAGTCCCTATGTGCAGGTTTCTTCGCGCACTTCCCTGGCCTTCACACCCTAATATACTTTCCTTCGTGCAGCCCTAACCAAGGGCTGTGGGGCTTCCACGCTGTTGAATCAGCACTCTGCACTATTCCCCTAAGTCGAATCTGAGATCTTACTTATTTTCCTATGCCAGTCAATTTGTTATGAAACCAGCTCACAAAAAGATAGAAAAGAGAGATCCACGCCTTAGAATTCAGCCTCTTCGAGGGGGCAACCTCCTTTACATTACATAAATGAACAATTCTTTGATGATACAAATGACAAAACCTCCTTTCTATATATAGGAGTCTAAGGAGTCACAATATAATCCAGCCGACCTAACAATAATAATATAAAGCCACAAAAATAACAATAGAGGGATTCTATGGGCACAGAAATAACAATATGGGGGTAATAGGGGCACAACAATATAAATAGGGGTATAACTACAATAGTAATGGGGTAATCACTAGTATTATAGGGACCCAACATGCCCCTCTCCTTCAAAAAAGTGTTGTCCTCAACGCTTGAGTAGTTCTGGATACTTCTGCATAAAATTCTCATCCTCCCATGTGGAATCTTCAGCGGATAAGTTCTTCCACTTGATAAGATACTCTGAAATTGATCGATTTCGTAGCTGTCGAGTTCTTGTTTCTGTGACTGCTTCCGGTTCCAATATAATTTTTCCTTCCTCGTCAAGTTCTGGCAATATTGTTTGAATTGGGAGCTTGTCACCTATAACCTTCTTTAAACATGAAACATGGAAAACTGGGTGCAATCGAGAAGCTGCAGGAAGCTCCAATTTGTATGCCATAGTACCAATCTTTTGCAACACCTTGTACGGACCATAATACTTTGGTGATAATTTATTATCCTTCTTAGCTTGCTTTAGGGACATTTGCTTATATGGTTGTAGCCGTAGGAATACCCAATCACCTACATCAAAACTTCTTTCACTGCGATGTTGATCTGCCTGTTGTTTCATTCTATTTTGTGCCAACACGAGGTTATCCTTTAAGAGTTGGAGGACTTGTTGTTGATGTTCGATGTGATGTTCCACTGCCTGAACCTTAGAATTTTCTCTTAAATATGATGTGATGGATGGTGGTTGATACCCATAAAGTGCCATAAATGGGGTCATTTTTGTTGCTGTATGGAAGGAAGTGTTATACCACCATTCAGCCAGAGGCAACCATTTGACCCATTGTGTCTGTTTATCAGATACAAAGCAACGAAGATATCCTTCCAAACATTTGTTTACTATCTCAGTTTTCCCATCAGATTGAGGATGATAAGATGAGCTATGAGCTAACTGAGTACCAAGACAAGAAAATAATTCTGTCCAAAAATTTCCAGTGAAAATGGGATCTCTGTCACTTACAATAATCTTTGGGTTTCCATGTAGCTTTTGAACTGTTTCCATAAATGCAGTAGAAACTGTACTGGCTTTAAATGGATGTGATAATGCACAAAAGTGTGCATACTTGGTAAGTCTGTCAACTACCACCATGATGACACTCTTTCCCTCAGACTTGGGTAAACCTGTGATAAAATCCATTGAAACCTCCTCCCAACGTTGGCTTGGAATGGATAAAGGTTGTAATAGACCCGGTGTCTTAATTGTTTCAACTTTATTTTGTTGGCAAACCAAACATTCCGCCACAAACTTTTGAATATCTGATTTAAGGCCATCCCAAAAAAATTCCTTCTTAACCCTGTGGTAAGTTTTTAAAAATCCTGAGTGCCCTCCTAAGGGAGAAGTGTGCAATTCCATAAGAATCTTTTGTTTTAGCTGGGAATTCTTACAGAGGTATAAGCGATCTTTGTACCATAACGAATCATTTTTCCAGCTAAATGTATCAGAAGTACTGGAATCTTGTTGTAGCTTTCGAATAAGTGCCCACACTTCTTCGTCATTCTTCCATTCCCCCTTGCTTCGTTTATCCAATCTGGTTGGATAATAGAAATGGCACACAACAATGCTTCCACATCCTCATCCTTTCTTGAGAGTGCATCTGCCACCACATTTTGCTTCCCTTTTTTGTAGATGATTTCAAAGTCATAACCCAACATCTTTGTGACCCACTTTTGTTGCTCTTCAGAGGATAATCTTTGTTCTAAAAAGTATTTAAGGCTATCATGATCCGTTTTTACCTTGAAGTGTCTTCCCATTAGGTAGGGTCGCCATTTCTTAAGTGCATGGAGTATTGCCAACATTTCCTTCTCATAAATAGCTTTGCTTAAAAACTTTCCCTTGATTGGACGACTTTCAAAAGCAATGGGTCTTTCATCTTGCATTAGAACAGCACCAATTCCATTTCCTGAAGCATCACATTCCACAATAAAGGTTTTTGTGAAGTCCGGTGTAGCTAAGACCGGTGCTTGGCACATTGCCTCTTTAAGATGTTCAAAGGCCTTTGTTGCTTCCGAAGTCCATGAAAATGAATCTTTCTTCAATAATGTTGTTAGAGGTGCTGCTATTCTCCCATAATTCTTAACAAACTTGCGATAATACCCTGTCAACCCAAGAAATCCTCGCAGATGCTTTATGGATGTGGGGATTTTCCATTCCTTAATGGCTTTAATTTTGCTAGGGTCTACCTTAACTCCTTCATGAGATACAATATGACCCAAATATTCCACCTCCTGGACTCCAAAGAAA
Source organism: Pinus tabuliformis (assembly GCA_031772625.1). NCBI lineage: Eukaryota > Viridiplantae > Streptophyta > Pinopsida > Pinales > Pinaceae > Pinus > Pinus tabuliformis. Next base: position 1,527,035,537 of record CM062818.1, on the reverse strand, counting down.
CATTTGGATCTTTTTGCATATAATTGTTTCTCCTCCAATAGTTGTAGCACCCTGTCAACATGTTCAACATGATCCTTCCAAGACTTGCTGTAGATTAGTATATCATCAAAAAATACTAACACAAATTTTCTAAGGAATGGTTTGAAAATTGAATTCATCAAACCTTGAAATGTTGAAGGTGCATTGGTAAGGCCAAAAGGCATGACCAAAAATTCATAATGACCCTCATGAGTTCTAAATGCTGTTTTCGGAATGTCTTCAATCTTCATTCTGATTTGATGATATCCCGAACGAAGATCCAACTTGGTGAAGTAAATTGATCCATGCAATTCATCCAGTAATTCATCAATAACAGGAATGGGGAACTTATCTTTAATAGTGAGCTTGTTGAGCTCCCTATAATCTGGACACATGCGCCATGATCCATCCTTCTTGTGCACCAATACTACTGGAGCTGAGAAAGAACTTTGACTCGGTTGAATTATACCAGCCTCTAGCATTTCTGCAACCATACGTTCAATTTCACTTTTTTGGACATAGGGATATCTGTACGGCCTGATGTTTGGAGGAACACTTCCTGGAATCAGATGAATAGCATGATCATGATCACGCATAGGTGGGAGACCTTTGGGAGTCTCAAATACCTTGGAATGATTGTCCAGGACTTTTTGGAGATCTGGAGAAATAGATGATTCCAATGTGGAAACATCTAGCGAACATAATTGTGCAATTACACCTCTTTGCTCCTTTTTTAGAAGCTTTGTCATTCCATTAGAGCTGATTATCTTTCCTGGTTTCCCTGCAATACCCCTTAATTCAACTTCCTTTCCTTCCACAGAAAATTTCATGAAAAGTTCTTGAAAATTAAAAGCTATTGTACCCAAGGATTGTAGCCATTGGACTCCTAGTACAACATCAGCACCTCCCATTGGAATGGAAAGCATTGGGCTAGTCAATACATATTCTCCCATGGATAGCTTGATATTATGGCACTTTCCAGAACAATTTATTGTTCCTCCATTTGCAATCATCACTTGACACTCTGGTGCTGGATATAGGAAGCAATTCAATTCTTTTGCTACCCTACAATGAATAAAATTGTGGGTGCTTCCTGAATCAATCAACACTATTACCTTTTTCTTCTTGATTTGTCCTTCTATCTTGATGGTTTGAGGAGTGGTAATTCCCGCCAATGCATTACAAGATATGGTCGGATTTATTTGTTCTTCATCTAGGCTTTGTTCCTGGAATATATCCTCTTCTTTTGACCTTTCTTGCTCCTTTTCTTCTTCCTCTTCACAATCTATGTAGAATAATTTCTTCTCAGCACACTTATGACCTTTTGTGTATTTGCTATCACAATTGTAACAAAGCCCTTTTGCTCTTTTTTCTTCCAATTGTTGTGGTGTCAACCTTGTAGGTTGTGGAAGACTATGGGCAACAACACTTCCGTCTTTATAGTTGTGAATGGTATGCTTCCTAGTTGCCATAATTTTGCTTTCCATTTTTCTTGCTAACCTGAATGCCTTCTCTAATGAATCAGGTTCCCAAAGGCGCACATCATGTTGGATATTATCCTTTAAAGACCCTATGAACACATCAATCCTATGCTCCTCTGGAATATCTTTTACCCTTATGTTCAATTTTTGGAACTCCTCAATGTGCTCCATTATTGAACCCTTTTGTTTGAGACTTATCAATTGGCTAAAAAAAGTGTTGCTTTTTGTATCCTCATAATGTGCTATCAATTCTTCCGTAAAAATTGCCCAAGTGATAAATTGTTTACGAGAACAAAGCCATTGATACCATACAAACTGATTTGGTTCCAAATATAAAGTTGCCATACGTACCTTTTGTGTGTTTTGCACATTATTGAGATCGAAGAATTGCTCCATCTGTAATATCCATGTGGCGGGATCCTTGCCATCAAACTTCCTCATATCGATTTTTGGAACATGGTGAGTCTTTGATCCAACATTAGAGTCTATGGAATCATGATTAACATTTCTTTTGTTCTCATCATGAGTTTCCTTTACTACCTTTTCACCATTAGTGACCCTTTCTTGTAGCAACTTCTTCAATTCTTCCATGTTTGTATTCAAATCTATCTTCAAATTTGCCATCGAATCCTCCATCTTAGCTTCCATGCCCTCTATCTTAGATTCCACACCATTTACCTTAGATTCCACGCCACTTATCTTAGCTTCTGTTAGCTTTTGTGAGCGTGACATTTGTTGCACTTGTTCTTGTAATTTTGATATATCATGTAGCATTTCTTCCTCTTCTTCATGAGTCATGCTAGAGCTTTCAGGTTCCTTACTAGGTGTTTGCATTTTCTTTCCTCGGGGCATCAGTTACCGATAATAATGCTTTACTATGCCCTTTGAATTCCGTTAAACCAAGCTTACACAAAAATTAAAAAAAAACTACACACCTTTTTTCACTTTATAGAAGCCTGATATTGAATCTGATGTATCTCTGTAATTTCGGATCATCCAATTCTGAAATTTCTACCTGTAGTAGCCTTCTGCGTCCTCTTTCCAATGCCACAAGTCTGAGCCAAATTGGATTCTCCAAGGAAGAGTTATGTGAAATCTCCCACAGTGACTTGCTTTTAGACTGGTTCAGTAGAGCGAAGTTGTACGACGTGCCACGAGTCCCTGTTTCAACCTTTGAATCTGAAACACACATACAAGAAACTACAGTCCGTCCTCTTTCTGTACCTTCTTACGAAATTTCAATCCGATCCTCAGAGAGAAAGTTATGACGATTTTCCTCAGGTCACCTGTTTTGAATGTAATTCAGGAGTCTGCAAAAAGACCAACTTCCTCAGATCATATCTCCGCAAATATCGCACGAAAAGCTCTGAAATTCGGACCCAAGGTTCAGCGAGATTTCTTCTCAAATGGGTTTTTTTTGCGACTTCTGAAACGTCACAGGAAAAACGTTATAGCAAAAATGCCACGATGACCTGTTTGGAGCAGCGAAACCCTAGAATCCAAAGCTCTGATACCAAATGTTATGAAACCAGCTCACAAAAAGATAGAAAAGAGAGATCCACGCCTTAGAATTCAGCCTCTTCGAGGGGGAAACCTCCTTTACATTACATAAATGAACAATTCTTGGATGATACAAATGACAAAACCTCCTTTCTATATATAGGAGTCTAAGGAGTCACAATATAATCCAGCCGACCTAATAATAATAATATAAAGCCACAAAAATAACAATAGAGGGATTCTAAGGGGCATAGAAATAACAATATGGGGGTAATAGGGGCACAACAATATAAATAGGGGTATAACTACAATAGTAATGGGGTAATCACTAGTATTATAGGGACCCAACACAATTATCTTAGCATAAATGGATGTCCTACATTATATTTATTTATACAACACATTCATATGAATTTGTGCAACAAATAAATAGTACACTTGCAATTTATACCCAATCATACATTAAAACAGGAAAAGATACACAGAAATATGGTAAACTTCTCTTTATTAATTCTTCCAACGGTTACAGACTGGACTTGCCCTGCGCACTCAGTTGTAGGGGTTCATGCACTTAGCTGTGGACTACTAGGCCTTTGCGCACTCAAATGCAAATCCTTCTCCTACTCTACGACCCAAATACACACTTTACCCTTCGATTCAGTCTCTTAGACTCATCATGCTTCCATTCTATTAACTATGTCCTATGCTATCTTCTACACTTAGAGCCTTTCTCTATTTATACATTCCCATGGTCCATAGACCATAGGTAGGTCTATCAATCTGACATTACATTACAAAAACAAGGGCAGACAACCCTGTGACTCTATTATGACTTCGCACTCCGCGCCCACAGTTCACGGAGATTCTATAAAGGACTTGGTCAAAACTTGGGCTTTAAGCCCCAAAATATGCCTTGGGGGGATTCCATGCCCAATGTCCATCCCACTCTAATATTCCAATATGCTTCCTGCCATTCCTATCGATATCAGGTCCCCGTGTTTTGAGCCATCTTTGATGTCGAACATTTTGAGAATCATCTCGCAATGGTCGGTCTGCTCCTTTCGTGTCTCTTTTAAATAAACTACTGAGGTCCTCACCTATTCCTTCCTTGTTGTTAGATTGAAACTTTTCCCAAAAGGAATTTCATTGAGGTTACGAGTTCCTGACCTCTGATATTCCAAGGTCTCAAGGTCCCTTTTAAATCTTCTATCATGGCTTAAGTCACCAAACTTTAACTGGGAATAACTCCAGATCCAGGGGGCCATTTGCAGACTTCAACAAACCATTGGAAATCTCTTTCAGGTCACTTTCTAGTGGAGAAGGTCAAATGTAGGCTTTTAGCCCATTTTCCACTTGAAAAATGGCTGAAAAATCTCTGCCATTCTTTCCACTTTATCTCTTCTTCTTCTGCCTAGAACCTGCTCTTTAGAGGCATTTTGCAAGGTTCCACATACCATTAGAGAGATATTTCAAAGCACTAACCAACTGTGCTATCTCCAAGTGTCTTTGAGCTTATCTCTTGAGGCAAAACTACCTCCAAAGTCTAGGACTCCAAACCACCATAGTCATCATTTTATGGCTTCTCCAATAAGCCTGATACTATGGTGATTCTCTATCGAAGACTGCAACAACCATAGGAATCCCCCTGAGTTTGACACATCAAGCACATCAAACTATCCCAATTACAATCACATCTAGGTTAGGGAACATCGAATCCAACATATGTTTCCACAAACATCCATGCTATATCATTGACACCAATGCCAACACTCTTGTCAGCTACCCAACACATCTCCCAACATGATTGTTGACCTTAATTCCAACACACTTGCAGCCACTAGCCAACCAAACAATGCCAAATCTTCAATAGATGTCAGGAGAGAGGACAAAGGAAACATAGAAAATTTGATCCTCTATGGTATGGGTCCTTCAAGATAGATGAAGCCAAAGGTAACAACACATTCTTGCTAGAAAATCTGGATGGTGAAGTGTTTGAGCTGCCTATAACTGTGTAGTACCTCAAGCACTACTTTCATCACTAAAGTCATCTATCCACTTCCATTTAAATATCGGTGAGCCATTGTAAGTACCAGAGTGATTATTTCATTTTTAGTTTCGTATATATTTTTGACTCCAAGCCCAACAAGGCTACTAGTATGTAGGTTCTTAGTGCCTTGGAAACAAGACATTGTCCCTTGTTGGAGTTGATGTTGTAACCTCCTCTTTTTTCCTTTTATTATTCACACATCAAAAGGGCCATGGTGCAAAGAATAACAGAGTTTGTATCCATTTTTAGGGAAACAGATGAGCTCAAATACCACATCAGACCCACTCAATCAGAAAGTGCTATGTAATATCTTTCAAATGGTATAAATAAGTTTGCAAATGGCCCCTAGGATAAAAGGATAGAGGTAGTAAAAGTTGGGACCATGAAGGTCAAAATCTCGGAAACCCCTCGACCCCATAACTCACTAGAAAATATATTTCAAAAATATATGGGGACCGAGGGACCAAGGATCCTTCAACTGTTAGAGTTGATGCCATCTACTAACATAACCCCATAATAGAAATCAGAACCCTAAATCCCGCGAACCTTGTAACCTTTCATTTAATGAATTTTTGAAAGCACCGAGATTGAACCATTTACAAAGAAAGAAATAGCAAAATAAAGGATTGGGGACCATTATCTCTCTCCTCTAGTCATACAAGTAGCAAAATATCATTGGGTAGAGGTGACATCAACAACTGTCCATTGGGAGGTGGACATGTGGCAAGCAATTTTGGCGTTTTTAGGCACCCAAAATTCCCATATATAGATGACACATGGACTTATCATGGGTCAACATGTGGCCCGGTTGATATCGGCATGACGTCATCCTAAAATTATAGCCTGGAGGGTTGAAATGTCATTAAAAATTCATATTTCACTTCAAAAAGAGCCGAGCTTTCGGGGGGCCAGAGCACTAGAGTACCTAGGTTCCATCTCAATAGAGAGGAAGTCTTGGGCAACAACATTTTCAGCACACAGGAGCTGCCAAGTAGCAGTGGAACTTTCCCACTTTCCAAATGTAGATGGTTAAATGAGGATCACCTATGGGGTAGATCGCCATCCTTCTTGAAGCAGTCTCACCCAGGAGAAGTTCTGGTGGGGTAACAAGAGTGATAGTGAAGCTGGTGTTGGCCCCCGAAAATTCAAAGTCAATAAAGTGAATCGCGCAAGTCAACAGTTTCGATGAATTATGGGGGGTCAAACCTTGCCTCCAAGTCCACCCAGAAACCCCATTAGAGGAGGTAAAATGGTCATGTCACCTATCAGGCCAATGTGGTGACCAAGTTAGTAGCTTGGACCACTTTTAGACGAGTGTGGCAGGCGAGCGTGAAGTCATTCAATACATCGCCCTCCTCCCTTTCTGTCCACCCAATCTAAATATACCACGTGTCTCCCACTCGCCATTTCTTCCTTTTCCCTCCTAAAAAACACTATGAACCAATCATTTCACCCTGCCCGTTGTAATTTAAAATTGTCTATTTAAAATTTGTATGTGTTTAGCTGTGTTATACTGAATTTTTACCTACGGATAAGTATATCTTCCCTAAGTGGGTAGTTACACTTAGAACAACTGAAGTAAATATGTTTAACCTTTTCCTACAATAAAAAAATAATACAAAGGAACCTACTTGTGATCCTTCACGTCTTTTGATCTCCTTTGAGTTGCTCCCATCGCTCCTGCTCAAACTAATTCGCTTAATTGGTACCTGCCAACATAAACAAAAGACAACAACAATCAAATAATATGATCTTTTTATTGTAAACAAATGGAATCGACAACATTTGAACATACATTCATCATAGATATAGACAAAATTATTGGAAAAGGAACAAACAAATTTATTGATTGATAGAAGGAGAAGTTACACCCAATGTGGTTTGATCTTGTGTCACTCCTCCAGGTTAGTCCAAACCCTCATCACACCAATAGAAACATCAATCCAACAACATAACATTACTTGAAAATGATTTCAAGTCTCTAAGCCAACAATATTTCTCTATAATATCCAAGCTCTCTTGGCTCTATGATGGGAGGCCAATTTATAGATATGAATGCAAGTGGTTTTGTCATTAATATGGCATTGAATGTTTTTCCATAATTGGATGATTAGTTTCCATGTTCAAAGGGATGAGAGGATAGAGGATTAGATGATCCAAGGATATCTTAAGTCGAGCTCATGTTGATAGGATAGGAGCTGGGTTCCTTCTAGAATGCTCTAGAATCAAGGAATATTCCCAGAATCCTATGCCAATTTTGCTCATCCTCACCTATCATAGGTTTAAGTGGGCCTAAGTGCTATGTAGGGTAGGTTTGAATGGGCTTACCTACTATGCAGAGCAACTGCCCCTGACCAATGGTGCGTTGATGTCCCAAGGAGGTATTTCAATAGGGTTTCAAACTAGGAAAGTTTTATGGATGAAAGCACTCAATGAGGTGGCATGTCTAGGGCATGTAGCAATTGAATTAGGGTTTGATAGACCCTATTTACACTGATCTAATCGTGAGGAGTGATGTGCCAAAATAGACATGTAATAGCTGCCCCTAAAGCATGAAGTTAAAAATGATAATGTTGAGTGATATGCTTTATGATGTGATGAGGAGGATCTAAAGCAGACGATGACCTACATCGATTACAATACATAATATCATGATATCTTTGAATTTTTCATGAATTTCTAAGGGGAGGCATACCCATGCTCAGAATATAAACTTTTCATTACATGTACATAAATTAGATAGTCGTCTATAGATATAGATCCATGACTATCTGTGTAAAGCCATCGTACAGATGATTTAGTACTCTCCTGAAATCGCAGCCTGGATGGATGAAACTATATCATCCATCCAGGGTCTTCTATATCATCCAAGCATTTGCTCAAGTATGAGTCTAACCATGTAAAAATGTGATCTGAAGTTGAACATGGGAAGACACCGTCCAAGTACCAGCCAATGATGTAAGTTGTTAACAGATGTGAGAGAAATCACCAATAATGATAATGATTCTCAAGGTACTACAGTACATTCTGCATGGTTTGAATATATGTTTTGATGTCGAACACCATACAAAGTCTTTCGCTCGAAGGCTTGTGATGTCAACCTGTCGCTGGAAGCGAGAAACTTGCCATTGATGTATGCAAGCCTCAAGGTACTGGAAGGGTGTTTCTAAGTCAACTTCCTGGATAATGTGCTGATTTCGACAAGAAGTGACTCATTGCAGGACGACCTTGATGTATACCCCATCAATGACATGAAACGAATGTAATGATTTTGAAGACAGAATGTGACCGACGACACAATGTTCAAGAATGGTGGTCATAAAAATGAAGGTTTATGAGTATTGCAAAGGATGAAGTTTACTAAGTGACTTCTCTTGAACATATCGACGACACTAAATGAATTGGCAGCATTGACCCAAAACCAAAGTGATGGATGGCATGATAGACCATAAGTATGATAACCATCAAGTAGATAACCTAACCCAAATAGTCACAGAGATGAAGTGAAAATGTCATGTTCAATAACGACTTGCTACCATAAAGTGATTTATCCCTTTTCCCATTTTCCCCAGTCATTGCTGACTACCTCTTTTTTTTTTAACAAGCTTGAGGAGGATAACATATGCTTGAAGTATAATTCTACCCTTCGGGTGAATCCATCGCTATATGATGTTTTAAGAGTCTAGCGAAGGTGAAACTTGGTCTTGTCATGATGGAAAAGTTTGTTGCTATTTGATGCTTTAACGAGTTTAACGACAATGAGAACTCGGTCCTTTTCATGTTTAGAGAGTTTGAAAAGGGACAAAAAGAAAACTACACAAGTTCTTTTTTGTAAATTTGTCTCTCAAGTCCGAAAAAGCATAAAATAATACAAGAGATAACCTATTGACCATGTTTGGTCAACGTATTCCTTTTTCGTAAGTAATCTTTCTCAGCCTGGAAAAGGGTTAAACTTATACTGAGTAGATGTCGTTTCTAACCCATTTACGAGCTAAAAGGAACAAGTGCTTGACAATATTTTCGTGTTTAAAGAGTCAGAAAAGAGCTTGAAAGCAGACCCCCTGTTTTTATTTTCTTTTAACGAGTCAAAAAATGAAAATACTCAGCGATCTTTTCATTTTTTTTACGAGTCAGAAAAGAGCTTAAAGGTGACTTGTCCTGGAGAAATGAGTGGTATAAAGGGTAGAAAATGGTTCCGAAAATGGTGGAACTGCTCAAAACATGTTGATTTATGTGAAGAGTCTGGCTAATAATACCACTCATTGCAATTGTTCCTCAAAAAGGGTAAAACAACCAAGTGAAAGCGTATGATCGACCAAGCAGATAGTGACGATGGAAGGAGAAAAAACAAGGCTCATTTGACGAAAGAGGCTGATAGAATGGAAACAATGAGGGTTAAAATGGAGATGGGTTCATTTTTACACAAGCTTGAACCATAGGGAACTATGCTTGGATTCAGTTTCATGTTTACACAAGCTTGAAACGAAAAACTATGCTTGGATTCAGTTTAATTTTTACACAAGCTGGGTTCATTTTTACACAAGCTTGAACCATGAAAAAACTATGCTTGAGATTGGTTTACATGCCCCCAGCATGATGACTCGATTCTAGGTGCATGCCCCCCAAGATTCATTACATTCACCTAAGTAGACTACTAGTGGCTATCAGGTGGATGGAATGAAGGTTCATTTACGAGATTAAGTGAAAGAATTCACTGAGATTTTATGAGATCTAATCAAAGACTCAAATTGGAACTTTGCTCCAAGGGACCTTGTTTCATTTTTTAATGAGCTTGACACAAGACAAGGAACTCTACTCTAGGACTTGTTTCATTTTTTAATGAGGTAGACACAGTAAAAGAACTATCCTCATATTACTTGTTTCATTTTTTAATGAGCTTGACACAAGACAAGGAACTATGCTCATGGACCTGCTTCACTTTTTTAATGAGGTTGACACAGTAAAAGAACTATCCTCATATTCCTTGTTTCAATTTTTAACGAGCTTGACACAAGACAAGGAACTATGCTCATGATTCCTTGATCATGACCCATAAGAGGTCATGATTTCCAAGAGGTTCTCATCAGATGGGAGAACAATTCTCTGGAAGGGATACATAGCAAGGAATCCATTAGAGAGATCTAGTTCCAATGCCCCCAATACATAATGCACAACATCACAAAATTGATCGTCAGTTGATGTAGGCATGGAACGGGTTGCCACATAATTGACCCGTGGTGGGGAAGATACCATTGGGACAAAAGGACCATTTAGGGAAGATGGTTGACTGGAAACCATATTTGGACCGAGAAATGAAAGTTGGTCAATGGTGACAATTCTACCTTCATGTGGGAAACACATCACTCGAAAGAGTGTTGAAACAATAGCTCCCATTTTATAAACATATTTATGCTCAAGAAGTAAATTGTAATCTAAAGGGCCTAGGACTACCATCACATTGAGATAAACAATTTTTCCTCCCAAAGTAACAGGCAACTGAGGAAGGATCCCTAATGGTTGACTGGTTCCTCTGTTAAAAGCCAATAGATTCTGGGTAACAGGCACAAGTGGTGGCAAACTGAGTGCCTGCTAAGCAGTGGAGTAAACGATACTCACAGATGCACCTTCATCTATAATAGTGCCAGATACAATCATATTATAAACTTGTACTATGATTTGGAAAGGCAAATAAGAAGGAAGACGACATCCTACCAGTCGATTCCAATCAAAAGAAGTGGCTAGACTACTTGGAGGAGGTATCGTAAGAACGGGAGAATTACCCCCTTGAGTTACGAGAATGGGAGGAATTTCCTCCTGTCTTGATGGAACAAGAGGGTTGCCTCCAAGCTCATTGGAATCTGAAGAAACGAAAAGATCTTGAGTGGTATCATATTCACTGTCTACGGGAAAGGTACAATTAACTGAAGGTGAAATCGGGTCAAATATTTCCTCGATCTCTGATTGGTCAGGTATAGACTCATGGGATTCACATTCAGAGAGAGTGGGTTTGACTGACGGTTGATTTGGGTCAGTCACTTCATCAACTAGTGAAGGATTAAGAAAGAGTCTCCTATAACCAGATGGAAGTCGCTGCGGAGAAGTAGGACGATTATCCAACACTTTTTGGGCTTCATCCAGATAGGGACAAAGGTGAATGGGGTGATTCCCTTCACATAACCTACAAGGAAACTTAACTTTACCCTTCTTTCCATGAACTTTACTACCATTAGTTGATGGTGTGTCACCAGCATGATCTGAAAAAGTTGATGACACAGGATGATGTGAACGAGAAGACTCTTCTTGTAAAATATGAGGAATACCATAACAATTTCGAAGAAGATGGTCTCCCGTACAAAGTTTGCAAGGATATCAAAGTTTGTGAGGCTTATCAGATAGTTTCTCATCAGAAGTTTCATTTGATGCAATGGTTGCTTGGTTGCCCCCTTGCTGAATTTTATTCTTCTTCTTCTTCTTCTTATCCACCTGGTTACTAGTGTCAATACTTTCACTAGGCGAAGAGGAATAAGGGGAGGAAGAACAACCGATGAAGAAGGTAAAGGGTCAACTTTAGGATCAACTGGAGGTTGATTTTGTCTAGTTGTAGGAACATTCAGTTGCGGGGCCAAGGAGGTTGAGAAAAACCATACTAGCAAGCTAATCGTAAGTCCCGGAAGGGACAATGTAGCCATATAAGGAGCACTAATATTTCTGAAATGAGGAAAAGGAATAGGATTCCCATCAAAAGGAATTCCTTGATCGGTGGACTCTGGAGCTGTTTTCATATGTCTCAACCTAATATCAACTAAGGAGAGACATGGAGGATGTTATCCGCTGTTAGTTAATTATATTTTAATAAAAATAACATAACAAAACAAAAGAGGGATAATCTAGGCAAAAGGATTACCAAGTAACTGTGAATTGCAATACACTGCCTCAGAGGAGCCAAGGAATTAACATACGTGTAGGTAATCTCCCCGAATGTTGTTTTTGGTGTATCACAATATACAAGGTGGCTAAATCAGTTACCTATGGATGGATAACAACCTAATGTAGTCCTCCCACATATACCTAAAAGTACGTGGAGGCCCAATCCGTGTTAGCGCTGTCTAATGTGAAACCGCACAGTGAGGACATTCCCTTATACTTTTCATACTATAACACTGCCCGATATACCCAAAAGTACGTGGATGAGCTATGATATGCTTACATATGTGGAATGAGGTATCATACTCGGAATGTATCACAGACCATTAGTGACAGCTGCTACGTTTAACGATGTTGGAACACATCTCTAGCCTAGACCTTTAAATGTTATGCGTTAAGTTACAATGCTTCATTAGGTTAATTGAGATAAATTTTAGTTGATCTTGTTTAAAAGTTTGCCTTTCAAGTTCACCACGTGATGTTTTTGAAACTCCTAGAATGCAACTAATATTGGAAACATTCTTTTCATTTGATTTAAACAATGAAAACTGTAAATAAAAGGGATAGAGAAATTAGAATCTTTAAACAAAGAGAATAGATCACATCTAATGCAACTTTTCCTATACTATTCCTACAAGAACACACAAACTCCTAAATGCATTATGCATGTTTTTCTTTTCATTCCTTTAATGTTTAGATGAACATAAGGAAACTAAATGCACAAACGATCAATCAATGCTTTTCATAAGAAACGAAGACTTTACAACAATTTCTTTTTCCTGAAAAGTAAAGACTAATCAATGTAATATAACTTTGGGATTGATTTGACAATGATAAATAAACCATAAAGAAACATTGAACAAACAAATCCAAAGTGGGCATGGAAGAGAGATGCTAATTTGGACTTCAGAGACAGAGAAACATTGACCATTTAACAAACAAAATGTGAAATAGTTTGGAAAAAATCAAGCAAGAAGATGGATTTTTGGCTTGACAGGGACCCACATAGCCCAGAGTGGGAGACAATGCATTGCAGAGCACTGTCCCTAAGCCAAGGGTACTCTATAGAGCATTGTCCCTGACCAAGGGTGATTTGGTAACAAAACATTCCTAGAGTAGGCATTCTAGTGCATATTTTGGACCAAAAAAAAATTCAAAATGACTGAAAAGAGATCAATGAAGTCAAGTAAAGTCTACTAGTGCTACTAAGATAAGGGATAACTACCAGGAACAATGGTAGTTCCCCAGTATGGTCGCTAATTTGTTATACGGAATTTATACCTACGGATAAGTATATCTTCCCTAAGTGGGTAGTTATACTTAAAACGACTGAAGTAAAGATGCTTAACCCTTTCCTACAATAAAAAAATAAGATAAAGGAACCTACTTGTGATCCTTCGCTTCCTTTGATCTCCTTTGAGTTGCTCCCATCGCTCCTGCTCAAACTGAATTCGCTCAATTGGTACTTGCCAACATAAATAGAAGACGACAACAATAAAAGCATATGATCTTTTTATTGTAAACAAATGGAATCGACAAAATTCGAACATACAATCATCATAGATATAGACAAAATTATTGGAAAAGGAACAAACAACTTTATTGATTGATAGAAGGAGAAATTACACCCAATGTGGTTAGATCTCATGTCACTCGTCCAGCTTAGTCCAAACCCTCATCACACCAATAGAAACATCAATCCAGCAACATAACATTACTTGACAATGATTTCAATTCTCTAAGCCAATAATATTTCTTTATAATATCCAAGATCTCTTGGCTCTATGATGGGAGGCCAATTTATAGATGAATGCATGTGGTTTTGTCATTAATATGGCATTCAATGGTTTTCCATAATTAGATGATTAGTTTCCATGTTCAAAGGGATGAAAGGATAAAGGATTAGATGATCCAAGGCTATCCTAAGTTAAGCTCATCTTGATAGGATAGGAGCTGGGTTCCTTCTAGAATTCTTTAGAATAAATGAATATTCCCAAAATCCTATGCCAATTTTGCTCATCCCCACCCAGCACAGGTCTAAGTGGGCCTAACTTCTATGCAACGCAGGCCTGAATGGGCCTACCTGTTATGCAGAGCAGTTTCCCCTGACCAAGGGTGCGTTGGTGTCCCAAGGGGGCATTTCAACAAGGTTTTAAACTAGGAAATTTTTATGGATGAAAGAACTCAATGAGGTGGCATGTCTAAGGCATGTAGCAACTGAATTAGGGTTTGATAGACCCTATTTACATTGATCTGATCGTCGGGAGTGATGTGCCCAAATAGACCTGTAACAAGCCGCTCCATCTATTCAAAGCTACCTCCGACTGAGTGTCTACCAGTGTAAGGACCTTCACGCACCTAAAACGTCTAGTTTTCTCCACTTACCAGGTAATTCATAATCTCCCTATCCTTGAACAATTGTCACCATGCTTAAATTAAAAAATAGGTCATCAAAAAACCTAAAAAAATAACAACCAAAACCCTTGGGCCACACCTAACCCTTCATGGACATTGAGGGGGATATTCATAATCCCCTTCGCCCTCTAAATCTATCTGGACTTCAATTTGACTTCTATGGCCTACAATACCATTATCCACACTCCCATGCTTAATCCAAACTTATGGGAAAGGTGTGACCAGTTGGTTAACCCATCACAAGTGTGGGTAGTGGAGCACGTGTTTGCTTCGAAAGATCAAGTGAGTCAAAAATGACAAATTTTCTAATTCGGAAATCATGACATACTAATGTCATTTTACATTTTTGAAATATTTTATTTCCAAGGAAGAATAAATTATGTTATATAATAATTAGGATAGCTAGGCCATTGGGTAACTCGAACATTTGATTATTTTGGATAGATGAAGGACTCCAAGGTATTTTTGGTAACTGTTTTTGGTTGGGACTCTCACTATAAAAGGGAAGAGGAACTCATTTGTAAGGGTTTACTTTTCTATTCTAGAGGTTGTAATCTTCTGTAAGTTTTACAAGTTTTGATATTATGAGATGTATGTTGTATGTTGTTCCTAAAGATTAATGAATATGTTTTGGTGATTCCAAGAACTTATATGTGGAGTATGTGTTCCTATGTTTATTTATCATTTTTATATGTGTTTATTTCCTCCTAGAAATCATGTAATTGTAGCTATTGGAAGTCAGTCTTGTATGTAAAATTTATCTATGTCATGCTATGAAAAATGGTACTTGTAATATGTGAGATTTAATGCCTTAAATGTGTTTCATCGTTTCTATTTCCGTTTCCTTCTATTCATAATTCTGCATAATTCTGCTAGAATATAGTGCACAAGATTCTATCACTATCCCTCTACACCAGATTTCCTTCTTTGTCTCTTCCTTCACCTATACTTCAATAGCTAAAGAAACTTCACTTTCTGTGTGTAGGCCACCATGGCTAAGCATTAATTCTTTGGAACTAAATTTTTTCAATGTATGAAATGTGATTTTCCTCTAAGTAAAATAATTGAACCAGATTTAAGTCATTATATATTTAACTCTTGAGCAAATCTGATTCATTTCCAAGAGAAACTAATATGTCCTAAGAACTAACCCTTTTCCTCAACCCGTGGGTTGTCTCTAGGAGCGACAACATTTCCCATTTGTCATTACTGAAGAGATGAAGCAATCATTATAATACGAGGTAGCAAAACAAGAACTAAAATCAACCATTTTCTCTATGCAGAAAGGGAAGAGCCCTGACCCCGATGGACTACTAGTTGAGTTCTACACAAGTTTCTATTATTACATCAAAGAAGACCTTTTGAGAGTCCTCATAGAATCACAACACACTGGGAATGTCCTAGGAACCTTCAACACCACCTTTCTTATGCTCATTCTAAAAAACATAAAGAGCTATCCTTTGAAGGTTTTTTTCCCTATATCTTGTTGCAACATCATATAGAAAATTTTCTCCAAGATCATTGCCAGACGAATCAAGCCATTGCTAAGTTATATCATCTTAGAATATTAATTTGGCTTCCTAAATGGAAGAACTATCCATTATGTCATCTCCATAAAACAAGAATCCATGCACTCAGAAAAGACACATAATAAGCCAATAATTATCCTTAATTTAGATCTATCAAAATTCAATAGAGAGAATTTGACATTTATGCTTCTAGTTCTTCACAAATTGTGTATGGGCCTTCAAACTATTAATTGGCATGTGACACCTCTATTCGGTCACCCTTTCCATCCTCATTAATAAATATACTCCCCGCTTCTTTCATGCTTCTAGTGGATTACAGTAAGGATGCCTGCCCCCCCCACTCTTCGTCCTTATTGCTAAAGCTCCCAATCCTCTTCTACATAAAGCCTTAGATAAAGACCCATTCAAAGGCTTCAAAATGGCCCCAAATCACAACATCACACACCTCCCCTTTGTAGACAACATCATTATTTTCTCCATAGGCTCATATGACAACATACATAGTTAACTTATACTATCACATTGTTCACAAACCCTACCAGAATGCAAGTAGATTACACCAAATCTAACCTTATACATCATGCCATAACAGAACGTTACTCTTCCGTTGTAGGGTCACTCTTCCCTTTCACGCAACATGACATGGAACAAGGCTTAAAGTACCTAGGTTTCACTCTCAATCCAAACTCATACAAATGCTCTAATTGGCTCTGTCTTTTCACAAATATTGAAAGTAGGATCACATTTTGGCTAATCGAATTCTTGTGTCATTGTGGAAAGATCATCTTGATGAAGGTGGTATTAGAAAGTATCCTTGCCTATTTTTTGGCTGTGGATCTTGATTACCTCCCAAATTGTTCAGAGGTTTTTGTTTCAATTGCGTTGGATCCTTGTTGCTAATAGGGTGACAATGCTGCTCATTTAATCGTCATCAATGTAACATCTCTGCTCAAAAATTCTATGTAATAAAGTTAATAAAGAAAAAATAATAAATAAGGTCATGGGACACATGTTCCAATTTGAGTGTTGGGAAAAAAATCCTAGTGTGGGTGTTCATTTGGTTTATTATGGCTAAGGAAATTGGCAAAGGAAATGGCAAAGGCTTTGGAAAGGAATGAGGCATTAATTGGTATTTTATTTATGAAAATAATGGAAATTAGGAGAAAAGGAAGGTGAAAGGTCACAAGTTGCACATGAGGAGGAAAATGAAGGAGAATAATGGAAATTGAAGAAAATAAAGGCCTCATTAATAAAAATCCTTCTGAGGATCAGTTTGTACCTTTTGTCAGTTCAATTTTGGAGCTCTCTCTCTATTCTCTCTCTCTCACTCTTGGACACTTAGAGTTTTCTTGGAAAACTCTAGAATTGGATCAAGAAAGAATGACCAAGAACGAAAATATCAAGCAAGGAAGAGCACCATCTAGCAGCTATAATGGGATTATTTAAAGGTATTGATTTTCATGTGTGATTTCCTTGCTAGTTTTGGCATTCATGGTACATGTATGTGTGTATTTGGTTCTCTTGTTGTCATTGGCATGGGTTTTTGCAGATGTGACAGTGTTCTTTAGCCTTGCCTTGCCATTTCTAGATAGCCATGGTGTGATGGGTTCTCTTGTATTTGGTTGAGATGGATTTATGGATGTTTTCACAACTGAGTGAGGTGGTCTCTGAAAAAAGAACACAAGGCCTAGGAATCCCTAAACTAGACTGGGATTGTGGTAATGCCAGATTTTATGTGCCTAATCCTCAACCGGTGAATGGAGGGATATATG
Organism: Pinus tabuliformis; assembly: GCA_031772625.1. NCBI lineage: Eukaryota > Viridiplantae > Streptophyta > Pinopsida > Pinales > Pinaceae > Pinus > Pinus tabuliformis. Next base: position 1,527,017,851 of record CM062818.1, on the reverse strand, counting down.
GTAAATCCTATGGGTGTGTGCCCTTGATCAGACCTAGTAATCCTTGATGAGTGAATGGTGGGATATGCAGTAAGCCTGGAGGGTGGAGTCTTGATTAGGCCTAGGAATCCTCGACTGTTGCATGACGGGATATACGGTAAAGTCTAGAGACTAGGATATAGGAAAATTTCTCACGGTGCAGGTGGAGAAATCCGGTGGCATCCATGATTGTGTAGCGCCTAGTTATCCAATGGGGATTGCGGCAACGCCTATGGAAACCTAGTTTGGTTTGGTTTTGAGTCCCACATTCATGCTTGGAATATGGAATGCGGGTGATTGGTTGAAAGAAATATTTGGTTCAACCAATCTATGGTCTGGTGGTTCATGGAAGTCCCATACCTAGCTGGCTTTTGCATTCATTAATAAGCGCTCCTTCTCCTTGGTATTTCATGTGTTAATGTATTGGATTATATGTGGATTTTATGGTTGTTATATCCTTGTTATTTCTGTTGGTTATGAGTATGTTTTATAACATACTTGATTTATGGCTCTCATAATGTTTTGGTTATTAATTCAATGTAAAATGAAAACATGACCTAATGGATGATAATGAAACTATTGTGATATGGAAACAATGCTTCTTTACGAATCTCAGATAAGTATGAGACCAATATTCTCAGATATGTTGTTATGACTTGTAGAATGCATATTTGTGACATGTTTGACGAAATTCCTGTCATGGATAGTAGGGGCCGAGTCAAGCCATTAATTAAGTGTGTGCATTGTTACCTTTGTTTCAGTTTCATTTATCATTTCTGAAGGTTTCATGAAGTTTTGGGTAGTGGCCTGAGTCATGGCCCTGAAAAAGTGGCCCAGAATCCGGGGTTGCTGGCTCAGAACTATGTGGAAAAGTCCAAAATCGCTGGCATGCCCTTGCCGTAGGAGAGACTGGGAGGCTTTGATCGCATGCATTCCTTTTCATGGGAGCTAATGAGGCTCTAGGGAAGTAAAAATCTAAGTTGTCTCAAGGGTTAAGCACTTGGAAGAGTTGGTTACCTCCTAAATGGTATGTAGCTTCCAGGAAAGGTCAATTTGCTTTTGTTTGTCAGTTCCAATTCTTTAACTAGACTTGGGAATTTGAATCAAATCATAGTAGCCTCTCATCACATGTTTACCCCAGTGAACCGATTAACTTGGGTAAATGTGGGAGGAGGGTGCTACAGAGTGGTATCAGAGCATGGTTCACCCCTTGGATTGGATGGGCAGTGTGTTGGTCATGCATTCATGTCGGTTGCATATATGTGTTCTCTATGCTTTTTCTCTATGTACATGTTGTGTATGTATGGTGGTGGTCATGGTTGCAGTGGTGTTGCCACGTGAAAGTGGATGGTCTGTTGTTAGATGTTTTCATCATGAGTGTATGTCAGGTACACATTGGTTATGCAAGTCAGTGCTTACATATTTTTATGCATACATTGATATGGTTGTAGTTGTCATGCATGAGGTCATGGTATGTAGTTGGTATGATTAGGCATTGATAACTAGATAGTGGTTAAACTAGTTTTATATGCTGATGTGATTATGATTATACATGTATCGTGCTAATCTGGTTGATCTTGCAGATGAGATATCCTCCCCTAAATTATACTGAGGTATGTTGATTATGTTATGTTTTGGTTTTCGCTGACATGGTGTATTTGCAGGAAAGAGATCAAACATGACTAGAAATATGGTAGACTATAGTTCATGAGATTCTCCCTATGGGTTAGATGAGCAGCGTGGTGTTGGGAACTCTTCTGACTTAGAAGACACGTTGAGAAGCTTGAAGGCTGAAATTAGAAGTTGCAATGTAGTAATCCTTTAGGCACAAGAGAAACAAGTAGAATTCAATGTAGTAATCCTTTAGAGTTTGTTAGAATTGTAGAGACATGGACCATTTAAGATCAGCCATGGGTAGGAAGATAGAACAAATGGGGCATATGGTAGTAGAGATCATGGTGGGCACATGTCGAGTAGAGATGACAAGATCAAATATGGAAGGTTCTTGGATAATTCAGATAGGAGAGGTGATGGAAGAAGGTTCTACTCTAGCTCTATTTTTGACAGGAACTATGATCGTCATCGTTATCATCCTTACAGGAGGAGTGACAGGGATATTTTCTAGATGAGTTCAAGAAAGTGAAACTACCTACCTTTTATGGATATTTAAAGAAGGAGGATGCAAAGGCATGGCTACTTGGGATGAAGAAATTATTTTAGCTGCATGATTACAAAGAGACTATGAAGTCCAAATAGTTATCTTTAACCTTAAAGGGAAAGAAAACATATGGTGGGAAGATGTGAAGCGGGTCAGAGACATCAGAACTGAAGAGTTGAGTTCGCATGAATTCAAGAGACTTTTCAGGAAGAAGTACTTGTCAGAGAAGGTACTATGACAAAAAAGGAAAGGAGTTATATGAGTTAAATATGGGATCGATGACAATTGAGGAGTATACAATCAAGTTCTTGGAGTTATTGAGGTACGTACCATATCTTAAAGATGATAAGGCAAAAGTTAATAGATTTCTTAGTGGACTACTATTAGCATTTAGAGATCATATTGAGTATGATAAGCCTCGGTCACCTCAGGAAGTTATTGGGAAATTGAAGCATTTCTATGAGTAGTAAAAGCACAAGATATAATCTCAGTAGGTTGGAAAGGGAAAGATAAAGTTAAAGGTAAATGGCAGCCGAACATAACAAGGCCTCAGGATGCAGGTGAGAAAGAAAATGTTACACCTCACAAGAAGTTTAATGGGTCATAGCATGGAGGGAAGCAGAATAAATGTGATGGTACAAGATGGTTACAGTGTTGGACATGTGGTAAGGATCATCTTAAGAGGCATTTTCCGTAGAATCAAAGTGGCAGGCCTTCGATTTACAGTGCACAGGAAGCACAGATAGTTGGGGATATTGGGCAAAGCATTTTATGGATTTATGCATCGCTGGATAGCAAGTAGGAAGATCACCAAGAGATTGTTATCGAGATGGACAATAAGCTTTGTGAACGAGTTGTTTCCATTTTGATTGACCTCGGATCTAATTATAGTTATCTTAGTCTTGACCTGGTGGATAAGTGTGGTTTGAATAAAGAAGTGCATGTAGAATATTGGTTAGTGAAGTTGTCTACATGTACAAAGAAGAGAGTGTATCACTGGGTAAGGTCTTGTGCATTCGAGTTGAATGGTATGCCTACCTAAGCACATTTGAATGTATTGTTGTAGGATCATATAGTATGATTTTGGGTATGGATTGGTTGTATCTTCATAGGACTAAGGTGGATTTTTATGACAAGGTTATTGAGTGTTTGGATGAAAATGGAGAACAGAGGATCTTGCAGGGTAAGAAGAAGTTAACATCAATTAGAATGTTAACATCTATGCAAGAAAAATGCATTCGTTGAAAAGGGTATGTGTTATTTTTAGTGCATATTTCTAGTGATAAAGGTAAGGATATTGAGGATACATAGGTATTAAGCAAGTACCTAATCTTACAACAGTTTTAGGATGTGTTTCCAGCAGAGATTTTAGATTTTTCACCTCACAGAGAAGTGGAATTTTCCATTGACTTGATACCAGGGGCAGTGCCAGCATCAAAGGCACCATACAAGATGAGTACACCATAGTTATTGAGTTGAAGCTCCAATTGAAGGAAATGCTTGACAAAGGATACATTAGGCAAATTGTATCACCTCGGGATGCACTGAATGTTTTTTTGTGAAGAATAAGGATGGTAATCATAGGCTATGCATTGATTATAGGTAGTTGAACAAAGTGACCATCAAGAACACGCATCTGTTGCCGAGGATTGATGACTTGTTCGATCAGTGGAAGGGAGCAGCAATGTTCTCGAAGATCAATTTGAGATTAGGATATCATCAAGTATGCATCAAGGAAGAGGACATTTACAAGACAACTTTCTGAAGCAGGTATGGGGATTATGAGTTTGTTGTAGTTCCATTTGGTTTGACTAATGCTCCAGCTAATTTTTTGTGCTTGATGAATATTGTATTGCATCCTTATCTGCAAAATTTTGTTATTGTATTCATTGATGACATCTTGATATATTCTAAAAATGAGGAAGAGCATGTCGAGCACTTAGCAGCAATGTTGAGATTACTGAGAGAGAATTAGTTGTATCCCAAGCTTATAAAATACAGTTTTTTTCAGACAAAGGTACATTACTTGGGAAATGTTTTTTCCAAGGAAGCCAAATATTAGATCCAGAGAAGATAAGAGCTATCATGGAGTGGGAATCTCCTAGAAATGTGGATGAGGTAAGATCATTTATGGGGATATCAGGTTATTATAGGAGGTTCATCAGGAACTTCTCTCGCATTGCATATCCTATTATGTCGTTGCAGATACAAGGTAAGAAATTTGAATGGATAGAGTAATGCACAACAAGTTTTTAACAATTGAAGCTGTTATTGACAAATGCTCCAGTGTTAAAGATTGCAGATTTGAACATAGATTTTTTGGTATGTATAGATGCTTGCAGGAGAAGACTTGGTGAAGTCCTTATGTAGGAAGGACATGTATTATGCTATGAGTCATAGAAACTAAATGAGAATGAGAAAAATTATCCAATGCATGATCTTGAGTTGGCAGTGGTCATCCATACATTGAATATGTGGAGGCACTATCTTCTTGGCAAGAGGTTTGTATTGATGAGCGATCACAGTGGATTGAGGTATCTATTTGACCAACCAAATCTGAATTCCAAGCAAGCTATATGGTTGGCCATGATCAATGAGTTTGACTTTGAGATCAGGTACATCAAGGGTAAGGAGAATAGGGTTGCAGATGCTCTTAGTAGGAAAGTACAGGTTAATCACTTATAAGCTATGATTTCTTATGGGATAGACTTATAGGATGATATATTACAAGTAGGATAGCAGGTACATGGAGCTTATGCACAAGTTACAACAGGGTATAGTTGGTCAGGATGTGGACTATCATCTTACCACATATAGTTTGGTCATATTTAGGGATAGGATATATGTGCTAGACAATAGTGAGCTCAAGAAGACTATCTTGTGAGAATTTCATGCAAAACTATTTTCAAATCACCCAGGATACCAGAAGACATTGACAACAATGAAAAATTTTCATCATTGGCTGAATCTGACGAAGGACGTGGCATAGTTTGTGGCTAGATGTTTGGACTGTCAGTAGGTGAAGGAAAAGTGTGAGCCTCCAAGTGGACTACTATAGATGATTCTAATTCGAGGGCGGAAGTGGGAGGTCATTTCCATGCATTTCATCATAGGTTTGTCGAGGAAATATAGACATCATGATTCCATCATAGTTCTGGCGGAAAGGTTGTCAAAGGTAGCACACTTCATTCTAGCGAAGTCTATGTATTTAGCTAGTGATGTGGCACATGTATTCATCAGAGATATAGTGAGGTTGCATGGTGTACCAAAAAAAATTGTGTCAGATAGGGATGCCAAGTTAACATCTAGATGTTGGAAGGAGTTATTTGTAGGTTTGGGGATAGAGTTAGCCTTCAACACAACTTATCATCTGTAGACATATGGAAAGACATAGAGGGTAAACAAGAGAACATGTTGAGGATGTATGATGCATCAGTAGAGGATATGGGAGGAGTACCTTCCAATGGTAGAGTTTTCTTACAACAATGGGTACTAGGAATCTTTGAGGAGAGTCCATTCTATTCATTGTATGGGCATAGTTTTAATACCCCCATCAGCTGGAGTGATCCAGTGAATAGGGTGTTGATTGGACCAGATATTTTGGCAGATATGGAACAATAAATGAATGTAATCAAGAAGAATCTAAATGCATCACAAGACAGGAAGAAAAGTTATGTAGATTGGAAAATGTTGTTTAAGGAGTTTCAGGTTGGGGAACAGGTGTAGTTGTGCATCAAGCCCAAGAAGAGCTACTTGAGGATTAGATAGCTTGCCAAGCTGGCACCTCGGTTTTGCAGACCTTTCAAGATTCTTGAGAGGATTGGACCAGTAGCCTATTGGATTGCACTTCCTACAATAGTGAAATTCCATGATGTTTTCCATGTGTCATTGCTTAAGAAGTATGTTAAAGATATTGATCATGTGATTGAATGGTCTGTATTCCAGGTAGAGCCAGATGGAGAATTCCAATTGGAACCTCAGTGTGTATTTTAGAGAAATATGCTCATGCTCTAGAACCAAATAGGTTAAAGTGTAGTGGAAGCACTTTGGGCCTGATGAAGCTACATGGGAGATGGCGATCAAATGCAGGTAATGTATCCTTCTTTATTCGTTGGTTGAGCGAATGTTTTTGGTATATGTTTGGTGTGGTGTTTTTGGTATATATACATATGTATATGGATGTAAATACCTCCATGAGCTATGTTATAAAGCTCCAATAAGCAGTAAGGGTGTCATGTTTTCATGTTGGTTTAATTCTCAGCAAGTTGATCATTGTAAATACCACATCAAGCTAGGTTATAAAGCTCCATGGGTAGTATATTTTTCTTTCAATAGTTTTGTTGGTTGTAGGTGTCATTAAAACCAAGGGCGGTGTTCCCCTAAGGGGGAGGGTTCTCTAATAGGCCTAGTCAAAATTTGATTTAATAAAGTTAATAAAGGAAAAATAATAACCAAGGTCATGGGACACGTATTCCAAGCTAAGTGTTGGGAAAAAAATCCTAGTGTGGGTGTTCATTTGGTTTATTATGGCTAAGAAAATTGACAAAGGAAATGGAAAAGGCTATGGAAAGGCAAGAGGAATTAATTGTAATTTTATTTAGGAAAATAATGGAAATTAGGAGAAAAGGAAGGTGAAAGGTCCTGGTTGCATGTGGGATGAAAATGAAGGAAAATATTGGAAATTGAATAAAATAGAGACCTCATTAATATAAAGTCTTCTAAGGATCAGTTGGTACCTTTTGTCAGTTTAGATTTAGACCTCTCTCTCTATTCTCTATCTTTCGCACTCTTGGACACTTAGAGTTTTCTTGGAGAACTATAACATTAGATCAAGAAAGTAAAGGGAGGACCAAGAAGGCAAAGATCAAGCAAGGAAGAGCAACATCTAGCAGCTACAACAAGATTATTTGTAGGTATTGATTTGCATGTATGATTTCCTTGCTAGTTTTGGCATGTATCACACGTGCATGTGTGTATTTGGTTCTCTTGTAGTCATTGGCACATTGGGTTTTGCAAGGTGTGATATTGTTCTTCACCCTTGCATTGCCATTTCTAGATAGCCATGGTGTGATGGTTTCTCTTGCATTTGGTTGAGCTAGATTGTTGGTTGGTTTTGAAACTGAGTGAGGTGGTCTATGAAATAAATAACACAAGGCCTAGGAATCCTTAAACCAGACTAGGATTGTGGTAAAACCAATTTTTTTGTGCCTCAGGTGGGCTGAGGAATGCTCGATCAGTGAATGGTAGAATATACAGTAAAGCCTAGAGGTGTGTGCCCTCGATCAGACCTAAGAATCCTTGACCAATGAATGGTGAGATATATGGTAAATAATGAAAGGTGGAGTCTTGATTAGGCCTAGGAATCCTTGCCCGTTGTATGGTGAGATATATGGTAAATCTCAGAGACTAAGAGACATGAAAATTCCTCATGGTGTAGGTGGAGAAATCCGGTGGCATCCATGCTTGTGTAGGTCCTAGTGACCCAGTGGGGAATGCAATAAAGCCTATGGAAACCTGGTTTGGTTTGGTTTTGAGTCCCACATTCATGCTTGGAATATGGCATAGGGGTGATTGGCTTAAAGAAACATTTGGTTCAACCAATCTATGGTTAAGTGGTTCGTGGAAGTCCGATACCTAGTTGGCTTTTACATTCATTAATAAGAGCTCCTTGTCCTTGGTATTTAATGTGTAAATTTGTTGGCTTATATGTGGATTTTATGGTTGTTATATCCTTGTTATCTTTGTTGGTTATATGTTGGTTATGAGTATGTTTTATGACATACTTGATCTATGGATCTCATCATGTTTTGATTAGTAATTGAAAGTACAATGAATACATGACCTAATAGATCATAATGCAACTATTTTGATATGGCAACAATGCTTCTTTATGATTATCAGATAAGTGTGAGACCCCTACGCTCAGATTTGTTCTTATGACCTACATAATGCATATTTGTGACATGTTTGACGAAATACTTCTCATGGCTAGTAGGGGTCTAGTCAAGTCATAAATCAAGTTTTTGCATTAGTACCTTTGTTTCAGTGTCATTTATAATTTCTGAAGGTTTCATGAAGTTTTTGGTAGCGGCCTGAGTCTTGACCCTGAAAACGTGGCACAAAATCTGGGGTTGCTAGCTTAGAACTGTTTGGAAAAGTCCACAATCATTGGCATGCCCTTATTGTGGGAGCAACTGGATGGATTTGGTTGCATGAATTCCTTGTCATGGGAGGGATTGAGGCTTTAGGGAAGTAAAAAAGCTAAGTTGTCTTAGGGGTTAAGAAACTAGAAGGGTTGTTTACCTCCTATAGGGTTTGTAGCTCTCGGGAAAGGTTAGTTTGGTTGTGTTTGTAGGTTCCACTTTCTTAAATATACATGGGGAGTTGAATCACATTATAGTAGCCTCTTGTCACATGTTTAACCCAATAGACCAGTTAACTTGGGTAAATGTGGGAGGGGGGTGTTACAGTTAGGGGGGTTAGGGGGTGGCAATGGTGACTTTAATGAGCACCCCACTAGAGGCGATTCGGGAGCGACACCCTCAAAGCTAAAAATAGATGAAAATTTGCCTTCTAAATATTTTAATTTTGTAGTCAATCTTGGTTGTTCATTAGGAAGATGGTCTGAGAGTAGAAGTTATGTTAATTTAGGTTTTTTTTCCCAAGAAGGCACCCCCTCGGTTTATATGAGGGAATTGTATTGCGGCTATGTATTATTATTCTAAGCAATAGACAGAGGAGATTGTGTGAGAGAAAAGAGGAAATTACAACATATCTATGGAGGTTATATCTCTTCATTTTGTTGTATAATATAAAAGGAAGGTTTGGTTGTTTCTCCGTGGACGTAGCCCAAATTAGGTGAATCGTGTTGTATCTCTCTTATTTTATGCATTTATGTATTTGTGTTTCTGCAATAATTGTGTATTTCATTACTCTGTTAATTAATTTCTAACAACTGGTATCATAGTCGAAGGTCTATTTGTGTTGATAAACTTGCAGGAGAGAATGGTTCCTGGTTCGAGTGGGAGCAATGGCATAAAATGGTAGGTTTTGGGTCAAGAAATTTAACAACCAAAACTACCAGTTGTGGAAAATGAAAATTGAATATTATCTATATTAGAAATATATATACCTACCATTGAGTGGAAAAATAAAGAAGTAGATGAGTATGACGAATGCAGAATGGGAGATTCTCAACAGAAATGCACTAGGAACAATACGGATGTGTTTGGTAGCATTGGTGGAATTTAACATTTCAAAGGAAACGATAACGAAAGGTTTAATGATGACAATGGAAAAAATATATGAAAAACCCTCTTCCTCAAATAAGGTATTTATTATGAAACATATATTTAATATGAAGATGTCAGAAGGTGGATCGATTGTTGATAATGTAAATGAATTTAACACGGTTACCAGCTAGTTAAGTTCTGTAGGGGTAAATTTTGATGATGAAGTTAGGTCTCCGTTGATTATGTGCTCATTTCCAGAAAGTTTGAATGGATTAGTTATGGCTATCAGTAAATCTGTCTCTAGATCGATTACTGTAAAATTTGATGGTGTTTTTGGTTCCATCCTGAGCGAGGAAATGCGACAGAAAATCTCTGGTGAGACATCAGGTAATGCTTTGACTAAAAAGACTAGGGGAAGAAAATGGAAAGAGGAAGGAGGCTAAGAAATCACAGTAAGTTAAGAAAAGGCAGATCAAAATCCAGATTAGGGATACTTTTCTAGAAATGTTGGAAGAAAGGAAATTTGAAGAAAGACTCCAAATCTCAAAAGGGAAAAGAAGGAGATGGAAAACAAGATGACAATCATGAAGGGAATGTGACAAGTGATGTGCTGCAAGATTCTTTGATTCTTTCATTAGACAATATTATTGATGCTTGAATAGTAGATTCAAGGGCCTCATTCCATGCCACACTTGATAGGAAACATTTTCATTATTATGTTCAAGGATATTTTGGACAGGTTCGTTTGGGTGATTATAAATCCTGTAAAATCGTTGGAATGAGTAAGGTTTTTACAAAGAAACATAATGGAAACCGATGGCTATTAAAGGAGGTAAGGCATGTTTTATATCTAAATAAAAATCTAATTTAAACAGGGTAGTTGGGAGGTGAAGGCTGTGTAACTACTTTTGCAGACAAAACCTAAAAGGTCACTAAAGGAGCCTTGGTAATAGAAAAAGGAGAAAAGGTTGGTACATTGTATTTATGCAATAGTAATTCTAATTTTGTTAATTATTTAACCTCCATAGGAGAAAATAAAACACTCTAACATCAAAGGCTCGAGCACATGAGTGAAAAGAGGATGCAAATTCTTCACTCAAGAAATTTGTTGTCGAGTCTGAAGCATGTTGATTTGGATTTTTGTGAAAATTGTGTTTATGGAAAACAGAAGAGAGTTAGATTTATCAAAGTTGGGAAGGAAAATAAGAGTGGAAAATTAGAGCTTGTGCATAGATATGTATGGGGACCTGGTCATGTATCATCGCTCAGTGGCTCTCACTATTAGGTTATTTTTATTGACGATGAAACTAGGAAAACCTAGATTTATTATATTCAAAATAAATCTAATATATTTGATACTTTCAAGAAATGGAAAGATTTGGTTGAGAATGAGACAAGAAAGAATTTGAAGTGTCTCATGTCGGAAAATAGAGGTGAATACTACAGTAAATATTTTGATAACTACTATTCATAGAATGGAATTCACAGAGAGAAGATAGTTCCAGGAGTACACCACAGGAAAATGGTGTGTCAAAAAGGATGAACATGATAATCATGGAGCATGCGAGGTGCATGAGATTGCATGCAAGATTTCCCTTACAATTTTTGGAAGATGATGTAGATATTGTTGTTTATCTAATAAATAGAGGCCATTCAAGTTCCTTAGATGGTGGTATTCTAGAGGAGGCATGGACAAGTAAAAAGGCAAACTACTCATTTTTAAATACTTTTGGTTGTGAAGCCTTTGTTCACATTAATAAATAAAACAGAACAAATCTTGAGGCAAAATCAAAGAAATGTGCCTTTATTAGATATGATGTTAATAGTTTTGGTTATCGCTTATATGATTATGAAAATAAAAAAATCATAAGGATCATAGATGTCATATTTAATGAAAAGGCCTTGTATAAGGATCACATGCAGGAAAAAAAACAAGAAAAAGAAAACGAAGAATACATAGTGCTTGAGGAGATCATAGAAAAAGAAAAGGTTACTGAAAATCTTAATGATTAACAGCCACAACATCAACAACAACCACAACAGAAAAATGCACCTCAAACACCTGAGAGTGGTGTTAGAAGATATACCAGGATAAGTAGACCCCCTGAACGATACTCTCCTTCATTATATTATGTGTTGTTGACTGATTCTGGTGAACCAAAAAGATATGAAGAAGCATTGCAGGTAGAAACTAGGAAGAAGTGGGAGCAAGCCATGGAAGAAGGTATAGACTCCTTGATGCATAACTAGACTTGGGACTTAGTCAAGTTTCTTGGAGGTAAACTAAGTTGCAAAATAAATGGGTTTACAGGTTGAAGGAAGAATATGGAGGTAAACACAGGTATAAGGCTAGACTTGTGGTGAAGGGGTTTCCACAAAATAAAGGTATAAAATTTGATGAAATTGTTTCTCCTATTGTTAAAATGAATTCAATCAAAACTATTTTAATTCTAGTGGGAGCAAAAGATTTTTGTTTTGAGCAGTTAGATGTAAAGACAAACTTTCTCCATGGGGATTTGGAAGAAGAAATATATATGAAACAGCCACAAGGGTATGAGGTCAAATGGAAGGAGAAATTATTGTGTAGGTTGAAGAAGAGTTTATATGGCCTAAAACAAACTCCAAGGAAATGGTATCTAAAATTTGACAGGTTTATGTATGAACAAGGTTATACTAGATGTCATTCTAATCACTGCGTTTATCTTAAGAAACAAAATTATGGAATCTATATTATATTGCTATTGTATGTAGATGACATGCTTGTTGCAGGGTATAACATGCAGGAAATAAATGTGCTCAAAGGAGAATTTGCAAATTCATTTGCAATGAAGTATTTGGGTGCTACAAAACAAATCCTTGATGTGAGAATAACTAGAGACAGGAAAGATCACAAATTAACATTTTCACAAAGTGAGTACATAGAAAAGGTATTGGAAAGATTTAATATGCAGAATGCAAAACCAGTTAGTACGCCTTTGGCTAGCCATTTCAAACTAAGTATGGAGATGTGTCCCAAGGCTCAGGAAGAGATGTATTATATGTGTAAAGTTTCGTATGCATCAACAGTTGGAAGCTTAATGTATACAATGGTATGCATAAGGCCTCATATTGCACATGCAGTGGGAGTTGTAAGCAGGTATATGAAAAATCCATGCAAAGAGAATTGGATAGTAGTGAAGTGGATTCTCAAGTATTTAAGAGGTACCACAAATCAAGAATTATGATTTGGTCGTTCAAACATTGACACTACAGAGGCTAGTGAAGAAATGATTTGGTTACAAAGTTTTATGGCTGAGTTGGGTAAGAAGCAGGAGATGGGAAGGCTATATAGTGACAACCAGAGTGTCATTTATCTTGCAAAAAACTCAGTATTTTATTCCAAGAATAAACGTATACAACTCAAGTACCATTTCATATGATCAGTGTTGGAAGATGGGAAAATTGAAGCTGGAAAAGATACACACTAGCCAGAATCCTGTAAACATGTCAGCAAAAGTTGTAACCATGTATAAATTGAGATCCTGCTTAGTTTTAATTAGTATTCAAGTATGATGATGAATATGAGAAACAACTAAGTGAAAATTTGAAGCATTTTCTAGCAAGTGAAGCAACGGTGGAGTTGCTATAATTAGTCTCCAAGTGGGAGATTGTTGGGTGTTGAGCCTAATTATCTTCCTGATTGTTCAGAGGTTTTTGTTTTAGTCACATTGAATCCATTTTCCCAACAGGGTGGAAACACTTCCCATTTAATCTCCATCACGGGGGTCCAGGAGGGGGTGATGATGACTTTTATGAGCCCCCCCTGGTGGGGGTTTGGGGGCAATGCCCCCGAAGCTAAAAATAGATGAAAAATTACCTTGTAGAATATTACAATTTCCCATTCAATCTGGGTCATTCATTATGCGAATGATATAATGGTATAATTTATGTTAATTTAGGATTTTTTGCCCTAGAAGGCAACCCCCTCAGTTTATGTGAGGGAATTGTATTGCGACTGTGTATTCTTATTTTGAGCGAGAGAGAGAGAGGAGACTATGTGAGAGCGACGAGGAAATGACAACGAATTTGCTCTAGGTTGTATCTCTTCATTTCGTTGGATAATATAAAAGGAAGGATTGGTTGTTTCTTCGTCGAAATAGCCCAAATTGGGTGAACTACGTATATCCATGTCTCTCTTGTTTTATGCATTTTTTATTTATTTATGTTTGCACAATATTTTGTGTCTTTCATTTCTCCGCTAATTAATTTCTAACACTATTGGATTTATATAGCCTACATTTATCAAATATGCAATCCAAAATCAGGAAACCTAGTTTTAAATTTATTGGGTAGGTTCAAAATGCTCGAGTGGAATTCCCCAGGTTAAATAGGATAAGATCGCTTTACCAAAGGTATTAGTTAGATGGGGAATGAAGAAAAAATTCCATTTTGGTAAAGTATTTCGTGTTCAAGGCCTTTGGAGACTCATCAATAACACTTATCTCTCAGGATCCACTCTCAAGGAAAATATCTTCCTAAAATATCAATCGTCGACTAGATTTGATGACCACAAAAATATATAATAGGGTCAATTCTGTGGATATCCAAGGTCCGGGAATTTTCACTCATAGAGGTCTAGGTTTCCTAGAAAATAGGAAATGGGAAAAATGTTAAACTAGGTCTAACTCCTCTGTCGAGTTCCAAATCAACATTCAACTCTTTACCCAACTTGTTAACCATTTACATTAGCTTGGAATTGATCACCTATTAAGTTCTATGCTCATTCCCTCAACCTTAGGGTTGTAAGGTTTGGAATTCCTTTTTAGATTTTGAATTATAAAACTACCAAGCAGAAGAATGGGACACATATATTACACTACTTACTACAAACTATATCAGATTATATGACGATATAGAGGATGATTATCCCAGTCTAAATATCTGCATTATGGTGGTTTCTTAGTGAAGTTGGGATACAAGTCACACATTGAAACAATTGTCACAAAATAGAAAGAATGGTGGTACGATCCACTTTGGAAGTCTGCGGCTCCACTGAAATGTAAACTTTCCTTCTGGCTTGTGACTAACAATAGATTACTCACTTGGGAAAATATATTAAATGAGGATGGAATAACCCCAAGATATGCATACATTACATATATAAAACTAAAATCACACCACACTTATTCATACTTTGTTCATTTATAGTGCAATTAATATCCCAGGCATCAATAGAGCTCATATTAAAGCCAATCTAGGAAAAAACACACATCTCTCAATGTTATAAAACTTGGATGGACGCAAATGTAGCCTCACCATACAAGACATTCTCTAGCATTCTCATAAATTCAATTTGGTGGAATAGGAATAATAATTTGTTCACTTCCTCTCGCATTCATGATAATTTTATTATAGGGCTTGTTACCCCCCGCTAGTGGGTGACCCATAGGAGAAATTTTCTCCTAGATTTGTCTTCAACTAGTAGCTAGTAGCTCCTTTCTAGCCACCTAATAGCTTTGATGTGCTACTATTCTCTACCACCTGAGCTGACCATTGTGTACCCTCTCTCATCTGTCATGATAATATGTTTGAAGGTGGGTCATTAAATCCCAAAGGTATGATTTTTCATTATGTAATTGGGTGTTTGTGATTTTTCTTCTTGGGAATACTTGGGCATGGATTACTGGGATACTTGGAAGAAAGAAGGGCTTTGTTTGTACTCTCATTCCCTTACCTCAACTGGGGGGTTAATCTTGAATCCTAGTCCGTGGGATCTCCTTTATTGACTACTTGATTTAGGAGTGGCAATACATGGGAAACCCTAAATTTGGTTGTGTGGTTTTGCTTCTTGATACCATATATTTCACTTTTCTCCTCTCACTACAAGCCCTTTTCACATTTTCCCTATGTGGGTCTACATTTGTCCATTGAGTCAACAAGGTGCTAACATCCCCTTCCCCTTGTCCACCTCTTGGGTCAGGCCTGGAATGATGCCCAACAGTTAATGTAGCTAAAAAAAATATAAAAGCATAATATGTCCACATACAATAGGAAATGTACTAGAAAAGGTAAGAGATGGCTAGGACAATAACATTTAGCATGTGGGGAAAATCCAAACATGAGCTCTACCCCTATCATTACGACCATCACCCTGGTTCTTAGGGACCATATGAGTTCCCCTTGCATCGTTAGGGAACCCATGTATGTCCCAAGCCATGGTGGCTGATTAACTTCTCCAACCTTACGGGGGGAATCATTGTTACATCTTACACATCATTCTTTCATCCCCTTGAGTTTGAGTAGTAAATGAATAAAAATCAATGAAATGACAAAGGAAAAAGAAGAATGGTGGAAAAATAAAGGTCAAGGTAAGTCATGTACCATGATTTCTCCCTCCTACATTCATATACCCAAGGTGTTCCCACCCCCCCCATCATAGCTACCTTTGTACCATGGCACATAGATTGCAACCTTCGCTTTGCCCCCACTTTGTTCCATCATTATTTCACATGAAACCTTCCATTTGAAGGGTGTACCTTGGACCTGTCCCTTCCTTAGATGTTGAAAACACCTAATATGGTCCTTCATTAACCACTCCTACCTAGGAAGGAAACACTATTACATGTTCAAAGACACAAATTTGGAAGGTTAGCCCACTATGAAGTGTCCACTTCTGCCCTTCATTAACAAGCTTATTTACTCAACTGTACTAATGAATCATTGTATTTGAGAGTGAGGAGACGCATTAGATCTTATACAGGGTTGCATGTGGGTTTTCATCTTGGACTTGGCATCCCTATATGAGATCTAATCTCTCTAAAGGATCACAATGGCATTTATAGGGTGAGCGTTGAGATTCATGGGCCTCCATTCATGTAGAGCATTGATTGCCCCACCATGGGTTCCTTCAGCACCATAATTTTCTTGTTCGTGCCCCATTTATTTGAGATGATGATGCACTTGGTCCAAGTTGCCCCATCCAGCTATACATTGCACTCAACACTTGGCAGCAAATCGAGGGCCTATAGGAGGTTATGCCTTTCCTAGGGAGACATGGGAGGGAATGTGTCATCTTCTAGCCCTCATTGATGGAACATCGACTTGATTTTGAGCCACCTAGATACCCATGAGACCCATTTGGAGCCCACAAAACCCAAATAGGGGTTTGGATATGTTTTTCATCACATGGAGGGAATAACCCTCTTCATCATGAATTTTGAGGACCTCTCCCACATTATTAGCCTAAGAGGCCTCCTCCCTTCCCCTCTAGGCCTCGACGCATGCATGACGTCAGAAGTGCGTAGGCTTAGAAGGAGAGTATAATTTAAATTTGAAGCTATCATGGTTGGATTGTAACCATGGGTGGGTTACTTTGCATATTAGGCATATGGAGGGGTTTTGACTTTTTTATTTTGAACTCATAATTCTTGTATAAATAGGTCAAACCCAGTATCATCATAACCATCACACTTAGAGATCTCTTTCTTGAGAATTTCACACTTTTCTTTGGATGTTTAATGGAGCTCTTTTGATGCATTTTAATATATTTTGGAGATGATGTCTTGTTCTTTCTTGGAGCGGCTATCTTTATCTTGGATTGGATATATCTCTTGTTATCTTGCAAGTGATTTTGTTGAATATATTTCCATGTAATATCATCTAATGTGTGGAAAATTTGTAACTAGTGAGTTCTTTTTATGCCCTAATTATTGAATATCATTGTAAAAGATGTGTGATTGAAAATTTGCACCTGATACTCATTGAATAGCAAGTAGATGAATTTTCCTAGTGGATTGAAATATGATTTTCTTCCATAAAAGTCCATAGGTCTTGGGTGGGTAATTGTTGAAAACTAGGTGTTAGGGAATCAATTTCTAGACTCCTTAAAGATAAATTCAGCCATGTTTCAAATCACATAGACTCCATAGCCCAAGGGTAAGGCACTAATCGTAGCAAAATTTGTGATCACTTTAAACTCAAGAATTATCTTTCTTTTCACCTTCTATTTTTCGTCTCTTTAAGGATAGGGAGGAACCCCTAAAGCTTGGTGTGATATATTTTGGAGGATGTCTTGAATTTAATTTTGATAGAATTTTTCCTTTGTGTCTCCTCTAGTGATTTTCAAGTTTTGGTGGAATTCACATGTTTCCTTTGTGTCTCCTCTAGTGATTTTCAAGTTTTGGTGGAATTCACGTGGTGGATTCTCCATATATTTGATGCCTTAGCCATCACACCAATAGGGAACCCTAGAAGTTAATACGTCAACTTAGGGATTATTTGAAGGCATGAGCTTTAGTATTGTTCAATTAAATCATACATTTCCTTTTCTCTTATATACCTTGAACTTGAATGCACTCATATCTTGTTGTATATCTCAACCCTAGGTCTCATGTAGCTATCTTTCAAAAGGGTTTTTCGTGGAAAGCCTTATTAGCTTCTCCCAAAGCTTGCACCTTTGTTGAATCTTTCCATTGAATGAGATGCCTTGCGTCACTTCAAACCTATAATAGACACATGTCTATCACAAGTGAGCAATAATTTGACTCTTCTCATCAGTGAAAATTTTAGAAGAATATGGGACTTAGGTTGTGGTGACAGTGGGCCTATGTTGTAGCTGTTGTTGTGCCCTCTAGCTTTTGCCTATTCATAAGGACTTATAGCTTTTACAACAACATTTTTGGTTTCGTTGATGGGGGAAGTAGGTTTACCTACTTGTTCTAATATTTAAAGAGGTGATTCCTTTCAATGACAATATTGACCCTCTTTTGGTGACTACATTGGAAGAGTGAAGCCCTAGTTCTTCATTTAACCTCAAAGTCAATGCTTGTAGGGTGAAGCAAGCACTCGTTAAGGAAATTTTCGTTAACCTTCGTGAATCTCATGTCATTGAAATCCAAGAGCCAATAACATGTTGATAAAATTTTTTCCGGCCATGGATATACCATGTATCCCACAACGGCCGGGTTTGGAAGATGTAAGGGAATTTCCCATATTCGATGGGAATCTGCTTTCGGTAGCCAACCATATAATAAATTTTATGAGGTATATTTCAAAGTGAAATATCACTCAAATTCATGACAAAATGGAATTGTTTGTCTAATATATTTTTCTTGATACTGATTTTCTTTAATCATGTGAGCAAAAAAGTATTCCCTCTCTCTCTCTATGTTTCTTGTGTGTTTCCTTTTCCATAAAAGACCAAGTTTCCAAAATGGAGAAGAAACATGTCAAGCTTTGGACATAGAATTTGAGAAAGTTGACCTCAATGAAAGCATTGATGAAGACCTCGAGGATTATGTTGAAGAAGAAAATCATGAACTAGAAAGCATGTCCTATGAGGATGATAACGAGGATCTTGATCCTGAAATCATCCAAGTGCTACAAGAGAGAATGGATGAATATAAGAAGTCTTGTATGGAGCTAGCAAAAAATTTTAAAGGAAAATATATCCATCTTAATTTTTGTGATCAAGGAGGAAATCTCTATGAGATGTGACGTGAATATGAAATGAATCCTAAAGATTCCCTTCTCCTAGAAATTTATTACCAAAATTATGTAGTAAACACTTTAGATGATATTCTTAAAGAAAAGAATAAAGAGGAGGATATTTCCTTGCTTAATGATGATGAGTGGGATGATTCTAAAGAAAATAATGATAATAAAGTAGATGAGGACTCTATGAATGAATTTTGGGATACAAATTAGGGAATTGGGTATGATTATAGTGAGAATGAAGGCCCCATGGAAGGTTAGGTCCACAAGAATGAACCTGATGAAGTTGGGACTCTCATTCAAGGAGGGGTGCTGAATAATGTGTTCCATGAAGGTTTAGAGACTATGGACATTATTTCTTCCCTTAAGGTTGACATTCGTGACTTCTTCCACATAAAAGAGGGAAATTGGGATATAAACCACCACCATTTCAACAATGACCCTATTTATGATACCGGCAAGGAAGATGAGGTTGACGTTAGTCTTCCCTTCCTCCAGGACGTTACTTATAATGATATATCTATCGATAACTTGTAAAGGGAAGATAATTATTTTCCCCTTTGGGGAGGAGTATAGTGGGAAGTGATTGACTGTCATTTTGAAAAAGGTCCAATCTGTGATACTGAAAATAACATCAATGGGGGCCTTTCTTCTCCTCTCCTTCTTTATGATCCTAGGAGTATAGTTGAATCATCAATGAACCTTTGCCTCACCCCTTTTCATATGATCAGATATAATAATGATGAGTCTTTCCCCCCTCTTGAGTATGATCATTTGGGAAAACAACTTGTCAACCATGATCCTTCGTGTCAGTCTCCTCTTTTTCCTTCCCATTGTAACCTTAAGGTAACCATGAATCATGACATCATTAAAGGGGACCATGATGAGGATGATATTCCTAAGGTTTCCCTTCATTAAAGGTTCATGATCTTGATTGTTGATATCTCTATATTTTGGCTATAATAGAGGATCCAATGGAGCAAGTTGCATCCCTTTTTTCCTTCTTCATCCATGATCTTCCATATATAGTCGCTTTATTTTCCACCTCCCACCCTTCTAACTTAGTGCAGTAGTACCCTGATTTTCATGCTTGTTCTCAAGTATATTTCATAATGAATTATAAGGGTAGGAAGTCTGATATTGATTTAATGATATGTTGGTTGCATTGGCTCTTTGATTATTCTTAACATTTGCATGATGTTATATGCATAGTAGAATAGGATGCATTGAATATTGAATTTTGCATTAGAATTTAATATCATATTATGATAGGATAAGGGAATTTAAATTAGACTTAAAATTTAGAGTATATTTTATTTCCTTCTTGGTTTATTATTATTTGATGAAAAAATAGGTGATCAATGTGCACCTTGGACACATACTTCCTTTGTTTTCTTGGCTATGATGTGTAGGTAACATGTATGTGGTCCCAAGGGATTGATGGTGTTCTTATGACATCCCCATTCAAGTACATGGCTTGTGAAATCTATTGAGATCTCATGTCATAGTTGGAGCTAGATGTTACCCACCACCAGTGGGTGACCCCATAGGAGAAATTTTCTCCTAGATTTGTCTTCAGCTAGTAGCCAACAACTCCTTGAAAACCACCTGATAGCTTTGATGTGATACTTTTCTCTCCCACATGAGCCAGCCATTATGTACCCTCACTCATATATCATGATCATATGTTTGAAGGTGGGTCATCTAAACCCAAAGGTATGCCTTTTAATTATATAATTGGGTGTTTATGCTTGTTTCTTATTGGGTGCACTTGGGCACGGATTACTGGGAGACTTGGAAGAAGGAATGGATTTGACTATACTTTCATTTCCTTACCTAAACTGGGGGGTTAATATTGAATCCCAGTCCCATGGGATCTCCTTTATTGAATACTAGCCTTAGGAGTGGCACTACATGGGAAACCCTGAGTTTGGTTATGTGGTCCCACTCCTCGATACCATATATCTCACTTCCCTATGCTCATTACAAGCCCTTTTTAGATTTTTCCTATCAGGGTCCACATTTGTCCATTAGGCCTGCAAGGTGCTAACATCCCCTTCCATACATATATAAATCAAAATATATCCACATACAATGGGAAATTTACCACAAAATGCCCAAGATGGTCAGGATAATAACACTTAGCGTGTGGGAAAAAGCCAAACATGAGCTCTATCCCTATCATTACGGTCATCACCCTCGTTCCTAGGGCCCCTATGAGTGCCCCTTGCATCACTAGGGAATCCATGTATGTCCCAATCCCTAGTGGGCAATGAACTGCTCCACCCTGAGGGGAAAAATTAGTGGTACATCTTACAAATCACACTCTTATCCCTTTGAGCCCGTGTAGTAAATAAAGAGAAATTAATAGAAGGAAAAATGAAAATGAAGAAAGGTGGGAAAAAAAGGTCAGGGTAACTCATGTACCATGATTTCTCCCTCCTACGTTAATATACCCAAGGTGTGCTCCACTCCCCCATCATAACTACCCTTATACCATGGCATGTGACTTGGAGCCTTCCCTTTGCCCCCACTTCATTCTAGCATTATTTCACTGTGTATGTTTTAACCCCGTACAGAAATTACTTGCATACGAATTCTAAAACACAGAAAATAAACAATGCAAGAGCATAACACATAAAACACCTATACACAGAGATTTTCCCCTGGATCCCAAAACCGAGACTACCAGATTGATTTTTCATTATGTTCCTTTCAATGTTATAATACATATTTATACATGCCGAAGCATCCAATATCGTGGCCCAAAAATCATCGTGTCCATTACCATGGACCGAAAACCATCATATCCAAAAACATGTGCGAAAATCATGCACAAAACCATAGGTGGGTCCGCCCAACCTAACATAGGGTCCAAAACCAAAATTTCCTGGGGCACTGCCCTGGACCCCATAAAGTGGGGTTACGGGTACACCTCAAACCCCCTGTGACCCCCCCGCTACACAATCGGTGCAACGAAGGGGGGCTCTGCCCCCCCCTCTAACCCCCTGGTTAACTACGTGGGCTAGTTGTGGAAAGAATATAACACAACCCAACATTCTCCCACTTGTTGTTTTCTTTCCACAGGGGGCCACAAGAGAGCTTAGTCATTTTTCCAGCCCTGAAATGCCCATTGTCTCTCTACACCAAGAGAACTTCTCAAAGCTCACAGATTTTGTCAATGCATCTGCAGTATTATTCAAAGTGTCCACCTTTACCGGCAACACCTTTTTGTCTTCTATCATATCCCTCACAAAGTGATACTGAACATCAATGTGCTTTGTCTTTGAATGATATGCAGGGTTCTTTGCCAAGAAAATTGCACTTTGGCTGTCATAGTCTATCCTTATAGCTTCATGTACTAACCCCATACTTGAACACAATCTTTGCAACCAAACTACTTCCTTGCTTGCATGAGTGGCTGCCATGTATTCTGCCTCTGTAGTCGATAGTGGCACTACATATTGTTTCTTACTTATCCAACTGAATACACCTCCAAATAGGTTAAACACATACCCACTGGTAGATCTTCTCTGATCCAGATCTCTAGCCTAGTCTACATCAACAAAGCCATGAATATCCAACACTCTGTCCAATCCTGGTCTTCCTTGGTAGCACAAACCATAATCACTAGTGCCACACAAATACCTGAAAACCTGCTTCACTGCTGTCTAGTGCTCCTTCCCTGGTTTTGACATAAACCTGCTCAATACTCCCACTACATGTGCAATGTCTGGTCTAGTATAGACCATTGCATACATCAGGCTACCGACTGCACTTGCATATGGAACATGGGACATGTCCTCTTCCTCTTCTTGTGTCTTGGGACACTGTTCAGTAGATAACCTCACACCTACAGGAATAGGAACCTTCATCGGTTTACTATCCTGCATATTAAACCTCTGCAGTATTGTCTCGACATACTTCCTTTGGTTTAACCAGAGCTTCCTCTTTGTACGATCTCTTTTAATTTCCATGCCCAAAGTATAGTTTGCAGCTCCAAGATCTTTCATGTCGAATTTGGAGGACAATTGGGTCTTCAAATCCTGGATAATTTCTTTGTCATTTACAACTAGCAACATATCATCCACATACAAAACCAAATAAATAACACGGTCACCAATTAATTTAAAATACACACAATGATCTTCTTTTCTTCTGGTGAAGCCAAGTCTCCATATAAATGTATCAAATTTCCAACACCACATCCTTGGTGACTGTTTTAACCCATACAGAGACTTCTTTAACTTGCAAACCAGTTCCTTCTTACCCTTCACCGCAAAGACTTCAGGTTGCTTCATGTAGATTTCCTCTTCCAGATCCCCATGAAGAAATGTTGTCTTCACATCCATCTGTTCCACCTCAAAATCAAAAGCAGTGAAAATAGATAAAAGTAATCTAATAGAAGTTACCTTGGCAACAGGAGAAAAAAATATCACCAAAATCAATTCCCGACACCTGGGAATAACCTTTTTCTACCAAACGAGCTTTGTATTTCTCCACTTTTCCTTCTGCATTTGTCTTCTTTTTGAACACCCATTTGCTGCCAATGGGTTTCCTTCCAGCCGGCAACTCCACCAGATCCTAAGCCTCATTTTTGTGCAAAGATGCCATTTCATCAACCATGGCCTCTTTCCAGAATTTTCCATCCTTTGAATCCACTGCTTCCTTCACAGTTCTGGGATCATCATCAGTAACGCACAAAGCAAAATTTGAACAGAAAGCAAATGGAATATACCTTTCTGGCTGCCTTCTTTCTTGAACTGATCTTTGTTGGGTTATGTTATATTCTTTCCATGACTAGCCCCCGTAGTTAACTTGGGGTTAGAGGGGGGGAGGTCATAGGGGGTTTGAGGGGTACCCGTAACCCCACTTTATGGGGTCCGAGGCAGTGCCCCAAAAAATTTTGGTTTTGGACCCTATGTTAGGTTGGGCGGACCCACCTATGGTTTTGTGTATGATTTTCACACATGTTTTTTGGACGCGATGGTTTTCGGTCCATGGTTTTGGATGCTTCGGCATGTATAAATATGTATTGTAACATTGAAAGGAACATAATGAAAAATCAAGCTGGTAGTCCCAGTTTTGGGATCCAGGGGAAAATCTCTGTGTATATGTGTTTTATGTGTTATGCTCTCGCATTGTTTATTTTCTGTGTTTTAGAATTCGTATGTAGGTAATTTCTGTACAGGGTTAAAACCTACATTTGGTATCATAGTTGTTTTGGCTTCAAGGGGACGCCTTTGTTGCTGAGGGGTTTCGCTCGGGCCTGTGGTAGACCATATTCAGTGGGAGATCTGCGAGATCGATTCTAGTGGTGAAAGAAGATGGTGAGCAGTGGAAAGATAGAGATCGATAAATTTAATGGTTAGAGTTTTGAGTTATGGAAACTCAAGATGGAGGATCTGTTGGTGGATAAAGATCAATGGATCACGGTAGATCTGGGTACTAAACCAACGGGAGTGTCCGATGAAGAATGGAAGAAGTTGGATTGGAAGGCAAAGAGCACAATAGGATTGTGTGTCTCAGATTTAGTATTGCTGAATGTATCAGGGGAAGCTACATTGAAGGCTTTGTGGGACAAGTTAGGGACTTTGTACTAATCTAAGTCTCTGGTTAATAAACTGTCCCTGCGGAAAAAGCTATATAACCTGAGGATGAAAGATGGAGACTCAGTAGCAGAGCATATGAATGCATTTAATACTATGGTAAGTTAGTTAGCATCTGTTGATGTTAAAATTGCAGATGAAGATAAGTGCATCAGTTTGTTGTGTTCTCTACCAGATTCATGGCATAGTCTGGTTATTGCAATAGGTAGCAATGCAATAAACAAATATAAGTCATCGAGTGGGAGATCTAAATCTAGAGGGAGATCTAAATCTCGAGGAAACCTTGTAAAGGTGGTGTGCTGGAAATGCGGAAAGGAAGGCCACTTTAAAAGGGACTGTAAATCTAAATCTCTTGACAAAGGAAAGGGATCTGATGAGGCTCCTTCTGTAGAGGCGAAAACCACCTCAGATGAAGGTGGGGATGTGTACTTGGCTTCTTCAAGTACACATGTAGATCATGGGCATGGTTGATTGACTCAGGTGTATCCTTTCACTTCCCTCCCCATAGAGAGTGGTTCTGCGAGTATGAGAAATATGATGGTGGTGATGTCTTCTTGGCGGATGACAGGAAAGCTCGAATCATTGGTCACAGAAAAGTAAAGTTGAAGTTGCAAGGTGGAAGGGTTAGAACACTTCCCGGTGTTCTACATATTCATGCATTGGCCAGAAATTTGATTTCTATAAGCAGGTTGTGTTGGATACCTATACCAATAGGTTTCATATTTCATGATTGGCAAGAGAAAGTCCAAATATGCTCTGCTTTGAGTTCACAAAGATCCCATATTTCCTAAAGAGCAAGAGGTGTGTAAAGTGTGTCAAATGTTGATGACCCTATTACAAATTTTGATGGATGATCCAACAGTTTAACCTGGATCATGCCATGTTTCAATTTTGTGTTATAGAATAGAGAAAGAAGTCTGTCCAAACAGCCTAATCTTGGCAGACAAGTAGTTTAGGTAGAGAAGAAAAGGTTTCCAACAGCTCAATCTGGGACCTTGGAAGAGATAAGGTTAGAAGTAGATAGAAAAGAATAAAAAAAAGCCAAAGAAAAGAAAAGGCAAGTAAGGGTTTGCAAGTCCAAGTGCACCCTCCAAGGAGAAACAAAAAATGCTAGGTAAGCAGCTGGGTAGGTAGTTGGGGTTGCAGAAAGGTATCCCTATCATTGCAAGGTGGTGATGGTGGGCAGCAAGGCAAGAGATTAACAGCTGGGAGCATGACTAACCTCCCTCTCCCCCTTCATTCCATTACTAACATTCCCTTTCTTTTAGCTGAGATTTATGGAGAAAGATCATGGTTTTTAGGTGGTTCTGGTTCATTCAGAAGCCACATTTCTTGTCTAAAATCTTTTCATTTTGATCTACTCTCAAAACTAGATCAATTTCATATAAACTCAGTGAGATCCCCTTCATTTGCTCCCTTCATTCATATTAACACTAATTCTATTGTATAAATCCTCATATCGCCTCTTCCCCTAATATTACTAACACCAAGGTGTATAAATCCCAAAATCTTATAAATACCCACCCCTTTGGCATTATAGCCAATAAAGTCTCGAGTCAGGGATCAAATGACACCAGGTCATGTTGATGAGCCTAGGCCAGCTACCCCCTCTCCTTCATGAGCTAAATTCCCCTATTTTTACCCCTTTGCACATAAAAACCCCATAAAGATCCTAAATCCCCACCTTACCCGCTTCAAAGGGCAAATAAGCATGAAAACCCACTTTTCCGCCCTATAGCCAAGGTTAGCGCATATAATGTTTTTTTTTAAAATTACATTGGAAAATCATATAAAACCCGATTATATACCCCCGCCAGCTTCCGTATACAGCGCACATGTCAGCTCATCCGATGACCGTTAGATCAGACCCTCCAGATCTGACGGCCCTGGTCGTGTCAGAGTCTGTCCGACGCCTGATAGTTAAACGTACTATCCCCCTGTCATCTCATTCGTCCGATCACCGTCCGATTATCCGCTGCAGATCCAACGGTTATCCTGATGTCGGAGCTCATCCGCTGTACGAGACTTATCTCCCGACGTCCGTATTTGAAGGACGTCATCCCACTGCTACGTGTCCTCACCACCACGCGTCGGAGGTACAGCCGATGGATACCGCCCCCGTACAAGAGGCAGTACGATATGAAACCATTAGCGGTTTCCGGATTCCCTCATCCCGCCTACCCACGTCATCACCGCATCAGCAACGCGTCAGCGCCCCGTCACCCAGGTACGCTGCCCCGTCGACCTCCCTGTCCCTGCCATTGGTCCACCTGTCCTGCCATGTCACCGCCACCGTGTACCAACCAGACAGCGCCACGTCACCCGATGACGTCAGCATGACGTCATCCGACCTTGACCCCACCAATGACGTCATGCTGATGTCAGCACGAATTCGCGCCAAAAACATAAAAAGGTCTATTTTAGCCAAAAGTTCGCGTTTTTTGGTCATTTTGTGTATTCGTCGTTATTCTGCTCTGCATGCAATCAACGTCCAAATTGTTTACCAACCTGCTAAACTGACCAGAAGATCTCCAGCGCACCAGTTCAACCTGCGGTCACGACCTCTGCTAGCTGTTTTACCAGGTATTCCTCATCATTCATCCTCTGTGCGCCTGCAATTATCTATTTAACGCTTTAAGAAGCTTAAAGGAAGCCGAAAATCAGAAATTTACTACTGAATTCCTCAGTAAAGCATTGAAGTTCCAATTATCACTTCGAAAAACACCAGCCGAGCCTTTTCCCAGTGGCACTCTGCTAAGAAACCAGGCCCTGTCTGCGCAATCGTGGCAGGCGCATTTGAAACCAAATTTTACCATTGAAAGGTGCCAGAAAAGCTAAGCTTCGCTATTAATTGCCATAAAGCAGCATTTCAACTGCTGCAGACCCTGCATTCACCTTTTCTCAGGCACTTTCACCCTTCTCTGCAAAGAAACTCTGTTGTTATTGATCTACATAAGTGACACAATCCCTAAGCAAAACAGAAACCTCAAAGGAAAGTCATGGACCCCCCTGTAGCTCCCATAGCCCTCAATGTGGCTCCCCTAAATGTTCCTAATAGAACACTTGACACCAGAGCATTGGCAGACCTGGACTACAAGATAGCAGAGGAAATGATGAGCAGAAGCAGGTTCCATCTGCAAATATTAAACGAGATAAAGATCAAACATGAGAGGGGGACAGACATCCTAGGAATTTGGGAGTCATTCCTCCCAATATTCAAACTTCCTCAGGTTAATCAATTCCCTGAGCTTGTGCACATAGTTGCTGAACACTATGATGCATCCCAGAGAGCAGTGCTAGATGCTGAAGGTTCAATCCTGTTCCTCATTACCCCTGAAGCCATCAGGGAGATGTTGCAATTCCAGACAGAGCATAAGTTGGTCCCTCTGTCACTAGCTGATTTAATAGTACAGGGAGCCAGAACCACAGAGGCCCAAATCACTAAGGTCAACCAGCTCTTCATCAAGGCTGACACTTTGCAGACTCCTCCCATCAACTGCGTTTACCTCAATCAACTGGGCCAAGACCTGGTTGACATGATCAGTCCCATCCTGGGATATGATTCAATAGAACATATTGATGAAACAGTTATACAAATGATGCTTATGTTCTCCCCAGGAAGGAAACCAATCCACTATGATTATGCAACATACATATCAGACAAAATGCATGAACAGTTGATGAATTTGCCAAGAGAAAGAGTGTTTAGGTACACCTCCTACCTATATCATCTGCTCATATACTTCCAGCATGATAAATTCTCCTTCCCAAAGAAGAGAGTAGATGCACAGGGCAATCTGAGATCAGTAGTGTATTGGACATCTGTTTTCCACGTATCATGCTACTCTCCATACACCTACTGTGAGTTTATTGATCTTTTCATCCATCCAGCCTTGACTCTACTGATTGGTTCACCTCCTCCTAGACTGACAGAGGACATGAAAAGGTGCTTACATTTGTCAAAAGTATATAGTATTGGGGACTGGTATCTTTACCAACACCACACCGTCATCAGAATATATGGGTGTGAGTTACCCCCATTTAGACTACCCAAATTTGTGCCCATGAGGCTATTTGCCTTAGAATACTTCAGGCAGTTTGGCTATGTGGATATGTTCCACTTCTCAGGCAGAGGCAAGAAAGCACAGCTGAAAATCAAGAGCCAACTTGGCCATTTAGTCTACAATGAAAGGGATGAAGGGTGGAAGGAGGCAGATAGAATACTGGTGGGATTTGGTTTGAAGTACAGTTTTATATGGAAACCCTATGACCCCAACAACTTCATCACAATGAGGAGACTCAAATAAAAACTGTCTGCTTACGGTCATCATAGCCTCCCCCAAATTGAAAAATATGCCAATCAAAGCAAGTGGAAAAGGGGAACTCTAGAAGAAGATATAACTCAAAAAGAGCTTGATCAAAGAGCTCTGAACAATCAAAAGAAGATGGCTGACCTTGAGTTTTATGCACAGGTCCCCTCACTGCCAAGCACACAAATTGGAGCAGCAGCCTCCTCTTCAACTACTCCACAGCAAACTACAAAAGTTGCTGGAAAAGTATCAGAAAAAGGAAAGGAAAAGGAAATGGAGGCAGAGCAAGAGCAACAGCAGGAACAGCAGCAAAAACAAAGTCAGCAAGCACAAGAACAAGCAGAAGGGTTACAGCAAGGGCAACAAGAAGACATAGGACAGCAAGAGGAACAGCAGCAAGAAAAACAAGGGCAGGAGCAGCCTGCCCAGCAAAAGGAAACAGTGGATACTCCTCAGACCACTGAACAAGTCATGCCTACAAGACAAGACTCTACATTTGATGCCTCGGTCCTCCAAACCCCTCAAAAGGAGGACACATTTGTCTTTAGGAAAAGGGAAAGAGAAACTCCCTTGACATCCTCTATCAATCAAGGAGAGAAAAGGCAAAGACTCAACGATTTTCCAGAAGAGGATATAGCCATCAGAGAAGCATTGGGCATGGGCCCACCAAGTCAAGAAATTTCAGCAAGTTCCTCCCAGCAGGAACCAGACAGGACAATGGGAGGGGAAGTCAGCTCCTCCAGCCAGCAGAAAGAGGAAAGAGTGAGCATAAAGCAGCAGTTCATAGACATTAAGAGTAGGAGTGACCCAATCAAAGTTCAATTATACAATCACCTACTTAACATGGCTCCTTCCAATCAGCAGAGACTCATGTATGCTTTTGATGTAGGTGAGGGCAAACTGACATTAAGTCATTTTATGCCTACGGCACTCAAGCCACAGTCTTCTGCTGATTATCTCAGGACCAATTTAGAGGTCCTTGCCAAAGACATACACCCCATGGACAAAATTGAGTTGCATAAACAAACAGGGGAAATGGTGTATGCTTCATTGGCCGATAAGACCTTGGACAACTACAAGTTAACAAGCAGTCTGAATGCTACAGCTTCCCAGCTGGAGCTAGAGAGAGCCTCTTCTCAGGCCAAAGACAACAGGATCAAAACCCTGGAAGAAATCATCATAGAGATTGGGCACAATCCCAATGATATTAAAGGGATACAAGAGATCTTAAAAATCAGAGATGCTGATATGGCTGCACTAAGGAAGAAGGTTAAACTTCCAGCCACTATCCATCCACAGACCGATGAAGTGGCAAAACAAAGGTATGAGCAGGATTCCACTGCTCTGTTAATTTCTGTTTACAAAGAACTTCTGAAGGCACAAGAAAAATTGGGGCAATATGAGGCCACACAAGCACCTCTGAAAGGATCATCAACACAAGCGCAAGAGGGGCAAACATCTCAGCCCCCTCCACAGGTCATTAATCTTGAGGAGACTGCTCCTACTACTGCACCTCCACCTCAGCAGGTTGAACAACCAGCCACATCTACTTCAGCAGCACCCACCAGCACAGATCAGAGCTTAGACATGCAAAAGCTAAAAAGCGAAATACAAGCTTTAGAAGCACAAATGATGCAGCTGAATGAAACTAAGGAGCAGCTGGCCAAGGTGAATGAAAGGCATGACAAAACAAAAAGAGAAGTAGGAGAGAAGGCCAAAGAAATCAAAGCTCTTAAAGACAAAATCAAGGAGCTTGAGAAAGAGCTAAAGCTAGATAAAATCATAGCCGAAATCAGAGCAATGATATGGTCCAATATTGGTAAGTCCATCAATAACCAGTGGCCATACATTGAGACAATCCATGAGCAACTGGAGCTCATTCCAAAAGCGCAGAGGGAAATCAGAACATCAAGGGCCTTATTGGGAAACATGCCTAAAATTGCAACAAAAATGATCAATGTGCTCAATCATAAGACAAGTTCTCAGTTGACCATCATGGGAATCGCAAACAGAACTGATACTATCCAAATGATCAAGAGGGTTCTTACTCTTAGAAGTCTGGTGCAAACGTTAGACAGAAGAACCCAGGATATGCAAACTGAGGTAAACAGGTTCTTTGAGAGGTTTCAGGTATTGGAAAGTAAAGGACTCCCTAGCTTGCTGAACAATGGAGGGAGATTATTCACCCATGAAGAATATGCCAAGAGAGTGAATGTTTTTGCCTCATCACAGGTAAATGAGAAGGCCAGCACCTCAGAAGATACAGGGCCTATCACAGGACAGATTTTCTATGGTAAGATAGAAAATCTACTTTTTATAATGAATGAAATGAATCATCTATTTGATGTAGCCCCCAACTTTTTCAAGTATACAGAAGCTGAAGAGACAATGCAGGCCATCCTCAGGCATCAGCTTCCTACACAGGAATGGTGGACAGATGCCATCCAGAGAATTTTGTAAACATTAAGCCATGCATCAATTTCTGTTTTTTCTATAAATTTTGATGGAAAGAACAGTCAGCAAAATCAGCAGGCATCATAAAGTCAAAGCTGAGCCAACTCAGCAGATGGAGCAGCCAACAAAGCAGGAAAGACAAACGCAGCTGGCAAAGCCGAGAAATTCATTGCGCAGGCAAAAGTAAATGCGTACCTACAGGATCGATACATAGTAATGTAACCGACTCAGTGACTCCTTAAAGTCAAAACAATCATCTGACAGACATAAAGGGCATTTACTCTGCATTTAACGTTGTAATAACTCCCTGCCTACTTTCTGAACACTACTGAAGATATTTTTTCTCTCTCAGATGACTCAATGCCTGAGATATTTTGTATACTTATTTCTATATAAACCCCTGCGCATGATAGAGCAGAGGTTGTTGTAATTTTCCTTGAAGAGCTCTCGCTTGCTGTAAGATTCTCAGAGAAATAATACAAAGGGAGAATGGAATTTCCAAAGCTTGGTGTACTTTGATGCGTTGTGGTGAATGGTGAATGTTGCAGGATTCCAGACTGTTTTCATAAAACAATAAGTTTTCTCAAATCTCTGTATTACATGTTTTCGAGTCTTTTGTTCTCTTTTATTGTTCAGATGTTTTACACTTAATAGCCAAGTAGAAGAATGGTTCCAGGACTTAATCCATGATTACCCTGAACTCAAACTGAGCTATTATCCATGTTTTCCTCAGATACAGTAACAGAAGTGTAATTCTTAGTTGCTGCACTTTGAAACTGTATCTTTCGCTGTGATAGACATTCCCAGGGATTCAAGTTTGCCCCTGTGACATCTGTCTTTTCTCATAACCAGTCGGTGGAAACATTTAAAAAGTGAGTGAAAATTCTTGAATGCTTTCATCGTTTTTGTTTGTCTTACCTGTTTCCTGTTATTAATCAAAATTTGTTCTATAAAACATCCAAATGGCCCTGTAAGTTTCACCGGTTCATCTCAAAGTTTCTCGACACCTATAGCCACAGACTCCATTGCCCAATGACACTTAACTCTTTGAGGACTACATCACAGAGACCTGAAAGGAATTATTCAACCAAAATATAAACAAAACCTGTGCTCAATACCTAGCCTAAAACATTATCATTACAGATACAAATCATAAAGAGAGAGCCCTCTCTGATCACAGTTTGGCTAGAAACTGTGATTAAAAGATTGGTTAGTGGTTACCCCGGCTGTATTCCCTTGGGAGTCATAGGGAACAACCTGGGTGTTAACATAATTGGCGACTCCACTGGGGACTATCAAGA
Source organism: Pinus tabuliformis (assembly GCA_031772625.1). Classification (NCBI taxonomy): domain Eukaryota; kingdom Viridiplantae; phylum Streptophyta; class Pinopsida; order Pinales; family Pinaceae; genus Pinus; species Pinus tabuliformis. Next base: position 1,526,985,298 of record CM062818.1, on the reverse strand, counting down.
TTTTCTCAATTACTATCTATCTTCCAAAGCTACCATCAAGCCTGAAACTAGCCAAGAGGCCTTAGGACTGTTTCTGCAAAACACAGGGACAGCTTTAGGGAAGAGCTAACTAGGGAATCTTCATCCTAGCTTTGAAACATATATAGTCATTCCAGAATCCTTACCTAGTCCTTGTACATATATAACCTCCTGTATAAAGTTCTAAAAGAATACTTAGAAGCTGGCTCCCAAAAGAAACCCAAGGCACACTAGGGCAAACCCTGACCCTGATCAACCCATCATTGTTGATAACCCAAATATCATTCCAAAGAACATAAGGAGACAGCAAAAGCAGGAGAAGCCTGCTGATTCAGATATAAGTTCAGACCAACCTATCCTCATTCCAACTCCTTGCAAAGTCCTTTTCCGTTCCACACCTAATTCCCCTAGTTCATCATCAACCCCTCAAAGTCCTCCTCCACCATTCTCACCATCTGCACATACTCTTTCAACCAGTTTCCCGCTTGTGACCCATCCTATTAACCCTGTTACACCTGTAATCCCAGCTGTCCCATTTGTTCCTATTAACCCTATAAACCCCATAAACATGGCTAACAGATATGCACCTCTGCAGATACCAGCCAATGCTCCAGCCCTACCCCAAGACTACCAAACCAAAATCTCATTTTTTGACTCCCATGGCCCTTTGACAGCTGTCCAGCATGCTAAGAAGATGCAAGACCACTTTGAGACCTATGAAATAGATGATGACAGTGTTAGGATGAGAATTTTTGTCCAAAGCTTAACCGGGGATGTTAGAACTTGGTTTAGATCCCTGAATGCAAATTCCATTGCAACCCCTGAGTTCCTGTACCAAGAGTTTACCAACAGATGGGAGAAAAAGAAAGATCCACTCCACATACTTGGTGAATATAACACTATCAAAAGAGGTCCTCAAGAAACAGTTTTGGAATATTGTGCTAGGTTTAACAATGTATATAATGCTATCCCCCAGAATTTAAGGCCCCCTCCTGATTTGGCCCTGTATAACTTCCCTGATGGTTTTGATTCTGATATGGCCTATCAGCTGAAAGAAAGAGATCCCCCAACCCTTGCAGAGGCTCAAAGAGTTGCAGTCACTGTAGAGGCCAACCTAATTGCCAAGAGAAACAGGGCAAAGCTGGAAAAGAAGGCTGGCTTCAGAGAAGAGCCCTCGGGCCTTGATCAAAAGTTGGATGCAATACTAAACAGCATGAAGAGACTGGGTGAAAGAGTGGAATCAGTTGAAAGAAAGTCATCATGGGAGGCATCACAAAGCAATCCTCCTAGAAACCCAAATTTTAGGAGAACGCAGAACCCAAACATAGGAAAAACAAGTGCTGACCAAGACATTAGACCCCCTTTTCAAGAAAACTATGCAGAAACTTCCGTAGCCAATCAGCTCAATGAAGATCCTGAAATCAACTTAATGGGTCTGGATGGTAAAAGCCATGTTTTCTTAACACAAGAAGACCATGAGGAGGATGAAAGCAAAACATTCCAAACAAAATCAGGAGAATCCTTTGACTTTAAACAAGGATATGACACTGCTGTCTATGAAGTCCACAAGCAATACAAACTAAGGAGTAGGACTGTGAATGCAAATCAGCCTGAAAAGACAAAGGAGAAACAACAGTCCAAAGAAACCATGGTCACTGAACCTAATGACAGCGCAAACGTGCCTACAAAAGAAGTAGTGGTTGAGGAGGTTACTGAACTACTGTCCCCACTACAACAGCCCATGGCAACCCCGTCTTCTCACCCTAACCCAAACATCACCCCTCAAGACATGAGTATAAGGGGCAGGTTTCAGAATCAAGATGAAATCCAACAAGAAGATTTAATGAACAAAGAAAGAACTGCTACCCGTGACTCCAAAACCCAAGTTGACAAACCCTTTGACCTAGGAGCAGAGATTGGCAAGTTAAAGGTAGCAATTCCCCTCTCAGAGCTAGCCAAGCATGACGTATACAAGCAACAGATAAAGAAATCCCTACAGCTCACCAATAGTAAAGATGATGTAAATGTGCTAGATGACACTCCAGAATTACTGTTTGGCCCAGAGGTAGATGGAAAAACAGTAGTCACAGGGGTTTTACCTTTTTATGTCAGCCTGCATGTACATGATAAAATACTGCACAATGCAATGTTTGACTCAGGTGCCTCTCACAACCTTATGCCAAAAGCTGTCATGGAAAGATTAAACTTGGATATAACAAGACCATACAAAGACCTGTTTTCCTTTGATTCTAGTCAAGTCAAATGTTTGGGCCTAATAAAAGATTTATGTGTGTCCCTGGTTCAATTTCCCAACAAAACCATACTAATGGATGTTGTAGTTGCTGACATCCCACCCAAATACGGGATGCTCTTATCAAGATCATGGGGAGCCAAGCTCCAAGGCTCCCTGCAATTAGATATGTCATATGCAACCATCTCTGTCTTTGGGCAACCAAAAAGACTTTATAGGGAAACACTCATGAAGTATATGGTCAGCAGTGAAGAAAAGCCTCAAAATTTTCCAATATATGCTGTCCATTCGGACATAGACTCCTTCATCCTCTTCAATGACAGCGCAAGCCTCTCAAACAATGACATTAAGACCGAAACACTCATACAAGAACAAAACATTGATCAAACAAGTAGCACCTGCCAAACTTCAATCAGCCCAACAATACACATTAACCCTCCTCTAGTTGTCAAAGATTGTCAAACAAATGATGAAATTATCATAGGAAACAAATGGGAAAAGAAACCCCAACTCATGCTCACATTGCCATCCCATGAACAGAATTTTAAATCTCCTGTTCAGCAAGATATTCTGTGGGTTCTAGAGTTTGATGGCTCAGTCAACAAGTTAGGGGCAGGGGCTGGAGTATGGATACATAATAAAGAGAAAGATTATGCAGAAGGTAGGGCTTACAGATTGAAGTTTAGATGCACTAACAACATGGCAGAATATGAAGCTCTGCTGTTGGGCCTAAAGCTAGCAAAATCACTACAGGCTCCTAAACTCTCCATCATGGGAGACTCTGATCTAGTAATTCAACAAGTGAAAGGAAATTTTGTTACCAATGACAAAAGATTGAGGTCCTATAGGTCTGCTGTAATTGAAATATTAGAGACTTTCTCCGAGTTTGTTATCACAAAAATTCCAAGGGGCCACAATCTCCATGCACACAGCTTGGCAACATTTGCCAGCACCTTCAAATTCCCATTGGAACCCAACAATTGTTTCACGGCAGAGGTCAAATATAGGCCTTCTATTCCAAACAATGTCAAAGAGTGGCAAGTATTTGAGAATGACATGCAAATAAACAACTTTTTAACCTTGCAACAAGAGTTCACAGGATTAAATATTGACCTTGAGACAGCAAGTCAATCACAAATGCTTGAGACAGCAAGTCAATCACAAATATTTGATGGAGCAAGTCCATCACAATTACAATTTCAACAGTCTGCCCACCCAATGTCACCTAGAACAGCCAAACAATTACTCAGTCCAACCATTTTCAACAAAGAAAACATTCAGCAAATTAACCAAATTGACTGTGAAGAGATGAGTAGCATTGAGGCTGAAATCATACAACTCAAAGACAATTTCCTTCCTGTGGGCCTTACCCCACTAGAGGATATTTTTGACTCAAATGACATCCCTAGAAAGCCAAAGATGCAGCCATTGGATGCAAGAGTTGAAGAATGCAACATTGGTACTGTTGACAAGCCTAAAATAATAAAGCTATCTGCCTCTTTGCCCCCTGATCAAAAGCCCAAATACATTGATCTCTTTATAGAATTTCAAGATGTTTTTGCTTGGGGTTATGAGGACTTGAAGTCTTATGATACCTCTGTCATCCAGCATACCATTCCCCTCAAGCCTAATCAAAAACCATTCAAACAGAAACTGAGAAGAATCAATCCTGTGCTCCTTCCTTCCATTGAAAAAGAGTTGCATAAAATGTTCAAAGCTGGTATCATAGCACCAATTAGGTTCTCTGAATGGATTTCAAATTTGGTCCCTACAAGAAAGAAAACTGGTGAGATTAGACTTTGTGTAGACTTAAGAAATTTAAATCAAGTGTCACTCAAAGACAACTACCCCTTACCCAAAATGGATCATATTCTTCAAAGAGTAGTAGGGGCTTCAAGGATATCATTGCTTGATGGATTCTCAGGCTTCAATCAAATCCTAGTACACCCTGATGATCAAGACAAAACTGCATTTACAACCCTATGGGGAACTTTCAAGTATGTGAAAATGCCATTTGGATTGAAAAATGCAGGGGCAACGTTTCAAAGAGCAATGGACATCGCTTTTGCAAAAGAGATTCATGACTTCTTGGTCATTTACTTAGATGATCTTACACCCTTTTCAAAATCTGACCAAGAACACTTGAAACATTTAAGACAGATTTTCATAACATGCAGGAAATATGGTATTTCCTTAAACCCCAAGAAGTCATTATTTGGCTTGGAAGAAGGGAAACTTCTAGGGCATATTATTTCAAAAAATGGCATAAGAATTGATCCAGATAGGATACAAGCTATCCTACAAATGCCTCACCCAAGGAATGTCAAGGAATTGCAAGGATTCTTAGGGAAAATCAATTTTTTAAGGAGGTTTATCCCAAATTTAGCAGAGTTAATCAGATTACTAAACAATATGCTAAAGAAAGATTCGAAGGTCAAATGGACTGTTGAAGCAAAACAAGCCTTTGAAAGTATAAAGTTGGCCTTGACTCAAACCCCAGTGTTAACCAATCCGCAGTTTGACAGAGACTTCATCATTTTCTCCTTTGCCTCCCAACATACTATTGCTGCTGTTTTATTACAGAAAGATGACCAAGGGAATGAGAAACCTATTGCCTTTTTCAGCAGAGCTCTTAGAGATGCTCCTCTAAAGTACCAAATAATGGAAAAACAAGCCTATGCCTTGATCAAAGCTATTAAAGACTTTAGGATTTACATTCTCTACTCCCATGTTGTGGCTTATGTACCAAGTCCTATTGTCAAAGACATTCTCACCCAAGAAAACTTAGAGGGTAGGAGAGGAAAATGGATTGCCAATATACTAGAATTTGACATTGAAATAAAGCCTACAAAGCTGATAAAAGGGCAAGGTTTGGCCAAATTAATGACAGAAGAAAATTTCCAAGCCTTAGATATCAACCAACTGGACAGTGAAACAGAGCTGGCGACTCCAAAGATCAATGTAGCCTTTGAACAATCTCCTTGGTACTCTGATATCTGTTATGTGTTACAAAACCTGTGTGCTCCCTCAGGACTGTCCAGAACTAAGTGTAGGTTCCTAAAAATGAAAACAGCTAGATTTTGTGTGATGGATGGAAATCTACTTTGGAAAAACCATGAAGGTATATTGCTGCACTGTCTAATAGAGAATGAAACTAACCATATCATGCAAGAATTCCATGCTGGAGACTGTGGTGGACATTTGTACTGGAAGTCCACTGTGGACAAGATATTGAGAGCTGGTTATTACTGGCCTACTATGTTCTCTGATGTGAAGAAATTCACAGCCTCATGCCACAAATGCCAACTGTTTGAAGGCAAAAGACAGCTGCTGCCACTTCCTTTGAAGCCCATTGCAACAGAGAGACCTTTTCAACAATGGGGCTTGGATTTCATTGGGGAAATTCATCCCTCATCTTCAGGGCAACACAGATGGATTCTAACAGCAACAGACTACTTCACCAAGTGGATTGAAGCTGCCCCATGCAGACAAGCAAATGATTCAGTAATCATTCAATTTTTGGAAAACAATATACTGGCTAGATTTGGCTGCCCATACAAGATAATAACAGACAATGCTGCTACCTTCAGATCCAAGAAGATGGTGAACTTCTGCCATAAATTTCACATTACTTTGGGCCATTCTATAGCTTACTATCCTCAAGGAAATGGCCTTGCTGAATCATCAAACAAAAGTTTGATAAATATCATAAAGAAAGTGCTGGAAGAGAACAAAAAGAACTGGCACAAGAAACTAGTAAACGCTTTATGGGCAGACAGACTAACAACTAAAAGATCAATTGGGACCAGCCCATATGAGTTAGTCTATGGATTAGAGGCCAGATTTCCTTCATCACTAGGAGTGCCGGTTATGAAACTTCTACAAGAAAGCCAAGCAGAGCCAAATGACATGCAAAGAAGGATTAACCAGATAATTTGTTTACAGCAGACCAGAGAACAAGTTTTCAGCAGAGTGCAGATACTACAAGAGAAACTGAAAAAGGCCTTTGATAGAAGAACCAAAGCAGAAGATTTCAATGTAGGGGACAAAGTTCTAAAGTGGGATGCAAGAAGAGAGGAGAAAGGGAAGCATAGAAAGTTTGACTCTTTATGGATAGGACCATTTGCTGTCCAAGCAGTGCAAGGTAATAACACCTACTTCCTCAAAAGTTTGACCGAAACTGACTTGGATGAAGGTCCTGTCAATGGCAGGATGCTGAAGCACTACTTTGACTATTCCCCATGAGTGGAACCTAAAGATTCATTGTATATATACAGATGTACATATTATCTTCTGTTTTAGATTGTAAAGAGCAGTTTTCCCAAGTAATTCACCAAGCAGCAAGAGGCTGATAGAATCAGAGGTCTTCCAAGAAAGAAGCACACCATTTTGACACATTGAGGCAGCTAGTTTCAAAGATTGGTATGGGCAGCTAAGGAGCAAGGCAATCTGACCTGCTGTTCTTGGTCTTTCAAAAGAAAAACCATCCCCATGTGGAGCCACTGTTGGATACCTATACCAATAGGTTTCATATTTCATGATTGGCAAGAGAAAGTCCAAATATGCTCTGCTTTGAGTTCACAAAGATCCCATATTTCCTAAAGAGCAAGAAGGTGTGTAAAGTGTTTCAAACGTTGATGACCCTATTACAAATTTTGATGGATGATCCAACAGTTTAACCTGGATCATGCCATGTTTCAATTTTGTGTTATAGAATAGAGAAAGAAGTCTGTCCAAACAGCCTAATCTTGGCAGACAAGTAGTTTAGGTAGAGAAGAAAAGGTTTCCAACAGCTCAATCTGGGACCTTGGAAGAGATAAGGTTAGAAGTAGATAGAAAAGAATAAACAAAAGCCAAAGAAAAGAAAAGGCAAGTAAGGGTTTGCAAGTCCAAGTGCACCCTCCAAGGAGAAACAAAAAATGCTAGGTAAGCAGCTGGGTAGGTAGTTGGGGTTGCAGAAAGGTATCCCTATCATTGCAAGGTGGTGATGGTGGGCAGCAAGGCAAGAGATTAACAGCTGGGAGCATGACTAACCTCCCTCTCCCCCTTCATTCCATTACTAACATTCCCTTTCTTTTAGCTGAGATTTATGGAGAAAGATCATGGTTTTTAGGTGGTTCTGGTTCATTCAGAAGCCACATTTCTTGTCTAAAATCTTTTCATTTTGATCTACTCTCAAAACTAAATCAATTTCATATAAACTCAGTGAGATCCCCTTCATTTGCTCCCTTCATTCATATTAACACTAATTCTATTGTATAAATCCTCATATCGCCTCTTCCCCTAATATTACTAACACCAAGGTGTATAAATCCCAAAATCTTATAAATACCCACCCCTTTGGCATTATAGCCAATAAAGTCTCGAGTCAGGGATCAAATGACACCAGGTCATGTTGATGAGCCTAGGCCAGCTACCCCCTCTCCTTCATGAGCTAAATTCCCCTATTTTTACCCCTTTGCACATAAAAACCCCATAAAGATCCTAAATCCCCACCTTACCCGCTTCAAAGGGCAAATAAGCATGAAAACCCACTTTTCCGCCCTATAGCCAAGGTTAGCGCATATAATGTTTTTTTTAAAATTACATTGGAAAATCATATAAAACCCGATTATATACCCCCGCCAGCTTCCGTATACAGCGCACATGTCAGCTCATCCGATGACCGTTAGATCAGACCCTCCAGATCTGACGGCCCTGGTCGTGTCAGAGTCTGTCCGACGCCTGACAGTTAAACGTACTATCCCCCTGTCATCTCATTCGTCCGATCACCGTCCGATTATCCGCTGCAGATCCAACGGTTATCCTGATGTCGGAGCTCATCCGCTGTACGAGACTTATCTCCCGACGTCCGTATTTGAAGGACGTCATCCCACTGCTACGTGTCCTCACCACCACGCGTCGGAGGTACAGCCGATGGATACCGCCCCCGTACAAGAGGCGGTACGATATGAAACCATTAGCGGTTTCCGGATTCCCTCATCCCGCCTACCCACGTCATCACCGCATCAGCAACGCGTCAGCGCCCCGTCACCCAGGTACGCTGCCCCGTCGACCTCCCTGTCCCTGCCATTGGTCCACCTGTCCTGCCATGTCACCGCCACCGTGTACCAACCAGACAGCGCCACGTCACCCGATGACGTCAGCATGACGTCATCCGACCTTGACCCCACCAATGACGTCATGCTGACGTCAGCACGAATTCGCGCCAAAAACATAAAAAGGTCTATTTTAGCCAAAAGTTCGCGTTTTTTGGTCATTTTGTGTATTCGTCGTTATTCTGCTCTGCATGCAATCAACGTCCAAATTGTTTACCAACCTGCTAAACTGACCAGAAGACCTCCAGCGCACCAGTTCAACCTGCGGTCACGACCTCTGCTAGCTGTTTTACCAGGTATTCCTCATCATTCATCCTCTGTGCGCCTGCAATTATCTATTTAACGCTTTAAGAAGCTTAAAGGAAGCCGAAAATCAGAAATTTACTACTGAATTCCTCAGTAAAGCATTGAAGTTCCAATTATCACTTCGAAAAACACCAGCCGAGCCTTTTCCCAGTGGCATTCTGCTAAGAAACCAGGCCCTGTCTGCGCAATCGTGGCAGGCGCATTTGAAACCAAATTTTACCATTGAAAGGTGCCAGAAAAGCTAAGCTTCGCTATTAATTGCCATAAAGCAGCATTTCAACTGCTGCAGACCCTGCATTCACCTTTTCTCAGGCACTTTCACCCTTCTCTGCAAAGAAACTCTGTTGTTATTGATCTACATAAGTGACACAATCCCTAAGCAAAACAGAAACCTCAAAGGAAAGTCATGGACCCCCCTGTAGCTCCCATAGCCCTCAATGTGGCTCCCCTAAATGTTCCTAATAGAACATTTGACACCAGAGCATTGGCAGACCTGGACTACAAGATAGCAGAGGAAATGATGAGCAGAAGCAGGTTCCATCTGCAAATATTAAACGAGATAAAGATCAAACATGAGAGGGGGACAGACATCCTGGGAATTTGGGAGTCATTCCTCCCAATATTCAAACTTCCTCAGGTTAATCAATTCCCTGAGCTTGTGCACATAGTTGCTGAACACTATGATGCATCCCAGAGAGCAGTGCTAGATGCTGAAGGTTCAATCCTGTTCCTCATTACCCCTGAAGCCATCAGGGAGATGTTGCAATTCCAGACAGAGCATAAGTTGGTCCCTCTGTCACTAGCTGATTTAATAGTACAGGGAGCCAGAACCACAGAGGCCCAAATCACTAAGGTCAACCAGCTCTTCATCAAGGCTGACACTTTGCAGACTCCTCCCATCAACTGCGTTTACCTCAATCAATTGGGCCAAGACCTGGTTGACATGATCAGTCCCATCCTGGGATATGATTCAATAGAACATATTGATGAAACAGTTATACAAATGATGCTTATGTTCTCCCCAGGAAGGAAACCAATCCACTATGATTATGCAACATACATATCAGACAAAATGCATGAACAGTTGATGAATTTGCCAAGAGAAAGAGTGTTTAGGTACACCTCCTACCTATATCATCTGCTCATATACTTCCAGCATGATAAATTCTCCTTCCCAAAGAAGAGAGTAGATGCACAGGGCAATCTGAGATCAGTAGTGTATTGGACATCTGTTTTCCACGTATCATGCTACTCTCCATACACCTACTGTGAGTTTATTGATCTTTTCATCCATCCAGCCTTGACTCTACTGATTGGTTCACCTCCTCCTAGACTGACAGAGGACATGAAAAGGTGCCTACATTTGTCAAAAGTATACAGTATTGGGGACTGGTATCTTTACCAACACCACACCGTCATCAGAATATATGGGTGTGAGTTACCCCCATTTAGACTACCCAAATTTGTGCCCATGAGGCTATTTGCCTTAGAATACTTCAGGCAGTTTGGCTATGTGGATATGTTCCACTTCTCAGGCAGAGGCAAGAAAGCACAGCTGAAAATCAAGAGCCAACTTGGCCATTTAGTCTACAATGAAAGGGATGAAGGGTGGAAGGAGGCAGATAGAATACTGGTGGGATTTGGTTTGAAGTACAGTTTTATATGGAAACCCTATGACCCCAACAACTTCATCACAATGAGGAGACTCAAATATAAACTGTCTGCTTACGGTCATCATAGCCTCCCCCAAATTGAAAAATATGCCAATCAAAGCAAGTGGAAAAGGGGAACTCTAGAAGAAGATATAACTCAAAAAGAGCTTGATCAAAGAGCTCTGAACAATCAAAAGAAGATGGCTGACCTTGAGTTTTATGCACAGGTCCCCTCACTGCCAAGCACACAAATTGGAGCAGCAGCCTCCTCTTCAACTACTCCACAGCAAACTACAAAAGTTGCTGGAAAAGTATCAGAAAAAGGAAAGGAAAAGGAAATGGAGGCAGAGCAAGAGCAACAGCAGGAACAGCAGCAAAAACAAAGTCAGCAAGCACAAGAACAAGCAGAAGGGTTACAGCAAGGGCAACAAGAAGACATAGGACAGCAAGAGGAACAACAGCAAGAAAAACAAGGGCAGGAGCAGCCTGCCCAGCAAAAGGAAACAGTGGATACTCCTCAGACCACTGAACAAGTCATGCCTACAAGACAAGACTCTACATTTGATGCCTCGGTCCTCCAAACCCCTCAAAAGGAGGACACATTTGTCTTTAGGAAAAGGGAAAGAGAAACTCCCTTGACATCCTCTATCAATCAAGGAGAGAAAAGGCAAAGACTCAACGATTTTCCAGAAGAGGATATAGCCATCAGAGAAGCATTGGGCATGGGCCCACCAAGTCAAGAAATTTCAGCAAGTTCCTCCCAGCAGGAACTAGACAGGACAATGGGAGGGGAAGTCAGCTCCTCCAGCCAGCAGAAAGAGGAAAGAGTGAGCATAAAGCAGCAGTTCATAGACATTAAGAGTAGGAGTGACCCAATCAAAGTTCAATTATACAATCACCTACTTAACATGGCTCCTTCCAATCAGCAGAGACTCATGTCTGCTTTTGATGTAGGTGAGGGCAAACTGACATTGAGTCATTTTATGCCTACGGCACTCAAGCCACAGTCTTCTGCTGATTATCTCAGGACCAATTTAGAGGTCCTTGCCAAAGACATACACCCCATGGACAAAATTGAGTTGCATAAACAAACAGGGGAAATGGTGTATGCTTCATTGGCCGATAAGACCTTGGACAACTACAAGTTAACAAGCAGTCTGAATGCTACAGCTTCCCAGCTGGAGCTAGAGAGAGCCTCTTCTCAGGCCAAAGACAACAGGATCAAAACCCTGGAAGAAATCATCATAGAGATTGGGCACAATCCCAATGATATTAAAGGGATACAAGAGATCTTAAAAATCAGAGATGCTGATATGGCTGCACTAAGGAAGAAGGTTAAACTTCCAGCCACTATCCATCCACAGACCGATGAAGTGGCAAAACAAAGGTATGAGCAGGATTCCACTGCTCTGTTAATTTCTGTTTACAAAGAACTTCTGAAGGCACAAGAAAAATTGGGGCAATATGAGGCCACACAAGCACCTCTGAAAGGATCATCAACACAAGCGCAAGAGGGGCAAACATCTCAGCCCCCTCCACAGGTCATTAATCTTGAGGAGACTGCTCCTACTACTGCACCTCCACCTCAGCAGGTTGAACAACCAGCCACATCTACTTCAGCAGCACCCACCAGCACAGATCAGAGCTTAGACATGCAAAAGCTAAAAAGCGAAATACAAGCTTTAGAAGCACAAATGATGCAGCTGAATGAAACTAAGGAGCAGCTGGCCAAGGTGAATGAAAGGCATGACAAAACAAAAAGAGAAGTAGGAGAGAAGGCCAAAGAAATCAAAGCTCTTAAAGACAAAATCAAGGAGCTTGAGAAAGAGCTAAAGCTAGATAAAATCATAGCCGAAATCAGAGCAATGATATGGTCCAATATTGGTAAGTCCATCAATAACCAGTGGCCATACATTGAGACAATCCATGAGCAACTGGAGCTCATTCCAAAAGCGCAGAGGGAAATCAGAACATCAAGGGCCTTATTGGGAAACATGCCTGAAATTGCAACAAAAATGATCAATGTGCTCAATCATAAGACAAGTTCTCAGTTGACCATCATGGGAATCGCAAACAGAACTGATACTATCCAAATGATCAAGAGGGTTCTTACTCTTAGAAGTCTGGTGCAAACGTTAGACAGAAGAACCCAGGATATGCAAACTGAGGTAAACAGGTTCTTTGAGAGGTTTCGGGTATTGGAAAGTAAAGGACTCCCTAGCTTGCTGAACAATGGAGGGAGATTATTCACCCATGAAGAATATGCCAAGAGAGTGAATGTTTTTGCCTCATCACAGGTAAATGAGAAGGCCAGCACCTCAGAAGATACAGGGCCTATCACAGGACAGATTTTCTATGGTAAGATAGAAAATCTACTTTTTATAATGAATGAAATGAATCATCTATTTGATGTAGCCCCCAACTTTTTCAAGTATACAGAAGCTGAAGAGACAATGCAGGCCATCCTCAGGCATCAGCTTCCTACACAGGAATGGTGGACAGATGCCATCCAGAGAATTTTGTAAACATTAAGCCATGCATCAATTTCTGTTTTTTCTATAAATTTTGATGGAAAGAACAGTCAGCAAAATCAGCAGGCATCATAAAGTCAAAGCTGAGCCAACTCAGCAGATGGAGCAGCCAACAAAGCAGGAAAGACAAACGCAGCTGGCAAAGCCGAGAAATTCATTGCGCAGGCAAAAGTAAATGCGTACCTACAGGATCGATACATAGTAATGTAACCGACTCAGTGACTCCTTAAAGTCAAAACAATCATCTGACAGACATAAAGGGCATTTACTCTGCATTTAACGTTGTAATAACTCCCTGCCTACTTTCTGAACACTACTGAAGATATTTTTTCTCTCTCAGATGACTCAATGCCTGAGATATTTTGTATACTTATTTCTATATAAACCCCTGCGCATGATAGAGCAGAGGTTGTTGTAATTTTCCTTGAAGAGCTCTCGCTTGCTGTAAGATTCTCAGAGAAATAATACAAAGGGAGAATGGAATTTCCAAAGCTTGGTGTACTTTGATGCGTTGTGGTGAATGGTGAATGTTGCAGGATTCCAGACTGTTTTCATAAAACAATAAGTTTTCTCAAATCTCTGTATTACATGTTTTCGAGTCTTTTGTTCTCTTTTATTGTTCAGATGTTTTACACTTAATAGCCAAGTAGAAGAATGGTTCCAGGACTTAATCCATGATTACCCTGAACTCAAACTGAGCTATTATCCATGTTTTCCTCAGATACAGTAACAGAAGTGTAATTCTTAGTTGCTGCACTTTGAAACTGTATCTTTCGCTGTGATAGACATTCCCAGGGATTCAAGTTTGCCCCTGTGACATCTGTCTTTTCTCATAACCAGTCGGTGGAAACATTTAAAAAGTGAGTGAAAATTCTTGAATGCTTTCATCGTTTTTGTTTGTCTTACCTGTTTCCTGTTATTAATCAAAATTTGTTCTATAAAACATCCAAATGGCCCTGTAAGTTTCACCGGTTCATCTCAAAGTTTCTGGACACCTACAGCCACAGACTCCATTGCCCAATGACACTTAACTCTTTGAGGACTACATCACAGAGACCTGAAAGGAATTCTTCAACCAAAATATAAACAAAACCTGTGCTCAATACCTAGCCTAAAACATTATCATTACAGATACAAATCATAAAGAGAGAGCCCTCTCTAATCACAGTTTGGCTAGAAACTGTGATTAAAAGATTGGTTAGTGGTTACCCCGGCCGTATTCCCTTGGGAGTCATAGGGAACAACCTGGGTGTTAACAGGTTGGATGATGCAGGTGTAAAAACAGTGTTCGAGAAGGATACCTGCAAGATGGTTCAGGGAGCATTGGTATTGATGTGGGGAGTTCGGATTGGAACTCTGTACAAGCTGCAAGGTAGCACTGTTATTGATGGGTGCAATAGTTCTGTGGTTCCTGAAAGTGGAGCAGAAAATCTAGGTAAAGGTATGGTAGAAGGTATGAGTAATAGCTCTCTAGATTTTGATTTCTATGAAAATTGTGTATATGGGAAGCAGAATCGGGTGAGTTTCCCCTCTGGTAGTAAGAGGGCAAAACAGATATTAGAGCTTGTGCACAATGATGTGTTTGGACCTGTGAAGGTTCCATCACTGGGTAAGTCTGTGTACTATGTATAATTTATAGATGACTTCGCAAGGAACACATGGATATATTTCCTTAAGAAGAAATCTGAAGTCTTTGACAGGCTTAAAGAATTTAAGGCTCTGGTGGAAAACTAGACAAAGAAGAAGATAAAGGTGCTGAGGATAGATAATGGTGGAGAATTTTGCAGCAAGGAATTTGAAGAATTCTGTAAGAAGTTTGGTATAGCACGACAGAAGACTACTCCATATACACCTCAGCAAAATGGAGTTGCAGAAAGAATGAACAAGACGTTGATGGAAAAGGCAAGAAGCATGCTCAGTGGTGCTGGGTTAGGACAAGAATTCTGGGCAGAGGCGGTGGATACTGCATGTTACCTGGTCAACATGTCACCTTCATCTCCGTTGGAGGATAAGACTCCACAAGAAGTATGGACTGGTAAGAAACCCTCTCTTTCACATCTGATGGTATTTTGATGTGATGCATATGTACATGTTCCAAAAGAGAAAACAACCAAGTTGGATAGTAAATCTGAAAAGTGCGTCTTTATTGGGTATAAGGATGGTTTAAAGGGTTATAAGCTTTGGAACCCAGTAAGAAGGAAGGTTGTGTATAGCTGAGATGTGGTGTTCAGAGAGGTGAAAGATGTTATTAAACATGAAGTCCAACCAAAGGAACCTGAGAAGATAGAGTTTGAGCTAAAGGAGGAAGAATCAGACTCTACAGCAAAGGGGGAATCAGAAGATGAAGAGCCACAAACTCCGGTTGTGAGAAGATGAATTCGAGAAAGAAGGTAGCCAGAAAGGTATAGTCCATCTGCTTTCTGTTCAAATTTTTCTTTGTCTGTTACTAATGATCATCCTAGAACTGTGAAGGAAGTAGTGGATTCAGAGGATGGAAAACTCTGGAAAGAGGCCATGGTTGATGAAATGACATCTTTACACAAAAATGAGGCTTTGGATCTGGTGGAGTTGCCGACTGGAAGGAAACCCATTGGTAGCAAATGGGTGTTCAAAAAGAAGACAAATGCAGAAGGAAAAGTTGAGAAATACAAAGCTTGGTTGGTAGAAAAAGGTTATTCCCATGTGCCGGGAATTGATTTTGGTGATATTTTTTCTCCTATTTCCAAGGTAACTTCTATTAGATTACTTTTATCTCTTTCCGCTGCTTTTGATTTTGACGTAGAACAGATGGATGTGAAGACAACATTTCTTCACAGGGATTTGGAAGAGGAAATCTACATGAAGCAACCTGAAGGCTTTTCGGTGAAGGGTAAGAAAGAACTGGTATGCAAGTTAAAGAATTCTCTGTATGGGTTAAAATAGTCACCAAGGATGTGGTATCGGAAATTTGATACATTTATATGGGTCTTGGCTTCACTAGAAGCAAAGCAGATCACTGTGTGTATTTTAAATTAATTGGTGATCGTGTTATTTATCTAATCTTGTATGTGGATGATATGTTGCTGGTTGGAAATGACAAAGAAATTATCCAGGATTTGAAGACCCAATTGTCCTCCAAATTTGACATGAAAGATCTTGGTGCTGCAAACTATATTTTGGGCATGGAAATTAAAAGAGATCGGGCAAAGAGGAAGCTTTGGTTAAACTAGAGGAAGTATGTCGAGACAATACTGCAGAGGTTTAATATGCAGGATAGTAAATCGGTGAAGGTTCCTATTCCTGTAGGTGTGAGGTTATCTGCTAAACAGTGTCCCAAGACACAAGAAGAGGAAGAGGACATGTCCCGTGTTCCATATGGAAGTGCAGTCGGTAGCCTGATGTATGCAATGGTCTATACTAGACCAGACATTGCACATGCAGTGGGAGTATTGAGCAGGTTTATGTCAAAACCAGGAAGGAGCACTAGACAACAGTGAAGTGGGTTTTCAGGTATTTGCGTGGCACTAGTGATTATGGTTTGTGCTACCAAGGAAGACCAGGATTGGACAGAGTGTTGGATATTTGTAGCTTTGTTGATGTAGACTGGGCTGGAGATCTGGATCAAAGAATATCTACAAGTGGGTATGTGTTTAACCTATTTGGAGGTGCAATCAATTGGATGAGTAAGAAACAATCTGTACTGGCCTTATCAACTATAGAGGTAGAATACATGGCACCTACTCATGCAAGCAAGGAAGCAGTTTGGCTGCAGAGATTGTGTTCAAGTATGGGGTTAGTACAGGGAGCTATAAGGATAGACTGTGACAGCCAAAGTGCAATTTTCTTGGCAAAGAACCCCGCATATCATTCAAAGACAAAGCACATTGATGTTCAGTATCACTTTGTGAGCGATATGATAGAAGACAAAAAGGTGTTGCTGGTAAAGGTGGACACTTTGAAGAATACTGCAGATGCATTGAAAAAATCTGTGAGCTCTGAGAAGTTCTCTTGGTGTAGAGAAACAATGGGCATTGTAGGGCTGGATAAATGACTAAGCTCTCTTGTGGCCCCCTGTGGAAAAAAACAACAATTGGGAGAATGTTGGGTTGTGTTATATTCTTTCCACAACTAGCCCTAGTAGTTAACTGGGGGTTAGAGTGGGGGAGGTCACAGGGGGTTTGAGGGGTACCTATAATCCCACTTTATGGGGGCCGGGTTAGTGCCCCGGAAAATTTTGGTTTTGGACCCTATGTTAGGTTGGGTAGACCCACCTATGGTTTTGTGCATGATTTTTGCACATGTTTTTTGGATGTGATGGTTTTTGGTCCATGGTTTTGGACCCGATGGTTTTCGGTCCATGGTATTGGATGCTTCGACATGTATAAATATTTATTGTAACATTGAAAGGAACATAATGAAAAATCAAGCTGGTAGTCCTGGTTTTGGGATCTAGGGGAAAATCTCTGTGTATATGTGTTTTATGTGTTATGCTCTCGCATTGTTTATTTTCTATGTTTTAGAATTCGTATGCAGGTAATTTCTGTATAGGGTTAAAACCTACAATCTTCTCACAGCTGGAGTTTGTGGCTCTTCATCTTCTGATTCCTCCTCTGCTGTAGAGTTTGATTCTTCCTCCTTTAGCTCAAACTCTATCTTCTCAGGTTCCATTGGTTGGACTTCATGTTTAATAACATCTTTCATCTCTCTAAACACCACATCTCAGCTGTACACAACCTTCCTTGTTACTAGGTTCCAAAGCTTATAACCCTTTAAACCATCCTTATACCCAATAAAGATGCACTTTTTAGATTTACTATACAACTTGGTTCATTTCTCCTTTGGAACATGTACATATGCATCACATCCAAATACCCTTAGACGTAAAAGAGAGGGTTTCTTCCCAGTCCAAACCTCTTGTGGAGTCTTATCCTCCAACGCTGATGAAGGTGACCTATTGACCAGGTAACATGTAGTATCCACCACCTCTGCCCAGAATTCCTATCTTGACCTAGCACCACTCAGCATGCTTCTTGCCCTTTCCATCAACATCTTGTTCATTCTTTCTGCAACTCCATTTTGCTGAGGTGTATATGGAGTATTATTCTGCCATGATATACCATACTTCTTACAGAATTCTTCAAATTCCTTGCTACAAAACTCTCCACCATTATCTGTCCTCAGCACCTTTATCTTCTTCTCTGTTTGATTTCCCACGAGAGCCTTAAATTCTTTAAACCTATTAAAGAATTCAGATTTCTTCTTAAGGAAATATATCCATGTATTCCTTGAGCAGTCATCTATAAATGATACATAGTACACAAACTTACCCAGTGATGGAACCTTCATAGGTCCAAACACATCACTGTGCACAAGCTCTAATATCTGTTTCGCCCTCCTACTACCAGAAGGGAAACTAACCTGATTCTACTTCCCATATACACAATTTTCACAGAAATCAAAATCTAGAGAGCTATTACTCATACCTTCTACCATACCTTTACCATGAAGTATTAGAAGGCCCTTCTCTCCAATATGACCAAGCCTTTGATGCCACAACATAGTCTTCTCTCTAGAGACCATTAGATTTTCTGCTCCACTTTTAGGAACCACAGAACTGTTGCACCGATCAATAACAGTGCTACCTTGCAGTTTGTACAGAGTTCCAATCTAAACTCCCCGCATCAATACTAGTGCTCCCCAAACCATCTTGCAGGTATTCTTCTCAAACACTGTTTTTACACATGCATCATCCAACTTGCTTATAGAAATCAGATTTCTAGCCAATGCAGGAATATGCAGAACACCCGGAAGTTTTCTAACCCTTCCACCTTGCAACTTCAACTTTACTTTTCTGTGACCAACGATTCTAGCCTTCCTATCATCCCCTAAGAAGACATCACCACCATTATATTTCTCATTCTCGCAGAACCACTCTCTATGGGGAGTGAAGTGAAAGGATGCACCTAAGTCAATCAACCATGCCTCATGATCTACATGTGTACTTGAAGAAGCCAAGTACATATCCCCACCTTCATCTGAGGTGGTTTTTGCCTCTGCAGAAGGAGCATCATCAAATCCCTTTCCTTTATCAAGAGCTTTAGATTTACAGTCCCTTTTGTAGTGCCCTTCCTTTCCACATTTCCAGCACACCACCTTTACAAGTTTTCCTGGAGATTTAGATTTCCCTCTAGATTTAGATCTCCCACTCGATGACTTAATTTTGTTTCTATTCTGGGACCATCATCGTACAGACAAGGCATCAAAATTTTGGCTCTCTGTATTTTTCCGTCTCATCTCCTCCATTAGCAAGGCTGAGACTATTTCATCAAATTGCAAGGCAGTTGCGTTGCTACCTATTGCAATAACTAGACTATCCCACGAATCTGGTAGAGAACACAACAAACTGATGCACTTATCTTCATCTGAAATTTTAATATCAACAGATGCTAACTGACTTACCACAGTATTAAATGCGTATGGATGCTCTGTCACCGAGTCTCCATCTTTCATCCTCAGGTTACACACCTTTTTCCGTAGGAACAATTTATTCACCAGAGACTTAGATTGGTACAAAGTCCCTAACTTATCCCACAAAGCCTTCGCTGTAGCTTCCCCTGATAGATTCAGCAATACTGAATCTGAGACAAATAATTGTATTGTGCTCTTTACCTTCTGATCCAACTTCTTTCAATCTTCATCGGACACTCCCATTGGTTTAGTACCCGGATATACCACGATCCACTGATCTTTATCCATCAACAGATCCTCCATCTTGAGTTTCCACAACTCAAAACTCTGACCATTAAATTTCTCGATCTCTATCTTTCCACTGCTCACCATCTCTTTCACCAACAGAATGGATCTTGCAGATCTCCCACTGAACAGGGTCTACCACAGGCCCAAGTGAAACCCCTCAGCAACAAAGGCGTCCCCTTGAAGCCAAAACTGTTATGATACCAAATGTAGGCTTTAACCCCGTACAAAAATTACCTGCATATGAATTCTAAAACATAGAAAATAAACAATGTGATAGCATAACACACAAAACACATATACACATAGATTTTCCCTTGGATCCCAAAACCGGGACTACCAGTTTGATTTTCATTATGTTCTTTTCAATGTTATAATACATATTTATAGATGCTGAAGCATTCAATACCATGGACCGAAAACCATCACGTCCAATACCATGGACCAAAAACCATCGCGTCCAAAAAACATGTGTGAAAATCATGCACAAAACCATAGGTGGGTCCGCCCAACCTAACATAGGGTCCAAAACCAAAATTTTTTGGGGCGCTGCCTCAGACCCAATAAAGTGGGTTACGGGTACACCTCAAACCCCCTGTGACCCCCCACCACTACACAATCGACACAACGAAGGGGGGCTTCGCCCCCCCTCTAACCCCCCAGTTAACTACGTGGGCTAGCTGTAGAAAGAATATAACACAACCCAACACACTGACACTTTTCATTTGAAGGGTGTGCCTTGGACCTATCACTCCCTTAGAGGTTGAAAGCACCCAATAGAGTCCTTCATTAACCACTCCTACCTAGGAAGGTAACACTATTACATGTTCAAAGCCCCAAATTTGGAAGTTCAATCCATTATGAAGTGTCCACTTCTGCCCTTGATTAGCAAGCTTATTTACTCAATTCCACTAATGAATCATTCTATTTGAGGGTGAGAAGACACATTAGATATTATACATGATTACATGTGCGTTTTCATCTTGAACTTGGCCTCCCTATATGGGATCCAAGCCCTCTAGAGGATTAAAATGGAATTTATAGGGTGAGCATTGAGATCCATGGGCCTTCATTTATGTAGAGCATTGCTTGCCACACCATGGGATTCTTGAACACCATTGTTTGTTTGTTTATTCAATAGTTATTTGATATTATGAAACACTTGGACTAGGTTTCCCAAGCCGCCTACACATTGCACCCGACACTTGCAAGTTGATCCAAGGCCCAAATGAGGTTATTTATTTCCCAGGGAGACATGGGAGGGCATGTGTCATATTCTAGCCCTCATTGATGGAGCATCGACTTGATTTTGAGCCACATGGGGACCCATGAGACCCAATTGGAGCCCAAAAAGCCTAGAAAGGGGTTTGAATATGTTTTTCAGTATTTGGAGGGCATGGCCCTCTTCAACATGAATTTTCAGGACCTCTCCTACATTCTTTGCACAAGGGGCCTCAGTGTTGCCTCTCGAGGCCTCTAAGCATGGATGACATCAACCTTGTGTGTGCTTAGAAGGAGAATTTAATTTAATTTTGAATCTACCATGGTTGGCTTGTAACCATGGGTGGGTTACTTTGTATATTAGGCATATGGAGGGGCTTTTCCTTTTGTATTTTGAACTCATAACTCTTATATAAATATGTGAGACCTAATCTCATCCTAACCATCATACTTGCAGATCTATCTCTTGGGAATTTTTCACTTTTCTTTGGATCTCTATTAGGGCTCTTTTGATGCATTTCAATATATTTGGAAGTTGAAGTCTTGTTCTTTCTTGGAGTCAATATTTTGATCTTGGGTTGGATATATCTCTTGCTATCTGGTAAGTGTTTTTGTTGAATATATTTCCATGTAATAATGTCTAATGTGTGGAAATTTTTCAACTAGCTAGTTCTTATGCCCTAATTATTGAATATCATTGTAAAAATTGTTACATTGCAAATTTTCTCATGTTACTCATTGAATAACAATTAGATGAATGTTCCTAGTGGATTGAAATATGATTTTATTCCATAAAATTCCATAGATCTTGGGTGGGTAATTATTGAAATGTAGGTGCTAGGGAATCACTTTTTAGCCTCCTAGAATGCAACTTCGGCCAAATTTTGAATCACATAGACTCCATAGCCAGAGGTTAAGGCACTAATCCTAGCAAAATTTGTGACCACTTTAAACTCAAGAATTATCTTTCTTTTCACCTGTTGACGGTGCTGGAAATACGTCAACCAATGTGATCTCCCTGATATGAATTCCCATTAGACCTCACACCATTTGGTGTAGGAGTCCCATCTAATATAAAGGCCCGGTTTCAAAATACTCAAAGATCTTCCTTGGCTCTAGTTGTCAGCAAAGGAGAGTGATGCAATGGTATATTCAAACAGTGAGGTGACTGTGCCTAGTGAGTGTGCAACGAAACTGTGTCAAGGTTCTTTTACTGCAAAGGGGGGAAGAAAAGTGAGCCTCTAAGTGAGAGGTAATAGTACCGCCTAGGAAGAGACACACGTGAACTAGAAAGGTATGTCCAACATCCGACAAAATAGTCCACAATAGATGCGACAATCGTTACAACCAATGAACATGAGAAGGTTTGTCTAGCATCCAACGGAGTAGTCCACAATGGATGTGATGGTCGTTACAACTGATGAGTATAGCAAGGTCTATCTATTATCCTGTGGAATAGTCCACAAGGATGAGATAATAGTAGCAACCATTACAACACTTCCTAACAAGATAAGCACTAAAACAACTGAAAGAGTTCAACTATCTTAGTACATGTGAAAACGAACATGAAATGCAAATGCTTACATAATAGTCTTACAGGAATCCATATGTCATGCATGGAAACGTGCTGGCCTGAAAATGCTTCTGTAATTAAGTAAAAGTTCTAAGACACATATTTACATCATACATCACTAGCCCTAGTAATGGGACATTGGAGCCACTCCTTACTTCTCAAAGAACTGATTGAACTCTCTATTCTTTGCAGGATGAGCAAAGGTGAAAAATTCCTTTGCTCATACAATGAGGAGGTATATATAACCAAGGGGTGATACTTGACCCTTGTGACATTTTGACTTCCCTCATGACTTTTCAACTTTCTACGACTTTTCAACTGACATGACTCTTCATATTCATGTGTGTCCATTGGACTTCCACTTTACATTACATTTGATTTACAATGTACATGGCTTATAATAGTGATGTGGCCTTTGACAACTCATGATACAACTTGACTTGACACTGCTGATATGGACTAGATTACTGAGGTGGCAATGTCGAGCCGTTGTTGCTGTTGACTGATAGATGTGTTCTTGGATGTGCTTTCTCTTCTCCTCCACATAGATTGATGATGCGGGGTCTTTAGTGATATTCGGTCTTGAGAGGTGATTGCATTCATGCGTTATATTTTCTCGTTCTTGATAGGTTCATCCTCAGTTCAACTACAAGTGAGTCTTTAGGCATGCTTTCCCCCTACTTTTCCTTCTTCATAATCTTGCCATGACTTGAGAGTGTACCTATTCCTGCAATTCACTCATAATGGGATGACATTAATCCAAAACTCCCTACTATAAGATGGTGCATTATCATCTATGGAACAATCTTAGCACAAGTCACAGGTTGGGAGATAGGGCTCAGTGACTATGCATTACACAGTTCCAGTTGGCAGGGAGAAAGTTTTATTACTTAGACTGTGTAGAGCGCAGCTCAGGCTTCACTGGGGAACCTTTGAGCACATTCCTCACTGCAGGGAAAAATTGCGCAGGGGCCACTAGGAGACAAGATTGTGTAGTTGAGACAATCAATGGATGATGCAGGATGGGACCCTCGGGGCATGTCTGTGTAGTTTTCAGAGACAAGGCGAGACTAGGCAGTAGAGGGGCCTAGAGGACAGATCTGCGCAGTTCTTGATATCAATGAGTCTCGATTGAAGAAGGGCACTAGGGGACACTTCTATGCAATTTTGGGAGGCAAAGTAGGCTTGGTTCTTTGCGCATTGTTGGGTTCCAGTATCAAAGGGGGGAAGCTTGAGGAATGATATTGCAAAATTGAAATTCAGGTCAGGCTGGGAAGAGTTACTTTGCAATTTTGGGGATGAAGGTAAGTTTCTCAGCTCTATAATTACATAGTGCAACTTCCCTGGGGATAGTGACTGTACACTATGAAATTGCAGGAAGCAAGGTTACATCACTAAGGGATGAGACTATGCACTGCACAGTTTATTTCTAGAATAAAAACAAAAATAAGTCATCGAGTGGGAGATCTAAATCTAGAGGGAGATCTAAATCTCTAGGGAAACCTGTAAAGGTGGTGTGCTGGAAATGCAGAAAGGAAGGCAACTTTAAAAGGGACTGTAAATCTAAAGCTCCTGACAAAGGAAAGGGATTTGATGAGGTTCCTTCTGCAGAGGTGAAAACTGCCTCAGATGAAGCTGGGGATGTGTACTTGACTTCTTCAATTACACATGTAGATCATGAGGCATGGTTGATTGACTCAGGTGCATCTTTTCACTTCACTCGCCATAGAGAGTGGTTCTAGGAGTATGAGAAATATGATGCTGGTGATGTCTTCTTGGGGGATGACAGGAAGGATAGAATCATTGGTCGCGGAAAAGTAAAGTTGAAGTTGCAAGGTGGAAGGGTTAGAACACTTCCGCGTGTTCTGCATATCCTGCATTGTCCAGAAATCTGATTTCTGTAAGCAAGTCGGATGATGTAGGTGTAAAAAAAATGTTAGAGAAGGATACCTGCAAGATGGTTCAGGGAGCACTAGTATTGATGCGGGGAGTTTGGATTGGAACTCTGTACAAGCTGCAAGGTAGCACTGTTATTGATGGGTGCAACAGTTCTGTGGTTCCTGAAAGTGGAGTAGGAAATCTAGTGGTCTCTAGAGAGAAGACCATGTTGTGGCATCAAAGGCTTGGACATATTGGAGAGAAGGGCCTTTGAATACTTCATGGTAAAGGTATGGTAGAAGGTATGAGTAATAGCTCTCTGGATTTTTATTTATGTGAAAATTGTGTATATGGGAAGCAGAATCGGGTGAGTTTTTGCTCTGGTAGTAAGAGGGCGAAACAGATATTAGAGCTTGTGCATAGTGATGTGTTTGGACCTGTGAAGGTTCTATCATTGGGTAAGTCTATGTACTATGTATAATTTATAGATGACTTCTCAAGGAATACATGGATATATTTCCTTAAGAAGAAATCTGAAGTCTTTGACAGGTTTAAAGAATTTAAGGCTCTGGTGGAAAACCAGACAGAGAAGAAGATAAAGGTGTTGAGGACAGATAATGGTGGAAAATTTTGCAGCAAGGAATTTGAAGAATTCTGTAAGAAGTGTGGTATAGCATGGTAGAAGACTACTCCATATACACCTCAGCAAAATGGAGTTGTAGAAAGAATGAACAAGACGTTGATGGAGAAGGTAAGAAGCATGCTTAGTGGTGCTGGGTTAGGACGGGAATTCTAGGCAGAGGCGGTGGATACTACATGTTACCTGGTCAATAGGTCACCTTCATCAGCATTGGAGGATAAGACTCCATAAGAAGTACGGACTAGTAAAAAACCATCTCTTTCACATCTGATGGTATTTGGATGTGATGCATATGTACACGTTCCAAAAGAGAAAACAACCAAGTTGGATAGTAAATCTGAAAAGTGCGTCTTTATTGGGTATAAGGATGGTTTAAAGGGTTATAAGCTTTGGAACCCAGTAACAAGGAAGGTTGTGTACAACCAAGATGTGGTGTTCAGAGAGGTTAAAGATGTTATTAAACATGAAGTCCAACCAAAGGAACTTGACAAGATAGAGTTTGAGCTAAAGGAGGAAGAATCATACTTTACAGCAGAGGAGGAATCAGAAGATGAAGAGCCACAAATTCTGGCTGTGAGAAGATCAATTCGAGAAAGAAGGCAGCTAGAAAGGTATAGTCCATCTGCTTTCTGTTCAAATTTTTCTTTGTCTGTTACTGATGATGATCCCAGAACTGTGAAGGAAGCAGTGGATTCAGAGGGTGGAAAACTCTGGAAAGAGGCCATGGTTGATGAAATGGCATCTTTGCACAAAAATGAGGCTTGGGATCTGGTGGAGTTGCCGACTGGAAGGAAACCCATTGGTAGCAAATGGGTGTTCAAAAAGAAGACAATTGCAAAAGGAAAAGTGGAGAAATACAAAGCTCAGTTGGTAGCAAAAGGTTATTCCCAGGTGCCGGGAATTGATTTTGGTGATATTTTTTCTCCTATTGTCAAGGTAACTTCTATTAGATTACTTTTATCTGTTGCTGCTGCTTTTGATTTTGAGGCAGAACAGATGGATGTGAAGACAACATTTCTTCATGGGGATTTGCAAGAGGAAATCTACATGAAGCAACCTAAAGGCTTTGTGGTGAAGGGTAAGAAAGAACTGGTATGCAAGTTAAAGAAGTCTCTGTATGGGTTAAAACAGTCACCAAGGATGTGGTATCGAAAATTTGATACATTTATACGGTGACTTGGCTTCACTAGAAGCAGAGCAGATCACTGTGTGTATTTTAAATTAATTGGTGACCGTGTTATTTATCTGGTCTTGTATGTGGATGATATGTTGTTGGTTGGAAATGATAAAGAAATTATCCAGGATTTGAAGACCCAATTGTCTACCAAATTCGACATGAAAGATCTTGGTGTTGCAAACTATATTTTGGGCATGGAAATTAAAAGAGATCGGGCAAAGAGGAAGCTCTGGTTAAACTAGAAGAAGTATGTCGAGACAATACTGCAGAGGTTTAATATGCAGGATAGTAAACCGATGAAGGTTCCTATTCCTGTAGGTGTGAGGTTATCAACTGAACAGTGTCCCAACACACAAGAAGAGGAAGAGGACATGTCCCATGTTCCATATGTAAGTGCAATCGGTAGCCTGATGTATGCAATGGTCTGTACTAGACCAGACATTACACATGCAGTGGGAGTATTGAGCAGGTGTATGTCAAAACTAGGGAAGGAGCACTGGACAACAGTGAAGCGGGTTTTCAAGTATTTGCGTGGCATTAGTGATTATGGTTTGTGCTACTAAGGAAGACCAGGATTGGATAGAGTGTTGGATATTTTTGGCTTTGTTGATGCAGACTGGGCTGGAAATCTGGATTAGAGAAGATCTACAAGTGGGTATGTGTTTAACCTATTTGGAGGTGCAGTCAGTTGGATGAGTAAGAAACAATCTGTACTGGAACTATCAACTACCGAGGCAGAATACATGGCATCCACTCATGCAAGCAAGGAAGCAGTTTGGTTGCAGAGATTGTGTTCATGTATGGGGTTAGTACATGGAGCTATAAGGATAGACTGTGACAGCCAAAGTGCAATTTTTTTGGAAAAGAACCCCACATATCATTTAAAGACAAAGCACATTGATGTTCAGTATCACTTTGTGAGGGATATGATAGAAGACAAAAAGGTGTTGTTGGTAAAGGTGGACACTTTGAAGAATACTGTAGATGCATTGACAAAATCTGTGAGCCCTGAGAAGTTCTCTTGGTGTAGAGAAACAATGGGCGTTGCAGGGCTGGATAAATGACTAAGCTCTCTTGTGGCCCCCTATGGAAAAAAACAACAAGTGGAAGAATGTTGGGTTGTGTTATATTCTTTCCACGACTAGCGCCCGTAGTTAACTGGGGTTAGAGGGGGTGAGATCACAGGGGGTTTGAGGGGTACCTATAGCCCCACTTTATGGGGTCCGGGGCAACGCCCTGGAAAATTTTGGTTT
Source organism: Pinus tabuliformis (assembly GCA_031772625.1). Taxonomy (NCBI): domain Eukaryota; kingdom Viridiplantae; phylum Streptophyta; class Pinopsida; order Pinales; family Pinaceae; genus Pinus; species Pinus tabuliformis. The sequence continues at coordinate 1,526,957,968 of CM062818.1, read as the reverse complement.
TGGACCCTATGTTAGGTTGGGTGGACCCACCTATGGTTTTGTGCATGATTTTCACACATGTTTTTTGGACGTGATGGTTTTCGGTCCATGGTTTTGGATGCTTTGACATGTATAAATATGTATTGTAACATTGAAAGGAACATAATGAAAAATCAAGCTGGTAGTCCCAGTTTTGGTATCTAGGGGAAAATCTCTGTGTATATGTGTTTTATGTGTTATGCTCTCGCATTGTTTATTTTCTGTGTTTTAGAATTCGTATGCAGGTAATTTCTGTGCGGGGTTAAAACCTACAATCTTCTCACAGCCGGAGTTTGTGGCTCTTCATCTTTTGATTCCTCCTCTGTTGTAGAGTCCGATTCTTCCTCCTTTAGCTCAAACTCTATCTTCTCAGGTTCCTTTGGTTGGACTTCATGTTTAATAACATCTTTCACCTCTCTGAACACCACATCTCGGCTGTACACAACCTTCCTTCTTACTGGGTTCCAAAGCTTATAACCCTTTAAACCATCCTTATACCCAATAAAGATGCACTTTTCAGATTTACTATCCAACTTGGTTCGTTACTCCTTTGGAACATGTACATATCCATCACATCCAAATACCCTTAGATGTGAAAGAGAGGGTTTCTTACCAATCCATACCTCTTGTGGAGTCTTGTCCTCCAACGTTGATGAAGGTGACCTATTGACCAGGTAACATGTAGTATCCACTGCCTCTGCCCAGAATTCCTGTCCTGACCTGGCACCACTGAGCATGCTTCTTGCCCTTTCCATCAACATCTTTTTCATTCTTTCTGCAATTCCATTGTGCTGAGGTGTATATGGAGTAGTATTCTGCTGTGATATACCACACTTCTTACAGAATTCTTCAAATTCCTTGCTACAAAACTCTCCACCATTATCTGTCCTCAACACCTTTATCTTCTTCTCTGTCTGATTTTCCATGAGAGCCTTAAATTCTTTAAACTTGTCAAAGACTTCAGATTTATTCTTAAGGAAATATATCCATGTATTCCTTGAGAAGCCATCTATAAATGATACATAGTACACTGACTTACCCAGTGATGGAACCTTCACAGGTCCAAACACATCACTGTGCACAAGCTCTAATATATGTTTCGCCCTCTTACTACCAAAGGGGTAACTCACTCGATTCTACTTCCCATATACACAATTTTCACAGAAATCAAAATCTAGAGAGCTATTACTCATACCTTCTACCATACCTTTACCATGAAGTATTCAAAAGCCCTTCTCTCCAATATGACCAAGCCTTTGATGCCACAGCATGGTCTTCTCTCCAAAGACCATTAGATCTTCTGCTCCACTTTCAGGAACCACAGAACTGTTGCACCCATCAATAATAGTGCTACCTTGTAGCTTGTACAGAGTTCCAATCCAAACTCCTCGCATCAATACCAGTACTCCCCAAACCATCTTGCAGGTATCCTTCTCGAACACTATTTTTACACCTGCATCATCCAACTTGCTTACATAAATAAGATTTTTGGTCAATGCAGGAATATGCAGAACACTCGGAAGTGTTCTAACCCTTCCACCTTGCAACTTCAACTTTACTTTTCCACGACCAATGATTCTAGCCTTCCTATCATCCCCTAAGAAGACATCACCACCATCATATTTCTCATACTCGCAGAAACCACTCTCTATGGGGAGTGAAGTGAAAGGATGCACCTGAGTCAATCAACCATGCCTCATGATCTACATGTGTACCTGAGGAAGCCAAGCACACATCCCCACCTTCATCTGAGGTGGTTTTCGCCTCTGCAGAAGGAGTGTCATCAGATCCCTTTCCTTTATCAGGAGCTTTAGATTTACAGTCCCTTTTGTAGTGCCCTTCCTTTCCGCATTTCCAGCACACCACCTTTACAGCTTTTCCTGGAGATTTAGATCTCCCTCTCGATTTAGATCTCCCACTCGATGACTTATTTTTGTTTCTATTCTGGGACCATCCTCGTACAGACAAGGCATCAGCAAGGATGAGACTATTTCATCAAACTGCAAGGCTGTTGCATTGCTACCTATTGCAATAACTAGACTATCCCACAAATCTGGTAGAGAACACAACAAACTGATGCACTTATCTTCATCTGAAATTTTAATATCAACAGATGCTAACTGACTTACCACAGTATTAAATGCGTTTAGATGCTCTGTCACCGAGTCTCCATCTTTCATCCTCAAGTTATACAGCTTTTTCCGTAGGAACAGTTTAATCACCAGAGACTTAGATTGGTACAAAGTCCCTAACTTGTCCCACAAAGCCTTTGTCGTAGCTTCCCCTCATACATTCAACAATATTGAATCTGAGATACATGATCGTATTCTGCTCTTTGGGTTTTGATCCAACTTCTTCCATTCTTCATCGGACACTCCCGTTGGTTTAGTACTCGGATCTACCACAATCCACTGATATTTATCCACCAACATATCTTCCATCTTTAGTTTCCACAACTCAAAACTCTAACCATTAAATTTCTTGATCTCTATCTTTCCACTGCTTGCCATCTTCTTTCACCAATGGAATCGATCTTGAAGATTTCCCACTGAATAGGGTCTACCA